>JAWDJE010000003.1:303269159-306254159 GCA_035047345.1 Bradypodion ventrale | reverse complement strand
ATAATCATTGTGTCATCTGCATATAAATTAATTTTTATTCCTTCTATTCCCTCAATCTTTTTATCATCTCTTATTAATGTTACTAATAATTCCATGGCCATCACAAATAATATCGGTGATAATGGACATCCTTGTCTAGTCCCCGCTTCTAATTTAATATCCTCTGTTAATACATCGTTAACTTTAACCCTAGTTGTACCTTTCTGATATAACTGATCAATTAAATTTATAAATTTTGTACCAAAACCGAAATTTCTTATAATTTCTTTAATTGTGATCCATTGCAAGGAATCAAAAGCTTTAAAAAATATCTAAGGACAATAATCCAATCCTTTCCCTTTTTTGCCCTGCAATATCTACCAAGTCAATAACTCTTCTTGTAAGATCTGTCATATATCTATCCTTCATAAATCCTACTTGATCTTTATTTATATATTCCTTCATAAATTTGTTTAACCTAATTGCTAATATTGCTGTAAACATTTTTGCATCCTGATTTATCAATGAAATTGGTCTATATGACTCTATCTTGTCTAAGTCTTTTCCTGGCTTAGGAATCAAAGCAATTACTGATCTATACCACGAAGTCGGTAATAGTCCACCATCTAGTATATAATTAAACAGCTTCAAAAGTCTCTCTGCCAGCTGTTCTGAGCAGTCTCTCAGGGCCCTACCAGCCACTCCATCAGGACCCATAGACTTGCTCACATTTATCCCTTTTAATATTCGCCTCACTTCTCCCTCTTCCACCCTGGCAACATTCCCTAAGGGGAGTAATGACGATGACTCTGGCAACACTGCTGGATCCACTGCTGGTGTCACCTCAAATCGGGTGAAAAAGGTATTCAGCTCCTCCACCAGAGAAGCACTGCTCTCTACAGTCGATGAATTATTAGGTTTGTAGTCAGTAAGGTGCTGGATCCCCTGCCACACTTGCCTAGTCTCATGACTACTCAGGTGATCTTCAATTTTCCCTCTATACACAGCTTTTGCCTTCCTTATACCCTCTTCAGGTTCGCCCTTTCTATACTATACAATACCCGGTCTTCAGTTCTAAAAGCAAAGTTTCTGGCCTTCAACAGTCTCTGAACTTCACTCGTCATCCAGGGCTTCCTGTTCAGATACATCTTTACATGCTTTTCCCTGGTGACGTTGGCTGTGCAGAATCTAATATAATCCAGGACCATTGATGTGTAGGTCTCCAGATCTTGATGGTCAAACACATTCCAATCGGTCTCCTGGAAACAATCCTGCAGCTGTTGAGAGGCTCCCTCAGGCCACACAGTAACAGTCCATGTTTGTATCGGGGCTTGTTTCCTAAGGGGTGTGTGTGCTGGTGTCAAAAGCAGGGACACATGATCTGACCTGCCAAGGTGTGCCAAGGGCTTAACCTCATATGCCCGTTAAATGTTTGTATACACCTTGTCAAGAGTATTCTCCCCCCTAAGGTAAAGGTAAAGGTTTCCCTTGCTCAAAAGCCAGTCGTATCCGACTCTAGGGTGCAGTGCTCATCTCTGTTTCTAAGTCAAAGAGCCAGCGCTGTCTGCTTCTGCAGACATTTCCGTGGTCATGTGGCAGGCATGACTAGACACCGGAGCGCACGGAACGCTGTTACCTTCCCACCGAAGTGGTTCCTATTTATCTACTTGCAATTTCTTGCTTTCGAACTGCTATGTTGGCAGGAGCTGGGATGAAGACGTGAGCTCATTTCCGTCTTGCAGTACTCGGGAATCGAACTGCTGACCTTCCGCTTCCCAGTCAGTGTCTTAGCGACTTGACATTTAATGTGCTGATGAAATTTTGGGAATACTGCCTTCAAGTCTGTATGATTGAAGTCTCCTGCGATGATCAACATGGCCTCTGGGTATTTGCTCAGTTTAGTATTGATGTTTCCATACAAAATATCTATGGCCATGCGTGTATTTGCAGTTGGTGCCACATACACCACCATTAATACTACTGCTGTAAATTCCCGGGGGAGATAAAAAGGTCTACATTTAATCATTAAAAACTCTACCTCCAGGGAACAGTGGCTATCCAACCTGACAGAGTCCATGCACCAGTTGTGATTTACGAAGATACACACTCCCCTACCTTGTTTCTTGCCAGAATCCTTTGTCCTGTCCAACCGGTGTGTAGTATAGCCTTGCAATTCAATAGCTGTTTTGGGAATGAAAGAGTTAAGCCATGTCTCTGTGCACAGCAATCCCGAAAGTCTCCCTCAGCTCCAACATGCTGCCTCCACTCATCAAGTTTGTTCACCAAAGACCTCACATTGGAATAGAAAATACTTGGGAGAGGTAATTTATAGCATTGTTTTCTTATCTTTTCCCTCGCATTCACATGGCCATTACCTCTACAGCCTCTTTTCTGCCTTCGCTCTCTCCTCCTCCTCCTCCACCTTGTCTTCCTCCAGATCCGGTGATTTATGATTTCTGGAATCTTGCAAGCCCAGGGTTTTCACACAGTTTTCCACACATAACACAGCCTTCACTTCTGTTTCTATAAAACAACAATTCCTGATGGCTATAAATAACCCTACTTAACTGACCCTGTCTCAAAAGCAAGGAGCTCTCAGCCGCAGTGTCTGAATGCACCACCATCTTTTTAAGAAGGGTTGCATATGACTCTATAAAACTTCATAGTCAAGGCCTTCCCAGCCAGATTGAATAACAAGCTTAGGTGACTGTATTTCTGGCCATTAACATTGGTGGTGTAGGAGAACTTCCCCTGAACCACCACCAAATGCCTGAAAACACTGAGTAGGCGAACAAAGTAAGTCTCACAGGCAATATCAGTTCTGCCCCTGTCCTAAGTCCTAAGCTGCAACTCTCAGAAACCACAAAGCATCATAAAAATGTCAGTGCATATATCCTTACTCTGTTCCTTTAGAATAGAATAGAATAGAATATTTGTTTAGTATGAGGAACAACATAAAGTATAGAATCCTCCAACTTGCTCTGCAAGGAAAGATCCCTGGGAAGAGAGGCCCTGGATGTAAATGGACTTCATGGCCAAAGAGCCTGAGAGACTGGTATGGCATGTCCTCAGAAGAACAGCTCCAAAGAGTTAAGAACAGGAAGACTATTGTCATGATTTATTGATTTATTGATTCATTCATATTTATATTGCCACCCACTCACTGAGGTGACTCAGGGTGGCTTACAGACAATACAGTCAATAATAATAATAATAATAATAATAATAATAATAATAATAATAATAATAATAATAATAATAATAATAATAATAATAATAATAATAATAATAATAATAATAATAATAATAATAATAATAATAATAATAATAATAATACAATCAATCAATCAATCAATCCATGTTGGTGGGGGGGGGGATGAGGTGACAGCGAAGCCTCTGCCTCCCGCATCTTCTTCAGCATGTTTTGGGAGGATTCCAAAGGTTTTCTGCAGGTTTTCAGTGCTTCTGGCATGTTTTCAGCACTTCTGGCACATTTTTGGTAATTCTGGTGGCAGAGGCAGGGTCCTCACCATGAGCCGGATTATTTGGCACCATGGGCCAGATCCAGCCCATGGGCTATAGGTTGTGAAAACCTGGTATAAAGTATAAATTCGGTCACACTGAAATTATCAAATTGATCTAAACTGCTGCCAGCCACCAAAATACAGGCACAATCTTCCCAGCTAGTTCAGCATAGAGTAGCAAAAAAGATTTCTACTACACCCAAATGGCAGAAAGTGAGGAAGACCTAAAGAAAATCCTGCTTAGGTTGAAAGAAGAGAGTACAAAAGCTGGCTTCAGACTCAACATCATGAAAACCAAGATAATGGCACAGACCCTATCAGTCTCTGGAAAATAGATGGGGAAGAAGTAGAAACAGTGACAGACTTTACTTTCTTAGGATCAAAGATCACTGCAGAAGGGGATTGCTGCCATGAAATAAAAAGGTGACTGATTTTTGGAAGACAAGCTATGGGAAACCTGGAGAACATAGTTAAATGTAGAGACATCACCTAGCAAACAAATATTTGCAGTCATATCAATGGTATTCCCGGTGGTAATGTATGGTTGTGAGAGCTGGACCATAAGAAAAACTGAGTGCAGAAGAATAGATGCCTTTGAAATGTGGTGTTGGAGGAGAGTTTTGAGAGTCCACTGGATAGCAATGAGAACAAATAGGTGGATCCTAGAAGAAATCAACCCTGACTGCTCCTTAGAAGGTCAAATAGTAAAGATGAAGCTAAAGTACTTTGGACATCAAATGAGAAGGGAGGATTAACTTGAGAAAGCCTTGTTGCTGGGAAAGTTGGAGGGCAAAAGAAGAAGGGGGCAGCCAAAAATGTGATGGCTGGATGGTATTGTAGATGCAATGGGCACAGAACTGGGTGGGTTGAGGAATATTGCTGGCGGACAGAGGTGCCTGGCAGGCAATGGTCCATAGGATCGCAAAGGGTCGGGATCAACTGTGTGACTGAACAAAAAAACTACACAATTATTTCTCCCCAACTATGACACACCGTGCTAAGATTGTGCTAAAAAGAGAACAGGAGAATAGTTGGATGTGTGGGGGCCACAATTCCTAGAAAGGAAGTTGACTTTCTGTAATGTGCTTACATCTATACTGCCTAGCTCCTTCCAGCATGAGAAATGAATGGCAGCAAGCTACATCCTGTGCATCAAAAGTCATGGTTGCTTATGTTCTACAGAAATCTGCAGTTCAATCATCTGGGAGTTCAGTTCCCCACTGTTCATCCCAGAGAAGCCAGACTGTGTTGCCATAGGGAAACAGCATAGTTGCAAGGTGCCACCAGACGAAGGAACAGTAAACCATTTCTGCATATTATCTGTTGACAATCCTAGTTCATCATATGTCAGAATTGACAGCAATTCATTTGAATCCATTTGATCGTTTGTTCTGTAAACAGTAAAAAGGGTGAATGATTAGAGGTACAGCAAGCTATTGATAACAAAACTAGGTACAACATGTGATATTGAATTAAGAATCACTACTATACCTTTGAAGTTTATCCTGTAAAAGTGGTTAAGAACTAACCAAGCCTATGGAAAAACACATCATATAGCAGCATAATTGTTGTGGTGGGTCAATGTTAGAAACATTGTTAGAATGTTAGAAACATCGGGCCACATTTAGTGAATAATGCCCTAGTCCGAATTATAACTTTCAATTGGTGTAATCATCCAATTGTAATTCTTTAAGGCAAGCAGGCCGCAGTAACACTGGTAAGGTTCCTCCCAAAATGCCAATGGCAATTGGCTACATGTAACTATTTGTATCAATTTGTTTGTTGACACAAACAAATTGTTGACCGGAGTCAATAAACTATCTACTGACCCCACCCTATGATGTGTATCCGTTAAATATCAAGGTGATGCAGGCTGTGAAGCTCCTGACATCACCCCTTGCCTGGTTCGGCCTTGACCGGCCAAACCTATTTCCCCTGTACCTGTCTACGTGTTGGCCAGTCAATTGCGAACCTGCCGGATACCTATGGGTCATAAATCTTTACCTTACCAGTGCTACCCGCCACACGGGGAGGCGTCCATGATGACTCACCACCCCCCCCCCCGACCGTCAGCTCGGTCACCAGGCCTGCTTGCATATCCTCAAGAAAGAGGTTCATACCTCTGGCCGACAAGTGGACCCCATCTCATGCATAGAGATCATAATCCTGCAAAAATATCCTAGGGTGCTGGATGGCTGTCCCCAAGCCCTTGTCTGCCAGGAACCGGGCAACAGCCCTGTTCACCGAGCGGTGAGCGCGGTCAAGGGCATGGAGGTCAACGCCTCCCCTGTAAGTCTATCGCGGCACAATGTCCGACCATAGCAGCCGCGTGGATGGCCATACATAATGTAAATAGGCCAGATCACTGCAAATCATGAATTTTAAAGAGAGGCCAGTGACCTGTGCGAGGTCATTGCCCCCGATGTGCAGGATAAGGACATCAGGCGGTCCAGCATCCCTGATGGAAAACAGGAATGGCAACAGTTCCCGCCATCTCATACTGCACTTACCGTACCATCGCATACGTGCAGCTGCACGTAGCCCGAGATGGGGTCCCCACTCTGTCGCCGCAGCATACTACGCTGCCCAGTGCATGTAACTGTGGCCAACCAGCCATACTGCCACCGGTGTGCGGGGACACACAGGGTCTGTAAAAGAAGAAAGAGGGACAATGACATAACTGGTACTCATGCATGGAGGGGGCGTACATATAATGCAAAGCGCATGGATCCCCATCTGCCCATCCGGCGTATATCAGCCTCAGAGTACCCAAACGCAGCCGCAGTGGACGCAGCGCCTATCCTAAAGGAATGGGTGCCGTAACAAGCCCCGGGAAGGCCCACACTGTGAAGTGCCATACCGGTCACCTTCCAAAACTGGAATTTAGTGAGGGGAGTCCTATCCTGGTGGCAGAAAAATGGGCCAGGGTGCGTACCACACACTGCCAAAAACTCATGTAGGGCACCAACCGGACAGATGTCTTCAATGGAACATTGTAGCAGTCTAACTCCACTGCCTATGCCATGCTGATCAACCTTTGAGGACCGTATCCTCAACTGAGCCCACTCATGTGTAACATAGACATCGTCGAGTTCCAGTGCCCTACGAGATGCATCCGCCTTAGATGGTGGTACCAACTCACTGATGCGGAGCGCTCCAAAGAAGGCTACAAGTGGTAGCTTCGTGAAAAAGAGCCACCTCATACCTATCATAACATAAGTTATGCCAGCCTCGTGCAAGGTGGGTAAGAACCTCTGGTGAAATCGGGTGACGTGTGTCCGGGTGGCGTTCACGTGTCCACCCCTCCAAAACATGGCGTATGCAGAAGTCATTCACGCAGTCAGCGAAGCCCCGCACCTTGGCCATAAATGCCAGTGCCGAAAGCCTAGAGGCTATAGTACGGGGGGCCAACCCCTGACCATGAAGATAAACCATGTATTGTAAAACCTGGTCTACTGGTATTGGCCACACTTCAGGCAACCGTAGTTGCCCACAAAAGGTTCTAAATTGTATGAAAGCATACTGATACGCCTTACGCGTGCGAGGTGCCAATGACATGCCAATCGCCCGGTTCACCTCTCCTCACCAAATGTCCAAATCTCGGCCGGGAGTGGCGAGGGGAATTCCTCTGCTTCCGGAGCCAAGGCACTGAACTGGGAGATCTGCAGGCAGGATAAAGCATCAGCAGTATTGTTATTAATACCTGGTACATGTCTGGCCCTGAACAGCACATTGAGGCGTAGGCTTCTCAAAACAAATTGACGAACCAGTGCCATGACCCTAGGGGATTTGGACGTCTGGGCGTTAACAATGTGCACCACTGCAGCATTGACACACCAAAAATGGACCACACAGTTGGCCCACTTGTCGCCCCATAACATTAGTGCTCCCAAAATGGGAAAAAATTCCAGGAAAGAAAGATCGCGGAGGCAATCCTTGCCCTGCTATGCGTGAGGCCATCGGCCATATGCCCACAGCCCCTCAAAATAAATCCCATAACCCAGAGAGCCGGAGGCATCCGACTGTACTTGAAATTTAGGGCAGACCATAAGGTCTGATCTCCAAAAAGAGACCCCGTTAAAATCCTGGAGGAATGTGAGCCAAACCGAAAGGTCTGCCCGTATGCCCCTGGTTAGCCGGACCCTGTGGTGGCGTTTTAATAGGCCAGCCATAGCATCACACAGACACCTGGCAAAAGCTCTGCCCGGTGTCACCACCCTGCAGGCAAAGTTGAGGTGGCCGTGAAGGACCTGTAGCTCATGAAGGGACACTTTACGCTTGGCAATCAGTGCCAGAATCGCTGCGGAGATCCGAGTCACCTTGTCCGTGGGTAACCTGGATGCCTGTGCAACAGTGTCAATTTTGATGCCTAAAAAGGTGAGCTTGGTGGCTGGGCCCTCGGTCTTTTCAGGCACTAAGGGGACACCCAGTTCCCGCATAAGCACCTGAAATGTAGTAAGGAGACGCGTACACGTGTCCGAGCCCCGTTCACTCCCGAACAAAAAGTCATCGAGGTAATGGGATACAGACCAGGACCCTGACCTACGAACAAAGGCCCATTGGAGGAAAGTGCTAAATCGTTTGAATGCCGAACATGAAATAGAACAGCCAAAAGGCATGGCCTTATCTACGTAGAACTTTCCTCGGAAATGAAAACCAAACAGCTCAAAGTCCTCAGGGTGCAGTGGCAGTAATCGGAATGCCAATTTGATATCACACTTTGCCAGGAGGGCCCGGGGACCACAGGAGTGTACCATCTGTAGGGCCTGATCAAATGACGTGTACCCAGCCGAGCAAAGGTCATCAGAAATAGCATCATTGACCGAGAAACCCGCAGTGTAAGATAGATGGTGAATTAAACGAAATGCACCTGGGGTCTTTTTCGGTACTAGGCCCAGAGGAGAGACCTTCAAGTTAGGGAATGGTGGTTCAGTAAAGGGCCCAGCAACTCTCAAAGCCTTCACCTCCTTAGCTATGCTTTGTGCAGCGACCTCCTCATTACCCTTCAGAGAAAGTAAGTTCGGGGCATCCTGCGGTCCCCGAACACCCCTAAATGGAATACGAAAGCCAAACAGGAAACCTTCTAACAGGTACATCACATCATCCCGTCTAGGATAAGCGGAAAGCCATCGTTCCAGCATAGGGATATTAATCGGGGAGGGGGCCTTTTGCATGGCTAGCCCCATCAGAGGGAGCTCTGACCGCCCCCTGCCCACCCCTACCTCTGCCTCATGACCTACCAGCCTGCGGGCACACGGAGGCGGCGTGAGGGCCAGAGCAAGAGGGACACTCGTGTCGGAAACGACACTGACACTTGTTGCACACGCCGCTAGCTGAGAAGCTCCAACAGAGCAGGCAGGCTGGAACCCCCTGCCCCGCCTGCTGGCGGGGAACCTGCCCGCTGCACGGCATGGCCGCAATGGTACTTATCACCAGGCGCCGGACGCGTGGGAGTCATATACAAGAGCCACATTTGCTGGCAGGGCTCATCCCACCTCATCTCAGGATATAGGGCCACTCTCATCCTGAATTCTTCATCGTAAGCCAACCACGATGGGCCAGGAAAATCAACCATCACCCTATAAATGTTGTTGAGGTATTGCACCATCGGAATGTCCAAATCAGGCCACGCCCTCAGGTATACCGCCATATATATAAGGTATGCCGGCAACCAATTGGCCCAGGTATGCGGTGGCTTACGACGACAGGACAACTCCTTGTCCTTGTCATCCTGTCCCTCCCTCTCCTCCTTGGTGGGCTCATGATTCAAGAGGGAGAAAATATCAACATACTCCCCTTGCCAAATCTTATCCCTCGTGGCCTGTGATAGATGATCACCCATGGGCAAGGAATAACCAGCTGTTGGCAGAGCTGCCGTCGGCACATTTTGGATGGAGGGTATGTTCAGCGGGCCCTGAATAGCCCCTGCAACGCTTGGCATACCCCCAGGGGCGGACACCCCTGCCCTAATCAAGGGGCCATTCGGCAACCAGGAGTTAATGGGGCAGTGTGGAAGCAACTGCCCACCCACAGTAACTTGCCGTGTGACTGGACAGTGTCGGTGGTGCACTAAATTGAACCAGATACTCACTAGTCACACCCCCGTGAGCCGCCCCCACTGGGGGTTCCGGCCCATGGCGGGCGTCGGAGCTCGCGACAGGCATCGAGCTCTGGGGCCACACCTGACTGCTCCCCACCAGCAAATCAGGACATGTGGGGAGCTGCGAGGCGCCCGCCGGGGCTGGCCTGATGGCCTCGAGCAGCTCGACCCTGTTGACGGCCCGCTGGAGAGTCACGGCCGACGTGTTGGCCGGGATTGATGAAGGGACCGTAATTGAAGCGGCGGCTAAACCCCCATCAGAATGCGGTTGGGCAAAGCCCATTGATGCCTCTAGCACTGAAATGTGTGCGATAAGTGCATCAACGGCCTCCGAGCTCCCAGTATAAGGTGGGCCGGGTGGGCTAGATGGCCCACTAGGTAATTGCTGGAATGGAAGCCCGAATGGGGATCCAGGGCCCGAATAGGGCCATGCCCAAATCTCCAGCCCATGGGGGGCTGGAGGAATGGTGGGGTGGAAACCCACACCAGACCCACATGGGCCACCCTGTCCTGAGCCGTGAAAAGGCCCTCCAGGGGCCGGGATCCCCGAGGGGCCAGCATGTGCCAGCCCAGCCTGCAGGCTTGTGCCAGGCTGACAGGCAGAAGCCTGGTCCTCCCCACTGGCAGCAGTGGGCAAAGCCATCCCACTGCCCTGCTGCGGGGGTGCAGCCCGAGTCCTCTGACCCGATGGCTGCCCCCCAGTTGAAGAAGGGGTAGGGAAAGCCCTTCCCCTCGGTCGCGGCTTGACTGCCGGACCCTTGCACTTGGGAGCCATGTCTCCCAGAAGAAACTGCCTCCCAATTTATCCCTGGCCAGGGATCCGATCCTGTGCCCTGAGTAGCGAAAAGCAATGGAACTCCGTTTGAAGCTAACGTACGAAGGACAAAGCTCAGAGTAAAAACGCGACAGAGAAAACTTCTCCACTCCGTCGCATTCTAAAATGGCAGCTCGGCTGCCTCATGGCCACTCCTTTTATAGAGGAGTGGCCACGCCCCCTAACTCACCCGTATGTCTGAGTCCGGGTGGTGGGGGGCTGCAAAGAGTGCGGCGGCCATTTTGGCGCCGCGCTTTCAATATCTTGCACCTGCTGTTTAATCTATCTACTTGCCATATGCCATATTTTACAGAACAAAATGTTACATTATTGAGATGGGAAATTCCCTCACAGTTGTGCAATTCTGAATATCCAACCCCTGTTTCAGCTTCCTCATTTTCTTCTTGCTTCTACTAAAAAATTCTTATTCATGAATGATGTTTGAAACCTTACCCTGGTAAATGTCAATGTGTTATGTAGTTGTACAGTAAATTCATTTATTGTTTCAGATAAAAGACTATGGAGGAAATCTCTCTTATTTACATTTTCATTTTGCATCTTTGTTTAAAGTGGGAAAACAGGTCATAAAAATATGATGTTCAAGTTCACCCAAAGCAGGGAGGATCCCACATTGTGAGAATGGGATTATTTAACTGACAGACCTGAAGAAGTGGCAATGAAATTGGCCTGCAGAAACCCAGGCTAGTGGAATATTTTCTGTTTATCATAGTCAAGACAACAATTAGTAGAAAAGCAGACATTGTGGCTGGATACATGCACAGAACTGTATGAGAAAGTAGGATCAGTCTGTCTGAGGGACTGAGCAATAGGATGAATACATGCTTTTAAATATGCATTTGTCTTTGGCTTCAGACTGCTGGACACAAGTATCTGTGCCATTTTGTGCTTGCAACTTTAATAAAATTAAACTGGCTGGAGAAGAGCATTTTGCCATAAAACATTACTTTGCCGGGCCCACACCCCAATAAAGAGATGGATTGTACAATGGGATTGTAACTGGGTCACTTTATTAAGAATAGTTCACTTAATGCAAGCGGGCCGACATAGCACTGGTAAGGAGCAATGGTAATAACCAATTATAATGACCCCAGGAGAAGTGCAAATGACCAAACCTCTGCTTCTGATGAGTGTTTGGTGGACTAGAAGGCTTTGCACGCTGTGTCTAGCATGGCATCGCCTTGTTCCTGAGCACACCTGATTGGCCACGTGATTATCCCTCTATCTAGACCTGCCAGTGGCCAGCGGAGTGTGCTGCTGCCGGACTCGTAGGGGTCGCCCAGTGGCTCCTTACCAGTGCTAGCCGCCACACGGGGAGGCACCTACCATGACTCCCCGCCCCCCCGACCGCCAACTCGGTCACTAGGCCCACTTGCAAGGAAGCCAAGAACTGATCCATCCCCCTCGGGGAGAGGTGGACTCAGTCCCTACGGTACAGGCCAGCATCGTGAACGGTTATGGCCGGATGCTCCACTACGGTACCCAAGGCATGTTCATCCAAGAAACGGGCAATGGCCCGGTTAACCGACCGCCGGGCCCAGCCAATACGGCGAGGGTCACCCCCCTAAAAAAAGGACCAGACGAAGCCGGTACGCGGCCACCGGCGCCTCAAGAGGCAGAGGTCCCTGCGAATGGCAATAATCAAACCCAGGCCCGTAACCTGGCCCAAGTCACTGCCACCCAAATGGATCAGAATAACATCAGGAGGGGAAGGAGCCTGCAGGGAAAAAAGGAAAGGGAGAAACTGGTGCCATCACATCCCTCGAAGGCCATGCCAACTGAGGTGGGCCAGAGCCTGCAGGCCGAGATGAGGACCCCAATGGGATGCTGCTGTGTGACGAGCCACCCAGAATATATAGCTGTAACCCACAATCCACACGGTAGTCAGCCAACGATGGAGGACAGGAGCTGCAAGAAAAAACAAGAGGAACAAGGACCAGCGGGTGTTCAACAAAACATGGGGCGAACATACAGGTGGAAATGCGTGGAACCCCACCTGCCCATCCTGCGGATGTCATCCTCCAAGTAACCAAAAAGGGCAGCCGTTGAAGCTGCGGAAGGAGTGCATACCATAACGAGCGCCAGGGAGGCCAAGGTCAGCCAGGGCAGCCCCCGTGACCCTCCAGAATTGATACTTAGTGAGCGGCCACCCATCCTGGTGAGCGAAGAGAGGACCGGGGGCTGCGCCACAGACCGCCAAAAAGGCCGACAGGGCAGCGACCAGGCAAATGGCAGGGAAAGCACAACGGAAGAGGGAGACAAAACAACCCCTACCCCGCTGGTCCAACTTGGAGGAACGAATGTGCAAACGGACAGAACGCCGGTCCAGAGTGACATCGGCCAACTCAAGACACCGACGGGAGTGGTCATTGCGAGAGAGGGGGACCAGCTTGCTGTTCCGCAAAGCCCCAAAAAAGGCCACCATGGTAGCCGCGTGGAAAAGGGCGGCTTCATACCGGTCAAAACAAAGGGAAGGCCAGGCACGAGCCAGGCGGGAGAGAAGAGCCGGGGAAACTGGCTCCTGGGTATTCAGGCGAGAGCCCCGCTCCCGAGACCAACTGTCCAAGACCCTATGAACCCTAAAGTCGGACGTGGCATCGTGAAAACCCCGGGCCTTAGTAGCAAACGGCAAGGCCGACAGGCAGCCGGCTATGGTGCGCGGCGCCAACCCACCATCGTGGAGATGAATTATAAACTGCACGAAATGATCAACTGGGATGGGCCACAGGTCCCAGAGGGACATGGCCTGACGAAACACCCTGAAGGGCTGGAAAGCGCTGGCATACGCCTTGCGAGTATGATCAGAAAGCTACAGGCCTAACGTCTGGGATGCCTCGAGTCGCCAAACATCCACACCTCGATGGGCAAGTGGGAGGGGAGGTCATCAGCCCCCAGTGCGAGCTCCTGGAATCAAGAGATCTGTAAGTGGGACAAAGCATCAGCTATACTATTGTCAAGACCAGGCACATGCCGGGCCCTGAAAAGAATGTTGTAATGCAAGGAGCGCAACACAAACTGGCGGACAAGCGACATCACCCATGGTGAACGGGAAGTCTGTACATTGATGATGCGGACAACAGCTGCATTGTCACACCAAAAATGGACCACAGAATCCCTTCACAGGTGGCCCCAGAGCACAAGTGCACCCAGGATAGGGAAGAACTCCAGGAAGTTTAAGTCTCGGAGGACATCCGTACCCTGCCAAGCATCCGGCCAACTGCCGCAGCACCACTGCCCGTCATAATAGATGCCATAACCCAGGGTGGCAGAGGCATCAGAATGAACCTGGAAGCCGGGGGAGAGCGCCCATTCCAGGCACCAGAAGGAGACCCCATTGAAATCGGAGAGAAAGTCGAGCCAGACCCAGAGGTCAGCCCGCATGCCAAGCATCACCCATGCCCTGTGGTGCCCTCTGGAAAGCCCAACCATGGCGTCGCACAGGCATCAAGCAAAAGCCCGGCCAGGTGCAACGACCCTGCAGGCAAAGTTGAGGTAACCATGAAGCACCTGCAGGTCATAGAGGGACACCTTGCATCTAGACAACATGGCCAAAATTGCCTCGGATATGCGGGTGACCTTATCCATGGGGAGGCTAGAGGTCTGCCTAACCGTGTCAAGTGAAATGCCCAGGAAGGTAAGGGTAGTGGCCAGACCCTCTGTCTTCTCCTGAGCCAAAGGAACCCCCAGCTCCACCATGAGCTCCTGAAAGATGCGGAGCAAGCACCCGCATGCATCAGACTGGCCCGCGCCCCCGAACAAAAAGTCATCCAGGTAGTGGGACACCGAGCGGGAGCCAGACCTGCAGACGAAGGCCCAATGCAAGAAGATATTAAAGCGCTCGAAGGCCGAACAAGATATCGAGCAGCCAAAGGGCATGGCCTTGTCAACAAAGTACTTACCCTCAAACCTGAAACCCAAGAGCTCAAATCAGCAGGGTGGATGGGGAGCAGCCGGAAGGCCGACTTAACATCGCACTTGGCGAGGAACGCCCCGAGACTGCAGGCGCAGACCATGGAGACTGCCTCATCAAAGGGCGTATACCGGATGGAACAAAGTTCATTCGGTATTGCATCATTCACCGGCAAGCTCGCCGGGTAGGACAAATGGTGAATGAGGTGGAACTAACCCGAGGACTTCTTAGGAACCAGGCCCAAAGGCGAAACCTTCAAATTAGGAAAGGGGGGGGTCATCGAATGGGCCCGCCACCAGGCTGAGGCGCACCTCCTTAAAGATCACCTCATGAGCCAGATCCTCCCTGCCCCGAAGGGAAAGCAAATTCGGTGTATCTTGCGGAGTGTGCGGGCCAACAAAAGGTATGCGGAAACCCTCAGAGAAACCAGCAAACAGATAGTCGACGTCTGCCCGCCTGGGAAAAGCCCAGAGGCAGCGAGCAAGGGGAGGGGCCCTTTTGAAGGTGGAGGTTGGTCACTGGAGGCACAGCCCGGGGCATGGCCATGGCCCTTGCCCCGTGAGCCTGAGGGTCGAGTGCAGGCAGAGGTGGAATGAGGTCCACCACAGGTGGAGCACTCGTGCCTGTACTTACACAGCCGCTGAGTGCATCCGCCTGGTGCCGAGAAGCTCCAGCACAGCAGGCGGGCTGGAACCCCCTGCCCCGCCAGCTGGCTGGAAGACTGAGCCGGGCCAGGGTGCTGGACCATGTGACCGCTATGAAAATGGTCACCAGACACAGGGCGGGAGGGTGTCAGGTGGAGGAGCCACAACAATTGATCAGGCTTGTCCCAGGGCATCTCAGGATGCAGGGACGCGCGCATGCGGAATTCCTCATCATAGGCCAGCCAAGACAGGCCCGGGAAATCAATGTACGCCCTTTAAATGAGATCCAAATACTGCAGCATGGGAACGGCAAGGTTGGGGTTGGCCCTAATGGAGACCGCAGCATAGATCAAATACGCTGGCACCCAGTTGGCCCACGTATGGGCAGGCTTGCGGCGGCGAGCCATCTCCTTGTCCCGCTCATCCTCCCACTCCTTCTCTTCCTTAGTAGTCTCCCAGTTCAGGAGACTAAAGATATCAACGTACTCCCTATGCCAAATTTTATCATGGGTGGTGGGCAACAAATGATCACCCAAAGGAAGGGAGCGGCCAGCCATCGGGAAAGCAGAAAGTGGGACCGTTTGGTAGGCCGCATTGGAGGGCGGGCCATAGGGCCAAACAGGGTAAGGCACAGGAGGGCCCGCCGGGGGAACCACAGGCAGCACAGGAGGATAAGGAGCATGCCAAGGGATGGAAGGTGCAGCAAGGGATGGAGGGGAGGCCAACGAAAGCCACTGCTGGCCAAGAGTGCCAGAGGGCAACTGTTGGGGCCAAGGTCAATGACCGGCAGGCACAGCAGGGAACAACCCAGGGGTAGGTGTACTAACTTGACTAGAGTACTCACCAGCTGCAACCGCGGCAGCCGCCCCTACCGGGGGTTCCGGCTGCCAACGGGCGTTGGTGCTCCCGTCCGAATCAGAGCCCTCCCCATCGGCCGTCGATGGATCAACCGGGCAATTCTCCGCCTCCACCAAGCCCCCAGCAAGGGAGGCCTTGAGCTGGTCCAGGTGCGCCAAAAGGGGGGCCAGGCGATGAGACCCCCTGGAGCCTGACTGGGAAGAGCGGCCTGGGGTGCGACCCCTGGGCGGGCCGCCAGTAGGCAGCATGGGCCCCAAGCCAACAGCCCGCTCCAGGGCCTCAATATGGGCCAAAAGCCTGGGCCCCTGCCCATCATCATGGGCCATGGGCCGGGCTGATGACGAGGCCGGTGTAGGCTGAGCTGGCTCCACAGGTGGGGCCGCAGAAGCCCCAGCCCAAAGGCGAGACCTCTGGCGCGGGGTGGGCCCAGCGAGGGCAGGGAAGAATCCTGCCTACGGAGGGCAGGCCCCCCCCCGGAAGTGCCGGGAGGCAAGAGGCTGCGAGGCACAGCTGGCAAAGGAGCCGGAGGTGCAGGCCCCTGGCGGGCCCTCCCCCAGCACACCCCCATGGCCAGAGCCAGTGGGGAACCCGGGGGGAGGGCCGGGGAGAAGCCGCGGCTGAAGCGCCGCAGTGGGCACCGCCCCAGTGGGCAAAAGCATGCGGCCTCATGCCGTGCGCAGTGGCCCTCCACCTGGGGGCATCTAGCCACAGCGGAGGGCAAAGGAGGAACAAGGCAGCTGAGCGAGCCAGAAGCCCCGGCAGGCCGCGAGGCCGCGGCGCACGGGGGACACCCCCGGAGGGGCAAGAAGCCCTGTGGCAGAAAAGGTGCCCGGAAGAGCCGCAGCCAACCACCGCGGCAAAGAGAAAGAGCCATGCGGCAAGGGAGAAGCCCAGGCCGCGTGGAGGTTCTGCTGACGGGAGGGCAGCAAACGCTGCCTGGCCGAGTCAGCGGAGAAGGGGGAAGGGCGGTCTGAGCCTCTCCCTTAAGGGAAGGCCTGGCCCCCGCCCCTTCCGGCCTCATCCCGTCTCTGATGGGGCGGGGCTGGCAAAGCATGCGGCAGCGAATCAGCATCTTTTTTGACATTTGAATCACAAGGCATCTTTTTGACATTTGAATCACATGCTTTACAGCTTTGCTGACAGACATGGACAATTTGAATATAGATGAGGATAAAAAAGAGTTATTATCTATAATATTGACAAAAGGTAGGCAATGTATCACAAAAAATTGGAAAAATGATGTGATTTTAATAACTGAAGATTGGTATAAGGAAATATGGGAACTCACTTTGAACGATAAGTTAACATGGGAGTTGAATTTTTTAAAAAAAGGTATAATTAAGGAAAACAGATTTTGGGAAATTTGGCAACCTTTTGAGAAAGCTACATTGATTAGAGGTGAAGGTAGCAGGCCAGTGCCAGACCAACTGAGTTTTTGGAAATATAGAAAGATTACTGTGATATACCACATCCTCCAGGGCAATGTATATATCACTCGTGTGTAGTATGAATTTGATTTTTTGTTTTGTTTTGGTTATGTAGCACTGTAATAGAAGCATAATAAGTTTTTATTATATTAAATATAGGTATATATACATATATCTAAAATGCTTATGAGTTTAGAATAGGATCAAAATTTTAGATAAGAAGACTATATTGAAATAATGAGAAATACATACTATATTGAATACTGATGAATTTTAAAATGTATTAAAATGTTTTTACAATGTTATAAAGTAATTTGGTGATGTATTAGAGTATTAAGCATGTATCTTTTTTGTATTTCTTTTTATGTTTTTAATTTTTTTGTTCTCTTTGTATTTGTACTTTGAAAATTTAATAAAAAATATAATTAAAAAATGAGTCAATTTATGCATAATTTCCTTTTTCGTCTTTTGAAGAATGAAACAATCCATGCAGGTCAAGTGTCCGATCACACAGCCGAGTAGTGAGTGAATAATTTATTTCATGAAGACACTTCTCCTTTACAATAAATCCCGAGAAATTCAAATTGCATTTTTAAATCTATCTTCTAGTCAGAAATTTTAAAGGCTGCTTCCTAGAGACATACTGAATTTTCATCTTTTATCCACATATATGTGATTTACATGTTAGCAGCGGATGAATGGCACCAACCATGACAACAGTAACTTCAACATGTATGCACTAAGCAAATATGGGGAATGAGGATAATTAAGAATAAGATTCCCTCCTACACACACAGCTGCATGTTTTCAATATCTCCACTTTTGGAAGGTTTTGCCATCAGCTCAGTTTTTTCTTATGAGCAGAAAAATAAGTGTCCTTCAATTTGCAACTGGAAATCTGTAACACTTGAACTTTGTTTCTGTTGTGACCTAAAAGCTAATAGAAAAACATGGTACCAATTGACAGGGGAGGGGGAACCAATAGAATAACGTTCAGATCTCTGAGAAGTGGTCATGTGAGTCTTAACTCATTGGTGTGGAGGATGCAGCTAATTCATTCATTACCAGTCGTATTAAGCTATTTTAATAGAATTATACAGATTGCATAGGATAGGTCTTCATATTCTTATACCAGACTGTTTAAAGTAGGGGCAAATATTTCCCCCCTTCATTCAAGGTCTACACTGTGTAGATACAAACCCCCGTCCCAGGCCCGGAGATGACGGGGGGCCAGTGGTGCCAGGAAACCACTGATGTGCGCAAGCACAAACAAACCACACATGCACAGAAAACCACAGGAGTTTGGCCAAAATGTGTGTGTGTGTGGGGGGGGGGGGTGTCCCGTACCGGGCCAAGAAATTTTTGATGTCGCCCCGGTAGATCAGACTTTAAACTGGCAAATAAAGCTACCTTTTGGAGAATTCATTCTGTAGTTCCTTTTGCCTGACCTAGTATGAGAAAAACTAGACAGCACAACAAGGTTGCCACTGCCCAGGGTACATCCAATTGTGGTTCAAAATATCACAATTTTAAAGGAGGCTCTTTTTGTGTACCCCTACAAACCACTGAAATGTATATTCTGAAAACAGTGTTGGCTAGAGCTGGAAATGGATATTTTTATGGATATAATTATTATTGCCTAGAAAAAAAAATCTTGTGTGAACTAAAGCTTACAGGTTTTACCAGTTATCATAGCCAACCTGATTGGTAGATTCCAGATTCTAGATCCTGGACTCCTAAACACCTTTCACCCTTTGTCAAATCATCCAGGAAAGTGATCATATAATGACATAATGAAAACTGCTGTGAACAACCAAACAGAATGTTTTGAGCCTAAGAGGAATGTACAAAAGGGACTGGACTCACAAGAACTCAGCAAAAATGCTTTTCTTTTATTTCCTTCATTCCTCATTTGTGTGCAAGATCCTGACATTTCCCTCATCTTGTGCTGCCTATCTGGCAGCCTCCTTGTACCTCTGTTCTGAATTCTTTCTTTTTCTCCCAATATTTCATTTCTTTGGAATATTTTTGATGTTACCCCCAGGCAACCTTACTAAACTAGTGTACGTCCTTGGGATTTCTCTCTCTCCCCCACCCAATTTGTTGGATTATTTTTTGCAGTTTGCTTGCTCCTGTGCTGGACTCAAAGGAGAGCTGTGCATTCTCATGGAGAGAGAAAAAGTTATTTAATTTTTAAGCAAGCCACATTTTTTTTAACTTGGGAAGCTGACATCTTTTATTATTTCTGTCTTAAATCATGAATTACTGTTCCATTAATTTAGAGTGAGTTGCATCAAGCTTTATGTTTTAATAACTGTGAGAAGGACCTGGACCTTCAACAGTAATTAATCATAATTGAGACAAGCTGTTTACACAACAGAAGATGTAAAATTGTTTCTCTAAACCATAGATTAACCACAGATTTCTCGGTCTGGATGCCACAGCAAAGATATTTAATATCATATAAGATTTCATTGTCATACAGCCTCATTGAAAAGAGAAAAAGAGAGATGAGAGCTTAACAGTTACTGTGAGTCAGCCTTTTAGTGATAAGTTAGTTACGGTCTGCCATTATGTATGAATGAGATCGTTTATTCTGAGTGGAAACTGCAAAGGGCAGCACAGTTGATTCACCTCAGTGCAAACTAACAAAGTAGAGACATTATGCCAATCCCTGTTATTTTCTGGCACTTGGGCAGAATGAGACAAGAAAGGTATTATCGCAGGCCATGCTTTCTAAGTACAAAGTAGAGAAAAGGGGGATTTGCTGCTTCTTCATTCTTAGCATCCCATTTGAATGCAGCCATGTTCAGAAGGGGCCTTCCCTTTGGCGAATGCTCCTTGGAGGACTTAAGGATCCATATGCTATGCACACATCTTTCTCTTCCCCTCCAACTTGATCCTCCAACTATTCAAATGTGCAGTGCCAATGCTATCAAGCTATCACCTTCCCACTGGCCTTTTAGATACTGTATTCTTAGACAGTGATCCCCATTGTTTTATTTTTGAGTGCTCCCTTCATAAAATTCAAGGCCAAGAGAGTAATTGCTTCTATAAGAGGAAGTCAAACTATAAACAGGAACTACATTTCACTTTAAGTTCAAATGCAATAAAAGCTTGGGGCCAGCAGGTCAAGTGTGTGAAACCACCAAAACTTATAAATATATACAATTATATATTGAGTTATGGCCCACCAAACCATTCACTGAATTTTCCATGAACCAGCTGGTAGTGGCCTAAGACTTTTACACAGTACTATATGTAGTTGAGAAAGAAATGAATCTAGTACCTTGCAATAAGCTCAAAAATATAACAGAAAGAAATCTTGTAGAGGAAGGCAGTAAAATAGGAGCAATTATCATGGGAAAATAAAACTGAAGGGGAATTGGAAGACAAAATACATAAGAGCAAAATATACCAGAACTAGAAATAGTGCAGGCCTTCCTTATGATGATAGGGCATCCAAGGAAGAAGCTGTGTATTTACTATCTACAATATTTTCCATATGTTATTAGCATCTTCTTCTTCTTCAGGTGCCATATCCATTCTGGATATTGGCTATCATCATGTCAATAGTCTTCCTGTTCTTAACTCCTCTGAACAGTTCTTCTGAGGCCATGCCACATCAGTCTCTCAGGTTCTTCAGCCATGAAGTCCATCTACACCCATGGCCTCCCTTCCCAGAGATCTTTCCTTTCAGAGTGAGTTGGAGTATTCTATACTTTATGTTGTTTTTCATGATATGGCCAAGGTCTGAAAGAATTGAATTGAATTGTTTATTTGTACCCCACTCTTCTAGTGCACGCACCACTCAGAGCGGTTTCCAACAATAACTAATAAACAATCTACAATGCATAACATAATAAAAGTACACATGGTCAACCCATGATATCCTTAGCATGATATCCTTAGCAGGATATTATTGGCATCTGGCCCTGAAAAATGTATAATCTTTTACATTTGAGTCACTTCTTCACAGTCTAATAGTAAGGTATGGAGCAGAAACATATTTGTAGAGTCTCATTTTCTTAATTTCTTGGGGGAAAAGTACAGAAATATATACACAATTTGCCAAACTGTTCACAAAAATGGAAGCCACCTTTTTTGACTGCTGCATCTAAACACCACCTCCCCCAATTAAGTGATGGCAAATCTTGGCACTCTAGCTATTCTTGGACTTCAATTCCCAGAACCCCAGATCAGCAGGTGAGCTGACTTGGGCTTCTGGTAATTGAAGTCCAAAAAGACCTAGAGCGCCAAGGTTTGCCACCAGGGCCCTAGGATGATATATGTGGAAGGCTTTGGGGATGAAACAAAATGGTATGCAGTCTCTCTTCATAACTGCTGTTACTGCTTCTAGTGGTGGTGCAAAGAACAAAAAGAAAAGAAAAAGAAAAGAAAACCTAGGAAATATGTTGCAGAAAAAAGGAATCAAAGCAATTACACTTATATGCCACCCCATAGCATTTAGTGTACTCTCTGGGTGGTTCACAGGTTAATTGTATATTGCGCCCAACATGCTGGGTACTCAATTTACTGACCTCAGAAGGATGGAAGCCTGAGTCAACCTTGATCCTTATCAGGACTGAACTCACAACTTTTTGGTTGCAGTACAGCAGTTTAACCACTGCACCACCAGGGCTTCTGGTAAGCAGCTATGCTACAATTTCTTCTAATGGTGAGCTTTCAACTTTGGAAAATTTATGAAGAATTTCTCATTCACCCAGATACAGTGAATAATTTTGAAAGGTCATTTATGCACACTATGCAAATTAGTTTGAATGTCATTCTTCCAGACAGGAAAAGGCTTGACAAGAAAAACCTCCATTTTTTTAATGAATTGTCATTTGTTGGCCTTTTTGCAGTCCTTTATTGATTATGGATGCAAGCTGAACGTTTCTACTGACCCAATTTCAGAACCTGAAGCAAATAAGGAAAGAAAGTGGATGCTACTAACAGATGATTTTAGTTCAGAACAATTCTGATACCTGATGGTATAATTATTAAATTCATTATTGCAAGTTTATTTTTTGAAAATGCTGGCAAACGGCAATATCACTGGTCTGAAATTCCCTATGAGTAGCCTATAGGCTACATAGACTCAGTAGTTCAGTTTCTTCAAGTGCTTAATTGCTTAAGTAATTATTGACCATAGATCTGATTATGTTGAGATTGGAGGAAATAAACTTGTAGGGATCTATATGCAATCATGGGTATCTGTTACAATATTCATTAATGACATAGATCAATAGAAACTTTGATGTAGTGCCAAGTGGTTAAACTCGACAAAGAATTACATAGTTCAAACTC
Organism: Bradypodion ventrale; assembly: GCA_035047345.1. Taxonomy (NCBI): domain Eukaryota; kingdom Metazoa; phylum Chordata; class Lepidosauria; order Squamata; family Chamaeleonidae; genus Bradypodion; species Bradypodion ventrale. Next base: position 306,231,575 of record JAWDJE010000003.1, on the reverse strand, counting down.
TGTGAGATACATTTATTGGTCAGTTTTAAATAAAGGCATCCATATATTAACTCTGTACCCTCCCCTTTTTTCTTCTCTTTCAATGTATCGCATAAAGCTATTTACCATCTTTGCTCTAAAATCAATCAAATTTAGTTGGTTTATTAGATTAATAATCAATGTTTAATAGCACTGTCACTAAGGCTGCTGGTAGAAATAGATATTTGAAATATGATCTGAATTTGAACCTGTATATTCTCATATATAAACATGCATACATACATAAAATGCACTTTGACATTAATCCATTTGAAAACAGAATATTAGTGAAGAAAATTGTTTCATTTAATATGCTTACTTAAACATTGTTTTGTTTATATGTTTTCTGATTACTATTGAATATTTATAAATTATACATATGTGCATATTATGGTTGACATCCACAAATCTCCTTTTCCAAAAGTCAAAGAGAGGATTTTTTTTTTTTGAAAAGGGAAATAAAGCTTCATATTGCAAATGTGTTCTTGCTACACAAGATTTCCCTCATCAAAAGTAGTGGCTATTTCTCCAATTATCTCATCTCACATTAATACATGTCTTTCCATGCACGATGCTGTGTAAGTGACTATTTTTCTTTCTCACCATCCTTACCTGTATAAGACTGTTTGCAGAAAATGGAGGGACTAATCAAGTGCTTTCCATTATTAGTAGCATTTTTATTTATTTTTTAATTTTCTTTCATTTTTTAAATATAATTTTTATTGAATTTTTTAAGACATACAGAAAAAGGAAAAAAAAGACAATGACTAACAGTACAATACACAAACAAATCCATAGTATCATCTTAACAAACATTACTAAATATTAGCATATAACAATATTTAAACTCATTAATTACTTATGAGCACCAAATATTAAAAACCATTATTTCCAAATCCAAAATAATAAGGACTTTCTGTGCTACTACTAATCTTTGGATAAATAAAAATCACCCTGTGAATATATACATTGCCCGGAGAGTTTATTTTCTGCTCATCTCCAGAAACTTCTTTGAGATGGTACTGGTCCTGAACTATCATTTGCCATACACGAATGGTCCGCAAATGGTTTCCATATATTCCAAAATCTATCCTCTTTTAAGTTATCTCTTTTCACTTTAATCTCCCATGTCAATTTATCATTCAGTGCTAAACTCCACATTTCTTTATACCACTCTCCAATCTGTATATCAATATCATTTTTCCAATTTCTAGCTATACATTGTCTACCCGTTGTCAATACAATTTCCAATAATTCTTTTTCCTCCTTGTTTAAACCCAAACCTTCCACATTCGTTAAAAGAATGGTACTTGACACCAGCTTAACACTTTTACCCAGTATTTCACCAAGCTCACCTTCTATTCTTCCCCCAAAATCCCTTATTTTTTTACAGCTCCACCACATATGTTCATATGTTCTGTCGGATTCTCTACATCTCCAGCATAACTTATCTCTTTTATTATCCATCTGGTAAAGTCTTAATGGCGTCAAGTACCATTGCCACAACATTTTGAAATTATGTTCTTTAATTCTTACGGACATTGCTCTCATAATCCTCTTTTTCCATTTGTTTTTCCACTCAATCTCCCCAATTGTTATATTCAAATTTTGTTCCCACTTCCGTTTCAAATCCTCCTGTGGATCTGCACCTCTATTCAGTATGTTATAAAGCTTACTTACAAGACCTTCAATACTACTTTCCCCTTTTCTAATCTTCCTTACCAACTCCTCAAATTCTGTGTGTATTCTATCTAACCCTACTTCTTTTTTATATTTTTTATTCCAATTGTCCACCTTCAACTTCGTAGGGAGGGAAACCGAAGAATTAAGCCAGATAGAAATAACCAGGGAAGAGGTCCTTGCATGCCTTGTTAAACTAAACACTAACAAATCACCAGGACCAGATGGCATCCATCCACGAGTTCTCAGGGAACTTAAAGATGAAATTGCTGATCTCCTAGTCAAAATATATAATATTTCCCTGAAATCAGGCTTTGTGCCTGATGACTGGAAGGTAGCGAATGTAACACCAATTTTCAAAAAAGGATCCAGGGGTGATCCAGGAAATTACCGACCTGTCAGTTTGACATGTGTCCCAGGTAAAGTGATGGAAACCATCCTAAAAGACAGAATTAATAGGCACATAGAAGAGAAGGCGCTGCTAAAGGAGAGCCAACATGGCTTTTGCAAGGGCAAATCATGCCTCACTAATCTGTTGGAATTTTTTGAGAGTGTCAGCAAGAATGTGGATAAGGGGGATCCAGTTGACATTGTTTATCTGGACTTTCAGAAGGCTTTTGACAAGGTCCCACACCAAAGGCTCTTGAATAAACTTACCAGTCATGGAATAAAGGGACAGGTCTTGTCCTGGATCAGCAACTGGCTAAGGGACAGGAAACAGAGGGTAGCACTAAATGGACACTTCTCCAAGTGGAGGGAAGTAAAGAGTGGGGTCCCCCAAGGTTCAGTACTGGGACCCATGCTTTTCAACCTCTTCATAAATGATCTAGAGGTAGGAGTAAAAAGCAAGGTAGCCAAATTTGCTGACGACACTAAATTATACAGGGTAGTGAAAACTGTGAGAGATTGTGAGGAGCTCCAGAGGGAACATCAAAAAGGCTGCAGAGCAGCTTTTAAACTGATAACTGGGGGAAAGCCGACAGGAGCTGGGCAGCATCCGGTTCGGAAAAGTGTGTACTTTAGTAGTGAGGAGGATGCAAAAATTACTGAGCAGAGCGAGGAGCTAGTCACTAGCATTCTATCAGAAGGATGCAAGAGGCAGTCTAACAATGCAACTGGACACAAAAGACTGTGTCAGAAAAGCATATATAAATGCTTGTACACAAATGCCAGAAGCCTCCGGAACAAAATAGGGGAGCTGGAATACTTAGCAATATTTAAGAATATTGATATTATTGGTATCACTGAAACCTGGTGGACAGATGATAACCAATGGGATACAGTTATCCCAGGCTACAAACTGTACAGGAAGGATAGGAAGGGGCAAATGGGAGGTGGTGTGGCCTTGTATGTTAAAGCAGTGATAAAATTGTATGAATTGGAATATCTAGGTGATTTGGAGTCACCATTAGAAGCTCTGTGGGTAAGAGTACCAGGCCACAAGGATGGTCTAACAGTAGGCATATACTATCGGCCTCCGACCCAAACTCTTGAGGGAGACTGGCAGTTGGAGAATGTTGTAAAAGAGGCATCCAAGAAGGGAAGCCTAGTTATAATGGGGGGCTTCAATTACCCTCACATAGACTGGGTGAACTGTTGTTCAGCACATGATAAAGAGATAAAATTCCTAGATATGCTAAATGATTGTTCCCTGGGACAGATGGTTGAAGACCCAACTAGAGGTACAAGAATCCTTGACTTGATCCTGAGTAATACTCAGGATCTGGTGCAAGATGTTAATGTGACTGATCCAATAGGGAACAGTGACCACAACTCAATTATGTTTAACTTGATCATAGACTGCAAGTCACTGATAAAATCTAACACAGAGACCTTAAATTTTCAAAAAGGAAATTTCCCAAAGTTGAGGAAACTAGTAAAAAAGAAGCTGAAAGGGAAAATTGAGAGAGTCCAAACACTCCAAGAGGCATGGAGGCTGTTTACAAAAACAATAACAGAGGCTCAATTGGAATGCATACCCAAAAGGAAAAAGGGCACTGCCAGGTCAAAGAGGACTCCGATGTGGCTTACAGGAGCTGTTCGGGAAGTGATCAAGAGCAAGAAAAGCTCATTTAGAAGATGGAAGGCTTGTCCGAATGAGGACAGCAGGCAGAAACATAAATTCTGGCAGAACAAATGCAAGGCAACAATCAGGAAAGCAAAGCAAGACTTTGAGGAGCGTATAGCTAAAAATACTCAGAGAAATAACAAAGACTTCTTCAAGTACATTAGAAGTAAGAACACAACTAGGAAGGCCATTGGACCATTAGATGACAATGGAAGGCAAGGGGTTATTAAAGAGGAAACAGAGATTGCAGAGAGACTCAATGAATTCTTTGCTTCAGTATTCACTGAAGAAGACAGAGACCACATGCCCAAAACAGAGCCTATCCTCGTAGGGAGGGAAAGCGAAGAATTAAGCCAGATAGAAATAACCAGGGAGGAGGTCCTTGCATGTCTTGTTAAACTAAACACTAAACTAAACACTAACTAAACACTAAACTAAACACTAAACTAAACACTAACAAGGCCCGGAGTCGGCCTTGTGTTGAGTGGGCGGGATATAAATTGAATAAATAAATAAATAAATCACCAGGACCAGATGGCATCCATCCACGAGTTCTCTGGGAACTTAAAGATGAAATTACTGATCTCCTAGCCAAAATATATAATCTTTCCCTCAAATCAGGCTTTGTGCCTGATGACTGGAAAGTAGCGAATGTAACACCAATTTTCAAAATAGGATCCAGGGGTGATCCAGGAAATTACCGACCTGTCAGTTTGACATGTGTCCCAGATAAAGTGATGGAAACCATCCTAAAAGATAGAATTAATAGGCACATAGAAGAGAAGGCGCTGCTAAAGGAGAGCCAACATGGCTTTTGCAAGGGCAAATCATGCCTCACTAATCTGTTGGAATTTTTTGAGAGTGTCAACAAGCATGTGGATAAGGGGGATCCAGTTGACATTGTTTATCTGGACTTTCAGAAGGCTTTTGACAAGGTCCCACACCAAAGGCTCTTGAATAAACTTACCAGTCATGGAATAAAGGGACAGGCCTTGTCCTGGATCAGCAACTGGCTAAGGGACAGGAAACAGAGGGTAGCACTAAATGGACACTTCTCCAAGTGGAGGGAAGTAAAGAGTGGGGTCCCCCAAGGTTCAGTACTGGGACCCCTGCTTTTCAACCTCTTCATAAATGATTTAGAGGTAGGAGTAAAAAGCAAGGTAGCCACATTTGCTGACAACACTAAATTATACAGGGTAGTGAAAACTGTGAGAGATTGTGAGGAGCTCCAGAGGGATCTCTCGACACTGGGGGAGTGGGCAAAACAGTGGCAAATGAGTTTCAACATTAGTAAGTGCAGAGTGATGCATGTTGGGGCAAAGAACCACAATAACATTTATAAACTGATGGGGTCTGAACTCTCTGCGACAAACCAGGAAAGGGACCTTGGTGTCCTGGTGGACAACTCAATGAAGGTGTCAACCCAGTGTGCCTCAGCAGTGAAAAAAGCAAACTCAATGCTAGGGATCATTAGGAAGGGTATAGAAAATAAGTCAGCAAGTGTCATTTTGCCTCTTTATAAATCTATGGTGAGGCCCCATCTGGAATACTGTGTACAGTTCTGGTCGCCATACCTCCAGAAGGATATTATGGAGCTGGAAAAAGTGCAGAGGAGGGCAACCAGAATGATTAGGGGACTGGAACACCTTCCTTACCATCTGAGGCTGCAACGGTTGGGCCTCTTCACTCTTGAACGACGACGTCTAAGAGGTGACCTGATTGAAGTTTATAAAATCATGCACAGTGTGGACAAAGTAGATAAGGAAAAACTGTTTTCCCTATCGCATAACACTAGAACTAGGGGACACTCCATGAAACTTTTGGGTACTAGTTCTCAAACAAATAAGAGAAAGTACTTTTTCACCCAGAGGATTATTGGTCTATGGAACTCCCTGCCAGAAGAAGTGGTGACAGCTGTTAGTCTTGACAGCTTTAAGAAAGGATTAGACAAGTTCATGGAGGACAAGAGTATCAATGGCTATAATTATGGATACTTAAGGACAACCTCCGGGTTGGAGAGATAGGCAGGATATCTCTCAATATCATTTCCAGGGAATCCTAAGCAGGCATCTGCTTGGGAATACCCTGAAGGAAATGGTGAGCCACTGTGTGAGACAGAATGCTGGACTGGATGGGCTGTGGCCTGTTCCAGCAAGGCTGTTCTTATGTTCTTATCTCTCGACACTGGGGGAGTGGGCAAAACAGTGGCAAATGAGTTTCAACATTAGTAAGTGCAGAGTGATGCATGTTGGGGCAAAGAACCCCAATTACATTTATAAACTGATGGGGTCTGAACTCTCTGCGACAAACCAGGAAAGGGACCTTGGTGTCCTGGTGGACAACTCAATGAAGGTGTCAACCCAGTGTGCCTCAGAAGTGAAAAAAGCAAACTCAATGCTAGGGATCATTAGGAAGGGTATAGAAAATAAGTCAGCAAGTGTCATTTTGCCTCTTTATAAATCTATGGTGAGGCCCCATCTGGAATACTGTGTACAGTTCTGGTCGCCATACCTCCAGAAGGATATTATGGAGCTGGAAAAAGTGCAGAGGAGGGCAACCAGAATGATTAGGGGACTGGAACACCTTCCTTACCATCTGAGGCTGCAACGTTTGGGCCTCTTCACTCTTGAACGACGACGTCTAAGAGGTGACCTGATTGAAGTTTATAAAATCATGCACGGTGTGGACAAAGTAGATAAGGAAAAACTGTTTTCCCTATCGCATAACACTAGAACTAGGGGACACTCCATGAAACTTTTGGGTACTAGTTCTCAAACAAATAAGAGAAAGTACTTTTTCACCCAGAGGATTACTGGTCTATGGAACTCCCTGCCAGAAGAAGTGGTGACAGCTGTTAGTCTTGACAGCTTTAAGAAAGGATTAGACAAGTTCATGGAGGACAAGAGTATCAATGGCTATAATTATGGATACTTAAGGACAACCTCCGGGTTGGAGAGATAGGCAGGATATCTCTCAATATCATTTCCAGGGAATCCTAAGCAGGTGAAGGCATCTCCTTGGAAATAATACCCTGAAGGAAATGGTGAGCCACTGTGTGAGACAGAATGCTGTACTGGATGGGCTGTGGCCTGTTCCAGCAAGGCTGTTCTTATGTTCTTAACTTCTGAAACCAATTGAGATTTAATATCTCAAATATTTTTTTCCACTCCACATCAGAATCACAAGTTTTTAACCAATCCTTCAGTAAAAGTATCCCATTTTTATCCAATATTTCCATTTTTTCCTTATCTAACTTTATTGGGAAACACATCATGTCGGTCAATTCCACAATTGGAGAGAGATTTGGGACCATGTCCTTTTTTACCTTCTTCCACACCTCCATGAGACCTCTCATCATAGTATTATTTGACCTTTTCACCCTATCCTTTATTCCCAAAAAAATCATATTTCCAATATTTCTATATTCCTTCATCTCCAATTGCTCCCAGATTGTCTTTTCTCTTGCCAAAATCTTCACAACATTCTTAACTTGAAAAGCTCGATAATATGCTAGCAAATTTGGCATCCCAAACCCCCTTTCTTTTGAGACAGGTACCATAGCTTCTTTGGGAGCCTGGATTTTTTGCCTCCATTACAAAAGCCATTGAACATCTTTTGGAACTCATTAATTTCTTTCTCTTTCAGATGGATCGCTATTGTATCAAATAAAAAGTTAATCTTTGGTAACAATATCATTTTACACATAGCAATCCTTCCGAACCATGACAGCTTTAACTTCTGAAGTTCTTGTATTTTGTTCTTAAATTCCATTTTCAAGCTGTCATAGTTCAATCGTTTAAGTTCTTCTAATTTGTTTGAAATAATTATCCCCAAATATTTCAGTTTGTCTTTAATTTGTATATTAAGTGTCGACACTATCTTACCCATCTCACTTGGTTTCAAATTACATAATATCAGTTCTGATTTATCCCAATTTATCTTTAATCCAGTTATAGCTTGAAATACCTGTAAATGATCTTTAATCCTGTCCATTACCAACTCCGGGCGCTTCACCATAAGCAGTGTGTCGTCTGCATACATACTCACTTTATTACCCATAATCCCTTCTATGTTTAGATCTTCCCTTATGCCTTTGGCTAAAATCTCCATTGCCATAATAAACAGAATAGTAAATAATGGACAGCCCTGCCTAGTGCCAGCTTCTAGCTTTACCACATCCGTGAGCTCCTCATTTACTCTAACCCTAGCATTTCCTTTTTGATATAATAAATCTATAACCCTATTGAATTTATCCCCAAATCCATATTTCTTAACTATTTCCTTAAATGAAGACCACTGCAATGAATCAAAAGCCTTAAAAATATCCAATGATAATAATCCCACCTTTTCCTTTGTTTGATTAACGCTGTCTATTAAATCTAATACCCTTCTAGTCAGATCCGCCATATGTCATCCTTTTAAAAACCCAACTTGATCAACATTTATATATTCCCCCATGAAACTATTTAAACGGTTAGCCAATAATGCTGTGAAGATCTTCACATCTTGATTTATAAGTGAAATTGGCCTGTACGAATCCACTCTTTCCAAATTCTTACCAGGCTTTGGCAAAAGAACGATTGTAGTGTTATACCATGAAGTCGGAATTGGTCCTCCCTCCCTCCACCACCTCTTTAAATTCTTTATAAAACACTGTCGATAATCCATCATCCCCCGGAGCTTTCCCTATCTTCAATCCGCTTATTACCTCCTTAACCTCTTTATCAGTTATTCTTTCCTCCATTTTCTCCCTATGCTCTTGTTTTATTCCATTCCCTAACTGCCTCTCCAGTATCTTTTTAAGCTTCTCCACATCTACTTTCTTTTTTGCATATAATACTTGGTAAAATTCCCTAACAATTTTACATTTATCCTTATTCTTGTTACACCTTGTGCCTTGACTATCAACCAATAACCCAATTTCTCTTTTTTCCCTTTTAACCTTGGCTGCTCTTGCTAATAACTTTGAGTTCTTATTACTAAATTCAAAATATTCTTTGCAGGCGCACCCCCCAATAACGGACACAGACAACATTGAAAGTGGATAACAGCATCGGGCCACATTTATTGATTCAATGCCCTAGTCCGAATTATAAATTTGTATTGGTAAAACGACCAATCATAATTCTTAAGGCAAGCAGGCCGAAGTAACACTGGTAAGGTACCACCCCAAAATTGCCAACGGCAATTGGTTACAATGTATCAATTTGTATCAATTTGTTTGTTGACAACAAACAAATTGTTGACCGTAGTCAATATCTAACTCATGACCCCACCCTCTGACGCGTATCCGTGAAATCACGGGGTGATGCATGCTGGTTAGCTATCGCCATCACCCCGTCGCCTGGTTCGTCGTTGACCGGACAACGTTTAACTAATTTATTCCTGTCTAGTGTTGTCCAGTCAATTGCGAACCTGCCGGATACCTGTGGGTCATACTGTTTACCTTACCAGTGCTACCCGCCACACGGAGGGGCTTCACAGAAGGCCTGACGCCCCCCCCAGACCGTCAGCTCGGCCAACAGGCCTGCTCGCCAATCACCCAACAGGAGGTCCATACCTCCTCGCGACAGATGGACCCCATCCCCTGCGTACAAGTCGTAATTTTGTAAGCTAATAGCGGGGTGATGACTGACCCGTCCCCAAGCCCTGTCGGCAAGAAACCGCGCCACCGCCCTGTTGACCGTGCGCCTAGCGCGGTCAAGGGCCAGGAGGTGAACGCCCCCTCTATAAGAATGGCGCGGGATAATGTCCGACCAAACCAGGGTTGTGGCAGGCCAGACATAATGCAAGTAGGCGAGGTCCTCGCAAATCGCATGCTTGAGCGATAAGCCGGTGACCTGGCCCAAATCATTGCCCCCCAGGTGGATGATGAGAATGTCAGGCGGGTCAGCACCCAGGCCCGAAAAAAGGAAAGGCCGCAGCTCCCGCCATAACATCCCAGGCTTACCATGCCATATGAGACTGGCATGTTCACCCAGTCCCAGTCGGGGTCCCCACTCTGTCGCCGCAGCGTAACGCGCTGCCCTGTGCACATAGCTGTGGCCCACCAGCCATACTGTCACCGGTGTAATACGACACCCAGGGTCTGTAAGAAAATTGAGAAAAAGACGGTAAGGTGACTGGATTGGTACTCATGGCGGAAGTGGGCGCACATAAAACTGAAAACATTGCGAGCCCCACCTCCCCATGCTGCGTATGTCAGCCCCAGAGTACCCAAAAGCAGCTGCTGTAGAGGCTGCACCAATACGGAATGAGTGTGTGCCATAACGGGCACCTGGTAGGCCCACCCTGGTGAGGGCTCTGCCTGTCACCTTCCAAAACTGAAATTTAGTAAGGGGAGACCCATCTTGGTGACAGAAAAACGGGCCGTGGTGCATGCCACGCAGTGCCAGGAACTCCTGTAGGGCACCAACCGGACAGATGTCTGCCAAAGAACACTGTAGCAGTCTTACACCACTGCCTACGCCATGCTGATCGGTCTTAGAGGAGCGTATCCTCAACTGGGCCCAGTCTTTGGCAACATAGACATCCTCGAGTTCCAGTGCCCTACAACTAGCATCCGCCTTAGACAGCATCACAAGTTCGCTGATGCGGAGCGCTCCAAAAAATGCCACCGTTGTGGCTGCGTGAAAAAGGGCTGCCTCATAATGATCAAAACAGAGGCCTGGCCAGCCCCGGGCCAACTGGGTAAGAACCCCTGGGGAAATAGGGTGCCGGTCGTCCGGGCAACGCCCGCGCTCGCGCACCCACCCCTCCAAAACATGTCTCACACGGAAGTCAGAGGTGCTGTCCACATGACCTCCCACTTTGGCCACAAAAGCCAACGCCGAGAGCTTGGATGCTATGGTGCGAGGTGCGAGGCCCTGTGTATGCAGGTGAACCATGTACTGCAGAACATGGTCCACCAGGATAGGCCAGGTCTCTGGCAGGTGAAATTGAGCAGAAAATGCCCTGTAAGAATTGAATGCTTGTTGATACGCCTTACGCGTGCGTGGCGCTAGTGACAGGCCAATCGCCCGGTTCACCTCTCCTTGCCAATGGTCCACATCTCGTCCAGGAGTGGCGAGGGAAATTCCTCCGCATCCGGGGCCAAGGCGCGGAACCGGGGGATCTGCAGGCGGGACAAAGCGTCAGCAATATCATTATTAATCCCCGGGACATGCCTGGCCCTGAACAAGACGTTGAGGCGCAGGCAGCGCAGCACAAAATGGCGCACTAGTTCCATAACCCTGGGCGATTTGGAAGTCTGTGCATTGACAATGTGGACAACAGCAGCATTGTCACACCAGAAATGCACAACCGAGTTGGCCCACTCCTCGCCCCATAGCATCAAAGCCCCCAGAATAGGGAAAAATTCCAGGAATGTGAGATCCCGCAGGCGACCCGTGCCTGCCCAGGCCGGTGGCCACCCACCATAGGCCCACTTCCCATTGAAGTACATCCCATAACCCAGGGATCCTGAGGCATCAGACTGGATCTGAAAATTGGGGGAAGCCAGGAGGTCAGACCTCCAAAATGAGACCCCATTGAACTCCCTCAGGAATTGCAACCAGACAAACATGTCTGCCCTGATACCCCGGGTAAGCCTAACTCTATGGTGGGGCCTGGATAACCCTGCCATGGCGTCGCATAAGTGCCGGGCAAAAGCCCTGCCCGGTGCGACCACCCTGCAAGCGAAATTGAGGTGACCATGTAGCACCTGCAGTTCCCTCAGCGATGCCTTGCGCTTGGCCAGCAAATCCGAGATAAGGGCCACTATCCTGGACACCTTATGGCCCGGCAACCTAGAAGCCTGCGCTACTTTGTCAATCTCCACCCCCAGGAATACTAGCTCGGTCTTTTCGGGCGCTAAAGGGACACCGAGTTCCTCCATTAGCATCTGAAATGTGTTGAGGAGACGTGTGCACGTGTCCCAGCCCCGTTCACCCCCGAATAAAAAGTCATCCAGGTAATGGGCTACAGACCGGGACCCTGACCTGCGGACGAAAGCCCACTCTAGGAAGGTACTAAAACGCTCGAAGGCCGAGCATGATATGGAGCAGCCAAAAGGCATGGCCTTATCAAAATAATATTCACCCCTAAATTTGAAACCCAGCAACTCAAAGTCGCCCGGATGCACTGGCAAGAGGCGAAAAGCCGACTTGATGTCGCACTTGGCCAGCAGGGCACCCGGGCCACACGAGCGCACCATGCGCAGCGCATGGTCAAACGATGTATACCTGACTGAACAAAGGTCATCAGGGATAGCATCATTGACCGATCGGCCAGCTGGGTAGGACAAATGATGAATAAGGCGAAACTCGCCTAGAGACTTTTTGGGGACCAAGCCCAGTGGCGACACCTTAAGATTGGGAAACGGGGGTGCAGGGAAAGGTCCAGCGACCCTGCCCGCATCTAACTCCTTTTTAATGCTGGCCGCAGCCACCTCCTCCCTCCCCCTGAGGGATAAAAGGTTGGGGGCATCCTGAGGGGACCTATCACCCATGAAAGGGATACGGAATCCCTGCTGAAAACCCTGAAGGAGATACTCCACATCCTCCCCCTTCGGGTACGATGCAAGCCAACGCTCCAGCATGTCCACATTAATTGGGGAGGGGGCCTTTTGGTGAACCAGCTCCATCCGTGGCAGTCTTGCCAGCCCACTGTCCGCCCCTCCCTCTGCCCCGTGTCTCTCCAGGCCTGGGACAGGCGGAGGCTGCGTGGGGGCCCGAACAGGTGGGACACTCATGCCTGTACTTGCAATTCTTCCTATTGCAGGAACCATTGGACGAGAAAGTCCAGCACAGCAGGCGGGCTGGAACCCCCTGCCCCACCGCCTGGCGGGTAACCTGCGCTGGAGCCGCTCGCTGGACCGCATGTCCGCAATGGTATCTGTCTCCCGGGGCGGGGCACGTGGGCGTCATGTACAGAAGCCAAAGCCTCTGGCACGGCTCATCCCATCTCATCTCGGGGTGGAGGGGAATCCTCATACGGAATTCCTCGTCATAGGCTAACCACGAGGGGCCCGGGAAATCAACCATCGCCCTATAGATGTTGTCCAAATATTGGACAATAGGAATAGCCAAATCCGGCCGCGCCCTCAAGTACACCGCCATGTATATTAAATAAGCCGGCAGCCAGTTGGCCCAGGTACGTGGCGGCTTACGGCGACGTGCCTGCTCCTTGTCCTTCTCATCCTGTCCCTCCCTTTCTTCCTTGGTGGGCTCTCTGTTCAGGAGTGAGAAGATATCTACATACTCCCCCCGCCATATCTTTTCTCTGGTGGTCTGTGCCAAGTGATCACCCAGTGGCAAGGAATACCCCGCCGTCGGCAAAGCCGAAAAAGGCACCACAGCCATAGGAAAAGGGGCCTGAGCTAGCCCAGCTACCCCCAGAACATTCCCCGCAGTGTAAGAACAAGTACCCACGCCAGGGCCCAGGGTGGCAGTCGTCGTCGCCGGGTGGGGTGCCGACGGCGGGGCCACCACACCACCCGCGCGAGGCCAAGGCCATTGGAAAGCCCCCCCCATATTGGGAATGTGTGTGGATGTACTCGCTTACACCGCATACTCACATGCTGCACCCCCGCGGGCCGCCCCCACCGGGGGTTCCGGCCCACTGGGGGCGTCGGAGCTCACGACCGACGTAGAGCTCATAACCGGGGCCTGACCCGCACCTGGCTGCTGGCTGGGGAGCTGCGAGGCAGTGGCCGAAACCGCGCCACGCGCCTGCAGCAGCTCAACCCTCCCTGTCGGCTGTTGTCCTCCTGCCGACAGCGCCTCAAAAGGGACCCCAAAGGGGGCCCCCGCCTGACTGGCCCGAGCCAACGACGCTTCAAGGGCCGCAATGCGGGCCAGTAAGGCTTCAACGTTGACCTGGGGCCAAGGGCCGGCCGGCCCGCCCGGTCCAGGCGTGGGTACAGGTCCCTGTACCCCAGGACCTGAATATGGCCATTGGCCAGCACCGAAGCCCGGCAGGGTCGGTGGAGAAACCTGCCAAGGCAGGGGGCCGCACCACCCCCCAAGGCTAGAGGGCCCAGGGGGAGGCTGCGACCCAAGATCAGCAGGCCCAACAGGGTGGGCAGATGCAGGAGCGGTGTCCACCGCTCGCGGGCTGCGGGCCGGAGCCCCTACAGCGCCCGCACTCTGTTCGCCCGCTCCAGGCCAAGGGGCAATAGACCCCATTCCGCCGGTCCCGGCAGGGGCCTGCAAAGGCGGCTGCTGGGGAGGCGGCACCGCGGTCCTCCGACCTGGGTTGCGCCTCCTAACAGCGCGAGCCGCACTCGAAGCTGCCTTCTTCTTCGAAGGCATCTCCACCGGAGCAAAGGGAAGCGAAAAGGAAAATTGCCGCCAAAAAGGCTTCCCGGTAAGTGAAAGAGCGACGGAGACTCAGGGGAAAAGACTTCTCCGCTCCGTCGCTGAGCTAAAATGGCAGCTGGGCTGCCTCGTGGCCACCCCTTTTATAAGGGAGCTGGCAACGCCCCTAACTACCCGGATTCTCTGTCCTGTGGGGGGGGGGCCCGCAAAGAGGGCGGCGGCCATTTTGGCGCCGCGCTTGCATTATTTAGGTAAATCAAATCTCTTTTAACTTTATCAAAATCCTTACCCATTACTTCTGCCTTAAATCCTTGTAATTTCATAAAAAAATTTTATCTTTGTTTTTTGCATGCTCCTCCTGTAATTGTTTTATTTCTCTTTCTTTTTCTGCCTGTTCTGCTTTATATTTTCTATATTTGAAGCTTGCCAATCTTATACTTTCCCCCCTAAAAACTGACTTCATGGTATCCCATACAACGTTAAAATTAACCTCATTATTATCGTTCCACTGCCAACTTTCTTTCCAACTTTCCATAATTGCCTCTTTACTTTTCTGATCTTTAAACAAATTAGGATCGTACCTCCAATTTCTTACTCTTCGAATATTTTTCTGTGCTTTCAGTTCCAAATATACTTTAGCATGGTCCGATTCCTTAATAATCCCAATTTCAGTACCTTCTATATCCCCAATTAAATTTTCCGAAAGCAAAACATAATCTATTCTTGAGTAGGTCCCATGGATGTGTGAAAAAAAGGAATATGCCCTTTCCGAGCCCTTAAACTCTCTCCACGAATCCTTCAAGCCCATAACATCCATCCAATTATCCAACACCTTCCCTTTCAAACCAATTCCACTTCTAGCTATATTTGTGCAATCTAATCCTGACCTTATCAAATTGAAATCACCAGCCACAATAGATTTTGCAACATTTTCCAACTCCACTATTTTCCGAATTTTTTCAAGAAACTCTGCTTGGTGGTCATTCGGAGCATAAATATTTACCAATATAATTTCCTCATCCTCTAATTTTCCTCTTAACAACAAATATCTACCCTCCTGATCAACAATCTTTTTTGTAATTTCAAATCCCAGCTTCCTAGAAATCATGATTGCCACCCCTCTTGCTTTCGAAGTACCAAACGCCATCTCATAATGTTGCATCCATCCCAAATAAAGTTTATTCGTATCTTTTGACTTCTGATGTGTTTCCTGTAAGAACAATATATCTGGTCGATCTTTTTTCAACGCCAATTCCAATCTCCATCTCTTGAGAACAGAACCTGTACCTTTCACATTCCATGATATTATTTTAATACTTCCCATAACCAATTTCCTTTCCCAGCTTTAAACTCTCCATCGGGCGTGCCACCAATAACCCTACCACCATACCAAGAACATAAAACACACACTTTCACTCTCTCCACTTTCCCACGATAAGCCGCCTCTGTCGACCAAAGAGGGGAGAGGGGGGACATGCAAGATGTGCCTTACTACCGGCGCTACGCGCTATTTACCCATTCTATCTCTATTAACTGCTTAAAATTACTAAAGTCTAATGTTCACTACTCCATACCTATCTCCTCCTCCACCATGATCAAGGACGGCTACTCCTCCTCTTCTCCTCACTGTGGTGTTCCAGCTGTGGCCCCACCGGTCTCCTCTCTCTCATATTCCCTCCCCAAAGCTCCAGAATCCATCAATTCCTTCTTAAGATTTTTCCATTCTTCCGAGTCTACCTTTACCAGTTCCAACAAACTCAAATATTCCAATGGATTAGTGCCTTCATCAATAACCTGCATTCTTTTGTCATAAAAAAAACGCAATTGTTGCGGAAATCTCCAATTATACCTTATATTTTTACTCATCAATAATTTAGTGATAGGCCTCATCTTATACCTCCATGTTCTTTCTTTTAACGAGATGTCATTATAAACTTCCACATCTGAGCCATCAAATTTCAACGCATCAGAACCGACTCGTTTCAGATGGGCCATTACTTTTAACTTATCTGCCCATTTTAGAATTGCGAAGGAGAGGAGAAGTTTTCTCCGTCGCTTTCTCCTTTTTAGCCTGCGCGCTGATTCCCGGCTGGGAAAAAGAAAGACCTCCGTTTTAGGTTTAGCTCTCACTTTAGCGCAGAAGCTCGATCCCTGGATAGGGATCCTTCGGCGCTTGATCTTTTGGGGAGACATGGCTCCCAAGCTAAAGGCTCCGGCATTGAAGCAGCGGCCGAGGGGTAGGGCTTTTACCGGCCCTTCATCGGATGGGGGCCAGCCTTCTGGTCGGAGGACCAGGGCTGCGCCCCCACGACGAGGCAGTGACAGACCCTTGCCCACTGGTACCAGTGGGGCCGGTCAAGCTACCACTTGGCATCTGGGGGTCAGCGGCATAGCTGGGCAGGTACCGGTTGGCCCCTCTGGGGCTTCAGCCCTCAGCCCACCTTTGCCAGGCATGGAACAGGGCGGCCCGGGGGGGGGCCTGGTGCGGGTGTCCAAACCAATGCTCCTCCGGCCCCACATGGGCCAGAGTTTTGGGCATGGCCCTATTCTGGCCCTGGCTCTCCTTTTGGGTTGCCTTTTCCTCAACTGACTAGTGGGCCATCCAGCCCACCCGGCCCGCTTTATACTGGGGGCTCTGGGGCAGTGGATGCTCTGTTAGCATGGATAGCAGTGCTGGAAGCATCCTTGGGCATGGCACAGCCTCCTTCGGAGGGGGGCACTACTCTTTCTTCAACAGGGGCCCCTTCGTCGGCCCCGGCTACCTTGCCGGCTGCAACGCTTCAGCAGGCGGCCAACCAGGTCGAGCTGCTTGAGACAGTCTGGCCAGCCCAAGCTGGTGTCTCGCAGCTCCCTGTTCGACCTGATGTCCAGCCTGGGAACAGTCAGGGCTGGTCCCAGAGCTCGATTCCGGTCGCGAGCTCCAACGCCCGCCGTGGGCTGGAACTCCCGGTGGGGGCGGCTCATGGGGTGCACCTAGTGAGTATCAGGTTCAATTTAGTGCACCAACACCACAGCCCACTTACAGTGGTGGGGTTCAGTGGCCCTGGCCTCGTCATGTTGATGCGAGCGGGCATCAGTTACCATCCTAGCCCAGTATCCCATGGTTTCTAAATGGTCCCTCGTTCAGGGCGGAGGTGTCCGCCCCTGGGGCAGTGCCGAGCATCGCAGGGGCTGTCCAGGTCCTGCTGCGTATGCCCTCTATACAGAATGTGCCAACGATGGCTTTGCCGACGGCTGGTTATTCCTTGCCCCTGGGTGATTATTTGTCACAGGTCATGAGGGATAAGATCTGGTGAGGGGAGTACGTGGATGTATTCTCCCTATTGAACCGTGAGCCCACTGAGGAAGAGAGAGAGAGGGACAGGATGACAGAGACAAAGAGCTGTCCCGTCGTCGTAAGCCACAGCGCACCTGGGCCAACTGGTTGCCGGCATACTTTATATATATGGCGGTATGCCTCAGGGCCCGGCCTGATTGGGCCATCCCGATGGTTCAATCCCTTAATAATATTTACAGGGCGATGGTTGATTTCATGGGCCCATCGTAGTTGGCTTACGATGAGGAATTTGGATGAGGGTGGGCCTACATCCTGAGATGAGGCGGGATGAGCCCTGTCAGCAATTGTGGCTCTTGTACATGACTCCCACGTGACTGGCGCCTGGCGATAGGTACCATTGTGGTCATGCTGTGCAGCGGGCTGCTGCAACACAGGCTCCCCGCTAACCGGTGGGGCAGGGGGTTCCAGCCCGCCTGCTGTGTTGGACCTTCTCAGCTGGCGACGTGTGTAATAAGTGCCAGTGTCGTTACCGACACGAGTGTCCCCTTTTGCGCTGGCCCCCACGCTGCCTCCGCATGCCCGCGGGTTGGTGGGTTACGGGGCAGAGGTAGGGGTGCACAGGGGGCAATCAGAGCTCCGTCTGTCGGAACTAGCCATGTCAAAGCCCCCCCTCCCCAATTAGTGTACTCATGCTGGAGCGATGGTTCTCAGCTTATCCAAGAAGGGATGATGCGAGGTACCTGCTGGAGGGTTTCCAATGGGGCTTTCGTATTCCATTCGGGGGTGTTAGGGGCCCCAAGATGCTACTAATTTAGTTCCCTTGAAAGGTAACGAGGAGGTTGCTGCACTGAGCACAGCTAAGGAAGTTGAGGCTCTGAGAGTAGCGGATCCCTTCTTGGAACCACCTTACCCTAATTTGAAGGGCTCCCCTCTGGGGCTAGTACCGAAGTAGAACCCGGGTGTATGTCGTCTAATCCTCCATCTAGCTTACCCTGCGGGTTCTTCGGTCAGGGATGCCATTCCTGATGACCTTTTCCAGTCAGGTGAACGTCGTTTGTTCAGCCCCTACGGGTGGCACGCTCATGCGGTCCCGGTGCTTTCCTGGCACAGTGTGATGTGCACTCGGCTTTCCGATTACTGCCAGTGCACCCAAGGGATTTTGAGCTATTGGGTTTTAGGTTCCAAGGGGAATTTTACTTAGATAAGGCCATGCCTTTTGACTGCTCTATTTCATGTTCGGCATTCAAACGATTCGGTACTTTCATTCAGTGGGCCTTGGCTCACAGGTTGGGGTCCCAGTCTCTAGCCCATTACCTCGATGACTTTTGGTTCAGGAGTGAACGGGGCTCAGACACGTGCACGCGTCTCCTCACTACATTTCAGACACTCATGTGGGAACTGGGTGTCCCCTTAGCGCCTGAAAAGACCGAGGGCCCAGCTACTAAGCTCACATTTATAGGCATTGGAATTGACTCTGTCACACAGGCATCCGGGTTACCCATGGATAAGGTGGCTCGGATCTCTGCGGTGATTTTGGCATTGATTGCCAAACATAAAGTGTCCCCTCGTGAGCTGCAGCTACTTCATGGCCACCTTAACTTTGCCTGCAGGGTGGTTACACCCGGCAGAGCATTGGCCAGGCGCCTGTGTGACGCCATGGCTGGCCTGTTAAATGTCACCACAGCGTCCGGCTGATCAGGAGCATACGGGCGGACCTTTCGGTCTGGCTCAAATTCCTCCAGGGTTTTAACGGGGTCTCTTCATGGAGATCAGACCTTATGGTCTGCCCTAGATTTCAAGTATGGTCAGATGCCTCCGGCTCCCTGGGTTATGGGCGTTTACGCTGAGGGTATGTGGACTTACGGCCGAGGGCTTCATGCATGGCTTGGCATGGATCACCTCCGCGATCTTACCTTCCTTGAGTTTCTTCCCAATTTGGGGAGCACTGATGCTATGGGGCGATGAGTGGGCCAACTCAGTGGTCCATTTTTGGTGTGACAATGCGGCAGTGGGCACATTGTCAACACCCAGACGTGCAAATCCCCCAGGGTCATGGCATTGGTTTGTCAATTCTTTTTGAGAAGCCTATGCCTAAATGTGCTGTTCAGGGCCAGACATGTTCCAGGTATTAATAACGATATTGCTGATGCTTTATCCCGCCTGCAGATCCCCCAGTTCCGTGCCTTGCTCCGGAAGCAGAGGAATTCCACTCGCCACTCCCGGCCGATATTTGGACGTTTGGCGAGGAGAGGTGAACCGGGCATGTCATTGGCACCTCGCACGCATAAGGCGTATCAACATGCTTTCATGCGATTTAGAACTTTTTGCGAGTAACTACAGTTATCTCAAGTGTGGTCAATATCAGTGGACCAGGTTTTACAATGCAAGTTTATCTTTGCAGTCAGGGTTTGGCCCCCCGTACTATAGCCTTCAGGGTTTCGGCACTGGCATTTATGGCCAACGTGTGGGGGGGGTTTCAATGACTGCGTGAGTTACTTCCGCATGCGTCGTGTTTTGGAGGGGTGGACACGTGAACGTGTCTGCCGCCCAGACACGCGTCACCCCAGTTCACCAGAGTTTCTGACCCACCTTGCACGAGGCTGGCATGACTTATGTTCGGATAGGTGTGAAGTGGCTCTTGGTCACGCAGCTACCACGGTAACCTTTTTGGAGCGCTCCGCATCAGTGAGTTGGTGCCAGAGTTGGTACCATTGTGTAAGGCGGATGTGTCTCGTAGGGCACTGGAACTTGACGATGTCTATGTCAGACATGAGTGGGCTCAATTGGGGATACGGTCCTCAAAGGTTGTTCAGCACGGCATAGGCAGTGGAGTTAGACTGCTACGAAGTTTCATTGGAGACATCTGTCCGGTTGGTGCCCTACATGAATTTTCGGCAGTGCTTGCTGCGCGCCCCAGCCTGTTTTTCTGCCACCAGGATGGGTCTACCCTTACCAAAGTAAAGTTACTGAGGGTGACCGGTGCCGCGCTTCACGGTGTGGGGCCCGTTTTGGCACCCAATTATTTAGGATAGGCGTCGCGTTGATCGCTGCTACGTTTGGGGTACTCGGAGGCAGATATATGTGTACGCGTAATTTCTTATATGTACGTCCCCTCACTGTATGAGTTGGTTATGTCCTTCACCTCTTCTCCTCTTTTACAGATCCTGTGTGTCTCTGCACACCGGTGGCAGTGGGGCTGGTGGGCCGCAGCTATGTACACTGGGCAGCAGTATATGCTGCGGCGACAGAGAGTGGACCGCAACTTGGGCTGTGTGCATCAGCACGTATGCGATGGTATGGTATGCGCGGCACAAGGGGGCGGGAACTGTGGCCATTCCTGATGTCCGTTAGGGATGCTGAACCGCCCGATGTTCTTATTAGGCACCTCGGTGGCAATGATCTTATACGGATCACTACTATTCCTAAACTGTCGAAGGGCAGTGACCTGGTGTTTTATATCATGTATGGCTTACACACGGTCGCTATGGTCTAACATCGTGCCGAGACACCAATTTAGGGGAGACGTGGATCTCCGTGGTTCGGACTGTTCCGGCAGTCAGTGGCTGTTGCTCGGTCCCTTGCTGAGCATGGCTGGGAGACAGCCATCGGAAACCTGCGGATAGGCTTACAAAAAAATTTTCTGGTAGGCAGGAGATGGGGTCCACCTGTCGGCTGGAGGTATGTACCTCTTTCTGGGCATGGAGCAAGCAGGCCTGGCGACTGAGCTGATGGTCGGGGGGGGGGGGCGGTGAGTCATCATGGACGCCTCCCCGTGTGGCGGGTAGCACTGGTAAGGTAAAGATTTATGACCCATAGCTATCCGGCAGGTTCGCAATTGACTGGCCAACACTTAGACAGGTACCGGGGTAATAGCTTTGGCCGGTCAATGATGAACCAGGCAAGGGGTGATGGCAGGAGCTTAACAGCCTGCATTACCTTGAGATTTAACGGATACACGTCATAGGGTGGGGTCAGTAGATAGTTTATTGACTCCGGTCAACAATTTGTTTGTGTCAACAAACAAATTGATACAAATAGTTACATGTAGCCAATTGCCATTGGCATTTTGGGAGGAACCTTACCAGTGTTACTATGGCCTGCTTGCCTTAAAGAATTTCAATTGGATGATTACACCAATTGAAAGTTATAATTCGGACTAGGACATTATTCAATAAAAGTGGCCCGATGCCTTTATCCATATACCGGTGTCTGAGTCTTTCTTTGGGGGGTGCGCCTGCAAAGACTCCTAGCTTTGGAGTTTTCAAGTACAGTAATGCAAATAGTTTGATCCTCAAAGTAACCTATTAGATTTACACTTTACAAATCCTACTATCCTCTTTTAATTCCTGCCTATAAGAAAAACCAAGATGTTTAATGGAAGTCAAAATGTATTGAAAAATAAGACGGAAAATGATTGGTTTCCTACCTTAACTGTCATTCTTTGGGTGGTCCTATATGAAATCATACTAATGGAGTTCTGTGCTTGCATAGAAACACAATTTTGGAGAGGCTTTAAGCTCTAAAGGAAATGGTCACTGGGACCACCCACTCCCATAAGTACTGCATGGTTGGCAGATTTCCTCAGTTAATAAAGCTGCTTACAGAACAAGCAAAATAGAAAGAATTGACATGACTGAAGAGAGGCAGGGTGGGTTGTGTAAATTCACAGATGACCACTCGAAGAACAACAGTTAAGGTAGAAAACCATTCCTTCTTCTTCATGATCTCTGAAAATCCACATTAATGGGAGACTGGCAAGCTCAGTTATAGGCTGGCAGGTTGTCATGTGCACCCAGAGTAGTCTCGAGAATGACACGGCCAAACCTAGAATCTGTGGTGGCTCTTATGTCGATCCTAAAGTGTTGAACAAACATCAACGGTCTGGACCAGTTGGCTGCCTTTGCATATGTCTTGCTCTGGCACATGGTCGAGAACAGCAGAGGGTGTTGACACCTCCTGTGTGGAATGGCTTCTGATGTGTGATGAGGGAGATGACTTTTCCAGCTGGTACACAAGATGAATCAATTGGTAGATCCATTGGAAAACTTCTGTGATGAAATCAGTGACCCCTTTGTGATGTCAGAGTAGGAGACAAAGAGCTTTTTGGATATCCTGAAGAGTTAAGTCCAGGAAAGATAATGTCCTAATGTCCTAATGTCCTAATGACCTAATGTCCAGTGTAAAGATAATGACCTAATGTCCAGTGTATGCCATCTCATGATCCTTCAATAGGTTTGGAAAGAAGATGGGAAGCCTAATGAGTTGAGACAAGTGAAAATGCTGTGTTTTTAAACATCCCCTGACATTTTAAATAAAAAGCTGAGAGTAAGCAAAGATTGTCACTGGAGACCAAGGTCAAAATCATCCATACTATATAAAAGACTGTCAGGAAAGAAAGACAGAGGGGGGAAATGAACTCATTTAAAATGCAGTATTGGAAGAGCGCCCTACAGATTTAATAGAGAGGAGGAAATGTGGAAAAGTGGTGCTCAATCAAGTCAAGCCTGAACCCAACATAGTTGCATTAAAGCAAAAATGAGTTGATTGCTGCTCTCCTACCATACACATACCTGTATAATGAAAATACAGAACTGGCCAAAAAAAATGCAATACCTTTGGGGAAAATGGGTGAAGCAGTATGAATTTAGGAAGACATCTCATGAGATGTGTTGACTCAATAAAGGAAGTCACAGTTATTTGTTTGTAAAATCAGAGTATAATACAATATTGCTAGAAAGTGGGGGTGTAGGAAGAAAGAACAACCTAACCTGAGACACTGTTATGAGCAAGATTTGAATACAGCTGTAATGATAGGACATTTTGGAGGTCATTAACTCATTTAGTTAGTTACAAATTAGTTCAAATTGTCCCAGAACTCATTTAATCTGCAAAAATGTATCTATACTTTGAAACATTGTGCTGGTAAGCTTATTCCATACAGTTTATAACAGTAACTATTTTACTTTTTTGATAGGCATTTTTAAAGGATTGATATTTTAGCTCTTGCAACTTGGATTTCTTTTAAATAAAAAAGGTGGTACCAACCAGTCTTCTTCAAGATAAACAATATTTGTCTTTTAAATTTGTATGAGCTATTTTAAAGCAGGGAACCTCAAAAGTTGTTTGTTTCAGTACTGAGGTTATATTGTTTTAGAAAAATCATGACCCAAAATCCCACAGCCTAAATTTCTCCAAGTTTGGCACAGTGAAAGAGCAGACTGTTTGCTACATCTGTGCTAGGTTTGGTGCTGATCTGAAGTCCAACTTCAAAATTTATTTTTTAAAAAATGGTTCAGGTGCTCCCATTTTTAGAGTTGCCTTGTAGAACATTGTTTTGCTCTGCTGCACGATAACACAGCTGCATTCCTGTGCTGTCATAATAGCATACTAATGGTGTTTCTGAGACAAATTGATTTGAATGAAACTGTAGTAAGCCATAACTCACCTTATTTTAGAGCTAAGTGCTTAGAGAGGAGTGTCCAGTCCCTCTTCCATCAATCCTCACTTTCTCAACCTGGTAAGTCTGAATAGAATATTCGGAACACAGGCTAACTTTCGGCATGTGTCCAACCTTCCCTTTTTAGGGAAGGTGCTGGAGAAGGCAGTGGTGTGGCAGCTACAGAGGGTTCTGGATGAAGCAGATAATCTGGACCCCTTTCAGTCAGGATTCATGCTCAGATATGGCACTGAGACAGCATTGGTCACGCTGATCGATGATCTCTGGTGTGAGCAGAATGGAGGTCCAGGCTCTTCTTGACCTCATTGTGGTATTTGATAACATTGACCATGGTATCCTTCTGGAATGGCTCCAGGGGCAGGGGATCCAGGGCATGCTGTGGTCCTGGTTTTCCTCATTTTTAGGGGCCTGACCCAGTCAGTGTTGTTGGGAGATGAGAGGTCCAGCCCTGGGCCCCTCTAATATGGGGTGCTGCAGGGCTCAGTGTTCTCACCTCTCTTATTTAATATTTACATGAAGCCTCTAGGGGAGATCATCTGTTCCCATGGGGTAAAGTACCATCAGTATGCTGATGATACTCAATTGTACATCTCAGCCCATGGTGATCCAAGCAATGCAGTTGAAGTCCTTCCCAGGTGCCTGGAGGCTGTGAAGGTCTGGATGGGGGACAATGGGCTACAACTGAATCCCAGGAAGACTGAGTGGCTGTGGGTAAGGGGCCCTGTGTTATCCCAGGAGTTACCACCTTTGGAACTGGATGGGGCTCTTTTGCCTCAGACAGACTCGGTGCGTAATTTGGAGGTCCTCCTGGACTCACGACTCCTGCTCAAAGAGCAGGTGGCAGTCATGGCCAGGAGGGCTTTTGCTCAACTTCAAATGATTTGCCAATTGTGCCCGTTCCTGGACCGGGACTCCTTGCTTATGGTCACTCATGCTCTGGTCACCTCCAGACTAGATTATTGCAATGCACTCTACATCATACCTGTCAAGTTTTGGATTTGGAAATAAGGGAAATTTCCCAGCAAATACAGGATACTTGACAGCTATGCTTATCCTGTGCTGCCCTCCAATGGCGGCAATAGGTCATTGCAGTCTAATTAATAAGGGATGATGGCGGGAAAGAGGGTAAAATAAGGGGTTTTCCTGGCCAATAAGGGATACTTGACAGCTATGCTCTACATGGGGTTGCCTTTGATGAGCATTTGGAGGCTGCAACTGGTGCAAAATGTGGCAGCCTGCATGGTGATGGGGTGTGGCCATTATGCCCATGCCTCACCCTTGTTGCATGAGCTGCATTGGCTGCCGGTGTGCCTCCAGGTGCAATTCAAGGTGCTGGATATTACCTTTGAAGCCCTACATTAAGATACCACATTACCCCATGGACATCCACCAGTCCCACCAGAGTAGACTCGGGGGGAGGGGGACTCCCTAATGGTACCAGTGGCTAGAGAGGCTTGCCTCTCTAGCACTAGAAGGAGGACATTTTCGGTATCTGTTCTGGCCCTGTGGAACCTCCTACTGACTGAACTACACCTCAAGACAGAGCTATTGGCCTTTAGAAAAGGCCTTAAAACTTGGCTGGCCCAGTCGGTGTGTGGTGCTGACTGTGGGGCAGCCCCTCCCCCCACTGGTTTATATGAATGGCCATCTGGGTTTTAGTTTTAACCTATGGTGAATGTTGGAGGGGTTGGAGGGGTATTTTAATGGCTCTTTAATGTTTTTATGATTTTAATTGCTATCAGGATATTTCAGTGTTTTTTTTTAAATTGGTTGATCAGCGAGAGGGCAGCGATAGCAATCAAATCAAATCAAATGAATAAATAAATAAATACACATTATTGCTCATACATAGCCTCTACACAAGTCTGTTAAATTAGAGTTCCAAAATTGGAAAGAGGAGACCTAGACATTCCTTTCTAAATATGTTGCCAAGAACTTAAGGATTTAGTAAGTGATTGAATAGGGCTCAAGTGAAATTAATTCCATGCCTCATTTAACATATACTGCACTCAAAATTAGGGATTCTAACTAGGAACTTTTAGTAATTACAACCTTTGGTATTAGTGTTCCCTTTATTGCACTAAAGCTACATTTAACTGATTGAAAGCAAACTTTATTTTATATATAACTAGCATAGGTTGCCTGGCATTGCCAGACTAATATAAATTGTGTTTAGATGTTGTGGGTGTTTTTTTAGTTAAAAATCAACAGAGGATGCTATATATCTTTTTATTTTATTTATTTAGCATATGTTTGTTATTTGTGTAAACTTTTGATTTATTGTTATTTTTTACTTGTTTTTACTCTTGTGGCCTCTAGGTGGGGCTGTTTTAATTTTTGACTTGTTTTTAATATTCCGGCCTGCAGGTGGGGCTGTTAGTAATAATGTTGGCTTTGTTTTCGTTTCACGTGTTTCTTCTCTCCTGGCCTCTAGGTGGGGCATCTTCCGGTAAGTAGTCTTTGTTTCTTCATTTCTATTCCGGTCTCGTGGAGGGAGGACGTGCTGGTGAGTTCTCTGGATTTTATTTATTCTGGGATTTTTCTTTGTTTTGATTTTGTGGTGGTGGGCTGGGAAGTGTTTCTGTTTGTTATTTTGTGGTTTTGTTGGGCTTTATACATGTGTAATTGGCTTGTTTATTTCTGGCTTTGTTTTTTTGTGATTTCGTTGGTGTTTATTTGTGTAATTTGTGGTAGTTGTGTTGTTAGAGTTAGATATTTTTGTGTTGTAGTTAGGTGTGTTTTCTGTGCTTTTCTGGTATTGTGGATGTTTTTGTTTGTGGATTTTGTTGTTTACTTTTTTGTTTATTAATGGGTTTTTAATTATTTATTTATATGTGCTTTATTAATTTATATTAATGTTGGTGTTTGTTGTTGGTGTGTACTTTTGCGTGAAGAACAGGCTGCCTGTCGGTTCCTCTTTTCCCCATTGCTGCTTTGAATTTTTGTTTCGATGCAGCAATGGGGAAAAGGAGGAGCCGCCAGTCAGCCCATTCTTCCCCTGGTAAGGTTTGTTAGGTAGGTCAGAGGAGAAGGAGGCAGAAAAGAGCTATCTGCCTGACAATGGTTTTCTCCTCTCTGTCTCCTTTCTCTCCTGGCTTACCTAACTAGAGATTGGCAGGCAGCGATCCATAAGGGGTGGTGTTCTTCTTTGCAGATTTCTGGCTGCTGTTTTGTATTACCTCCACCGCTGTTTCATGTTAGTTCTTACATAAGAACATAAGAACAGCCTTGCTGGAACAGGCCACAGCCCATCCAGTCCAGCATTCTGTCTCACACAGTGGCTCACCATTTCCTTCAGGGTATTCCCAAGCAGATGCCTTCACCTGCTTAGGATTCCCTGGAAATGATATTGAGAGATAGCTGTCTCCACTTCTTCTGGCAGGGAGTTCCATAGACCAGTAATCCTCTGGGTGAAAAAGTACTTTCTCTTATTTGTTTGAGAACTAGTACCCAAAAGTTTCATGGAGTGTCCCCTAGTTCTAGTGTTATGCGATAGGGAAAACAGTTTTTCCTTATCAACTTTCTTGAAAGAGTGGTGTCAGAAGTACAAAGGCAGCAGCCAGTCATTCGCCAGGGAGGGTGCTTCCCCTAACGAACTGCTGCCTGTTTTTGGTTTTCCCCCCCCACACACACCCTGGCTCAAGGTACCTTGAGGCTGGCAGTGGTCTTGCCATGTCTTTGGTCGGGTAGCCTGGAGGAGAGGGAGTCCCTCTTCTCCGCGTTGCTCCGGGAAAGAAGGCTGGCGGTGGTCTCGCCATGGTTTTTTGTGGGTGTTTGTTTTGTGATGCTGTGTGGCACTGTGTCTGCCTGCAGCAGACTTGTGCTCCCATTGTGGGATGCTGGCGTTTTTTAATTTTATTTTTCTCGCGGCGGCTTTCTCAGCGTTCTGCATGCTCATGGCGTGTAGAATGCTGGAACTTGGAGTTTTGTGTTTTTTATTTGCGTTCGTGCAGCATTTTATTTCTGCAGCTTGATTTCAATTGGCCACGCCACGTTTCCCAACATTATTTTTGCTCGCGCCTCTCAGCCTGATTGACTGAGGCATGGTGCGGTGCAGAGGACATTTGAAATTGAAGTTGTTTCCCTTTTGTGCATTTGTGGGTCTCCATAGAACCATGCATAACAACAAAAAGTGCTTAGCAAAGCTACTTGGGGAACCAAGTAACATCATTATGCGAAGGTCTACTGTTCCCTAAATCCTCTGCGTAGGGAGGTCTGGTAGTTGTAGTCCAAAATTTCTTTTGTAAGGTCTGGATTCATTTACATATAATCTATATATGGTATTTTCCAGTATCCATTTCCATTACATTTTGTTTGGTTTTAAATTTGAAAATTTGTGTTAGATATGAATTCAGTTTAATCTGGATCCATTGTTTCCAAATTGCTGCAATGAAAATGTACATAGATTTCAAGGATCAGCTTTGTGGACGTTTTGAGCCATGGATCTCCATTCGTGAATGTTTTGAGCCATGGGGCTCCATTCATGGATGTTGGGTAGCCGAGGGTAGTGTGCAATTAATTTTGTTATGTCAGTATTTAATGTTGTTTATTGCATAATTTGTACTTGTTCTGTAAATTTTGTAAGATGAGAACTGTGCATTTTTGGTACCTTTTGTTAACTTCTTTTCTATCTGTAACTGTACTGTATTATCATGAATTGTGTTGTTGTTGTTCAGTCGCACAGTCGATTCCGACCCTTTGCGACCCTATGGACCATTGTCCTCTAGGCACCTCTGTCCTCCACCATCCCCATCAGCCTTCTCAGTTCTGTGCCCATTGTGTCTACAATACCATCTAGCCATCTCATATTTGGCCTCCCCCTTCTTCTTTTGCCCTCCACCTTTCCCAGCATCAAGGCCTTCTCAAGTGAGTCCTCCCTTCTCATTTGATGTCCAAAGTACTTTAACTTCATTTTTACTATTTGACCTTCCAATGAGCAGTCCAGGTTGATTTCTTCTAAGATTGACCTATATGTTCTCCTCGCTGTCCAGGGGACTCTCAAAACTCTCCTCCAACACCACATTTCAAAGGCATCTATTCTTCTGCGTTCGGCTTTCCTAATTGTCCAGCTCTCGCATACATACATTACCACTGGGAATACCATTGCTTTGACTATTCTAATTTTTGTTTGCAATGTGATGTCTCTGCTTTTCACTATGTTCCCCAGGTTTCTCATAGCTTGTCTCCCAAGAATCAGTCGCCTTTTTATTTCATGGCTGCAATCCCCATCTGCAGTGATATTTGCTCCTAAGAATGTAAAGTCTGTTACTGCTTCTACTTCTTCCCCATCTATTTTCCAGGAACTGATTGAACCTGTTGCCATTATCTTGGTTTTCTTGATATTGAGTCTCAAGCCAGCTTTTGCACTCTCTTCCTTCAGCCCAATCAAGAGGTTCTTTAGGTCTTCCTCACTTTCTGCCATTAGGGTGGTATCGTCTGCATATCTCAGATTGTTGATGTTTCTCCCAGCAATTTGAATCCCATATTGTGATTCCTCCATCCCTGCATTGTGCATTATATGCTCTGTGTATAAGTTGAATAAGCCGGGTGACAAAATGCAGCCTTGTCTTACTCCTTTTCCTATTCCAAACCACTCTGTCATTCCGTGTTCTGTTGTATTGTGTTGTATTGTATACCTATGTTGTATGCCGCCTTGAGTGAGCATACACACCAGTAGTGGTAAAAAGAAACATTTGTCCCAAACCTGTTACAGTTTCAACTGAATTTCAGTTTCATTCTGGAAGGAGCCCACAACTATCACTTCTCTCTGCAAAGCTCCCTATTTCCTTGGAACACAGACAGGGAAGGTAGGAGTAACACTTGCTCATTTCTTGCTTCTCAAACCATTCATGCTCTTCCCTCATCTTTTTAAAAAGGGCTGAGAGTCAAGGTGTAGGCCTCATGTTTGATTTTATACTAAGTTTTGATTACTAATTGTATTAGCTTTGCCATAAATAATACAACCCAACCATCCTTGTTCATTTTTCAGTAGAATTGTGTTGCTATGGAGAACTATGGACAAATGTACTATATTGTTTCATATCTCCGCTCTGCCTTCACAGTTTATCTACATTAAATACCCTTTTCAATGTCCATGTCTTACATTAATACTGTTCTGGTTTTCAAATTAAGTATATTTTAAAAACATACTTTATTTTAAAAGGTGAATAATAGTTTGGCTTTTCTTCTAGAAACCTAAGGCAAAGTTTTTCTATATTAGATTCCGAACTCTAGCTAATTTTAGCAGTTAAGGTACAACCATGAAGCTTTAAGATTTATAGCATATTACTGACTTTTGTATCTTTGCTTAATCTTATGAGAGCAAATCCATCTTGTGATCATAGTTAATTACAGAAAGCCTACAGAACACCAGCAATTGCTATCTTTCCCTTTGGCTGTATGACTCCAAAAAAATCTCCAGTTGAAAAAAAAAACATGATTTTGACGATGAATTTGAACAGAACTGTAGCAGAGTCCTCCAGCCAGTTGGTTAATCAGAGAAAATGTTATTACTTCTTTCCCCAAGGAAGTCATTAATTTAAGCCTGGCAAGCTATCATTAGAGCAATGTGAAATAACATTTTCCCTTAGGAGATTTCCTAAGACAAAATGTGAACTGCTCCATAAGAATAAGTGAATGTTACATGGTGTTTAATATTATTAAAAGCAGTTTTATGAAAATTTGAACCTTTTGGCCTCTACATAATAAAGGAAACTGAAAGAATACTGATGGCCCACAAAATTCATCTGAGTATATTCATATCTTTGGTTTTCCTGTCACCATTTGTCATGATCTCTTATTGCAGTAATGTTGAATACTTCACATTGTGACTAATGCATTGCTATTAAACTAGATAAGTAGAAAAATCAAGATAAAATGTTGAAATATATTTGAAGCAAGACTTGTCTCAAATCTGAAGTCATTTAACTAACATTTTAACCTACAGGTCATCTTCCTGGAGAGAATTCATTTGGAGTTCATATGGAAATCAAGTAAGCAATTGGCCCCATTTCCCAGACTTCACATTACAGTACATTCTCTCCCAGCACTCAGCTATCTACCCTGAGCATATCTTGTGAATAACTCCCCAGGAAAGCACTATATAGTGTGAGAATCAGACTGACAAATTAATGGAAATAAAAGCAATCCTGCAGGTAAATCCATTAAAAATACTGAAGATTGGAGCATGATGAAGACACAGTATAGATAAAGTTTTAAAGGTCAGTTAAAACATAGAACTGGAGCATGCTTAATTTTTTTGGGTTGTTCCTGAAGAAATAAAGATCCAGCCATGTATTAATGGAATTAAAGAAATAGATCTGAAGAAGACCTTATTATTCCATTAAGAACATGCTGCTTGTTACACAGAACCTGGAATGCAAATACAAACTGTCTGAAAGAATAGTTGAGAGTATTTAATATATATACTGTAATGCACTGAATAATCATACTATTGCTATAAATATACATTTATCCCTCCTGCTAAATCAGCAGCATTGTGAAATAGCCTCCTACTGTTAAATGCAATCAAAAGGAAGTCATCAGTGTGTAAATGATCATTTGAGCTCTTGGCATTAATTTCATTAAGATGAAGAAACAAACAGTGACATGAATAATATTTTTTATTCAAAATATTTTTGACTTTGTGTCTGCCTATAGACTCTGCAGCCACAGAAGAACTACCATATTTTCTGGCGTATAAGACGACTGGGCGTATAAGACGACCCCCAACTTTTCCAGTTAAAATATAGAGTTTGGAATATACTTGCCGTATAAGACTACCTCTCTTCCAATGCACACCAAATAAAAATTAACCCACACTCAACCCGAAGACGCACAGCCCTCCAAGTCGAATGGGCAGGTTCTGGTGGAGAGCCAATCCACGCTCACGTTCTCCTCCTCGAGGTACAGGAAGATGCGTGCAGCTTGTTTCCCCTTGCTTCATACTCCCCGCACAGAGCAGGGACTCAGCCGCGGCACCCCCCACCATATGCGCCGGACATATGAAGCAAGGGGAAACAAGCTGCAGTTAAGTACCTGGCCTATAAGACGACCCCCGACTTTGGCACAGATTTTTCGGGGTTAAAAAGTAGTCTTATACACCAGAAAATACAGTACTTATCTACTAGTTGGATGGGAAGAAACAAGCAAAGATGACTCTATGGCAGTGTGCAAAGACATAAGTCTCAGTTTTCTTACTTGTCACATGAACAAATACACCAGGATAAAATCTAAGGTTGTGTATGGTGACATTTTTCATATTTTTTCAGGAATACAGCTTTCATTTTCATAGTGTTCATTAGCTAGAACTGTCATTCTAAATTAAAGGGACAACCTCTTTCATGACATTTTGCTTTATCCCCCCACCCATTTGTGTTTTCTGGCATTAGTCCAAACCCCCTAAAGGTTTTTTAAAACTACTCCCCAAAATTAAGAGGCATGTGAAAGAGAATAAATCTATTCTAAAAACATGGAATGATACTTGCAGCGGAATAGTCACCATAAGAACAGAAGTAAGTAAGTAAGTAAGTAAGTGAGTGAGTGAGTGAGTTTTTGAATACATATATTGCTGTAACGTTGTGTAATATTATTAGGATCAGTACGATCCTCCATTTTGTATTCTTCTTCTTGGTCTTGAAGTATCACGGGACTTGCGTTCCCACCTTAACTATGGAGTCATGTAAAGTCTTCACTCTGGTCGGTTGAACTCTCAGTCACCCCACTCATCTCCCATCCATTCCTGTTGTTTCCGCCCAAATGTATCCATTCCTGATTGTATATATTTAGCAGTGCTGCTCCATTGATCCCCATGTTCTGACTGCCTAATAAAGTTGTTTGCCCTGTTATGTTGGCTGCTTTGCATTTCTACCAGAACATCAAATTGGCGACGAAGGTGGGATGATGGCAAGATCTGGCAACAAGTCTTTCAAGCACAGGCCTGCTGCCTCCGGGGATTTGGAATCTGCTGTGCAGGCCCACCTCTGTTCGTCACCCTGCTCCTCCGCATCTTCAGCATTGCCAGCGACTACCTCCATGCCGGGGTTCGGGTCCAGTGATGAAGAGGGTGAGTTCTGGAAGGTCCGGAAGAGGAAAACGGACAAACACACCATCAAGAGGGCCCATCACAGGTGCGACGGCTGTGGAGCAGCACGACTGCCGATAGTGTCTGTTCAAGAACACTGACTGCCACCACTGTGGCAAGAAGGGCCACATTGCAAAGGTTTGCAGGCAATGCCAGAAACAAGTCCTGGATCAGCCCAACTGACCGAGCCGTAAGGGAGCATCCACTTTGAAGATCTCCGTAGTAGAGCATTCCATCCTCCATGTGTCCAGTGTCTCCAGCCGTTTCTTCACAGAGGTCCAGCTGCACGGTGTTCCAGTAAAATGGAGGTGGATTCCGGTATGTCCTACTCCATTTTGCCACAGAGAGAGTTCCTGAGAATCTCCCCAAAGTCGTGCCCAAAATTGCAGGCTCTGAAGATGTCTCTCCAAGATGTGCAAGGTTGCCAGATCCCAGTTCTGGGGGTGGGGGATTTTGCCGTTGAGTTCAAGAACATTGCAACAAAACTACCTCTCGTAGTGGTCAAACAAGGGACAAACTGCTTGCTTGGGGTTAAGTGGTTTGAACCACTAGGGATTAAACTGTCCAGCATCAACGCCATCCACGCTAACCCAGTGCAGGACATTTGTGATGTGCACCCGGCAGTATTCAAAAAGGGACTGGGTAATTATGTAGGCCCCCCTGTGTCTTTCGACCTTGACCCAGCCATGTGGCCTATTCGTCTCAAGCCTCGCAGGGTGCCATTTGCCTAAAGGACAAGATTGAGGCCAAGTTGGACAAACTGGTGGGTCAGGGGATCTTGGTTCCAGTGGACTCCGCGGAATGGGAGACACCAATTGTGACTGCGATCAAATCCAATGGGGAGGTGAGGATTTGCGCAGATTATAAAGGTCATTCAAGGCCGCCGTCGGAGAGGGGGTACAGGGGGGACTGCCATCTTGGGCCCAGAGCTGGCAGGGGCCCAACTGCGCTAAGTTAATTTTTTAAAAAACATTCATTTTTTAATTTAATTTAATTTTATTTTATTTTTACTTTTTTTATGCATGGTGCGTGGCGCCACTGCACATGCCCCACCACCGCCAGAGGGCTGCGCCTCCTACCAGAGCAGTGTGGGCATGACTAGGGGGAACTTGCTGGGGTGTGCGCTTTAGGATCCGTCTGTGTCTGTACTTCCTTTCTGTGACTGCGTGCATCCTTCAGCAATGCTCCCATGTGCCTTGCTTGCCCAGGGCTGAAGCCTGAAGGTTCCTGGAGGAAGCAGCCCCGGTGTGCGCGGTCTCCTCCGAACTGGGACCAGCGTGCATCATGGGCTGAAGCCTTGACTACGAACTGTGCCAGTACAGCTGAGCCTAAAGAAGTGCATGCTTCAGCAAGTTCCCCCTAGCCACGCTGCTCTGAGCAAGCCAGGTGGCGGCGGCAGGGCAGTGGGTGGGTGAAGCGATGGCTACCCCTCCCCCTCCCCGGTGCAGGAAGGAAGAAGGCCACCCAGCAGTGGCTTTAGCTCCAGAGCAGCAGAGCTCCTGTCGGGAGGGCAAAGCTGCAACTTCCAGTGAGTCTCTCTCTTTCTCTTTCTCTCTCTGTGGGTGGGGTTGGGGGGAATGGTGTGTGTGTGTGTGTGTGTGTGTGTGTGTGTGTGTGTGTGTGTGTGTGTGTGTGTGTGTGTGTGTGTGTGTGTGTGTGTGTGTGTGTGTGTGTGTGTGTGTGTGTGTAATGATGAGCTTCCATCATCCCTCCCAGCTCTTGCCAACCTAGCAGTTGGAAAGCAAGAAATTGCTAGTAGATATCCTTATTTATCTACTTGCAATTTCTTGCTTTTGAACTGCTAGGTTGGCAAGTGCTGGGAGGGATGATGGGAGCTCATCATTAGGAATGTAAATAGCGTTCTGTGTGCTCCGGTGTCTAGTCATGCCTGCCACATGTCCATGGAAATATCTGTGAATGCAGACATCGTTGGCTCTTTGGCTGTAATCAGAAATGAGCACTGAACTCTAAAGTTGGATACAACTGGCTTTCAAGCAAGGTTTAAAGACTAACTGCTGTATTTCAATGTGAGCTTTTGTGGATCAAGGCCACTGACTCTTTGGCTGTAATCAGAGATGAGCACTGAACTCTAAAGTTGGATACAACTGTCCATCAATTTCTTTTGGGAAATTGTGTATTCCAGCCGCTGCCGCCGCCAATATTCAAGGAGAGAGAAAAGTGTGTGTGTGTGTGTGTGGGGGGCAATAGCATTTATTTATATTCATATTTATATAGCCGCCCAACTCATAAAGACTCTGGATGGCATACAATCTTAAAGCCCTTAAAACAAGAACAACCCCATTAAAACAAATTACCCCGCTAAAACCCCCATACATTAAAAAGAGGAAGATTACTTTGATATTAAACCAACCAGCAGGTGAGGGTCACAACATCTTCAGGGCCCCACACCTGCCCCACCAGCCATCTTTTCAGATCTTTCCTGAAGGGCAGCAATTCCGTCTGCAGCCTTAGTTCCACTGGCAGGAGGTTCCACAAGGCCGGAGCAGACACAGAGAAGGCCTTCCTTCATGTGCTAGAGAGATGGGCCTCTCTAGCAGATGGTACAAGCAGAGAGCCCCTCCGGTCTGCTCTGGTTGGACAGACATATTCTTGGGGTGATGCGGTCTCTTAGGTATCCTGGCCCACTACCATGCAGGGCTTTAAAGGTAGTGACCAGCACCTTGAATTACACCCGGAGGCAAATTGGAAGCCAGTGCAGCTCCCGAAGCAGTGGTGAGGCACGAGCATAATGCCCACACCCCATCACCACCCGAGCAGCCGCATTCTGGACCAACTGCAGCCTCCGGATGGTCGTCAAGGGCAGCCCCATGTAGAGCGCATTGCAATAATATAGTCTAGAGGTGACCAGAGCATGAGTGACCATGAGTAAGGAGTCCCGGTCTAGCAGTAGGTGCAACTGGCGAATCACCATAAGTTGGGCAAAAGCCCTCCTGGCCATGGCCGCCACCTGATCTTCAAGTAGCAGTCGTGAGTCCAGGAGGACCCCCAAGTTGTGCACCGGATCTGTCTGGGGCAGACTAGCCCCATCCAAAACCAATGATGGTAGCCCCTGAGATAACACCGGGCCCCTAATCCATAGCCACTCAGTCTTGCCAGGGTACAGCTGTAATCCGTTGTCCCCCATCCAAACCCCAACAGCTGCCAGGCACTCAGACAGGACTTTGACAGCATCACTGGGATCACCACGAGACGAGATGTACACTTGGGTATCATCCGCGTACTGATGGTACCGCGCCCCGTGGCAACGGATGATCTCACCCAGCGGTTTCATGTAGATATTAAATAGGAGAGGAGACAGCACTGAGCCCTGAGGCACCCCATATTGGAGTGGCCTAGGGCTGGACATCTCACTCTCCAACCACACCGACTGGGTATGGCCCTTCAGGAATGAGGAAAACCAGGACAACACAGTGCCCTGGATCCCCAATCCTCAGAGCCGTTCCAGAAGGATACCATGGTCGACGGTATCGAAAGCCGCTGAGAGGTCAAGGAGAGCAAGGATGGTCTGATGGCCTCCATCCCTTTCTCGCCAGAGATCATCCATCAGTGCAACCAATCCTGTCTCCGTACCATGTTCAGGCCTGAACCCTGACTGAAAGGGGTCCAGATAATCCGCTTCATCCAGGACCCCCCGCAACTGCCACGCAACCTCCTTCTCCAATACCTTCCCCAAAAAGGGTAGGTTGGAGACCGGCTTATAATTAGCTGGAATTGTTGTGTTGAGAGCAGATTTTTTTTAGGAGGGGGCACACCAAAACATGTTTTAAAGGTGCAGGAAATACCCCCTCCCATAAAGATGAATTAATTATCACCCTGACCCAGCTGCCTGTCACTGCCTTAGATGCTTTCACCAAGCCGGCAGGACAGGGATCTAAACGGCAGGTAGTAGCATGAACAGCTGCAAGGAGCCTGTCCACTTCATCAGGAACAACTGGATCAAACCGTTCCCAGATGACATGGCAAGACTGTGGTCCGGTCCCCTCATGACTCTCCCCATCCACGCCGAGGTTCAGTCCCGAGCAAATCTGAGTGATTTTATCCATCAGGTAATCAGCGAAAACCTCAGCCAAACCCTGCCAACCAGGCACCGGCCTTCTCTACTGAGGAGAGACCTGGTCACCCGGAACAGGGTGGCTAGGCAATTATCCACGGATGCAATAAGGGTGGTGAAATATTGCCTCTTCACCACCCCCATCACCACCAGGTTGGCCCTAATAGCGGTTCTAACCAGTGTCCAGTCAAACTCAGTCCGAGTCTTCCCCCAGCGGCGCTCTCGACGTCTCTTCACCCGTTTGAGTTCCCGCAGTTCTTCAGTGAACCACGGGGATGATCTAGCCCCACGGGCATGGAGAGGCCGTAGTGGCGCGATTTCATCCAAGGCTGCCGTCGTCTTCCTGTTCCATGGGTCAAACAGTGCCTCAGGTGAATCGCTTAATCAATCCAGAGGAAAATCCCCCAGTTCCCGCTGGAATCCATCAGGATCCATTAGTCGCCGTGGGTGGGCTAGCTTAGCAGGCCCTGCCTCCCTTTGGTGAAACGTCACCCCCAGAAAGTCTAGAGTCACCAGAAAGTGATCTGACCATGGCACAGGTGTTATGTCTAATTTCTGTAATATCAGATCACTCAGCCACTGCTCCAACAAAAAAGCTAAATCTGGTGTGTGGCCACTGCTCCTGGTCGGGCCCTGAATTTCCTGAGTCAGGCCCATGGCTGCCATGGAAGCCATGAACTCCTGTGCGATCTCAGAGCCAGTCCCCAGCAAAGGCAAATTGAAGTCCCCCAGGACCGTCAGCCTAGGGAACTCCAACACCAAAACTGAGACGGCCTCGAGGAGCTCAGGCAGGGAGTCGCTTACCCTGCAAGGGGGCAGGTACAGGAGTAAGACTCCCAACTGACCCTTAGGGCCCAACTGCAGGAGCAGGGCCTCACAACCCTAATCGCCTAGCCACTGTGGGTTGCCCAGCTGGAAGCACTTTCCCCTTATTGGGGAAGCAAGGCTGGGTCCGGCCCGAACAGCGGTGGCAGCAACGGAAGTGGCAATGTTGGGGGCATGTTGGGTCACCCAGCTGCAGGTCCATGGCTGGTGTCCTATCACTGGCACTAACTGTCCCTCATTTGGACCTCTGCCACTGGTCCTCTGGTGGCTGGGGACAGCTCTGCAGCCCATAGACCAATGTCGACACCAGTCAGGCCACTGCCACTGGCCCTCCGGGCGGATGGGCTTAAATCCACAGTTTGTAGCCCATGCCCTGCTCCTAACGCCTGAGGGACTCTGCCACCAACCCCCTGCGCTGAAGCCGGGTCCACAGCCACAGTGCACTGTCGTTCTACTTAGTCAGTCCCTTAAAATCTGAGGGTCTTGCAAGATGTTAGGATCTGGATATGCAGTACAAGAGGGAGAGACACTTGATCCCTCAGCCAGGATTCTCCCAGGGTCCAAATCCACATGGGGTTGAGGGATATGGGGATCTAGACAGCTACCCTGGCTAATGAAAGACTCTGATGAAGGGCCTGGGACTGAGCCTAAGTTGTGGGCTTGAAAAGGACCCCCAGGTGCTCTAACAGGCAAATCCGAACAAGCTCCTTCTAAACCCCCCTCAGTAGATAATGGCAAGAGGGGGAAAGGGGCCACTAAAACCTTACTCAAACTGTCCATTGGGGGTCTAAACACTGTCTCCTTGGAAGCAGTCTCTGAGAAAATGTGACCAGAAGAGTGTTTTTGTAGAGGGTGTTCAGGAACTTCCGTTGGTAAGCTGTCGTGACACTTCTGTTTCTTGTGCCAGAGGGAGGGCAGCAATGGAGCACAGATGTTATTGATGAAAACCCGAGTTGGACAGATTCCCTTCACTTCTAAATAGAGTCTCTGGTTGAACATCAGCAATGGGAATCTACGGCTAACAAAGGACAGCAAGACTCTTTGAGGGTGATCAGAGTTATTCAATGATTCTACTTCCTTCAAATCCACTAACTCTGGGTGAACTCCAAACAGTGCTCCTAGAAGATTCCTGACATTAGCCCTCAGTCTCCAGCATGGGACCATGCCTCTGTATCCAGAGATAGAAAGGCAAATTTTATGCGGTTGCCACACCAATTGACAGGTGTCCCCCATCAAGTGGGGTCTTAAGCCGAGAGCCCGCAGAGTCCATTGAGGCCGAGCTGGAATCTGGCACTGATTCTTATGCAACTCAGCCACCATCACATGCAAATCCTCTAGTCTGGCATGCAAATGCCTTAAATCTTCAAAAATAAAATTCACTGTTTCGGCTGTTAACATGAGCAAGTCTTGATTAACATCCTGATTGATGTTACCAGCCTCTTTATCATCCTTCATCCAAGGGAGAGCCATGACAACAAAATAAAAGGAGTCACTGCCAATAAAGAATGTAAGTAGCCAATAGCACTCCAAATAGAGCTCCAACAACTTCCAGACTTATAACTTCCAGACTCTGCAACTTCCCAACTTTGTAAACTTGTAAACTCTCAAGGTCAACACCCCAAGCCAAGGCCTAGCAGCAACAGGTGGGAGTGATTAAAACCGCTGTAAGCTAAGAGCCAAAAACAGGCCATAAGCCATAAGCTAATTTAGCTCTAAAACTCTAAAAACTTAAAACTCTAACAAACATCTAAAAACTACCGTATTTTCCAGCGTATAAGACGGACATCTAAAACAA
Source organism: Bradypodion ventrale (assembly GCA_035047345.1). Taxonomy (NCBI): domain Eukaryota; kingdom Metazoa; phylum Chordata; class Lepidosauria; order Squamata; family Chamaeleonidae; genus Bradypodion; species Bradypodion ventrale. The sequence goes on along the minus strand of JAWDJE010000003.1, from coordinate 306,192,003 downwards.
ACATCTAAAAAGTACCGTATTTTCCGGCATATAAAATGACTGGGCGTATAAGACGACACCCAACTTTTTAAGTTAAAATATAGAGTTTGGAATATACTCACCCTATAAGACTACCCCTCTTCCAACGCTGGCAGACAGCAAGTGCCTGCCTACACTGCCCCTTTAAGGTGGCCCACGGCCCTTTATTCCTCCCGGTAGGAGTGCTGCCACAGCTGCAAGGGGTCCTGCCTCTCCCTCCCTGCTCCTACCAGGAGGGATAAAGGGCCGCGGGTCGATGGGGCCAAGCTTTTATTCTAAAGCTTAGAAATAACTACCGGTAATTATCAAGTGGCTAAGACACTGACTGGGAGGCGGAAGGTCAGCAGTTTGATTCCCGAGGACTGCAGGATGGAATGAGCTCCCGTCTTTGTCCCAGCTCCTGCCAACCTAGCAGTTCGAAAGCAAGAAATTGAAGGTAGATAAATAGGGAAGGTAACAGCGTTCCGTTCGCTTTGGTGTCTAGTCATGCCTGCCACATGACCACGGAAAGGTCTGTAGCAGCAGACAGTGCTGGCTCTTCAGCTTTGAAACAGAGATGACCACTGCACCCTAGAGTTGGATACGACTGGCAAGAGAAAACTTTACCTTTACCTATTATTATTATTATTATCATGAAAGCAAGAAATTGCAAGTAGATAAACAGGGACCACTTTGGTGGGAAGGTAACAGCATTCCGTGCACTCCTGTGTTCTGAAGGCAACAGATCGTTTCATGTCCTACGGTGCTATGTGCCACTTTTTACATCAGCTCTCACAAAATTTCATGCCTGCCACATGTCCATGGAAAACGTCTGCAGAAGCAGACAGCGCTGGCTCTTTGGCTTTGAAACAGAGATGAGCACTGCACCCTAGAGTTGGATACGACTGGCTTTCGAGAAAGGGAAACCCTTTACCTTTAAGCCATGAGCATCAATATTAAAGTAAGGCTTGAACCATCTCACTATGCGTGCAATGAGTCAATCTCATATATTTGTTTCACCTTTTAAGTGAAATGAATGAACATTTGCACGATATTCTAATTTTCCGAGTTTGACCTGTAAGTAAACCAGATAGACGTCTCTTGACCCGGGCCAGTGGAGGGGGGGGGAGTCTGGACTCCCTCCTGCCCTCTGAGCACAATGAGACCCGCCTTTTTCCCCATCCTCCTCCTCCTCTTCTCCCTTCAGTGGGGAAACTCGGAGACTTCAGGGCAGATTCAGAGCAGAGCTGTGATTAGCAGCCGCTTTAAGTGGATGAGAAAGCAGCAGCAAAGCTTGGGCGAGGGTGCCACTTCCCTCCCTCCCTGCACGCTAGAGTCGGCTACGACTGGCTTTCGAGCAAGGGAAAACCTTTACCTTTACTAAATAGGGACCCGTGGAAGAGACGGGTCAGTGGAGGGGTGGGGGGGGAGTTTGGACTCCCTCCTGCCCTCTGAGCACAACGATACCCACCTTTTTTTCTCCATCCTCCTCCTCCTCTTCTCCCCTCAGCGGGGAAACTCGGAGACTTCAGGGCAGATTCAGAGCAGAGCTGCGATTAGCAGCCGCTTTAAGTGGATGAGAAAGCAGCAGCAAAGCTTGGGTGAGGGCACCGCTTCCCTCCCTCCCTGCACGCTAGAGTCGGCTACGACTAGCTTTCGAGCAAGGGAAAACCTTTACTAAATAGGGGCCACTTCGATGGGAAGGTGTTGTGTTCTAAGGGTTTTACCTTCCACATGGATTACAATGTATCTGAACCAATGTAACCTTGCCTATAGCAACAATGTAACCTTCAGCTGTATCATATGAACCCTGAATGAGGACGCGAGCTAATGTCCACCAGCTGGCAGCAGCGAGCGTCCAAGCTCTATTGGTCCGATCTCATCAAAGGCAGCAGCGCGGGAAGCTTTCCCGCCACTACCTACACCTGGACAAGAAGGGCGTGACTCGCAATGACGTCACGCAGGCAGTAGCCAATGGGCTACAATGGCACCACGTTCAAATGTATTACCACTGTATATAAAGAGCTATCGATCCGCCATTACCTCATGTTCCCTCTGTCCACGATGCAATAAACCTGAGTTAACCCAGCCCGAGGCTGTGTCCTGTGTCTTGGTTTTCATATACCAAATTGGCGACGAAGGTGGGATCATGGATTCCCAAAGTGCCAGGACACAGAGCGGGTTCAATATTACCAAGCCGCAAGACTGGACCATCTTTAACATGGATTTCAAGGCGGCATTGGTGGAACTCAAAGTCAAAGACGACGAGGAAAGGAAGAGGGCCATCCTCACCCGAATGCTGGGTGTAGAGACCAAGCGGACGCTGGTGGGCATGATCGAACCGAAGACGTTGGACGACTTCAAAACCGACGACATACTAAAGTTGCTGCGTGAGCGTTTCCAACCCTCGAAGGCAATGTTTCCTGCTAGGAGTGCGTTTTGGAGGCGAGTCCAAGCGCCGGATGAGTCGGTAGAGGCGTTCGTGGAGGCCCTGAGGGTAGCCGCCGTTCCCTGCAAGTGGGACAACCTGGAGATGATCATGAGGGACGTCGTGCTGTGTGGCCTGAAGGACAAGGAAGTGCAGCGCCGCCTGATGAACAGGGAGCCGCCACCCACGTTGGCCGAGGTCGTAGAGACCGCGGAATCCGCGGAGTCCACGAATGCGGGAGTGGACGAAATACACGAGTGGCGTGAGTGGCGTCCTAGGGCCAGCAAAGCGGAAAGCTCGGTGCGTGGCAAGTCAGGACAGCCGGTGCACGCGACTCGACGAACCTCGAGGTCCTCTACAGATGGCAGCGACGGCGAAGAGGTACAGAAAGTCCGGAAAGGGGGGCGCCGCTGCGATGGTTGCGGGGCGGCCCACGAGCGTGCGAAGTGCCCTTTCAGGAAAGCCGAATGTTACAGCTGTGGCCGGCGCGGGCACATCGCCAGGGCATGCAGAAATCGGAAAGAGGGCCGGAGGCAGTCGAAAGACCGTTCGGCCAGACCGGACCGTCCAGCGAGACCCCAAGATGGCGCCCGACCCACGAGGAAGCAGGACGGCGTGGGCCGCGTCTCGGACGGCAGTGAGGACGACACTGTGTTCAGCGTGTCCGCGGGACAAAACCATTACTTCATTGAGGTAATAGTACAAGGGGCCCCCGTTAGGATGGAGATTGACTCGGGGTCCTATTATTCCATAATTCCCCAGAAAGAGTTCTTGAAGATCGACCCCCAAGCGCGGCCCAAGCTTAAGACTCTGAGGTCCACGCTACGAGACGTACAAGGGAACAGCATTCCAGTGCTGGGGGTCGGGAAATTTCGGGTTCACTATAAAAGACATTCCGCAGAACTCCCGTTAGTCGTTCTCAAAGGGGGGAATTGTAGCCTCCTAGGGACGCAGTGGTTTCAGCCCTTGGGTTTGTTCATAGGACGGGTGCATGCCGTGGGCGCGGATCCGATACAAGCGGTGTGTGACGCGCACCCCACCGTGTTTGAAAAAGGACTTGGAAAGTTCAAGGGACCCCCTGTAGCCTTCGACCTAGACCCGGAGGTCCGCCCGATAAGACTCAAACCGCGCAGGGTGCCTTTCGCACTAAAGGACAAAATAGAGGCGGAACTGGACAAATTGGTGGGCCAGGGGATTCTTATTCCTGTTGATTCCGCGGAGTGGGAAACTCCAATCGTAACAGCACTGAAGGCTAACGGGGAGGTGCGCATTTGCGCTGATTATAAGTGTACAATTAACAAGGCGATTCGCCCTAATGCATATCCGGTGCCAGTGGTCAGCCACCTTTTGGCCAGGCTAAATGGGGGAAAGTGTTTCGCTAAGCTCGATCTGGCACAAGCCTATCAGCAACTCCCCGTAACTCCCGCCACGGCCGCGGCACAAACGATAGTCACACATAAAGGAGCGTTCCAGGTGTCGCGGTTACAGTTCGGCGTGAACTCGGCACCCGGCCTTTTTCAGTCGCTTGTGGAACGCCTCCTGAAGGGGCTGGAGGGGGTGTTGCCTTATTTTGATGACGTATTGATAACAGGGGGGAGTGAGGCCGAACTGGCAAAGAGATTGGATAAAGTGCTAACTGTGTTCGAGAAAGCGGGGCTGAGACTGAGGAAGGACAAATGTGTTTTTTTCGAAACCGAGGTCGAATTTTTAGGGTTTCGGATCACACCTGAGGGTATTAAGCCGTCCAAATCCAAGGTAGCAGCCATTAAGAAGGCCCCTCGCCCCACATCCAAAACCGAACTTCAGTCATTCCTGGGGCTCCTCAATTTCTACCATACATTCCTTCCGCGGAAAGCCTCCGTGGCTGAACCGCTTCATCGGTTACTTAAGAAGGAGGAGGCATGGATGTGGGGTGACGAGCACGAGAAGGCGTTCAACGAACTTAAGCAACTTTTAACATCGGACGCAATCCTTACACACTTCGACCCCAAACGGCCGGTGGTCTTAGTCTGTGATGCATCACCGGTGGGGGTGGGGGCGGTGCTTTGCCACGTGTTGGATGACGGTCGGGAGGCCCCAGTGGCGTTTTACTCAAGGTCCCTGTCCCAAGCAGAGCGAAATTACGCGCAAACCGACAGGGAGGCATTGGCAATAGTAGCGGGGACCAAAAAGTTTCACGATTTTCTGTATGGCCGCCCATTCAAAATCGTGACGGATCACAAGCCCCTGTTAGGAATTTTCACGGCAGGCAAGCCCACGCCGCAGATACTGTCCCCGAGAATGTTGCGATGGGCCATTTTTCTTAACGCGTACCAACACGAGTTGGAGTACCGGCCTGGAAAGGAGATCAGCCATGCTGATGCGCTGTCGAGATCCCCTTTGCCCTTGACGGACGACCAAAAAGCCAGAATAGGAAGAGACCGCCAGGTGTTGCTAATCGAGGTTTTAGACGAACCCCCAATAGTACCAGCCGATATAGCCAGGGCGACAGGCAAGGACAGAACGCTGGCGAAAGTCAGCTCATGGGTGCAGAAAGGGTGGCCAGCATCGTCCCCAAGCAAGGAATTCGACCCATTCTTTCGGAAGAAGCTAGAGTTGTCCCTAGAAAGGGGGTGCCTGTTGTGGGGCCAACGGGTGGTGGTCCCAACACCCATGCGGCCGAGGGTTCTCAAACTGCTGCACGTCAGCCACCCGGGCATCGTTCGCTCAAAAGCGCTGGCCCGCAGTTACTTTTGGTGGCCACAGCTGGACGAGGACATTGAGCACATGGTCGGCACTTGTGAGGCGTGCCAGGGGTCCCGACCAGAGGCGGCCCGGCTTCCGCATAGGGAATGGGACACAGCAAGGGGGCCATGGTCCAGAGTGCACGTAGATTTCGCTGGCCCTTTCCGAGGAACCATGTTTCTCCTGGTGGTGGATGCATTCTCAAAGTGGCTGGAGGTCATTCCGGTAAAGAGCACATCCTCCACCACTACAATTAACCAACTACGGAGAGTCTTTTCAACGTTCGGGTTACCCGACACTTTAGTCAGCGATAACGCGAGTTGCTTCACCTCCTCAGAGTTCGGGGCATTCATGGAGGCGAATGCCATTCGGCATGTCACGTCCGCGCCGTTTCACCCGGCCACGAATGGCCAAGTGGAACGGTTGGTGCGTACAACGAAGGAGGCGCTTCGGCGCATGGGCCCCGGGGACCTGAACCACCAAGTATGTCAGTTCTTACTAGCGTATAGGGTGACCCCCTTAGCGTCAGGTTACTCGCCGGCAGAGCTATTGATGCGGCGGAAACTGACTACACTCCTGTCCAGGCTGGACCCCACAAGAATTGAGGATAAGGGAAAAAACGTGGGGCTGGCAGTCTCGAAAGGGTTCGCCGCCGGCGACCCTGTCCATTGCAGGAACTATGCCAGCGCGGGGCCAGCCTGGGTGCCGGGGACGGTTGTAGAACAGACGGGGCCAGTGTCGTACCGAGTCGAAACCCACACGGGTCTCCTCTGGAGGAGACACGCAGACCAACTGAGGCACCGAGTCAGTGGGCCAGTCAGTGAGGATCCCCAACAAGATTCAGCGTTAGGGTTCTCCCCCACCCGCGTAACCCAAGGGGGAGACAGCAGCGGACAACAGTCCCAAGCAAGGGGGGAAGGAAGAAGCAGCGGCCCCGACTCATATCCTTTTGATAAACCAGTTCCGTCAGAGGCCGAGGAAGGGGGAGAGGAGTTCGCGACCGCTGCCCCCGAATGGACTTTAGATTTTGATTTAGCGAGCCGGGGGGGTTTTCAGGAGTGTTCCCCCACCCATCCAAGCGAGAAGAGGGGGTTTTCGTTAGCCCCCAGTGCCCCCGGTTCCTCCCTAAATAAGAGCACACCTCCCAACAACGCCGCAGAGCCGCGGCAAGTCACTAACGAGTCTCCCTCTCAAATTACAGGACAGGAAACCAGGGGACAAAGAGAAGGTAGCAAACCCGGGGAGAGGCAGCCCGCATCGAGACCCCAGCGTGTTCGAAACAAGCCATCTTGGCTGAGAGATTTTGTCTCCTAGGAGGGGGAGTGTCTGGAAGCATGGGCTCGAGACGTTGTCTCGTCCTAGGGGGGAGGGATGTTGTGTTCTAAGGGTTTTACCTTCCACATGGATTACAATGTATCTGAACCAATGTAACCTTGCCTATAGCAACAATGTAACCTTCAGCTGTATCATATGAACCCTGAATGAGGACGCGAGCTAATGTCCACCAGCTGGCAGCAGCGAGCGTCCAAGCTCTATTGGTCCGATCTCATCAAAGGCAGCAGCGCGGGAAGCTTTCCCGCCACTACCTACACCTGGACAAGAAGGGCGTGACTCGCAATGACGTCACGCAGGCAGTAGCCAATGGGCTACAATGGCACCACGTTCAAATGTATTACCACTGTATATAAAGAGCTATCGATCCGCCATTACCTCATGTTCCCTCTGTCCACGATGCAATAAACCTGAGTTAACCCAGCCCGAGGCTGTGTCCTGTGTCTTGGTTTTCATATACCAAAGAAGGTAACAGCATTCTGTGCACATGACCATGGAAATGTCTGCAGAAGCAGACACAGCGCTGGCTCTTTTGGCTTTGAAACAGAGATGAGCACTGCACCCTAGCCAGGGGAGTGAGGAGGAGGAGGCGCGATGGAAAGGTCTCTGGAGCAAGGGGCCACCTGGATATCACCACTCTCAGCCTCGCAGCAGCGGTGGTGGATGGCTTTCCCCGCCGGTCAGCTGGTCCTCCACCTCACCACCTGGGGGGGTGAGGAGGAGCAGCAGCAGCAGCTGACCAGTGGGGAAACCCGCCGCAGCCGCGAGGCTCCGGAGACCTTGCAGCAGCTGACCAGCAGGGGAAGCCACCCGCCACCACCACCGCCGCAAGGTCTCCAGAGCAAGGGGCCGCCCGGATATCACCACCCTTAGCCTTGCAGCAGCGGGGCGGATGGCTTTCCCCGCCAGTCAGCTGGTCCTCCACCTCACCACCGGGGGGGTGAGGAGGAGCAGCAGCAGCAGCTGACCAACGGGGAAAGACACCCGCCCCCGCCACCAGGCTGAGGGTGGTGATATCCGGGAGGCCCCTTGCTCCGGAGGCCTCGTGGCGGCAGCAGCAGATGGCTTTCCCCATCGGGTGGCCCCTGGCTCCGTAGTACCCGGTGTATAAGACGACCCCCAACTTTGGCACAGATTTTTCGGGGTTAAAAAGTCGTCTTATACGCCAGAAAATATGGTACTCATATATCTAAAATCATTATCGTATAAAACCTAAAAACTGCTCGAAGGAGAGGTAGCCAGTGAAAACTAATTAAAATTCATTCTTGTCTAATTAATGACTGGCTATCTAGGGAGGAAGTCTTTAGAGTTTTTAGCTTGTAAAGTCCTTAACTTGTAAGGTTTTTACCAGATTAAAGTTTCCTTGGACTGTTTGTTTGAAACTCCATTGTCTCTGAATGAACTCCTTGTAAATATCTCAGGGAACTCCTTATAGATATCTCCTTGTAGAAGCCTTGTAGAAGCTGGGAGCTGGGAGCCGGGAATCAGGAGCAGCATGATATGAAACCTCCAGGATCGACAGCAACAAACCGATTGCTCAGTACGGTGCCCAGAAATTTTTGATGGTGGCCCTGAGGCCATTCACCCTAATGCATACCCAGTGCTTAAAAGAGCTTCTGTCTTCCGAAGCAGTCTTGACTCACTTTGATTCCAGAAAACCTGTGGTTCTTGTATGTGATGCTTCACCGGTGGGGGCTGTCCTCTGTCAAACAAACTTCTGTCTCAGGTAGTTTCTTGGGTTAAGAAAGGCTGGCCCACATCTCTTCCTGCTGAGGAGTTCAAAGTGCTCTTTAGGAAGTGGTTCGAGCTTTCGCTTGAGAGAGGTTGCCTCCTGTGGGGCCAAAGGGTGGTCATTCCTGCAGTGTTACGCTCTAAGGTGCTTAGGCTTCTACACACTAGTCACCCTGATATTGTGCGCTCCAAGGCCTTGGCTAGGAGCTATTTCTGGTGGCCCCAGGTAGACCAGGACATTGAACAATTGGTGGGCACTATCCAAAGTTGCCAGAGTTCTCAACCCGAAGAGTCCCGGCTTCTTTCTCGGGAATGGGACACTGCCTGTGGACCATTGTCACGAATACATGTTGATTTCGCTGGTCTATTTTGGGGCACGCTCTTCCTACTAGTGGTCGACTCATTTTCAAAATGGTTGGAGGTTATTCCTATGCCTAGTACCTCTTCTGCAGTCTTGATTAAGCAGCTTCGGAGGCTGTTCAGTTGTTTCGGACTGCCTGACAATGCCACAACTTTCACCTCTTCCGAATTCCAGGCGTTCCTTGAAAGGAATGCTATTTGGCATGTAACTTCTGCCCCCTTCCACCCTGCTGTGAAAGGTCTGGGGGCGGGGTGGGGGAACACACATAAATGTTCTAAAATTCACAGCCAGACATTTGTGCTAGGTTCTTTTTTAAAAAGCTGGGAAATAGATAAGTGTGTCAGCCTATAGCTCTAGAAAGAAACATCTAAGAGATATAATTTAATTTACAGTATCAGATTCCCCCAAAAAAAGAAAAAAGAAAAAAAGTGAGTTGAAACCCAGGAATTGAATCTACAGTAAGCAGTCCACACATAGCAACTCATCCTCATCAGGGTCAAAGCTCCTTGGTTTCTGTGTACATTGCACATCACTAGAATATCCTATTTCCTGATGGATGGTGTTGCATCTTCCTTGTGACTGAATGTATGCTATTGAAGAACACAGTTGGCTCTGGAGAAAAAAAGAGCTGACCACAATACTGTTTTATCTTAATCTAAACCTTAATCCATTTAAATACTATCTGTGCCATAATAGTAGTATTAAATCACAGAAATGGGAATAGTGTGAACAGCGGGACATTATCCTTTATGGAGGGCAAGCAGCAGGGTGGCTGTTAATGAAGACATCATCAATTTATCAGTTAAAGGTTAGCCTAAAAGAGGTCCTCCCCTCCCCACTTTTTTGTTTTGTTTTTCCACTGTGCAATGGATGTCTGCACCAAGAACCATTTTTATCAATCACCTGGTGTAGGGACAGCAGACATCTTAATGCATTAATAGTACAAAGTCTCAGGAACAGTTCAACACTGCTTAATTAGAAAACATTTCTTCTTCAATATGATGAACAGATTTTAGGTTTATAAATTATTTCTGGTCACCTTTTTAATTATTATTTTAAATGTTACATTTCAATATATTTACTTTTCATATAGGTTTTCCTGGCTTATTTTATATGTATTCCTAGCAGTCTTTAAGCGTCTTTAAAAAGATGGGAAAATTACTGGCTTACTGCAGGTTATTTTTTGGTTATATTGTTTATTAAAATATTGTGCTAAATTTATACATCCATTGCTTCACTTCCTATATATTTTGTAGCCCATCAATTCCTATAAGATGTTAAACTGTTGTTGGAAGAAAGTACACATTTGGATTTTTAAAATGCAGATGCAAATAGATATCTGCATATTAATGGACCAAAATCTGCACATTTGTGACATTTTTCAGAGACCCTCTTTTCACCCACAGGATGGAGCAAAGCACACATAAATATTCAATGTTTTTTTTCTGGCATTTATTGGATCAGCAATTTGTTTTATAGTGAGGGTAAATTAAAAGTAATCAATAGTAGTAGTAGGCTGAGTAGTTGTTGCCAAATGAGAAGAAGATTGGCTACTGACTTCCTCCTATAAAGTCCAAGATCCTCCTAGACACTCTAAAAACTGAGGCATTAAGGATGGTTCAGACTGAGGTTGCTGCATCATATACATTCCCTTATAGCTACCTCACAGGTGAAATGCCTTCCTGTTAAAACTGGCTTTTTGTCTAGATTTGAGTGTTTAGTTAGGGATTCAGCATATCCTCCTTTCATCATGTGTTTTAAATTTGTTTTAAATGGTGATGTTTTTCATTCTGCTAAAGGTCTAATCATATTCCATTATTGATATATTGATTATTTAGGTTGCATGTACTGAGTAGCCCACACGTATCTCTTCTGATTGCCCCAAGATATAACCATTTGTTATTTCTCTTTACCTTTTTTAAGTGTAGACATTTCAATGTGTCCGAATATTATTTTCAGAAAAAGCTTCTTTTAAAATTTGCACACTGTACCAACTGTAGGAATGAAACACCTGCCTTGCTTCAATGTTGCTTAGTAAATGAAACAAGGCCAAAAGAAAAACAAAAGAAAAAACAAGTGCAACTCAATTCACAAGACAGTAAGATTTGAGGTCAGGAATGGGAAAAAATGTGCACGTTTTCAAGAGTGTTTTTGTGCATTTCATAAAATTTTGTGCTCCTTCTTCCTGTTGTATGATTTGTATGTGTGGTTGTCTTCACAAACGGAAAAATACTACTTATGTAGAGACAAGACTGATCTTTTAAGCTTGAGAGAAAGCTAACTTTTGTGGCTGTGGCAAATCTATACCTATAAATCCAAGGGTTAACCGTTGGAATGTGACAAAGGCTCCCACACCCATCCACACTATCCCATACCGAGCCTCCTGCAGTCGCCCGAACCCAGTATGGAGGACACTAAATGTTTGAGGAATGCACCAGTGGGGCAAGAGCCCCACGAACGCGAACAAAGGGAAACAACTTCAATTCCCAATGTTCTTTACACCGTGCCGTGCCACAGCCAATCAGGCTGAGAAGTGCGAGCAAAAAGAATGTTGGGAAATGCGGCGCAGCCAATTAAACTCAAGCCGCAGAAAAAAAACTGCTGCATGAACGCAAATCAGAAACACAAAACTACAAGTCCCAGCATCCTGTGCACCATGAGCGCACAGAATGCTGAGAGAGCCAGTGCATAAAAAATAAAATTACAAAATGCAATATGAATGCAAGTCCGCTGCAGGCGGACGCAATGTGAACGCAAGTCTGCCACAGGCAGACGCAGCACCTCACAGCCTCGCAAAATAAAAAGCAACAAAATGCCACCATGAGACACCCACCATCCTTCTTTCCCAGAGCAACGGGGAGAAGAGGGACTCCCTCTCCTCCATGCTACCCCACCGAAGACATGGCGAGACCACCACCGGCCTCAATGAAAGTTGAGCTGGGGTGGAAAACCCCCCGAAAACAGGCAACAGTTCATCAGGAGAAGCACCCTCCCTGGTGGATGACTGGCCAATGCCTTTGTACTTCTGAATACAAAAGCAGCAGCCAGCAATCTGCAAGGGAGAGCACCACCCCTTACAGATCGCTGCCTGCCCATCTCAGGTTAGGTAAGTCAGAAGAAAAAGGAGACAGAGAGGAGAGAACCATCGTTAAGCAGAGAAAGCATCCAGAATAACACAAAACCACATAGAAAACACCTAACCACAACACGAAAACCCCCACAAATTAAACAAACAACAACTAATTACACAAATAAACAACAACGGAATAAGAAAAAATAAACAAAACCAGACATAACCAAACCAATTAAACAAACCTAAAACTCAACCAAAACAAAAAAGAACAAACAGAAACACCTCCCCGCCCACCACCACAAAAGCAAAACAAAGAAAAACCATAGAAGAAAGAAAACCGGACAACTCACCAGCACATCCTCCCTCCACGATGACCAGAACAGAAATGAAGAAACAAAGATGACTTACCAAAAGAAGCCCCACCCAGAGGCCAGGACAGAAAAAACAGTGAAACTAAAACAAATCCACTAGCAGCCCCACCTGCAGGGCAGAATAGTAAAAACAACTCAAAAAGACACAACAGCCCCACCTAGAGGCCACAAGAGTAAAAACAACTCAAAAACATAACAATAAATCAAAAGTTTACACAAATCACAAACATATATCCAAAAAAAATAATTTTTATAACATCCTGTATTGAGTTTTAACTCAAATAAAAACCCAAAACATCTAAACACAGTTTAAAAACATGGAATGTAAAAAACATGCACTCTCACACTATTAAAAATATTAATTACAGTACAACTATTACCAAAAAAACCAAACTAAAACATTATTTGGTTAAATAAAACAATTTGAAACAATTATATCATCCTTTGTTCTTTTTTAAATCCACCCCCCCCCCCCCAAAAAAAAGCTGAGCACAGTTTATAACAGCCCGGCAACACCGGGCAAACTATGCTAGTGTATTATGAGAAACCAAGATGCACCAGATTTTGGCTAAAGTGCTAAAAATGAATCTTCATACCTGCCAATGATTTGCATTAGGAAATTAAATTTATTATAACTTCTTCTTCTTTGGTTCCTCTTTTACCACATCAGGTGTCGAGATTCTAGTTCTGGCAAGAAAGGATTATTTCTGACAAGTTCCGGAAATAACTATTGATTTTTGTGTGCAAGGAATATATAATGTTTCCTTCAGAAGATACGAACTGTATTTCATCTATTTTTCATATAATTACCCAAAATTTTAGAAATTTTATTTTCTTTCAAGATGATGATTCCTGAAAGATTTCCACCATTTGTTCTAACATTTTTGTTGCTATCTATGAGATTTTTAAATTTAGTAGATACCTTAGGAAGGATTATTTCTGACAACTTCTGGAAATAACTAGGGATTTTTGTGTGTGCAAGGAATATATAATGCTTCCTTCAGAAGACACAAATTGTATTTCATCTATTTTTCATATAATTACCCAAAATTTCTTTCAAGATGAAGATTCCTGACAGATTTCATATAAATATATTCATGGGTCTTTGTGCTTGAATCTCCCTTTTAAAATTTGCTTTAATTTGCTTGAAGGTTTATTAACCTGAGTGCTGCTTTTTCTGAACAATGCCAGCAGTCCTACTCAAGTGGCACAAACATGGAGAACCTTTGTCACTGATAGAGAAAAGTATCCTAGTCCACTCCCTACATAATTGGCTTCGATTTTCCAGGGACCAAGCACAGAAAACTCCAAAAGATAGCCATACCTGTCAAGTTTCGGGAAATTTCTGTCAAACCCCTGTATTTTACACTCTTTCCCACCGTCATCCCATATTAGTTAGACTGCAATTAGACTGGCGTTAGACTGGAGGCCAGCACAGGATAAGCATAGCTGTTGGGAAATGGCCGGGAAATTTACCTTATTTGACAGAAATTTCCCAAAACTTGACAGGTATGAAGACAGCATAAACCCTTCCTCTTCAGAACTGGGACCTTTCATGTGTCTGAGTGTGATGGAAGTGAAGATGGAAGGTGCAGAAATAGAACACTCCCCTCTACATATGATTATCTTCTACATGTTTAATGACTGGATAGGGCTATTGCTTCTGTGATATATACATTTTATTTATTATTTTAATTATTGTTTTCATTTATGTTCTATTCTTCTCTACAAAGAGGCACAGTAAGTTGCACTACACAAAACAATAGATATATTGCAAACACAAAAATAACATATTTCACGTAAATTGAAAAATGCAATCAAAGCTAGCAACAACCTTGACCATTTTGTTTTATATGCATTGCCATGTAAATATGTTTGTCCCAGGTATAGTGCAATAGATGTTCTGAGCATACAAAGACCCTTCAACACCATTCTGACTTATATCATTGCCTGAATTCCTGCAGGGATTCCATACATCTAGTAGGAAAATCCCCTAGATGGGTGGGGTATAAATATAATAAAATAAAATAAATAATGGTTTTTCTGTGCACTAAGACCTACTGTGCATAGACAGAACTTTGAAAGCATAACAGATTAAAACCCAATATCACCCAAAGAACTCAAGCTGAATGAGGAGCAGCATAAGGGAAGTCCCATTGCCTAATAGTTGTCCTTACATGTTTGCATGAGGTGCTGCTGCAAACATTAATTTCTCAACTTTAATTTTTCCGTAAAGTTCAAGTCAAAGTTACTGTTTGGCAAAGCTTTGATAAATGCTTAAGAAGCCAGTTAGGGTGGGCTGCAGCCACTTTTTGTGCGTATTAATTAAAGTTCAAATGATTGACTTTTTGTGCTCCGGGCTGAGCGTGCTAAGTCAATATTTTGCTATCTCCACAGCACAGTATCCACAGCAGTGATGTTCTGATTTTAACGTTGATATTTTTTTCTATTGTACAGGAATTAACATGTGTCTCGCTTTCTGAATTTCAGATATTATACCCTGAATATGTCTCAAAGGAGAAGTTTAGAATAGCAAGAATAGTTCATCATTTTAACTGTTTGCAGTAGTTCACATAAGCTAAGATGAAGAAAAGTACAGCATCTCTATGCCTTTGAATATATCATGGAGTTCTATTTTCTCCAGGTATAAATAACATTATCATGACTGGAACTGGAAGATTCAGAAAATCCATCAAGTGATAATAAGCAATAGAATTAATTCTGAAAAGGAGGGCGGGAAAGCAATAACACATACTTATTTGTTGTTTCATTGTGAGGATATCAGACAGAGCAGAACATGTTAGCTGGTCACTGGACCTGGATTCCTGATCTACAAATGAAGTTAGACAGCACATCTGTTCTAAAATAAATGTCATCTAGATACAACTAGGGATATAAATTATAATAGACAGAACAAACATAGCATTTATATGGCAAAGAGAAGCTGTAGCCCTAGAAAAATTTGCATTCTTTGTCACCATGTTGGACATTCAACTCCAGTGGAGATTCCAGGTCTGTTCCGAAACTGTGCATCTAAAAGAACAGTGACACCCTATCTAAATCACACTACCCATTCCGTCCCAAGTCAGCAGAACCATCAGCCACTAGCATCTCTGTTCTCATCCATTCTATTAAGATTTCATTGTAACAGATTTGAGCCATTATTACAAATATTGACATAACCAGTGCATCACCAGTCACTAAGTCCCTCAAATTAAATCATTTATGTTAAGACCAAAAGAATATCACATTGTAATACTGTCTTTATTGAGTAATTCAATATCACGGAATTCCAAAAGTAAGTGATTCAAACCTTGTCATGCTTGGAATACAGTTTTTCAAGGTTTCTGAATATAGCTCAGTAGGGTATCAAATTGAAGTTCAGAACTGCTAGGATGTGTTTTTTCTACTTAAGTTATTAAACCAGAGGAAGTCATGGTGATGTCTGCATTTTTCATTAATGTGAAAACTTATTCAAAGCATAGATAAGCAGTCAAGTTAAATTTGGTGTGAGTTTGACCTCTCCAGCTTCTGACAGTGTTCCTTTTATCAACAAAGACAAATGGAGGCATGAATTTGTAATGTGAACCTTTCCATTCTATCATTGTCAGCCATAAATAGAATCATTCATTAGAAATGGAGATTATTTCCTGTACACATATGCTAACATTAAGATGCTAGAACAAGTGGGAAAATGTGAATATAATTAGCTTTATTTTGCAATATGTGATGTACTTGATAACTTTGTATTTTTATATAACAGCCAGTTTTTTTAAAAAAAATAACCTTTTAAGAGAATTATGTAAGTATTGTTTAATATATGGCAGAAAGAATAGGTGAAGTTTGATGAGACCGAGATTAAAATTCTTTCCTAACCATGAAGCTCTCCCAGGGCCTTGGGCAATCACTTCCTCTTACACCTACTAATTTATGGATTTTTCAGAAGTGGGAACACTTATTTTCAGCTATATGTTAAGGCAGGTACATGTTAGAGATTAGAAAAAAATGCTTTTTGACCCACACCTCAGACAGCAGGCCAATATCAAAGCAGGCTGGACAATTCTGGAAGCTGTAGTCCAGATAGTCTCGCTAACTGGAAGATTGGAGTTCGATTCCCAAGTACTGCAGGACGAAATGAGCTCCTGTCTCTGTCCCAGCTTCTGCCAACCTAGCAGTTCGAAAGCAAAAAATTGCAAGTGAATAAATAGTGACCACTTTGGTGGGAAGGTAAACAACAATCTGTGCACTCTGGTGTTGAGGCATGCCTGCCAAGTGTCAATGGAAATGTCTGCAGAAGCAGTCAGCGTTGGCTCTTTGGCTATAAACAGATATGAGCACTGAACCTGAGAGTCCATTACAAGTGGCTTTCAAGCAAGGGCGACATTTACCTTTACTAAATCAAATTACATATTACACACAAAAAAACTTTGTCATACACATCTAGACATTTAATAATACATATACAATGTGCATTCTCCATGTTTATTTATTTATTTATTGAATTTGTAATGCCGCCCCCTTGCGGGAGTGACTCTAGGCAGCTCACAACAGTATAAGAACATAAAACATCTATTAAAAACATTTTAAAATCCATTAAAAACCCACCTAACCCAGTTGAAAAGAGGGACAAATTATTTAATGAGCCAAAGGGCTCATTATGAGATAACAGAAGGTTTGTCATTTATACATTTAGGAGTTAACAGAAGGTCTGTCATTTATACTGCAAAGCACTACAACAGGATCCAACATTTCTACATAAAATTGCATGGAATACTCTATTCTGCTGTCTGATAACAAAACAGCAAAGGCCTCTACTTAATGTGATCAAGAGGAACTTTACTTGGCAAGTTTTGTAAAGTGTGCACACATGCATATGCTAAGAACGTAGGCCGTTGCCTTCTATCAAAGAAGATCATTGACCCAAAAATATTATCTAAATCTATTGGCACTAACTCTCCAGAGTTTTTGACTTAAAAAAATCATTTTCTGCTCAGTCATCTCAGAAGCTCCTCCAAATTACTTTAATTGTATTATTCGTAGTCGTCATTGGAGAAAAAAGGCAAATGAACAATTGTTAAGAAAAAAGTGGCCCCTGCCTACAGGTGTGCAATATATAGTAAAAGCCTTTTAATGTGGGTGGAGGGAGGTTAAGGGGTTTTTTATTAGATGGTTTTACTGGGTTTAAACAGTTTTAGATGGGGATTTTATTGATGTTCTTCTTTGGGGGTTGAGATGTTTTATAATGATGTGATTTTGTAATTGTTTGGGGTCTTGTCGGAATATTTTCTGTTTTCTTTTGGGGTTATTTTTTATTTGTATTATTACTGTATTTTATTGTATTGTATTCTTTTGCACTTATTGTATATTGTGTATTGTATGTTGTAAGCTGCTCTGAGTGGTGCTAGCACCAGGAGGGTGAATAAATAAATGAATTACTACTACTACTACTACTACTACTACTACTAATACTAATAATACTAATACTAATAATACTAATACTAATAATACTAATCATCATCATCATCATCATCATCATCATCATCTCACATTCAAAGTCCAATAAAACATTAAGTACCTGTGAGCTCTCGAGCAAAACAGGACAGCAAACCAGTGTATGGACTTCACAAAGAATGGTGACATGATTATGGCATTATCGTTTTTATTTAAAGTTAAGAGAATAGTATACATTTTAAGAAACAAAGGAGATGGAGAAGACTGATTTTGTAGCATGAATGGAAATCTTGCATGTCATACCTTATCCTTAAAAATGACAATATTATATGAGAGGAAGTTGAATGTATGCCCATGGCATGCATACAATGTCTGTATATGTATGTATGTGGGAATTTCATGTTAAAACAGTCCCATACACTGCATTTTCGGTTTGACATAAAACAAATTTAAAAGCAAAAAGTGCAAAACAGAAATATATTATAACACAAGCAGAAAAAATCAATCCAGAAAAAATAATATTAAAACCAGAAATACCAGCAACACAGTCATTAACAGGGATGAATAAACAAGTGGTGAAAATGTTAAATTATTTTGGAACTTGGCCTGTACGTCTATTCGTGATTTTCAGAAATATTGTGTTCACTTCTGTGGGAGTTAAAAGCCAGGTTTTACATTTGTGCCATCAAAAAGAAAGATTCTAAAACGAGATGATCTAATTCTGTGCTTTGGATTTTCAAGCACTAGTACATGTACCTTTGCAGTGACACAGAAGTAGCCTAAGTGGAAGATGGGGTGGGGTTTGCACAAATGACCAAGAATTCTGTCATTGTTTGGCTATTGCTGTCATCCTTTAGATCTAATACTGATTTATGGCTAGCTACATGGATCCTTGCTTTCACAATACCAGTTAAAACTGGCCACATGCCTGGCTATAGATCAAGCATTTTTCATGTACTAAGCAAGAATTTCCCATAATGTAATTACTTTAGTGAAAGTTTCAAAATTAAAAAGTGCAAAGCTTTCAATATCAGCTGAATGAACAGCTTCAAATATGTGCATGGTGTGGACATTTATTAAGAACTGCAGTTTCATACTTAGCTGCATGCCGAAGGCTTGATTAGGTCAAACTTGATATGAGGCAAATTAGATGAGGTCAGGCAGACATCAAAGATACCTGTCTTTTGTATCCTTGCAAAATAGGTTTCGACTGCTCTCAGATGGCTTATGTCTTGTATATGATGAGTAGTACTGAGCCCAAGGAGAATGATTTATACAAGAAAGCAACTTTTAAGAGAATAAAATATGAACAGTGTGAAAAGATGAAAGTCTGATATCTGCACACGCTTGGCAAATGTGAAGAAAGGTCAAATGAGTATGCACCAGATGGATAGTTAAATAGCTATGGCAACCACTCTATTTCATAAATTATGATTTAGCAAGAGACTCTCATAATAGAATATAATTTCCCTCATCAATCATCATCAAACATATTCTGAAGATTTTTCTAAGGAAAACCTCAAGACAGAAGCCATAAAATATAACTCCACAAATTGTATGTTATTCAGCTAGCTGTCTTTATATTCAAAGTGAAATAAAGAGAATTTTCACTTCACTTTTTCAAAGCATACTCAAGGAAGGAAGCAAAAATAAAAATGTGAAATAACAAAAATATGCTATTCAGGAACTACTAGTGTTAATAAATCTGAGTAGAATAAATTTCCTAATTGGTTATCAAGAAGGAAAATTATGGCATACAAACACCAATCTAAACATAAGTAGGCACATTGAACAAACATTTGTATTCATCTAGATGTAATTCTATAAATTTTATAGACCACCAGTTCAGATTTTCCATTGTTCCACTAGTTAATGTCCCTCTGTGGAAATGTACAGATAAATTGTTTTGGATATACCTGTAGGTTCAAAGTTAAAGTCATCTCTTAAACATAGTATGCACTGATTTCAAGTTCCATTTCACAAGTAGACTCTGTGTAAATAATAGTTTGCCAGTTCTAATATCATGTGAGTAGGCTACAGCTTGCTTAAAGCAAGGAAGTCCAAGGATGAAACTAGAGTGTGGAGGAGCGACAAGAAGAATAAGTGGGACTTGGAAAGAACAGTTAGAGTACAACTATATGTTGTAGAGGACAACTAAAATGCCATTTCCAATCACATTTGATTGCTACTGTTCCTGCTGCTGTTGTTGCTACAATCCATCAAGTCATCTCCAATTGCTGGTGACACTATAAATGAGCAATCTTCAACATTTTCTCTTCTCAATAACACTGCTCAGCTGTTGCAAATTAGAGGCTGTGGCTTCCTTTGGGGAGAAAGTTCATATTTGGTTTTCCTTCTTTCTCATCCTTTGATCTTTCCCAGTGTCATATGATAGATTTTCACAAATGGTTCTGAAAAGCACTCAGTTCAAAAAGTAAAAGATTCAGTTGAAAATAAGGGTTCTTTGATGTTCAGCAAAGGATTCACAGCAGCCAGCATACCAGGGCCAAACACAACTTTATTTTGGGAACTGAACATGGAGAGCAATAGCGCAGAAAAGATACATTCAGGCGGGAACCAACTGGATTTGTTGGGAGGACAGTGGGGTGATCGTGGGGTGACAGAGACTGTGAAGCATTTCACGCTTCTCATTAGAAAGGGCGGGAACCCAAGTCCTATGAGAGCTTAGTTTCAAGAAGAACACAAAATGGAGGATCACTCGATCCCAACAATTAAATACAAACTGTTAAATAATACATTTAGTTACATACACAACGGGTTCTCTGCCTGAAAACTGTTTCCCAACAAGCCTCTTTTTCATTGCTTCAGAGGCCTCAACTAATGAGAGGTCTCTCACATGGGGTTTTTCCCTCCTTCTTGTTTTTAGTTCTTTGCAAATCACACAGAACTAGAGTACAAAGTGCTGTACTGTATGAACCACTTCGCTGAAACTAGCAATCCAAAATCTGTTCCACACCTCTTCCATCTATTCCTTAGGGATGTTGTTTAGGTCATACCTGTCTGGCTTAATTGTGTTCCCTATTTTCTTTAGTCTAAGTCTGAATTTTGTGAACAGTACAATATGATCTGAGCCACAGTCTGCTCCAGGTCTTGTTTTTGCTGACTGTATGGATGTTCTCTATCTTTGGCTGCAGAGTATGTAATCAATCTGGTCTCGATGTTGGCCATCTGGAGATGTACATGTATAAAGTCTCCTCTTGCTATGACCAGTGAATTTTCTTGGCAGAATTCTATTAGCCTTTGCCCTGCTTCATTCTGTATTCCAATTTCCCTGTATTCCAATTTACTTTTTGATTTCTTTCTTTGGCATTCCAATCTCCTATGATAATACAGACATCATTTTTTGGTGTCAGTTCTATGAGATGCTGCAATTCTTCATAGAACTGGTCAATTGTGGCCTCATCTGCAACCGTGGTTGGTGCGTATACTTGGATTACAATGATATTGATAGGTTTTCTTTGGATTCTGACTGAGATCATTCTGTCATTTTTAAGATTGTATCCCATTACTGCTTTTCTCACTCTTTTATTAACTACTAGCTGATTACCCGGCTTTGCTTGGATATTTTTTTCTTTAAAGGAAGTTAAGTTCTGCCGGAATGTCCTGTGGGAGGCCGTGGCTTGAAAGAACTTTATTGCCCACCTTCAGGCCCTGGTGTCGAGTGTGTCAGCTCACCCCAGTGCCCCAACACTGCCCCTGAGCTTGCTGCTCTCCCTCCGTGACTCCCAGTTGGTGATTTCTCCCCATCTTGTATTTGTTCACCACCGTGTCTTCTGTGTGCATCAGCTCAGCCTCCTCCTCCTCACCCGACATGGTCGGACTCAATGCTGCCTCACTTTCAAAGCTTGCCTGACTCCTCTGCCTCTGCCTCTGCCTCTAGTGGCCGGGTATGAGGGGAATCATTCATCACAACAGCACTACTGCTGCTCCTGATAGCCAACCAAACCTGCTGCAATGACGCCTCATTCTCTGACTATGAGACAGTGCTGGATGCGAGAGACCAAGTGGGCTGGTTGGCTGGCGTGCAGCATGGCTGGTGTGTGGCATGCTGGGAACAGAGTCCAGCTTTCCTCTCCCTCTCCCAAGATAACTACACTGCATGTGCACAGTACTGCTGTGTCATTGCTTTTTCTCCTTTCAGTGGTGGTGTCCCATTTGCATCCCAATTTGGGGGGGGGGCATAAACCCCCAAATGGGTTTCGAGACCCCCACAGTGCTGATCTCACAAGCCCAAGGTAGGTGTGTGCCAATTTTCAGTGAGATTGGTCAAAGTGTGTGGGTTCCTATAGAGCACATACAAGACCACATTTCTCCTAAGGTTTTCTTGTCCACAGTAGTACATGTGATGGTTTCCAGAGCTGAATTTACTCATTTCTGTCCATTTTAACTCACTGATTCCCAGGATGTCAATGCTTATTCTTTCTATTTCCTTTTTTAGCACTTCCAGCTTGCCTTGATTCATAGATCTTACATTCCATGCCCCTATGCAGTATTGTTCCTTACAACAACATATTTTTTCCTCCCACTGTCCTATCCACCCCCTTCTTCCAACTCGATGGGCTAAGCATCTTGTTTCATCTGTTTTTCCCCTTTGTTATGCCTTCCTGACGTGGTTTGCCTGTTTCTATGCCAGTATTTCCCTATCATACATATTATCACAGTTTAACACAAAGTAACAAACTAAAATGTTGAGTTAATTAGTACTGGATATATAAAGTTAAAAGTATCTCATTAGTCATCAACCTTGATATAAAAAGGAAAACCTTGTTATAAGAGTTGTTAAGTAACTGCATTACATTTAATTGAATAGAAGCATTAAATTACTTTGCATAAATCTAATATACATTTACTCTTATGTAGCCACATAATTAAACTACCATAAAAGTTGTATTTAATTTTTAAGATAGTATTTTCTTTCTAAAGCATATAAGTCTAAATTGCATTGCTAATTAATATGCTGTGATTTCTTCTTAAATATATCTGCTTGTTATAACTTACCTTTAAAGTAATTCATTATCTATAACTACTTACAGTTATATGTGATTATTCAATTAACTGTTGTTTTAAGACACAAGTGCTTTTGTAATATTGTCTTATTAATCTTTCGAGATATATGCTTTGTTATTTCATTGCCAATGTATCACACATATGTTAATAATCATGTGTAATAAAATCAATAGAAAAAATGAACTTTTGTCATCATTATTTGTCTTGTAAATTAATGTACAAGAGGATATAAATCTATGAATAGCTATGCAGGTATACTTGGATGTAAATAGTTTTGGGGAAAGCTTGGATTTTGGCAAAAGAATCAAAATCTTCTTTTGGGTTAGAGAGTTAAAGTCAGCTGTGTTATTTACATAGAGAGCTTTTAATCCGTCCCAAGATTTGCTAGCTTTGGCAAATCTCCAAATATTATTATTATTTTAAAAAAAACATTTTTGTTGTTGTCAGCTTTTTTTTACTGCCCAGCTTCCCATAATGATTGAAAATATGAGAGTTTGAATGATCTTGGTCTTGATATCTAGTGTCACAGCTTTGTACTAGATTATCTTTTCTGATTCCTTCATTTCTGCTCTTCCCAGTCTCAGTCTTTTGATTTCATGGCTGTAGCCTACATTTGGATTGACTGAACCAAGGCAAACACAATCTTTTACTATTTCGGTTTCTTAATTGTCCTCATTAAAATTGTGTAGTTCTTCTGTAGTCATGTTCAACTTTAGTCCTGCTTGGCACTTTCTTCTTTCAAATTGATTAGAAGTCATTTCATGCCATTAATTCTTTCTGTCAGTAAGAGGCTATCATCTGCATATCTTAAATTATTGATGTTTCATCCACCAATTTTTATTCCCTTTTCTTCTGAATCTAGTCCATTGTCTGGTACGGTCAACTCTCACATAACGTGTTCGTATAGCATCATTTTCGCTTAACAACGCATCGTTATGCACGTGTTCCCCTGCTTAACAACGTTTTTAGTGTCATTGTCCGGACAATGATGATAAAATTACTGTCATTATCCGGACAATGACGCTAAAAATGTTGTTATGTGGGAAACTCCAGAGAAACTCGCATAACAACAAAAATCGCTTAGCAATGCTACTTGGGGAACCAAGTAGCATCGTAATGCAAAGGTCTACTGTACTTTCAATGTAAGAAAAGTTCCACAGTGGTTAACCATTGCCACCTTCTGTGCAGTACTAAGAAAAGTTAGCTTGAGTGTCTTTGCCACTTCCTCCTCGACCATTTTCATCTTCATCTACAACTGCTGCCAAGTAGCTGCCACCCTAACACAACTGGAACAATCTATTCTCTGGTTTGGATGCAACTGTTACCTTGAAGAGTATGGATGAAACTTAGTCTAGTGTCTAAGCTGTGACCTTGGATGAGTAGCATTGTTCTCAGGTTAATTAACACACACAAACCCCTTCATCATATTGAGTTGTACATTTGATTAAATATGCTATAAGTTACAGAGATCAGTGTCACTTGGATTAATTCACAATGCCAATTAACTGAAATTGGACTATGAAGGAGAATATTTTGGATGCATGGAAATGACTGCTTTTTTCTTCTTCTTTCTCTGAACATTCTGGGAAACAGTACAGTAAAACCCTGTACAACGATTGCATTATACAATGACTAAATCATACAACGACTGGAATTTTCTAAAAATTTTTTTGCATTGTACAACGATTATTGTTGTTGTACAATGCAATGCTTCCCCCTCCCCCCCGGATGTGTCAGCCTGAACTTTTGCAGCTGTTTGTACATAAAAGCTTGGCAAGCTTCCGCCGGCTTTTATGCATAAATGGCTGCAGAAGTCTAAGCTGACACAAGTTCACACCCTCCAGAGCCGCTTTCTTTCCTCGCTAAAGTCCAGTGGAGGAATCAGTGCTCTTCTGAGACCATCTGTGAGCCAACTGGCTGGGTCACAAAGCGCTTGACTATCCAGGTGGCTGCTTTTTGGAGGAGTTGGGGCCTCGTCCCAGCCCCTATGCAAGGCAAACCAACTGGGTCATCAAGCACTTGGTGATCCAGGCAGCTGCCTTGTGGAGGAGATGGGGGCTCATCCCAGCCCCTACGCAAGGCAACCAGCTGGGTCATCAAGCGCTTGACGATCCAGGAGGCTGCCTTGCAGAGGAGGAAGGGACTCATCCCAGCCCCTATGCAAGGCAACCGGCTAGGTTGCAAAGTGCTTGGCGATCCAGATGGCTGCCTTGCAGAAAAGGCGGGTGTCTTCCTAGCCTCTACGTATGTAAGATTGCGGTGCTGGTCAAAGCACTGAAATGAAGGCTCATTTAGGTGCTCTTACTAGCGCTGTGATCTTCAGTCTCCATAGGTCCGCTTGCTTGGGGAATGTGTTTCCAAGCAAGTGGACTTCTGTAGACCCCTTCCCCAAACACCGTGGGGCTGCCTTTTCCCTGGAAACATGCTTCCCAGGGAAACATGCTTCCCAGGGAAAAGGCAGCCCCATGGTTTTTGGGGAAGGTGTCTACGGATGTCTGCTTGTCTGGAAACAGAGACAGTGATGGTCAGTGCAGCAAAATAAAGCCTCATTTAGCTGCTTTGACTGGCACCGCACTCTTTGGGTTGTGGCCATAGCTGGGGGGGGGGCAGTTCCCCCCCAACTCTGACCCCCAAAACCCAACATCACACACGTTGCTGTTTCTGAGGGAATGTGTTTCAGAAACACCCCCATCATGCACGTGCACAGCTAGTGGTCCCATACAAAGATTACATCGTACAATTACTTGCACCAAGGGATTAATTAAAATTGTTGTACAGGGTACCACTCTATGTGTAAAAGTAACAAGTTGCTGCTAATCCTGGGCTTCCTTTTTCTGTTTTGGGGAGCACACAACTTCATATCATGCCCTCAATATTCATAAAATTCTTGTTTTTGCATTATTATTGTTACTCATCACCTTTAGTAGCACTAGTCACTTATTTGGATAGTATAAAAGTACCTTAAGCAAGCAAGCAAGCAAGCAGTTGTATTTTTTTGGTTGAAATCTTCCTTTGCACAGGTAGCACTACACAACAGTTTGTTTCTGCCATTTCTGTTATGTCAGCACTACCTTAGTTTAGTCATTCTCTCCTGCTTCCATCTTCATTGTCTATCACTGCTATCAGTACACATAATTTCACCACTGCCTTCCTCTCTATATTAAATTTTATAGCCAGGAAGTGAACTATCATAAACATGATAAGGGTAATTAGATGTTTCCATATTCTGTAGATAACATTGTAAATATGCTTCTTTAAACCTTTCTATGGTTACCTTCAGTAAAAGCTAAGATATACCCACATAATTAATGTACCTTTCTTGTCAATTTAGGAATTTTCATCGTACTTTTTAAAAAATAAAGCTGTGAAGTGAGAAGAGTAAGCAATTTTAAACATCCATTTGCAAGGAAGAGTTTTCCTTTCAAACAAATTTGGCTTGGTACTCTTGCCAAGCAAAGATATAAATCCTCAGTATAATTGTTTTTTTTTCCTCTGAGGCAAATAAAACAAATAAAAAAAGCTTTTACTATTTGAAGGTGCTACTTTTGTAATAACACTATAAATCAAAACAGTCAGATATTTCATAAATGTGGCAAAATGGATAGCAACTTACCATTGGAGAGAAAAGAGATTTGTTTTCCATCTAAAAGTTATATAGAGAAAGGATGAGAGTATTCAATATTTTTGGTCAAAATTCTTAGGCCATACACTGGCTTGCTTGGCCAACAGTTTGATTGTTGTTGTTGTTCAGTTGCACAGTCGACTCCGACCCTTTGCGACCCCATGGACCATTTTCCTCCAGGCGCCTCTGTCCTCTACCATCCCCCTCAGCCCTCCCAGCTCTGTGCCCATTGTGTCTATAATACCATCTAGCCATCTCATCCTTGGCCTCCCCCTTCTTCTTTTGCCCTCCACCTTTCCCAACATCAATGCCTTCTCAAGTGAATCCTCCCTTCTCATTTGATGTCCAAAGTATTTTAGCTTCATCTTTACTATTTGACCTTCCAATGAGCAGTCAGGGTTAATTTCTTCTAAGATTGACCTATTTGTTCTCCTCGCTGTCCAGGGGACTCTCAAAACCCTCCTCCAACACCAAATTTCAAAGGCATCTATTCTTCTGCGTTCAGCCTTCCTAATTGTCCAGCTCTCACATCCATACATTACTACTGGGAAAACCATTGCCTTGACTATTCTATTCTAATTTTTGTTTGCAATGTGATGTCTCTGCTTTTCACTATGTTCCCCAGGTTTCTGATCGCTTGTCTCCCAAGAATCAGTCACCTTTTTATTTCATGGCTGCAATCCCCATCTGCAGTGATCTTTGATCCTAAGAAAGTAAAATCTGTCACTGCTTCTACTTCTTCCCCATCTATTTTCCAGGAACTGATGGGGCCATTATCTTGGTTTTCTGGATATTGAGTTTCAAGCCAGCTTTGCAGGCGCACCCCCCAATAAAGGACTCAGACACTGATGAAAGTGGATAACGGCATTGGGCCACATTTATTGATTCATGCCCTAGTCCGAATTATAAATTTCTATTGGTAATTGACCAATCATAATTCTTAAGGCAAGCAGGCCGAAGTAACACTGGTAAGGTACCACCCAAAATTGCCCACGGCAATTGTTACAATGTATCTATTTTTTATCAATTTGTTTGATAACACGGGGTGATGCATGCTGTCTAGCTGTAGCCATCACCCCATCGCCTAGTTCGTCGTTGACCGGACAACGTTTAACCAACTTATGCCTGTCTAGTGTTGTCCAGTCAATTGCGAACCTGCCGGATACCTGTGGGTCATAAATGTTTACCTTACCAGTGCTACCCGCCCATGTGACCAAGTCAACAGCAGCACAGAAACCCCTATATCAAACCATAGCAACAGTGTGGGATGGGCAAAAAAGCCAGGACCCGAGAGCCAATTGTGGGTCCCAGCCAAAAATTCCCACCCGTCCCCGAAGCGACCAAAATATCACACTGTTAACTAGGGAGGGGGTGGAGGGGAAAAACTTCTCCGCTCCGTCGCATCGCAAAATGGCAGCTCGGCTGCCTCGTGGCCGCCCCTTATATAAGGGTGCTGGCCACGCCCCCTAACTACCCGGATGCCTTCGTCCAATGGGGGGGCCCGCAAAGGGCGCGGTGGCCATTTTGGCACCACGCTCGCATTGCAGGCGCACCCCCCAATAAAGGACTCAGACACTGATGAAAGTGGATAACGGCATTGGGCCACATTTATTGATTCATGCCCTAGTCCGAATTATAAATTTCTATTGGTAATTGACCAATCATAATTCTTAAGGCAAGCAGGCCGAAGTAAAACTAGTAAGGTACCACCCAAAATTGCCCACGGCAATTGTTACAATGTATCTATTTTTTATCAATTTGTTTGTTAACAACAAACAAATTGTTGACCGTAGAAAATATCTAGCTAATGACCCCACCCTCTGACGCGTATCCGTAAAATCACGGGGTGATGCATGCTGTCTAGCTGTAGCCATCACCCCATCGCCTAGTTCGTCGTTGACCGGACAACGTTTAACCAACTTATGCCTGTCTAGTGTTGTCCAGTCAATTGCGAACCTGCCGGATACCTGTGGGTCATAAATGTTTACCTTACCAGTGCTACCCGCCACACGGAGGGGCTTCGAAGAAGGCTCGACGCCCCCCCAGACCGTCAGCTCGGTCAACAGGCCTGCTCGCCAATCACCCAACAGGAGGTCCATACCTCCTCGCGACAGATGGGCCCCATCCCCTGCATAAAGTCCGTAATTTTGTAGGCTAATGGCGGGGTGACGACTGACCCGCCCCCAACCCCTGTCGGCAAGGAAGCGTGCCACAGCCCTATTTACCATGCGTCTAGCGCGGTCAAGGGCCTGGAGGTCAAAACCTCCCCTGTACGTGTGCCGGGGGACCATGTCCGACCAAACAAGGGTTGTGGCAGGCCACACGTAATGCAGGTAGGCAAGGTCGCCGCAAATCGCGTGCTTTAGCGATAAGCCGGTGACCTGGCCCAAATCGTTGCCCCCTAGGTGTATGATCAGAATGTCAGGCGGGTCAGCATTCCGGCCTGAAAAAAGGAATGGCAACAGCTCCCGCCATAACATCCCGGGCTTACCATGCCATGTGAGACTTGCGTATGCACCCAGTCCCAGTCGGGGTCCCCACTCTGTCGCCGCAGCGTAACGCGCTGCCCTGTGCACGTAGCTATGGCCCACCAGCCATACTGTCACCGGTGTAATACGACACCCAGGGTCTGTAGGGAAAAAGGAGGAAGAAAGGTGTGGTGACAAAACTGGTACTCACGGTGGAAGAGGGCGAACATAAAACTGAAAACATTGCGAACCCCACCTTCCCATGCTGCGTATGTCAGCCCCGGAGTACCCAAAAGCAGCTGCGGTGGAAGCCGCCCCTATCCTGAAGGAATGGGTGCCATAACGTGCCCCTGGGAGGCCAACACTGGCCAGCGCTCTGCCGGTCACCTTCCAAAATTGAAACTTAGTAAGGAGAGACCCATCTTGGTGACAGAAAAACGGGCCATGGTGCGTGCCACGCAGTGCAATAAACTCCTGTAGGGCACCAACCGGACAGATGTCTGCCAAAGAACACCGCAGCAGTCTTACACCACTGCCTGCGCCATGCTGATCTGTCTTAGAGGAGCGTATCCTCAACTGAGCCCAGTCTTTGGCAACATAGACATCCTCGAGTTCCAGTGTCATACGACTTGCATCCGCCTTAGACAGCATCACAAGCTCGCTGATGCGGAGCGCTCCAAAAAAGGCCACCGTTGTAGCTGCGTGAAATAGGGCTGCCTCGTACTTAGCAAAACAGAGGCCATGCCAGCCCCGGGCCAATTGGGTAAGAACCCCTGGGGAAATCGGGTGGCGGTCGTCCGGGCAACGCCCACGCTCCCGCACCCACCCCTCCAAAACATGTCTCACACGGAAGTCAGCAGTACTATCCACATGACCGCCCACCTTGGCCATAAAAGCCAATGCTGACAGCCTAGATGCTATGGTGCGAGGTGCAAGGCCCTGGGCATGCAGGTAAACCATGAACCGAAGTATATCGGTCACTGGGATCGGCCAGGTTTCTGGCAGCCGGAATTGGGTACAGAAATCTCTGAAAGAATTGAATGCGTGGTGATACGCCTTACGCGTGCGTGGCGCTAGTGACAAGCCAATCGCCCGGTTCACCTCTCCTTGCCAATGGTCCATATCTCGTCCGGGAGTGGTGAGGGAAATTCCTCCGCATCCGGGGCCAAGGCACGGAACCGGGAGATCTGCAGGCGGGACAAAGCGTCAGCGATATCATTATTGACCCCCGGGACATGCCTGGCCCTGAAGAGGACATTGAGGCGCAGGCTGCGCAACACAAACTGGCGCACTAGGTCCATGACCCTGGGTGATTTGGAAGTCTGTGAGTTGACAATGTGCACAACGGCCGCATTGTCACACCAGAAATGGACAACTGAGTTGGCCCACTCCTCGCCCCATAGCATCAAAGCCCCCAGGATAGGGAAAAATTCCAGATACGTGAGATCACGGAGGCGACCCGTGCCTGCCCAGGCTGGTGGCCACCCACCATAGGCCCACTTTCCATTGAAGTACATCCCATAACCCAGGGATCCCTAAGCATCGGACTGTATCTGAAAGCGAGGGGAAGCCAGGAGGTCAGACCTCCAAAATGATACTCCATTGAACTCCCTCAGGAACTGGAGCCAGATAAGCATATCTGCCCTGATACCCCGAGTGAGTCTCACCCTATGGTGGGGCCTAGATAAGCCTGTCATGGCGTCGCACAAGCGCCGAGCAAATGCCCTGCCCGGCGCGACGAACCTGCAAGTGAAATTGAGGTGACCATGTAGCACCTGCAGTTGCTTCAGTGATGCCTTGCGCTTAGCAAGCAAGTCAGAGATAAGGGCCACTATCCTTGACACCTTATCCCCCGGTAACCTAGAAGCCTGCGCTACCATGTCAATCTCCACCCCCAGGAATACTAGCTTAGTAGATGGGCCCTCGGTCTTTTCGGGCACTAAAGGGACACCGAGTTCCTCCATTAGCGTCTGAAATGTGTTGAGGAGACATGTGCACGTGTCCCAGCCCCGTTCACCCCCGAATAAAAAATCATCCAGGTAATGGGCTACAGACCGAGACCCTGACCTGCGGACGAAAGCCCACTGTAGAAATGTACTGAAACGCTCGAAGGCTGAGCATGATATGGAACAGCCAAAAGGCATGGCCTTATCAAAGTAATATTCACCCCGGAACTTAAAACCCAGCAACTCAAAGTCGCCCGGGTACACAGGCAGGAGGCGAAACGCAGACTTGATGTCACACTTAGCCAATAGTGCACCCGGGCCACATGAGCGCACCATGCGCAGGGCCTGGTCAAAAGACATATACCTGACTGAGCAAAGGTCATCAGGGATAGCGTCATTGACCGATCGGCCGGCTGGGTAGGATAAGTGATGAATCAGGCGAAACTCGCCCAGTGACTTTTTGGGCACTAAGCCCAAGGGTGATACCTTAAGATTAGGGAAGGGGGGTGTTGGGAAAGGGCCAGCGACCCTGCCCGAATCGACCTCCTTAGTAATGCTGGCAGCAGCTACCTCCTCCCGCCCCCTAAGGGACAAAAGGTTGGGGGCATCCTGGGGGGACCTATCACCCACGAAAGGGATACGGAACCCCTGTCTAAAACCTTGAAGAAGGTAAACCGCATCCTCCTCCCTGGGGTACAATGCGAGCCAACGCTCCAACATGTCCACATTAATTGGGGAGGGGGCCTTTTGGTGAACCAGCTCCCTCCGTGGCAGTTTTGCCAGCCCCCTGTCCGCCCCTTCCTCTGCCCCGCATCCCTCCAGGCCTGGGACAGGCGGAGGCCGCATGGGGGCCAGCGCAGGAGGGACACTCATGCCTGTACTTGCAATTCTTCCTGTTGCAGGAACCATTGGACGAGAAAGTCCAGCACAGCAGGCGGGCTGGAACCCCCTGCCCCGCCACCTGGCGGGGAGCCTGTGCTGGGGCCGCTCACTGGACCGCATGTCCACAATGGTATCTTTCCCCGGGCACAGGGCGCGTGGGAGTCATGTACAGCAGCCACAGCCGCTGGCAGGGCTCATCCCACCTCATCTCTGGGTGCAGGGGAATCCGCATGTGGAATTCCTCGTCGTAAGCCAACCACGATGGGCCCGGGAAGTCAACCATCGCCCGGTAAATGTTGTCCAAATACTGGACCATCGGAATTGCCAAATCCGGCCGGGCCCTGAGGTATACCGCCATGTATATGAGATAGGCCGGCAACCAGTTGGCCCACGTGCGTGGTGGCTTGCGACGACGCGCTTGCTCCTTATCCTTCTCATCTTGCCCCTCCCTCTCCTCCTTGGTGGGCTCTCTGTTAAGGAGGGAGAAGATGTCCACATACTCCCCCCGCCAGATCTTCTCTTTGGTGGTCTGGGCCAAATGGTCCCCCAGTGGCAAAGAATACCCTGCTGTCGGCAAAGCCGACACAGGCACGGTGGAAACTGCGGGCATCTGCAAAGGAGCCTGAACTAACCCGGTCACCCCTAGAAGATTCCCGACTGGGTAAGAAGCACCCCCTACCACGGGGCCCTTGGTGATAGTTGAAGTCACCGGGTGGGGCCTTGGTGACTGGACCGCCGCACCACCCGTGCGAGGCCAAGGCCATTGAAAAGCCCCCCCCCAACGTGGCCATGTGTGTATGTGCACTATTTTGGACCGCATACTCACATGCTGCACCCCCATGGGCCGCCCCCACCGGGGGTTCCGGCCCACTGGGAGCGTCGGAGCTCACGACCGCCATAGAGCTCGTCGACGGGGCTTGATCAGCACCGGCCTGTTGATTGGGGAGCTGCGAGGCAGTGGCCGAAGCCGGGCCACGCGCCTCAGGCGGCTCAACCCGTCCCACCGCCTGCCGCTGCCCAGCAGACGATGGATCGACCAGCACCCCAAAAGGGGCCCCAGGGTGACTAACCCGGGCCAGGGATGCCTCAAGGGCCGCAACGCGGGCCAGGAGTGCCTCCACGCTGACATAGCCACCTAAACCAAGGGGGGGGGGGGGTAAAGGGCCAGCCGGCCCACTAACTACAGGCGTCGGTACAGGTCCCTGTACCCCAGGGCCGGAATAGGGCCACGATCCGAAGCCCGGGCCCGGTAGGGCCGGGGAAGTACCCTGCCATGGAAGGGGGCCACACCACCCCCCAAAGCTGGAAGCCCCCGCAGTAAGCTGCGCCCCAACGGAGGAAGGCCCAGCGGAATGGGTCACGCCAGGAGTGGTGGCCGCAGCTTGCGGGCCGAGGGCCGCGGCCCCTACTACGCCCGCACGCGGACCCCCAGCCTCCGGCCAAGGGGGAATTAACCCCATCCCACCAGTCCCGGTGGGCTCGGGCATAGGAGGCTGCTGGGGAGGCACAGCCGCGGTCCTCCTACCCGGATTGTGCCTCCGCGCAGAACGAGCCGCATTCGCAGTCACCTTCTTCTTTGAGGGCATTGCAGCTAGCCGATGGGAAGCCGAAAAAGGAGAAAATCAGCAGCCAAGAGGCTCCCCAGTGAGAGTAAAAGCGACGGAGGTAAGAGGGAAAAACCTCTCCGCTCCGTCGCATCGCAAAATGGCAGCTCGGCTGCCTCATGGCCACCCCTTATATAAGGGTGCTGGCCACGCCCCCTAACTACCCGGATGCCTTCGTCCGATGGGGGGGGGCCCGCAAAGGGCGCGGCGGCCATTTTGGCGCCGCGCTCGCATTTGCACTCTCCTCCTTCAGCCCAATCAAGAGATTCTTTAGGTCTTCCTCACTTTCTGCCATTAGGGTGGTATCGTCTGCATATCTCAGATTATTGATGTTTCTCCCAGCGATTTTAATCCCATATTGTGATTCCTCCATCCCTGCACTGCGCATTATGTGCTCTGTGTATAGGTTGAATAAGCATGGTGACAAAATGCAGCCTTGTCTTACTCCTTTTCCTATTCCAAACCACTCTGTTATTCCATGTTCTGTCCTAACTGTTGCTTCTTGGTTCATGTACAGATTTCTCAGGAGGCATATGTGGTGCTCTGGTATTCCCATCTCTTTAATTACTTGCCACATCTTGTTGTGGTCCACACAGTCAAATGCCTTAGTGTAGTCAATAAAACAAAAGAAAACTTGTTTCTGGTATTCCTTTGTTTTCTCCATGATCCAGCGCATGTTGGCGATGTGGTCTCTAGTCCCCCTGCCTCTTCTGAAACCAGCCTGCACCTCTGGTAATTCTCTCTCCACATGCTGCTGAAGTCTGTCCTGTATTATCTTGAGCATCACCTTGCTGGCATGTGGGATGAGCGCGATTGTTCGATAATTTGAACATTCTTTGGCATTGCCCTTTTTTGGGATTGGGACGTATACTGATCTTTTCCAATCCTGTGGCCACTGTTTTGTTTTCCAAATCTGCTGGCATATTGAATGCAGTAATTTGATGCCATCATCTTTTAGCGCTTTGAAAAATTCAACTGGGATACCATCATCTCCACTAGCTTTGTTGTTTGCAGTGCTCTTTAGGGCCTTTATGACTTCGCTCTCCAGGATGTCTGGCTCAAGTTCAATTTCTTCATTATTGTGATTATCAGGAGTGTTGAGGTCCTTTTTGTAAAGTTCCTCTGTGTACTCTTTCCATCTTTTCTTAATTTCTTCTGCATCAGCTACCTCCTTTCCATCTTTGTCCCTTATCATGGTCATTTTTGCTTTAAATGTTCCCTTGATTTCCCCAATTTTTTTGAAAAGATCTCTGGTTTTGCCTCTTTTGTTGTTTTCCTCCATTTCTCTGCACTGTTCTTTTAGGTAGTTTTCCTTATCTCTCCTTGCTTTTCTTTGAAATTCTGTGTTCAAATGGTTGTAGTTTTTCCTTTCTCCTTTGACTTTTGCGTTCCTTCTTTCCTCTGCTATTTTAAGAGCCTCATCAGACAACCACTTTGCTTTCTTACTCTTCTTTTCTTTTGGTATGGTTTTCTTTGCTGCTTCCTGCATGATGTCCCTCATCTCCGTCCATAATTCTTCCGGTACTCTGTCTACCGAGTCTAAGCCATTAAATCTGTTCATCACCTCCACTGTGTATTCTTTAGGGATGCTGTCTAGGTGATATCTTTCTGGTCTCCATGTTTTCCCTATTTTCTTTAGTCTAAGCCTGAATTTTGCGATCAGTAGGTTGTGATCTGAGCCACAGTCTGCTCCAGGTCTTGTTTTTGCTGACTGTATGGAGGTTCTCCATCTTTAGCTGCAGAGTATGTAGTCAATCTGGTTTCGGTGTTGGCCATCTGGTGATGTCCATGTGTAAAGTCGCCTCTTGTGTTGCTGGAAGAGAGTGTTTGCTATGACCAGTGCGTTCTCTTGGCAGAACTCTATCAATCTTTGCCCTGCTTCATTCTGTGTTCCAAGACCAAATTTGCCTATTGTTCCCTCCACTTTTTGATTTCCTACTTTGGCATTCCAGTCTCCTAATATAATTTGGACATCATTTCTTGGTGTCTGTTCTATGAGGTGTTGTAAGTCCTCATAGAACTGGTCCATTGTGGCTTCATCTGCACCAGTGGTTGGTGCGTATATTTGGATCACAGTGACATTGAAAGGTTTGCCTTGAAATCTGACTGACATCATTCTGTCATTTTTGAGATTGTATCCCATTACTGCTTTTCTCACTCTTTTATTGACAATTATGGCTACTCCATTTCTTCTAAGGTTTTCTTGCCCGCAGTAGTAGATATGATGGTTTCCAGAGCTGAATTCACCCATCCCTGTCCATTTGAGCTCACTGATGCCCAAGATGTCAATGCTTATTCTTTCCATCTCATTTTTTACCACTTCCAGTTTTCCTTGATTCATAGACCTCACATTCCATGTCCCTATGCAGTATTGTTCCCTGCAACACTGTATTTCTCCTCCCCCTTTCGTATCCCTCCCCCTTTTCAGATCTGCTGTGCTGAGCATCCCCTTGTTTTGCCTTTTGATTTGGTCCATAGGGTTCTCTTGGCAAACTTTGTGGCGTGCCTTGCCGGTCTCTACGCCAGTCTTTTCCCATCACACATGTTATCACAGTTTAAACAGTTTTAAAACAAAGTATTATCATGCACAATATCACAGTTTATCACATAGTATCAAAGTAAAAGTTGAACTAATTAATGAAAGGGAAAGAAAGAAAGAAAGAAAAAGTCCACTATATCAAATCTCTATGTAAGTCAGTTTCTTGTACAGTCACTATGTCAATTGCCATAAGCCATCTATGTTTAGTCAACTATATTATTTCAGTTCGATTACTTATCCTTTGCATGCACACAGCAGCTCTTGCCTCTCTTCGGCCGCATGGAGTCGGTCAAAGGCGCCGGCTCGGGCCTCGCTGTGATGGTGGTTGTGGATGGTATCTCCTGGGGGTGGTCAGGGGCCTCTGGAAGTGTCCTTCTCTCTGGCCCAGGTCTTTGGATGGGGAGGGAGGGGCAAGATCCTTTACTCGCCTCCCCCTTGGGCCTCTCTGGATGGCAAATGGGCAGTAGAGCTGTGCCTTCCTGAAGCCTTTTCTTCCTCTCCAGGCTCAGGTCTTTGGATGGGGAGGGAGGGGCTGGATCCTTTACTCCCCTCCCCTGTGGGCCTCTCTGCATGGAATGAGCAGTAGAGCTGGGCCTTGCTGACTCCTTTTCTTCCTCTCTAGGCCCAGGTCTTTGGATGGGGAAGGGGCTGGATCCTTTACTCACCTCCCCTGTGGGCCTCTCTGCATGGAATGAGCAGTAGAGCTGGGCCTTGCTGATTCCTTTTCTTCCTCTCCAGGCCCAGGTCTTTGGATGGGGGGGAGGGCCTGGATCCTTTACTCACCTCCCCTGTGGGCCTCTCTGCATGGAATGAGCAGTAGAGCTGGGCCTTGCTGATTCCTTTTTCTTCCTCTCCAGGCCCAGGTCTTTGGATGGGGAGGGAGGGGCTGGATCCTTTACTCCCCTCCCCTGTGGGCCTCTCTGCATGGAATGAGCAGTAGAGCTGGGCCTTGCTGATTCCTTTTCTTCCTCTCTAGGCCCAGGTCTTTGGATGGGGGGGAGGGGCTGGATCCTTTACTCACCTCCCCCGTGGGCCTCTCTGCATGGAATGAGCAGTAGAGCTGGGCCTTGCTGATTTCTTTTCTTCCTCTCTAGGCCCAGGTCTTTGGATGGGGAGGGAGGGGCTGGATCCTTTGATCCTTTGAACAGTTTGATTAGCTTTTATAAATTCTCTACTTCAACCCCAGCTACCGCCCATATTGTCTAGGGCAGTAATGGTGAACCTTTTCAAGACTGAGTACCCAAACTCAACAAGCTGCCATAAGCACTGGAGAGGGATGGGGTGAATTCTGTGCAGGGGGAGGGAGGAAGTGCTCCCATTGGGCTGTTGAACAGAGATATGGGGCAAATCCTGTGCTGGGGCAACAGCACATACGCTCACAGAGAGGTCTCTAAGTGTCCCCTCTGGCACCTGTGCCATAGGTTTGCACCCATGGGCCTAGGGGATTCTGAGAGCTCCAGACCAAAATATTTTAGAGGTTTAAAAGTAACTTATTCAAATGCTGCCCTGAAACCATTCACTATTTATATGCTTCCTGGTCTTAGTAGTACTAGGAAAAACTACCTATAGACAATATGTTGAAGGGAGGATCCCTATATTGTAATACCTCATAAAAAGTCTGCTTCGTACAACATTGAATTCATACAACATCACCTAATTCCTTGAAAAAAGTAAAAGTTGCCTCATACAATGAAAGCGCGGCGCCAAAATGGCCGCCGCACTCTTTGCGCCCTCCCCACCCGGACTTAGACATCCGGGTGAGTTAGGGGGCGTGGCCACCCCTCTATAAAAGGGGTGGCCACGAGGCAGACGAGCTGCCATTTTAGAAATAGCGACGGAGAGGAGAAGTTTTCTTCGTCTCTGTTTGTCCGTAGTCTTCGGCTGTTTAGCCCTTGATCCCTTCCCGGCTGGGAAGGGAGGGTTAGCACAGAGCCTTTAGCTTGCCCGTGCTTTTGGTGCTAGGTTTTCAATCCCTGGAAAGGGATCCTGCTCTTTCTTACGAAGATATGCCTCCCAAACGGAAGGCCCCAGCGATGAAGCCGCGGCCAAAGGGGAGGACTTTTTCGGGCCCTGCGCAGGATGGGGGGCAGCCATCAGGTCAGAGGACCAGGGCTGCGCCCCCACGGCAGGGCACTATCCCAGCCTTGCCCACCGATACCGGTGGGGTGATTCAGGCTGGCACTTGGCAGCCGGCCTTGGCTAGCCAGCCTCAGGCCGGCCTCTCAGGGGCTTCGGCCCTCGGCCTGCAGTTGACGGCCATGGGTCAGGAAAGCGGGGGAGGGCCTGGTGCGGGTGCGCAACCCGTCCCTCCCCCGGCCCCTCATGGGCCGGAGTTTTGGGCATCGCCCTATTCTGGCCCAGGCTCTCACTTCGGTGTCGCTTTCCAAATGCCTAGTGGGCCTTCCGGCCAACCCGGCCCGCCTTATGCTGGGGGATCTGTGGCAGTGGATGCTTTATTAGCATGTTTAGCAGTGCTGGAGGCATCCTTAGGGATTGCACAGCCTCCTATGGGAGGGGGCCTTTCTTTCTCTGCCGGGGCCCCTTCGTGTCCACCGGCTACCTTGACGGCTGCCACACTGCACCAGGCGGCCAGCCGGGTTGAGCTGCTTGAGACGCTCCGGCCTGCGCCTGCTGGTGTCTTGCAGCTCCCTGTTTGTCCAGAGCTGCAGACAGGGAGCAGTCAGGTGTTGCCCCAGAGCTCGATTCCGGTTGCGAGCTCCAATGCCCGCCATGGGCCAGAACCCCCAGTGGGGGTGGCTCACGGGGGTGCACCTAGTAAATATCAGGTTCAAATTAGTTCACCTACATCACAGCCCACTTCCAGTGGTGGGGTTCAGTGGCCCTGGCCTCATCAAGTTGAGGCGAGTGGGCATCAGTTACCAGTCTATCCCAGTGCCCCTTGGTTTCAAAATGGCACCTCATTGAGGGCGGGGGTTTCCGCCCCCCGGGGCAGTGCTGGGCATCGCAGGGGCTGTCCAGGTCCCGCTGCGTATGCCCCATATACCTAATGTGCCAATGACGGCTTTGCCGACGGCTGGTTATTCGTTGCCCCTTGGTGATCATTTGTCCCAGGTCACGAGGGAAAAGATTTGGCGGGGGAGTACGTGGATATATTCTCCCTATTGAACCGTGAGCCCACTAAGGAGGAGAGAGAGGGACAGGATGACAGATACAAAGAGCTGTCCCGTCGTTGTAAGCCACCGCGCACCTGGGCCAACTGGTTTCCGGCATATCTTATTTATATGGCGGTATACCTTAGGGCCCGGCCTGATCTGGCCATTCCTATGGTCCAATGTTTGGACAATATTTACATTTCCCTGGCCCATCGTGGTTGGCTTATGATGAGGAATTTAGAGTGAGGGTGCCCCTACACCCGGAGATGAGATGGGATGAGCCCTGTCAAAAATTGTGGCTCTTGTACATGACCCCCACGCGTCCAGTGCCTGGGGATAGGTACCATTGTGGCCATGCCATGCAGCGAGCTGCTCCAACACAGGCTACCTGCCAGCCAGCGGGGCAGGGGGTTCCAGCCCGCTTGCTGTGTTGGAGCTTCTCGGCTAATGGCATGTGCAATAAGCGGCAGTGCCGATATAAACACGAGTGTCCCTCTTGCGCTGGCCGCCACGCTGCCGCCGCATGCCCGCGTGCTGGTGGGTCACGGGGCAGAGGTAGAGGTGGACAGGGAGCGGGCAGAGCTTCGGCTGATGGAGCTAGCCAGACAAAAGGCCCCCTCCCCAGTTAATGTGTATATGTTGGAGCGATGGCTCTCAACTTATCCAAGGAGGGAGGACGCGAGATACCTCCTGGAGGGTTTCCGGTGGGGCTTCCGTATCCCATTCAAAGGAGTGTGGGGACCCCAAGATGCCCCCAATTTACTTTCTCTGAAGGGTAAGGAGGAGGTCCCTGCCCTGAGTATTGCCAAAGAGGTAGAGGCAAAGAGGGTGGCGGGCCCCTTTACTGTACCACCCTTCCCCAACCTGAAGGTTTCCCCTTTAGGGTTAGTACCTAAAAAGGCCCCGGGGGAATTTCGTTTAATCCACCATCTATCGTACCCGGCGGGTTACTCTGTCAATGATGCTATTCCTGATGACCTTTGTTCGGTCAGGTATACGTCGTTTGACCAAGCCCTACGGATGGTGCGCTCTTGTGGTCCTGGTGCCCTCCTGGCAAAATGTGACATTAAATCGGCATTCCAATTACTGCCAGTCTACCTAGGGGAACTTTGAGCTATTGGGTTTTAGATTCCAAGGGAAGTTTTATGTAGATAAGGCCATGCCTTTTGGCTGCTCTATTTCATGTTCAGCATTTGAATGTTTTAGCACCTTCCTTCAGTGGGCCTTTGTTTGCAGGTCCGGGTCTCGGTCTGTAGCCCATTACCTCGATGACTTTTTGTTCGGGGGTGAACAGGGCTCGGACACGTGCACGCATCTCCTAACTACATTTCAGATGCTAATGCAGGAACTGGGTGTCCCTTTAGCACACGAAAAGACCGAGGGCCCATCCACTATGCTCACATTTCTGGGTATTGAAATTGACACAGTCGCACAGGCATCCCGGTTACCCATTGACAAGGTCACCCGGATCTCCGCGATGATTTTGGCCTTGCTGGCCAAACGTAAAGTGTCACTTCATGAGCTTCAGGTACTTCATGGCCATCTTAAGTTTGCCTGCAGGGTGGTTACGCCCGGCAGAGCATTTGTGCGGCACCTGTGTGACGCCATGTCTGGCCTGTCAAAGCGCCATCATAGGGTCCGACTGACCAGGGGCATGCGGGCTGACCTTTTGGTTTGGCTTAAATTCCTGCGTGAATTTAATGGTGTCTCCTTTTGGAGATCTGACCTTTTAGTTTCCCCTAGATTCCAAGTACAGTCGGATGCCTCCGGCTCCCTGGGATATGGGATTTACTTTGAGGGGAGGTGGGCTTATGGCCAATGGCCTCCAGCATGGCGGGGCACGGATCGCCTCCTCGATCTTACATTCCTTGAGTTCTTTCCAATCCTGGGAGCTTTGATGCTATGAGGCAAGGAGTGGGCCGACTCAGTGGTCAATTTTTGGTGTGACAATGCGGCGGTAGTGCACATTGTCAACGCTCAGACGTCTAAGTCACCTAGAGTGATGGCGTTGGTCCGTCAGTTTGTGTTATGCAGCCTACACCTGAATGTGCTTTTTAAGGCCAGACATGTACCAGGTATTAATAATGATATTGCTGATGCTTTATCCCACCTTCAGATCCCCCGGTTCCGTGCATTGGCTCCAGAAGCAGAAGAATTCCCCTCGCCACTCCCGGCCGAGATTTCGACATTTGGCAAAGAGAGGTGAACCGGGCGATCGGCATGTCTTTGGCACCTCGCACGCGTAAGGCGTATCAACATGCTTTCATTCAATTTAGAACCTTTTGTGTGCAACTTCATTTGCCCGAAGTGTGGCCCATTCCAGTGGAACAAGTTTTACAATTTATGGTTTATTTACACAGTCAGGGTTTGGCTCCTTGCACTATAGCATCCAGGCTGTCGGCACTGGCATTTATGGCCAAGGTGAGGGGTTTTGCTGACTGCGTCAATGATTTCCGCATACGACATGTTTTGGAGGGGTGGACACGGGAACATGGCCGTCGCCCGGACACTCGCCACCCAATTTCATCAGGGATGCTTACCCACCTTGCACGAGGCTGGCATAATCTGTGTTTTGATAAGTATGAGGCAGCTCTTTTTCACGCGGCTACCACGGTGGCCTTCTATGGAGCGCTCCGCATCAGTGAGTTGGTACTACTGTCTAAGGCGGATGCGACTCGTAGGGCACTGGAACTCGACGATGTCTATGTCTCTAATGAGCGTGCTCAGTTGAGGATACGGTCCTCAAAAGTTGATCAGCATGGCGTAGGCAGTGGAGTTAGACTGCTACGATGTTCCATTGCAGACATCTGTCCAGTTGGTGCCCTACAGGAGTTCTTGGCAGTGCGTGGCACGCACCCTAGCCCGTTTTTCTGCCACCAGGATGGGTCTCCCCTTACTAAATTTCAATTTTGGAAGGTGACCGGTATGGCACTATCCAGTGTTGGCCTCCCTGGGGCTCGTTACGGCACCCATTCGTTTAGGATAGGTGCTGCATCCACTGCGGCTGCATTTGGGTACTCTGAGGCTGATATACGCCGTATGGGAAGATGGGGATCTATGCGTTTTGCATTATATGTTCGCCCTTTTCAGGTATGAGTACCAGTTAAGTCATTGTTCTCTTTTCTTCTTTTACAGACCCTGTGTGTCCCCGCACACCGGTGGCAGTATGGCTGGTGGGCCACAGTTACATGCACTGGGCAGCGCAGTATACTGCGGCGACAGAGTGGGGACCCCAGCACGCATACGTTGGTACGGTAAGCGCGGAATGAGATAGCGGGAACTGTTGCCATTCCTGTTTTCCATCAGGGATGCTGAACCGCCTGATGTCCTTGTACTGCACCTCGGGGGCAATGACCTCGCCCAGGTCACTGGCTTTCTTTAAAATTCACGATTTGCAGTGACCTAACTTATTTGCATTATGTGTGGCCGTCCACAAGGCTGCTATGGTCGGACATCATACCGCGTCATTCTTACAGGGGAGGTATTGACCTTTGTGCCCTTGACCGCGCTCACTGCTCGGTGAACAGGGCTGTTGCCCGGTTCTTGGCAGACAAGGGTTTGGGGATGGTCATCCGACACCCCACCATTAGTTTACAAAATTATGATCTGTATGCAGGGGATGGGGTCCACCTGTCGGCTAGAGGTATGAACCTCTTTTTGGAAGATTTGCAAGCAGGCCTGTTGACCGAGCTGACGGTCTGGGGGGGGGGGGCGGTGAGTCTTCATTGAAGCCTTCCCGTGTGGTGGGTAGCACTGGTAAGGTAAAGATTTATGACCCATAGGTATCCGGCAGATTCGCAATTGACTGGCCAACACTTAGACAGGTACAGGTGTAATAGCTTTGACCGGTCAACGACGAACCAGGCAAGGGGTGATGGCAGGAGCTTTTCAACATGCATCACCCCGTGATTTGACGGATACACGTCAGAGGGTGGGGTCAGTAGATAGTTTATTGACTCCGGCCAACAATTTGTTTGTGTCAACAAACAAATTGATACAAATGGATACATTGTAGCCAATAACCATTGGCAATTTTGGGAGGAACCTTACCAGTGTTACTGCGGCCTGCTTGTCTTAAGAATTACAATTGGATGAATACACCAATTGAAAGTTATAATTCGGACTAGAGCATTATTCAATAAAAGTGGCCCAATGCCTTTATCCATATACCGGTGTCTGAGTCTTTCTTTGGGGGGTGCGCCTGCAAAGTCACTGCGACTTTGTATGAGGCATTGGGGTTTTTCCACAGGTTGGTTTGTCCCATAAAATCAGGGTTGTTTGACATGTTTTTGTAATGTATTTAGCCTTTAGACAATGATTTCTTAAAGTTCTGTCAGTTTCCTGTTTGTTTCCTTGACTTTGCCCTGAAGTCTGTACTGTTATAGTACAATGTATCTCTATGGAAATGATGTTGTACAAGGCATCGCGTCAAGAATATATACGTATATATATATATATGTATGAAGCATGCAAAATCCTAGCCCTGATGCCTCATACAAAGTCCAAATCCATATAAAGTCCAAACTTATGGAACCAAGTTTGAATGTTGTATGAGATATCACTGTATATTTTAGATCAGGGCTGAATGGGTTTCAATTTTACATTGTCTTTTTTGTTTAAAGTTTTCTGAGGTGCAAAAATGTATTTTTTTCTAAATAAGAGTACATGCACAAGGTAAAACAGCTGAAATATCATCTCTATAAAAGTCCTTCAGAAACTAGCCAGTGCATTTTCTAACCAGTCTTGGAGGTTTGATAATCCTTTCTTTATGATTGCTGCATCTCCACAAGAGAAAGACTCAAGGAGTTAGAATACATGAGAAAGCTGGAGTTGGGAGTTCAATTCTTAACGTACAAACTAGTCTGTATACCATGGGAAGCTATACTGTCCAAGAGTCTCACTAGAAGAAGAGACTGGTGAAAGTCAGTTGGCTAAATTCATCTTACTGGTGATCCTAGCCACCAAAAGATTGTAGGTGGTGTTATAGCACCATGAACCAGCTATGCAAAATCCTGTTGGTTAGAGTAAGGAAAGTCATATATTTCATTC
Organism: Bradypodion ventrale; assembly: GCA_035047345.1. Taxonomy (NCBI): domain Eukaryota; kingdom Metazoa; phylum Chordata; class Lepidosauria; order Squamata; family Chamaeleonidae; genus Bradypodion; species Bradypodion ventrale. Next base: position 306,148,284 of record JAWDJE010000003.1, on the reverse strand, counting down.
CTTTTTTAGCTGCCAGAATCTCCACCATGATTCTTGGAACAAGTGGGCATGCAGGCTTGGAACACACCTCAAAAATTGCAGCAGGGTATTTCTATTTTTTATTAGTCGATCAAGAATACAGTAGAAACTACAAATTTTCTTAAGTCGATTTCAGTCGATTTCAAGTAAAGTTATTCAGAGCAGTACTTTCTGGTTCCATAACTCGGGTGATTATATTAAACCAGGGTCATAAAGAAGATGATGCTATAGTCAGATATTCCTATTAAATAACAAAAAAATAGCTTTCATCCTATTCTAGCCTTAAACATATTGTGCACCAATATCTTGTTGACAATGCAGGGGGAAAAATCAATCCACAATACATATGAGCACAGCCTAATGAAGACTAATCTAGAAAGAAAGCTAGCTTCTTTTTTCTTTCATGATCTAATAAAAGAACCACTTCTCTTTGCTTTTGAATTGCATATGGATCACACAGATTTATTTGTTTGTTTTTCATGGACTATGAAATAGTTTTCCTAAAAAGAAACTAACTTATCTAGATGGGACAGAAGTTCCTCTGGCAGGAGTGATTTACTGGGATCTATACTGTACTATTAAAAAAAACGATCAACATTTTATATCCACAGAACATACCAATGCCTCCAGGATCTGTTGGCCATGCCAGAAAGTATGTGATTCTTAAGAGACAGTATCATACACCTTTCAAAAAGAGTGGGAGAAAAGCTAAGGGAAAAGATGATGGGGGTCATAAGGGACATACTTTCCTCCAGTCACCTGTATATAGTGTTTTGGGAAGAAATGTTAGCTTTGCATAAAAAAAGAAACAACAAGACACTATTGTTAAAGAATCCAAATTCCTTACTACATCTTGTCCTTTGAAGTAATTTTTGGGAGGTTACTTGAAAGCAATTGACAACTGTGGGAGGTTATGATTGCAGAAATACATAGCTTTCTCTGTGATTTGCTAAACTATACTCTACATAGAAAAACATGTGTCAAATGGAAACAAGAAGGCATGGGGAGGCTTGGATTTCTCAGTGCTAGCATCATTACTTTATATAATGTCTGGGAAAATACTGAAACCTCCAGTAATGAACTCGGTACTTTTATAGTAACACATTTTCTTATTTATGCTAAATAAGAGGATTTCAACCAATATTACTCAGAGCAACACTAATTGGGTCAGCAAAATAGATGACTGTATCAAACCAGCATCATAAATAATATGGTACTATGTATATTAAGATTTTCCCATGAAATAACATTACGGCAAATAAACAAAATTAACTTAGAATAAGTGCTTATCTATAGGGGGTATTCCTCTGTTAGTAATCATTCAGTACCATCTGGACCAGCTTGAGAGAAAGCAAGGCTAAAACACATGAATATTGACTGTCAAAAGAGAAATACATTCTTGATATATCAGAAAGAAAAAACACAAAAAGGAAAAAGGAAAAAAAGAGTTGCACAAAAAAAGTTAATGGACATAAATGTTTTTTTATTTTGTTTTTGTTTTCTGATATGCCTGAAACACAGACTAACATGGCTACTCTTCCAAAACATTCTTGATAATTCCAGAAATAATCATGAAAAGCTGGATAGTTTTAATTCTAGCATCATTTAATCTATTTATGTAGTATATACGTTATTGTATTTCATTAAGAGATTTTAAAAATAATAGATATCCACTCTTGGATCCAGACTTTTAGTTACTTTTTAGTGGCTAAGGAAAGTAGAAAATCTGAATTGCTAGAAATAGTTAATAAATAGAGCACCTTGTGTTGTATAGTAGGCAAGAGTATTGAATCAATTTTTATAAGTGGCATTTCCTTCTGCTGTTTTATTTATTGCATAGCAAAATCTTCTCTGCCTTGCACAAACAATTGCCACTCTCTTTACATTCTTCTAGCTTTTTAACTAATGACATAATAAATCAGTAGTTGCTTGATGTATGCATGTTGTGTGTCAAAACGTAACAGGAAACCATCCAGGCTTTTATTGAGTGGTCATATTTTGTTCTACCTCTGTATTTCTCATTGGAGCAGTAGCTAATGCAGTATTTTTGCTGTAATTAAATTAAAATGCTGAAGGGTTGTTTATTCCTGATGTCATTTTTAAAAAGTGAAACAATATCCTAACAGACTTTTAAAAATAAAGTTAATGTACTCCATATATGAGTGAGGATTTATGCTACAAATTGTGTAACCATGTTGACTGAAATGTTGCAAGAATGAAAGCGCTGCGCCAAAATGGCCACCGCGCTCTTTGTGACCCACCCCCACCTGGACTCAGACATCCGGGAGAGTTAGGGGGCATGGCCACCCCTCTATAAAAGGGGTGGCCACGAGGCAGCGGAGCTGCCATTTTGGATTCGCAACGGAGAGGAGAAGTTTTCTCCGTCGCATTCTCTTCATTGCTGGCCCTTCGTACCAGAGCGGTTTCGGCTTACCTTTTGCTACCGCGGTACTTCGGGCTCAGGAGCTGATCCCCGGATAGGGATCCTTGGCGATCAATTTTCATTTTAGGGAGACATGGCTCCCAAGCGAAGGGCCCCGGCAATGAAGCCGCGGCCAAGAGGAAGGGCTTTTTCTGGCCCTTCATCGGATGGGGGGCAGCCTCTGGGTTGGAGGACCAGGGCTGCGCCCCCATGACAGGGCAGCGACCGTCCTTGCCCACTGTGACCAGTGGGGCCGATCAGGCTACCACCAGGCAGCCGGGCGCCAGCTTTCTGGCCGGGCCGGCACAGGCTGGCCCCTCAGGGGCTTCGGCCCTGAGCATGCCTTTGCAGGGCCCAGGACAAGGTGGCCCAGGGGGCCCTGGTGCGGGTTTCCGCCCCCCAGCTCCTCCGGCCCCCCACGAGCCTGAGTTTTGGGCATGGCCCTATTCTGGCCCTGGATCCCCTTTTGGGTTGCCATTTCACCAACTGCCTAGTGGGCCATCCGGCCCACCCGGCCCACCTTACACTGGGGGCTCGGAGGCGGTGGATGCTCTAATAGCACGTATAGAAGTGCTGGAAGCATCATTGGGCATTGCCCAGCCACCTTCCGAAGGGGGCGCAACTGCTTCTTCAACTGCGGCCCCTTCGTCGATCCCGGCCAACTCGGTGGCCATGACCCTTCAGCGGGTGGCCAACAGGGTCGAGCTGCTTGAGGCTATCCGGCCAGCTCCGGCTGGTGCCTCGCAGCTCCCCATACGACCTGATGTACAGGCTGGAAGCGGGCAGGTGTGGTCCCAGAGCTCGTTACTAGTCGCGAGCTCCGACGCCCAATGTGGGCCGGAACCCCCGGTGGGGGCGGCTCCCGGGGGTGCGACTAGTGAGTATCAGGTTCAATTTAGTGCACCACCAACACTGTCCACTTACACCTGGGGGGGGGGGTTCAGTGGCCCTGGCTACGTCAAGTCAATGTGGGTGGGCAGCCGCTCCCACACTGCCCCATTAACCCTTGGTTGCCAAATGGTCCCTCGTTCAGGGCGGGGGTGTCTGCCCCTGGGGCCGTGCCAAGCATCGCAGGGGCTGTTCAGGTTCCGCTGTGCATACCCTCTATCCAAAATGTGCCGGCAACGGCTTTACCGACGGCTGGCTATTCCTTGCCCCTGGGTGATCATTTGTCACAGGTCACGAGGGATAAGATTTGGCGAGGGGAGTACGTGGATATCTTCTCCCTGTTGAACCGTGAGCCCACTAAAGAGGAGAGGGAGGGATAGGATGACAGAGACAAGGAGCTGTCCCGTCATCGTAAGCCACCACGCACCTGGGCCAACTGGTTACCGGCATACCTCATATATATGGCGGTATACCTCAGGGCCCGGCCTGATCTGGCCATTCCGATGGTCCAATACCTTGATAATATTTACAGGGTGATGGTTGATTTCCCTGGCCCATCGTGGTTGGCTTACGATGAGGAAGTTAGAATGAGGGTGGCCCTACACCCTGAGATGAGGTGGGATGAGCCCTGCCAGAAATTGTGGCTTTTGTACATGACTCCCACGCGCCCGGTGCCTGGTGATAGGTACCATTGGGGCCATGCCGTGCATCGGGCTGCTCCAGCACAAGCTCCCCACCAACCGGCGGGTCAGGGGGTTCCAGCCCGCCTGCTGTGTTGGAGCTTCTCAGCTAACGGCGTGTGTAATAAGCACCAGTGTTGTTTCCGACATGAGTGTCCCTCTTGCGCTGGCCCCCACACCGCCTCCACGTGCCCGCGGGCTGGTGGGTCATGGGGCAGAGGTAGAGGTGGACAGGGGGCGGTCAGGGTTCCATCTGAAGGAGCTAGCCATTCGAAAGGCCCCCTCCCCAATTAATGTACACATGCTGGAGCGATGGCTCTCAGCTTATCCAAGGAGGGAGGATGTGAGGTAGCTGTTGGAGGGTTTCCAGCGGGGCTTTCGTATTCCGTTCAAGGGTGTTCGGGGACCCCAAGACACTCCTAATTTAATTTCCTTGAAAGGTAATGAGGAGGTGGCTGCACTCAGCCACTGGAGGCTATGAGGGTGGCAGGCCCCTTCTTAGAACCACCTTTCCCTAACTTGAAGGTCTCCCCTCAGGGGTTAGGACCGAAGAAGAACCCAGGTGAATTTCGTTTAATCCACCATCTATCTTACCCTGCGGGTTCTTCGGTCAATGATGCGATTCCTGATGACCTTTGTTCAGTCAGGTACACGTCGTTTGACCAGGCCCTACGGATGGTACGCTCATGTGGTCCCGGTGCCCTCCTGGCAAAGTGTGACATTAAATCGGCATTCCGATTACTGCCAGTGCACCCGGAATACTTTGAGCTATTGGGTTTTAGGTTCCAAGGGAAGTTTTATGTAGATAAGGCCATGCCTTTTGGCTGCTCTATTTCATGTTCAGCGTTCGAACGCTTTAGCACTTTCCTTCAGTGGGCCTTTGTTCGCAGGTCAGGGTCTCGGTCTGTGGCCCTGTACCTCGATGACTTTTTGTTCAGGGGTGAACGGGGCTCGGACACGTGTACGCGTCTCCTCACTACATTTCAGACGCTAATGCGGGAACTGGGTGTCCCCTTAGCGCCCGAAAAGACCGAGGGCATAGCTACTAAGCTCACATTTCTAGGCATTGAAATTGACACGGTCGCACAGGCATCCAGGTTACCCATGGATAAGGTGACTCGGATCTCCGCGGCGATTTTGGCATTGATTGCCAAACCTAAAGTGTCCCTTTGTGAGCTGCAGGTACTTCATGGCCACCTTAACTTTGCCTGCAGGGTGGTGACACCCGGCAGAGCATTTGCCCGGCGCCTGTGTGACGCCATGGCTGGCCTGTCAAAGCGCCACCACAGGGTCCGACTGACCAGGGGCATACGGGCGGACCTTTCGGTTTGGCTCACATTCCTACAGGATTTTGACAGGATATCTTTCCGGAGATCAGACCTTTTGGTCTGCCCTAGATTTCAAGTACAGTCGGATGCCTCTGGCTCCCTGGGTTATGAAATTTATTTTGAGGGGAGGTGGGCTTACGGCCGATGGCCTCACACGTGGCTTGGCACTGATCGCCTCTGCGATCTTACCTTCCTCGAGTTCCTTCCCATTCTGGGAGCATTGATGCTATGGGGCAACGAGTGGGCCAACTCAGTGGTCCATTTTTGGTGTGACAATGCGGCAGTGGTGCACATTGTCAATGCCCAGATGTCCAAATCCCCTAGGGTCATGGCGTTGGTTCGTAAATTCGTGTTAAGAACCCTACGCCATAATGTGCTGTTTAGGGCCAGACATGTTCCAGGTATTAATAATGATATTGCTGATGCTTTATCCCGCCTGCAGATCCCCCGGTTCCGTGCCCTGGCTCCGGAAGCAGAGGAATTCCCTTCGCCACTCCAGGCCGAGATTTGGACGTTTGGCGAGGAGTGGTGAACCGGGCGATCGGCATGTCTTTGGCACCACGCACGCGTAAGGCATATCAACATGCTTTCATACAGTTTAGAACCTTTTGTGCGCAACTGCGGTTGCCTGAAGTGTGGCCCATAAAAGTGGATCAAGTTTTGCAATACATGGTTTATCTTCACAGTCAGGGTCTGGCGCCTCGTACTATAGCATCCAGGCTTTCGGCACTGGCATTTATGGCCATGGTGAGGTGCTTCACTGACTGCGTGAATGACTTTTGCATACGTCATGTTTTGGAGGGGTGGACACGGGAACGTGGCCGAAGCCCTGACACTCGTCACCCGATTTCACCAGAGGTCCTGGCCCAACTTTGCACGAGGCTGGCATAACTTGTGTTACGATAGGTATGAGGTGGCTCTTTTTCATGCAGCTACCATGGTGGCCTTCTTTGGAGCGTTCCGCATCAGTGAGTTGGTACCACTGTCTAAGGCGGATGCGTCTCGTAGGGCACTGGAACTCGACGATGTCTATGTTACTAATGAGTGGGCTCAGTTGAGGATACGGTCCTCAAAGGTTGATCAGCACGGTGTAGGCAGTGGAGTTAGACTGCTACGATGTTCCATTGAAGACATCTGTCCTGTTGGTGCCCTACATGAGTTTTTGGCAGTGCGTGGTGCACACCCTGGCCCGTTTTTCTGCCACTAGGATGGGTCTCCCCTGACTAAATTCCAATTTTGGAAGGTGACCGGTATGGCACTCACCAGTGTTGGCCTCCCCGGGGCTCGTTATGGCACCCATTCATTTAGGATAGGCGCTGCATCAACTGCGGCTGCATTCGGGTACTCTGAAGCTGATATACGCCGCATGGGAAGATGGGGATCCATGCGTTTCGCATTGTATGTAGGCATGTATGAGTACCAGTCAAGTCGTTCTTTTCTTTTCTTCTTTTACAGACCCAGTGTGTCCCCACACACCGGTGGCAGTATGGCTGGTGGGCCACAGTTACATGCACTGGGCAGCACAGTATGCTGCGGCAACAGAGTGGGGACCCCAGCTCGGGCTACGTACAACCGCATGTATGCGTTGGTACAGTAAGCACGGAATGAGATGGCGGGAGCTGTTGCCATTCCTGTTTTCCATCAGGGATGCTGCACCGCCTGATGTCCTTATACTGCACCTCGGTGGCAATGACCTTGCTCAGGTCAATGGCCTTTCCTTAAAATTCACGATCTGCAGTGACCTAGCCTATTTGCATTATGTGTGGCTATCCACACGGCTGCTATGGTCGGACATTGTGCCGCGACATAATTACTGGGGAAGTATTGACCTCCGTGCCCTTGACCGCGCTCGTCGCTCGGTGAACAGGGCTGTTGCCCGGTTCTTGGCAGATAAGGGCTTGGGGACGGCCATCCGGCACCCCAGGATAGGTTTGCAAGATTACGATCTCTATGCAGGGGATGGGGTCCACCTGTCCGCCAGAGGTATGGACCTCTTTCTGGAAGATTTGCAAGCAGGCCTGGTGACCAAGCTGACGGTCTGGGGGGGGGGGGGCGGTGAGTCATCATGAATGCCTCCCCGTGTGGCGGGTAGCACTGGTAAGGTAAAGATTTATGACCCATAGGTATCCGGCAGGTTCGCAATTGACTAGCCAACACTTAGACAGGTACAGGGGTAATAGCTTTGGCCGGTCAAGGACGAACCAGGCAAGGGGTGATGGCAGGAGCTTAACAGCCTGCATCACCTTGATATTTAACGGATACACGTCATAGGGTGGGGTCAGTAGATAGTTTATTGACTCCGGTCAACAATTTGTTTGTGTCAACAAACAAATTGATACAAATAGTTACATGTAGCCAATTGCCATTGGCATTTTGGGAGGAACCTTACAAGTGTTACTTCGGCCTGCTTGCCTTAAAGAATTATAATTGGATGATTACACCAATTGAAAGTTATAATTCGGACTAGGGCATTATTCAATAAAAGTGGCCCGATGCCTTTATCCATATACCGGTATCTGAGTCTTTCTTTGGGGGGTGCGCCTGCAAAGTATTCTGTTCTCTATGGCACAGTTCTTATGAAGTGAGGACAGAAATAAAAAGATGAATTACAGTCCAGAGGAGTCCCAGAAGGTCAGCAGCCTGTCATTAGCTAGCCCCATCCCAGATGTCCCAACCCTTATTTCCCCTATAGAGTTGGGTCTGCACAAGTGAGTCAAAGATACGGAGATGGAAGGGTCTTTCCTAAAAAGGCAGAAGGTTCTAGACATGAGGAATTTCTGGTGTTCAGGTAGCATAGGGGTGAAGGAGCAATTGAGAAGGTTGTGCAGGAAGTGAATGATGGGTAGCAGGCTGCAGCGGAGGAGCAACTGACTGAAAGCTACCATAGTATGGAAGAAGAGCCTGAGGAAGACTCTTCCTGCTGCTGGCCTGGACCTATGTGTTCAAGGAGGACTTCTGCCATGGGGTGTGGTTCCAGCTATAGGTCCCCAATCAAGGAAGCAGAGGCAGGTGGGGAGGCAAGGAATCTATGTTGAGGAGAGCATATGCCACATGAAAAGGTGTGGGAATGTATCTGGATTCTGTCAGGCTGTCTCTGACACATTTTGTAAACTAAGGCCTCTTTGCTTGCATGAGAGACAACGCTCCTTATCTCTCCTTATTTGGGTTCTGACATTCTGATTGATTATGTAGCTTAAGTTTCGTTTCTGTTATACTCTGCTTGAATAAAGAGAAGCCATTAGTATCCTTTGTTCAGCCAAAGACTGCAGTCGTGTTTTCTGTCTCTCTCTGTTCTTTCCTAACTCTGAGCCTAATGAAGCTGGACTTCGTGGACTCTTAAGTTTCTATCTTAAAAGATCTGATGATATAAACTGCTGCTTCATGAGACTGATTGAGAAGAGAACTTTACATGAATCAGATTTCTACAACTGGTGCCCCGTCGCGGGGCCATTGAATGAAATTCAAAGGAATGCTTTGAAGAGATCTGCTTCAGCAATTAGCACCTAATTATCACCTCATCGACCGGGAAGGTCATAAATCGAGCGCTCGAAATTCATCCAAAGTCAACTTTGGGTCCCACACTAGGTGAGTGACAAAGGAAAAAGAAAAATATTATTATTATTTTTATCATGGAGTGCGTGCTTACTTCGCAAACGCAGGAGGTTTGTAAAGATATCTCAGATCTTTTGAATAACAATGGGCGAAAGGCTGATGAGAAGGAGATACAAAAGCTAGTCAAAGCTATAGAAAAAAACTGTCATTGGTTTAAATATGAATGTTTGGACTTAAAACAGTGGAATCAAATTGGAAAAGCATTGCAAAAGCATGAGAGAATTTCTGTATCAGTGCTATTTATGTGGGAGGAAGTCAGAGACTGCCTTCAAAGACTCACTCCAAAGAATATTCTGTTGTCTCAGGGGCTTGCTGGCCCCCTCCCAAAGCTTTTGCCCCCAGCCAAGGGAGGGGCTATGGCAACTGCCCCTCCATCATATGAGCAACAACAGCATAAGCCCCCTGATGTGGGTGGAAATGGAGATGGGACATTATATCCTGCCTTGCAGCAATCAAGCACTTTTAGCCCTACCAAAACACAGTTCTCTGCTGCTTTAACTGCAGCTGTGCTGGATGTGGAATCTACTGAAACATACCCAGTGATCAGGGGGGCTCTGGCTGTGGGCAATGCACTGGCAGTCCCAGATAGATATGAAACCCTCCATTACAAATATCTGAAGGAACTAAGAGTCAGCATATGTGACTATGGGTTTAATGCACCTTTTACAAAAGCTCTGTTGGAAGCCATTGCTTCTCAAAAATTGCTACCAGTTGATTGGAAACAGATGATTAAAGCACGCCTGCCTCCTGCAGAAGCTATGCTCTGCTTGCAAGAGTGGAGGGATGTGGCTTAGGAGGTACATCATACACGCCCTGCACTCACGATGGATATGTTATGTGGGGAGGGAAATTTTGCCAACCCCACACAGCAGTTGGCACTCACTGATGCCCAGCTGGGAGATATTGCACAGATAGTCATGCGTGCCTGGAGTAAGATTCCTTCCAAAGGAGATAGCTCAGTTGCTGGGTTTGCAGCAATCAGGCAGGGCCCTAAAGAGGATTACACTGAGTTCATTAACAGACTCATGACTGCCCTCAGCCGCCAGGTGGAAAATGTCCCGGCACGGGAAATGCTCATGAAACAACTGGCTTTTGAAAATGCCAATGAGGATTGTAAAGGGGCTCTGACAGCTGTTTATGCTAGGCCAGGAACATCTATAGCAGACATGATTTTCCATTCCTATGTCACAGGCTAGAGACATTGTGTCATCCTGTGCTTCCTGTACGAAGTCTCCTATATTCCTGCCATTTGATGCTGTTAATCCTCGAGGAACAGAAGCTAATCAGCTATGGCAGATGGATGTCATGCAAGTACCTGCTTTGGCTCCGCTTTCTAAGTTACATGTGACTGTTGATACCTTCTCTGGATTTATATGGGCTACACCCTTACGGGGTGAAACATCCAGACATGTTATACAACATTGCATTTGTTCGTTTGCGGTAATGGGTAAACCTAAACGCCTTAAGACAGACAATGGGCCGTCATATGTTTCTTCTGCCTTTCAGGACTTTTGTCATCAGTGGGACATTAAGCTAACCCATGGAATACCCTATAACTCAACTGGACAGGCGATTGTTGAAAGAGCCCACCTGACATTCAAAAATTTGTTACACAAGCAAGTGGGAGATAAAGGGGTTCCTGTGGCTGAAATACCTACAGCTGTTGCTAAAGTACTGTATACTCTTAATTTTCTTCTTGCTCCCCATAACAGGTCACACTCTCCAGTCGAATTGCATTTCAGGACTGAGGAGTGTCTTCCTAAGCCATTGGTCGTTTATCGGCAGCAACCCGATCCTGAGTGGAAGGGTCCTGTGCCTCTAATCACCTGGGGACGAGGATACGCAGCGGTTTCTACAACCTCAGGACCTGTGTGGATTCCTGCTCGAGCGATCCGCCCATGGAGAGAGAAAAAGGTTACTCAGCTCCAGGATGGTGGTTCACCAGTAAACTAAATGTGCTGACATTTGTTCTTTTCTTTCTTACTGTGCTTCCAGCTGTAAGAACAATACCTCATGGGGGCAACCCCAACTTTTGGATTCGTCATGCTAACTATATGTTTGAAGTTCATGGTAAGAATGCAACGTTATACTATGAGCATCCACTGGCAGTGTATTGGACATTTGCAACATCTTGATAGGTCTACACTCTTCTCTAATCCTCCAGAACAATTTAACAACACCCGCTGGCGAAGCATGACATTCAAGAAATACACTAAAGGACTTTGTTTCTGCTGTCATAGTTCTGGAGTCTGGAATAGTAAATGGAAGTACTGGACTCAAGCAAAAAGGGTTTTGCGGAATGTAGGCAATTATACGGGTTGTGACGATTATTTTTGGTTATGGGGTAGTTATAACAGTTCTTATAAGATTAATTATACCTTGTTTAACACTACTATTGAAGATATATATGATGTGTTTCCTATGTTTACTCCTGATTATTCTGCTATAGATAGTGGTTCAATTTGCAATGGATGGCAAATCAAGAATCCTAACATGTGGTTCTTTTTTAATGGAGTTGCCACGAATTTCCATCCAGGACAATATCAATGTGCAGCGTTGGGTTATTTTACCTTACAGACTGGCCATAGATTACCTGTTAGCAAAATCCGGAGGATTTTGTAAACTGGTCGGGAACCAGGGATGTCAGGTAAAATTCCAGGATCTGAATAATACTATTGAGAAAGAACTTCAGAATTTACAGGAGAGCATTACTAACAATGTACGCACTGATGTTAATCTCTTTGATTGGGTGACTTCTTGGTTGCCAGATTTATCTGTCCTTAGACAAGTTTTCTTTTATGGGTTCATTATTATTATCTGCCTTATACCTTTGTGTTTTTGCATTTATTGTATTCCTGATGTTTGCTCTGTAAACATCAGTTGGTAGTGGATGATGATGATTAATGATGATGATGATGATTTTGTGTCAGATATTATTCTGGGTTGAGAGGATTTTTGCTGGAGAAACTCCACTCAGGGGACACCCGAATGAAGCTCCTTTTATGTCCCCAAGATCTTTTCCTATCAAAGTTGTCCCTATTTATCTACTTGCAATTTCTTGCTTTCAGGTTGGGCAGGAGCTGGGACAGAGATGGGCACTCATTCCATCATGCAGTACCTAGGTCTTGAACTGCTGACTTGCCATCCTTCCAGCTAATAAGCTTCTTAACCCCTGAGTCACCGCAGCCCCTTGATGCTGCTGCTGCTAAGCATTTGCATGAGATCAAATTGATAAGAAATTACTTTAATTTTAGTTATGTGAATTTTAGTTGAATTACCAAATTCAATCTGGAAATTAAAGTAATTTAATAAAACAACATTGAATTATTTGAAAAAGAAATCCATCATCTTGTCTGATAATTCTTGACAACATGAGCTCCCACATATCAAAATGAAAACTATATGTCTTTGTGCTGCTAAACCAATTAAATGTTAATTTTTGCACAACTATTTGCAATGTAGCTAAAAAAAACTTTTAGGTTTTTAAATGTTTGCTGATAGTTAGACAATAAGTTAGAAAATCAGAGATGAGCACTGAACCCTAGAGTTGGATACAACTGGCTTTCGAGCAAGGGTGACCTTACAGTGTTGTACCTTAATAAGTCCATCTGTATGCTCTCTAATGAATCTGTAACTTGTTTTTCACTGTCTTTGTTTTGTTCTGTTCCTTGAAAATGGACTCAATATTGATGATTCATACAGTCCTTTGGTGAAAGCAGAACAGACACATGCATAGATCTAAGATTAAGAGAATCTTGCTATTATCTCCACTGACTTATGAATCTCTCTTAACATCTGCCATTTAGCTTTCTATTTGTCACTTCCAAGAATTATCAAGGACCCTTAATGGATGCTAAATGATTATCAATATGGTGGATCTCTTGCATTTCTATTATACTGTACTATTATACTCCATTCTCTTTCAGTCAATGTATAAATGTCTATGGAGGCTACACTGTATCTGAAGAAGCAGGCTGCAGTCCATGAAAGCTTATGCTAGAAGCATATCAGTCTCAACACACCGCAGGTTGCTTCATGATGACCTCCTTTAAAAACATTTTTTTAAAAACTGTTACTCTCGTTAACAATTATGTCACATTAAATCATATATTAACTTAGATGTCAGATCAACCAGTAAAACATTATTCTTTACAAAAATGTTTAGTGTATAGCTGCAAATATTAATGATGAAACTAAAGTACTTTGGCCATCAAATGAGAAGAGAGGATTCACTTGAGAAAGCCTTGATACTGGGAAAGGTCGAGGGAAAAAGAAGATGGAGGCAGTAGAAAATGAGATAGCTAGATGGTATTGTTGACACAATGGGCAAAAAGCTGGGTGGGTTGAAGAGGATGGTGGAGGACAGGGGTGCCTGGTGTTTCAAAGGGTCGGACTTGACTATGCGACTGAACAAGAACAAATAGCTGCAGAGGGCATCTGGGTAAACTGTTGCTTCTTTCTGTAGCAGTCTTTATGTGTGACCTAATTGGTGTTAAGAACTATATATAGCTTTTCATATACCAATGGAAAGAAGGCACAGGATGGATTCAAGGTAAAAAGCCTCTGAGAGAACTATAACAGGATTATTCTGCAGAAAGGCAGTAAAGTAAACAAGATTATTCATAATAAGCTTATCCACTGATGAGTTTGCTCTGTCTTGGTAGAAAAAGTCCAAACACATTTATAATATAATAGCAGAACATGAGTTTCTCGTGGAAGAGTTGGTACATAAACTAGCTAGCCTCATGGAATATACACAACACTCTCTGAAATTCTTCTTGTACTAGCTTCATTCATCATATTTTCTGAAGCAGAAAGAGTGTATTATGCTGTATTTTTATTAAGCAGGACAAAATATAGACCTTAACATAAGATGTGGGGAAAACTCTATGAATACTAAACAAATAAAAGAAAGATTTCAGTTCATAAATTAGCTTCTTTAGTTCCTTAACATTCCACCACCTACATCTTCAGTACTCTTCATTTCAAATGCTCATCACCTCTCTTCAGCCAATCTTAATATATGTATCCCACACACAAGGTGAGGGGAATGTAATGCCTCCATGTCCTCCTATTGTTGGTTTCAACAGTTGAAAAAAGGAGGCCATTTTATCTATATAGGCTCTGCATGTGATCCCAAAAAACAAAACAAAACCAAAAAATAACAACCAGAGGACAAGTTGACAAGGGAAGCCTATATGGGTAGAACTGTCCTCCTCTTTGGATGAAGAGGGAAGAGTAACAATGGCGGGAGACGAGTCTAATGCATCCCACATTGGAAGGATACACACTTTAAGAAAGGCTGAATAGGATTGAGGGTTTAGCCAAATTCCTTGATCTTCTAAAGAGTACACAGTAGAACTTTCACCCATTATACTCAAAAATCATACACAACCCTATACTATGCTTTAAAATAAGCATTTTTTTTAAAAAAATCTTTTAATTTCATCATTTCATCATAAGTGCAATGGAAAGAATTTGAGACTAAAAAATTTGAATGTGAGAGAAGGTGAAACACTTTGATTCATACATCCAGACAGAGATCTTCAAGTGCTTAGCTTTTAAAAATATGGTTTTGAATCCCCATGTTGTTATCACTCCCCCCCTACACACACACACACACACATCCCAAAATTAAGAGGCAGGACACAATTGTTTGGCCACAGTTTTATTGAAATTTAAATTCCTGACCTGTGGTGGGGCTAGGTAGTATAATTCACCTGGTACCAGGACAGGGAAAGCTAATCCTCCCCTCCCTGGCCTGGCCTGGCCAAACCCAAGCCCCTGAGCAGTGCTGGGTCTTGATAGTTACTGTTCAGGCTGGCAAATTCAGGGTGACTCCAAGTGTGTGTTTCCAAATCCATTCACATGAATGAACACTGGCCATGCCACTTGTGTGCCACATTCCCAGCCGAATTACCAGACTCATGCTGGGCATACAGTACAAATCTTGACTGTGCAGAAATGGAGAGGAGGACAGTGAGTGAGTCAATACTGTATATTGATTGTGCTCAACCTACACCCAAGAATGATGAAATCCCACATCACTAGCCTACCTGGCCTCTTGAATTGGGCCTGATTTGGGGGGGGGGGACTATCCCCTCAAACAGAAGCAGTAATATTACCCTGTTTTCATAGGGGACGTTTTCATGCTGAAGTCTACATAGAGTCCATGTCTTTAATAGCTATACACACTCCTCCCCATAATCCATTTAGCACAGTTTCTGAAACCATATATCCACTGTTTCTCCATTTCACAAGTATTTAACATTAGGTTCTTCACCCTCATATATTCCACCTCTGCATTCAAGGACTGAATGTAATCATGCACAGCTGCTCATTCAAATGTAATGGGCAAATAAACTGGGGTGTCATCAGCATACTGGTGACATCTCATGAAAAAACTCATAATGATTCCCTCTAAAAGCTTTTTTATACATGGTACATGGCTTGAGGATAAAACAGTATCTTGTGACACCTGTACTCATGACGCAATAACTAGGAGGCAATATCAGAGAATAAACAAAACAAAAATGCTGCAGCACTTTAAAGACTAACTGTTATATTTCAATGTCAGCTTTCGTGGTTCAAGTCCACTTCATCAGCCTTGATCCACAAAAGCTCACATTGAAATATAACAGTTATTCTTTAAAATACTACAACATTTTTGTTTTGTTTATTCACTGATATGTCTGAAACACAGATTAACATGGCTACCATTTTTTTAAAAAATCAACAAGGGGGCAATTGCAGCAGAACAACCATAGAACAGGGCTTCCAATTACTGCTCAGAGATGTATATATAAACCAGTTTGCATCTTTGTGATATTAGAAGAATTTTTCCTCATTTGGAGATGGAAAGATGTTTTGGGTCAGTCTCAGATTGTGTGCATCTCTGAATCTTATTTCTGAGGATATGTGCAAAAGCATAAAATTTAAAACCTGACTGTTATCTATTGCATTAACTTGTATTGTCAAATGGGGAAATATTGGCTTTGTTGTTTACATCTTTTTTGATCAATTAACTTGTCCTCTGGGGCTTGCTGTGTCTGTGTACTTAGTGCCGTGTAGATGTTACTTCAATGAAGAGATAGTTTATGAAAGTGGAAGTCCCTAGTTTGGTGTTATGTAAATGTGAGAAATTTGCAAGCCTTGAAGAATCATTAATTCTGCCACACTGAGCCAGCTTGTCTTAACCAAAATGGTGCAAGTTTTTATAATTTCTAATTCATATAGCCTGTCAAGGATGTTACTGTGATCAAGGATATCAAAAACTACTGAGTGACTGGGTAATAATAATAATAATTTTGTGTCAGAAATTATTCTGGGTTGAAATGATTTTTTTTTGCTGGAGAAACTCCGCTCAGGGCATGCCCGAATGAGGCTCTTTTTATGTCCCCAAGATCTTTTCCCCACCAAAGTAGTCCCTATTTATTTACTTGCAAGTTCTTGCTTTCTATCTGCTAGGTTGGCAGGAGCTGGAACAGAGATGGGCACTCAACCCATCATGCAGTACCTTGGTCTCAAACTGCTGACTTGCCATCCTTCCAGCTAACAAGGTCACTGCAGCCCCAGAGACTGGGTAAGAAGCATTTCTTTTTAAATCCCTGTGCATTCAACCATATCGCTGCCACTTCTTTCTCATACTGAAGACCACATAGAGTTGATGCCTTTAAGAACTATATGGTTGGCTGGTGAAACACAATCCTCCCTATAGTGCAGGGGTTGTCAACCTTTTAAAGTTGGGGGCCAGGTCACACTCCCTCAGATAGTTGAGTGGGCCAGACTGCCATAAACACTGCCATAAAACATGTCAGTGGCTGTCATAAACACATTTACAACAGCCGCAGACGCATTTATGGCTGTCGTAAATATGTCCACATCCACTTCTGCCAATGGCAGAGCAGACCGGATGATTTGGCACTGCAGGCCGGGTCTGGCCCGCAGGCTGTAGGTTACCCACCCCTGCTATAGTGCATTCAGCACAACTTCCCAACCCATCCTACAGTGAGGATATCAGAATAAATCTGACTTAATTGCTAGAACCTTCTTAGTTGTCTGCAACCAGAGGGGGTTATAATTAATCAGATGTCATGTATTTCCTGTTCTGAGAAAGGCTTTTTGAGCCATACTAATAACATTATCCCATAAGTAAGTATTAATCTTTGTTGCACCCTTAGTTTGCTCACATCTTTTTTATGAACTAGCATCCATTAAGGATGTGGTTCACTGAATAGCTGCTCCTATATTTGTTCTTAGGCAGCAACAATTGTAAGATATCCCCCACACAAAAAAAGAAAGAAGAAGAAGCCAGGAAATATTGCATTCTGCCTTTCTCTCAGTCTCTGCTGTTTTCATTCTATGATCTTTGTATAAATTAGGTCATATGAAGAAGTGAAATTCTGTACCATCATCACCCCATTTCTCTTCCACTGATCCATTTTTCTACAGTCCTTAGTCTCTGAAAGAAAGTTATTTGGATGTTAGTTGATGTGGCAAAGGTTTTAGAGGATATACTGGTCAGAAAGCAAGACATGAATCTTTTTTTTAAAATGATTTTTATTAAATTTTTTGACAAACATACAAAAAAAGAGCAAACAATAACAATACAATACAATAATAACTCAGAAATAACATCAACGCAATATTAACTCACATTCATAGAAGCTAGCACCTAACAATACTTGAGCTAATTATTTACCATATAACCATCATTATTAGATACCACAATATAGAATATTACACAATCAAACAATAAGAGCTTTCTGTGCTACCTCTATTATAGTTTTTTAATACTTACAAATCACTCTGTGAATATGTTTCTATTTTAACTCCAAAAACCTCTTTGAGATGGTACAGGTCCTGAGCAATCATTTACCATGAGAGAGTGCTCCCCAACGGTTTCCATATATTCCAAAACCTATTCTCTTTTAAGTTATCTCGTTTCACTTTAATCTCCCATGTCAATTTGTCGTTCAATGCTAAACTCCACATTTCCTTATACCATTCTCCGATCTGTATATCTACATCGTTTTTCCAATTTCTAGCTATGCATTGTCTACCTGTAGTTAATACAATTTCCAAAAATTCTTTTTCCTCCTTATTCAAACCCAAACCTTCCACATTTGTTAAAAGAAAGGTACCTGACTCCAACTTAACGTTTTTACCCAATATTTCACCAAACTCCCCTTCTATTCTTCCCCAAAAATCCCTTATTTTTTTACAACTCCACCACATATGTTCATATGTTCCATCAGTTTCTTTACATCTCCAACATAACTTATCTCTTTTATTATCCATCTGGTAAAGCCTTAGTGGTGTCAAGTACCATTGCCACAACATTTTAAAATTATGTTCTTTAATTCTTACAGACATTGTTCTCATGATCCTCTTTTTCCATTTATTTCTCCATTCAACCTCCCCAATTTTTATATTCAAATTTTGTTCCCACTTACGTTTCAGGTCTTCCTGTGAATCTTTATCCTTATTCAATATAGTATAAAGTTTGCTTACAAGACCCTTAATACCTCTTTCCCCTTTTCTGATCTTTATTACTAATTCCTCAAATTCCGTCTTAATTCTGTCTATCCCTACTTCTCTTTTATATTTTTTATTCCAATTATCCACCCTTAATTTCTGAAACCAGTCCAAATTTAACTTCACAAATATTTTTTCTCTCTTAGTATCATCATCACAAGCTTTCAACCAATCCTTCAGTAAAAACGCCCCATCTTTAACCAATATTTCCTTTTTTTCCTTATCTAATTTTATTGGGAAACACACCATATCAGTCAATTCCAAAATTGGAGAAAGATTTGGGACCATATCTATCTTTACCTTTTTCCACACTTCCATGAGACCTCTCATCATAGTATTGTTTGGCCTTTTCAGCTTATCCTTTATTCCCAAAAAAATCATATTACCAATATTTCTATATTCTTTCATCTCCATTTGCTCCCAAATTGTCTTTTCTCTTGCCAAAATTTTCACAACATTCTTAATTTGAAATGCACGATAATATGTTAACAAATTTGGCATGCCCAGACCCCCTTCTTTCTGAGACAGATACCAGAGCTTCTTTGAAAGTCTAGATCTTTTACCTCCATTACAGAAACAATTAAACATCTTTTGAAACTCATTAATCTCCTTCTCCTTCAAATGGATCGCTAATGCATCAAATAAAAAATTAATCTTTGGTAGCAGTATCATTTTACAAATTGCAATCCTTCCGAACCATGACAGCTTCAACTTCTGAAACTCTTGTATTTTATTCTTGAATTCGGCTCTCAAGCTGTCATAGTTCAATCGTTTAAGTTCTTCTAATTTGTTTGAAATAGTTATCCCCAAATATTTCAACTTATCTTTAATTTGTATATTAAACACTTCCACTATCTTGTCCATCTCACCTACCCCCAAATTACACAACATCAATTCTGATTTATCCGAGTTTATCGTTAGTCCAGTTATAGCTTCAAATACCTGTAGATGATCTTTAATCCTGTCCATTACCAACTCCGGATGTTTCACCGTAAGCAATGTATCATCCGCATACATACTCACTTTATTACCCATAATCCCTTCTATATTTAAATCATCCCTTGTATTTTTAGCTAATATCTCCATTGCCATAATAAACAGGATAGGAAATAATGGACAGCCCTGCCTGGTACCTGCCTCTAGATTTACCACATCAGTAAACTCCATGTTTACCCTAATCCTAGCATTGCCTTTTTGATATAATAAATCTATTACCCTATTAAATCTATCCCCAAACCCGTAATTTTTAATTATTTCCTTGATTGAAGACCACTGTAATGAATCAAATGCCTTAAAAATGTCTAATGATAATAAGCCTACCTTTTCCTTTGTTTGATTAACATTATCAATTAGGTCTGATACCCTTCTGGTCAGATCCGCCATATGCCGACCCTTTAAAAACCCAACTTGATCAACATTTATATATTCCCCCATAAAACTATTTAGACGATTAGCCAGAATTGCTGTGAATATCTTGGCATCCTGATTTATAAGAGAAATTGGTCTGTACGATTCCACTCTTTCCAGATTCTTACCAGGCTTTGGCAGTAGGATGATTGTAGTGTTTATACCATGAAGTTGGGATTGATCCTCCATCTAAAATGTAATTATATAGCTTCACCAATTTTGGAACCACTACTTCTTTAAATTCTTTATAAAACTCTGTCGATAATCCATCATCCCCCGGAGCTTTCCCCATCTTCAACCCACTAATTACCTCCTTAACCTCTTTAACACTGATCCTTTCCTCCATTTTCTCTCTATGTTCTTGTTTTATTCCATTCCCTATCTGTCTCTCCAATATCTTTTTGAGCCTCTCCAAATCTACTTCCTTTTTTGCATATAATACTTGATAAAATTCCCTAACAATTTTACATTTATCTCTATTCTTATTACACCTTAAGCCTTGTTTATTAACCAATACCCCTATTTCTCTTTTTTCCCTTTTAGCCTTGGCTGCTCTTGCTAGTAGTTTTGAACTTCTGTTGCTAAATTCAAAGTATTCTCTATTTAAATAAATCAAATCTCGTTTAACTTTATCAATATCCTTACCCATTAATTCTGCTTTAAGTCTTTGTAATTCCGTGAGGATTTTTTTATCTTTACTTTTCGCATGCTCTTCCTGTAACTGCTTTATTTCTCTTTCTTTTTCTATCTGTTCTACTTTATATCTTTTATATTTAGAACTCGCCAACTTTATGCTTTCCCCCCTAAAAACCGACTTCATGGTATCCCATACAATATTAAACTTAACCTAATTATTGTCGTTCCACTGCCAGCTTTCTTTCCAACTTTCCATAATCTGCTTTTTACACTTCTGATCTTTAAACAAATTAGGATCGTACCTCCAACTTCTTCCTCTTCGAATATCTTTTTGTATTTTCAATTCCAAATATACTTTGGCATGATCTAATTCCTTAATGATCCCGATTTCCATTCCTTCTATATCTTTGATCAAATTTTCCGTAAGAAAAACATAATCTATTCTTGAGTAGGTCCCATGAACATGTGAAAAAAAAAGAATATGCCCTTTCTGAGCCCTTAAACTCTCTCCAACAATCCTTCAAACCCATTGCATCCATCCATTTATCCAAAACCTTCCCTTTCGAACCAATTCCACTTCTTGCTATGTTTGTACAATCTAGTCCCGACCTGATCAAATTAAAATCTCCAGCCACAATGGTTTTTGAAACATTCTCTAATTCCACTATTTTCGACCAAGGAAGGGGGAAGCATTTTTACATGTGTATATGTATATATGTAATTTGTTGTTATATATGTTTTAGCGATTCATTAGATTTATTCGTATAACAATTTAGTCAGTAGCTTGATAAGATTTATTATAAGTACACACATAGTAACATTAAAACACTTCGCTACTATTTTTGTTTCATCTGGGTGTGTTCTCTCATTTGCCTTATATCTACACCCCAGCCGCTATTTCGCGTTTTGGGCAGTATAAAAGGCAGGACACATGCGTGCATTGCTCTTGTGGGTTTTGCACGAGGCGAAGAGTGTTTAGGAGTGGTTTTGAGCGTGATTTTGGATTATTTTGAATTTTTTGTCAGAATTTATAGAAGCATTCCTGGGATTTTTGCAGCATTCTTCAGGTTCTTGGACAATCAGGGATGTTTGACATGTTTTTGTAATGTTTTTAGCTTTTAGACAATGATTTCTTGAAGTTCTGTCAGTTTCCTTGACTTTGCCCTGAAGTCTGTGCTGTTACAGTACAATGTATCTCTATGGAAACGATGTTGTACGAGGCATCGCGGCAAGGATTTGGACATTGTATGAGGCATCATGGGTAGGATTTTGCATGCCTCATACAAAGTTCAAATCCGTATAAAGTCCAAACTTGTGGAACCAAGTTTGGACGTTGTATGTGGTATCACTGTACAGGTCACCATAAGTAAGGATTACAAAACTGCAAGACAGCTGTGCATCTGATATAAATATATCAGTAAGCTAACATTCTTCAGTTCCTTTGGTTCCTACACCAATTGAGAAAATATACCCTCTTGTATGTAATGCTCCACCTAAGTCAGGGATTCTTAACATGTGGCCTGTGGGCTGGATGCAGCCCACAGCACCATTTCATGTGGCCCCACCACCACCTCCACTACACCAGGAAGTACCATGTGGTGGAGGAAGGGCAAAATGGTTGTCTGGCCCCTGAAGCTATCTGAGGGAGTGTGACCTGGCCCTTTACTTAAAAAGGTTGAGAACTCCTGACCTAAGATAAGGCGAGATGTAGCAGTGAGCTGAGAAAACTAAGCAAGAGAATGCTCCTCAACATCCTCTGAATGGATATGAGCCTCAGGTCTGCAAGCCCAGATCCAGGAAGAGCAATATGGCAAGAATAAACATTCGTTTTTTATATAATAAATTTTTATTAACTTTTTCAAAAATATACAGACATACATAAAAAAGAAGAAAAAACATATATTTCATAAAAAATAATCTCATACATAATAATTGAACTTTCCCTTAAATTCCACCCAGTGTTTATTTACATTGCCCTGGAAAGCTCGGTCCCAATATTTACCTCCAAAAACTACTTTGAGTTGGTACAGGTCTACTACTTTCAGCACCCGTGAGGGAATAATCTACCAAAGACTTCCAAATACTCTAAAATCTATTTTCTTTCAATTTATCCCTTTTTACTTTTATCTCCCATGTCAGTTTATCGTTCAGTGCTAAATTCCACATTTCTTTATACCATTCTCTCATCTGTATAGTTACATCATTTTTCCAATGTCTAGCAATACATTGTCTACCCGTTGTTAACATTATTTCTAGTAATTCTTTTTCCTCCTTGTTTAAATTCATACCAGCCACATCTGTTAACATAATGTTACTTGACTCCAGGTTAATTTTTTTACCCCTTATTTCCCCAGCCTCTTTTTCTATTCTTCTCCAAAAATCATTTATCATTTTACAGCTCCACCACATATGTTCATAAGTTCCAATAGTGTCTTTACATCTCCAACATAAATTATCCTTTTTATTATCAATCTGATGTAACCTCAGTGGTGTCAGGTACCATTGCCACAGCATTTTATAATTGTGCTCAATAATTCTTACTGACATAGTTCTCATTATCCTCTTTTTCCACTTATTTCTCCATTCATCTTTTCCTATCTTTATATTCAACTCGTGTTCCCACTTCGATTTCAAAACTTCCTGTGGTTCACCCCCCTGTTTAATACGACATAAATTTTGCTTACTAGACCCTTAATACTTCTGTCTCCTTTTCGAATCTTTGAAACCAATTCTTCAAATTTCATCTTTTCTCTATCTATATCTAATTCTCTCCTATATTTGTTATTCCAATTATTAACCTTGATTATCTGAAACCAATCCAGTTTTAACTGTTCGAACAACTTATTCTTCTTATCTTCATCCCTACATATCCACAACCAATC
Source organism: Bradypodion ventrale (assembly GCA_035047345.1). Lineage (NCBI taxonomy): Eukaryota > Metazoa > Chordata > Lepidosauria > Squamata > Chamaeleonidae > Bradypodion > Bradypodion ventrale. Next base: position 306,124,874 of record JAWDJE010000003.1, on the reverse strand, counting down.
TTTCACCAAGGAAACTTCATTTCTATCCAATATTTCCTTTGTTTCTTTATCTATTTTTATCAGAAAGGATGCCATATCTGCTAATTCCAAAATTGGAGAGACACCTGGAGCCAGGTCCTTCTTTAATCTTTTCCACACATTCACGAGTCCCTTCATCATTGTGTTACTAGTAACCATTTTAACATTACCTCCCAAAAAAATCATTTTGCCTATATTCCTATAATCTTTCATCTCGATCTCCTCCCAAATCTTCACAACATTCTTAATTTGAAAAGCATGATAGTAAGCTAATAAATTTGGCGTTCCTAAGCCCCCTTCTTTCTCAGGCAGATACCATAATTTCTTTAGTAGTCTAGGTTTTTTTACCTCCATTATAAAAATTATTAAACATCTTTTGAAACTCATTAATTTCCTTTTCATTCATTTGAATTGCAAGTGCATCGAATAAAAAATTAATTCTTGGTAACAACATCATTTTGCAAATTGCAATCTGCCCGAACCATGACAACTTCAACTTTAGAAGACTTTGTATTCTAGCCTTAAAGTCCATTTTCAGGCTATCATAATTTAATCTTTTAAATTCTTCCAATCTATTTGATATAATTATCCCCAAATATTTCAACTTATCTTTGATTTGTATATTGGTTAATCCCTCAATCTTTTCCCTCTCCCCTTCTCCCATGTTGCACAGCATCATTTCCGATTTATCCCAATTTATCCTCAAACCCGTGATATCCTCAAAATCCTCAAGTTGCATTTTAATCCTATCCATAACCCTCTCAGGATGCTTAGCCGTTATCAATGTATCATCTGCATACATACTTATCTTATTACCCAATATCCCTTCTATTTTTACATCTTCTCTTATACTTTTGGCCAAAATTTCCATTGCCATAATAAACAAAATAGGGGACAAAGGACAGCCCTGCCTGGTACCTGCCTCAAGCTTTACCTCATCTGTGACTTCATCATTTACTCTGATCTTTGCAATCCCTTTCTGATATAACAAATCGATTAAACTTCTAAATCTGTCCCCAAATCTTTTAACTATTTCCTTAATCGAAGACCATTGTAAAGAGTCAAATGCCTTAAAAATGTCCAAAGAAATTAAGCCCACCTTTTCATTCGTTTGGTTTACATTATCAATTAAATCTAACACTCTCCTAGTCAAATCAACCAAATGTCTCCCTTTTAAAAATCCTACTTGATCTGTATTTATATATTCCCCCATAAATTTGTTTAACCGATTAGCCAATATTGCTGTGAAGATCTTAGCATCTTGATTTATAAGAGAAATTGGTTTATAAGATTCCACTTTTTCCAAATTCTTTCCCAATTTTGGCATCAGAACGATCGTGGACCTATACCATGAAGTCGGAATTTGTCCACCGTCTAATATATAGTTATATAACTTTACCAACTTTGGTACCACAACATATTTAAATTCCTTATATAAATCAGTCAGTAATCCATCCTCTCCTGGGGCTTTCCCCAACTTCAAATCAGTAATTACCTCCTTTACCTCCTTCTCCGAAACTTGTTCTTCCATTTTATCCCTGTGTTCCTGTTTTATTCCACTCATTATTTGCCTCTCCAGGATCATTTTAAGCATCCCCACATCTGTCTCTTTTTTTGCATATAAGGCTTGATAAAATTCCTTCACAATTTTACATTTGTCACTAATTTTATTGCACCTTAACCCTTGATTGTTAACCAAAACTCCAATTTCCCTTTTTCCCCTTTTAGCTTTTGCAGCTCTTGCCAATAATTTTGAGGTTTTTTTGCTGAATTCAAAATATTCTCTATTTAAATATATGAAGTCTCTTTTTACCTTTTCTATATCCTTACGCATCAGTTCTGCCTTCAATCTTTGTAGTTTAGCGAAAAATTTTTTATCCTTCTTTTTTGAATGTTCTTCCTGTAGTTCTTTTATTTCCTTTTCTTTATCATCCTGTACTAACTTATACTTTTTATACCTGTTACTTGCCAACTTTATACTTTCACCTCTAAAAACTGACGTCATGGTATCCCAAACCACATTAAAATTTACCTCCTCATCATTGTTCCAATGCCAACTTTCCATCCAACTTCCTATAATTTGTTATTTACATTTTTGATCCTTAAATAAATTAGGATCATATCTCCAATTTCTTACTCTTCTATTATCATTTTGTAGCCTCAATTCCAAAATTACTTTAGCATGGTCTGATTCCTTAAAAATTCCTATTTCAATCTCCTCAATATTTTTAACCATATTTTCTGTTAAAAACACATAATCTATTCTAGAATAGGATCCGTGAACGTGTGAAAAATAAGAATATGCCCTTTCCGATCCCTTAATCTCTCTCCAAGAGTCTTTCAAACCTAGTGCAACCATCCAATTGTCCAAAATATTCCCCTTAATACCTGCTCCACACCTTGTTAAATTCGTACAATCCAAATTTGATCTTATCAAATTAAAATCGCCAGCCACTATCATCTTTACCGCTTTTTCTATTACCACAATCTTATGAACTTTTTCTAAAAATTCAGCTTGATGTTCATTTGGAGCATAAATATTCACTAGGGTTATTTCCTCATCATCTATTTTCCCTTTCACTATCAAATATCTGCCTTCGGGATCTGAAATACTTTTTATTATCTCAAATCCTAATCTGATAGAAATCATAATTGCAACTCCTCTTGCTTTTGAAGTACCAAACGCCATTTCATAGTGTTGCATCCAACCTAAGAAAACTTTGTATCTTGTGATTTTTTATGAGTTTCCTGTAAGAAGACTATATCGGGTCTATCCTTCTTCAAAGCCAATTCTAACCTCCTCCTCTTAAGAACAGAACCTGTACCTTTTACATTCCATGTTAAAACTTTAATATTTCCCATATTTTATTTCAAATTTACCCTCTCTTACTTCCAAGCTCTCCATTGGGCGTGCTGTCTCAAACCCATCACCAATAAAATAAAAAAACATACAAAAAACACACAATACCAACCTCCCCACTTTCTTTGAGAAAAGCCGCCTTCGTTCTCCAAAGAGGGAAGGGGGGGACATGCAAGATGTGTGTATAGTTGGTGCACCGCACATCTTCCCCTTTCTAAAAACCTGATTGTATAAAAAATTTAACAAAGTAATCAATTACTCACTACTCCTTACTTGGCTCTTCCTCCACCATGATCACTGACAACTCCTCCTCTTCTCATCCCTGCTGCCCTCTACCTGTGGCACCACCTGCATCTGCCCCCTCATAATCTCTTCTTATGGCGCCCGATTCCAACAAATCTTTTCTGAGAGTTACCCACTCCTCAGAACCCGCCTTAACCAAATCAAGCAAACTCAAATACTCCAGTGGATCGGTCCCCTCATCAATAACCTGCATTTTTTCCCATAAAAAATCTTAACTGCTGTGGGGATCTCCAATTATACCTTACACCTTTTTTCATCAACATTTTAGTTACCGGCTTCATCCTGTATCTCCAAACTCTTTCCTTAATAGAGATATCGTTATATACTTCCATATCAGAGCCATCGATTTTCAGAGCGCCAGAACCAGCTTGTTTTAAAAAAGCCATTACTCTACGTTTGTCTCCCCAATTTGCAAATTTAACCAAAACATCTCTTTGAACCACTTTTCCTCTTCTTGGGTCCACCCTATTTGCACTTACAATATCTTCCTGTGCAAAATCCTTTCCCATTTTCAAATTGTTTAACCACTGGACAATTCCATCTCTTAGCTGGTCTGGCATCCTTTCAATCACATGACATATCACAATATTCTGCTTTCTCATCATTTCTTCCATAGCAGCAATCCTTTTTTCATGATCATCAATTTTCACCTTATTTTCCCTCACCCCTTCCTGTGTCCCTTTTATTTCGCCTTTCATAGCATTCACCTCATTTTGGACCAATTTCACATTTCCTTCTATTTTTTGCAAACTTAATTCTACTTTTTTAGAGAAATCCACAACAGTAGAAACCACCTTGTCCTGTTTTTTCAACATTTCATTTTTATCTTTCACTCTTGCCTCTTCCATCTTCTCAATCTTCTGAAACAGTTTGCCAAGTTCAACCATAATTTGAGTTTGGTCATAAGGTTTGGGTGGTGGTGATGATGATGGAGGGACCTCCTCCATTGGTGCTTTTTCCTTTCTCTTAGATTTCACCACCGGCTCCTCCTCTTTTGCTTTTCCTCTTGTGCCTTTATCCATGGTAATATCACCTAAAAGCTTTAATGCAGCAATGCTCTTGACTCTCGTTGAGCCTTCCCCTTGAGCCTGTTCCACTGCTGCCAATATTACATCCTATAGTAACTATAAACCTTTAAGCTTGATGGCATTTGATTGAAGAAAAAAAGAAAAAAAGGATTAATTGTTGTAATCCATTGGCAGCAGGAATCCAGGAACAACAAAAAAAATTGTAATCCACAAGCAACCAACATCGGGGAAAAAAGCCAATAGATCCTAATAAGGAAGAGCTTCTAGAATTTCCCAAATTTTAAAAATTTGCCTTTAAGAGAAAAAATATTCAGAACTTTTTCAGTAATCCCACTTTAAAAAATCCAGAGCAATAATTGTATTTTGAAACTCCAACCAATAACAAAAGAAGAAAGAAGAGGAGGATTAAATCCAAAAATAAAAGAGAAGAAAAACAAATTCAGACTTCAATAATGGTGTAACTGAGTTGCCATATAGCTATATTTCCAATGAGCCAAATTATATCCAAATATATCCAATTGTATCCAAAGCCACAGAGGAGGGAAGGGAAAATTCTCAGTATCCAAGTGTTTCAAAAAAAAAAGCAGGGATGAGAGCTATAATCCACCAAGCAAGGAGTATAAACGAGAGTTTCCAATTATAAAGCGCACACTTTCACTTCTTTTTTTCCTGTGCCGTGGCCACGGCTTCAGGGGGGGAGCCCCTCCTTCTTCTTCCCCAAACCACAAACTTTTAAACCGCTCTCTTCTTTCCTTCCGATACCTTCCGATTCTCCAACTCACAAGCCAAACAATGCTTTTTAATTCACCTCTTTCCTTCTTATGTCTACATTCAGGGCTCCCAAAAGCATTTCAAAGCTCCCGTAGGTTACTCAAGCGCCATTATCCGATGGTGGACACAGCTTTCAAATTCCACCATCGCCGCCATTATCATCCCATCTGCCACCCTTCCGTTCCTCTTTCACTTGCTCTTGCTTCATCTCCAGTCTTTTCAAAAGAATCAACTGCCCCCTCCGACCACCGCCGCAGCATCAATTACTTATCTCATTTTCTCGCTGATTTCTCCCACTTTTTTTCACTTTGCCTCCGCTGGTCCCGCTGGTCCCGTTCTCAGCAACTCGACTGGAGAAGCCGCGGCTTCTGTTGCACGCCTCTCCAGCCAAGAATACCTCCCGAACTTTGACCGCCCTACGGCAACTTTTCCAGGCAAACGAGAGAGAATCTTCTCACAGCAAGAATTTTCTAAACTTTGTTCAGTTTAAATCAGGTTTCTCATTGATTATCACTTTGTAAAGTGCGAGCACACAAATCTGCGTGTTACTCGCCGGCCATCTTAGCCACGCCCCCAAGAATAAACATTTTTGAGGGAATGCAAGAGCAAAACCAAATTAGAGAGGAAAGAGCTCACTGGACAAGGAACCACATTAAAAGAGAATATAGCTGAGGAACTCAACCTATCATACATCACTTGGAGGACTCTGAATAGGCTGAGGATGAGAATGCCTAAATGTAAGACCAACATGCTCAAGTGGGGGCTGCTGGTGGATAAAAACACATTGCATGAATGTGGAGTGATACAGAATCTGGCTCATTTGCTGGTCTGCTGATTAATACCAGAAACCGTCACCAATGAGGACACAAAAGAAAGAAAAAAGATTAGGCAAAAACATAATAGTGTATTCACATGTTCCATAAGTCCCTATTCTGGTATGGGTTTGCTGGCAGAAAACCATGTCATGATCTAGTAGAAATATATTCAATACATATAATCACTTCAGCAGAAGAAGTAGAAAAATGTCGCACATGCAGATGAGAAAGATAAATTATGTCTTTCACTAGGACTTGCAGTTTATATCCAACATGATACAGCTGCTGAGAGAAAGAATGATACAGTATGTTTCAAAGATCTAATAAATTAGATTTGCCTTGGATCCATGAGAAAAAAATACAATATTCAGCAATTTCAACTTGAACAGACTCTTCTAATTAAATTAAGTGCCTTAGTGCTTGAGTTAGCAACACTTCAGAAGGTTGATACTGTGAAAGCTTTAAACATTGTTAATCTGGCTCATGTCCCAAAGAGAACCATATTACAGATTGTACAGAATAATTGTACAATGACTTTAATAAATCAAGAGAGGAAAGTAGGCTTGACACATATTATCTAGAATTCAAGTCTGCCTTTTCCTGACACTCAGGACAGTTAATGCTGATTTTATGTGTTATCTTATCACCTCTGACTTATGGTGACCCTATGAATGAATAACCTCCAAAATGTATTGTCCTCAACTCATTTTTGTTCTGCTCTTATAAACTCAAGGCTGTGGTTTCTTTATGGAGTTAATCCATCTCCCATTTCATCTCCGTCTTTTCCTCCTGCCTTTAACTTTAAGCATTATTGTCTTTTTCAGCAAATCCTGCTTTCTCTTCATGTACACAAAAAACATAAACACACATATATGTGCTTACTGGCCAATATTGAGAATTAAGTTTCTTTGGCTTGCCATTAGTTTGTAGCAAATGAAGGACATCTCAAACAGGCTTGACATAGATCTCAAGCTGTGCTATGCATAGAAACAAATATTTTTGAGTGAGAAGCCAGTGTGAAAACAGTACTATACATATAGTCAGAAACAACCTGAAGAGAGAATCCAGTATAATTACATTGCATCAACAGTAATACCTCATACAAAGTCTGCTTCATACAACATCGGATTCATACAACATCGCCTAATTCCTTGAAAAAAGTTGCCTCATACAAAGTCGTGTGACTTTATATGAGGCATTGGGGTTTTCCCAGGTTGTACTGTGCCTGGGCAGTATAAAAGGCAGGACACATGCGTGCATTGCTCTTGTGGGTTTTGCATGAGGCGAAGAGTGTTTAGGAGTGGTTTTGAGCACGATTTTGGATTTTTTTGAATTTTTTCATCAGAATTTTTAGAAACATTCCTGGGATTTTTGCAGCATTTTTCGTGTTCTTGGACAATCAGGATTGTTTGACATGTTTTTGTAATTTTTTAGCCTTTAGACAATGATTTCTTAAAGTTCTGTCAGTTTCCTGTCTGTTTCCTTGACTTTGCCCTGAAGTCTGTGCTGTTACAGTACAATGGATCTCTATGGAAATGACGTTGTATGAGGCATCGTTGCAAGGATTTGGACGTTGTATGAGGCATCGCGGCTAGGATTTTGCATGCCTCATACAAAGTCCAAATCAGTATAAAGTCCAAACTTGTGGAACCAAGTTTGGATGTTGTATGAGGTATCACTGTACTCAGAAATTGCAAATAATTTATTTCAGCTCATTTTTTTATTTGGATAGTTTTAGATTTCAAATTTTAAAAAACTGAGTGTGCATAATATAAAACTAACAGATAGAGAGGAGTGATTTCATTTCCTTTTCATTTCCTTTTCCTACAATTTGTCAAACTTTCAAAACATTACATACAGAAAAAAGCAAAATGGATTCATTTATCACTCTACCTGATATAAGAAAGTCAAAGTGAGGCATGTAAGAACTGAGTTCTTTTATCCACTGAACTATTCCGTATGACACATTTGGCTGACCAGGATCATGATTCATCCAAGATGCCACAGTAAGTGTTATGGATGAGTGAAGATATGAATTCCAGACCCTATAGCCTAAGTTTAATGTCTCAACAACTGAATAACACTCCCCATCCCTAGCCATGAAGACCATTTTGTGACATGAAGCTCCACTGCTGAACTCTGAGGATCCTCAAATACAAAAGTCTGTACTTATGTGTGTGTGTGTGTGTGTTTAATCAAGGTGTAGCTCCCACAACTAACCCAGATGTCCCTTTGTCACGCATATCTGGCATGGAACACACTTTGAGAGATAGTTCTGAGAACATTATATAAACTGGTTGGATAGCTCAATGGGTTCAGGTACAGTAAAACCTCGAGTTGCGAATGGCTTTACTTACTAAAAAGCTTGTAATACGAAAGGAAATCTCAAAAAAAATTGCTTCAAGATAATTTTTTTGAGATAGGAAATTCTTTTTTGGGTCTTCTGACAATTCCCACAGTAGTGGGAGGGTGTTTGGAGCATTTCTGCTCCAGTTTTGAAACTTTTCATCGCATTTTGGCACTGCCAGAAGCTTTCCCAGCAACCAGGAAGTGCTGAAAATTCCTCCCTCTCTGAAACAGCTGATCAGCAGGTACTTTTCCTGCAATTACCAGAGATAAACACTAGATGGCACTGTCGGAAATATGCTGAATATGCATTGAAAATCAAAATACACTTCCAGAGCACAGAAAAAAGCCAAATAAACATCTTTTATCTGTTCAAATCTCTTTATAAAGTGGCCAAAATGCAGCGAAAAATTCCAAAGTGCACTTTATGAAGAGTTTTGAACAGGAAAAAAATACTTCTTTTGCTTTTTTCTGAGTTCTGGAATGTGAGAAATTTTGTTGTTCCTGCAAGGGGACAATGACAAAAAAGATTTATCTTATCTTATCTAGTTTTTTTTTATTTTGCTTTTCAAGGCATTCCTATGGGAAGCCACATTTCGAGATACAAATTTTTCAAGATATGCAAAACCTCAAGGAACAAATTATTTCATATCTCAAGGTTTTACTGTATCTGTTTTCAGAGCCAGAGCTCTGGAGCTTGATTATACTACACACACTACACTTGATCTCTGCCAAAAGGCTGAGAAGTGATGGAGTTTGATTCTCCCCTTTGTCTCCTGCAAGTAGAGCCCACCTGTGTGGACTTCCTTAGACTATACAGTCCCAGGGCACCCTGAGAAAAAAGGAATGGTAAACCATTTCTCTACCTAGGAAAAGCCATGGGAAATTTGCCATAAGTCAGAATTTACTTGATGGCACATAATGATAGAATGAAGGGCAAGGAGACATTTAAACTTATTAAGACTGCAAATGTATTGACGGATTAGTGTTAATTAAGATGAAAATGCTTTACCTCTCGTGTCTGACTCCAGCATTAGTAACACATCAGAGACTTGCTGACTTGAGACCAAAATTGCTGAGATAGCATCTGGAGGAACTAGACAATCTAAGTAAAGATCACACAGATAGGATGTGCTGAACTATTGATAGATTTAAATGTCAGCACTCTGGTGTATAAAGTAAGGCATAATCCTGGAGAGAGGAAGGGAAAAAAAGATAACTGGTAAAAAATAGTGTAAGCTGCTAACAAAAGCCATTTCTCATAAATGTTGCATGAGTGCATGAGTCTGCATATGACTTAACACAGATGAATAATTAGAAGTCAGCAGGGACAGCGTACTACAAATGTCAAATATCAGTCTTTATTAGTGTTTGGCCAGACTGTCAGAAGATTCTAGCTAATGTCATGAACAGAAAGTAATGGAGAATTAAGCATAATGCTTATGCCTTGTTACCAGGCCAGCTTCCTCCATAGCCCCCTGATAAGGAAGCTGATAGATGCTGGGTTTATGGCAAACCAATATCCAAATTTATTCCCAAAGGCTTCCCCAGTGGTCAATTCCTTCCTTGTTATCATGGGGTGTCAGGATCTGTGGCAGCTCTGGTATTTACATGATGAGTTCCACAGAGGTAGCTTTGATGCTTGCAGGAATATACCCCCAGCCTGGAAGGTAGCTCTAGTACTTGCAGAATTAGTCCCTCATCATGCTGTAGCTGTTAGGTTCCATCTGAAAGTCCTAAGGAAGGTTCTGGACCATCATAAGCTCCAACTGGAGGTCCTGAAAAGGTGAACTACATAAGAATAGAGCTCCTCCTCCTGGATCTTGCTTCAGCAAAAAGCATAACTGAACTTCTGTTGCTTGGCTTCTAGATTATCTCTGGTTCCTACCTCCCAAGATCTAGCGTCTTCCTCCCAAAAATGTCTTGTTGTCATGGGGGAAATGTTATAGTCCTTTGAGTTCCAACTGGCCAAGCTAGTAGCTTGGTTGTAGTCTGTACACTTTTGGAACAGTAGGATGATTAGGTTCTGCTAGACCCCTTCAGTGCCTATCCTTCTGCTCTCATTCCCCCAATAGGAGGTCTTGCAAGGAATTTTCATATGAGCCTGCTGCTCAACCAGCTCTTTGGGGATATGAAAGTATATCCTCTTGCCAGTCCAAGAGTCTTGCTTCCTGACCCAAGTAGCTCATCTAAGCTACCCTCTGTGGCCTTCATTGTTCCAGCTTCTTGTTCTGGCCTCAGGTTTCTTTTCCTTAAATGCATCTTATTTCTTTCTCCTCCCCTCTCTCTTTCTGTGCCCCTTTTCAACCTCTTTACTCGGCCCCTCTCCTTCTCTTTCTCCAATGTCTTCTCACTCCTCATTGCTTAGTCTACTTCTATGTCTTATATCCCCAAGTCCATTAGGGGAACTCTGAACTAGGGTTTCCAGGGTGTGAGGGGCCACCCCTTCTGTCCTGGTGCTCGCTCACATACCCACCCACCAATCAGTTCTTTTTACATAGCTGAAGATTGTGATGGCAGCACAGCTCCTAAAAGCAAGTTGTATAGGCAAAGTGGTAGCTGCAGATCCATACATGATCCATGTAACCTGAGCCACCAAGAGGTATAGACCTTCCAAGCATGATTCTACTAGGGTGAGGAGAGACTCCTTGGCTTTCAGGCATGCCCATTCATATTTCTTCACATGACCTGACTCAAGTGGTAGGGATTCTTTTTTCTGGGGTAGAACAACAAGCCCATATCCATCATCTCAGATGTAGAAATTATCACTAAGGTGGTCCGGGCCCTGCCTCCTTGACTGCCTTCTGACAATCCATTGCCACTGCAACTATTCTAGTAGGCCTGACTTAATATCCTGCAAACAGACCTTGTGGCTCAATCAGACAATGGACACCATCATCTATGTATAAGTCTGAGTTCAGGCAAATATGCTAATAGCTCATTCTACAATGCCACCTGCCACTCGCTGTCATCTTTCTCTTTGTGAAATCAACTCTCCCACATGGTGACTGCTGGAAAGGAAGCAAGCTTATGGTCTTTAAACTCTGGCCAAATTTGCCCAGTCCTTCTCCCTCAGCAGCTCCACTATTGCCAGTCTCAAGCTTGGGTGAGAAAGGAACCTTATTGCTAAAGAAACAAAGAGCCACCAAACAGCATGAGAAAGAACTACTGCTACTCCTACTTCTCCCTTAGCACCAAATGGCTTCCCTTGATTGGATAGATAGTAATGTTGCCCTGGATCTGTTTTCAGATGCAAGGGGAATCTGGGAATAAGGAACTGGATGACATTTTTCTTAGTTGTCCTATCTTACTGGGAAGCAAACTGGTTCCCTCGTAAATATTTGGGGGGTGGACCCCTTGATTCCCATTGTCTTCTCCTGCCCAGATAAACATGCACACAAGGAATCTGACCTATCCATTTTATAAAAACATTTGTTCACTCAAATGCATTTTATTTGCTATATTATATATTTATGTATTATGAAGGTACTATACATTCATACCTACATTCATTGAAGAATGACTTTTTTCTGGAAAGGGAAGCATTTTGTAAACATATCACATTCATTGGATGTAACTAATGGGCATGTTTGCCTAGTGTTAATACAAATTGATTTTTTAAAGGGAAGAAAGGACAGAAATGTGACCTTAGCTATGGAGATTTTCTATTTATTTGCATAACATCCTCCTGTACTACATTTATCACTGACAAGGAATGAAATTTATTTTGAGAGTACTGTAAAAAATTTTTTCACAATCATGAGGGTTTCTTTCAACTGTTTTTTTTTAAAAAAAGAAAAACTTCATCATTTTTAAGAATGCATTCAGTGCTTTCTAATTCACCCTCAAAATGGGTGGCTAAACTAATATTATATATTTTCCCTTTTATAATTTTTTGGATAATACGTTACTGTCAATCAAGTCTTACTTTTAGGATAAAAACTGTGGATGAAAGGCATGTGGACATGTGGATTGACTTGGTTTACCAAACTACAGAGTATATGGACTGGATTACTAATCTGTAGAATTGCCCTTGTATTGAATGGCATTGAGGAAATCTTTTATCTGTTTCATAAGCACATAATTGATTGTTTTTCCCTAGCCTAGACTTTTGCATGATAGATACATGATTTCTGTGGCAACAAGGATTTGGCTGACCCGAAAGAGCCTATGGAAGATTTTCTTGATTTTTAGAAACATTTCAGTTTTCACAATGGGTTAGATTACTCCCTCTCAGAAATTCTATACCCCTTTTTAATTCTCATTCAAATTTTCCTGGATACATTTTTATGCGCATTCTCCTGCATTTTCAGGAACCTGTTCTTTGGAATACATAGCAATACATCTTTGCTTCTTAGTCTTATGTCAAAGTCTGCTAAAAGGTGTAAGGATAACAAAGCCCATTATCCTAGTGCCTCAGATTCTATTCCATCTGACAGAGACCTCCATCCGTCTAGGAAGTGAGAATAAGATGTTTTGCTGCTTCAAAGTACATGCGGTTCTGCCCCAGGCTAGGAAAATCTGTGACAGATTTCAATCCTTGCTTGTTTATGCTTATAAGACAACCAGATCAGTTAGGATTTAGCAATGCAAATTAGGTAGCAATAGGTAGATTAGGTAGCAAAATGCCAATAAAGTTCAAAAGGAACTGGAAATCTCCCACCAGTTTATGCAACCTACAGCCTGTGGGTTGGATCTGGCCCACAGCACCAAATAATCCAGCTCCTGCCCTTGCTCCAGCCACTGTTGCCACTGGTGGAATTGACCACAGACTCATTTATGGCTGTCGTAAATGCATTTACGACAGCCATAAATGAGTCTGCAGCTGTCACAAACACATTTATGATAGCTGTAAATGGTGAGGGACCACCAGTCCAGCCCCCTCAACTGTCTGAGGGAATGTGAAACAGCCCCCGACTGAAAAAGGTTGGCAAACCCTTCTCTAGTTAAAAAGTCTTCTGTAAAATATCAAAGCTTTATTATATAAAGGAAAAATAGATTAAATGTCAGTAACACAAAACAGTGCAAAAATAAATCACTATAAATGCCATCTTACTTAATGAGCAAAATAGGGGCTGTGGTGCCCCAGTGGTTAAGAAACTCACCTTGTTAGCTGGAAGGCTGGCAATTTGGCAGTTCAAGACATGGGTACTACATGATGGAATAAGCGCCTGTCTCTGTCTAGCTCCTGCCAACCTAGCAGTTTGAAAGCAAGAAATTGCAAGTAGATAAATAGGAACCACTTTGGCAGGAAAAGATCTTGGGGACATGAAAGGAGCCTCATTCGGGTGTCCCCTGAGTGGAATTTCCCGAGCAAAAATCCTTTCAAACCAGAATAATTTCTGACATGAAATGATTATTATACTTAATGAACAGAAGCATTTAAACTATAACAGTTGTTCACTGCAACTGTTTATCAATAAGCAATGAAGAGTATATTTCTTTATATCACATACAAAGTGATTCCCACCCCCCACCCCATCCCCCAGAATTTCAAGATGAGGTTTGATTCTTCTCAGGCAAAATCCAAAAGAAGCATAGAATTTTCATCCATTCTGACAGGCAGTGTTGTGCAACGTGTCCAGAAAATTACCATTTTGAAGCTCAAGCCAAAATCTTCATAAAGTAGCAATAAACTCTGACAACTGCTTAAGTAAAATCCTTCCAATTCTGTGCAATCCTATACTGTGCAATATTATGACACATGAAAGAAAAAAGCTTGCTTTTTCAGCTGGTAGTTGTATCCCACACTGTTGTATAAACCTCAGAATCCTGATATTTGTCCCCCTTCTGTCTTTTGTTCCTTTGTACTTTGTTTCTCAGATATTTGTCTATAAACATCCCTGACCTCAAGACAGACTAAGTCAGTGGTTCCCAATGTGGGGCACATGCCTCACAGGGAAACTTCAATTCCCAGAAGCCTAAATTGCCACATTGGCTATCAGTGCCTTGGGGAATTGACTTAGACTTCTGGGAATTGAAGTCCAAAAACCAAAATTTGGGAAACACTGGACTAAGCAGAAACAAAAAAGGATAAAATACAAAATTAAGAAAATAAATTATCAGGACAAAATACGAATAAATGAATTTGTGTTCTATCCTTGCCTCCAACATACAGATTTTTAGTCACAGATGTAAAATCTTCTTACATGCTTGTGAAAAATGAACTGCATAGCATCAATAATCCAAGCTTCAAATGAGATTGGCTGGTACATCTGATTATTACTGGTGTGTGGAGTATCCCACTTCTTGCCTTTATAGAAGCAATTTTTTAGGAGGTGGGGTAGTATGTTGAGGGCTAGTCTATCACTATACATTTCATACAAAACCACAATTCACCCTCTGATGGCAAGTTGCAACTGAGTAAAGTGGGTTACATTTTCCTTGCCTCTGAATGAGGTTGTCATTGCCACTATACTAACAGGGAGACAGGAAAGAGAGAACTTTTAAGCCCTCCATGTGTCAGATGTTGGCCTCTTTGATTATACAAAGCCCCACCAACCCAACATGGGAGCCTATACAACTATGTTGGTTGCTCTAGGCCATTGGTTCCCAATGTGGAGTCAGTACATTGGCTGATCAGTGCTTTGGGGGTTTGAGTTAGGCTTCTGGGAATTGAAGTCCAAAGGTTGGAAAACACTGCTCTAGGCTGAGCTAGAAACTTTGGGGCTTGGTCACCTGATTGGTGTATTAAACAAATGTTGGCCAGACAATGTTTTTCTTATCTTGCTATGATTTTTTCAGGATATGAGGCTGTTGTTATATTAAATAGTTGGGCACACAAATTAACAGGTGTGTAAAAAGATAGATGGGAATATTCTGCTCTCAAAGGCCACCTTTTGTTGAAGAGGGGCTCGATAAATGAGTTACCATTAGCAATAGCAATTGCACTTACATACCATCCCATATTGCTTAGTGCACTCTCTGGGTGATTTACAGGTGATTGGCATTTTGCCCCCAATGTTCTTGGTATTAATTTTACTGACTTTGGAAGGATGAAAAAATTGAGTCAACTTTGATTCCCCTTAGGATCAAACATACAACATTTTGGCTACAATACAGCAGTTTGACCACTGCACCACCAATGCTCTTCTCCAGAGTTTCTAAGGGTCCATTAATTCATAGGCCCTTTTGAGGAGCAACCTTTGGGGCAGAAGGTGTGTAATTTCCAAATGTGACTAATATGTGCTGGGGAAGAAACATGATCAGACTTTGTGTAGCATGGAAAAGCTTCAGAGTTTGATAACTAATTCAATAAGGCAGCAGAAAGAACCTGTATCTGCTGTAGTTCCCCACTATCATAGGCCTTATGTAGCAATGAAAGTTAAATTTTCAATAAAGTGTTGCCCTAGTTTTAAAAAATTACACATAGGGGAGCATGGCAGCAACAACATGGCCGTTGCACTCTTTGCCAGCCCTGCCCTCTTAGATACGGGCACCTGGGGTTTGGTGTGGGGCGTGGCAGCATCTCTTATAAAATGGGTGTCCACGCTCGCACCCGCCGCCATTTTGTGGATCGGCTGGGCCGAGAGCGCGTTTGCTCCTGCTCCAGCCGATCCTTTTGAGCTCGACTGCCAAACGGCACCTGAGCTATTCGAGCGGCCTTTACAAGGCCTGGAGGGCACGCTATGGCCCCAAAGAGAAGGGCGCCATCCGGGCCTCCTTCCGTGCAGTGCGGCTTGGCCCCTCAGGCCCAGACCACACCCGTGTAGGCACGGAGTAGCCGAGCCCACGTGGCATCACCGACACCCAGTATCGGGCCTCCCCTGAGCCGGAGGGCTTAAGTCAGGCCTGTGCAGTCGTCCCCTCTTGTGGCCTCGCCCCCATCTAGGCCTTCTGGCCCTCCAGGCCCTCCTGGGGAATCAGGGCTCCCTGCTGGGATGACACAGTTACATATTCGGACACGACCAACAGTGACATTAGCTCATCAGGTGATGAAGGAACGTCGAGGAACTACAGCTTTAGGAACACGGAGTATAGACAACGTCCTCAAAACACTCAATGGTCTACTTTTTTAGGCAAACGAAGACAACAGAGAAAAGCAAGGATTTAGTTTTCAATCTGTCCTCCAGGGTTCTGAGTGAGCATGAGTTCACTTTACTGGGTTTGGGCTTTAATTTCGTTCCCACTCCTTTTTATCAATCATTCAACACACAGGTGGATATGTTCCGGCTTATCCAATTACTTAAATTAAGGCTTTATTTTGGGGATTTTTTGAACACGTTGTCAAGGAAAAATTTGTGTCTAAGTCTAGGTTTTGCCCCAATGTTACCCACCCTTCTATCGAGGTGTTCAAAAGGGTGGTACTCAATGAAATTGACAAGTTGGAACAAAATAGACTCAGGGTTAAACGTAATTTACCACTCCAGGATGTGAAAATACTAGAGGATTTGGGACGTGATGAGTCTATCGTCATAAAACCTGCGGATAAAGGAGGTGGGGTCATGTTGTTAGATAAAGGAGATTACCTTAAGGAAGTTATGAGGCAGCTATCAGACTTGGAATTCTACCAGAAGTTAACTAAGGACCCCACCAAGGACATTGCCAATATCATTAAAGTAGTACTTATAGAGGGTTTAGTACTTAATTACATATCTGACAGGACTTATAAATTTTTGTTAAAGGAACATCCACGGGTGCCTATTTTTATATCCTACCCAAGATACAGAAAATTGTTGATGCACAAGATAGGGTCCCAGGACGACCTATTATTTCAGGGGTAGGGAGCATTCTCGAGCCCTCAGTCAATACATTGATTACCACATCAGAGATTTCACTAAAGATACCAGCTCTTACATTAGGGACTCTTCAGATTTTATAAAACAGGTGGAGGGTTTTAGGGTGCCGGACACGGGTGGTTTGCTCACTATGGATGTAACAGCCTTATACACCAATGTGCCGTTTGATGAAGCCAGGACAGTGGCCCAGGAAGCACTTGAGAAATGGAAAATTCAGCAACCACCTACTCATTTTTAATTGATTTATTAGAGATTTGTTTGGAGAAGAATTACTTTAGATTTGATCAAGATTTGTTTTTACAGATAAAAGGCGTGGCCATGGGGTCCCCCATGGCCCCAGGTTTAGCTAATTTGTATATGATTTCCTTTGAAAAAACATCATTTTGAATGCACAACTTAACCCTTTTTTTCGGAATATTGTATTGTTTAAAAGATTTATAGATGATTTGTTTTTCGTTATAGATGATTCTTCAATTATACCAGATTTTGCCGACTGGTTGAACACACAGAACCCCAATTTAAAATTCACTTATAATTTTGATAGGAATGCTATTCCATTCTTGGACCTGACAGTTTTCATTGCCAAGGATCATCAGTTGTGTGTAAGACTCTATAAAAAAAAGCATGGATAAGAATGCCTATTAGCCATATGAATCATATCACCCCATGCACTTGAAAAACAGCATTCTATTTGGGATATTAGCTAGGGCCAAACAGAACTCTTCGTATGATGAAGACTTTGAGCAATCTGCAAAAGAAATCAGGAACAATTTGATGGATAGAGGGTATCCACAGCATATACTTGAGAACTCATTGACGAGGGTCAAACAAACTTCCAGACAAGCATTATTAACTAGGCAGGATAGATCCAATGAGTCTAAAATTTACTGGTCGATAGAGTACTCTCCTAGGGCTAAAGAGATTAGAAACATAGTACATAAGCATTGGTATTTGCTGTGAGATATTCCTGGGTGTCAGAACAAACCAATGATTGGGATGCGCAGAACAAAAACAGTGGGAAATATGATAACTAGGGCAGATGTCACGCCTCGACGATCGCTAAGAACTAGCCTAGTTAAAGGACACTACAAATGTGGTCAGTGCATAGTATGCAGGTTCGCATGGGAGGCAAAGCAAATCAGTTTTCCTGAATCCAACTTTTATAAAACTCTCAATTTTTTTAGTAACTGCAGCAGCCAATACTGCGTATATCTATGGATATGCCTGTGTGGACTTAAATATGTGGGTAAATGCTCTTGCAAACTGAAAATTCGACTGACGGAACATCGCTCCAGGATTAGGGGGCAGGTGGAACAGGCACCATTAGTAAGTCATTATCTTGAAAAAAATCACCAGGATACAGATTTTACCTTTGTTGTATTGGAGAAGCTGACTGATGCTAGTGGGAGGGGGATCGATATAGAACAACTATTACTACAAAAAGAGGCATACTACATCCATAGATTAAATACCATTCACCCCAAGGGACTAAATCAGGAATCCGATCTTTCGTGTTTTCTATAAAAAATTCATTATGACACAGGTGCAGGGAGTTGCGGGGCCCCAAAGCAAGCACAGGTGAAGCAACATGTGTTGATCTATTTAAGGTTAGCAAATAGATGGAAGGTAACGTCCCGCAAAGAAACTGTTGAAATCAGAAGGACGCGATAGAAAAAACTGGTAAGCTGCATTAGGTTGATAGTGCATACCGAGTTGCATGTTTGTTTTAGGAATTAATTTATGAAACATGTTAATCTTTGTAATTTTGCAATTTTTCAGATGTGATTAAAACTCCCCTGATGAAAAGTTGAAATGTCTAAAATTAACCGGCTAGACATCGGAAGTGTTCAATAATTCAAAGATACACAAGAAAGGACTATTAGTTGAAGAGGATTTATCTCATTTAAAATATACAAGAAGATAATTAAGTTGAAGAGAATATATCTGTTTTTGGTTGACATTGGACTTACATTGTAAAACTGCTGAAAAGATCACAAGAAGCTTGTTATAGCACGTGTATGAATTTAATACAATTTTTATTTTACTGAAGTCAAGTACATCATTATTTTCATTGTGCCAGCACCAACGGTCTTTTGTGTCTGTACCCAGTTATACCGTTTGGCCGTTTCTCTGAGAACATCGATGATTGTTGGGTGGCAGGGCAGCCTGTCTTAGGTGGGCCACCTCAGGCCGAAGCTGAGTGGCCACAATTGGCTGCTCAATTACAGCGTCGGGTCGAGCTGTTGGAGGCTGCGCAGCTTACCCTGCATGGCCAACCTCAGCTCCCTGACCACCCCCGCCAGCCGGGCTCGGCTCAGGCGGGTCATCCTGGTGAAGGAGGATCATCAGGTCTATCGAGCTCGAATGCATTCCCGAGCTCCGACGCCCATCGTCAGCTGGAACCCCCAGTGGGGGCGGCTGGGGGGTGCAGCATTTGAGTATGGCAGTCAAATTAGATCACACAGTGCTACTGCTACTTCCACGATTGGCGTTCAATGGCCTTGGCCTCAACAGGCGCCTAACGCCTTACTGACCCCTGTGCCGGCTGCTCCTGTTACACAGGTTAACACATGGAGAGCTCCTTATCCTCCTGTCCTGCCTGGGGTACCACCGGCTTGACCCAATGTACCATACCCGGTATGGGTGTATGGCCCTCCTGTTAATGCTGTTTACCATTCTGACCCGGCATCTGCCATGCCTACTGCCAGTTACTCCCTGCCACTTGGTGACCATCTTTTGCCAGCCACCAGGGATAAAATATGGCAGAGAGAATACATGGACATTTTTAGTTTTCTTAATAGGGAGCCTACCAGGGAGGAGAGGATGATCAGGACAAGGAACTGTCCTGTCGTCGCAAGACCCCACATACTTTGGCCGATTGGCTGCCGGCCTACCTGATATACGCTGCTGTGTATCTGAGGGCTCGCCCGGATTTGGCGATTCCCATGATACAATACTTATACACAATATACAGAGGGTATGTGGATTTCCGTGGCCCATCATGGCTTGCGTATGATGAGGAATTTAGAATGCGGGCCACTCTTCATCCGGAAATGCGCTGGGATGAACTGAATCAACTCTTATGGCTACTATACATGATGCCTTCCTGGCCCACAGCTGGGGACTGCTATCACTGCGGTCATGCGGTACAGCGGCCCAGCATTGCACAGTTTTCCCGCCAGCCGGCGGGGCAGGGGGTTCCAGCCCACCTGCTGTGCTGGAGTAATTCATCCTCAGGTACCTGCAACAGAAGGCAGTGTAAATTCCATCACAAGTGTCCTACATGCTCAGGACCTCATTCCGTTTCTGCCTGTCCCCGGGCCAGAGGGTCCCGTGGGAGGGGTCATGGACAGCAGGGGTGGGCAGAAGTTCTTCTGATGCGGCAGCAACTACAAAAGGCCCCCTCCCCAATTCAAATTATTGTCTTAGAACGATGGTTGCGCGTATCCCCTAAAAGGGTCGACACAGTTTATTTGTTAGAAGGTTTTACCTGTGGTTTCTGCATTCCTTTTACGGGTGTACGTGCACCCCAGGACACTCCTAATTTGCGATCACTCTGGGGTAAGGAGGATATAGCCAAGGAGAAGATAGTTAAAGAAATCAAGGGAGGGAGGGTTGCAGGTCCTTTTGATCACCCCCCATATGCTAACTTGAAGGTATCTCCACTTGGCTTGGTACCTAAAAGTCCTCCGGTGAATTTTGCTTGATTCACCATCTGTCCTACCCAGAGGGTTCGTTGGTCACTGATGCTATACCGGATGACCTTTGTTCAGTCCGGTATACATCTTTTGATCAAGCCTTACAAATGGTTTGCTCATGTGGTTGCGGGGCGCTACTGGCTAAGTGTGATAATAAATCAGCTTTTCGATTGTTGCCAGTACACCCCGATGACTTTAAGTTACTAGGTTTTTATTTTGAGGAGAAGAATTATGTTGACAAGGCTATGCCTTTTGGCTGTTCCATTTCATGCTCCGCCTTCGAACGTTTCAGTACTTTTTTACCTTGGGCTTTTGTTCGGAGGTCGGGGTCCCAGGCCTTGGCCCACTACCTGGATGATTTCTTGTTCGGTGGTGGTCACAGTTCGAGCTCATGTGGGCACCTATTGCTGACCTTTCAGGAGCTTATGTCCAAAATTGGGGTGCCCCTCGCCCCAGAAAAGACAGAAGGCCTGGCTACTACTCTCACGTTCTTGGGCATAAACACCCTGGCTCAATCGTCCCGGTTGCCCAGAGAGAAGGTAACCCGTATCTCTGAGGCGATAGTGGCCATGTTGGCTAAATGTAAGGTGTCCCTTTGTGAGTTGCATGTGCTTCACGGGTACCTCAATTTTGCTTGCCAGGTTGTCACCCCAGGCAGGGCATTCACCAGGTGACTGTGCGATGCAATGGTTGGTCTGTCCAAGAAGCATCACAGGGTGCGACTCACGAAGGGTATGAGAGCCGACCTATCAGTATGGCTCACTTTCCTTAATGAATTTAATGAGGCTTCCTTTTGGCGCAGTGAGCTGGTTGCTACACCCCAATTTCAGGTCCAGTCTGATGCGTCGGGTGCTTTCGGCTACAGCATTTATTGCCATGGCTGGTGGGCCTATGGTAGATGGTCCGACAAATGGCAGGGCACCGAGCTGCTAAGGGACCTGACATTCTTGGAATTCTTTCCTATACTAGGTGCACTTATGTTATGGGGTGAGAGCTGGGCAAATTCTGTGGTACACTTTTGATGTGACAATGCCGCCGTAGTGTACATTGTCAACACCCAGACTTCCCGTTCACCTAGAGTCATGGCCCTAGTCAGACAATTTGTGTTATGATCCTTAAGCCTTAATGTACTTTTCAAAGCCAGACATGTTCCAGGCATTAATAATGATATTGCTCATGCTTTATCCCTCCTGCAGATCTCCCAGTTTCGTGTCTTAGTGCCAGAAGCCGAAGAACTTCCGTCACCACTTCCGACCGAGATGTGGAATTTGGTGAGGAGAAGTGAGCCTGGCGATTGGCATGTCACTGGCCGTGTGTACTCGTACGGCGTATCAGCAAACATACTTAACTTTTTTGGCATTCCGCAGAGACAAGCACCTGCCCGATATATGGCTATTCCCTGTTGACCATATACTCCAATACATGGTGTACCTTCACTGTGAGGGATTAGCCCCACACACCATTGGCACTCGCCCCTCAGCTCTGGCCTTTGCTGCCCAAGCACAGGGTTACATGGATAACACAGGTGATTTCCGTGTTCACCGGGTTTTGGAGGGGTGGATGCGTGAACGTGGCTGCTGCCCGGACACATGGCAACCGGTTTCCCCAGCTCTGCTTGCAAGCCTAGCTAGGGCATGGCTTAACCTTTGTTATGATCACTTTGAGGCATCTCTTTTCCATTCAGCCACCACAATGGCCTTCTTTGGTGCCCTTAGGATCAGCAAGTTGGTGGCTCTTTCAAAACATGATGGGTCACGTAGGGCTTTAGAATTGGCCGATGTTTCTTTTCTGCATGAGTTGGCCCAGCTGAACATTCGTTCATCCAAGGCTGACCAACAAGGGAAGGGTAGTTCTGTTACACTCCTTAAGTGTAGTTTCACCGAGATCTGCCCTGTGAGGGCCCTACATGCCTTTGTGGCAGCGCGAGTTTCCCACCCAGGCCTGCTATTTTGCCACCATGATGGGTCCCCACTCACTAAGTTTCAATTTTGGAAGATTGCTGGGACTGCCCTTTCTAATTTAGGGTTCCCGGTGGCTCGTTACGGCACCCATTCCTTTCGTATAGGCACTGCATCGACAGCTGCAGCATTTGGGTACTCCAAGGCAGACATACGAAGGATGGGCAGATGGGGGTCTGCACGGCATTGGACTGGGGTTCCCATCTCGGTTTACGTGCAATGGCGCGTCTTCGGTTGTATGGTTTGCGCGGAATGAGGTGGCGGGAACTGATGCCATTCCTTATGTCAGTTAGGGACGCCGACCCTCCGGATATATTAATTATACACCTGGGAGGCAATGATCTTGTGCAGATCACAGCCTGGGGTTAATTATATCTGTGCGCAGGGACCCTGAACTTTTGCACCAGATGTGGCCGCGGACGCAGTTTTTATGGTCCCAGATCATACCACGTTACTATTTCAGGGGAGGAATAGATCCTCGTGGTTTAGACCGGGCCCGGCGGTCAGTTAATAGGGCTGTGGCCCATTTTCTAGCTGAACATGATTCGGGGACATCGGTCCAACATCTGGGGATATGGTTACAGAACCCTAGTCTGTACCGTAGAGATGGGGTACACCTTTCTGTTAGAGGCATGGACCTCTTTTTGGAGGATTTGCAAGTGGGCCTGGTGACCGAATTGACAGTTGGGGGGGGGGGGCGGTGAGTCATCGGAGACGCCTCCCCATGTGGCAGGTAGCACTGGTAAGGAAAACGTGAATGACCCATAGGTATCCGGCAGGTACGCAGTTGATTGGCCAACCCAAGGAAAAGGTACAGGGAAACTGGGGCTGGCCGGTCAAGGGTGGACCACGAACAGAGTGATGCTATGATCTATGCAGCCTGCATCACCTTGATATTTTACCAGATATACGTCAGATGCTGGAGGCAACAAGTAGCATCCTGACTTAGGTCAACAATTTGTTTCATCTGTAAACAAATTGCTACAATCGAATACAAAGTAGCCAAATATGATTGGCAATTAAGGTTGGTTCCTTACCAGTGCTATTGCGGCCCATTTGCCTTAACAGTGTTAAGGAAAGTTTAAAGTTTAAAGTTCTAAGTTAAGATGAGGTATAATCAATAAAGTGGCCCAAAAGTTTTAAATCCATTACTGGTGTCCATGTCTTTATTGGAGAAGTGGGCTGGCAAAGGCATCTTTATTTCAGGTGGGGAGATAAATGCCCAAGAAATCAGTACTGTTTGTTACTCTGATAAAGGGTTAGAAATAGTGATTTCATCTTCTATAATATGGGGAAATTTGCACTGAAAACCGGTGGCGGCAGTGGTGGCGGCAACAACAACAACAACAACTCCATGTCAGAAATTATTCTGAGTTGAAAGGATTTTTGCAGAAGTAACTCCGCTCAGGGAATGCCCAAATGAGGTTTTCTTCATGTCCCCAAGCTCTGGGACAGAGACAGGTGTTCAATCCATCATGCAGTACCCGGGTCATTAACTGTCAACTTTCCAGACTTCCAGCTAACAAAGTGAGCTTCATAATCACTGAGCCACTGCAGCCCCTGTTTTTCTCCTGATAACATTAGCATTTCAAAATGTCCAATGAATTAGTCATAACAGTAATTATGAAATAAATGTTACAATATCTTAAGTCATCTACTTTCTGATAATATACTTATTAGCAGCCTCTGAGAAAGAACTACACTCTTGCTCAAGCCACCAATTGAATTTCATTATTTTTTTAAATTTTATTAAGCTTTTATTAAGAACTGAAATAATACAAAAACAAATAATGAAAATAATACAAAAATAATACAGTAACAAATCTATACATTATAAAAAATACCTAAAGCAATAAAACAATATAACCCGACCACCTGTGCTCTGTCGGGGGATGTCGGCAGGGGTTTCTTGACCATTTACCTTCAATTCTGTTTCCAAAATTGGATCATGTCAGGGCTTGGGTTAAACTTGTTATCACCTAATAAAGCGAAGTTGACAAAGGAACCCCAAATCTCCCAAAATGGTGTCTTTATTGGTAACCCCTTTTTCTGGTGAACTTGGATAGTTAATTTCTCATTGAGAGCCAATTGCCAAACATCTGCGTACCATCTAACTTTATTAATATTATTTCCACTCTTCCATTCCTTGGCAATTAGCTGTCTGGCTACCATCAATAAAGATAACAATAATTCTTTTTTATTATTTTCCAGATGTAAATCATCCACTTCACCTAGTAATACTATCTTTGGACTTAGCACTATTGTTATTTTTAATATTTTATTCAATTCTTCTTCTATAACATCCCAGAAATTCCTCATTTTATCACACAGCCACCACATATGAATATAAGTCCCTTTTCCTTTATTACATCTCCAGCATAAATCAGAGTTTTTATTATTTATTAAATGTAATTTTGCTGGAGTAAGATACCACCTCCAAAGTACTTTACAATTATGTTCTTTTTCCTTTATTGAAAGTGATTTCATACTTCTATGGGTCCATTTCTTTTTCCAGTTCTCATCTTTTATTATAATTCCCAAATCCTCCTCCCAAGTTTTTTTAAGCCAGTGCTGAGTATCTTCACTAGAATTTAGCAACTGATAAATCTTACCCACTAAACCTTTTAAATTCTTTTTACCATTCCTTACTTCAAGAGTCAGATTTTCAAAGGGGGTTGATGCCCGGTTTATTGTATTGTTTTCCCTCATCTTTCTATTCCACGCCTCCATCTGTAGTTCTTGCAACCAGTTTAAGCCTAACTCCGCATAAATACTTTTTCTTTGGAAGATGGTATTACAATTATCAATCCAATCCGTGATTAACAGAGCTTTTTTGCGTGTTAAAATTTCTCTTGTACTTATTGTTACCTCTAAAGGACAATTTTGTTGGTCTAAAATTTCCATTATGGGCGAAGAATTTGGAGATAATATTGGTTTTAATCCTTTCCATATTCTGAATATATTCTTTAAAGAAAAATTACAAAATCTAAATATTAATAAAATTCAACATCATTTGAAGTTATTCGAGCAAGTTACAGGATTAAAAATAAATTGGAATAAAACAGAAGCTATTACTTGTAATCTATCGGAGGGGGAAAAGAAGAAAGTAATGGAGAAATATAAATTTAAAATAAGAGATAGAATGAGATATTTGGGAATAATGGTGTCAGATGAAGTTAAGGATTTGTATAAAATCAACTTTAATAAGTTTAAAAAGGAAATAAAAAGAATTAAGGATCAATGGAAATCATTGAAAATATCATGGTTTGGGATGATAAATTTGTGCAGGATGAAAATTATGCCAAAACTAAACTTTTTATTTGAAAATTTACCAATACAAATAAAAGAAACAGAGCTTAAAATCTGGCAGAAATTGATAAATGAAATCTGTAACAACGGAAAAAAGCCAAGAATTAATAAAAGTTTATGGTATTTAAAAAACAAGTTGGGAGGGCTAAATATCCCGAATGTTAAACTCTATTACAGAGCTTTCAATTTAAAGAGAATTATTAAACTATTAAGTCAAAATTGTGCGCAAAAATATGAATTAGATTATATAGAGTTTAGAAATTGGAAGGGCGAATTATTTTTAGGTGAGATAAGAACTAATCCCCAATTGAATTTCATTAATTTCACTGATGTTTGCTGACATTTGCATGAAACCCAGCCCTGTGAGAAGATGCAGATTGAATGTAAAAGGGAAGACAAGCAACACTGAGTGGTTGTCCTGGGCCCCCTCTCATATTTGGACAGCTCTGAGGAAGAGGAGCAGTCAGGACCAAAAACCAGTTCGGATCCTGGGCTGACTTCTCTAGCCAATCAACTGTCAAATGTAGCAGCAATCGAGGAGTCATGCCAGCTGAGATCTGACAATTCCAGGCATTCAGATCCTGTGGTAGGCATTACAGAATGGAGGGCTGCATGCAGGAAGCTTCAAAGGAAGTCTCCAGCTGTCTCAGATTAGTGGTTGCGCTCGGCTAATCATGGGGCTGAGTTCCCGATCAGAATAACACAAGTGTGACAACCTGTATCTGTACCATGCCTGACTTTTTGACCTGACCATTGATATGACTGCCTCCCAATTACAGACTTCGGAAATGGACTTGGCTTTGCTTATCAAACCTTCCTGCCCCGATCTCAGAACTGGACTTCGACCTCATTATTTGGACTCTTCCACTCTGGATTCTGAGTAATGGAACTCTTACAGATAAATCCCTGCTCATTCTCCTCACCCCAAACCATTGTATAAAATCAGCTACCTGTCAGATGAGGCAATACTATTTCAGTGAAAACAATATGCTACTATGTTATCACTACACAAGAGTGCAGCAAATGCTATTGTGTGGCAGAGCAAATCTACATTCTACAAGGCAATTCTAAAAATAGGGTAAAAGGTAAAGGTTGTCCTTCCTTGAAACCTAGTTGCATCTGACTCTAGAGTTTGAGGTGGTGCTTATCTCTGTTTACAGCCAAAGAGCCAGCACTGTCTGCATCTGCAGACACTTCCATGGTCATGTGGCAGGCATGAATAGATACAAGAGTACACAGAACACAGTTACCTTCCCACCAAAGCAGTACCTATTTATCTACTTGCAATTTCTTGCTTTCATATTGCTAGGTTAGCAGGATCTGGGACAGAAATGGGAGCACACTCCATCGTGCAACACTTGGGTCTTGAACTGTTGACCTGCCGAACTTCCAGTCATCAAGTTCAGCATCTTAACCACTAAGCTGTTGCAGTCCCATAAAAATGGGGTACCTTGAATAAAAAATTACAACTTTTAAACAGGGCTTTGGATCAGCACCACATCTGGCACAGAAGAAGTAGACACTCTCATGTTACTCTTTGCAAGTTATGATATTTAAGTATAGAATAGATTTATTCCTCCCATTCAGACATAAGTGACCATTTTTCCCCAGCACATTCAGAATTTCCTGAAATACAGCTCAAACTCTAAAAATCATTTATATTTAAGATTTTAATTACCTTACACCATTTTTTATTTGCAGCAAATCCATTCTGAAGTTGTAGAAATATTAAAAAGTTAGGCACTCATTTTAATCACTAGCCCTCCCTTTTAAAAGCCGCTTGAATTTGGAGGAGAAGTAAAATGCCATTTGGTGTGATCCCCATGTCTAGATATAATTTTGCTCCTCCAATTGGGCTGCAGCAACCTTATCAGCTGCAGCCATGGCAGCTACTTTCCAGCTGATAGGTGACACACTCCCCCATGAGCAGGCAAACAGCTTTTACTCCCACATTCCATGCTGCTTAAATTCCAGGAGGCTGAGAGAATAATTGACAATATTTTCTGTTCCTTTCATCCTGCTGCAGAGCAGCAACTCAGAAAATACTGAGTCACAGGTTTAACATCACTTAACTCTTGACCCCTACACATATATGCAACAAAGCAGTGGCCACAGTTGTTTTGCACTATTTACTTTATTTCTGCATTTTAATTTATTTGCCCTGTGTGTATATTGCATCCCTATGAAAATCAATTTACAAGTATCAGCAGCCACTCAAAAATACTAAATGTAAATATATGCATACATATTCAGATGAAAACCCTGCTGAAAACTGATTTTGTTACATTTCTTTTTTGTCAATATGCACTTCCAACATTTCTGAATTTTTTTATATTTAAGATATTAATTACCTTACACCATTTTTCATTTGCATCAAATCCATTCAGAAGTTAAAAAGCAGGGGGACACCGGATGAGCTGCCGCCGCCGCCACCACCACCATGTTTTCTGGCCCCGGTGGGGGCGAAGAGGCCCTCCCAGCCACTCCATGTGCCGGCGCTGCTGGGGCCCCCTCCCCCTTGGACTCAAAGGGTGGAGAGATGCCAGACGAGCTGCCACTGTCGCTGCGCTTTCTGGCCCCAGTGGGGGCGAAGAGGCCCTCCCGGCTATTCCACCTGCTGGCGCTGCTGGACCCCACCCTCCCCCATTGGACTCAAAGGACGGGGAGACGCAAGATGAGCTGCTGCCACCGCCGCACTTTTTAGCCCCGGTGGGGGTGAGAAGAGGCCCTCCTGACAACTCCACCTGTCGGTGCTGCTGGGCCCAGCCCTCCTCCCTCAGACTTAAAAGGCAGGGGATGAGATGTCATTGCTGCTAACACATTATAATGTAGCTGTTATTATTTGTGGATTTGGTGGGTGGTCTTGGCTCATTTTTTATTTATTATTATGAATGGGTTATATATTTGATGTGATATTTTGTTTTGTAATTTGATTTTGTAAATTGCTTTTTGAATTGTACTGTATTATATTGTATTGATTGAGATGTTGTTGCTACCTTGAGTCAGCCTTGGTCAGAGAAAGGTGGGGTATAAATTAAAAATTGAATTTGAAGTTGTAGAAATATTAAAAAGGTAAGCACTCATTTTAAACACTAGCCCTCCCTTTTAAAATTGCTTGAAGTTGGAGGAGAAGTAAAATGCCATTTGGTGTGATCCCCATGTCTAGATATTAAAAATATAAAAATTATAAATTTGAACTAATAAATAAATAAATTTCTGCAATGAAGATAAAAACTTTAAAATGGGTGTTATTTTTATTTCTCCTCTTTCTCAGTGAAAAAAAGAATGTTCCACACAACATAAGATAGGTAATTGTTATTGTTAATGATATTGGTCTTTATACCTTAGCTTCTGTGAGAAATTTTTTATGGATGATCTATGTTCAACTATGTCTAGCTAGAAAGAAGAACATAAATGAGTTACAACCTGCATACTGTAGAGAAAGGTAAAACTCTTTGAATATCATTTTGGGCATGATCAACATTGGCATCAATGCTAGGTCATGACTAACTTCAACACCCTCTTAAGCCAGAGACTTAGTCATAATCCTTCAGCAAATGTGTACCCATGAAGATTTAATTCTTTCAACTTAAGTATTCAATTGAACTTTACTTTGCAGCTGCCTGTCCCTTTTAAGTCAATTCTATGTTAGTAGCATAAGAATATAATTTTAAACACTAATCCAAATAATAATGACAGCGGCAGACTATTTTAAATAAGTAGGACTGTTTTGCCTGTTTCTAAAAATGGTTTATCTGGCATAGATGTTGGGTCAATAGTATGTTAATAACCAAATGCATACCTCAGTCATTCTTTGTTGTTGTTCAGTCGCACAGTAGAGTCCTGTACCCCAGGCTCCTCTGTCATCTGCTATCCTCTGCAGCCCAGCCAGATCTACACCCACCACTTCAACGATGCCATCCAACTACCTCATCCTCTGCTGCCCCTTCTCCTTTTGCTTTCAATCTTTCCTAGCATCAAGGCCTTCTCAAGTGAGTCCTCTATTCTTATTTGGTGGCCAAAATACTGTATTTGTCAGCATATAAGACACATTGGAAAGTATAAGATCAATCAATCAATCAATCAATCAATTTAATTTGTACCCCACCTTTCTCAGCCAAGGCCAACTCAAGGCAGCAAACAACATATTCAAATAATATAACAACAAAGTAATAATACAAAAGTACAATGAATTCAAAATACAGTTCAATACAAAGTAAGCATAATATCAAAATAGAAAAATACACAGTATAGTTACATCAAAAATACAGTAAATATAAGAATAATACAACAATAATACAATGAACCCAGTGTAGCAAGACCCCCATGTCCGCTGGAAAAAGTCGCAGGAGCTACCACTCCCCCCGACAACTCAGGGGAAGGAACTCCGCGCCTCGGCCGGCGCAGCAAAGGTGGCCATGGCAGTCCAGTTGGCCCCAGGATGACAGCAGCTGCAAGGGCACTGACATCGGTCTTCATGCCGGCATTGGCTCCAGCCGGGACAAAAAGGGGGTTAGTCCCAGGAGCAGCAACTGCAGTGGGGCACCAATTGAACCCCGCTGGGCTCGGTGGTGGCTGGAGCAGCTTTTGAGGGTGATGGAAAGGCCCTCAGGTGCCACTCGTTCTTTGCTAGCTGGCCGCCAGTCAAAAACCCCACTGGGCTCAGAGGTGGCTGGAGCGGCTTTTGAGTGCGGTGGAAAATCAAACAGCTCCCGAGGGCACTCGAGACTGCCCTCAGGTGCTGCTCATCCTTCTGCCCTGCCAACCACCAGTCGAGCGGAGGTGAAGGTCTAGGTGGTGGAGCAACCGGCTTTTGAGGGCATCAAGACTGTACCCCATTATTGTACCAAAATAGCCCACTATAGACCACTATTTACAGTACAAGATGCACTCAATTTTTCCAGTGTATTTTAAGAGGGAAAAGTGAGTCTTATACACCAGTAAATAGGGTACTTGAGCTTCAGCTTCAGTATTTGTTCTTCCAATGAGCAGTCAGGGTTTATTTCTTTCTAGATCAGTCATTCTTAGCTGCTATTTAAGACCACTTGCCTTTAAGGTAATTGTGATCAGCCCAGTGATGACAGGGATGGTGCAAGAAAATAAAATAAATAATGTTTTTCAGCGACACATTATAGGAGTCTGTCTTATTGTTCAAGAGAACTTGAAGGCATTTAGTATATTTTAAGAATCTCGGCGTGGCTAAGATGGCCGACGAGTAACATCTTGATCCGGACGCTCGCGCCTATCAAAGTGGTAATCAATGTGATTGAGCAAAATGGGAAAATTTTAAAGTGGTAATTTTTGGCGATAAGACTCCTGCTTGCCTATTTGGAAAGTTTTTGAAAGTTTTGAGGTCGGACGGTCGAAGTTTGGGAGGCTTTCCTGGGCAGGCGAGGCTCGCGACGGAAGCCGTGGCTTTTCCTGCCGAGGAGCCGAGAACGGGACCAGCGAAACGGAGGAGATTTGTGGAGGCAGTGGAATTGGCAAGAAAACAATCGTATGTAAGTGCATGAAAGACTATATGGAAAAGTTAAAATTAACTGGGGATTTTGCTTAGAAGAGCCTGGACTTGGAAGCGGGTGGAAGTGGATGAAATCGGGCGGTCGTCCCGTTAATGGCGGCGGGCCTGGAAAACGAAAGTGATTTTGTCCTGGTTTATGGCTTCCCTGCGCCCCAGGAGAACCGCGGCGTGTTTTGGCGATAACAAAGTGGCCTAAGAAGTTCTCGTCTGGGCTCCAGTATTGGAAGGCTGCAGTGTGTTCCCAGTTTAGAGTGTGTGGGGAAAGTCTGCCGTTCCACAGAGGAAGAAGGGGGGGTTTCCCCCTGAAGCTAATGTAACCGCTGGAAAATGGCACTTTGATTTGTCCGCTTCAAGAGAAGGCTTAACTTGTTGTTGTTGTTTTTTTTTAAAAAAATCTTTTTATTAAATTTTTGACAGACATACAAGAAAAGAAAAACAATAACAATACAATATAATAATCAGTCAAAAACAACATCAATACAATGTTGGCTAAAATTCATAGGAGCTAGCACATAATAGTACTTAAACTAATTATTTACCATATAACCACCAATATTAGATACCACATTGTAAATTATTACACAATCATAACAATAAAAGCTTTCTGTGCTACCACTAATATTATTTTTTAATAGTTACACATCACCCTGTGAATATATACAATGCCCGGAGAGTTTAGTTTCTACTTCAACTCCAAAAACCTCTTTGAGATGGTACAGGTCCTGAACTATCATTTACCATAAGAGAATGATCCACAAACGGTTTCCATATATTCCAGAACCTATTCTCTTTTAATTTATCTCGTTTTACTTTGATCTCCCATGTCAATTTGTCGTTCAATGCTAAACTCCACATTTCTTTATACCACTCTCCAATCTGTATATCTACATCGTTTTTCCAATTTCTAGCTATGTATTGTCTACCTGTAGTTAATACAATTTCCAGTAATTCTTTTTCCTCCTTATTCAGACCCAAACCTTCCACATTTGTTAGAAGAATGGTACCTGACACCAACTTAACGCTTTTACCCATTATTTCACCAAACTCCCCTTCTATTCTTCCCCAAAAATCCCTTATTTTTTTACAACTCCACCACATGTGTTCATATGTTCCATCCGTTTCTTAGCATCTCCAACATAACTTGTCTCTTTTATTATCCATCTGATAAAGTCTTATTGGTGTCAAGTACCATTGCCACAACATTTTAAAATTGTTTTCGTTAATTCTTACACACATTGTTCTCATAATCCTCTTTTTCCATTTATTTCTCCATTCAACCTCCCCAATTTGTATATTCAAATTTTGTTCCCACTTCCGTTTCAAATCTTCCTGTGGATCTTTACCCTTATTCAATATAGTATAACGTTTGCTTACAAGACCCTTAATGCTCTTTTCCCCTTTTCTGATCTTTATTACCAATTCTTCAAATTCCGTCTTTGTTCTACCTATCCCTACTTCTCTTCTATATTTTTTATTCCAGTTATCCACCTTTAATTTCTGAAACCAATCCAAATTTAACTTCTCAAATATTTTTTTCTCTTGGTATCATCATCGCAAGCTTTTAACCAGTCCTTCAGTAAGAGCATCTCATTTTTATCCAATATTTCATTTTTTTCCTTATCTAATTTTATTGGAAAACACACCATATCAGTCAATTCCAAAATTGGAGAGAGATTTGGGACCATATCTTTCTTTACCTTTTCCCACACCTCCATGAGCCCTCTCATCATAGTATTATTTGACCTTTTTGGCTTGTCCTTTATTCCCAAAAAAATCATATTACCAATATTTCTATACTCTTTCAACTCCAGTTCCTCCCAAATTGCCTTTTCTCTTGCCAAAATCTTCACAACATTCTTGATTTGGAATGCTTGATAGTATGCTAACAAATTTGACATGCCCAAACCCCCTTCTTTCTGAGACAAATACCAAAGATTCTTTGAAAGTCTAGATTTTTTACCTCCATTACAGAAACAATTAAACATCTTTTGAAACTCATTAATTTCCTTCTTCTTCAAATGGATCGCTAGTGCATCAAATAAAAAATTAATCTTTGGTAGCAATATCATTTTACAAATTGCAATCCTTCCGAACCATGACAGCTTCAACTTCTGAAACTCTTGTATTTTACTCTTAAATTCGACTTTCAAGCTGTCATAGTTCAATCGTTTAAGTTCTTCTAATTTATTTGAAATAATTATCCCCAGATATTTCAGCTTATCTTTAATTTGTATATTAAGTGTCTCCACTATCCTTCCCATCTTGCCTACCCCCAAATTACACAGCATCAATTCTGATTTATCCCAATTTATCATTAATCCGGTTATAGCTTCAAATACCTGTAGTTGATCTTTAATCCTATCCATTACCAACTCCGGATGTTTCACCATAAGCAGTGTATCATCCGCATACATGCTCACTTTATTACCCATTATCCCTTCTTTATTTAAATCATCCCTTATATTTTTAGCTAATATCTCCATTGCCATAATAAACAGGATAGGAGATAATGGACATCCCTGCCTAGTACCAGCCTCAAGCTTTACCACATCAGTAACCTCCTCGTTTACTCTGATCCTAGCATTCCCTTTTTGATATAATAAATCTATTACCCTTCTAAATCTGTCCCCAAACCTTGATTGAAGACCACTGTAATGAATCAAATGCCTTAAAAATATCTAATGATAATAAGCCCACCTTTTCCTTCGTTTGATTAACATTGTCAATTAAATCTAATACCCTTCTAGTCAAATCCGCCATGTGCCGACCTTTTAAAAACCCAACTTGATCAACATTTATGTATTCCCCCATAAAACCGTTTAGACGATTGGCCAATATTGCTGTGAAGATTTTGGCATCCTGATTTATAAGAGAAATTGGTCTGTACGATTCCACTCTTTCCAGGTTCTTACCAGGCTTTGGCAGTAGAACGATTGTAGTGTTATACCATGAAGTCGGGATTGGTCCTCCATCTAAATTATAATTATATAGCTTCACTAATTTTGGAACCACCACTTCTTTGAATTCTTTATAAAACTCTGTCGATAATCCATCATCCCCCGGAGCTTTCCCCATCTTCAACCCGCTAATTACCTCATTAACCTCTTTATCATTGATCCTTTCCTCCATTTTCTCTCTATGTTCTTGTTTTATTCCGTTCCCTAACTGTCTCTCCAACATCTTTTCGAGCCTCTCCAAATCTACCTCCTTTTTTGCATATAATGCTTGATAAAATTCCCTCACAATTTTGCATTTATCTCTGTTCTTATTACACCTTAAACCTTGTTTATTAACCAGTACCCCGATTTCTCTTTTTTCCCTTTTAGCCTTAGCTGCTCTTGCTAATAGTTTTGAACTTCTGTTGCTAAATTCAAAGTATTCTCTATTTAAATAGATCAGGTCTCGTTTAACTGTATCAATATCTTTACCCATTAATTCTGCTTTAAGTCTTTGTAATTTCGTAAGGATTTTTTTATCTTTACTTTTCGCATGATCCTCCTGTAACTGCTTTATTTCTCTTTCTTTTTCTGTCTGTTCTACTTTATGTCTTTTATATTTAAAACTCGCCAACTTTATGCTTTCCCCCCTGAAAACCGACTTCATGGTATCCCATACAACATTGAAATTAACCTCATTATTATCGTTCCACTGCCAGCTTTCTTTCCACCTTTCCATAATCTGCTCTTTACATTTTTGATCTTTAAATAAATTAGGATCATACCTCCAACATCTTCCTCTTCAGTTATCTTTTTGTATTTTCAATTCCAAATGTACTTTGGCATGATCCGATTCCTTAATGATCCCAATTTCCATTCCTTCTATATCTTTGATCAAATTTTCCGTAAGAAAAACATAATCTATTCTCGAGTAGGTCCCATGGACATGTGAAAAAAAGGAGTATGCCCTTTCAGAGCCCTTAAACTAGTCATGCCAGCCACATGACCACGGAAATGTCTGCAGAAGCAGACAGCGCTGGCTCTTCGGCTTTGAAACAGAGATGAGCACTGCACCCTAGAGTCGGATACGACTGGCTTTCGAGCAAGGGAAACCTTTACCTTTACTAAACTCTCTCCAAGAATCCTTCAAACCCATAGCATCCATCCATTTATCCAAAACCTTCCCTTTCAAACCAGTTCCACTTCTTGCTATGCTCGTACAATCTAACCCTGACCTTATCAAATTAAAATCTCCCGCCACAATAGTTTTTGCCACATTCTCTAATTCCACTATTTTCCGAACTTTTTCTAGAAACTCCGCTTGGTGATCGTTTGGAGCATAAATATTTACCAACATGATTTCCTCATCCTCTATTTTTCCTCTTACAATCAAATATCTACCCTCTTGATCAACAATACTTTTTGTAATCTCAAATCCTAATTTTTTAGAAATCATGATTGCCACCCCTCTCGCTTTTGAAGTTCCAAACTCCATCTCATAGTGTTGCATCCATCCCAAAAAAAGTTTATTCGTGTCTTTTGACTTCTGATGCATTTCCTGTAAAAACAATATATCGGGTCTATCTTTCTTCAACGCCAATTCCAGCCTCCGTCTCTTAAGAACAGAACCTGTACCCTTCACATTCCATGATAATATTTTAATACTTCCCATAACCTATCTCCTTTCTAAACTCTGAACTCTCCATCGGGCGTGCCACCAACAACCCCTTACCCCCATACCACACAAAACTACATACAACGCACACTATCTCTCTCCCCACCTTCTTCAAAAAAAAAGCCGCCTTTGACAACCAAAGAGGGGAGAGGGGGGACATGCAAGATGTGCCTTCCTACCAGTGCTACGCGCTACTCACCTTTCTGTAACAATTAAATGCTTTAAATTGTAATAATCTAATTCTCATTGCTCCTTACTTGTCTCCTCCTCCACCATGATCAGCGACAGCTCCTCCTCCTCTTCCTTTCCCTGCGGTGTTCCACCTGTTGCCCCACCGGCTTCCACCCTCTCATACTCCCTCCCCAAGGCTCCCGATTCCATCAATTCCTTCTTGAGATTTATCCATTCTTCCGAATCTGTTTTTACCAGTTCCAACAAGCTCAAGTACTCCAATGGATTGGCCCCTTCATCAATTACTTGCATTCTTTTATCATAATAAAAGTGCAGTTGCTGTGGAAATCTCCAATTATACCTTATATTTTTACTCATCAACAATTTAGTTACAGGCCTCATCTTGTATCTCCACGTTCTTTCTTTCAATGAGATATCATTATAAACTTCTACATCAGAACCATCAAATTTCAAAGCATCAGGACCAACTCGTTTCAAATGGGCCATTACTCTTAGCTTATCGGCCCAATTTGCAAATTTTACCAACACATTTCTTTGAACCACCCTCCCTCTTCTTGGGCCCACCCGAAATACACTTACAAAATCTTCCTGAACAAATTCTTTTCCCATATTAACCACTGAACCACTCTTTCTCTTAACTGATCCGGTGTCCGTTCCACCACCTGATGGATCACAATATTCTGCTTTCTCATCATATCTTCCACAGCATCAATCCTTCTCTCTTGCTCATCCAATTTCAACTTATTCTCCCGCACCACCTCCTGAGTCCCTTTTATTTCCTTTTTTATGGCAATTACCTCAGTTTGAACCAATTTCACATTTCCCTCTATTTTTTTAAAACTTAAATCCACCTTTTTTGAAAAATCTGCAACAGATGATACCACCTTATCTTGCTTTTTCATCATTTCATTTCTATCTTTCACCCTTGATTCCTCGTTCTTCTCCAATTTCTGAAACAACTTGCCAATTTCCACCATAATTTGAGTTTGATCATATGGCTCTGGGGGCGGAGATGAAGACTGAGGGGCTTCCTCCATTGGTGCTTTTTCCTTCCTCTTGGACTTCATGACTGGCTCTTCTTCCTTTGCTTTCCCTCTTGTGCCTTTATCCATAGTAATACAAAATATAAGAGTCCAATGTTGCAGAACGTTGTAGAAATTAGTCAGTCAGACAGGACCTGTAACACTGCAACCCCTGGTACCACAAGTCCAAGAGGGAAAATTGTATGGAGGAAGAAATCCAACAGAGAGTTAGATACTGTAATCCACAAAAAAGACAGAAGGAACCGAAGTGTACTCCCAACAAACATCAGAAAAGGAAAAAAGAAAAAGAAAATAATAATCCACATCAGATCCGTTTCCCCAAGGCACGCAGTCCAACTGATCGTCTTCGAAACTACAAAAGTAAAGGCTCCAAGGAAACAGTCACCCAGAACTTCTCGTTTGAGTCCAAGCCGCCAAAAAAGGGAAGGGGGAATGAAAGGGAAAAAAAGCCCAAAATCCAAGCAGGAAGGGAAAAAGACGTGAGAAGCAATGTGCTCAAAAAAAAGATGATATTTGTAATCCACACGGTGAAGGAACAAAAAGAAGACCAATTAATCCTTCTCTTGAGGCGGACAAATCAAAACCCCATTTTCCAGTGGTTGCCTTAACTTCGGGGTGAAAGCCCCCCTTCTTCTTCTGTGGAACGGCAAACTTTTCCCACACGCTTTAAGCTGGGAGACACACTGCTGCCTTCCAATACTATAGCCCAAACAAGAACTTTTTAAACCACTTTGTTATCGCCAAAACACACCGCGGTTCTCCTGGGGTGCAAGGAAACCATAGACCCAAACACGATCACTTTCGTTTTCCAGGACCGCCGCCATTAACGAAACAACCACTTGGTTTCATCTACTTCCACCCATTTCCATTTCAAAGTCCAGGCTCTTCTAAGCAAAGTCCCCAGCTAACTTTAAACTTTAACTTTCCGTATATTCTTTCATGCACTTACATGCGATTGTTTTCTTGCCAAACAATTTCTTGCCAATTCCAGTGCTTCTCCGCTGTCTCGCTGGTCCCGTTCTCGGCTCCTCGGCAGAAAAGCCGCGACTGCCATCGCAGGCCTCACCTGCCCAGGAAAGCCTCCTGAACTTCGACCATCCGACCTCAAAAGTTCCCAAAATTTTCCAGAAAGGCAGGCAGGAGTCTTATCCGCAGAAATTACTACTTTAAAATTTTTCCATTTCACTCAATCACATTGATTACCACTTTGCTAGGCGCGAGCGTCTGGATCAAGATGTTACTCATCGGCCATCTTAACCACGCCCCCTTGTTGTTGTTTTTTATTCCTTCACCGTGTGGATTACAAATATCACTTTTTTTTGGACACATTGCTCCTCGCGTCCTTCTTCCTTCCTGCTTGGATTTTGGGCTTTTTTTCCCTCTCACCCCCCCTCCCCTGGTGGCTTTGACTCAAACGAAAAAGTCTTGGTGACCGTTTCCTCGGAGCCTTTATTTTCGTGGTTTGGAAGACGAACAGTTGGACTGCTTGCCTTGGGGAAACGGGTCGGATGTGGATTATTTTTTTCCTTTGTTTGTTTGGAGTATATTCCGGTTCCTTTCTCTTTTTTTGTGGATTATAGCAACTAACTCCTCGCTGGATTTCTTCCTCCCCACAGGTTTTGTCTGCCCTGTTTGGATACGTGGTACCAGTGGCTGCAGTGCTATAGGCTTGTTGGACTGACTAAATCTTTACAACGTTCTTCAACACTGGACTCTCCTATTGCATGTCATCATGGATAAAGGCACAAGAGGGAAAGCAAAAGAGGAAGAACCAGTAGTGAAGTGTAAGAGGAAAGAAAAAGCACCAATGGAAGAAGCCCCACAGTCTTCATCACCGCCTCCTGAGCCTTATGATCAAACTCAAATTATGGTGGAAATTGGCAAATTGTTTCAGAAATTGGAGAAGAATGAGGAAGCAAGGGTGAAAGATAGAAATGAAATGATGATAAAACAAGATAAGGTAGTATCATCTGTTGCAGACTTTTCAAAAAAGGTGTACTTAAGCTTGCAAAAAATAGAGGGAAATGTGAAATTTGTTCAAAATGAGGTAATTGCCATAAA
This sequence comes from Bradypodion ventrale, assembly GCA_035047345.1. NCBI lineage: Eukaryota > Metazoa > Chordata > Lepidosauria > Squamata > Chamaeleonidae > Bradypodion > Bradypodion ventrale. The sequence goes on along the minus strand of JAWDJE010000003.1, from coordinate 306,085,602 downwards.
AAGGGAAATAAAAGGGACTCAGGAGGTGGTGCGGGAGAATAAGTTGAAATTGGATGAGCAAGAGAGAAGGATTGATGCTGTGGAAGATATGATGAGAAAGCAGAACATTGTGATCCGTCAGGTGGTTGAACGGACACCGGATCAGTTAAGAGAAAGAGTGGTTCAGTGGTTAAATGGTTTGAATACGGGAAAGGAATTTGTTCAGGAGGATATTGTAAGTGTATTTAGGGTGGGCCCAAGAAGAGGGAGGGTGGTTCAAAGAAATGTTTTGGTAAAATTTGCAAACTGGGGTGATAAGCTAAGAGTAATGGCTTTTCTGAAACGAGCTGGACCTGATGCTCTGAAATTTGATGGTTCTGATGTAGAAGTTTATAATGATATTTCATTGAAATAAAGAACGTGGAGATATAAGATGAGGCCTGTAACCAAATTGCTGATGAGTAAAAATATAAGGTACAACTGGAGATTTCCACAGCAACTGTGCTTTTTTTTATGATAAAAGAATGGAAGTAATTGATGAAATGACTAATCCATTGGAGTATTTGAGTTTGCTGGAGCTGGTGAAAACAGACTCAGAAGAGTGGATAAATCTTAAGAAGGAATTGATGTAATCGGGTGCCTTGGGGAGGAAGTATGAGAGGGCGGAGGCTGGTGGGGCAACAGGTGGAACACCGCAGGGAAAGGAAGAGGAGGAGGAGCTGTCATTGATCATGGTGGAGGAGGAGACAAGTAAGGAGCAATGAGAATTAGATTATTAAAAACTAAAGTATTTAAATGACATAGAAGGGTGAGTAGCGCATAGCACTGGTAGGAAGGCACATCTTGCATGTCCCCCCTCTCCCCTCTTTGGTTGTCGAAGGCCGCTTTTTTTTTAAGAAGGTGGGGAGAGAGATAGTGTGTGTTTTATGTAGATCTGTGTGTTTATGGGGGAAGGGGTTGGTGTGGGCATGCCCAATGGAGAGTTTAGAAATTAGAAAGGAAATAGATTATGGGAAATATTAAAATATTAACATGGAATGTGAAGGGTACATGTTCTGTCCTTAAGAGGCGGAGGCTGGAATTGGCGTTGAAGAAAGATAGACCCGATATAGTGTTCTTACAGGAAACGCACCAGAAGTCAAAAGACACGAATAAACTTTTTTTGGGATGGATTCAACATTACGAAATGGCGTTTGGAACTTCAAAAACGAGAGGTGTGGCAATTATGATTTCTAAAAAATTAGGATTTGAGATTACAAAAAGTGTTGCTGACCAAGAGGGTAGATACTTGATTGTAAGAGGAAAAATAGAAGATGAGGAAATCATGTTGGTAAATATTTATGCTCCTAATGATCATCAAGCGGATTTTTTAGAAAAAGTTCGGAAAATAATGGAGCCAGAGAATGTTGCAAAAACTATTGTGGCTGGAGATTTTAATTTGATAAGGTCGGGTTTAGACTGCACGAATATAGCAAGAAGTGGAATTGGCTTGAAAGGGAAGGTTTTAGACAAATGGATGGCTGCGATGGGTTTGAAGGACTCTTGGAGAGAGATTAAGGGCTCTGAAAGGGCATATTCTTTTTTCTCACATGTCCATGGGACTTACTCGAGAATAGATTACGTCTTTCTTACCGAAAACTTGATTAAAGATATAGAGGGAATGGAAATTGGGATCATCAAGGAATCAGATCATGCCAAAGTACTTTTGGAATTGAAATTACAAAAAGATACTCGAAGAGGAAGAAGTTGGAGGTACGATCCTAACCTATTTAAAGATCGAAAATGTAAAGAGCAAATTATGGAAAGGTGGAAGGAAAGTTGGCAGTGGAACGACAAGAATGAGGTTACTTTTAACGTTGTATGGGATACCATGAAGTCGGTTTTTAGAGGGGAAAGTATAAAGTTGGCGAGTTTTAAATATAAAAGGTATAAGGCAGAACAGATAGAAAAAGAAAGAGAAATAAAGCAGTTACAGGAGGACCATTCAAAAAGTAAAGATAATTTTTTCCCCACAAAACTGCAAAGACTTAAAGCAGAGCTAATGGGCAAGGATATTGATAAAGTTAAAAGAGACTAGATTTACCTAAATAGAGAGTATTTTGAACTTAGTAATAGAAGTTCAAAATTACTAGCAAGAGCAGCTAAGGCCAAAAGGGAAAAAAGAGAAATTGGGGTATTGGTAAATAAACAAGGTTTAAGGTGTAATAAGAATAAAGATAAATGTAAAATTGTGAGGGAATTTTATCAAGCATTATATGCAAAAAAGGAGGTAGATGTGGAGAGGCTCAAAATGATTTTGGAGAGACAGTTAGGGAACGGAATAAAACAAGAACATAGAGAGAAAATGGAGGAAAAGATCACTGACAAAGAGGTAAAGGAGGTAATCAGTGGGTTGAAGATGGGGAAAGCCCCGGGAGATGATGGATTATTGACAGAATTTTATAAAGAATTTAAAGATGCTGTGGTTCCAAAGTTAGTGAAGTTATATAACTATATTTTAGATGGAGGACAAATCTCGACCTCATGGTACAATACTATAATCGTTCTGCTGCCAAAACCGGGAAAGAATTTGGAAAGGGTGGAATCGTACAGACCAATTTCTCTTATAAACCAAGATGCCAAAATCTTTAAACAGTTTTATGGGGGAATATATAAATGTTGACCAAGTTGGTTTCTTAAAAGGCCGGCACTTGGCGGACTTGACTAGAAGGGTATTAGACTTAATTGATAATGTTAATCAAATGAAGGAAAAGGTGGGTTTACTATCATTAGATATTTTTAAGGCATTTGATTCATTACAATGGTCTTCAATCAAGGAAATAGTTAAAAATTACGGATTTGGGGACAGATTTAGAAGGGTAATTGATTTATTATATCAAAAAGGGAATGCTAGGATCAGAGTAAATGAAGAGGTTACTGATGTGGTAAAGCTCGAGGCAGGTACCAGGCAGAGATGTCCACTATCTCCTATCCTGTTTATCATGGCAATGGAAATACTAGCTAAAAATATAAGGGATGATTCGAATATAAAAGGATAATTGGTAATAAAGTGAGCATGTACGTAGATGATACGTTGTTAATGGTGAAACATCCGGAGATGGTAATGGATAGGATTAAAGATCAACTACAGGTATTTGAAGCTATAACCGGACTGATGATAAATTGGGACAAATCAGAACTGATGCTGTGTAATATGGGGGTAGGCGATATGGGAAGGATAGTGGGGACACTCAATATTCAAATTAAAGAAAAGTTGAAATATTTGGGGATAACTATTTCGAATAAATTGGAAGAACTTAAACGATTGAACTACCACAGTTTGAAAGTAGAATTTAAGAGTAAAATACAAGAGTTTCAGAAGCTGAAGCTGTCATGGTTCGGGAGGATTGCAATTTGTAAAATGATATTGCTGCCAAAGATTAATTTTCTATTTGATGCACTTGCGATCCACTTGAAGGAGAAGGAAATTAATGAGTTTCAAAAGATGTTTAATAGTTTTTGTAATGGAGGTAAAAAATCTAGACTTCCAAAGAAGTTCTGGTACTTATCTCAGAAAGAAGGGGGTTTGGGCATGCCAAATTTGTTAGCTTACTATCGAGCATTCCAAATTAAGAATGTTGTGAAGATCTTGGCAAGAGAAAAGGTAATTTGGGAGGAATTGGAGATGAAAGAGTATAGGAATATTGGTAATATGATCTTTCTGGGAATAAAGGATAAACCGATAAAGACAAGTAATACTATGATGAGAGGCCTCCTGGAGGTGTGGAAAAGAGTAAAGAAAGATATGGTCCCAACTCTCTCTCCAATTTTGGAATTGACTGATATGGTGTGTTTTCCGATAAAAATAGATAAGGAAAAAAAAAGAAATATTGGATACAAATGAAATGTCTTTACTGAAGGACTGGTTAAAAGTTTGCGATGATGAAACCAAGAGGAAAAAAATATTTGAAAAGTTAAAATTGGACTGGTTCCAGAAATTGAAGGTTGATAATTGGAACAAAAAAATACAGAAGAGAAGTAGGGATAGATAGAACAAAGACTGAATTTGAAGAATTGGTATTAAAGATCAGAAAAGGGGAAAAGAACATTAAGGGTCTGGTAAGCAAACTTTACATTATACTGAATAAGGGTAAAGATCCACAGGAAGATTTGAAACGGAAGTGGGAACAAAACTTGAATATAAAAATAGGGGATGTTGAATGGAGGAATAAATGGAAAAAGAGGATAATGAGAACAATGTCAGTAAGAATTAAGGAACATAATTTTAAAATGCTGTGGCAATGGTACTTGACACCACTGAGGCTTCATCAGATGGATAATAAAAGGGATAATCTATGTTGGAGATGCAAAGAAACGGTTGGAACATATGAACACATGTGGTGGAGCTGTAAAATAATAAATGATTTTTGGAGAGGAATAGAAGGGGAGATTGGTGAAATAATGAGTAAAAGAGTTAAGTTGGTGTCAGGTACCATCCTTCTAACAAATGTGGAAGGTTGGGTTTGAACAAGGAGGAAAAAGAATTATTGGAAATTATATTAACAACAGGTAGACAATGCATAGCCAGAAATTGGAAAAACGATGTAGTTATACAGATTGGAGAGTGGTATAAAGAAATGTGGAGTTTAGCATTGAACGACAAACTGACATGGGAGATCAAAGTAAAATGAGATAATTTACAAGAGAATAGGTTCTGGAGTATTTGGAAGCCGTTTGTGGATCATTCTCTTATGGCAAATGACAGTTCTGGACCTGTACCATTTCAAAGAGGTTTTTGGAGATGAAACAGATACTAAACTCTCCGGGCATTGTATATATTCACAGGGTGATGTATAATCAGTAAAGAAACAAAAAATAGTGGTAGCACTGAAAGTTTTTATGATTGTTATGGTTACAGTAATAACTTACAATGTGGCATTTAATATTTGGGGTTACATGGTAAATAATTAGTTCAATTATTATCATGTGCTAGCTCTTATGAATTTGAGGCAATACTGTATTGATGTTGTTTCTGTTGTATTATTGTACTGTATTGCTATTGTTTTTCTTTTTTGTATGTTTGTTAAAAATTTAATAAAAAATAAATAAAATAAAAAAGAATCTCAATGAAATGTAGTAGTCTTTTTTCATTTTACTCCATTATCAGCATTCTGAACTTGCAAAAGTTAGAAGCACTTCCTCCATTTTTACTACCAATGAAGGATGTAAATCTTCTGATTTGTCTCTGCACCTGCATAATGATGGACATTTTCTATATATCTCTACAGAAGCTGTCACATCTGTTAGAAGAATACTGTGTTTATATAACATAATAATGTAAACTGATACAGCTACTGCTTTGTTCAGTAGACTTCTAAGAACTAGAAACTGACTAGATTCTTAGTCTTTTTGTGTCTGCTTTACTTCTCAAGGAGTAAGACACTTTCCCTGTACAGATATATTTTCTGCAAATTGCTGAGAATGTGGAAGAAGAAAAAATGTCCCTTTTACCCTGGAAGCAAGGATTTGTGAGACTTGACAATCCCACTTTAAGGTTTCTCATTGTGTTGAGACATCTTAAACTGATGGGAATTAGACATTTTGCAAGTATTCTTCACACCCATGTTTTAAACTACTTTACATATAATGGTCAAATTAGACATATGTCTACTTGCATGATTGCAGTGTCGTTCTTTTCCTCAAAGACACATGTAAAAGTGTATGGGAAGAGAAGAAAAACCATGCAGTCAGTTCCTGGCCCATAAATGTTTTCAGTTTTGTTATTATTCTGTTTGAAGAAGATAAAGAAAATATATTCACTTTAGGTAAATCAAATATTAATATGCAGCAGTAGTGTAATTATATTATAATTACAATAGTCCTTCTTTGCATGATGCTCAGTTTTGCTAGAATATATTTTTGTGTGTGGGGGTGGTGGTTTAGCCATGCAGCTAATATGTGTAATGAATTTGCCTATGTGCAGATCTACATTAATAATGTTCCTATATTTTACTTTAGAGATCTGATATATGAATTTCAAAGTTTAATTTGAATCTCAATTTAGCTAAAGTCTTTGTGAATATTAAGAATCAGAATTTTGAGATAATTATTAATGGATTTTCTGCCATAAAGGTCTATATACTGTGATTAACTGATGGCCCTTTAATGCCTAGAGTTCTTGTATATTTGTCTCTGATATTTTATTTTATTTTGTCAGAGACAGCTACTGAATATGATGAAGACCAGCTTCTGTAAATGTGATTAAAATTTTATCAAAACATACTGAGTAACATCAATTTCAAGTATTTACATCAATTAAACAACAAGAATTGAAAGTATAATTTTTTGAATTCATTCAATTGTTCTTACTTTAATGTAGTATATACATTGGATATCTAACTCTTGATAGTATTTAAGTTAGGAAGGATCTGTAGAAATAAAACCACATGTTAAGGTTAACCATGACATGGATTTTTTTTTTAAAGTTTGCCCTTTCTCTTAATTTTCATTTTCACCGCAAGTAATTACTTTCCCTGGAAACCACTAAATCATACTCTTAGTGGCATATCACTTCAGCATTTTATGGATTCTATAATGGCATCGTCATCTTCATCTTCAACATGAGCACCTTATCCCAAACAGAATGCTTTATTGAAACAGATGGGTGGCATATTGCTAATAAAAGTATCTAAGCCCTTTGAAAACATATTTATAATGCAGGTTGTTTTTTTCATGTTGTTAGTATCAATGAATGTCAACCACTTCTCTGTGTATTGGTGTCTGTCTTTCTCTAGGATGCGTTAATAAAGGTTAGGAATCGGACACATAGCTCAGATCTGATTTTATATAGGTCAATGGAAATCTGGTGGCTATGAAGACTTCTTATCAGAGCCCTGTCTATAGGGTCCCAGATGGGTTAATGTGTTAATGTGTCAACAGTGGACATCCACATTCAAATCCTAATTAAATAAAAATTGAAAGATTGTGTTAGTCTGACTTTAGTACCTAATCTGCACTGAGTGGCAGTTTAGTTTTTTAAAAGTAGTAACAGAATGGCAGAGGTATTATACAGTCAGAATGTTTTGGTATTCCTTATGGCGAATATTGTTTCATTTTGAAAATTTACAACATTATAAGTAAAGGTCAGCCTTTGCAAGTACAATCCAGCATCATTAAGGTGCACTTTTTTGTTTAAAATGAAATGAAAGGTTTAAAAAAACTAAGCTCTAGTCGTTATATGGAAAGTGCATTGTTTCTTGATGCTTCTTACCCACAAAAATACGCCATGTGGTTTGATCAATACACTGATGACACCCAACTGTATATCTCGGCAAGACTGAGTGGCTATGGGTTTGGGGCCCCATGTTATCCCGGGAGCTACCATCTTTGGTGCTGGATGGGGTTTCTTTGCCCCAGAAAGACCTCGCATGTAATTTGGGGGTCCTCCTGGACTCACGACTACTGCTCGATAAGCAGGTGGCAGTCGTGGCCAGAAGGGCTTTTGCACAACTTCGTGTCATCCACCAATTACGCCCGCTCATGGACCGGGACTCCTTACTTTCGGTCACCCATGCACTGGTCACCTCCTGGCTGGATTATTGTAATGCGCTCTACATGGGCCTGCCCATACCCGTCAAGCGCCGCTCCAGAAAATACAGGAACTTCTCTGGCCTAGGTGTGCATGCACAGGAAAAACAACTTTGTGCATGTGCAGAACCCCTTTGCGCATGTGCAAAACACGTTTTGCATGCATAGATAGGTTCTGCACATGCATGCATGTGCAGTAACCCCTTTCCCCACCATTCTAAATATGGGACGGCACCGGGAAAGGGGGGAACACACACCAAAATACGGGATTTCCTGGCCAATCTGGGATACTTGACAGGTATGGGGCTGCCCTCAATGACCATCCAGAGGCTACAGCTGGTTCAGAATGTGGCTGCCCGGGTGGTGACATGGTGCGGGTGTTATGCCTGTGCCTTGCTGCTGTTATGGGAACTGCATTGGTTGCCAGTGTGCCTCCAGGTGAAATTCAAGGTGATGGTTTTGACCTTTAAAGCCCTTCATGGTAGTGGACCAGGATACTTAAGTGACTGCATCACCCCATGATTTTTGACCCATCCTACAAGGGCAGACCATAGGGGCTCCCTAGTGGTCCCATCAGCCAGGGAGGCACATCTCACTGAGACCAGGCAGAGAGCCTTCTCGGTATCTGCTCCGGCCCTATGGAACCTCCTGCCACTTGAACTGAACCTCCAGGCAGAGTTGCTCCCCTTCAGGAAGGCCTTAAAAATGTGGCTATGCCAGCAGATGTGGGGTGCATCTGGCACCACAACCCAGCTCTGCTGGCTTATTTAGCCCTGCCCAGGGTTCTTATTTACTCCTGCCCAGGTGTTCTTCTTTTTAAGGGGATTAGGGAGGTTTTATGGACGTTTTTAGATAGTTTTATAATATTTAGTTTTAATTAGTATTGAGTATGGGTTTTAAAAGACGTTGTGAGCCACCTTGGGTCACTTAGGTGAAAAAGGTGGTTATATAAATCCAATAAATAAATAAATAGCAGAAGTATCCATATATTTTAAGTACCGTCATTTTAACTTCTGTTCTTTTTGCTGTGCTATGCTGGTCTTGGAGAATTTTGACATAAATCAGAATTGACTTGAGGACACTTTATTATTATTATTATTATTATTATTATTATTATTATTATTATTATTATTATTATTATTATTATTATTATTATTATTATTATTATTATTATTATTATTATTATATTGCCTTCTACCTAAAATACATAATAGGTACAAGAAAGTACCTTTTAAAAGGTAAAAGATATTCAATCCCTGGTCCTCATCTTCTTAATGACAGGGACACATGTAGGACTAAGTCAGTAGATGATTTTAATATCTGGGGAGGTAGGATTAGATGTTCTTCTACCACAAAGAAAGTCAATTTTGTGCCCTCCAAATATTTTACAGAATATTTTTTTTTTACTAGAGGCCACTATCTGCAATATAATGTAGAGATAGAATGGATTGTATTTCCAGGGGAGTAATTTCATGAGTGCACGTACAGCTCTAGCATACTCTACTGTGGAGTAGCAGAGGGAAAGAGCTATTGTCATTTTGTTTTGTAGGCGCACCCCCCAATAAAGGACTCAGACACTGATGAAAGTGGATAACGGCATTGGGCCACATTTATTGATTCATGCCCTAGTCCGAATTATAAATTTCTATTGGTAATTGACCAATCATAATTCTTAAGGCAAGCAGGCCGAAGTAACACTGGTAAGGTACCACCCAAAATTGCCAACGGCAATTGTTACAATGTATCTATTTGTATCAATTTGTTTGTTGACAACAAACAAATTGTTGACCGTAGTCAATATCTAACTAATGACCCCACCCTCTGACGCGTATCCGTAAAATCACGGGGTGATGCATGCTGTCTAGCTGTAGCCATCACCCCATCGCCTAGTTCGTCGTTGACCGGACAACGTTTAACCAACTTATGCCTGTCTAGTGTTGTCCAGTCAATTGCGAACCTGCCGGATACCTGTGGGTCATAAATGTTTATCTTACCAGTGCTACCTGCCACACGGAGGGGCTTCAAAGAAGGCTCGACGCCCCCCCCCAGACCGTCAGCTCGGTCAACAGGCCTGCTCGCCAGTCCACTAACCAGAGGTCCATACCTCCCTGCGACAGATGGGCCCCATCCCCTGAGTAAAGCTCGTAATTTTGCAGACTGATGGCGGGGAGGCTAATGACGCGTCCCCCACCCTTGTTGAAAAGGAACCGGGCAATAGCCCCGTTCACGGAGCGTCGGCTCAGTCAAGAGCCCCGAGGCCGAACGCTCCCCTGTAAGCGTACCGCAGTATCGTGTCCGGCTAATTGAGGGTTGTCGCAGTCCACACAAAATGTGAGTAGGGCAGGTCACTGCAAATCACAAGGTGCCGCGATAGGCCAGTGACATGTCCCAAGCCATCGCCCCCAAGGTACATAACCAGGACATAGGCGAGTCAGCATCCCTGATGTAGAAAAGGAATGGCAACAGTTCCCGCCATAACATGCCGCCCTTACCATGCCACCTGAGACATGCGGATGCACCCAGTCCCAGTCGGGGTCCCCACTCTGTCGCCGCAGCGTAACGCGCTGCCCTGTGCAGCGTAACGCGCTGCCCTGTGTAGCGTAACGCGCTTCCCCATGCAGCGTAACGCGCTGCCCTGTGCACGTGGCCATGGCCCACCAGCCATACTGTCACCGGTGTAATACGACACCCAGGGTCTGTCAAGGAAAAAGGGAGGGGGAGAAACAATGCAGTGACTAAACTGGTACTCACGGTTGAAGAGGGCGAACACAAAACTGAAAACATTGTGATCCCCACCCTCCCATGCGGCGTTTGTCAGCCCCGGAGTACCCAAAAACAGCTGCAGTAGAAGCCACCCCTATCCTGAACGAATGGGTGCCACAACGAGCCCCAGAGAGGCCAACACTGTCCAGTGCCTTCCCGGCACCCTCCAAAATTGAAATTTAGTAAGGGGAGACCCATCTTGGTGACAGAAAAACGGGCCATGGTGGATGCCACGCAGTGCAAGAAACTCCTGTAGGGCACCAACCGGACAGATGTCTGCCAAAGAACACCGTAGCAGTCTTACACCACTGCCTACGCCATGCTGATCTGTCTTAGAGGAGCGTATCCTCAACTGAGCCCAGTCTTTGGCAACATAGACATCCTCGAGTTCCAGTGCCCTACAACTTGCTTCCGCCTTAGACAGCATCACAAGCTCGCTGATGCGGAGCGCTCCAAAAAGGCCACCGTAGTAGCCGCATGAATTGGGCTACCTCGTACTTATCAAAACAGAAGCCATGCCAGCCCCGGGCCAGTTGGGTAAGAACCCCTGGGGAAATCGGGTGGCGGTCATCCGGGCAACGCCCACGCTCCCGCACCCACCCCTCCAAAACATGTCTCACGTGGAAGTCAGCGGTACTATCCACATGACCGCCCACCTTGGCCATAAAAGCCACTGCTGGCAGCCTAGATGCCATGGTGCGAGGTGCAAGGCCCTGGGCATGCAGGTAAACCATGAACCGAAGTACATGGGTCACTGGGATCGGCCAGGTCTCTGGCAGCCAGAATTGGGTACAGAAATTTCCAAAAGAATTGAATGCGTGTTGATACGCCTTATGCGTGCGTGGCGCTAGTGACAGGCCAATCGCCCGGTTCACCTCTCCTTGCCAATGGTCCATATCTCGTCCGGGAGTGGCGAGGGAAATTCCTCCGCATCCGGGGCTAAGGCACGGAACCGGGAGATCTGCAGGCGGGACAAAGCGTCAGCGATATCATTGTAGACCCCCGGGACATGCCTGGCCCTGGAGAGGACATTGAGGCGCAGGCTGCGCAACACAAACTGGCGCACTAGGTCCATGACCCTGGGCGATTTGGAAGTCTGTGAGTTGACAATGTGTACAACGGCCGCATTGTGACACCAGAAATGGACAAACGAGTTGGCCCCATAGCATCAAAGCCCCCAGGATAGGGAAAAATTCCAGGTACGTGAGATCACGCAGGCGACCAGTGCCTGCCCAGGCTGGTGGCCACCCACCATAGGCCCACTTCCCATTGAGTACATCCCATAACCCAGGGATCCCGAGGCATCGGACTGTATCTGAAAGCGATGGGAAGCCAGGAGGTCAGATCTCCAAATGATACTCCATTGAACTCCCTCAGGATCTGGAGCCAGATAAGCATATCTGCCCCGATACCCCGGGTGAGTCTAACCCTATGGTGGGGCCTAAATAAGCCTGTCATGGCGTCGCACAAGTGCCGAGCAGATGCCCCGCCCGGTGTGACGACCCAGCAAGCGAAATTGAGGTGACCATGTAGCACCTGCAGTCCCCTCATTGATGCCTTGCGTTTAGCAAGCAAGTCCGAAATAAGGGCCACTATCCTTGACACCTTATCCCCCGGTAACCTAGAAGCCTGCGCTACCGTGTCAATCTCCACCCCCAGGAATACTAGCTTAGTAGATGGGCCCTCGGTCTTTTCGGGCGCTAAAGGGACACCGAGTTCCTCCATTAGCGTCTGGAATGTGTTGAGGAGACGTGTGGACATGTCCCAGCCCCGTTCACCCCCGAATAAAAATCATCCAGGTAATGGGCTACAGACCGGGACCCTGACCAGCGGACGAAAGCCCACTGTAGGAATGTACTGAAACGCTCGAAGGCCGAGCATGATATGGAACAGCCAAAAGGCATGGCCTTATCAAAGTAATATTCACCCCGGAACTTAAAAAACCCAGCAACTCAAAGTCGCCCGGGTGCACCGGTAGGAGGCGAAACGCCGACTTGATGTCGCACTGAGCCAACAGCGCACCCGGGCCCCATGAGCGCACCATGCGCAGCGCTCGGTCAAAAGATGCACACCCGACTGAGCAAAGGTCATCAGGGATAGCATCATTGACCGATCGGCCGGCTGGGTGGGACAAGTGATGCATCAGGCGAAACTCGCCCGGTGACTTTTTGGGCATTAAGCCCAAGGGTGATACCTTAAGATTAGGGAACGGGGGTGTCGGGAAAGGGCCAGCGACCCTGCCCGCATCGACCTCCTTAGTAATGCTGGCAGCAGCTACCTCCTCCCTCCCCCTAAGGGACAAAAGGTTGGGGGCATCCTGGGGGGACCTATCACCCACGAAAGGAATACTGAACCCCCATCTAAAACTCTGAAGGAGGTAAACCGCATCCTCCTCTCTCGGGTACAATGCGAGCCAACGCTCCAACATGTCCACATTAATTGGGGAGGGGGCCTTTCGGCGAACCAGCTCCCTCTGCGGCAGTTTTGCCAATCCCGTCTCCACCCCTTCCTCTGCCCCACATCCCTCCAGGCCTGGGACAGGCGGAGGCCACCTGGGGGCCAGCACAGGAGGGACACTCATGCCTGTACTTGCAATTCTTCCTGTTGCAGGAACCATTGGACAAGAAAGTCCAGCACAGCAGGCGGGCTGGAACCCCCTGCCCCGCCACCTGGCGGGGTGCCTGTGCTGGGGCCGCTCACTGGACCGCATGTCCACAATGGTATCATTCCCCGGGCGCAGGGCACGTGGGAGTCATGTACAGGAGCCACAGCCTCTGGCAGGGCTCATCCCACCTAATCTCGGGGTGCAGGGGAACCCGCCTACGGAATTCCTCGTCATTAGCCAACCACGACGGGCCCGGGAAGTCAACCATCGCCCAGTAATATTGTCCAAATACTGGACCATCGGAATCGCCAAATCCGGCCGAGCCCTAAGGCAGACCGCCATGTATACGAGGCAGGCCGGCAACCAGTTGGCCCACGTACGTGGTGGCATGCGACGATGCACCTGCTCCTTATCCTTCTCATCTTGCCCCTCCCTCTCCTCCTTGGTGGGCTCTCTGTTAAGGAGGGAGAAGATGTCCACATACTCCCCCCGCCAGATCTTCTCTTTGGTGGTCTGGGCCAAATGGTCCCCCAGTGGCAAAGCATACCCTGCTGTCGGCAAAGCCGACACAGGTACGGTGGAAACTGCGAGCATCTGTAAAGGAGCCTGGACTAACCCGGTCACCCCTAGAAGATTCCCGACTGGGTAATAAGCACCCACCACCACGGGGCCCTTGGTGGTAGTTGAAGTCACCGAGTGGGGCGTCGGCGACTGAACCACCGCACCACCCGTGCGAGGCCAAGGCCATTGAAAAGCCCCCCCAAACGTGGCCATGAATGTAGGTGCACTAGTTTGGACCGCATACTCACATGCTGCACCCCCATGGGCCACCCCCACTGGGGGTTCCGACCCACTGGGGGCGTCGGAGCTCACGACCGCCATAGAGCTCGCCGACGGGGCTTGATCAGCACCGGCCTGTGGATTGGGGAGCTGCGAGGCAGTGGCCGAAGCCGGGCCACGCGCCTCAGGCAGCTCGACCCGTCCCGTCGCCTGCCGCTGCCCAGCAGACGATGCATCAACCTGCACCCCAAAAGGGGCCCCAGGGTGACTAACCCGGGCCAGGGATGCCTCAAGGGCTGCAACGCGGGCCAGGAGGGCCTCCACGCTGACATAGCCACCTAAACCAAGGGGGGCGAAGGGGAGCGGTGGCCACCGCTTGCGGGCCGAGGGCCACGGCCCCTACTGGGCCCGTACGCGGACCCCCAGCCTCCGGCCAAGGGGGAATTAACCCCATCCCACCGGTCCCAGTGGGCTCAGGCATAGGAGGCTGCTGGGGAGGCGCAGCCGCGGTCCTCCGACCCGGATCGCGCCTCCGCGCAGAACGAGCCGCGTTCGCAGTCGCCTTCTTCTTTGAGGGCATTGCAGCTAGCCGATGGGAAGCCGAAAAGGAGAAAATCAGCAGCCAAGAGGCTCCCCGGTGAGGGTAAAAGCGACGGAGGTAAGAGGGAAAAACTTCTCCGCTCCGTCGCTTCGCAAAATGGCAGCTCGGCTGCCTCATGGCCGCCCCTTATATAAGGGTGCTGGCCACGCCCCCTAACTACCCGGATGCCTTTGTCTGATGGGTGGGGCCCGCAAAGGGTGTGGCAGCCATTTTGGCGCCGCGCTCGCATTATGTAGTGTACCTTAATATGACCCAGTCAGTTTCCAAAGTATGCTATTTCTGGCAGCAATATTCTCTTTGGTCTTTAAACAGTGATTTTCCGAGGACAGAATTTGAACCAGAAGAATATCAAGATACTTTGTGATAGGACAATGTTCCAAAGTCTTGCCTTCTCAGCTAAAACAAACCTTCCTCTCTGCTTTTTTGTCTTCATACCCTTTTATGCCCTTATATAATGAGCCAGCTGGGTAGGTATCTGGCTGCAGAACCAAGGATTGGGAGTTTTATTCCAAAATAGCCAGTCTGTGTGGCTTTAAGAAAGCTTCACAGTCTCAGGATGACACAGAAGAAGGGAATGGTAAACCACTTCTAAATCTCCCTTCTCCATCTGAGAAGTGTTACTGTAAGTCAGAATGGAATTGACAGCAAGTGTTTTTTTTTTCATTTATCGTATGATGAACTTCAGTTCTTCTACATATCTATTGTCCGGGAGGTCACACGCGACAGTTCAGTCTCATTCTGATGTGTAGACTGTTTAGCCTTGACTATGTCATGTTGCCTGGGATGCACCATTTGGAGGCTAGTCTACTCTTGCATCACAGCAATAAACAATAAGAAAACACATGGTTATTCTAATTTATTATTGTCACAGAATACTTTATTAAGTTTTCATTAGAAATGGCTCTGTCTTTGTCAGTTAATTCTAGTTCTCACAACCGCAGTTAGTCAGAACTAGTTTAACTAGGGGAAACTAGTTTTAACTGAAAACTAATTTTAACTAGTCAAAACTAGATCCAGCTAAACCTCTTAGTTAAAACTAGAATTTCCTAAAAAAAATAAATGAAAATGCAAGGCTGCTACTTTGTTACAACTAGATAGTAGAGGCTGCTACTTTGTTTCAACTAGAATTTCCCAATAATAAGCCATGCTTTTCCAGCCAAAGAGCATGGACATGAGCAGGGAAATTGTGGGGGAGGGGGGCTCCTTGCAAGGCTGCTACTTTGTTGTGACTAGAATTTCCTAATAATAAGCCTTGTTTTTCCAGCCCACGCAAAGAGCAGCAAAGAGCATGGACATAAGCAGAGACAGACATGGAGGGGGAGGGGGGCTCTGAAGGGACTGCAAAGGGGATGTGGATCTGCTGCTTTTTACAACTAGAACTTCCTAATAATAAGCCTCTCTTTTCCAGCAACGAGCAGGAACATGAGCAGGGACATGGGGGGGGGGACCTTTGAAGGGACTGCAAAGGGGCTGTGGTGGCTCAGTTGGAAGGGGAACGTGGCCTGCACTGGCTTGGAGATGGGGGTGAGGTCCTCCAAGTTCCTTGCACAGTGCTGGCCCGGAAAGAGCAAGACTGAAAGGGGGGGGGTCTCACCTTTCAAGCCACAGTGCTCCATGGGGACCTTGAAACAAGTGGTGGGGACCAAAGCTGAATGGTGGCCAGACTGTCCAGGAGATGGGATGAGGTCCTTGTGGTGTGCTTGGCCGGAAAAAGTGAGACTGGGTGGGGGGGGGTTGGTCTCACCTTTCCAGGCACAGCACTCCATGGGGACCTCAGAGCAGTGGGGACCAAAAGGGAATAGTGGCTGGACTGGCCAGGAGATGAGGACTGATTCCTCCAGGTCCTTGTGGGGTGCTGGCCTGGAAAGAGCGAGACTTGGGGGGGGGGTCTCACCTTTCAAGTTGCAGCGCTGTGTGGGGACCTCGAAACGGTGGGGACCAAAGCTGAATGGTGGCCCGTACTGGCCAGAAGACAGCAGCTGAGGCCACTATTCCCCTTTGGTTGCTGCCACTCCAAGGTCCCTGTAATAGTCTGAGTCACAAGTTATTCAACATGGAGTCTCTTTGGTTTTTAAACTGTGTCAAAATATAGCTTTGCTCTTTGCAAGGCCTCTGCTGTGCTTATCAAGCCGAGTAGCTTGTAGAAGATTTTAAAAGCTTCCTGCCTGTGTTTAGTCTTTCTTCCCAGTTCTGGAATGTCTGTTATGAAAACAATCCAGGGCATGGGATAACAAGGCACTTGTTATGGGAACCAGGGAATGTTTACACTAACCCTGGGATCAAATTGGTTGTATGCTAATTAGGTGGACTAAGCTCATGTCTTTCCTATAGGCACATGGGTTTGGGAGTTAGTTAGTTGGTGAGTTAGTTTGGGGCTTCTGAGATGGACACCTAAGAAGGGGAAGGGGGCCTCTAACATCAAGCCCTTACTCTGCCCCAGTTTAATTATGATTACTTAGTTTAGCCAGGTTTTTCTTTTGTTTTCTGGGAGAAAGCCTGAGTGTGGATTTTCCTAACTATCCTTTGTGATTAGTATTTTTTTTGTATGCTGTACTGCTGTATCCTGAACCATCACAGGAACTGTTATTTCTACAATATGCTTCAAGAACAATAAACACTTTTACTTCATCAACAATGCCTTTTCTTTGGGAGAGGGGGTAAGACAAGAGTTAAGCCCAAACCACATGCTACCACATTTAATACAATTCTCTCCATATTACTTACTGGGCTCTGTAAATACAGATAAATCCCAGGGTGTTGCTGTAGAGTAATCTGTAGGATGGCAAATAGGCATCCTGGGCCCTGGAAGCCTTTGGGGTTTCCCATAGGGCAGACTGGTAAATGTTACTCGCAGGGACTGGGAGAGACCCAAGGGCAAGGGTCAGGTGAAAGCCTGTCTGTTATAGTCCACATGGAGTGCTTCGCCTTAAAAGGTGACTTCCCAGTCTCACTCTTTCTGGGCCAGCATTCCGCAAGGACCTTGCGCCCCATCTCTTGGCCAGTCTGGCCACCATTCAGCTTTGGTCCCCACCGCTTGCTTTGAGCTCACCACGGATTGTGTGCCTTGAAAGGCGAGACCTCCAGACTAGCTTTTTCCAGTCCAGCACTCTGCAAGGACCTTGGCCCCTGTCTCCTGGCCAGTCCAACCACCATTCAGCTTTGGTCCCCACTGCTTGTTTCAAGGTCCCTGTGGAGTGCTGTGCCTTGAAAAGCAAGAACCAACCCCCCCCCCAGTCTTGCTCTTTCCAGCCCAGTGCTCCGTAAGAACCTCAGAGGACCTCGCCCCCATCTCTGGGCCAGTGTGGGCCATGTTCCCCTTCCCAATAAGCCACTGCAACCTCTTTGCAGTCCCTTTGGAGGCCCCCCATATCCCTTCTCATGTCCCTGCTCTTTGCAATCAATTCAGAGGCCCCCCTCATGACCCTGCTCATGTCTATGTTCTTTGTTTTGGTTGGAAAAGTGAGGCTTATTATTAGGAAATTCTAGTTGTAACAAAATAGCAGCCTCCACTTTCTAGTTGTAACAAAGCAGCAGATCCACCTCCCCTTTGCCATCCCTTCGGAGACAACCCCCCCGCCCCAAATCTGTCCCTGGTCATGTCCATGCTCTTTGCTTCGGCTGGAAAAACAAGGCTTATTATTAGGAAATTCTAGGTGTAATAATGTAGCAGCCACCACTTTCTATTGCAACAAAGTAGGAGCTTTGCAAGGATCCCACCCCCCCCACCCTGCCCCCCATGTCCCTGCTCATATCCATGCTCTTTACTGCTCTTTGTTTTGGCTGAAAAAGCATGGCTTATTATTGGGAAATTCTAGTTGTAACAAAGTAGCAGCCTCCACTATCTAGTTGTAACAAAGTAGCAGCCTTGCAGTTTTAACTAAGAAGTTTCGTTAGAACTAGTTTTGACTAGTTAAAACTAGTTTTATCTAGAAATGGCTCTTTCTTTGTCAGTTAATTCTAGTTCTCACATCCGCGGTTAGTGAGAACTAGTTTTAACTATAGTAAACTAGTTTTAACTGAAAACTAGTTTTAACTGTAACATATAAACCTAATGACAATGGGCTACCAGTAATGACCCATTGTTCATTAAGCCTAAATGTAATGTCACCCTTGCTCGAAAGCCAATCATATCCGACTATAGGGTTCCGTGCTCATCTCTGCTTATAGCCAAAGAGGCAGTGTTGTCTGAATTTGCAGGCATTTTCGTGGACATGTAGCAGGCATGACTAGACACCAGAGTGCACGAAACACAGTTTACCTTCCCTCCAACATGGTACCTATTTATCTACTTGCAATTTATTGCTTTCAGACTGGAAGATTGGCAGAAGCTGAAATGGAGATAGGAGCACATTCCATCATGCAGCACTTGGGTCTCAAACTGCTAACCTGCCAACATTTCAGTCATCAAGTTTAGCATTTTAACCACTAAGCCACTGCAGTCCCATAAGCCTAAACATAAGTCTACCTACTGGTAATTAAAATGGACATCTTTCTTTCTTTCTGTGGTTAGTAACAAAGAAGGAGATGCATGATGTTTAAAATATTGTACTGGGGAAACTGAAAATCAGTCTGGACAGTTCAGTCAGTCAGTTCCCTGTCTTCTGCTATTTAATGATCACAGATGTGACTTTTGTTCTCAAAGACAAGTAAATGTTATTTTTCAAGTGCTTTGATAAAGGCACTTCAGCTTTACAATTTAGTTGTGTCAGAATGATATTGGTGTGACAGAGACCAGTCAATCTACTGCAGTCAGTACCTGTGTGTTTGATGGCTGTGAGATGTGAGGAGAATGGTTGAATTTGCCACAATTATCCAGTTTTACTGCTAAATAGTTGAATCCTTGACTTTCCAGAGATCAGATTTGTATAGCTAGATTCTACATAAAACTAGAGGGTTTTTCTTGGTTTATTTTAAGATTAATCTGATTTTTTCTATCCTGTCTACACTTTTATGTGAATATTTTTATTAATAATTTGTGTATTGTTATCTGCTGCCACTTAGGTTCACTTGAGTTTATTGTAATGTCTATTTTACATGTATGCTTTGCATTGTTTGTATCTTATGTATCATATTGTTCACCAACTTGAGCAGTGCTTGCACTAAGCCAGGTGGTGTAGAAATATTTAAAAATTAAGTAAGTAAGTAAGCAAGCAAGCAAGTAAATAAGTAAGTAATTTTTACCTGTAGGTTTGCCATATGTTTTGAAACATCTAGAGCTGGGTAACCTGTGGCTCTTCAGGTAACTCCCATCATTCATCACCATCAGGTATGCTGGCAAACAAAATCTGGGTGGATCCATAAGTGGCCCATGCTTGCTCTATAGTTAAGATCTATTTAAATAAAGTACAACAGATTTAATTATCATGAAATACAGTGGACATTTTAGTCCCCTAGGTGCCATTTTATCCTACGGAAGGAACATACACAGACATAGACTTATGATACAGGTAACCGTAATGGCATTGTCTGTTCCACCATAGTAAATATTTTCCCCAGATTACAGCCACAAGTGATACATAGTCTTCTATAATTAATTATAGAAATTATTTGAGAAAAATGTCCTACAAATGTATCACTTCTTGCCTCTGAATTACTTTCTTGCCTCAGCCAATGAATATTTTTATTTATTTTACTTTTTGGTGGGGGAAGAGTTGTTCTTGAAAACCGTGATTTGGCAAAGCAGAATTAATTTACCATGCTTCTCAGTAGGTTGACTACTCAGGAACAAACAAGATTTCTTTCCAGCAAGGGTGGAGAGTGGACTTGTGTGTGTGTGTGTGTGTGTGTGTGTGTGTGTGTGTGTGTGTGTGTGTGTGTGTGTGTGTGTGTGTGATATATTCCACAATACAAGAGAAATAATAATCACACAAGAAGCAAACTGTATCATTGTGGAATAGAAAGTCACACAGATCAGTGAACTTAAAATAAAATAGGACTACATGTAGAATAATACAAAGACATTTGTGTGTTCACAGACTGTATCAAAGTCTGTAATGTTTTTATTTTATTTCTGCTAGCTTAAATCACACATTGGCAGCACACAAAGAAAGAAACAGAACTCCCCCACCCCCAAAGTAAAGTACTTTATGTATGTTTAATAAGAATCATTCTTTTTTTTAAAAAATGTGAAGTGTTAAAGACCTTGTTGAATTTGTTATTCCACTCAACTGGTATTTTTCAAAAATGTTTGCTAGCTGCAAGAGTAGTGCTTAGTGATATTTTATCCTACATGTAAAATAATCTACCATTGAGCCATATTCTGTTTTTTTATGGTACCTTATCATATGTAACATAGGCTGAAAACCTGTTGTTTAGCATAGTAATTTGCAACTAGAGCAGGCACAGTTTATCTGGGAGTTGCTGAAAATCTTAAACTGAATATAAGTCCACAGTGCAATTATCTACAAAAAGGGCAAATGCTATTTTAGGCTACATCAACAGACATATAGTCCCCAAATCACATAAAAGTATTAAGTTCTCCTTTGTCCAAACACTTGGTAGGCCTCATCTTGACAACTTGGTAAGCCTCATCTTGACAACTATGTCTGGACACTATGTCTGGACACTGCACTTTAAAAAGGATACAGACAAAGTGGAACACGTTCAGAGGAAAGCAACAAGGATGATCAGAAGTTGAAGTTACAAAGAAGCAAGATCTCAATTGAATATCAAGGAAAACATCCTAATTCTTAGAGCAGTATAACACTGGACTCATTCAAGAGAGTGTTAGATGGGCATCTGTCAGCTAATTTGGGTTCCTGCATTGAGAAGGGGGTTGAATCTAATGGACTTACCGGACCCTACTAACACCATCATTGTATGATTCTATGTCTATGGGTCCAGAATTCTGAATGGCATCTGTGGAACTTATGGAGGAGTTGATTCATCATTCATTGATTCAAAGGGCCTGCTCTGGTTGTGACTTATTACATGAACAAGAGCAATAGGCAACAGTAATTCATCCTCAGTGTCATGTAGTATCCAATACATGACAAAACATACAAACATATATGGGAGAGACACTAATCTCCTCCAGATCAGCCTAATGATAATTTGTACCCATAGCACTCATTTCTGGTGACTATACTGTGAATTCCTGAGCAATAAGAATGAATTATATATGCTACCTTCACTTGGAAATAAATTTTAAGATTGGACATTGAAATGTATGCTGCCTTACTCTATAAACATATAATTATACTTTTTCTAAACTAGGGAAACTCCACTCAATGTGCTAAAGGTAAACATTGCCTCAAACGGGTTTTTTCTCTCTTTCCTGCACTTACCGTTTGGCCCAGTTTTTTTCTACATGTGGCAGGCATGACTAGATGCCAGAGTGCATGGAACACTTTTATCTTCCCACTGAAGCAGTACCTATTTATCTACTTGCAATTTCTTGCTTAATGACTGCAGTGGCTCGTGGCTAAGACGTTGACTGGGAGGTGGAAGGTCAGCAGTTCAATTCCCAAGTACTGCAGGACGGAATGAGCTCCTGTCTTTGTCCTAGCTCCTGCCAACCTAGCAGTTCAAAAGCAAGAAATTGCAAGTAGATAAATAGGGACCACTTCTGTGGGAAGGTAACAGCATTCCGTGAGCTCTGGGGTCTAGTCATGCCTGCCACATGACCACAAAAACATCTGCAGAAGCAGACAACGCTGGCTCTTTGGCTTTAAAACAGAGATGAGCACTGCACCCTAGAGTCGGATATGACTGGCTTTCCAGCAAGGGAAACCTTTACAAATTTCTTGCTTTAAAATTGCTAAGTTGTCAGGAGCTGGAACAGAGATGGGCATTCACTTCATCGTGTAGCACTCGGCTCTCAAACTGCTGACCTGTTGACTTTCCAGTCATCAAGTACAGTGTCATAACCACTAAGACACTGCAGTCCTACTAAATGTGGATCCAGATATAAATATATGGTGTAAATTTTACAGGTCAGAATCATTCAACACTATAAACAGAATTGACAATCAAGTAATCAGTAAATTAGAAATGCCAAATTATCTTTTCTGCCTACTATGCAAATTATGAAACAGAGTTCTATTAGGATGTCAAAATATAAGGCCAATCTTATTTTCCCTTTGTTCATTTTGTAAACATCTACATATTATAATTCATCTGGACACAGATATGTCCTTCATGAGCACAAATGTCCTTACTCTGAGGAAACCCATTTTTATGAGTCTGCAGGAAATCTTTCAACTAATTTGCAGAATAAATTATAAATCAGAGATAAAACAGGAAATTATGTTCTTGTGTTGCTTTTCAGTGACAATAAAGCAATATACATTTCCTTCCACATCCACCATGTTTCAGTTTCATAGATATAAAACTTTTATAGATAAACACCAGTGAGCAAGTAATAGCAAATGTGAAAATATATGTACACCTTATTCTTTATGATGTGCTATAAAAATGCAGAGGGTTGAAACTGCTTATCTTTCTCTAATGTCCTTTAGATATGTCTTCAAGGTTTCTTATTTTATATATTAAGCAAAATAGATGCTATTTGTAGTATGAATTGAAATTAAGACTACAATTTACTCTTAGGACAGTTTTATAGCCTTGTGTGCATGAACTACTAGCCATAACGTTCCATGTGGATAAATGAAAGTGATCTTAATAGTAAATATATTTTGAATAATATTGAATACATTTAATTTTTAAAAGGAAGTTGATCACACTGTTGTGCTAATCTTTAAGGATTATAATATTGTAACTATTTAAGTTATTTTTTCTATGAATCCAAACAGTAAAGACAAATGATTATTCTATATTTTTCCCATAGTAGTGAAAGAAGGGGGAAAACAATCTTTTCCAGAAATGCTCATTAGTTTAAGACACCACCACCCTTCTATCTGTTTGGTTGAGCAGAGGCTGTTTTCCCCCAGGAACATCTATCGTAGGTTATTTGAGCTTATTCCAAGTATGCCATTGGTAACTCTACCAGTAGTGCTTTTTTATCACACAAAATGACAGTGATTTTTTTGCCTGCTCAATAGAATATTAAGTTACTTCCTTATACTTCAGGTACCATCCACAGATCTAACTGGAAAATGTGTTCAGTGCATTGTGGGAAAAGTGGATGAGTGAAAATGCATGCTGTTTTCCCGAACAATATATTTAACATGTTTTCTGGGGTTGGTCATTGGAAAGTGAGCATGAGCTTTATCCACAACTCCATTTGTTGAGACATGCATCATTATGGAAATCCCATTTTGGGTGGGAAAATGGATTAATTTGAGGGGAAATGTGTTAAAGTTCGACCTAGGGTCATCTTGTGTTGTAAGGCAAACAATTCATGGTTTTTCATGCCTTGCTCTTATTTTTCATCTGAACAGTGAGTCCATAGAAGAATGCAGATTAGGAGATCAGAACTGTGACTGTTTACTTTCCCTTAATATCTTAATTGCCTGATTATGCATCCCAACAGTTTAGCCCTGAGTGCATTTTTTCTATCTTTATTCAAAGTGTGCATTACCTTGCAAGTCTGACAGCAGCAGCATAAAACAAAGGTACAAAGATATGAGAGGATAAGCAGAAAACTGTATGCAAAATCACAAGGTTATCCAGCATTTGACCTTATTGATCCTTTATTGTCTCCAGCATTTATTTTTCCCAGGTTGCTCAGCTCATTCCAATGCTGCTTAGAAGAAGCTAGTCAATGCCTCCCATTTCCTACAATGAAAGCCTATTTACTTTCCCTTTTCTCATGAAAAATGATTGAATTTTACTTGCCCTTGAATGTCAGCTGTTCTAAAGATTAGGAACACACCATTAATTTCCTAAGCCAAATCATTTTACATTTTTGTTTACAGAGCCAAATAACAATGACAGCAAAAGCAGGAAAGAAACAAGTGGTTTGCATGCAGTTTGCATTAAATTAAACTTTTCACTGTTTCATGTAGCTGTTTTTCAATCAATAATACTATACTATGATAAATGTTAGAGAGGTTTGTTAAAATATTTTTAAGCACAGCAAAGTAATTTACAGCATCTCATAAAATCTATTATTTAATAGACATTTAGGAACTAAGCAGGATATCATGGTCATTTAATCTTAAAACAGGTCTCAAATTATACAATGATATAGTTCCATCATGTCATTGTAATCTGCATTAAATTACAGCAGGGGTACCCAACCTTTTTATGCCATAGGCTTGACCACAAACCCCAGACAGCTGAGTGGGCCGGTCAAGTGGTTTCCCCATCATAAATGCTGCTGTAAAATGTGTCTGCGGCTGTTGTAAATGTGTTTGCTACAGGCACGAGCGAATTTATGGCAGCATTTACATAAGGCACAGGTGCATTTATGCATGTGTGGGTGCATTTATGATAGCAGCAAGGGCAGGGGATCACATGAAATGGTGCTGCAGACCAGGGCCGGCCTGCAGGGCATAGGTTGGCCACACCTGGATTACAGGGTTTCTGAACCTTGGGCCCCAGATGTTATTGAGCTTCAATTCCCAGAAGCCTTGGTTAGCTGGTGTACTGACTTTGGCTTCTGGGAACTGGGCCAATGTTGAGAACTCATGGATTAGAATATTGCACAAAATAATGACATGGGAGACTGGTGGAAAATTTCTTGTCATTCTTTTTAGCATAACAAATTAAACAAAATTATGTTCAAAAATTATCTTGGGATAATTTAAACTGGTGTATTAATTTAAACTGGTGTACAGTGGAACCTCATATAACAAATGCATCATACAATGAAAAAAATGTACAATGAAGAGGATTTTGGAACAAATGGGTGCATCATACAACAAAATTTTTCATTGTATGTTGCACACATTTGTTCCAAAATCCTCTTCACAGTACGGTTTTCGTTGTATGAGTTGCTTTCAAAGGAGGTAGCTGAGCGGGTTAGCTGCTTCCTTTGAAAGCAAGCTGGGGTTCATATCCTTGAGTCCCGGGCTGGTGTGGGAAGGAGGGAGGGCAGTGTGTGGCCCCCCTTCCTTCCCAAGCCCGCCCGGGCTTCATAGCCTGCCTCCTATGAAAAGAACCTGGGATGGGGGGTCCGATCACCACCTTCCTTTCACAGAATGCAGGCGAGGGGGTCGCCTGCCTCCTATGAAAGGAAGGTGGGGATTGGGGGGTCCAATCCCCACTTTCCTTTCGACAAAAGCAGGCAAGTTGAACTTATGAACATTTGTGCTGTAGTTGTGATGTGGTAAAAGATTTTGGGGGGAAATTGAGGAAGAAATTTCAAGAATAATGGGGATAAAACTTAAGCTGGGGTCGGGTACTGCTTTGCTAACAGACATGGATAACATGAATATAGTTAAGGATAAAAAGAATTATAGTAATACCTTGGATAACGAATGCATTGGATAATGCTAAAATTGGAAAACAATGTGAAATTTTGGGGGAAAAATTGCATCGGATAACGTTATTTTGGTGTTATCCGATGCATCATGATTTTCCTTTCCATGGAGAAAGGCGAGAGGCGATCCAAGCACCAAAGCCAGCAGGGCTGCTCTCTGCCTGGGAAGCGTCTCAGACCACTGGGTTTTTTTTTTTTTTTTGTGAGAACGGGCATGCACCTTCTCACCCAAAGGAAACTGGCGGTCCGACGCTCAGACAGCCAGTTTCTTTTGGGTGGCAGTGGGCATGTGCATTCTCACCCAACGGAAACTGGCGGTCTGACGCTCCAATTGCCTGTTTCCTTTGGCAGAGAGCGGGTGTGCCCACTCACCCAAAGGAAACCGGCAATCTGACGGGACAACACTCACCAGAGAGCCAAGCCCCAAAGCTGGCAGGGCTGTTCTCCACCTGGGAAGACACTTCCTAGGCAGAGACCAGTCTGTCTTGCCGACTTTGGGACTTCACTCAATCCACTTCCCTCTTTGGAAAGGGCAGTGGGGATTCCATGCATAAAATCCCCACTGCCCTTTCCAAAGAGGTAGATTGATCAATCCCCGGTTCCCTTTCCTCTTTGGTGTAAATATCCATAAATAGGAGGGTTGTATAGTGGTGGTTTTTTTCTGTTTTGAAGAACTGAATGTTTTTACTTGTTTTGCAGTGTTGTGGAATAGTTCCTGTGAACACATGTTGAAACATTTGGTATAAGTGGGTAGATTTCACATATAGATGTAACCTACTGTGGCAGTTATTTGAATGAATGTTTCCAACTAAATACATTTTTCACCTTTCATTTTTTTTTATCTGTACATGTCACTTTAATGGATGCTGACAATTGCATTTATGCAACAGTAAAAATCCAATGATCTAACTTTTCAAAAATCCACAGAATTTGTATGTGGTTTCAACACTTCTCTGTAATTGTGAGCACTCAAAAACATCCAGAGATTTACAGTAATGTATCTGTTATGGAAGCAGCCTCTGAATACTGTACTGTTATGAACAGAGACCTTATGTTATGCTTTCACCCAAGAATATGGAGAAGGAACCACGAGGGTCTGCCTGGTGGCTCTTTGATAACAGTCACTGTAGTATTAATAAGCACAATATACATAATGTATGAGGTTCCAGTGAATAAAATCTGCTTGTCTGCTACTATCGTTCCACTTTCCTAATGAGCTTGGATTCTCCCCATTTCCTATCAACTAGATTCTCTCACTGCCTAGCTATCAACCAACTTATCCTTTTAGCCAGCTGCCTTTCTCCACTTATTTACGCTAGTTTTATAACTTTGGTGACTTGCCTCTCACCTTCAAGGTTGTGTCAGGGCATCTTGCTTTCCAGGGAACCTGGATATTATGGATTTGACAGCCTGTAGCTGTAGAATAAAGATACAACATGAAAAGAGACAGGAGTAGTAAACAAAAAATATATATAGAATGTATTAGGATCAAACAGGAGTCCAGGAATTCTAACATGTAAGAACAGCAGATAAAAAGTTGCTGTAAAACAGGGAAGAAAATCATCTTGTTTTCTTTGAA
Source organism: Bradypodion ventrale (assembly GCA_035047345.1). Lineage (NCBI taxonomy): Eukaryota > Metazoa > Chordata > Lepidosauria > Squamata > Chamaeleonidae > Bradypodion > Bradypodion ventrale. The sequence goes on along the minus strand of JAWDJE010000003.1, from coordinate 306,058,403 downwards.
TGTCTAGTTCAAACAAAGTACAGTGGGGAAGTCACTAAATATGAAACCAAATTACTTCAGATCTAAATCCCCTTATATTTGCAGTTCAAAACATTCTTCCTTGAAAATGTGTTCCATGCAGATTAATAAGACTTGCCTTTAAGTAACTATGTAAAAAAGGTCTAATTCATCAAAGTTACTGGTGACTGACTGATGATAATGATACTGCTAGTTCTCTCATTTTGAACAGATTACACTTAACTTAGTCTACATAGACTTACAGTGATTGAAGTGATTTTATTCCTTATACTCCTAGAAGCATCCGCTTATACTTAAGAAAAATAAATAAATCAAAATAAATCATAGAGAATAGATCAAATTTCTAGCAGTCTAAATGGTACATTGGGCAATAGGGTAGCCCCTTGGGGAAGTAATATGAGCAAAATGAAATGATAATGTGAGTGCATGGATTTAATGTAATATAAAATAAAAAGTCATTAATCAGTCATAAGAACATAAGAACAGCCTTGCTAGAACAGGCCACAGCCCATCCAGTCCAGCATTCTGTCTCACACAGTGGCTCACCATTTCCTTCAGGGTATTCCCAAGGAGATGCCTTCACCTGCTTAGGATTCCCTGGAAATGGCATTGAGAGATATCCTGCCTATCTCTCCAACCCCGAGGTTGTCCTTAAGTATCCAGAATTATAGCCATTGATACCCTTGTCCTCCATGAACTTGTCTAATCCTTTCTTAAAGCTGTCAAGACTGACAGCTGTCACCACTTCTTCTGGCAGGGAGTTTCATAGACCAGTAATCCTCTGGGTGAAAAAGTACTTTCTCTTATTTGTTTGAGAACTAGTACCCAAAGGTTTCATCGAGTGTCCTAGTTCTAGTGTTGTGCGATAGGGAAAACAGTTTTTCCTTATCTACTTTGTCCACACCGTGCATGATTTTATAAACTTCAGTCAGGTCACCTCTTAGACGCCGTCGTTCAAGAGTGAAGAGGCCCAACCGTTGCAGCCTCAGATGGTAAGGAAGGTGTCCCAGTCCCCTAATCATTCTGGTTGCCCTCCTCTGCACTTTCACCAACTCCATAATATCCTTCTGGAGGTATGGCGACCAGAACTGTACACAGTATTCCAGATGAGGCCTCACCATAGATTTATAAAGAAGCAAAATGACACTTGCTGACTTATTTTCTATACCCTTCCTAATGATCCCTAACATTGAGTTTGCTTTTTTCACTGCTGAGGCACACTGGGTTGACACCTTCATTGAGTTGTCCACCAGGACACCAAGGTCCCTTTCCTGGTTTGTCGCAGAAAGTTCAGACCCCATCAGTTTATAAATGTAATTGGGGTTTTTTGCCCCAACATGCATCACTCTGCACTTACTAATGTTGAAGCTCAGTTGCTACTGTTTTGCCAACTCCCCCAGTGTCAAGAGATCCCTCTGGAGCTCCTCACAATCTCTCACAGTTTTCACTACCCTGTATAATTTAGTGTCGTCAGCAAATTTGGCTACCTTGCTTTTTACTCCTACCTCTAGATCATTTATGAAGAGGTTGAAAAGCAGGGGTCCCAGTACTGAACCTTGGGGGACCCCACTCTTTACTTCCCTCCACTTGGAGAAGTGTCCATTTAGTGCTACCCTCTGTTTCCTGTCCCTTAGCCAGTTGCTGATCCAGGACAAGACCTGTCCCTTTATTCCATGACTGGTAAGTTTATTCAAGAGCCTTTGGTGTGGGACCTTGTCAAAAGCCTTCTGAAAGTCCAGATAAACAATGTCAACTGGATCCCCCTTATCCACATGCTTGTTGACACTCTCAAAAAATTCCAACAGATTAGTGAGGCATGATTTGCCCTTGTAAAAGCCATGTTGGCTCTCCTTTAGCAGTGCCTTCTCTTCTATGTGCCTATTAATTCTATCTTTTAGGATGGTTTCCATCACTTTACCTGGGACACATGTCAAACTGACAGGTCGGTAATTTCCTGGATCACCCCTGGATCCTTTTTTGAAAATTGGTGTTACATTCGCTACCTTCCAGTCATCAGGCACAAAGCCTGATTTGAGAGAAAGATTATATATTTTGGCTAGGAGATCAGCAATTTCATCTGTAAGTTCCCTGAGAACTCGTGGATGGATGCCATCTGCTCCTGGTGATTTGTTATTGTTTAGCTTAACAAGACATGCAAGGACCTCCTCCCTGGTTATTTCTATCTGGATTAATTCTTCGCTTTCCCTCCCTACGAAGATAGGCTCTGTTTTGGGCATGTGGTCTCTGTCTTCTTCAGTGAATACTGAAGCAAAGAATTCATTGAGTCTCTCTGCAATCTCTGTTTTCTCTTTAATAACCCCTTGCCTTCCATTGTCATCTAATGGTCCAATGGCCTTCCTAGTTGGGTTCTTACTTCTAATGTACTGAAAGAAGTCTTTGTTATTTCTCTGAGTATTTTTAGCTATAGCTGCTCAAAGTCTGGCTTTCCTTTCCTGATTGTTGCCTTGCATTTATTCTGCCAGAATTTATGTTTCTGCCTGCTGTCCTCATTCAGACAAGCCTTCCATCTTCTAAATGAGCTTTTCTTGCTCATATATCAACTCACATATTTGTATTTAAATAAAAAAAACACATTAATTCATTGTAATGAGTTAACCTCCTTTTTCTAATAATCATTTTTTAAATTTCAGAAATAAAAGTATGTTGAAATAAATGTATGTTTCATCGAAAATAAATTATATATATAATTTAGATTAGTTTTCTTTTTTCTTTTATATTAATGTATTTTTCCCCTCAAAGCTAATTCATCTTTTAACTGCCACAATACTGCAGATCTTTTCAATGAATGAAATAAAGAAAAACAGGACAAACAGCTTATATGTTTTACAAGAAAGAAAGGTACAATGCAGGGGACAGTGCAGGGGACAAAAGCCGCACCCTCAAACTCCTATTTGTATCAAAGTCTCAACTAATTACCTGAAACTAAAATTCTGCTCTTACAGACAATAACAGGAAGCATTAGAAGCAATGAAGTCAGCATTCAGTTGACAACATAGAAGCTTATGATGGGCTGGATGTCCCCACTGATGTAAATGGTGCTTGTAGTGATGTAAATGATACTTTTAGTGCAGGAATGGTTACATCTGTAGAATCTGGGGTTTTCCCCCATCATAAGACCTATTATGGGCTGCACAAAATAAAAGTATATTCAAACCATCACTTCTGGCTTTATTAAAATGATAACATTGATGGAGAAATGATGAGACTTCCTTCTTCTTGAGGGATTCAGGAATTTAATTTTTTTCAAAAAAAAAAACCTCCCAAAAAACTGTTAGCAGCTAAAAGCTAAAATGCCACTCATAATTACACAATCCAGAAATATGTGTCCATGAAGGGATGGGAATAAGAAGAAATGAAGGCAAATGAAGAAATTTTTCAAAAGAAAAGACATGATTTTTAAATGAAAAGCTGCTCAGAGGAGATATGAGCATTGATGTGCTGCTCCAGGTTCCCATCTGATCCCAGGAACCGGTAGTGGAAATTCCCTCAGGCCACATCCACTTGGTTGGTCATGCCCACAGAGTTAGGCATGCCCAGGGTGTGCGTAATAATTTTTTTTGCAGCTTATCACTGGATATGAAGAAACGCCCATGTTGTTGCTGGACCCAGGTTCTCTTTATTCAAAGTTGTCAAAGCTGTCTGATGGTTTTTTCTGACTGTTTTAATGCATTTTTGTATGGTTTTAGCTGTTTAGCATTTTTACTGTTTTATTTTGTCTTAAGGGGTCGGGGTGGTTTTTGGGCTTGGTTTTTAAAACGCTTTTTATGATTGTATGTTATTTCATATATATATGTTGTTAACCGCTCTGGGTGGTGCATGCACCAGAAGAGCAGGATACAAATGTGTGTAAATAAATAAACTCCTGATTTAAACAGTGCCTGAGCCTTTAAGAGCAATAAGTTTCTACTAAGCATGCTCCAGAGATTAAAATATGCTCTCTTTCATGCTAAAAATTGGTGTTTTAACTTTTGAATATTTCTATAACTACTAGATGGATTTGCTGCAAATAAAACAAGGGCTAATTTTAAAACAAATATTTTTAAATAAAAACACTTCATATTTTAAAGTATATATTTTCAGGTTCTTTTCTGATGACAAAAAAGATGGCCAATGTCTGCCCATGGAAGTAAATCATATCTATATGTTGTGTGTGTGTGTGTGTGTGTGTCCACCATTAAGACTATTTCACCTAAAATTGTTAAACAAGGCACACAGCCATAACTATCCAACCACTTCTACTGCACCAAATTTGGTGCTGATCCAATGTCTGGTTTGTAAGCTACATTTTTGGGGGGATGCACCTATTTTTAAAATTTCCCTCCAGAATGTTATTTTGTTCTTCTGCACAATAATGTCACCTAATTCCCCTGTTACGATATTACAGTTTTAAATTTCCTATACTTTTATTGTAAAAAATCATTTTGATGTAGCTATTCTCTCTACTCTGGGAGCCCAATAACATGATCTGCCAATCAAAAGCTAACATTGTAAAGGTCAAAATTCTGCATTTAAACCAGGAGTTCTCAACCTTTTTAAGCCAGGGGCAGGGTCACTCTCCCTCAGACAACTTTGGAACAGATGGCCATTTTGCCCTCCCTCCACCTCATGCACTTCCTAGTGTGGTGGAGGCAGTGGGGGCCACATGAAATGGTGCCACGGGCTGCATCTGGCCCATGGGCCACAGGATGAGAATCCCTGATTTAAACCATTTAGAGATAGGCTTCTTGTTCTTCAGTTTCTTTAGAACTACATTGAATTCAGTTAAGGCTGGTTAAAGCCAATCCTAACCTTTCTTTTCAAAAAAGGAAGTAATTTATTTCCTCACTTTTACTTAGCATATTTTAATGGTATGTTGTGAAATAATTTTGCTAACATTGACTATCCAAAAGAAGAGGGAAGAGACTTAAAACATAAAAAAGCAAATGGACTTAAAACATGATTATGTAGGCAGCAATATTAATTAATTTTGAACATATTTATGCTGGCCATAGTCAACAGTTCTTGAATGTCATTATGAAAGATATTCATCAAGGGAAAACATAGGTAGTCTCTATCTGGGACAATGCCAATATAAGTACAGTAATACCCCGGTTAGCATGTGCACCGCGCAGAGTTAAAACCGGATAATGTTGAGGAATTTGAGGAAAACCTTTGCACCACACAATGTTAAGATAACATTGTGCAATGCAAAAGTTTTCCTCAAATTCCCCAATGTTGATCTCTGCCCCTGCGGGCTTTGGGGGAGAGATCTCTGGAGGCCCCCTTGCTGTGGGGGAGGGGGCCTCCATAGACCCAAGTGTTGGATTACCTGTTTCCTCTGGGTGTGAGTAAATGCACGCACACTCTCACTCCAAGGAAACTGGCAATCAGATGCTTAGAGCACCGGCTTCCTTGGGGAGAAACCACACATGTGCCCTCACCCCAAGGAAACTGATGTTCAGACACTCAGAGCACCGGCTTCCTTGGGGGGAGATCGGGTGAAGTGCCCTCACCTCAAGAAAACCGATGCTCAGATGCTCAGACCGCTGGTTTCCTTGGGGGGGGGGATCGCACATATGTGTCCTCACCCCAAGGAAACCAGTGCTCAGACACTCAGACTGCCAGTTTCCTAGGGGGGAGACTGGGTGTGCACACCCTCACCCCAAGGAAACCAGCTCTCAGATGCTCAGACCACCAGAGAGCCAAGCCCCAAAGTCAGAGACCAGTCCTGCCTACTTTGGGGCTTGTCTTAACCTGCCTGCCTCCACACATGCAATCCCCACTGCCCTTTCCAAAGAGACAGGTGGATCGACCCCTTGTTCCCTTTTCTCTTCAGAAAGGGAACTGGGCTTTTTTTTAATGTTGTGCAATCAATATACAGTATTGCACAATGTTAAAAACCAGATAACACTAAGACTTGAGGAACCAAGGTATTACTGTATATTCTATTAATCATCATGTAGATGATGGATGAATATGAGATCTAAATGTTCACCAAAGTCTCCTGTATTGTTTAGCCAAAGGAGCTTGCATGTAGCAGAATGTAGTGAAGCGCTGACATTTCCATAGTTTCATAAGCTATGTAGCATCCCCAAAGGATAGAATGCCATTTTATTAGGGCAGGGCGTAAGCCTAAATCACAAGTCAATGGAAAAAATGATAAAACTAGCTTGACAGGTCTCTGATCCTCTTGGTACCAGTGAGCAGATGATTAGCATCAAACAGTTTCTCTGATGCTGTAAAATGTAAAACCTCACTGGTATCCTTGCTGGGGAATAACTGTTATTAGCATCCCTCTCTCCATGTAGGGATGGACAAATCTTGTGGTTATGTTTTCTCCCCTATACATTTTAAAAAACCCCAGAGCTCACATTCTTCAAGCCCCAGCCTGCCAGGAAGCTGTTGAAGATTTTTTTAAAAAAACTGTCAGAGGAAGGAGATAACAGCCTTAATTCAGCACCACAAAAGTGACTGAATAAGCAGGGTTTCAAAAGCAGACTATGCTAAATATTTTTAGAGCATTTTGTCTGGAAGGATATAGCTGCCATTTTAATTTTTTCCCTATTTATAAGGAAATCCACACATTTGAGTAATTTCTTATAAATAAATAAAGCAAAAAAAATTAACCCATCCCCAGCTGTAGGTAACTAAGCCATTCTGAGCTAACTGTGAGAATGAAAAAAAAATATAGTGTGCAAAAAATACTAGGATAAAGTCGTTAACTGATCAACAGGGGTACACAGAAAGAGCCTCCTCAAAGATTGTGGTATTTTTGAACCACAATCGGGTGTACCATGGTAATGGAAACTCCTCAAACTTCATGTTTCTTTGTGGATTGTTCCTGTTGTGAATAGACTGAATTAATGCAGGGGTTTTTTACATAGTAACACATGCTGTGGGGGCTGGGGGGCATTCTTTCTCAACAGAGAATAGATGGTTTAACTTAAGAGGACATCTAATTGCAGCCTTCTGAGATAAAACTTTTATAATACTGTACATTTCCAGATAGCATAAGAACTAAGTACTGTATTGAAGTTCCCAAAATCCAAGCTTTGAGAACTGATCAGCATAATTTCCTCCAGGTATATAGAGCTTTAGCTTTAGTCACTGAAAATGAAACTCTGTACGAAGCAGTTATCATATGAGAAGCATAATATGCTTTTGCTATATAAGGACTAATGCCTTGCAGATGAACTCCCTTCGCCCCACTTAAAATGTATGTTTTCTGTATGCACACTGAATTAATTCAACATTTGTTTTCAGTTTTTAACAGAAAAATGTATTGCCAGATCACTTTGCCTTTTGAATGTTCATTTGGGATGACTTAATGGATCCTCCACCTATGTTGTTCAGAGGATGACCTTGGAAATGTATGATTTTCTGGCGACGGAAGGCAATATGTCAGAAAGGAAAGAGCAGTAGTAATGGAAAGCTGCAATTGATAATTTAGTTCTGTGACAGTAGTTGTGAACTCAATATCATGCATGATATTCTTGTCATGCATATGTTTGATGCTATCTTAAGGTTATGAACAAGATTGTTGAGCCAGCCATATCTCCTGTGTTTGTGGATTATTGGAGCGTAACATTACCTGCAAGCTATCTCAGACTTTCTTTGTTATTCTAGAGGATGAGAACTGATAATGTCCTCAGCACATGGTGCTCCACTGGAGTGAGGCTGAACGGTTGTGATGGCTTTCCAATTTCTAACAAAGTGATTCTGTAGAAATTCACCTTCAGTTTTATTAACCCCAAAGGTTCCACTATTTGTACTCCCTTCTCCATTCACTGCTGCTTTTCAGCATTTGGCTAAATTGGTCAAAGCATTGAGTCCCTTCCATTCAGTAAGTAAGCATCTTAGCTGAATTCACTTAAAAGCTATAGCACTTAAGAAAAATCAATAGGGCTCATGTTATTTTCTGACCCCATGCCTCCTGCACACTAATTTCAGATTGACCCATTATGCCTTGCCTCAAATTACAGTTGAAGCAACAAGAGGAGCAAACATGATCATTCTACCATATAAAAAAAATCTTTCCTGTGGTAGCATTCAGCACCATCTTTATATACTCTCCATACCTTTGAGACTTTTTTCAACTAGAGTTTCCATTTTATATGGTTTATATTCATTACAATAATTTAGACACAGATAAAATGCCAGTTCAGATCTTTTTAATTACTTGATGGACATGGGGATTAAAAGTAATTCCCAATGCAATTTGCATAACTTATATTTTTCTTGGTTTTTTCCACTTTAGCTTTAGGGCATACCCAATTAACACTTTAGCCACCAGTTTAATCATTTCTATTGACAAAATAGACTGCCTTCTCCTGGATAGCTCTCCAGCCACATATGCACACAGTGAAAATCTGGCTGAAAGAGGAACTGGGCAGCTTTAGACGAAGGAAATAAGGAGGAGGTTCTATGAGAATAAATCTACTCATACAGCATGGGGTTTTGGCCATAAATATTTTAACTATTATTATGATGGATATATTTTCGCAGAGATTAAACCTCTTTCAAATCAGTATTGATGAGAAAATTATTGCTGCTTATGCAAGGCTTGCTTAGCTTGCTATAACTGATAGCTGAATGCTAATTGACAAGGTTCTAGGGTGTGTCTCTATTGCATCTCTGATCACATGCCTGATTGCACAGCTATTCACATCCCTGCACCTCTTCAATCAACCACAATTAGCTGTGGGAAATTATGTGAACCTTAAATGGACAATCTCATGGCTGGATTTTGTTCATTGAACCTTTTGAGATACCACAAATAACCGCATCTTGCAACATGGATTTTGAAGATCAACACAGCAAAACGAACTACTCTCACTAGGTAATATTTACAATTAACTTTAATTTGACTGATCTGGACTAATTTAACATGCCTAGGGGGTAAATTTATTGCACAGTCCTGGAGGACTGGTTTTGGGTTCCACCATCTCCCTTGGCTACATGGGGGAGTGACCAGCTCCAGGGAGAACCATTTTGGGGAAGTGGAATATGCAAAAGCCTGGTTTCCTGATTTTAAATTATAAAAAGATGTAAGCTCCTGTTTGTTCTTGCTGTTCTCCCATTTTACACCTAAGAATAAGCCTGGCTGGACTACATACTCCATGCCATATTAGCCTGAAGAAGTCGTCATGAACTACAAAAGCTGCACCCTGGTGGCGCAGTGGTTAAACTGCTGTCCTGCAACTAAAAGTTTGTGAGATTGATCTTGACCAGGACCAGGGATCAAGGTTGACTCGGCCTTCTATCCTTCCGAGGTTGGCAAATTGAGTACCCAGCATGTTGGGGGCAAAATGCTAATTAACTTGTGAACCACCCAGAGCTATGGAGTGGCATATAAGTGTGATTGCTTTGCTTTGCAAAGTTTTGAATTTTTAAAGTGACCTGAAAAGGTACCATCTCTTTCCTGCATCTGGTTTATAGTGTTTCCTACCCAATAAAAATCTTCCTTCCTTCCTAATATTTCCAGACTCTCTTCTCATTTGATAATGATGCCAATATTTCTTAAAGTACCTTTCAAACTACCTTCATTAGCCTCTTGTTATCTTCCTTTATAATAATTTCAGCACAGAGCTTGGTAAATTTCCCTTCCAGTGTAAGTCTTTTGAAATTTATCTTTTAAAAAAATCATCACTTTTGACAAGGCATTATTTTCAGCTCTAACCTCAAGGCTGCTAGTCCCAAATAGGACAGGCACCTGGGTTGTTTTAAAAATGACAGATGTTTCACTTAAATAAATGCTATTAACATTTATCATGTGTAGAATTATCTCAAAGGTCAACTAGTATTCTAAAGATACACTTGTCTGGATAGCCACCTTTTTCTTCATTTCCCACTTCTACTCACAATAATGGGCTTTCCTTTTGCAAACTGTCTCTGTATTTCTTCTACCCTGTGGGAGGGAATAGTAGGCTTTTTATTCATACTCAAACTAGGGGGGAAAGCTGTGGTCAAATATTCACAACTGCCAACTTCAAAGAAAATTTTCCATGGCAACTATACCTCAAAAGCCTAGAGATACAGAGTTTGCCAATTAGCATCTCCAAAGGGGGCCATTAGCTCTTTCAAAAAGCATAGGGGACCCCTTTTTAATCACTGCTTGTTAATACAAGTCTTTCAACATAAAGAGAACTGCATAGATATAAAACAATAATATCATAAACTCATATTTTTAAGAAACAAATAATTGATCTATATTAGTCTGGATTTAATGTTGTTTAATTAAAAAGGCATTTTTTAAAAAAAAAATCCGTAGTGTTATATCGTTCACTGTAGCATCCCTAATTTTGAATTCTTCTTTTGGGGTACACAGAAAGAAGCTTCCTGAACAATTGGATGCATCCTGGGAGGAAACCTTGCTGGCTAATCTTTCTAACACTGGATCAAACCAAAGGAATTGAAGAATGAATCCACCAGAAAAGTATTTGTCAAAAACAATCTTAACAATGATCTCAATAAATATTGATGGACTTTCTATTAATAAAAGTATCCTACTAACAGGCATGTGCCGTAAATACAAATGTGACATACTTATGCTCCATGAAACACATTTAGCTACAGCAAGGTACAGACCCAAAGTGGCTAGAATGGAACTAGTGACTGAGATGCCTAATGGCCAGTATGGAAGTGCAATTTTTATTAGACTGGCCTCATTATATTATCAGCTGTACTGACAGAAACAAAGAACATTAAAATTACCTTTGTCTATAAGCTGCCAGAAGCAAATGTTAGTTTTAATGAACCAGACAATTTCACTTATGGCAAATGCATTTTGTTATTGGAGATTTTAATTGTCACAGTGAGGCTTGGGGATATAACCAGACCAATGTGGATGGTGCACAACTTGTATCTTGGGCAGAAACCAATTACCTTCAACTTGTCCATGATGCAAAACTGCCTGCATTTTTTAACAGTCGTAGATGGAGGAGGAGATGTAGTCAGGAAAACATCTTCATTAGCAAGAAGATGGCAGCACAGTGTATCAAGGTTGATCATCTGATCACACACACTCAACACAGGCCCATTGTGTGCATAGTAAATGCTGCAGTGAAACCTCAGAAGGTGCCTTTTCACAAACATTTTAACTTTAAGAAGGCTAATTGAGTGAATTTTCAAGAGCAGCTGGATAAAAGTGTGAAGATCCTCCACACCCAGATAAATATAATGAATTTGTCCATCTTGTGAAAGTATTATCAAGGGAAAATATTCCAAAAGGATTCCACACCCAGTACATCCAGGGTCTGACTGATGCAATCAAACCTCTACTGGATAGGTATCAGGCACTTGACAACCAGGATCCTTTTCATGAAGACACTGTTGAAGCTGGAGAAGAACTGATGCAGGGTCTAGCTGAAAATCAGAAAACACGATGGTGCACATTAGTTGAGAACCTGGATGTAATGCAGAACAGTAGATGAGCATGGAAACTCCTTAAAATTGGGTGATGATTTAACCTGCCACAGCAAAACTATACAGGAGTAACAGCAGACTAAATAGCTAGTCAGTTGCTAAAGAATGGAAAAACGCAACACAAAAAGGTGTGAAAAAAGCTATCCGTCCAGAGGAATAGCCCCTTTGTGGCATTTGAATTAGAGGAAGCTATAAATTGAATAAAGCAGCAGGTATAGATGACATAAGAGCAGAGCAGATAAAGCAGTTTGGTCCTCACACTTTGGAATGTCTCCTACAATTAATGATCAACTGCATAGATGAACTTAAGGTTCCTAAATTTTGTAGACAGGCTAAACCTGTTGCTTTATTGAAACCCAGCAACGACCCAGATGATCCAAAGAGCTACCAACTAGTGTAACTCATTTACCACCTTGATAAGGCACTGGAAAGGATGATTTACAATCTTATTTCCAAATTTATTGATACAAAGATCATGAAGGAGCAAGCAGGCTTCAGGCTGATAGAAATTGCTTGTAGAAGAAGTGACAGCAAGAGACAATCTGGGGGAAAGTGACCATGTTCTACTTGAATTCTTTATCTCAAAGGAAACAAAAAAAGGAGTTTAGCTGCACATGCACACTGGACTTTAGAAAAGCAAGCTTCAATAAACTATGAATAATGATAAGTAACTTTGCCTGGCAGGAGTTTCTTTCAGTCAAAGGAATCCAAGATGTATGAGAGTTTCTTAAAAAGGAAAGTCTAAAGGCATAACTCGAGACAATTCCAAAAATAAAGAAAGGTGAAAGACAGCCAAAAAGACTAAGAAGCTCAGAGAAGAGCTAAAAACAAAAAGGACACATACAGGAAGTGGGGGGAAGGCAAGTCTACAAAGAAACAGTAGAGAAGAATTGTTGGGATATGTTAGGCTCATGGATAAGAGAAAAGGAGGGAGAAGGCTAGAGTGGTGTGGAAGAAGGGATTTGTGGGAAGATGCAGAAGAAGGCTTTGTGTGTGTGCACGCACGCACACAACAGCAGAGATGAGGGAAGAAGAACCCCCAGGCTCCCTCTTCTCATCCAGCTTGCCTGCTTATGGTAGATGACAAAAGCTGAGAACTCCAGACCCACTTTTGGTGGAGGGGCAGCCCCTGCCCCTTCAAGGCCCAGCAATGCAGAGACAAGCAACAAGAGCCACACCAGGAGAGAGGCTGTAAAAAGAGGGGGGGAACACTAATCCTGCCCCCTTTTGTCTGTTTGTAAAAGCCCTCCCTATAAGGGATGTGTCCTGGTGTGAAGCTTACTCCCACCATCTATGTTCCAGGATTTGCATGCTGGGTAACCCCAGTGAAGTTAAATGGGTCCCAAACTGCTTAACTGGCCTGTGGTTTAGGATGCTAAACAACAGTTTACCATGTGTATATATTTTAAGATTTGTGACTTAAGTGAATTACAGAAATGTATTAAGGGCTTCTTGTAAATGAGAATTTTTTGGAGTAGTAGCCATGTTAGTCTGTGGTTCAGTCATATCAGAAAACAAAAAACAAAATAATAATAAAACAAAAACAAAAACACTGCAGCACTTTAAAGACTAACTGCTATATTTTTAGTATATAAATCTACACCTATAAAAAGGCCCCTTAACCGTTGGGTTTGTTCAAAGGCTCCCACACTAGGCTCAACCATCCCCGACATAGCCCTCCGCACTCACCGTAACCCCTGCCAACCCAACGCCGCAGGGTTTTGGTGGTCACCAGTGGGGCAGCCGCCGTATGAAGGTGACCAAAAAAACCCCCCTACAATTCACAGAATCCTCTGTGCTGTGTAACCCCTCAGCCAATCAGGCTGAGGGATGCGATCACAGAAGAGGCTGGGAAAGCACAGCACGGCAATTTTAAAATACAAACCGCACCGGCCCAAGAGAAAAACTTTCAAAGACCCAGTTGGGGGGGAGGGTTGGGGGGGATGAGGGTTGGGGGGGAGGCACGGCCCTGGTAACCATGCACCCCACATGCTCCACCACCTAGCCTCCCCTCCCTAACCTCCGCTGACCGCACTTACCCTTTGCCAGCTCCGGCTGGGTCTTTGAAAGTCTTTCCCTCCCATCACGGCCTTCTGTTCAGGGAGAAGCACTGGACTGTCCTTCGTCTCTGTGGGCGATGCGGCAAAGGACAGTCCGGTGCTTCTCCCTATGCAGAAGGCCGCGATGGGAGGGAAATTGTTTCTCAAAGGGAACCGATTTGCCTTCCTAGGAGGATGGAGGCCAAAATATTCGGCCCTTGTCTTCCAAGGAAGATGAACACCTTAAAAATGGGAGACAAAGGCCAAGCACTGAGCACTGTTCTCAGCCTCCGTCTCCCACTACCGCCCCATAGCTTGGGGGGGAGTATACCCCCCTCTCCCCCCAAGCTACAGAAAGACAGCAGGGGAAAAAATTCCCATATAGCCTCGGAGGCTGGGACAAACTACCACCATAGCATGGGGGGTGGGGAAAGAGGATACCCCTCTCTTCCCCCCAACCCATGCTTTGGCGAGGCAATGGGGAAAAACTATGTTTTCACCTGTAGCCTTGAAGGCCTGCCCAAGCTGGCCCATAGCTTGGGGGGAGGGGATACCCCCCTCTTCCCCCCCAAACCCAGGCTATGGCAAGGCACCATCCGGGCCCCCTGTAAAAACAAATAAAAATAAATTAAAAAATAAATTCCACCCCCAATGCAAAGATCTAACGCGGCCTGGCCAGCAAGGCAAGGTGACGTTAAACCCTCTTAACCCACCCCACCTCCCCACACACACTCACACAAACATAAAACCCTCCCACCCACAATAACAAAAAACCCATAGAACTCACCTGCACAGAACAACCCAAACATACGTCTTTCCTCCTTGAATGCCTCCTCGCACAGAATATTAGTGAATGTAGTCCACCAGAGGGAGCTATTAGTTAACTAAAAATATTAACTAAAAATAGCACCCTCTGGTGGACTACATTCACACACACACACACACATTTTAATGTGTGTGTTGGTGGTTGGAGTGGTTTTTTACATAGGAGTGGTGGTTGTGAAGAACTAAAACCACCCCAAACCACCAACACACACATTAAAAATGCCCGGCAGGGCCGAGCAAACTATGCTAGTATAGCATATAAAATCTCTAGCAGCATATAGCAATCTGTGTATCAAATTTGGTACTTAAACATTAATCAAGGGTTTCTGGGACATTATCAAATTTGACTTAAATATTAGCCAAGGGTTTCTGGGACATTACCAATTTGATTTTATATACAGTGGAACCCTGCATAACAAATGCTTCATATAACAAAAATTTTGTACAATGAAGTGTTCGTGCGGCAATCGCGATACCCTGCATAACATTTTTTTTGCAATATGGGGTTTTTGTTAAGTGTGATATACCCCAGTTAACAGAAAACCCATATAACAAACATCTTTTCATTATGCAGGATATCGCCCATTTGATCTGCATAATGAAAAAACCGCATAACGAAGAGCTCCGTGGAATGGTACTTTTTCATTATGTGGGGTTCTACTGTACTATGTTTTGGTGTATTATACCACCTTCACTAACCTTCCTGCAAATTTTCTCTTACAACATGAACACAACAGGATGTGCCCTCTCAAGTAAGAGGTTAAACCAGAAAAAGGTTAGCATATGCTTTGCTTGGCAACTTCACACTTTTGAGATTGAAAGGAGGACATTTAAAACTAATCTGAATAATCTATTGTTACTGCTAGCTGTAGGAAGCTGTGTTGATATGTATGCTTGTCAGTCATTCTACTTGATTACTCATTGCTTTGTGATCCTTTTTTCCTTGTGACATCTTGACCCATGCATCTGGTGTATATAAACCATGCCTGGAAGTTTTACTCCTTGTCTGAAGAAGTAGACTTGATCCACGAAAGCTAACAGTAAAAATATAGCAGTTAGTCTTTAAAGTGCTGCAGTGTTTTTGTTTTATTATTATTTTGTTTTTGTTTTGTAAATGAGAATATTTATAAATATTGCCTAAACTGTTATGTCCTTGGCAATGTTTACGGCCTGAGGAAGGGGGTTTGGGGAAGTGGACAAAACATGAAATATGAGAATATAATTCTTATCCCTTTGCTCCTTTTGGTGTTTTATTCATTCTCTTTCTAAATCTTCTTCTGAAAGAATAAGGTCAAAGGAGACACATTTATGGCATCCTTTACAATAAGGAAAGCCTGTATTATCCTTTGCTTTCACATCTAAAAAATCCATCACAGTGCAACAGTTATGGGGAAAGCTGATTGTCAAAACAAACATGATCTCTACCAGTTTAATAAAAGGTAATGTTCTTTCTTACCACCCCTGTAGGGAGAGACAATATATTGTAATGTCAAAACCTTTTTGTAAGCTTTATCTTTTTCCTTTTATAAGTACTCTTAAAAGTCTTTCATTATGTATTGGCATACAACAGCTCAGGGGGAAGCAATTTTAAGAACAGGGAGATGTTTCACTGTTATATTGCAGATTATTGCTATGTAACAATTAGCACCATTTAGTCCTAACATTATTTTATGAAAGCACATTTAAATGGCCAGAGTAAAACAGCAACTCAAGCCATGTTATGAAGTGATTCATTTATTTCTTTTAAAAAATCCCTCACTTGTTGATGTTTAGTCGCACAGTAGTGTCTGACCCTTTGCGACCCCATGGACCACTGCATGCCAGGCTCCTCTGTCATCTGCCATCCTACATAGTGCACCCAGATCTATGCCTATTGCATCAATGATGCCATCTAGCCATCTCATCCTCTGCTTTTGCCTTCAATCTATGCCTCATCCTTCTTCTTTTGCCTTCATTTTTTCCTAGCATCAGGACCTTCTCCAGTGAGTCCTCTTTTCTCATTTGGCGGTCAAAGTACTTGAGCTTCAGCTTCAATATTTGTCATTCCAAGTAGCAGTCAGGATTTATTTCCTTTAGGATTGACTGATTTGATCTCTTTGCAATCTAAGGGACTCTCAAGAGTCTCCTCCAGTGCCACAGTTGAAAGGCGTCGATTCTTCTACACTCAGTTTTCCTTAGGGTCCAGCTCTCACAGCCATACATTACTACTGGGAAGACCATTGCTTTAACTGTGCAGACTTTTCAGGGCCATAGCCCTGAATTAGCAGTTTGCAATGAATTAGCAATGCCCACACTGAGTTAGCAGTTTGCTCACCCTCAAACTCCTGGTGGCTTTTATATCTATATAAATGAGAATATTTCTAAATATTGCCTAAAATGTTATGTTCTTGGCAATGTTTACGGCCTGAGGAAGGGGGCTTGGGAAAGTGGAGAAAACATGAAATATGAGGATATAATTCTTATCCCTTTGCTCCTTTTGGTGTTTTACTCATATATATATGACATATATACAGTATATATATGACACTGTTGCCCATCCTGAAAAAATATTTGCCCACCCACATCTAGAATCCTGGCTATGGCTCTGGGACTTTGATTGGCAGGGTGATGTCTGGGAACTCATTTTACCAACCTCAGAAGGATGGAAGGCTGAGTCAACCTTGAGCCCTAGTCAGGGTTGAACACACAATCTTTTGGTTGCAGTACAGCAGTTTAACCACTGCACCACCAGGACTCCTCAGGCTGCAGTCCCAAACATATTCATTTGGAAGCATGTCTGCTTCAGTCTTGGAACAATTCTATTTGATCTTTCTGTTTATCATCCCAATTGCTACATAGCAATGGATCTCATTAATTTCTGTCAAGCCTTCTCAGTCCATATACATATAAAAGCTGAAGACATACATGGGAATCTCCAACAAAAATATCTATGACAGGGTTCATAGAGCGGTTACGAGGAAGATGATGTCCTATGTGGCTCATAAGTAAAAGCAAGATGTAGCAGTGTTTTGTTAGCATGACATGTTGCAGAAGCTGTGCATACTTTCAAAATCTGCAAAACCTTTCAATAGGCAAGGTGCTACAAAAATTAGCAGATAGGAATGCCACATAAGGACCAAATTAATTACTCATGCAACTGCCTGTTGTATTTCCAAAACTCACACTTCCTTATCTTACCTTAGAAAAAAACACCAGCAGGAAACATGGCAGTCTCTATATCAGCTGAGTTAGAAGTTAAATTAGGTACACTAAATTTTGAAAAGTCAGTTGAAACCAAATCTGAAGCATTGAGGCAGCTGAAGCTTTCTAATGTCTGGAATAATTTTAAGATCACTGCGGGGTAATATATAAGTGTAATTGCTATTACTATATATGTAAACTTTGTCTTACCACAGTGCCAGTGTTTCAATGGGTTTTCTCTAGCTGGGATTCACAATGTCCCCAACATGCTGGGTACTCATTTTACTGACCTTGGAAGGATGGAAGGTTGAGTCAACATGTTAAACCCTGGACTAGATGGATGATAGGGAAAAAACCCACTATTCTTAGTATGTAGTCCAGTTCAGTCTGCATTCCAGTTTGATTGATGTCAAGATGTCTAAACAGTCTCTTCAATGGTGCAGAGTAGTAGCTTTCCCTGGTATTCTCAAAAGTTCCAAGACAAACATCAAAGCTATATGGTCCTTATACAACATAAATGTAGGAGAATTTCAACCACAAATCTTTCTACATTTGTGTTGTGTAAGGACCACACACCTTTGTTAGTTGTCTCATTTTATTTCTGATATTTTTCTTTGCTTCACCCTTCAATAAACATCCAGTAATGGAACCATAGTTATGGTGAAAAAATAATCACTCCATTAGGACTATTTGGGTATTCGCTGTATAGTGAAAGATGGATAACGACTTGAACATGTCACTAAAGTGATCATCTTTTGCCAATTAATATTGATGTATTGCAGTTGCAAAAGCTTTTAATGATCATATTACTGGGGAATTATTGCTGCCCATATAATTTGTCTTTATAATTATGTATTTATCATAGATGCAATAGACAAGTCCCTCCAGAGGACTTTCTGAAAGCCCTTATTTCACTGGTTTTTAATTGGGTTCAAACATAGTCCTTATTTCTTAGAAAGAGCAACTATACATTTAAAAATGGTATCATAGTTGGTTTGAAAATAATGTATATGCTACAAAACCAGTGCCTCTATATGTTAGAAAAAGTGTGGAATAAAGCCAGTCAGTTACAAGTATAGCAAACCCACCAAATCAAGGGGAACTGAGTTCCTTTGGTGCAGTGGTACTGAAGTCAAAACATTGATCACAACCTGGGTTCAATCCAGATCATCTCAAAGTTGACTCAGTCTTCCATCCTTCCAAGGATAATAAATGAGTATGCAGCTTGTTGGGGCAAAATACTAATTAACTTGTGAACCACCCAAAGAGTTCTCTAAGCACTGTGGGGTGAAATACAGTAAAACCCCAGGTTACAACCACCTCGGTTTAAGTTTGCTGCAGTTTACAATGGCAAATCCTATGGAAATGCCATCCCATTTTACAAATTTTTAATGCATCCCGGTTTACGATGATCAATTCAGGACTATTTTTTTATTTTTCAATGCATCCCTATGGATGTTTTGGTTTACATTTTTTTTCAGGTTACAATGGAGGCTGTTGGAATGGACCTCAGTCATAACCTGGGGTTTTACTGTATAAGTATAATTGCTATTACTATGTATGTTAACTTTGACTTACCAAAGTCACAGTGTTTCAATGGCTTTTCTCTAGCCTGGATTCACAATTGGATTTAGGTTTATGTGTGCATTTGGACTGATACTCTAAAATAGACATATTTTAAACTAGCAGTCATTTTAGCTTTAAATATTTTCTCTCATGTTATGCTTGGCAGGAAAGTTAAAAGAAATGAAATCCTTCAGTTCTTCACTAGACAAGAACAAATTATTGCTGAGATAATAGCTGAAGATCTCAGGAAATGAAGAAGAGCCAATGCATGGACTCTATTCATGAAATGGTTCTGTGCACAAATCCTCCCTGTGTAATATAAAAATGTATTTGATAGATGTTTTGCACACACTTGTTCTCCTCTTGACAAAAAAGTAGAGTTCTTTTCATGCTAATTCAGGAACAAAAATAACATCTCCTGGCAGTTGTCAGAATCAGGCATGTGCTGGTATATCGAGAAATCAGGCTTGGTCCCACCCCACCCTCGCCTCTGGTGCCCTGGGGTGCCAGTATGGGATTCCCCCCAACCTCCCATAGGTGCCCCCACTACTCCCTGTCCAGCGCCTTTCCATGGTGCCCTGTAAACCCCTGGTCAGGATGAAGTGTCTCAAATGTGTGAAGAAACATTTTCCATCAGGGATTAAAACAAGATGTGAATGCTTGTTATATCTTTAGTAGAAACACCCGCCCCCCCAAAAAAAAGAAGAAGAAAAAAGGTGACTGCTAAAAAGACATTAGTGAAATATATCATGGAGAGAAATCATTCAGTCTTTTCCTTGTGCCTAGGAATCAAGTGCAGATTTGTGTTTTTTCTAATACTTTGCTACCAGATGGGGCAGAAATCACTCCAAACCAAATCAAGATATGTTTCAAACCCAAAACTGGCCTCAAATCAGATTGTAGGACATATGCATGGCCCTGCATTCAAGTAATATAAATGAAGCCTCACATTAATGATTAGCACTGTTTAATACAAATACTATACTTATAATATTGTATCATGCAGAACTTTGGAAGATTTATTTCTGCTTCCATCACCGAGAGAGAATGTCTCTTTGGAAATGGAACTTTCTCTGATCTACTCATATGATATCTGAGAATAATAACAAATCATTCTTACAGAGAAGAGGAATGTGTTAAATTTAATAAGACCACATTGCTATAAAGCACTGTAAAATTATCAATTCATTTCTTTTTACTAGCAATTCAAACCAGAACATTAATGTTTTTAACAATGAACTTCTGACCTCTTTGATTCTCTAAGTGTAAATAGTAAAAAAAAATATAATTTTGCTGGAAAATGTTAATTATGTTGGCAGAGAACATAGCCAAATTCCATACTAACACCAATAAAAAATGCAACACGAGGGTTTTTTCATTTTTAAAGTAATACTTTTCTTGTATAGGAAATATTAAATAAAAGTATATACTGTTTGATCTTGTTTTATACTCAGAAATAGTAGAACAAAAAAGGAAATGTCTGAAGAAAGCACTGATTTGCCATGAGTGTTTATTCTTATGCCGAGAAGTGAGCTGAACCATTTATAGAAGAATGTTCAAATGAATTTATATTTCAAAGTGCTAAGAAATTTTTGAGTTCTATGCAAACAATAAAACTCTCATCTGTGTATAGGAATATCTGCTATGGGATTTTCTGATTCCTCAGAGTTCACATGCTAGCAGGTGGTGTGTGAGAGCTGTGGATGTGAGAAGCACTGAGAGTCTAAGCCTGGCAAATTGAAGAGCCACATCTTTGTCATCCTGTCATCTTGTGCCAGGGGAATGAAAGGTGGTGAGGGGTTTTTCCTTCATCTTATCTTGTAGCTTTCTGAATTTTTCTTTTCCATTGTTTCCATTTTGCACTCCTGCTCTCCTTAACTGTGACTGCAGTCCTAGCTGTTTGTTTTAGAACTAGATTGACATTTTAGGCAGTGCCTTTTGGACTGGAAATGTAAGATTAAAAGTATGCTGTCCCCTGACATCCTCCCCCCCCCCTCTTGCATTGAAGCAAACTGGCTGGAATAGGGCAAGTTTAGTAGGTGGACACAGCAGGTGGATTGTGCTGTAGGATTGATACCAAAGTAAGATTAGTTAACACTCTTTATGGGAGAAGATGCCCACTGAGACCCGTTCTTTAGAGGTTGGATCACTGTGGGGAGAACACACCCTTTTAAAAAAGATTTTTATTGTAATTTTGAAAAAGGAAAACATATAGGAATACAGAAAATTGAGTCCGTAAATATTCTGGATCACAATACCTTTTTATCATATAAGACATATATATAACTAAAAAAAATTCAACATTTAGATAACAAATACAAAACACCAAAAAAAAGAGGGGAAAGGAAAGGAAAAAGAAAACAAAAATAAGTATGCTCATGTGCCACCACCAACAAAAGGGGCACCCTATTGCTTTAGCCTACTATTAGTTACTCTTTACTTATTACTACTTTCTTCCCAAAAAGTTAACATTTCTTATACAGGTTTACATCCCTGATTTTTCTTTAATACGTATTCAATAAAATTCTACCTAAACCCCCAGAACTGGTTAGTTTTAATCTTTCCCTTCTTACTTTTCAGGTCCCAGTTTAACTTATCATTTAGGGTGATATCCCAAATCTCTTTATGCCATTCTTCTATTTTGAAATTATATCTAATTTTCCAATTTCTTGCTATTATTAGTCTTGTGACTGCAGTGGCTCAAGTGTCTAAGATGCTGACTGGAAGGCGAAAAGTCAGCAGTTCAATTCCCGAGTGCTCCAGGATGTTTTTGTCCCAGCTCCTGCCAACCTAGCAGTTCGAAAGCAAGCAATTGGCCCCGGTGGGGGCGAAGAGAGGCCCTGCCGGCCACACCACTGGCCGGTGTTCGGGGCCCCATCCTCCCCCTCAGACTTAAAAGGTGAGGGGGTGCCAGGAGGAACATTGCCACCATGCACCTGGCCCCAGTGGGAGCGAAGAGAGGCCCTGCCAGCCACACCACCGGCCGGCGCTCAGGGCCCCGCCCTCCCCCTCGCCCTAGGACTTTAAAGGCGAGGGGGTGCCGGGAGGAACATTGCCGCCGTGCACCTGGCTCTTGACGCTCTTGGTAACTTTGGTAATTTGTTATATTATGTGATGTTTTCACTCTTTGTGATTCTATTGTAATTATTGATTCATTATTTTGATGTGGGGTACATATTTGTATTATTGTGGATTGTTTTGCCTTATACTGTATTTACGTATAACATTGTATTTATTATTGGAATTTGAATATTGTATCTTATTTGTAAACCCTGTGGGGTGTCCCAGGGTCATTTATATGTTGTTAGCCGCCCTGAGTCGGCCATGTGTTGAGTAGGGCAGGATATAAAAGTGAATAATAAAATAAATAAATAAATAAATTGCAAGTAGATAAATAGGAACCACTTCGGTGGGAAGGTAAACAGCATTCTATGTGCTCCGGTGTCTAGTCATGCCTGCCACATGACCATGGAAATGTCTACAGAAGCAGACAGCACTGGTTCTTTGGCTTTGAAATAGAGATGAGCACTGAACCCTAGAGTCGGATATGACTGGCTTTTGAGCAAGGAAAACCTTTACCTTTTTAACTGTCAAAAATTATTAACAATTCCTTTTTATCAAATTCCTTTTTTATTTCTTCTAGTTCCATTATTAATGCTTCTTTAGGACTAATTTATTACTTTCCCCCCAATATCTTATTTATCTCTTCTTCTACTTTAGACCATTAATTTTGTGTATATTTATACTCCCACCAAATATGAATATAAGTCCCAGCCTTTTCCTGACAATGCCAACAATTTTTAGGTAGCACATGATCTATTTGATTCAAGTGCATGGGTGTTAAATACCATTTCCATAACAATTTGTAATTGTGCTCTTTAATTCTTACTGACAAGTTTCTCATTATTCTAAATTTCTATTTTTTGTTTCATGAAAAAGTGGAACCTTCCTTAAGAAACTTAATGCATTATCCTGGTATTTTTCTACTACAAAAAAATTGTAAAGCAAATTTCCCATAGGAATGCACTAAATGCATTGGAAACTAAAATTTGTTAACCGAAACACAGTTTCCAATAGGAATGCATTGAAAACCAATTAATCCATTCCGGGGGGAAATTGTTAACCAAGCCACTATTTTCTATGGATTTCCTTTTGTTATGCGAGTTATGTGTTAACTGAGCAGTTTTTTAAGTGAGGTTCCACTTTATATCTGTTATCTTTGCACCTATTACTAATTCCCGCATTTCCTTCAAAGTTTTTTTTTTGGGGGGGAGCACCCTCCTTGTTTAATAAGTTATATATTTTACTTACTACACCTTTCTGCTTTGTTATTTCTTCCCTCATCTGGCAGAGCAATTCCTCAAAACGTATGAGACAACTTCCTGTATCATACTCTCTTCTATATATTTTGTCCCAATTTTTCATTTTTATTTGGTCCAACCAATTCAGATTTAATCTCCTGTATGTCTCTTGTCTCTTTTGTTTATTATCATCATTTTCCAGCCAGTCCTTGCTTTTTGTTAATTCTCTTTTTACTCTTTCCTTATGTTAATAGTGAATGTTTTCAATTCTTTTAATTTATTTATATTTATTTATTTATTTTTGGTATTTCTATCCTGCCTTACTCATCACGAGGTGACTCAAGGTGGCCTCCAACAAATTATCAAACCATCAAGTTAAAACCTCGATTAAAAAGCATCAGTTAAAACATCATTTAAAACCATAGTTAAAAGCCCAAGGAAAACAAGTAAAAATCACAAGATTAATTTTTTCTAAGATCCTCCCTAAACCACTAAAAAAGGACGAGGTAGAATGGGGTTGGGTTTTATTGGGGGGGGACAAACAAACAGAGCTATAGACAGAAATACAATCACCTAAGCTACACAGACTACACCAGCCATACCTGTCAAGTTTTGGATTTGGAAATAAGGGAAATTTCCTGGCAAATACGGGATACTTGACAGCTATGCTTATCCTGTGCTGCCCTCCAATGGTGGCAACAGGGCATTGCAGTCTAATTAACAAGGGATGACGGCGGGAAAGAGGGTAAAATAAGGGGTTTTCCTGGCCAATAAGGGATACTTGACAGCTATGACACCAGCCAGTGGGACAGGGCCAAAGTGCCCGACATGCCCCACACCCGCTGGCATAGCCATGTCTTAAGTGCCCTCCTGAAGGAGAGGAGCTCAATTTGTAGGCAAAGATTGGATGGAAGGAGGTTCCAATAGTGGGGATATTCCAGGAGCTAGTTTGTGTTTCAAGCTGTTCCATACATGCTATTTTAATCTTAAAATTCCTGTAAAAGTTATCTAAAAAAGCTCCTTTACCAGACTTTTTCTAAGGATTACTTTTACCAACGTGAGCCACATTGCTGTGAGTTAGATGAAAAACCAATACTGTATCTCTGAGATTGATACAAAATAATATTTCTGTGTTTTGTGATATACAGTGCAAGGATGAACCAAGCCAAGATATGCATTCCTATTCTAATTGAAACAATTGG
The DNA here is from genome assembly GCA_035047345.1 of Bradypodion ventrale. NCBI lineage: Eukaryota > Metazoa > Chordata > Lepidosauria > Squamata > Chamaeleonidae > Bradypodion > Bradypodion ventrale. The sequence goes on along the minus strand of JAWDJE010000003.1, from coordinate 306,033,848 downwards.
TAAGATTACTGGGGATTTTTTTTTGTTATTTCTCATAATATGCAGAGTATGAAGTACCAAAAATAAATAAATAAAGAGCAGCACAGAATAATATGAAGAGATCGGCTCAGGCTCTACAGCCCCTGCACTTCCACTGACTAGTATTCTGTATGATAAAAATACTCCAGTAGAATTTAAAGTAGAAAAAGATATTTTTAATTACAGCTGTGATTTGTAATTACACTCAGTAGGAAAAAAGGAAATTGAGTGCCGTGTACATTGAGGACCTTGCATGCTTTGCTGCTTGGAACATAGCAAGGAGGAGGAGACGGAAGTATCAGCAAAGCAATGGAAGCAAAAGCAAACAGGAAGAGTGGAAGGCTTGCCTCATGTGTCACAGGTGGGGAAAAATAACCTTATCATGTTAGTAGCAAAGGATGAACAGATTTGGTTGTAAAACTCTTCTCTCACTGATACTCTTTATTACTGCATATAAAATTGTTATATTCACAACAAAGATTGGCTTCCAAGGTGGTACAAGTAGATCTTAGACTTGTGGGGAGCAGGTGATCTCAAAATTCCAGTGGGAAATAATATCCTCTGCTCAGGTCATGTGCTGCAGAATCACTCTATGAATGTAATATATGTGGCTCTTTTATTAGCTTGCAGAGACTGCCCACACATGGGCAACCAATTTCTTCTCTTCCTTTGAAATTTGTGTCCTCTGTTCATAAGAATTAGTTGCACAGAAAAGTCAACAATGCCTCAAGCAGAGATGAATTGTTTGCAGGAATGGGAAGACAGAGAGAAGTGGTACTGCTGAACCACATCAACATAACTGGAAACAAGATACTGGCATTGAAATCTAGAAAACCCAAAGAAAAATCTTGCACAGTTGTAAAAGAAGAGCCTGCATTCTGGTTTGCAGGCGCACCCCCCAAAAAATGACTCAGACACCGGTATAAGTGGATAACGGCATTGGGCCACATTTATTGATTCATGCCCTAGTCCGAATTATAAATTTCAATTGGTACTCAGCCAATTATAATTCTTAAGGCAAGCAGGCCGCAGTAACACTGGTAAGGTTCCTCCCAACATTGCCAATGGCAATTGGCTACAATGTATCCATTTGTATCCATTTGTTTGTTTACAACAAACAAATTGTTGACCGTAGTCAATAAACTAACTACTGACCCCACCCTCTGACGCGTATCCGTAAAATAACGGGGTGATACATGCTGAATAGCTCGTGCCATCACCCCATTGCCTGGTTCGTCGTTGACTGGACAACGTTAACCAACTTGTGCCTATCTAGTGTTGGCCAGTCAATTGCGAACCTGCCGGATACCTGTGGGTCATAAATATTTACCTTACCAGAGCTACCCGCCCATGTGACCAAAGTCAATAGCGGACGAGAACCCCTATATCAAACCATAGCAACAGTGTGGGATGGGCAAAAAAGCCAGAACCCAAGAGCCAATTGTAGGTTCCAGCCAAAAATTCCCACCCGGCCCCGAAGCGACCAAAATATCACACTGTTCACTAGGGAGGGGGTGGAGGGAAAAACTTCTCCTCTCCATCGCTTTTGGAAAATGGCAGCTCGGCTGCCTCGTGGCCACCCCTTTTAAAGAGGGATGGCCACGCCCCACTAACTACCCGGATGTCTGAGTCCGGGTGGGGGGGGGCGCAAAGAGCGTGGTGGCCATTTTGGTGCCGCGCTTTCATTGCAGGCGCACCCCCCATAAAAGGACTCAGACACCGGTATAAGTGGATAACGGCATTGGGCCACATTTATTGATTCATGTCCTAGTCCGAATTATAAATTTCAATTGGTACTCAGCCAATTATAATTCTTAAGGCAAGCAGGCCGCAGTAACACTGGTAAGGTTCCTCCCAACATTGCCAATGGCAATTGGCTACAATGTATCCATTTGTATCCATTTGTTTGTTTACAACAAACAAATTGTTGACCGTAGTCAATAAACTAACTACTGACCCCACCCTCTGACGCGTATCCGTAAAATAACGGGGTGATGCATGCTGAATAGCTCGTGCCATCACCCCATTGCCTGGTTCGTCGTTGACCGGACAACATTAACCAACCTGTGCCTATCTAGTGTTTGGCCAGTCAATTGTGAACCTGCCGGATACCTGTGGGTCATAAATATTTACCTTACCAGTGCTACCCGCCACACGGGGAGGCATCCATGATGACTCACCGCCCCCCCCCAAGACCGTCAGCTCGGTCGCCAGGCCTGCTTGCATCACACCCAGAACGAGGTACATACCTCTGACCGACAGGTGGACCCCTTCTCCTGCCTACCAGCAAATTTTTTTTTTGTACGCCTATCATCCGGACTCCAATGGCCGTCTCACAGCCATGCTCAGAACGGGATGGAGCCACAGCCCCGTCCACTGACTGCCGGAACAGTCCGAACTAGGGAGATCCGCATCTCCCCTAAATTGGTGTCTCGGCACGATGTTAGACCATAGCGACCGTATGTAAGCCATACGTGATACAAAATGCCAGGTCACAGCCCCTCAACAGTTTAATAACAGCAGTGATCCGTATAAGACCGCTGCCGCCGACGCACCTGTAAAACATTGGGCGGTCCAGCATCCCTGTCAGACAGCAGGAATGGCCACAGTTCCCGCCCCCATGTGCCGCGCATACCATACCATAGCATACGTGCGGATGCACACAGCCCAGCCGGGGTCCACTCTCTGTCGCTGCAGCATATACTGCTGCCCAGTGTACATAGCTGCGGCCCACCAGCCCCCTGCCACCGGTGTGCTGAGACCCCTAGGATCTGTAAAAGAGGAGAAAAAAGGTGAAGGACATAACTAGGTACTCGTACAGTGAGGGGACGTACATATCTGAAATTGCGCGTAGACGCATATCCACCTCCGAGTACCCCAAACGTAGCCACGATCAACGCGACACCTACCTTAAGTAAATGGTGCCAAAACGGGCACCACACCGCGAAACGTGGCACCGGTCACCCTCAGGGACTGTACTAAGGTAAGGGTAGACCCATCCCGGTGGCAGAAAACAGGCTGGGGCGCGCAGCAGGCACTGTCGAAAATTCAGGTAGGGCACCAACCGGACAGATGTCTCAAAAACTTCGTAGCAGTATACACCACTGCCTGCACCGTGCTGAATAACCCGTGAGGACCGCATCCCCACTCGAGCCCACTCATGTGTGAAAGAGACATCTTCGAGTTCCAGTGCCCTACGAGACACATCCGCCTTACACCGGTGGCACCAACTCTGGCACCCACTCACTGATGCGGAGCGCTCCAAAAAGGCTACCGTGGTAGCTGCGTGGCCAAGAGCCACCTCACACCTATCTGTACATAAGCAATGCCAGCCTCGTGCAAGGTGGGTAGAAACTCTGGGAACAGGGGTGACGCGCGTAAGGGCGGCGGACACGTTCCTGTGTCCACCCCTCCCAAACACGACGCCTGAATGCAGAGTGATACGCCTTACGCGTGCGAGGTGCCAACAACATGTCCGGTTCCCCTCTCCTCGCCAAACGTCCAACCCTCAGCCAAAAGTGGCGAGTGGAATCCCTCTGCTTCCAGAGTACGGCACGGAACCAGGTGATCTGCAGTGGTGGAGAGCAGCAGAATGTCATTATAAATACCCATAACATGTCTGGCCTAGAACAGCACATTTAGGCGTAGGCTTCTCAAGAGAATAGACGGACTAATGTCATGACCTTGGGGGATTTGCATGTCTGGGTGTTGACAATGTGCACCACTGCCGCATTGTCACACCGAAATTGGACCACTGAGTAGGCCCACCCCTTGCACCATAGCATCAGTGCTCTCCAAATGGGAAAAAACGCAAGGAAGGTAAGATCGCGGGGCGATCCGTGCACCCACCCTCGGAGTAAACCCCATAAGTCTGGGAGCCGGAGGTATCTGACCGTACTAGATATCTAGGGCAGACCACTAGGTCTGATCTCCCATAAGAGACCCCTCTAAACCCAGGAGTAATTTGAGCCAGAGCAAACAAATTAAGGGGGACAATGAATTAACTACAATTCCCAAGGGCACACTCGATGTTTGGCAATCAATGCCAAAATCGCCATGGACATCCAAGCCACCGTATCAATGGTTAACCTGGATGCCCGCGTGACAGCATCGAGGCAGAAATGTGATGTTAGAAAATGGGACCTCGGTCTATTCAGGCGCCAAGGGGACACCCAGTTCCCACCTGAGTGACTGAATCGTGATGAGGAGTCGCGTACACGTGTCCAAGCCCCGTTTAACCCCAAATCCAAAAGTCATCGAGGTAATGGGCTGGAGACCGAGACCCCAACCTGTGAGCAAATGCCCACTGAATGAAAGTCCCACATCGGTCGGGTGCTGAACCTGAATTAATGCATTCAGAAAGAGATTGGCCTTATCTAATTAAAATTCCCCTCAAAACCTAAAAACCCGATAGGTCTAAATCATGGGGTGCACTGGCAAAAGGCTGGAAGCCGAGTGCATATCACACTGTGCCAAAACAGCACCAGAATTGCGTGAGCCCGCCACCCATGGTAGCCGAGGCAACTACGAGTACCTGACCGAACAAGGTCATCAGGAAGGTCATCCTGAACGGAGCACCCACATGGTAAGCTGAATAGAGGATTATATTACATTCACCCTTTTTCTAGCTCAGTATGAGCTTCATGGGGGATACCTTCGACTAAGGAAAGGTGGTTCCAAGAAGGGCCCCCGCTACTCTCATAGCCCCCAACTTCCTTAACTGTGGACAGTGGAGCCCCCTCTCCGTTACCCTGGAAGGGAACCAGATTAGTAGCATCCTGGGGCCCCCAACACCCCCGAATGGATACAAAAGCCCCATTGAAAACCCTCCAGCAGGTCTCCTGCCCCATCCCTTCTTGGATGAACTGAGTGACATCCCTCCAGGCTGACTATAATTGGGGCCGGGGGGGGGCTCATGACAAAGTTAGTTGCTTCAGACGGAGCTCTGATTGCCCCTGTGCACCCCCACCTCTGCCCCGCAACCCACCAACCCGCGGGCACGCGGAGGCGGCATGAGGGCCAGCGCAAAAAGGGGGCACTAAGTCGGTAACGACCGTGGTGCTTAGTACACACATCGTCAGCTGAGCAGGCCGAACACAGTAGGCGGGCCGGAACCCCCCGCCCGACCAGTTTGCATGGAGCCAGTGTCTGAACAGCCCGCTGCTCAGCATGACCACCATGGTACTCATCACCAGGCACCAGTCCCGTGGGAATGATGTACACGAGCACACTTGCTGACAGGACTCATCCCACCTCCCCTCGGGATATAGAGCCACCCTCGTCCACATTCCTCACCATGAGCCAACTGTCATGGGCCCATCCGATCTACATCAGGATGGCCCAAACAGGTCAAGCCCTGCGGCATACCACAATATGTACAAGGTATGCCGACAACCAGTTGGCCCCAAGGTGCGCGGTGGCTAATGACGATGGGACATCTCTTTGTCTCAGCCGTCCTGTCCTTCTCTCTCCTCCCAGTGGGCTCGCAGTTCAATAGGGAGAATATCCACATGTCCCCCTTCAGCCCTTACCCCTCATGGCCTGCTGCCAATAATCAACCGGGGCAAGTAATAGCCGCCCATCGGCAAAGCCCTTGACGGCACGTTCTGTATAAAGGGGGCCTACGCAGCAGGATCTAGACAGCCCCTGCGATGCCCAGCACTGTCCCGGGGGCGGACACCCCAGTGCATGGTGGCTTACTACAGCGGGACCACACAATGTCTCTGTCCCCCTGTCCGTACCTCCTATCCTTATGGATCTCAGTTCCTAGTGAGAATATATCCACGTACTCCCCCCCACCAAATCTTTTCCTTCATGACCTGGGTCAGATGATCACTGGGGGGCCATGAATAACCAGTCGTCGGCAATGCCATTGCCGATGCATGATGTACACAGGGCATACACAGTGGGACCTGGACAGCCCCTGTGATGCCACGTACTGCCCCGGGGGCGGAAACCCCCACCCCCAACGTCGTGCCTGAATGCAACCAAGGGGCACTGGGATAGGATGGCAAGTGATGCCCACCAGCCTCAAATTGGCGAGGCAAAGAGCACTGAACCCCACCGCTGGAAATGGACTGTGAGTGTGTGCATTCAACTTGAACCTAATACTCACTAGTTGCACCCCCGTGAGCCGCCCCCACTGGGGGTTCCGGCCCATGGTGGGCGTCGGAGCTAGCGACTGAAATCGAGCTCTGGGGCGACCTCCAATGCACTCCAGCCGCAGTTCTGGACAAACGGGGAGCTGCGAGACAGCGGCGAGCACAAGCCGGAGTGTCACGAGAAGCTTGACCCAGCTGGCCGCCTGTTGCATAGTGGCAGCAGTCGAAGTAGCCGGCAGACACAAAGGGGCTCCATAGTTAGGGAAGGGGCCCCCACCAACCGGTTAGCCAAGGATGCCCCCAGCACAGCCAAACGTGCTAACCAGGCATCCCCTGCCACGAAAACCCCTAGTAGGTGGGCCAGGTGGGCCGGATGGACCAGGTGGGCCGGACGGCCCGCTAGGTATTGGGCCAGAGGCCCTAATTTGAGAGCCTGGGCCAGAATAGGGCCATGCCCAAAACTCTGGCCCCTAATGGGTTAAAACGTGCAGTGAGCCAGCACCAAGCCCTCCCTCCAATCGTTCCAGCCCATGGCCGGCAGCCGTGGGCCAAGAGCCGGATCCTCTGAAGGGCCGGCCTGGGGCTGAAAACGGGAGCTCATTCTGTCCTGCAGTACGCAGGAAGTGAAACCACTGACCTTCCACTTCCCAGTCAGCGTCTCAGGCACTTAACACTCCGTGTCTTAGCCACTTGAGCCACCGTGATCCCCCTACGAGCAAGAAAACACCATGGGGAATCGAAGTCCCAGCCTCTGGCTTTGCAGCCAGATTCCTAAACCACTGAGCTATCCAGCAGTTCTGCTCAGTTACAGGCAAAAAGGAAACAAATAGGAGCGAAATCAAGACTCTTGCAAAGAGGCAAGCCAAGGTAAAAAGCCTCAACAGAGGCTGACAGAGGGGGAAGCGACGGAGCAAATTTCTCCGCCCCGTCGCTTCTAAAAGAATCAAGCCTCTAGGGGCAAGAAGAAAACGAAGCCTCTAACAGAGGCTAGCAAAATCAAGCCTCTTAAAACGAAGCCTCGAACAGAGGAAAGAGGCGAAAAGGGGGAGGGAGCGACGGAGAAAACTTCTCCTCTCCGTCGCTTTCGGAAAATGGCAGCTCGGCTGCCTCATGGCCACCCCTTTTAAAGAGGGATGGCCACGCCCCCCTAACTACCCGGATGTCTGAGTCTGGGTGGGGGGGCCCCGCAAAGAGCGTGGCGGCCATTTTGGCGCCGCGCTTTCATTATTCACATGGGAAGCAGATATCTGTACTTCAGAAAATCTTATCACATGTTGAGTTTGTTCTACTTTACCTGCCCTTTGGAAAGTAGGCAGTAGTTTTCTAGAAAACATTTAGTTATTTATGATGATATACTTTAAGAAAAACCTTCATATATCATGGTATATTTTTTCTGAAAGAAATACTAACTTGAAAAGAATTACTGATATTCTAGCACAAAATATTACTTTTCCCACCCAAAATTCCCCCAAAATGGTATTCATAACGTCTTCTTTTTCTGCTGGCCCTTATTTTTTGGAAATTATTTTGTGTTTTTAAATGGTTGTAATTGTTTAAAATTGTTACAATGTAGTGTCTGTTTTGATATAATTTGTTTAACTGTATTTTAATGCCGTAATTTATTTTTGGAAACTCTGTAGAGTAACTGTATCAAAGGAGATGATATTATCAGCCTGCAACATTACTCTTTAATATAATTGAAAGTTTCCTGTCCTCCCCACTTAGAGCACTCTCTGAGTGGTTCACGAGGTAATTAGCATTTTGCCCCCAACATGCTGGGTACTCATTTTACTGACCTCAGAAGGATGGAAGGCTGTCAACCTTGATCACCATCAGGGTCAAGCTCACAACATCAGCAGCTGTTTTTGGCTGTAGTGCAGCAGTTTAACCACTTTGCCACCATGTCTCCTTAACATTAAGTCCATGCATTAATTCTTTCAAACACTATATATTGAGATTTTACAAAAATTATAGGACTTCAGAAGGAAAGCATTACAACTAGATCTGTCCCTGATTATTCCCTTCTATTAAAAGGAGGTATTATTAGATATTTGATTATGCTTTTTATTGTATTGTGTTCTGGTGTAATTTCTATATCTCTATTATTGTATCTTTTTTCACTTTTCTGCTGCTGTATGCCCTGCAGACAGCATGCACCTATGTAAACCGCTCTGAATTGCCTTCGGGCAGAGTAGAGCAGTATACAAATATAAAGTGGAATTGAATGAAATGGAATTTCACTCTTTCATTTACTAACCTACTTTGCAGGCACCCCCCCCCCAAAGAAAGACTCAGACACCGGTATATGGATAAAGGCATTGGGCCACTTTTATTGAATAATACCCTAGTCCGAATTATAACTTTCAATTGGTACTCATCCAATTATAATTCTTAAGGCAAGCAGGCCGCAGTAACACTGGTAAGGTTCCTCCCAAAATTGCCAACGGCATTTGGCTACAATGTATCCATTTGTATCAATTTGTTTGTCTACTGACCCCACCCTCTGACGTGTATCCGTCAAATCAAGGGGTGATGCATGCTGAAAAGCTCCTGCCATCACCCCTTGCCTGGTTCGTCGTTGACCGGTCAACGTTATTACACCTGTACCTGTCTAAGTGTTGGCCAGTCAATTGCGAACCTGCCGGATACCTATGGGTCATAAATATTTACCTTACCAGTGCTACCCGCCTAAGTGACCAAAGTCAAGAGCAAGAAAACCCCTATATCAAACCTCAGCAACAGTGTGGGATGGGCAAAAAAGCCAGAACCCAAGGGCCAATTGTGGGTTCTAACCAAAAATTCCCACCTGGCCCCGAAGCGACCAAAATATCACACTGTTCACTAGGGAGGGGGTGGAGGGAAAACTTCTCCTCTCCGTCGCTATTTTAAAATGGCAGCTCGGCTGCCTCGTGATCACCCCACTGATCACCAAGGGGCAATGAATAATTAGGCGTCGGCAAGGCCGTCACCGGCACATTAGGTACCCGGGGCATACACAGCGGGACCTGGACAGCCCCTGCGATGCCCGGCACTGGCCCGGGGGACCCAAGGGGCACTGGGATAGGGTGGCAACTGATGCCCACTCGCCTCGACATGACGAGGCCATGGCCACTGAACCCCACCATTGGAAGCGGGCTGTGATGTGGGTGCATTAACTTGAACCTGATACTCACTAGGTGCACCCCCATGAGCCGCCCCCACTGGGGGTTCCGGCCCACGGTGGGCGTCGGAGCTCGCGACCGGAATTGAGCTCCGGGGCCACACCTGACCACTCTCCTGCTGTAGCTCTGGCCGAACAGGGAGCTGCGAGACACCGGCCGGGGTAGGCCAGAGCGTCTCCAGCAGCTCAACCCGGCTGGCCACTTGCTGCAGTGTGGCGGCCATTGAGGTAGCCGGTGGACCCAAAGGGGCCCCCCGCAGCAAATGAAGGGCCACCAGGCATGGGGTTGTGTGCCATCCCTAAGGATGCCTCAAGCACAGCTAAACGCGTTAGCAATGCATCAACTGCCACAGATCCCCATAATAAAGTGGGCCTTTTATAGAGGGGTGGCCACGCCCCCTAACTCACCCGGATGTCTGAGTCCGGGTGGGGTGGGGGCCCACAAAGAGCATGGCGGCCATTTTGGTGCCGCGCTTTCATTGTTCAATGTGTATTTTGTGACATCCCAAAGAATCACAAATACAAAAGAAAATACACATTCTCCTAGTAATATGTAAATTGTTGTTGTTGTTCAGTTACACAGTTGAGTCTGACCCTATGTGACCCCATGGACCCCAGAACATCAGGCTCCTCTGTCATCTGCCATCCTCCATAGTCCATTCAGATCTACGCCCACTGCATCAATGATGCCATGTAGTTATCTCATCCTCTGCTGCCCCCTTCTCCCTTTGCCTTCAATCTTTCCTAGCATCAGAGCCTTCTCCAGTGAGTCCTCTCTTCTCATTTGGTGGCCAAAGTACATGAGCTTCAGCCAAGGAGCAGTCAGGGTTGATTTCCTTTAGGAGTGACTGATTTGATCTCCTTGCAGTCCAAGGGACTCTCAGGAGTCTTCTCCAGCTCCACAGTTCGAAGTATCTATTCTTCTGCGCTGAGCCTTTCTTATGGTCCAGCTCTCACAGCCATACATTACTACTGGGAAGACCAGTAACTATGCTTTAGCTATGTGAACACCTGGAAAGTGTTCAGGCTCGACTGTTAGGGCTCTTGTAACCCCACAGTTCTGAGGCAACCACCAAAAATGTTTCAAAAAAGGTAGCCATTGGTAGGAAATGGATAAAATTAGGTGTGAAAAAGTCCAAGGGACTCTCAGGAGTCTTCTCCAGCACCACAGTTCAAAGTATCTATTCTTTTGTGCTGAGCTTTCCTTATGGTCCAGCTCTCACAGCCATACATTACTACTGGGAAGACCAGTAACTATGCTTTAGCTATGTGAATATGTAAATATTATACACATTAAATATGACTTTCTCTCTCTCTCAACTCTGATTATTAAATGGCAGCTCCTGGCAATCCTGGAAGGTGTTCAGGCTCTGCTGTTAGGGCTCTTGTAACCCCACAGTTCTGAGGCAACCACCAACAATGTTTCCAAAAAGATAGCCATTGGTAGGAAATAGATAAAATTAGGTGTGAAAAATGAGCCAAAGAGCACCTTGAAAACTAGGAGATTTTCTTCGGCGTGGGTATAAGCAAGTGTATTTTCATTCATTAAGATAAGTACCCAAAACATTTTGTCCTGCTCTCCTCTTTTATTATCCATCATCATTAATTTTTTCTCACTCATAATATTTTAGTTTTTACTCAGGCTTTTAAGTGATGCACAGAATGATACATTCAACAGAGTACTTTGGTTTTTTTTTCATAGAGTACACGAGGGAAGTGACAATCTGAGTTACATTGGGCCCAAGCCCAGAACACAAGTGGGAAATCACTGAAGAATCTGGAACCCAGTCAGTTTGCCTGCTTTGTTACACACCACCTGTGCAGTTTTCCTTTCCAGGAATAATTTATGGCTGCCAGGATGTTTTTTTTTTTTTTTTAAAAGCAAGGAAGTATTTGAGCTATTTGCATGTTTCTCTCTTTAATGTCAATCTGCAGTAGTATGCATCCTAATGCTGCAATCCTAAAAGTAACTACATTATGGATAAATTTTACTTAATTGTAAACAGGGTTAGATTATAAATCTCAAACCAGCCTTTAAGACAAAAAGAGCATTTTTAACATTAGGTAAAAGTCACCCTTTTGCAAAAGCCAGTCATATCCGATTCTAGGGTTCAGTGCTAATTTCTGTTTATAGCCAAAGATCCAGCACTGTTTCCATGAGCATGTGGCAGGCATACCTCAACACCGGAGTGCACAGAATGCTGTTTACCTTCCCACTGAAATGGTTCCTATTTATCTACTTGCAATTTCTTGCTTTCGAAATGCTAGGTTGGCAGCAGCAGGGACAGAGATGAGAGCTCACTCCATCATGCAGGACCCGGGAATTGAACTCTGATCTTCCAGTCAGCAAGTTCAGCGTCTTAACCACCTGAGCCACCACAGTCACTTTTTTAACATTAGTTATCCTTAAAATGGATGGTTGCTTTTACTTTTAAACTTTCTTCAATAATCATGCCTCCTCATGTAGAGTTCATAACACACAACTGTTATAAAACTGATATAGATGCCCTGAAGCTCCACAATCTATTGAAGGGAGGGAGGAGTGTTATTCATTTTCTCATAGTCTAGAATCAGCTCTGAAAAATACATATAGGGAAAATTACCTTCCAACTGTCCAAAAAAATGTTCAAAATTCTGTTAAGAGGGCATGCAATAAACTTGTGTTTATTGCAGAGCTGCTATCAAGTGATTAGTTCTTCTATGCACAGTTGCCAAAGGCAAGTTGTATATGGACAGAGTCATGAGAAAAAGGGGAAATGCTAGAGATGCTATCGGACACTGTATTATTTATGTCCCTGGCACTAGTGCTATTAAGTTCAAGATGCTAACTATCTGGTTTGTTTTTATAATAGTTTCGGGATGCAAAACATTTCTGGGAAAGGGAATATGTACAATTCCTCTATTTCCTTCCTTTCTTTTATTAAAGAAGTCTAAAGCTCTCAGCACTGCTGGTGGTTTTAGTGATAGGAACAAAGTTCACATCATTACCACCAAGTTAGGAGCCCTGGTGGTGCAGTGGTTAAAAGCTGTTGTACTGCAACCAAAAGGTTGTGAGTTTGAGCCTGACCAGGGATCAAGGTTGATTCAGTCTTCCATCCTTCCAAGATTGGTAAAATGAATACCTAGTGTAGTGGATTTCATAGCTGGAATGAATTTATTTTATTCTTTATTGTGTTCATTTAAAGTTTAATATGCCTATGTTATTATTCTGCTTTCATTTTGCTAGTTTGTTTAACTTTGCTTTTCCTAAATGGGTCCATTTTGGAAGGCTACAGTACACAGAAGCTGACTTCTGACCAATTAAAAGTGGCAGGTCAGGCTGACCTCCATTCACAGACAGCAAAACTGGGAAAGTGTCTGTACTCAGGCTAATTACCTGGGAAGAGCATGGTTATCGGACGAGCCACCTGTTGGTAGACGTGAGCCATACATCTTTTAGATTGGAACTTAGATTAAATGTTCTGGTCTCACACCGGACATCAAAAAGAGTTCTGTCACTCAAGATAATTCCGCACACATTCTCCCTGGAGCCCCAATGATATAGTACCTGAAGAACTATCTTGATTTCATCTCGATATGCTGTCCGTTTGCCTCCAGATTGGATCTGCACCCTGAACCCATATGTACGGTTTTTAGCCGCACTCCTTATTTTCAGATATGTATTGCTTTTTGAAACACAACTTTTCTTTCTTAGAAAATGTATTTTTCCCTAAAGTAGCTTAGAGAGGTTTTTATTCTAGATTTTGGAACTTTCTTTTTATTCATTAACTCATTGAAACAAACTCATTTTGTCAAGAGCACTTTTTGTAACTCTTCTCAGCCAGGAGAGTTGAAAGGGAATTTTTCAGATAAGGCCCTGTTACTTTGCAAAACGAAAGCTTTGTTATTCAGTCAGGGCAGCTGGGCCGAATAAACAAGGAAGGTAGAGAGGGAGAGAGATTTCGGAGTCTTGCCTTCCCGGGACTGAGCTTCCCTCCCCCTTACCTAGAGCAACATCGAAGGCCAAATTCCAATAAGAAAGCTGTGATAAGGTGGAGAAGTTCTAATGGGGGAAGCCACTACCTGTCCCAGAGGGCTTTGCAGAAACCATCTATCTGTGACATTTTATAAATCAACATCATTACCCATTAGAAGCCCATTTTCTTTGCCGGTTTTCCCTGCTTGGGCAAACTGTGTGAAGGCACCCTTTTTTTGCAATGCTACCAAAAGTCCGCTTTGCTTTCTCTCGCTGAGTCGGGAAACCGTTCCATTAGTCCGGGAATGAGGTGACTAATTACAGCCGATCAGTGAGAGCAGGTGGAGTGATGATCGTCGTGAGGCCAGGTCTCGTGTTGGAGGAGTTCGGACAAGCCGAGACCTGGTACCATGTGCGATGTGTGGGACAAAGTGCTAATTAACTTGTGAACTGCCCAGAGAGTGCACTAAGCACTATTGGGCAGTATATAAGTGTGATTGCTTTGCTTTAATATGGTCTATTGATAATGTGACCACAGGCACTGTTGAGAGGAAATACTTACTGCATTAATAGACAGATTTCCAGTACTCCTGGTAATGTAGAAATTAGAAATTGTTCAATAAAAGAAAGGGAATATAAAGCTGCCTCCGCTGCTGCCACCAGTAGCATACCTGTATCTCAGTAGCATACCTGTCAAGTTTCAGGAAATTTCTGTCAAACCCCAGTATTTTACACACTTTCCTGCCATCATCCTGTATTAGTTAGACTGCAATTAGACTGGAGTTAGACTGGAGGCCAGCACAGGATAAGCATAGTTGTCCAGTTTCCTGTTTTGGATGGGAAATTTCCCTTATTTGACAGAAATTTCCTGAAACTTGAAATGTATGGCCACCACCGCCACCACCACCACCACCACCACCACCACTGGAAGCCCCATTTAATATATCAACTGAGTGAAACAGAGACTGTGCTATAATCTCTGTTGATACAAATCAGAGATCAACAATTTTGGAGTGTCAGGGACAATTATGTCCAGCTGAGACTCATCACAGTTGCATCCCCTATTTCCTTCCACTGAAATGGGATAGTAAACAGTTTTACAGGAAGTGTGTTTCCTGCTTTAAATGGGTTAAGAATCTTGACATAAATATGCTCACAGTGTATTATGTGTCCCATCTGGCTTCCTGTCCACTGAGTAGATTGGAACCTGGAAAGTCTCATGATGGGCAGAAAGACCTTGATTAAATATAGAAAGGGAAAACAGGTCTCAATGACCCTTTCCCATGTTTCTAGACACATGCAAGGATGTTACACCAATTAGCTCATTCCAGGTTGCCCCTGTCTGAATTTAGAGACATCTCTTAAGCATAGAGGGGCATAGAGCCAAGAAGAATAAGGGAACACTTTAAGTCTCCCGTATAAGAACAGGAGAATTTAGCCACCAAACTTAGAAGCTCTTCATAGCCCAGGTACCAGGTGCTACGGCTTTTTATGGCCAGGGGTCTCCCTACTAACAATCAGGTTCTTGTATCTGTCTCTTATTTCCCCTACTTTTTATTCTGTATCAGTCATGCATTACTTTAAGTAATTTCAGTTATGCTTTACTCTAAGAGGTATGGAATAAAGCTTTGTTTCTTCACCCACTGAGTGATGATTGCCTCCGGAATCTTAAAATAACAATAGCCTATTAGTTTTGGCCAGCCTGTTGGCAAGACTCACCGCTATTAATATTAAATGGTAAATGAAGTAGAAGAAACCAAATCCATTGCAGGCACACCCACCCAAATAAAGACTCAGACACCGGTATTGGATTAAAGGCATCGGGCCACTTTTATTGAATAATGCCCTAGTCCGAATTATCACTTTCAATTGGTGTATCATCCAATCGTAATTCTTTAATGCAAGCAGGCCGCAGTAGCACTGGCAAGGTTCTACCCTAAATGCCAATGGAAATTGGCTACATGTATCAATTTGTATCAATTTGTTTGTTGACACAAACAAATTGTTGACCGGAGTCAATTTACTATCTACTGACCCCACCCTATGACGTGTATCCGTTCAAATATCAAGGTGATGCCAGCTGTGAAGCTCCTGACATCACCCCTTTCATGGTTCGCCCTTGACCGGCCAATCCTGTTTCCCCTGTACCTATCTACATGTTGGCCAGTCAATTGCGAACCTGCCGGATACCTATGAGTCATAAATCTTTACCTTACCCAGTGCTACCCGCCAAAACTGACCAAAGTCAACTTACCCCGTATCTCAAACACTAGCGACAGTGTGGGATGGGCGAAAAAGCCAAGAACCAAAGGGCCAATGTAGGTTCAAATAAAAATTCCCACCCGGCCCCGAAGCGACCAGAAAATCACACTGTCCACTAGGGAGGGGGTGGAGGGAAAAACTTCTCTGCTCCGTCGCTTTGTAAAATTGCAGCTCGGCTGCCTCATGGCCCCCCCTTTTATAGAGGGGGGCCATGCCCCCTAACTAGCCCGGATGTCTGCGTCCAGGTGGGGGGCCCCTGCAAAGAGTGCGGCGGCCATTTTGGCGCCGCGCTTGCATTACAGGTGCACCTACCCAAATAAAGACACAGACACCGGTATTGGATTAAAGGCATCGGGCCACTTTTATTGAATAATGCCCTAGTCCGAATTATCACTTTCAATTGGTGTATCATCCAATTGTAATTCTTTAAGGCAAGCAGGCCGCAGAAGCACTGGTAAGGTTCCACCCTAAATACCAATGGAAATTGGCTACATGTATCAATTTGTATCAATTTGTTTGTTGACACAAACAAATTGTTGACCGGAGTCAATTTACTATCTACTGACCCCACCCTATGACGTGTATCCATTCAAATATCAAGGTGATGCAGGCTGTGAAGCTCCTGACATCACCCTTTTCATGGTTCGCCCTTGACCGGCCAATCCTGTTTCCCCTGTACCTGTCTACGTGTTGGCCAGTCAATTGCGAACCTGCCGGATACCTATGGGTCATAAATCTTTACCTTACCCAGTGCTACCCGCCACACGGGGAGGCGTCCATGATGACTCCCCCCCCAGACCGTCAGCTCGGTCACCAAGCCTGCTTGTACATCCTCCAGAAAGAGGTTCATACCTCTAGTCGAAAGGTGGACCCCATCTCCTGCATATAGATCAAAATCCTGCAAGCCTATCCCCGGATGTCAAATGGCTGTTCCGAAGCCATTCTGAATGAGAAACCGGGCAACAGCCCTGTTTACTGACCGCCGGGCACGGTCCAAACCCCGGAGGTCCATGCCTCCTCTATAACACTGTCTCGGCACGAACTGTGGCCCACCAGCCATACTGCCACCGGTGTGCGGAGAAACACAGGGTCTGTAAAAGAAGGAGAAGGAAGTAAGGACATAAATGGTACTCATACAGTGAGGGGACATACATATAAGGAAAAACGCGTGGACCCCCACCAACCCATCTGACATATATTAGCCTCAGAGTACCCAAACGCAGCCACAGTTGAAGCAGCACCGATTCTGAATGAATGGGTGCCATAATGAGTGCCAGGGAGGCTGACACTGTGAAGTGCCATACCGGTCACCCTCCAGAACTGAAATTTAGTAAGGGGAGACCCATCCTGGTGGCAGAGAAACAGGCCAGGGTGCGTGCCACGTACTGCCAAAAATGCATGTAGGGCACCAACTGGACAGATGTCAGCAAATGTACATCGTAGCAGTCTAACACCACTGCCTACTCAAATGCTGATCGGCCTTTGAGGAACGAATCCTCAACTGAGCCCACTCGTGGTTGATAATGACATCGTCGAGTTCCAGTGCCCTATGAGACATGTCTCCCTTTGACAATGGGACCAGCTCACTCATTTGGAGAGCTCCAAATAAAGCTACGGTGGTAGCTGCATGAAAAAAAGCCTCCTCATACCTATCGTAGCACAGTCTATGCCAACCTCGTGCAAGGTGGGTCAGAACACCTAGCGAAACAGGGTGACGTGTGTCCGGGCGGCGGCCATGCTCACGTGTCCACCCTTCCAATACGTGACGTATGCAGAAGTCATTCACACACTCAGTGAAGCCCCGTGCCTTGGCCATAAATGCCAAGGCGGAAAGCCTAGTGGCGATGGTGCATGGGGCTAACCCCTGATCATGAAGGTGCACCATATACTGTAAAATCTGGTTGACCGGTATCGGCCACATTTCGGGCAATTGCCTTTGCCCACAAAAGGTCCTAAATTGGAGGAGTGCATGTAGATATGCCTTACGCGTGCGAGGTGCCAAAGACATACTGATCGCCTGGTTCACCTCTCCTTGCCAAATGTCCAAATCTCAGCCGGGAGTGGAGAGGGAAGTTCCTCTGCATCTGAAGCCAAGGCACGGAACCGGGAGATCTGCAGGCGGGATAAAGTGTCAGCAATATCGTTATTAATGCCTGGCACATGTCTGGACCTGAATAGCACATTAAGGCGCAAGAACCTCAAAACAAATTGGTGAACTAAGGCCATGACTCTGGGAGATTTAGATGTTTGGGCGTTGACAATGTACACCACTGCAGCATTGTCACACCAAAAGTGAACTACGAAATTAGCCCATCTGTCCCCCCAGAGCATTAGGGCCCCTAAAATGGGAAAGAACTCCAGGAATGTAAGATCGCGTAAGCGATCCGTGAGTTGCCATGTTTGAGGCCATTGACCATAGGTCCACCGTCCCTCAAAGTAAATCCCATAACCCAGGGAGCCGGAGACATCCGACTGTACTTGAAAATGAGGGCTGACCATAAGCTCCGATCTCCAAAAGGAGACGCTATTAAAGTCCTGTAGGGGGAGGCGTGGTTAAGATGATGACGAGTTAACACACTTTTTGTGGGCTCGCGTTTCTCAATGAGGAATTAAATGAGAAAATAAATCTGAATACAAAATTTTTTAAAAGATTCATTTCATTTCATTTCATTTCATTTCATTTATTTGATTTGTATGCCACCCACTCAGCATACGCCGACTCAGGGCGGCTCACAACATATCAAACAATAATACAATACAGGAAAAATACAGTACACAATATAATAGAATACAGTAACATCTCAGTAATGCAATAACATCTCACACATCTCTCTCCGACCCCAACAAGTCCAAAAGTAAAAAGTGGCAGTGACGAAGGTCCTGCCGCCTCCATGGCTTTTCAAGCCCTGGCCGAGGGCAGAGCCTGGGACGCCGGTGGTGGTGGTGGTTCCCGGTGTCCGATGCTGCAGAGGTCTCTCCGCCCCATCCGCAGGGGAGACCGGAGGCGGCGACCAAGTCCTGCTGCTTCTGTCCCCACTCCCGGGGCCGATGGCGTGGGCTCCCGGGCGAGACAGGGAGCTCCTCGAGGGGCCGGCGGCGGCGGCGTCCTTTTCTGCTCTCCGGGCGGGCGGGCCCGGAGAGCGAAGGCAGCTGCGGCGGCTCCGGCGGCGGCTCCGGAGGCTCCCACCTGTCTCCACTCCCGGGGCCGATGGCGTGGGCTCCCGGGCGAGACAGGGAGCTCCTCGAGGGGCCGGCAGCGTCGGCGTCCTTTTCTGCTCTCCGGGCGGGCGGGCCCGGAGAGCGAAGGCACCTGCGGTGGCTCCGGCGGCGGCTCCGACGGCTCCCACCTGTCTCCACTCCCGGGGCCGATGGCGTGGGCTCCCGGGCGAGACAGGGAGCTTCTCGAGGGGCCGGCGGCGGCGGCGGCCTTTTCTGCTCTCCTGGCTGGCGGGCCCTGAGAGCGAAGGCAGCTGCGGCAGCTCCGGCGGCGGCTCCGGCGGCTCCCACCTGTCTCCGCTCCCGGGGCCGATGGCGTATCCATAATTCCTGCATTTTATAAAATCTGGACTTAAACTTCTTCCATAGCTGAGCAGTTAAACTTAAGGAAGCTTCAACAGAGCTTGGGCACAGAGGGGGGGAGAAACTCTCCACAGCTGTGTGGTCTCCTCTCTCTCTGCCTGCTAAATTCCAGCAAGCGAGCTGCTACAGCGATGTCGTCATAGCTTCCAGCAGTGTAGCAGTATAGCCCAGAAGAGACTGTAGCCCTTGGAGAATATTCCCTGGATAATATTCTACAAGAGGAAAGCGTAAAGATCCAGCAAGTAAAAATTTGAATTGAAGATCGAAGTTCGAGAGCGGATTTGGCTGGGGGCAAGCGGCGAAAGCCGCAGCTTTCCCAGTGGTTCCGTGGTGAACGGGATCAAGGAGACTGGAGTAAGAAGCTGTACGTTTGCTGAAAATATAAAGGCTGAAACTAAGATTGCCAGCTGCATTGCGGACGGGGGTGGATTGGAAAACAGAACGAAGGAAGGCAAGTGATTGAAGGATCGAGGACGTGAAAGAAAGTAAGACGGTGGGAAAGGAGGGATAATGGCGACGGTGGTGGCAGAAAGTGAAACTTAAAGAGGGGAAACAACGGTAGAAGTTTTTGGAGTCTTATGGATGAAAGGGAGAGAAAGGAAGGAAGGGGGACAAGAAGGTGAAGATTCTGGAGTGTGTGTGTGGTTGAAAGGACGGAGTTTAAAGGGGCGATTGGAGATTTTGGAGGCTTTGGAGGCTTTGGAGAAGAGGGGAGGAGGGACACCCCGCAAAGCTTCAGCCGGTGCAGAAGATGTGGCTGGCGTTTGCCCCAGAGGACTAAATAGATATGTGCTGGATCTTTTTTTAAATACAATTTAAGTATTCCTTTTTCTTGACTTTTGCCTGAGCCCCTGTTTTGCCCCTCCTTCTCCATTTCCTTCCTTCTTCCTTGCAAGAGTTTGGATATTAGTCCCTGGATAGCACTGGGGGATTTGCTTATTGGAACATTGTTATAAGGTGGATTACAATAAACTGTTGCCAATTTTTGGAGAAAGTCTTCAATCAAGCTACTGGATTACCAGGTGGAATACAAATTTGGTTCATTTCAGCAAGATCCCTTTTGTACATTTGGATTGCATTGGCTTGGAATCATTTTGCCTCAATATTGCAAGTTTGACTGTTGGAGTATCCCTTCCTTGCTATTGGATTACAGTTACGTTATCTTGCTTGGTCTGGCTTTTGCTTTTTGTTTGACCTTCATACGGGAGACATAATATCAACAAACACTTCCTTGCCTGTGGTGGATATATTAACTCTTTTATGGTCTGATTCTTGGTTTGTTGAGTGACTTAACATAATTGGATTATAATTCTGGAGCAGCACCAAGTTGAGAGACAAGAGGGTGTAAGAAAAGTTGCTGGGTTGAAGTTGCTTTTTGATATCACAATGGATAAAGTGGCAAGGGGAAAGGGCAAGGAAGAAGAAGTTGTGAAGCCAAAAAAATAAGGTAACCTTTTATCAGAAGACCCATCTCCTCCGACATCATCTCCGGAACCACCACCACTTGATCAAACACAGATAATGGTAGAATTTGGGAAGTTATTCAAGAAAATTGAAAAGATGGAGGAGTCAAGAGTGAAAGACAAAATTGAAATTATGGGAAAACAAGACAAATTGGCTACAATGTTCACAGATTTTTCAAACAAAGTGGATCTTAATTTTCAAAGGATGGATGCTAATGTAAAATTAATGCAGAATGATATGAAATTGATGCAAGGGGATATTAAAGGGTTACATGAGGAGGAAAAGGAAATTAAGATGAAAGTGGATGTGCAGGAAAAAAGAATTGATGTTATGGAAGAGATGATAAGAAAGCAGAATATTGTGATACATAAAATGGTGGAACAAATGCCAGATAAGCTAAAAGATAGAATAATTGATTGGTTAAATAATTTGAATATGGGAAAAGTTTTTGTTCACGAGGATATTGCAAGTGTGTACAGAGTGGGACCGAGGAAGGGAAAGGTGGTACAGAGGAATGTACTGGTTAAATTTGCAAACTGGGGAGACAAATTGAAGGTGATGGCCTTTTTAAAATAAGCTGGATCCGGCGCTTTAAAAATGGCTGGAAATGATGTGGAAATATACAATGATATTTCAATGAAGGAACATGGCTGGAGGTATAAGATGAAGCCAGTAACAAGATTTCTTGTTAAAATAAAATACAATTGGCGATATCCACAACAGTTGAGATTCTTTCATGAAAGGAGGTTGCATGTGATTGATGCAGAGATGGATGCATTGGAATATATGTGTATGAATGACTTGGTTAAGACATCTTCAAGGGAATGGTTGGCATTGAGGAAGGCTTTGTTGGAATCTGGGGAGAAAAAAAGGGACTATGGTGGAGCAAGGGAGGAGGGGACAGCAGGAGGAGGGGATACAGAAGAGCCGGAGTTGCAAGCATTGATGGTGACTGAAATGGGGGGAAGTGAGGGTCAGCAGGAGGGAAAATAGGTGGGATGTTTGTAGAGGAGATGAGTTAAAGTAAGATTGTGAATTAAATCAGATTTTGTTTAAGAGGTATATTAGCGCTTGAGCTTTCATTGTAACATCGTCTTTCATGTTCCCCCCTCCCCTTTTCGGATGACAGAGGCGTTCTTTTTGGCTCAAGAAGCGGGGAGGGTATTAGTGAATGTTTTTTTGTGTTTTTTGCTTTTTTAGTTATTGTAGGTTAGATGGCATCACATCCAAGGGAGAAATCAGAGATGGTAGAAGAAGGTGGGTCATTATATTATGAGGTCTATTAAAATATTAACATGGAATGTGAAAGGTACAGGTTCACCGATTAAGAGGAGAAGAATTGAATCAGCATTGAAGAGGGATAGGTCGGATATAGTTTTTCTTCAGGAAACTCATCAAAAATCTCAGGATACAAATAAATTTTTTTTAGGCTGGATGCAGCATTATGAGAGGTCATACGGCACATCAAAGTCAAGAGGGGTGGCAATTTTGATATCGACTAGACTGGGGTTTGAGATAATCAATAGGATATCGGACCCCGAGGGTAGATATTTGATTGTGAAAGGGAAGATAGATGAGCAGGAAATAACATTGGTAAATGTATATGTCCCAAACGATCATCAGACTGAATTCCTAGAAAAAATTCGTAAAATACTGGTAAGAGAGAAAACGTGGCTGGGGATTTTAATCTGATAAAATCTAATTTAGATTGTACAAATATATTAAGATGTGGAAAAGGAATTAAAGGACAAACACTGGATAATTGGATGATATCTTTGGGACTGAAAGATACTTGGAGGGAACTTAAGGGGTCAGAAAGGGTCTATACTTATTTTTCACAGGTCCATAACTCATATTCCAGAATTGATTATATATTTGTAACAGAGAATATGATTAGAAATCTTGAGGAAATAGAAGTTGGGATTTTTAAGGAGTCAGATCATTCGAAAGTTGTGATGGAAATTAGGATGGACGGTAAAAAGAGGATGAGAAGGGTGTGGAGATATGATGACAAACTATTTAGGGATCAAAAATGTAAAGAGCAAGTTAGGGAGAGGTGGGAAGAAAATTGGCAGTGGAATGACAATGATGAGGTAAACTTTAATGTGGTCTGGGATACCATGAACTCGGTTTTTAGAGGTGAAAGTATTAGATTAGCTAGTATTAAATACAAAAAATTTAAGATTCTACAAGACAAAATGAAAAGGATATAAAGAGATTGCAGGAGGAACACGCAAGGACAATGGATAGGAAGGTTTTTGAGGATTTGCAAAGATTAAAGGCGGAATTGATTGGTAAGGATATAGAAAAAGTGAAGAGAGATTTGGTGTATTTAAAAAGAGAATATTTTGAATTTAGTAATAAAAATTCAAGGTTATTAGCAAGAGCAGCTAAAGAAAAGAGGGAAAAGAGAAAAATTGGAGTCTTGATAAATGAACAAGGGGTGAGATGTAATAAAACTAGAGATAAATGTAAAATTGTGAAAGAATTTTATCAAGCCTTATATGCGAAAAAAGAGATAGATATAGACAAACTTAAAACTCAATTAGAGAAACAAAAATATACTAGTATAAAGCAGGAACATAAGGAAAAAATGGAAGAAGGAATAACAGAAAAAGAGATAACAGAGGTAATAGCTGGATTGAAAATGGGTAAAGCACCAGGGGAAGATGGGTTACCGGCTGACTTTTATAAGGAATTTAAAGATATAGTGGTTCCGAAGTTGGTAAAATTGTATAATTATATTCTTGACGGGGGACAAATTCCAACCTCATGGTATAGGACCACGATTGTATTGCTGCCAAAACCTGGAAAGGATTTAGGAAAAGTGGAATCTTATAGACCTATTTCATTGATCAACCATGATGCCAAAATTTTTACAGCAATACTGGCAAATAGGTTAAATAATTTTATGGGCAATTATATAGAAGTAGACCAAGTTGGTTTCTTGAAAGGAAGACATATGGCGGATCTGACAAGAAGAACATTAGATTTATAGGATATAGTGAGGCAAACAAAGGAAAAAATAGGTTTGATATCCTTGGATATATTTAAAGCATTTGATTCTTTGCAGTTTGTGGCAATAAAGGAAATAATTAAAAGTTATGGTTTTGGTGACAAATTTAGAAGAATAATTGATCAACTATATCAACAAGGTACAGCTACTGTCAGAGTGAATGACGAGGTTACTGACGAGGTAAAATTAGAAGCAGGAACGAGACAGGGTTGCCCGTTATCTCCAATTTTGTTTATTTTGGCCATGGAGTTGTTAGCTAAGGCTATTAGGGATGATAAAGGAATAGAAGGAGTCATGGGAACTAAGATAAGTTTGTATGCCAATGATACTCTGATAATTGCTAAGCATCCAGAGAGGGCTTTAGATAGGATTCAAACTCAATTAAAAAAATTTGAAGACATTACAGGCTTGAGGATAAACTGGGATAAATCAGAAATGATGTTATGTAATATAAGTAAGGAAGATCAGAAGAAGATGAAAGGGATGGGTAATATTCAAATTAAGGATAAATTGTAATATTTAGGGGTAAATATCTCATATAATTTAGAAGATTTGAAGAGATTGAATTACAATAATTTGAAAGTAGAAATTAAAGCTAGAATTAAGAATCTTCAAAAACTAAAATTGTCATGGTTTGGAAGAATTGCTATTACCAAAATGATGCTTTTGCCTAGGTTAAATTTTCTATTTGATTCTTTGGCAATTCAAATGAAAGAGAAGGAAATTAAGGAATTCCAACAATTATTTAATGATTTTTGTAATTTAATTTAATTTAATTTAATAGTCGTATTTATATATGCCGCCCACTCAGGCAGAGCCCAACTCAGGGCGGCATTACAACAAATTTCTAAAAACACATAAAAACACTATAAAAGCCCCATATCCCACCCAGTTAAAAACCCCATATCCCACCCACCCATCCCACCCACTATAAAAAGAAGAAGAAGACGAGAGAGTTCCCAATTCTCTACGTCAGCCAGCAGGCGGGGACCGTGTTCCCATTCGGGCCCCACACCTGCCCTGCCAGCCAGGTCTTCAATCCCTTCCTGAAGGGCAGCAATTCTCTTTGAAATCTTAGATCTGTTGGCAGGAGGTTCCAGAGAGTTGGTGCGGACACGGAGAAGGCCCTCCTTCGGGTGCTGGACAGATGTGCACCCCTAACTGATGGCACCATTAGAGAGCCCCTCCGGTCCACTCTGGTTGGACGGGCAGACACTCTTGGGACGATGCGGTCTCTAAGGTATCCTGGCCCACTGCCATATAGGGCTTTAAAGGTGAAGACCAGCACCTTGAATTGCACCCGGAGACAAACTGGTAACCAGTGCAGCTCCCGAAGTAGCGGTGAGGCATGGGCATATCGCCCACATCCCATCACCACCCGGGCTGCCGCATTCTGGACCAGCTGCAGCCTCCGAATGGTAGTCAAGGGCAGCCCCATGTAGAGCGCATTACAGTAATGGTGGAAATAGGTCAAGACCTATGGTATTTATCTCAGAAAGAAGGAGGACTAGGGATGCCGAATTTGCTGTCTTACTATTGAGCGTTTCAAATTAAGAATGTGGTAAAGATTTTGGTTGAGGGAAAAGCTTTATGGGAAGACATTGAAATGAAAGATTATAACCATATAGGCAAAATCCTTTTTTTAGGGGCTAGTTCGGGAAAATTAATAACTAAAAATACTATGATGAAGGGATTGGTATACACTTGGAAAAAAGTAAAGAAGGTTTTGGCCCCAAATATCTCACCAATTATAGAATTGGAAGACATGGCAAATTTTCTGGTAAAAATAAATAAAAGGATGAAAGAGATATTGGTAAAAAATGGAGTAATCCTGCTTAACGATTGGATACAGACCTGTAAAGTTAATGACAGAAGAAATGATTTGTTTGCAGAAATGAATTTGAATTGGTTTCAGATTGTGATGGTAAATAAATGGAATGGTAAATACTGGAGAAAACCAGAATTGTATAGAGAAATGACTGAATTTGAGGTGCTGATTTCAAAATTAAGAAAAGGAGATGGATCTATTAAGGGTAGTTAGTAAATTGTATAAAATGTTGAATATCAATGGTGATCCACATGAGGCCTTAATGTTAAATTGGGAGCAGGAATTGAATATAAAGATTGAAAAAGATATATGGAAGCATAAATGGAAAAAGAGGATAATCAGAACATTATCAGTTAGAATAAAGGAGCATAATTTTAAAATGTTGTGGAGGTGGTACCTGACCCCGGTGAGGTTGCATCAAATTGATAATAAAAAAGATAAACTGTGTTGGAGATGCAGAAAGGAAATTGGAACATATGAACATGTGAACATATGTGGTGGAGTTGCACTGTGGTTAAAGAATTCTGGAGAAAGGTGGAGAAGGAGATCAAAGATATAATGGGTAAGAGAATTAAACTGGGGTCGGGTTCCACCATGTTAACAGATGTAGAAGGTTTTAATTTAAACAAAGATGAAAAAGAATTGCTAGAAATAATACTTACAACGGCTAGACAATGTATAGCTAGAAATTGGAAAAACGATATAAACATAAAGATAGAAGTGTGGTATAAGGAGATGTGGAATTTAGCACTGAACGATAAATTAACTTGGGAAATAAATAAGAAAAAGGGTATTATTAAAGAAAATAGATTCTGGAATATTTGGCATGCTTTTGTGGATCACTCTCTTAGAGGGGAAAAAGTAAGCAAACCTGTACCTGATCAAAAAAATTTTTGGGATGGAAAGTATTAAGAATCTCTGATTTCTCAGGACATTGTAAATATCACGGGGTGAGCATTTCTATATGGGTATGTATGTATGTATGTTTGTATGTGTGCGTATTTGTGCACAAGTGCATGTATGCGCTGGTGCACATATATGTATACAGTAATGTATTAGCATAAATAATAAAT
The DNA here is from genome assembly GCA_035047345.1 of Bradypodion ventrale. Classification (NCBI taxonomy): domain Eukaryota; kingdom Metazoa; phylum Chordata; class Lepidosauria; order Squamata; family Chamaeleonidae; genus Bradypodion; species Bradypodion ventrale. The sequence goes on along the minus strand of JAWDJE010000003.1, from coordinate 306,007,392 downwards.
TCGTGAATTAAAGGGTATATTATGCACATTAGTCGAGATATAAAGCTTAAATCACCAGTTATATAGATTAGTTAATATGTTATTAATGTGGTAATGTATTAGCTTAAAAAGATATTGGTGTCAGAAGGTAAAATTATACATTGTGTATGTATCGTCAAAATGCATTTCCTATTTTTCTTTTATGTTTATATGTGTCATATTATTTGTTGTAATTTTGTTTGAAAATAAATAAAAATAAATAAAAATAAATAAAGTCCTGTAGGAATGTGAGCCAAACCGCCAGGACTGCTTGTAAACCCCTGGTCAGCCATACCCTGTGGTGTCATTTTGAAAGGCCCACCATGGCATCACATAGACGCCATGGTGTCACTACCCTACAGGCGAAGTTGAGGTGGCCATGAAGCACCTGTAACTCTCGAAGAGACACCTTACGCTTGGCAACTATTGCCAAAATCACAGCAGAGATCCGTGTCACCTTTTCCATAGGCAATCTGGATGTCTGGGCGACAGTGTCGATTTCAATACCTAAAAAGGTAAGAGTGGTGGCTGGGCCCTCAGTCTTTTCAGGTGCTGGGGGACGCCCAGTTCTTGCATAAGGACCTGAAATGTGGTGAGCAGACGGTCACACATGCCCATGCCATGTCCACCCCGAACAAAAAATCGTCGAGTTAGTGGGCTACCGACCGAGACCCTGACTTACAAACAAAAGCCCAGTGGAGGAAAGTGCTAAATCATTCAAAGGCCGAACATGAGATTGAACAGCCGAAAGGCATGGCCTTGTCCACATAAAACTTGCCCCGGAAACAAAAACCTAACAGCTCAAAGTCATCAGGGTGCACTGGCAACAATCGGAATGCCGATTTGATATCACACTTTGCCAATTGCGCCCCTGGACCACACGAGCGTACCATCTGTAAGGCCTGGTCAAAGGACGTATACCTGATGGAGCAAAGGTCGTCTGGTATAGCGTCATTGACCGAGGAACCCGCAGGGTAAGAAAGGTGGTGAATTAGACGGAATTCACCCGGGGACTTCTTAGGGACTAAACCTAGAGGGGATACCTTCAAGTTAGGATATGGGGGGTCGACGAATGGCCCCGCCACCCTCTGTGCCTTGACCTCCTTGGCTATCTGCTCCGCAGCTATGTCCTCATTACCCCTGAGAGACAGTAGGTTCGGGGCGTCCTGAGGCCCACGAACACCTTCAAAGGGTATGCGGAAGCCAAACTGAAAGCCCTCAAGTAGGTATCTTGTATCACCCTGTCTAGGATAAGCGCGCAGCCATCGTTCAAGCACCGGGACATTAATTGGGGAGGGGGCCTTTTGAATGGCTAGCAACGTCAGAGGGAACTCTGGCCACTCCTTGCCCACCCCTTCCTCTGTCTCGTGACCCACCAGCCCGCGGGCACGCGGAGGCGGCGTGAGGGCCGGAACAAGAAGGGCACTCGTGCCTATATCGACACTGGCGCTTGTTGCACACTCCATTGGTGGAGAAACTCCAACACAGCAGGCGGGCTGGAACCCCCTGCCCCGCCGGCTGGTGGGGAGTCTGTGTCACAGCAGCCTGCTGTACAGCATGGCCACAGTGGTACCGGTCACCAGGCGCCGGCCGCGTGGGGGTCATATACAGCAGCCACAACTGCTGGCAGGGCTCGTCCCACCTCATCTCAGGATGAAGGGCCACCTTCATCCTAAATTCTTCATCATAGGCCAACCATGATGGGCCAGGGAAATCAACCACGGCCCGGTAAATATTGTCCAGGTACTGGACCATTGGAATGGCCAGATCAGGACGGGCCCTCAGGTATACCGACATATAAATCAGATAGGCCAATAACCAATTAGCCCAAGTGCGAGGTGGCTTATGACGACGGGACAACTCCTTGTCCCTGTCGTCCTGCCCCTCCCTCTCCTCCTTAGTGGGTTCACCGTTCAGGAGGGTGAAAATGTCCACGTATTCCCCCCGCCAAATCTTTTCCCTCATAGCCTGGGATAAATGATCACCCAGAGGTAAGGAGTAACCGTCCGTCGGCAGGGCCGGCAGTGGCACGGATTGAATTGGGGGTGCCTGCAGTGGGCCCTGTAGGACCCCCGAGAAATTAGGCGTGCCCATAGGGGCGGGCACCCCTGCAATAACCAGGGGATAATTGGGCAACCAGTAATTAACCAGACAGTGTGGATAAAACTGTCCTCCCACAGTCACTTGTTGTGGCCATGGCCACTGTACCCCCCAGCGGTATTGGCTAGTGCCACTGGTGTGCTGACTTGACCAGGATACTCACTTGGTGTACCCCCATGGGCTGCCCCCACCGGGGGTTCTGGCCCGCGGTGGGCATCGGAGCTCATGATAGGTATTGAGCTCTGCATCCCGATGCACCCCTGCCAAGTAGGACCGGTAACCGGTGGAAAGCCTTGTTGTACTGGCCTGATGGGGAGCTGCGAGGCACCAGCTTGGGCTGGCCTGATGGCCTCAAGCAGCTCAACCCTGTTGGCGGTCCACTGCGCAGCCGTGGCCAGCGTGTGGGCCGGAACTGGAGAGTTGGCAAGCCCACCATTCGAAGGTGGTGGAGCAATGCCCATTGAAGCCTCCAGCACCGAAATGTGGGCGAGGAGAGCATCCACAGTCTCAGACCCACTGGGATAAGGTGGGCCGGATGGGCCGGATGGCCCACAGGGCAATTGCTGAGGGATAAACCCATGTGATAATCCCTGGCCAGAATAGGGCCATGCCCAGTAATCCGGCCCAGGGGGGCCCGGAAGAATGGTGGGGCGGAAACCCGCACCACGCCCAAGTGGGCCGCTATGCCCCAAGCCGGGCAAAGGCACAGCAGGGGCAAGAACACCAGGGGAGCCGCCCCCACCCGAATCCTGAGACCGGGCTCATTGGTGGCAGTGGGTATTATAACCCCACCACCCCCCTGTGGGGGTGCCGTCCGAGCCCTCCGGCACGGTGGCAGCCCCGAAGAAGTCAAGGGGGTGGGCCGAGCCCTCCCCCTAGGACGCGGCCGAGAGGCCGCCTGGGCCTTGCGCTTGGGTGCCATGGCCACCCAAGCAGGTGCTGGTCGGAGGAAGAGAAAAACCTCCGATCGAAGACAAAGCGAGCCTCTTTCAGCAAAGAGGCGAAGCCAAGGAAAGAAGTGTCGGAGCGAACTTCTCCGCTCCGTTGCTTCGTAAAATGGCAGCGAGGCTGCCTCGTGGCCACCCCTTTTAAAGAGGGGTGGCCATGCCCCCCTAACTAGCCCGGATGTCTGCGTCCGGGTGGGGGGGCCTGCAAAGAGCGTGGCGGACATTTTGGTGCCACGCTTGCATTAGTGGAAACGTTTGAAAAAACAACAACTTGTGTGGAAAATACTTTATATACAATTTGGAAATAATACTAGACCATTTGTAAAAATCCAGTGGTTCAAAACATTACATTCCTGTATCAAAACTGAGTCCTGACTCAAATCAATGACCAAACTCCTGCTGTATTTTTACACCAGTGTAACACAGTTGATGTAAATCTATGTATCAGATTCACAGGTAAATCAGCACTGGCATTTGCTGTTTCCTGTTAATACAGTTATCTACACAAGTTCCTGACTTCTTACATTACAACAGTTCACCACCAAGATTTGCACTGTCCAAGTAGGAGCTACACTCCTACTTGGACAGACGGTCTCTTATAACCCTGATCCATTCATTGGTAACCTCGTGGATTGAATACGGTAATGCTCTCTACGTGGGTCTGCCCTTGTGTCTGATATGGAGATTACAGTGGGTCCAGAATGCAGCAGCCAGGCTGGTGGCAGTCCTACACCATGTCAGATACAAGGTGTTAATGTTATCATATAAGGCCCTATATGGTTTGGGACCTTGCTATCTGTCAGAGCATCTCTCCCTCTGAACAACTCCCCACATCACCCGGTCATCATAGTCGGCACAGCTCCAGGTGCCAATCCAGAGGATGCTCGAAAATCTTTAATTAGAAATAGAGCCTTCTCGGTGGTGGCACCAACACTGTGGAACACTCTACCAGTAGAGCTTTGCCAGGCCTCATCACTTGCTATCTTTAAAAAGCAATTACAAACTCTCTTCTTTAAGGAGGCTTTTCAGGGTATTGTGTCCTTACTGATAAATTAGTCAGTCAGATTGAGTCTTTTTGCCCTCAGACGCCAATTACTTTAGTTTAGTTTGTGATATATTTGTCGGTTGTTTGTTTTGATCTGCTGTGTGTTTTGTTGTTATTTGTTATCTGTTTGTTCAGTGCCCAAAGTGGGATACCACACAAATAGGCTGTATAGAAATACAATAAACAAATAAATAAATGTCAACATAGTTTCTAGGACTTTGGCCAGGATTCAACTGTCGATTAACACCCCTTTCATTTCAATGGCCTTATTATAGTTGCAATTAAAATTGCATTTAGTTCACACTTCTCAGTCTGTAATGCCCCACTTGGAACTTCCTGGAACTTCCTAGATATATGACACTCTATAGTTTATCTGTGATTGCATGACAGAGCATTGGAGATTTGTCTTTCTAATGATCTGTTTTTTATGAGCAGACAAGCAAAAACTAAATAAGTAGCTCTTGTGAAAGTCTTGGTTGGAACTAGATAAAATATTTTGGGCAGTTGTCCTTGCTGAACTCCCAACATTATTTATTCCTAGTTAAGAAGTATGTACATTTGCTTTCTACTCCTTTCTGTTCCAAACTGATAAATGTTTCTTCCTCTTTTCTCATGTACACACTATGCTCATCCCCGCATTATGCTCTCTCAGTTGAAAAAATATCACTTTCCCCAGATTTATTCAAAGCAATAGAATGTGAAGTAGTGTGCAAAATAATAGCTAAAAACATTTTTGAAACAGCAGGCAAAATCTCAATAAAATTTATTTTAAAAAGGTAGTTCAATAATAATTATAGTGGAGATCAAATATTATCATAGGAGCAAATACCTGTCTATACTGTAGTTTCAAAAATAATTCTGCTTGCATCAAAGGTGAGTAGGAATGAAATGCAGGTCAGTTAATCAGAGAACAGCACAAATCTCAATGCTGGAAGCAAAGCTAAATTCAGGTTCCTACTCTATCCTCCAGACATTAAATTTGCAAATGAATTTAATCAATGAATATTTTCTTCTTCTCTATTTAAAAAAATAATGATATATTCTTATGTTTTTTTCCCTCTCTTTTAATTTAGAAAGAAATTGGCCACTTCAGGGTTGATGAAGTCATGGAAATAATACTTCCATTCAGCAAAAAATGTAGTATGCCTAATGGTGGTCCCTTTTGGAACCAGATATGTTGCTGTACTGAATTTGTGTTTAAAAAATGGTGTTTGTAGATTTGACTCCTTTTAAACTATTTCCCAGCATGTCACTGATGGGGAACATGGTTGATTGTATGAGTCACTGTAGTCAATGGCTAGAAAGATTAATGTTCACTTCCATTGATTGCTGGCTGGATAGCTCAGTGAGTTAGGTATCTGACTCAAAAGCCAGATGTTAGTTGTTCCTCATTGTTCCTCTAGGAAGAAGGGACTTTGAAGACTTTGATATGCTGCACAGTCGCAGGGTGCCCCCAAAAGAAAGGAATGGCAAAACATTTCTCAATACTCTCTACCTATAAAGTCCTGAAAAGGGTCACCATTTCAGAATTGACTTGATGGCACATAATTTTTATTATTATCCATTCACTGGTGCTTAGGAGATCTTAGTTTAGCTATGCATGAATATCTGTTCTACCTAAACAAATCTTTTTTTATCTATGGTCATCGAATTATAATGTACATGACCTGGCCATGTCCACTTCCCACTTTTCCTTTCCCCAAAGCACTTATTTTTTAGAAAATGCAATAACATTTTTCAAAAATATGCACTATACTATCTGCTTCTTTGTCTATATATTTATCATCCAGTGTACTCCTGGTTAAAATGGCAAAATAAAAGCCAGAATCAATAGAAAACATTTTTAAATTGAAAAAAAGGAGAGTTTCCCCCACTGTAATAATCTAAGTCTACTTTACATTCAAATAGAGCATCCTCATCTCATTTGTTCTCTTCTGCACAATGACAGGTTTCTAGGGAAATAAAAAATGAAGGACATGAGCTATTGGGCTCATGAGAATTTTTGATTCGCACTTGAAAACTATGTTTAAGAGAAGAGAATGAAGATCTGAAAATGACAATCAGCTCTGTAAAATGAGCCTTGTTGTACAGTTGTGAAGCTGAACATCTCATTTCACTCTCAGCATGGGTTTATGTTTCAAATCCGCCAGTAAGCCATACAACAACAAAATATATTAAGGTATTTTATGAATGTTTGAGTTCCTATTACAACAGCTGTCCTGAAGATTAGATCATTAAATTAAAATGTTAGGATCATTATTAGCATTGCCACTCTGGGCCTAAGGGTTATGCAGATTTCTTTCTTATGGAAGCACTTTTGCATTTTTAATACCACAATTCTCTTTTTAGAGCACACATATACACATACACACACATATTCTACACAAAAGTCTATTTGGACATAAGAATTGATTGGAGGATCATATTTCTCTCTCTCTCTCTCTCTCTGCCATTTCTTTTTAGTTTAAGGGCACCATATCACATCTGCAGTGTAGAAATGTGAACTATGCTAGAACCTAGATAAATAGAAAGATAGACAAATATCTAGATAGCTGTGGTGTGAAAGAAATCTCTTATGTGTGGAACACTTTCTGGCTGAGATGAATTCATGCAGCACACAAAAAAGCTGGTTTATGCAATTATAGACTAGCACACTTGAGATCTCTTCATAAGTTGAGAAGGTGTCAGCTGTCAGAGGAGAAGGGAAAATTGATAAGAAATGCTATGTAAGCTGAACCTCTGCTTAAGCATGTAAGGACAACCATAGACCAAACAGGTAGTGTAAACTTTTACAATGCCGTTTGATCAGTATTTTTATCCATAGAGCTGTATTTGAAAAGGAGTCCAAGAAATGGAATTGATTCTGGTGATTATGTCTGCTCAGAAGTCAGTTTCAGAATGTTGGATTTCATGGGATAAATTCCAGATAAATGATTATAGGACAGCAGCTCACATAATCCAGCATTCTGTTTTTAAATACCCACAGGAAATTTACAAGTCAGATATGAATACAAGAGCCTTCCACTCTGATCCCAGAATCCAGCACTTATAATAATTCCAGAGGTACTTAAAGCTGTCCTGCCGCTTTAGTTTGAAAGTGAACAGATGCTCTGATTCACCACCACCACAACACACACATCTCCAGCTCTGAAGGTGTTTGAGGGGGCAATAGCATTCATTCCCCTGGGGACAACAACTGTGCCAGAATTTTGACTATATTTCAATTTTGAAAAATCCTATCTTGCCAGGTTATCCTGCTGTGGTAATAGAGTAGACCATACTGCCAGAGACTCAATGACAAGTGTCAGGCAGCGGTTAACTAACCTGACAGCCCTGAGGAGTAACAACCTTGGGTGCCAAAGTCCACAGGGAAGGGTGATGGTCCCCAAGAAGATTAAATCCCTCTTGATTCCATTTTGATGGAGGGCTGCAGCTCCATCAACACTGGCCTGGGGCTGATGAGGACTTTGTGTTCCAATAGGGCTCAAGACCAGAAAGTGACTCACAGAACTGGATCAGTGGTATGGGCGCCATGCTGTGATGCGTAAGGCAGATGAAAGGCTACTACATTATATTCTCAGGACAGTCTTCATGGCTGAATGCCAATATTCAGATTCAGATACAACAGCAGAAGGAGAAAAACTTATGAAAATTTGCAAATTTCTTCAACAATCTGAAGTAATGCAAAATTTATTTTTTAAATCTTCATGAAATTGACATATCTGCACATATCAACTAATATAAAGAGAGAATGGAAATCTGTGAAAAACTATTGCTAACACAACCCCTCTTATATTCCTTTCAAATTATGATTGCCTTTTATTTATTTTTACTTATTTTTGCTGAGAAAGTTCTGACAAATTATCTTTATTCTTTTTTCTCATGGTTAAACAAAAAAGTGAGTTTAATTACCAGAGCATGATAAATGATTTTCATTCAAAACTTGTAGTAAACTAGTTTGGTGAAGTCATAAAATCCAAGACAACCAAGATCACAGAGAAACTGTGATTTTAACTAACAATCTGTACTATCAGTCCAAAGACATTTACCACTGTTGAATTTCTGATCAGCATTCCTGCTATTATACTTTGCAGCCATTGATCTCAAGGGAACCTCTGCCATATATCCTATCTAAATGAACACTTAGGACCATATGCTACCGTGCATTTTATACATGAGAACATCTTGTGAATTTTAATCACAATTTATGACTTCCTATTACATGCAGATGCATAAAGGAAAAGCATATCCAGATGAATTACACCAGTTGGTTATTTAAGGAGGCACTGTATCATAACCCCACATGCATTACAAAGTATTCTATTCGATGTGCATTACAATATATTCTAAGATGTCCTGTTGTCTGCACTGAAAAATAGGATGAAAAGCCACCAGAGTTTGATCTTTCTTTAACATTTGTGTGGGTTTATGTCCTCACTGCATTGTAACAGGGTTGTTTAGGATAGACTACAGGGGCTGCGGTTGCATAGTAGTTGAGATGCTGAACTTGATAACTGAAAGGTTGGCTGGTCAGCAGTTTGAAACCTGAGTGCTGCATGATGGAGTGAGCTCCCATCTCTGTCCCAGTTCCTGCCAATCTAGCAGTTCGAAAGCAAGAAATTGCAAATAAATAGGTACTGCTTTGATTGGAAGGTAAACAGCATTCCACATCTAGTCATGCACACCACATGTCCATGGAAACATCTACAAATGTTGACAGCACTGGCTCTTTGGTTGTAAACATGAGCACTGAACACTCAAGTTGGATATGACTGGCTTTCAAGCAAGGGTGGTCTTTATTTTTACAGAGCTACAGCTTTCCTCCCTCCTAAGCCCTGCTGTCGGTTCTCAGTTTCAATCACTTGTGCCACCTGCTTCACTCTGGTAAATGGTAAGGCCAACACTGTCTGCTTTTTAACCTATACTTAAATGCATAGGGTGTGATCAGAGGGTACTTTATCTCATGTTTAGGATTGCTTGCGGAATTGTCATGTTGGATATATTTTCTGGTTAACTCATAAAGTACTGCTAAGTATGAACCAGTCCAAACCTTTTCATGGAAATCTACCTTTCTGGATTACTGGCAGGGGCTGCTGTTTTTTTTAAAAGCACATGTAGGACTGTTCTATTTCCTTCCTTCCTTCCTTATTTAACTTTTATACTGCCCTATATACTGCAGTGACTCAAGTGGCTAAGACGTTGACTGGGAGGCGGAAGGTCAGCAGTTCGATTCCCGAGTACTGCAGAATGGAATGAGCTCCCATCTTTGTCCCAGCTCCTGCCGACCTAGCAGTTCAAAAGCAAGAAATTGCAAGTAGATAAATAGGGACCACTTCGGTGGGAAGGTAAACAGTGTTCCGTGTGCTCCAGTGTCTAGTCATGCCTGCCACATGACCACAGAAACATCTGCAGAAGCAGACAGCACTGGCTCTTCGGCTTTGAAACAGAGATGAGCACTAAATTGGCACTGATAAGTGTTTCACCGATGGTTCAATGCTATGTCAGTTGAGTAGGAAGAAAATTAAATGATATATCACCTACCAATAAATGAAAACAAAATTCCAGTTCTCCGTCTTCCCACAGACTGTAAGATAAAAGTGGAGGCAGAGTCAGGACAATTTTTGTCCCTTTTACAACACTGCACTATGTCAGTTCAGTAGCAAGCCAAAGAAAATATACACCGCCTATTATGTTTTTTATATAAAAATTCCAGGAGGCCCCTTGACTCCCTGTAGATGTAGAAGATAAGTCATGAATTCCCAGGACATTGTTTCAAAGAGTGTTGCTATTGATCATCACTTTTAATTTCATCCCCATACTTGAAAGGAAAAAAAAAACGAACAAGCTATGGGTGACATTGGGGGGCGGGAGGCTATGAAGGAAAAAAAATAGAAAAACTTCAGATTTGATCTTCCCTAAGTTCAGTGAAAGAGAATCATCACATCTTAAAACAAAACAAAATGCAATGACACAAAATGTTCTTATGCGATGGTAACCTGACTTTTTGAGCTACTTTCATATCCTTTTTCTTCCTTCCTTCCTTCCTTCTCTCTCTCTTTCTAAATGTCATGGGGAAAATGGATAAGATGCCTTACCAACCTTTCTTACCACTATCCTCTTCCAGCTCAAGCAAAAACACTTATGTATGGGACGGTACATGGCTAATTGGCTCCTATGGTTGCTTAGAAGAGATAGAGGAAACCTTGGTGCTCTCTCCTGCTTTCAAACTGATCATTTCTTTCTGAAGAGAAAAGACTGGATAGTTTACTTTTTCACTTAATGACACCACAGAAAATATAGTACTGTATTATAGATTTCTCAACGTCAAAGTAGCACATGTAATTTCAATTCCATTCATTTCAGCACAAAAGGATATGCCTGGATGTTACTTCCATTCAATTAGGAAAAGGTTGCCAAGGTCTTCTCTAGCTCAGGTCCTCTCTGTGACTCAAAAATAACATTTTCTCGCTGAGGAGGAGGAAAGGGTTGTAGCAAGAATGAAAGTGCAGTGCCAAAATGGCCGCCGCGCTCTTTGCGGGGGCCCTGCCACCCGGACTCAGACATCCGGGTGAGTTAGGGGGCGTGGCCAACCCTCTATAAAAGGGGTGGCCACGAGGCAGCCGAGCTGCCATTTTAGAATAGCGACGGAGAGGAGAAGTTTTCTCCGTCGCTGTTTTTTCTCTTAGTCTTTGGATATTGAGCCCTTGCAGTTCGTTTCCCGGCTGGGAAAGGAGGATCAATGCACGCGGAGCCTTGAATTGCTTGGCTACCGCGGTGCTTAGGCGCTAGGAGTTCGATCCCTGGATAGGGGTCCTGCTTCTCTTCTCCTAGGGAGACATGGCTCCCAAGCGGAAGGCCCCGGCGATGAAGCCACGGCCAAGGGGGAGAACTTTTACCGGCCCTGCGCCGGACGGGGGCCAGCCATTGGGTCGGAGGACCAGGGCTGTGCCCTCGCGGCAGGGCAGTGTGCCAGCCTTGCCCACTGGTACCAGTGGGGCTACTCAAGTTGACACTTGGCAGCCGGGCTCCAGCTCGGTAGCTGGGCAGCTACAGGCCGGCCCCTCCGGGGCTTCGGCCCTCGGCTCGCCATTACCAGCCATGGGACAGGGCAGCATGGGGGGGGCCTGGTGCGGGTATCCAACCCACTGCTCCTCCGGCCCCTCATGGGCCAGAGTTTTGGGCATGGCTCTATTCTGGCCCTGGCTCGCCTTTTGGGTTACCTTTTCCTCAACTGCCTGGTGGGCCGTCCGGCCCAACCGGCCCGCCTTATGCTGGGGGCTCTGGGGCAGTGGATGCTCTGTTAGCACGGTTAGAAGTGCTGGAAGCATCCTTGGGCATTGCACAGCCTCCTGCGGAGGGGGGGGGGCTACTCTTTCTACTGGGGCCCCTTCGTTGCCCCGGCTACCTTGCTGGCCGCAACGCTTCAACTGGCGGCCAGCCGAGACAAGCTGCTTGAGACGAACCGGCCGGCACCAGCTGGTGTCTCGCAGCTCCCCGTTCGTCCCGAGGTACAGACTGGGAGCAGTCAGGTGTGGTCCCAGAGCTCGATTCCGGTCACGAGCTCTGACACCCGCCATGGGCCGGAACCCCCGGTGGGGCGTCTCATGGGGGTGCACCTAGTGAGTATCAGGTTCAATTTAGTGCACCTACATCACAGCTCACTTACAGTGTTGGGGTTCAGTGGCCCTGGCCTCGTCAAGTTGAGGCGAGTGGGCATCAGTTACCAGCCTATCCCAGTGCCCCATGGTTTCAAAATGGTCCCTCGTTAAGGGCAGGGGTGTCCGCCCCTGGGGCAGTACCGAGCATTGCAGGGGCTGTCCAGGTCCCGCTGTGTATGCCCTCTATACAGAATGTGCCGATGACGGCTTTCCTGACGGCTGGTTATTCCTTGCCCCTGGGTGATCATTTGTCACAGGTCACGAGGGATAAGATTTGGCGAGGGGAGTACGTGGATATATTCTCCCTATTGAACCATGAGTCCACTAAGGAAGAGAGAGAGGGACAGGATGACAGAGACAAGGAGCTGTCCCGTCGTCGTAAGCCACCGCGCACCTGGGCCAACTGGTTGCCGGCATATCTTACTTATGTGGCGGTATACCTTAGGGCCCGGCCTGATCTGGCCATTCCTATGATCCAATACTTGGACAATATTTACAGGGCGATAGTTGATTTCCCTGGCCCATCGTGGTTGGCTTACGATGAGGAATTTAGAATGAGGGTGGCCCTACACCCTGAGATGAGATGGGATGAGCCCTGCCAGAAATTGTGGCTCTTGTACATGACCCCCACGCATCCGGTGCCTGGGGATAGGTACCATTGTGGCCATGCTGTGCAGCGAGCTGCTCCAACACAGGCTCCCCACCAGCCGGTGGGGCAGGGGGTTCCAGCCCGCTTGCTGTGTTGGAGCTTCTCAGCTAATGGCGTGTGCAATAAGCGACAGTGTTGGTACAAACATGAGTGTCCCTCTTGCGCTGGCCCCCACGCCGCCTCCGCGTGCCCGCAGGCTGGTGGGTCATGGGGCAGAGGTAGAGGCGGACAGGGGGCGGGCAGGGCTTCCGCTGATGGAGCTAGCCAGTCAAAAGGCCCCCTCCCCAGTTAATGTGTATATGTTGGAGCGATGGCTCTCAACTTATCCAAGAAGGGAGGACGCGAGGTACCTCCTGGAGGGTTTCCAGTGGGGCTTTCGTATCCCATTCGAAGGGGTGCAGGGACCCAAAGATGCCCCCAATTTAGTTTCCCTGAAGGGTAAGGAAGGGGTCGCTGCCCTGAGTATTGCCAAAGAAGTAGAGGCCAGGAGGGTAGCGGGCCCCTTTTCCGAACCACCTTTCCCTAACCTGAAGGTCTCCCCTCTGGGGCTAGTACCTAAAAAGACCCCGGGTGAATTCCGTTTAATCCACCATCTATCGTACCCGGCGGGTTCTTCTGTCAACGATGCTATTCCTGATGACCTTTGTTCGGTCAGGTATACGTCGTTTGATCAAGCCCTACAGATGGTGCGCTCTTGTGGTCCCGGTGCCCTCCTGGCAAAATGTGACATTAAATCGGCATTCCGATTGCTGTCAGTGCACCCTGGGGACTTTGAGCTATTGGGTTTTAGATTCCAAGGGAAGTTCTATGTAGATAAGGCCATGCCTTTTGGCTGCTCTATTTCATGTTCGGCATTCAAATGTTTTAGCACTTTTCTTCAGTGGGCCTTTGTTTGCAGGTCAGGGTCTCGGTCTGGAGCCCATTACCTCAATGACTTTTTGTTCATGGGTGAACGGGGCTCAGACACATGCACGCGTCTCCTCACTACATTTCAGACGCTAATGCGGGAACTGGGTGTCCCTTTAGTGCCCGAAAAGACCGAGGGCCCATCTACTATGCTCACATTTCTGGGTATTGAAATTGACATGGTCGCACAGGCATCCCGGTTACCCATGGAGAAGGTCACCCAGGTCTCCGCGATGATTTTGGCATTGCTGGCCAAACGAAAAGTGTCACTTCGTGAGCTTCAGGTACTTCATGGGCATCTTAACTTTGCCTGCCGGGTGGTGACACCCGGCAGAGCATTTGCCCGGTGCCTATGTGACACCATGTCTGGCCTGTTAAAGCGCCACCATAGGGTCCGACTGAACAGGGGCACGCGGGCTGACCTTTTGATTTGGGTCACATTCCTATGGGAATTTAACGGGGTCTCTTTCTGGAGATCAGACCTTTTGGTTTCCCCTAGATTCCAAGTACAGTCGGATGCCTCCAGCTCCCTGGGATATAGGATTTATTTTGAGGGGAGGTGGGCTTATGGCCAATGGCCTCCCGCATGGCGTGGCATGGATCGCCTCTGCGATCTTACCTTTCTTGAGTTCCTTCCAATCCTGGGAGCTTTGATGCTATGGGGCGAAGAATGGGCCAACTCAGTGGTCCATTTTTGCTGTGACAATGCGGCAGTGGTGCACATTGTCAATGCTCAGACATCTAAATCGCCTAGGGTGATGGCGTTGGTTCGCCAATTTGTGTTACGAAGCCTACGCCTAAATGTGCTGTTTAAGGCCAGACATATCCCAGGCATTAATAATGCTATTGCTGATGCTTTATCCCGCCTGCAGATCCCCCGGTTCTGTGCCTTGGCTCCGGAAGCAGAGGAATTCCCCTCGCCACTCCCGGCCGAGATTTGGACATTTGGCGAGGAGAGGTGAACCGGGTGATCGGCATGTCTTTGGCACCCCGCACGCGTAAGGCGTATCAACATGCTTTTGTACAATTTAGAACCTTTTGTGTGCAACTACAGTTGCCCGAAGTGTGGCCCATTCCAGTGGAACAGGTTTTACAATTTATGGTTTATCTACACAGTCAGGGTTTGGCCCCTCGTACTATAGCATCCAGGCTGTCGGCACTGGCATTTATGGCCAAAGTGCGGGGTTTTGCTGACTGCGTTAATGATTTCCGCATACGTCATGTTTTGGAGGGGTGGACACGGGAACGTGGCTGCCACCCGGATACTCGCCACCCTATTTCACCAGAGGTACTGACCCACCTTGCACGAGGCTGGCATAACTTGTGTTCTGATAGGTATGAGGTAGCTCTTTTTCACACGGCTACCATAGTGGCCTTCTTTGGAGCGCTCCGCATCAGTGAGTTGGTACTACTGTCTAAGGCGGATGCGACTCGTAGGGCACTGGAACTCGACGATGTCTATGTCACTAATGAGTGGGCTCAGTTGAGGATACGGTTCTCATAGTTGATCAGCACGGCGTAGGCAGTGGAGTTAGACTGCTACGATGTTCCATTGCAGACATCTGTCCGGTTGGTGCCCTACATGAGTTTTTGGCAGTGCATGGCGCGCACCTTGGCCCATTTTTCTGCCACCAGGATGGGTCTCCCCTTACTAAATTCCAATTTTGGAAGGTGACCGGTATGCCACTATCCAGTGTTGGCCTCCCCGGGGCTCGTTATGGCACCCATTCATTTAGGATAGGTGCTGCATCCACTGTGGCTGCATTTGGGTACTCTGAGGCTGATATATGCCGGATGGGGAGATGGGGATCCATGCGTTTTGCATTTTATGTTCGCCCACTTCAGGCATGAGTACCAGTTAAGTCATTATTCTCTTTTCTTCTTTTACAGACCCTGTGTGTCCCCGCACACCGGTGGCAGTATGGCTGGTGGGCCACAGTTACGTGCACTGGGCAGCGCAGTATGCTGCGGCTACAGAGTGGGGACCCCAGCTTGGACTACATGCAACCGCACGTATACGTTGGTACGGTAAGCGCGGAATGAGATGGCGGGAACTGTTGCCATTCCTGTTTGCAATCAGGGATGCTGAACCGCCTGATGTCCTTGTACTGCACCTCGGGGGCAATGACCTTGCCCAGGTCACTGGCCTTTCCTTAAAATTCACGATCTGCATTGACCTATCTTATTTGCATTATGTGTGGCCGTCCACAAGGCTGCTATGGTCGGACATCGTGCCGTGTCATACATACAGGGGAGGTATTGACCTCCGTGCCCTTGACCGCGCTTGCCGCTTGGTGAACAGGGCAGTTGCCCGGTTCTTGTCAGACAAGGGTTTGGGGATGGTCATCCGGCACCCCACAATTAGTTTGCAAAATTACGATCTCTATGCAGGGGATGGGGTCCACCTGTCGGCTAGAGGTATGAACCTCTTTCTGGAAGATTTGCAAACAGGCCTGGTGACCGAGCTGACGGTCTGGGGGGTGGTGGTGGTGAGTCTTCATAGATGTCTCCCCGTGTGGTGGGTAGCACTGGTAAGGTAAAGATTGATGACCCATAGGTATCCGGCAGGTTCGCAATTGACTGGCCAACACTTAGACAGGTACAGGTGTAATAGCTTTGGCCACTCAACGATGAACCAGGCAAGGGGTGATGGCAGGAGCTTTACAGCATGCATCACCTTGTGATTTGACGGATACACGTCATAGGGTGGGGTCAGTAGATAGTTTATTGACTCTGATCAACAATTTGTTTGTGTCAACAAACAAATTGATTCAAATGGTTACATTGTAGCCAATTATCATTGGCATTTTTGGGAGGAACCTTACCAGTGTTTCTGCGGCCTGCTTGTCTTAAGAATTACAATTGGATGAATACACCAATTGAAAGTTATAATTCGGACTAGGGCATTATTCAATAAAAGTGGCCCAATGCCTTTATCCATATACCGGTGTCTGAGTCTTTCTTTGGGGGGTGCGCCTGCAATGAAAGCGCGGCGCCAAAATGGCCGCCATGCTTTTTGTGCCCCCCCCCACCCGGACTCAGACATCCGGGTGAGTTAGGGGGCATGGCCACCCCTCTATAAAAGGGGTGGCCACGAGGCAGCCGAGCTGCCATTTTAGAATAGCAACGGAGAGGAGAAGTTTTTCCCTCCACCCCCTCCCTAGTGAACAGTGTGATATTTTGGTCGCTTCGGGGCCGGGTGGGAATTTTTGGCCTGAACCTACAATTGGCCCTTGGGTTCTGGCTTTTTTGCCCATCCCACACTGTTGCTAGTGTTTGAGCAAAGGGGTTCTTTGACTTTGGTCACTTTAGGCGGGTAGCACTGGTAAGGTAAAGATTGATGACCCATAGGTATCCGGCAAGTTCGCAATTGACTAGCCAACACTTAGAGAGGTACAGGTGTAATAGCTTTGGCCGGTCAATGACGAACCAGGCAAGGGGTGATGGCAGGAGCTTTACAGCATGCATCACCTCGTGATTTGACGGATACACGTCATAGGGTGGGGTCAGTAGATAGTTTATTGACTCCGGTCAACAATTTGTTTGTGTCAACAAACAAATTGATACAAATGGTTACATTGTAGCCAACTTTCTTTGGCATTTTTGGGAGGAACCTTACCAGTGTTACTGCGGCCTGCTTGCCTTAAGAATTACAATTGGATGAATACACCAATTGAAAGTTATAATTCGGACTAGGGCATTATTCAATAAAAGTGGCCCAATGCCTTTATCCATATACCGGTGTCTGAGTCTTTCTTTGGGGGGTGCGCCTGCAAAGAAGATTATTAAGCAGGAGTGGTAAGGAGCATTTATTTTAAGTAAACCTGGACAAGCAAGGTAATGATTTGAAATGAGGCATGGTTTTTCAGAATTAGTCAAGATTTTCAAAACTGGAGGTATTTTTTCTCAAATTTGTCAAACTTTTGTCTTTAGTCTTGTCATCTTGTACGGCCTTGTACCTGGAATCTAATCTTTTTAGTTAGAGAATTTTATTTCTAGCATTAAAACATAATTTTTGTGAGTATTGGACATATCCTAATATCAGGATTTAATTGCATGTGAACTGGTGTCTGCAATCAGCAAACAACAAATATTGTGCAAGTGGCTTTTAAAAATCCTATTTCAATTGAAGTGGTTTTTTAAAAGGTCTACCGTGTAGGCCAGGGATTCTCAACCTGTGGCCCATGGCACCATTTCATGTAGCTTCCCCCACCGCCTCCACCACACCAGGAAGTGCCATGTGGTGGAGGAAGGTCAAAATGGCCATCTGGCCCCTGAAGCTGTCTGAGGGAGTTGTGACCCAGCCCTCAGCTTAAAAAGGTTGAGAACTCCTGGTGTAGTTTATGATTAAAGTTTGAAGTAAACTCACACTGAAATCAACAGAACTCCCTCTGGCATTATGCCTGGATAGGAAATCTGAACCTGTGTATGGAGTATAGGGCCATACACAGCAACGATATTACAAAATTCCCTGTCCTTGCCTGCCTGTTCCTGTCTCTGCCTCCCTGGGGCACTGTACTACCAGATGTTTTAAATATGGTGATAATCGGAAGTAAAGGGCATTTCTGAGAAAATATCAAGATGTGGGGCAGGAAGGCCCAGATGATGTCAGCTCGGAATGTGCAGTGTTCACCCTCAATTTCTTTGCAAGAGAGCTGAAGGTGAGGAAGAGAAAAACTCTGGGGAAGAGAAATACAGTATGACATATTCAGGCAGACACAAATAAAAACCCTCTCTCCATTTTGCAGATTTGAGATAAGGGTGCAGGATCAGCTCAAATTTCCTCTTCAGCCAAAATATATTATATATGTATCAGAAGGAAAGCACCATAGACATAGGATCTATTTCAAAGAAGAAACCCTCAAATTCAATTTGGCTCCCCATTTCTTTAAAATTACAAAATCACATTCTTATATAAAAATGCAAGAGCAACATTGTTGTTGTTGTTGTTGTTGTTGTTGTTCAGTCACACAGTCAATTCCGACCCTTTGTGACCTCATGGACCATTGTTCGCCAGGCACCTCTGTCCTCCACCATCCTCCTCAACCCATCCATCTCTGTGCCCACTGTGTCTACAATACCATCTAGCCATCTCATTTTTGGCTGCCTCCTCCTTCTTTTGCCCTCCACCCTTCCCAGCATCAAGGCTTCCTCAAGTGAATCCTCTCTTCTCATTTGATGTCCAAAGTATTTTAGCTTCATCTTTACTATTTGACAGTCTAAGGAGCAGTCAGGGTTAATTTCTTCTAAGATTGACCTATTTGTTCTTCTTGCTGTCCAGGGGCCTCTCAAAACTATCCTCCAACATGACATTTCAAAGGCATCTATTCTTCTGCGCTCAGCTTTCCTTATGGTACAACTCTCATGATCATACATTACCACCGGGAATACCGTTGCTTTGATTATGCGTATTTTTGTTTGCAAGATGATGGCTCTACTTTTAACTATATTCCCTAGGTTTCTCATAGCTTGTCTCCCAAGAATCAGTCGCCTTTTTTATTTCATGGCTGCAATCACCATCTGCAGTGATCTTTGATTCTAGGAAAGTAAAATCTGTCACTGCTATTTTCCAGAGACTGATAGGTTCTGTTGCCATTATCTCTTTTTCTTGATGTTGAGTCTCAAGCCAGCTTTTACACTCTCTTCTTTCAACCCAAGCAGGAGCTTCTTTACATCTTCCTCACTTTCTGCCATTAGGGTAGTATCATCTGCGTATCTCAAATTGTGGATGTTTCTTCCAGCAATTTTGATCCCAAATTGTGATTCCTCCATCCCTACATTGCACATTATGTGCTCTGTGTATAAGTTGAATAATCAGGGTGATAAAATGCAGCCTTGTCGCAATGTAATAATTCCCATTAAATTAGTTGGATTGGTGGGGCACACAGAAAGAACTTCCCTGAAGATTGAGGTATGTTTGAACACAATCCGGCGTACACCAGGAACCGGCCACCTTGGCTGGCTAATCTTTCTCACATTAAGTCAGGTGAAAGGAACTACAGAATGAAGGAGTTGACAGTCTCACATCTGGCCTAGACACAGAAGATAAAGAAATTGGATCGGTATCATAATATATTTAATTGAAGTTTTGGGTACAGAGAACAGACCCAAAGTTTAATTATGTGTTAACAGTCTAAACTAAGGTACTACCTTACTTATGAGCATGTAGAACTAAGCAACATGCATAATTTTATAGCGAATGCAGCTATCCTCAGATTATTTATTATTTTCACAGAATCTCTAATTTTGAGGATTTATGATGCAAATTACTGAATCTCGCCAAAAGAGCATTAAAGAGTTTAATATGAAAGGAATGTCATTATAAACTATATAGATGCAAAATGACCTCTCTCATTACAACAATGTGTCCATGTCAAATATATCCAATAGCAATCTACGCTGGTGTCTGTGATGTGTTTATAACCTCTAGTTTAAATTTTGTTGGGGCAATAAGATTCTGAGGACAAATTAGGGATATTATGTAGGTCACACACTATTGGCTGTAGACTAAGAATCCCTCTGCCTTTGGGGATATATCTTGCCAGTCAATATAGGCATTGATAGAATGCTTTGGTAGGCATAGCAATAAAGGTGAAGCAGGGAGATGCTACTATCCCCAAGGGTCGACAGTTATTGCAGCACCTGAGACCCATTCAAAGTGTTTCCATCCAAACAAATATTATCTTATAGACATTTTGTTTTTTACATATATGTAATATAAGAACTCTACAGCATTCATTAAAGCCAAATGTTGCTAGCTCAACAAAACTTGGGTTTCTTTTTGGAACAATAGTGTGTGAATTGAAAAAAATAACCAAGCAAAAGAGGAAACAGCAAGATGTATTTCTCTGTGTGACTCTCTTTTTTCCTTTCTGAATGTTAGGTGTGACAAGATAATGAAGTGGTTCTGATGAGATGTGAATGGATTTGGAAGTTTCCCTATTAATGTTGAAGAATGTGTGAGATTCCAGATATCTGACTGGAAATTGAACATGTTCTCTTCTTTACACTTTCTGCTCAAATATATTTACTCAGAAGATTAGATAACCCAATCAGTCACTTCAATGGACTTGCAAGTAACATAGTTAGGCATCAAAAACATTAAGCAGGGAAAATTAACAAGAACAACAACAGATTATATACTTAGACACTACCTTAACAGTTCTTAGGTCCTTGGTTAGGTCTTGAGCTCTTAATTTTATGCCAGTCTTTGACAGTGAATCTAATAGTAGATTCACAAAAAAGAAATCTGTTGTTGTATCCATAGTAATCGGAGCCCTTGGAGCAATACCTAAAGGACTACTTATATATTTGAAAATTTTAAATTTATGGATATCCTAACTTTTTTTAAAAAAACATAACTTTATTAGGAACTGCCTATATACTTAGATGTTATTTTAACAGTTCTTAGTTCCTTTGTTAGGTCTTGAACAGTTAATTTTATACCAGTCTTTGACTATGAATCTAATGGCAGATTTTTAATAACAATAATGATTTTAATCCCTGTTGTTACTGAACTCAGCACACAATATTAGTTGGTTGTGTGAGGAATAAGGCAGCACATTAGGGCTTTATTATTTCAAAGAAAAGAATAGGAAATCACTGTAATATTTTTGTAGGCTTATTCGCTTATTCCAATAAAGTATTAATAAGGCTAAATAGGGCCTTGTCAGTGCACTAGTTTCACATATCCCTTTGCAACCTTTTAAAGTGCTGACAGACAATTTGAAACTGAATTGCAAAACAGCAGCATGCTGTGTAGATAGCATACCTCAGTGACATTCAAAAGCTATCCTGAAAGAACAGCACTGAATCCTTGTATGCATTACATGTGACTCATCTAGTGACAACAGCCAATATTCTGCCAAATTAAATGGCAGCTATTATATTTTGTCTGTGTGTCTGTGTCCATGTGTCTCTGTGTGTCTCTCTTCATGTTTTAATTTAAAATGAATCAAAACCAACTGAAATTGCTGCAAGTTGTATCTGGAAGAGGGAAAAAATTGACAGCAATAATGAGAAAAAGATGATGTTTCTGAAATGTCAGTGCATAATAATATGCTAAGAATCCATTATGCTCTGGCATGGGATAATGTGACATCCTTAATGCCCAGTTCCATGCCAAAAAAAGGATGAAACTTCTACAGTTACCCATTGGCCCTGATCATGGGAATGGCAGTTGAAAGAAAATAACATATTCTTTATCCTAAAGAATAATATGAAAATGATGTGCAGAATGCAGCAACTAGATTAACAGAACATCACAGAAGCAACATTAAATTGGTTTTAAAGGGATTGTAGTTACCAGTGAACACTCTTCCACTCCATGTTTAATGTGTTAGGTACAACCCAAGCCTTATTCTGTCACAGCATCAGATGGGCTAAATGTGTAATGCAGAAATTGAACTAGCTTTACCCATAATGTCACTATGCTGATGAGAAGGAACAGGTCTAAAGAGAAGAGATTCATCAATCCTAGATACTAAGTGACTGACTGAAAGCCATGAATGAAGCTGCACTTCTTCCTTTATATAGCTGCCTGACATGGGGTCATTTCTATAGGTAAGTCATATTATCAAGTTGGCTGCATTTTACCTAGATTTTAGGCCTAGATTTTAGGCACTCACTGAGACAGCAGCTGGTCCAGGCTGCAAGCTTTTATTTTTATTTTAAAAGGGAAACTCTTACAGAAATAGCAATATAAGGGAAAAAATAGTAATCATTGTGGCCAAATATTGTGCAATAAATTAGTATTTCAGAGAAATTAGCAAATATGTCTTGGTCCCCTCACTGAAGGGAAGGAAGAAAGGACATGGTGGTTAAGAGAGTGAACCTGATAGCTGGAAGGTCAGCAGATCATCAGTTCAAGACTCGAGTGCTGCACAACGGAGTAAGCTCCCATCTAGAAATGCCATTTCCAGGGAATCCTAAGCAGGTGAAGGCATCTGCTTGGGAATAATACCCTGAAGCAAATGAGCCACTGTGTGAGACAGAATGCTGGACTGGATGGGCTGTGGCCTGTTCCAGCAAGGCTGTTCTTATGTTCTTATGTTCTTATGTTCTCTGTCTCAGCTCCTGCCAACCTAGCAATTTGAAAGGAAGAAATTGCAAGGAGATAAATAGGTACCACTTTGGTGGGAAGGTTAACAACATTCTGTGTCATGCCTATGTAACAATCCACTTACTCCCAGGTAGGACTCAGGATTCCTCTGGCCACCTGGCAATGGGATTGCGCCTGATCCTGCTTTCCTGGTCCAGATCAGACCCAGCAGTTCAGGCTTCTCCTATCAGTGTTCTCAGTCACTCCCAACCAAAATCCAGGTGGTGACAAAGGGTGCATGTGAAACTAGTGTAGATTCAGGTAATGTGTGCTAAATAATCACTCCAAGTCTCTTCAGGCATTTTAAAAGTATATTGGAAGCAGAGCAAGATTCAGGATACAGTCCAGCAAAAGCTCATAAAGCATTTCAAAGCAAGGAAATAAAGCAAACAGGTTCTAAGGGATAGCCCATGACCCCCCCTTCTTTATCAAGTCTCTACATTTTTGCAGTTTAAGAACATAACAACAGCCTTGCTGGAACAGGCCACAGCCCATCCAGTCCAGCATTCTGTCTCACACAGTGGCTCACCATTTGCTTCAGGGTATTCCCAAGCAGATGCCTTCACCTGCTTAGGATTCCCTGGAAATGGCATTGAGAGATATCCTGCCTATCTCTCCAACCCGGAGGTTGTCCTTAGGTATCCATAATTATAGCCATTGATACCCTTGTCCTCCATGAACTTGTCTAATCCTTTCTTAATGCTGTCAAGGCTGACAGCTGTCACCACTCCTTCTGGCAGAGAGTTCCATAGACCAGTGATCCTCTGGGTGAAAAAGTACTTTCTCTTATTTGTTTGAGAACTAGTACCCAAAAGTTTCATGGAGTGCCCCCTAGCTCTAGTGTTGTGCGATTGGGAAAACAGTTTTTCCTTATCTCCTTTGTCCACACTGTGCATGATTTTATAAACTTCATTCGGGTCACCTCTTAGACGCCATCGTTCAAGAGTGAAGAGGCCCAACCGTTGTAGCCTCAGATGGTAAGGAAGGTGTTCCAGTCCCCTAATCATTCTAGTTGCCCTCCTTTGCACTTTTCCCAGCTCCATAATATCCTTCTGGAGGTATGGCAACCAAAACTGTACAAAGTATTCCAGATGGGGCCTCACCATAGATTTATACAGAGGCAAAATGACACTTGCTAACTTATTATTATCTATACCCTTCCTAATGATCCCTAGCATTGAGTTAGTATTTTTCACTGCTGAAAAGCACAGCATCCAAGATAATGTCTGAGTTTATGTGCATGAGTCTCTGGGTTATATCTCCTCCCCTAGGGTCCACCTTTGGCCCTCCCCCTTAGGGATTCCAACCAATGATCTTACAGCATGACATATCGATCACAAATTAGGTTTCTGTTCTTCTAAACCATGAGGCCCATATAATTTACATACCAGACCTGGTGTGAAAGGACTCCCACACAAGAAATTCCCCATCTTGGATTAAGCTAAAGCAAAGGGTATACTTCATTTCATCATACCTACCATATGTCCATGGAAATGTCTGCAAATGCAGACAGCACTGGCTCTTTGGCTGTAAACAGAGATGAGCACTGAACCTTATAATTGGAAATAACAGCCTTTCGAGCAAGGACAATATCTACCTTTACCATGTTGGACCAGTTTTTCCAAAGAAAGTAAACCTGGAATATTTATTAGCTTTAATAAAATATTGGATCTATAAGTGTGGTGGAAATAATATCTTCTTTGTTCTTCCAATTTTCTATAATTTGTTCTCATGTTTCTCTGCATATTCCTACAAAAATGAAGCAACAATTTGTCAGCTGTATTCCTATAGTATTCTTATGAATCTGACAGCCATTGCCTGAGAATATCAGTAGACACTTTGTTGTGTATTCAGGCAGAATTGCAAGTTGCTCAAGCAGTACCTTGCAAAGACAAAATGGCGATACCTGCCATCAGAATTAGGAGCTAGATTTGGCATGCAATCTCCCCTTCAAGGCACACTGATTATGATAATTAGAGTTCTGTGATCGGTTACAACTTTGGCTCTGTTCCTGATTGATTAATACTCGTATATCATGTTATGATTGTTTGGTTATGATTATCCTGCAGGTTACTACATTTTAGCAAGGAGTCACCACCAGGGAGACACTATATAAGTCCCACGGGTAAACAAGGGTGCGGCCGGGACAGATCTATGCTTCCCATTACACTGCAGGTTAAGCCACAGAAAGCTAACCTGGGGTCTTCTCTATATTCACATCCACAGGGTGTAGCTCAGTGCATTGCCTTCTACGGTGGAATTCAGAGAGACCGATTACATGGAACTTGTGTAGCCATCTTATGTCTGGATAGCCTTGTTAGAGTAACCAGAAGGACTTTACAATAAACCCTTGTTGTTGTTCTGTTCATCGTTGCCTGGACTATTCTTTCTAAGGGCCAGACATGACATACTTTTATGAGTGAAACAATGCAATTACTTATGTATACTAAATAGAAATTTATAAGGCTGCTTTATATGATTTCCCTATCTTAATGTTATCTTGAAAACAAACCTATAATATTGGTTGACTGGAAAAAAGGATATTACCCCAAATAACATTCAATAGGAAGATAGGAATTGAACTTGGGTCTTCCTGTTCCAAATGCAGTGTGCTAAATGTTACACCGTATGGGCTCTCTCTAGTAGTAGCTATTACGCTAATTACACCACAACTGATTCCAAATTGTCATAATATGAATATTATGCAATATTGCATATGTGCAAATTATTCTACCAAGCTTTGGCAAGATATGGCAAACTTTTGCTATGCAGAAGAGAACCTTCCAGTGTGTGTCTCCGAAGTGACAGTATGTCATCCTTTGGTGGCACAATTGCTGCTGATATTGTCTGTTTTCCCTTTTCACTCACGTTTTGGGTGCCATATCATCTTACCTTAGATATCCAGAGTGGTATAATGGGCAGAGTTACAGATTAGTACTTAAGAGACCTGGGCCTGAATTCCCATTCAGCCATGGAAACTCACTGAGCATGTGGCACTAGTTAAACTACTCCTTAAAATCTCATTTAACTTTACAGAGTCAGTATAAATTGGATCTGACTTGATGGCTTTCTCACAATTATACTCTGGATATTTTTCCTTCTGCTTTATTCCTTGATTATGTTCAGTTGTTTTAACATGTTTAACTCTTTAGCTTTAAAAGTTGTTTTACTGACTGTTCACCTTCCTGAACTAACTAGATACTGGGCAAGAGAGAAATATTCTAGTATGGAATAATATTTACTTAAAAGAAGGTTAGCTAGAAAACTGTCTATAGAGTTTCCTTAGCTAAAACACTGGCATGGCTCACCAAAAAAAGATATTCTTATCATAATAGGGAACAGGAATGTCAAAGCAGGCAGTCAAATGGTCTTCTTCTCTTTGCTTCCTTTTTTACCTCATTATGTTTTGAGGAAGTTGCAAGGTTCTTGTTCCGGCACTTCTAGAGGCTTCCATCAGTGTTATTTGGAGTACTGTACTAGTAATGCTTCTTTGATATTATCTCTCTACCTTCCTCTGGGTCTGCTTCATGGTCTTCGTCCTTCACTTCTTTCCACATATGCTTTGTAAGGTATGGAGTTCCAAGACATTCTCTCTAAATGCGCCAACCACTTTATTTGTTGTCATTCATTGTATGTAGTGCAAGATTGGTTCTGTTCAATTATTTCCCTTATAATCTCATTCCTGATTTTATTCCTTCTAGACACTCCGGCAGCCTTCCTCAGACATCTCATTTCTGTAGTGACCAACCTTTGCTTATGTTTTGTTGTAAATGTCCATGTTTGGCATTGGTAACAAAAGGTGGGAATGGATATGCTTTGTATGAGGTGCTTCTTTGTGTTCATTGGTTTTGCCTTGAGTTGTAAGAGTGGAGCTAACTGTCCCACTATTTGGTTTGCCTTACTGAACCATATGTTCATCTCTTCATCCATTTTGCCATTTTCAGTAAATGTTGTTCCTAGGTATTTGAACTCTGCCACTTGTTTTATACTTGTTCCCTCTATCTCGATGTCTAGAGTATGCTGTTTCCTTCTAATTGTCATTACTTCAGTCTTCTCTTTATTGTTATTCATATTATTTATCTTACATTTTTGGTTCAAGGATGTAAGGTGTTGTTGTAGTTACTTAACTGTACTTGCCATCAATGCCTGATCATCTGCAAAAAGTAATTCGTTGAAATTGTTTCCATTCATGGGCTTAGCTTTTTGCGTATGCTGACTATGTAGGTGATGAATAATAGTCAAAGTACATATGTCAAAGTCT
Organism: Bradypodion ventrale; assembly: GCA_035047345.1. Classification (NCBI taxonomy): domain Eukaryota; kingdom Metazoa; phylum Chordata; class Lepidosauria; order Squamata; family Chamaeleonidae; genus Bradypodion; species Bradypodion ventrale. The sequence continues at coordinate 305,980,708 of JAWDJE010000003.1, read as the reverse complement.
TCTCAAAGTCCAACCCTGCGTCCATGTCATGAGAAGTGGTAACGGGTCCATTTAAGGATTTACTAGGACTGGGCAAAGTGTGGTGTGGTCTTGCACCACAGGACCACTGGGGTAGCCATGAAGGCCATTGTGGATTACCCCAAAAATACCTGGGCAGGTACCTGCACCACTTTCATAAATCAATATGGCTTTCTAGATGTCCTTGGTGCACAGGAAGTAAAGTTCCTGTCTCTAGCCCTAGATTACTAGGTACATTCATGTGAGTGATTCCTTTTGTTAACAAAAAGGAATTACTCAAGATAATAATCAGCATAAGGTTCTCTGCAAAATTGGGCACAATACCTGCCATCTAACTACACTGAAAACAACATTTCAACTTTCTTCTTTCTAATGCAATCCAAACTTGAGGTAAAATAATTTGGTGTCAGAGATTACTTTGGGTTGAAAGGATTTTTGCTGGAGAAACTCACTTCAGGGGACGCCCAAATGAGGCTCCTTTCATGTCCCCAAGTGCAGCCCTCAGGTATCAAAGTCCGACTTTCCAGTCTCCAGCTCAGCATCTTAACCACTAAGCCACCAGGGGAGCTGAAAACTTGAGGTGAATTGCCAGGGTAAAAGCTAATATAAGCAAGAGTGACAGCAGCCCTTTGTTCCCCAGCCCCCTGAAATGAAGAGTCAGACACAGCATTGGAGTAAACTGCAGGCACACCCACCCAAATAAAGACTCAGAAACCGGTATTGGATTAAAGGCATTGGGCCACTTTTATTGAATAATGCCCTAGTCCGAATTATAACTTTCAATTGGTGTATCATCCAATTGTAATTCTTTAAGGCAAGCAGGCCGCAGTAGCACTGGTAAGGTTCCACCCAAATTGCCAATGGCAATTGGCTATTATGTATCAATTTGTATCAATCTGTTTGTTGTCACAAACAAATTGTTGAACCAAGTCAATATACTATCTATTGACCCCACCCTCTGATGTGTATCTGTTAAAATATCAAGGTGATGCAGGCTGTGAAGCTCCTAGCATCACCCCGTTCATGGTTCGCCCTTGACCGGCCAAGCCTTTTTCCCCTGTACCTATCTACGTGTTGGCCAATCAATTGTGAACCTGCCGGATACCTATGGGTCATAAATTTTACCTTACTTACCAGTGCTACCCGCCACACTGGGAGGTGTCCATGATGACTCACTGCCCACCCCTGACCAACAGCTTGGTCACCAGGCCCGCTTGCACATCCTCCAAAAAGAGGTCCATACCTCGAGCCGACAGTTGAACCCAATCTCCAGAATACAGGCTAAAATCCTGTAACCCTATCCCCGGGTGTCGAATGGCTGGCCCAAGCCATTCTCGATAAGGAACCGGGCAACAGCCCTGTTCACTGACCGCTGGGCACGGTCCAAACCACGGAGATCAATGCCTCCCCTATAATAGTGTCTCGGCACAATGTCTGACCATAGCAACCGTGTGTACGGCCATAAATGGTGAAGGAACACCAGGTCACTGCTCACCGACATCTTTAAAGCAAGGCCAGTGATCTGTGCAAGATCATTGCTGCTGAGGTGCAGAATCAAAACATCTGGCGGTCCGGCATCCCCGATGGACATCAGGAATGGCAAGAGTTCCCACCACCTCATGCCTCGCACACCATACCACTGCATACGCACTGATGCACATAGCCCGAGATGGGGTCCCCACTCCGACGAGGCAGCATACTGTGCCGCCCAGTGCACATAACTGTGGCCCACCAGCCACACTGCCACCGGTGTGCGGAAACACACAGGATTTGTAAAAGAAGGAGAGAGAATTGAGGGCATAATGAGGCACTCATGCAGTGATGGGACGAACATACAAAGAAAAGCGCGCAGATCCCCACCTGCCCATCCTACGTATATCAGCCTCCAAGTACCCAAATGCCGCAGCAGTTGATGCGGTGCGGCACCTATCCTAAATGAATGGGTACCATAACGAGCCCCAGGGACCCCCACACTGTAAAGTGCCATCCCAGTAACCCTCCAGAATTGGAATTTGGTAAGGGGAGACCCATCCCAGTGGCAGAACAACAGGCTAGGGCATGAACCACGCACTGCCAAAAAAGCATGTAGGGCACCAACCGGACAGATGTCAGCAAACGTGCATCGTAGAAGCATCACGCTACCACCCTTTCCTTGCTGATCGGACTTTGAGGAATGTATCCTCAACTGAGCCCATTCCTGGTTGAGAGACACATCTTCCAGTTCCAGTGCCCTATGGGACATGTCCCCTTTTGAAAGTGGGACCAGCTCGCTGATTCTCAGAGCTCCAAAGAAAGCTACGGTGGTAGCTGCATGAAAAAGAGACTCCTCATACCTATCATGACACAGGCCATGCCAGCCTCGAGCAAGGTGTGCCAGAAGACAAGGGGAAACAGGTTGACATGTGTCCGGGTGGCGGCCACCTTCACGTGTCCAGAGAGCATGGTGGCAATGGTGCATGGGGCCAGACCTTGACTATGAAGGTGTACCATGTACTGCAAAACATGGTCAACCGGGATCGGCCACGTGGCAGGCTGCTGCCTCTCCCTACAAAAAGTCCTAAACTGTAGGAGCATGTGCTGATACGCCTTACGCGTGCGAGGGGCCAAAGACATGCCGATCGCCCGGTTCACTTCTCCTCGCCAAAGGTCCACATCTCGGCTGGAAGTGGAGAGGGAAGTTCCTCTGCGTCTGGAGCCAAGGCACGGAACCGGGAGATCTGCAGGTGGGATAAAGCATCAGCAATATCATTGTCAGTGCCTGGTGCATGTCTGGCCCTAAAGAGCACATTAAGGCGCAAGGACCTAAGGACAAATTGTCGAACGAAGGCCATAACTCTGGGAGACACCAAAAGTGTCACACCAAAAGTGAACTACAGAGTTAGCCCACATGTCACCCCAGAGCATAAGTGCACCTAAAATTGGAAAAAACTCAAGGAACGTAAGATCGCGTAAGCGATCTGTGCCTTGCCATTCCTGGGGCCATTTTCCATAGGCCCACCTACCCCCAAAATAAATCCCATATCCGAGGGAACCTGAGGCATCCGACTGGACCTGGAACTGGGGGCTGACCATATGCTCCGCCCTCCAAAAGGAGACGCCATTAAAGTCCTGTAGAAATGTGAGCCAAACGGACAGGTCAGCCCGCAAACCCCTGGTCAGCTGGACCCTGTGATGCTTTTTGGAAAGACCCACCATAGCATCACAAAGACACCTGGCAAAGGCTCTATCCAGCGTCACCACCCTGCAGGCAAAGTTGAGGTGACCGTGGAGCACCTGCAACTCCCGGAGAGAGACCTTGTACTTGGCAAGCATTGCCATAATCGCATCCGAGATCCGAGTCACCTTTTCCATGGGTAACCTGGACGTCTGGGCAACGGTGTCAATGTCTATACCAAGAAACGTAAGGGTGGTGCCTGGGCCCTCTGTCTTTTCAGGTGCCAGAGGAACGCCAAGTTCCTCCATGAGGCCCTGAAAAGTAGTGAGCAGGCGTCCACACATGCCCGAGTCATGTTCACCCCCAAACAAAAAATTGTCGAGGTAGTGTGCCACAGACCGGAATCCCGACCTTCGAATGAAAGCCCATTGAAGAAAGTTGCTAAAGCGTTCGAAGGCCGAGCACGAAATGGAGCAGCCAAAAGGCATGGCCTTGTCCACATAAAACTGGCCCTGAAAAGAAAAACCTGAAAGCTCAAAGTCGTCAGGGTGTACTGGCAACAATCGGAATGCCAATTTGATGTCGCACTTCGCCAGTAGCGCCCCACAACTGCATGAGCATACTATCTGCAAGGCCTGGTCAAAAGACCTATACCAGACCGAGCAAAGGTCATCCGGTACAGCGTCGTTGACCGAGGAACCCACAGGGTAAGAAAGATGGTGGATCCAACGAAATTCACCTGAGGACTTTTTAGGCACTAAGCCAAGAGGGTATACTTTTAAATTTGAGTACGGGGGCACGTCAAACGGCCTGGCAACCCTACCCTCTCTAACCTCTTTGGCTATCTTCTCTGCAGCAATGCCCTCCTTATCTCTGAGAGATAGCAAATTCGGGGCATCCTGAGGTGCGTGAACACCCCTGAATGGGATGCGGAAGCCAAAAGTAAAACTCTCAAGCAGGTAGATCGCATCATCCTGCCTAGGATAGGCGCACAGCCACCGTTCAAGCATACTAAGATTAATTGGGGAGGGGGCCTTTTGAATGCGTAGTGGTGTCAGAGGGAGCTCTGGCCAACCCCTGGTATCCCTTTCCCATACCCCGGGACCCACCAGCCTGCGGGCACACGGAGGCGACATGAGGGCTGGCACAGGAAGGGCACTCATGCCGAAATTTACATTGGCGCCTGTTGCACACCCCATTGGCGGAGTAGCTCCAACACAGCAGGCGGGCTGGAACCCCCTGCCCCGCTGGCTGGCATGGAACCTGTGTAGTGGCAGACCGCTGTACGGCATGGCTACCAGTCACCCGGCGCCGGCCGTGTAGGGGTCATATAAAGGAGCCACAGTTGCTGGCAGGGCTCGTCCCACTGCATCTCCGGGTGAAGGGCCGCCCTCATCCTAAAATTCCTCATCATAGGCTAACCATGACAGGCCAGGGAAATCGACAACAGCCCAGTAAATATTGTCCAAGTACTGGACCATCAGAATGGCCAAATCAGGACGAGCCCTAAGATATACTGCCATGTATATTAAATAGGCCGGTAACCAGTTGGTCCAGGTACGGGGGGGGGGGGGGGGGCTTACAACGATGGGACAATTCCTTGTCCCTGTCATCCTGTCCCTCCTTCTCCTCTTTAGTGGATTCACGGTTAAGGAGAGAGAAGATATCCACATACTCCCCCCACCATATCTTTTCCCTGGTGGCCTGAGACAAGTGGTCACCCAGGGGAAGGGAGTAGCCGACTGTTGGCATGGCCGCAGTCGGCACGGATAAGAGTGGGGGAGCGAATAATGTGCCCTGTTGCTCACCATGAAATTGAGCTGGCACAGATGGGTCGGCTATCCCCGGCACAACCTGGGAAGAGGTAGGAGCCCAGGTGGTCAAAGGGTACTGAGTAGGGAACTGCCCACCCGAAGTAGCCTGGTGAGGCCAGGGCCACTGTACCCCACTAGTATGTTGTGTTAGCATGGATGGAGTGCTAACTTGTTGCACCCCCCTGGGCCGCCCCCACTGGGGGTTCCAGCCTCTAGTGGGCGTCGGAGCTCGCAACAGAGGTCGAGCTCTGGGCTGCCTCCATTCCAGTCCAAGTAGCCCTGGGCACCAACGGGATGCCCTGTTGGGGCGGCCACCCAGGGAGCTGCGGAGCACCACCATGCGTGGGTCTGATGGCCTCCAGCAGCTCAACCCTGCTCATGGCCTACTGAGAGGTCTGCAGAGGCATGTGGGTAGCGGCCGTAGATGGCCCAAACCCTGTGTCCATAGGTGGTGGGGTGATCCCCATTGATGCCTCCAGGGCCGTTATGTGGGCCAGAAGCAAATCAGCCATATCCAACCCACCATAATAAGGTGGGCTGGATGGGCTGTACGGCCCGCCGGGCAAATGTTGCCCGGCATGGGGCGGAGGTCCATGACCCAACCCAAGGCCCATAGTGGGTGGAGGGGCAAGGCCCCACGCCAGCCCCCTGCCACAGTATGGCCAAGCCAAATAGTCCGGCCCGTGGGGTGCAGGGGACATGGCAGGGCACGATCCTGTGCTGTGCCAATTCAGACCACTATGCCCAGTGGCATGTCCTGCCAATGGCCCTGTGGCCAAGCAGGGTTCCCCAGAGTCCATGGGGGCTGTGGCCCCCGGGGGACAGGCCAGCACCACCCCCGCACGAGTCCTCCGACTGGGCAGGGGGGCAGAGGCCTGGCTACCCTCATTGGTGGCAGTGGGTACTAAAACCCTTCCAACCCCTCTCCTTGCCCCAGGACGAGCCTCCGGCCCGATGTGGTACCAGGAGAGGTGGGTGCGGGATAGGGCGAGCCCTCCCCCGTGCACGCGGCCGTGGGGCCATGGCATTCCTTTTTTTGTGGGCCATGATCACCCAGTCAGTGTCCCAACACGGGACCAAATACTGATTGGTGGAGCAGATTCCCCCGCTCCGATGATCAAAGAAAGCTCAATCCGTCCTGCAGTGCTGGGGAATTGAACTGCTGACCTGCTTAGTCAGCGTCTTATCCACTTGAGCCACTGCAGGAACTCGGCAAGAATAGAAGTGTTGGAGCGAACTTCTCCGCTCCGTCGCTCCTCTAAAATGGCGGAGGGGCCGCCTCATGGCCACCCCTTTTATAAAGGGGTTGGCCATGCCCCCTAACTACCCGGATGTCTGAGTCCGGGGTGGGGGGCCCTCGCAAAGAGTGCAGCGGCCATTTTGGTGCCACGCTTGCCTTTGTTCCCCAGCCCCCTGAAATGAAGAGTCAGACACAGTATTGGAGTAAACTTGGGCCATCTTTATGAAATACCACTATTTCAAAGTTGTGGATAGAATTTTGATGTACAACTTTCCCTCCCTGATCTGCAGAGGGGCCTCACATAGTGCAGATGGATAAACCCCATGGGGGCAAGTGAGTGGAATGCCCCCTGCCCCCTTCTATGTGGGAGTCCAAGGCCCTGGGAAATTACACCTTCAGATTTCCATCACCAGACAGTCAACAGATAGTTGCAGTGTCGCCTGACCAGTGAGAGATAAAGCTATCATTTAACCACAATGCTCATAACTTCTCAGCATCCTCACAGGACAACGTTAACTAACAAACAGCTGAGATGACCCCCGCCCCAACCCATCCTAGACTCATAGGAAAAATGCAACAGTTCCATTTTAAGAATGTTCCCCACCTTCCTTAGTCAGTCAGTCATTAAAATAAATCTTTCCTGAAGAGGAAGGTTTTTTCCTATGCATGGAACTTATTTAGTTTTTTCTTTTGTTATGTACATTTTTAAATATCTTCCCTAGTGCAGACTTTAATTCCATATTCCTAACAATTTTTAAAAAATCAAGCTTCTACAATGAAATTCTAAATGTCACACACCATGTTAGCAAAATCATTTCCTGTCACCTTTCTGGAAAGGGAATGGATGACAACAGTTCTACCAATGTTAATATGTATGATTTGATATTCTTGGAAACATTTAATTTCCTTTCTAAAGGATACTTATGTATGCAACACTAGCAAAGTATTGCATACTTTAGAATCTAAGTCTTCTAGTCTTGTATTGGAATACCCTGAGAGTAGTTAGTGAATGTTCTAAAAATATTATCATTTTGAAAATGTTGTACTTTTAGCCAAGCGTTTCTTCACTACCTGAGCATATTGTGCTGTTCCCTGATAAGTTATTGATTGCACCAGAACATGGTCCCTGTTAATAGTCATGTATACATTGGTGCTATAGATTCATTTTAGTGTTACATTTATGAGGTTAGTATCAATGTAAACTTTGTAATACAACAATAGCTAAGCAGCCCAAGGCATTTTATTCCCCCCCCCCCCCTGGTTGTTGGATGTCTTAGATTTTTGAGAAAGAGGCAGACAGCTAAACCAAGAACATAATTGGGCCAAGGAAATACTCTGAGGGTTGGAAGAATGATCGCTTGGCAGATACTGTATATGCAATACAGCTTATTATTGATACACTGTCTAAGAACAACAGGAACCTAAGCTGTTGGGAGTGAAAAGTCTGCATTCCCTATGCTATGAGACAGAAATAAGAATGGAGCTGATTGTGAGTGGTTATGAAAGGTAATGAAAGATAACAATGAAATATGGCTTGCCATGTGACATACTGCAGGTAAAGTAATAGAAAGAAGAGTGCTGGAGTGTAATAGGTTCAGCTGCAAAATGATAGTTGAAAGACTCCTGTAATGTTCTCTGCGTTTTCTGCTCTCATTTTTTGATAGATGGTAAACGGCACTCTTACTTTTGCCCTGTCTCCCTTAACTCAGAGAGGCTATTTACTCTTTCCAATGAAAATCTGAAATATGTTTAGATGGGGGAAAATACAGTCTCAGAATGTCATTTAATGTGTTAAGATAAGATATTGAACTATCATTTAAAAATATCATCAGAGAAACACGATATACCTCTTTTTGTTTTGTTTACACTGTCTCAAAGTGTTTAACGATAATCAATATTTTATTTATAAGTGTATTGGAAAATGTGTGGTGTGTTATGCTACAATTGGTTATGGTTAGAAAAGCTTTGGTGCACAAAGAGAAACATGCACAATATTAAGAAAATAGAAAGGAACCGTTTTCCAGTCAAGGTAGAACAATATAATTATAATAATAAAAATAATAATAATAGTATATCAGTATTTATGAGTAACTTCACTGTTGCCCTGCTGGTCACATCCCCTTGAATCAAACATATTAGCTACAGTTCCAATCAAAAAAGTGAAGTGGCAGGGAAATTGACATATTTTGGAAGGAAATATTTTGGATAGATCAAAATGGCAAGAGTATTAATTTTTTTACATAAATGGCCTACATGTTAAAGTAAATATTTGAAACCAGTTCTGACTGTGTACAGAACTTCCCTACCAATGGCTAACGTTGTTCTTTTAAAAAAAAGAATAGCAAGAACTAAATGAATATCAGTAAAATGATGAAATGTTACAGGTTTGACATTAGTACTAGCTAGGGATGCACATATATGCAAGCTGTATCACTATCTTCCATGTTCAGTTTATTTTTGAGCTCTTGTTCTTTTCAATCATGTGCATGAAAAAAATGACATATTTGGCTAAATCCTTATTCAAAAGTTAAATTCTTCATTCATTTTCACTATTGAGATTCAGTAAGATCAGTCCCAGGGTGGAGAGAACTATTCCTGGATGAGAATAAAAATGCTTCTTGTGTTTGGCACAGAAATTGTTTACTGACAAACAATAGGAGTCAGATTCTGGAATTCTCACAAGAGGGGATCCTGTAGACTATCTTGACTGCTGACGTTGGTGTCGTCTACATTCAGCTTGCCTTTGCTAGGTAAAGCTTGGAAACCTCCCACCTCTCCCCATTGTAAGCAGGTACAAAAGTGCAACACTATATTGGGTCTTTCCAAGGCATTCTGAATGTAGGACACAGAAACAATACCCCATATTCATAAACTGAAGGATTTGGAAAAAATAATTTGCAAACCATAAAAACATTTGAACGCTCAAGGCTCTCTGCTCCCATGGACTAACCTTTCAATTTATTTATTTTTCTCACATTCTGATGAAGAGAGTCATGGTCTTATAAAACAGAGGAAGATACTTCAGCTCTCTCTACTCTTTCTTCAACTCCCACTTCTTCTTCTGTTTCTATACCAGACATGAAGCTGCCAAAATGAAGCCACTTTTGGGTGAGATCATTCTGCAGTTTCTTTCACCTGACCCAGTGTGAGAAAGATTAGCTGACACAAGGTGGCCATTGCCCGGGGTATGCCTGATTGTATTTCAAAAATATCACAATCTTCGAGAAGGCTCTTTTTGTGTACCCCAACTTACACTAAAATCAAGTAAAAATTATTATAGCATAGGTGCAGTAGGCCTTCCACTCTTTATGTACTGTGCCACTGAATTATTTGAAAGAGGTGACAGGAAACACAGGGAGTATCATCATTTGCAAACAGCTGATTTTCAACAAACTCCTATTCACAGTTACATAGTATTTACATAGTGGCCATATGAAATAGAGGAGAAGGTTCCTATGCCTTCAATTGCTTTTTTCATATGTGTGTGGGGTGTGTGGGTGGATGGAATTCAGCACATATAGTATACATGCCAAGCTACAACTGATGAAATGTCCTCTTCAGCATACCTATTAATGGTACAGGAGCCCTACCTTCTTCAATATTTTGTGTTTCTATTTTAACTCTTTACTAGTTCAGTCCTGCTAATCCATATTTGGGGAGAGGAAATCTTGTGGACATTTAACTGGCTTATCCTGGATAAGCACACCATGAATCAAGGAGTGGAGTTCACCTCTTGAGTTCGCTTGAGTGTGAAGTGATTTGAACATACATACTCTGGAGATTATTGTTTTAATCATATCCTTCAGCTTTAACTAAAGGTTTTTAAAATAACTGGTTTATAAAGTACCTTCTGGTCTCTACATGTCTAGGTAGCAGAGAGATTTTGATCTCTTGTCCTGCTTGAGGGTTTCATCTAAGGATTAAGGTGACTGCATGCAGAACTACATGCTGTCCAATAAGGGCATGATTCACCAGGGCTTGTTCTTCTTGTTCTTTTAAAAGCAAATTTAATGAAAAAATGCAGAACGTACATATTTTTAGACAATCAGTCAGTTCTGCTATGAAAAATAGATTCACTGTAAATAGAGTCATTTCTGAAATGAAAATATTTTGTTTCTCACATGGGTTTGTGCAAATTATTTCTCCATGTCTTGCTCTTACCTGGAGGCAAGAGTATTGTAGGGGAAGCCTAAATAATGGAGATCAAAGAATTTAGGGAATATTCATTGCATTTCTAGATGTACATTTTTATACCAGAATTTTATAAATCTTCAGTGTTAAATAAGCTACTTAGTTTGTCCAGCAGCTGAAAGAACAATTTTCAAATTTTGATTGTGAAATTGTGAAAAACAGCAGGAACAAATTTCATTTATGTAACCTATAGAATTTTTAAAAAAGGTTTGAAGTGATTGTTACACCTACAAACTTTATATTGACATTGGGTATATACTAGAAGGTGGATAATCACCTCATTTGGGCTTTGATACACAAACAGATATTTTAAGAAAAAAGCTTTTTAGGGACTTGTCTCCATTTCAATATTGGACATAATAGCAATCATATAAGATACCACCACCACCACCACCACATCTACTCATACACAATTCTAGAGACAGCCAGTCTTGGCATGGTGTAAATTGATTCTGACTCTGAAGATAGAAAAGAAAGAATTGTGAAACGTGGAAACCTGTAAAGTTTAGTTAAAGAATTCTTCATCCAAATCTAATATCTAGCTTTATACTGATGCTTCAAGCATTCATTTTAACATGATTATCAGAGTGCTTTAATGGATATGAAATTGTCCTTTGTTTATGTCCTTGGTGATTCATTATTTCAACACAAGGCACAGAATAGTTAGTAATTGTTGTAGCAGAAAAAAGGGTTTAAGTTTCTTGATCCATCCATTTCATTATTCTGAAAAATTAAGTAAGCTTATATGCATTAATACTGACAGGCTAGGAGCTGACGTAATTTGGAATTCATCAAGCAACTTTTACAAAAGTTGGTCAATAAAAGAGGTTGTAATATTATTCCTTGTCACTTGATTATGAGTCTATTATCTACTTTTAACTCTCTCTTTTAAACATCCTACAATATTGATATCTTTTTGTCTATCCCACACTGAACCACAGGACAATTGTGGCTTAGTGGCATGGTCAGTTAAATAGATCACACGTAGGTGGGTAGTGTTAGCAGTAAATCTCTTAGGGTGTTAAGGTGTTAGAAGTGAATCTCTTAGGGTATCACTGCACAAGGTGAAACCTGGGTGCCTGGCACAATTTGAGTGAATCCATTGGGCAATTAGTGGACACCATGAGCCATCTCTGTGGTAGGTCCATCATCTGTTCAAGTGAATAGAGTTGGAAATGTCCATGGGAATACCTCCCGGACTTAGCTGGCCTGGGTAGTAGCTGTCAAGGTACAGCACTGCACAGGAGCAAGGCATTTGCCCATCTGATCTGGAGAGGGGACAAGGTGTCTCATGCTCTGGTGTCAGGAATTGCACTACCAGCCAAGGGATTTGATTTATTTAATAAATGTGGCCTAAGCCTTATACTACAAATATGTTCTTCATTTTTAAATTTTTTTTGGGGTAATGGTAATGTATCTGTACATCTTCCCTTTTGTACATTGAAATGTGTTGTTGGAGGAGAGTCTTGAGAGTACCCTGGACAGTGAGGAGACCAAATAGTTCAATCTTAGAAGAAATCAACCCTGACTGCTCCTTGTAAGGTCAAATAATGAAGATTAAGCTAAAGTACTTTGGACATCAAATAAAAAGAGAAGAGTCACTTGAAAAGGCCATGATGCTGGGAAAGGTTGAGGCAAAAGAAGAAGGGGGTGGCAAAAATGAGATGACTAGATGGTATTGTTGATGCAACAGAGTTGGGTGGACTGAGGAGGATGGTGGAGAATAAGGGTGCCTGGCGTGCAATGTTCCATGGGGTCACAGGGGGTTGGAATCATCTGTGACTGAACAACAACAAAATTCACAAGGCCTAAATCTAATTATCCACCCCAAATAGATTAGATCTATTAAATCAACTGAATGTAAGTTTTGACTTTGAAAATTCCAGTTGCTTTGTTCACCCACTAGCCTGAGCACAGAAGAATAGACACCTTTGAACTGTGGTGCTGGAGGAGACTCTTGAGAGTACCGTGGACCGCAAGATGATCAAATAAGTCAATCCTAAAGGAAAACAATCTTGACTGCTCAAGAAGGACAAGTGCTGAAGATGAAGCTCAAGCACTTCGGCTACCAAATGAGAAGAGACGATTCACTTGAGAAGGCCTTGATGCTGGGAAAGATTGAAGGAAAAAGGAAAGGGGACAGCAGAGGATGAGGTGGCTAGATGGCATCATTGACAAAATGAGCATAGATCTGTGTGGCCTGTAGGAAATGACAGAGGACAGAGGAGCATGGCATGCAGTGGTCCACTGGATCACAAAGGGTTGGAATTGACTGTGCAACTGAACAATAAAAAAAGCAAACCTGAGCTTAAAATTTGATTTAGAGTGTACTTCTAAGCATACTTCTTAGTTACCATGTGCAACTAAACTCCCTCAGGTCTCTATCTGGTCTCTATTTTGGCTAATATCTAGCAGTGAAAATGACTCCTTGAATTGTATATTAAATAGCAACCAGCCACACATAAGGTACTGTAATTCCCAATAACCTCTCTATTGCTGTGTGTAGAAATGTTATCTGAAACAAATGTTTCATAACCAGTGTTAACAGAGTTACACTGTAAGTCATTTCTAAAATTAATCTAATGTGCCAATAAATGTTAACAGCATAGTTCAGGAGATTTTATTGGCAGAGGTAAGCAAGCCTTTTAGTGTCATAGTATGAGTTCGCTGATATGCTTGTATTGCCACTATTTTTATCGAGGGGAGGAACCCAATTTCCAGGTTCATTACCCAAAACAACACAAAAATTTGAAACAAGAAAACATTCCAGTGCTTGAGGTATAAAGATCAAACTATAATTCACATTTCCCATTCTCCTATGGAATCACAGGATGAGAAGAAAGAGAAGGGGGAAAAAGCAATTTTTCTGCCCACTTGATTGATGTTCTATTTGACCTCTGGTATGCCTTCCTGCCATGACCTTTTAAATACCATCTGCTCTTTTTTGAGAAAAGGATGATGGGAAGGAGTCGTTTCCAGACATCAATTGATTATAAAAGCATTAATCAAGGTCATAGATTATCTGCAGCAATACATTGTGTATTGTAGTTAAGCCATTTCACCTCAAATGTGATTGGAAAGGTTAATTCTCTTCCTCAAACCTAATTTAGATTTTGTATCTAGTGCAACAAATAGGCTTGTGCAACAAACAGAAAGTGAAAAAAGTCAGTCTCTATTGCTTGTTGTTTTATTCTTGTGAAAATAGATATGCAGTTGGTGAAAGAGTAGCTGTTTAAAAAAAGATGTTAAATCTAGCCAAATGGAAACACACACATACACACACACTTTGCAATATGTATTGAAATGTTTCCTTTTATTCTTGGCTTTGAATCATAATGTTTTGTTTTGATGAGTGCTCACAATTTCTTTAATAATCATGTGCAGCAGATGACATTCTAAATTTAATTCTCTAAGAATTCAAGAAGTTGATAATTAGAAACAGTTGTAGCTGGATTTGGGAAGACCCATTTCAAAAAACACCGAAGCTATCATAAAAGATTTGACACCTGTTATGCTACATACACCTTTTTCACTTCATCATTTAGAATTTTCCATTCTTCATAGCATTTCAGAAACTTGCAAAACCAATTTTACTACAGATGTATTTTGAGAGTGTTGGTCACCATGTTGATTGTCAAAAGTATTCCAGATATGCTAAATGATTTAGATATGCTAAATAGATATGCAGTCTTTAAAGGAGAGCCGGGCGAGCGGCAAAGGGGCCTGCTGCCGCCGCCGCCGGGCAACCACCCCCAGCCGGGGGTGAGGAGGAGGAGGAGAGCCGGGCGAGCGGCAAAGGGGCCGGCCGTCGCCGCCGGACAGCCACCCCCAGCCGGGGGTGAGGAGGAGGAGGAGAGCCAGAGTCCCAGGCAAAGGATAAGTAACAGATATGCAAATGTAGAAGACCTAATATAGCAACTTACATAGAGACTTTATACTGACTAAACATAGAAACTGACATAGAGACTGTGTTTTAAAGTGTGATAATATGCATGATAATATGTTGTCTTAAATGTGTTAAACTTTTAAAAATGTATGAGGAGAGAAAAATGGCGCAGACACCGGCAAACCACGCCACAAATCTTGCCAAGAGAACCCTATTGACCAAAACAAAAGGCAAAACAAAAGGGCAGGCTAGGTGATACAGGATGCTTAACACCACAGAGGGGAGAAAGGGGAGGGACAGGAAAGGGGGAGGGGAAATGCAATGTTGTAAGGAGCAATACTGCATAGGGACATGGAATGTGAGATCAATGAACCAAGGTAAACTGGAAGTGGTAAAAAGTGAGATGGAAAGAATAAGCATTGACATCTTGGGCATCAGTGAGCTAAAATGGACAGGGATGGGTGAATTCAGCTCTGGAAACCATCATATCTACTACTGTGGACAAGAAAACCTCAGAAGAAATGGAGTAGCCATAATTGTCAACAAAAGAGTGAGAAAAGCAGTAATGGGATACAATCTCAAAAATGACAGAATGATGTCAGTCAGAATTCAAGGCAAACCTTTCAATGTCACTGTGATCCAAATATACGCACCAACCACTGGTGCAGATGAAGCCACAATGGACCAGTTCTATGAGGACTTACAACATCTCATAGAACAGACGCCAAGAAATGATGTCCAAATTATATTAGGAGACTGGAATGCCAAAGTAGGAAATCAAAAAGTGGACGGAATAACAGGCAAATTTGGTCTTGGAGTACAGAATGAAGCAGGGCAAAGATTGATAGAGTTCTGCCAAGAGAACGCACTGGTCATAGCAAACACTCTCTTCCAGCAACACAAGAGGCGACTTTACACATGGACATCACCAGATGGCCAACACCGAAACCAGATTGACTACATACTCTGCAGCCAAAGATGGAGAACCTCCATACAGTCAGCAAAAACAAGACCTGGAGCAGACTGTGGCTCAGATCACAACCTATTGATCGCAAAATTCAGGCTTAGACTAAAGAAAATAAGGAAAACACGGAGACCAGAAAGATATCACCTAGACAGCATCCCTAAAGAATACGTGGTGGAGGTGATGAACAGATTCAATGGCTTAGACTCAATAGATAGAGTGCCAGAAGAATTATGGACAGAGATGAGGGACATCATGCAGGAAGCAGCAAAGAAAACCATACCAAAAGAAAAGAAGAGTAAGAAAGCAAAGTGGTTGTCTGATGAGGCTCTTAAAATAGCAGAGGAAAGAAGGAACGCAAAAGTCAAAGGAGAAAGGAAAAACTACAATCATTTGAACACAGAATTTCAAAGAAAAGCAAGGAGAGATAAGGAAAACTACCTAAAAGAACAGTGCAGAGAAATGGAGGAAAACAACAAAAGAGGCAGAACCAGAGATCTTTTCAAAAAAATTGGGGAAATTAAGGGAACATTTAAAGCAAAAATGACCATGATAAGGGACAAAGAAGGAAAGGAGCTAGCTGATGCAGAAGAGATTAAGAAAAGATGGAAAGAGTACACAGAGGAACTCTACAAAAAGGACCTCAACACTCCTGACAATCACATTGATGAAGAAGTAGAACCTGAGCCAGACATCCTGGAGAGCGAAGTCATAAAGGCCCTAAAGAGCACTGCAAACAACAAAGCTAGTGGAGATGATGGTATCCCAGTTGAATTCTTTAAAGCGCTAAAAGATGATGGCGTCAAATTACTGCATTCAATATGCCAGCAGATTTGGAAAACAAAACAATGGCCACAGGATTGGAAAAGATCAGTATACGTCCCAATCCCAAAAAAGGGCAATGCCAAAGAATGTTCAAATTATCGAACAATCGCGCTCATCCCACACGCCAGTAAGGTGATGCTCAAGATAATACAGCAGCATGTGGAAAGAGAATTACCAGAGGTGCAGGCAGGTTTCAGAAGAGGCAGGGGGACTAGAGACCACATTGCCAACATACGCTGGATCATGGAGAAAACAAAGGAATACCAGAAACAAGTTTACTTCTGTTTCATTGACTACACTAAGGCATTTGACTGTGTGGACCACAACAAGATGTGGCAAGTAATTAAAGAGATGGGAATACCAGAGCACCTCATATGCCTCTTGAGAAATGAACCAAGAAGCAACAGTTAGGACAGAACATGGAATGACAGAGTGGTTTGGAAGAGGAAAAGGAGTAAGACAAGGCTGCATTTTGTCACCATGCTTATTCAACCTATACACAGAGCACATAATGCGCAGTGCAGGGATGGAGGAATCACAATATGGGATTAAAATCGCTGGGAGAAACATCAACAATCTGAGATATGCAGACGATACCACCCTAATGGCAGAAAGTGAGGAAGACCTAAAGAATCTCTTGATTGGGCTGAAGGAGGAGAGTGCAAAAGCTGGCTTGAGACTAAACATCAAGAAAACCAAGATAATGGCAACAGACCCAATCAGTTCCTGGAAGATAGATGGGGAAGAAGTAGAAGCAGTGACAGATTTTACTTTTCTAGGATCAAAGATCACTGCAGATGGGGATTGTAGCCATG
The DNA here is from genome assembly GCA_035047345.1 of Bradypodion ventrale. NCBI lineage: Eukaryota > Metazoa > Chordata > Lepidosauria > Squamata > Chamaeleonidae > Bradypodion > Bradypodion ventrale. The sequence continues at coordinate 305,963,801 of JAWDJE010000003.1, read as the reverse complement.
AAATAAAAAGGCGACTGATTCTTGGGAGACAAGCAATGAGAAACCTGGGGAACATAGTGAAAAGCAGAGACATCACACTGAAAACAAAAATTAGAATAGTCAAAGCAATGGTTTTCCCAGTAGTAATGTACGGATGTGAGAGCTGGACAATTAGGAAGGCTGAACGCAGAAGAATAGATGCCTTTGAAATGTGGTGTTGGAGGAGGGTTTTGAGAGTCCCCTGGACAGCGAGGAGAACAAATAGGTCAATCTTAGAAGAAATTAACCCTGAATGCTCACTGGAAGGTCAAATAGTAAAGATGAAGCTAAAATACTTTGGACATCAAATGAGAAGGGAGGATTCACTTGAGAAGGCATTGATGTTGGGAAAGGTGGAGGGCAAAAGAAGAAGGGGGAGGCCAAGGATGAGATGGCTAGATGGCATTGTAGACACAATGGGCACAGAGCTGGGAGGGCTGAGGGGGATGGTGGAGGACAGGGGCGCCTGGAGGGCGATGGTCCATGGGGTCGCAAAGGGTCGGAACCGACTGTGCGACTGAACAACAACAACAAATGATTGTTCCCTGGGACAGATATGCTAAATTATTGTTCCCTGGGACAGATGATTGAAGACCCAACTAGAGGTACAAGAATCCGTGATTTGACTTGCAAGATATTAATGTGACTGATCCAATAGGGAAGAGTGACCACAACTCAATTATGTTTAACTTGATCATAGACCACAAGTCATTGATAAAATCTAACACAGAGACCTTAAATTGTCAAAAAGGAAATTTCCCAAAGATGAGGAAACTAGTAAAAAAGAAGCTGAAAGGGAAAATTGAGTCCAAACAATCCAAGAGGCATGGAGGCTGTTTACAAAAAAATAACAGAGGCCCAATTGGAATGCATACCCAAAAGGAAAAAGGGCACTGCCAGGTCCAAGAGGACTCCGATGTGGCTTACAGGAGCTGTTCACGAAAAGATCAAAAGCAAGAAAAGCTCATTTAGAAGATGGAAGGCTTGTCTGAATGAGGACAACAGGCAGAAACATAAATTCTGGCAGAACAAATGCAAGGCAACAATCAGGAAAGCAAAGCAAGACTATGAGGAGGTATAGCTAAAAACACTCAGAGAAATAACAAAGACTTCTTTAAGTACATTAGAAGTAAGAACCCAACTAGGAAGGCCATTGGACCATTAGATGACAATCGAAGGCAAGGGGTTATTAAAGAGGAAACAGAGATTGCAGAGAGACTCAATGAATTCTTTGCTTCAGTATTTACTGAAGAAGACAGAGACCACATGCCCAAAACAGAGCCTATCTTCATAGGGAGGGAAACCGAAGAATTAAGCAAGATAGAAATAACCAGGGAAGAGGTCCTTGCATGTCTTGTTAAACTAAACGCTAACAAATCACCAGGACCAGATGGTATCCATCCACGAGTTCTCAGGGAACTTAAAGATGAAATTGCTGATCTCCTAGCCAAAATATATAATCTTTCCGTCAAATCAGGCTTTGTGCCTGATGACTGGAAGGTAGCGAATGTAACACCAATTTTCAAAAAAGGATCCAGGGGTGATCCAGGAAATTACCGACCTGTCAGTTTGACATGTGTCCCAGGTAAAGTGATGGAAACCATCCTAAAAGATAGAATTAATAGGCACATAGAAGAGAAGGCGCTGCTAAAGGAGAGCCAACATGGCTTTTACAAGGGCAAATCATGCCTCACTAATCTGTTGGAATTTTTTGAGAGTGTCAACAAGCATGTGGATAAGGGGGATCCAGTTGACATTGTTTATCTGGACTTTCAGAAGGCTTTTGACAAGGTCCCACACCAAAGGCTCTTGAATAAACTTACCAGTTATGGAATAAAGGGACAGGTCTTGTCCTGGATCAGCAACTGGCTAAGGGACAGGAAACAGGGTAGCACTAAATGGACAGTTCTCCAAGTGGAGGGAAGTAAAGAGTGGGGTCCCCCAAGGTTCAGTACTAGGACCACTGCTTTTCAACCTCTTCATAAATGATGTAGAAGTATGAGTAAATAGCAAGGTAGCCAAATTTGCTGATGACACTAAATAATACTGGGTAGTAAAAACTGTGAGAGATTGTGAGGAGCTCCAGAGGGATCTCTTGACACTGGGGGAGTGGGCAAAACAGTGGCAAATGAGCTTCAGCATTAGTAAGTGCAGAGTAATGCATGTTGGGGCAACAAAACCCAATTACATTTATAAACTGATGGGGGTCTGAACTCTCTGCGACAAACCAGGAAAGGGACCTTGGTGTCCTGGTGGACAGCTCAATGAAGGTGTCAACCCAGTGTGCCTCAGCAGTGAAAAAACCAAACTCAATTGTAGATATGATGAAATGAACTATACCCTTTGCTTTAACTTAATCCAAGATGGGGAATTTCTTGTGTGAGAGTCCTTTCACACCAGGTCTGGGATGTAAACTATATGGGCCACATGGTTTAGAAGAACAGAAACCTAATTTGTGATTGACATGTCATGCTGTTGGATCATTGGTTGGAATCCCTAAGGGGGAGGGCCAAAGGTGGACCCTAGGGGAGGAGATATAACCCAGAGACTCATGCACACACACTCAGACACTATCTTCATTGCTGTGCTTTCCAGCAGTGTAAAAAGCAAACTCAATGCTAGGGATCATTAGGAAGAGTATCGATAATAATAAGTCAGCAAGTGTCATTTTGCCTCTTTATAAATATATGGTGAGGCCCCATCTGGAATATTGTATACAGTTCTGGTCTCCATACCTCCAGAAGGATATTATGGAGCTGGGAAAAGTGCAGAGGAGGGCAACCAGAATGATTAGGGGACTGGAACACCTTCCTTACCATGTGAGGCTGCAATGGTTGGGCCTCTTCACTTTTGAACGACGGCGTCTAAGAGGTGACCTGATTGAAGTTTATAAAATCATGCACGGTGTGGACAAAGTAGATTAGGAAAAACTGTTTTCCCTATCGCATAACACTAGAACTAGGGGGCACTCCATGAAACTTTTGGGTACTAGTTCTCAAACAAATAATAGAAAGTACTTTTTCACCCAGAGGATCACTGGTCTATGGAACTCCCTGCCAGAAGAAGTGGTGACAGCTGTCAGTCTTGACAGCTTTAAGAAAGGATTAGACAAGTTCATGGAGGACAAGGGTATCAATGGCTATAATTATGGATACCTATGGACAACCTCCGGGTTGGAGAGATCGGCAGGATATCTCTCAATGCCATTTCCAGGGAATCCAAAACAGGTGAAGGCATCTGCTTGGGAATACCCTGAAGCAAATGGTGAGCCACTGTGAGAGAAAGAATGCTTGACTGGATGGGCTGTGGCCTGTTCCAGCAAGGCTGGTCTTATGTAAAATTCGAAAATGGATATGGCACTTTAAGAAGAAAAATAACTAGCAACTGTTGAATAATGTAACAAATTACCCATTTAAAGGCAAGTAATATGATTTTTCTTCTTCCGTGTCTAAGCCAGGCATGAAACTGCCATAATGAAGGCACCTTTTGGTGAGTTCATTCTGCAGTTCCCTTCCCCTGATTGAGTGTGAGAAAGATTATCCAGCAACACAAGGTTGCCATTACCACAATCTTCGAGGAGGCTCTTTCTGTGCACCCCAGTCATATGATGTATAAATTTTAATAATAAATGAAAATGTTTAATGCTGAAAATAAGTAGCAGAAATTTAAATACTGGCTCATCTTATTGGCATGGATGAAAATAAGCAGCCACTTTCCCCTCTCAATTGCATGATAACTAAATCTTTTTGTAAGCCTCCACAAGAATCTTTTTATTTATTAAAATAATTTATGTACATATTGAGTAAATAACCTATGATGGAAGCTCTCTCTTTTTTTGGCATGGATTTTATATGTGAGAAGTATTGGACATTCTTTTTTTGTGTTTTCTTAATTAGTCAGCCAGTCATTCTTTGTGTGTTGCATGTGTGATTTGCTTCACCAAGATAGAAAATGTCTGGTTTGTGCAGAGATATTTTGCATACATTGACAAAACAGAAAGGAAGGAAGAATGGAAGAAAACCCTCTTCATTTCATTCTCATGCTGGAAGTATGAAATCTAAGTCGTGTTACAGTTAATAAAATCCACAGCTGATGTATTTAAAAGAGTGTCTAGCCTTAAATCAGCCCATTGTTTTATTCATATTTTCACTCTTGGGTTGAAGAAGAGAGGTTTTAGGTTGTCCTGTGAGTCCACGTATAAGAAAAACTATGGAAAATCTGTATTCTTTCCCATGTGTATAGCTTACATGTGAAAAGGATTCATATCCTCTTCAGACCCAGTGTTGAAACTGCAGACAAAGAAATTATTTATTTATTTATTTTATATTATTTTTTATATTTATACCCCACCCTACAGGGCGGCTTACAGTGTGAAGCAAATACAACAATAAACTTCTATGACAGAGCTTGGGCTCAACATCTCTGGTACAGATGCAGCAGTGGCGTCCTGGTGGCTCCTTCCTCCAGCCAATGGTGGGGGGCTAGGGGGCGGCAATGAGGTCCTCCTCAGTCACCCTTCAGGGCCATGTCGGCTCCTCCCTCCAGCCAATGGTGGGGGCTAGGGGGCGGCGACAAGGTCTACTACTTCTATGGAAGTAATGAAACCAGATGCCTCTTCTAAGCATGTGTACCACATCAGACTTTAGAACATGTGAATGAGGCTAAACTATTGGCACCTTGGAATATGTCAAAAATAACTGGCTTTTCAATCAAAATTACTGAATATCTTTATATAGATGCTGAATAGGATGGGGAGAAAGATATGCTATAAAACAAGCAAGCAAACAAATAAATATAAGCACTTCATTGTGCTATTGTTGCTCCTCCCAGTGGATGTATAGTGCTTCTTCATATTATTATTATTATTATTATTATTATTATTATTATTATTATTATTATTATTATTATTATTATTATTATTATCATTATTATTATTATTATTATTATTATGTGATGTCAAACAGCTGGGCTTCACTCCCACCTCCTGTGACCAGCAGGGCCATGGGAGGGAGCCAAAGGCGCTGGCGTCCAGAGCGGCGGTGGCTTTTCACGGCCCCCGCCATGATGTCAAACAGCTGGGCTTTGCTCCCACCTCCCATGACCCTGTAATCATCCAGAAATCACACAAATACACCTGACAAACTCAGTTTTACATATATTCCTGAAATCAATGCAAATAAACTGATAGCAGTGTCTTCACATAATGACATACAGTGGAACCTCAGCTAACATAATTAATGTGTTCTCTGGGATGTCTCTTACAGTGAAAATTACTTTAACTGAAATTCCCATAAGAATGAATTGAATGCAATTTCCCATAAGAATGCATTGAAAACCAATTAATCCATTCTGAAAAAAATCCATAAACCAAGCCACTATTTTCTTATGTATTTTCTTTTGTTATGTGCTTTTTATGTTAACTGAGCCGTTTGTTAACCAAGGTTTCACTGCACATAGTTAATAATTGGTCCATTGATATTGTTGTAGGTGAAACAACAATTCTTACGTGCCTGAAAATAATACAGGCATAATCACAATAACAACTGCATAACATGAGCTCAAATGGTATGAGACACCAAAATGTACATTTCCTTTAAATTAATATAGACATTGTAACTTCAGTTCAAGTGTTAGGCTTGTTTGCTGATTTGCATCACTTACTGAGGCTGATCTGATCATTTAAATTAGTTGCCTACCTTACATAGATCATCTGTACAACAAATACATGGCAGAGACAAAGTGGAAGACAGTAGCTGATAAATGAAGGAAGTTACTGAATTGATTTTTCATGCCACATAGAGGCAAGGCTTAAAGGAAGTTTAAAATAACAGCTGAACCTTCCTTCAAGTAGAAGCACCTGAAGCAACAATTATCACGAGCTTATGAAACCAAAGATGGTTTCTGTCTTTTTTTGATTTACCACATTTATAAGAAAAAAGGATGAGGCTGAGCAAGCAGAAAATGTAGCAATTTCAGTGAGGAAGGGTGAAACCTGGCTAAGCTCCTTAGCTTAGGGTCAGTAACCACGCCATTTTTTTGTTTTTCATTCCAAGTACTCACTCATCCCCATACAAAGACTTTTTTGTTTGCCATCCTCAGTGGCCTTCACTTCAAGTTGAGGTAGTATATAAAGTGCTTCACATAAAATAAAGTTTTATTTGGACACTTTTGAACTCAACAAAATTAGGGAGCCATTTAACAGTGTATTGTTCCAACTTCCTACAAATTGTGTAAAACAGATGCCAAGGATAAGACATCTTGTATCTATGAAATGGAAACTGTTATGTATTAGAGGGAATACGAAACTGCTCAAGCTTTTCCTCTGAGCTTGTCTTACATGCACTAAGTCTGGCAGACAAGTTCCTGGTTACTAATGCTCATGGGCACCCTAAAAATTAGAGAGGGATCTTATTTCACCCACACCCATGAAGAATGATGAAGTTAGTGCTTTTAAAAATCAAATTCATTAATCTATGAGGGATTCAGAGTAGAGCTGGCTTCACTGCTGAAAAGTAAACTTGCTATTACAAATGTATTTCTATTAATTTAAAGTGCAGTATTGGAATTCCCAATCTTTAATGCCCTATGGAGTCCTCCATGGAGCATCTTCTCTCTGCAAGCAATGAGGACAGCATCATATTTCAACTGCTCATATCTTATGATCTTTTATTCTATGTTATTTTTCAACTTTTTTTACTGTATTGTCTTTTTTAATGAAGTTTTATCACTTTTCCTCACTGGTGTGCTTAATGGATTTCAAATTTCTTTTTAAAAAAACTATTGCTGCATAGGAAATATACCTTTAAAAGATAAGTAAGGAAGCAATGCCATTTCCAAATTATAGAGAGTTGGATGTTAACAAAATGAACCTGGCTCTAACGATTGAAGCATGTAGTTCCACACATTTCACAGCTGATAATTATTTATGCAGATTGCAAAAACACACAAAAAAGCACAATGTGATGCATTGTAGTCACCCATTCCACCATAACATATGAAATGATTAAAAATGCCTATGATCCTTATTATCTATGGATACAACCAAAACAAATACAGTGATACCTCATACAACATCCAAACTTTGTCCCACAAGTTTGGACTTTATACGGATTTGGACTTTGTATGAGGCATGCAAAATCCTAGCCGTGATGCCTCATACAACGTCCAAATCCTTGCCGCGATGCCTCGTACAATGTCGTTTCCACAGAGATACATTGTACTGTAACAGCACAGACTTCAGGGCATAGTCAAGGAAACAGACAGGAAACTGACAGAACTTTAAGAAATCATTGTCTAAAGGCTAAATACATTACAAAAACATGTCAGTCAGCCCTTATTTTAGGGGACAAACCATACAACAAGTTTTTAACTTTTGAAAACTTTATGAAGTGCAGATTTAAAAGTTAAAATGTCCCATCATGCAGAACAGTGATAATCTGCAGCCATGAGGCCGATCATCCATTTTGTACAAGCTACTGTAAACAATTACTGGATGGAAGCAAGGACAAAATGGATTCCAACATGTCCCATCATCCACTGTGCCAAAGAATGGTTCAAGAACCTGAAGAATGCTGCAAAAATCCCAGGAATGCTTCCAAAACTTCTGATGAAAAAAATTCAAAAACATCCAAAATCACGCTCAAAACCACTCCTAAACACTCCGCCTCATGCAAAAACCAAAAGGGCAATGCACACATGTGTCCTGCCTTTTATACTGCCCAGGCACAATGCAACCTGGGAAAAACACTAATGCCTGGAACAAAGTTGCAGCGACTTTGTATGAGGCAACTTTTTTCAAGGAATTAGGCGATGTTGTATGAATTCGATGTTGTACGAAGCGGACTTTGTATGAGGGATTACTGTATGCCATAAAATGTAAAAATTGCCTGGAGAACTCACTGCAAACTTCATAATGCTTTTTCTATACAAGAAATGTTAAAACTAATCATCTAATACAAAGTGTAAAGGTAACAGAAAACTGTGGAGGCATTTTATATTAAATTGATTAGGTATGAAAACAGTGCCGGCCCGAGGCAAGTTTTAGGATGGAGAGAGATCCAACTACGGCGCCCCCTTGGTCACCCCTAATATATGGGGCTAAATTAAGTTACTTGGCAAAACTTTTTTCCTTTACCACTGCGGCTCCCCGTGGGAGTGGGCACTTGGAGTGACCACTCTCCGTTCGCCTCATGATAGGGCCGGCCCTGGATGAAAAGATAGTCTCCCCCATGCACACATATATTGCACTGACAAAATAATTAACTGTGCTGAAAAAAAATATTTTTCAAAAAATTGGAGATGGGTTGCAGTACATCACACAACTGTAGCATTTCCAGTTATGATAAGGAATGACTCTTGTCTGATACCTTAGAGATATCTTGCCAGTGAGGTTAGAACTGAACTAGATGGACCACTAGCCTGATTCAGTACAAGGCAGCTTCATATATATATATATTCATTTTCACAGACTTTGGAATTACTTCTTAATTTTTCTCAGGCAATAAACGTTGGTACCATTCTATCTTGGTACAACCCCTGTTCCCCAAAACCCTCTTTTAATAGATATGGATTTCCATAGGTATTAAGTAACCAGAATGCAACTCTAGCACAAGCCTTATTGATTTCATCTGATAACTTTTCTTGACCACCCATTTGTTGACAAAACAAAGTGTGATGCCATAAATACATACTGACAATTGTTCCACTCACAATTGTATTTCAAGAGAAACAATTAAAATAAATGTTTTTTTCTCATTCTGAAAAAAATTCTTAAATTAAAAAAAGGTTATGTGATTTTTACCTACATAGAGGCTTGAGAGTTTTTTATTTCATCCTGAGATAGTGAGTCTCATTCTTGTCTTGGTGACACAAGAAGCAGCATAAGTCTAGAATATTTCTGCATTCCATCTGTACTATCTATTTAAGAACAAATGCTGTACCAAAGAGCTGCCAAAATTTTGACTTTTCAAAGCTAATTTAGATTCTGTTGCATTGATTTTAACTGACCTCATGAAGTGGGAACAACAAGATCCAACCAGACCATAGTCAAACAATGCATGGAATGGTTTAAGAAATGAATGATGATAAAGTGTGTGTCCAACTTAGATCACTGAAGTCTATTTTTTCACAAACAACAGAGCTTTACAGAAAACGCAACGTAAAGCTCTTACACACTGAGGTGGTCTCTCATAGCATTGTTTACCTTAAGAACTGCTTTACCAACACATATGCTTAAAATTCAGGATGGCCACAGTATAATAATAATAATAATAATAATAATGATGATGATGATGATGATGATGATGATGATGATGATGATGATGATGATGATGTCATAAATTATTCTAGGTTGAAATGATTTTTGCAGAAGAAACTCCGCTCAGGGAATGCCCAAATGAGGCTCCTTTCATGTCCCCAAGAGCTGGGACAAAGACAGGTGCTCATCATTGAGACCTGAGTCTCAAGCGGCCAACTTGCCAGCCTTCCAGCTAACAAGGTGAGCTTCTTAACCATTGAGCCACCGCAGCCTCTATAGCCACAGTGATACCAGTGAAACATTAGGCTTTAGTTATAATAATTAAGAATGTTACCAGACCCTGATCACTATCATGGAAGCAAGCATAAAGGCTGAGGAGAATGTCTTCTGGCTGAGATTCCTTTATGCAGTTGTCTGTGACTTATGGCAAATGGATGAATGAGTGCTTTTCAAAATGTCCTGCCTTCAACAGCCTGCTCATTTGTTGTAAACTCAAGGTTGAGATCGCATACTTAGTTGTCCTCTTTTCCTGCTGCCTTCAGACTTCCCCAGAATTATTGTCTTTTCCAGAGAATCTTACATTTTCATGATGTGCTCAAAGTATGACAATTTAATTCCATTACTTTTACCTCCAGAAATACTCCAGGCTTGATTTGCTCTAGGACTCACTTATTTGCCTTTCTAACAAAGCTCTCCTACAGCACCATATTTCAAACAAATCATTTTTTCCTTTTGTCAGCTTTCTTTACTGTCCAACTTTCACATGAGTACATAGTAGTTGGGAGTACAAGAGTGTACAGTATATTATCTCAGTCTTGATCTCCAGTGACACATTCTTACACTTGATCATCTTTTCTAATTCCTTCATTGCTGTCTTTTGTCTTACTCTTCTGATTTATTCCTTTATTCTCCATTCAGATTGATGATTGATGTTAACCTTTAAGGTGGTTACTTTGGATAATAGCAGTTGTCTGTTTTTTATGTTATTATCCTTCTTTTGTATAATTGTATTTCTCTGTGTAATACTTGTGAGATATACTTAATCCACTTAGTTTTTTATGCACCATAGTTCATTAAATTGTTCACAAACTGGCAAAGTTTCAGGAAATAAAATCTAGTGTTTCACTATTTATATGGAAAGAGTGCTTAAAGAACATAGGAGGATGAATGTACCACAGAGTTGCCGTGAAACACAAAAAACTGTGAAACAGTGGAAAGAAAGGTACAAATGCTACTCATTTATTAGACTTGCACACCAGGTTAAATTGTGAAGCATTATGGCACTGAAATGACAGCTATTTCACTGGACCATGTTTAAAAGGATGGTAAATGTAAAGTTCCTCACAAAACACATCCTTAAATTAGGAATTGAACTTTCAATCACATAGGTCATTCCTCCTTTCTCTCTTTCTCCACTGCCCTGGGTATTATCTGAAAAGATGCATTTTTTCCTTTTCTTCCCCTTGCCTTCTGAACATAAACCCAATGAAGTAGCTTTGGAAGCACCCAAAACCATATGAAACATTTGAGATTGACTCAAATTTCAGGCCTTTGAATCCAGTGCACACACCCTAAATACAGTATTTCTGGACACCTGCAAAGAAAACCATTTCTTTGTGTACGTTTCCTCTCTGTTGTCTACAGTATGGATTATCTATGGCAACAATGCCTTCTTTTTTACAAGGACTAAAGCATCATTTAAACAAGCAATTAAGAAGTGCATGAATTACAGAGGAAATTGCACCATTAGTAAAATTCAAGCTCTTAACTTTGTGTAATAAAAGATGGTAACCTTTCTGTAATGACATTACAATTTAGCACTTATAAAAAAATCTCATTTAGATATTAAAATAGATTCTGGGTTCAGTCTTTTATAACTCTTAATATAAAAATTTTAAGCAAAGATTAATTCTTACTTCAGTTCCAGCCAAATTAATTGTGACTATTTTATGCTAATTTTACTTCATGTTCTTGGCATTAAACTTCATCTCATGTTCTAATATGAAAAAGATATGGTGGTTTATTTGTGCAAAAAGAATATTTTAAAATGTAGAGGATACATTGTATAATGTTGTTTTTTGGTAGTACAAGGCCTTATTATTACAGCTTGTAGCACACTGTTTGAAGCCCTATCACAGCTTCCTTATTTATTTTTTAACCACAACAGCTGGCATTTAAGAAAGACTTAAAGACATGGCTGGCCCAGCAGGTGTGCGGTGCTGCAGTTGGAGATTTTAGAGTTTTTATGATGTTTGTCACGTTGGGACTGTTTCTTGTGTTGTAAGCCACCCGGAGTCACTTTGGAGAGGGGGAAACTAAACAAGTCAAATGAATGAATGAATGAATGAATGAATGAATGAATGAATGAATGAATGAATAAGGAAGGAAGGAAGTAAATAAATTATAGTGATGTAAATTCTGGCAAGTGAGAACAAGAAATCACAACATAATTTTCAACACAAGATTTTCTGCCACTGTTGATATTGATCTTATATTTGTGTTGGGTGTTTTTGTTTATTTGTTTCTGTTTTTGTTTTCTAGTGCCAAGTTTGTACAACATTTATGCAGAACTGGGGAAACTGTTCCTTTGACCTCTAGAATTTACAGTATTTAAATCAATTTTAAGTATGTTAAAGTGCCTGCCTCTTTCTGAATAATCAGTTGGTCTTTCTGTACTTATTCTGTGTGTGTTTGTGCTGGGATGCTTTGATGCTCATGGGGGAAGGATGATGGTTTTGCTGTGTACATATATTTTGTGCTAACTACAAAGCCTTTGTCTCACTCTACAGTGGAACCAAGGCTTTTCACAGGATACAAGAGATAATAGAAAGAAGAATAGCATTCCAAGCTATTACCTTAAGCTCTAAGTAGTGGAATCCTATAGTCACCATGTTTGAAACAGAGAAGCAGTAGATACTCCTAACTCTGCAAGATTTGGTACTGATCTGAAGTCCAGTTTAAATGTCTTTTTTTGTGGGAGGTGTACCCAATTTTAGTAATACCTTGTAGAATGTTGATTTGACCTGCTGCTCAATATCATTTGCTGCACTATTGTGAAGTAAGAATGTGTATTCCTTAAACTAATTATCACAGTTATATTGTCAGGAACTTAAAATTGGTAATATTCTGCTCATGCAATAATACACTCTGTACATTCTCAGTGAAAATGCAAAAGACAAATGTCTCAACCGAATGCATTCTGGAAATGCTCAGAGGAAATGTGAGTGACAAAGTGATGTGGAATGTTTTGCACATTGGGAATCTAGCAGAGAGATAAATGGCCGTCCCCTGTAAACTGGAAAACTAGAAAGTATCTGTACTAACAACAGAAAGCTAGTCAGAGATTACAGGCCTAGCAGTTCTGGAATCTGAGGATTCCTTCAACATTGAAACCCATTTAGAGTTGATGGCCAGAGCCATTGAGAGGAATTACCAATTGGTAATAGAAAGACAGGGATCCTGAGATTTTCATCCATGTAACTGGTGAGAGTGGATAAAAATTTAGTTATTCTGTTTTATGGGGGAAATATGACAGGGAAGTATTTCTGGCTTCCTAAGATTCTAAGGAGCTTATGTGAGCATTAGTGTAGATGCTATGAGATAGATTTTGTTATTTTGGTTGTGTGCTTGCTGTGTATTGCTGGGACAGGCATTGGAAAACAAGGCTGAGTGCTGGGTTTCTTGACACATACAGTATAACTCACAGTATTGACCACTCATGGTGTTGTCCTGTGCAAGCTACTTTCTGGTGAACACAGACACACAGAAAATAACACACACAGCCTGACTTTGACTGGTGGCCAAACTGGACATTTTTGGTTCAGCGATAGATCTACTATTTTTTTGTGGCTGGGCTGGAGTGATTCCCAAAATAGATGGAAGGTCACTTTAAAGCAGTGATGGCAAACCTTTTAGAGACCGAGTGTCCAAACTGCAAACCAAAACCCACTTATTTATTGCAAAGTGCCAACACAGCAACAGGGAGGAAGGAAACACTTAACATTGGGCTGCTGGGAAGAGGGGCGGGATGAACTCTGTACTGGGGGGGGGGAGTAGCACTCTCATTGGGCAGCTGGGCAGAGAGGTGGGGCAAACTCTGTGCTGGGGTGACTGCACAGGTACCCACAGGGTGGGCTCCGAGTGCCACCTCTTGCACGTGTGCCACAGGTTCACCACCATTGCTTTAAAGGAAATTTCTCCCACGTGATGCTTTCTGGTTAGATCAGAGACAAGTTTTTGATCATATTGCTATGATGCCCAGAAAGAACTCATCCTTCAGTTTTAGCACTTATCTGAATCTTGCAGATCTCCAACAATGCTTTGTGCATTAAAATGATATGTAAGAGGAAAGGTGTGCTTTGCAAAAATGTGTGTATGTGGGAAAGTGTCCCAAAAATGGGGAATGTTTCATTTGACTTTTAAAAAAATTGTTTCTAAAACAAGATGGAACAAATTGGTAGTTATAAGGCAGGCAGGTCTTTCTAAGATAATCATATGCAGGCTTACGTGGCTTTCTGAACATGAAACATATGCTAATACTGAAGAAACTTCCAAGACTATTTCTCCAAAGAATCTGTTTGCTGCAAAACACTTTTTCTGCACTTGGACATTCCTTCTTACTCACCATTTCAGCAAGTAAACCCCTGAATTTCACAGAGAATAAGCACGCTTATTAGGAAAATATGGTGAACTATTCTTATGGACTGTTTCACAGCCATTTCCTATGTCAACAAACATGATGCCAGCCTATTCATTTATTTGTTTTTGTGGAGAAAAAGAGGCTGTGTAATAATAGGAGCTGCATTTTTCTTCTCTATATCTCTCAGTAATATACAAACATTTAGCAACATTACCCTGGACCTGGTGTAAATTTAGCTTGCATTAGGAAATCTGTGGTACTGGTACTGGTACTGGGATAGGGGTAATGAAACAGCAAAGTCTCACTTGCCAGCAGAAATAAAGACATGTTGTTCAGATATTGTGACACTGGGGAACTATTAAGATTTCCAAACTCAGCTTTTAAAAAAAACACACACCATAATATGGAGTAGTTATGCAGAGTCTGAAATACTCTTATTTTAGTATAAAATGTCCAAAATATGTTTTATAATGAGGGAGCTGTGAATAGCACCAGCTACTCTGTTCATCGCTAACCCCATTCCGGGTAACCAATGCAAAGGATAATGCAACCACACTTAGTGACCAGATGCTTTGTTGATTTCAGACATCCCAGACCACCTGTTTTTGCTATTTTGCAGACACTCGAATCTGCCATTCAAAGTAGCCTTGTGCTATAATCTGGCTTTAGGTTTCATTTTACCTTGGCATTTTGCCAGAACATGGCACAGCAGTCTGTGCTTTTGCAAAATAGTCCATGAAACAAAATCTCTGATAAGTTCAAACTTGTTTACACAGATCGTGAGGTTGTCAAGGTTGAGACCTGAGAGAGCAGACACATTTCTCTCTCTCACTTTCTTATTGTAGTTATGAACATACCCGTCAAGTGCGGTTCTGGAAAATACGGGACCTGCACAGAACCCTTCTGCACAGAACCTTACTGCATGTGCAGTAACTACTTTCCCCACCAGTCAAATTATGGGATGGTGGCGGGAAAGTGGAGGAAGTGGCATGGAAATATGGGAAATTCTGGCCAATCCGGGATGCTTGACAGGTATGGTTATGAACTCATCTTGGGGTGGAAAAAAACACAGCAACTCAACGATTACCAGTCAATTGCTATATTGTGTATTATTAATAATTGCATGTCCTCAAGTCAATCTTTTAAAATTAATATTATAATAATAATAATAATAATAATAATAATAATAATAATAATAATAATAATAATAATAATAATAATAATAATAATAATAATAATAATAATAATAATAATGTATTTATTCGAGTATAACGCGCACTCGTGTATAACGCGCACCCCTAATTTTCCATGAAACCTTGGTATAAAATTTTTTTTCGCACGCCTCGTCTCCCGCGCCACCCAATCAGATCCCGCCAGCCGCGCGCCCCTGGGCCCGTGGGTGGGGCAGACGGCGCATCTCAGCAGTGCCTACCGTACCCGGCGCCGGCTTCTTGAGTCGCGCGGCCCGGGTAGCGCGGAGCACGCTGCGGCCCTCCCCCGGAGGGTTCCCTTCTCGACCCGGCGGGTGCATGCAGGTGAGCGGCGGCGGCAGCGGGACCTGGGCGCCTGGGAGGAGGGCCACGGCGTGCTCCGTGCCTACCCGGCGCCGGCTTCTTGAGTCACGCGGCCCGGGTAGGCGCGGAGCACGCCGCGGCCCTCCCCCGGAGGGTTCCCTTCTCGACCCGGCGGGTGCGTGCAGGTGAGCGGCGGCGGCCTGCTCACCTGCACGCACCCGCCGGGTCGAGAAGGGAACCCTCCGGGGGAGGGCCGCGGCGTGCTCCGCGCCTACCCGGCGCCGGCTTCTTGAGTCGCGCGGCCCAGTCCTCGTGTATAACGCGCACCCAAACTTTGAGCCTTTTTTTGGGTATAAAATTTTGCGCGTTATACTCGAATAAATACGGTAATAATAATACTTGCAAAGAATAAACTACATGACAGGTTTTGTAGTTCTTTTCTAAAAGAGAGTTTAAGAGCTTGGAAAGCTACCATTTTAAAATATTTAAATTATTGATTTGAAGGAAAACTTGGCTCAATTTTTAATTACTTAATATTAAAGAGTAGCTTGTTACATTAATCAGTGCTAGCAAAATATTTTACTTTACCTTTTTACTTAACTGGCTTGACAAACCTTAAACAAAATCACTCAAAATGTCACTCTCTACACCTCCTAAAGTCACAAGTTACTATGTTACATTTTGAACAGTAACAATGAGTACCAGCATTGGTACTAAACAATTTTATTTCCAAGCTGTGGAAAATCCATTATTTATACAAGAACATATAATTTTCTTAATGAGATGAGATGAGTATTGCCATATTCCATTGTTTGATCTCTAAATGTAAGTACTTGGAAGACTTTCAAAATAAAAATAATTACTTAATGAGCAATTAGGCTGGCCTATGATTTAAGGACAAAATACGAAAAGGATGATCCAAATCAATGTCTCAAAACAGAAAACATGGGGTAAGAGTTTAATAATATGCAACAAGGTATGCTCAAGCCCAATAAACAAATAATAATAATTTTGTGTTAGAAATTATTCTGGTTTGAAAGGATTTTTGATGGAGAAACTCCACTCAGGTGATATCTGAATGAGGCTCCTTCCATGTCCTGAACAGCTGGGACAGAGATAGGCACTCATTCTGTCATGCAGTACCTGCGTCTCGAACTGCCGACTTGCTATCCTTTCCAGCTAACAAGGTGAGCTTCTTAACCACTGAGCCACCGCAGCTTCTAACCTGCCAGTATTAAATCCCTGCCAGGACATAGTACTGTAAAGGTAAAGGTAAAGGTTTCCCTTGCTTGAAAGCCAGTCATATCCAACTCTAGGGTTCAGTGCTCATGTCTGTTTCAAAGCTGAAGAGCCAGTGCTGTCTGCTTCTGCAGACGTTTCCATGGTCATGTCCAGTGGCGGGCTCTAAAAAATTTACTACCACACTGTGGGCATGGTATGTGGGTGCAACACAGGGGAAAGCCCTGTGTTGCACCCAATTTTGGATGGGCACGGCCAGCCAGAATTTCTGCTACCGGTTCTGGTGAACTGGTGCAAGCCTGCTGATACCCACAACTGGTCATATGGCAGGCATGACTAGACACCAGAGAGCATGCAATCTTGTTTACCTTCCCACCAAAATGGCCCCTATTTATCTACTTGCAATTTCTTGCTTTCGAACCGCTAGGTTGGCAGGAGCTGGGACAAAGATTCTGATTGCCTGATTATTTTTCTGATGTCATTTGAATCTTCTGTTTTCCAGATGCTGATTGCTGTTCAAAACAGTAATCAAGTTAATCTGTTTAAATTTTAAAAATATATAGCCAAAAAAGGATAAAACAAATATTTTATCATTTTTAAGACTGATTGATTTTAGCCTCATCTTTCTTGAGTTCCATGGCCATGCATGATCTATCTCTTGGGAGTAAATGAATTTTTGTATTATAATTTGATTACTTTTTCATGTTGTAAACAAATAATTTCCAAAATTAAATGGAATACTCTTTGTGCAAATGAGGGGGGAAATGGGAAAAATTAACAGGCTACTTCAGATACTAGATTTTCAATGGTTAAGGTAAGGGATGTGGACTGTGTCATGATAAATCTGAATATATGTACCAAACAAAGGGTATATATGTGATTCTAGAGAGATCATAGGGTGGAGCAAGGAGCCCAAAGGCATTCATGAGATAGAGCAACCCTCCACCAATTCTCCATGTGAAATATTTTGCCAGAAGGAAAAAAAACAATCATGCTGTTTAGGAAACAAACCAAAGATTTACTTGATGCCATTCCATAGGCAGGCCATTGCAGGCGCACCCCCCCAATAACGGACACAGACAACATTGAAAGTGGATAACAGCAAAGGGCCACATTTATTGATTCAATGCCCTAGTCCGAATTATAAATTTGTATTGGTAAAACGACCAATCATAATTCCTAAGGCAAGCAGGCCGAAGTAACACTGGTAAGGTACCACCCCAAAATTGCCAACGGCAATTGGTTACAATGTATCAATTTGTATCAATTTGTTTGTCAACAACAAACAAATTGTTGACCGTAGTCAATAACTAACTCATGACCCCACCCTCTGACGCGTATCCGTGAAATCACAGGGGTGATGCATGCTGGTTAGCAATCACCATCACCCCATCGCCTGGTTCGTCGTTGACCGGACAACGTTTAACTAATTTATTCCTGTCTAGTGTTGTCCAGTCAACTGCGAACCTGCCGGATACTTGTGGGTCATACTGTTTACCTTACCAGTGCTACCCGCCCATGTGACCAAAGTCAACAGTAGTAATGGAGAAAGACCCCTATATCAAACCATAGCCACAGTGTGGGGTGGGCAAAAAAGCCAGGACCCGAAGCCAATATGGGTCCCAACCAAAAATTCCCACCCGGCCCCGAAGCGACCATAATCACACTGTTAACTAGGGAGGGGGTGGAGGGGAAAAACTTCTCCGCTCCGTCGCTGAGGCAAAATGGCAGCACGGCTGCCTCGTGGCCACCCCTTTTATCAAGGCGGTGGCCACGCCCCTAACTACCCGGATTCTCTGTCCTGTGGGGGGGGGGCCCGCAAAGGGCGCGGCGGCCATTTTGGCGCCGCGCTTGCATTGCAGGCGCACCCCCCCAATAACGGACACAGACAACATTGAAAGTGGATAACAGCAAAGGGCCACATTTATTGATTCAATGCCCTAGTCCGAATTATAAATTTGTATTGGTAAAACGACCAATCATAATTCCTAAGGCAAGCAGGCCGAAGTAACACTGGTAAGGTACCACCCCAAAATTGCCAACGGCAATTGGTTACAATGTATCAATTTGTATCAATTTGTTTGTCAACAACAAACAAATTGTTGACCGTAGTCAATAACTAACTCATGACCCCACCCTCTGACGCGTATCCGTGAAATCACAGGGGTGATGCATGCTGGTTAGCAATCACCATCACCCCATCGCCTGGTTCGTCGTTGACCGGACAACGTTTAACTAATTTATTCCTGTCTAGTGTTGTCCAGTCAACTGCGAACCTGCCGGATACTTGTGGGTCATACTGTTTACCTTACCAGTGCTACCCGCCACACGGAGGGGCTTCACAGAAGACCTGACGCCCCCCCCCCAGACCGTCAGCTCGGTCAACAGGCCTGCTCGCCAGTCAACCAACAGGAGGTCCATACCTCCTCGCGACAGATGGACCCCATCCCCTGCATAGAGGTCATAATTTTGCAGACTAATATCGGGGTGATGACTAACCCGCCCCCAAGCCCTGGTGGTAAGAAACCGCGCCACCGCCTTGTTGACCGCGCGCCTCGCGCGGTCAAGCGCAAGGAGGTTAACGCCCCCTCTGTAAGAGTGGCGCGGAACAATGTCCGACCAAACCAGGGTTGTGGCAGGCCAGACATAGTGCAAGTAGGCGAGTTCCTCGCAAATCGCATGCTTGAGCGATAAGCCGGTGACCTGGCCCAAATCATTGCCCCCCAGGTGGATAATTAGAATGTCAGGCGGGTCAGCCCCCAGGCCAGAAAAAAGGAAAGGCCTCAGCTCCTGCCATAACATCCCAGGCTTACCATGCCATGCGAGACTGGCGTGGTCACCCAGTCCCAGTCGGGGTCCCCACTCTGTCGCCGCAGCGTAACGCGCTGCCCTGTGCACATAGCTGTGGCCCACCAGCCATACTGTCACCGGTGTAATACGACACCCAGGGTCTGCAATAAAATTGAGAAAAAAGGAAGGTAAGGTGACTGAATTGGTACTCATGGCGGGAGTGGGCGCACATAAAACTGAAAACACTGTGAGCCCCACCTCCCCATGCTGCGTATGTCAGCCCCCGAGTACCCAAAAGCAGCTGCTGTAGAGGCTGCACCAATACGGAACGAATGTGTGCCATAACGGGCACCTGAAAAACCCACCCTGGTGAGGGCTATGGCTGTCACCTTCCAAAACTGAAATTTAGTAAGGGGAGACCCATCTTGGTGACAGAAAAACGGGCCGTGGTGCCAGCCACGCAGTGCCAGGTACTCCTGTAGGGCACCAACCGGACAGATGTCTGCCAAAGAACACCGTAGCAGTCTTACTCCACTGCCTACGCCGTGCTGATCTGTTTTTGAGGAGCGAATCCTCAACTGGGCCCAGTCTTTGGCAACATAGACATCTCCGAGTTCCAGTGCCCTACCACTTGCATCCGCCTTAGACAGCATCACGAGTTCGCTGACGCGGAGCGCTCCAAAAAATGCCACCGTTGTGGCTGCATGAAAAAGGGCTGCCTCATAATGATCAAAACAGAGGCCTGGCCAGCCCCGGGCCAACTGGGTAAGAACCCCTGGGGAAATAGGGTGCCGGTCGTCCGGGCAACGCCCGCGCTCGCGCACCCACCCCTCCAAAACGTGTCTCACGCGGAAGTCAGAGGTGGTATCCACATGACCCCCTACTTTGGCCATAAAAGCCAACGCCGAGAGCTTGGATGCTATGGTGCGAGGTGCAAGGCCCTGTGCATGGAGGTGGACCATGAACCGCAGTACATGGTCCACCGGAATAGGCCAGGTCTCTGGCAAGTGAAATTGAGTGGCAAAAACCCTATATGAACTGAGTGCTTGTTGATACGCCTTACGCGTGCGTGGCGCTAGTGAAAGGCCAATCGCCCGGTTCACCTCTCCTTGCCAATAGTCCACATCTCGTCCGGGAGTGGCGAGGGAAATTCCTCCGCATCCGGGGCCAAGGCGCGGAACCGGGAGATCTGCAGGCGGGACAAAGCATCAGCAATATCATTATTAACCCCTGGGACATGCCTGGCCCTGAACAAGACATTGAGGCGCAGGCAGCGCAGCACAAAATGGCGCACTAGATCCATAACCCTGGGCGATTTAGAAGTCTGTGCATTGACAATGTGTACCACAGCAGCATTGTCGCACCAAAAATGCACTACCGAATTAGCCCACTGTTCGCCCCATAGCATCAAAGC
This sequence comes from Bradypodion ventrale, assembly GCA_035047345.1. Classification (NCBI taxonomy): domain Eukaryota; kingdom Metazoa; phylum Chordata; class Lepidosauria; order Squamata; family Chamaeleonidae; genus Bradypodion; species Bradypodion ventrale. The sequence goes on along the minus strand of JAWDJE010000003.1, from coordinate 305,942,931 downwards.
CCCCAGAATAGGAAAAAATTCCAGGTATGTGAGATCCCGCAGGCGACCTGTGCCTGCCCATGCCGGTGGCCACCCACCATAGGCCCACTTCCCATTGAAGTACATCCCATAACCCAGGGATCCTGAGGCATCAGACTGGATCTGGAAATTGGGGGAAGCCAGGAGGTCCGACCTCCAAAATGAGACCCCGTTAAACTCCCTCAGGAATTGCAACCAGACGAACATGTCTGCCCTGATACCCCGGGTGAGCCTAACTCTGTGGTGGGGCCTGGATAACCCTGCCATGGCGTCGCATAAGCGCCGGGCAAAAGCCCTGCCCGGTGCGACCACCCTGCAGGCAAAATTAAGGTGCCCATGTAGCACCTGGAGTTCCCTCAGGGATGCCTTACGCTTGGCCAGCAATTCCGAGATAAGGGTCACTATCCTAGACACCTTATCGCCCGGCAACCTAGAAGCCTGCTCTACTGTGTCAATCTCAACCCCCAGGAACACTAACTTGGTCGATGGGCCCTCGGTCTTTTCGGGCGCTAAAGGGACACCAAGTTCCTGCATTAGCGTCTGAAATGTATTGAGGAGACGTGCACACGTGTCCCAGCCCCGTTCACCCCCGAATAAAAAGTCATCCAGGTAATGGGCTACAGACCGGGACCCTGACCTGCGGACAAAAGCCCACTCTAGGAAAGTACTAAAACGCTCGAAGGCCGAGCATGATATGGAGCAGCCAAAAGGCATGGCCTTATCAAAATAATATTCCCCTTTAAATTTAAAACCCAGCAATTCAAAGTCACCCGGGTGCACTGGCAAGAGGCGAAAAGCTGACTTAATGTCGCACTTGGCCAGCAAGGCACCCGGGCCACACGAGCGCACCATGCGCAGCGCATGGTCGAACGATGTATACCTGACCGAACAAAGGTCATCAGGTATAGCATCGTTGACCGATCTGCCGGCTGGGTAGGACAAATGATGAATAAGGCGAAACTCACCTAGGGACTTTTTGGGAACCAAACCCAATGGTGAAACCTTAAGGTTGGGAAAAGGGGGTGCAGGAAAAGGTCCAGCGACCCTGCCCGCGTCTAATTCCTTTTTAATGCTGGCCGCAGCCACCTCCTCCCTTCCTCTGAGGGATAACAGGTTGGGAGTGTCCTGAGGTGATCTAACACCCATAAAAGGGATACGAAATCCCTGCTTAAAACCGTGAATGAGATACTCTCTGTCCTCCCCCTTTGGGTACGATGCGAGCCAGCGCTCCAGCATGTCCACCTTAATTGGAGAGGGTGCCTTTTGGAGAACCAGTTCCCTCCGTGGCAGCCTTGCCAGCCCACTGTCCACCCCTCCCTCTGCCTCGCGCCCCCCCAGGCTTGGGACAAGCCGAGGCTGCGTGGGGACCAGAACACGTGGGACACTCATGCTTATACCTGCAGTTCTTTCGATTGCAGGAACCATTTGACGAGAAAGTCCAGCACAGCAGGCGGGCTGGAACCCCCTGCCCCGCCGGTTGGCGGGTAACCTGCGCTGGAGCTGCTCGCTGGACCGCATGTCCACAATGGTACCTATCCCCCGGGGCAGGGCGTGTGGGTGTCATATACAAGAGCCACAGTCTCTGGCAGGGCTCATCCCATCTCATCTCGGGATGGAGGGGAATCCTCATACGGAATTCCTCATCATATGCTAGCCATGAGGGGCCCGGGAAATCTACCATCGCCCTATATATGTTGTCCAAATATTGGACCATGGGAATAGCTAGATCCGGTCGCGCCCTCAAATATACCGCCATATATATCAAATAAGCGGGGAGCCAGTTAGCCCAGGTACGCGGCGGCTTGCGGCGGCGTGCCTGCTCCTTGTCCTTCTCATCCTGACCCTCCCTTTCTTCCTTGGTGGGCTCTCTGTTCAGGAGTGAGAAGATATCTACATACTCCCCCCTCCAAATCTTTTCTCTGGTAGCCTGTGCCAAGTGATCGCCCAGTGGCAAGGAATACCCTGCCGTCGGCAAAGCCGAAAAGGGGACAACGGGCCTGGTAAAGGGAGCCGGAGCTAACCCTGCCACCCCCAAGACGTTGCCAGCAGTGTAAGAGCCTAGGCCCACCCCCGTGGGCATGGTGGCTGTCGTTGTCGCCGGGTGGGGCACCAGAGGGGCAGTCCCCGCACCACCCGAGCGAGGCCAAGGCCACTGAAAGGCCCCCCCTATATTGGGAATATGTGTAGATGTACTCGTTTGCACCGTATACTCACATGCTGCACCCCCGTGGGCCGCCCCCACCGGGGGTTCTGGCCCACTGGGGGCGTCGGAGCTCACGACCGATGTAGAGCTCATCACCGGGGCTTGACCCGCACCAGGTTGCTGGCTGGGGAGCTGCGAGGCAGTGGCCGTAGCCGCGCCACCCGCCTGCAGCAGCTCAACCCTCCCCGCCGGCTGTTGTCCTGCTGCCGTTAGCGCCTCCAAAGGTACCCCAAAAGGGGGACCTGCCTGACTGGCCCGGGCCAAAGACGCCTCGAGGGCCGTAATACGTGCCAGTAAGGAGTCCACATTAACCATGGGTAAAGAGCCGGCCGGCCCACCTGATCCTTGCATGGGGACAGGTCCCTGCACCCCAGGGGCCGTATATTGCCATTGACTACCGCCGAAGCCCGGGAGGGCTGGTGGATTAACCTGCCAAGGCAGGGAGCCGGGCCACCCCCCAAGGCTAGAGGGCCCCGGGAGAGGCTGCGGCCCAACAGGAATAGGCCCAACCGATTGAGCAGGAGGATGAGCGGTGCCCACCGCTCGCGGGCCGCGGGCCGGAACTCCCTCCGCGCCCGCACTTTGATCGGGCCAAGGGGCGATAGCCCCCATGCCACCAGCCCCGGCCGGGGATGGCAAAGGTGGCTGCTGGGGAGGCGGCACCGCGGTCCTCCGACCCGGATTACGCCTCCGAACCACCCGAGCTGCATTCGCAGCAGCCTTCTTTTTGGAAGGCATCTCACCGCAGCAGAAAGGGAAGCTAGCTAGTAAACGGAACTAAAAGGCTTCCCGGTAGCACCAACGAGCGACGGAGACGCAGGGGGAAAAACTTCTCCGCTCCGTCGCTGAGGCAAAATGGCAGCACGGCTGCCTCGTGGCCACCCCTTTTATCAAGGCGGTGGCCACGCCCCTAACTACCCGGATTCTCTGTCCTGTGGGGGGGGGCCCGCAAAGGGCGCGGCGGCCATTTTGGCGCCGCGCTTGCATTCTATATGTCAGTAATCCAATCCACAGGCCATATATCAATAGGCAAGGACATTCCATATGTCCACAGGCCTTCTGCCCAGTGTACCCCTGTTTCTTAAAAATAGGACTTATTAACATTACTCACAATTGATCAAGAAAATTTGTTCAAATTCAATACCTTCGTAGTGTTACTTAAAGGTTTCACACAAGGGCTGTTTCAAAACCTGTGAACTGTACATGTCAAATTTATAATATAAGAAGCATAAAAATAAAGCATGATAAAATTCTACACATAATTTTTAAGGGTTTAGATAGCCAAGCCACTTTTACCATAGGAATTTTTTTTTTTATCTCAGCATGGTCTTTTGGATTGTTAAGGTGGAGATAAACCTCAAAAAGTTATCTTTCTTACCTTTGATACTTTGGAGTCATTATTCAGCAAGGATTCTGCACACTGGTAGACATCTCCACGATGACATTCCACACATGCAAACAAGCCTGAGAAATCAAGTCAATTCGCATGCAGTTTTTAGCCATTTGGATATCATGTCACCCACTGGTTGGCAGATCATGACGTGTGCCCTCTGCTTTCACCTGTTCCAAGGGATCTGATAGAGGATGCTTTCATGAGTTTTAGTCCTGGCCTAACATCAGAGATAGGCAACACTGCCTAGTTAGACTGCTGAAGCCCTCGCGCCTTGACAAGGCTCTCACCTATCTTTCACAGGTGCAAATAATTTGAAAGTGTATTTAAACTGCAGGAGAAAGTATATGTTCAGGTCAGTATGGATGACTGGTGTCAGAGACACAGAAATTTTAACATGAGAAAGTGATGCCAGTGGAGTGTAGGGAATTATGATGAATGGAACGGATTGGAGAAAATTGTGAGAATAGCCAACAAAAATGCTGCAGGAAGTCAAAACAATGCTAGATGAAGCTACCAGATAGTTTTAATTTCCCCTAAGGTATGGAATTTGTTCAATCCCAAATTGAAATATATGGGATTTAAATCATTCTTGTTCTGGTCTTGGTTGTACAATTTGTCTTTCACAGCCTCATGAGAGTTCTGAGAAATTTCTTCAAGGACCATAGTCCTCAATGGAATGGGAATAAAAATGATTGATTCCTACAAAATCCATTCTAAAGTTTTATCATGTATACTTCAAACAAATAAATGATCACAAGAGAGTCAGTAAGAATTCTGGGAGATCCAAGACTGCATTTGCAAGACAAACACAGAAAAATGGCACTTGAAAAAAGTTATGTGGGGGGATTTAAGAGTCATCATATAAGTCTGTAAATAACCACATAATTAATTTTTTTATAAAAATATTGTAAAGAATTATAATATTCAAGTTTATGATTTCCCCCTGTAGATTTCATAAATGGAACTGAAGGAAGGACTACAACTGATGCTGTAAAAGCACAGATATGCAATTTTGATATACAGCATGATTTCAGAGCTGTATGCCAGACATCTATTTTCAGTGCAAGCACATTTATAATCATGGATAGAAAAAAAAATCAAAGTATTTTCAATTTTCAGTCTGTGTAAATTTGATACAGAACTCAGGCAGTTTGGTTTAAATGATAATTAGCTATCATTTCTTGCCATTTTCCCTGTTACAAACAGCAAATGTAATTTCTTTGGGGATTATGGTTTTATCCTGTTTATGAGCTCTGTGTTACAAGCCTTGACCAGTGGTCACCTGTCTGCCAAGTGTGCTTTCTGTTCAGACTTTTCTTCAAAATCATTTACAGGCAAAACATTCCATTCTGTACAGATTCAGATCTGTGATTTTTTTTCCCCACTCCTTCTGTGAAATTCATTATCTACACTACTTATTGTTAGTTTGGTGGACTTTCTTGCTAAAAATATTGCAAACAATATTTTACACATTTTGAAACCTGTCACTATTCCCACTGTCTTCATTCCTTGTAGGAATTTACATTATAGTAATTTTTGAAGTGGTAGCCATGTTAATCTGTGCAAGTATATCAGAAAGTAAACAAACGAAAAAGACAAAAAAAAAAGCTGTGGCACCTTCAAGACTAATTCCTGTATTTTAATGTTAGCTTTTGTGGATCCAGTCCACTTCATCAAAAATTGCCATACTGGAACAAGGAAATTACAAAACTAGAATTCAGAGAGAGGCAGCTAAGATAAATATATACACATGCTGGACACCCATCTGAAAGGTTTGAATATTAGCCAGGGATGTCTGGGATATTATCAAATTTAAAATGCCACAAATAAAGGGTTTACATTCACCTAACAGAACAGAATTAAAAGTATGGGGAGGAGTGTGTGGGTGTGGGTGTCTCTCAGGGCAGTTGACCCCTAGCTGTGCCTACCCCATGAAGCTTTCTCAATTAAACCATTAGGAGAATTGTAATGTCAAAATATTTATTTTATACAATCCAAAAATGGCCAGACGATGAAGATAATAGCAGAAAGAGGGAAAAACCATTTGCGAAAAAATAATGTTTAATGAAATTGCATCCATTCAGTTCCAAAAGTAAATATTGTTCTTCTTTAATAAATCAAATGAGTAGGTGTTATGTTGCTTTAATAAAATCTCACAGTTCCAATAAAGGAACTGTAAGATTTTATTAAGTCCAAGAACAACTGGAGAGCCAAACTTGAGGACCTATGCACTAGTGCAAGCAGTTATATTATACAACATGCCTCTTCTACATGTTGGCAAAAGTTAAAGTTACACCACTGATGGAGTGGAATAATTCTTACATTAATAATAATTGAATGCTGCCAAGTCGAATTCTGACTAATGGTGATCCTTTCAGTATTATCTAGGTGGAGAGTATTCAACAGAGGTTAAGCAATTCCCTTCTGGGGGTGGGGGTGGGGGTGGGGTGGAATTAGGACAGTGCAACTTGCCCATGTCTACAGAGGCTGGCCCTTCTCCTAGTAGATACAGTGGGATATTAAAATCCTGACCTCAAGCTATCCACTGAAATGTAATCAAGATTATTAGGGAAACAATTGCATATTTCTAGCAACTACTTACAAGCTTTGCACACATTTACAAGTGAGGTTATAACTTGAGCAATATATGCAGCAGTTTCATTTATACATTCTTTTATTTATGCAGTCTCAAGGTCATGTCATATGTTCACATTTTCACCTGCCTTGAGAGATGCCTTGCCCTTAAGCACACTTTGGCAACCAAAGAATTAAGTAGCTGTCAAAAAATGGGAAATTATATGTCTTATCCTTCTCAGAGCATTATTATGAGTGTTGCAATTTAAATACGCTTCCATAGGTGCCAAGAAATTATAGTGATCAGTTGCATCAGACTGGAGGATGAGGGTGTAATATGTAGCATAAGAGTGCATTTGGCATTTGATGCAGGCTTAGTGATGGACAATTTTGCCTAATGTGTGTTTTTCTATTTCCTGCAGTGTCTGTACCTCCACTTTCTTAGCAATATTGGAGGGAGGAGGGTATATTTTGCAATGCAAGTCATTTGGACTGAAAACTCCAGACTTATTTCATATTAATTCCTGTCATATTTTCATTAAGATGCAGCTGATCCTTGTCAGTGTTCTTTATTCAGACATATGCAAGTACTAGAGCAACAAAGAAGAAAATAGCCTTTTATAAAAGTGATTTCTCTTTAAAGCAATAGTTTCAGTTCATTGGGCCAGTTCTTTCCTTGTGTAAGAAATATTCCTTTCCTATGGCACTTACTACAGGAATAAATTGGGATCACTCTCTTTTCAATGGACAGCCAAAATTTTCTTTTAATGGGAGTGCTTTGTACTTCTGTAATGGTCTCACAGCAGTGAATCCAATCTATGATAAACTTACCATAGGGTATGACTGAAATGAAGCGTTATACTCTTCCACATTTGCTGTTGTTATGGAGGTGCTTATAATCTAGACTTATCTTTATGGGGTGAGGGGGGAGACATAATTCTTAAAGCCAAGTGCTACCTTATTTCTGTTGTCCTGAAAGGTTTGAATTTTCTCAGATTTTCTCAAGCAACACTGAAAGTGAAAGTGCTCTGTCCTCTAAGAATGCAAGCGCGGTGCCAAAATGGCCACTGCGCTATTTGCGGGGGCCCCCACCTGGACTCAGACATCCGGGTTAATTAGGGGGCGTGGCCATCCCTCTATAAAAGATGTGGCCACGAGGCAGCTGCGCTGCCATTTTAAAAGAGAAGCAACGGAGCGGAGAAGTTCGCTCCAACGCTTCTTTCCTTTTATGAGCCTTTACTGGAGGATATCCTTTAGAATTTGTGAGGATATCACTCCGACGCTGCTCCTATTTTGATTGGAGGATATTCCTCCTCCGATCAGCGCCTGCTTGGGTGGCTATGGCACCCAAGCGTAAAGCCCAGCGGCCCCTAGGCCGCAACCTAGGGGGAGGGCTCGGCCCACCCCCTCGACCTCCTTGGGGTGGCCACCGGGCCGGAGGGCTCAGGCGGCTGCCCCACATGGGGGTGGCAGGGTCATCATGCCCACTGCCACCAACGAGGGTGATCAGGCCTCTGCCTACCACCCACTCGGAGGACTCGGGCGGGGGCTGCACAGGCCTGCTTCCCTGGGGTTTCTACCCCTGTTGTGCCTTTGCCCGGCTTGGGGCATAGCGGCCCACTCAGGAACGGTGTGGGTTTCCGCCCCACCGTTCTTCCAGCCCCTCATGGGCCGGATTATTGGGCATGGCCCTATTCTGGCCAGGGATTGCCACACGGGTTTATCCCTCATCAATTACCCAGTGGGCCATCTGGCCCATCCGGCCCACCTTCTCCTGGTGGGTCAGATGCTGTGGATGCTCTCCTGACCGCTTTTCGGCACTGGAGGCATCAATGGGCATTGCTCCACCACCTTTGGATGGTGGGCTTGCCAGCTCTGCAGTTCTGGCCCACATGCCGGCCACGGCTGCGCTGCGGGCCGCCAACAGGGTTGAGCTGCTGGAGGCCATCAGGCCAGCGCAGGCTGGCACCTCGCAGCTCCACATCCGGCCATTACAGCAGGGCACTCCACCAGGGAATGGTCCTGCTTGGCATGGACGCGCGGAAACACAGAGATTGATGGCCATCGGGAGCTCCGACGGCCACCACAGGCCGGAACCCCCAGTGGGGGCGGCTCATGGGGGTGCACTGAGTGAGTATCCTGGTCAAATCAGCACACCAGTGACACTAGCTCATAACGCTGGGGGGGGTTTACAGTGGCCATGGCCGCAACAGGCCAATTACACCCAGGTTCTTACAGGGGTGACTGCCCCAATGCTTTCCCTTCACTTCTCGGTGGTTAGATAGGGCCTATTATGTGTTTCCCCACTCCAATCCATGCTAACGGCGGCCCTGCCTATGGCCGGTTACTCCCTATCCCTGGGTGACCATTTACCCCAGGCTATTAGTGAGAAGATGTGGCATGGGGAATATATTCCCATTTTCCCCCCTCCTGCAACGTGAACCCACTGAGGAGGAGAAGGAAGGGCAGGACGACAGGGACAAGGAGTTGTCCCATCACCGTAAGCTGCCTCGCAATGGGGCCAATTGGTTACCGGCCTATTTGGTATCCATGGCAGGATATATAAGGGCCTGTCCTGATTTGGCCATCCCAATGGTCCAGTACTTGGACAATATTTGCCGGGCAGTGGTTGATTTCCTTGGCCCATCATGGTTGGCCTATGGCGAAGACCTTAGGATGAGGGCAGCCCTTCACCCTGAGATGCGGAGCGACGAGCCCTGCTAGCACTTGTGGCTAATATATATGACTCCTACGTGGCCAGTGCCTATGCTCCGTACGAAGAGTCTAATTTCGGGTAACTACCTCTGTGGCTTTCTTTGGGGCTCTCAGATTAAGTGAACTGGTACCACTTTCAACAGGGGACATGTTCTGCAGGGCACTGGAACTGGAAGATGTGTTGCTAAGATCAGGAGTGGGCTCTGGGGGGGATTCGCTACTCAAGGGCCGGTCAGCGGGGAAAGGGTAGTAGCATGGTGCTGCCATATGTCCAGTTGCTCCCTCACATGTGTTTGTGGCAGCGCGTGGTTCACGCCCTGGCCTGTCATTCTGCTACCAAGACGGGTCTCCCCTTACTGAATTACAATTGGTACCATTCCTTCCGGTCAGGTGCTGCATCAACTGCAGCTGCATCTGGGTATTCGGAGCCTGACATACGTTGCATGGGCAGGTGGGGATTTGCGCCTTTTTTCTCTGTCTGTTCGTCCCCTCACTGCATGAGTGCCTTGTTCTGCCCTCAATTCTCCCTCCTTATCTTACAGACCCTGTGTGTTTCCGCACACTGGTGGCAGTGTGGCTTGTGGGCCACAATTTATGTGCACTGGGCGGCACAGTATGCTGCTTCGTCAGAATGGGGACCCCATCTCGGGCTACGTGTAACTGCACATATGCAGTGGTATGGTGTGCACGGCATATAGATGGCGGGAACTGTTGCCATTCCTGATGTCCATTGGGGATGCTGGACCGCCAGATGTTTTAATTCCGCACCTCGGAGGCGATGATCTTGCACGGATCGCTACCCTGGACTTAAAGACTTCCGAGTGCAGTGACCTGGCATTTCTTTACCATTTATGGCCGTACACATGGTTGCTATGGTCATACATCATGCCTAGCCACTATTATAGGGGAGGCATTGACCCCCGCGGTTCGACCGCGCCCTGCGGTCAGTGAACAGGGCTGTTGCCTGGTTCCTTATCCAGAATGGCTTGGTGGACAGCCATTTGTCATCCGGGGATAGGGTTACAGGAATTTAGCCTGTATTCTGGAGATGGGGTTCACCTGTCAGCAAGAGGATGCATCTCTCTTTTGATTAACGTGCAAGAGGGCCTGGTGACCAAATTGTCAGTCAAGGGGGGCGGATCTCTGATGCGATTTTGGCGATGTTTGCCAAGTGTAAGGTGCCTCTCCGGGAGTTGCAGGTGATGCACGGCCACCTCAGCTTCGCCTGCAGAGTGGTAACACCAGGCAGAGCCTTCGCCAGACATCTGGGTGACATTATGGCGGGTCTTTATAAATGCCGCCGCAGGGTACAGTTGACTAGGGGTTTACGAGCAGACCTGGTGGTTTGGCTCACATTCCTGCAGGACTTTAATGCCGTCTCCTTTTGGAGATCTGAGCTTATGGTCAGCCCCAGTTCCAAGTACAGTTGGATGCCTCCGGCTCCCTGGGCTATGGGATTTATTTAAAGAACAGTGTGCCTATGGTTAATGGCCCCAGGGATGGCAGGGCACGGATCGCTTACACGATCTCACTCACGTTCCTGGAGTTTTTTAATTTTGGGTCCCCTTTATGCTCTGGGGGAACAGGTGGGCTAATTCTGGTTCACTTTCGGCATGACAATGCTGCGGTGGTGCACATTGTCAATGCCCAAAGGTCTAAATCCCCCGGAGTCATGGCCTTAGTTCGCCAATTGTTCTTAGGTCTGTGCGCTTTAATGTCCTCCTTAGGGCTAGATATGTGCCAGGCATTAATAACGATATTGCTGATGCTTTATCCCGCCTGCAGATCTCCCGGTTCCGTGCCTTGGCTCCAGATGCAGAGGAACTTCCCTCTCCACTCATGGCTGAGATATGGTCATTTAGCGAGGAAAGGAGAACCGGGCGAGTGGCATGTCTTTGGCACATCGCATGCGTAAGGCGTATCAGCATACACTCCTTCACTTTAGGGCCTTTAATAGGCAAAGGCAGTTGCCTGAAATGTGGCCAATACCGGTCAACCAGGTTTAATAGTATATGGTGCACCTTCATGATCTGGGGTTGGCCCCACACACCATCGCCACCAGGCTTTACGCCTTGGCATTCATGACCAAGGCACGGGGCTTTTCTGACTGTGTGAGTGTCTTCTGCATACGCTATGTATTGGAAGGGTGGACACGTGGACGTGGCCACCGCCTGGACACACGTCGCCCTGTTTTACCAGGTATTCTGACCCACCTTGCACGAGGTTGGCATAAACTATGTTACAGTAGGTATGAGGAGTCTCCTTTTCATGCAGCTACCACCGTAGCTTTCTCTGGAGCTCTGCGAATCAGCGAGCTGGTCCCATGGTCAAAGGGGGACGTGTCTCGTAGGGCACTGGAACTCGATGATGTGTCTAACAACCAGGAGTGGGCTCAGTTGAGGATTTGTTCCTCAAAGGCCGATCAGCATGGAGTAGGCAGTGGTGCTATACTGCTACGATGTACATTTGCTGACATCTGTCCGGTTGGTGCCCTACATGCAATTTTGGCAGTGCCTGCTGCACGCCCTGGCCTGTTTTTCTGCCACCAGGATGGGTCTCCCCTTACTAAATTTCGGTTCTGGAGGGTGAACGGTACCGCACTTCACAGTGTGGGGCTCGTTATGGCACCCATTCATTCAGGATAGGCACTGCATAGATTGCGGCTGCGTTGGGTACTCTGAGGCTGATATATTTTGGATGGGTAGGTGGGGGTCCGCGCGTTTTTTCCTTATATGTACGTCCCCTCACTGTATGAGTACCTAGTTATGTCCTTAATCCTTTTTCTTCTTTTACAGACTCTGTGTGTCTATGCACACCGGTAGCAGTGGGGCTGGTGGGCCGCAGCTATGTAAACTGGGCGGCACAGTATGCTGCATCGTCGGAGTGGGGACCCCATCTCGGGCTGCATGCATCCACACGTATGCAGTGGTATGGTATGCGTGGCATGAGATGTCCATCAGGAAAGCTAAACCGCCCAATTTTCTGATTCTGCACCTCGGCGGCAATGATCTCGCACGGATCACTGGCCTTTCCTTAAACTGTCGAGGTGCGTTTTTACATCATTTATGGCAGTACACACGGTTGCTATGGTCTGACATCATGCTGAGACACTGTTTCAGAGGAGACATGGATCTCCGTGGTTTGGACCGTGCCCGGCGGTCAGTGAACACGGCTGTTGCCCGGTTTCTTGTTGAGAATGGCTTGGGGACAGCCATTCGACACCCGGGGATAGGGTTGCAGGATTTTAGCCTGTATGCAGGAGATGGGGTCCAACCGTCGGCCAGAAGGTATGAACCTCTTTCTGGAGGACGTGCAAGCAGGCCTGGCAACCGAGCTGATGGTCGGGGGGGGGGGGGGCGGTGAGTCATCATGGACGCCTCCCCGTGTGGCAGGTAGCACTGGTAAGGTAAAGATTTATGACCCTTACGTATCCGGCAGGTTCGCAATTGACTCGCCAACACATAGATAGGTACAGGGGAAACAGGATTGGCCAGTCAAGGGCGAACTATGAAAGGGGTGATGCTAGGAGCTTCACAGCCTGCATCACCTTTATATTTGGACGGATACACGTCATAGGGTGGGGTCAGTAGATAGTATATTGACTTCGGTCAACAATTTGTTTGTGTCAACAAACAAATTGATACAAATTGATACATGTAGCCAATAGCCATTGGCATTTTGGGTGGAACCTTACTAGTGCTACTGCGGCCTGCTTGCCTTAATGAATTACAATTGGATGATACACCAATTGAAAGTGATAATTTGGACCAGGGCATTATTCAATAAATGTGGCCCAATGCCTTTAATCCAATACCGGTGTCTGAGTCTTTATTTGGGTGGGTGCGCCTGCAATGCATTACCTACTGCACCAAAGTGTCACAATTTAATACTGGAAGGATTTGAAAGTCCATTTACCAAAATACATTCTACTGTCCAGTCTACACATCACATGCTATATTTCAGGTTGTATATATCTCACTGTTCCTCTACTGTCTCTTTGTCTGTCTTGTCTGCCTGTCTTCTTCTTCCTTTCTGTCAAACAATGGCCACTGTTCTCTTCTCCCCCCCCCCAATACTTTATAAAACATAAAAAGGGATGTAAATCTCACTCTATACAAGACACTGAAGAGAAAATTTCATCTTTTCCCCCTTAAAGCAAGACATATCTGCATGTAGATTGTGTGTTTTCCCTGGGAAATCTCACAAATTTACTTTGTAATGTAATTTCTCTGTGTGTCATTTTAACATGCTTAAAGGGTAAGAAATGCTTTTATTTTAACATATTTACTTTTAAGATCTTAATCTTTTAAAGGAGAACATTTTTAAAGTGCTTGGATGTAACTTTTTAAAGGATTTCCCTGTAACATGGTTTTAGTTTGTTCCTGTTATATGTCTGCAATACTTTTGAGATGCCTATGTGCTGGATCATTATCCTAAGCATTTTTGTATTCTTAATTTTGGGGTCCCTTATTTTTAAGTGTGCACCTACAATTCTGTTGTGGGACTGTGGTGGCTTAGTGGTTAAGATTTTGAACTTGGTGGCTGGAAGGTTGTCAGGTCAGCAGTTCGAGACCTGAGTGCTGCATGATGGAGTGAGCTCCCATCTATGTCCCAGCTCCTGCCAACCTGGCTGTTCAAAAGCAAGAAATTGCAAGTAAATATATAGGTACCACTTCAGTGAGAAGGTAAACAGCATTCTGTGTGTAGTCATGTCTGCCACAAGTCCATGGAAATGTCTGCAGATGCAGGCTTTTGAGCAAGTTATTTTATCTTTACCCACAATTCTGGTAAAGGTAAAGGCAAAGGTAAAGGTAAAATGATCTTAATTCAGGTGTTGTGAAAGGTGTCATGTACCTTTCCTGCTTTTTCAGCAGTCTCTAAGCTCCCCCACCAAATATAGGTAAAGGTCACCCTTGCTTCAAAACCAGTCGTATCCAACTCTAGGCCTCAGTGCTCATCTCTGTTTATAGCCAAAGAGCCAGCATTATCTACAGTTTCAGACATTTCCATGGACATGTAACAGGCATGTCTAGACACCGGAGCACACTGAGCACTGATTACCTTCCCAACAAAGTGGTACCTATTTATCTACTTGCAGTTTCTTGCTTTCCAACTGTTAGGTTGGCAGGAGCTAGGACAAAGGCGGCAGCTCATTCCATCCTGCAGTACTCGAGAATCGAACTGCTGACCTCCTGCCTTACAGTCAGCATCTTAGCCACTTGAGCCACTGCAGTCCCTGCACCCACAATTCTACATGATTGTAAAATGATGCTAAGAAATTTTGAACTACTTGCCTGTTATGTTTTCAACAACATATAGTCATTTAGAAGCAATGAAGACGTAAACTGTTGACCACAGTATCCTCCAAGACCAAGCTCACAGGACTGGAATCAGGGGATCAGTTTTTACTAGCTCCAATCCATCCTTGACAGCTGTATCCAGAAGGTTCAGCTTGGGAAAGTGGTTTCAGCTCCATAAGCATGATGTTATAGGTACCTCAATAACTGTATAAAGCTGTTAGGTGAGAAGATTTGTACCATCTTGTCATCAATATGCTCTTGACATGCAATTCTATCTCTTCCTTCTATTATTGAAAGTGGATGCTGTTCAATTGTTGGACCATTGCTTGGTTGCATAGATGGAGGGCTGATAGTGCATCCAGACAAGATAGAGTTCTTGTTGTTAGGAGATTTGCCTGACAGATTGGTTGTTAACTGGCCTTGCCTTGCCAAGTTTATTTTCTCCCTGAAAGATGAAGTTTGGGATCTGGGTGTCATTCTGGACCTGGCTCTCTCTATGGAGAAATAAATATCTGCCTTTCCCAATCAGAGGCAGATAGACTAGATTCATCCATTCCTTGATGAGAAGTCCCTCACTCCACTGGTTCACACACTGGTAATCTCCAGCATTGATTACTGCAGCACAGTCTACATGGAGCTACTTGTGAAGATGGTACAGAAGCCACAGCAGATGCAGAATGCAGTTGCTCAACTGGTGTCAGGTGTACAGAGATTCAACCATATTTCCCAACCCTAGCCCACATGCATTGGCTGCCTGTAGGATTCCAGGTCAGATTCAATGTTTGGTTCTAATACATAAAGTACTAAACCAGTGTTTTCCAACCTTTTGTTTTTGGACTTCAGTTCCTAGAAGACTAAGTCAATTCCCTGAATCACTGATCAGCCAATGTACTGACTTAGGTTTCTGGGAATTGAAGTTCCACGTTGGGAAACACTGCTCTAAACAATACTTGACAGAATGCCTCTCTTGAAGGGACTTGGCTCAGACAACCGACACCTACCAGGCCTGGAGGCCAAAGGAGGCTCAGAATGTTTCATTTACATAAGAACATAAGAACAGCCTTGCTGGAACAGGCCACAGCCCATCCAGTCCAGCATTCTGTCTCACACAGTGGCTCACCATTTCCTTCAGGGTATTCCCAAGCAGATGCCTTCACTTGCTTAGGTTTCCCTGGAAATGGCATTGAGAGATATCCTGCCTATCTCTCCAACCCGGAGGTTGTCCTTAGGTAGCCATAATTATAGCCATTGATAGCCTTGTCCTCCATGAACTTGTCTAATCCTTTCTTAAAGCTGTCAAGACTGACAGCTGTCACCACTTCTTCTGGCAGGGAGTTCCATAGACCAGTAATCCCCTGGGTGAAAAAGTACTTTCTCTTATTTGTTTGAGAGCTATTTAGAAAAAGTTCCTTCTCAGTGATGGCCCTGTTGTTCTGTAATGCAAGTCAACTAGGCTCCCTCCCACCATATTTTTTTCTAAATTGGTCAAAGCAGAACTTTTAAGAACAGCATTTGGAAATGTCCTACCTCTGAGAAAATTTGTCCCTTGTTGGCCATGGCAACTTTGTTTTTTCATGTTGTTTTCCATTTAGTATTTTGTGTTATAAATTCATTTTAGATTTTTTTTTCCCTTTGTATATTAGTATAAACCACCCAGAGTAATGACAATGTCAGATTAAGGAAGGAATTCTGACTGAAAATGTGCACTCTGATAAGTTCCCAAGCTCTTGATCTCTGGCTGCAGTCTTTACAGTTGTCGTATTTGCAAAACACTATTTAAGTGCTATGCTATATCTTCAGTTTCTTCCTGCATTTTGAGATTATCCAAGGGAATGAGAGCTATATTTGTATTAGAAATTAGACCTACAGATGAGCAACAGTGAAAAACTCAGCCATTGTGAAAAGGCCAAAAGTATTTTGTGCAAAGATTTTCCTAGTCTGTACATTAGTTTTAAACTTTCCTTATTTGTTCTGTGTTCTTGTCATCTATTCTAATTCTCCTGAAAGACAGTGAAAACACACCAACAAAGATTTGGCTTTTCCACATCCAGCTGAAAGAGGAGAATGGAAGAGTTGCTTATTCTAGTTTACAGTGGGTTGCTTCTGGCTAGTGGTGAGAGATGGCTAGTGAAGTGCTTTTCACTTCCACATATGCAATCTATTATTATACACAAGGCTGCTGTTAAGATGCAACCACATGACAGCATTCCTTAGAACCTTTCTCCTCTCCCCATTATTATTTTTTTCCATTCTTGATTCAAATAATGTAAACCTTATTCTGCTGAATTCGGCTCTTTGGTTTATGCTTTCATAGTTCCTCAGGCCAAGCAAATCTAGAGAGCTTTGCAGGCGCACCCACCCAAATAAAGACTCAGACACCGGTATTTGATTAAAGGCATTGGGCCACTTTTATTAAATAATGTCCTAGTCCGAATTATAACTTTCAATTGGTGTATCATCCAATTGTAATTCTTTAAGGCAAGCAGGCCGCATTAGCATTGGTAAGGTTCCACCCAAATTGCCAATGGCAATTGGCTATTATGTATCAATTTGTATCAATTTGTTTGTTGTCACAAACAAATTGTTGACCGAAGTCAATATACTATCTATTGACCCCACCCTCTGACGTTTATCCGTTAAAATATCAAGGTGATGCAGGCTGTGAAGCTCCTAGCATCACCCCGTTCATGGTTCGCCCTTGACCGGCCAAGCTGTTTCCCCTGTACCTATCTACGTGTTGGCCAATCAATTGCAAACCTGCCGGATACCTATGGGTCATAAATTTTACCTTACCAGTGCTACCCACCACACGGGGAGTGATCCATGATGACTCACCGCCCCCCCCCCCCCCCGACCGACAGCTCAGTCACCAGGCCCGCTTGCACGTCCTCCAAAAAGAGGTCCATACCTCTACCCAACAGATGACCCCATCTCCAGAATACAGGCTAAAATCCTGTAACCCTATCCCCGGGTGTCGAATGGCTGTCCTGTTGTGTTCTAAGGGTTTTACCTTCCACATGGATTACAATGTATCTGAACCAATGTAACCTTGCCTATAGCAACAATGTAACCTTCAGCTGTATCATATGAACCCTGCATGAGGACGCGAGCTAATGTCCACCAGCTGGCAGCAGCGAGCGTCCAAGCTCTCTTGGTCCGATCTCATCAAAGGCAGCAGCGCGGGAAGCTTTCCCGCCACTACCTACACCTGGACAAGAAGGGCGTGACTCGCAATGACGTCACGCAGGCAGTAGCCAATGGGCTACTATGGCACCACGTTCAAATGTATTACCACTGTATATAAAGAGCTATCGATCCGCCATTACCTCATGTTCCCTCTGTCCACGATGCAATAAACCTGAGTTAACCCAGCCCGAGGCTGTGTCCTGTGTCTTGGTTTGCATACACCAAATTGGCGACGAGGATGGGATGATGGATTCCCAAAGTGCCAGGACACAGAGCGGGTTCAATATTACCAAGCCGCAAGACTGGACCATCTTTAACATGGATTTCAAGGCGGCATTGGTGGAACTCAAAGTCAAAGACGACGAGGAAAGGAAGAGGGCCATCCTCACCCGAATGCTGGGTGTAGAGACCAAGCGGACGCTGGTGGGCATGATCGAACCGAAGACGTTGGATGACTTCAAAACCGACGACATACTGAAGTTGCTGCGTGAGCGTTTCCAACCCTCGAAAGCAATGTTTCCCGCTAGGAGTGCGTTTTGGAGGCGAGTCCAAGCGCCGGATGAGTCGGTAGAGGCTTTCGTGGAGGCCCTGAGGGTAGCCGCCGTTCCCTGCAAGTGGGACAACCTGGAGATGATCATGAGGGACGTCGTGCTGTGTGGCCTAAAGGACAAGGAAGTGCAGCGCCGCCTGATGAACAGGGAGCCGCCACCCACGCTGGCCGAGGTCGTAGAGACCGCGGAATCCGCGGAGTCCACGAATGCGGGAGTGGACGAAATACACGAGTGGCGTGAGTGGCGTCCTAGGGCCAGCAAAGCGGAAAGTTCGGTGCGTGGCAAGTCAGGACAGCCGGTGCACGCGACCCGACGAACCTCGAGATCCTCTACAGATGGCAGCGACGGCGAAGAGGTACAGAAGGTCCGGAAAGGGGGGCGCCGCTGCGATGGTTGTGGGGCGGCCCACGAGCGTGCGAAGTGCCCTTTCAAGAAAGCCGAATGTTACGGCTGTGGCAGGCGCGGGCACATCGCCAGGGCATGCAGAAATCGGAGAGAGGGCCGGAGGCAGTCGAAAGACCGTTCGGCCAGACCGGACCGTCCAGCGAGACCCCAAGATGGCGCCCGAACCACGAGGAAGCAGGACGGCGTGGGCCGCGTCTCGGACGGCAGTGAGGACGACGCCCCCGTGTTCAGCGTGTCCACGGGACAAAACCATTACTTCATTGAGGTAATAGTACAAGGGGCCCCTGTTAGGATGGAGATTGACTCGGGGTCCTATTATTCCATAATTCCCCAGAAAGAGTTCTTGAAGATCGACCCCCAAGCGCGGCCCAAACTTAAGACTCTGAGGTCCACGCTACGAGACGTACAAGGGAACAGCATTCCAGTGCTGGGGGTCGGGAAATTTCGGGTTCGTTATAAAAGACATTCCGCAGAACTCCCGTTAGTCGTTCTCAAAGGGGGGAATTGTAGCCTCCTAGGGACGCAGTGGTTTCAGCCCTTGGGTTTGTTCATAGGGGGGGTGCATGCCGTGGGCGCGGATCCGATACAAGCGGTGTGTGACGCGCACCCCACCGTGTTTGAAAAAGGACTTGGAAAGTTCAAGGGACCCCCTGTAGCCTTCGACCTAGACCCGGAGGTCCGCCCGATAAGACTCAAACCGCGCAGGGTGCCTTTCGCACTAAAGGACAAAATAGAGGCGGAACTGGACAAATTGGTGGGCCAGGGGATTCTTATTCCTGTTGATTCCGCGGAGTGGGAAACTCCAATCGTAACAGCCCTGAAGGCTAACGGGGAGGTGCGCATTTGCGCTGATTATAAGTGTACAATTAACAAGGCGATTCGCCCTAATGCATATCCGGTGCCAGTGGTCAGCCACCTTTTGGCCAGGCTAAATGGGGGAAAGTGTTTCGCTAAGCTCGACCTGGCACAAGCCTATCAACAACTCCCCGTAACTCCCGCCACGGCCGCGGCACAAACGATAGTCACGCATAAAGGAGCGTTCCAGGTGTCGCGTTTGCAGTTCGGCGTGAACTCGGCACCCGGCCTTTTTCAGTCGCTTGTGGAACGCCTCCTGAAGGGACTGGAGGGGGTGTTACCTTATTTTGATGACGTATTGATAACAGGGGGGAGTGAGGCCGAACTGGCAAAGAGATTGGATAAAGTGCTAACTGTGTTCGAGAAAGCGGGGTTGAGACTGAGGAAGGACAAATGTGTTTTTTTCGAAACCGAGGTCGAATTTTTAGGGTTTCGGATCACACCCGAGGGTATTAAGCCGTCCAAATCCAAGGTAGCAGCCATTAAGAAGGCCCCTCGCCCCACATCCAAAACCGAACTTCAGTCATTCCTGGGGCTCCTCAATTTCTACCATACATTCCTTCCGCGGAAAGCCTCCGTGGCCGAACCGCTTCATCGGTTACTTAAGAAGGAGGAGACATGGATGTGGGGTGACGAGCACGAGAAGGCGTTCAACGAACTAAAGCAACTTTTAACATCGGACGCAATCCTTACACACTTCGACCCCAAACGGCCGGTGGTCTTAGTCTGTGATGCATCACCGGTGGGGGTGGGGGCGGTGCTTTGCCACGTGTTGGATGACGGTCGGGAGGCCCCAGTGGCGTTTTACTCAAGGTCCCTGTCCCAAGCAGAGCGAAATTACGCACAAACCGACAGGGAGGCATTGGCAATAGTAGCGGGGACCAAAAAGTTTCACGATTTTCTGTATGGCCGCCCATTCAAAATCGTGACGGATCACAAGCCCCTGTTAGGAATTTTCACGGCAGGCAAGCCCACGCCGCAGATACTGTCCCCGAGAATGTTGCGATGGGCCATTTTTCTTAACGCATACCAACACGAGTTGGAGTACCGGCCCGGAAAGGAGATCAGCCATGCTGATGCGCTGTCGAGATCCCCTTTGCCCTTGTCGGACGACCAAAAAGCCAGAATAGGAAGAGACCGCCAGGTGTTGCTAATCGAGGTTTTAGACGAACCCCCAATAGTACCGGCCGATATAGCCAGGGCGACAGGCAAGGACAGGACGCTGGAGAAAGTCAGCTCATGGGTGCAGAAAGGGTGGCCAGCATCGTCCCCAAGCAAGGAATTCGACCCATTCTTTCGGAAGAAGCTAGAGTTGTCCCTAGAAAGGGGGTGCCTGTTGTGGGGCCAACGGGTGGTGGTCCCAACACCCATGCGGCCGAGGGTTCTCAAACTGCTGCACGTCAGCCACCCGGGCATCGTTCGCTCAAAAGCGCTGGCCCGCAGTTACTTTTGGTGGCCACAGCTGGACGAGGACATTGAGCACATGGTCGGCACTTGTGAGGCGTGCCAGGGGTCCCGACCAGAGGCGGCCCGCCTCCCGCATAGGGAATGGGACACAGCAAGGGGGCCATGGTCCAGAGTGCACGTAGATTTCGCTGGCCCTTTCCGAGGAACCATGTTTCTCCTGGTGGTGGATGCATTCTCAAAGTGGCTGGAGGTCATTCCGGTAAAGAGCACATCCTCCACCACTACAATTAACCAACTACGGAGAGTCTTTTCAACGTTCGGTTTACCCGACACTTTAGTCAGCGATAACGCGAGTTGCTTCACCTCCTCAGAGTTCGGGGCATTCATGGAGGCGAATGCCATTCGGCATGTCACGTCCGCGCCGTTTCACCCGGCCACGAATGGCCAAGTGGAACGGTTGGTGCGTACAACAAAGGAGGCGCTTCGGCGCATGGGCCCCGGGGACCTGAACCACCAAGTATGTCAGTTCTTATTAGCGTATAGGGTGACCCCCTTAGCGTCAGGTTACTCGCCGGCAGAGCTATTGATGCGGCGGAAACTGACTACACTCCTGTCCAGGCTGGACCCCACAAGAATTGAGGATAAGGGAAAAAACGTGGGGCTGGCAGTCTCGAAAGGGTTTGCCGCCGGCGACCCTGTCCATTGCAGGAACTATGCCAGCGCGGGGCCAGCCTGGGTGCCGGGGACGGTTGTAGAACAGACGGGGCCAGTGTCGTACCGGGTCGAAACCCACACCGGTCTCCTCTGGAGGAGGCACGCAGACCAACTGAGGCACCGAGTCAGTGGGCCAGTCAGTGAGGATCCCCAACAAGATTCAGCGTTAGGGTTCTCCCCCACCCGCGTAACCCAAGGGGGAGACAGCAGCGGACAACAGTCCCAAGCAAGGGGGGAAGGAAGAAGCAGCGGCCCCGACTCATATCCTTTTGATAAACCAGTTCCGTCAGAGGCCGGGGAAGGGGGAGAGGAGTTCGCGACCGCTGCCCCCGACTGGAATTTTGGGTTTGATTTAGCAAACCGGGGGGGTTTCAGGAGTGTTCCCCCACCCTTCCAGGCGAAAAGAGGGGTTTTTCGTTAGTCCCCAGTGCCCCCGGTTCCTCCCTAAGTAAGAGCACACCTCCCAACAACGCCGCGGAGCCGCGGCAGGTCACTAACGAGTCTCCCTCTCAAATTACAGGACAGGAAACCAGGGGACAAAGAGAAGGTAGCAAACCCGGGGAGAGACAGCCCGCATCGAGACCCCAGCGTGTTCGAAACAAGCCATCTTGGCTGAGAGATTTTGTCTCCTAGGGGGGGGAGTGTCTAGAAGCATGGGCTCGAGACGTTGTCTCGTCCTAGGGGGGAGGGATGTTGTGTTCTAAGGGTTTTACCTTCCACATGGATTACAATGTATCTGAACCAATGTAACCTTGCCTATAGCAACAATGTAACCTTCAGCTGTATCATATGAACCCTGCATGAGGACGCGAGCTAATGTCCACCAGCTGGCAGCAGCGAGCGTCCAAGCTCTCTTGGTCCGATCTCATCAAAGGCAGCAGCGCGGGAAGCTTTCCCGCCACTACCTACACCTGGACAAGAAGGGCGTGACTCGCAATGACGTCACGCAGGCAGTAGCCAATGGGCTACTATGGCACCACGTTCAAATGTATTACCACTGTATATAAAGAGCTATCGATCCGCCATTACCTCATGTTCCCTCTGTCCACGATGCAATAAACCTGAGTTAACCCAGCCCGAGGCTGTGTCCTGTGTCTTGGTTTGCATACACCAAATGTCCCCAAGCCATTCTCGATAATGAACCAGGCAACAGCCCTGTTCACTGACCGCCGGGCACGGTCCAAACCACGGAGACCAATGCCTCCCCTATAACAGTCTCGGCATGATGTCTGACCATAGCAACCGTGTGTACGGCCATAAATGGTGAAGGAACGCCAGGTCACTGCACACCGACATCTTTAAAGCAAGGCCAGTGATCTTTGCAAGATAATTGCCGCCGAGGTGCAGAATCAAAACATCTGGCGGTCCGGCATCCCCAATGGACATCAGGAATGGCAACAGTTCCCACCACCTCATGCCGTGCACACCATACCACTGCATATGCGTGGATGCAAGTAGCCCAAGATGGGGACCCCACTCCGACGAGGCAGCATACTGTGCCGCCCAGTGCACATAACTGTGGCCCACCAGCCACACTGCCACCAGTGTGCGGAAAAACACAGGGTCTGTAAAAGAAGGAGAGAGAATTGAGGGCATAACGAGGCACTCATGCAGTGAGGGGACGAACATACAAAGAAAAGCGCGCAGATCCCCACCTGCCCATCCTACGTATATCAGCCTCCGAGTACCCAAATGCTGCAGCAGTTGATGCGGCACCTATCCTAAACGAATGGGTACCATAACAAGCCCCAGGGACCCCCGCACTGTAAAGTGCCATCCCAGTAACCCTCCAGAATTGGAATTTGGTAAGGGGAAACCCATCCCGGTGGCAGAACAACAGGCCAGGGCGTGAACCACGCACTGCCAAAAAAGCATGTAGGGCACCAACCAGACAGATGTCAGCAAACGTGCATCGTAGAAGCATCACGCTACTACCCTTCCCTTGCTGATCAGCCTTTGAGGAACAAATCCTCAACTGAGCCCATTCCTGGTTGAGAGACACATCTTCCAGTTACAGTGCCCTACGGGACATGTCCCCTTTTGAAAGTGGGACCAGCTCGCTGATTCTCAGAGCTCCAAAGAAAGCTACGGTGGTAGCTGCATGAAAAAGAGACTCCTCATACCTATCATGACACAGGCCACGCCAGCCTCGGGCAAGGTGTGCCAGAAGACAAGGTGAAACAGGCTGACGGGTGTCCGGGCGGCGGCTGCATTCACGTGTCCACCCTTCCAATAGATGGCAAATACGGAAGTCACCCATGCAATCAGAAAAGCCCCATGCCTTAGCCATAAATGCCAATGCCGAGAGCCTGGTGACAATGGTGCATGGGGCCAGACCTTGACTACGAAGGTGTACCATGTACTGCAAAACATGGTCAACCTGGATCGGCCACGTGGCAGGGAGCTGCCTCTCCCTACAAAAAGCCCTAAACTGTAGGAGCATGTGCTGATACGCCTTACACGTGCGCGGGGCCAAAGACATGCCGATCGCCCGGTTCACTTCTCCTCGCCAAAGGTCCACATCTCGGCTGGAAGTGGAGAGGGAAGTTCCTCTGCGTCTGGAGCCAAGGCACGGAAACGGGAGATCTGCAGGCGGGATAAAGCATCAGCAATATCATTGTCAATGCCTGGTGCATGTCTGGCCCTAAAGAGCACATTAAGGCTCAAGGACCTAAGGACAAATTGTCGATACTAAGGCCATAAATCTGGGAGACTTAGATGTTTGGGCATTAACAATATGCACTATGGCAGCATTGTCACACCAAAATGGAACTACGGAGTTAGCCCACATGTCACGCCAGAGCATAAGTGCACCTAAAATTGGAAAAAACTCAAGGAATGTAAGATTGCGTAAGCGATCCATGCCTTGCCATTCCTGGGGCCATTTTCCATAGGCCCACCTACCCTCAAAATAAATCCCATATCCTAGGAAACCTGAGGCATCCGACCGGACCTGGAACTGGGGGTTGACCATATGCTCCGCCCTCCAAAAGGAGACGCCATTAAAGCCCTGTAGGAACGTGAGCCAAACCGACAGGTCAGCCCGTAAACCCCTGGTCAGCCGGACCCTGTGATGCTTTTTGGTAAGACCCACCATAGCATCACAAAGATGCCTGACAAAGGCTCTACCTGGTGTCACCACCCTGCAGGCAAAGTTAAGGTGACCGTGGAGCACCTGCAACTCCCGGAGAGACACCTTGCGCTTGGCAAGCATTGCCAAGATCACATCCAAGATCCGAGTCACCTTTTCCATGGGTAACCTGGATGTCTGGGCAATGGTGTTAGTATCAATACCAAGAAAGGTAAGGGTGGTGGCTGGGCCCTCTGTCTTTTCAGGTGCCAGAAGAATACAAAGTTCCTCCATGAGGCCCTGAAAAGTAGTGAGCAGGCGTCCACACATGCCCGAGTCGTGTTCACCCCCGGAAAAAAAAATTGTCAAGGTAGTGTGCCACAGACAGGGATCCCGACCTTCGAACGAAAGCCCATTGAAGAAAGGTGCTAAAGCATTCGACGGCCGAGCACGAAATGGAGCAGCCAAAAGGCATGGCCTTGTCCACATAAAACTGGCCCCGAAAAGAAAAACCTAAAAGCTCAAAGTCGTCAGGGTGTACTGGCAACAATCGGAATGCCAATTTGATGTCGCACTTCGCCATTAGCGCCCCGCGACCGCATGAGCGTACCAACTGCAAGGCCTGGTCAAAAGACATATACCGGACCAAGCAAAGGTCATCCGGTATAGCATCATTGACCGAGGAACCCGCAGGGTAAGAAAGATGGTGAATCAAACAAAATTCACCTGAGGACATTTTAGGCACTAAGCCAAGAGGGGATACTTTTAAATTTGAGTATGGGGGCACGTCAAACGGTCCGGCAACCCTACCCTCTCTAACCTCTTTGGCTATCTTCTCCGCAGCAATGTCCTCCTTACCCCTGAGAGATAGCAAATTCAGGGCATCCTGAGGTGCGCGAACACCCCTGAACAGGATGCGGAAGCCAAAATTAAAACCCTCAATCAGGTAGAGCGCATCATCCTGTCTAGGATAGATGCGCGGCAAGGAAGGTAAAACACTCCCAAAAAGAAGTCGATGATGACGTATGTGTTACTTTAATTGATGACAGCCTTCATGTACAAATACAAATACCATGTGGAGGTTATCCTGAAATATGAGCTGCAGCATAATCACTTGAAAAAGTATAACTAATATGTCTCTAATTGCAATCATGAATCAATTAATGATCAAGTTGACTGCCTGCTCGGGGTTGTATTCAGACTTGAACGATGAACCTCATAGATGGAAGTATGGGCGGGAGAGAGCCTTGATAGAATCAACTAAAGCTGCGGAGAGAAGTCGGAGAGTCAGAAGGTGGCTCAAGGCACGAAAGTTCATCTGTATTTGCTCTCACGTCAGCGTCCCAACTTCACTGTGTGCGTCGGAGAATCACTGAATGCGCTATGGGGTGACGCTGTGGGAAATCAAGGTGGTGAGTCTTGAAGGCTCTCGTGCGGCTGTGTCATCAGCAAATGGTAGACGTCTTGGCGATGCCCTTCCGGTAATGGGACATTTCGGATAGCTTTTTCAAGCGTCTACGAGCATAACAAAGATATATATGTGTATGTATGTCTAAATATATATATATATATATATATATATATATATATATATATATATATATATATATATATATATATATATATATATATATATATATATATATATATATATATATATATATGTGTACACACAAAAGGTTTCTCATATATAACATAATCACAGTACTACAACAATGAATGTGTCACATATATCCAATTATAACACACATAGAAGCGGCGGACAAAGTACATACCTAAGGAAGAATTACTCGCGCGTCTCGCACCTCTTGAATTGTCTTAAACTGTGTGCACGCGTTAACTACATGCGAAGCACTACTCCATATATAACCCAGTTAATTCGAACACCTGTGTGATAAATCAATCTTAACAATCTTCGACCTTTTACAAGAGTACTCTGTACTGCTTAAAGGAGCGATGGTGAAAGCTACTGTTGTAAAGACGGACACTGGATGACAATGTTACAGATATGGGCACCAGAATACAATATTACAAAAATGCAGAGAGTTCCCATTCTGTGTTTAATCCATGAGGCATTAAAGTATTAAAACGATGAATATAGAATGCATCTCTTTGTAGGAGGAAACACTCCGTATCTCTGATTTGGTGTTTGTTTGGCACAAAGGTTTCCAGTATAACTACCTTGATGTCTCTTAGTGCATGCTTTTTGTCAAGGAAGTGGTTGACGAGAGGAGCGGTGACAATTCGATTTCTAATGCGGGAAAGGTGTTCCCCATCACACGTTAAAGATTCAGCCCACTTTATTCAAATGTTAGAAAATTTCATAGTGCCACCGGATGCAGTACTCCTTACATTAGATATTGCTTCCCTTTACACCAACATTCCGCTGAGTGAAGGCCGCACCCTTATTGCCCATCTTTTAGAGACCCGTTCTAACAATCAACCACCTACAGACTTTCTGCTAGACCTCATAGACACATGTTTTGAAAATAATTTTTTCAGGTTCGAAAATTCGTATTTTTTGCAGACACAAGGAGTCTCCATGGGCTCAAACTTTGCCCCATCTGTAGCCAATATATTCATGTGTGATGTTGATATTACTTTTATCTTAGATCCCCGGGCCAATCCATTTTTTACCAATATTATTTGTTACAAAAGATATATAGATGATTTGTTTTTTATTTTCAGAGATTCCACACGTGTAGATAACTTCTGTACTTGGATTAACAGTCAACACAGACAATTGAAATTCACACACACCTTGAGTCCTACATCCCTCCCGTTTTTAGATCTTACTATATATATCGAGAACAACCGGATACAAACAAAATTATACCACAAGCCAACAGACCGTTTTGCTTATCTGCAATACAAATCTTTTCATCCTCACCATCTAAAAGCAAACATACCGTACAGCCTACTTCTCAGAGCTAAAAGAAATTCGTCCAAAAATCAAGATTATATCACAGCAGCTAGAGATATTTCTACCACTCTAGCCAGAAGAGGATATCCAGATAACATCATTCACATTGCTCGAACCAAGGCTGACTCACGTGCCAGAAGCACTCTTTTCAGAACCAACATGGAGTCTACACGAACACATCAAGGGCTATTTTGGTCGTTAGACTACACTCCGTTGGCAAATCGGATAAAACATATTATATTAAGACATTGGCATATATTGGATACCATACCTGGCTGCCAGCAGCGACCTACGATAGGATTCAGGAAAACACAGACCATCGCCAATCTTCTTTCCCGAGCCGACATTTCCCCACCGAGTAGCATACCGTCCACCTTCGTCCATGGACACTTCGCCTGTGGACACTGCAAATTCTGCGGCCACATGTGGTGCACTAAAAGTGTCAAAATACCATCCAGTAACTTCACCCTAGAGCTCACCACGTTCTCAAATTGCAACTCCAAGGATACCGTCTACATGGTAATTTGCCCATGTCAGCTAGCCTATGTAGGACAATCCAGGCAACCCCTCAAGATACGCCTAGGCGAATACCTTTCCCGCATTAGAAATCGAATTGTCACCGCTCCTCTCGTCAACCACTTCCTTGACAAAAAGCATGCACTAAGAGACATCAAGGTAGTTATACTGGAAACCTTTGTGCCAAACAAACACCAAATCAGAGATACGGAGCGTTTCCTCCTACAAAGAGAGGCATTCTATATTCATCGTTTTAATACTTTAATGCCTCACGGATTAAACACAGAATGGGAACTCTCTGCATTTTTGTAATATTGTATTCTGGTGCCCATATCTGTAACATTGTCATCCGGTGTCTGTCTTTACAACAGTAGCTTTCACCATCGCCCCTTTAAGCAGTACAGAGTACTCTTGTAAAAGGTCGAAGATTGTTAAGATTGATTTATCACACAGGTGTTTGAATTAACTGGGTTATATATGGAGTAGTGCTTCGCATGTAGTTAACGCGTGCACACAGTTTAAGACAATTCAAGAGGTGCGAGACGCGCGAGTAATTCTTCCTTAGGTATGTACTTTGTCCGCCGCTTCTATGTGTGTTATAATTGGATATATGTGACACATTCATTGTTGTAGTACTGTGATTATGTAATATATGAGAAACCTTTTGTGTGTACACATATATAGATAGATGTGTGTGTGTGTGTGTGTGTGTATATATATATATATATATATATATATATATATATATATATATATATATATATATATATATATATATATATATATATATATATATATATATATATATATATATATATATATATATATCTTTGTTATGCTCGTAGACGCTTGAAAAAGCTATCCGAAATGTCCCATTACCGGAAGGGCATCGCCAAGACGTCTACCATTTGCTGATGACACAGCCGCACGAGAGCCTTCAAGACTCACCACCTTGATTTCCCACAGCGTCACCCCATAGCGCATTCAGTGATTCTCCGACGCACACAGTGAAGTTGGGACGCTGACGTGAGAGCAAATACAGATGAACTTTTGTGCCTTGATCCACCTTCTGACTCTCCGACTTCTCTCCGCAGCTTTAGTCGATTCTATCAAGGCTCTCTCCCACCCATACTTCCATCTATGAGGTTCATCGTTCAAGTTTGAATACAACCCCGAGCAGACAGTCAACTTGATCATTAATTGATTCATGATTGCAATTAGAGACATATTAGTTATACTTTTTCAAGTGATTATACTGCAGCTCATATTTCAGGATAACCTCCACATGGTATTTGTATTTGTACATGAAGGCTGTCAACAATTAAAGTAACACATACGTCATCATCGACTTCTTTTTGGGAGTGTTTTACCTTCCTTGCCGCTTTCGCTACACCCCAGCCGCCCACCCCACTATTACTATAGGATAGATGCGCAGCCACCATTCAAGCATACTAATATTAATTGGGGAGGGGGCCTTTTGAATGCCTAGTGGCATCAGAGGGAGCTCTGGCCAACCCTGGTATCCCTTTCCCCTACCCTGGGACCCACTGGCCCATGGGCACGCAGAGGCGGCATGAGGGTCGGCAGAGGAGGGGCACTCATGCTGAAATTTACATTGGCGCCTGTTGCACACCCCATTGGCAGAGTAGCTCCAACACAGCAGGCGGGCTGGAACCAGCTGCCCCGCCGGCTGGCGGGGAACCTGTGTAGTGGCAGACTGCTGTACAGCATGGCTGTAGTGGTACCGGTCACCTGGCGCTGGCCGTGTAGGGGTCATATAAAGGAGCCAAAGTTGCTGGCAGGGCTCGTCCCACCACATCTCCAGGTGAAGGGCCGCCCTCATTCTAAATTCCTCATCATAGGCTAACCATGACGGGCCAGGGAAATCGACAACAGCCCGGTAAATATTGTCCAGGTACTGGACCATTGAAATGGCCAAATCAGGATTAGCCCTAAGATATACTGCCATGTATATTAAATAGGCCGGTAACCAGTTGGCCCAGGTACGGGGTGGGGGGTGGGGGGCTTACGACAATGGGACAATTCCTTGCCCCTGTTGTCCTGCCCCTCCTTCTCCTCCTTAGTAGGTTCACGGTTAAGGAGAGTGAAAATATCCACTTACTCCCCCCGCCATATTTTTTCCCAGGTGGCCTGAGACAAATGATTACCCAGGGGAAGGGAGTAGCCGGCTGTCGGCATGGCCGTAGTCGGCATGGATCGGAGTGGGGGAGCAAATAATGTGCCCTGTTGCCCACCAAGAAATTGAGCTAGCACAGATGGGGCGGCTATCCCCGGCACAACCTGGGAAGAGGTAGGAGCCCAGGTGGTCAAAGGGTACTGAGTAGGGAACTGCCCACCTGAAGTAGCCTGGTGAGGCCAGGGCCACTGTACCCCATTAGTATGTTGTGTTAGCATGGATGGAATGCTAACTTGACCATTATACTCACTTGTTGCACCCCCCCTGGGCCGCCCCCACTGGGGCTTCCGGCCTCTGTTGGGCGTCGGAGCTCGCAACAGAGGTTGATCTCTGGGCCGCCGCCATTCCAGTCCAAGTAGCCCTGGGCACCATGTGTGGGCCTAATGGCCTCCAGCAGCTCAACCCGGCTCATGGCCCGCTGAGAGGTTTGCAGAGGCATGTGCGTAGTGGCTGTAGATGGCCCAAACCCTGTGTCCATAGGTGGTGGGGCGATCCCCATTGATGCTTCCAGGGCCACTATGTGGGCCAGAAGCAGATCAACCATATCTGAGCCACCATAATAAGGTGGGCCGGATGGGCCAGATGGCCCGCCGGGCAAATGTTGCCCTGTGTGGGGCAGAGGTCGACGATGCAGCCCAAGGCCCATAGTCGGTGGAGGGGCAAGGCCCTGCGCCAGCCCCCTGCCGCAGTATGGCCAAGCCAATAGTCCGGCCCATAGGGTGCAGGGGCCATGGCAGGGCGCGATCCTGCGCTGTGCCAAGTCAGACCACCTTGCCCAGTGCCATGTCCTGCCAATGGCTCTGTGGCCAAGCAGGGTGCCCCAGAGTTCATGGGGGCTGAGGCCCCTAGGGGACAGGCCAGCACCACCCCCGCACGAGTCCTCCGACTGGGCGGGGGGGGGCAGAGGCCTGGCCACCCTCATTGATGACAATGGGTACTAAAGCCCTTCCAACCCCTCTCCTCACCCCAGGACGAGCCCTCCTGCCTGAGGTGGTACCAGGAGAGGTGGGTGCGGGGGTAGGGCGAGCCCTCCCCCGTGCGCGTGGCCACGGGGCTGCAGCATTCCTTTTCTTGGGGGCCATAGCCACCCAATCAGTCTCCCAACACGGGACCAAAGAATGATCCACGGAGCGGATTCCCCCGCTCTGACGATCCAATAAAGCTCAATCCATCCTGCAGTGCCGTGGAATCGAACTGCTGACCTGCTTAGTCAGCGTCTTATCCACTTGAGCCACTGCAGGAACTAGCCGCAGAAGAAGAAGAATATAAGCGTCTCCGCTCCGTCGCTTCTCTAAAATGGCAGAGGGGCCGCCTCGTGGCCACCCCTTTTATAAAGGGGTTGGTCACGCCCCCTAACTACCCGGATGTCTGAGTCCGGGGTGAGGTGGGGCCGCAAAGAGCACGGTGGCCATTTTGGCGCCGCGCTTGCCTTGGTGAAGGAGAAGAGTTTTATATAATACCACAGACAATTCTATCCCACATTAAAAAAAAAAATCGTGTCACTCAAGCCACACGTCAGCCTTCCTAACTCAAGAAGCATGTTGATCCTTCTTTAGTCTGCTTGCTGCAAAAAGTCTTACTTTCAAAGGTTCCTTTGCTTTTAAACATACAGTATTCATCAAGTCATAATTTAAATTTGCCTTCCTCCCTCAAGCCAAGAAAGATGTTCTCGCTTTTCCTGCCAGTTCTGCTAGAAAGCATTCAGACCTTTTTCTAAAACTTACCTGGTTTTTAACAGTAACTCTTGACAAGTTCAAGCTCGAATGTAGCCATAACTTGTTCATATTTGCAAACTTGTATGGAATGCAATCCTTGTGGTTTTCTCTGAAGTGGCTTATTGTCTGTTTTTAGCTACACATCCCAAAAAAACCTGCAAATTAATTTATTACACTTTTCATTCTTTACTTCTGATTCAGAAACTGTGCTACACAAATAAGAACTATAGGCAAACAATTTATCATGAACAAAAGGGGGACAATAATTCTCAGAAACATGTCTTACAGAAATGTTTGGATGAACACTTTTCTTCCTTCAACATCTTCCCCAGGGCCTCTTGAACGTTCACAAGAAGCCACTACCAGCAGGTTTTGTTTGTTCAACAGACGGTTACAAAAATGCTAATTCCCTGGAAACTCTTGTAACAGTTATAAGATACTGTACAGATCCATGAAAGAGGTAAAATTGGTGCTTTGCCATTACAGTATTTATATTCCAGATTCCTGAGAGGTTTATTTTCCATGACATAAGCTTCCATTTCTCTTACAGATCCATTCATCATTCCATAGCTTCTCTAACCATCTGCAGTTTCTGCTCTGAAAAAGCCCTAGAGAAGATGATTTTGTTGTTCAGTCGCACAGTCGATTCCGACCCTTTGCCACCCTATGGACTATTGATCTCCAGGCACCTCTATCCTCCACCATCCTCCTCAGTCCGCTCAGCTCAGTGCCCGCTGCGTCCACAATGCCATCCAGCCATCTCATCCTTGGCTGTCCCTTTTTCTTTTGAAAGCGTGGCGCCAAAATGGCCGCCGCGCTCTTTGCAGGCCCCCCCCCACCCGGACTCAGACATCCGGGTGAGTTAGGGGGCATGGCCACCCCTCTATAAAAGGGGTGGCCACGAGGCAGCTGAGCTGCCATTTTAGAAATAGCGACGGAGAGGAGAAGTTTTTCCCTCCACCCCCTCCCTAGTGAACAGTGTGATATTTTGGTCGCTTCGGGGCCGGGTGGGAATTTTTGGCCGGAACCTACAATTGGCCGTTGGGTTCTGGCTTTTTTGCCCATCCCACACTGTTGCTAGTGTTTGACATAGGGGTTTTGCTCTTGACTTTGGTCACTTAGGCGGGTAGCACTGGTAAGGTAAATATTTATGACCCATAGGTATCCGGCAGGTTTGCAATTGACTGGCCAACACTTAGACAGGTACAGGTATAATAATGTTGACCGGTCAATGTCGAACCAGGCAAGGGGTGATGGCAGGAGCTTTTCAGCATGCATCACCCCATGATTTGACGGATACACGTCAGAGGGTGGGGTCAGTAGATCATTTATTGACTCCGGTCAACAATTTGTTTGTGTCAACAAACAAATTGATACAAATCGATTCATTGTAGCCAATTGCCATTGGCAATTTTGGGAGGAACCTTACCAGTGTTACTGTGGCCTGCTTGCCTTAAGAATTATAATTGGATGAATACCAATTGAAAGTTATAATTCGGACTAGGGCATTATTCAATAAAAGTGGCCCAATGCCTTTATCCATATACCGGTGTCTGAGTCTTTCTTTGGGGGGTGCGCCTGCAATGTGCTCCACCTTTCCCAGCATCAAGGCTTTCTCAAGTGAATCCTCTCTTCTCATTTGGTGTCCAAAGTACTTCAGCTTCATCTTTACTATTTGACCTTCTAAGGAGCAGTCAGGACTGATTTCTTTCAAGATTTTCTTATTTGTTCTCCTCGCTGTCCAGGGTACTCTCAAAACTCTTCTCCAACACCACATCTCAAAGGCGTCTATTCTTCTGCACTCAGCCTTCCTAATGATACAGTTCTCGCATCCATACATTACCACCGGGAATACCATTGCTTTGACTATACAGAATTTTTTTTGCAAGGTTGATGTCTCTACTTTTCACTATGTTCCCCAGGTTTCTCATGGCTTCTCTCCCTAGAATCAGTCGCCTCTTTATTTCATGGCTCCAGTCACCATCTGCAGTGATTCTAAATCCCAAGAAAGTAAAATCCGTCACTGCTTCTACTTCTTCCCTGTCTACTTTCCAGGTACTGTTAGGGCCTGTTGCCATTATCTTGGTTTTCTTGATGTTAAGTCTCAGGCCAGCTTTTGCACTCTCTTCTTTCAACCTAATCAGTAGCTTCTTTAAATCTTCCTCACTTTCTGCCATTAGGGTGGTATCATCTGCATATCTCAAATTGTTGATGTTTCTCCCAGCAATTTTTATCCCATATTGTGATTTCTCCATCCCTGCATTGCGCATTATGTGCTCTGTGTAAAGGCAGGTTGATAAAATGCAGCCTTGTCTTACTCCTTTTCCTATTGCAAACCATTCTGTCATTCCGTGGTCTGTCCTAACTGTTGCTTCTTGACTCTTGTACAGATTTCTCATAAGGCATACAAGGTGTTCTGGTATTCCCATTTCTTTAAGTAGTTGCCACATTTTATTGTGGTCCACGCAGTCAAAGGCCTTGGTGTAGTCAATAAAGCAGAGATATACTTGTTTCTGATATTCCTTTGTTTTCTCCATGATCCACCGTATATTAGCAATGTGGTCTCTAGTCCCCCTGCCTCTTCTGAAACCCGCCTGCACCTCTGGCAATTCTCTCTCCATGTGCTGCTGAAGTCTATCCTGTATTATCTTGAGCATCACCTTGCTAGTGTGTGGGATGAGCGCAATTGTTCAATAATTTGAACACTCTTTGGCACTACCCTTCTTTGGGATTGGAACGTATACTGATCTTTTCCAATCCTTTGGCCACTGTTTTGATTTCCAGATCTGCTGGCACATTGAATGCAGTAATTTGATTCCGTCATCTTTTAGAGCTTTGAAAAATTCAACTGGGATACCGTCATCTGCACTAGCTTTGTTGTTTGCAGTGCTTTTTAGGGCCTTTCTGACCACTCTCTAGGATGTCTGGCTCAAGTTCAATGTTCTCATCATTGTGATTATCAGTGGTGTTGAGGTCCTTTTTGTAAAGTTCCTCTGTGTATTCTTTCCATCTTTTCTTAATCTCTTCTGCATCAGCTAACTCCTTGCCGTCTTTGTCCCTTATCATGGTCATTTTTGCTTTGAATGTTCTCTTGATTTCCCCAATTATTTTGCAAAGATATCTAGTCCGGCCTCTTGTGTTGTTTCCCTCTATTTCTTTGCACTGTTCATTTAAATAGATTTCCTTGTCTCTCTTTGCTTTTCTTTGAAATTCTGTGTTCAAGTGACTGTATTTTTTTCTTTTCACCTTTGCCTTTTGCATTCCTTCTTTCCTCTGCTATTTTAAGAGTCTCATCAGACAACCACTTTGCTTTCTTATGCTTCTTTTCTTTTGTTATGGTTTTCCTTGCTGCCTCCTGCATGATGTCCTGCACATCTGTCCATAATTCTTCTGGTACTCTGTCTATCAACTCCAAACCATTAAGTCTGTTCCTCACCTCCACCGTGTATTCCTTAGGGATGTTCTCTAGGTCATATCTGTATGGCCTGAATGTTTTCCCTATTTTCTTTAGTCTAAGTTTGAATTTTGCTATTAGTAGGTTGTGATCTGAGCCACAGTCTGCTCCAGGTCTTGTTTTTGCTGACTGTATGGAGGTTCTCCATCTTTGGCTGCAGAGTATGTAATCAATCTGGTTTTGATGTAATCAATCTGGTTTTAATGAGAGAAGATGATACATTGACTGAAATCCTCTTGCGTAGTTGGCCAAATGGAGTAACTTTTGGAAGTGAATTGTAAATTAAGAAATCTCCATATAAATTATCTGTTGCGTACTCATTTGTATGACTCTAAATTAGGTGTGGTCTACTTTGGTGCTCCTAATGTTCTTGTAATTCAATTCCCAGAAGCTGTCATCAGCAGGTGTGCTGACTTGGGCTTCTGGTACTTTAAGTCCAAGAACAGCTGGAATGCCAAGGTTGGCCACTCCTGCTCTACATTCAACAGATATGGCCTACAGAGATTTTCTTCACCTACAGCAATCTGTATCTAAAAATTACTCCATTTGCTTAACTGTGAAATAAGAGCTCAGCCATTATGTTCTTAGCTTTTGAGATTTAATTGAATTGTAGAGACTGCTGTCAGTCACATAAGATTTTGCAATGTAAGTCAGGAAATCCACATACAGTTCTCAGACACATCATGAAGTGAACACAAGAATTATCAACTTCACCTGTTTTCTACCTCTTTTCTCACAGGTATGCCATAGTGGAATGATATAACATGTTTCTTTCCAAGTTGGGAACAGATATGGCTATTGAATTAGCGAATGTCGTCAATGGCAGCTACTCGTATCCGAATATACATCCCCCCTCCTGAAATCATTTTCATGAAAGAAGAATGACAAACAGCAAAAATAACACTGGTGTGAATTTATTTAAGGTGAATCCCAGCTTGCTATGAAGTGACCCACACACACTGTGATCATGGAGCAATCTCCTGTGGCACGAATGAAATGGTACATGCAGGATTTAACACTGGGACTGCAATGGACTGTTATATATTCATAAAATAAAGAGAAATAAAGACAAATTGAAAGGATACATTAATCCTTCCCTGCCATAAAATAAATCCACCCTTCTTTACTGGACAGCTGCAACAGCCTTAAATGAGTATGTACTTCACTTGCA
This sequence comes from Bradypodion ventrale, assembly GCA_035047345.1. Lineage (NCBI taxonomy): Eukaryota > Metazoa > Chordata > Lepidosauria > Squamata > Chamaeleonidae > Bradypodion > Bradypodion ventrale. Next base: position 305,906,564 of record JAWDJE010000003.1, on the reverse strand, counting down.
TGACTCCTATAGTAACACCTCTAGTCTATATTATTTTTATTTATTATTGTTATTGAATATACTGTTCTTTCTCATGGTTTTTAAACACATACATGTTCACATTGATAGCTAAGAGTCTTGCACTAGAGATTGGTATACATGAAACACAATCCTGTTCAATTATACAAATTCTCTAGAGGTTTTCAGTAAAATGTCCTTCCATTATTGCTCACATTATATCTTTGGGCTTTTTGAAAATAATCTTATAGCTGATGAGATTTTGATATAAAATAGGATTTGCAAGAGGCAAAGTTCAGCAGAAGAAACTGTACAGCAAATATTGCAAAAGTTCTTCCCTAGAGAGTGATGTCAAATTAATGTCATGTCACATACATTAGTACCATAATTTTATGCAGGATATCCTTATTTATTATGAATCACATTTAGCAACATAAAATTGTTTGTACATAACATATATAGTCTGTCTTTTGCCAGATGTTCAAGACAATAGAAAACACAAGAGTAGTAGGGATATAATTGTTGATCAAGCAATCAAAGGAAAAAATAAGAGAATATCTAATAGGGTTGTGAAATGTTTTTTTTCCTGAATCCTGAATTCTAAATCAAATCAGACCAGTTTAGACCAATTTGTATGAAGTCTGAACTGAATCAAAATGATCATATTTTATTCAGGGCAAAGCAATATGATTCAGAGTGCTTCAAACTAACCTGGAGATTTGGTCAGCTAAAATGAGCACAGAAATGTGATTCCAACAAAGTATTTTGATCCTTGCCAGCTTTAACATAAAATTTGAAACAAGAATCTGACTCCCATTTCCAATCTCTGTACTTCTGGCAAGAGACTGTGTGAGATTACAAGATTTATGTCTTCAGTAATTTCATGCAGTTGTTCTTCCTACATTTCCCATGCTAAGCAGTGTCTGTAACAACCAAATCAAAATGTGTCTGAAAACATACTTGTGTTGAATGTAATCTGAGCTTAATTTTAAGTTCATCTTGCTAATTTGAGTTCTTCTACTTTAATTTGAGTACAGTAGAACCCCGCATAATGAAGAAACTCCGTTCTGCGAGTTGCTTCGCTATGCGGTTTTTCCATTATGCAAAGCTAATGGGAGATGCCCCGGATAACAAATAAAAAATGTTCGTTTTCCAGAGTTCCCATTGACCGGGTATACCCTGGTTACCAAACCCCCCACATAATGAACATTTTTTTCTTTATGCGGGGTATTGCCATTGACTAAGGAATGCTTTGTTATGTGTTTTTTTTCATTATACGAAATCTTTGTTATGCAAGGTATTACTAGTTTGTATTGTAGCAATCATCCCTTTGCCTTTTCTGACTTTTTGGTGTGATAATATCTTTTTATTCTGCATGAATAAATCCAAATTTGAGTGTGAACCAAAGGAAATGAGGTCCGGATCACTCTTGACCAAATCTGAATAAAATCTAAGCTAAAGTACCAAGGTAAAAGTAAAGCTCACCCTTGCTCGAAAGCCATTCACATCCGACTTGAGAGTTTGGTGTTCATCTCCCTTTATACCTAAAGAACCAGTGCTGTCTGCATCTACACACATTTCCATGGTCATGTGGCAGACATGACTAGACATCAGAGTATAGGGAATGCTGTTTACCTTCCCATTTATCTACTTGCAATGTCTTGGTTTTGAACTGCTAGGTTGGTAGGAGCTGGGACGGAGATGGGAGCTCACTCCATCATGCATCACTCAGGTATCGAACTACTGACCTGCCGAGCTTCTAGTCATCAAGTTAAGCATCTTAACCACTAAGCCATCACAGGCCTTCTTTAAAGCACTAAATCAACCTCCAAATCAAATCAAGAGATCTGTGAATATATGTGCTGGTTACCAGTGTGCCTCTGGGTGCAATTTAAGGTGCTGATGATTACCTTCAAAGAACTACATGATAGTGGGCCAGGATACCTAAGAAACCGCATCACCCCAAGAACATCTGTCCATCCCATCAGAGCAGACTGAAGAGGCTCTCTGAAGATACCATCAGCTAGAGAGGCCTGACTCTCTAGCACAAGAAGGAGGGCCTTTTCAGTGTCCGCTGTGGCCCTATGGAACCTCTTACCAACCGAGTTGTACATCCAGACAGAGCTGTTGTCCTTCAGGAAAGAGCTAAAAACCTGGCTGGAAAAGCAGGTGTGGGGCACTGGTGACATGGTGACTACCCACTGCTGGCTCCTATAGCATAGGCCTCTCCATTCTTTTAACCATTCTTTTAACTATATTTTTAAATAACTGATGAGGGGGTAATTTTAGTGTCTACTAAGGTTTTTTAAAAGGTTTTTTTAAAATGTTTTAAGGCTGCAATGTTTTATATTGCTGTTGGAATGCCACCCAGAGTCACTAATTCAAATTGTTTTTTTTAAATATTTTTTTATTAAATTTTCAAAAAGTAACATAAAAATTAACAAGACATAAGAAAACAAAAGCAAAATACATTTCAAATACAACACATAACATACAAATAAAATCTCAAAAGAAAAGATCAAATTACAAACAATAACAAATACAAAAAAAGAAAAAAGAAGAAAAAAAGCTCAATCACACTACGTATGTGATAGTGACATAATATCAAAAGTCTCATCAAATAATTCTTGACTTCACAATCTTTCAATTATCTTGCCATTTTAAATTTTTCTTATATACTATCTTATTTGATATTAGGTCTAATTATCCACATCTCCTCCTTATTTACTGGTGACATAAAACAAAAATCCAAAATAATAATACAAAAAAAATTAGGAATTAACACCCCCTTTGCCCCTTTACAAAAAAGAGGTGGTCTGATTTTTTTTTTCAGAAAAGGGGGGGGAGTGCGAGTGGCGCAAATCACCTGGTGCCCAAAAATGTGTTCAAGAAAACCACATGGGCATTGTATTTTTCAAGGAAACAGCATGGGCAGTGTATGAAAAAATCATCCTTCCTGAAGGGATACAGCTCTGCCTAGAGACACAGCTCTGGTGGCAGAAGGTTCCAAGGAGTCAGGGCTGACACTGAGAAGGCTCTCCTCCTGGTCCCAGCAAGATGTGCATCCCTGGCTGATGGGACCACCAGCGAGCCCTTATGGTCTGCCCTCGTAGGACGGGTCGAACACCTTGGGATGATGCGGTCTCTTAGATATCCTGGCCCACTGCCATGGAAGGCTTTAAAGGTCAAAACCAGAACCTTGAATTGCACCCAGAAACATACTGGCAGCCAGTGCAGCTCCCATAGCAGTGGGGAGGCACGGGCATAATGCCCACACCCCATCACTACCCTGGCAGCCATGTTCTGGACCAGCTGCAGCTTCCGGATGCTTATCAAGGGCAGCCCCATGCAGAGCACATTCCAGTAGTCCAATCTAGAGGTGACCTGAGCATGGGTGACCATAAGCAAGGAGTCCTGGTCCAGTAACGGGCATAATTGGTGAATGACACGGAGTTGTGCAAAAGCCCTCCTGGCCACGACCGCCACCTGCTCTTCAAGCAGTAGTCGTGAGTCCAGGAGGACCCCCAAATGACACCCCGGGTCACATTTATATGCACATTACTTTAACCAATGCTAAAAATAAGTGCTTCTATTGAACAATTATTAAGTACAGAGAGGTCTCCAATACAAATTCAGCTAAAATTAATTGTACTGAAAAATGTGTATTGGATTTTTCCACCTAACATTATGCTAAATACTACTACTAGTTCTATCTGTGATGTCCCTTCCCTTCTTTTATTAGCCTCAAAATTAGATATCCATCCACTTCTACTTCCATCCCACCCTTGTTCTCTACTTTAAATGCACTTAGTAGTGGAAGGTGTTGTTCATATTTACTAGTAAGTCAATCTGTCTTTCAGACATCAAGAAATGACCTCTTAAGACCTAAAGATTTATCAAGTCAGCAGTTTATTCCCTGAGGCCACCACCTTCAGCTGTTTCCTCTTCTAGTCACGTCTACTGAAGGACTTTGCAAGCCCCCACAAGGAAATGGACTAATCTACTTCTTTTAAAAGAACAAGAATGATACCTTTTTACTGACTGCTCTTTGTCTGTGAGATCAGAAAGCAAATAAAGGGAGAAGACTTCATTTGAGAATGCTTTTTCGTAATGTTAACATTATAAGTGACAGAGTTTGTGTACTGTCAGCAGGTGAGAGAGTATTGTTTGTTTACTAGAACATTTTTTTGTGTTTGTCTGTCTGCATCTATACAATACTGGAGTGCACAAATTTTTTTACTTTTAAAGCAAGAAATAAGCTCTTAGTTTATTAACACTTTCAGATCTATTTCTTTCTTATTTCAATCAACAACTGCACATTAGTTGGGTGTACATTTAATAATCCACAGAATTAACTCAGGATTCTAGTGAGTATACTATGAGTATGCTAAATCTTCTTCTTTTTTCTATATTTTAGCATATGAAATAAGAAGCATATAGAAGCCTTATTCTGTACAAATATCACCTGCAAATAAATTAGATTGAATAAGTAACTATATTGTAAAAAGCAAAGAGTATGTGAGACAGATAAAGCAAAATGAGTTTTGAACACTGACCAAATGAAGGAATATGGTGTATAAATTATGTTTGGATAAATTACATTGAAGAGTAAGACATATTATCTCCAAAAGGTAAATGCATATGGTTTAGTAGTTACTACCACAAACCACATCCACTTTTCCATGCTTTGAAAATGATTCATGCTAACCACTGTGAATATAGGTTCTATACATCTATATCCATTACATTATATTAGATCTTCAGGATCAATAGATTTACAAAAAGCAAAGCAATCACACTTATATACCTCCCCATAGCACTAGTGCTATGGAGTGGTATATAAGTGTGATTGCTTTGCTTTTTGTAAATCTATTGATCCTGAAGATCTTATATAATTTAATGGATGTAGATGTATAGAACCTATATTCACAATGGTTAGTGGGAACATTTTCAAAGCATGGAAAAGTGGATGTGGTTTGTGGTAGTTAGTACTAAACCAAATGCATTTACCAAGTTAATTAGCATTTTGCCCCCACACATGATGGGTACTCATTTTACCAACCTCAGAAGGATTGAAGGCTGAGTCAACCTTGAGCCCTGGTCAGGATCAAACTTACAATCTTTTGGTTGCAGGACAACAGGTTAACCATTTCACCACCAGGGCAAAAACATCAACAATATTCTGAAACTCATTTAATAAATCATTTGAAAAGCTTCAGTTTAGAGCAAGAGTTCCCAACCTATGGCCTGCAGACTGGCCCTGGCCCACAGCACCATTACATCTGGCATGTTGCTGCCACACCTTCACCCAGAAGTGGAAGTAGATGCATTTACATCAGACATAAAATGTATCCGCACATGTGTAAATGGACCGCAGCTGGTGTAAATGCGGACATGGGTGCATTTATGGATTGAGTAAATGCACCCACTTCTGGGGGGTATGGTCAGTCTCACTCAGCTGTTTGGGGTGTGTGGTCAGGCCTGTGGTATAATAAAGTTGGGAACCCCTGGTTTAGAGCATCTTGCAAAAATCAGGAAACTATTTGTGATTCCCTAGCCTAGCAGAAGACTATATTTGGTTTGGTGCTTTGTTTTGTTTTTGTAATGGAAGAAATAAGGTATTTTTTCCATGTATGTCCTGTTGAAAGGCTTCCTAAACAACAAAGTATCGGGGTGGTCAATAAAAATGCTATGGGTGTCATCCAGGCTCTGTCTTTAGCCTACGAAAAAGGTTATGAATTGCTTTTTTCTCCCACATATATCATAACATACCCCATCCATATGGGTACCTTCCCCTCTCTCAAATATTTTAGTTTTTAGATGGATGGAATCACTGCCATGGGAAGAGACAGGCAAGGAAGTCACACACACGAAAATGTGGATCAACCAAATGATTGCATAGCAATTCTGACCCCTGGAATTATATTTTGGCCAATGACAGACTAGACTATATTGATTCTTTTTCTGATTATTTAAACTTTTAAAATGTTTTGAGGCAGAGTGTGAAACATCAATGAGGTAAAGGTAAAGGTCACCCTTGCTCAAAAGCCAGTCATATCCAACTCTAGGGTTCAGTGCTCATCTCTGTTTATAGCCAAAAAGGCAGTGCTGTCTGCGTTTGCAGACGTTTCCATGTACATGCCTAGACACCAAAGTGCATGGAATGCTGTTTACCTTCCCACTGAAGTGGTACCTATTTATCTACTTGCAATTTTTTGCTTTCACACTGCTAGGTTGGCAGGAGCTGGGACAGAGACGGGCGCTCATTTCATCATGCAGTACTCAGGTTATGAACTGCTGACCTTCTGCCTCCCAGTCGATGTGTTAACCACTAAGCCACTACAGTCCTGAGACATCAATGAAATCCTGGACAAACTGCATCATTTCCTACACTCTGTTTTGAGGCAGGGTGTGAGACATCAGTGAAAAAGGTGAATAATGTGTTCTCCCAAAAGAAAGGATAGAATCTATGCTTTCAAAAAAAGGAAAGTAAATAGGGCTAGAAAGTGAATCACATTTATTTTTCTAAGGCTCACCAGTAATTTCACTTCTAGATTCTCATGCTTGAGCAAGGCTCACCCTAGTTGCTCTACCCTAGTTACAGAACTTCTGTCAATATTACTTCCTGAAACATGAGAGGGAGAGTGGTGTTGCATTCATGCCTTGCTTATGGCTGTGACAATAGGATCCTTACTCACGAGTAGGCCTATTTCCCTTCTGATTTGCAGCTCCCTGGATGGACAATCCAGGCATCAGATAAGGTAGCGTTGAGCCAAGAAATCACTCCAACTCTCTTCAGGCATTTTATAAGTGTACTAGCATATTTGTGCCCGGCCAGCCAGGCATTTTTAAAGTGTGTGTTGGTGATTAGGGGTGGTTTTGGGTGTGCACAACCACCACCACCCATACAATATCACTCCAACCACCAACACACACATTAAAATTTCCTGGCAAGGCAGGAGTGTTGTGTGTGTGTGTGTAGTGTGTGTGTGTGTGTGCGTGTGTGTGTGTGTGTGTGTGTGTGTGTGTGAGAGAGAGAGAGAGAGAGAGAGAAGCAGTGTGTGTGTGTGTGAGTGTGTGTGCGCGTGTGTTTTGTCCCCCAAACCCCTCCCCCAAACCCAGGGGACTAGGCAGAGAGAGGTTTCCCCTGCAGGACACCCCATTATTAAAGAGAAGAAACCACGCAGTTTCTTCTCTTTAAAAATGGAGTGTCGGGGGGGGGGGAGAGAATCAATCTCCTCTTCCAGGTCTCCTGTTTCCGGGAGGGTTGGGGGGACAAAAGGGGTCTGTCCCCACAACCCTTCCAGAGTCAGGTGACCCTGCAGAGAGGGGATCCCCCCTACAGGACACCCCATTATTAAAGAGAAGAAATCAAGCGGTTTCTTCTCTTTAAAAATGGAGTGTCTGGGAGGGGGTGGAATCAATCCACTCTCCCTGGTCCCTGGGGTTTGGTAGGTTGGGGGACAAATAGGGACTGTCTCCCCAACCCTCCTGAACCAATGGGGACCCAGCAGAGATGGGGAATCCCCCCAACTCCCCCCATATTAAAGAGAGGAAAGCAAGCGGTTTCTTCTCTTTAACAACAGAGTGTTGGGTGTTGGTGGTGGATTCGATCCCCTCTCCCTGGTCCCCTGGGTTTGGAAGGGTTGGGGGGGACAAAAGGTGTCTGTCCCCCCAACCCTTCTGGACCCAGGAGACCCTGGAGTGGGGATCAATTCCACCCCTTCCCAAACACTCCATTTTTAAAGAGAAGAAATCGGGTGTATGGGCCTGGTGTGGGAATCTTTGAATGAACCCAACGGTTAAGGGGGCTTTTTATAGTTATAGATTGAAAACATAGCAAGATACAGGCTACCGTCCATCAAAAGATCAGGAAGCAAATAGATAAAGCAGGCTGCTTGGGTGAGGGAAAGCCAGCCAGCTCCCCCCTTTCTCTCAAGGCCTTATATCTTGGCTGCTTGCAAAGCAGGCATTCCAGAGAGTGTCTGAGTAGCTGCTGTGTGTGTGTCTGCATCTTGGAGATATGTCTCCTCCCCCCTAAGGGATTCCAACCATTGGTGTTACAATAAGACATGTCAATCACACATTAGGTTCCATTTCTTCTTCACCACGAGGCAAAGAATGTTTACATTCTTTCTAACTCCCACCAATTTGAAATCACTATTTTGCAGAGGCTAAAGAACAAGGTATGAAAAAGCATAGGATATACTCCAGTATGTCACAATGGTTTCCTGTAGGCATCTGATTAGATATTAGGGAAACAAAACATTGGGCAAAATAGTCATTTGGTTTGATCCATTAAGGTTCTTCTTATGCCTAATGTTCAGCAGATCTCAGGAAACCATGCAGATTCATCAGCTTCTACCTCCTTCTGTAGTTTATGAAGTAAGATGCTAATTCAAGATGCAATGAGAGGAACACGTCAATCCCACACCTTCCATTATTGTTTTGCTCATGTGTGAGCAACTGGTCTGAACAAGGAATACTCTCCATACTCAGAAATACTTTCCATGTGAGTGAGGACTTAATTCCAGACTATGCAGAGAGAGGGTGAGGGGGAAAAGAGTTAAAATGCATCTAATATACCTGAAAGTCATCAATAGTTCAAAAGTAATGAGATAAACAAATAGATGCACAATTTAATTTCATTTTCATTTATTTATTTGGTTGCAAATTCACTATGAAAGTATTACTATTTCAAGCGGAGGCAGAAGTCTGTTGAGCTTACAAATTAAGAATCTTGGTATTGTTCAAATAAAAATGAATCTTTAATTTACAGCTCAAATAATGCTTGGCAGAAAAGATAATTGTGAATTTGCTGGACTCTATCCAGATAAGCTTCCTAAACCAAGTACTGTGGTAAGAAGTTTCCCATAAATCTTTTATATACTTCCTTACAAAGCACATATTTCAGCTTAACCATCTGACCAGAACATCTGTTATAAGCTCTTACGTTCTGGACCTTGATCTCTCTCTTCTTTCTAATAGATCCCTGAAATGTGCTTTTCAATGTTCAAGTAGCATTAAAGTAAACAGCAGATGTTCCTAAACATTAGGATGAATGTTTTCCTCTGTCCAAAGCTGCAAATCTTCCTTTTATTCCATACAGACCTTAAGGATATATCTAAGATCAGATGTGTGAGATAACTAAGCTATCTTAAAAGATGACAAAGGCTGACATGTTTCTGGCAACTAAACCTTGTACCCATTTTGTTTCAGGAAGTTCTATCATGGAAAAGAAATTAGATTTTGAACCTTCCGTCTCAAAAACAATGCACCATAATGACAAATAGCCTTTGTGTGACATAAGCATTCATCCCAAATTGATTAGCTGAAATCAGCTTTGCATCTATGTAAACAGGCAAAACCTTTTGTGGGATAACATAAAACCCATACAGAGACTAAAAGAAACGAGTGCAGCCAACTAGTCAGCCATATCTGTAGGAAATTAAGGTTTAGTCAATGTCTTCACGATGGATGCTGAAGCCAAGAAATCATATGTCAAATCTTAAACCATCCTGAAGGGTAATATAGAAATAAAATTCTGTTCTGCAGGGAATAAAAGGAAAACGGTATGAGAAATTTATAATTATGAGTAGGGATGCGGGTATATAAGTATAGCTGGTAGTGCTCCATCAAAAATCAGGAGAGAAATAGCAGTGGGTGCAAAGAGAACTAAGTAAGAGAATGACCCTCGACATCCTCTGAATGGATATGAACCTCAAGTCCACCAGCTCATATCCAGGAAGAGCTTTATGGCAAGAAAAACATTTTTGAGCAGCAAATCCAAATTAGAAGGAAGGAGCTCACTGGACATAGAATATCATTAAAGGAGGATATAGCTGAGGAACTCAACTTCCCCTACATCACATGGAGGACCCTGAATAGGCTGAGGTTTGGAGTCCCTAAATGAAAGACCAACATGCTCTAGTGGGGACTGCTGGTAGAAACAACACACTGTGTGAATGTGAAGAGATACAGAATCCGGCTCATTTGCTTGTCTGTCGGTTAATACCAGAAGCAATGTACCAAAGAAGATTTAAGTTTGGCTAATGACAAACCCAAGAAAGTGGCTTCTTTTTTGAAGTCCAAGGTTTGATCTGGACACACACAAAAAAAGTTCAGTTTACATCTTGCCCTACTGCCAATGAGCTCAAGGTAAGGCAAGATGTCCTCACTTTAGGCTAAAGACATCCTCTTAATGTAGGTGAAGCTAAGAAAGGATGACTGTTCACAGGGTGAGTTTCCTGGCTGAGTCAAAATTTGAACTCCACCCTCTCAAGTTCTAGTCCAACCCTGTAAACACTCTACCAAACTAGATCTCTTTTATTGTTCATTGCTCATTGATGTTTATACCTGGTGCTGTATTATCATGTTTGGGTGTTAACTGCCGAGAGAGTATGTGTTGTACTACTGGGTGGTATATAAGTTAAATAAAATAAAATAAAATAAAACTGTCTGTAGCATCTGGTCTAGCCCACATGTATCACCAAGTGCATCAGACAGTACACCCAGAGAGTTTTGCCAAATCCAGGATGAGTGCTGCAATAGACCGACATTTTCACATATACCTGTGCATCTATATCACACAGGCCTAAGGAGTAACATTTTGTTGATGAATCACTTTTAGAATTAGTTGTCCTAATGAGCTAGAATAAAGATTCCAATGGCAGTGTCTGTAATCTACTACCTTTTCAGTGGAAAGGTAGTCTCTTATGAAGAGACAAGAACAGTGAGAAAAGAGGAGAAAGGAACACATGGGTGGTTCATTTTGTACTGTCTCAAGCCAGTGCCTTCATTTGTGGATGAGGCATTATAGTGAGATGAAAACTAAGGAGACAGATAGTTAAGAGTCAAGAGACTGCGGGGAAATGCTAAGCACACTTCTGGCTATGGCATTGCATGTGTGTGCATGTGTGTGTGCATGTGCATGTGTGTGTTTGTGTGTGTGCATGTGTGCATGTGTGCGTGTGTGTGTGTGTATGTGTGTGTGTGTGTGTGTGTGTGTGTGTGTGTGTGTGTGTGTGTGTGTGTGTGTGAAAGAGAGAACATGAGGTGAGAACATATGCATTTGCATGAGAAAACATAATTAGAGAATCTGCATATGAGGAAAAAAAAGTAAAAACAGGATGTTTAGGATTTGTGGCTTAGTCCAGAATTGCATAGAGATGGCCACAGTCCATGACTTTCAAGAAGAAGCTTAGAAACACATTATGATAACTTATCAACAAGCTTCTCCCCTTGGTTGATTTAAGTATCTGGCATTCAGGGCTAGACTCTCCTGATTATGAAAATTCATTTAGAAGGACCTCCTGAAATTCTGCTAATCAATTTTGATGTAGACAGGAAAGTGTGATGTGGCTGGCTTCCTTGGAAAAGCATTTCCTTACGGCAGTTCAATTTGTTCACAAAAATAACATTCTGTATGCCTACAGAATTCCAACAAAACTACAAACTAAATCTCATTTGCAATCAGATGGAAGCAAGCAAGGAAGAAGTACAATACATTTGAGAAGAACAAACCAAGGGAAGCTTTGTTGTGAATGTGTTTACCATCATATTTTCAAGTTGCAATAAACAGAATTGGTCACTTGAGGGCACCAGCAAACATTTTCATGCATTTTCCAATGGTAAACATAATGATAGCATGTCACCAAGGAGCAACTGAAATGACTGATTTTGCAGATAAGATAATGTGTACAATAACTATCTGCTACTGATGCTAGGTACTAAATAATAGTACTGACTTTCTTTTTTAAAGTATCATTCTCCACTCTAACCTTAAGCTAATCACTAATTTTCACTTAAATCCCTTTGGACAAGTCCTCCCTCTGCTCAGATCCAACGGCAACTAGAGGCCTAACATTAATTTTAACCCTTCTCACTGGTTGTTCCAATGCTGGGGTGGGGAGTAGTACCTGTATCCTTTGAGGAAAGTGGGATGTAAATGTAATCTAGCTAAGTGGAAAAATCAACGGTTTGGTTACCTGCCTACAAAGCCAGAGATTGGGGTTTCGATTCACCACTGTGCTTTCTGGGAGAAGAGTCAGCCTATGTGGCCTGGAAAAGCTGCACAGTCTCAATGTGTGTGCACGCACGCAGCGAAGAAGGGGATGGTAAACCACTTCTGAGTATTCCTTACCAAATCAGAACCAACTTGTTGGCACGCAAAAACAATCCCAAAAACGAGCTACATATAATATAGTACCAGAAGAAGTAATTAGAAATCCAGACAAAGCTTTGCTTATCCTATTCTTTTTTGCAATCAATATGCAAGCGCGGCGCCAAAATGGCTGCCGCGCTCTTTGCGGGGGCCCCCCCACCGGACGAAGACATCCGGGTAGTCAGGGGGCGTGGCCAGCACCCTTATAAAAGGGGCGGCCACGAGGCAGCCGAGCTGCCATTTTGCGAAGCGACGGAGAGAAGTTTTTCCCCAATTGCTCCGTCGCCCTCTCTCCTTCCTAGAGGCAAGACCTTTCGTAGCGTCGGAGCAGAGGGATTCGCTCCGTTGCTTCCTCCTTGCAAGATTTGCTTTAGAAGCGACGGGGCAGAGGAATTTGCTCCGTCGCTTCCTCCTTTGTTAGCCTCTGTTGAGGCTCCCTTTCTGCAAGCTCCTGGATAGCTCAGTGGTTTAAGTTTTTGTCTTTAGAGACAAAGGTTGGGAGTTCGATTCCCCACTTTTCCTTTGCATCTTTGCGAGGGGCTTAATTAGGTCAGCAGTCTGATACCTAGGCTGCAGCCAGAAAGGTAGGTCTTTGGCCTCTCATTTATGCCTTCTTGAAAGAAGGCTTAGGCGGGCAGTGGTCGGGTCGGAGGACCGCGACTGCACCCCCTCGATAGGACCTCCAACCAGAGGCTCCCACCGGGATTGGTGGGGTAGGGCGGCTCAGGCTGTGGCCCGCGGCCCTCCGCCCTCAGACCGGCCCTACAGGGGCTTCGGCCCTCGGCCCTCAATCCCTGGCCATGGGTGTGGAGCAGGGGGGTGGGCCTGGCGCGGTTGCACAGCAGGGCTTCCCCGGCCCTTCATGAGCCGGAGTTTGGGCATGGCCGTTTAGGGCCTGGCTCTCAAGTAGGGACCCTGGACCATTGCCAGGTGGGCCGTCCGGCCCATCTGGCCCCACTTATGCAGGGGGTTGGCATGCATTACTGGCCCACGTGGTGGTGCTAGAGGCACCCCTAGGGATTGGCCATTCAGAGGATTCGGCACACGCCTGCCGGCTACGGGCCGGAACAATTGGGAGGGGGCCTGGCGCTGGCTCACAGCGCGTTTTGCCCGTTAGGGGCCGGGTTTCGGACAGGGCCCTATTCTGGCCCAGGTTCTCAAACTGGGGGCCTCTGGCGCTATACCGAGCGGGCCGTCTGGCAGGCCCCTTTCCGAACGTCGGAGCCCCTTTGTGTCTGCCGGCTACTTTGATCGCGGCCACTATCTACAAGGCGGCCGGCTGGGCCGTGCTTCTCATGACACGCCGGCCTGTGTCCACCGCTGTCTCGCGGCTCCCTGTTTGTCTGGATCTGCGGCGGGAGCGTATTGGAGGTCGCCCCAGAGCTCAATTTCGGTCGCGAGCTCCGACGCCCACCGTGGGCCGGAACCCCCGGTGGGGGCGGCTCACGGGGGTGCAACTTGTGAGTATTACGTTCAAGTTGAATGCACACACATCACAGTCCATTCCCAGTGGGGGCAGTGCTCTTGGCCTTGCCAATTTGAGGCTGGGGGACATCACTCGCCATCCTATACCAGTGCCCCTTGGTTGCATTCTGGCACGACGTTTGGGGGTGGGGGTTCACGCTCCCGGGGCAGCACGTGGCATCACAGGGGCTGTCCAGGTCCCACTGTGCATGCCCGCTGTACATCATGCTCCAGCATGGGCACTGCCGTCAACTGGTTATTCATGCCCCCCCTAGTGATCGTCTGCTCCAGATCGTGAGGGAAAAGATTTGGTGGGGGGGGAGTACGTGGATATATATTATCCCTATGAACTGAGACCCGAACGGGGATAGGGGGTACGGGCAGGACGATAGAGACAGAGTGTGGTCCCCCGTAGTAAGCCACCATGCACTGAGGCGTCCGCCCTCGGAACAGTGTTGGGCATCGTGAGGGCTGTCTGGATCCTGCTGCGTAGGCCCCGTTACACAGGACGTCCCGTCGAGGGCCTGGCTGATGATCGGCTACTACTGGCCCCGGTTGATTATTGGCCGCAGGCCATCAGGGGCAAGGGCCGTAGGGGGACATGTGGATGTTCTCCCTATTGAACCGCGAGCCCACTGGCAGGAGAGAGACGGATGGGACGGCTGAGGCAAAGATATGTCCCACTGTCGTTAGCCACCGAGCAACTTGGGGCCCACTATCCTGGTTGATCGGATGGGCCCATTACAGTTGGCTCATCGTGGGGGATGTGGACGAGGGTGGCTATAGATATCCCGAGAGAGGAGGGACGAGTTCTGTCACCAAGGGTGCTCGTGTACATCAGTACCACAGAACGGTGCCTGGTGATGGGCACCATGGTGGTCATGCTGAGCAGTGGGCTGTTCAGACACTGGCCCCAAGCAAACTGGTCGGACGGGGGGTTGCGGCCCGCCTACTGTGTTTGGCCTGCTCAGCTGACAATGTGTGTACTAAGCATCACGGTCGTGACCGACTTGTGCGCAGGGGCGATCAGAGCTCCCTCTGAACCACATATTCTTGTTGTTAGGCCCCCCCGCCCCTATTATAGTCAGCCTGGGGGGATGTCACTCTGTCTCCCAAGAAGCGAGGGGGCGGGAAACGTGCTGGGGGGTTTTCAATGGGGTTTTTTGTATCCATTCGGGGTACTGGGGGCCCCAGGGTGTTACTGACCTGATTCCCTTCCAGGGTAACGGGGAGGGGTCTCCACTGTCCACAACTAGGAAGCTGGGGCTACGAGAGTGGCGGGGGCACGTCTTGCAACCACCTTTCCTTAGTCCCCATGAAGCTCATACTCAGTTGGTCAAAGGGTGCATATCATTATCCTCCATTCAGCTTACCCTGGGGGTGCTCCGGGCTGGGATGCCCTTCCTGATGGCCTTGTTCAGTCAGGTACTCGTAGTGGCCTCTGCTGCTATGGGTGGGCGTGCCCACGCAATTCTGGTGCTGTTTTGGCACAGTGTGATATTCACTCAGCCTTCAGCTTTTGCCAGTGCATCCCACGATTTAGCCTTATTGGGTTTTAGGTGCGAGCGGAAATTTAATTAGATAAGCCTTACCCCCCTTCTGCCAGCGTTCATTCAGGTTCAGTACCCGACCGATATGGGACTTTCATTCAGTGGGCATCTGCTCACGGGTTGGGGTCTCGGTCTCCAGCCCACCGCCTCGACTCCTTGGGGTACGGGGTTAAACGGGGCTTGGACACGTGTGCGAGTCTCCTCATTATAATTCAGACACTCAGGTGGGACCTGGGTGTCCCCTTGGCGCCTGAATAGACCGAGGCCCCATCTTCTAACCTCACATTTCTGCCTTTGGCATTGATTGCCAAACATATAGTATGCCCTTCGGGATTGTAGTTCATTTATTGCCTTCTTATTTGGGGGTCACTGGTGGGATTGGACCTAGTGGTCTGCCTTAAGATATCTGGCGCGGTCGTATGCCGCCGGCCTCTCACTTATGGGGTTTACTCTAATGGTGGGTGCCCGGATTGCCCCCGTGATCACTGTGATAGTGTTTTTCCCCCTGTTTTGGGGAGCACTGCGCCTATGGTGCAAGGAGTGGGCCTACTCAGTGGTCCAGTTGCTGCGTGGCAATGCGGCAGTGGTGCGCATTGTCAACGCCCTGAAATGCTAATCCCCGGGCCCTGACTGTAGTTTGTCTATTCGTTTGCGAAGCCTACGCCGAAATGTGCTGTTCCAGGCCAGACATGTCCTGGGTGTGAATAATGACCTTATTGTGGCTTTTCCCCACCAGCGGATGGCCCGTTCCCGTGCTTTTATCCAGGAGCGGAGGAATTCCACTTGCCACTTTGGCCAATAGCTGGAAGTTAGGCGAGCTGAAGGGGACCGGACATGTCATTGGCACATCGCACGCGTAAGGCGTATCACTATGAGTTCATGTGTCACGTCAGGGATGGGTGGCCGCGAGAACGTGCCTGCTGCCCCTGCACGCGTCACTTTTCTGCCCAGCATTTTGACCCACCTCGCACGAGGTGGCATACTCATGTACAGATAGGTAGAAGGTGGCTCTTAGCCACACGGCTACTATGGTAGCCTTGGGGAGCGCTCCGCATCATTGCGAGGGTCCCAGAGTTGGTACCACATGTGTAAGGCGGAGGTGTCTCGTAGGGCACTGGAACTCGACGATGTCTCTGGCACATGAGTGGGCTCGAGTGGGGATGCGGTCCTCACGGGTTTTTCAGCACGGTAGGCAGTGGTGTATACTGCTACAAGACATTTGAGACATCTGTCCGGTTGGTGCCCTACAGGAGTTTCTTGCACTGCGTGGCACGCACCATGGCCCGTTTTTCTGTCACCAAGATGGGTCTCCCCTTACTAAATTTCAATTTTGGAAGGTGACCGGTAAAGCACTAGCCAGTGTTGGCCTCCCTGGGGCTCGTTACGGCACCCATTCTTTCAGGATAGGGGCGGCTTCTACTGCAGCTGCTTTTGGGTACTCCGGGGCGGAAATACGCCGCATAGGAAGGTGGGGATCACAATGTTTTCAGTTTTATGTTCGCCCTCTTCAACCGTGAGTACCAGTTTAGTCACTGCACTGTTTCTTCCCCCCCTTTTTTTCCATGACAGACCCTGGTGTCGTATTACACCGGTGACAGTATGGCTGGTGGGCCACAGCTACGTGCACAGGGCAGCGTCGTACGCTGCGGCGACAGAGTGGACCCCGACTGGGACTGGGTGCATCCGCATGTCTCAGATGGTATGGTAAGCGCGGCATGTTATGGCGGGAACTGTTGCCATTCCTTTTATCCAGCAGGAATGCTGACCCGCCAGATATTCTGATCATACACCTTGGGGGCAATGATTTGGGGCAGGTCACTGGCCTATCGCTGAAGCATGCGATTTGCGGTGACCTGGCTTACTTACATTATGTGTGGCCTGCCACAACCCTCATTTGGTCAGACATGGTACCACGGCATGCTTACAGGGGAGGGTTCGACCTCCGGGCCCTTGACCGAGCTCGTCGCTGCAATGATAATCCTCATTCACAAATATTACAGGATTTATTCACCCACCCCAGCATACAGTCTCTCTTGTACTCAGTATGGATATCACACTTAGAATGGATAGCCTTCTCAATACTTTAAAAGTGAAATTTAAGATGGGGGGTGGGGGGGGGAGAGGAATGTCTTCCTAGCCAATCACTTTAACAGGAGAATTTTGAATAGTTTATTCTGTAATATTAAACAAAATTGGTCTCGAAAATGTAGTGTGTCTTGTTTGGTTGCTGCTGGTTAGCCCCCTCCCCTTCTTTTTTCTTCTTCTTTTTCTTGTTTATCTCATGTATCTTATGCTATGGTTCATTTATTTGGATACTTACCTGTTTTGTTGATGTTCAGTGGGAAAGTTTGACCTTCCCAACTGTTTTGCCATATTTTCCTTTATACAACTGTAAAGACAAATGTGTATATTTGCTGCCCTAAAAATTAAAAAGCCATTTAAATGACTATCAAACAGGAAAAAACCTCTCTATAGATAAATTTATGCAAAGTAGTTTGTCAGAGCTGCCAAGTTTATTAAATGCTGGCAGAATCAGGATTCATGGAACATCATCTGTCTCAAAGGTCTAAGGGTTTTTGTTTTGCTCCTGTAGTAGCTTCAAATTAGATTCCACTACTTTAGGTATCTGCTTCAAGTTGTACAATCTACATTTAGATTGCAACTGAGTTGAAATCGTTCTGAATGCAGCGTACAGCACAGGCAGCCTACTGAAATTTATTCCCTGTGCCTGAAGAAAGAGGACAATTATTTTCTCATTCCAATGTGAAGACAGTACGGAGAATCTGTTACAGAGGATTCTGCTGCTTGAATCATATTCACTGGAGTTTTTGTGATCATATTTTTATTCATTAGCACATCAGACAGGGAAATGAATGTATATGATTCCCATTTTCTCTTCCTTGATTGCTAATGGACATTTTTCTTTGTAAAGTTAAATGCCTTTTCTGAGCTGCCTATCTAACATGACAAAAATTACTTAGGCAGCACAGACTAGGTATGTTTGCATTAGGTAGCAGATGAAATTTATGAGATTTCCTACCCAATTCCAAATTGCCAAACAAAGATATGCTATTCTAAGTCAGACCAGAAAATCAAAAGGCATTCCAATCAGAGGGACAGTTTTTCCTTAGGGAGTTTCCATTATTTTAACACTAATCTGTGGACAAAATGCCTTGTCTGTCTATAACTACCGTACATTTAAGATGTGTTGGTTGAGGTTTATATTGATTTGAAGTAAGACAACTATCAACATTGCAATAATTTTTTACTGCTTAGCAGAGATCAATATGGTTGCCTTTTTTGTCTTTTTGTAAAAAAATGTTTTTTTGGGTTTCAGGTAGGTTCAAGGTGCTAGTTTAATTATATATTATGTAATAAGTGACACTGTTTACCTATTTTTTGACATCTAGCAGATGTAAATTTTAATGCAGGTGCCAAGAATATATTTCCATGCCATACAAAGGGAAATCACAGGTTTCAGATATATTTGAGGTAAAGTTATGTCTCTTGCTAACTATACATTAAGAATACTGTTCATAAAGACAACTTTTATATTGAGAGATTACAAAGGTGGGGGATCTAAATTCCAGGGACATTCACATTAGCACTTCCGGAAGATTTTTTTCTTCATTCAGAAGCTGGAGAAGTTTACGTTTCAGCTGAGGAATGTTTCAGCTGAGAAACATTTGCCATGTGTTCAGATTTCTGGATGGAACCATGAGTGAGTATTGGGAGGGCAAGTGCAAGTCTGGCCAGGCTATCCTGCTATGGTAATAGAGTAGACCATACTGCCAGCGACTCAATGCCGAGCATAATGCAGCATTTAATTAACCTGACAACCCAGAGGACTAGCAGCCTTGGTGAAGTCCACAGGGAAGGGTGATGGTCCCCAAGTGGATTAAATCCCACTCAAATCCATCTTGATGGATGGCAGCAGCATGCCAAAAGGGCTCAGGACCAGAAAGTGACTTGTGGAACTGGATCAGTGGTATGGGTTTCATGGTGTGATGTGGAAGGCAGATGAAAGGCCATGATATTATATTTGCAAGACAGTCTTCATGGCTGATTGCCATGATGATCACCAATATTCAGAATCAGATATGGCACAAGAAGAGGAAGTGTCAACACTTTAATAAACATAACCATCAAAATCTGCAAGCAATTAAAAATTTGGGAAATGCCTGAATTAGAGCAAATTCTAGCAAACCAAATCAAATCCAAACATTTTTGAAGATTTGCTCGCAATTTGGTTTTCAAGTTATAGAAAAGTATGGACAATGTGTTCTAAATGAACTATTTTCTTCAAATGTTCTGCATATAAGTAAAACAACAGAACATGTGCTAGGTATCCGTCTGAAGAGGAGACATGATAAAAGTGTTTTATTGGAGCAAATAGCAGGAGGGTGAAGCATCTGGTGCTTTCCTTTTAAATATTCATTGTTCATGTCCAGTCTATATTCCACAGCCATCCTCCATTCCTGTCCTATTTCACTTTTTTCCCTTGGATGTTGACAGAGGTGAACAAAACATAATTTATTTTCATTTATCGTAATTATTAGACCATTGCACCTATCTTGCATGTGTAATATTTTTATGCAAATGGACCTGTTGGGATCTGGATTGGTGGACTTTAGCAACACTTCTGCCCAAATTTGAGCACTTTTCCTCGGCATCTTCAGGGTTTTATACCTATCCTTGTATGATATCAATGTTTACTAACTACAGCTATTGTATTTTGTATCTCATTTTCATAACAACTTGTAAAAAAAACTCTCAAAAATAATGACCATGATTTCGGAAAATGTCCTGAATATATTATTCTGAATTATGAATCTCTTCAGGATTCCTTGCCTGAGAAGGGTTAACTATCATTTCAAATTTTGTCCAATTCTGATAAGAAATAATAATATGTTTGGACATTGTAAAACAATACAGAACAGGATCTGTCCACTACAAATGGGAAGCATAAACATTTGGATTTCTGAATCAAAATTCTTAGTCACACCCATATCCAAAGCTGTTGGAGCCCAACCAAATTGTTTTCTAAATCACTGAACTAAAATCAAAACTCATTCTAGTGGTGGTGCATACCCCTAATGTGTAAACAAGTAAGCAAGTAAATACTAACAAGCAGGCATTCACTTTCTGCAATTTAAACATGTTTGCCAATGAAAATCTTACAAATGATGTTCCTAACTAGCATATCGTATTAATGCATGTAAATCCTATTAGCTGTAATGGGCATAATAGATGTAAATCTTCCAACCACACAAAGCCTTTCATCAGTGTTGCTTCCTTAGCAAATGTATGTTAAGGCAGGATCCTGGTATTAAAAACCAACTCATGATCAATAATGACAGACAGATTTAGTGTTGCAGATGGCAGCTGATTTGCTATGAAACATGCAAGGAATGAAATGAACAGACAAAATATACATCTGGGCCTGTTCTTAGTCCGAGCTGAATGAAAGTCTTAGCAGCAGACATGTCTAAGAGAAATCTCTGCTTTGGTAAGTTTTACTTTCCTGATAACTTTCAACAAGAAGTTTACCTAGTTTTAACATCTAGCAAATGAAAGGTGTCAAGATCATATTTCCTTTCCATACAAAAGGAAATCACAAGTTATTAAAGGGTGTGTAATTGCTTGTCAGTTCAAGGCATTATGCACTAACCCTTAAATTGTATCTCCAGCTATGGAATCCATTTTCATTTATGACACTTACAATCAGTCAGAGAAACCAAACTATATTTCCAGTTTACCTGTGAAAATGCTTAGCATATAGATTCCTTGAGCAAATAAGCATTGCCCTATGTACCACTTCTCTCTGCTGTGTCCTGCTTTTATACGTCCTACACTTTCAGCATTGCATGCCATGATAATTGTACCATGTTGCTTAATGACAAGCATTTTGCTTTGCTTTGTTACCTTCAAATTTGACCTTTGGAGATAACTGGCTATTGTAAACAACAAGGGGGATTTAATGGCGGGGGTGAAACCTAAGGAGATAGTGCCATTGGGATTCAGACACACAGACAAACCTTTCCAGTAAAGTATTATTTGAGGAGCATGAAATTAATATCTACGTCTAGGATAATGGCCAAGATATATCTAACAGGGGACACTGAAAGTTAGAGATGGGATTGCAAGGGTCTCCATGAGAGCAGTGAGCACTCTGGCCTCTCAGCTGTGCAATTTCTTGAGCCATGGCTAGCCCTCAGGCTGCCTGCATGCACCTGCCCATGAGTCTGCCTTTCCATTCCACCTATGCTTTCATGCTCATGCTAGAACATGCCTCTAGGATGAAATTACCTGGTCAAGATCCAGCCCCCCTCACACCTGCTCTTTTTTATAATAGGTGTTCCAAGCAGTAACCTGCTCCCTAGCACTTCAGGGCATTTGAGGACAATATCCTATCCTCAGACCAAGGTCTGGATTGAGGTACCATTCACTGAACCCATCAATTCAGAATTGTGTGGTGACCCACCCGAGAGGGCGCTACACAAAGAGTCTGTTCGAGGAGAGTTCATATATCAAAGTCCAAAAAGCAAGCCAAGGTCTGTTTACCAGTAGTCAGAGCAAGCATCTAACCCAGTGTCGGGCATCAGCCGGTCCGCCCCGGTCAGAATGGAATGGTAAGAAACCTGGCTGACCATGCCCCCTCCCCTCCCCACCCCACCCACCTCTTCCCGGGAGAGCGGGCGACCCAACAGCTTTGGCGTTTCATTCTCCTCTGGAGCTGCTGCAGGTGCCGCTCGGGTGGTGGTGGAGGTGGTGGCATGTGTGCGCCTGGCCCTGGGGAAGAGGAGGGGGAGCTGACGTCACGCGCCACCCAGGAGAGATCATCTGTGCGCCCCGGCTGCCACTCTTTGCTGCCTCCTTCTAGCAGCAGCAGCAACTTTCGCAATGTGGACCTATTATTCCTGCAGGAAGAGAACTTCCTGCAGGATGTCTGTCTGACTCTGGGCATTGTGAGAGTTGCCCTGCCTGGATGGACACCTCTCACAATGCCCAGACAAACATCCTGCAGGAAGTTCTCGGGGGGGGGGGGGGTCTGTGTGTTTTTTCTGGTTTCTTTTTGGCTGTTTTTGTGTTTCATTTTTGGATTTTTGTGTGTTTTTGATTGTTTTTGGTTTGTGTTTTTGTGTTTATTTTTTCAGGGGGGGGCTTTCTTTCCTGCGGGCCATGCTGGCTGGCCCGTGGGAAGGAAGGGCAATGGCAGGGAGGCTTTCTTTGCCACGGGCCATGCTGGCTGGCCTGTGGGAAGGAAGGGCAGCGGCGGGGGGGGGGGGGGTTACTTGTATTTTTCGCGCACCGGCTGGCCCTTTGAACAGAAGGGCAGCAGCAGTGTGGGTGTGGGTGTTTCCCCATGGGCCATGCTGGCTGGCCCATGGGGAAGAATAGCAGCGGCGGCGGGCGTTTTTTTTTTAACTTCTATTTTTCGCACACCAGCCGCCTCAGCGTTCTGCTCGCTAATGGCACGCAGGACGCTGGGGCTTGTAGTTTTGGCTGCATGTGTTTGCTTACTGCAGTGGTTTTTCCCCTGCGGCTCTTTTTGATTGGCTGCGGTGCGTTTCCGAATGTTCCTTTTGCCGCGCCGCTCAGCCTGATTGGCTCTGGCGTGGCACGGCGCCAGGAACGTTGGGAATTGAAGTTCCCTTTTTTTGTTTGCGACTGGGGGGCCTCCTGCCCCCTGGTCGAAAATTTCAACCCAACAGTTACCTGTGAACCGGGTTCGGGCGAGTGAACGGAGGCCCATTACGGGCTAGTGGGGCCTGGTGCAACATCCTTTGTCACATTCCAACAGTTAACGCACCATTTTAAAGGTATAGATGTGTATTGCCACCCCCTCACCGAAGCGACTATGGGTGGCTCATAAGTAAAGACATAAAAAAAACATTAAAAACATCCATAATAAAATCATTTAAACTTTCCCCATTATCAATTCATCAATTAATTAAAATGCAATACACATAAAAACCTTGAGCTAACAGTGTCTGCTCAGGTGACTAGTTGCCTGTAAGTACTAAAGCACCTTAACCTTTTATTTTGTATTTAAGTTATTCCTGACTGTCCATAGTAGTTTTTTTTCTAATTTATTACATTAATTGTTGCACATAGTATAAATTGCAGCAGGTTTTTAAAATCAAAATTGTTAAAATAAGCAACAATGAGAATCAAATATATTTTGAGTAGTTTTACTAGAGATATAATAGAGCAATCCTCTTTCTAATTCAGCCAAGACTGCATTACATTGCTTTTTGTTATCATTTCAAATATTTTATAATAATCTATCTTGTGTATTGTCACAACTCCACAAGGGGGGGGAGAGGGGTGCTGGGTCAATGCTCCCCTGAAATTTCTTTTTTCTCAGGCTTCAGGGCAATTACGGACTCCTTAATATCTTGCCCTGGAACTTTGTGCATTCTGTCTGAGTCAGCTCTTCCTTATCTCCCCTCTGGTACCCTCTTCAAAGATGAGGTGTGGAAGATTTCTCTGGTAGCATGTAGCAGTAATTGTAAGCAGGAACAGGTGGTGTTAAATCCCATGTTTTACGACCACACCAAAACTTGGACACAACACTTCTAAATGTCTTTAGAAAAGAGACCTTGTGTGGCCTCCGCATTTATTTAATAAAATAATGTCCATAAGGTAAATCGTAGCTTCAACAAGCAAAGCATAGTGATGGCTCAATAGCAAATCCAGTTCAATAAATCCAAAGTAAAATGTCCGATTTCTGGATCCTGCTTCTAAGCTAAAAGGTTCTAAAATAGCTCTTGCTAACTATCTATTTCCTAGGCACGCAAAGCCTATCAGTATTTAAACTCTGGGAAACAAAAAAAGTGATAGTTTCTAAATGCTGCTTCTTCAAGCTGGAAATATTTCTAACAATCAACTCTGGGAAAATGACAAAGTCCCAGGAAACTGGAAATTCAGCTAAATCCCAAACTTGAGGTTTTTTTTTTTCAAAGTGTCGCTGCTGGGAAAATGACTAAGTCGAGCTGTGTCTCTCCGACTTAGACAATAAGAGTGGCCCTGAAGGCCACATTCCTTCAAAGTCCCATCCTCCAATCCTCCAGGTGGTGGTTCAAAGCTTCCAATGGTCAGTGACTCCTCTCTGTCTGTCTCCTTCCTCATCTCCTTTTTCAAGCCAACCGGGGGTCCCTTTTTATCCCCAAAAGGTGCCTTATCTCCCCCTTTAGGAAAGTCGTGTCCTTGGAATTAGATCATTATTTCGGGGTTACCCATCCCCCACCTTCAAAGATAGATACTTATCGGTTATGGGCTTTCTTATCAAGATGGGCCAGATCTTGGCAAGAAGCCTAGGGATTATTTCCCCAATCCCCCCCCCCTCTCTTTTGGGTGGATGAACCCTAGAGTTCAAAGTGTGTGAACCTGTACCGAGGTGTCCATGGGTAAATTCTTCCCTTGATGATTTCAAATGCCAGTAGGGGCGTTCATCTAATGATCCTCTATGGAGAATTCTAAATACAATGCAAGTCAATGCAAGTTCCATTTCACAACTTAAATGGAATGATTAAAGTAAATAATTCTAATACATCTGTAACTTATTTATATGGCTATTTCATTCAAATTCCTTTACATTTGTAAGGGACTAAATAAATGTTTTAACAATATCTTTAACCATAGCTGATGTACCTCTGTTTAACAAGCAGTGTAATAACTAAAGTCAAATACATGTTTTAATTGGTGATTTCATTAATTTTCTTAGTAAAATATTTCAAGAACGTATTTTCTTTCTTCTTCTTCATGTACTGCAAAGGGTATGGTTCACAAGTAATATTAAGTCTTCAGTTATTACATTAAATTAATATTCTTTTGAAGCATCAGAAACAAGGGATCTGTTGAGTAAAAGTCTGTTGATTTTAACCAAGCTTTATTTAAAACCAAGACCTAAGAGATTATACCTCTGTTTCAGGGAAACCACTGTGCAGCTTGGAAAAGCTGTGCCACTAAGAGCTTAAAGCTTTAGCTATCTGAAAAATGAACAGCTAAATACTTAGAGCTTAGGAAAGGCAGGGATAGATTGTGGTCTGACTTGTGCTGGTTGCTAGGATTTTTGAAAGTAACACTGAACTAGCTGGATGATAGACTGAGCAATATATTTTCTTTTTTTGCCTAAACTATTCATAGATCCTATTTGATATAACATAAGCTTTCTTAAATTTCAGGTGAATGTTACATAAATTGGTTGATATGGGGAGAATATATCACAGAAAGCTGAAACAGACCACTCTATTTTCATACCCTTGGTTTTCTTACTTAATATTATAGCTGTCCATCTAAATAATTGGTGGCCAAACCTTTCAGGCCATGGGCTGGTCATGTGATTGATCATGTGGTTCCTCACACCAGAAGCAGAAGTAAAATGCATCCACACATGTGCAAAACACTGTTGTAAATGCACCTGCTGCTGTCACAAACACATTTATGACTGCCGTGGGTGCATTTATGCTAGCATTTTGCACATGTACAGGTGCGTTTTACTTCTGCTTCCAGGGGCAGCAAGGGCAGCATGGGCCAGATGAATAGGTGCCATGGGCAAAATCTGGCCCAATGGCCATAGTTTGGCCACCCCTGATGTAAATGCAAAAATAAAATATAAGAAGGTTTCTTTTTTTATTGCATTGACCATCCTCTCTGCAGCAAAAAGAAATTTCAACAAATAAAATCCACCTTAACTCAAACAAAATTAACACATAAATTAATTGTAAATTGTTTGAGATATTGGAGGTCTTATTTTACACATTTCATTGTGGGAAAAGTTACACACTATCCCTGAAGATGAAGAGATGGCATTATAAGTTACTGAAAATTGAGTTTTTGCTATTTCAAATAATGACCTGTACAAAGAATGCATTTAATAAAACTCATACATTTGAGAAAATAAGCTTGATAAAGGGCTGAGTATTAGGGCCATATACAGTACATTCATTTCAGATCAAATGAAAAATGAACTGCATGAGTGAGTGAATGTGTTGCTTTCTTTCATTCTTGCTGCCACCATCCCAGCCTCAGCCAAATAAATTGACTGACAGGAGTAAATTGGAAGGGAATATTTTGTTGTAATCTGGGCTAGAGAAGAAAAAATAGTGTGTGGAGAGAGAAGATTGACTTGATTCATAATACAGTACTGGCACACTGATCCCATTTATATGGCTATTGTATCACTATAACAAGCAATTCTAAGGTATAGCAATATTAGTTTATTCCAGTAAAAAAAAGTCTGATGACCATAAAGACTGAAAGGTAGTTTTTGATATAAGCTTTTATAGAGTGTAGCCCACTTCATATCTGGAGGATTAAACTATAATTCACAAAAGATGCTGAATAGTCTGTAAGGTGCCATTTAGACAGTTTATTATTATAATTATAACAGGCTGTTATAATATACAGCTCAATGTGCAAAGAGTGGCCAATATGAGAATGCAAGCCTAATTAAAGATGTTAAAAGTCAGATAGGCATTACAAATATTTACTAAGGTAATATAAATTGCTCAAGAATGAGTGCAATTTTCTCTTGACTACCATATATACCTGAACTAAGCATGCACATAGTGGTGAAGTTGATGTAGTGATGGACTCAGAGGTGCAGTGGACATTGCAGGCGCACCCCCCAAAGAAGGACTCAGACACCGGTATATGTGGATAACGGCATTGGGCCACATTTATTGAATCATGCCCTAGTCCGAATTATAACTTTCAATTGGTACTCAGCCAATTATAATTCTTAAGAGAAGCAGGCCACAGTAACACTGGTAAGGTTCCTCCCAAAATTGCCAATGGCAATTGGCTACAATGTATCCATTTGTATCAATTTGTTTGTTGAGACAAACAAATTGTTGACCGTAGTAAATAAACTATCTACTGACCCCACCCTCTGACGTGTATCCGTAAAATCACGGGGTGATGCATGCTGAATAGCTCCTGCCATCACCCCCTTGCCTGGTTCGTCATTGACCGGTCAACGTTATTACACCTGTATCTGTCTAAGTGTTGGCCAGTCAATTGCGAACCTGCCGGATACCTGTGGGTCATCAATATTTACCTTACCAGTGCTACCCGCCACACGGGAAGGCATCCATGATGACTCACCCCCCCCCTCCAAGACCATCATCTCGGTCGCCAGGCCTGCTTGCATCACACCAAGAACAAGGTACATACCTCTAGCCGACAGGTGGACCCCTTCTCCCACTTACCAGCAAAATTTTGTCTAATCCTATCATCCGGTATCCAATGGCCGTCCTACAGCCATGCTCAGAACGGGATGGAGCCACAGCCCCGTCCGCTGACTGCCGGAACAGTCCGAACTAGGGAGATCTGCATCTCCCCTAAATTGGTGTCTCGGCACGATGTTAGACCATAGCGACCATATGTAAGCCATACGTGATATAAAAAGCCAGGTCACAGCCCCCCGACGGTTTAGTAACAGCAGTGATCCGTATAATATCGCTGCCGCCGGGGTGACTGTAAAACATAGGGTGGTCCAGCATCCCTATCAGACAGCAGGAATGGCCTCAGTTCCCGCCCCCATGTGCCGCGCATACCATACCACAGCATACGTGCGGATGCACACAGCCCGGCCCGGGTCCACTCTCTGTCGCTGCAGCATATACCGCTGCCCAGTGTACATAGCTGCGGCCCACCAGCCCCCTGCCACCGATGTGTCGAGACCCCAAGGATCTGTAAAAGAGGAGAAAAAAGGTGAAGGGCATAAACAGGTACTCATACAATGAGGGGACGTACATATCTGAAATTGCGTGTAGACGCATATCCACCTCGGAGTACCCCAAACGTAGCCGCGATCAGCGCGATGCCTACCTTAAGTAAATGGTGCCAAAACGGGCCCCACACCGCGAAACGCGGCAACGGTCACCCTCAGGGACTGTACTATGGTAAGTGTAGACCCATCCCGGAGGCAGAAAACAGGCGGGGGCGCACAGCAGGCACTGTCGAAAAATCATGTAGGGCACCAACCGGACAGATGTCTCGAAAACTTAGTAGCAGTATACACCACTGCCTACCGTGCTGAACCACCCGTGAGGACCGTATCCCCACTCGAGCCCACTCATGTGTGACAGAGACATCTTCGAGTTCCAGTGCCCTACGAGACACCTCCGCCTTACAAGGTGGTACCAACTCCGGCACCCTCTCACCGATGCGGAGCGCTCCAAAAAGGCTACCGTGGTAGCTGCATGGCTAAGAGCCACCTCCCACCTATCTGTATCTAAGTAATGCCAGCCTCGTGCAAGGTGGGTCAAAAACTCTGGGAAAAGGAGTGACGCGTGTAGGGGCCGCAGACACGTTCCCGTGTGTACCCCTCCCCAATACGACACATGAACTCATAGTGATACGCCTTACACGTGGGAGGTGCCAATGACATGTCCGGTTCCCTTCAGCTCGCCTAACGTCCAGCTATCGGCCAAACGTGGCGAGTGGAATTCCTCTGCATCCGGAGTAAGGCACGGAACCGGGTGATCTGCAGGTGGGGGAAAGCAGCAGTAATATCATTATTCATACCTTGAACATGTCTGGCCTGGAACAGCACATTTGGGCGTAGGCTTCTCAAAAGAATAGACAAACTAATGTCACGACCCGGGGGATTTGCATGTCTGCGTGTTGACAATGTACACCACTGCCGCATTGTCACGCCGAAATTGGACCACTGAGTAGGCCCACTCATTGCACCATAGCAACAGTGCTCTCTAAAAGGGGAGGAAACGTGATGAAGGTGATCGCGGGGACGATCCGTGCACCCACCCTCGGAGTAAACCCCATAAGTCAGAGAGCCGGAGGTATCTGACCGTACTAGATATCTAGGGCAGACCACTAGGTCTGATCTCCCAGAAGAGACCCCTCTAAACCCAGGAGTAATTTGAGCCAGAGCAAACAAATTAAGGGGGGCAATGAATTAACCACGATTCCCAAAGGCACACTTTATGTTTGGCAATCAATGCCAAAATCGCCATGGACATCCAAGCCACAGTATCAATGGTTAACCTGGATGCCCGCGTGACAGCATCAAGGCAGAAATGTGAGGTTAGAAGATAGGACCTCGGTCTATTCAGGCGCCAAGGGGACACCCAGTTCCCACCTGAGTGTCTGAATTGTGATGAGGAGACGCGTACACGTGTCCAAGCCCCGTTTAACCCCGGACCCAAAGTCGTCGAGGCAATGGGCTGGAGACCGAGACCCCAACCTGTGAGCAAATGCCCACTGAATGAAAGTCCCACATCGGTCGGGTGCTGAACCTGAATTAACGCATTCAGAAGGGGGTTGGCCTTATCTAATTAAAATTCCCCTTGAAACCTAAAAACCCGATAGGTCTAAATCATGGGGTGCACTGGCAAAAAGCTGAAAGCCGAGTGCATATCACACTGTGCCAAAACAGCACCAGAATTGCGTGAGCACGCCACCCATAGTAGCCGAGGCAACTACGAGTACCTGACTGAACAAGGTCATCAGGAAGGGCATCCCTGAACGGAGCACCCACAGGGTAAGCTGAATGGAGGATTATATGACATTCGCCCTTTTTCTAGCTCAGTATGAGCTTCATGGGGGATACATTCGACTAAGGAAAGGTGGTTCCAAGAAGGGCCCCCACTACTCTCATAGCCCCCAACTTCCTTAGCTGTGGACAGTGGAGCCCCCTCTCCATTACCCTGGAAGGGAACCAGATTAGTAGCATCCTGGGGCCCCCAACACCCCCGAATGGATACAAAAGCCCCATTGAAAACCCTCCAGCAGGTTTCCCGCCCCATCCCTTCTTGGATGAACTGAGTGACATCCCTCCAGGCTGACTATAATTGGGGCGGGGGGGGGGGCTTATGACAAGGTTAGTTGGTTCAGACGGAGCTCTGATCGCCCCTGTGCACCCCCACCTCTGCCCCGAAACCCACCAAACCGCAGGCACACGGAGGCGGCGTGAGGGCCAGCGCAAAAAGGGGGCACTAATTCGGTAACGACCATGGTGCTTAGTACACACATCGTCAGCTGAGCAGGCCGAATACAGTAGGCGGGCCGGAACCCCCCGCCCAACCAGTTTGCGTGGAGCCAGTGTCTGAACAGCCCGCTGCTCAGCATGACCACCATGGTACCCATCACCAGGCACCAGTCCCGTGGGACTGATTTACACGAGCACCCTTGCTGACAGGACTCATCCCACCTCCCCTCGGGATATATATAGCCACCCTCGTCCACATTCCTCACCATGAGCCAACTGTCATGGGCCCATCCGATCAACATCAGGATGGCCCAAACAGGTCAAGCCCTGCGGCATACCACAATACATACAAGGTATGCCGACAACCAGTTGGCCCCCAAGGTTTCGCGACCGAAATCGAGCTCTGGGGCGACCTCCAACGCACTCCAGCCGTGGTTCTGACAAACGGGGAGCTGCGAGACAGTGGCGGGCACAGGCCGTAGTGTCTCGAGAAGCTCAAGCCAGCTGGCCGCCTGCTGCATAGCGGCAGCAGTCAAAGTAGCCGGCAGACACAAAGGGGCCTGGTAGATAGGGAAGGGGCCCCCACCCACTGGATAGCTAAGGATGCCTCCAGCACAGCCAAACGTGCTAACCAGGCATCCCCAGCCACGAAAAACCCCTAGTAGGTGGACCAGGTGGGCTGGACGGCCCGCTAGGTATTGGGCCAGAGGCCCTAATTTGAGAGCCTGGGCCAGAATAGGGCCATGCCCAAAACTCTGGCCCCTAATGGGGTAAAACGTGCTGTGAGCCAGCACCAAGCCCTCCCCCCAATCGTTCCGGCCCATGGCCGGCAGCCGTGGGCCGAGGACCGGATCCTCTGAAGGGCCGGCCTGGGGCTGAAAACGGGAGCTCATTCTGTTCTGCAGTACACAGGAAGTGAAACCACTGACCTTCCACTTCCCAGTCAGCGTCTCAGGCACTTAACACTCCGTGTCTTAGCCACTTGAGCCACCGCGATCCCCCTACGAGCAAGAAAACACCATGGGGAATCAAACTCCCAGCCTCTGACTTTGCAGCCAGATTCCTAAACCACTGAGCTATCCAGCAGTTCTGCTCGGTTACAGGCAAAGAGGAAACAAATAGGAGCGAAATCAAGCCTCTTGCAAAGAGGCAAGCCAAGGTAAAAGAAGCCTCGAACAGAGGCTGAGAGAGGGGGAAGTGATGGAGCAAATTTCTCCGCCCCGTCGCTTCTAAAAGCCAATCGAGCCTCTAGCACAGAGGCGAGAAGAGAACGAAGCCTCGAACAGAGGCTAGCAAAATCAAGCCTCTTGGAAAGAGGCGAAAAGGGGGGAGGGAGCGACGGAGAAAACTTCTCCTCTCCGTCGCTTTTCTAAAATGGCAGCTCGGCTGCCTCATGGCCACCCCTTTTAAAGAGGGGTGGCCACGCCCCCTAACTCACCCGGATGTCTGAGTCCGGGTGGGGTGGGGCCGCAAAGAGCGTGGCGGCCATTTTGGTGCCGCGCTTGCATTGTGGTAGAATCGACATAGTGATGAACTCAGATCTGCCTTGAGAGCCACACCTGGCAATGGAAATTCACTGGGGTGGGTGGCACTGAAAAATCCACTCTTCACAATTTATCTGAGGGTTGCCACACATTGATTTCAACTTTACCTCACATAACACAAAAACATGTATGATACCACAGTGTTAGATCCCTGGAATCTTTGATCTAATAATTCAGTGACAATTTCACCAGCCAGCAAATTACAGATTTAATCTTCTTTTCAACCCTTCACAACCTACAAGAAAAGTTGTGTGTGTGTGTGGGGGAGCATTAACCTATGTCCTACAACTCTTACAGCCTTAGAATAAAAATGAGGGTGTTTTAAAAAGTCAAGGTCATTTATTCTCATCAGGTCCAGATATCTTACCTTCCTATACTGAAAGGTTTTCTGTTAGATCAAGATTATTTTTTAATTCAATATTTAACACAAATGAAGCATGCACTGTGTTTGCCTGGATCTTGACCCTCGCCTGTAGCTGCATGAAAAATGAACCTTGCTTGACATTCCTGTCAATATTATTTCTGCATAAGTGTCAGCAAGACCCTTGTTGCTTTCTTAGCTCTTCTGCTCTAAAAATATTTGTCAAGGACTATTTACTAAGTCTGATTTATGGCATGGGTTTGCTTGTGAAAGAGGTTTTCAAGGAAAGAAGACATGGACCAAAATTTATTTATTTATGACAATATTGCTCACATGGCCACCTAATGCATTGCAGAAAATGGTGGTTATTTACTCAATTTCAGGAACATGGAATGGATTAAGTTGCCAGTCAATCTTTTTAAATAAAATTTAGATTACTTTCTTGTAATCATTTGTGTAACTAAGAACAGACATAAAAAAGTCCATGGGGTCACATTAGCAGTCAATGTGAAATTACCAGAAAGCACCCTGAATATTTAAGCTGGGACAGTGTTCTCTCCAGGCATTTATTATAGCATACATCTCCATAGCATCCACGTGTCAAATCATTTAAGCAGATACTGGATGGTTTTGATCTAACTGTTTCCTATGGGGCTTTATAACTTAATACTGGAATGTAATTATGGAATCCAACAAGCCTGGAACCATCCCCTTAACCTTGTCAGTCTAAGAAAATTGTGGGCACAGTGCTGTTAATGGCCTTTATCATCAATGAATTACTCGCTTGCTTGAGGGTTTTTGAGAAAAGCAGCTATCTTGACCTCCTGTCTCAATTCACTTTTTTTTCTAGCCAACATGACTTCTTTTATACGAAGCAAAATATAGCTCATGATTGTCCAGTTAAATATGATGTAGTGTTTCTTTAGATTTAGCAGATAGAATGGCATAGCCAGCTGGACCTATTCACAAGAAGTGACAAACTCTGTACTTGTTATGTTTCCCTTGAAACATACTTCATGCATGTAGGGAAACTTGTATGTTTCCCTACATGCATGAAGTAATACAATCATCAATATGAAATTTCAAAATTAAAAATGGTCTTAGACAGACTTGATCTTTGTAAATGAATTTCTCTATTTTCTATTCAATGTTACTGAAGCGCTTTAATTTTTCTTCAATGTATCTTATATGCCCAATTTTTTTACATAGTGCTTCCACAGGATGCTGTCCTATATAATACAACCTGCCATGAGATTGAATAATTAAACAACCAAGTACTTAAAATAAAATAAGATCACATGTCTTGAGCTGTTCCTGCTCAAGACTGTTTGTTGCCCTTGCTCAAAATACAAAATTGAGACCTTAAATACTATTATATCATCCAAAAACATTTTTAGTATTTCTGTTAGCAAAATTAAGCCATGTGAGCACATACAATCAAACATTGCAGGCGCACCCCCCAATAAAGGACTCAGACACCGGTAAAAGTGGATAACAGCATCGGGCCACATTTATTGATTCATGCCCTAGTCCGAATTATAAATTTCTATTGGTAAAAACGACCAATCATAATTCTTAAGGCAAGCAGGCCGAAGTAACACTGGTAAGGTACCACCCCAAAATTGCCAACGGCAATTGGTTACAATGTATCGATTTGTATCAATTTGTTTGTTTACAATCAAACAAATTGTTGACCGTAGTCAATATCTAACTAATGACCCCACCCTCTGACGCGTATCCGTGGAATCACGGGGTGATGCATGCTGGCTAGCTATCGCCATCACCCCGTCGCCTAGTTCGTCGTTGACCGGACAACGTTTAACCAACTTATGCCTGTCTATTGTTGTCCAGTCAATTGCGAACCTGCCGGATACCTGTGGGTCATAATGTTTACCTTACCAGTGATACCCGCCACACGGGGAGGCTTGCAAAGGCTCACCGCCCCCCCCAAGACCGTCAGCTCGGTCGACAGGCCTGCTCGCCAGTCCAGTAATCCAGAGGTCCATACCTCCCTGCGACAGATGGGCCCCATCCCCTGAGTAAAGCTCGTAAATTTGCAGACTGATGGCGGGGAGGCTAATGATGCATCCCCCGCCCTTGTCAAGGGAACCGGGCAATAGCCCCGTTCACGGAGCATCGGCTCAGTCAAGAGCCCCGAGGCCGAACGCCCCCCTGTAAGCGTACCGCGGTATCGTGTCCGACGTGCGGATGCACCCTGTTCCAGTCGGGTACCCACTCTGTCGCCGCAGCATAACGCGCTGCCCCATGCAGCGTAACGCGCTGCCCCGTGCACCTGGCTACGGCCCACCAGGCATACTGTCACCGGTGTAAAACGACACCCAGGGTCTGTCAAGTAAAAAAGGGAAGGGGGGGAGAAACAGTGTAGTGACTAAAACTGGTACTCACAGTTGAGGAGGGCGAAGACAAAACTGAAAAGATTGTGATCCCGACCCTCCCATGCGGCGTATTTCAGCCCTGTAGTACCCAAAAAGCAACTGCAGCAGAAGCCGCCCCTATGCAGAGCGAACGGGCGCCGCAACGAGCCCCTGAGAGGCCAACACTGTCTAGTGCCTTCCCACCACCCTCCAAATTGGGATTTAGGAATAGAAGACCCACCTCGGTGACAGAAAAAACGTGCCATGGTGCGTGCCACACAGTGCACAGAAATCCTGTAGGGCACCAACCGGACAGATGTCTGTCGAGGAACATCGCCGCAGTCTACTCCACTGCCTACGCCGTGCTGATTCGTTTTAGATGAGCATATCCCCAACTGAGCCCAATATTGTCCACACAGACATCTCCGAGTTCCAGTGCCCTACGACTTGCATCCGCCTTATACAGCATCTCAAGCTCGCTGATGCGGAGCGCTCCAAAAAGGCCACCGTTGTAGCCGCATGAAGTGGGCTGCCTCATTTATCCAAACAGAGGCCAGGCCAGCCCCGGGCCAATTGGGTAAAAACCCTGGGAAAATCTTGCATCCGCCTTATTCAGCATCTCAAGCTCGCTGACGCGGAGCGCCTCCAAAAAGGCCACCGTAGTAGCCGCATGAAATGGGCTGCCTCATCTATCAAAACAGAGGCCAGGCCAGCCCCGGGCCAATTGGGTAAAAACCCTGGGAAAATCTTGCAACCGCCTTACTCAGCATCTCAAGCTCGCCGATGCGGAGCGCTCCAAAAAAGGCCACCGTTGTAGCCGCATGAAGTGGGCTGCCTCATTTATCAAAACTGAGGCCAGGCCAGCCCCGGGCCAATTGGGTAAAAACCCTGGGAAAATCATGCATCCGCCTTATTCAGCATCTCAAGCTTGCTGATGCGGAGCGCCTCCAAAAAGGCCACCGTAGTAGCCGCATGAAATGGGCTGCCTCATCTATCAAAACAGAGGCCAGGCCAGCCCCGGGCCAATTGGGTAAAAACCCCTGGGTAAATCGGGTTGCGGTCGCCCGGGAAACGCCCGCGCACGCACACCCACCCTTCCCAAACATGTCTCACACGGAAGTCATTGGTGCTGTCCACACGACCTCCCACTTTGGCCATAAAAGCCAACCCTGACAGCTGAGATGCTATGGTGCGTGGTGCAAGGCCCTGGGCATACAGGTAAACCATGAACCGCAGAACATGGGCTACTGGGATCAGCCAGGTTCCTGGCAGTCAAATTGGGTACATAATGCTCTGAAGGAACTAAATGCGTGGTGATACGCCTTACGCATGCATGGCGCTAGTGACAGGCCAATCGCCCGGGTCACTTCTCCTTGCCAACGTTCCATCTCTCGTCCGGGAGTGGCGAGGGAAAGTCCTCCGCATCCGGGGCCGAGGCACGGAAACGGGAGATCTGCAGCAGCAATATCATTATCAACCCCTGGGACATGCCTGGCGCTGAAGAGAACGTGGAGGCACAGGCTGCATAACACAAACTCGCGCACTAGGTCAATAACCCCGGGCGATTTGGAAATCTGTGCATTGACGATGCAGGCAAGAGCCTCAGTGTCACGCCAAAATTGCACAACCGAGTTGGCCCACTCCTTGCCCCATAGCATCAAAGCACCCAGGATAGGGAAACATTCCAGATACGTGAGACCATGCAGGCGACCCTTGCCTGCCCAGGATGGTGGCCACCCGCCATAGGCCCACTTCCAATTGAAGTACATCCCATAACCCAGGAATCCTGAGGCATCGGACTGCATCTGAAAGCAAGGGGGGAGCCAGGAGATCAGACCCCAAAATGACACCCCGTTGAACTACCTCTGGATCTATGGCCAGACAAGCACGTCTGCCCCGATACCCCGGGTAAATCTAAGCCTATGGTGGGGCCTGGATAATCCTGCCATGGCGTCGCACCAGCGTGGAGCAAATGCCCTGCCTGGTGTGACGACCCTGCCAGCGAAATTGGGGTGACAATGTAGCACCAGAAGTTCCCTCAGTGATGCCATGCGCTCGGCCAGCAAGTCCGAGATAAGGGCCACTAGCCTTGACACCTTATCCCACTGCGACCTAGAATCCTGCGCTACCGTGTTACTCTCCACCCCAGGAATACTAGCTGTGGAGATGGGCCCACGGTCTTTTCGGGCGCTAAAGGGACACCAAGTTCCTCCATTAGCGTCTGAAATGTGTTGAGGAGATGTGCGTACGTGTCCCAGCCCCGTTCAGCCCCGAATAAAACCATCCAGGGAATGGGCTACAGACCGGGACCCTGACCTGCGGACAAAAGCCCATTCTAGGAAAGTGGTGAAACGCTCGAATACCGAGCCCCAATGGAATAGCCAAAAGGCATGGCATCATTGAAATAATATGCTCCCCGGGACGGGGGTGCAGGGACAGGGCCAACGACCCCGCCCGCATAGACCCTCTTGTCAAAGCTGGCAGCAGCCACCTCCTCCCTCCCCTTAAGGGATGAAAGATTGGGGGCATCCTGAGGGGACCTATTACCCCTGAAAGGGATCCGGAACCCCTGCCTAGAACCCTGAAGGAGATAACCCGCATCCTCTCCCTTCGGGTACAATGTGAGCCAACGCTCCAACATGTCCACCTTAAAAGGGGAGGGAGACCATCGGTGGACTAGATCCATCTGCGGCAGTCTTGCCAGCCCCCTGTCAGCCCCACCCTCTGCCCCGCATCCTTCTAGGCCTGGGACAGGCAGAGGCCGCATGGGGGCCAACACAGGTGGGACACTCCCGTCTGTATTTGCAATTCTTCCCATTGCAGGGGCCATTGGACAAGAAAGTCCAGCACAGCAGGCGGACTGGAACCCCCCGCCCAGCCCCCTGGCAGGTGACCTATGCTGGGGCCGCCTGCTGGACCGCATGCCCACAATGGTATATCTCCCCGGGCGCAGGGCGCGTGGGCGTCACGTACAAAAGCCGCAGCCTCTGGCCTGGCTCAACCCACCTAATCTCGGGGTGCGGGGAAATCTGCCTACGGCATTCCTCGTCACAAGCCAACCACGATGGGCCCTGAAAGTAAACCATCGCCCGGTAGGCGTTGTCCAAATACTGGACCATCGGAATTGCCAATCCGGCCGGGCCCTAAGGTACACCGCCATGCATACGATGCAGGCCGGCAACCATTTGGCCCACATGCTTGGTGGCTTGCAACAACGTGCCTGCCACTATCCTTCTCATTCTGCCCCTCCCTCTCCTCCTTGGTGGGCACTCTGTTTAGGAGTGAGAAGATATCCACATACTCCCCCCGCCAAATTTACTCTCTGGTGGCCTGAGCCAAGTGGTCACTCAGTGGTAAGGAATAGGGGCTTGGACCAACCCGGCCACCCAAAACATTCCCCTCAGGGTAGGGAACACCCCCCACCACGGGGCCCTGGGTGGTAGTTGTCGTCGCCGGGTGGGGCGTCAGCGGGTGCACCGACGCACCACCCACGCGAGGCCAAGGCCATTGGAAAGCCCCCCCCCAACGTGGCCACGTGTGTAGGTGCACTAGTTTGAACCGCATACTCACGTGCTGCACCCCCGCGGCCGCCCCCACCGGGGGTTCCGGCCCACTGGGGGCGTCGGAGCTCACGACCGCCGTAGAGCTCGTCACTGGGGACTGACCCGCACCGGCCTGTTGGTTGGGGAGCTGCGAGGCAGAGGCCGAGGTTGTGCCACGCCTCAAGCAGCTCAACCCGTCCCGTCGCCTGCCGCTGCCAAGCAGACGACGCGTCGAAATGAACCCCAAAGGGAGCCCCAGTATGGCTGGCCCGAGCCAAGGACGCCTCAAGGGCTGCAACGCGGGCCAGTAAAACCTCCACGCTAACGTGGGGCCAAGGGCCGGCCGGCCCTCCTGCTACAGGCACAGGTACAGGTCCCTGTAGCCCGGGACCCGAATAGGGCCATCGCCCCTCGCCGGGGCCCGGTAGGGCCGATGTAGGCACCTGCCAGGGCAAGGGGCCACACCACCCCCCAAGGCTAGAAGGCCCCGGGGCGAGCTGCGCCCCCGCGGCTGAAGGCCCAACAGGATGGGAAGCACCAGGAACGGCGTCCACCGCTTGCGGGCCGCGGGCCGCAGCCCTCACTGGACCCATGCTCGGGTCCCCCGCCTCCAGGCAAGGGGGAATAGACCCCATTCTACCGGTCCCGGTGGTGCAAAGGCGGCTGCTGGGTAGGTGCAACCGCGGTCCTCCGACCCGGATTGCGCCTCCCAACAGCGCGAGGCGCGCTCGCGGCCGCCCTCCTCTTCACAGACAGGAAATCTAAGGGAAGCCAAAAGAGAAAATTCGCAGCCAAAAAGGCTTCCCTGGCAAGGTAAGAGCGACGGAGACAAGAGGGGAAAAAATTTCTCCGCTCCGTCGCTTCGGAAAATGACAGCTCGGCTGCCTCATGGCCACCCCTTTTATAAGGGAGCTGGCCACGCCCCTAACTACCCGGATGCCTTCGTCCTAGGGGGGGCCCCGCAAAGGGCGCGGCGGCCATTTTGGCGCCGCGCTTGCAATTGCAGAACAGAGGTGATACCTTTTGCAGGGTCACTTAGAAAATAGAACATTGCAAACTTTCATAAATCCCAGTTCACTTTTTCAGGCAAATGCACAAGGCATGGTGTTAAAGCCAGGCTGATTAGCTTAGATGTTACATGGGGAAAAGACGGCAGGCTGTATCTTTTAAAATTCAGAAGTGACCCTGCAAAAGGTATTGTCTCTGTTCTGCAATTGTTTAGTATTTCTGTGAGGGTAAATCATGGATCATGTATGGTTTTCATGAAGGTTGACAGATCCCTTTCTTTACAAAAGACCCTGAAGAAATAATAATGACAATTTGTTATAAACATTCAGATTAACCACCTACTCATCCATACCTGTCAACTATCCCGTTTTCCCCAGGAAAACCTCTTATTTTTACCCCTCTTCCCACCTCCCTCCCGTTTTATTAATTTTCCCGGAATATCCCTTTTTTTTAAATAAAAAAAATTCTGACTGGAGCCCTCACAGGCGAAGCTGCAGTATGTTTTTCTTGCCACCAGAGGCCACTGTGGGGCAGACTTTTCGCTTGTGAAAGGAGAGAGAGAAGGTGGTGGGAGGGGCCTTCTGTAGTTTCCCAGCCACATGGTCAATGGAGGGACGATTTTAGCAAATTTTCCTTTAAAACATTGTAGTCAGATGTACAAATATGGAAGAAAGTGGGAGGGAGGGACAATGAAAGGCAACTGTTGCATTTACAGTACTCAAAATTCAACAAGTATCCAACATAACCCATGCAGCACTTTTCCAATCCATAATGCTACTCAGTAAATATAGTTCTCCTAAATGCTTTGTCTGAATTTATTTTTTGAAAGATCCATGATCCTCAAAATGTTGCAAAAAGAAAACATATGAAACATATTTTCAATCTTTCAGATAATCTCCACATCTCTTTGGAAACAGCACTGAGGTTTTACAAAACAAATAAGATGCTGTTAAACAAGAGTTATAGTTTATCACTAGTTCAAGATATCTCATTCTCTGTCATTGGTACGTCTGATAGATTATGAGCTCTTGTGTTCCAGTATGACTATGTGGCATGAAAGAATACAGGTAATAAAGAGAGGTGCTTTTAAGCAAATTAGAAATGTTGTGATGTATCACAAATAATAATTCTCTAAAAAAGGACAACTCACTGTACATTTTAGGATTAACTACAGTGGCTTCAAAATGAATATAATCTAAAAGCACCACTGAAAGATGAAAGGGTTTCTTGGCTGTATGCTTTAAGGCATTTTCCCATCATCCTAATGTATAATTCCCTTGGGTCCATCTGTGTGAATAATTGACAAAATTGCAGTATGCCTGGAGTTTATAAATATGGAGTAATAAAATATTTGTTCACTAGTGGGTCCACAATGCTCCGGACAGTCTATAATAATCTTATTGAGAGTGAAGTTGAAATGAACAAGACATCCTGCAGCAAATTTATCTTGAGAGAACTACAGACCAGCCAGACTCCTTGGCATTACTGTACCAAACAATCAAGTGGCATTGCCTTGGAAAATATACATCTACCCAATAGGACTTTTTGAGGTTCTTTATGTGCCATAATGTCACCCGAGTCCAGCATTCACAATACTTGTAATGCAAGTATTTGAGCAGTTGAGGGGAGCTTGCCAGTTCTATTCCTTTGCTGCTGCTTTGCCCATATGAAATTGACTTGTTCAGTAACAGACCCTGTTGTGTCTGTGGAAATTCTAGATGCAGTTCAGAATTGTATCAAACATGTAGAATCTTTATGGACTCAACAGGATATTTTCTAGGGACAAACTGCTTTTATGCGAGGATAGTAGCAACGGTGAGGTTAAAACACTGCCTTGTTTACCTGTGGAGGGCACATGCTTGTATTATTCCTGAATAGGCATATATTTCTTCATTTTTATTTGTTGAGCCAACTATTTAGTGGGATAGAACAAATTAATCCCTGTCAATGCTGTTAAGGTAACTGTGTATGTGTGTGCCTTTCAACCTCCCACTGGTTGCAGAACACCATTTTTGTTCCTCCCACACAGCACCAATTTTCATGTCTTGCAGTGAAAACACATCTGTTGCTGTATTATGAAAGAACATCTTGCCTGAGTGAAATATCTACACAGAACAAAAAACATGCCTCCCAGTTCCCAATACCAAAGGACTGGGTAAAATGAAGCAAAGCTATAGATAGATGTTGAGAAAAGTGGCAGCAGAAATAAATCTTACTACTTAAAACAATAGTCAAGACATTTATTCATTGATTGTATTTATATTTTGCTTTTTGTAATAAAGAGACCCAAGGCAGCATGCAAAGTATCTAAAAGATAAATGTGAAGATCATTGAAGATATAAAAAATTACAATAGATATATAACATATATTCTTTCTTTCTTTCTGGGCATTACACAATTAATTATTATTTTTACCAGAAGCAGAATACTTCACCAGCATTGTCGCTGCCATTTATTAGATTTTTTTTTGTACACATGGTAGGACATAAATTGCATGTGCACACAATATGTGCTGCATTGATTGCATTTCTCCACATTCACAGAAAATCTATCCCTACAATACCACCTTCTGAATTCATCCTTCCAGGAGAGATTAGAAGCACTGCAATGCATTATGTGGCATTCCAGGTGGCATTTCTGAGAGATGGCTCAGAAGTATACCATGGTCAACTATAGAGAAAGCTTGCTGTTGTTCAGTCGAGTCCAACCCTTTGCAATGCCATGGACCGCAGCACACAAGGCTCCTCTGTCACCTACTATCCGCCCAGATCTACTGTGTCAATGATGCTGTTTAATCATCTCATCCTCTGCCACCTCCTTCTCCTTTTGCCTTCAATCTTTCCTAGCATCAGGGCCTTCTCCAGTGAGTCCTCTCTTCAAATTTGGTGGCCAAAGTACTTGAGATTCAGCTTCAGTATAACTTCAGTATAGAACGCTACCTAAAGAGTATGGTGGGCAGTAGGAGCACTTTAGATCTTTTTTGTTTTCCTTTCCTTTTTAATAGCAACATACAAAAACCTAGATTTTCTGATGAACATGCTGATATGTACATATTATAAACCTGAATATGGAATAAAGTGAATCCTATAAATGCCTTTCCATGTTTTAGTTCTTAAAACACTGCCTTTGGATGCCCCCTAATTCAGGCTGTATTTTTTGGGCAGGTTACTCATTTTAAATATGTACATGGCAGACAGGTTCATTATGATTCTTACTATACTAAATAATCTATACTTATTGAAAACAAATAAGTGATCTTTTAGTTTGGTTCACATTTTGATCAAAACCTATGAAACTATTCAATTTCTTCAAAAATAGGACAGAAAGAACTTCAGATGAAAAACTGTGAAGTGTTATGGGAGAGAAGAATGAGTGGTTCTTCTATCCTTAAGTATCCATAAGAATACAAGACTTTCTGCCTAGAGAGAGACTAAGAAAGAAACAGTTCACATACTTGTCCTGATAAATCTTTCCATGGTCAGTTTTAATGGTTCTGTATAATCCAGTTTCACTGATGAGATCAAAGGGGATAAGTTGTTTGGCAATAAGATTAATTCTTACATATCGCACAATGGTTTTAATAGATTTCCACTGTTATTTCACTGTTTGTGATGGGTTTGACTAAGGATGCTTGAGGATTTTGACTTTCAAGAATGCCTAATATGGGCAGGATCATAATTATTGATCACATTTTGCTTTCTTTTGAATGTTGTGACACAACCAAAAATAAAAACACATCAAAAAATATAAACATATTTTGAGATAAAAATATATATTCTGAAGTATATATTCCTGATTAAATATATGTAGGAATGTGTCTTTTCAGGGAAATACATTCAACAACTCATACATCAGTAAGTATTTAAATAGCCATTGTCATACAGATTTTTAAATATGGCAGATTTAATATCTCACAAGAATGGGCTAATCCATTCCCCTCTTGGTTAACCCCAGCTTTTGCTAATCACAGGGACCACAGCTTTTCCACGATTAGTTTGTCCAGCATGAATGGAGAGAAAATGAATGGATTTGTCTCTGTGTATGCTGTAGCAATCATTGCTCTCATCTTTGGTGACTGCCTATCTAAATGGAATCTAAATAGAGCAAGTGAACTATTTCACATTCCTAACTCCATTTTATTATGTCTTTACTGACCTCAACTAAGGGTACACTACTACTAGCCTTCTCTCAATATAAAAATACTTTCTTTCTCTTGATAATAGAGTAGTAATTCAAAAAGCCACTGCACCATTGCATTTTCTGAATATGAGTAAGGAAAAAAATTACCAACTCTTATCATCATAAAAAATGGCAGGAGGAGAAAGAGGGAAAAATCAATATTGTATTTAAGGGCACAAAAGGCAATATTTCAAGTAATTATACTGCCTATTACCTAGCTGCCAGCTAAAAATTGTACCTTTATATACTTACTGTACTTGGTTTTGCCTTTGTCTTGTTTCAGTTACCTTTTTAAAATTAGTTATTTTAAAAATTATTTTCACCTAAGGGCATATATTTATGTTTCTTTGTCAAGAGCAGCATTATTTTTCATTTGTGTCTAACAAAAAAGATCATCCACTGTCACCATCACACACAAAAGCCACACTAAGGTTTGTTAAAACCACTTTAGTGAATATGTATTTTTAAGGTGATATCACAGATATGAATGTACCAGTATAAGGCACAGTACTCATACACCTTCTTTACCTATGTATACTATAGCTCAAATGGCAACCAAGTCCTACATCAGGGTCAGGGCTAATATTTAGACAAGGGGTTGTCAACCTTTTTAAGATGGGGGCTAGGGCACACTCCCTCAGATTGTTGAGGGGCTGGACTGGTGGTCTCCCCACTGCTGCCTTTAGTGGTGGCAGTGACCACCCTGGCCATCCCCAAAAGCCCCCCACTCCCCCCTTGCTTACTGGCCTGGATGTTCTGTGTTGCATGGGTGAAGGAAAAAATCCCACAGCCTCCGGAAATGTGCCCATGGCCGCTTCTGCCACCACTGCTTCAATCATTATCTCCTCCATTTGGATTGGCATGTCCCTAACAGTGCTCCATAGCAGGGTGGATGTTGTAAGCCTTAAAACATCTGCCCTGCTATGGAGCGCCATTAGGCGCATAAGCCAAACAGAGAAGAGAAGGACTGAGGTAGTGGCGGAAGTGGCAACTGGAGTGAGGGCACAGGCCGGATGATTTGGTGCCATGGGCCAGATCCATCCAACCCATGGGCCATAGGTTGAGGATCCCTG
Source organism: Bradypodion ventrale (assembly GCA_035047345.1). NCBI lineage: Eukaryota > Metazoa > Chordata > Lepidosauria > Squamata > Chamaeleonidae > Bradypodion > Bradypodion ventrale. The sequence goes on along the minus strand of JAWDJE010000003.1, from coordinate 305,862,346 downwards.
ATTTAGACTTACCAAGAGAGACTCCTTCCCTTTGATTATCCCTTTCACCAATTCAAGCAAATAGCAAGTATTCATGGTGCCTCTGTACATGAGAAATTATATGCACAGTTAATTTGTTTAACTAATGTTCATCATTTGAGAAAAGAATGCAGTATCAACTTCAATGTTGGTTTGTTATAGCCTGCTACAGAAGAATTCTTTTTAAAACATTTAGCAATGTATGTTTCTCAGAGATTTGTCAGCAATGTTTTAATTCTGTTTGGTTAAAGTAATTAGCTAATGACATGTTTAAGTAAGGCTAAACCCTAAGTCAATTTCAACAGATGAGTAGCAATTCTCATTATGTCCACATCAGCAGTGCCTTAATAAAAATTTATTATTCTGTGCAGCTACAGAACGTCTTCTTTGTCCAATGCATTTTACTTAATCCTTGAATCAACCTTCGGATCCTCAACGTTATAAATCTCTGAGCAGTCTGTGATAGAAGTTAAGCTAGAAACTTAGTTTAGACATTTAAAACATTGAATACAGTAGCTCTGTTCAGAGTTAATAATCATGAAAAACTTGAGACAAAGTTCTCAGCCAGAAGAAATGATTTTGTTTTGTGCAACTTTCATCAAAAAGATGGGGGTGGGGTCGGATCGGATGGGGAGAACAGAAGCAGTGTTCTTCTAACAGCTGAAGTTGGCTAACAGTATTTTAATAATGGAAATAGGCTGTGATACACAATATCAGATAATGTTACAGTTCTTTGTGCATACTTATGTGCTAAATGATTCATTTATTTTTTCTTAGCTTCCCAGTGAAATGATTCCTATGTTTGTAGTTAGAAATAGTTCTTTACTATTCCTTCAAGTATTGTCATTGATTTGTGTGTGTGTCTTTGCATCAGTGCTTGCTGGAGCAGAAAGACATAAGCTCCAATATAGCAGCTGTACACATGTACACTACTCTATGGCAATCAAGGACTTTCCCTTCATTTCAGTGTAAATTGCCTGTGGTACTGAAATAGATGACAAAATCTTGTACTGCACTTCCATGTGTGCACTTGAGCTTTCAGTGACCTCTTGAGATTTATAACATAACAACAAATGGTGGCACTACTTGGGACATTGCTGTCAAGCAGCATAAGAAATCTGAACCTAGTTGTGGCAAAATATAGTTTAAGAATAGTCACAATGAAATATTTTTTAAAAAATACATATAAGCTTGAAAGGCAAGGCCTCATGATCTTTGTAAGGAACAGTGGAGGCATTGTCTGGAACAAATTCTTTCCTAAGAGTAATAATAAAAAGCACTATCTTTTCATTAAATAGTACTCGACTGTGTGACTGAACAACAACAAACAGGGGATTTAAGAATTATTCTATTACAAGGCAGGTTGTAGTAATTGCAGTAGGGTATATAGGACCTTATAACCCATTGGAAGACATATAATTTGTCTATTCTTCCTCTATGTGTTTGTCACTGTGAATAAAATAATGATATGATGGTAAAAACTACATTACAATGGAATTAGTATCTGCACATTTTTTATTCTTGCCAAAACCCGCATCTCAGTAAAATAATACATCATGCAATCCTGTTTTTTAAATGACCAGCTGTTTTAAATTCTTTTTGCTTCTGCATCAGAGTGAAAAGACTGGACTTTTGTATGTGCATGCATGCACACACACCAGAGTGACCAAAGGGTGTGAGGTTGAAGGTGAGGGTACTTTGATCAATGTAGCAACCATGGCTTATTATTTGTGCAAAAGAGTTTTACTTATGGTGAAAAATACAAGGGTTCACATATACACAACAAAGATAATAGCAACACAAATAAGATAGCTTCTCTTTTGGTGCAATCCATTTCAGTTCACTGTGGTGAATAGTCTTGTAAGTTTGTGTGGTGGACACAGGTAACTCAGTCTTTAACTTGCAAGTCACGTAGCTCAGCAAAATGACAGTCCTTAGCTGAGCAAATGGTTCTGCTTACAATGCAAGTTGCAAAGTCCCTTTGGTGTGATGATGAAGCAATGAGTCAGCACACACAAGCAAAACCAGTTTCAAAGTCTTTAGGCAAATAAAGCAGTCAGTCATACTCTTTCCTTTGGCAAGGCGATCATCAGTGAGTCTGCAGCTTCTTGGAAAGTTTGTTCCAACATAGAACCTTCTTCTTCTGGAGTACAATGACCAGTAAATGCCCTTAGCACACAGGCAGTATCTTGTGCATAGATCCCAGAGAGCACAAGGGCAGCATTTGGAGCATAGACCCCAGTGAGCACATAGGCTTAAGATGTCCAAACTAAGACCTTGATTTATACACAGGTCTTGGAATTACACAGTCAGTGAGCAACACCTGTGCTGCTACAATCACATAACTCTTAAAGCAAAACAGCAGTGATACAGTGGTCTATAATATCCTATACAACTAGTTAAGCAAACATTTAGTACCCTAACAAGCTAAAATTGCATACTGTGAAAAGTTTTTTGGAGGAAATATCTCATTTTGTATAAAATACACCAGTTTTGTTCCAAATGCATAGCAGCTGCAATTTTTTTTAAAAAAAAAACAACTTCTAAATTTTAGCCCTTCTAACAATAATTCTGCAATAAGAAAAAAACTGCACAAATGTTCTCACCCAATCTTACTTTAGCAAGGTAAAACATCAGAAATTTTCTTGTCACTTGTAAGAATGAAATCAGAGTGACATCCCTAATTGCCACTATAGCAACCTAGGTTGAACAACCTGATTGCAGTCTCATAGGCCAGGAGTTTGATTCCCCACCGTACCCCCTAGGCTGGTCAAATAATCTGAAATGTGTACAGATGATGGGATAATCTATTTCTTCCCAGTGCAGCCTTTGGTAAACTGCATGGTTCCAGAACACTGCCAGAAGGAAACCACTTCTGAGTAATTTATATCTAGAAAAACCTGGGAGAGTTGCCATAACTTGAAAATGACTTGATTGCAGATAATTATTAGTTATAACTACATCCTTATTAACATGCTTTACATGTTAAAGAGGTTTCAAACAGTTCTACAGACATAAATCTTTATATCAACTGAAACACATAAAATGTAGAAATGTGAGAAAATTTGGAGGTGAGAGAGAAATTAATTGATTTGTTCAGCTCTTTGCTCCCATTTTTTTATTTCTAAATGTTGCTCTGTGAACGTGATCAGATCTTCCATTAATGTATTACTGAATTACAGTCTCTCTTTCTTTGCTTGCCGAAATGACCCGAGGCTGTATTCTCTCAGGTAACTGTAATATCTTTTTGTAAGTCTCCCTTGAATGATTATGGTAAATCTTGCTTGCAGCAGTTTTTGTTCCCTCTAGCATCTTTTTCCCCCACCTGCTCCTCTATTATATTCTTTTGTTTTCAATCCCTATTTCATTCCCTTTCCTTCAGCCTGCCACATTGTAGCAATATCTTTAAGGGGAAAAAACTCCTGCAGACTAAATATTGTCATTTGATACAAATTGCTTTTCAAACCTTCCAGTTTCAATAATTTCCTCTCCCAAAAAATGGTCTGGGCAAGATCAAAAACCTACAAACATTTCCGAAATACTTTGATGACTGATATTCATAAGAATAATTTTTATTAATATATCTGATAGTTACAGCAAGACAGAAGGCAGCTCTCAAATGTCAGACCCAAAGCCAGATAGGGAAAACTATAATATTGTGTACATATTACGATATTAGAAATACAATTGAAGATTTATGGTGGTTCCAGTGACTCATTTTTTAGTTCAGGTTAAGAAAAACATCAACCAGGCTTTTTGTCTCTTACCTTAGATTTAATGTGTATATTCAGGATTAGCAGTGACACTGATGGAACTGCCCTTAGACATAAATTGTCTGAGTGCAGTTAGTATCATGTCCTATTTGGCACAAAGCCTGTTCTCTAGTCTTAACTTGTTAACAAGAGCTATTTCTAAATAGCCGCTGTTAGATTTATATATACCTAGATGAACCATGTGAGGTGAATTGGTTCCGGCTTTCCCTGAGCTGATCTCAGAAGAGAGAGCCCAGTTTTTCAGGACTGCAGCTGGAAACAAGTAATCTCATATTCCTCAAGCCAATATATGGTGAAACTGCTGGAGTAAATTTGTATTTCATAATGCTCTTCATGCAGAAAGAGAAGCTCAGGAAAAAATGTAGATTGAACAGAAATACACAAAGTTACCTTTTCAGAATAGGCAACAAAAATGCTATAGCAAGCCATTCCTTTGGAAATCAGGTAGGAAGATAAATAGCATATAAATAAAAATGTGCAGCTAACTGATGATCTTTCCAAGCTCCTATGTGTCACAAATTTAAGTTTGGTACATTCAAAATGTCAGCCTTCCCCAAATTTGTAGATCTTTTACAGAATGTAGGGCTGGGATCATGCCCTACTGCAGGACGGAATGAGCTTCCGTCTTTGTCCCAGCTCCTGCCAACCTAGCAGTTCGAAAGCAAGACATTGCAAGTAGATAAATAGGGACCACTTCAGTGAGAAGGTAACAGCATTCCATGCACTCCGGTGTCTAGTCATGCCTGCCACATGACCATGGAAACGTCTGCAGAAGCAGACAGCACTGGCTCTTTGGCTTAGAAACAGAGATGAGCACTGAACCCTAGAGTCAGATACGACTGGCTTTCAAACAAGGGAAACCTAGTGGCTATCAGTGTTATTGCATTCTCTGAAATGTAGGAGGGATGCCTTCATTGTCCCTAACAAGCTGTCCTCCTATAGGCCCCCTGGTAGACTACCCAAAGAACCTTGTTGCAAGGTTAGCCTGAAGTAAAAGACACAGAGCAGCAGCACATGGGCAAATAATGAAAGATGGAATGAGGGAAGAAGTGCATATGGTGGGTGAAGAGGAGCTGCTGTTTTCTAGGAGGAGGAGAAAATAAAGTAAGAAGAGAAGAGGAGGATTAGTAAGAGGCTCAAGAGGAGCCGCTGCCCAACTTCTGCAGCCTAGGATAGGAAGAAGAGTCTGTCATGATCTTAGGTTGCTAAGTAGGTTGCTAGGCAGCGTTTATGCTGCATGCCTTTGTCTGTGTACATATTCTTCACATTCCTTAGAGATAAGATAGTCAGCAGGTGTTTTCCACCAGAAGTGACATAAGAGGAAGAGACTTTTCTCAACCTTGCCCCCCTGAACTCTCATGTCCAGGATGAGAGGGCAGAGGACAGAAGGGGAAGGGGTAACCCCATCATTCCATGGGTAGCCAGGTGTTTTCCATGACCTAAGCATATTCCATTACCTAACACATTCCTAAGGGGAGGAAAGGCCCTCATTTCTTTTTAAAAAGGGCACCTTTTGAGCCCTCAATCCAGTTCCCTAACAGACTGCTGAAAGGCTATTGCTGGCTGAACCAATCCCTGGAATAAGGCAGGATGGAGCCCAATCCAGGCTAGATGGATTTCCATTTCATTTCATTTATTAGATTTATATCCTGCCCTACTCAACAAAAATGTGAGTCAGGGCGGCTTACAACAGAGAATAAAAAAAACAAAGATACAGTCAGCAAAAATACAAAAGAGTACAGTAACATTTCAGAAATACAGTAACATTTCAGGAACACAAGATGTCCCTGCCTGGATTTACTGCTAGATTTCTGATGGTTTTCTGATGGTCATTTCTATACAGTACTTGGAAATATCTCTATGGACTGTTTTTCCTTTACTTTGTTTTATAGAATTATAACTTGAAAAATAATGTTCTTCTTGCACTTTACAATATTCTGACTTGGAGTCTACTTGGGCATAGCCAGGCAACTTGCTCTCTGCTTTAAACTATGCTGCTACTACAACAACCACATTCCCTGTGGCTTGGAGAAAGGGCAACCCGCAGGTCCTGAGAGAGGTGATGGAAAGGTGTACAGAGGGAGTGTGGGGAAAAATTGGCTTACAGCTTCTGTCACAACTGCAGTCTCTCGGACATAAGTCAGTAGGGGGGTAGTAAAATTGGGTAACCACACCCACCTCCCTGTCCTTCCCTGCCCACCTCCCCACCCTATCCTCCTTCTCCTCCTCCAAGTCCGGGTGCACCTTGCGTGAGCGCATAGAGTTGATGGTATGGTGTTGTAACGGTACAGGGCTTCACCCAGCCCTCTGGAGCTGTTACAATGGGAGAGGCTTCTCAGGCATCTGAACATCCATACAAACAGGCCTACAGAGAGAGAGAGAGAGAGAGAGAGAGAGAGAGAGAGAGCGCTTCTTGCTGAAGCCAGCTGGGAGGGAACAACTGAGACAAAAGAAACCCAGATGGTTTTATTAGACATAGAGTGGGCATGGTCTTTGAGGTGATTGGTTTGTCAGGTCATGTGATGTTACATCATATTGGCTACAAAACAGTGGTCATGAGGAGATTACATAATACTCCTAAGGTGTGCTCGTGATCAAGCTTGGTGAATAACAGGATGTCAGGTACCCTCTATTTTGGGAGAGATGAGTCATATGCTGGCCTTCAGCCAGAACTCACCCAGACCCCATCTGCGTAAGCCAGTGTGGATCCTTAAGAAGGCAGCCAGGAATCCCTACAGCATGGAGGGTGGCCTGGCCTTGGTATGGCCACCTCACCTGGGGTCCCACTCCCCCTGCGCACCATGCTGCCTTGGCCTCAGCCACTGCGCCTGTGCGCCTGGGAGCACTCTGAAGCCGCCGGCGGCCCACGCTGCCTCTCAGACCTTCTGCAGGCAGGTGGAGCAGGGAGGCGATGGTGGGGCAGGGGCGGCTGCCAGAGCTGTGCAGCAGCTGGGGCACAGCATAGCTAAGCCGGGGATCTGAGTGCAGAACTCAGAGCAGCAGAGGAGGAGGTGGCCATGGCTCTCATTGTGGTCAGAGCTACGCCTTCATCATGATGAGAGCCTGTGTCGTTGCCTCTGCCTCCTCCTGCTCCGAGTCCTGCACTCAGAGCAGGAAGAACAGCAGGAGGCAGCACCATTGGCAGCAGAGGCATTGTGTAGAACATGGGCTTAGCTAGCCTATGCTGTTGCCCCAGCAGCTGCCTTAGGTGCTCCCCACCGCCCACCTGCCCACCCTTCTCCACCATGGCCTCGGGGCATTGTCACAGGAGGAGGGGGAGGCTGGTGGTGGCTTCAGCTCCCTCATCGTGGCCCGCATCCTCCACTCCTGTAGCTCTGCACTCTGGGCCAGGAACTGAGTCTCTCCTCTCTCTCTCTCTATCCCTTTGCTGGTGCACTGTGTGCATGTGTGTTCATGTGTGTGTGCGCGTGTGTGTGTCCCTCACCTGGGGAACTCTGTGTGCATGCACATGTGTCCCTCGCCTCGGACACTCTGAGTGTGCACGTGTGTGCATGTGAACTTGATGAGTGGAAGATTAGCAGGTCAGCAGTTCGAGTCCTGAGTACTGCACAATGGAATGAGCTCCCATCTCAGTCTAAGCTCTTGCCAGCCTAGCAGTTCGAAAGCAAGAAATTGCAAGGAGATAAATCAGAACCACATTGGTGGGAAGGTAAACAGTGTTCTGTGTACTCCAGTGTCTAGTCATGCCTGCCACATGACCACAGAAAACAGCACTGTCACTTTTGCTATAACCAGAGATGAACACTGATCCCTAGAGTTTGATAGGACTGGCTTTCAAACAAGGGCAAACTTTACCTTTATCTAATAACAGAAGAACCCTGATTGGTATTCAAATTGGCTGTAAAGCTTGGCCCTGTTTAAGCAAGTGGTTAGTAAAGGTCTCCCTTGCTCAAAAGCCAGTCATAGCTGACTCTAGGGTGCAATGCTCATCTCCATTTACAGCCAAAGAGCCAGTGTTGCCTGTGTTTGCAGATGTTTTCATGGCCATGTGGCAGGCATGACTAGATCAGCCAGCAAGTCACATGGTCAGATTTGTCCATGCTCACAGAGGTAGCCCTGCCTGCAGAGGTAGCCTTGCCCACAGTGTGGTAGTAAATGTTTTTGATGCCCACCACTGTCTACAATACCATCTAGCCATCTCATTTTTGGCTGCCCCCTTCTTCCTTTACCCTCCACCTTTCCCAGCATCAAGGCTTTCTCAAGTGAATCCTGTCTTCTGATTTGGTGTCCAAAGTACTTTAGCTTCATATTTACTATTTGTCCTTCTAAGGAGCAATCAGGGTTGATTCCTTCTAAGATTGACCTATTTGTTCTCCTCACTGTCCAGGGTACTCTCAAAACTTTGGGGGAAGTCTGGAGCAATATTTTGTAAAGTAGGAAAAGAAGAACAGAAGAAGATAAAGGATAAATATAATTCACAGATTAAGCACAGTTTGAAATAATTGGGAATAAATATTTCAAACAAAATTGATGATCTTAAAAAATTGAACTTTGAGAGACAAATAATTGAAATTAAAGATAAAATAAAACAATATAGTAAGTTGAATTTGTCCTGGTTTGGCAGGATTGCAATTTGTAAAATTAAATTATTACCAAAAATTAACTTTTTGTTTGATGCCCTGCCAATCCAATTTAAGGAAAAAGAAATTGCTGTTTTCCAGAATATGTTAAACAATTATTGTAATGGAGGGAAAAGATCGAGAATATAAAAAGAAAAAGTATGGTTTTTACCTCAGAAGGGCGGTGGTTTGGGATTGCCAAATTTTAGAAATTATTATCAGGCCTTTCAACAAAAGAATATTGTGAATAAAGGATGAGGTAAATTGGAAGGAAATTGAGATGAAAGATTTATGACGATTAGGCAATGCAATTTTTTTAGATAAGGATATGATGAAAATAAGGGTTAAGAATAAAATGACAAGGGTGATGATGGAAGTTTGGAAAAGTCTGAAAAAGAAATTGGCTCCAGATTTATCCCTGATTATTGAAATGGAAGATATAAAGATGTTTCCTGTGAAGATAGATATAAAGGTAAAGGAGGTTCTTCTTAGAAATGACTAGCAAGGCAGGTTTTTTGGGGGTGTTGGTGGTTGGGGTGGTTTTTTTTTGGGGGGTGCACACACACACAACACAATCACACACACACACAACACAACCACACACACAACCACACACACAACACAACCACACACAACACACATACACAATACACACACAACCACACACAACACAACCACACAACCACACAACCAGAAACACACACACAACACACACATGCACAACACACACACACGCACGCGCGCACACACACACACACACACACACACACACACACACACACACACACACACACACCGACCAAAGCTATGCAGGGAGAGGAGGGGCTCCCCTCCCCCCTGAAGCCTCGGCGAGGCCACACACACACACACACACACACACCTACCAAAGCTACGTGGGGAGAGGATGGGCTCCCCTCCTCCCCTCTGATGCCTCAGCAAGGCCACACACACACACACACACACACACACACACACACACACACACTCACCACAACTCTGCAACCCCGCCAAAGCCGCCTCAGGCTGGGTACTGGATGGTTGGGCCGGGTGTGGATGTGCATGCTGGACAAGGACAACCCAAGGCCCTTCTTATAGGTCCCTGTTGAAAGATTGGATAATGATTGCGATAATAGAGAGCAAAGATTAGAGATATATAAACAAATGAATTTGAACTAGTTTAAAATAATGTTAGTAAATAAGTGGAATAGTAGGCATATAGTAGAATCCAGTCTAGGAAGGGAAATAACAGAATTTGAGGAGATATTATATAGAATAAGAAAGGGGGAAATGGGAGTAAAGGGCTTCTTGAGTAAGATCTATAGAATTTTAAATAAAGAAGGTAGACCACAGGATACATTAAGAATAATGTGGGAACAAGATTTAGGTATAAAAAGTTCAGAAATAAATTGGAAAAATAAATGGAGGAGAAGGATCATGAAAAGTTTGTCTGTTAGGGTAAAGGAACATACTATAAAATGTTATGGAGGTGCTACCTGACTCCAGTTTGGTTACATCAAATAAACAGTACAAAAACTAAAAATTGTTGGAGATGTAAGGATATACTGGGGACGTACGCACATATGTGGTGAAGTTGTAAAGTGACGACAGATTTCTGGGCAAATATAAAGAAGGAGATATCGGAAATACTGAGTTTTGATCTGAAGTTGGAGTCAGGTACCGCCTTACTGACAGATGTAGATAATATGGATATTGAAGCAAACACACCACATTTCAAAAGAAGTATTTATGTAGCTTATTTATCAAATTTACTCCCTGCCTTTCTCGTAAATTACCAATCAAGGTAGTTTACAACATATCAAAAACACAAGGTCACAATATAAGAATAAATATAAATAAAAGGTTAAAGATTAAAGATAAAGCACCCTCAAGTATCAAAAGTAATATCTTTATTAATAAACCAAATCAGATAGGTGCCCAAACAATCTCTCTCACAAATTATGTGTCTCAAAATGCAAATACATTTTATTTCTCATCAATGAAGCAGACTGGGAAATATGAAACAGTTAGTATCTATACCTATAAGGAAGGGATGTGGCCGTACGTGTGCAGAATGCATACCCACACCCCTGGAGCCTATCCCGTAATGCTTCACACACCTACCTTTTGTCCCCTAGATCAGCACCGTGAGGTCCAGGGGCCGAGAGTGGGGCCTAAGCCCCACAAAATGGGGAAAAGAACGGAAAGTATAACTCCCATTGTGCCATGGGAGAAAAACAGCAGTTTAACAGCCAGGCCTGGAAACAGAATGTTGGAGAGAGCTGATTTACATGTTGGGCTGTGATTGGTTGAGAGTGAATGACTAATGGGGAAATTCCGGAGAGAATCTAGCCAGGCCTGGAAACAGAATGTTGGAGAGAGCTGATTTGCATGTTGAACTGCAATTGGTTGAACTTGAGAGTGAATGATTGATGGGGAAAGGTGATGCAGAAAGAACAAACCCACTCCATTTAAGCCTCTACAGCCCTGGAACAAGACACTTTCAATGTACTTCAATGCTGTGTGAGTGAGACAGAGAGAGACAGGGAGTGTGTGTGTGTGTGTGTGTATGTGTGTGCAAGACAATGCACAAGACAGTGGGTTCCGGATCATTCACGAGTGTGTGTGTGTGTGTGTGTCTGTGTGTCTGTGTGCTGGGGTGTATCAGGGTCTGAAAAACCTAAACATACAACAAACACTCCCCGGCCAAGGCCGGGTAATTAGCTCTCATCCTTCCTTCCCTACCTCCAGCCGTTCTTCTCCCCTTCCTTCTTTCGTACCCTCCCGTCTTTGTTTCCTCCTAAATTTTCCCCTCAGTACCTACCATCCCTCCCTCATCATCACGCCAGGGTGAGTCTGCCCAGGTTCCTTTACTGAGAGCTAGGGGGCATCACAAACGGTGTGGGGGGAGGCAAAAGGGGAAAAACCCTCCCCAAGCCACCCCCACCCCACAGGTTGAGCCCCCCCCCCAAAGAAAACCCTGTCGAAGATGGGCACCTATGCTAGTTTACTATAAATGAAATGATAAAATATTTCTGATATTGCAGAATTGATCATAAACTAAACGGAAGAACAATATATACTGAGAAACACATTTCCAAATCTAAGAACACTTTAGTTAATTGTAAACTATATACTTGGAAATGTCACTTGGATTGCAAAGACATCACTTCTCCAAATGAATAGAAACAGAGCACTTACCGAAAGCTTCATTCTGCAATCTTTTTTTTTTACAAAGAAAGTTTTTAAAAAACCACTCTATCCAATCAACTCTGCAAAGAACATTGGGAAACTGGAGCTTAGCCAGAATACTAACATGCCTTTTGCTTGATTAAATTATTGTGGAATTAAAAAAAACAGCAACAACAGTCTGCCTCCCCTTTGAAAATAATTTTGTTGTTACCAAATACATATCGATAGCTCTGCAATAAACACATTCTATTTTGTATTGGTTTTATGTGGATTCTGATATGGCTATCATAGCCATGCATGAAACAAAACAAAAAACTCTAGAAAAGCTAATAAGTGGCAGCATTAAGTTCAGTTTTTCAAGTGAGATATGGATGTTCTTTGTTTAAAATAGCTCTGAAAGAAGATATTGACAGTTGAAAGAAGAAGATGTACTGGTAAAATATATCCCATATTAAAAATAAGTTTAATATTTGAATTGTATACATTTATTAGATACATTTTTTCACCTAGATTTCAGGGACAGCTGGGCTTCAAATAAAGGAAAAGTTTACATTTTGACAAAAAATATTTGTAAAAGAATTTTATGAGAAGAAGGTACATGTACAACATGTAAACACGTGTCTCGTTTAAAAAAATACAAGATTTTCAATACCTGTGCTAGTGGCAGATTTTTTAAAGCAATGAATTAAAGACCATTTATGGGAAGCCAGAAGACTGCTAAAGTCAGGGAAAGTCAATGTAGTTAACTGAGTATGTTTGGATTTAATAAAATTACAATTTGATAAATTGCTAGTATTAAACTGTATTTTTCATTCAGAAATATAAAATAGCATTAATATGACATCTATATCATCTACGTTTATGTCATCTGGGCTCCCTTCCTTCTCTTTTTTTGCCTAAGTAATTTTATACTGTCCACTTCTCGAAGTATTTAAATTTTGCTGATATACCATGTTTTAAATGATAGCACTAATAACACTTATGGACAACTGCATCCTGTGATCTAATTATTTTAAATGTATAATTGACTATTATATAAATTTGGGTGTGGGGGTGGCGGACAGATAGAATGAAACCTTTCAGTCTCAGCCATTTGTCTCACAAGGAGACAGGGAGGGTACATTGAGGAAGCAATTAAAGAAATGCTTCCTTCACCAAAGCCAAAAAAAATACAGTGCTCTGAACTCCATAACTTTAAATAGGTTATGGATCAGGACTGTCACTTTGTTCTGAAAGAATAAAATTCAATTAAATGAGCACTGTGCAATAATGCAAAATTTTAAATGGGAAATGTTCTAGGAGGGAGCAGTGTCCTTCAAAGGAAGAAGGGTTCTGTTTTTACCTGTAAACTGTAACTAGAAATATTTATTAGGTTAAATGTGCAATAACTTTATTAATTTTACAAAGAGGAATCTACAAATCTGAACTGCCTATTCTTTCATGCCATCTAGAGATGGTAAGACTTGCGTAGGACTATTCTAGCTGAGGAATCCAAGCTAGAGACATCTTTAGTACATAACTGAAACAAGTCAGGATGTATGACTGAGAGTTCCAGTGTCTTCAAGACATAGTTTTACCTCTGAGTTTTTGACATATTCCATTGCATATTAGATCACTTTCCCCATCCAAATATTGTTGAACAGCTTACATGATTTTGGAGGTAAGTATAATTCCTGCTCCTCAAATAATTTTTCTCACCAGAATGCTAACCAACTGCATTATAATCCCACTGCATGGTTTAAACCAGTGGTTCCCAATGTGGGGCACAAGTTTTGGTTAATGGAATAATAAAATTCAACCAGCTTTGAATTTTACCATTTTTGACAGGTACAAACCTTCCACTGAATTTTACCATATTTGCCAGTCATAACAAAAGTGATAGCTTCACATTAATGTCTGCAGATGTAAAATTTAAGGAACTCACATGCAGATCAGAAATGAAATGCTTAGAGAAGAATAAACTGAAAAATTATTCCTGGTACTTTTAATTTTCAGATTAAATGATATTGCAGCAGACAGGGATTCTCAAATTTAGGCCCCCAGATGTTGGACTTCAATTCCTAGAAACCCTGATCAGTAGGTGTGCTGGATTGGTCTTCTGGTAATTGAAGTCCAAGAAGACCTTGGGGTCCAAGGTTGAGAAACCCTGCAGTATTCCTGGACTACTTGAATAAATCTTTATTATTTTAAGCTGCAAATGTACAAAACTATACTCATTTACAAGAAAATAAGAAAAGGAATATCCATCCAGAGAGGCCCACAGGGGAGGTGAGTAAAGGATCCTGCCCCTCCCTCCCCATCCAAAGACCTGGGCCTGGAGAGGAAGAAAAGGAATCATGAAGGCCCAGCTATACTGCTCATTCCATCCAGAGAGGCCCACAGGGGAGGTGAGTAAAGGATCCAGCCCCTCCCTCCCCATCCAAAGACCTAGGCCTGGAGAGGACGAAAAGGAATCAGGAAGGCCCAGCTCTACTGCTCATTCCATCCAGAGAGGCCCACAGGGGAGGTGAGTAAAGCATCCAGCCCCTCCCTCCCCATCCAAAGACCTGGGCCTGGAGAGGAAGAAAAGGAATCAAGAGGGCCCAGCTCTACTGCTCATTCCATCCAGAGAGGCCCACAGGGGAGGTGAGTAAAGGATCCTGCCCCTCCCTCCCCCTCCAAAGACCTGGGGCCAGAGAGAAGGACACCTCCGGAGATCCCTTCCACAACTACCATCACAGCAAGGCCCGAGCCGGCGCCTTTGACCGACTCCATGCGGTCAAAGGGAGGCAAGAGCTGCTGTGTGCATGCAAAGGATAAGTAATCAAACTGAAATAATATAGTTGACTAAACATAGATGGCTTACGGCAACTGACATAGTGACTGTACAAGAAACTGACTTACATAGAGACTAGATATAGTTGACTTTTTCTTTCTTTCTTTCTTTCCCTTTCATTAATTAGTTCAACTTTTACTTTGATACTATGTGATAAACTGTGATATTGTGCATGATAATACTTTGTTTTAAAACTGTTTAAACTGTGATAACATGTGTGATGGGAAAAGACTGGTGTAGAGACCGGCAAGGCACGCCACAAAGTTTGCCAAGAGAACCCTATGGACCAAAACAAGGGCATGCTCAGCACAGCAGATCTGAAAAGGGGGAGGGATACGAAAGGGGGAGGAGAAATACAGTGTTGCAGGGAACAATACTGCATAGGGACATGGAATGTGAGGTCTATGAATCAAGGAAAGCTGGAAGTGGTAAAAATGAGATGGAAAGAATAAGCATTGACATCTTGGGCATCAGTGAGCTAAAATGGACAGGGATGGGTGAATTCAGCTCTGGAAACCATCATATCTACTACTGTGGGCAAGAAAATCTTAGAAGAAATGGAGTAGCCATAATTGTCAATAAAAGATTGAGAAAAGCAGTAATGGGATACAATCTCAAAAATGACAGAATGATGTCAGTCAGATTTCAAGACAAACCTTTCAATGTCACTGTGATCCAAATATACGCACCAACCACTGGTGCAGATGAAGCCACAATGGACCAGTTCTATGAGGACTTACAACACCTCATAGAACAGACACCAAGAAATGATGTCCAAATTATATTAGGAGACTGGAATGCCAAAGTAGGAAATCAAAAAGTGGAGGGAATAACAGGCAAATTTGGTCTTGGAACACAGAATGAAGCAGGGCAAAGATTGATAGAGTTCTGCCAAGAGAATGCACTGGTCATAGCAAACAGTCTCTTCCAGTAACACAAGAGGCGACTTTACACATGGACATCACCAGATGGCCAACACCGAAACCAGATTGACTACATACTCTGCAGCCAAAGATGGAGAACCTCCATACAGTCAGCAAAAACAAGACCTGGAGCAGACTGTGGCTCAGATCACAACCTACTAATCGCAAAATTCAGGCTTAGACTAAAGAAAATAGGGAAAACACGGAGACCAGAAAGATATCACCTAGACAGCATCCCTAAAGAATACACAGTGGAGGTGATGAACAGATTTAATGGTTTAGACTCGGTAGACAGAGTACCAGAAGAATTATGGACGGAGATGAGGGACCTCATGCAGGAAGCAGCAAAGAAAACCATACCAAAAGAAATGAAGAGTAAGAAAGCAAAATGGTTGTCTGATGAGACTCTTAAAATAGCAGAGGAAAGAAGGAACGCAAAAGTCAAAGGAGAAAGGAAAAACTACAATCATTTGAACACAGAATTTCAAAGAAAAGCAAGGAAGATAAGGAAAACTACCTAAAAGAACAGTGCAGAGAAATGGAGGAAAACAACAAAAGAGGCAGAAGCAGAGATCTTTTCAAAAAAATCGGGGAAATCAAGGGAACATTTAAAGCAAAAATGACCATGATAAGGGACAAAGACGGAAAGGAGCTAGCTGATGCAGAAGAAATTAAGAAAAGATGGAAAGAGTACACAGAGCAACTTTACAAAAAGGACCTCAACACTCCTGATAATCACAATGATGAAGAAATTGAACTTGAGCCAGACATCCTGGAGAGCGAAGTCATAAAGGCCCTAAAGAGCACTGCAAACAACAAAGCTGGTGGAGATGATGGTATCCCAGTTGAATTTTTCAAAGCGCTAAAAGATGATGGCGTCAAATTACTGCATTCAATATGCCAGCAGATTTGGGAAACAAAACAGTGGCCACAGGATTGGAAAAGATCAGTATACGTCCCAATCACAAAAAAGGGCAATGCCAAAGAATGTTCTAATTATCGAACAATCGCGTTCATCCCACATGCCAGCAAGGTGATGCTCAAGATAATACAGGATAGACTTCAGCAGTATGTGGAGAGAGAATTACCAGAGGTGCAGGCTGGTTTCAGAAGAGGCAGGCGGACTAGAGACCACATCGCCAACATACGCTGGATCATGGAGAAAACAAAGGAATACCAGAAACAAGTTTACTTTTGTTTTATTGACTACACTAAGGCATTTGACTGTGTGGACCACAACAAGATGTGGCAAGTAATTAAAGAGATGGGAATACCAGAGCACCTCATATGCCTCCTGAGAAATCTGTACATGAACCAAGAAGCAACAGTTAGGACAGAACATGGAATAACAGAGTGGTTTGGAATAGGAAAAGGAGTAAGACAAGGCTGCATTTTGTCACCATGCTTATTCAACCTATACACAGAGCACATAATGTGCAGTGCAGGGATGGAGGAATCACAATATGGGATTAAAATCGCTGGGAGAAATATCAATAATCTGAGATATGCAGACGATACCACCCTAATGGCAGAAAGTGAGGAAGACCTAAAGAATCTCTTGATTGGGCTGAAGGAGGAGAGTGCAAAAGCTGGCTTGAGACTCAATATCAAGAAAACCAAGATAATGGCAACAGGCCCAATCAGTTCCTGGAAAATAGACGGGGAAGAAGTAGAAGCAGTGACAGATTTTACTTTCTTAGGATCAAAGATCACTGCAGATGGGGATTGTAGCCATTAAATAAAAAGGCGACTGATTCTTGGGAGACAAGCGATGAGAAACCTGGGGAACATAGTGACAAGCAGAGACATCACATTGCACACAAAAATTAGAATAGTCAAAGCAATGGTTTTCCCAGTAGTAATGTATGGATGTGAGAGCTGGACAATTAGGAAGGCTGAACGCAGAAGAATAGATGCCTTTGAAATGTGGTGTTGGAGGAGGGTTTTGAGAGTCCCCTGGACAGCGAGGAGAACAAATAGGTCAATCTTAGAAGAAATTAACCCTGACTGCTCATTGGAAGGTCAAATAGTAAAGATGAAGCTAAAATACTTTGGACATCAAATGAGAAGGGAGGATTCACTTGAGAAGGCACTGATGTTGGGAAAGGTGGAGGGCAAAAGAAGAAGGGGGAGGCCAAGGATGAGATGGCTAGATGGTATTGTAGACACAATGGGCACAGAGCTGGGAGGGCTGAGGGGGATGGTGGAGGACAGAGGTGCCTGGAGGAAAATGGTCCATGGGGTCGCAAAGGGTCAGAGTCGACTGTGCGACTGAACAACAACAACAATATCACATAATCTGGAGTACATTTAATCCATACTAGGGATGAGTGAGTCTCTTTCTTTCATTCATTTACCTCAATTTTTCTTCAAATTTTTAACAGGAGATAGAAATTTTAAAATTTTAATATGGAAAACAGTGAAAATGACATAGTCACCCTGCAGGCAGAAGGCTTTGAATCTTTAACTCTTGTCGTATTTCAGCTATGCTTTTTCCTGTCAAACTTTTCTTTCTTAATGGCTATATAACCTGGTAGGCAGAATTTGATTCTCTTCAAATTAAGAAAAGCTTATGATATTTAATTTGCCTAGTGGTCATGTTCCATTGGTAAAAGCCTAAGAAAAGTTAGATTTCTCTGAAATTTGACAAAGAGTATAAACAGAAATGAGTACTGAACCCTAGAGTAGGATACAACTGGCTTTCGAGCAAAGGCGACCTTTACCGAGATTGGTTTTGATTGGGAAATGTGGTTTTGATTGCTGAGCAAAGGGGGAAACTGGGAAAACATCCTTTTCTTGCCAATCATGCACTACAGCAATTGGCAATTCAGGAAAAATATATAATTATACTGCCCTGCAGAGTAGCAGGGAAAGTGTTTCATTTGCCCACAAAGGTAATTTCAGGTTTTTGGACTCCTTCCATTCTGTAGCCTCCCCAAATTGAGCAAGTCCAGACCATCTCATAACAGGCAGTTTGAACATGCTCATTGTTAACTTTTAGAGGTGAATTGTGCAACTTGACATACAATTGTTAATAGCAGTGAAGATATCTTAACTTACAACTATTTGTGTTTAAAAATTGCACCTTTTCCCTGTGCAACAGGATTTCATCCAATGTTTCTTGTAGGTAAATGGCAAGCTGAATAAAGGATATTTCTAAATATTTAGACAGCACCAATTTTTAACATTTGATTGGTCATTTTAGAGCTGATGTTTATCTGCTCATATACCACTGAATTGCTTAATTTGTACATTTCCAAGATCAGGTTGGAGTAATGCAAATATATTACAATATGCCTTAAATGTTACAGGGAGAACCAATGTGATTTACAATTATCTAGTTTTCATTAGTACAATGGAGCAGAATTTTATATAAGACTTAGTATTAAAAAAAATGTTTAGGAACAAGGTTGTCCTTCAGACAAGTGCAAATAACATTTGCACTTGTACTATTGTACTATTGTATACTATATTTTTGCTGCTAGTCATTGCTATGTACTTGTATTTTTAAATTGTTATTTCTATATCATATTGTGTTTTTTTGTTATATTGTATTTAACATGTTGTAATGCCACCCTGATTCGGCCTGCGCCAAGTAGGGTGGGGTATAAATTAAATAAACATTTATTTAAAAAGCATTATTTTAACTTTATAAATTCCAGCTGCTACTTTAATCGTACTATAAAGCTGATGCTTGCAATAAGAAAGGCATGCTGTTTAATAAAACCATGCTGATTAACTGTCGATGGGAGCTATGCAGTAACCTGAGTTGATTGCCAAGTCTAATTAGGAAATTTACAATAATCATAATATTCCATCAGATAATTGCAAAAATAGATGGAAATTTATGTTTTGCTAAGATATGGTTGACACAGGGATACAAATTTGGCTGACATACATGATATTTAAACGTGCTTTGTTATTCAAGTACTAACAATTAGCATTTGGGAGTTTATGCTCTAGACATACCTAGCCCAGTGTCTAATGCATCAATAAGCTAGGGAGAGAAGAAGAAACAAAAACAGAGATCTGTTGATCCTGGGTTTAAACAGCTTAGAACTAATTTTCTTTTCTGTAGCCTATTGAAGTTCAGATAGTAGCCTTGTTACTTACAAATTAAGAAACACATTTGTCTGTATGGGAATAATCATATTCAACAGCATGTTAATGAATAATAAGAATTCTAAACTTTGTGGCCCAAGGTATTTCAAAGACTACCTATGGATCCAGAACAAATTAGTTGATCATACATGAGGACTCTCTCTCTCTCTTTATATATATATTAAGAGAGAGAGAGAGAGAGAGCAACTGGACAAAGTGTAATTATCATGAAATAATAGGCTGATGATATGTTGAAATCACTACCAAACCCAAGAATGTGCTCATGTGAACATCTTTCATTAAGTGGAAAAAGAACAGCTCTCTTCAAATTTATTTTTTTTCTTCCTTTAATGTAATGCTTATGTTTAATTATTTTTTATTGAACTCTGAACATATTGTGCTACTTAAAATACTTACACAATAGAATGTAGAAACTTAACCTTTTGTCCCGTACGGGCACATTTTACTTCTACTCCAGAATTGCAATGAACCCCTTTGTGTGGATTCACGGGGGCTTGGGCTTCTGGGAATTGAAGTACAAGAACATTTGGAGTGCCAAGGTTCACCATCATGGGTGCAGGTATTCATGTGTTTAAAGACCAGTGGGAGGAACTACAAATAGGTAAAACAAAGGAATGGAGGTGCTATATCGGCCATCCATTCTGTCTGTAGGTGAAACTACTACTAGCCTCCATTCTTCTCTCCATTGCAGGCGCACCCCCCAAAGAAAGACTCAGACACCGGTATATGGATAAAGGTATCAGGCCACTTTTATTGAATAATGCCCTAGTCCGAATTATCACTTTCAATTGGTGTATCATCCAATTGTAATTCTTTAAGGCAAGCAGGCCGCAGTAACACTGGTAAGGTTCCTCTCAAAATGCCAATGGCAATTGGCTACATGTATCTATTTGTATCAATTTGTTTGTTGACACAAACAAATTGTTGACCGGAGTCAATAAACTATCTACTGACCCCACCCTATGATGTGCATCCGTTAAATATCAAGGTGATGCAGGCTGTGAAGCTCCTGCCATCACCCCTTGCCTGGTTCGCCCTTGTTCAGCCAAACCTCTTTCCCCTGTACCTGTCTACGTGTTGGCCAGTCAATTGCGAACCTACCGGATACCTATGGGTCATAAATCTTTACCTTACCAGTGCTACCCACCCAAAGTGACCAAAGTCAACTTACCCCTTTTCTCAAACACTAGCAACAGTGTGGGATGGGCAAAAAAGCGAGAACCGAAGAGCCAATTGTAGGTTCAACTCAAAAATTCCCACCCGGCCCCAAAGCGACCAAAAATTCACACTGTTCACTAGGGAGGGGGTGGAGGGAAAACTTCTCCGCTCTGTCGCGTTCTAAAATGGCAGCTCGGCTGCCTCGTGGCCACCCCTTTTATAGAGGAGTGGCCACGCCACCTAACTACCCGGATGTCTGAGTCCAGGTGGGTGGGTGTCCCGCAAAGAGCATGGCGGCCATTTTGGCACCGCACTTTCACTCTCTCAGAAGCAATGCAAACTACTGCTTGACCATTTCAGTCTGAAATTCCTTGAAGTTTCAGTGTAATTTGTTACTTAAAAGAAGGGGTTTCCAACTCTAGGGTTTGGTACTCATTTCCATTTATAGCCAATGAGCCAGCATTGTCTGTGTCTGCAGATGTTTCTGTGTACCTGTAGCAGGCATGACTAGACTCCAGAATGCTCAGAACTCTGTTGCCTTCCCACTGAAGTGTTACCTATTTATCTACTTGCAATTTCTTGCTTTTGAACTGCCCGGTTGGCAGGAGCTGGGACAGAGATTGGAGCTCACTCCATTGTGCAGTTTTCAGGTCTTGAACTGCTAACATGCCAACATTCCAATATTTGTGAAAACCATTAAAGGATAATGATAACAACTTAATGGTAGATTCATATTGAATCTAGGATTCATTAGCTAAGCTTTCAGGTTTTAGCTTTCTATGGAGCTTCAGCTGTCAAACTTCATTTTTTTCCTTACAGCAACTGGAACTGAGTATTTTAAAAAAATACTTCTAGAGTTGCCATAATTCTCTCCTACAAAACCGGGACAGAAGTATACTTGACAAAAATAGGCGGGTTATCTTTTTTTATAAAAAATAATAATATAATGATAGCTATAAAACACTTTCACATTAAATATATGAATACATAAATAAATTTATTTACAACAGTTAATTCTTACTGTAAGATGATCGGTTGTACTTATGAGAAGTTGCATTTGTCTCCAGGTATAATCCAATATGGCAGGAAATCGCTCATTTGACTTGGGAAGCGGAAGGTCAGCTGCAGGACAGAATGAGCTCCCATCTCTTTCCCAGCCCCTGCCAACCAAGAAGCTCAAAAGCAAGAAATTGCGAGTAGCTAAATAGGGACCACTTTGGTGGGAAGGTAACAGCGTTTCGTGCACTCCTGTGTCTAGTCATACCTGCCACATGACCATGGAAACATCTGCAGAAGGAGACAGTGCTGGCTCTTCTGCTTTGAAACAGAAATGAGCACTGAACCCTAGAGCCAGATACAACTGGCTTTTGAGCAAGGGAAACCTTTACTTTTACCTGTATAATACACAATCAGTAAGTTTTTAAAATCCTGGACTTTAGCATGATTTTTATCAAACTGCATCTGAAGAAATAAGAGTAAGTTTAGGCTCGTTAAAACTTGTTCATCTTTTAGAAATCATAATTTTTTTGTTCTTTTTGGTGAAACAGACTAACACAGGAAATCTCCATACAGTACATATCTTTAAACTCATGGACTGTGAAATATGACACCTAATAAGCTCTACATACAATACTGAAACGATTACATACTGTATATTAAATCCAGAAAAAGTGACCTTACTCATGAAAAGAACTTGAGAAAATTTCTGATTGTAGGTTTTCTGAAGTTTCTTCCAAATCAAGATTCATTTTGCTGAATCAATCAAATTCAAGAAGAAAAGTAGTGTTTAAAATTGCTCCAAAAGGTGGAAACAAGTTAACTAATTTCTTTCCATGGAAAGAAGTGCTCTCTCTCTCTCTGTGTGTGTATCTATCTATCTATATCTATCTA
This sequence comes from Bradypodion ventrale, assembly GCA_035047345.1. NCBI lineage: Eukaryota > Metazoa > Chordata > Lepidosauria > Squamata > Chamaeleonidae > Bradypodion > Bradypodion ventrale. The sequence goes on along the minus strand of JAWDJE010000003.1, from coordinate 305,839,878 downwards.
TATCTATATCTATATCTATCTATATCTATATCTATATCTATCTATCTATCTATCTATCTATCTATCTATCTATCTTTCGATCGATCGATCGATCGATCGATCGATAGATAGATAGATAGATAGATATGTGTGTGTGAAATGTAGTTAGCCTGCATTCTTACCAATGGACTAACACTGTTAAGATTTTATATACACTGTGTGTGTGTGTGTGTGTGTGTGTGCGTGTGCGTGTGTGTGTGTGTGTGTGTACACACACACACGCACGCACACGCGCACACACACACGCACACACGCGCACACATACACACACACACACACACACACACACACACACACACACACACACAGTGTATATAAAATCTTAACAGTGTTAGTCCATTGGTAAGAATGCAGGCTAACTACATTTCAGAATCACAGATAGAAATGAACAAATGTTATACAAATGGAAGCGTGGCGCCAAAATGGCCGCCGCGCTCTTTGCGGGCCACCCCCCCACCGGACGAAGCCATCCGGGTAGTTAGGGGCGTGGCCAGCACCCTAATAAAAGGGCTGGCCACGAGGCAGCCGTGCTGCCATTTTGGCGAAGCGACGGAGCGGAGAAGTTTTTCCCTCTTAACTCCGTCGCTCGTGTCCTTTCAGGGGAAGCCTTTTTGGGCAGCTTTTTCTCTCCGTAGGCTTCCTAGCTGGCTTGGCTATGCCCTCGAAGAAGAAGGCAGCCGCTAACGTGGCTCGATCGGCGCAGAGGCGCCAGCCGGGTTGGAGGACCGCGACTGTGCCCACCCAGCAGCCACCCTTAACGAAGCCCACCGGGACCGGTGGGATGGGATCGGTGGCCCCTTGGCCCGATCCGCGGTGCGGGCAGGTTGCCCCGGATGGGGCCTCGGCCCTTGGCCCGCAACCAATGCCTAGTGCCCCCGCCGGGGTCCGTGCAGCTGGGCCCTCTTGCCCGGGTGCACAGTTCCCCATGGGGGGAGCGAGCCACGGGGGGTGGTTGGGTTCCCTGCCTCTGCAGGGTGTGCCCTCGGCTTCACAGGGGCCGGGCATGAGCTCTTGGCCTTATCTGGCCCCTGGGACTCAGGGGCCTGGACAGGTACCCTTTAATTATGGGCCGATTGCCCATTCGCCCCCTGTTGGGGCTGGTGCATTGGTCAACGTGGAGGCCCTTCTGGCCCGCGTTGCGGCCCTTGAAGCATCCTTGGCGAGGGCCAATCAAACAGGGGTGCCTTTAGGATTCCAGGTGCCCCCTTTGGCTGCCGAACAGCGGCCGGCGATGGGTCGGGTTGAGCCGCCTGAGGCGCGCGGGCCGGTGGCGGCCACTGCCTCGCGGCTCCCCACTCAACAGGTGCAGCAGTCTGGTGTGGGTCTGGCCCCATCAATGAGCTCAGCTTCGGTCGTGAGCTCCGACGCCCCCAGCGGGCCGGAACCCCCGGTGGGGGCGGCCCGTGGGGGTGCATCGGGTGAGTATGCAGTTCAAGCCAGTGCACCCACACAACTGACTTCCTTGGGGGGGGCTTTCCAATTGCCATGGCCTCGCACGGGTGGTCCGGCGGTCCAATTGCCTCCGGCCCAATCGGCGACTTCACCCCTGACACAGGGCCCGGGTCCGGGTGGCGCCCCCTGTGCGGTGGGGAATGTGTTGGGAATCCCCGGGCTCGTACAGGCCCCCCTTTGCTTTGCCTGCAGTCCCCTCTGTGCCGGTGTCGGCACTGCCAACGGCAGGATATTCCTTGCCCCTGGGGGACCATCTGGCCCAGTCTACCAGGGAAAAGATCTGGAGGGGCGAGTATGTAGATATCTTCTCCCTTCTTAATAGGGAGCCGACCAAGGAGGAGAGGGAAGGGCTGGACGAGAAGGATAAGGAGCTGGCACGTCGTCGTAAGCCGCCACGGACGTGGGCGAATTGGTTGCCAGTGTACCTGATTTACATGGCCGTTTACCTCAGGGCTAGGCCGGATTTGGCCATCCCTATGGTCCAGTATCTGGACAACATCTACCGGGCCATGGTTGACTTCCCGGGTCCGTCGTGGCTGGCTTACGACGAAGAATTCCGCATGAGGATTCCACTGCACCCAGAGATGAGGTGGGATGAGCCCTGCCAGAAGCTGTGGCTTCTGTATATGACCCCCACGCGCCCGGCGCCTGGGGATAGATACCATTGTGGACATGCGGTCCAACGAGCGGCCCCGGTACAGGCTCCCCGCCAAGTGGCGGGGCAGGGGGTTCCAGCCCGCCTGCTGTGCTGGACCTTCTCGTCCAATGGTTCTTGCAACAGAAAAAATTGCAAGTACAAGCATGAGTGCCCCGCTTGTTCTGGCCCCCATGCTGCCTCCGCCTGCCCCAGGCCGGGAGGATACAGGGGCAGGGGTAGGGGAAGACAAGGGGCAGGCAGGACTCCCACGGAAGGAGTGGGTTCACCGAAAGGCCCCCTCCCCAATTAATGTTGATATCCTGGAGCGTTGGCTCGCATTGTACCCGAAGAAAGCAGACGCTGTGTACCTCCTTCAGGGTTTTCAACTGGGTTTCCGTATTCCTTTCACGGGGGATAGGTCACCGCAGGATGCACCCAACCTTTTGTCACTTAGAGGACGGGAGGAGGTGGCTGCCGCCAGCATTAATAAGGAGGTCGCTGCGGGCAGGGTCGCTGGCCCTTTCCCCGCGCCCCCTTTCCCCAACCTTAAAGTGTCTCCTCTAGGACTAGTGCCCAAGAAGTCCCCGGGCGAGTTCCGCCTGATTCATCACTTGTCCTACCCAGCCGGTCATTCGGTCAATGATGCTATCCCTGAGGACCTTTGTTCTGTCAGGTATACATCATTTGACCAGGCATTGCGCATGGTGCGCTCATGTGGCCCGGGTGCACTGTTGGCTAAGTGTGACATTAAGTCGGCTTTTCGCCTCCTGCCAGTGCACCCGGGTGACTTTGAGTTGCTGGGTTTCAAATTCCGGGGTGAATATTATTTTGACAAAGCCATGCCATTCGGCTGTTCCATATCCTGCTCAGCTTTCGAGCGTTTCAGTACATTCCTGCAGTGGGCATTTGTCCGTAGGTCAGGGTCTCGGTCTGTAGCCCATTACCTGGATGACTTTTTGTTCGGGGGTGAACGGGGCTGGGACACGTGCACACGTCTCCTCAACACATTTCAGACGCTAATGCAGGAACTCGGTGTCCCTTTAGCACCCGAAAAGACCGAAGGCCCGTCTAATAAGTTAGTATTCCTGGGGGTGGAGATTGACACGGTAGCGCAGGCGTCTAGGTTGCCGGAAGACAACGTGTCAAGGATAGTGGCCCTTATATCGGACTTGCTGGCTAAGCGCAAGGCATCCCTTCGGGAACTGCAGGTGCTACATGGACACCTTAATTTCGCTTGCAGGGTGGTCGCACCTGGCAAGGCATTTGCTCGGCGCTTGTGCGACGCCATGTCAGGCTTATCCAGGCCCCATCATAGGACCAGATTGACACGGGGCATCAGGGCAGATATGCACTTATGGCTCCAGTTCTTGAGGGAGTTTAATGGGGTCTCATTTTGGAGGTCAGATCTCCTGGCCTCACCCCAATTTCAGATTCAGTCTGATGCCTCGGGATCCCTTGGTTATGGGATGTACTTCAATGGGAAGTGGGCATATGGTGGATGGCCACCAGCCTGGTCAGGCACGGGTCGCCTGAGGGATCTCACATATTTGGAATTTTTTCCCATACTGGGGGCCTTGATGCTATGGGGTGAGGAGTGGGCCAACTCTGTGGTGCATTTCTGGTGTGACAATGCGGCCGTTGTCCACATTGTCAATTCACAGACCTCTAAATCTCCCAGGGTCATGGACCTCGTGCGCCAGTTTGTATTGCGCAGCCTGCGCCTCAATGTACTGTTCAGGGCCAGGCATGTCCCGGGGGTGAATAATGATATTGCTGATGCTTTGTCCCGCCTGCAGATCTCCCGGTTCCGTGCCTTGGCCCCGGATGCGGAGGAATTTCCCTCGTCACTCCCGGAGGAGATATGGACCTTTGGCAAGGAGAGGTGAACCGGGCGATCGGCATGTCTCTGGCGCCACGCACGCGTAAGGCGTATCACCACGCGTGGGTTTCCTTTCAGACTTTTTGTACCCAATCTCGACTGCCAGATACCTGGCCGGTCCCAGTGGCCCACCTCCTTCGTTTCATGGTTTACCTGCACGCACAGGGCCTGGCACCCCGCACCATAGCATCTAGGCTATCAGCGCTGGCTTTTATGGCCAAGGTGGGAGGTCATGCGGACAGTACCGCTGATTTCCGTGTGAGACACGTTTTGGAGGGGTGGGTGCGGGAACGTGGGCGTAGCCTGGACGACCGCCCCCCAATTTCCCCGGGGGTCCTTACCCAACTGGCACGGGGCTGGCATGACCTATGTTTTAATAGGTATGAGGCAGCCCTGTTTCATGCGGCTACAACGGTGGCCTTTTTTGCAGCGCTCCGCATCAGCGAGCTTGTGATGCTGACTAAGGCGGATGCAAGTCGTAGGGCACTGGAACTCGAAGATGTCTATGTTTGCAATGATTGGGCTCAGTTGAGGATATGCTCCTCTAAAACAGATCAGCACGGCGTAGGCAGTGGTGTAAGACTGCTACGATGTTCCTTGGCAGACATCTGTCCGGTTGGTGCCCTACAGGAGTTCCTTGCACTGCGTGGCACGCACCATGGCCCGTTTTTCTGTCACCAAGATGGGTCTCCCCTCACTAAATTTCAATTTTGGAAGGTGACTGGGAAGGCACTGGCTAGGGTGGGCCTCCCTGGGGCCCGTTACGGCACCCACTCATTTAGAATTGTGGCGGCCTCTACTGTGGCTGCTTATGGGTATAAGTTGTTTAAACGTTGTCCGGTCAACGACGAACCAGGCGAGGGGGTGATGGTTACCACTAGACAGCTGGAATCACCCCCTGATTTTACGGATACACGTCAGAGGGTGGGGTCATTAGGTAGATATTGACTACGGTCAACAATTTGTTTGTTGTCAACAAACAAATTGATACAAATAGATACATTGTAACAATTGCCGTTGGCAATTTTGGGTGGTACCTTACCAGTGTTACTTCGGCCTGCTTGCCTTAAGAATTATGATTGGTCGTTTTACCAATAGAAATTTATAATTCGGACTAGGGCATGAATCAATAAATGTGGCCCAATGCCGTTATCCACTTTCATTTGTGTCTGAGTCCATTATTGGGGGGGTGCGCCTGCAAAGGGTCAGTCTTTATAATCCAAAATAAGATCTTAAAACTTCCTCCTAATTGCTTGTCTTCTCAACTGACCTGTGTCATTATGAGTTGTCAAATGGAATAATAAAGCAATATAAACGATTCAACCAAGAGCCTGAACAGTCATGCTAAATAATAAATGTCGACTTTTAATTTATAGTTAATGAACTAATCTCTCCCTATCCTCGCATTAATATTTCATGCCATTTTATTCAGAAGCCAAGTATAAATGCAACAGTACATAATACTATACAGCTTTCTAGTGGTATCAAAGGTGAGCATTCTGTATACACATAAATCAAATAGGAAGTCCATACACTATGCAGCAGACACAGTATGTCATTTTAAAAATGCAAAACATATTTGCTGACGCAGAACAATCAAACTCCAAATAAACTTAAAGCCTAACCAGACTTTTTCTCAGCTTCATAGTGTAAACAAATGATATTAAGTCATTTCCTCAAGCCTTTAAGGGCTTCAATGGATTTTCTCCACAGGGATTGGGATGACTGCAAGGGCAAAACTAATGCCGGGGATGGGGGTGGGGGATTCCATTCCTAATAAACGGAATCCTATTCTTTTCCATTCCACAAATGTGTTATTAGTGATCACATAACCTATCTTACTATAATGAGTTATTATATAGTATGATTCCAACTTCCTCCTCTCTACTTCCCAAATATTGTATTGTTTTTGCTATAGTTCCAAATTGCTTTCTAGTCAACAATATGCTATAAATCTTTTTAGAACTTGACAGAAATTAGAAACAGCAATTGACATTCATTTTCATGCAAATACTGTGCTAATATTGTCTGACCCAATTTGTCTGAAGATGTTTGGTACCTTAGGATAAATTGCAATTGTCCTGAACTGTTCTGTTCACAAGTTTCTGAAGATATTTGTATGTATTTGTATGCTTCTAGATTGGGAGAAAAATGTTTAAATATGGAAATCTAAAGGTCATGGCCTGAGATGGGAGATGTTATTTTGGGGGGATTCAGTACACCTTCATAGGCAAAGCTCCAACCAGCCTCCTTTTTCCTTCTACTCTACTGTACCCAAAATCAAAATTCTGAAAATGTAGCAACTATGCACTCTGAAATATGCATGACCACCCACAGCAAAACAAACAAAGGTCATCTTTGGTGTCAGTAGTATACAAGAGGTTGCTTGTAGAAAACTACATGGGATTCTGACCAGCAGAATGATGACACGAGATATCTCTGTGTGTATGCATGCAAAAACAAGACCTGGAGCAGACTGTGGCTCTGATCACAACCTACTGATCGCAAAATTCAGGCTTAGACTAAAGAAAATAGGGAAAACACGGAGATCAGAAAGATATCACCTAGACAGCATCCCTAAAGAATACACGGTGGAGGTGATGAACAGATTTAATGGCTTAGACTCGGTAGACAGAGCACCAGAAGAATTATGGACGGAGATGAGGGACATCATGCAGGAAGCAGCAAAGAAAACCATACCAAAAGAAAAGAAGAGTAAGAAAGCAAAGTGGTTGTCTGATGAGGCTCTTAAAATAGCAGAGGAAAGAAGGGACGCAAAAGTCAAAGGAGAAAGGAAAAACTACAATCATTTGAACACAGAATTTCAAAGAAAAGCAAGGAGAGATAAGGAAAACTACCTAAAAGAACAGTGCAGAGAAATGGAGGAAAACAACAAAAGAGGCAGAACCAGAGATCTTTTCAAAAAAATTGGGGAAATCAAGGGAACATTTAAAGCAAAAATGACCATGATAAGGGACAAAGACGGAAAGGAGCTAGCTGATGCAGAAGAAATTAAGAAAAGATGGAAAGAGTACACAGAGGAACTTTACAAAAAGGACCTCAACACTCCTGATAATCACAATGATAAAGAAATTGAACTTGAGCCAGACATCCTGGAGAGCGAAGTCATAAAGGCCCTAAAGAGCACTGCAGACAACAAAGCTAGTGAAGATGATGGTATCCCAGTTGAATTTTTCAAAGCGCTAAAAGATGATGGCGTCAAATTACTGCATTCAATATGTCAGCAGATTTGGAAAACAAAACAGTGGCCACAGGATAGGAAAAGATCAGTATACGTCCCAATCCCAAAAAAGGGCAATGCCAAAGAATGTTCAAATTATCGAACAATCGCGCTCATCCCACATGCCAGCAAGGTGATGCTCAAGATAATACAGGATAGACTTCAGCAGCATGTGGAGAGAGAATTACCAGAGGTACAGGCTGGTTTCAGAAGAGGCAGGCGGACTAGAGACCACATCGCCAACATACGCTGGATCATGGAGAAAACAAAGGAATACCAGAAACAAGTTTACTTTTGTTTTATTGACTACACTAAGGCATTTGACTGTGTGGACCACAACAAGATGTGGCAAGTAATTGAAGAGATGGGAATACCAGAGCACCTCATATGCCTCCTGAGAAATCTGTACATGAACCAAGAAGCAACAGTTAGGACAGAACATGGAATAACAGAGTGGTTTGGAATAGGAAAAGGAGTAAGACAAGCCTGCATTTTGTCACCATGCTTATTCAACCTATACACAGAGCACATAATGCACAGTGCAGGGATGGAGGAATCACAATATGGGATTAAAATCGCTGGGAGAAACATCAATAATCTGAGATATGCAGACGATACCACCCTAATGGCAGAAAGTGAGGAAGACCTAAAGAATCTCTTGATTGGGCTGAAGGAGGAGAGTGCAAAAGCTGGCTTGAGACTCAGTATCAAGAATACCAAGATAATGGCAACAGGCCCAATCAGTTCCTGGAAAATAGACGGGGAAGAGGTAGAAGCAGTGACAGATTTTACTTTCTTAGGATCAAAGATCACTGCAGATGGAGATTGTAGCCATGAAATAAAAAGGCGACTGATTCTTGGGAGACAAGCGATGAGAAACCTGGGGAACATAGTGAAAAGCAGAGACATCACATTGCAAACAAAAATTAGAATAGTCAAGGCAATGGTTTTCCCAGTAGTAATGTATGGATGTGAGAGCTGGACAATTAGGAAGGCCGTACGCAGAAGAATAGATGCCTTTGAAATGTGGTGTTGGAGGAGGGTTTTGAGAGTCCCCTGGACAGCGAGGAGAACAAATAGGTCAATCTTCGAAGAAATTAACCCTGACTGCTCATTGGAAGGTCATATAGTAAAGATGAAGCTAAAATACTTTGGACATCAAATGAGAAGGGAGGATTCACTTGAGAAGGCATTGATGTTGGGAAAGGTGGAGGGCAAAAGAAGAAGGGGGAGGCCAAGGATGAGATGGCTAGATGGTATTGTAGACACAATGGGCACAGAGCTGGGAGGGCTGAGGGGGATGGTGGAGGACAGAGGCGCCTGGAGGAAAATGGTCCATGGGGTCGCAAAGGGTTGGAGTCGACTGTGCGACTGAACAACAACATGCATGCGTGGGTGCTTGGAAGAGAGTATGTGTGTGTCTCTCTTTTTCTCCCAGCAACAGTTTTTATTAGCAGTTTACACAAAGCATACAAAGACATCAAAAGGAGCTAGCATAATCAATCAGACCTTCGCCACACCACCACACTAGGTTACATTAGCCTTAGTCTAAACAATCTTAGTCTACACTAAACTTAGCCTTCTGGACAGTTATATATTACTGCATATAGCTAGAATGCAAGCGCGGCACCAAAATGGCCGCCGCGCCCTTTGCGGGCCCCCCCCCCACAGGACAGAGAATCCGGGTAGTTAGGGGCGTGGCCAGCTCCCTTATAAAAGGGGTGGCCACGAGGCAGCCGAGCTGCCATTTTACCTCAGCGACGGAGCGGAGAAGTCTTTTCCCCTGTGTCTCCGTCACTCTTTAGCCTACCGGGAAGCCTTTTTGGTAGCGATTCTGCCTTGCTGGCTTCCCTTTTTGCTTCGGTGGAGATGCCTTCGAAGAAGAAGGCAGCTTCGAGTGCAGCTCGCGCTGTTAGGAGGCGCAACCCAGGTCGGAGGACCGCGGTGCCGCCTCCTCAGCAGCCGCCTTTGCCGGCCCCTGCCGGGGCCGGCGGAATGGGGTCTATTGCCCCTTGGCCCGGAGTGGGCGATCAGAGTGCGGGCGCGGAAAGGGTTCCGGCCTGCGGCCCGCGAGCGGTGGACACCGCTCCTGCACCTGCCCACCCTGTTGGGCCTACTCCTCTTGGGTCGCAGCCTCTCCCTGGGCCCTCTAGCCTTGGGGGGTGGTGCGGCCCCCTGCCTTGGCAGGTTTCTCCACCGACCCTGCCGGGCTTCGGTGCTGGCCAATGGCCATATTCGGGTCCTGGGGTACAGGGACCTGTACCCACGCCTGGACCAGGCGGGCCGGCCGGCCCTTTGCCCCTGGTCAACGTGGACACCTTACGGCCCGCATTGCGGCCCTGGAAGCGTCGTTGGCTCGGGCCAGTCAGGCGGGCGCCCCCTTCGGGGTCCCTTTTGAGGCGCTGTCGGCAGGAGGACAACAGCCGACAGGGAGGGTCGAGCTGCTGCAGGCGCGTGGTGCGGTTTCGGCCACTGCCTCGCAGCTCCCCAGCCAGCAGCCAGGTGCGGGTCAAGCCCCGGTGATGAGCTCTACGTCGGTCGTGAGCTCCGACGCCCCCAGTGGGCCGGAACCCCCGGTGGGGGCGGCCCGCGGGGGTGCAGCATGTGAGTATACGGTGCAAGCGAGTACATCCACACACATTCCCAATATAGGGGGGGCCTTTCAATGGCCTTGGCCTCGCGCGGGTGGTGCGGGGGCCACGCTGTCGGCAACCCACCCGGCGACGACGACTGCCACCTTGGGCACTGGGGTGGGTACTTGTTCTTACACTGCGGGGAATGTTCTGGGGGTGGCTGGGTTAGCTCAGGCCCCTTTTCCTAGGCCGGCTGTGCCTTTTTCGACTTTGCCGATGGCGGGGTATTCCTTGCCATTGGGTGATCACTTGGCACAGACTACCAGAGAAAAGATATGGCGGGGGGAGTACGTAGATATCTTCTCACTCCTGAACAGAGAGCCCACCAAGGAGGAAAGGGAGGGACAGGATGAGAAGGACAAGGAGCAGGCACGCCGCCGTAAGCCGCCGCGTACCTGGGCCAACTGGCTCCCCGCTTATTTAATATACATGGCGGTGTATTTGAGGGCGCGGCCGGATTTAGCTATTCCCATGGTCCAATATTTGGACAACATATACAGGGCGATGGTTGATTTCCCGGGCCCCTCATGGCTAGCATATGATGAGGAATTCCGTATGAGGATTCCCCTCCACCCCGAGATGAGATGGGATGAGCCGTGCCAGAGGCTTTGGCTTTTGTATATGACGCCCACACGCCCTGCCCCGGGAGATAGATACCATTGCGGACATGCGGTCCAGCGAGCGGCTCCAGCGCAGGTTACCCGCCAGGCGGCGGGGCAGGGGGTTCCAGCCTGCCTGCTGTGCTGGACTTTCTCGTCCAATGGTTCCTGCAATAGAAAGAATTGCAAGTATAAGCATGAGTGTCCCACATGTTCGGGCCCCCACGCAGCCTCTGCCTGTCCCAGGCCTGGGGGGGCACGAGGCAGAGGGAGGGGTGGACAGTGGGCTGGCAAGACTGCCACGGATGGAGCTGGTTCTCCAAAAGGCCCCCTCCCCAATTAATGTGGACATGCTGGAGCGTTGGCTCGCATCGTACCCGAAGGGGGAGGACGGGGAGTATCTCCTTCAGGGTTTTAAGCAGGGATTCCGTATCCCTTTTATGGGTGATAGGTCCCCTCAGGATGCTCCCAACCTTTTATCCCTCAGAGGAAGGGAGGAGGTGGCTGCGGCCAGCATTAAAAAGGAGTTAGATGCAGGCAGGGTCGCTGGACCTTTCCCTGCACCCCCGTTTCCCAATCTTAAGGTGTCGCCACTGGGTTTGGTCCCCAAAAAGTCCCTAGGTGAGTTTCGCCTTATTCATCATTTGTCCTACCCAGCCGGCCGATCGGTCAATGATGCTATTCCTGATGACCTTTGTTCAGTCAGGTATACATCGTTTGACCATGCGCTGCGCATGGTACGCTCGTGTGGCCCGGGTGCCCTGCTGGCCAAGTGTGACATTAAGTCGGCTTTTCGCCTTTTGCCAGTGCATCCGGGCGACTTTGAGTTGCTGGGTTTTAAATTTAAGGGTGAATATTATTTTGATAAGGCCATGCCTTTTGGCTGCTCCATATCATGCTCGGCCTTTGAGCGTTTTAGTACCTTCCTAGAGTGGGCTTTCGTCCGCAGGTCAGGGTCCCGGTCTGTAGCCCATTACCTGGATGATTTTTTATTCGGGGGTGAACGGGGCTGGGACACGTGCACACGTCTCCTCAACACATTTCAGACGCTAATGGAGGAACTTGGTGTCCCTTTAGCGCCCGAAAAGACCGAGGGCCCATCTACCAAGCTAGTATTCCTGGGGGTGGAGATTGACACAGTAGTGCAGGCTTCTAGGCTGCCGGGTGATAAGGTGTCCAGGATAGTGGCCCTTATCTCGGAATTGCTGGCCAAGCGTAAGGCATCCCTGAGGGAACTGCAGGTGCTACATGGTCACCTCAATTTTGCTTGCAGGGTGGTCGCACCGGGCAGGGCTTTTGCCCGGCGCTTATGCGACGCCATGGCAGGGTTATCCAGGCCCCACCACAGAGTCAGGCTTACCCGGGGTATCAGGGCAGACATGTTTGTCTGGTTGCAATTCCTGAGGGAGTTCAATGGGGTCTCATTTTGGAGGTCTGACCTCCTGGCATCCCCCAATTTTCAGATCCAGTCTGATGCCTCAGGATCCCTGGGTTATGGGATGTACTTCAATGGGAAGTGGGCCTATGGTGGGTGGCCACCGGCATGGGCAGGCACAGGTCGCCTGCGGGATCTCACATACCTGGAATTTTTCCCTATTCTGGGGGCTTTGATGCTATGGGGCGAACAGTGGGCTAATTCGGTGGTGCATTTCTGGTGTGACAATGCTGCTGTTGTCCACATTGTCAATGCACAGACTTCCAAATCGCCCAGGGTTATGGAACTAGTGCGCCATTTTGTGCTGCGCTGCCTGCGCCTCAACGTCTTGTTCAGGGCCAGGCATGTCCCAGGGATTAATAATGATATTGCTGACGCTTTGTCCCGCCTGCAGATCTCCCGGTTCCGCGCCTTGGCCCCGGATGCGGAGGAATTTCCCTTGCCACTCCCGGACGAGATGTGGACTATTGGCAAGGAGAGGTGAACCGGGCGATTGGCCTGTCACTAGCGCCACGCACGCGTAAGGCGTACCAACAAGCATTCAATTCTTACAGGGCATTTTCTGCTCAATGTCACCTGCCAGAGACCTGGCCTATCCCGGTGGACCATGTTCTGCGGTTCATGGTTCACCTGCATGCACAGGGCCTCGCACCTCGCACCATAGCATCCAAGCTCTCGGCATTGGCTTTTATGGCCAAAGTGGGAGGTCATGTGGATACCACCTCTGACTTCCGTGTGAGACATGTTTTGGAGGGGTGGGTGCGCGAGCGCGGGCGTTGCCCGGACGACCGGCACCCTATTTCCCCAGGGGTTCTTACCCAGTTGGCCCGGGGCTGGCCAGGCCTCTGTTTTGATCATTATGAGGCAGCCCTTTTTCATGCAGCCACAACGGTGTCATTTTTTGGAGCGCTCCGCGTCAGCGAACTCGTGATGCTGTCTAAGGCGGATGCAAGTGGTAGGGCACTGGAACTCGAAGATGTCTATGTTGCCAAAGACTGGGCCCAGTTGAGGATACGCTCCTCTAAAACAGATCAGCATGGCGTAGGCAGTGGTGTAAGACTGCTACGGTGTTCTTTGGCAGACATCTGTCCGGTTGGTGCCCTACAGGAATTCCTGGCACTGCGTGGCATGCACCACGGCCCGTTTTTCTGTCACCAAGATGGGTCTCCCCTTACTAAATTTCAGTTTTGGAAGGTGACAGCCAGAGCCCTCACCAGGGTGGGCCTACCAGGTGCCCGTTATGGCACACATTCATTCCGTATTGGTGCAGCCTCTACAGCAGCTGCTTTTGGGTACTCTGGGGCTGACATACGCAGCATGGGGAGGTGGGGCTCGCAATGTTTTCAGTTTTATGTGCGCCCACTCCCGCCATGAGTACCAATCCAGTCACCTTACCGCCTTTTTCTCAATTTTCTTACAGACCCTGGGTGTCGTATTACACCTGTGACAGTATGGCTGGTGGGCCACAGCTATGTGCACAGGGCAGCGCGTTACGCTGCGGCGACAGAGTGGGGACCCCGACTGGGACTGGGTGAACACGCCAGTCTCACATGGCATGGTAAGCCTGGGATGTTATGGCGGGAGCTGCGGCCTTTCCTTTTTTCTGGCCTGGGTGCTGACCCGCCTGACATTCTCATTATCCACCTGGGGGGCAATGATTTGGGCCAGGTCACCGGCTTATCGCTCAAGCATGCGATTTGCGAGGAACTCGCCTACTTGCATTATGTCTGGCCTGCCACAACCCTGGTTTGGTCGGACATTGTCCCGCGCCATTCTTACAGAGGGGGCGTTAACCTCATGGCCCTTGACCGCGCTAGGCGCACGGTCAATAGGGCGGTGGCGCGGTTTCTTGCCGACAGGGCTTGGGGACGGGTCAGTCATCACCCCGATATTAGCCTACAAAATTATGACTTGTACGCAGGGGATGGGGTCCATCTGTCGCGAGGAGGTATGGACCTCCTGTTGGGTGATTGGCGAGCAGGCCTGTTGACCGAGCTGACGGTCTGGGGGGGGCGTCAGGTCTTCTTTGAAGCCCCTCCGTGTGGCGGGTAGCACTGGTAAGGTAAACAGTATGACCCACAAGTATCCGGCAGGTTCGCAATTGACTGGACAACACTAGACAGGAATAAATTAGTTAAACGTTGTCCGGTCAACGACGAACCAGGCGATGGGGTGATGACGATTGCTAACCAGCATGCATCACCCCTGTGATTTCACGGATACGCGTCAGAGGGTGGGGTCATGAGTTAGTTATTGACTACGGTCAACAATTTGTTTGTTGTCAACAAACAAATTGATACAAATTGATACATTGTAACCAATTGCCGTTGGCAATTTTGGGGTGGTACCTTACCAGTGTTACTTCGGCCTGCTTGCCTTATGAATTATGATTGGTCGTTTTACCAATACAAATTTATAATTCGGACTAGGGCATTGAATCAATAAATGTGGCCCGATGCTGTTATCCACTTTCAATGTTGTCTGTGTCCGTTATTGGGGGGGGTGCGCCTGCAATGCAAGTGCGGCGCCAAAATGGCCGCCGCGCCCTTTGCGGGCCCCCCCCCCACAGGACAGAGAATCCGGGTAGTTAGGGGCGTGGCCAGCTCCCTTATAAAAGGGGTGGCCACGAGGCAGCCGAGCTGCCATTTTACCTCAGCGACGGAGCGGAGAAGTCTTTTCCCCTCCACCCCCTCCCTAGTTAACAGTGTGATATTTTGGTCGCTTCGGGGCCGGGTGGGAATTTTTGGCTGGGACCCATATTGGCTTCCGGGTCCTGGCTTTTTTGCCCATCCCACACTGTTGCTATGGTTTGATATAGGGGTCTTTCTGTGTTCCTAATGTTGACTTTGGTCACATTGGCGGGTAGCACTGGTAAGGTAAACAGTATGACCCACAAGTATCCGGCAGGTTCGCAATTGACTGGACAACACTAGACAGGAATAAATTAGTTAAACGTTGTCCGGTCAACGACGAACCAGGCGATGGGGTGATGACGATTGCTAACCAGCATGCATCACCCCTGTGATTTCACGGATACGCGTCAGAGGGTGGGGTCATGAGTTAGTTATTGACTACGGTCAACAATTTGTTTGTTGTCAACAAACAAATTGATACAAATTGATACATTGTAACCAATTGCCGTTGGCAATTTTGGGGTGGTACCTTACCAGTGTTACTTCGGCCTGCTTGCCTTATGAATTATGATTGGTCGTTTTACCAATACAAATTTATAATTCGGACTAGGGCATTGAATCAATAAATGTGGCCCGATGCTGTTATCCACTTTCAATGTTGTCTGTGTCCGTTATTGGGGGGGGGGGGGGTGCGCCTGCAAAGAAAAGGATGTACTACTCCATTTGAACAGGAACATACAGTTTTGCCATTACTCACACCTGTGTTCTCAGTCACACATGATTGTCTCCCACAAACAGCCTGACTTAATCATATGGTTACAACAGTTGCTCTACACAAGCAGTAGCCAACCTTGGCACTCCAGGTGTTCTTGTACTTCAATTACCAGAAGCCCAAGCCAGCACACCAGCTGATCAGGGCTTCCTGGAATTTAATTTTAATTTAATTTAATTGTTCAACATGTATGCTGCCCCACCCGCACAGAGACTCTGGGCGGCTGACAAAAAAATCTCAGAATATCACATTTTATTTATTTATTTATTCAGTTTGTATATCTGCCCCAATCGACATGCAACTCTGGGCAGCATACATAAAATCCCCAACGTTTAAACTATAGAAATCCTTAAAATTCCTAAAAACACTGAAAAACTACTTCCCACCCGCATCAATTAAAAATCTAGTTAAAACTTTTAGAAACATGAGTGATCCTGCTCTAAATGAGCTGGGGTGGGGGTGGGGGTTGATCAGGTCCCACACCTGCCATGCCAGCTAGGTTTTCAGCTCTTTCCTGAAGGGCAGCAGCTCTGTCTTGAGACACAGTTCAACTGGTAGGAGGTTCCATAGGGCTGGAGCGGATACCGAAAAGGCTCTTCTTCTAGTGGCATTTTTAAAGAGTCCCTCCGGTCTGCTCTAGTGGGACGGGCAGATATCCTTGGGGTGATGTGGTATATTTCCCACTCCAAAAATGGAACCTTTTCATGAAAAATCACAAAGGTATGTTTTTATGAGAAAACCTTGCATTTTCCACAAAAACATTCATGCAAACAAAAACAACAATTTATTTTATGCAAAGTAAAGAGTTTTGTTCGAAATTACAAAGCATTATGCATAAAAATGTATGTATTTATTGCAGCTCGAAACAAAAAGTGTGCAGGAGCAAAGCTCTTGCAGAAGTTGGTGACCTTTTTAAAGAGCATCTTGACTGATCCTATTTCACTGGCATTGAGAAAATTTGTGAATATTTGTTACATTCATTTGATAAATAGCAACAACAGAATCAGAAAGCAAAACAGAACAGAATTTTTACTATTTTTTACTATTTTACCATTCTCATTTTTAATATGATCTGACATTATTGGGTATTGGAAGAAGACACACATTTTCTCCTAGAGACATTTCAGATATAGGCTAAAAGAAAAAAACTGCTTTGCTAATCAATCTGTTTCTTGAATAGTTAATGGCTTAGATTTGTTCTTCTATTAGGCTAATTAACTGTCACTCCTGATTGTTTGTTCTTTTTCTTTCTTTCTGAAAATATGAATAGCTGTCTCTTTTCCAAAAGCAGACAGATATTTACAAAGAAGGAGGTCTTGTTATATTGCCAAGTTAGGGGCACATCTGGTGTTTATGTCTAATCAATTTTCAGAGAACAGAGTGGTTCCAAGAACAATTATTTGATTGATGTTGATTTCCTCTCAAGGTACTTCTGATTTTGCACTTTTGATCAAACATGGAGTGAAATGAAGATTATGGAAAGAAAGATGCAGTTATTTGTGTGTTTCCTTTCCTTCCCTTGTATGTAAATGTGTATTAGTTGTACTATGCTGAAGTGATATAAGCCATTATTATAACACATTATTATAACTTACTAGCATATTTTGCCCGGCGGTGCTGGGCTTTTTAAAATTGTGTTAAATAGTAAAGGGTTTCATTTTTTTCTTGAACCAATGGTGCTGGGCTGTTTTAAATGGTGTTGTAAGGTTTTGTGATATTGTGGCTTCGAGGCGCTGCGTCCGCCTGCGGCAGACATGCGCTTCCAATGGTTTATTTTTGTTCTTTTTGGTTTTTGGTTTTTTTGCGTGCTGCCTTTCTCAGTGCCGGGCTCTTTAAATTGGTTTTTGAAGGTTTTTGTTTTATGTTTATGCAAATTTTATTTTATTTTATTTTATTTTATTTTATTTAATATTATTTAGTTTAAAATTTAATTTTGGTTTTTAAAATGTTTATTTTTACGCATTTTTATTTTTTGTTTTGGATTTTTGGAGTAAAAAGTAATTTCTGTTTTTTTTGGTATTTTTGAGATTAGTGTGATTATTTTTGAATGTTTTTATAACTTATTTGATTAATTTTGGAATTAATCTTATTAGTTTTAATATTTTTGAATGTTTTTTCTCTTTTGGCCTCTGGGTGGGGGTGGTGAGCTTTTCTGCCTCTCTACAATTGTTCTCTTCTGTCCTCTGGGTGTTGCTTCTGGTAAGTTTTCTCTTTCTTTTCTCATTTGAGTTCCGGTCCTCATGGATAGAAGACGTCTTTTGGTAAGTTCTCTGGGGGTTTTTGGGGTGGGGTGGGGATTTTTTTGGGGGGTCTGTGTGTTTTTTCTGGTTTCTTTTTGGCTGTTTTTGTGTTTCATTTTTGGATTTTTGTGTGTTTTTGATTGTTTTTGGTTTGTGTTTTTGTGTTTATTTTTCAGGGGAGTGGCTTTCTTTCCTGCGGGCCATGCTGGCTGGCCCGTGGGAAGGAAGGGCAATAGCGGGGAGGCTTTCTTTCCCACGCGCCATGCTGGCTGGCCCGTGGGGAAGAAGGGCAGTGGTGGCGGGTGGGTTACTTGTATTTTTCGCGTGCCGGCTGGCCCTTCGAAGGGAAGGACAGCGGCGGCAGGGGGGTTCTTTTTTCCCACGGGCCATGCTGGCTGGCCCATGGGGAAGAAGGGCAGTGGCGGGGTGGTGGTGGTTTACTTGTATTTTTCGCGCGCCGGCTGGCCCTTTGAATGGAAGGGCAGCGGCGGCGGGGGGGTTTCTTTTTTTCCCCATGGGCCATGCTGGCTGGCTGGCCCGTGGGGAAGAATGGCAGTGGGCGTTTTTTTTTAAAGTTTTTTTTTCATGTGCCGGCCTCCTCAGTGTTCTGCGCGCTAATGGTGCACAGGATGCTGGGGCTTGTAGTTTTGGCTGCCCATGTTTGCTTACTGCAGCGGTTTTTCCCCTGCGGCTTTTTTTGATTGGCCGCGGCGCATTTCCGAACGTTCCTTTTGCTCAGCCTGATTGGCTCTGGCGCGGCACGGCACCAGGAACGTTTGGAATTGAAGTTCCCTTTTTTGTTTGCGACTGGGGGGCTCCTGCCCCCGGGTCAAAAATTTCAACCTGACAGTTACCTCCGAACCGAGTTCGGGTGAGTGAACGGAGGCCCATTACGGGCTAGTGGGGCCTGATGCAACATCCTTTGTCACATTCCAACGGTTAACACACCATTTTATAGGTATAGATTTGTTCAAAAGTGTGGCACAAAATCTTTCAATAACAGCTTACAATACTAAGATAAAATACGCAAATAAAGTATCTTAATTCACTCCCGAGTGATCTGATTTGGAAACAATAGGTCCTCAATCCACACCAGAAAGCCTTCACAATGACTTGTAGCAGAGAAATGAAATAGTTACACCTCTGGAGGTGTTATGTATGCTAAGTGTGTTTTCTGACAGGAGCGGAATGTATCTTTTCTCATGTATCTATACTTATGCAAATAAGTGGATCAAAAATGTGCACACTCTGTTAGCCAATGGGCTTGTTGTTACTGTTTATAGAGTATATAAATCCAAGTTTTGCCCCATCCAAACTTTGTTCAAACCCCACTCATAAAGAGCTGAATTTCACTACTTCACTCGTCTGCTTCTTCATTCCCTGAACACCAAACAGGCGACGAAGGTGGGATGGAGTCCCCACACAGCAGCAACATCAGCCCATTTGAGCCAGCATGTCCAGAGAAATGGGCAAAATATGAACACCGATTCTGCCACGCAATGGTCTCGCAGAAGATCACCGACGAAGACCAGAAGCGCTCCCATTTCCTCGCTCAGTGCGGTTCTGAGATGCTTGAGCTGGCAACCCACCTCGTTCTTCCAAGGGACGTGGATGTGGTGCTGCTTGCAGAAAACATGTCCGCACTGAGGAAACACCTGCAGCCAGAGGTCTCAGTCTTCCCAGCCAGGATGGCCTTCCACAGAAGGGAGCAGCGACCTGGGGAGACCATTGCAGACTATGCCGCCACTCTACACATTGCTGCAAGTGGGACAACATCGAAGAAGCAATCCAGAATCGTCTGCTGGCTGGCATGAGGGATGAAGATGCTCAATATCACCTCATGATCAGGAAGACACTAACTTTCAAGGCTGTCCTAGAAGAGGCGGTAGCGTCTGAGGCCGCACAGTCCGGCATCAAGCTTTTCTGGCATCGCCACTCCATCACCAGTGCCGCCGACTCAGCTGTGCAAGCTCAGCAAAAGTCATCTTCATCCTCCTCAGCATTGCCTGGTTCCACATCTTCATCGGAGTCCAGCGACACAGAGGGAGAAGTCTGAGCGGTCTGACGAAAGCACCGAGAGCACCGTGATGATCGGGAGAAGAAATTCCTTTGCAAGTGTGATGGCTGTGGAGCCCGGCATGACCGCAGGAAGTGCCCCTTCCGCACCACAGAATGCCACAACTGTGGGCAAAGAGGGGACATTGCTAAGGTATGCCGACAGCAAAAGCAAAGAACTCCAGCACCTGAATCCAAGAAGAATCATCACCACAAAATGTCCATTGCCAAAGTGTCACCAGAGCCTGAGCCATGCCAAGTGGGCATCGTCAGAGAGCATTTCTTTGCAGACCTGAGCCTGCAGGATGTCCCCTTCAAGATGGAGGTGGATTCAGGTACTACCTTTTCCATAAGTTTTTGATAATTCCCCCTGTCTCTCGGCCCAAGCTCAAACCTTTTCAAACTTCCCTCTGGGATGTG
Organism: Bradypodion ventrale; assembly: GCA_035047345.1. NCBI lineage: Eukaryota > Metazoa > Chordata > Lepidosauria > Squamata > Chamaeleonidae > Bradypodion > Bradypodion ventrale. Next base: position 305,819,843 of record JAWDJE010000003.1, on the reverse strand, counting down.
CAAGGTTGCCAGATTCTGGTCCTGGGGGTGGGAAATTTCTTGGTCAAATTCAAAACATTTGCACCTCCTTGCCATTGGTTGTAGTTAAGCAGGGCACTAACTGTCTTATTGGGACCCAATGGTTTAGGACCCTGGGAATCCAGCTTTCTGGCATTCATGCAATAGACGCTGACCTATTGGAGTCGCCCGCCACTCTTAGTACACACAGGAGGGACCCTGAGTTGTCTTATTCATCCACAGAATTAGATTTTGGTTTTGAGCATTCCCTGCTCCTCCATATGACAAACAGGGCTTTAATTTGGGTTTACAATCCTCCCCCTCTAGTCAATCCCTTACTCCAGTTGGGTCACCCATCCTATGAGCCCCTGAGCTATCTCAGCTAAGCGTCTGACCCAGAAGGGAAACTAGATCGCCATTCTGGTTAAAGGATTTTGTTTTTACCTAGGGGGGGAAGAATATTATGTATCTTAACTGTGTTTTCTGACAGGAGCAGAATGTATCTTTTCCCATGTATCTATTCTTATGCAAATAAGTGGATCGAAAATTTGCACATTCTATTAGCCAATGGGCTTGTTGTAGGAGCGGAATGTATCTTTTCTCATGTATCTATTCTTATGGAAATAAGTGGATCAAAAATGTGCACACTCTGTTAGCCAATGGGCTTGTTGTATTATTGTTACTGTTTATAGTGTATATAAGTCTGAGTTTTGCCCCATCCAAACTGTGTTCAAACCCCACTCATAAAGAGCTGAATTTCACTACTTCACTCGTCTGCTTCTTCATTCCCTGAACACGAAAGGTGGCTTTTGTTGTTGTTGTTTCACCGATACACTTGTAATTTTGAGACTTCATTAATCCTAAAGAGGAGATGAACTTGCTGAATTTCATACAGCTAGTTCAGAGACGCTTAAAATTTTTATTAAAAATGAAATGCAATTCCTAAAAGCTGTGGGTTCAACTTTGACAATGCATCTACTTTTTAATATCTTTTATCTGTTCATAGGCAACAGCTTTCTAGAACTCTAGAAAACTCCATGTTTCCTTTTGAAAAATTGCACTTATGAACAGTCAGTTTAAGAAGGAAAGGAAAGGTAAGGTAAAGTTCAGTGGGACAACATAGCAGGTATTGGTAGGGAGGGAGGTAAGCACTGCTTGGCAGAAATAAGGATTAGGAGCAGACATCTACCTGTAAATGGAAGATAATTTATCACAGCAGCCTGACTCCCCTTGCTGTGGGACACCATCTGCTGCTTATTCCACCCCCACCCCCCAGCATTTCATGGTCGTGGACCAGGTTACCTTGGAGACCGCAACATCCCAAGAGTGTCCGCCCATCCAACCAGAGCGGACTGGAGGGGTTCGCTAATTGTTCCATCTGCCAGAGGGGCTCGTCTCTCTGGTACACAAAGGAGGGCCTTTTCCGTGTCTGCACCAGCCTTGTGGAACCTCCTACCAGTAGAGCTGCGGGAGCAGACGGAGCTGCTACCTTTCAGAAAAGACCTAAAAACCTGGTTGGCAGGACAGGGGTGGGGCACAAATGGAAGGATGGTCCCCGCCTGTTGGCTTATTAAATAAGTCCCCATTTCTTTTAATTCCAATGCAGGCAGTTTTTAATGTGGGTAGTCTTTTAATGATAAATGGGATAGGTGGGTGGGTATGTTGGGTTTTAATGGCTCAACTGTTTTTTATGTATGTTTTAACTTGTTGTGAGCCACTCAGAGTCACGTTTACCTGATTGGGCAGCATAAAAATTTGAATTTAAATAAATAAATTTCAAATTTTGGGTGCTTTAGGACTGTATTGTGTTACTGTTGAGTCCGAGAGTAATTATCAATGTGACAGCAAGTTCGGGGTTAAACATCAGTGATTTATTATCAGCTCAGTTAAGGCTTGTTCGGACTGGGAAATAAGGGGACAAGGTAGCAACTTATATACAGAACGGCAGTTACCGTGATACATTTGCCCGGGTTTTTGCTAACACGGGAAACCTGTGTTAGAACCAATCAGATTACATTGACAACATATGAATGTGGCACCTTACCGAAAGGGTGCACATTTACAGCAAAGACTTAATGGCAATTTCAGAATTAAAGCAATAAAGCATTTGGACACAACATTTACCTTTTGGACAGTGGTTCCATTTGTTTAAAAGATTCAATGTAAATCACTAGTTGGTTTCAGTCATTGATTATCCCATTGCTGAAAAGGGACATACTTTTTATAACATGAAACCACATGCTAAATTGCTGAAGGAAATTGCTAGCAAAAGGAATAGGGTTTTCCCAAATCTATCAATCATGTCTTGTTTTGTATTTGGAAACTAATAAAAATTAAACTTTGCACACAATGTCACAAATAAAAATGAAATCAATATAGACATCCATAATATAAAAGTATATAAATGTAGCAGCTCTTTGGTTCGCCCTCATTTAGCAGTGACACAGGGGATATTTCACATAACCTGAAGCTATAAATTAAGTCTCTCTGAAGACAGAGGCAAATTCATGCAAGACATTTAAATGTGCAAAAGGTCAGATAGGGAGAGATGAGCTTACACCCACTTTAGTGGAGCAGCGTGTGTGGATATTACTTCAATTTAGGAAATAAGGCCTCCTGATCAGAAAAGGGACTATACAAATCAATATTTAAAACCATACTTAATGTTCAAATGTTTAGATTTCTTATTGCCAAACAACAACAGCAGCAGTAGCAGCACAATTTACACTTGTTTTGCATGTTTTGCAGCTATTGACAGCAACTAGTAGTAAATATATTAGGTGAGGTAGGGCATGTGAAGTTTTACATGGTTCCACTATATTTTTTATATGCTGTAGACTTTCAGCACCAATACAGGTATTATCTTGTGCAAGGATGTAACACAGTGCAAGCGCGGTGCCAAAATGGCCACCGCACTCTTTGCGGGCCCCCCCCACCCGGACTCAGACATCCGGGTAAGTTAGGGAGGCATGGCCACCCTCTTTAAAAGGGGTGGCCACGAGGCAGCTGTGCTGCCATTTTGGAAGCAACGGAGCGGAGAAGTTTGCTCCGCCGCTTTCTCCCCGGCTTTTGCCCCGTTCTCTTTTTAAAAGGGAATTTTGCCCTTTGCTATTTCTAATTCTGCTTGGGAGGCATGGCTCCCAAGTGCAAGGCAACGGCTACTAAACCGCGGCCAAGGGGGGGCTCTAGGGGGCCGCCTCCGGGCCGGAGGGCTCAGGCGGCGCCCCCGCAACCGGGTGGTAAGGTCGGTTCAGCCACTACCACCAATGCGGGCGAACAGGCTTCTGCCTACCCGCCCGGTATGGGGATTCAGGCAGGGGCGGCACAGGCCGGCCCCTCTGGGGTTCCTACCCCTGTAGGGTCTTTGCCCGGCTCGGGGCAGGGCGGCCCACTTGGGCCCGGTGCAGGTTTCCACCCCACCATTCTCCCGGCCCCACATGGGCCGGATTACTGGACATGGCCCTATTCGGGCCCGGGATCCCCATTCGGGTTTATCCTGCAACAATTGCCCGGTAGGCCGTCCGGCCCATCCAGCCCACCTTATCCAGGAGGGTCGGAGACTGTTGATGCCCTCCTTGCACGCATTTCGGTGCTGGAGGCATCAATGGGCATTGCCCCGCCACCTTCCGATGGTGGGCTTGCAAATCCTGCAATTCCGGCCCACACGTTGGCCACCGCTGACCAGCGGGCCGCTAACAGGGTCGAGCTGCTTGAGGCCATCAGGCCAGCCCAAGCTGGCGCCTCACAGCTCCCCACCAGACCATCGCAATGGGGCTTGCCGCCGGGGACCAGTCCTGCGTGGCAGGGGTGCAGTGGCATGCAGAGCTCAATATCCATCGCGAGCTCCGATGCCCGCCGTGGGCCGGAACCCCCAGTGGGGGCGGGCCACGGGGGTGCACCGGGTGAGTATCCTGGTCAATTAAGTACACCAGTGACACTACCTAGCAACACAGGGGGGGGGATACAGTGGCCACGGCCACGACAGTTTACTATGGGAGGATAGTTGTATCCGCACTGTCCCGTTAATTCTTGGTTCTCCAATTACCCCCCAGTTATGACAAGGGTGACCGCCCCTATGGGTATGCCTAATGTTTCAGGGGTTGTTCAGGGCCCACTGTGCACACCCTCAATTCAATCTGTGCCGATGGCAGCCCTGCCGATGGCCGGTTATTCCTTACCCCTGGGCGATCATCTCTCCCAGGCCACGAGGGAGAAGATTTGGCGGGGGGAATATTTATTTATTTATTTTATTTATTTATTCAATTTATATCCCGCCCACTCAACACAAGGCCGACTCCGGGCGGCTAACAACATAAACGTAACCCCAGGGCAACCCAAGGAGTTTACAAATGTAAATACAATATTCACAAATACAATAATAAATACAACATTTCAAATATATAATCACAATCCTAAAAACAGTTAAAACAGTAAAAACAAATTAAGACTACCCACCCCCTAAAAAGCAGGGGCTGCAGGATCGAAAGGCACCATGGGGAAAAGTTCCTCTACACCAACCACCCCATGGTGGTTACCCTTCCACCTGCACCCCACACTTGACTTGCCAGCCAGGTTTTAAGATCCCTTCTGAAAGGCAGCAACTCCGTCCGAAGACGTAATTCTGTTGGCAGGAGGTTCCAGAGGGCCGGTGCAGACACGGAGAAGGCTCTCCTCCTTGTGCCAGAGAGGCGAGCCCCTCTGGCTGATGGAACAATTAGAGAGCCCCTCCGGTCCGCTCTGGTTGGACGGACAGACGTCCTCAGGGCGATGCGGTCTCTAAGGTAACCTGGCCCACTACCATATAGGGACATATCTGGACATTTTCTCCCTCATAAACCGTGAGCCCACCAAGGAAGAGAGGGAAGGGCAGGACAATAGGGACAAGGAGTTGTCCCATCGTCGTAAGCCACTGCGCACCTGGGCCAATTGGTTACCGGCCTATCTCATTTATATGGCGGTATACCTGAGGGCCCGTCCTGACTTGGCCATTCCGATGGTGCAATACCTGGACAATATTTATCAGGCAGTGGTGGATTTCCCTGGCCCGTCATGGTTGGCCTATGATGAGGAGTTTAGGATGAGAGTGGCCCTCCATCCTGAGATGAGGTGGGAAGAGCCCTGCCAGCAATTGTGGCTCTTGTACATGACCCCCACACGGCCGGCACCTGGTGACCGGTACCATTGCGGCCACACCGTGCAGTGGGATGCTGCTACAAAGGCTCCCCGCCAGATGGCGGGGCAGGGGGTTCCAGCCCGCCTGCTGTGTTGGAGCTTCTCCGCCAGTGGAGTGTGCAACAAGCGTCAGTGTCAGTTCCAGCATGAGTGCCCCTCTTGTTCTGGCCCTCACGCCGCCTCCGCGTGCCCGCGGGCTGGTGGGTCATGAGGCAGAGGAAGGGGTGGGCAGGGAGAGGTCAGAGCTCCCTCTGACGGTGCTACCCATCAAAAAGGCCCTCTCCCCAATTAATGTCCAGGTGCTGGAATGTTGGCTTGCCGCTTATCCTAGACGGGATGATTTTATTTATTTATTTATTTATTGTTTAGATTTCTATACCTCTTTACTCCCCGAAAAGGGAACTCGAAGCGGTTTACAATAATAATGCTAAACAATACAAAATATGATGCGAAGTACCTACTTGAGGGTTTTCAGTTTGGCTTCCGCATAACATTTCAGGGTGTACACAGGCCTCAGGACACCATGAACTTACTTTCTCTCAGCGGTAATGAGGATATTGGCGCCCAATCTATAGCCAAGGAGGTCACCGCACTGAGGGTGGCTGGGCCATTTGCTAACTCACCATTCCCGAACTTGAAGGTGTCACCTTTGGGTTTAGTCCCGAAGAAGTCCCCGGGTGAATTTCGTCTAATTCACCACCTTTCTTACCCTGCGGGCTCTTTGGTCAATGATGCAATACCTGATGACCTTTGCTTGGTCAGGTATACGTCCTTTGACCAGGCCTTACAGATGGTACGCTCGTGTGGTCCAGGGGCGCTACTGGCAAAGTGTGATATCAAATCGGCATTCCGATTGTTGCCTGTGCACCCGGATGACTTTGAGCTGTTAGGTTTTTGTTTTTGGGGCAATCTCATGTTCGGCTTTCGAACGATTTAGCACCTTCCTTCACTGGGCTTTTGTTTGTAGATCAGAGTCCCGGTCTTTAGCCCACTACCTCGATGATTTTTTGTTCGGAGGGGAACACGGACACGGACACGTGTGCTCGTCTACTCGCCACTTTTCAGGCGCTTATGCGGGAACTGGGTGTTCCCCTAGCACCTGAAAAGACTGAGGGATCAGCCACCACTCTCACCTTTTTAGGTATTGATATTGACACCGTTGCCCAGACATCCAGGTTGCCCATGGAAAAGGTGACTCGGATGAGTGATGCGATTCTAGCAATGCTTGCCAGGCGTAAAATGTGTCTCTGAGAGTTGCAAGTGTTTCACGGCCACCTCAACTTTGCCTGTAGGGTACTAACACTGAGCAGAGCCTTTGCCAGGCATCTCTGTGACGCTATGGTGGGCCTTTTAAAACGCCACCACAGGGTGCGGCTGACCAGAGGTTTATGGGCAGACCTTATGGTCTGGCTCACATTCCTACAGGATTTTAATGGCATCTCCTTTTGGAGGTCGGAGCTTATGCTCAGCCCGCATTTCCAAGTACAGTCGGATGCCTCCGGCTCCCTGGGTTATGGGATTTACTTTGAAGGGAGGTGGTCCTATGGTCAATGGCTGCAGACATGGCAAGGCACGGATCGTTTACGCGATCTTACTTTCCTGGAGTTTTTTCCCATCTTGGGGGCCCTGATGCTCTGGGGGGATAGGTGGGCTAATTCAGTAGTTCACTTTTGGTGTGACAATGCTGCAGTGGTGCACATTGTCAACGCCCAAACATCCAAATCCCCCAGAGTTATGGCCTTAGTTCCCCAATTTGTCTTGAGATCCTTATGCCTTAATGTGCTTTTTAGCGCCAGACATGTGCCAGGCATTGACAATGATATTGCTGACGCTTTATCCCGCCTGCAGATCCCCTGGTTCTGTGCCTTGGCTCCAGAAGCAGAGAAACTTCCCTCTCCACTCCCGGCCGAGATCTGGACATTTGGCGAGGAAAGGTGAACCAGGCGATCGGCATGTCTTTGGCACCTCGCACGCGTAAGGCATATCTACATGCACTCCTCCAATTTAGGACCTTTTGTGGGCAAAGGCAGTTGCCCGAAGTGTGGCCGATCCCGGTCGACCAGATTTTGCAGTTCATGGTTTACCTTCATGATCTAGGGTTAGCCCCTCGCACCATTGCCACTAGGCTTTCAGCATTGGCGTTTATGGCTAAGGCGAGGGGTTTCACTGACTACGTGAATGACTTCCGCATACGCCATGTATCAGAAGGGTGGACACGTGAACGTTGCCGCCGCCCGGACACACATCACCCCGTATCACCAGAGGTTTTGACGCACCTTGCACAAGGTTGGCATAGCTTGTGTTACGATAGGTATGAGGAGGCTCTCTTTCATGCAGCTACCACCGTAGCTTTCTTTGGAGCACTCCATATCAGTGAGCTGGTCCCATTGTCAAAAGGGGACATGTCTTGTAGGGCACTGGAACTCAACGATGTCTCTCTCAACCAGGAGTGGGCCCAGTTGAGGATCCGCTCCTCAAAGGCCGATCAGCATGGAGTAGGCAGTGGTGTCAGACTGCTACGGTGTACGATTGCTGACATCTGTCTGGATGGTGCCCTACATGCATTTTTGGCAGTGTGTGGCACGCACCCTGGCCCATTTTTCTGCCACCAGGATGGGTCTCCCCTTACCAAATTCCAGTTTTGGAAGGTGACCGGTATGGCACTTCACAGTGTCAGCCTCCCTGGGGCTCGTTACGGCACCCATTCATTTAGGATAGACACCACTTCAACTGCGGCTGCGTTTGGGTACTCTGATGCTGATATACGTTGCATGGGCAGGTGGGCGCGTTTTTCTTTACTGCAGCGCAGTATGCTGTGGCGACAGACTGGGGACCCCATCTTGGGCTACTTGCAGCCGCACGTATGCGATGGTATGGTAAGCACAGCATGAGATGGTGGGAACTGTTGCCATTCCTGATGTCCATCAGGGATGCTGGACCGCCTGATGTCCTGATTCTGCACCTCGGCGGCAATGATCTTGCACAGATCACTGGCCTTTCTTTAAAAATGTCGGTGTGCAGTGACCTGGCCTTTTTACATCACTTATGGCCGTACACGCGGCTGCTATGGTCTGACATCGTGCTGAGACACCGTTACAGGGGAGGCATTGACCTCAGTGGTTTGGACCGTGCTCGATGGTCACTGAACAGGGCTGTTGCCCGGTTCCTTTTTTGACAATGGCTTTGGCACAGCCATTCAACATCCTAGGATAAGCTTGCAGGGTTCTGATCTATATGCAGGAGATGGGGTCCATCTGTCGGCCAGAGGTATGAACCTCTTTCTTGAGGATGTGCAAGCAGGCCTGGTGACCAAGCTGATGGTCTGGAGGGGGGGGTGAGTCATCACGGACGCCTCCCCGTGTGGCGAGGAAGCACTGGTAAGGTAGATTTATGACCCATAGGTATCCGGCAGGTTTGCAATTGACTGGCCAACACGTAGATAGGTACAGGGGAAATAGGATTGGCCAGTCAAGGGCGAACCATGCAAGGGGTGATGTCAGGAGCTTCACAGCCTGCATCACCTTGATATTTAACGAATACACGTCATAAGGTGGGGTCAGTAGATAGTATATTGACTCCGGTCAACAATTTGTTTGTGTCAACAAACAAATTGATACAAATAGATACATGTAGCCAATTTTCATTGCCATTTTGGGAGGAACCTTACCAGTGTTACTGCGGCCTGCTTGCCTTAAAGAATTACAATTGGATGATACACCAATTGAAAGTGATAATTTGGACTAGGGCATTATTCAATAAAAGTGGCCCGATGCCTTTAATCCAATGCCGGTGTCTGAGTCTTTCTTTGGGGGGTGCATCTGCAATGACATTTGCTCACTGTTTTAAATGTTAGACATATCTTTTCCTATTGTTCATCTTCACATGCTTCCAGAAACATTGACAAATCCAATCCATGTAGTTTAAGTCATTGATCTCTTGACAGGAGGTCACAGGCTTTCTCTACTTTTGTGTTGTGGAGATTTTGCTTTGGACTTGCTTAGGCTCAGTTTACTGCTGACATGGGCCTTGTGACACTGCCTAGAGAGAAAGTCTAGCTGGGTAGAGATAACCCAGGACTGGCCCATTTGCATGGTTTTGTTATCTAATCTTCTTGGCTTTGAGTTCTTAATTTCATTTTTGCTTTCTCTAGATAGCTTGGTTGGTGCCAGACAGGCAGGAATTGACCAATCTTAGGGGGTGGGTCATGCTGACTAGATGGCTGATTCTGAGGCTACTTCTAAGGCTGTGATACTGCACCAAACATAACAGTAGATAGTGTGTGTGTTAGCGTGGTGAATGCATCCTGTGCATACCTGAAAAATAAAGGTACAGAATAAAGCATATATTATCACTGTAGTCAAATAAAATCTATCCCTTATAACAGCTGACATTGTCATCACCAAATCAAAGTGAAGAGTTGCTTGGCTGCTTTTTGCCTTAATTGCCTGCCACCAAGGCCATTTTTTGTAACCTTAATTCATAATTTGTCCCTGTTCCGTTAATTAGTGCATTCTAATAACTAATTACCTGAGGTGGGCAGGCTGCATCTGTCAGAGATGGCAAGATAAGCAAGCGTCCTGAAATCCTTTTGTTTCAAACTTATTTAGATTCTAATCAAAGGAAAATGCAAAACGTTAATAAATTATGGATCATCTAGGTAGTTAGAGGTGATGTGAATGATAATGGGGAGGAGAAATAAGTTTCAGTTGGCAGAATACTGCATATAGTCACTCTTCATAAAGACTGCAGTGCGGCTGTGCCAAATTTCATTAGCTCAGGAACAGCTGAGGAATGTTAGCTGATGAACAGCTATCTAAGTCTGTACGCAAACACATAGAACATGGAGAGAAATGTTTTCAGAGAATGTCATGAGATTGGAAGCGTGGCGCCAAAATGGCCGCCGCGCTCTTTGCACCCCCCCCCACCGGATGAAACCATCCGGGTAGTTAGGGGCATGGCCAGCACCCTAATAAAAGGGCTGGCCACGAGGCAGCCGTGCTGCCATTTTGGCGAAGCGACGGAGCGGAGAAGTTTTTCCCTCTTAACTCCGTCGCTCGTGTCCTTTCAGGGGAAGACTTTTTGGGCAGCTTTTTTCTCTCCGTAGGCTTCCTAGCTGGCTTGGCTATGCCCTCGAAGAAGAAGGCAGCCGCTAACGTGGCTAGATCGGCGCGGAGGCGCCAGCTGGGTCGGAAGACCGCGACTGTGCCCGCCCAGCTGCCACCCTTAACGGAGCCCACCGGGACCGGTGGGATGGGATCGGTGGCCCCTTGGCCCGATCCGCGGTGCGGGCAGGTTGCCCCGGATGGGGCCTCGGCCCTTGGCCCACAACCGATGCCTAGTGCCCCCGCCGGGGTCCGTGCGGCTGGGCCCTCTTGCCCGGGTGCACAGTTCCCCATGGGGGGAGCGAGCCACGGGGGGTGGTTGGGTTCCCTGCCTCTGCAGGGTGTGCCCTCGGCTTCACAGGGGCCGGGCATGAGCTCTTGGTCTTATCTGGCCCCTGGGACTCAGGGGCCTGGACAGGTACCCTTTAATTATGGGCCGATTGCCCATTCGCCCCCTGTTGGGGCTGGTGCATTGGTCAACGTGGAGGCCCTTCTGGCCCGCGTTGCGGCCCTTGAAGCATCCTTGGCGAGGGCCAATCAAACAGGGGTGCCTTTAGGATTCCAGGTGCCCCCTTTAGCTGCCGAACAGCGGCCGGCGATGGGTTGGGTTGAGCCGCCTGAGGCGCGCGGGCCGGTGGCGGCCACTGCCTTGCAGCTCCCCACTCAACAGGTGCAGCAGTCTGGTGTGGGTCTGGCCCCGTCGACGAGCTCAGCTTTGGTCGTGAGCTCCGACGCCCCCAGCGGGCCGGAACCCCCGGTGGGGGCGGCCCGTGGGGGTGCATCGGGTGAGTATGCAGTTCAAGCCAGTGCACCCACACAACTGACTTCCTTGGGGGGGGGCTTTCCAATGGCCATGGCCTCGCACGGGTGGTCCGGCGGTCCAATTGCCTCCAGCCCACCCGGCGACTTCACCCCTGACACAGGGCCCGGGTCCAGGTGGCGCCTCCTGTGCGGTGGGGAATGTGTTGGGAATCCCCGGGCTCGTACAGGCCCCCTTTGCTTTGCCCGCAGTCCCCTCTGTGCCGGTGTCGGCACTGCCAACGGCAGGGTATTCCTTGCCCCTGGGGGACCATCTGGCCCAGTCTACCAGGGAAAAGAACTCCCTTCTTAATAGGGAGCCGACCAAGGAGGAGAGGGAAGGGCTGGACGAGAAGGATAAGGAGCAGGCACGTCGTCGTTAGCCGCCACGCACGTGGGCGAATTGGTTGCCAGCGTACCTGATTTACATGGCCGTTTACCTCAGGGCTAGGCCGGATTTGGCCATCCCTATGGTCCAGTATCTGGACAACATCTACCGGGCCATGGTTGACTTCCCGGGTCCGTCGTGGCTGGCTTACGACGAAGAATTCCGCATGAGGATTCCACTGCACCCAGAGATGAGGTGGGATGAGCCCTGCCAGAAGCTGTGGCTTCTGTATATGACCCACACGCGCCCGGCACCCGGGGATAGATACCATTGTGGACATGCGGTCCAACGAGCGGCCCCGGTACAGGCTCCCCGCCAAGTGGCGGGGCAGGGGGTTCCAGCCCGCCTGCTGTGCTGGACCTTCTCGTCCAATGGTTCTTGCAACAGAAAAAGTTGCAAGTACAAGCATGAGTGCCCCGCTTGTTCTGCCCCCCCATGCTGCCTCCGCCTGCCCCAGGCCGGGAGGATACAGGGGCAGGGGTAGGGGCGGACAAGGGGCAGGCAGGACTCCCACGGAAGGAGTGGGTTCACCGAAAGGCCCCCTCCCCAATTAATGTTGATATGCTGGAGCGTTGGCTCGCATTGTACCCGAAGAAAGCAGACGCTGTGTACCTCCTTCAGGGTTTTCAACTGGGTTTCCGTATTCCTTTCACGGGGGATAGGTCACCGCAGGATGCACCCAACCTTTTGTCACTTAGAGGACGGGAGGAGGTAGCTGCCGCCAGCATTAATAAGGAGGTCGCTGCGGGCAGGGTCGCTGGCCCTTTCCCCGTGCCCCCTTTCCCCAACCTTAAAGTGTCTCCTCTAGGACTAGTGCCCAAGAAGTCCCCAGGCGAGTTCCGCCTGATTCATCACTTGTCCTACCCAGCCGGTCATTCGGTCAATGATGCTATCCCTGAGGACCTTTGTTCTGTCAGGTATACATCATTTGACCAGGCATTGCGCATGGTGCGCTCATGTGGCCCGGGTGCACTGTTGGCTAAGTGTGACATTAAGTCGGCTTTTCGCCTCCTTCCGGTGCACCCGGGTGACTTTGAGTTGCTGGGTTTCAAATTCCGGGGTGAATATTATTTTGACAAAGCCATGCCATTCGGCTGTTCCATATCCTGCTCGGCTTTCGAGCGTTTCAGTACATTCCTGCAGTGGGCATTTGTCCGTAGGTCAGGGTCTCGGTCTGTAGCCCATTACCTGGATGACTTTTTGTTCGGGGGTGAACGGGGCTGGGACACGTGCACACGTCTCCTCAACACATTTCAGACGCTAATGCAGGAACTGGGTGTCCCTTTAGCGCCCGAAAAGACCGAAGGCCCGTCTAATAAGTTAGTATTCCTGGGGGTGGAGATTGACACGGTAGCGCAGGCATCTAGGTTGCCGGAAGACAACGTGTCAAGGATAGTGGCCCTTATATCGGACTTGCTAGCTAAGCGCAAGGCATCCCTTCGCGAACTGCAGGTGCTACATGGACACCTTAATTTCGCTTGCAGGGTGGTCGCACCTGGCAGGGCATTTGCTCGGCGCTTGTGCGACGCCATGTCAGGCTTATCCAGGCCCCATCATAGGACCAGATTGACACGGGGCATCAGGGCAGATATGCACATATGGCTCCAGTTCTTGAGGGAGTTTAATGGGGTCTCATTTTGGAGGTCAGATCTCCTGGCCTCACCCCAATTTCAGATTCAGTCTGATGCCTCGGGATCCCTTGGTTATGGGATGTACTTCAATGGGAAGTGGGCATATGGTGGATGGCCACCAGCCTGGTCAGGCACGGGTCGCCTGAGGGATCTCACATATTTGGAATTTTTCCCATACTGGGGGCCTTGATGCTATGGGGTGAGGAGTGGGCTAACTCTGTGGTGCATTTCTGGTGTGACAATGCGGCCGTTGTCCACATTGTCAATTCACAGACCTCTAAATCTCCCAGGGTCATGGACCTCGTGCGCCAGTTTGTATTGCGCAGCCTGCGCCTCAATGTACTGTTCAGGGCCAGGCATGTCCCGGGGGTGAATAATGATATTGCTGATGCTTTGTCCCGCCTGCAGATCTTCCGGTTCCGTGCCTTGGCCCCGGATGCGGAGGAATTTCCCTCGCCACTCCCGGAGGAGATATGGACCTTTGGCAAGGAGAGGTGAACCGGGCGATCGGCATGTCTCTGGCGCCACGCACGCGTAAGGCGTATCACCACGCGTGGGTTTCCTTTCAGACTTTTTGTACCCAATCTCGACTGCCAGATACCTGGCCGATCCCAGTGGCCCACCTCCTTCGTTTCATGGTTTACCTGCACGCCCAGGGCCTGGCACCCCGCACCATAGCATCTAGGCTATCAGCGCTGGCTTTTATGGCCAAGGTGGGAGGTCATGCGGACAGTACCGCTGATTTCCGTGTGAGACACGTTTTGGAGGGGTGGGTGCGGGAACGTGGGCGTAGCCTGGACGACCACCACCCAATTTCCCCGGGGGTCCTTACCCAACTGGCACGGGGCTGGCATGACCTATGTTTTAATAGGTATGAGGCAGCCCTGTTTCATGCGGCTACAACGGTGGCCTTTTTTGGAGCGCTCCGCATCAGCGAGCTTGTGATGCTGACTAAGGCGGATGCAAGTCGTAGGGCACTGGAACTCGAAGATGTCTATGTTTGCAATGATTGGGCTCATTTGAGGATACACTCCTCTAAACAGATCAGCAAGGCGTAGGCAGTGGTGTAAGACTGCTACGATGTTCCTTGGCAGACATCTGTCCGGTTGGTGCCCTACAGGAGTTCCTTGCACTGCGTGGCACGCACCATGGCCCGTTTTTCTGTCACCAAGATGGGTCTCCCCTCACTAAATTTCAATTTTGGAAGGTGACTGGGAAGGCACTGGCTAGGGTGGGCCTCCCTGGGGCCCGTTACGGCACCCACTCATTTAGAATTGTGGCGGCCTCTACTGCTGCTGCTTATGGGTACTCTGGGGCTGACATACGCAGCATGGGGAGGTGGGGCTCGCAGTGTTTCCAGTTTTATGTGCGCCCACTCCCACCGTGAGTACCGTTTTTTAGTCACCACATATCTCTTCCTTCCCTGTTTTTTCCTTGACAGACCCTGGGTGTCGTATCACACCGGTGACAGTATGGCTGGTGGGCCATAGCTACGTGCACAGGGCAGCGCGTTACGCTGCGGCGACAGATTGGGGACCCTGACTGGGACTCGGTGCGTACGCAAGTCTCACATGGTACGGTAAGCCCGGTATGTTGTGGCGGGAGCTCTTGCCATTCCTTTTTTCGGCAAGGAACGCTGACCCGCCCGACATCCTGATCATACACCTTGGGGGTAATGATTTGGGACAGGTCACTGGCTTATCGCTGAAGCATGCGATTTGCAGTGACCTTGCCTACTTACATTATGTATGGCCCGCCACAACCCTTGTTTGGTCAGATATGGTCCCACGGCACGCTTATAGGGGAGGCCTTGACCTCCAGGCCTTGGACCGCGCTAGGCGCATGGTGAACAGGGCGGTGGCCCGATTCCTTTCGACCAAGGGCTGGGGGCGGGTCAGTCCTCATCCAGCCATTAGTCTGCAAAATTATGGGCTTTACGCAGGGGATGGGGTCCATCTGTCGCGAGGAGGTATGGACCTCCTGCTGAGTGATTGGCGAGCAGGCCTGTCGACCGAGCTGACGGTCTTGGGGGGGGGCGTCGAGCCTTTATTGAAGCCTCTCCGGGTGGCGGGTAGCACTGGTAAGGTAAACATTTATGACCCACAGGTATCCGGCAGGTTCGCAATTGACTGGACAACACTAGATAGGCATAAGTTGTTTAAACGTTGTCCGGTCAACGACGAACCAGGCGAGGGGGTGATGGTTACCACTAGACAGCTGGAATCACCCCCTGATTTTACGGATACACGTCAGAGGGTGGGGTCATTAGGTAGATATTGACTACGGTCAACAATTTGTTTGTTGTCAACAAACAAATTGATACAAATAGATACATTGTAACAATTGCCGTTGGCAATTTTGGGTGGTACCTTACCAGTGTTACTTCGGCCTGCTTGCCTTAAGAATTATGATTGGTCGTTTTACCAATAGAAATTTATAATTCGGACTAGGGCATGAATCAATAAATGTGGCCCAATGCCGTTATCCACTTTCATTTGTGTCTGAGTCCATTATTGGGGGGGTGCGCCTGCAATGGAAGCGTGGCGCCAAAATGGCCGCCGCACTCTTTGCGGGCCCCCCCCCACCGGACGAAACCATCCGGGTAGTTAGGGGCGTGGCCAGCACCCTAATAAAAGGGCTGGCCACGAGGCATCCGTGCTGCCATTTTGGCGAAGCGACGGAGCGGAGAAGTTTTTCCCCTCCACCCCCTCCCTAGTTAACAGTGTGATTTTTTGGTCGCTTCGGGGCCGGGTGGGAATTTTTGGCTGGGACTCGCAATTGGCCCTTGAGTCCTGGCTTTTTTGCCCATCCCACACTGTTGCTATGGTTTGATATAGGGGTTTGTTCTATGCTGCTGTTGACTTGGTCACATGGGCGGGTAGCACTGGTAAGGTAAACATTTATGACCCACAGGTATCCGGCAGGTTCGCAATTGACTGGACAACACTAGATAGGCATAAGTTGTTTAAACGTTGTCCGGTCAACGACGAACCAGGCGAGGGGGTGATGGTTACCACTAGACAGCTGGAATCACCCCCTGATTTTACGGATACACGTCAGAGGGTGGGGTCATTAGGTAGATATTGACTACGGTCAACAATTTGTTTGTTGTCAACAAACAAATTGATACAAATAGATACATTGTAACAATTGCCGTTGGCAATTTTGGGTGGTACCTTACCAGTGTTACTTCGGCCTGCTTGCCTTAAGAATTATGATTGGTCGTTTTACCAATAGAAATTTATAATTCGGACTAGGGCATGAATCAATAAATGTGGCCCAATGCCGTTATCCACTTTCATTTGTGTCTGAGTCCATTATTGGGGGGGGGGGGTGCGCCTGCAATGCTGTACAGTACAGTTTTAAATCATCTTAACTAATAGCAGTGTGATGGAATAAATTTCCTGATGAATATTTTAAATATCAGTGTCCTGAGAATGGATGGCATAGGTAATTGAGTACAGATGAATCTGATATGGGGAAGAGAGCAAAGAGAACAGAAATACATGTCATTTTGTGGGCAAGGCAGTAGGTGCCATACTTTCTTAATACAAAGACAAAAGACAAAAATATCAATTGCCCAAGACGACTTTGACACAATCTTAATAGACAAGCCTATGACTGTGGCAATAGATGAGGAATATAAGATGTGAGAGTTAAAGATGTAAGTATCATAAAATAAAAAAATACAGAGAGTGCCACAAATGTATACACTTTTAAGAAAGGGAAAAATTGTAGTGAAATTGTAATCTCAGTATATAGCAATAACTAAAGATGAATACAAGTCATGTTTGTTTTCTGCAATTACAAGAGATGCTCAAAGTGGTTACCCTTTGTGTCCAGACCCTTCTGATTATGGCAAACTACTGTTTGAGCAACATTGACCAAAGTGTCTACTTGTATTGCTGCACATGCAGCATTTTGCTGTTTTAAGAATGCAGGACTTGTTTCTGTGTGAGGCCTCCCATTTCTTCCCTTGTACACATCACAGATAGTACCATGGTTCTCTTGTATAGTCATGCCACCATTGTCATTGTACTTCCACAATGTTCTTGAATTTCAAATACTACTTCAAAATGTTTTTGTACTCCTCAAATGGCAACCATGCCTCTGCCATTTTCTTTGACTGTCCTGCTCGTCATATGGTGATGCCAGCATTAATTCTTTTGAGTGAACATCATACTACATATTGCTACCATAATTCAATTAAACTTTGAAAAGTAAGGCATAAATAATCTATACATATAAGAAAGGGGTTGTGTGGTATGTGTCCGACATATGTGGCCACACCCGGCCCAACCATCCTGTACCGAGCCAGCCACACTTACCTTAAGACCCTGCGAGCATTGCCGCAAGGGTCCGGACGCTGAGAGTGGGGCACCCACCCCACGAACATGAACAAAAAAAAGAACTATACATCCCAGCGTCCTCTGCGCCATGCAAACCCTCAGCCAATCAGGTTAAAGGATGCGAGCAAAGAAGAGGCGGGGCAAGCAACATGCATGGAAAAAACTGCCGACACGTGCAAACCACTTCCCTCAGAAATACACTTCCTCTCTTGGAGGGAAGCCATCCCTGTGGACCCAGCAAGTGACGCTGGCACCAGCCTTGCCACAGCTTCGGCAGGGTTGCAGGAAGGGGGGAGAGCCCCTCATCTCCCCATGGCCCTGGCAACAAAGGCCTGCACCGGCCTTGCCATGGCGTCGGGTGATTGCGGGTAGGAGAGGGAGCCCCTCATCTCCCTGCGGTCCCTGCGAGGAAGGCCGGCATCAGCCTCGGGAAAGGAGCCCTCCAGTCACCTTCCACACCAGGTGAGAGCACGATCCGGTGCTCCAGTTGACCATTGCCTGACAGGGAAAGCAAACACCTTACCTTCCAGGCGAGGGCACGATCCAACACTCCGGTTGACCCTAGCCTGATGGGGAAAACAAACACTTTCTCTGCTAGGAGAGGGCACAATCTGGCACTCTGGTCAACCCTTGCCTGACGGGGAAAGCAAACACCTTCCCCGCCAGGTGAGGGCATGATCCAGTGCTTCGGTCGACCCTAGCCTGATGGGGAAAGCAAACACCTTCCCTGCCAGGCAACGGCCAAAGCCGGCGCCCCGTTTGGGCCTTACCTGACAGAGGAAGGGAGCCCCTTTCCCCTTCAAGCGAGGGCCATACACATGTGTGTGTGTGTGTGTGTGTGTGTGTGTGTGTGTGTGTGTGTGTGTGTGTGTGTGTGTGGTTGTGGTTGTGTTGTGTGTGTGTATGTGTGGTTGTGTTGTGTGTGTGTGTGTGTGTGTGTGTGTGTGTGTGGTTGTGTGTGTGTGTGTGTGTGTGTACCCCCCAAAAGCACACCAACCACCAACATACCCAAAAAAACTAGTACGGGCAAAAAACTAGTACGGGCAAAAAAATGCTAGTACCTCTTGAAATGTATATACCTTTTTGGCACCCTTTGTATTTGTGCTTCTTGAGTGAAATGTAGGAACTAAAGGTAGCCAGGTGAAACATGAAAAATGCAGACATTATGAACATATTGATATGTGCTGATAGTCAAGAGAAGTCTAATTATTATGTGGCTGTAATAGATGGAGGGAGAAAAATGAACTAGCTACATAGTCACCATTTGAAAAAGTTACATATCAAAACTCTTTTTCAGTACCCCATCATGAATTAAATATAAAGACTAGTTAATGAACCAGTATTTGGAGATTAGATTAATTGGATGAATAATCTCTCTGTACTCAGAATTGGCACATGAGGTGGTTTTGTCTATTTTATAAAGATTTGCCAAAATTCCCAAACTTTTTCTTAAACAGAATAGAAAAAAATGTGGGATAAACTGAATCTGACGGCATCTATCCTTGATGAAGATATCAAAGGCAACAATTGACTAGCAAGGGATTTTATTATAATTATGCTGAAATTATTAAATAGCTGTTTTGTTGAGGTTCAGTTCTCTTGTTGAGGTTCTTGGCAGGGTTTAAAATTTATATCTTCTGAAATCCTGCTCTTTCTGAATGGTCATTCCTGCACTGCAGTATTACTGTTATACTGAGATTTGTTTCTACTAATCACCGTATCTGATTTTGGTTTACCTATTTCACTGTAGATGAACAACCTTGCACTTCAGATAAACTGGCTCCTAATGTTTCAAAAAAGTTCAGTAACAATAAGATAGGCAAAAGATCAGCCCTTTAGATATCATTGTATTTCTTCACCATCGTCTAGTCAGGAGCCTACCCAAGGAATGGAGAGCACTGCGAGCACACTCAAACATCCCTTGCACAACACTGTACAAAGCAGAGGTGTTGCACTGTGTTGTGCAAAGCTTTGACACAAATAATGGGGTGGGGGAAAGAAAGCTAGTCTGGATACAGCTGATAGGAGTTGCAAGCCAACTGAGAGCAAGGAGCAAAACAGATTAAGTCTTTCTTAATCTGAGAGCAAGGAGCAAAACAGATTAAGTCTTTCCACTTGATAGATGAAGCCCAAAATTTATATCAAGGAAGCAATTCTCTCGCATTGAGCAGGTGATACATCGAACAAATTTGAGGGCAGAGTTACAAACAAACAAACACAAATGGAATCAAGCAAGAGCCACTGATGTACAATCACTTTAGGGAATCAAGCAAAAGACAGCTTAGACAGATTCTACTCATATGGTTTTGAAACAAAAATAGAGTTGCATTAGAAGGTGAGGTACAGCTAAGAATTCACACTCAGGCAAGAGTTCATATTTAGGAAATAGGAGATCCAGAGTAAATCCAAGTAAATATCAAGCTGGAGCTTCTCCAATAAGTGGTTTCAAAAAATGTTTCAGAAATACTGTAGTCAACTCTGGACTGAGGCTGAAACAAATATGCAGCTCTGCCAACACACAGGAGGCCTATTGTCATTAGAGGAGTCCTGAACAAGGGCAACCTTTACCTTTACTCAGTTTAGCAAACAATGGTGTGTATCCCAAAATATAAGTGGAAACTTAACGTGGCAGGAAAAAACCACTGCATGCTGTGCCATTTGCCTTCTCGGGTGCAAATGCATAATAGCTTTTTGGCCTCTGGCTTCCTTAAATTACCACTGTGAGAAAGGAATATAGAATGCTTCTTCCAAATATGTGTATTTTAGAGGAAACATTTCTGGAGATATGCCTGACTACAAAGAAAGCACTAATGAGTATTTAGATTGTTTTTGTTGATGGTGATGTGTGTAGTCTTTCATATTCAACTGGTTCACACTAAATTCTTCTACTAACTGGAGCACAACAGCAATAATCCTAGAGTGGGTCAAGAGTTCTCTGTCTAACCAACCAGTCTGATGATTGTTTCAACTATTACAGCTTCATTATGAAAAGACAGCATTGCTTAGCTGCATCGTATGGATGCTTTCAGATAATTAATTATAAAAAAGCATTTACAATGTTAGGGTAATTAAGACCAATGCTGAATTGAATAGCATCCCACTTAACAAATTAGAGGAAACTCAGACTGCTCTCAAAATAAATGTGAGCACTTAATACATTTGGTGAAAAATGGAGCCATATATTTTCAGAGACTCTGGATTACAGGAAGTCAGTGTTGATAAAATCAGCAAGTTCATTCCCTTTAACTTCATCTGACAACAGAATAAGATCAAAGCATTATTTCCATTGCTACTACATAAGTAAAATTGTGACTATGCATGTATGCATACATGTACCTACCTACCTACCTGTTGTTTCTACTAACTTTATAAGTTAGTAAACACTTCTGAAAGGGTTATTATGAGGCAACTATATTATATAATGATAATATTTCATATCACCATTTTAAAGATAGCTCTCCCCATGAAGTATAAATGATCTTATCATAAATGCTATAAAACTATTGACACATGTTGAAGTGAACATGCTTGTAAAGAGGATGATTCAAGGTTAATCACAGTGGCAACACATTCTTATGGGTTATTTATAATTCCTGCTGATCCCAGGAATCACAACCTAAAATCAACAGACTGCAAGAAAAGAGGAATATGAAGGTTGGTCAGTGGCACTTTGCAATCCAGTACAACAGTGGCAAGACTGATGTATCTTGCTGTAGATCCATCCTCTCACACCTCCAGTCCAATAAAAAAAGGATGTCCTATAAAAGAGATGGGATGCCTTCAAAGGTCTGGGGCAGCACTTGCCCAGTCTGGCCCATGGAGGCCCACTCCTGTTTCCATATCTTAATATTTTTAGACATATTTTTCCTGTTTTTAATTATTTTTAAATAAACTGAAAATGCCCCCACACCCTCTAATGGCCAACTTTTTTTAAAAAGGAGAAGTGGGTGGGTGTTATGCAGCCAAGTTCTCCCCTCCCCACTAAGGTTATTGTGGCTCACAGGACACATTTTGATCACCTTGTCCTACAGGGGCACTGAATTTGCTTCAGTGTGTCTTGGATCTGAGAAAAGAACAACTGGCTGAAATCCTGGTTTCTATCTGTAAAAGGAAATTACAGATAGACCCCATCTGTCAGATCTAGCAGCTAGGAAACGCCAGAGTGCAAAATCATGCCAGCTTCATTTTAAACCATTTCCCCATGCCAGAATAAACTTATTAAATAATTTTGATATGCAGAGTACTAGAAATTACAACTTTTGTAGCAGAAAAATATCTTTCATTTATATTAGACTCCCAAACGATTAATTAATAAACAGTACATAGCACCACATCAGTTAATTGTGGTTGCTGTAACATCCCTTGGACATTTCTTAAACATACAATTTAGTTATTTCCAGTTATAATTCCTTATTTGGAAAGAAGTCATTAATATAATGAATTTTATATTTAAAATTTGTAAACTCACATGCTGGGTACTCATTTTATTGACCATCTGAACAATCTGCTGTTCTGTAGCCAAAACATTGTGAGTTCAATCCTGAGGGAAATGAGGTTGACTCAAGACTTCCATACTTCCGAGATCAGTAAAATGAGTACTCAGTATGTTGGGGTCAAAATGCTTATTATCTGTAAACCACTTAGAGAATCCACTAAGCTCTATGGGGTGGTATATAAGTGTAATTGCTATTGCTATACTGTATCTGAACAATCTACCTATAAGTATGAAATTTAGCTTTACATTTTACTGTTTAAAAGACTCACAACTTTAGAATGATAACACATCCATCCAGAGTATACAATTGACTGAGAACCTCATTACTCTTTAAAAATCTAATTATCCTGGATGTAAATTTGAACATTTTGTCATCTATTTTTGAAATTAGATATAAATTACTTTATTAAGTTTTTTTTACCATTTTTACCTTTTTAAAAAATTCTCTTATCTGAATTTCTTGCACAATACAATACAACAGATGGGCAACCTTAATGTTGACAACACCAATGGCAGCAGTCAAGATGGTCTACTGCAGGGGTGCCCAAAATTTTCAGGCCATGGGCCGGTCACATGGTTCAGGAGCTGGTTACTATGTTCTGGGGGCTGGATGCAGCCCCCAAGGCTAATTCATCCAGCCCACAAAGCCCTCGTCACTCCTGGAAGCAGAAGTAAAACACACCCATATGGGCGTGTTTTGCTTCTGCTTCCAGGAGTGATGAGGGCTTCGCGGGTTGGATGAATTGGCTTCAGGGGCTGCCCACAGGCCGTAGTTTGGGCACCCCTGATCTAAGGATATCCTTTTAGGTTTGCTACCATTCACACTTGTCAAAAATCAGCCATGGTAATTGTTTTGTGTTTGGGTGAGAAGTGATAAACTGATTTTTAAAAAGGAGTCACCTTCTGGGATTTTGTACTTGATTTGTGATGTTTTGACTTATGTGATGTTTTTGATATTGTGGTTTATTTCTATTATTGTATGCTAATTGTATCTTATTTTACTGTGTTGCGATATATGTATAATGTATTAGATGTGGTATTGTTGTGAGCCACTCTGGGTCACATTGTCGAGTGGGTGACATACAAGTCTAAATATAATAATATAATAATAATCTATATAACTAAAATCAAGGTCCGGTACTGTATGTTGCTTATGCAAATCCACACCCCTGCACCGATTGTGCTGAAACTTGGCACATACGTACCTTGGGCTGAAGATATGGTCGCTGTGGGGGTTTCAAGCCCCATGGGGAGGGGTACACTCCCTAAATCAATCTACAAAGGGGACACCCCCCACCAACAGCAGAAAAAGCAAGGGAAAAAAGCCAACCACGGGGGACTGTGATGTCATTGCCATAGCTCAACCAATTCCCAGCTGACCAGATCTTGGGCTCTCTGACATCACAGGACTCCCTCATACAAAGCAACACCCCTGCACCAATTGCACTGGAAATTGTGTGCATGGCTACCTTCAACGTTTGGGGGTGGCCGGCGAGAATCTACGCATGTGCCTAAACCTGCCTGGCATTCCAGGCTGTGGCACATGTGCAAAATTCCACGCATGCATCAAAGTCTGCCCGGCATTCCAGGTGGTGCACAGCCTAACCTCCAGGATGGACGGTGCTCCTCTGCACTCCTGAGGCACACCTCGGGGTGAAGGGAGAACCCACAGCCAGGGGGGCAGAGGTTAGGACAGGGCTGCCTCCTTCTGTAAGCCTCCCCCCAATGGGTCCTCTGCCTACCCACCCAAATGGAGTCTCCCTTCTGCCTGACACAACCCACGGGAGGACAGAGGGACTAGGCTGTGATGGCTACCCACTGACTCTAGTTGCTGGGGAGGCCGGCGGCATTGGCCAGAGTTAGGCTGAGTCGGCGTCCGTGAGAGAGTGTCTGTGACAACAACAGACAAAAAGGTAAGGCAGCTGGGGTGGGGAGGCGGAGGCAGGTCCAGGTCTCTCCTTGGCCCAGGTAGGGTACACCTGGGCAACAAGGAAGTATTCTGTAGACCAGGGGTTTCCAAACTAAGGCCTGTGGGAAAGATGTGGTCCATGGCACCATTTCATGTGGCCCCACACCCCTCCAAGGACATTTGAGAAACAAAATGGCTGCCCCTTTGAAGCTGTTGTGACAAAATGGCCACGCACATCATGTAGGCAGGGCAAATTGGCCATATGGCTGTCAAAGCTGACTGAGAGAGTGTGACCCTGCCCCCAGCTTGAAAAGGTTGGAAACCCCTGCTGTATACCATCTCAGCCCCTGTCACTGGTGTTGTCAACATTCAGGCTGTTCTTTCCTATGTAAATCTTGACATCCTTTTTCTTATTGGCAATGCAGGCTCAATATTGTTCGACAACATTGGGACATTTCCTGAAATTTTGACTTGAGTATACAGAGGTAATTCATAAACCAGAGGTTCTTAGAAGAATCAAATATGAATTTATACCTTGTACATTTGTGTACTTGTATTCCAAAAACTGTTTTTACTTTGTTTTATGCCATAGTTGTTGCTGCAGCATATTTACATGTTCTTAAAAATATTGTCTTATCATGTATTGTTTTACTAAATACTGTCTGAATCATATTCTATCATAGAAGATAAAAAGACAAACAATCAAGTATTATATTAATAAGATGTTCAGAGAGCAAGTAAAAGTTCCCTCAGTGTGACATCAAACTTGTTTCAAGTTCTGAAAATTAATTTCCCCATACCTTCATTCACTCTATGATAATCTGACCTTCTCTTGGATTCATGTTTTCATCTCTGGTGGCTCTCTGGCTATGATTTTGCATTTCACTGTCTTTCTATTCCTTTGGGACTCTTTCTTTTCTAATTATCACAATAAGCAGATAGATTTGGCTTTCTTTCTCTCTGCTTGATCTTTTTTTTTCATGCATGATACCATCTGCTTAATAAGCTTTTCTTTCCAAGACTGTTAGCATTGATTCTGCTGTTACCTCCTGACAGTCCTTAAATCCATATTTCATTATTAATGAAATAACCTTCTTACTTATAGGTTATATGATCAACAAGTTTGCTTCAATGTCACAAAAAGAAAAAAATAACAATTTTCTGATTGTGCAAGAGACTGTTATACTAAATTGTCTTAGTCCCAACAGAGCATAAATATCCAGTTCTCATTCAAAATGTGCTACTCCTATAATCATGTGCTACTCCTACAATCCTCAGGAAAGCTGAGGCTTGTAGACATTTAGCCACTCACTAAATGGTCATGTTCTGCATGAGACAATATAAACCAAAAGAACTGGAATGGCTGTGGTACTATTTCAGTGTGACAGAAGTAGATAAAGAGATTCATCATGTTCATCAAATAAGAAAGATTTTTATATGAAAGCAAATGAAAGTAAACACAATAAATAACTGCTAACAAAACCATATAATCATAGGATCCATTCGATAAAATAAAAGATACCAGACTGGATCCCGACTATGTTGTTTGGTTTTTAATTACCTTGGAATAAACTTGAGTTAATTCAGAAAGAAGTATTTTGAATGGCTATGCATAGGATAGACCAGGAGTTCTCAACCTTTTAAAGCAGGGGGCCAGGTCACACTCCCACAGACAGCTTCAGAGGCCAGATGGCCATTTTGCCCTTCCTCCACTGCACAGCACTTCCTGTTGTGGTGGAGGTTGTGGGGGACCACATGAAATGGCACTGTGAGCTGCTGGTTGAGAATCCCTGGGATAGACTGTTGCTTCCCATTGAAATTCCCCTAAGAGAGAGAATTTTTTTTAAAAAAATCAGGCAAAATGTTGCAGTTGAAGCTAAATTGTGATAAGCAAGGAAATTCAGAGCATACTTAAAGCATGGGCTCTAATGCACAATTCATGAAGCCAGTGATGATTCTTACTTTTGGGATTCCTGTAGCTGTAATCAGAGCCAGAAAGAGACTTTTTTAAATTTCTGCAGAGATCACTTTAAGTGCAACAATTCCAGAGGGATGGACATTTCCATGATTATAATCTGATATATTAAATTCTGGCTGTAAAATGAGGAGTGAGTAACCCCTCCCCTTTAGAAGCAGAAGGGGCAAAACTGCACGTAGACATCCAAGTGGCTGGAGATGTATTCTCTCTGGCCCCAGCTAGCTTATCAGGAGGAGCTTCCAATGGGAGGGGGGGGAGAGAAGGTGGCCTTGAGAGAGTAAGATGGGCCAGGAGACTGCTTGACAAGTCTGGCCAATAGTTGTCCCAGTGAGGGTTGGCAAGACCGGCCCCTGACCACTTCTGTGAGGACCAGGATTGGATACCAACTGTGACTAACAGGAGAGGGTGAAAAAATGTTATGAATATGATTCATTGTGATGCGACATGGCCCTTGGCTTGTTCACAGCTTTCTTTACATTTCTTTCTGTGCTACTGGGGCTTGGCTTTGGTGAGTCCAGGGAAAGCACCATAATGTAGGTGATTAAGCTTAACTGGGGGGAGCCCCTAGGGCCCCCTCTCTTCCTGAAGGGGCTCCATATTTAAAATGCCAAATCTAAGAAAATGGATTTAGATAATCATGATTTTAGGGAAAATCTCTTTGAATTTCAAATTTTAAAGAACCTCATCCCTAGTCTGAGCTTTCCTGATTTCTTTTCTCCAACCCTTTAATTTCTAGCAACTCTGTGTTTTTGTGCCTGTGCATACATGTTGTGTGGCTGTGAGACCATGAGAGAACAAAACTGAAGGCTGTTGGGTTTTGTTCATTAACTTGGAATGCCTACCACTTCCAGCTCCTGGCAGTTCAATGAAAGCCCAGGAAAGATTTTATGTTTTCCCTGCTCAGGTTTCTTGCAAGACTTATGAAAAAAATACCAGAAATCTCCAAGTACCAAAATCTCTCCAGAGGACAACAAGGCTTGTCTATCTAAAAAAAAAAAAAAACAACAACAGAGAAATTAATGCAGAAAAAATATTGTATTTTTTTAATGTTCAGAACAAGAATGCATAGCAAAGGTTAGTAACTTCAGGAATCAGGTTTCAGTTTTGCAGACAGGTCTCTTAATTTACATTGGAACTAGGGGTACTCAAGAATGCAGCTACCTGAGTACCCAAATTATTGTAATCAAACATATACATTATTATTCTCCTGAGTAATGGCAAACAGGTTAGTGCAGAATCCTTTTAAAAAACTGACTGTGTACAAGTCTGTTGGATTCATTCCAAGAAAGATACATGCTATAGTAAACTACAATGAATAACTGTTATGTTTAAAAGAAAAAAAGTAGCTCTCAGTAGCTTCCTTTTCCCATTATGATTGAATATAATCAGAGATTAGAGCATTGAATTATTCAACTAGTCACACTAAATATACTCATCCCCACTATCATTATTCCTACTATCATAATATCATTTGTATATTTGTACAGATTCCTCACACAGCTTGATGGGAATTTCCATTACTGTGAAGTTGGAGTGTTCTGGTTTTTACCCTCACGTTCTTTATCAGAATAATACCTGATTAAACAGTATTTCAAGAGCTCAATACCTATTATTTGTAAATTAGTTAAGGTGGCTGTGAGAAGCATAGCTTCACTTACCCCTGAGTTTGAAGGGACTGTTAATCTTTAGGAAACTTGTATCATGAACAAGACAGCCAGAAGCTTATGGGTCAGCAGTTTTCTGGCTTTGGAAGGCGGGTTATTTTAATGACCATGAAATCCATGGTCAAGCCAATCCTCTTGCCTGTAGCTGACTCAGTTATTTTTAAAGCCTTTCATTTACTGAGAAACTGACTTACATGATGCCACTTCATTTGTTAAGGGGTGGGGGTGACGGTGGAGGACAAGATTCACAACAAGATTAAAAGGCCTGTTATCTGATATATTCAGTTACAGATTTCCAGAGAGAGAGAGACAGAGGTGAGAAATGGCTGGAGTTATTTTATGCTTCATCATATAGAGAAAGAAATATTACTGACATAGTTGCCTACATATATACTTCTTTAAGCATATAGAGAATGTGCCTAAGTATTAGGCATAGTGTATAAAATCAATCAGCCAGAGGCATAACCATATGCAGTCTGAAGCATAGGATGGGACTGAGCCATAACCTGCTTAATGGCAACCTCACACTTTTAACAAGATACTGACGTTTAAGGGATGGTTTTGAATCTTTTCAAAATGAATGTAAATTAATGCAATTTCAAGCTTTTTAAAAAAGAAGAGTTGAAAGACTTTAAAATTTAACTGGACTATAGCAGAATAAATAGGGAGGTAGGAGTATGATGTTCATCATGAGCAAATGCTGAAAAAGTCACAAATTAGTATAATCACAAGGACTGTATTTCCATGGCAACTGTTACCCTTTATTCACATTACAGCTGTGCACAAATAGCCTTTTGAATTCTCTACCCTATTTGTGCACAGAGAAACTGGGAAGGGAGACAATTTCACCAAATTTCCCATTGTGACAGAGAAATTATTTAGTGGTTTCTCAGCAGTAGATCTTGCCATTAGCAGTAGCTGAAGCACATCTTTACTTTTGATTTTTTTTTTTTTGCCAAAAGGTTGTTTGTTCATTGTTTTCTTAGTTTGCATACCCTTTGCAAGTAGCAGCTGTAGCTGTACAGCTGTAGCAAATAGTATTCTCCTCTTGGCAAGCTGTACCCAATTATTGCATTGAGAGTAGGAAAACAGCTAGTATCACTCAATAGGGTGGAGTGCCTAGCTGCAGAGCTAGGGGCTGGAAGTTTGAATGGTCACTGCCTGCTGGGAGAGAATCCAGTTGGTAACACTTGTGTGCTTTGATGATATAATGTGCTTTACCTCCTGTGTTGCTCTGGGCAAGTCATAACCTGCTCGCCCCAGCACCAGTAAAAGGAAGGATTGCTAAACTACATCTGAGTACTTTATGGCCAGAAACCTCTGGGACAGTTTGAATCAGCATTGATAGCAATTAATTATTAAGAAAAGGAAAATCTCAAAATTCTTCTTATAAAAAAGTCTTCTGAAAAATTTTGGCTCAGCACTTGTCATTCTTCACTTTCCTCATGCCTTCACAACACTGCCTTTTTAAGGAGCTATTGTGGCATACCTGTCAAGTATCCTGGATTGGCCAGGATTTCCCGTATTTTTGTGCCGATTTTCGTCATTTCCCACCCGGAGCTGCCGCTACCCTGTAATTTGGCAGCGGGGGAAAATGAGTTACTGTGCATCCCTTCTGTGCAGCTCACTTCTACGCATGCGTAGAAGGCTTTTACACATGCATCAAAGGCTTTTACGCATGCGTAGAAGGGTTCTGTGCAGAAGGGGATGCGTAAAAGCCTTCTACGCATGTGTAAAAGCCTTCTATGCATGTGTAGAAGGCTTTTGTACATGCATAGAAGGCTTTTACGCATGCGTAGAAGGCTTCTGTACAGAAGGGGATGTGTAAAAGCCTTCTACAGATGCATAAAAGCCTTCTACGCATGCATAAAAGCCTTCTACGCATGTGTAGAAGTGAGCTGCACAGAACGTTTCTGTGCAGGTCCGCTGTACGCATGCATAGAAGGTTTTTTTGCATGCGTAGAATGGACTTGCACAAAAATGTTCTGTGCAGAAACGTTCTACACATGCATAAAAGCCTTCTATGCATGCGTACAATGGACCTGCGCAGAAACGTTCTGCGCAGGTCCCGTAATCTCCGGAGCTGCGCTTGACATGAATGTATTGTGGATATATTCTTGTGAAAAGAGTTGCCTCATAAAATCATTCCTGGGCTTTCACTGAGCTGCCAGGAGCTGGAAGTGGGTACTTATGGCTAGCAGAAAGATGTTTCTACAGTGACAGACAACATGCATGTCATCAGAAACCTCATAATTATAATTTTGAACCTTACCCATGAGACATTCTCTCAATATTTTTTTTCCCACTGATCATCACCCACCCACCTCCATTAAATGAGAATGGTTGGAGTGTTCCATATATTGCACTGGTAAGCAACTATCTACAAATCTAGCTCTGAGGTTTTACAACATTCTACTTCTTCATTATGCACCCCCCCACTGGTCTTCTGTGGGAGTCTTGTGCCTCCTGGTGAATAACCATGGCCTTGGAGCTGTAGCAAATCCACACAACAGTCATAATAGCAAGTCTCTGATTTTTAGAGTAGATTCCCACTACTACATTACAAACAAAGTTCTCTGATGAGAAGTTGTACTGTAGTTTTCTCTTTATTTTGACTATAGTTGTGGTAGTTTAGGGAGTTTGCTTCTCCTTAAAAATAGTACATACTTCTAAATAAAAATAGCTAGAACTGTGCTGAAAATCATTAATAGGGCCTGGATGCTCTTTCTTAATGTCTTCATTAAATATCACCACTATAACGGAGACTAATAGCTATAGTACTCCAAAGGTTTTTGTCCCCCTACTGTAATAAGTTTAAGACTGACAGCTAATGATAAGCAAGAATTAGAACTGCAGACACAAATAAATAAACAAAAATCTGCAAGATAACACTTGTTATTTATAGCTTACAGAAAAAGTACCAAAGTACTGAAGGATTCTTTCGTTGACTTATATTAAATGTATTTCCATGTGATAAGTGATTTACTCACTACTCAATGATTATTGCATTATAGAGTTCATAAGACTCTGACCTCAAGAATAGCTTTGAACTTTGCTGTTGTTGTCATGTACTGTCAAGTCAGAATTGACTTCTAGTGACCATAATAGGACTTATGAGGTAAGTGGTATATTTGATTGGCTTTACCAGTTCTGTTTTCCCCAGTGTGTTTCCCCTATACATGGATTAAAATCCTGGTCTCCAAAGTCCTAGTCTGTCACTCTATCCACTGTATCATATTGAATTTGGTGAATGTAGCCATAGCGATAGTAACCAGACTGTTAGTTTGGCACTATTTTAGTGTTAATTTCACTATTGTACAGTGTAGAGAATAAAAAAAATAGTGTTACAATAACATCCTAATTATATTTGATTAGGATAGGAAAGAGCATCCAGACATTTGGAGATATTAGTTGGGCTATCTAATTTCTCTAGAATGTGCTACTTATTATGCTCTTTCTGATCTGATGAAGGTCTTCAGCTACCAATGAGTTTCATTCAGGCTAAAATGTTACATAGGCAGTGTTGCCATAGAAATGGAATGGCACCACAGAGAGACCCATATAATCATCTAGAATGTTGTCACACATAACTATGCATGAGAAAGTGGCATGCTGGGATTGCAACTAAAATTATGCTGCGATTGCTTCTAAAATTGCTATTCATGATGTCTGTGGCTGTTTTTCGAAAGAGAGTACAAAGAGGAAACAAAAGGAAATCTTCAAAGAAAGCTAGAACAGAGAATGAGTGAGGGTCAGACAAACAAATGTACCACAAGTAAATATGAAAAATTAAAAGGACTAGACAAATGAATAAGTAGCTGATATATCAAAGTACTTTGCGAAATGAGAGAATAAATATAAATAAGTTATGATAACACTTTGGAAGGGATTCAAGGGCAACAAACATTCAGAAGGCTATAGATATAACATAACACTGTTGAAAACAAAGGCAATAAGAAATTAAAAAGCAGTAAAGTGGTGTAGGCTGGCAGCAGGGAACCTGAAGCCATCCAGATGTTAGTAAACTGAAATAATCACCTTCCCAGACCTTATTTGCTAAGGCTGATGGGATCTAAAGTTCAACAGGGCATGGAGACAATCATGGATTGCTCATCAAAGATGTTAAATTAGTATTGATTTCATAGACATATAATTTATATGCTCATAAGAATTATTGTGACACATCAGGATCAACACAGATATATTAACAGCAATTTGAATTGTGTTATTTATTTCAGCAAGGTGACCACCATAAGATATCACACAAGCTACTCTAAAAAAACAAATTTAAAATCCAACTGTACAGAGAAAAATAAACACTACAAAGTATGAAGGGAAAGTAGAGTTTTTCTCTGACATAGTAAAATCAACCAAAAAAGCTTCAAAGGATGTAGACCACTTGACCAATAATGTTCCAGTCTTCTCTCCAGAGCCAAATCATGAAGTTCCCTTTGTGCTTCCAGCATTCTCACTAACAGGAAGAAAGTGGAGTTCCATTGTGTTGCCACATCCTGGATTTAATGGTGGAGTATCAACCCCAGATTTAATCCCCTGTGTCTGACTCTGCTACAGTAAAACACAAAACTTCCAATGAAAATCTCTCTTTCACACACACACACACACACACACACACACACACACACACACACACACACACACACACACACACACACACACACACACACACACACACACACACACATGCATGTACGCACACACACACACATTCTAATAGATCTGTCTATATACCACAAAGTCCTATTCACCTGCCTGATACATCCCAAAGAGGTTTAAACCTTATATAACAGGAGTTCTCAACCTTTTTAACCCAGGGGCCAGGTCACATTCCCTCAGACAGCTTTTGTGGCTGGATGACCATTTTCCCCTTCCTCCAATACATGGCACTTACTAATGTGGTGGAGGTGGTGGTGGGCCACATGAAATGGCGTCGTGGGCCTCAGGTTGAGAATCTCTGTTGATTTATAATATAATCTTTGAATCTACAAATCATAAATCTTATTTCTAATTATATTGTGTAAATAATATAAAGGTAAATGCAAAGAATGTAAAGGCAAGTTGAGGATTCTGAAAAGGACACAGAAAAATAATTGCTGTGGGGCAAGTTATCACTAGAGCATATCTTAGTAGAAAATGCTAAGGAGATTTATTAGCCATTTTCAATTGGAAAGAAGCAATGTGAAAAAAATACCTCCTTGTATCTGTGCTGTCTCTTGGATTACAGTGGTACAGGCAGACATTATTTACAGATGTTGCTCTCACTCTTGATATAAGATGCCTGAGGATGTTGCAGAGGATTTTGAGTACCAGGCTCCGTCATTGACGTTGAGCCTGGATGCCATCTCTTAGGCTCCCTCAGATGTTCAGCCACAATGTTTAATTGTATTTCAAGATTTATGTAATTTACCATCTTTGTTTTCTGTAAACCGCTTTGGGTCACCAATAGGTGAGGAAAATGGTATAAAAATATAATAAATAAATAAATAAATAAATAAATATCAAGCATCCTGGAGTGGTTTCTGGAGAAATAACATCCAGTCTGGCCAGATTTATTTATTATTTATTTTGATTATTTGTACCCCGCCCTTCTGGTGGGAACACCACTCAGGGTAGCTAACAACACAAGAAAATATACAATGCAATTAATATAAAAGACAGTAAAAACATTTACTGCTAAAAGCACTACCTAAACCATTATATAAAATCAAAGAGAGATTATCAAAGAGATAAGGTTTTCCTGCTATGGTAATGTAGTAGACCCTAATGCCAGCAACTCAATACCAATTGTCATGTGGCAGTTAACTAACCTGCCAACCCTGAAGACTAACGACCTTGGGTGCTGAAGTTCACAGAGAAGGGTGATGGTCCCCAAGTGGATTAAATTCCACTTGAATCCATCTTGATAGAGGAGGGAAGCAGCTTCAGCAATACTGGCCAGGAGCTGATGAAGACTTTGTGTGCCAAAAGGGCTCAGGACCAGAAAGTGACTCATGGAACTGACTCGTGGAACTGGATCAGTGGTAAGGGTGTCATGCTGCGATGAGGAAGACAAATGGAAGGACACGGCATTATATTGTCCCCAGGACAATCTTAATGGATAGCCAATATTCAGAATTGGATATGGCACTTAAAAAGAAGAAAAATGTGTATATATTACATTTTCACTTCTGCCTCTAACAAGCAGAAACCTATTCTTTTGCATTCTAATCTATAAGACTAAATGAGACTACAACTTTCTCTTTCATACTAACCAACCACTGGGTACCTCTGTACCCACCCCTGATATGTATAAATCAATGCCATGAAGTCTCATTCTTATATCTGATGAAGTAGACGTGATCCACAAAAACTAATATTAAAATACAGTGGTTACTCTTTAAGGTGCCACAATTTTTTTGCCTTTTTCTTTCGATTTATTTACTATCTGATATGCTTGCATAAACTAACATGATTACTACTTCAAAAAATTTCAAATATTATGAATTATTATTACAGATAATTTGCATTTGGATACATTTAGAATTATTTGAATATGGCATTATTTGGTGAATTCCAAATATTTCTGAATCAAATGAACATTCTTAGGAAAAAAAGGCAAGTGTCTTTTTCTGGGCCAATTTAGATCATGAAATGAATTCATTGTAGGATAAAGTTGCCTCACAAATTGTTGTACAGTCAAAAATGTTGGATAAGTTTTACCTTGGTGTTACATCTGGAGGGGACGGAGTCAATCTTAGCTTCTGTTTTGGGACTAGTTATTTAACTACTAATGACCCAATGGCAATGGTGGGCATCAAAAAAATTCCTAACACACTGTGGGTGGGGCCATGTGACCGGGCAGGCATGGCCTGTTAACCATGTGACTACTCTTCACTATAGAACTAAGAAAATAGAAGCCTTTTCTATGTTCATCACTCTATAGTGAACCTCTGTAGCCATTTCCCCCTTGTCCAAGGCTTTTCCAGGGCTTTTTCACCACAAAGTGCCTCCCCAAACCCCCAATTTATCATCTGGGTGTTGAGCTACTAGTCTTGCTTTTGGACTAGTATATGTGAGATCCAGATCTCAATCCATACATCCCTTTAGAATGGAGCAAGTACTTCTAGTAGCCTTTAGCTTATGATCAAGCAGGCTTGAGTTCAGTCCTATGCATGCCAATTCAGCTAGTGCTCAGAGTATGAACTAACATTATAAAAATTGGAGAGGGCATTTTGCATATAATCCCCACACCCCAGAAATGGCTGTGGAAAACTGCTTCCCAATCAAACCCTCAAGTTGGTTCTACTTTCCATTTCCCTTGTATAGACTGAGAAGATACTCATTATGTATGTTTTGTAAAGAATTGTTACCTACAAGATTTATTGTTTCTGAGTATGTACAAGGTTTATTGTTTGTTTTAGTCCCTACAGGTGCAGTGCATTGTGACTCACTGATTCCTCTAGTGACTTTCTAGGCCACATTTAATTGTATCGTGTCCTATAGCTGAGTTAATTCCAGCTCCTGAAGTTCTTGTGGACAACCTTTATGAGACACACCCCATAAAAGTTCCATAGTAAATGCCTGCCTCACACATCTGTTATAGTATATAAATTAACAAGTAACCATCACAGTTACTAGCATTAAAAAGAAACCATGAGCTTAATCTAGAAAGAAATAACAATTTCAGAATATATTGTAATTACATTAGCAGCCTAATTAGTTAATAAAAATGTCTAAGAAAATTAATCATAATATTTATTCAGTATATAACATGAACATCCCATGCTTCTGGCCCCTGCTGTTAATAAGAGAAATAATTTAAGAGCCAGGTGCTTGGGCTAATTTGGATCGGATGAAATGGGGCGGGGGGGGAATGAATTGGAAACTGATTAGCTGCAATGTTTAGAAAATGCTGACCAAATTATTTATAAAAATGTACCTTCATACATAAAAATCTATTTTAACTATGTATTTTCAGTTCTTCATAATAAAAGACACCCTATCTTGTAAAACATTTGTAGGGGAGAATTCAATCCTTAATCACTTTAGGTTACAGTTTCATGTTAAATTGTAGAATCTAATAATTGAAAGGGAACAGCAGTGTGGTAGAAACATGCCAAATTTCCTTTGAGAGCAAACAAGGAACAAAGTGGATCTTCAGGAACTATCTGTCAGCAACCTGTTTTAACCATCCACAATATGATTTCAGAGGAAAGATGAGGCCAATCTAATTGTCTCCAGAGTGACTTCAGAGTGAAGCTTGAATTTATCTAGCAAGTTACAACATGGAATTTGCTACAATATGAGATACAGAGATGAACACATGCTATGGCAAATGGACAACTTTAGGCCATTAAGAAAGCTTTGTTTCTAACTCTTGTCTGACTGTAAGTAACTAATTGAGATGTGTAAGAGGGATATCTTTACTTTTTGAAGTTTTAGTCCTTTCTCATAAGTCAGGGGTAGAATGGTTAAGAAAACGGATGTATGATAATGATTAATTTGTATTTTTTCTCTCTTTACTCTTTTATGTACTATTGTTATTGTTTTTACCATTATGTTTATGTAATTTTTGTCTTTTTTTCTTTTATTTTCTTTTTTAAAAAAATAATAAAATTTATTTTAAAAAAAAGACAGGGGATCCAAACCTTTTTACGCTGCAAGCCTGCCCACACCCCACGGAAGAGGAAATGGGCACATTTTTGACAGCCATAAATGTTTCTACTTCCGTGTTTATGACAGCCGTGGGCGTGGACACATTTTATGGCTGACATAAACACATCCGTTTCCTTTTCCGGGTACTGGTGTGATGGGCCAGATGAAATGGTCATAAGTATTCATTTATCCCTATTGTGTGTGAAAGGGAATAACTGGGGCCATTGGGTAATTTACCTAGCACCTATGAAATTACAAGTAGTTAAATATGATTGGAAAGGTAATAGTGTTTTGTGTGCTCTGGTGTTCAGTCATGCCTGCCACATGACCACAGAAATGTCTGCAGACACAGACAGAACTGGTTCTTTGGCTGAAAATGAGGATGAACACAGCTTTTAGAGTTGGGCATGACTGGCTTTTGAGCAAGGAAGACCTTTTTATTTCCATACCATCCAATTGTCAATACTCTTTTGGTAGTGTAAAAATCTGCAGCTTTCATATGCTGTGCAGGTTACCCTTTGCAAGAGAAGAAAGATGGTTTGGAAAGTGTTGTGTTGGTATGATAACAAAAGAAAAAGTATGAAGAGAGTCCCATAGAAATCTTATTCTCAAAGTTCAGAACTGGAAAGAGAAACTTGCACACTGACAACATCCCTCTACCACCTATTTCACATGTGCAGCAGATGCACATGTGAATTAGGTGGTAGAGGGATGTTGTCAGTGTGCAAGTTTGTGCAGCAGATGCATGTGTGGCACAGAAAGAGCTATGTTGTGACACAGTGCTGAAAATCTACCCACTTCTTGGGCTGAGTTGTTAACCAAAATCTTTTTTCATGCTTATTACTGTCTACAGCTCTTGAATGATATCCCGGGATTGGGAGCAGGTGGGAGCCACCACCAATGTGTCTGCCCTTCGGGCTCAGCCCGCCCGAAGGGCAGAAAAGGAGCCCTGCTGCCACTCCCCTCCAGCGCTCCCTGCTCGCCCGGAACCACACCATTGGCTCCCAGGATTGGGAGCAGGTGGGAGCCGCTGCCGATGCCTCCGCCCTTCGGGCTTGGCCCGCCTGAAGGGCAGAAAAGGAGCCCCGCTGCCACTCCCCTCTAGCACTCCCTGCTCACCTGGAGCCACAACATTGGCTCCCGGGATTGGGAGCAGGTGGGAGCCACTGCTGATGCCTCCACCCTTTGGGCTTGGCCCACCCAAAGGGCAGAAAAGGAGCCCCACTGCCACTCCCCTCCAGCACTCCCTGCTCGCCCGGAGCCACGCCATCGGCTCCCGGGATTGGGAGCAGGTATGAGCTGCCGCCGATGCCTCCGCCCTTCGGGCTTGGCCCGCCTGAAGGGCGGAAAAGTAGCCCTGCTGTCGCTTCCCTCCAGTGCTCTCTGCTCGCCTGGAGCCACGCCATCGGCTCCTGGGATTGGGAGCAGGTGGGAGCCGCTGCTGCTGCCTCCGCCCTTCGTGCTCAGCCCACCCGAAGGGTGAAAAAGGAGTTGCCGCTGCCCACCAACACTGCTCGCCCAGAGCCCACACCTTCGGCGGTTCAACTGCCGGGGAATGAGTGGCACTTGTGGGTCATTCTACCACTCTCAAAGGCCACCCCTGCCCCCGCCTTAGCTGGAACTTTAAGACAGCTGGACTCTGTCACTGCTCAATGGCTCCACTGATAGTACAGGGAGGCTTTGGACTTATTGAATGCCTTTCCACCTGCGTTCTGGCCCTGCCTCAGCGGGAGCGCAGATGGGACTGTATTGTAATTTGTAATTTTTTATGATGGATTGGCCTATATATATACTGTTATATTATTGTATCTTAGCTTGTATTTTGTTGACTGATGTTTTTTGTGGACTTTATATATTGTGTATTGATTGTATTGTGTATATTTTTGCTGTGTTGCACCTCTGTATTATTACATGTTGGAAACTGCTCTGAGTCACCCGATGGGCTGAGATAGAGCGGTATATAAATTAAATTGAATTGAATATCCCCTCCCCCCGCCCCTAGATATTAAGATATTTTCCTCACCACTGATACAGAGTATTGGGTGACTTGCTTATGTCTGAATAGATATTTTTCTGTGTCACTCCATGTCTTTCACATACTTCATGCTCCTCATCCAGACTGGGACACTTTTGTTTAATACATAAAAATGATTTTGCAGAACTCTTTTTAGAGTTGTTATTTTTCCAACATCATTACTTAGATCAAGTAGAGCTTTTAAATAATTTTAACAAAAGAACCATAATGTTGCTAAAACTTATGGATGAGTATGAGAACCTGCTAGTTTACATACCTCAGATTAGCCATATCTTTCAACTTCTTTAACAAATGATCAAATCAGCATATGTTAGTGAACCATTTTATTCAGTTCTTTCTCTGGATTGATTGACAATTAAAATTTTAGTGGATGGTGGACTGTATTCTTTTGCATTGTCTTTTTACACTGTATTGATATTCTTAATGGAATATAATTTAAACATTTTCATAATGACAAGCAAATCAACAAAAATAAAATATAGTCTCTAACGGAAATACAAAAAAATCTAGCAACATTAATTACAACATTTAACTTGATATCATCACTAAATTAGCATTCTAAATACCACTTTATTTATTTTTCATTAACATCAGCTTCACAACAGGTTAGCAGGGTACAGTACTTTTGTATTTTATATTTATATATGTTCCATAAAGGGTAAACAAGTGGTACTGTACTTGAAAATAATGAAGAGAATGCCAATAACATCCTTCCAGTAAAAATGTTTCTGTCTTTTCAACAGTTTTTAAAAAGGCAATGGTCAAAAACCATTTTGCTTATTTACACTAGTGTAGGTACAATGGTGGGAACTGCAGTGGCTTAGTGGTTAAGACACTGAACTTGGTGACTGGAAAATTGGCAGGTCAACAGTTTGAGATCTGAGTGCTGCACGGCTGAGTGATCTCCTATCTCTGTCCTAGCTCCTGCCAACTTAGCAGTTCAAAAGCAAGAAATTGCAAGTAAATAAATAGGTACCACTTTGAAGGAAAGGTAACAGCATTCTGTGCTCTCCGCTGTCTAGTTATGCCTGCCACATGGCCACAGAAGCATCTGCAGACAAAGACAGCACTGGCTCTTTGGATGTAAAGAGAGTTGAGCACTATAACCTAGAGTCAGATACGACTAGCTTTCAAGCAAGGGTGACCTTTACCTTTGCCTAAGTGCAATGGCATAACCTGCAACAAGAATTAACTGTTGGTCAATTAATCCCCACTTGTATTCCCTGTTATGTGTCAGTTGTCTGGCATGACATGCAACAAGGAACACAAGTTGCAACTCATTTATTATCAAAAAATTCCTGCTGCAGTTTATAGTTATACCAGAGTAAACAACAGAATTCTGGACACTGACTTTTCTACTGCAACTCAAGCATTTCACATTATGGGCAAGAATCAAGTTTTCACCTTATTTTAGTCTCAAAAAGATGGTTCCTACTTCTGCTTGACTCTAACAGTCATATTATTCTGGTAATGTTAGATCCAGTGATGGCTCCTACATTCAGAATGGTGTTATATGGTATAATGGCATTCTTAAGAGCCTGCTGATCTTTTGCCTGACTGTAATAATTTGTCTGTCACTTTCTGATTCCCATCAGGCCTGCAGAATTGTTGAGATGTAGAATCTCTCTGCACAATCATCCTCTTCTTGAGTCAAGAATGCTAGCTGTCAGCCATCAGCCACTGTGAATTATTACAGGAGAAACAAATTCCCTTCGTTTACTTTTCATCCTGAAAAATCTCTAAAAGGAATATACCAACAGATTTCCAACTTTAGCAATAGCCATTTTACTTCAACTGTCAAATAATGATAGTACGGAGCCTTAAATGAAACAACAATCAGAAGATAAGCAAGGGAATCTGATTGCAAAAAGTACTTAAAGAGAGGTTGGAAGTGTTTCAGAGATACTGGAAATCCTCATTCTTTCACCTGCCATATTATGTCATTTTGAAAACACTTGAGAATTCTAGAGTTGTTCCTATATGCAAATACAATTTACAAAGCATGCCCATTATTCAAAATTACGTTTACATATTCACCTGTAGCTTCTAATTGTAGGTACATCAAAACTGCTTTGTTTACTCTCAAGGTGAGCACTGTTTAAATTATGTATTACCATACCTTTTAAATTTATGCAGGCGATCTAATGTTTAAAAGCATCCTTGCTTGCCAGTAGACAAATGAATGCCCTATTCTTCGTTACAAAGCCATCCAGTGCAACTATTATTTTACCAGAGAACTGGCTGTTTAATGGCACTAGAATTAAATTGGTACATAATCTATTCAGTTTAATGGTTAGTTACTACTAAAAATGGCAGTGAGCTGAATGGGAATATTTCCTAATAATCCACTTCAGCATAAATGGAAACACAGAAGTTCTGATTTGTTATAGGAGGCATTTATTGATATTTATTTATCCCTCTGTGATCATTGGCTTCATAGCCCTGTTTATTTTTATGGGATATAATAGAGGTAAATTGAGTAAAAGCCTGCTTGGAGATCCACTGTCATAAAAGTAAGTGAAAAGGTAAGATAAATAACAACTATTGTGATAGGCAGAAACATGTGGAACACTTTTTCTTACCTGCCATTCCGTTGTGCTTTGTTGTACCATTCTACCATTCTTTTGTAAGGCAACTGAGAATAGAAAATTTCCAGCCTAGTGAAATAGACAGCAAAACTGAGAATTCATCTTTCAGTTAATATGAACTGTAAAGGAAATAAAGTACTAAAGAATCACATTTCTAAAATAAGGCCTATCAAACTGGGGTATTCTTATCAAGTTACATAACCTTTACAATAAAATAGTCTGATATTGGTGTGTTGGTTCAAATGTATCAAGCACAGTTCAAAGCAGAGAGTTCACAGTGTGTGACTTACCCTAAATAATCTTACAATGAAATTGATTTCTCTGGTTAACTTTGAAAAGCCAGAACAGGAGACTGTTCTGTTAACACAGAGAAAATTAGTTTCTCTGAAGCCATCATACAAGACCTGGACAGATTCTGGGATTTAGCCTGAAAGTCTGTCTAAAGCAATTCATCTTTTAGCTTCCCATCTACCTTGTAGGCAAAAGTTTAATGGATATTGTGGCAACAGGGAAGAAAGAAAGAAAATATATTGGGGGGGGGGGCAGAATTCATTCTAAAGCTATACAGGTATATTATTAATATAGGGCCCTTACAATGAACTCAAAACATGGAACACCATGGACTGTTTTCGAATCAGAATCATACCTGTCAAGTTTTGGGAAATTTCTGTCAGATAAGGGAAATTTTCCGGCCAAAACAGGAAACTGGACAGCTATGATTATCCTGTGCTGGCCTCCAGTCTAAATCCAGTCTAATATGGGATGACGGTGGGAAAGAGTGCAAAATACGAGGGTTTGACCGAAATTTCCCAAAACTTGACAGGTATGATCAGAATATCTTACTCCTTTGATTGTGTTGGCTGTCATGCCAGGATGGTAAATTGTATCTATGTTTTTTAAAACACCATAATTTTAAAGGTATCTGACAAAAACATCACCATATATGGACAAACATCAGACTGTCTCTTCCTACTATGCCAAATTTGGTGCTGATCCAAAGCCAAATTTAAAAGTGACAATCTTGGGGGTAAGTCATAGAGAATTGCTTTGTAGAATGTTAGTTTGCTCCGCCAGCACAATAACATCACTGAACTCCCATGTAGTAATAATGTTGCCCTAATGAAAAGGCTTGACTATCCTGCTATGGTAATAGAGTAGACCATACTGCCAGTGACTAAGTGCTGAGTGTCAGCGGGCGGATAACTAACCTGACAACCCTGAGGACTAAAGGTCTTGGGCGCCGAAGTCCACATGGAAGGGTGATTTTCCCTGTGGATAAAATCCCACTTGAATACATCTTGATGGAGGGCAGCAGCTTCATCAATACTGGCCTGGGGCTGTTGTGTATTCAGACACATTTGCAAGTAGTGTGGGCAGCACCTTTGCAAGAGGAAAATGGCGGTTCCCACCATCCAAATTAGGAACACAAAGTGGTGTGAAAACCCCTGCACAGGGCGCACTTATTGTGCTAATCAAAGCCCTATGATTGGCTGCACTTTTGGATCCTGTTCTCCATTGGTTGAATACATATATTCCCTGTTATGATTGGTTAGTTATGGTTATCCGGAGGGTTGCTACTTTGTATCAAGAAGCTACTGCCAGGGAGAGACTATATAAGCCCCACAGGTAAACAAGGGTGGGGCTAGACCAGATCTATACTTCCCTCTCCGTACAGGTAGCCAGCAACGTGCTAGCCTGGGTCTCCTCCATTATGCTACGCTCCTATGCTAGCTAGTGAATTGCAAGCGCGGCGCCAAAATGGCCACCGCACTCTTTGCAGCCCCCCCCCACCGGACTTGGACATCCGGGTAGTTAGGGGGCATGGCCAGCCCTCTTTAAAAGGGGTGGCCACGAGGCAGCCGAGCTGCCATTTTGCAAAGCGATGGAGAGGAGAAGTTTTTCCCCACTTGCTCCGTCGCTCTTCGCTTCAGCCGGGAAGCCTCTTTGGGCAGCAGTTTTTCTTCGCTCTTTTTCTCAGGCTTCCCAGCGATTCGTGGCAATGCCTTCCAAAAAGAAGGCGATGGCGAATTCGGTTCGCCCTTCCAGGAGGCGTCAGCCGGGTCGGAGGACCGCGACTGCACCCCCTCAGCAGGCCCCCTTCCCGGGGGCGCCCACCGGGACCGGTGGGATGGGGTCGATTGCTCCTTGGCCTGAGACTGGGCAGCCCCAGGCCAGCCCGGCGGGGGCCGCGGCCCCCAGCCCGCAATTAGCGGCCATCGGATCGGGCCAGGCGAGTAGGCAAGCCCAGGCTGGGCCTTCGGACCTTGCCCCGCGGCTTCCAGCAGTGGGCTTCAACCAGGGGGGTTGGCTGGGTTCCCTTCCCTGGCAGGGCATGCCCCCGGTC
The DNA here is from genome assembly GCA_035047345.1 of Bradypodion ventrale. Classification (NCBI taxonomy): domain Eukaryota; kingdom Metazoa; phylum Chordata; class Lepidosauria; order Squamata; family Chamaeleonidae; genus Bradypodion; species Bradypodion ventrale. The sequence continues at coordinate 305,776,741 of JAWDJE010000003.1, read as the reverse complement.
CCTCAGGGGCCGGTGGTTGGGGCATGGCCATATTCAGGCCCCAGTGTCCAGATGCCTGGCCCGGCCCCTGCTACCAGTGGGCCGGCCAGACCTATGACCCCCATCTGCTTTGGGGGCTCTGTAAACTTTGATGCCCTACTGGCCCGCATAGCGGCTCTAGAGGCATCTTTGAGGATAGTCAATCCATCTGGGGCACCTTTTGGTTTACAGGTCAACGCAACGGCCGCCGGTTCTCGGCAGGCGGCCGACCGGGTCGAGCTGCCTGCGGCACGTGGGTCGGTGACAGCCGCGACCTAGCAGCTCCCCGCGCAGCTGATGCCACCAGCAGGTAGTGGTCAGGCTCCGTCTATGAGCTCGGTTGCGGTCGCGAGCTCCGACGCGCACCCCCAGTGGGGTGCGGCCCATGGGGGTGCAACTTGTGAGTATCCAGTTCAAGCTAGTGCACCCACACCACAACCCACAACGGGGGGAGGCGTACAGTGGCCGTGGCCTCGCCTGGCTGGGCCGGCGGGACAGACGCCGCCGGCCCATTCGGGGACAGCTTTGCCACTCCAAGGCCCCACTTGGGGCGGGGGACCCTATGCTACAGGGAACCTACTGGGGGTGGCAGGGCTGGTTTGGGCCCCTTTCATGGTGCCCAGCACTGCCAATGTTCCGGTGTCGGCTTTTCCGACAGCAGGGTATTCTTTACCCCTTGGGGATCATCTGGCCCAGGCCACCAAGGAAAAGATCTGGCGGGGGGAGTATGTGGACATTTTCTCCCTCCTGAATAGGGAACCCACCAAAGAGGAGAGGGAGAGGCAGGATGAGAAGGACAAGGAGCAGTCACGTCGTCGTAAGCCGCCACGCACGTGGGCCAACTGGTTACCCGCATACCTCATATACATGGCGGTGTACCTTAGGGCCCGGCCTGACCTGGCCATTCCGATGGTCCAGTATTTGGACAACATATACAGGGCGATGGTTGATTTCCCTGGCCCGTCGTGGTTGGCTTACGATGAAGAATTCCGTATGAGAGTGCCCCTACACCCAGAGATGAGGTGGGATGAGCCCTGCCAGAAGCTGTGGCTTCTGTACATGACCCCCACGTGCCCTGCGCCAGGGGAGAGGTACCATTGTGGACATGCGGTCCAGCGAGCTGCTCCAGCACAGGCACCCCGCCAGGTGGCAGGGCAGGGGGTTCCAGCCCGCCTGCTGTGTTGGAGCTTCTCGGCCAATGGTTCATACAATAGGAAGCAGTGCCGATACAGGCACGAGTGTCCCTCTTGTGCTGGCCCCCATGCCGCCTCTGCGTGTCCGCAGGCAGGCGGACTGCGGGGCAGAGGTAGAGGTGGACAGGGAGCGGGCAGAACTGCCGTGGAGGGAGCTGGTCAAGCAAAAGGCCCCCTCCCCAATTAATGTGGACATGTTGGAGCATTGGCTCACGATGTACCCGAGGAGGGCAGATGCAGCTTACCTGATTGAGGGTTTCCAGCAGGGGTTTCGCATTCCTTTCACGGGGGACAGGTCCCCCCAAGATGCCCCCAACCTGTTGTCACTCAGGGGCAGGGAGGAGGTGGCTGCCGTGAGCATTGCTAAGGGGGTTAATGCTGGCAGGGTCGCCGGCCCTTTCCCTGTCCCACCATTTCCCAGTCTCAAGGTTTCCCCTTTGGGGTTAGTGCCCAAGAAGACACCGGGGGAATTTCGCTTGATATACCACTTGTCTTACCCGGCCGGCCGTTCGGTCAATGATGCTATCCCTGATGACCTTTGTTCGGTCAGGTATACATCTTTTGACCAGGCCCTGCGCATGGTGCGCTCTTGTGGCCCGGGTGCACTGCTGGCAAAGTGCGACATTAAGTCTGCGTTCCGTCTCCTGCCAGTGCACCCGGGTGACTTTGAGTTGCTGAGTTTCAAGTTCCGGGGTGAATTTTATTTTGACAAGGCCATGCCTTTTGGCTGTTCCATTTCATGCTTGGCATTTGAGCGCTTCAGCACATTCCTGCAGTGGGCCTTTGTTCGCAGGTCGGGGTCTCGGTCTGTAGCCCACTACCTTGATGATTTCTTATTCGGGGGTGAACGGGGCTGGGACACGTGCACGCGTCTCCTAAATACATTTCAGACGCTAATGAAGGAACTTGGTGTCCCTTTAGCGCCCGAAAAGACCGAGGGCCCATCAACCAAGCTCACATTCCTGGGGGTGGAGATCGACACGGTTGTGCAGGCATCCAGGTTACCTGTTGATAAGGTTTCGCGGATCACTGCACTGATCTTGGACTTGCTGGCCAAACGCAAGGTGTCCCTTCGGGAGCTTCAGGTGTTACATGGTCACTTCAATTTCGCTTGCAGGGTGGTCGCACCTGGCAGAGCCTTTGCTCGACGCTTGTGCGACGCCATGACTGGCTTGGCCAGGCCCCACCACAGGGTCCGACTGAACAAGGGCATGAGGGCAGATATGCTCATCTGGCTCCAGTTCCTGAGGGAATTCAATGGGGTGTCGTTTTGGAGGTCCGACCTTCTGGTTTCCCCTCGTTTTCAGGTTCAGTCGGATGCATCAGGGTCCCTGGGTTATGGGATTTACTTCGAAGGGAAGTGGGCCTACGGCAGATGGCCGCCAGCCTGGTGGGGCACGGATCGTTTGCGGGATCTCACGTACCTGGAATTTTTCCCCATTCTGGGAGCTTTGATGCTATGGGGCGAGGAGTGGGCCAATTCGGTTGTCCATTTCTGGTGCGACAATGCGGCGGTTGTCCACATTGTCAACTCACAGACGTCAAAATCTCCCAGGGTTATGGGGCTGGTCCGCCAGTTTGTGTTGCACAGCCTACGCCTCAATGTGCTTTTCAGGGCTCGACATGTTCCAGGTATTAATAACGATATCGCTGACGCTTTGTCCTGCCTGCAGATCCCCCAGTTCCGTGCCTTGGCCCCGGACGCAGAGGAATTTCCCTCGCCACTCCCGGACGAGATATGGACGCTTGGCAAGGAGAGGTGAACCGGGCGATCGGCATGTCGCTGGCGCCCCGCACGCGTAAGGCGTATAACCATGCATTCAGTACTTTCCTGGCCTTTTGTGCCCGATTCCAGCTACCTGAAAGTTGGCCCATCCCAGTGGCTCACGTCCTCCAATTTATGGTTTACTTACATGCCCAGGGCCTAGCTCCCCGCACCATAGCATCCAGGCTGTCAGCGCTGGCATTTATGGCCAAGGTGGGTGGTTATGCTGACAGCACAAATGATTTCCGCATACGACATGTTTTGGAAGGGTGGGTGCGGGAGCATGGGCGCAGCCCGGACGACCGCCACCCGATTTCTCCAGGGGTACTTACCCACCTTGCACGGGGCTGGCATGACCTGTGTTTTGACAGGTATGAGGCAGCCCTGTTTCATGCGGCTACAACGGTGGCCTTTTTTGGAGCGCTCCGCATCAGTGAGCTGGTGCTACTGTCTAAGGCGGATGCGAGTCGTAGGGCACTGGAACTCGAAGATGTCTATGTTTCCAATGATTGGGCTCAGCTGAGGATACGCTCCTCTAAGGTTGATCAGCACGGTGTAGGCAGTGGTGTAAGACTGCTACGATGTTCCATGGCAGACATCTGTCCGGTTGGTGCCCTACAGGAGTTCCTTGCACTACGTGGTACGCACCCTGGCCTGTTTTTCTGTCACCAAGATGGGTCTCCCCTTACTAAATTTCAATTTTGGAAGGTGACCGGTAAGGCACTAGCCAGTGCTGGCCTCCCTGGGGCTCGCTACGGCACCCATTCATTCAGGATAGGGGCGGCTTCCACTGCAGCGGCGTTTGGGTACTCTGGGGCTGAGATACGCAACATGGGAAGGTGGGGATCACAATGTTTTCAGTTATATGTTCGCCCTCTTCAACCGTGAGTACCAGTTAAGTCACTGCCCTGTTTCCTTTTTTCCTTGACAGACCCTGGGTGTCGTCTTACACCGGTGACAGTATGGCTGGTGGGCCACAGCTATGTGCACAGGGCAGCGCAGTTTGCTGCGGCGACAGAGGTGGGACCCCGACTGGGACTGGGTGCATCTGCAAGTCTCAGGTGGTACGGTAAGCGCGGAATGTTATGGCGGGAATGTTGCCATTCCTTTTCTCCATCAGGAATGCTGACCCGCCTGATGTCCTGATTATACACCTTGGGGGTAATGATTTGGGACAGGTCACGGGCTTATCACTGAAGCATGCGATTTGTGGTGACCTGGCCTACTTGCATTATGTGTGGCCTGCCACAACCCTGCTTTGGTTGGACATGATACCGCGGCACGCTTACAGGGGAGGGTTTAACCTCCAGGCCCTTGATCGGGCTCGGCGCTCGGTGAACAGGGCTATTGCCCGGTTCTTTCTGGACAAGGGTTGGGGGCGCGTCATACGACACCCCTCCATCAGTCTACAAAATTATGAGCTTTACACAGGGGATGGAGTCCATCTGTTGCCGGGAGGTATGGACCTCTTGTTGGGAGATTGGCAAGCAGGCCTGTTGACCGAGCTGACGGTCTGGGGGGGGGCGTGAGCCTTTATTGAAGCCTCCCCGTGTGGCGGGTAGCACTGGTAAGGTAAACATTTATGACCCACAGGTATCCGGCAGGTTCGCAATTGACTGGACAACACTAGACAGGCACAAGTTGGTTAACGTTGTCCGGTCAACGATGAACCAGTCAATGGGGTGATGGCACGAGCTAGGCAGCATGCATCACCCCGTTATTTTACGGATACGCGTCAGAGGGTGGGGTCAGTAGTTAGATTATTGACTATGGTCAACAATTTGTTTGTTGTCAACAAACAAATTGATACAAATGGATACATTGTAACCAATTGCCGTTGGCAATTTTGGGAGGAACCTTACCAGTGTTACTTCGGCCTGCTTGCCTTAAGAATTATAATTGGTTGAATACCAATCGAAATTTATAATTCGGACTAGGGCATGAATCAATAAATGTGGCCCAATGCCGTTATCCACTTTCACTAGTGTCTGAGTCCTTTATTGGGGGGTGCGCCTGCAATGCAAGTGCGGCGCCAAAATGGCCGCCGCGCTCTTCGCAGGCCCCCCCCACCTGACTTGGACATCCGGGTAGTTAGGGGGGCGTGGCCAGCCCTCTTTAAAAGGGGTGGCCACGAGGCAGCCGAGCTGCCATTTTGCAAAGCGACGGAGAGGAGAAGTTTTTCCCCTCCACCCCCTCCCTAGTTAACAGTGTGATATTTTGGTCGCTTCGGGGCCGGGTGGGAATTTTTGGCTGGGACCTACAATTGGCCTTCAGGTCCTGGCTTTTTTGCCCATCCCACACTGTTGCTATGGTTTGATACAGGGCTTCTTGCTGTTCTGTTGCTGACTTTGGTCACATGGGCGGGTAGCACTGGTAAGGTAAACATTTATGACCCACAGGTATCCGGCAGGTTCGCAATTGACTGGACAACACTAGACAGGCACAAGTTGGTTAACGTTGTCCGGTCAACGATGAACCAGGCAATGGGGTGATGGCACGAGCTAGGCAGCATGCATCACCCCGTTATTTTACGGATACGCGTCAGAGGGTGGGGTCAGTAGTTAGATTATTGACTACGGTCAACAATTTGTTTGTTGTCAACAAACAAATTGATACAAATGGATACATTGTAACCAATTGCCGTTGGCAATTTTGGGAGGAACCTTACCAGTGTTACTTCGGCCTGCTTGCCTTAAGAATTATAATTGGTTGAATACCAATCGAAATTTATAATTCGGACTAGGGCATGAATCAATAAATGTGGCCCAATGCCGTTATCCACTATCACTAGTGTCTGAGTCCTTTATTGGGGGGTGCGCCTGCAATGCCTCGCTATGGCAAGACTCAGGAGGGACTGATTCCATAGGACTGTATAGCCATCTCTGTGTCTGGAATGCCTTGTAAGCTCATCTTGAATATACTGTTAATTAAAGACTTGTTGCTGTTTGGTTCATCATTGTTTGGACTATTGCTTGCAAGCACCAGACATAACAGGGGCTGATCAGGACTTTGAGTGCCAAAAAGGCTTAGGACCAGAAAGTGACTTGTAGAACTGGATCAGTGGTATGGGGGTCATGCTGTGATGTGGAAGGCAGATGAAAGGCCACTGCATTATATTCACAGGACAATTTTCATGGCTGATCACCATGAGGATAGCCTATACAGTATTCAGATTCTGATACGGCAGAAGAAGAAGAAGAATGAAAAGGGGGAGAAAGAAGGAACCTCCCCAAAGAGTGTGTGATGATCAGTGTGATGATTGCAAGAACACGCAGATTTCCCCTGTCATGCTGCCAGCTAATCCTTCCTATTTAGAAGTATTCCACTATAAACTATCTCAAGATCAACTGGTATGAGCAAAAATGTTGAGCAGAACTATAATTTTAAAAACTAATGCCAACTATTTCCCATTAAAGTACAATGGTGAATGTGCTGTTTAACATATCCTTGTCACCTACCAATCAATGGGGTTAAAGCAGTGTTGTCCAACCTTTGGTTTTTGGACTTCAATTCCCAGAAGCCTAAGTCAATTCTCCAAAGCACTGATCTTTCAGTGTACTGACTTAGGCTTCTGAGAATAGAAATCTCCCTGTGGGGTGTGTGCCCCACATTGGGAACCACTGAGTTAAAGGAAAGTAAGTCAGCATCACACAAGAGGCAAATTAGTATATGTTAATCCTCTCAGACTGATCAGTTTTGTTAAGGATAATTATGGGGAGGCTATATATGGGGGGAGTGGAAAACAAAATGTGTATCTTAGCTAAAAGAAGAGATAATGCTACAACTGTGCTTAGATATGTCTAAAACAACCCACTAAATTATATGATAAATTGGTCCATTAAAAAAACAAAAGATACTGTAGAACTATTGGAGGCTGCAGCTTTTGGTGAGAACAAAGAGATTGTGTAGCTTCTTTTTAAAGCCATATTTCTAAAAATCTGGACCTAAGCCATATAGTGCTTGGTCTGCAAATACTAGGTTTAAAAATCAATCCTCTGCTTCACAGGAAACCAATGTACTTTTGCTCAAAAATCAGAGCAACATGAAAAAGTGTCTTGGAATCATTAACCATTTCACTGCTTGAGCTTTTCTCATTTGTCCTCTATTTCTTCATTGAGGGGTGCAGTTCAAAGCATCCACACAGCTACCCAAAGGTTAACACATTTTTAGCCATATATCTGTACTACATGAATGCACTTCAGGGTCACAGATAGATAGAAGATTCATATATTACAATAGGCTATGCAAGCCAGATATCCAGCATAGGCTGTTTCAAAATTGAGCAGGAACAAAAGAGAAAGTAAAAAGAAATTGAAAAATACTGGTGATAAAATATCACTGTGGAAGGAGGAGGGGGAGACTTTGGAAAGGACACTGCTCTGATTCAGATGAGAGGAACAGGAAGAGAAATAAGAGGGAATAATTTTTAAACAGCTTCTTAACAAAGATTATATCCACTGTGCAGCACTCATGAAGCACTTCTGCCTGAAGTACATTTGTAAAGCCCTTTCCTGTAATTATTTTATCTATGACATTGATATTTCTTTCTTTAAGAGCATATTTCATCCAAAAGGGTCAGCCTGGGTTTCTGTTCCACCCCTACAATGTCCTTTCTAAAATGTATTATACTAATGTTTTCCTGCTGTAGGAAAAGAGGGGGCACTTTAAAAAAATCTTCAAAGAAAATTAGTATAGGTATCTCTTATCTCGCTAAAGGACCACTGAAGTTAGGATTGGAAGAATTATTTTGAGCATGAGGTGAGCATTAACAGAATTTTATTTTATTTTTTAAAAGAAAAAAACATTTTTCAATTCAAAGTTGTTGCTGCCTAGATATCATACCTGTCAAGTTTCGGGAAATTTCTGTCAAATAAGGGAAATTTCCCGGCCAAAATTAGAAACTGGACAGCTATGCTTATCCTGTGCTGGCCTCCAGTCTAACTCCAGTCTAATTGCAGTCTAACTAATACGGGATGATGGCGGGAAAGAGTGTAAAATACGGGGGGTTGACAGAAATTTCCTGAAACTTGACAGGTATGCTAGATATATTTAGAACAAAAAGTTTTTAGAAGCAGAAAATCAATATTAATATATTAGCTTATCCATTACAAAGCTGCAGTCAGAGACACATTCTGTAGTATGTTTCAAGGGGGAAATGAAAGTTAAATGTCATCCAGTACAAGCCTCACTAAGAACAACATATTTTTTATAAAGCACAATTTCCAGGCATTCAGCTTGGCCTTTGACATATACCCAATATGGGTAACCTGAAGCCCTTGTACCCTTTTTACATAGAGAAGTTGACTGGATGTCTGAATGTATATTGGAAATAGAACTGTATTCTCTGTCACATCTGAGTGTACAAAAGAGTTTAGGAAATCAGGAAACCTGAATGTCAGACAGCTTTTTCCTCCAACACAGGAAAACAATGAGAGATGCAGGAGGAACAACTAAGAGAAATAACAATTTTGAAAGCCTTTTCAAACAAACACACTTTGAAGATTTATTCCTACCAGGCCATCTAAGATTATTCTCTCACACTGTCTAGTGGTAGAGCCAGCCCTTGACTATTCAACTCCAGATCTATGTGATGCTCAGGGAAAGCAAAACTACATGAGTGGGATATAAATGCAATAATTAAAATAAATAAATACATGTAGAGAATATGAGTGCAAAAAAATGAGAGAAGACAAATGAAATAATAAGAACAGACTTCCAGCAGCAACATTGAATAAAAAGATGAAGCATTTGACCTATACTACTTTCATATACCAGGAATAGCATATTATCAAGCCTGTAGTTCAGTGTTTCCCAACCTTTGGTTTTTGAACTCCTAGAAGTCTAGGTCAATTCTCAAAAGCATTGATCAGCTAATGACAGATAAATGGCCTTCCCATAGGGACACATTAATGATATATTTGATCCATCTGTTGATCAAACATTGATAGGAATGATGCAAGGGATTGAATGGCAAGCTCATCAAACTAAAGTATGGAGGTAGTTAGAGGTTCCTATAGAAAACTGGACAGTCTGGTCCACCTGATCTGCACCTCATTCAGCCATCACTTCACTCCCTTTTCTTGCTAAGGGCCCACCACACGCACCTAGAGATAGATGCAGGTTTTCTTAATGTCACTTTCCTCTGAAAGGAGATCCTAACACTCCCGGACCTATTGAGCATACACTTCTTAGAACTACTTTCGCTCTGGAGTAACGGTTCAGAAACATGAGTCCCAGTATCATTTCCTCAGGTGTGATAGGCCAATGAGAATGTTCTACCTTGGCCTGCTCTCCACCACTGCTGGAAAAAAGTTCTGGGTGATTTCTGTGCAGATGGAGAGAGGCATGGAAACCACCTTCACTCTCTCTTCTTTACACTCTCCAGTCCTTTATATGCTGGGTGATAAAAGAGGAAGAAAAGGAACAGGCTGGAAAATAGACGGGGAAGAAGTAGAAGCCATGACAGAATTTACATTCTTAGGATCCACGATCACTGCAGATGGTGACTGCAACCATGAAATAAAAAGTGACTAAGTCTTGGGAGGCAAGGTCTGAGAAATGTGGGGAACATAGAGAAAATTAGAGACATCACCATGCAAAGAAAAGTCTGCATAGTCAAAGCAATGGTATTTCTGGTAGTAATGTATGGCTGAGAGAGTCAGACCATAAGAAAAGCTGAGTGCAGAAGAATAGATGCCTTTGAGATGTCATGTTGGAGGAGAGTTTTGAGGGTTCCCGGTACAGCGAGGATAACAAACAGGTCAATCTTAGAAGAAATCAACCCTGACTGCACTTTGGAAGGTCAGATAGTGAAGATGAAGCTAAAGTACTTTGGTCATCAAATGAGAAGAGAAGATTCACTTGAGAAGGTCTTGATACTGGGAAAGGTTGAAGGCAAAAGAAGAAGGGGATGGCAGAAAATGAGATGGCTAGATGGTATTGTTGATGCAATGAGCACAGAGTTGAGCAGGTTGAGAGGGATGGTGGAGGATAGAGGTGCCTGGCATGTGATGGTCCATGGGGTCGCAAATGGTCGGAATCAACTGTGCAACTGAACAACAATAATTCATTGTTTATCCCAGGGGTGCCTAAACTACAACCCAGAGGCTGGATCTGGCCCACAGCACCAAATGATCCAGCCCTCACAGCCCTCACCACTCCCGGAAACAGAAGTAAAATGTGCCCATGCATGCGCAAAACACTGCCGTAAATGGCCCGTGGTTGTCATAAATAAATTTACAACAGCCACAGGTGCATTTACAGCAGCATTTTGCACTTGTGCGGGAACATTTTGCCTTTGCTTCTGGTGGGAGGAACCACGTGACTGTCCCGCTCAACCACGTGACTGGTCCATGGCCTGAAAAGTTTGGACACTCCTTGTTTATCCCAACAAATGGTCTCTGATTAAGACAATGCTACATTCAAAAATAATTTTGAAAGCCTTTTCAAACAAATACTCTTTAAAGTTTTTAGTCCATTGTCTGCCACATTAATGAATAGTCTACCTTCTTCCTCTGCTTTATTTCCTGGGGATAAACAATCTCCTGTTACAGTCAGCTTTCCTGCTCTGGTAGTCCTAGTGAATCTGTACTAATGAAGAAGTTTAGTTTAGTTTAGTTTAGTTTATTCGATTTATATCCCGCCCTATTCAGCACAGGCTGACTCAGGGCGGCTAACAACATATACATACCCCCAAAGGGTTTACATACAAAATATGAAATGCAAAACAAATACATACAAAGTACAAAATATATAGAAAAAATACAAGTAAAATAAATAAGTATACAATGATACAATGTGTCTCAGCTGGAGGCAAGACTACATAGAAATATCTAAAATACAATATATCCAAATGCACAACAATTACAAAGTTACACAGAACAATATAGCCCCCTCTCAACCATAGTAAGTCCCAAGGAGCAGAAACATCGGCATCTTCCCACTTCTCCCACGGCCAATGCCTGACCGGGAGAAGGAGCCGTGGTGTCCGCATTCGGGGCAGTTTTTAAAGTCCCCGCCGCCCCTCCACCTGCTCCCACTTCTCCCATGGCCAATGCCTGACCGGGAGAAGGAGCTGTGGCAGTGTCCGCATTCGGGGCAGTTTTTAAAGTCCCCGCCGCCCCTCCACCTGCTCCCACTTATCCCGCAGCCAATGCCTGACCGGCCGAAGGAGCCGTGGTGGCGTCCATGTTCGGGGCAGTTTTTAAAGTCCCCGCCGCCCCTCCACCTGCTCCCACTTCTCCCGCAGCCAATGCCTGACCGGGAGAAGGAGCTGTGGCGGCGTCCGCATTCAGGGCAGTTTTTAAAGTCCCCGCCGCCCCTCCACCTGCTCCCACTTCTCCCACGGCCAATGCCTGACCGGGAGAAGGAGCCATGGCGGTGTCCGCATTCGGGGCAGTTTTTAAAGTCCCCGCCGCCCCTCCACCTGCTCCCACTTCTCCCGCGGCCAATGCCTGACCGGGAGAAGAAAGACTAAAAGAAAGAAATACATTTTGTTTTAATTAAGAAAGTGCAATGAAGGGATCCATTATATTGCTATACTTATTGTTTGATGTATCTTTAGGACAAAACATAATTTTGTATTAGATTTTTACCTCAGGCACCTTCATGTAATTTTATTAGGAAAAAATAATCTAGCTCTCTCTCTCTCTCTCTCTCTCTCTCTCTCTCTCTCTCTCTCTCTCACACACACACACACACACACACACACACACACACACACACACACACACAATCATCAGCCTATGTAGAAGTCTGTTGTAGTGTCACAGTACATGCACATGCAGGCTGAATCAATGAAGAGCAACCAAGCTTGCCTGTTGTTGTAGAGCAGGAACAACACATGGCATCCTAAAGATATGGTACAAAATAAAATGTATACAATATTGCCTTTAAAAGGTCATGCTACTATGCCTCTACTTGTATACCTTGGGAAAACAACTGCCTTCTCCCCCAACCCCTTACTATTTCCCAAAAAAATGCCATCTTACATAGTAAAGTACTTGTGGTGTATTCAAGTATAATTGCAAGTTGCACCAGCAACACTTTGCAAAGACAAAATGGTTATTTCCTGCCATCAGAATTAAGGGTAAGATTTGACGCATATTCTCCCCTCCAGGCGCGCTCCTTATGTTAATTAGAGTTCTATGATTGGGTGCAACTTTGGATCCTGATTGGTTAAAAGCATAGGTATCATGTTATGATTGGTTAGTTAAGATTGTCCGATGGGTTGTTACATTGTATACAGAACAACAACCACCAAGATAGTATATAAGCACCATGGGTAAACATTGGTGTGGCCGGACTGGATCTATACTTCCCTATTCTCTGCAGGTTAGACCTAGCCAGGTTAGCCTTGGCCCTCTCCAACACACACACATGCAGGGTGTAGCTTAGAAGCCATGACCGATTACTGGGAACTTGTGTAGCCATCTGTTGTCTGGATACTTTTGTAATATTACCTGCAAGACTTTAAATAAACCATTGTTCATTGTTTTGTTCATCATTGCTGGACTATTCTTTACAAAGGCCTGGACACAACAGTACTATAGTTCAGTATTGGGGGAAGGGGAAGGGCCACTGATCTCTGCAAGAGGAGAAATAATTTGATTTGCATTCTGGGAGTTTGTGTTGAAATTATATGTTAATATTGAATGCTATTTTTAAAAGAAAATAACGGGCTGACTATCACAGCAAGGCCTTTCTTCATTCCTCATTCACCAAGTTTTGCACATTAGTTTGTGTTGTCATTGTTCATCAAAAAGTAAAGACAGACTTCATATGCACATATGATTTCTTGGACAGGAACGTCTACTGGAAACCCTAATTTCATTTCACTTTTTAATAGTTTACTATCTGTAACATATAGCTCAGCTTTTACAATATCCTTGCCAGCATACTATCTCACATTCTGGTATCATATATTATCTTTGCCAGCATTCTCATAGCTTAAACTAACCTTGCCAATATATCAACAGCATCTGCCATGGAAATACTGTAAATTTCTTTCATGGAGAGATATAATAGAGACCACATTCCAGCATAAGAAAGTGAACATTGTATTTTTTCCAATTTAATGCCTATATATTCTTCAGATTAGTGCAGGCATTAAGGAGTTATAAATGTGTCAAAAATAAATAAATAAATAATGGGGCTGTATATTCATGTACTTTTCAAACTGCACAAAACTCAGTAGATTTCATTTGTTAAATATAACTAATTAAATAAAGTTTAAACTTTTGATACAACTCCTATTTGAAAACCTGTTTATGTATTTGCTACAACATAATGCTAAATATACAACAATAAAGCTTTCCCCAAAAAATCACTCTTTATTACATGCAGTGGTGGGATTCATTTTTTTTACTACCTACTCTATGGGTGTGGTATGGTGGGCGTGGACAGGGGGAAAGACCTGCATTGCACCTGAATTAAGATTACAAGCCTTGTGTTGCACCTGAATTAAGATTACTTTACTGTATTTCAAAACCTGGATGGGTGTGGCCAGCCAGAATTTCTGCTACTGGTTCTGGTGCGCTGGGGTAAACCTGCTGAATCCCAACACTGATTACAAGTCAAGTAATAACACTCAGCTTGGATACTAAGATTTCTAAAACAAAGGTTTAATTGAAGATACTGAACTTCCATTCAAGTATATTTAAACAAATACTGATAATGTATTTAATTTTTAGATAACTGGAATTTCAGATAATGAGAATAAGTGTTTGTTTTTGGATTAATCAGTTTTGCAGATTCCATGAAACATTAAAAGGTTTCTATACAAAGAAGACTTTAAAACAGAGAAATATTAAAGGTTGTAATCCTATATTTTCTTATCAAATGGGAAGTATTACGGAACCAGGTGTGACCTACTTATTGATAGTCATGCTCTACATAACCCACTCTTGCTGAAAGATGTAACAGCCTCCAGGTGTTCTTGGGCTTCAATTACCAGAAGCCCATGTCAGCACACTTGCTAATCAAGGCTTCTGGAAACTGAAGTTCAAGAACATCTGGAGCACCAAGGTTGCTCTACACCATGGTTCAGACAGATGTTTCTTCCTTTTTACTCTTTGTGAGCACTGAACAGTAACAAAAATGAGAAGAAATGTGGCACCCCAAATTGAATAATGAAACAAAACCACTACCCCTTTTAGCCTAGGATACTTAAGAGACCCCATCGCCCCAAGGTTTTCGACTCATTCTATGAGAGTGGACCATAGGTGCTCCCTAGCGGTCCCATCAGCCAGGGAGGCATGCCTCACTGAGACCAGGAGGAGGGCCTTCTCTGTAACCACTCTGGCAACCTCCTGCCACCTGAATTGCACCTCCAGATGGAGTTGCCCCCCTTCAGGAAGGCCTTAAAAACATGGCTTTGCCAGCAGGCATGGAGTGCATCTAGTGCCACAACCCAGCCCTGCTGGTGTGTTTAGCCCTGCCCGGGGCTTCTAGTCTTCCTGCCTGGGTGTCCCCCTTTTTTATAGGGACTGTTTTATGGATGTTTTAGACAGTTTTAGTACTTGGTTTTAATTAGTTTTAGGGATGAGTTTTTACCAATGTTGTGAGCGCCTTGAGTTGCTCAGGCGAAAAAGGTGGTCATATAAATTTGAAAAATAAATAAATACATTAATTTACTCCCCCTATCCACCACCTCCCATTTTCATAAAAAAACCTTGCCTTCTCTGCTCCTTACTCTTTCCCCAAGAAAGCTACCTCTGAATATCAGAGAAGGTGGGGGGGGGTGGGAAAACTGCAGATTAAGCATTCTATATTAATATGTATATTCACAGCATTAGTCCCTACTAGTTTCTCTCTTTATTTTTTAACTGCTAATAGGCAAAAAAGTTGAGAAACCTTGTTGTAACCTATATTTATTTAAGCTCAGGTTCTCTCTCCATTCTAAAACTCATGCTTTCCAAACAATGGATATGAGTGGGAGAAGTTTTTTTGCAAGCAACAATGTTTGTCTCCTGTTCATACCTATCAAGCGTGGCTCCTGGAAATATGGGAAGTGTTCCAGCCCGGTGTGCATGTGCCACAACAACTCATCTGTGCATGCGCCAAACCCCTCTGCATGCGCAGAACCCCTCTGCACATGCGCAGAGCCTATTTGTGATGGGGGTGTGTGCACAGTAACCCTTTCCTTACCATTCAAATATGGGACGGCGGCAGGAAAGAGGAGGAATGAGTGAAGAAAATACGGGAAATCCCAGCCAATCTGGAATACTTGACAGGTATGTCCTGTTACTGACCGTTTAAAATAGTTATTTTCCCCACATTTGGCATTTGAGGTAAGCCATGCACTTGCACTTTTTTGCTTCCATTGTTCCTTATTAGTTGCTGCCAGGTTCCTGAACATGATGCATGCAGCAGATTGGATCTCTGCCAGCCACATGGCTGACAGATCATCTCCTTTCTTTTACTTTTATTCCCGTCTATGTAACTACTCATCAGAAATGTAAGTAAAGACATTTTTTCTACTTAAGATGGTTCTATATTCATTTTATTTTCTGTTTAAGTGATAGCTAGTGAAGGAGGTACATTCTGAGAACATGTGACTCTTTTGTGCTTTTTTTCACTCTTTCGTTTGTTTCTCTTTTAGTTTAAACTCTGCTAATTAAGAATGAAAGTAACCAAAGTTCCAGTATATTCATTTAATTCCAAATAGCTTCTGCTATCATTGTACCACCCTGGCATCTTTATATTTTTGTATATCTACACAGGTTCATCTTCTAGAACAGTTACAATATTTTACAAAGACAAACAATAAATTATAACTGAAAAATAGGAAGTTTAAGACATTACCTGGAACACAACAAGGAAGATAAAATATCACCATAAAGGACACATGAATCCACTAGAAGTGCGGATTCCGCATGCCCAATTGGCATAGAACCTTGGCAGAGGTTAAACCAGTCGAGCAGACTCCTGGCCACTGGCCCTTGCCAGTACGGAAATTAAGGGGGGTGGATTAATCATAAGGGTTTATTCATCCATACCTGACCTGACCGGCGGTTCTGCTGAGAGAGCAGATCACTAACCTTCCGTTACCCATTAGGCAATTACTGACCCTCAGATCAGCCTAATCCTTGGTGCAAATAGAAACCATATTTACCCTAGTGTAAGCCTCAGACAATGGTTTTCCCCTGTCAGTGTTTGCCCGAGTTAATTAACTTCCCCAAGAAAGATTTCCCATTAACCCGAGTAAATGGGTGATGTGATTTTCTGTCAGATGACGATTCTTTCCTGCATTGCCTTCTGATCTATATATGATGATGCTTTTCCCTCAATAAACCACTGATCTGATCTCGCTCCATATTGCCTCGTGTCGTTCTTTGATCAGTCTCCTCCGGGACCCAACGGCCGTCCTAGCGGCCCCGATTCCTACACCTGGTGACCCCGACGTGATCTACTCGAGAGTAAGCGATCACACGGTCCAGTTCTGCGCTTGAACCGCATCCGATCGTCCCGGAGGACAGCGCGGCAGCCCGGCCGGTAAGCCAGCCGGTCGGGAAGACGGCCCTGTGGTGAGGCATTACAGTAGAGGCATCCTACAGCTTGCTCCCGACTTTCGTGGCGGCTTGCAGTTACGGAAAAACGCGTTCCGCTCAGGGTCAGCTGTGAACCCCTGACAGCGCAGAGGCCACCGAGGGCCTGTGGCAGCAGACCACGCTCCGAGCTCTACCCAGAGAATCGTCGCCAAAACCTATTACCTGGCCCAGCAGACGCGTCGCTCATCCCGAGGAGGAATCTTCGGAGAACCCCCGCAGGTAATATGGGGACTTGCCCCCAGCGGCAACGTCCATCCGCTAGCCAAAGAACTCATGAAGAGGAGTTCAAAATCCTGGCCAGGGTATTTCAGTTGCGTTTTCACAGCGGAGAGCTAGCGAGACTTTTGGTGTACCTAAGGGAACACTGCCTGTTTTACCAGAAGTAGGTACGTTAACCCTTCAGCTTTGGGATCAGATAGGAGACTGCATTCAGCAACCCCCGAAAGCTCCAGAGGGCATAATTCCCACATGGAGTAAATGTAGGAAGCTCTTAGCGGAGATAGACCCAGTCCGGGTAGAGGCCAAAGAACCCCCAGCGCCAGTCGAGCCATCAGCGCCCACGGTGCTCTATCCGTCATTGCAGTTTAAGCAGAGTAGTTGTAGGGAGCTTTCCCTCGGTGACAGCTGCAGACGTCACCGGCGGAATGCATGGAATGAGGAGCGCAGGCGCTTCTCTGACAGCTACAGGCTCCCAGACCAAGAGTGCCCTTCAGCGCACAGTTGAGGAAGAAATCAAGAAGGGGGAATTGCCAGCAGAAGAACTAGCTGAGCTTAGTCAGATTTGTCCAATTCGCTTGGAAATGGATGCCCTCACAGGGGCCCAGCAGGTAGTTCATTCACCAGTCCCGTATAAGCTTCTCATGGCTATACGGAAGGCCATTACAGAGACAGGACTCCAGAGTCGCTTCACTAGGGGCACGCTTCAGCAGGTGTGCGAGAATACCATGTTCATCCCTCACGACTGGAAATCCGTCATGTGGATGATGCTCAACCCCAGCCAGTATTTGCTATGGGACAGCGAGTATTGCCTCGAGGCTCAGACAAGGGCTGCCAGGATGGGAGGCGCAGTACTTCCTGACCAGCTGTATGGTTCAGGTGCCTTCGAATCCATCAATGCGCAGACCAACTTGCCACTAGCTACTCTTCAGATGTCAGCCGAGGCTGCCTTCAAGGCTTTTCTCAAGGTCCCAGCAACTGGCAAAGCAGCCAAAAATTACACCGCAGTCAAACAGGGAGCCCAGGAGCCCTACATGGATTTTATCAATCACTTAGAGGAAGCGATCAGTAGGCAGATAGACAATGAGCAAGCAAAACCAGAGCTCATGATGAAATTGGCCAAAGACAATGCCAATTTAGACTGCCGTAAAATCTTGCAGTCACTGGGTAATCATCCCGACTTGACTCTCACGGACATGATTAGAGCTTGCGCCGACGTTGGCACAGAATCCTATAAAATGGGTTTGCTAGCGGCAGCGGTGCAAGGGGGTAGAAGACCTAAGAATAGAAATCAAGGGGCATGTCACACTTGTGGCAAGGTCGGTCACTTCGCTAGGGAGTGCCGATCCAAGGGAGGCGGACAAAATTCCGGCCGTTCCAAGGCTCCAAACACCCTGTGTCCGAAGTGTAAGAAAGGCTACCATTGGTCCAGATACTGTCCGAGTTCGGGAAACCGGACCGTGGGCACGTCTCTGGCCCCGGTCCAAACAGAGGCTTCCCTCGCTCTGAGCTCGTCAGAGCTAGACTAGATTCCGATCACATTCCTAGTGCTGCGAAGGCACAGGCCAGCCCCAAGGGTAGTACAGGGCTAGAATTGACTTGCCAGGCGGACGTCACATGCGACTTGCCAAGCACAGTCTATCTGGTGGACTCCCATTACATGGGACCCCTGCCCAAAGGCTTTATAGGTTTAGTTTTGCCTCGCAGTATAGCAGGAGCACGCGGAATTCTTGTAATTCCAGGAGTCATTGACTCCAATTTTTCAGGTGTTCTCCAAGTTCAGCTTTGGACGCACTTACCCCAGACAATTCACAAAGGAGACACATTAGCGCAACTGATTATGGTTCCTTGTCACTCGCCAGCAGATAGCCAGGGAAGGCTCAGGGACAGCTCAGAGTCCGGTTCAGCAGACCGCTCGAGCGCCAGTGAGGCAGTGCAAGGATACCAAGTCTTAGCGACAGTGGAGACCAACATTGAGTGGAAAGAGCGCCCAGTTATTGAGGTATTTCTGAATAAAAGATCATTCTCAGGGTTATTAGATACCGGAGCTGATGTGAGTGTGATCAGCCGAAGCCAGTGGCCACGGGAGTGGGCCATTGAGCCGGTCTCCGATGTGTGGGGGGTAGGTGGCATCCAAGAAGTGTTTAGGAGCCGGGAGTGGGTGGAAGTCACAATTCCAAAGGCTGACGGCACAGCGGTCATTCGGCCGCACATTCTGGATGTGCACATCAACCTTTGGGGGCGAGACATTTTACAGCAGTACGGTGCTACGCTTACCTTTGGGTAATGGCGTTGCCACTTAAATGGCTCACCGATACGCCGGTCTGGGTGGAACAATGGCCGGTAGTGGGAGAGAAATTAGTCGCCCTAAAGCAACTGGTTAAAGAACAGCTAGACGCAGGACACATAGAGCAGTCCACTAGTCCTTGGAATTCGCCTATTTTTGTCATTAAAAAGAAGTCGGGGAAGTGGCGACTCCTCCACGATCTCAGAGAGATCAATAAATGCATACAGCCAATGGGTCCGCTTCAATGCGGCATCCCAAATCCAAATATGATTCCCGAGGGGTGGGAGATCCTAGTTGTAGATCTCAAGGATTGCTTTTACACCATTCCCTTAGACCCCAGGGACAGGGAAAGGTTCGCCTTTACGGTGCCGGTTGTGAACCACAGCGAGCCCACGCAGCGTTACGCGTGGAAATTTTTGCCACAGGGCATGCTCAATTCGCCCACCCTGTGCCAAATTTATGTTCACAACGCACTGGCAAAGTTTCGAAGCCTTCATCCCACAGCTTTAGTTTGCCATTTCATGGATGATATCTTGGTCGCGGTGCCACAACTCGGCAGCGAAATGTTTGCAGACCTCCAGGCCAGCCTGGGGGAGAAAGGGTTACTCATTGGCCCAAAGAAAGTGCAGAGAACCGAGCCCTTCTCATACTTGGGTCATCGGCTTCTCCGCTCTTTCGCAGCACCAGTTTTGCCCCAAATCAACTTGAAGGACTCAGTCACCCTGGTAGAATTGCAGCAGGTTTTAGGGAACATTAATTGGGCCAGACCGTATTTCCGATTGGATACGGATCTTTTGAAGCCGCTCTTCTCGCTGCTCACATTAGGCAAGCAGCCGGCAGACCGGATACAAATTTCTCGAGAGGCACGCTTGGCTCTCGAGAAAGTCAACCAAATTCTCAGCCAAAGGTGGGTGGACAGGATTGCACAGGGGCCATATGCTCTGATCCTGAACTTGTACATCGTTCGGGCAGGATCCATGTTCACCGGAGCCCTAGGAGTGGACTCCGAGAAAGGGGCGAGTATCGTGGAATGGGTGTACTTGCCAAACACCTCTTCCCAAAACATCGTTCCTCCCCAAGAATTGGTCTCTGCGGTGGTTTACCGCGGAAGGCTGAGAGCTAGGGACATTTCAGGGCACGACTTAGCAAAGATCGTGGTCCCGTTTACCAAAGAGCAGGTTCAGCAACTGATGCAGCTCGGTGACTCGCTTCCAATTGCTTTGGAAGGATTCACCGGATGCTTGGCATACCACTTGCCAAAAGACCCCAGAATTGTCTCGCTTCAAACGCAGACAGTCAGCTTGTTCGAATTGCTCTCGCTGGTTCCGCTTCAGGGGGCCAAGACAGTTTTCACTGATGGGGGTCGCACATATGGTGTCTTGACTTGGCAGGAGGGCCAGGCTTGGCGCACGCTGTTAACTCTTCCACAGAAGTCCGCACAGTGGGCAGAGTTGGCAGCGATGAACCTCGCTTTGCGCACCTTCGCCAAAGAGCGCCTAAACATCATTACTGACAGTCAGTATGTTAGGAATTTGCTTCACAGTCTACCTGGAGCATACATCACTCCCGCGATAGACAAAAATTTGCTGAGTTTGTTCCTCACTGCTCAATTTCATTTGCAAAACCGCACGGAAGCACTCTATATTGCCCACATCCGAAGTCACCAAGACCTACCGGGTCCGATTTCCGCGGGCAATAGCAGAGCGGATGCGGCGGCAAAGGAAATTCAGCAACGTTCAGTTTTAGGTGTTTTCACTACTCCAATTCAGAGTCATGCATTCTTTCATCAAAATGCCAAAGCACTCGCCAGACAGTTCAATCTGCCACTTTCTCAAGCCCAAGGCATAGTTCGCTCTTGCCAGCATTGTGCAGGGGCACCGGGGGGCCCTCATGGGGGGTCAACCCACGAGGGACAGAAGCTAACCAGGTGTGGCAAATGGATGTCACGCATGTTCTGCAGTTTGGCAGATGGCAGTGCATGCACATTTGCATTGATACTTTTTCACAATTCGTTTGGGCAACGGCGCAGAAAGGGGAGACTGCTTCACACGTGGAGCAGCACCTCCTTTCCTGCATCGTGGCAATGGGCAAACCGTGGTACGTGAAAACCGATAACGCACCGTCCTACAGCTCTAGGCAGCTGGCTGCCTTCATGGCCACCTGGGACATTAAGCATACTTTTGGTGTTCCTTACAATCCGCAGGGGCAAGCGATTGTGGAACGGGTCAATCGGACACTCAAGTCCTATATTGACAAACAAACAGAAAGGGGGGAGCCACCAGCCCTCCCCAAGTTGCAGGGTCAGGCACAGCATTGTCTGAATAAGGTATTGTTCACATACAATCACCTCAATGTTTTTTCGGATTGCACACCGCAGGAGAGGCACTTCCGCCGTTCGGAAGCTCTCCCGCGACCGATGGTCCGATACCGGGTGCCACTGGACCCTTCCTGGAGGGGCCCGGCGCCACTCGTAACCTGGGGAAGAGGGTATGCTGCAGTTATGTCTCCTACAGGTGTCGTTTGGATTCCAGCTCGGTGTGTCAAGCCTTACTTGGAACCACATGGCGTGGACCCAGGCCGACCCGAGTCCGATCCCGGAGATGGAGGACCTCACCCTGACCGAGGGGACCCGGCGGGAGAAGTGGCGACTGCGGACGACAGCACCGAGGATCACCTGGGGGATGGTCAAGACTCTTTGCAGGGAACCGACACCGGAGAACTTCACCGGAGAACTTCACCGGAGAACTTCATGGCTGCAATCCTTGCCCAGATTAATGCCAACACCGTGGCAGTCACCATCATCCTGATCCTCTCCCTACTTGCTGGGGGAGGCGTCCAGGCTGCCTCACTGAAGGCCAACGACTTGATGCCAGGCAGAGACCTCTCTGCCCGGATGCATTACAACATATGGGAAAGGTTGGCGGGTCTCGTCAACCAGTCCGATTTTTGCCTGAAGCAGGACATTGGTTCTGCCTCAATCTTGAGCACCTGCCTCATCCCAGTGTGCCACACTCCAGGTGCGCACCCCAGGGATGGCGACTGGCTAGTGAAACGGATTTTCAGCCTGTACAACCCAGCAAGTTCCTCGGAATATGCCCGCTGGGAAATGCGGCTGACGATGACTTTGCCGGCTGATGCAGCCACTCTCCACACTCCTCGAGTGGCGGTCAGCCCAAACTCTACTTGTGCTCGAATGGTCGGCTGCGCTGCAGTCGGCCGAACCCAGCGCCGCTGCCTCAACACTGGCAGCAGCAATTGGACTTGTGATAAACCAGAGACACTTGGTTCAATGTATGCTCATGTTACCTTACCTTCAGGATGGTTCTTTACATGTAACCAGTATACTTGGAACTACATTCCCGCAAATGTATCAGACTCTACATGTTGTATCAGTCGTTTGACACTGTTACTCCCCACTAAGGATATGATTGTTCCAAGCACAAATGTTTCAGATGTTTCCTCACCCATACGACACACTCGTGCCACCCAGTTAGACAGCTCATGTGATAGCAACATTATGGTTCTTAGTCCAGCCGAATACGTCTCGTTGGCAGTCAGCATACTTGGCGTGCCAGGCTTAGCCGTCGGCAATGCTCGGAGAATTGGTCAACTGGTTTGCGGATTCGCAAAAGCCATTAACCATACCTCCTCAGCGATAGCGCTGCTCAACCAGGAGCAGGCAGAGCTTCGCCATGCCATTCTTGACAATCGAGCAGCTATCGACTATCTTTTGTTGTTACATCATTTGGGTTGCGAATCTGTCCACGGTATGTGTTGCTTTAATCTCACTGACAACTCATGCAAGGTCCAGAGCCAGCTCACGGACCTCCACACCCTAGTCAAGAACATTAAGCAGGGTTCGATATGGGATTGGTGGAGTTCCTTGTGGTCGTGGCTCCCGTGGGGGTGGCTCCAGACGACGCTTCAAGTAATTGTGGGGGCGATAATACTAGGCATAGCAGGATGCTGTTTCATGCAATGTATTCCCTCACTGTTATCAAGGTGTCTTTCATGGGGGGAACCCCGAAGCGTCATTCCCACTCATCAGCTGATGCCTCTCTTGCGCAGAGTCGCCTCAGGTTCCTAAACAATAGAAAAAGGGGAGATGCAGATTCCGCATGCCCAATTGGCTTAGAACCTTGGCAGAGGTTAAACCGGTCGAGCAGTCTCCTGGCCACTGGCCCTTACCAGTAAGGAAAGTAAGGGGGGTGGATTAATCATAAGGGTTTATTCACCCATACCTGACCTGACCGGCAGTTCTGCTGAGAGAGCAGATCACTAACCTTCTGTTACCCATTAGGCAATTACTGACCCTCAGATCAGCCTAATCCTTGGTGCAAATAGAAGCCATATTTACCCTAGTGTAAGCCTCAGACAATGGTTTTCCCCTGTCAGTGTTTGCCCGAGTTAATTAACTTCCCCAAGAAAGATTTCCCATTAACCCGAGTAAATGGGTGATGTGATTTTCTGTCAGATGACGATTCTTTCCTGCATTGCCTTCTGATCTATATATGATGATGCTTTTCCCTCAATAAACCACTGATCTGATCTCGCTCCATATTGCCTCGTGTCGTTCCTTGATCAGTCTCCTCCGGGACCCAACGGCTGTCCTAGCGGCCCCGATTCCTACATAGAAGCTGTCCAGTCAGTAAAATATACTGTTTAACCAGATTTACATTTAAAGGACAGATAATTAAAAGCAAAATGAAATTAGTAAAGCAATGATTTTAAAAAAACAGTAATAGGAAAGGAGGCCTCCTCCAAACAATGTAATGTCCAGGTACAATATTAGCAATAGAGTTCCAAGTCGCCATGTTCCCATTCTCTGATATTTCAGAGTCACACACAAAGATCTTTATATTTTTATAACACTGCTTACTCTGAATTTCACTTTTCACCTGGAGACCCAGAAAATCAACCTAATTCTTTGGGACTTAATCTAGTATACTGAGATCTGACAATGTCACGTAGCAAGGTAGTATGAAAATTGCTGATTAATGGCAATCTAGGGCCTATTCAACAGTAGCATATATTAGTGCTATGCCAAAGTATCTTCTGAATTATTCAACATTTTTCTTCTCCTTCAAAAGTCTTCCTTTTTTCTGCCTCATTCTTAGGACACTTTAGAATTTTTATTGTTATTTTGGAATTTATGTTCTTGTTATGTGTCAGTTACATTTCCACAAAAAGTGTTAACCTCATAACAGCTCAAACTTTTTCCTTATGATTTTAAGTGTACCTCCTGGAATCAATGGACCATATGGAGGATTTAACTCACCAGATCGTCATTGATTCAGTGCACCTACTTCTTTAGCAACCTATATGCTAAGCAACAAGATTTTAGACATTTCCTTCTGACACGTTTTAGATGAAATATGGTTAAGTAGAGAAGCTGTAGAATACCAGGCAGACAATGAAGCTCATGCAACTTCATACATGTCATATCTAAAGTGAAATCATGAACAACCCACCCATGAGAATTTCACCATCATTTTATTATCCATTGGAGGGAAAGTTAAGTCTCCCCCCCCCTAACCAAATTTAATGAGAATTTTCAAGGAGGAGAAATACAGCACAGTATGTATTAGCATATTGCATAGTGATAGAACTACAGTATGCCTTTGAGCAGCTAGGAAGTTCCTATGCAACCACAGGACTAATTTGGGCATTAGCGAATCCCATATTAAAGGTGAAATACAGGTATTCAAGCTGATCCCATTTATTTTTGTGAGAAGACACAACAGAAGCTAGTGAATTTAACTTGTTCACAGTAAACATGTGGCATACTGTATTACTGCCTTATATATTACGTGGAACATTAATGTGTGACACTTAAGTTTAAAACTGATTCAATTAAGTAGTATCATTGTTTGGAGACAAAGATTCCAAGAGTTCTGTTGTGGAGTGAACCTGATCTTGCCATGGAATTGTTTCCACAGGAAAATTTTATATCCGTCCATCACATGTGGTAGAAAAAAGTGTTCAAATGGCTATTGTTAAATTTCAGTTGATTAGAGGGAACACATGATCCTTCTGATGTGCACTAGTTGAATGCTGGGAGGGGGGCAGTGTTGATGGCACTGGTAGCGGACATTCCCCCAGGCCATGCTCACTTGGCCGGCCACAGCCACCTCCCTACCTCAGACCATGGTGTAGGGAGGCCAAGTGGGTGCAGCCCACAGAGTTAGCCACACCCACAGCATTAGCCACATCCATGGTGGGGGTAATAAATTTTTTTGCAGAGCATCACTGGGGTGTTACATGGAGCAGATTCAAAAGTTGTTCTCCTTCCTGCTCATAGTGGTACAGTTCCTTTTGTGATGCTATAAACTTGCATTGCATGATGAGAGGTGTGTTTTCTGTTTGCATGAGGCAAAGGCTAAATCAAATTCATCTGTGGGGTGTTTTTTAATTCTCTTTTTTCTGTGATACTGGAAGGCTTCTACTTTTTCATGGTAGTACATTTGGATATGGTTTTTACAGATGGAGCGGATGGTTGTTTTGGTGTAAGCTCTTGTGAATGATGTTCAGGAGTATGATAATGTGCCCCATAATGTTGTTGTTGTTTTTTGGGGGGATCAGGATAACACTAAAACACCATACAACTTCATCACTAGGTCTTTGTTCCAGATCTACTGATATGACATTATAGTCCTATTCTCATCTTTTCACTTTTAAAAAATAAGAGATCAGTGATTACATGCAGGAAAGACAGGTAGAGGTGGCATCACAAAAGAATGGGAAGAATGGGACTGTGGGTTGGATTAGAATACCAATCACATTGCCAGTGTGGGCACAGAACTCACAGTTTAATTCACAAGCAATTTCAATAATTGCAATTTCAATAATTGCTGAGGCTGAGAATCAAACTGCAGCAGAGTGGAATCACCACGATTCCATTTTCCAATGTTTCCCTAAACACTACATCATAGAGATTCCTTAAGAAATATAACACTTAGCTTTCTGTTTTCAAATTTGTGTGTGTTCTTGCTATCCTTTTGCTCTACATACTTTCTAAAACTTAGGCCTTTTATTTCCAGTTTTGAACTATTTTTCCATTAATATTAGACTTCATGAAATTTAACTGAAGAGCTTTTACTATGTCTCTAGCCACACATCCACTGAAAGTGGTCAGCCTCAAAATCAATAAAAAGTTTTATGTATGTAGAATCAAACATACTGTATCATTATTCTGATTAATATTCAGTGTCTTGAAACATAGTTTTCCTAATTTTGTTCATCTTAAAATATGATAAATAGGGTTCAGTTCAGTTCACCAGGGCAAACATTTATATTTATGTCCATGAAGCAAACATAGATAGTCTTAGAGCTACTGCCAAATATGTAAATAGATTGGATTTTAGCACTCAAAATCACAGGAGTGGGAAGATTTAGCTGAAGCAGTTTGCCTTTTAATATTTTGCAGGAGCAAATATACTTTCCCCCTTTCTGGATCATCTGCCATCAAGTGTTGCCTACCTGCAAGCTGAATCAAGGTATTATGCTATAGCAGGAGAGACATTTAAAATATGAAGGATTGCATTTAATTAATTTCATATTGATTAATGATTTAGCAAGCCATCATTTGATTCCTTGCTCCTAACCGATTCCATGAAGCAATCAGAGGGTAAATTTCAGCTATCTGTCACCATTCTGTAGAAATCACAGTGGCAGAAGAGCTGAACAAGAAACAAAAACATATCAGGATGCACAAAGGAAATGGATGAAATATTAATAATACCAATTCTGTAACCCCCATCCTATTTCAAAAGTGAAATGAGGTGATTGTAAACAATTGCATTGGAGAGGAGATATTTTTCCCCAATGGCTAAACCAAAATGCATTAAAAGCTACTGCATTTTAAAAGTCTGTGGTATAGATTCATATAGCAGAATATACCAAAATTAAGAGCAAGGGAAACAAGCCAGCAGCTGTGTAAAAGGCATGCTCTGAAAACCATTTTATCAAAATTTCAAAAAATAAAATAAAAATGAATCAAATCAGATGCACCTGCAGCACAAATAATTTAAAACTACCAGACTTTATAATGTGTACAGTGGTACCTCGCTCCACAGGACTGCTCTTTAAGCAAGTTTGCTCTTTACCATTGTAAGTGACCAATTGTGACTTCTGGCGGGGGGATTGCGAACTCCGATTTAGTTGTTAAGCGAGTTTTTAGTTGGTTTTAGTTGTTAAGTGAGGCAACCATTCAGGGAAAATTCTGCTCTTTAAGCGAGTTAGTCTCTAAGCGAGGGGCTCTTTATGTGAGGTTTTACTGTACTTTGAAAAACATTGCTGGAATATACATCTTCAGCACTGGTTCATGCTTCTGCATGTTCTGAGATATAGGTTCAATGAAGACTGGTATGTTCAATTAAAAAAATACTGATGCAAGCCTGTCCTGGAAAAAAAAATGATGGGAACATATGCTAAATGTGTGGGTGGTCTTTAAAGGTGAGATGGTTAAAACATTGAGCAAATTGTAGTTAAGGGAAATATTGGTTGCCCAGCATGGCATGTTGTCCCATGTTTGGTGAGGAAGGGGGAAACACATCAGTTCTTTCCATCCAAAATATGAAAAAATAATGAATTTTGGTAAATTCTCATAGTAAAAAATTGCCTGGGACAAAATTCTTACTCATCTCCCAATGGGATTAACTCTGCACAGCTCTGGCTCTCAATGTCTTTATATGGCCTCTTCCTCATCCCCAAATTTCTTTGACTCCTCCTAAAATCCACATAAAATGCAAATGAGCACACCTAGAAGAATCTGGAAGAATATGGTTAATGTGTCTGTAGTGGGTCTTCTAAAAATGGTCATTTCTGCAGGTCCAGGAGTTAGAAAAAATCTTATAAATGGGAAATTATGCCCGTAGAGATTTGTGTGGGGTGCAAACTACCATTTGAGGACAGTTGGTAGGGTTGGGGGCTGAATAGAGCATGTATATTGTCCAGTAAAGTCAAGGGGAGAATTAAAACTTTATTTTTATTTATTTTTTAACTTGTATTGCCGCCTTTCTTG
This sequence comes from Bradypodion ventrale, assembly GCA_035047345.1. NCBI lineage: Eukaryota > Metazoa > Chordata > Lepidosauria > Squamata > Chamaeleonidae > Bradypodion > Bradypodion ventrale. Next base: position 305,748,690 of record JAWDJE010000003.1, on the reverse strand, counting down.
CCTCGATGACCCAAGGTGGCTCACATAAGTTTAAAAAACTATCCACATGCAATAAAAGCAACTGTTAAAACTATAAAACATTTAAAATGTCTATGAAGACGTAGCTTCTCATTAAAAACCCCAGACAGGGCTAGATAAGCCAGCAGGACTGGGTTGTGGTGCCAGATGCACCCCACACCTGCTGGCAAAGCCATGTTTTAGAGCCTTCCTGAAGGGGGGCCAACTCCACCTGGAGGCACAGTTCTGATGGCAGGAGGTTCCATAGGGCTGGGGCGGATACCGAGAAGGCCCTCCTCCTGGTCCCAGAGAGGCATGCCTCCCTAGCTGATGGGACCAACAGAGTCCACTACCATTAATGGCTTTAAAGGTCAAAACCAGCACTTGAATTGCACCCGGAAGCATACTGGCAGCCAATGCAGCTCCCGTAGCAGCGGCGAGGTATGGGCATAATGTCTGCACCCCATCACCACCCGGGCAGCCACATTTTAAACCAGTTGCAGCTTCCAGATGATCGTCAAGGGCAGCCCCACATAGAGTGTGTTGCAATAATCCAGTCTGGAGGTGACCACGCATGGGTGACCGTAAGCAAGGAGTCTCGGTCCAGGAGTGGGCGTAATTGGCGGATGACACGAAGTGGTGCACAAGCTAAATGTTAAAATGATCACTAAACCAGGGCTTCTCAACCTACAGCCCATGGTGCCAAATAATCTGGCCCCCACCCTCACTCCAGCTGCTGCCACTGCCACCAGAATTGGCAACAGACTCATATAAGGCTGTCATAAATGCATTCATGACAGCCGTAAATGAGTCCATGGCTGTCGTAAACACATTTATGACTACCATAAATGGCAGGGGGGGAACCAGTCTGGCCCCCTCAACTGCTTGAGGGAGTGTGACCTGGCCCCCAGCTTGAAAACTTTGAGAACCCCTACATTAGACCCTCTGTAATACTGTGTTCCTAGATACAAAGATAGATAGCACTTTTACATCACGCTGCTTAGATTTATTGACCAGCACTACTTAGGGTGGTGAATACAATAATGGCCCAAAGTCACCCAACCCACAAAATCAAATCCCACCAATAGTAAAATATCAATATAATCAACAGATGTTGGCAAGCACACAATCAAGTCAAACAGCCATGACTAAAAATCTAAATCTATATGCTATATTTCAACAGATCATTTTGAAATAGAAAATTATACTCCATGTCAAGAAAGCTTTTACTTTTGACACCATTTAGCTCTACAAATTACTTATCTTGCTGAATTTACCTCCAAAAATACATTTAATACTTCAGACAGACAATGCTCCGCTTATATATTAAAACAGAAAGAACTCTGTGTCACAATAACATAAAATATGTCTCTGGGGTTCCCATCCTATGAATCTTTATTACTTGACTCAAAAAATGTGTTCAGAGTAATTTTAATATTACTGCCAAGGGTATCAAAATATTATTAATAATCAAATTGTGATTTTAAAGAATGATATTGTACAGCAGTTTTTAACTAAGGCAATATAATGTGTTTTTCCATCAATTGTGAATATACACAAATTGAAAATCCAAAGAAAAGGGAAACATTAGCCTGGCCTTTCACTATCTTTTCTTGGTTTTCTCCTTCCATCTAAAACTTTTACTAACATCTGTTCTGTAGACTTTTGATTGCTGACTTTTATAATAGCTCCTTAACAATAGCACATGATGAAAAATTCTGACATGTGTTTACCAGAAATTTAAAATGATTGTCTGTTCTTATCACTTTAATATGATCTTTTGGGTGGGTGGGAAAATTAAAATTAGGCTAAACACAAGAAAAAATACAAGAAGAAATCATGTTGGATCAGATTCTTCTTCTTCTTCCATGTCTAGACCAAACAGACTTAAAACTGTCAAATAGAAGGCACCTTTTGGTGAGTCCATTATGCAGTTCCTTTCACTTGACCTAGTGTGAGAAAATTAAGCAGGCAACACAAGGTTGCCATTACAAGGGTACTACCGATTGTGGTTCAAAAATACCATAGTCTTCTTTGGAGGCTCTTTCTGTATACCCCTGGATCAGATTGAAATTTACATTCACAACGGAATTCCATTCCAACCATTGGTGTTTACGTAAAGTTTTGCAGGCGCACCCCCCAAAGAAGGACTCAGACACCGGTATATGTGGATAACGGCATTGGGCCACATTTATTGAATCATGCCCTAGTCCAAATTATAACTTTCAATTGGTACTCAGCCAATTATAATTCTTAAGGCAAGCAGGCCACAGTAACACTGGTAAGGTTCCTCCCAAAATTGCCAATGGCAATTGGCTACAATGTATCCATTTGTATCAATTTGTTTGTTGAGACAAACAAATTGTTGACCGTAGTCAATAAACTATCTACTGACCCCACCCTCTGACGTGTATCCGTAAAATCACGGGGTGATGCATGCTGAAGAGCTCCTGCCATCACCCCCTTGCCTGGTTCGTCGTTGACCGGTCAACGTTATTACACCTGTACCTGTCTAAGTGTTGGCCAGTCAATTGTGAACCTGCCGGATACCTGTGGGTCATAAATATTTACCTTACCAGTGCTACCCGCCCATGTGACCAAAGTCAAGAGCAAGAACCCCTGTATCAAACCATAGCAACAGTGTGGGATGGGCAAAAAAGCCAGAACCAGGAGGCCAATTGTAGGTTCCAGCCAAAAATTCCCACCCGGCCCCGAAGTGACCAAAATATCACACTGTTCACTAGGGAGGGGGTGGAGGGAAAAACTTCTCCTCTCCGTCGCTTTTCCAAAATGGCAGCTCGGCTGCCTCATGGCCACCCCTTTTAAAGAGGGATGGCCACGCCCCTAACTCACCCGGATGTCTGAGTCCGGGTGGGGGGGCCCCGCAAAGAGCACGGCGGCCATTTTGGCACCGCGCTTGCATTGCAGGCGCCCCCCCCAAAGAAGGACTCAGACACCGGTATATGTGGATAACGGCATTGGGCCACATTTATTGAATCATGCCCTAGTCCGAATTATAACTTTCAATTGGTACTCAGCCAATTATAATTCTTAAGGCAAGCAGGCCACAGTAACACTGGTAAGGTTCCTCCCAAAATTGCCAATGGCAATTGGCTACAATGTATCCATTTGTATCAATTTGTTTGTTGAGACAAACAAATTGTTGACCGTAGTCAATAAACTATCTACTGACCCCACCCTCTGATGTGTATCGGTAAAATCATGGGGTGATGCATGCTGAAGAGCTCCTGCCATCACCCCCTTGCCTGGTTCGTCATTGACTGGTCAACGTTATTACACCTGTACCTGTCTAAGTGTTGGCCAGTCAATTGCGAACCTGCCGGATACCTGTGGGTCATAAATATTTACCTTACCAGTGCTACCCGCCACACGGGGAGGCATCCATGATGACTCACCGCCCCCTCCCAGACCGTCAGCTCGGTCGCCAGGCCTGCTTGCATCACACCAAGAACAAGGTACATACCTCTAGCCGACAGGTGGACCCCTTCTCCCGCTTACCAGCAAAATTTTTGTCTAATCCTATCATCCGGTATCCAATGGCCGTCTTACAGCCATGCTCAGAACGGGATGGAGCCGCAGCCCCGTCCGCTGACTGCCGGAACAGTCCGAACTAGGGAGATCCGCATCTCCCCTAAATTGGTGTCTCGGCACGATGTTAGACCATAGCGACCGTATGTGAGCCATACGTGATATAAAAAGCCAGGTCACAGCCCCCCGACGGTTTAGTAACAGCAGTGATCCATATAATATCGCTGCCACCGGGGTGCCTGTAAAACATAGGGCGGTCCAGCATCCCTGTCAGACAGCAGGAATGGCCTCAGTTCCCGCCCCCATGTGCCGCGCATACCATACCATAGCATACGTGCGGATGCACACCGCCTGGCCGGGGTCCACTCTCTGTCGCTGCAGCATATACCGCTGCCCAGTGTACATAGCTGCGGCCCACCAGCCCCCTGCCACCGGTGTGTTGAGACCCCTAGGATATGTAAAAGAGGAGAAAAAAGGTGAAGGGCATAAACAGGTACTCATACAATGAGGGGACGTACATATCTGAAATTGCGCATAGACGCATATCCACCTCGGAGTACCCCAAACGTAGCCGCGATCAGCCTACTTTAAGTAAATGGTGCCAAAACGGGCGCCACACCGCGAAACGCGGCACCGGTCACCCCCAGGGACTGTACTATGGTAAGTGTAGACCCATCCCGGTGGCAGAAAACAGGCTGGGGCGCGCAGCAGGCACTGTCGAAAAATCATGTAGGGCACCAACCGGACAGATGTCTCGAAAACTTAGTAGCAGTATACACCACTGCCTACCGTGCTGAACCACCCGTGAGGACCGTATCCCCACTCGAGCCCACTCATGTGTGACAGAGACATCTTCGAGTTCCAGTGCCCTACGAGACACCTCCGCCTTACACAGGTGGTACCAACTCCGGCACCCTCTCACTGATGCGGAGTGCTCCAAAAAGGCTACCGTGGTAGCTGCGTGGCTAAGAGCCACCTCCCACCTATCTGTATCTAAGTAATGCCAGCCTCATGCAAGGTGGGTCAAAAACTCTGGGAAAAGGAGGGACGCGTGTAGGGGCCGCGGACACATTCCCGTGTCCACCCCTTCCCAACATGACACATGAACTCATAGTGATACGCCTTACGCGTGCGAGGTGCCAATGACATGTCCGGTTCCCTTCAGCTCGCCTAACGTCCAGCTATCAGCCAACATGGCGAGTGGAATTCCTCTGCGTCCAGAGTAAGGCATGGAACCGGGTGATCTGCAGGTGGGGAAAAGCAGAAGTAATATCATTATTCATACCTAGAACATGTCTGGCCTGGAACAGCGCATTTAGGCGTAGGCTTCTCAAAAGAATAGACAAACTAATGTCACGACCTGGGGGATTTGCATGTCTGGGTGTTGACAATGTGCACCACAGCCGCATTGTCGCGCCGAAATTGGACTACTGAGTAGGCCCACTCATTGCACCATAGCATCAGTGCTCTCTAAAATGGGAGGAAACACGATGAAGGTGATCGTGGGAACGATCCGTGCACCCACCCTCAGAGTAAACCCCATAAGTCAGAGAGCCGGAGGTATCTGACCGTACTAGATATCTAGGGCAGACCACTAGGTCTGATATCCCATAAGAGACCCCTCTAAACCCAGGAGTAATGTGAGCCAGAGCAAACAAATTAAGGGGGCAATGAATTAACCACAATTCCCCAGGGCACACTTTATGTTTGGCAATCAATGCCAAAATTGCCATGGATATCCAAGCCACCGTATCAATGGTTAACCTGGATGCCCGCGTGACAGCATCGAGGCAGAAATGTGAGGTTAGAAGATGGGACCTCAGTCTATTCAGGCGCCAAGGGGACACCCAGTTCCCACCTGAGTGTCTGAACTGTGATGAGGAGACGCATATACGTGTCCAAGCCCCGTTTAACCCCGGACCAAAAGTCGTCGAGGTAATGGGCTGGAGACCGAGACCCCAACCTGTGAGCAAATGCCCACTGAATGAAAGTCCCACATCGGTCGGGTGCTGAACCTGAATTAACACAGTCAGAAGGGGGTTGGCCTTATCTAATTAAAATTCCCCTCAAAACCTAAAAACCCGATAGGTCTAAATCATGGGTGCACTGGCAAAAAACTGAAAGCCGAGTGCATATCACACTGTGCCAAAACAGCACCAGAATTGCGTGAGCACGCCACCCATAGTAGCCGAGGCAACTACGAGTACCTGACTGAACAAGGTCATCAGGAAGGGCATCCCTGCACGGAGCACCCACAGGGTAAGCTGAATGGAGGATTATATGACATTCACCCTTTTTTCTAGCTCAGTATGAGCTTCATGGGGGATACATTCGACTAAGGAAAGGTGGTTCCAAGAAGGGCCCCCGCTACTCTCATAGCCCCCAACTTCCTTAGCTGTGGACAGTGGAGCCCCCTCTCCGTTACCCTGGAAGGTAGCCAGATTAGTAGCATCCTGGGGCCCACAACACCCCCGAATGGATACAAAAGCCCCATTGAAAACCCTCCAGCAGGTCTCCCGCCCCATCCCTACTTGGATGAACTGAGTGACATCCCTCCAGGCTGACTATAATTGGGGCGGGGGGGGGCTTAGAACAAGTTAGTTGCTTCATACGGAGCTCTGATCACCCCTGTGCACCCCCACCTCTGCCCCGTAACCCACCAACCCGCTGGCATGCGGAGGCGGTGAGAGGGCCAGCGCAAAAAGGGGGCACTAAGTCGGTAACGACCATGGTGCTTAGTACACACATCGTCAGCTGAGCAGGCCGAACACAGTAGGCGGGCTGGAACCCCCCGCCCGACCAGTTTGCATGGAGCCAGTGTCTGAACAGCCCGCTGCTCAACATGACCACCATGGTACCCAACACCAGGCACCAGTCCCGTGGGAATGATGTACACGAGCACCCTTGCTGACAGGACTCATCCCACCTTCCGTCGTGATATAGAGCCACCCTCGTCCACATTCCTCACCATGAGCCAACTGTCATGGGCCCATCCGATCGACATCAGGATGGCCCAAATAGGTCAAGCCCTGCGGCATACCACAATACGTACAAGGTATGCCGACAACCAGTTGGCCCCAAGGTGCACGGTGGCTAACAACGATGGGACATCTCTTTGTCTCAGCCGTCCTGTCCTTCTCTCTCATCCCAGTGGGCTCGCAGTTCAATAGGGAGAATATCCACATGTCCCCCTCCAGTCCTTACCCCTCATGGCCTGCGGCCAATAATCAACCGAGGCAAGTAATAGCCGGCCATCGGCAAAGCCCTTGACGGCACGTTCTGTATAAAGGGCCTACGCAGCAGGATCCAGACAGCCCCTGCGATGCTCAGCACTGTCCCGGGGGCGGACACCCCAGTGCGTGGTGGCTTACTACGGCGGGACCACACAATGTCTCTGTCCTCCTGTCTGTACCTCCTACCTTATTGGGATCTCAGTTCATAGGGAGAATATATCCACGTACTCCCCCCCCACCAAATCTTTTCCCTCATGATCTGGGTCAGATGATCACCGGGAGGCCATGAATAACCAGTCGTCGGCAAGGCCATTGCCGGTACATGATGCACACAGGGCATACACAGCGGGACCTGGACAGCCCCTGTGACGCCACGAACTGCCCCGGGGGCGGAAACCCCCACCCCCAACGACGTGCCAGAATGCAACCAAGGGGCACTGGGATAGGATGGCAAGTGATGCCCACCAGCCTCGATTGGCGAGGCAATGAGCACTGAACCCCACCGCTGGAAATGGACTGTGATGTGTGTGCATTCAACTTGAACCTAATACTCACTAGTTGCACCCCCGTGAGCCACCCCCACTGGGGGTTCCGGCCCACGGTGGGCGTCGGAGCTCGCGACCGAAATCGAGCTCTGGGGCAACCTCCGACGCACTCCAGCTGCAGTTCTGGACAAACGGGGAGCTGCGAGACAGCGGCGGGCACAGGCCGGAGTGTCTCGAGAAGCTCAACCCAGCTGGCCACCTGTTGCATAGTGGCAGCAGTCAAAGTAGCCGGCAGACACAAAGGGGCCCGGTAGATAGGGAAGGGGCCCCCACCCACTGGATAGCTAAGGATGCCTCCAGCACAGCCAAACGCGCTAACCAGGCATCCCCCGCTACGAAAACCCCTAGTAGGTGGGCCAGGTGGGCTGGACGGCCTGCTAGGGATTGGGCCAGAGGCCCTAATTTGAGAGCCTGGGCCAGAATAGGGCCATGCCCAAAACTCCGGCCCCTAGTGGGGTAAAACGTGCTGTGAGCCAGCACCAGGCACTCCCCCAATCGTTCCGGCCCATGGCCGGCAGCCGTGGGCCGAGGGCCGGATCGTCTGAAGGGCCGGCCTGGGGCTGAAAACGGGAGCTCATTCTGTCCTGCAGTACGCAGGAAGTGAACCACTGACCTTCCACTTCCCAGTCAGCGTCTTAGGCACTTAACACTCCATGTCTTAGCCACTTGAGCCACCGCGGTCCCCCTAAAAGCTAAATAGAAAGATCCCTGTATGGGGATCGCGAAGCTCGGTTACAGGGATGCAGCCACGGAGGCAAATTCCTCCCTTTTGGCTGCAGCCTAGAGAAAAAGGGGGAGCGAAATCAAGCCTCTTGCAAAGAGGCTAGCAAAGGTAAAAAGAAGCCTCGAACAGAGGCTAACAGAGGAGGAAGCGACGGAGCAAATTTCTCCTCCCCGTCGCTTCTAAAAGCCAATCAAGCCTCTAGGAGGCGAGAAGAAAAAGAAGCCTCGAACAGAGGCTAGCAAAATCGAGCCTCTTGGAAAGAGGCGAAAAGGGGGAGGGAGCGACGGAGAAAACTTCTCCTCTCCGTCGCTTTTCCAAAATGGCAGCTCGGCTGCCTCATGGCCACCCCTTTTAAAGAGGGGTGGCCACACCCCTAACTCACCCGGATGTCTGAGTCCGGGTGGGGGGGCCCCCGCAAAGAGTGCGCCGGCCATTTTGGCGCCGTGCTTGCATATGTAAAGTTTGCCTTAGTTAGTTATGGACAATTAAGTACCATGATGCATTGGAAGTGCAGCTGAGTATGTGACTGGATACATGACCAAGAGCTGCCCAGCACTTGATTGATTAGCTACAATTAACTACAGGAAATTACCCAAACTAACATAAATATTATGAAGTATCTGTTCATCATCTTGTATTTCACAATGTACTCTATATAGGATTGCCTCTGAAAAGCATGCGAAAGCCTTAGTTGCTAAAATGCAATGGGAACATATTATGTCAATACTGTATAGAAAAATCTGTGCTGTTGCAAGCTGTTTTCTGGACTCGGTTCACATATTGGCTCTACATGCACATCATGAGCTTGTTTGGTTGCTTGGTCTGTTTGAAAGGTGCTGCTTTGAATACAGTCCTTTGTATTGGCTTGCTCAGCAAGCATCTGCAAGTGGCCTTTCTCATGTATCACTCTCAAAATGTGGAAATTCAGCCTTTAGAACTGCAATTGGTTTTCTTTGGCTTCTCCTAGGTTGATATGAATATTATCGCCATTCTTAAAGTTTATACTTTAATTTGTTTTTTTGCTATGGCCTTCTTATGCTTGTAGTAACTGTTTTTATTTGTTGTAGACCATCTTGGCAAATTTTGCTAACCGTGACATGAAAATATATAATAAAATAAGCCATCTCTTGGAAATGACAACTCTTCTGAATTGAATACAGGCTTGGCAGTACCAAAGCAGGTAAAAGTACTGATAGATATTAATATCACAATTGATATAAATGCTAGTATTTAGAAGTATTGTTAACACCTTGCATATTCAAAACTTCCATTATCAGCCAAGAGAGTTTGGAAATGAAGGTCAATTTTTTAGTGTCTCAGATGAGGTTTTAGTCAATGCAATGTGATTGTGCTGATTGGAAGCACTAAAACTTAATCTGTAGACTATGATTCACTGATTGCAAAATGTCATAACACTTAAAAAATTATAGCTGTGCGTTCCCAGAGATATATATCTTGGCAATAAAACAGTGGCAGGTTGGGTTTGGGTACACAAGGTTTTAGCCTAGAAGCAATTCTTTTTAATCCAGGCTTTAATATGCACAAAGTAGATACTTTCACAAGCACTTCAAACCACTTACATCAAAACTATTTTAATTAACCTAAATTGGCTATCTTTTAAGAAAATGTAATATTCCTGAATCGCCTACCTTTGATATAGCTGGTACATACATTTTATTAAGACAATGAATAATTATTTTCTTAGCTTATCAGTGTATCCTATCACTTTTGTAAAGGGATATTGAGCCAGGAGCCAGAAAACCTGAAATGCACGCTCCCAGTCCCTGCTGATATGAGGCATGGGGGAGGTGGTGGTTACCTCCCTCAGACCAGATGAGGAGGCAGGACTGAGAAGGATGCTCTAGTGTCACTGCTTGATGACTCGAGGGCAGGACTACATGGTTTTAAGCCCAGCCCATCCACTGTACAGCCTCTTTGTGATTGTTTCAGATGGCCTTGAATGCTTAAGAGTCGCATGTGGTACATTGAAACATGATCTCCCACTGTCTCATCCAGGGCCTTGGGAACATTGCCCTGAACTGGTCTTCCCATCTGTTTGCTGGCCATCCTAGTGGTCACTTTATGTCAAGTGGTATCCACTCTGTAATAGATTTCATCCACCTGCCATCTTTGAAGTGACACACATGCCCAGCTCATCGATGCCTTGCAAATAAACTAATGTACAAATAATATAAACACATTAAATGTGTATAAGACGGAGGCTACATGATTCACAGGGCAGTGTATGAAACCTTGTGAGTTTCTCACCACAACTTTAGATTAATTAGTTTGAACAACTTTCTCTGCATTGTCCATAATTTTATGTACCTTTACCATGTCTCTGTACCCCACTTTCCTTTTATACTAGATTGAATTCCAAACACTGTAACCTTCTTTTAGATGCTGCTGATAATTTTGGTTGGTCTCTTTTGTGCCTATTTCAGATCTATTGCACTACTCTTTTAGAGATTCATTACATGAACTACACAATGTCCTTGTGCTTTATTTGATACCAGCACTTTGATCTTTGATTATAGAATAATTTCAAGCACAAAGTTTGCCTTGTCTCAGTCCTTCTTTTGTGAACAGTTTCATTAAACGATCTACCTTTACCATATGATTCCCTTTTTGGTCAGCTAAGGATGTTCAGATCTCACTGGGGAACAGCAATTTCGTTCTCTTAGATATGTGACCTGTTTTAGTCTAACTTCTGGCCTCTGGATCCAAAAATAACTGCAGTTTTTGTCTATCACATCATCATTATCATCATTTTTAACATATATACTGCTTTTTCGGCCCGAAGGCGACTCAAAGCGGTTTCCCAACATGTTCAACAATACAATAAGAAATATAAATAATATAAATGCAAAATATCACAATCTACAATACACATGTAAATTTTGTTGTTCAGTCGCACAGTCGATTCCGACCATTTGTGACCCCATGGACCATTTTCCTCCAGGCACCTCTGTCCTCCACTATCCTCCTCAGTCCACCCAGCTCTATGCCCATTGCATCAATCCAAGTTACTATATCAAATACAATATCAAAAAGAATTCAATAGCCATATCAGTCAATGCATAGACAAGACAAGGACCATATTTTAAGGGCCATTACCACAGGTGGCCACAAGAGGCCAAAAAAATCACAATTTCCCATTTAAATGCATTGGAGATCAATCAGCTTTTCTGTTTGTATTTTCCCAATGCATTGAAGTGGGAAACCAAACCTGTGCATACAAATAAAGAGTTTCATTTACCTTTCTTGTTCCTGCTCCATGTTTCCCTGCTACACTGGTCAAAATGGAGGGGGGAAATCAATGCTTCCTAGTTGCAGGGAGAACAAGAGGCTAGCCTAGAGCATCACTTCCTGCTTCAGTACAATTGGCCTGCCCGCCCATTTCCCCTGCAGTGCTACCACTGGTTGGTGGTGAAAGTACAGGTTCAGAAATTTTTCTCCTTGTTTTCCTGCTCTAAAAACTGGGTGCATCTTATAGTCAGGTGCAACTTATGCTCCGTAAAATATGGTACACATGAGACGGGAGTTAGCTGGAAAAGTATACAATCCATTCATAAAACAGCAAAATGCTGAATACACAGTGATACAAAGTGGACACTTTGGTCAATGTTAGTCAAGCAGTAGTTCACCATAATCAGAAATGTCTGGACTCTGATGGTAACCACTTTGAGTACCTCTTGTACTTTAAAAGACAGATATGACTTGTATTCATCTTTTTTATTGGTATATATACAGTATTGTATTACAATTTTAATACAGTTTTCCCTTAAAAGGTGTATATGTTACAGTTAAAACCCATTTATAGTGAAAACTAGTTGTTACAAAATGCCTTTGTGAAAACTAAAATTAACTGACACTGAAAGATCAATTTCTAGGGAACATGGGGTTTTCACTGGTCAAAACTAGTTCCAACTAAACCCCTTAGTTAAAACTAGAATTTCCTAGTAATTATAAATGTTTAGTTAAAACCCATTTCCAGTTAAAACAGGTTTTAACTAGTCAAAACTAGTTCTAACTAAGCATCTCAGTTAAAATTAAAATTTCCTAAAAAATAAAAAGTTTCAGTGAAAACCCGTTTCCAGTTAAAATGGGTTTTCCCTAGTTAAAACTAGTTTTGATTGAACTCATTAGTTAAAACTAAAAATTCCTAATAATTGAAAAGTTTCAGTGAAAACCTATTTGCAGGCGCACCCCCCAATAAAGGACTCAGACACTGGTAAAAGTGGATAACGGCATTGGGCCACATTTATTGATTCATGCCCTAGTCCGAATTATAAATTTCTATTGGTAATTGACCAATCATAATTCTTAAGGCAAGCAGGCCGAAGTAACACTGGTAAGGTACCACCCAAAATTGCCAACGGCAATTGTTACAATGTATCTATTTGTATCAATTTGTTTGTTGACAACAAACAAATTGTTGACCGTAGTCAATATCTAACTAATGACCCCACCCTCTGACGCGTATCCGTGAAATCACGGGGTGATGCATGCTGTCTAGCTGTAGCCATCACCCCGTCGCCTGGTTCGTCGTTGACCGGACAACGTTTAACCAACTTATGCCTGTCTAGTGTTGTCCAGTCAATTGCGAACCTGCCGGATAACTGTGGGTCATAAATGTTTACCTTACCAGTGATACCCGCCACACGGGGAGGCTTCCCAAAATGCTCACCGCCCCCCCAAGACCGTCAGCTCGGTCGACAGGCCTGCTCGCCAGTCCACTAACCTCCCTGCGACAGATGGGCCCCATCCCCTGAGTAAAGCTCGTAATTTTGCAGACTGATGGCGGGGAGGCTAATGACGCGTCCCCCACCCTTGTCAAAAAGGAACCGGGCAATAGCCCCGTTCACGGAGCGTCGGCTCAGTCAAGAGCCTCGAGGCCGAACACCCCCCTGTAAGCGTACCGCGGTATCGTGTCCGACCAATTGAGGGATGTGGCAGGCCACACATAATGTGAGTAGGGCAGGTCACTGCAAACCGCAAGCTTCCGCGATAGGCCAGTGACCTGTCCCAAGCCATCACCCCCAAGGTACATAACCAGGACATCGGGCGAGTCAGCATCCCTGATGTAGAAAAGGAATGGCAACAGTTCCCGCCATAACATGCCGCGCTTACCATACCACCTGAGACGTGCGGATGCACCCAGTCCCAGTCGGGGTCCCCACTCTGTCGCCGCAGCGTAACGCTTTGCCCTGTGCAGCGTAACGCGCTGCCCCATGCAGCGTAACGCGCTGCCCTGTGCACGTGGCTATGGCCCACCAGCCATACTGTCACCGGTGTAAAACGACACCCAGGGTCTGTCAAGGAAAAAAAGGGGGGAGAAACAGTGCAGTGACTAAACTGGTACTCACGGTTGAAGAGGGCGAACACAAAACTGAAAACATTGTGATCCCCACCCTCCCATGCGGCGTATTTCAGCCCCGGAGTACCCAAAAAACAGCTGCAGTAGAAGCCGCCCCTATCCTGAACGAATGGGTGCCGCAGCGAGCCCCAGAGAGGCCAACACTGTCTAGTGCCTTCCCGGCACCCTCCAAAATTGAAATTTAGTAAGGGAAGACCCACCTTGGTGACAGAAAAACGGGCCATGGTGCGTGCCACACAGTGCAAGGAGATCCTGTAGGGCACCAACCGGACAGATGTCTGCCAAAGAACATCGTAGCAGTCTACTCCACTGCCTACGCCGTGCTGATTCGTTTTAGAGGAGCGTATCCCCAACTGAGCCCAATATTGTCCAGACAGACATCTTCGAGTTCCAGTGCCCTACAACTTGCATCCGCCTTAGACAGCATCTCAAGCTCACTGATGCGGAGCGCTCCAAAAAAGGCCACCGTTGTAGCCACATGAAATGGGCTGCCTCATATCTATCAAAACAGAGGCCAGGCCAGCCCCGGGCCAATCGGGTAAAAACCCCTGGGGAAATCGGGTGGCGGTTGTCTGGGCAATGCCCACGCTCCCGCACCCACCCCTCCAAAACATGTCTCACACGGAAGTCAGTGGTACTGTCCACACGACCTCCCACCTTGGCCATAAAAGCCAACGCCGACAGCCTAGATGCTATGGTGCGAGGTGCAAGGCCCTGGGCATGCAGGTAAACCATGAACCGCAGTACATGGATCACTGGGATCGGCCAGGTTCCTGGCAGCCGGAATTGGGGACAGAATGCTCTGAAGAAATGAATGCGTGGTGATACGCCTTACGCGTGCGTGGCGCTAGTGACAAGCCAATCGCCCGGTTCACCTCTCCTTACCAATGGTCCATATCTCGTCCGGGAGTGGCGAGGGAAATTCCTCCGCATCCGGGGCCAAGGCACGGAACCGGGAGATCTGCAGGCGGGACAAAGCGTCAGCAATATCATTATTGACCCCCGGGACACGCCTGGCCCAGAAGAGGACGTTGAGGCGCAGGCTGCACAACAGAAACTGGCGCACTAGGTCCATGACCCTGGGCGATGTGGAAGTCTGTGAGTTGACAATGTGGACAACGGCCGCATTGTCACACCAGAAATGGATGGCCAAGTTGGCCCACTCCTCGCCCCATAGCATCAAAGCCCCCAGGATAGGGAAAATTCCAGATACGTGAGACCACGCAGGCGACCCGTGCCTGCCCAGGCTGGTGGCCACCCACCATAGGCCCACTTCCAATTGAAGTACATCCCATAACCCAGGGATCCTGAGGCATCGGACTATATCTGAAAGCGAGGGGAAGCCAGGAGCTCAGACCTCCAAAATGACACCCCATTGAACTCCCTCAGGAACTGGAGCCAGACAAGCACGTCTGCCCTGATACCCCGGGTAAGTCTAACCCTATGGTGGAGCCTGGATAATCCTGCCATGGCGTCGCACAAGCGCCGAGCAAATGCCCTGCCCGGTGCGACGACCCTGCAAGCGAAATTGAGGTGACCATGTAGCACCTGCAGTTCCCTCAGTGATGCCATGCGCTTGGCCAGCAAGTCCGAGATAAGGGCCACTAGCCTCGACACCTTATCCCGCTGCAACCTAGAAGCCTGGGCTACTGTGTCAATCTCCACCCCCAGGAATACTAGCTGTGTAGATGGGCCCTCAGTCTTTTCGGGCGCTAAAGGGACACCAAGTTCCTCCATTAGCATCTAAAATGTGTTGAGGAGACGTGTGCACGTGTCCCAGCCCTGTTCAGCCCCGAATAAAATCATCCAGGGAATGGGCTACAGACCGGGACCCTGACCTGCGGACGAAAGCCCATTCTAGGAAGGTGGTGAAACGCTCGAATGCCGAGCCCGAAATGGAACAGCCAAAAGGCATGGCATCATCGAAATAATATGCTTCCCGGAACGGGGGTGCAGGGACAGGGCCAGCGACCCTGCCCGCATTAACCTCCTCAGCAATGCTGGCAGCAGCCACCTCCTCCCTTCCCCTGAGGCACAAAAGGTTGGGGGCATCTTGGGGGAACCTACCACCCATGAAAGGAATACGGAACCCCAGTCGAAAACCCCAAAGCAGGTAAACTGCATCTGCCCCCCTCGGGTACAATGCAAGGCAACGCTCCAACATGTCCACATTAATCGGGGAGGGAGCCTTTCGGTGAACCAGCTCCACCTGAGGCAGTCTTGCCAGCCCCCTGTCCGCCCCTCCCTCTGCCCTGCATCCCTCCAGGCCTGGGACATGCAGAGGCCGCATGGGGGCCAGCACAGGCGGGACACTCATGTCTGTATTTGCAATTCTTCCTATTGCAGGAACCATTGTACGAGAAAGTCCAGCACAGCAGGCGGGCTGGAACCCCCTGCCCCGCCACCTGGCGGGGGACCTGTGCTGGGGCCGCACGCTGGACCGCATGTCCACAATGGTATCTCTCCCCAGGCGCGAGGCACGTGGGAGTCATGTACAGAAGCCAAAGCCTCTGGCAGGGCTCATCCCACCTCATCTCAGGGTGCAGGGGAATCCGCATACGAAATTCCTCGTCATAAGCCAACCACGATGGGCCCGGGAAGTCAACCATCGCCCTATAGATGTTGTCCAAATACTGGACCATCGGAATCACCAAACCCGGCCGGGCCCTAAGGTATACCGCCATATATATGAGGTAGGCCGGCAACCAGTTGGCCCACGTACATGGTGGCTTGCGACGATGTGCCTGCTCCTTATCCTTCTCATCCTGCCCCCCCTCTCTTCCTTGGTGGGCTCTCTGTTGGGGAGGGAGAAGATATCCACATACTCCCCCCGCCAGATCTTCTCTTTGGTGGTCTGGGCCAAATGGTCTCCCAGTGGTAAGGAATACCCCGCTGTCGGCGAGGCCGACACAGGTACAGCAGAAACTGGGGGCATCTGGAAAGGGGCCTGGACTAACCCGGCCACCCCCAAAACATTCCCCACAGGGTAAGAAACACCCCCCACCATGGGGCCCTGGGTGGTAGTTGACGTCGCCGGGTGGGGCATCATCGGCTGGACCGCCGCACCACCCGCGCGAGGCCAAGGCCATTGAAAAGCCCCCCCCCCAACGTGGCCACGTGTGTAGGTGCACTAGCTTGGACCGCATACTCACATGCTTCACCCCCATGGGCCGCCCCCACCGGGGGTTCCAGCCCACTGGGGGCGTCGGAGCTCACGACCGCCGTGGAGCTCATCGACGGGGCCTGACCCACACCGGCCTGTTGGTTGGGGAGCTGCGAGGCAGTGGCCGAGGTCGTGCCACGCGCCTCAAGCAGCTCAACCCGTCCCGTTGCCTGCCGCTGCCCAGCAGACGACATATCGAACTGTACCCCAAAAGGGGCCCCAGGGTGGCTAGCCCGGGCCAGGGATACCTCAAGGGCCGCAACGCAGGCCAGTAGAGCCTCCACGCTGACATGGGGCAAAGGGCCAGCCGGCCCGCCCACTACAGGCATGGGTACAGGTCCCTGTACCCCGGGGCCCGAATAGGGCCACGACCCCAAACCCGGGCCCGGTAGGGCCGATGGAGCAACCTGCCAGGGAAGGGGACCACACCACCCCCCAAGGCTGGAAGCCCCCTGAGGCAAGCTTGTAGGAGGCTCACATTTCCATCCACAGCGCTGGGCAGGGAGCTCGGAGGGCATCGTAAGGAAGACTGATGTGGCCATCTCTGCTGCCTTGTCTGGACTTTCCTGCATGCGTGCCGTGTCTAGGGTGGTCCGGGGAATATTTCACATTAGTCATTGTCCTCTCCTTGCAGTGGAGGAAGGGCAAAATGGCTGTCTGGGCCCTGAAGCTGTCTGAGGAATTGTGACCTGGCCCCCAGCTTAAAAAGGTTGAGAACTCCTGCTATATTGTATACAAATCCTTGTTTATTACTATGCCACCTGAATCTTAACCTAGTTTGCCTGTCTGATTCTTGCAAAGAAAGAGCCTCCTCAAAGATTGTGGTATTTTGGAACCACAATTGGACATACCCTGGTAATGGCAACCTTTCTCATAAGAACATAAGAACATAAGAACAGCCTTGCTGGAACAGGCCACAGCCCATCCAGTCCAGCATTCTGTCTCACACAGTGGCTCACCATTTCCTTCAGGGTATTCCCAAGCAGATGCCTTCACCTGCTTAGGATTCCCTGGAAATGGCATTGAGAGATATCCTGCCTATCTCTCAAACCCGGAGGTTGTCCTTAAGTATCCATAATTATAGCCATTGATACTCTTGTCCTCCATGAACTTGTCTAATCCTTTCTTAAAGCTGTCAAGACTGACAGCTGTCACCACTTCTTCTGGCAGGGAGTTCCATAGACCAGTAATCCTCTGGGTGAAAAAGTACTTTCTCTTATTTGTTTGAGAACTAGTACCCAAAAGTTTCATGGAGTGCCCACTAGTTCTAGTGTTATGCGATAGAGAAAACAGTTTTTCCTTATCCACTTTGTCCACACTGTGCATGATTTTATAAACTTCAATCAGGTCACCTCTTAGACGTCGTCGTTCAAGAGTGAAGAGGCCCAACCGTTGCAGCCTCAGATGGTAAGGAAGGTGTTCCAGTCCCCTAATCATTCTGGTTGCCCTCTGCACTTTTTCCAGCTCCATAATATCCTTCTGGAGGTATGGCGACCAGAACTGTACACAGTATTCCAGATGGGGCCTCACCATAGATTTATAAAGAGGCAAAATGACACTTGCTGACTTATTTTCTATACCCTTCCTAATGATCCCTAGCATTGAGTTTGCTTTTTTCACTGCTGAGGTACACTGGGTTGACACCTTCATTGAGTTGTCCACCAGGACACCAAGGTCCCTTTCCTGGTTTGTCGCAGAGAGTTCAGACCCCATCAGTTTATAAATGTAATTGGGGTTCTTTGCCCCAACATGCATCACTCTGCACTTACTAATGTTGAAACTCATTTGCCACTGTTTTGCCCACTCCCCCAGTGTCAAGAGATCCCTCTGGAGCTCCTCACAATCTCTCACAGTTTTCACTACCCTGTATAATTTAGTGTCGTCAGCAAATTTGGCTACCTTGCTTTTTACTCCTACCTCTAGATCATTTATGAAGAGGTTGAAAAGCAGGGGTCCCAGTACTGAACCTTGGGGGACCCCACTCTTTACTTCCCTCCACTTGGAGAAGTGTCCATTTTGTGCTACCCTCTGTTTCCTGTCCCTTAGCCAGTTGCTGATCCAGAACAAGAACTGTCCCTTTATTCCATGACTGGTAAGTTTATTCAAGAGCCTTTGGTGTGGGACCTTGTCAAAAGCCTTCTGAAAGTCCAGATAAACAATGTCAACTGGATCCCCCTTATCCACATGCTTGTTGACACTCTCAAAAAATTCCAACAGATTACTGAGGCATGATTTGCCCTTGTAAAAGCCATGTTGGCTCTCCTTTAGCAGCGCCTTCTCTTCTATGTGCCTATTAATTCTATCTTTTAGGATGGTTTCCATCACTTTACCTGGGACACATGTCAAACTGACAGGTCGGTAATTCCCTGGATCACCCCTGGATCCTTTTTTGAAAATTGGTGTTACATTCGCTACCTTCCAGTCATCAGGCACAAAGCCTGATTTGAGGGAAAGATTATATATTTTGGCTAGGAGATCAGCAATTTCATCTTTAAGTTCCCTGAGAACTCGTGGATGGATGCCATCTGGTCCTGGTGATTTGTTAGTGTTTAGTTTAACAAGACATGCAAGGACCTCCTCCCTGGTTATTTCTATCTGGCTTAATTCTTCGGTTTCCCTCCCTACGAAGATAGGCTCTGTTTTGGGCATGTGGTCTCTGTCTTCTTCAGTGAATACTGAAGCAAAGAATTCATTGAGTCACATAAGGTCAGGTGAAAGGAACTGCAGAATGAACTCACCAAAAAGTGCCTTTATTTTGGTGGTTTCACATCTGGCCTAAACAGAAGAACTCTTGCTCAGCTGTTACAGATTTCTACTTGGGCCTGTTTATTTGACTCCTACTTGCTGCTTTTTATTAACCCCATCTGGACAGAGTGATGGAACTTAGGCTGAATATAAATTCCACTACCCAAAGCTATATTCATGGGTTGTCATAGCTTTCTGAAATGCAACTTCAACAAGCAATTGAGTATTTTGAAAATTAACATAGCAAATGTTTGACTTCAAGAGTGCCTTTGCGTGAAGAACAAAAAGAACACCCACGAAGAGTGCCACTTTTATTTATAACCTTGGCAATGCCTATCTAATGTATAATTTAACTATCCGGATAACAAAGGTGGACCATTGATTCCTTACCTCACTCACTGCATTTAGATCAGGTGAATGTACACTCATTTGTAGTGTGGTATTTTATTTATTTATTTATATTACATTACAATTTACAATTGTGGATTTATATGAAAAATAATTAAAATTCATTCAAAAAATATTTAAACAATCATACTATCCTTTGACTGGAAGCAAGCTACTTTCAATTACATTATTATGGCCATTTACTAGATATTTACTTGTTCATGTAGTAGGGTATAAGCTGCATGTACATAATTGCTGCATTGACTGTATTATGCCACATACACAGTCCTGTATATGCTGTAAGTAGCTCTATTTTACCTGATTATTTATTAGATCTTCCTAATTTGCTTCAGAGTCTATTACATTACATCCAGATGATACAGTCAGAATCTTTTTTTGGGGGGTGGGAGACACCAGGACAAGTGTCATTCATTTGGCAAGATGCAGTAATCCATTTTACAAGATGTGTTGTTTTTGCTCTAAATAGTTTTAGCCTAGCTGTTTCTGGTTTAATATTTGGAGCTTGAGAGGTGTGCAGAAAGTGGATTGATCTGGTGCCTCATTATGCTTTTTCATTTGTTAATTGCTGGCACCTCTCAGGTTACTACCCAAGGGAGTATGCAAGCCAAATAATAGACTTTTTCATTGGGAGTAAGATTCAGATACACAATAATAACTTTGCATGGTTGATTAAGAGCTACATCCACTTGTTTTGGTACATGCTGATTTATAATATATGTCAATTTTAAAGGAAATCAATCCTGACTGCTCCTTAGAAGGATAGATACTGAAACTGTAGCTCAAATACTTAGGCCACCAAATGAGAAGAGAGTATTCACTGGAGAATGCCCTGATTCTAGGAAATATTGAAGGAAAAAAGGAGAATAGGGTAGCCACTCATTCATTAGACATGCTAGGTTATTCTTCTGTTTTATACATTCGGGCAGCCATAGTTTATGTGTAAAACTAACTTTTTACACATCTGAGTTCTTATAAATGAATAAGATTATTGATAAATAAATTTTTTTGTCACCAAGATGTGTTCTCTGTTGTTGGGCTTTTTTAATTTGGGGGGGGGGGCATCGTTTTTGTTGCTATTTAAAATGTATTTAGTGCATTCATTATTTATGTCTAATTTTCTATTGTAAAGCATTTTTTAATATCTTCTAATCCTCCCAGAGTAAGAAAATATTCCAGAAGGGTTGGATACAAATTTCATAAATAAATAAAATAAATATGGCTGTAATTTAATCCAACTCAAGACATCTCATTTCTATATTTTAGCCTCTGCTTTCAGCAATCTTCCACCTATCCATCCAGATATTCATCTAGATATATCCTCTTGCTGTTTCATCTACATCTAGTCTTGTCCGTGTATAAAACAGAAGAAAAAACATAGAATGAAAGTGCGGCGCCAAAATGGCTGCCATGCTCTTTGCAGCCCCCCCCGGACTCAGACATCCGGGTGAGTTAGGGGGCGTGGCCACCCCTCTATAAAAGGGGTGGCCACTAGACAGCCAAGCTGCCATTTTAGAAATGCGACAGAGCGGAGAAGTTTTCTCTGCCGCGTTTCTTGCTTCTTCGCCCTTCGTACCTTTACCTTTGAACGGAGTTTGCTCCTCTTCATTCCTGCGGTACTCAGGGCACAGGAACTGATCCCTGGCCAGGGATCCATCGCTATCTTCTTCAGGAGCCATGGCTCCTAAGCGCAAGGCCCCGGCGGTCAAGCCGCGGCCGAGGGGAAGGGCTTTCCCGCCCCCTCCTTCTACTGGGGGGCAGCCATCAGGTCGGAGGACTCGGGCTGCACCCTCCCAGCTGGGCAGCGGGACGGCCTTGCCCACCGCTGCCAGTGGGGCTGAGCAGGCTTCCACTGGTCAGCCCAGCACAGGCCTCCAGGTTGGGCTGGCACAGGCTGGGTCCTCGGGGATCCCTGCCCCTGGACATCATTTTTTTGGTTCAGGACAGGGTGGCCCACTTGGACCTGGTGGCGGTTTCCACCCCACCATTCCTCCGGCCCCCCAGGGGCCGGAGTTTTGGGCATGGCCCTACTCAGGTCTTGGATCCCCATTCAGGTTTCCCGCCCAGCAATTGGCCACAGGGCCGTCCAGCCCATCCGGCCTGCCTTATACTGGGGGGTTGGAGACTGTTGATGTGCTTCTTGAACGTATTTCAGTGCTAGAGGCATCACTGGGCATTGCCCAACCACCTCCCGACGGGGGTTTAGCTGCTGCTTCGATTACGGCCCCTTCGTCGGTCCCGGCAGACACGTCGGCCATGACTCTCCAGTGGGCCGCCAACAGGGTCAAGCTGCTTGAGGCCATCAGGCCAGCCCAGGCTGGCACCTTGCAGCTCCCCGCATGTTCGGATTTGCCGGTGGGGAGCAGTCAGGTGTGGCCCCAGAGCTCGATGCCTGTCGCGAGCTCCGACGCCCGCCGTGGGCCGAAACCCCCAGTGGGGGCTGCTCACGGGGGTGTGACTAGTGAGTATCCACTTCAATTTAGTGCACCGACACTGTCCAGTCACACTTGGGGGGTACAGTGGCCATGGCCACGCCAGGTTACTGTGGGTGGGCAGTTGCTTCCACATTGCCCTGTTAATTCCTGGTTCCCAAATGGCCCCTCGATAGGGCCAGGGGTGTCCGCCCCCGGGGGTATGTCAAGCATCGCAGGGGCTATTCAGGGCCCGCTGCGCATACCCTTCATCCAACAGTCCCGACGGCGGATCTGCCAACGGCTGGTTATTCCTTGCCCCTGGGTGATCACCTTTCACAGGCTACTAGGGATAAGATTTGGCGAGGGGAGTACGTTGATATTTTCTCCCTCCTGAATCGTGAGCCCACTAAGGAAGAGAGGGAGGGACAGGATGACCGGGACAATTCCTTGTCCCGTCATTGCAAGCCACCACGTACCTGGGCCAATTGGTTGCCGGCATATCTCATATATGTGGCAGTATACCTCAGGGCCCGGCCTGATTTGGCCATTCTGATGGTCCAATACCTCGACAATATTTATAGGGCGATGGTTTATTTTCCTGGCCTGTCGTGGTTGGCTTACGATGAGGAATTTAGGATGAGGGTGGCCCTACATCCTGAGATGAGGTGGGATGAGCCCTGCCAGCAATTGTGGCTCTTGTATATGACTCCCACGCGTCCGGTGCCTGGTGATAGGTAGCATTGTGGCCATGCCGTGCAGCGGGCGGCTGCGACGCAGGTTCCCTGCCAGCCGGCGGGGCAGGGGGTTCCAGCCCGCCTGCTGTGTTGGAGCTTCTCAGCTAGCGGCGTGTGCAACAAGCGTCAGTGTCATTTCCGGCATGAGTGTCCCTCTTGCTCTGGCCCTCACGCTGCCTCCGCGTGCCCGCGGGCTGGTGGGTCACGAGGCAGAGGTAGGGGTGGGCAGGGGGCGGTCAGAGCTCCCTCTGATGGTGCTGGCCAAGCAAAAGGCCCCCTCCCCAATTAATATTCCCATGTTAGGACAATGGCTTTCCGCTTATCCTAGATGGGATGATGCAAGGTACCTGCTGGAAGGCTTCCAGTTTGGCTTTTGTATACCATTTAGGGGTGTTCGGGGACCGCAGGATGCCCCGAACTTACTTTCTCTAAAGGGCAATGAGGAGGTCGCTGCACAAAGCATAGCTAAGGAGTTGCAGGCTATGAGAGTTGCGGGGCCCTTTAATGAACCACCATTCCCTAACGTAAAGGTCTTTCCTTTGGGGCTAGTCCCGAAAAAGAACCCAGGTGAATTTCGCCTAATCCACCACCTTTCATACCCTGCGAGTTCCTCGGTCAATGATGCTATTCCTGATGACCTTTGCTCAGTCAGGTATACATCGTTTGATCAGGCCCTCCAGATGGTACGCCCCTGTGGTCCCGGGGCCCTCCTGGCAAAGTGTGATATCAAATCGTCATTCCGATTACTGCCAGTGCACCCCAAGGACTTTGAGCTGTTGGGTTTCCGTTTTAGGGGAAAATTCTATGTAGATAAGGCCATGCCTTTTGGCTGCTCTATTTCATGTTTGGCATTTGAATGATTTAGCACTTTCCTCCAATGGGCCTTTGTTAACAGGTCAGGGTCCCGGTCTGTAGCCCATTACCTCAATGACTTTTTGTTCGGGGGTGAACGGGGCTCAGACACGTGTACGCGTGTCCTTACTACATTTCAGGCCCTTATGCGGGAACTGGGTGTCCCCTTAGCGCCTGAAAAGACCGAGGGCCCAGCCACCAAGCTCACCTTTTTAGGCATCGAAATTGACACTGTCGCACAGGCATCCAGGTTACCCATGGACAAGATGGCTCAGATCTCTGCGGCGATTCGGGCACTGATTTCTAAACGTAAGGTGTCCCTTCGTGAGCTACAGGTACTTCACGGCCACCTCAACTTTGCCTGCAGGGTGGTCACACCGGGCAGAGCTTTCGCCAGGCGTCTGTGTGATGCTATGGCTGGCCTATTAAAATGCCATTACAGGGTCTGGCTCACTAGGGGTATACGGGTAGACCTATCGGTTTGGCTCACATTCCTCCAGGAATTTAACGGGGTCTCTTTTTGGAGGTCGGACCTTATGGTCTGCCCTAAATTTCAAGTACAGTCGGATGACTCCGGCTCTCTGGGTTATGGGATCTATTTCGAGGGGAGGTGGGCATATGGCCGAGGGCCTCACGCATGGCAGGGCACGGATCGTCTCTGCGATCTTACTTTCTTGGATTTTTTTTCCCATTTTGGGGGCACTAATGCTATGGGGCGATAAGTGGGCCAACTCAGTGGTCCATTTTTGGTGTGACAATGCTGCAGTGGTGCACATTGTTAACGCTCAGATGTCCAAATCCCCTAGGGTCATGGCATTGGTCCGTCAATTTGTCTTGAGAAGCCTACACCTTAATGTGCTGTTCAAGGCCAGACATGTACCAGGCATTAATAATGATGTTGCTGATGCTTTATCCCGCCTGCAGATCTCCTGGTTCCGAGCCTTGGCTCCAGAAGCAGAGAAATTCCCCTCGCCACTCCCGGCCGAGATTTGGACATTTGGCAAGGAGAGGTGAACCGGGTGATCGGCATGTCTTTGGCACCTCGCACGCGTAAGGCATATCAACATGCTTTCATACAATTTACAACCTTTTGTAGGCAACTACGGTTACCCGAAGTGTGGCCAATACCTGTGGACCAGATTTTACAATACATGGTTTATCTTCACGGTCATGGGCTGGCCCCCCGTACTATAGCCTCTAGGCTTTCGGCATTTGCATTTATGGCCAAGGTGCGGGGCTTCGCCGACTGCGTGAATGATTTCTGCATATGTCATGTTTTGGAAGGGTGGACACGTGAACGTGGCCGCCGCCAGGACACATGTCACCTGATTTCACCAGAGGTTCTTACCCACCTTGCACGAGGCTGGCATAACTTATGCTATGATAGGTATGAGGTGGCTCTTTTTCACGCAGCTACCACTGTAGCCTTCTTTGGAGCGTTCCGCATCAGTGAGTTGGTACCACTGTCTAAGGCGGATGCGTCTCGTAGGGCACTGGAACTCGACGATGTCTATGTTACACAAGAGTGGGCTCAGTTGAGGATACGGTCCTCAAAGGTTGATCAGCATGGCGTAGGCAGTGGAGTTAGACTGCTACGATGTTCCATTGAAGACATCTGTCCGGTTGGTGCCCTACATGAGTTTTTGGCAGTGCGTGGTATGCACCCTGGCCCATTTTTCTGCCAACAGGATGGGTCTCCCCTTACTAAATTCCAATTCTGGAGGGTGACCGGCATGGCACTTACCAGTGTGGGCCTCCCTGGGGCTCGTTACGGCACCCATTCATTTAGGCTAGGCGCTGCTTCTACTGCGGCTGCGTTTGGGTACTCTGAGGCTGATATACGCAGGATGGGTAGGTGGAGATCCATGCGCTTTGCATTGTACAAACGCCCCCTCCATGCATGAGTACCAGTTATGTCATTACTCCTTTTTTCCTTCTTTTACAGACCCTGTGTGTCCCCGCACACCGGTGGCAGTATGGCTGGTGGGCCACAGTTATGTGCACTGGACAGCGCAATATGCTGCGGCGACAGAGTGGGGACCCCATCTCGGGCTACGTGCAACCACAGGTTTGCGATGGTATGGTAAGCGCAGTATGAAATGGCGGGAACTGTTGCCATTCCTGTTTTCCATCAGGGATGCTGGACAGCCTGATGTCCTCATCCTGCATCTCGGTGGCAATGACCTTGCCCAGGTCACTGGCCTCTCCTTAAAGTTCACGATTTGCAGGGACCTAGCCTATTTGCATTATGTATGGCCATCCACGTGGCTGCTATGGTCGGACATGGTGCCGCAACATACTTACATAGGAGGCGTTGACCTTTGTGCCCTTGACCGCGCTCGCCGCTTGGTGAACAGGGCTGTTGCCCGGTTCCTGGCAGACAAGGGCTTGGGGACCGCCATCCGGCACCCTAGGATAGGCTTGCAGGATTATGATCTCTATGTGGGAGATGGGGTCCACTTGTCGGCTAGAGGAACCTCTTTCTTGAGGATATGCAAGCAGGCCTGGTGACCGAGCTGATGGTCTGGGGGGGGGGGGACGGTGAGTCATCATGGACGCCTCCCCGTGTGGCGGGTAGCACTGGTAAGGTAAATATTTATGACCCATAGGTATCCGGCAGGTTCGCAATTGACTGGCCAACACGTAGACAGGTACAGGGGAAATAGGTTTGGCCGGTCAAGGGCGAACCAGGCAAGGGGTGATGGCAGGAGCTTCACAGCCTGCATCACCTTGATATTTAACGGATACACGTCATAGGGTGGGGTCAGTAGATAGTTTATTGACTCCGGTCAACAATTTGTTTGTGTCAACAAACAAATTAATACAAATAGTTACATGTAGCCAATTGCCATTGGCATTTTGGGAGGAACCTTACCAGTGTTACTGCGGCCTGCTTGCCTTAAAGAATTACAATTGGATGATTACACCAATTGAAAGTTATAATTCGGACTAGGGCATTATTCAATAAAAGTGGCCCGATGGCTTTATCCTTATACCGGTGTCTGTGTCTTTCTTTGGGGGGGTGCGCCTGCAAAGCTGTTTCCCATTACCGACAAGTTCATTGTTAAAACTGTCACTTGATGTATTGAACTTGAAGTTTTCTAATCAATTAATCAATGACAGAAAAGCCCCAGGCTCTAGAATGTTAAAAATGATCAGGAAAACAATCTCCACATTCTCTTTATTAAGACAAATACTCTTTGAATTTACCCTTTAATATTCTAAATTAATAATGCATGCATGAGGGAAATGACATTTTAGTAGCTCCTTTTATCCAATCTTTGGATACAATTTAAATCTCATTCTAACAGATGAATATAATTCTTTTGTGTGTGTTTTTAGTTGTCATCACCATGGTAGTAGCATTTTGCAGACTATCATTACTGCTCATCCATCTTTCTTTCAAAAATAGCCAATTTTTTACCTGTCACTTGAGCAAGTCACTGGCATCTAAACTAAAGCTTAAACAAATTGGGATTGCCATTCTTTTTTCCCCTAACTCACATCAGAGACATTCAGCTCTTGAATTCCATAGCTAATCATCCCCAATTTATCATGAACTGTAGATTTAGCATAAAATGTTAGAAAATATCTTCCTGAAAGTAACGCATCCTGTATAAATAACAGAGAGTATCAGATCTAGCAAAGTGACAGTCAGAAAAATGAACGTTTTGGATGCTTATCAACTTGGATTTCAGTAATATTTTTTCCAGCAACAAGAACATTTATTTTTTGTTAACAGTGGATTTTGAACAACACATTGGGAATGAGCAAAAGTGAAACTGATTCCCTATTCTTGATTGATAGCAATTACACTTATATAAAGTAAAAGCTCACACAAAGAGCACCTCACTTAGAGACTAACATACTTAAAGAGCAGAATTTTCTCTTTATGGTCACCTCACTTAACAACTAAAACCAACCAAAAACTCGCTTAACAACTAAATTGCGATTCGCAATTCACACACACACACACCACCGCCAGAAGTTACAATTGGTAGCTTACAAACTCGCTTAAAGAGCAATCCCATGAAACACATTAGGCTCTTTAAGCGAGGTACCACTGCACAACGATATATATGATGGGAGGAATTCTTGTTTATTTAGCCTTTCTTAACATGACAAGAAACCTTTTCCAGGAGTTTAGAAACCTACAAAATTCCTCACCACCAGCAGATAATGATGCAAAGAAGTATTTTCTTTTAAAAATCTGTATACTTTATGCAAAATATCACTACTCTTCTTTTCCTTTGAGAACCAAAGTGCATAGCCTTTACTCATTTGCTAGTTGTTGATGTTGTTTATTAAACCTTTATTGTCATAAAAAGATGTAAAGAAAAGAATTAACAAAATATATAGTCATTCCAACCATTTCAACCAGAACTGACCATATCTTACACAACAGATTGTTAGGAAATAAAGTTGCCATATCTATTCAGTACTTTATCTATGAATTGGACAACAGTTTGTAAATTTTTGTTGGGAATATATCCCTTAAAAGGTTTAAAATAAATTCTTGGCAAAGAGAGTCATATACCATAAGTGCCAGTCAAATATTATATGTTGAATTCAATCAAGAGATCTAGAAGAGATCCTCTTGTTTTTAAAGTTATGTTTGTATCTTCAAAAAAGCAACTTTGAGACAAAGGAATTTACTCTGGCCAAAAAGGAAGCTCTTCTATGAGCAGGAATCATTAGGTTGTAAATACAATGTGCCATTTCAACCAAATAGGATTAAATGACTTATGTAATGGGTTAACATGTGAAAGGATGAGCAGGCCTAAAGTTTGGGTATTCCAGATCTGAAACACTTTGCTTAACAGTTATAAAGACTGCTTTTTCATCTATTAAAAGTAAATCATCAATGGCAATCCCAATTTATTTGATCTTATTTGTTGTACAGGTAAGCCAAGATAAAGGATAAGAATCATTTTAAGATGTGCTAACAGGCTTCTATATAACATTCTAAGTCAATATTTAATTGTTATCTAGTTATTGCTAATTATCTGTATTAATTTTTCTTCTTTTGTGTAATGATCAAACCCTGGACTGCCAAAATGAAGCCACTTTCTTTGTTTTGTCATTGCCAAAATGCAAGTCCTCATTGCATGTCTCTGGCAGCGATCGGCAGACCAGCAAATGGGCCGGACTCTGTGTTTCTCCACATTCACACTGTGTGTTGTTATACACCAGCATTCCCCACCTGAGCATGTCAGTCTTGCATTTAGAGACTCCAACCATCAGCCTATTTAGCGTCCTCCAGGTAATGTAGGGTAGATTGAAATTTTCAGCTATATCCACCTTTAATGATGTTCCTTTCGGAGTGAGCTCCTTCCTCCATCTTCTAAATTGCTTTTGCTCTTGTGTACCCTCAAGAATATTTGTTCTTGCCATAAAGCTCTTTCTGGATCTGAGCTGGTGGATTTGAGGTTCATATCCATTCAGAGGGTGTCAATGGTCATTCTCTTGCTTAGTTCTTTGAGCATCTGCTGCTACTTCTTGGCTGATCTTAGGTGGAGCAATACCAACAAGGGGGTATATCTTCTCAACTGGTGTAGGTTTAAGGCATCATGTCACTATCCGCATGGCTTCATTAACAGCAATGTCAACTTCTTTTGTGTGTGTGGATGTGTTCCATACTGGAGCAGCATACTCTGCTGCAGAGATGCTCAGGACCAAACCTGATGTGCACAGTGTGTGTGTTTGAGTTCCCCATTTACTGTATAGTTTGTCAGTTTCCTGATGATGTTGTTCCTTATACTAACTTTAGCTTTGATATTCAAGCAGTGCTGTTTAAAAGAGAGTGTCCATTATCACACTGAGTTATTTTGGTGTTGAACAGTGCTGTAATAATTTCCCTTGCCACATAAAATTCAACTTAACCCTTGTCTTTCGGTTTCAAAGGTGGAAACCACATACTTGAGTCTTGCTTGGATTAGGCTTCAAATGGTTGATGTTGTAATACTGTCCTAATTTTTCAAGTGCTCCAGTAGGTTTTCCAGCTACTTCAAAAGCTGAAGCAAAGATGTGGGGGACAAACGTGGAAAATAGAGTAATAACTGGAACTGTTTGTCTTGGCAAATAAGATTGATTTAATAACTTCTGCAAGCTTCTCAAAAAGTCTTTATAACACAAAGATCTGAACTCCTTTCGATAACAGGAATTTTCAGTTATTTCTACAGGGATCTAAATAAACAATTTAACGATATTTACCAACAGATATATACAAGGATATATACATATATACATATATACATATATACACGATCTTGGAATAAAGGTTTACAACATTACCTGGAGTGTCTTATTAAAGTCCAATTCGTTGTTATTTATTTATTATATCGTGTCCGAGACCTCACCCTAGTTTTTATTTTGCGGGAAGTCACCCCCACATAACCTAACCCACAAGAACATATCAATAGATAGATACATCCAGAACTGTTACAGTTTGAAAATTGTTTTAAATATAAAGTATAACATGCAGATATGAGGAGATGGTACAACTTGCTATATCAAAGTATTTCTCAATGGTGGAATTCTGTTTAGCTCTTAAGAACAGTCCATACGGCAGGTTATATTTTAAATGGTACGGATGAAATGAATTGAAGTCCAGGTAGGCGTTTCTGTCAGTTGTTTTTCTATATAGCCTGATCAAAACTCTCTGATCCTTTGAAACATACGTACTTACATCCAAAAAAGGTATTGATTCTGCCCCAATATTATGAGTAAATTTTAGATTGTTATTAAGACTATTTACCCAAGACAAAATTGAGGTGCTATGCTCAAATCATCAACAATGAAATAAAGATCATCTAAAAATTGTTTGTAGGTGATAATATGATGAGAAAAAGGGTTATTCCCCAAGTTTAAAATAAATTTACTTTCAAACCAAATCATATACAGGTTGGCCAGGGATGGCGCTACCGAGCTCCCCATGGCCACTCCTTTTGTTTGTAAATAAAATAATTTACCATACCTAAAAAAGTTGTGATCCAAAACTAAATCAAGATGTTCCAAGATGTTCCAACAAAAAGTGTGTGTGTGGGGGGGTGCAGTTCGATACGGGTCTCTAAATGTTGATGTACTATCTCTTTAATGTCATCCAATGCCTGGACGTCCATAGTGATAAAGCCTTCTCCCCTAGGCACGTACACCCCTTCTACTTGGGTAATAAAATCTGTTGTATTTTTAATATATGAGGCAGTGTTCAAAGTGAACGGACTAAGGTAGTAATTCAAAAATCGAGATGTAGGTTCAAGAGCGGAACCGATCGAGGAGACGATAGGTCTCCCTGGCGTAAGGCCATCAGCGGATCGGTCCTTGTGAATTTTGGGGAGTAAGTGGAATACAGGCACTTTTGGATTGTTGTTATACAGAAAGTCATGGGCTGATTCTGAAATATAACCCATGGCTACGCCTTCAAACAAAACATTTTTAAGGAGATTTAAAATCCTAACTGTAGGATCATGATTTAACTCCTTATAAAACTCCTTATTCAATAATTGTTTTTGGACTTCACCTTCATATTCATTAATGTCCATGATAACAATGCCCCCTCCCTTATCTGCTTTTTTGACTATGATATCAGGGTCCACAGCTAACTCTTCCAGCAATTTAATATTGCCGAGGGATAGATTGTTACCCCATTTATTCTTCTGTTTTTCACTGATCTCCAAATCCCGTAGCACAAGCCGGTAAATACGTCTATTGATGGGTCATTGGAAGGTGGGGAAAAAGTCGACTTAGGTTTGAACTAGTCTGGTTGGCCCAATTCCTTACCCTGAAAGAAGCTTTTTAAGCGGAGCAAACATATTAGTTTAAACACATCTATCCTAGCAGCAAAAGGGTTATATTTTGGTGTTGGAACAAACCCGAAACCCAGTGAAAGCAGTTCAATAGTTCTGGGAGGAAAAGACTTACTAGATAGGTTAAAAACTAGGTCTTCCTCTTGCGTGAGGCTTTTCTTGGAAAAAAAGTAGTACGTGGTTGCGATCCAGCTGAGGCCGATGAGGCTGCTAATTGTGTGAGTGGTGCTCTGCGGGTAGGCGCAGTAGAGTCCTCATCATTGGACGTCGAGGGACAATCTGTGTCGGAGGACTCCCCATCTGTTGATACTAGGGGGTCCTGCCAAGAAACCCTCCGCCCTTTATTGATGAATTTCCTCCCTTGAAAGCGCCATCTGTAAACTCTCGCTGTAGTGTAATCTGTAGTGTCTCTCTCAAATTTTTTGTTTTTAAACTCTGTAAGAGATTCTTGAAAGGCATCCAGCTTCGCCTTTAATTCACCAAAATCAGGTGGTGAACTGGTAGAGTTAGAGGCCACAGAGGATTTTAGGGCATCTATTTCCTCTGTGAGAGAGTCAATCTGTTTGTTAGAATAGTCAATGATTAGCAAAATTAGATCAAAGGAGCATTTGTCCATAATGGCCACCCATTTATCGCAGAAGCTTTTGTTGTCATTGAATAACATCGGTCCTTTCTGGATTCGCAAACCTCGGGGTATGCGGGACATTTTATGGTAGTCAGCCAAAAAGGCAGAGTGGAGTAAAAATCTCAATTTCGTTTTTTCCAGTACCTCAATTGTGGCCAAATCATCAATATTTGAACCCAAAGGTTCTCTATAGGAAACAATGTTCTGTAGTATCCTGTCCCTGTCCGCTGAAGAAAAAGCGAAGCCAAGATCGGAAGCCATATCCCAAAAGCTGAAGCAAAGATGTGGGGGACAAATGTGGAAACTAGAGTAATAACTGGAACTGTTTGTCTTGGCAAATAAGATTAATTTAATAATTTCTGCAAGCTTCTCAAAAAAGTCTTTATAACACAAAGATCCGAACTCCTTTCAATAACAGGAATTTTCAGGTATTTCCTCAGGGATCTAAATAAACAATTTAACAATATTTACCAACAGATATATACAAGGATATATACATATATACATGATCTTGGAATAAAGGTTTACAACATTACCTGGAGTGTCTTACTAAAGTCCAACTCGTTGTTATTTATTTATTATATCACGTCCTAGACCTCACCCATTTATTCTTATGGTGTCGACGGATGTTAACCAAACTAGTCAGAGTTCATATTTAAGGATACTGAACTTACACAGCTGATTAAGGACAGGAATGATAGGAAACAAGTAAAATCAATTTCTTGATTGAGCCCAAATGGGTACAAGGTGTTGAACCGATGGATGAAATAACTCTCCCTCTGTCTTAAAGCAATATCTAAGTTAGTGCAGTGAAATGATTGTTGTTTATAAATCTCAAGTACTACAAATTTGAAATCTTGGTCGTTGTGGTTTGCTTCAATGAAGTGGCTGACAAGCGGTGCAGACAGGTTCTTATTGCGAATTTTAGATCTGTGTTCCCCCACCCTAGTACGTATGTTTCAAAGGAGCAGAGAGTTTTGGTCAGGCTAGATAGAAAAACAACTGACAGAAATGCCTACCTGGACTTCAATTCATTTCATCCATACCATTTAAAATATAACCTGCCGTATGGACTGTTCTTAAGAGCTAAACGGAATTCCACCATTGAGAAATACTTTGATATAGCAAGTTGTACCATCTCCTCATATCTGCATGTTAAAGGCTACCCGGACAAAATCATTGAGGAAAACCTAGCCAAAGCAAGAGCTGTACCCCGGGATACAATGTGGTCATTGTACATACACATTGTGCCCTAGCCTGCCAGACTAAAACAGTCTCGATGCATAGAAGCAGTTATACTTTATATTTAAAACAATTTTCAAACTGTAACAGTTCCGGATGTATCTATCTATTGATATGTTCTTGTGGGTTAGGTTATGTGGTGGTGACTTCCCGCAAAATAAAAACTAGGGTGGGGGAACACAGATCTAAAATTCGCAATAAGAACCTGTCTGCACCGCTTGTCAGCCACTTCATTGAAGCCAACCACAATGACCAAGATTTCAAATTTGTAGTACTTGAGAGTTATATACAACAACCATTTCACCGCACTAACTTAGATATTGCTTTAAGACAGAGGGAGAGTTATTTCATCCATCGGTTCAACACCTTGTACCCATTTGGGCTCAATCAAGAAATTGATTTTACTTGTTTCCTATTATTATTATTATTATTATTATTATTATTATTATTATTATTATTATTATTGGATTTATACCCCACTCCACTCAAGCACAAGGTCGACTCAAAGCGGTTACAACAATCAATACACATACAATTACAATATCATAATAATACATCTAATCATAAACAAAATAAATAATCAAAAATCCACAATAATACAAAAGGCACAACATCAAAATATCATTAATCAATAGTTACAAAATTTAGATAAAATGTATAAAAGACAACAATCAAATATCAAAAGCAATGCAGAACAAAAGGGGCGGAGAGGCAGGGAGGCAGCGTCTGCGGAATGTCCTTTATGCCTGGAAGGGGGCTGGAGCAGGTGTTTCTCATTTCCCCCCCAGTTTGCCAAACTGGGAGGATGGCTCCAAGACTCAGCGTCCCACCTTTGAATCCTCCAAGCAGGCAGGCTCAAGGAGGTGGAGAGGCAGGGAGGCAGCATCTGCGGATGGTCCTTTATGCCCGGAAGGGGGCTGGAACAGGTGTTTCTCATTCCCCCCCAGTTTGCCAAACTGGGAGGATGGCTCCAAGGCTCAGCGTCCCACCTTTGAATCCTCCAAGCAGGCAGGCTCAAGGAGGTGGAGAGGCAGGGAAGCAGCATCTGCGGAAGGTCCTTTATGCCCTGAAGGAGGCTGGAGCAGGTGTTTCTCATTCCCCCCCAGTTTGCCAAACTGGGAGGATGGCTCCAAGCCTCAGCGTCCCATCTTCGAATCCTCTGAGCAGCCAAGCTCAAGGAGGTGGAGAGGCAGGGAGGCAGCATCTGCGGAAGGTCCTTTATGCCCGGAAGGGGGCTGGAACAGGTGTTTCTCATCCCCCCCCCCCAGTTTGCCAAACTGGGAGGATGGCTCCAAGGCTCAGCGTCCCACCTTTGAATCCTCCAAGCAGGCAGGCTCAAGGAGGTGGAGAGGCAGGGAAGCAGCATCTGCGGAAGGTCCTTTATGCCCCCAAGGAGGCTGGAGCAGGTGTTTCTCATTCCCCCCCCAGTTTGCCAAACTGGGAGGATGGCTCCAAGCCTCAGCGTCCCATCTTCAAATCCTCTGAGCAGCCAAGCTCAAGGAGGTGGAGAGGCAGGGAGGCAGCATCTGCGGAAGGTCCTTTATGCCCTGCAGGGGGCTGGAACAGGTGTTTCTCATCCCCCCCCCCAGTTTGCCAAACTGGGAGGATGGCTCCAAGGCTCAGCGTCCCACCTTCGAATCCTCCAAGCAGGCAAGCTCAAGGAGGTGGAGAGGCAGTCCTTAATCAGCTGTGTAAGTTCAGTATCCTTAAATATGAACTCTGACTAGTTTGGTTAACATCCGTCGACACCATAAGAATAAATGGGTGGGTCTAGGACGCGATATCATAAATAAATTACAATGAGTTGGACTTTAATAAGACACTCCAGGTAATGTTGTAAACCTTTATTCCAAGATTGTGTATATATGTATATACGTATATATCCTTGTATATATCTGTTGGTAAATATTGTTAAATTGTTTATTTAGATCCCTGAGGAAATAACTGAAAATTCCTGTTATCGAAAGGAGTTCAGATCTTTGTGTTATAAAGACTTTTTGAGAAGCTTGCAGAAATTATTAAATCAATCTTATTTGCCAAGACAAACAGTTCCAGTTATTACTCTAGTTTCCAGCTACCTCATCAAAGCTTGACCGTTGAAAGGCCATTATTGTGTTGTCCACATAGATGAAGTTTTGTATTGTCAGGAACAAATGTATGAATGTTGCAAATAATCCACCCAGTACTTCAAATTCTTAAATAAAATTCACAATCCATCCCATTTAACTTGCATAATTTTGAACAAAAGTTGGTAGTTTTGCATTAAAAAATTTCATTGTTGATAAAATAATTTTAACCAAAAAAAACCTCATCTATTTGAGAATCGAAGATGGGGAGAATAATGTTACAGTTACTTCTCCTTGCTTGTGAAGTTGAGATAAGCAAGGGTTTACTTCCATACTCCTGATGTAAATCTCAAAATAGAAAAGGGATAAAATAATTTATTTTTCAAAGATCATTTCAAGTTCATAGATCTCACTGCAAAAGAAATCTACTAACTGAGCAACTACAGAAGGAACCAGAAAAAATGATGTTTTCCTGTCATACACAGAACATTATGAGAAATAAAACTGCAAAAACAGCAATAAACCTTCCCATGCCATGATGACTATCTGGCTAAGCTACAGTTCTTTTTTGTTGTTCAGTCACACAGTCAATTCCAATCCTTTGCGACCCCATGGACCATTGCCCTCCAGGCACCCCTGACCTCCACCATTCTCCTCAACCCACCCAGCTCTGTGCCCATTGCATCAACAATACCATCTAGCCATCTTATTTTCTGCCGCCCCTTCTTCTTTTGCCCTCAAACTTTCCCAGAATCAAGACTTTCTCAAGTAAATCCCCTATTCTCATTTGATGTCCAAAGTTGTTTGTGTAGATAAAAAAAAACCTCATTCAGGAGTCAAAACATTCCTAATATTCACATTTTTTTTTCATTTTCAGAATTCATGATGGAAAAATGTGCCCAAAAATATAAAAAGATATTATTATTATTATTATTATTATTATTATTATTATTATTATTATTATTATTATTATTATTATTATTATTATTATTATTAATAATAATAATAATAATAATAATAATAATAATAATAATAATAATAATAATAATAATAATAATAATAATAATAATAATAATAATAATAATAATAATAATAATAATAATAATACATGGTCAAAAACTCACATATTGGGAAAGTTGGGAATTGAATGGTTAGCCCTTCATGGTGTCACTGTATTCCTGCCAAAGGACCTTGTACTACATTGGTTTCCCCATGTATTTTAGAACCCTTTACAAACCATATAAACAGATACAATAGGTTCCAATGGCTGACATTTTCTGGTCTATCTAGATTTGTGAACTCACGTACAACAGTATGACTCAGAGTGTGGTATAAAGAAGTTTAGCCCTGTTATTTTTCCTCAGACATTTTGGAGAAGGGGTGCACTTTAAAAAATTGTACTTCATACATCTGTAAGTCTAGACAATTTGGCAGATTATTAATCAAAACAGGGATAGATGGGACACAGATCGAAACATTTCAAGCTACAGAAACTGAATCTGTCAAAACTCTGATGTGTCTATGACAATAAATATGGGAAACAAAATGGTGGCCCACAGGCAGGTATTGTTCAAAATATGTGCATTCCAATCCGCAAGAAAAGAGATGCCAAGAGCACTATAGCACTATTTGTTCTAATTTCCCATGCAAGCAAAGAAATGCTCAGTGATGATATCAGATGGATTGAAACAATTCATGTTGTATGATTTACAGAAAACATTGTCAGGCATTGAGTTAAAAGCAGCAGTGGGGAAAAAAAGAAAATGAAAAATGGATTGTTTTTGCTTTATTTTCTTTATTTGCTCATTTAGCAAAGTAGGCAAATTTTGGGGTACAACAAACTGTTCCTGCATTTTTAATTGACAATGTTTTGAAATGAGCATTAAACATTTTCATTTTTATCTTGAGGGATTGTGCTTGGTAATATAAATCACTATGCTGGTCTGCTTCCCCAAATAACAATAGGGCTATTATCTTACTATTGCTGCTGTTATGTGCTGTCAATTCAGAAATCACATAGCAGCCTTAATACATAAGTGAAGTATTTAAGAAGTGGTTATACTAGTTCTACCTGACAATTTCCCTGTGAGTTTCCATGACAGATTCAGGAAATTAAATCCTGGTCTCCTGAATCCTAGTCCATCCGTTACTCTAGCCCATGGGTGCCCAAACTTTTCAGATTGTGCGCCAGTCACCTGGTTGAGCATGCCAGTCATGTTTTTCCTCCCATCCAGAAGTGGAAGTAAAATGTGCATGTGCATGCACAGAACGAATCCATGCATGTGTATAACACTGCCATAAATGACCCATGGCTGTTGTAAATTAGTAGTGCTTCACATGTGTTGCGGGCTAGATTAATTGGCATCATGGGCCGGATGCAGCCTGTGGACCGTAGTTTGGGCACCCCTGTTCCAGCAACTACATTTTATTGGTTCCCCACTATTGTAGCTACAGTTATATTATTATCCAATATTCACAATCTGTTCTGTGATATATTGCAGTGATACTGTGTCTAGAGAAAGGGGCAAAAGATGCATGTTGAGCTAGCAGTATAACCAGTTTTATACTTAAGTATTTCTGTGCAACTGATTATATAAGGGCATGCAATATTTCTGCATGGATTTTTTCTTCTTAAAAAATGATGCTTTAATTAGTTCTCTCAAATAATGGCATCTAGTCTCACCAAGGTAACCCTGATAATAAAGAATACAGAATTATAAATGGTTGTAGAGCATCAAGCAATACACAGTGAAAATTTATGCTTTGAATGTAATCTTGGGTGCAAGCCAGGAAATAAAAGCATTCAGTTTATAAGCTAATGGAGTTTTAAGATCAAACAATTAAACTGTTTCCTCCATCTAATATGCAGAAGACATTTGATTTATAATTGTTAGTCTGCCTCACTTCTGACTGCCAAAGTGAAAAGACTGTTAGGAATCCTTCAAAAGTTTAATGGTTTCTAAGTGAACTACTAAGATATTCCTACTAACTATATCAATCATTGTACTAACCAGAGTTTGATGCTTCCTCACATTAAAGATACCTGAAGTACTGTATTCAGTTTCTGTGGATCTTCATATGATTGACTTGATCTGTAGCTTTTCCTGAGCTAACATATTAATATCCTTTGAATTTTGCAGTTGTCCTATTTATTTGTTTTATTTTATTTTAAAGTACAAAACTAGCTGCAGTATGGGGGTGGAAATGGGAAGGACAGACATTCGCTCTGGTTGGCTGGACGTCTGTCCATCCAACCAGAGCAGACTGGAGAGGCTCTCTGATTGTACCATCAGCTAGAGGGGCTCATCTCACTAGCACAAGGAGGAGGGCATTCTCCATGTCTGCACCAGCCCTCTGGAACCTCCTGCCAACAGAGTTACATCTCCAGTTGGAATTGCTGCCCTTCAGAAAAGAACTCAAAATCTGGCTGGCCGGACAAGTATGGGGTGCAGGTGGAACGGTAACCTCCGTTGGGTGGTTAGTATACTGGAAAACTCCTTCTCCTTTGGTCCTTTCGGTCCCTGCACCCTTTTTCAGGGGGTGGGTAGTTTTAATCAGTTTTTAACTGTGTTGTTTTATCTATGATTGTGAACCACCCTGAGTCAGCCTCGGCCGAGTGGAATGGGCGGTGTAGAAATCAAACTAATAGATAAATAAATAAAATAAAATAGGCAAAAATCCCAGCTACCCACTTTTGATCCTCATATATCCACTTCATGTAGAAAAAAGTCATTCCTGAAGCATCTCAAATAGAAAAAGGTATCTTTACTTACAATAATGATGTTCAATTACATTCAAAATAATAAAAGAATAAAGAAAGTTTGCAGTCTGTTAATCAGGTGGAAGAGACATGCCTCCATGCAGCTGCTTGTACAGAAGATTGGGAGTAAGGAGAGAGAGAACAGGGAGAGAGAGAGAGAGAGAGGAAGCAGGATGAGCAGGAAGAGAAGCAGGGCAAGCTAGATTTGTGAAAAATAACATTGCTAAATTGGTAGTGGAAAAGGAAAATTTCTTTAGTCCTAAAGGCCCTCCTCATACAAGTAGCCAGAGTTAATCACTTGCAAGATTGTCATTCCGACAGAAAATGTGCTTGCAGATGCATACTTCATGGGGAAAATTAAACATGGCCAATTTCCTATTGGCAGGTTATAGACCAGAACTTCAATCCCAGATTTGAGGTGGGCTCTCACTATCATGGTCTCAAGATATTTCACCCTCCCTATCCTTCGCCTTCTGATTGCTATTTGGGATCAGACCTTAAACTAGGCTTGGGGATGATAAGAAGGAATCTCTGATTGCATCTCTTCTAATAATCATATTCACCATTTTCAAAAAAAATGACAAAGCCTTTCTTGTAGCATGGAGAAAGGGACCTATTTTCCCCCCATGATTCTGACTTCTCTATATTGGCTGTCTTTGAGCCTGTTAAGGATGCTGCTCACAAACAAAGGCTAAGAGCAAGCACTAGCTGCTGAGTTGTGTTTCCTTGCCTCAGGGAGACCAATAACATTGGTTATTTGAATAGGACAGCCTGCTGTGACACACCTTGTGACACCCCCTGCCCAAGACATTTATCCAGCCAATCAATGTTGCCTTTCAACAGTTTAGTATATGAAAACCAAGACACAGGACACAGCCTTGGGCTGGGTTAACTCAGGTTTATTGCATCGTGGGCAGAGGGAACATGAGGTAATGGCGGATCGATAGCTCTTTATATACTGCAGTAATACATTTGAACGTGGTGCCATAGTAGCCCATTGGCTACTGCCTGCGTGACGTCATTGCGAGTCACGCCCTTCTTGTCCAGGTGTAGGTGGTGGCGGGAAAGCTTCCCGCGCTGTTGCCTTTGATGAGTTCTGACCAATAGAGCTTGGACGCTCGCTGCTGCCAGCTGGTGGTCATTAGCTCGCGTCCTCATGCAGGGTTCATATGATACCGCTGAAGGTTACATTGTTGCTATAGGCAAGGTTACATTGGTTCAGATACATTGTAATCCATGTGGAAGGTAAAACCCTTAGAACACAACATCCCTCCCCCCTAGGACGAGACAACGTCTCGAGCCCATGCTCCTAGACACTCCCCCCCCTAGGAGACAAAATCTCTTAGCCAAGATGGCTTGTTTCGAACACGCTGGGGTCTCGATGCGGGCTGCCTCTCCCCGGGTTTGCTACCTTCTCTTTGTCCCCTGGTTTCCTGTCCTGTAATTTGAGAGGGAGACTCGTTAGTGCCTTGCCG
Organism: Bradypodion ventrale; assembly: GCA_035047345.1. Classification (NCBI taxonomy): domain Eukaryota; kingdom Metazoa; phylum Chordata; class Lepidosauria; order Squamata; family Chamaeleonidae; genus Bradypodion; species Bradypodion ventrale. Next base: position 305,707,976 of record JAWDJE010000003.1, on the reverse strand, counting down.
CGGCTCCGCGGCGTTGTTGGGAGGTGTGCTCTTACTTAGGGGGGAACCGGGGGCACTGGGGGCTAACGAAAAACCCCTCTTCTCGCTTGGATGGGTGGGGGAACACTCCTGAAAACCCCCCCGGTTTGCTAAATCAAAACCAAAATTCCATTCGGGGGCAGCGGTCGCGAACTCTTCTCCCCCTTCCCCGGCCTCTGATGGAACTTGTCTATCAAAAGGATATGATTCGGGGCCGCTGCTTCTTCCTTCCCCCCTTGCTTGGGACTGTTGTCCGCTGCTGTCTCCCCCTTGGGTTAAGCGGGTGGGGGAGAACCCTAACGCTGAATCTTGATGGCTATCCTCACTGACTGGCCCACTTACACGGTGCCTCAGTTGGTCTGCGTGCCTCCTCCAGAGGAGACCGGTGTGGGTTTCGACCCGGTACGACACTGGCCCCGTCTGCTCTACAACCGTCCCCGGCACCCAGGCTGGCCCCGCGCTGGCATAGTTCCTGCAATGAACAGGGTCGCCGGCGGCGAAACCTTTCGAGACTGCCAGCCCCACGTTTTTTCCTTTATCTTCAATTCTTGTGGGGTCCAGCCTGGACAGGAGTGTAGTCAGTTTTCGCCGCATCAATAGCTCTGCCGGCGAGTAACCTGACGCTAAGGGGGTCACCCTATACGCTAATAAGAACTGACATACTTGGTGATTCAGGTCCCCGGGGCCCATGCGCCGAAGCGCGTCCTTTGTTGTACGCACCAACCGTTCCACTTGGCCATTCGTGGCCGGGTGAAACGGCGCGGACGTGACATGCCGAATGGCATTCGCCTCCATGAATGCCCCGAACTCTGCGGAGGTGAAGCAACTCGCGTTATCGCTGACTAAAGTGTCGGGTAAACCGAACGTTGAAAAGACTCTCCGAAGTTGGTTAATTGTAGTGGCGGAGGACGTGCTCTTTACCGGAATGACCTCCAGCCACTTTGTGAATGCATCCACCACCAGGAGAAACATGGTTCCTCGGAAAGGGCCAGCGAAATCTACGTGCACTCTGGACCATGGCCCCCTCGCTGTGTCCCATTCCCTATGCGGGAGGCGGGCCGCCTCTGGTCGGGACCCCTGGCACGCCTCACAAGTGCCGACCATGTGCTCAATGTCCTCGTCCAGCTGTGGCCACCAAAAGTAACTGCGGGCCAGCGCTTTTGAGCGGACGATGCCCGGGTGGCTGACGTGCAGCAGCTTGAGAACTCTCGGCCGCATGGGTGTTGGGACCACCACCCGTTGGCCCCACAACAGGCACCCCCTTTCTAGGGACAACTCTAGCTTCTTCCGAAAGAATGGGTCGAATTCCTTGCTTGGGGACGATGCTGGCCACCCTTTCTGCACCCATGAGCTAACTTTCCCCAGTGTTCTGTCCTTGCCTGTCGCCCTCGCTATATCGGCTGGTACTATTGGGGGTTCGTCTAAAACTTCGATTAGCAACACCTGGCGGTCTCTTCCTATTCTGGCTTTTTGGTCGTCCGACAAGGGCAAAGGGGATCTCGAAAGTGCATCAGCATGGCTGATCTCTTTTCCGGGCCGGTACTCCAACTCGTGTTGGTATGCGTTAAGAAAAATGGCCCATCGCAACATTCTCGGGGATAGTATCTGCGGCGTGGGCTTGCCTGCCGTGAAAATCCCTAACAGGGGCTTGTGATCCGTCACGATTTTGAACGGGCGGCCATACAGAAAATCGTGAAACTTTTTGGTCCCCGCTACTATTGCTAATGCCTCCCTGTCGGTTTGTGCGTAATTTCGCTCTGCTTGAGACAGGGACCTTGAATAAAACGCAACTGGGGCTTCCCGACCGTCATCCAACACGTGGCAAAGCACCGCCCCCACCCCCACCGGTGATGCATCACAGACTAAGACCACCGGCCGTTTGGGGTCGAAGTGCGTAAGGATTGCGTCCGATGTTAAAAGTTGCTTTAGTTCGTTGAACGCCTTCTCGTGCTCGTCACCCCACATCCATGTCTCCTCCTTTTTAAGTAACCGATGAAGCGGTTCGGCCACGGAGGCTTTCCGCGGAAGGAATGTATGGTAAAAATTGAGGAGCCCCAGGAATGACTGTAGTTCGGTTTTGGATGTGGGGCGAGGGGCCTTCTTAATGGCTTCTACTTTGGATTTGGATGGCTTAATACCCTCGGGTGTGATCCGAAACCCTAAAAATTCGACCTCGGTTTCGAAAAAAACACATTTGTCCTTCCTCAGTCTCAGCCCCGCTTTCTCGAACACAGTTAGCACTTTATCCAATCTCTTTGCCAGTTCGGCCTCACTCCCCCCTGTTATCAATACGTCATCAAAATAAGGTAACACCCCCTCCAGCCCCTTCAGGAGGCGTTCCACAAGCGACTGAAAAAGACCGGGTGCCGAGTTCACACCGAACTGTAAACGCGACACCTGGAACGCTCCTTTGTGTGTGACTATCGTTTGTGCCGCGGCCGTGGCGGGAGTTACGGGGAGTTGTTGATAGGCTTGTGCCAGGTCGAGCTTAGCGAAACACTTTCCCCCATTTAGCCTGGCCAAAAGGTGGCTGACCACTGGCACCGGATATGCATTAGGGCGAATCGCCTTGTTAATTGTACACTTATAATCAGCGCAAATGCGCACCTCCCCGTTAGCCTTCAGAGCTGTTACAATTGGAGTTTCCCACTCCGCGGAATCAACAGGAATAAGAATCCCCGGGCCCACCAATTTGTCCAGTTCCGCCTCTATTTTGTCCTTTAGTGCGAAAGGCACCCTGCGCGGTTTGAGTCTTATCGGGCGGACCTCCGGGTCTAGGTCGAAGGCTACGGGGGGTCCCTTGAATTTTCCAAGTCCCTTTTCAAAAACGGCGGGGTGCGCATCGCACACCGCTTGTATTGGATCCACCCCCACTGAATGTACTCCCCCTATGAACAGGCCCAAAGGCTGAAACCACTGTGTTCCTAGGAGGCTACAACTTCCCCCCTTGAGGACAACTAGGGGCAGTTCCGCAGAATGTCTCCTGAACTTAACCTGAAATTTCCCGACCCCCAACACCGGAATGCTGTTTCCCTGTACATCACGTAGCGTGGACCTCAAAGTTTTAAGTTTGGGCCGCACGTGGGGGTCGATTTTCAAGAACTCTTTCTGGGGAATGATGGAATAGGAGGACCCCGAGTCAATTTCCATCCTGATAGGGGCCCCTTGTACTAGTACCTCAACGAAGTAATGGGACTGTCCCGCGGACACGCTGAACACTGGGGCGTCGTCCTCGCTGCCGTCCGAGACGCGGCCCACGCCGTCCTGCTTCTTCGTGGTCTGGGCGCCATCTTTGGACCTCGCTGGACGGTCCGGCCTGGTCGAACGGTCTGATGACTGCCTCCGGCCCTCCTTTCGTTTTCTGCATGCCCTGGCGATGTGCCCCCGCCGGCCGCAGGTGTAACATTCGGCCTTTCTAAATGGGCACCTCGCGCGCTCGTGGGCCGCTCCGCAGCCATCGCAGCGGCGCCCCCCTTTTCGGACCTTCTGGACTTCCTCGCCGTCGCTGCCTTCCGAGGACGATTTTGAGGCCCGTCGAGTTGCGTGCACCGATTTTTCCGCTTTGCCGGCTCTGGGTCGCCACTCACGCCACTGGTGCATCTCGTCCACACCGGCATTCGTGGACTCTGCGGCTTCTGCGGCCTCAATGACCTCTGCCAGCGTGGGTGGCGGCTCCTTGTTCATCAAACTGCGCTGCACCTCCTTGTCTTTCAGGCCGCACAGCACGCCGTCCCTGAGGGCCATTTCTTGGATATTGTCCCATTTGCAGGGGACGGCGGCTACCCTCATGGCGGCCACGAATGCCTCAACCGACTCGTCCGGCGCTTGGACTCGCCTCCAAAACGCGCTCCGAGCGGGAAACATCGCCCTCGCGGGTCGGAAACGCTCCCGTAGCAGCTTCATGATGTCGGCCGCCTTGAATTCGCTCACCTTCTTCGGAGTGATAATGCCCACCAGTGTCCGCTTGGTGTCCATCCCGAGCATTCTGGTGAGGATGGCCCTCTTCGTCTCCTCATCGTCTTCCTTGACTTTGAGCTCCACCAGTGCCGCATGGAAATCCATCTCAAACAGCTCCCAGTCTTGCGGTTTGGTGATGTTGAACCCGCCCTGCGCTCTGGCTGCTCCTTGGGGATCCATTTATCCCACCTTCGTCGCCAATTTAGTATATGAAAACCAAGACACAGGACACAGCCTTGGGCTGGGTTAACTCAGGTTTATTGCATCGTGGGCAGAGGGAACATGAGGTAATGGCGGATCGATAGCTCTTTATATACTGCAGTAATACATTTGAACGTGGTGCCATAGTAGCCCATTGGCTACTGCCTGCGTGACGTCATTGCGAGTCACGCCCTTCTTGTCCAGGTGTAGGTGGTGGCGGGAAAGCTTCCCGCGCTGTTGCCTTTGATGAGTTCTGACCAATAGAGCTTGGACGCTCGCTGCTGCCAGCTGGTGGTCATTAGCTCGCGTCCTCATGCAGGGTTCATATGATACCGCTGAAGGTTACATTGTTGCTATAGGCAAGGTTACATTGGTTCAGATACATTGTAATCCATGTGGAAGGTAAAACCCTTAGAACACAACAAACAGCCACTGGCAAGACTCCAAATCTCCACTTCACATGACCTGGAACAAACAGTCATCATTATCAGTCTATGCTGTGACAATCATCCCCTCACTACAGCTGTGCAAAAAGACTCTGTGTCACTAGAGCAGAGAGAAACTTCAGGACAAATAATATAGTTGTTGGTTACATACAACAGGAGAGATTTGTGGATTGAAAGGAACAAAGTATCCTGTCAGCACATCTGAAAGAGAGAATGAGTGCGGCTTAAATGTTTTTCTTCCTGTATTGCCCTCCTCTCTTTTCTAGCTAAGAAACCATCTTACAGAATCTATTGAGATGAAGGCACCACTAGCCTCCCATAGACATTCCAATAAATTGCATGTAGGAGTCATGACAGAAATATAGCATAGATACAGCCTTTAAACTATAAAAGTAAATCAATATAACCCTATATACAAGAAGGAATGCTGGAGGTGTAAGGAAGAACATGGGATGTACCCACATTCATGGTGGGAATGCAAACCTGTTAAGAAAACATGGGGAAATTTTTTAAATGAAATTAATCAAATATTATCTACAAAATTAGAAATATGTCCCAGTATCACACTACTAATGGATTTAGGAAGCATTAATGTACCAAAAAATAAAAGGGAAATGATCATAACAATGATGACATCTTTGCATCATACCCAGCCTAGATTTGGGAAAAGAAGAATTTAAAGAAATCAGAGGTTCAACGTTTAAAATGTAGAAAACAACAATTTCTAGATCATCAGCAGAGCCAGTTTTTTGTCCTATCTAGTTAATTTAACTTTTTCTGATATCACTGCCTACAGTCTCACCAATGTCAATCATCTTACCACTTGTAGGCAGGACCATGCTGACTTGACCGGATACTGGGATGAGTCACCACACACCTGTACTTATAAATTATAACTTAAAGGGCTACATCACCTTGGCAGTTTCTGCTTCTGCTTCAGCTCCTCTCACTAGGCTTCCCTCCGCCTTGTGGGAGAAAGTCCGAAGCATTTCAGCAGCAGCAGGGAGATAATAATAATAAGGCTTGGATTGGGGGGGAAACAACAACACAAGATTATTTTTATCTCTGTGCCACTGCAGAAGTGCTTCAGACTTTCTGCCACAGGGCGGTGGGGAGCCCAGTGAGAGGAGCTGAAGTGGGAGCGGAAACTGTTGAGGTGGCATGGCCATTTAAGTCATAAGTTACTAGCATTGGTGCCCAGGCTTCACCCTGGGAATGGGGGGGAGGGTCCGTTCCTCTCACCTGGTGCTGGCATTACCTTAGAAGGCTGGGTGCGGTGGTGGGGATTAGCAATGGGTTCTTCCACTGAGTTTTTATTATGGACTTGCACACCCTGCCAGGGTCATCTGAGTGACCGGGTTTGCGTCCACCCCTCCCCAGCGCCGGGCAATGCACCATGGCCGCCTCTGGCGGCCTTGGCTCATCTGCCAGGCACACACCCTCTGGCACAACCGGGGTGCTAGGAGGGGGAAGCAGAGGATGTTGTGGGCAGCAGGGCTGAGGTGGCACCTATGGCAGCACATCAGCTGGGCATGTTGCATGGCGGCAAGGTGGAGGCTGGCTCTGGCGGCAATTTGTTCTTTGGTGCTCACTGGCCAGGAATCAGTTTTGGGTATGTTTGGGTGCTTGGTTGTGACGTGTGCATGCTTGCACATGCATGCGCACCAGCAGTTGTGTCGGGCGCCCATTAGTGACATCATTGAGGCACGTGCCAGCATCTGGCGCCGGGTTGCCAGCGTTGCTGTTGTGATCATCTCCGGTGGTGCTAGCACCCCACCTGAGGCATCCTTACCCCCCTCATTGAATGTTAGGATGTGGAAGGTAGGTCTGGGGAAGCTGGCGAGGGGGATAGGTTGCGAGGAAGGGAAATGCACGCAGGAGGTGGCCGCCTTCAGCCAGGCAGGGTTTGTGGGTTGTTGTTTTTACATTTTTGTTGCTCCAAGTCCCTGACCTCTGGCTGGTTCTTCTCTGGTGGTGCTGGGATTTCGGCTGTCATGGATGGTGGGGGGTGCATTGTGCTGGTGCACGCATGTGCACCAGCACAATTGATGCTTTTCAGGCACCCGGTTGTGATGTCAGCATGCTGGCGTGTGCTGCCACACCATTGGTGCTATTGCAGTCCTTCCCGGTGGAGCTGGCATCCCACCTGTGGCATCTGGACCCCCTCTTTCAGTGATGGGACGTGCAAGGTAGGACCAGGTGCATTTTCAGGGGGGTGGGTCATGGGGGGGCGGGAACATATCCAGGACATACTAACGTACTTCTTTGCTTTATATATATAGATAAGTAGGGGTGCATGGCAACTCGTCCCGGTATCTTGGCAGGCCAGCATGGGCCTGCTTGTGGGAACTATCCTAACCAACTAGTCTGACTTTGAGCTGGCTGACCAAACTCAGGCTGGTTGAGGCTATGTCCTATCTAAACCCCTCCTAACTCAGGAGAAGAGGGACTTCAAGTGACCTAAGAGTAAAGAAGAACTAGGGGGAAAATTAAAAACCACAAGCCCAGCAAAATCACCATGGAAACTCTCAACCAATCAGCAGCCAGCAGCCAGCTCAAAGGCTTAAGTCAGGCCCTAAGGGCACTTGTGCTGGAACAAGGGATTTATACTATATCCAACCCATCTCAGTCTTTCTTAACTTGGAGTTGGGATCATACCTGTCAACTATCCCATTTTACCCGGGAAAACCCCTTATTTTTACCGCTCTTCCCGCCCCCTCCTGTTTTATTAATTTCACCGTAATATCCCTTATTTTTTAACAAAATCTTGACTGGAGCCCTCACAGGTGAAGCTGCAGTATGTTTTCCAGCCACCAAAGGTTGCTGTGTGGCTTTTCGCTTGTGGAAGGGGAAAGAGAGAAGGCAGTGGGGACGTTCTGTAGTTTCTCTTTCTCCTTTCCTGCCACATGGCTTCAAAGCAGCGTGCAGCATGAAGCCTGTAGTGCCATCTCCTGTTTTTTTATACCTTCATGCAGGCAATGCATCACAGCCCTTCTTCAAATGGACGCCCACACGTGTGCCTGCATCTCTGCCACTCTTCCTGGCGGTCTCCGCATTTTGATTTTTTCCCTGCCACAAGAGCAGGTTTCTGATTGGCGAGGGGTGTGCTTGTGTCAGAGGGGTTGTGACGTGCAGATTGGCGGGGTGAGGCAGAAAGGCCTGGGCCGCAGCTCCGGCAGCAACAGGCGGTCCTTGCCTTCCTAGAGAGAGCAGCTGAGAAAGAGGGAGCCGTGACGCAGGGAGGGCTCCTTCGTGTGGTGTTCATTTGAAAAAAAAATGGCCTCAACATGGCGGCGGCCATGAGTGGGTCTGAGGAGGGCGAGGTGGCCGTAGGAAGCAAGGTGAAACCCAAGAGCTGCGAGGCTGGAGGAGGCTTAGCGGCGGGGGCAGGAGGCAACGGCGATGACAGCAAGGATGAGGAGGACGTCTATGAGGTGGAGAAGATCTTGGACATGAAGATCAAAGATGTGAGTTCTGGAGGGAGGGAGGGAGGGAGAGGCTGGTCTTTTGCGTGTGTGGGGGGGGGCATTAGACCACAAGGGATTCTGTTTTATACTATGTAAAGGTTTCCCTTGCTCAAAAGCCAGTCATATCCGACTCTAGGGTTCAGTGCTCATCTCTGTTTCGAAGTCAAAGAGCCAGCGCTGTCTGCTTCTGCAGACATTTCCCTGGTCATGTGGCAGGCATGACTAGATACCAGAGCGTGCACGGAATGCTGTTTACCTTCCCCACCGAAGTGGTTCCTATTTATCTACTTGCAATTTCTTGCTTTCGAACTGCTAGGATGGCAGGAGCTGGGACAAAGACGAGAGCTCATTCTGTCCTGCAGTACTCGGGAATCGAACTGCTGACCTTCTGCCTCCCAGTCAGCATCTTAGCCACTTAAGCCACTGAGTAAACAAGAAAGAAAACAAAACAAAAGTCCCCCAAGAAGATGGGGAAAGGGTTCTTTGGCCCACACAGCTTTGTGCCCATTGCATCTACAATACCATCTAGCCATCTTATTTTTGGCCACCCCCTTCTTTTGTTCTCCACCTTTCCCAGCATCAAGGCCTTCTCAAGTGAATCCTCTCTTCTCATTTGATGTCCAAAGTACTTTAGCATCATCTTTACTATTTGACCTTTAATGAGCAGTCATGGTTGATTTCTTCTAGGATCGACCTATTTCTAACACCACATTTCAAAGGCATCTATTTTTCTGTGCTCAGCTTTCCTAATGGTCCAGCTCTCACACCCATACATTACCACCGGGAATACCATTGCTTTGACTATGCAATTTTTTGTTTGCAAGGTGATGCCTCTACTTTTAACTATGTTCCCCAGTTTCCTCATAGCTTGTTTCCCAAGCATCAGTCACCTTTTTATTTCACGGCTGCAATCACCATCTGCAGAGATCTTTGATCCTAAGAAAGTAAAATCTGCCAGTCGTATCCAACTCTAGGGTACAGTGCTCGTCTCCATTTACAGCCAAAGACCCAGTGCTGTCTGTGTTTGCAGACATTTTCATGGCCATGTGGCAGGCATGACTATATTTGGCTATATTTGGCTATGCCCACAGATTTGGCCACACCCACAGAGGGGTGTGGCCAAAATTTCCCTTATTTTCAAATCCAAAACTTGACAGGTATGGTTAGGATTGTGCCCTATGTATACTATTAAGATACCACAACATTCACCTAATGAAATCAAGCCATGCTCTGACATTGTTAATCCTTAAAATGCCACAATAATTTTTGTTGGTTCTGCTTCCACATATTTTAAATACCTAATTATTTGACCAATATTTGAATTACATGTTATTCATGTCCTGTAAAATCTATTCTGTTTACAGGAAGGAGGTAAAATAGGAAGGAAAACAATGTTAATAACTGCCCAAATGTTAGCCTCTATATTGGACCTTCCAGCTACTGGAAGCATGCAGTAGAAAGAGAATCATTTGAGTGGTGAGTATTAAGCACTTCATGGCATGCTATAAATTTCAGATGTAAGCATGTTATATAGGGTTGCACAAATCATACTTTGAAAGTCAGTTTCATTTGTGCCATGTCTGCTGTAATAGACCAAAAACAATTCAAGCATGCTAAGTTTCCATTTTCTCGGGAGTCAGAGATTATTCAGTTGAAGGAAGAGAAGCTTCTGATAGCATTTGATATATAGCATTAAGAACTGTCCCAAGCAACTCTTCCACCAGAAGAAATTCTTCTATAATCCTTGCTCTTTCAGCACTGTGGAGGGTTCCCTAGTTATTTCCTTTTCATTTTACTTCCTTTATTAGATGCTGAAAGTTCCATACACATTAGTTTGTACTTTAAATATAGGAACAGAGGAAGCTACTTTAGATCATCTTGCTCAACAGAGTTGAAGCTCCCAGAGTTTAATATGTATCTGGAGATGCCATGGAGTAGACTTTCAATCTTCTAAATGTATGTACTTGTCCTATAAGTACACTATGGCCTTCCTCGAAAGCATATAATGGTTATTTATAAAGAAATCATCTTTCCTGATATGCTCGTAGAGCTTGGTATAACTTTATTATTATGTGTCACAAAGTTATTTCTAACATATGGAGATACTTGGTTTAATGACTTCCCGAGGGCCATGCCACTGACAGCCCTGCTCATGTCTTATAAACTAAAAGCCATTGCTTTCTTTATCCATCTCATTTTAAGCCCTTTCCCCTGATTTCCAGATTTCCTAGCATTATTGGTCAGATTCCTGTTAATGTCTGGGATGGGACTGCACAGGATTGGATTATTCAGTTCTACTTTCTGATGTTTTTAAAATAACCCTCCTTCCCTTCACACCAGATAAATTAAGAAGTTGATAGATAGATAGATAGATAGATAGATAGATAGATTGATTGATTGATTGATTGATTGATTGATTGATTGATTGATTGATTGATTGATTGATTGATAATATGTATGATGGGGAGAAAATGGCGTAGAAACCAGCAAAGCATGCCAGGGAGTTTGCCAAGAGAACCCTATTGACCAAAGCAAAGGCAAAACAAAGGGACAAATCAGAGGAAACAGGAAGGATGCTCAGCACACTAGATGGACAGAAAAGGATGCGCAAGAAAGGGGGAGGAGAAATACAATGTTGTAAGGAACAATATTGCATAGGGACATGGAATGTAAGATCTATGAACCAAGGAAAGCTGGAAGTGGTAAAAAAGGAAATGGAAAGAATAAGTATTGACATCTTGGGAATCAGTGAGCTAAAATGGACAGGTATGGGCGAATTCAGTTCTGGAAACCATCATATCTACTACTGTGGACAATAAAACCTCAGAAGAAACGGAGTGGCCATAATTGTAAATAAAAGAGTGAGAAAAGCAGTAATGGGATACAATCTCAAAAATGATAGAATGATGTCAGTCAGACTACAAGGCAAACCATTTAATATCACTGTAATCCAAATATATGCACCAACCACTAGTGCAGATGAAGCCACAGTAGACCAGTTCTATGAGGACCTACAACATCTTATAGAACAGACACCAAGAAACGATGTCCACATTATCTTAGGAGACTGGAATGCAAAAGTAGGAAATCAAATAGTGGATGGAATAACAGGCAAGTTTGGTCTGGGAACACAAAACGAAGCAGGGCAAAGACTGATAGAGTTCTGCCAAGATAACACACTAGTCATAGCAAACACCCTTTTTCAGCAACACAAGAAGAGACTCTACACATGGACATCACCAGATGGCCAACATCGAAACCAAATTGACTACATACTCTGCAGCCAAAGATGGAGAACCTCCATACATTCAGCAAAAACAAGACCTGGAGCGGACTGTGGCTCAGATCACAATCTACTGATCGCAAAATTCAGGCTTAGACTGAAGAAAATAGGGAAAACTAATAGGCCGGATAGATATGATCTAGACAACATACCAAAGGAATACACGGTGGAGGTGAGGAACAGATTCAATGGTATGGACCAGATAGACAGAGTACCAGAAGAATTATGGACAGAGATGAGAGACATTATGCAGGAGGCAGCAAGGAAAACTATACCAAAAGAAAAGAAGCGCAAAAAAGAAAAGTGGTTGTCAGAGGAGGCTCTTAAAATAGCAAAGGAAAGAAGGAACGCAGAAGGCAAAGGAGAAAGGAAAAAATACAATCACTTAAATAAAGAATTTCAAAGAAAAGCAAGGAGAGATAAGGAAAGCTACCTAAATGAACAGTGCAAAGAAATAGAGGAAAACAACTCAAGAGGCAGGACTAGAGATCGCATTTAAAAAATTGGGGAAGTCAAGGGAACGTTCAAAGCAAAAATGACCACAATAAAAGACAAAGATGGCAAAGAGTTAGAGGATGAAGAAGAGATAAAGAAAAGATGGAAAGAGTACACAGAGGAACTTTACAAAAAAGACCTAAACACCCCGGATAGTAACTATGAGGGGGAAATTGAACTTGAACCAGACATCCTAGAGAGTGAAGTCAGAAAGGCCCTAAAAAGCACAGCAAATAACAAAGCCAGTGGAGATGATGGTATTCCAGTTGAATTCTTCAAAGCCCTAAAAGATGATGGAATCAAGCTACTACATTCTATATGCCAGCAGATTTGGAAAACGAAACAGTGGCCACAGGATTGGAAAAGATCAGTATACGTCCCAATCCCCAAAAAGGACAATGCCAAAGAATGTTCAAATTATCGAACAATTGCGCTCATCCCACAAGCTAGCAAAGTGATGCGCAAGATAATACAGGATAGACTGCAGCAGCATGTAGAAAGAGAACTACCAGAGGTGCAGGCTGGGTTCAGAAGAGGCAGGGGGACCAGAGACCACATTGCCAACATACGTTGGATCATGGAGAAAACAAAGGAATACCAAAAACAAGCTTACTTCTGCTTCATTGACTACACCAAGGCCTTTGATTGTGTGGACCACAACAAAATGTGGCAAGTAATTAGAGATGGGAATACCAGAACACCTCATATGTCTCATGAGAAATCTGTACATGAGTCAAGAAGCAACAGTTAGGACAGAGTAGGGAATGACGGAGTGGTTTGGAATAGGAAAAGGAGTGAGACAAGGCTGCATTCTGTCACCCTGCTTATTCAACATACACAGAGCACATAATGCGCAATGCAGGGATGGAGGAATCACAATATGGGATCAAAAATTGCTGGGAGAAACATCAACAATTTGAGATATGCAGATGATACCACCTTAGTGGCAGAAAGTGAGGAAGACCTAAAGAAGCTCCTGATTATGTTGAAAGAAGAGAATGCAAAAGCTGGCCTGAGACTCAATATCAAGAAAACCAAGATAATGGCAACAGGCCATATCAGTCCCTGGAAAATAGATGGGGAAGAAGTAGAATCAGTAACAGATTTTACTTTCTTAGGAACCAAGATCTCTGCAGATGGAGATTGCAGCCATGAAATAAAAAGGCAACTGATTCTTGGGAGACAAGCTATGAAAAACCTGGGGAACATAGTGAAAAGTGGAGATATCTCACTGCAAACAAAGGTCCGCATAGTCAAAGCAATGGTATTTCCAGTAGTAATGTATGGCTGTGAGAGCTGGACCATTAGAAAGGCTGAGCGAAGAAAAATAGATGCCTTTGAGATGTGGTGCTGGAGGAGAGTTTTGAGAGTGCCCTGGACAGCGAGGAGAACAAATATTAGAAGAGATTAGCCCTGAGTGCTCCTTAGAAGGACAAATAACAAAGATGAATTTAAAGTGTTTTGGACATCAAATGAGAAGAGAGGATTCACTTGAGAAGGCCTTGATGCTGGGGAAGGTGGAGGGCAAAAGAAGAAGGGGATGGCCAAAGATGAGATGGCTAGTTGGTATTAATTTTAATTTAATTTAATTTTCACGCTTATATACCGCTCACTCAGGCGAACCCGACTCAGTTTACATAGCGGACAATAATACAAAATATAGTAACATAACATACAATAAATACAGCAAAAAATCAATCACCAAAAGTACAATTACAAATCTCTGTCCACAAAAATTACAGATATATATATATATATATATATACTACAATATGCACTACATGTGCACTATAATACAGTTTCTAACAATACATCAAATAAGGTACAATACAATAAAATCCTAAACATCAGTTAATCACATCAAAGAGTACACAATATAAAAAAAATTCAAAACGTCAAATAACAATATAAAAATATACCCAGCACAGCCCTTTTAGTCCTTCCAGAAGGGGGGTGGGTGGGACAAAAGCGTGAACAAGTCCTGGAGCTCCAAGCCGACCAGCCTCCTCGCCTCCACCGAGGCCCAGACCATGGCAAGTCCAGCCGCCCGCCGTGGCTGGCCCCAAGTCCTAGCCAACAATAAGAAGATGGTAGCGAGGCATCCCGGGGGGCCAGCCAGGACAACCCGCAGCATCTCCCACCTGCCTCCACTCCCGGGAGCAGGTGGTGTGGGCTCCCGGGCGAGACAGGGAGTCCCTCTCCGCGACGGCAGCATCTCCCCTTTTTCTGCTATCTGGGCGGGCCGGCCCAGAGAGCGAAGTCAGCTGTGGGGGGGGGTGGCTCTCCCACCTGTCCCCACTCCCAGGAGCCGGTGGCATGGGCTCCCGGGCGAGACAGGGAGTCCCTCTCCGCGACAGCAGCATCTCCCCTTTTTCTGCTCTTTGGGCGGGCCGGCCCAGAGAGCGAAGTCAGCTCTGTGTGTGTGTGTGGGGGTGGCTCTCCCACCTGTCTCCACTCCCGGGAGCCGGTGGCATGGGCTCCCGGGCGAGACAGGGAGTCCCTCTCCGCGACGGCAGCATCTCCCCTTTTTCTGCTCTCTGGGCGGGCCGGCCCAGAGAGCGAAGTCAGCTGTGTGTGTGTGTGGGGGTGGCTCTCCCACCTGTCTCCACTCCCGGGAGCCGGTGGCATGGGCTCCCGGGCGAGACAGGGAGTCCCTCTCCGCGACGGCAGCATCTCCCCTTTTTCTGCTCTCTGGGCGGGCCGGCCCAGAGAGCGAAGTCAGCTGTGTGTGTGTGTGGGGGTGGCTCTCCCACCTGTCTCCACTCCCGGGAGCCGGTGGCATGGGCTCCCGGGCAAGACAGGGAGTCCCTCTCCGCGATGGCGGCATCTCCCCTTTTTCTGCTCTCTGGGCCCCACGGGGCTGTGTGGACTAAGGAAGATGGTGGAGGACAGGGGTGCCTGGAGAGCGATGGTCCATGGGGTCGCAAAGAGTTGGAATCGACTGTGTGACTGAACAACAAAAAGGTAAAGATCACCATTGCTCAAATGCCAGTCATATCCAACTCTAGGGCGCAGTGCTCATTTCTGTTTACAGCTAAAGTTAGTTGAACATATATGAATTTTGAACGTAAATTTAAAAACTAGACATTCAAAGCCCTGAATTTGAGTGAACAAATGTGTCAGAACTGCTCTTTCCCAAGTTTGATGGTTCCAAGTCTCAAGATTTTTCAATAGGATATAGTATATATGTGAATTTTGGAAATCTGCACTTCAACGAAATTTTTTGTCTATCCCTAGAGGACTTGCTCTTCCTATCAAAATTGCAAAAAAACTTGACTGAGGTAATAGATGCCTTCTGTTTTCAAGTTTTGCTGTGTTTTTCAACTGGACATGGCCTCATGCAGCACAGAAGCTACTGAGAAGTGAACTGCAGGCTTCTACCAGAGCCCCAACTCATGAGATAATAATTTCTTTTATATGACTTTTAAAAATCAAACAGTAGCCTCTCTCCTGAAGGGAAACCTGCCAGTAATAATTTTGGTTTTGTCTACACTGACCACTTGAGACTGGGACTGTTTGCCATGATTCCTATGTCTAGACACCATTTTTGTCCTCCATTAGTTGGGAAGTGAGGGACATGGCTGCTACTGCCGCACAAGCTACTACAGATCGATCAGTGGTTGGTGGCTACAGCAGCCATTTCTCTATTGGTGGGTAAAGTGTTTTCCCCACCAGCTGAGAAGTGGCTGCTACTGTTATGCTCTATTTTATACCATCCATGGGCATTACTCTAGATCATATTTTGGCATTTAAATCACACCTCTTAAAAACCACAGCAAAAATTAGAATGAGTAACAACATCATACAGAAATTATGTGGCACAACTTGGAAATCCTCAGCCACTACTTTAAGAACTTCTGCATCAAGTCTAGTTTACTCCGAAGCAGAATACTGCACTCCCTTTTAGTTAAATAGCACCCCTGTAAGCAAGGTTGATGTGCAGCTTAATAACACCATGTGTATTATATCCGGAGCAATTAGGTCCACACCTACTTACTGGCTTCCAGCATTAAGTAACATTCCTCTGCCTGAACTTTGCAGGAAAAAATGCTATTTTAAGAGAATACTGGAAAATAGTTCAGAATCCAGAACTACCAGTAAATTCTGATATATTAGGCCTGAATATTAACAGAATCTGCTCAAGACATCCACCTTTATCCACTGCCACTCTCGGAGGCAATGAAGAGTTCAACCTGCAGGATGCATGGAGAAGAGAATGGTTAGGAAAAGGGCCATACCAGTGCCAGAATGTCCACTGTGTAACTGAAACACCACCTGGTTTTGATCAACCTCACAAGATATGAGCTAGCTTTAAAAGAATACATGTGGAGCACGGTAGATGTGTGGACTTTTTGCAGAAATGGGGGAAACTACCATCACAAGCATCTGAGTGTGGGGTGCCACAACAGATTGTGTAATATATTATACAACAATGTAGCCTTAGAGCATATGTCGGCAATAGAGAAGATATTTTAAGGGCAATTCCTGGTGCAATCGATTATATAAAATGTTTAGATGCATGTTTATAAATTAATGCTTAAATTTATATATAGTTTATATATATTTTCTTTCTCGTCATATGTTGACTCGATGTGTCAATATATGCTAAATAAAAAATAAATTATTCCATCGCTAGCATTCATATTCACTAGGGGTTCCATAAAATGCAGTAGAGTAACAGGTTGAAACTCTGTTGAGGTCTCAAATAGGTGAATTAGGGGAGCTTGGCCCAATAATATGTGTTCATGATTGGACCAATACACCCTATTCCACCTGTAAGCTGCTTCAAATAGCATGTTTTATGCCAATGCAGACAGCCTCTTAGAAAAATGTACTACAGGATATTATTGCTCTGTCATAATTGAATGCCTTCACACCACTTCTTGCATATGTTTAGTTTATTTGAACATTCACTTCAAACTTGGAGTAGATAAAAAATTATATCATCATCATCATCACAGGTTTATTTGTACCCCGCTTCCCTCAGCCCGAAAGCGACCCGAAGTGGGAAACAACAATAGCAAAAGCAATACAATAGGCACACAAGTACAAATAACAATACAGTAATACAAAAAGTAAATAAATACTGGTAGGATACATGGCTATGTAGTCCCCACTGTGTATTGTATTGGATCGCAGTCTGTTTCTTTAAGAGCCTCTCTGTGCTCTGCCCCAGCTGAACCGAGAGAGTGTCTCAGCAGTTTTGCTACTATAAAGGAAATGTACTCTGAGCATTCTCTTGGGAATATTCTCCAGGGAAATATTCTCCAAGGGCTATAGTCTCTTCAAGGGCTATACTGCTATGCTGCTACACTGCTGGAAGCTATGGTAAGCTTTAGAACTATGAGCTTTAAGCCTGGATACTGAATGACTACAATGATACTGCTAAGAGCTTCTAAGGACTGAACTCTGTTTGCCTCATGCTTGCAACTGAATAACTAAGACTGCATATTGCAACTGGAAGGAAACTCCTCTGTGCATCTGCCCAGAGGTAATCTCGGTAAATACTGTTCATTTGGACATTTGCTATCTCTTATGGACTGCTGCCAACTTTACTGAGAGCTGCTTATCTCAGTCTTGTGGTTTTGCTTCTCCTGTGTTTTTCCACTGAAAAGTAAAGCTGTTTTCTTTTCCTTATACAACCTGCTTGTCTGTGTGGAAATCTCTCCCAGCTGTTGCTGCGTACACAGCTAGCCGCTTTGCTCTGTTAAACACAGCCAATCCTCATTGGGGTACCCCCAGTACCCCAACATCCTATCAAATATAATATCAACAATACATATCAAAAGTATCAATACCCTCATTGGGGTACCCCCAGTACCCCAACATCCTATCAAATACAATATCAACAATACATATCAAAAGTATCAATACCCAGCAAAACAGAAAGAAACCTCTTTGTTGTTTGTTGTTCTTTGATAAATTAAAATGAAGGAAGTGAAATAGACAATGCTATCTCCAAACTCTTGCAAAG
Source organism: Bradypodion ventrale (assembly GCA_035047345.1). NCBI lineage: Eukaryota > Metazoa > Chordata > Lepidosauria > Squamata > Chamaeleonidae > Bradypodion > Bradypodion ventrale. The sequence continues at coordinate 305,690,135 of JAWDJE010000003.1, read as the reverse complement.
CAAATAATAACAGATCTATTTGAAAGCTAAAGATTCCTTAACACACTGAAGTTTAGTACAAGGAAACATTTTTATCTGTCTTTACTTTCCTCTACACATTGAGCTTGAGGATTAAGTAGGACAGGATATTTAAATCAGACACATGTTGATAACAAACTTAAAACCATCACATGTCATATTGGGCAAAGCTCTTTAACACCACCTACTGATTGAGTCAAACAGTCTCAATATGTCTAAAATATTAAATGTGAATCTAATTTCACATACAGTATGTGTATTATATTTTCTAAGTTTCATCAATTGAGAAGAAAACAAAATACCGGTACTATCAAGAATTCACACCAAAATCATGAAAAATCACCATGCCTTTGGTTTTTGGGCTATAGTGTTTTAGTTTGCTTACCTTGTAGAAGAATTTATGCAATAGCAGCCAGTTTGTGTGTGTTTGTATTTGAACTGTTTGGAGAAGAGTTCTTCCTTGAACAAAGGTTTTCTTAAATGTCAACTACTTTTACTGTGCTAGATAAATAACCATTTTTGAAAGTTTGCCTGACATGAACCTCATTCTATTTGCTTATGTTCCTTCCAATAAAACCATCCTTCCTGGTACTGTCCTATTGATATTTAACTTTGTATAAAGCTGGACCTGATTTTTTAAGGACTTAAACATCTTACACTTCTTGAATGTACTCAGAAATCAGGCCATTTTCAAAAGTCCTCCCATATGTTTTCCTATAATTATCTTCACTGAAAGGAAGTTTTATTCTTCAAAGAAATATTTCACATTTAAACTAGAAGATCTTAGCTAATTTATCCTTCTGTGCTGCATTAAATTACTATATTTTTTCTTTTTCATAATCATCTACAAATTAATCTAGCAAGTGATTGAACATGGATTGGACAAGACCAATCAACTTCAAAACTTTCCCCTTCTATCAGTTATCCTTGCTGACACATCATAAGTATTGGACAATCACTGATATTGCTATATAAGAAACAAATGTTGCAATGATGTTGAACTCAGACAGAAAAATTTATAGAAACAAGCATCCATTTAGTCCCACAACACAACTAGTGAACATGAATGTGAATATGGAACTTAATCTACTTCAAATGATGAATCTACAATTTAAATAAGCATATAAAATGAACACAGTGGCCACTGAAAGGCATTGTTCAGTGATGGCGAACCTTGGCACTCCAGCTGTTCTTGGACTTCAATTCCCGGAAGCCCAAGTCCCTGTGTAAACCCTTTCATGTGGATTTGCAGGGACTTGAGTTTCTGGGAATTGAAGTTCAAGAACAGCTGGAATGCCAAGGTTCACCATCACTGGCATAGTTCAACCTTTCAAAACACTTCTCCAGCCAATCAGAAACATGATGGGTGGATTATCTTGTGAGGGAGGGTAGTCTCTTTATCTGCTCTGACCTCCCCACCTCTCTGATCACACCTAATTGCATAGCCTTTCTGACCAACCGCGGTCTGTACCTTCCAATCGGGTCAATTCCCCCTTTGAATTCCCCAGTACTCCACATGGCCCTTGGCTAGTGAAAGTGTGCAGGGTTATCTCTGGTAACATTGTGGCCTATAGCACATGGTCCAGTCCAGCCCCTTGCTCCAAATTCAATAGACACAAAGATCTATACTTTATAAGTTTTATTTAGGATATAGTTATAGGATAGGAAATTAGACTTTGCAAATTAGTTATTTCAAGGTACAAAAGAAATAAAACTGGCATTGCAAGACCTTCAACCTAGATATACTCATGCCCATCTAGCTTGAAGCTCCCCACATGGCTTTCCAAGTGGAGAAAGAGAAATTATCTTCCCCCACACGTCCTTTTATTCTCACCCCAATTTTCTACCTCAGACTTCCCATGTGTGGGGATCCAGCCAATTACAGATAGCTTACTCTAAGAAGAACATCCTGGGACTGTTGTGTCTAAAGAAAGGGAAAAGGGAAAGTAAAGGCCAAGAGACATATCTTTTTCACCAGACCTCCCAGTAAAGACTAATATACACTTTAATGTATATTTTAAAACAATCAGTCAGAGTTCCCATGTTTGCAGCACATGCATGGTAAATTTCTCAAAGAAAAAGTAGAATTATTTTGAAATATGGTACTTTAACAAGAAGAAATAGCACTTATCATCTCATTTTTATCTCAAGATGAGAAATAATCCATGGGTTTGAGAATTCCTTATTTAGTCGTTTTGACAATTTGAACCTAAAACAACATACAGATCACAGAGAAACAACATACATATTGCTCTGGCCAGCATTACCACAGCTAGCCATTAGAGGCCACTGTCTGCATTGTAAAATATAGGATTCACTCTTATCTGTGGTTTCAGGTATCCATGGTAGGTATCAAAAAGTATCTTCCATGGATATATAGAGTGGTCTGTAAAAAGGTTAGTAAATATTTTATACATCCTTTGGCGGTAACACTAAAGATAAACCAAATTATTTCCTTGCCATGAATGCACAGTACATAGATGGGATAAATTCAGTGTACCTTGCTTCAGATGTGAACTCATATGACCTATTAATCACTTCATTCCCATCAGGCAACAGTACTGACTCTTCTGCACACAGTCAAAAAAGTGAGATAAATGCCCTTTCTGAAAGTGTCCAACGAACATTCGAATCTAGGGCGACAATTTTAAGAGCTAATCTTTCCACTTCTCAAGAATAAAAATTTATATGGTGTCCAACACATTTTTTTATAAATTTGTACAGGGAAACCATAGGGTCAACTGAACAGCTTTGATATCTCTCTGCAACTTTCAAAAGGCAACTAGGCACTTAATGAATTGATAGCTGGATTAGCATCATTTTCAGCAACTATAATCATGTGACTGACCATTAAGAGCATGTATCTGTATCTGGAGAACAGTGAAACATTATGATCTTCTATTTAAATGTGTCATGGGGAAGTCAATGTACACTGCATCAACTTGAGACCAATTAAAACATTGAATCTAGTATATTAATTGTTGCTCCCTTTCCTGCAGGGCTTTCTAATCTGTTTAGAAATATCCAACTGCAAAAGCTTTTTATGGAGGAGTGTATGCAAAATCCCATTACATGATGTCTATAAGTCTAATGAGTAAATAACCAAACCATATATGCACTTAATTAAAACTGTGAGAGGAGTATGTGTTTGTTTGGTTGTTTGCTTGAAATGACTGTACAGATATCTTTCATGATGAATTCAACGTACTTCAGGGACAGAAGAAATGTTAGAGATAAAAAACCTCTTATATTAATTGCATAATCCTTATAGTACAAGCATCTGAATTGCTGTTTTTCACAAGTAATGCCATCTGAGAGCAATCATATGTTTGACAACAATGTTTAAGATAATCCACACCAAAAGTTATGCACAGGTGCTTGGCAGATATCTTGTACCAATATCCAGAGGTTATTTTATAGTATTAGGGTTAACATCTTCCTAAACATGGTACCCACTGCTGACAAATGATAGGTAGTAATTGTCCAAGCAAAGCATTCAAATTGCATATTTTAGAATATAAACTGCTCTGCTTCATTGCTTTGAGTGACAGTTCTCCATGTCTGCAAGGCTGTGAAAAATTCTTCACTTCATAAGCATTTGAGAAAGTGATTTCTGACACATACACTTTTGACAGCAATTTTCAAGGGGCTCATCTAACATGACTGATATAGTAGTTAGTGTGATGCTGGCATAGCACATTTAACAGTCACTGAACTCCGAATATGACACAGTAGGCTCCTAATTGCAGCACTGCAAGTGAGAAAAAGAGAGATGCTTGCAAAGATCGACACATACTTCATCACTGTGACAAAAGAAGAGGCATTGCAGCTGGTTAGATCAGGCAATGGCATGTTCCTATTACACAAGCACCTTTTACACACACTGGATATTGACCCTCATTAGTATGTTTACAGCTGGAGAGGGGTATCACAAGTCAAAAGTTGGCACTAATGATTATTCATATTTTAGTTTATCCCAAAAGCTCAAGAAAACCTATTCATAGAATAAAGGAAATCAACATACATAGTGCACTATGTATGCAAAGTGATTTAATATTTAGGGCATCAGATCAGGGATATTGCAAGCGCACCCCCCCCAATAACGGACTCAGACAACAATGAAAGTGGATAACAGCACAGGGCCACATTTATTGATTCAATGCCCTAATCCGAATTATAAATTTGTATTGGTAAAACGACCAATCATAATTCTTAAGGCAAGCAGGCCGAAGTAACACTGGTAAGGTACCACCCCAAAATTGCCAACGGCAATTGGTTACAATGTATCAATTTGTATCAATTTGTTTGTTGACAACAAACAAATTGTTGACCGTAGTCAATATCTAACTCATGACCCCACCCTCTGACTCGTATCCGTAAAATCACGGGGTGATGCATGCTGGCTAGCTATCGCCATCACCCCGTCGCCTGGTTCGTCGTTGACCGGACAACGTTTAACTAATTTGTTCCTGTCTAGTGTTGTCCAGTCAATTGCGAACCTGCCGGATACCTGTGGGTCATACTGTTTACCTTACCAGTGCTACCCGCCACACGGAGGGGCTTCAAAGAAGGCCTGACGCCCCCCCCCCAGACCGTCAGCTCGGTCAACAGGCCTGCTCGCCAATCACCCAACAGGAGGTCCATACCTCCTCGCGACAGATGGACCCCATCCCCTGCATACAAGTCGTAATTTCGTAGGCTAATAGCGGGGTGATGACTGACCCGTCCCCAAGCCTTGTCGGCAAGGAACCGCGCCACCGCCCCGTTGACCGCGCGCCTAGCGCGGTCAAGGGCCAGGAGGTCAATGCCCCCTCTATAAGAATGGCGCGGGATCATGTCCGACCAAACCAGGGTTGTGGCAGGCCAGACGTAGTGCAAGTAAGCAAGGTCACCGCAAATCGCATGCTTGAGCGATAAGCCGGTGACCTGACCCAAATCATTGCCCCCAAGGTGTATGATGAGAATGTCAGGCGGGTCAGCACTTCTGCTGGAAAACAGGAAAGGCAGCAGCTCCCGCCACAACATCCCAGGCTTACCATGCCATGTGAGACTGGCGTGTTCACCCAGTCCCAGTCGGGGTCCCCACTCTGTCGCCGCAGCGTAACGCGCTGCCCTGTGCACATAGCTGTGGCCCACCAGCCATACTGTCACCGGTGTAACACGACACCCAGGGTCTGTAAGAAAAATTAAGAAAAAGGGGAGGTAAGGTGATCGGATTGGTACTCATGGTGGAAGTGGGCGCACATAAAACTGAAAACATTGCAAGCCCCACCTCCCCATGCTGCGTATGTCAGCCCCGGAGTACCCAAAAGCAGCTGCTGTAGAGGCTGCCCCAATACGAAATGAATGTGTGCCATAACGGGCACCTGGTAGGCCCACCCTGGCGAGGGCTCTGCCTGTCACCTTCCAAAACTGAAATTTAGTAAGGGGAGACCCATCTTGGTGACAGAAAAACGGGCCATGGTGCGTGCCACGCAGTGCCAGGAACTCCTGTAGGGCACCAACCGGACAGATGTCTGCCAAAGAACACCGTAGCAGTCTTACACCACTGCCTACGTCATGCTGATCTGACTTGGAGGAACGTATCCTCAACTGGGCCCAGTCTTTGGCAACATATACATCTCCGAGTTCCAGTGCCCTACAACTTGCATCCGCCTTAGACAGCATCACAAGTTCGCTGATGCGGAGCGCTCCAAAAAATGCCACCGTTGTGGCTGCATGAAAAAGGGCTGCCTCATAATGATCAAAACAGAGGCTCGGCCAGCCCCGGGCCAACTGGGTAAGAACCCCTGGGGAAATAGGGTGCCGATCGTCCGGGCAACGCCCACGCTCGCGCACCCACCCCTCCAAAACATGTCTCACACGGAAGTCAGAGGTGCTGTCCACATGACCCCCTACTTTGGCCATAAAAGCCAGCGCCGAGAGCTTGGATGCTATGGTGCGAGGTGCGAGGCCGAGAGCGTGCAGGTGGACCATGAACCGCAGAATATGGTCAACCGGGATAGGCCAGGTCTCTGGCAGGTGAAATTGAGCAGCAAATGCCCTGAAAGAATTAAATGCTTGTTGATACGCCTTACGCGTGCATGGCGCTAGTGACAGGCCAATCGCCCGGTTCACCTCTCCTTGCCAATGGTCCATATCTCGTCCGGGAGTGGCGAGGGAAATTCCTCCGCATCCGGGGCCAAGGCACGGAACCGGGAGATCTGCAGGCGGGACAAAGCGTCAGCAATATCATTATTAATCCCTGGGACATGCCTGGCTCTGAACAAAACATTGAGGCGCAGGCAGCGCAGCACAAAATGGCGCACTAAGTCCATAACCCTGGGCGATTTGGAAGTCTGTGCATTAACAATGTGGACAACAGCAGCGTTGTCACACCAGAAATGCACGACCGAGTTAGCCCATTCCTCGCCCCATAGCATCAAAGCCCCTAGTATAGGAAAAAATTCAAGGTATGTGAGATCACGCAGGCGATCCGTGCCTGCCCAGGCCGGTGGCCACCCACCATAGGCCCACTTCCCATTGAAGTACATCCCATAACCCAGGGATCCTGAGGCATCAGACTGGATCTGAAAATTGGGGGATGCCAGGAGGTCAGACCTCCAAAATGAAACCCCATTGAACTCCCTCAGGAACTGCAACAAGACAAACATGTCTGCCCTGGTACCCCGGGTAAGTCTAACTCTGTGGTGAGGCCTGGATAACCCTGCCATGGCGTCGCATAAGCGTCGAGCAAAAGCCCTGCCCGGAGCGACCACCCTGCAAGCGAAATTCAGGTGACCATGTAGCACCTGCAGTTCCCTCAGTGATGCCTTGCGCTTGGCCATCAACTCCAAGATAAGGGCCACTATCCTGGACACCTTATCCTCCGGTAACCTAGAAGCCTGCGCTAACGTGTCAATCTCCACCCCCAGGAATACTAGCTTGGTAGATGGGCCCTCGGTCTTTTCGGGTGCTAAAGGGACACCGAGTTCCTCCATTAGCATCTGAAATGTGTTAAGGAGACGTGCGCACGTGTCCCAGCCCCGTTCACCCCCGAATAAAAAGTCATCCAGGTAATGGGCTACAGACCGGGACCCTGACCTGCGAACGAAAGCCCACTCTAAGAAGGTACTAAAGCGCTCAAAGGCCGAGCATGATATGGAACAGCCGAAAGGCATGGCCTTATCAAAATAATATTCGCCCCGAAATTTGAAACCCAGCAACTCAAAGTCACCCGGGTGCACCGGCAGGAGGCGAAAGGCCGACTTAATGTCGCACTTGGCCAGCAGGGCACCCGGGCCACACGAGCGCACCATGCGCAGCGCATGGTCAAAAGACGTATACCTGACTGAACAAAGGTCATCAGGAATAGCGTCATTGACCGACCGGCCGGCTGGGTAGGATAAATGATGAATAAGGCGAAACTCGCCTTGAGACTTTTTGGGAACCAAGCCTAGGGGCGATACCTTAAGGTTGGGAAACGGGGGTGACGGGAAAGGGCCGGCAACCCTGCCCGCATCTAACTCCTTCCTGATACTGGCAGCAGCCACCTCCTCCCTCCCTTTGAGGGACAAAAGATTGGGGGCATCCTGAGGGGACCTATCACCCATGAAAGGGATACGGAACCCGTACTTAAAGCCTTGAAGGAGATACTCCCCATCCTCCCCCTTCGGGTACACTGTGAGCCAACGCTCCAACATGTCCACCTTAATTGGGGAGGGGGCCTTTCGGTGAACCAGCTCCATCTGTGGCAGGCTTGCCAGCCCACTGTCCGCCCCTTCCTCTGCCCCGTGTCCCCCCAGGCCTGGGACAGGCGGAGGCTGCGTGGGGGCCCGAACATGTGGGACACTCATGCCTATATTTGCAATTCTTCTTATTGCAGGAACCATTGGACGAGAAAGCCCAGCACAGCAGGCGGGCTGGAACCCCCTGCCCCGCCGCTTGGCGGGTAGCCTGTGCTGGGGCAGCTCGCTGGACCGCATGTCCGCAATGGTATCTGTCCCCTGGCACGGGGCGCGTGGGTGTCATGTACAGAAGCCAAAGCCTCTGGCACGGCTCGTCCCACCTCATCTCCGGGTGGAGTGGAATCCGCATACGGAATTCCTCGTCATAAGCAAGCCACGAAGGGCCCGGGAAATCAACCATTGCCCTGTATATGTTGTCCAAATATTGGACCATCGGAATAGCCAAATCCGGCCGCGCCCTCAGATACACTGCCATGTAAATTAAATAAGCCGCCAGCCAGTTGGCCCAGGTACGTGGCGGCTTACGATGACGAGCCTGCTCCTTATCCTTCTCATCCAGTCCCTCCCTTTCCTCTTTGGTGGGCTCTCTGTTCAGGAGTGAGAAGATATCTACATACTCCCCTCGCCAAATCTTTTCTTTGGTTGTCTGTGCCAGGTGGTCACCCAGTGGCAAGGAGTACCCCGCAGTTGGTAAGGCCGAAAAAGGCACCACAGACACCGGGAAAGGGGCCTGAGCTAACCCAGCCACCCCCAGTACATTCCCCACAGTGTGAGAAAAACTACCCACCCCGGTGCCCTGGGTGGCAGTTACCGTCGCCGAGTGGGGTGCCGGCTGCTGTGCCACCGCACCACCCGAGCGAGGCCAAGGCCATTGAAAAGCTCCCCCCATAAAAGGAATGTGTGTAGGTGTACTGGCTTGGACTGCACACTCACATGCTGCACCCCCGCGGGCCGCCCCCACTGGGGGTTCCGGCCCACTGGGGGCGTCGGAGCTCACGACCGACGTAGAGCTCATCATCGGGGCCTGACCTGCACTCGTATGCAGGCTGGGGAGCTGCGGGGCAGTGGCCGAAGCCACGCCACCCGCCTGAGGCAGCTCAACCCTGCCTGCCGCCTGTTGTCCTCCCGCCGACGGCGCCGCAAAAGGGATGCCAAAAGGAGCCCCAGCCTGGCTGGCCCGAGCTAAAGACGCTTCGAGGGCCGCAAGGCGGGCCAGTAAGGCCTGCACATCGATCTGGGGCCAAGGGCCGGCCGGCCTGCCAAGTCCAGGCGCGGGTACAGGTCCCTGTACCCCAGGACCCGAATAGGGCCATTGCCCAATACCGAAGTCCGGTAGGGTCGGTGCAGGAACCTGCCAAGGTAGGGGACCACACCACCTACCAAGGCTAGAAGGCCCAGGAGGAATAGGGGCAGGCCCAACAGGATGGGCAGGGATAGTAGCGGTGTCCACCGCTCGCGGGCCGGGGGCCGAAGCCCCTGCCGCGCCCGCATTCCGATCCCCCGCGTCCGGCCAAGGGGCGATAGACCCCATTCCGCCGGGGGCCTGAACAGGCGGCTGCTGGGGAGGCGCAGCTGTGGTCCTCCGACCCGGGTTGCGCCTCCTCACAGCTCGCGCCGCACTCGAGGCTGCCTTCTTCTTCGAAGGCATCTCAACCGTAGGAGAGGGAAGCCAAAAAGAAGATTCGCCGCCAAAAGGCTTCCCGCAAGGTAAGGCGCGACGGAGACACAGGGGAAAATCTTCTCCGCTCCGTCGCTGAGGTAAAATGGCAGCGCGGCTGCCTCGTGGCCACCCCTTTTATAAGGGAGCTGGCCACGCCCTAAACTACCCGGATTCTTCGTCCTGTGGGGGGGGGCCCGCAAAGAGCGCGGCGGCCATTTTGGCGCCGCGCTTGCATTAACTTAGTACATAAAATCTCTGTTTCTGTGAAAAATACAAAATAGTATCAACCATCTAACATACAAATATACATCAGACTACTGGTCCAGTTGCACTGGGCAAGACCACAGTCTGTCCACATGTTGGTGTCACTGCTAAGGTCATGGTAGGACTGCTTGTTAACCCATTGTCATCAATAGACAATACATGGATGGCTAAATAGGAAGCAAAATTTGAGGTAAAACTGGAGAGGCTGGCTGTAGGTTGAGGAGAGGAAAGTTTTAGTGCCACCAAAGTGGCAGACAACTGAAAGGATAGAAAAGCCTGGCAGATGACAGTGCAAGAAGCTCTCCTGTCCCTACCCCACTCACCCCATTTGGGGGAGAATGAATGGACAGGCAGAAACATAAGGATGCTGGAATTTCATCCAACCATGAGTAGAAAAGAGAGGAAGAAGTTTCCTGGGAAATGCCTGGTATATTTACCCAGGTACCTAAGAGGATTACATCTGAGGCCTCAATTTAGCTCTGATATGGCCACAGAGTAATCCAGGGATAGAAAAGTGGGATAGGCCCAGTTGACATGGAGAACACAATGAAATTGCTGGGAGAACCACTTAGGAGAAAGATAGGAGAATGGAAGAAGATTAAAATTATCTGACATTTGAGCCCAGGAAAGGAAGCATGAGTGAAACAACTGCCTGAATCTAGCAGAGGCCATTAAAATAGATTTTGTTGTTGTTCAGTCACACAGATTAATTCAGCCCTTTGCTACCTAATAGACCACAGCATGCTAGGCTCCTCAGTCATCTGCCATCCTCCAAAGACTGCCAAGTTCTATGCCCACTGCATCAACAATGCTGTCTGACTATCTCATCATTTGCCGCCCCATTCTCCTTTTGTCTTCAATCTTTCCTAGCATCAGAGTCTTGTCCAGTGAGTCCTCACTTCTCATTTGGTGGCCAAAGTACTTGAGGTTCAGCTTCAGTATTTGTCCTTCTAAGGAGCAGTCAATGTTTATTTCCGTTAGCATTTACTGATTTGATCTCCTTGGAATCCAGTGGATTCTCAGAAGACTTCTCCAGCACCATAGTTCAAAAGCTTTTGTTCTTCTGTGTTCAGACTTCCTTATGGTTGAGCTCTCATATAATAGATACTTTAACTTGCTTTTTTCCTGTGGTTTGATTATATACTACTTTACTTTGTCATGAATCCTAATCCATGGAAATTTATCTACTTCTGAATCCTCATCTCCCACCAACTTGTCTATTGTGATGACCCATTCTGAACCAACTTATCTGATGCTGAGTCATGAGCCAGCTCCAAATTCATCTGTTCTTGGGTCAAATCCAATTTATCTGTTCTGTACTCCCATAAGCCCTGATCCTATTTTCTATTGTAGGTACCTCATAGTGATATGTAGGGTATACTGAATTCCTAGCTCTCATGCTAGATTCAGTTCTCGATTACCTTTGCAAGGCTTTGACTCATCCTCTTGTCAACACTTTTTAGAGTCCCCTGATCCCACAGTGTTGATCCTGGACTCTTACACATCTATATGTACAAATGCCCCAATGAAAGAGAGAGTTGCATTAATGATCTTGCCCTTACCTATCTATCCTGAATAATCTATCTTTGAATAATGAATAAATGAAGTTATAAAGCTGCAATTATATTCCACCAGAAATGCATTGCTCTTTATTGTTTTCTGATTACATATTTCTTATTAAAATGGGATGCTGAATTATTGCCTTTAAAAATGTTTAAAGTGATATGTATCAGATAGGGAAAAATCACCTCTAACAGAAGCAAACAATTGTAAGGTGGTAGCAAACATTTCCAGACATATTTGTCCTGCTAGCCCCACATGTTCCAGTTTTTGCAGATCAGCAAGCATTTACTGTTGGAGAAGACTCGCGAGAGTCCCCCGGACTGCAAGTAGTTGAAATCAGTCAATCCTGAAGGAAATCAACCCTGACTGCTCATTGGAAGGACAGATACTGAAGATGAAGCCCAGGTACTTTGGCCACCAAATGAGAAGAGAAGACTCACTTGAGAAGGCCTTGATGCTGAGAAAGATCAAAGGCAAAAGGAGAAGAGGTGACAGATGGATAGATGGAATTGTTGATGCAGTATGTGTTGATCTGGCTGGGCTGTGGACAATAGCAGAGGACAGAGGAGCCTGGTGTGCAGGGTTCCATGGGATCACAAAGGGTCAGACTTGACTGTGTGACTAAACAACAACAACAACAAGCATTTACAGTTACAAGTACACTGATTCACATTTGGACTGAAAGATTCTCTAGAAATATCAGGCGTAGAGAATGACTTGCCATCCCAATATTTAAGGACTCAGTGCCAATGACACCTGGGTAAAACTTCAAAATTTATACTTATTGTGAGTTTTAGCTCAGCAACATATATAGGACCATCATTTGCTGAAGCTTAATGAATAGATATTAGTAAGCCAGCCTCTATAGAATACTGTGGCCTGTACATAAGTCATCAATATCTAGATTCTGCTGCTTCAGTGGTTTTTGGTGTTTTTCATATATCGTCATTTCACAAATATGTTTCTGGGGAAATTTCATATACAGTGATACCTAATACAATGTCCAAACTTGGTTCCACAAGTTTGGACTTTATACAGATTTGGACTTTGTATGAGGCATGCAAAATCCTAGCTGTGATGCCTCATACAACGTCCAAATCCTTGCCACGATGCCTTGTACAACGTCGTTTCCATAGAGCTACATTATACTGTAACAGCACAGACTTCAGGGCAAAGTCAAGGAAACAGACAGGAAATTGATGGAACTTTAAGAAATCATTATCTAAAGGCTAAATACATTTCAAAAACATTTCAAACATCCCTGATTTTAGGGGACAAACCATACAACAAGTTTTTAACTTTTGAAAACTTTATGAAGTGCAGGTTTAAAAGTTAACATGTCCCATCATGCAGCACAGTGTTAATCTGCAGCCATGCGGCTGATCATCCATTTTGTACAAGCTCATGCAAAACCCACAAGAGCAATGCATGCATGCATCCTGCCTTTTGTACTGCCCTAGTGCCTCATACAAAGTCGCAGTGACTTTGTATGAGGCAACTTTTTTCAAGGAATTAGGCGATGTTGTATGAATTTGATGTTGTATGAAGCGGACTTTGTATGAGGTAGAACTGTATTTTTTTCAATTCCACATGCTTAGAACTCACCATTGTTTGAAACTTGTAGTGATAGGATGCTTGCTGTAAAAAGACTCATAAGCTAATGGGAAGAAATGGGTCCCAGCTCCATTCAAATTAACTAGCTAGATAGCTCAGTGATTAGGTATCTACCTGTATTACTCAAGGAGTTCAGTTCTCACTAGACCTCCCACAAGAACCAGTCAGTGTGGACTTGGGTAAGCTGTACAGTTCCAGGATATCACCTGCACAACAGATAAGTAGACCACTTTACAGAACTCTTTACCTAGAAAACCCTGAAAAGGATCACCATAAATCTGAATTGACTAGACAGCACACAATTATTATTTCCATTCAAGTGATAGAAACAAGGAATCCCATTTTCAGCTTCCATTGTGCTGTCAAGGGACCTCTTTTATTATGAAATTATTATTAACCTCCATGACAATAATATTATAATATTATTTGGATAGTAATATGCAAAATACTTGTATTTTAAACACCTGATGAATGTGAAATAAATGAAATAAGAATTTTTTATTGATTGTGATTGGTTAGAAATGTATTTCTCTCTATTGGATCCCCAAGAAAATATTTGCTTTTTAAAATGTGAAAATCAACTATTTTATTTTTAAAAATTCTTACAAATGATTTGCATAAGATAGGAAGAAGATTCCTAACAAGTATAGAAAAGAGTTCCATTGACAATAGTGGTTTTTTTATTTCACATCCCAAAGGAAACCACTAGACAGCATTTAATTACTATTTCCTTGGCTTTTTATGATAAAGCAAACTGACTACCTTTGGGAAAGAAATCGTAAAGCAGGCATATAAAAAGATGAGCTGTCATATGTAATATGCATGACTATCTTATGTTAGAAAAGAAAGGAAAAAAGAACATTTTATGTAACAATTGGAGAAAGTGGGTAAGCTTCTTCCAGTTCCCCACTGGAATTGTTCTTGGCCTTGGTATTCTCTACTGGTCAGGCATGAGATATGAAGCAATTCATGACTTCCAGGGATTGCTTCTGGCATGTTCTGAAACTTCAGTCTTTGAAAGAGTCAAGTCCAGAGCTTTTATATGACCCCTGTAGAATGATATGTACATCTCCATAAATAAAGAACAGGGTAGAGGAGAAGCTGTAGTTGCATTGTAGGCTACTTTGATGGATTGGCACCTTTGGAGAAGTGAGGCCCACTGTATTCACACTAGTACTCAAAGCCGTACTTGCTGCCAACACATTAAGGATATTTTCTATAATCATTGTCAGGCAAAAGAGCAAGAGTTTCTTTTTTATTTGATATGTTTGTGTGTCCCCCTCCCCTCCCCCCCCTCAATCTTCCCCTTGTAAATACCTGGTTTTTTTCTTTACTGGTTTGAAGTCACAACATGCTTTTAAAAAACTGAACTTTGAAATGGCTGCAAGGCACAACCATGTCTTTTACGAACCCTAGTGAACTGCAGAGCAAACATCAGAGAATTCAATCAATGAACACCACTGCAATGGAAACTTTGTTCACATCAGCCTAAAGATACTATTTATTTCTTTTTGAAGTTAAAAAAAAAATTTGCCCATTGTCTGACTGCCAGTTTATTTCTTTACCTCTAAAAAAGTCTTGGAGATTGACCTCAGCTGCAGTTTAAACCAATATTCTCAATAGGCTACACAGTTCATATAATGAATTCTCTGTATGCATGTTGTTTGGGTCAGGATGACAAAACATTGATTTGATACATTTGGCAAGTTGGCCAGAGGGGCTGCCTGTAGGTAGCCCATTCTCTATTATAGAATCATTGAGGGAGCAGGGACATTAGACGTGAACTAACAGTAGGAATATTTGGAACTTCTCAATGGGTAGCAGGCAAGTAGCTTATGAAGCAGAAGAGAATAGATTTCATCTATGTTGGTATTCCACTGAAAGCATGCAAGGTGGAAGTGCATGGTGACAGGGTTGCACACATTTAGAATTTAGGCTGGATAATGATGTAAGAAAGCCTTTAAATTCAAGACGATGATGCTTTTTGGAGGGAGCGAAAATGTTTTTATTGCTTTTGAAATTGTTTGTTTTAATTAATCTATTTAAAGTTTTTATGTTATTGTTAGCGACCTTGAATAATATTTTGGGAAAGGGAAAAAGGTGGGGTGCAAATCAAAAAAAGAAATGGCCCTTTTCTCTACACCTCTGTGCTTCTCAATCTCCTCATGGTCCCTGCCGCTGCAAGTTTGTGCAGCTAGGTCTAAAAAAGCATTCAACACCGATTTGCTTAAATGCAAATAAAATTCTCATTATAACTGAAGAACATCTTGACTTTGCTATTCAGTGGAACCACCTCAAGAACTGAGAAACATACCCACACAAATGTCTAAATTAATTTATTTTACTGTATTTTCAATGTATTTTAATTATTGAAACTCACTAGCAGCTGCTGCATTTTCCACCCCAACTTATACTTGAGTCAATCTGTTTTCCTAGTTTTGGAGGTCCAAATCAGGTACCTCAACTTATATTTGTGACAACTTATAGTCAAGTATATATGGTATGTATAAAGAACAAGTTTACAGCAATTTGCAAAAATCACATGATTTGGCAAAAATGTTGGCAGTTTTTTTTTACAGAAAACATTGTTTTTGCAAATATCAGAATTCTAGGCCAGGAAACTCCTCATCATGCATAGTAATGAGAAGCACATTACAATTCTTCATCCTTGCAATCACAGCAATCAAGGATTTTTATCTTTGTTGCCAAGTGTATGTTCTGCATGTTGATCCCCCCTCACACATCATCTGTAAACTAATGTTCTGCCTATGAATAAATAAATCCCATTTTGAATATTCAGTGAATCCTATGATAGGATTTTGGAGATTGTTCCTTCATTCCTTCAGAAGATTCTGCCAGGAATAGAGCTTGGAAATCAACTGTTAAGAACAACATGCCAATTCATTAGATGTTTTGATTAATGAGGAGAAATGATTTCACTGTGCTGTGAAATGAACAAGACCATAGTTCCTAATTTTTTTAGGCAGAATAGACTTACTATTTTGTTGTTTTTTCTGTCTGTCTTTCCATTTTGTGATTAAAGAGATAAGAAATGAGCTCTGACTTGCAGCTGTGGGAGGTTTCACATAGCATTAGGATTCTGCTATGCACACTAGAAAGGTTTTTCATGGGAAGAGATTTTGTCTAGTATGTAGACGATCTAGAGTAGGGGTTCTCAACCTATGGCCCATGGGACCATTCCATCCGACCCACATCCTCACTCCTGCTGCTTCTGCTGGTGGCACTGCTGTCCTCCCCCCCCTGCATGGCTTGGTGTGTCCCTAACTGTGCTCCACAGCAGGGCAGATGTTGTAAGATGGCTTACAACATCCACCCTGCTACAGAGCAGTGTTAGGGACATGCCAAAACATGCAGAGGGGACAAGGACTGTGGTGTCAGCCATTGAAGTGGAAGTGGCAGATGCACATGTCTGCCTGTGTCTTTCCCAGGTGCCGCTCTGGTCAAGCATAGGCAAGGACAGGCAGGACCCCTCTTTCACCCACAGCAGGCCAGTAAGCAGGGAAGTGGCAGTAGTGTTGTGGGGAGTGTTTGTGGGCCAGGCTGGTGGTGTGGGGGTGAGTTTTGGTGGCAGCAGTGGCAGCATGGGGTGGAGTGTTGGTAGGCTGGACTGGTGTCCCCCCCCCCCTGCTACCACCAGCAGTGTGTGGGGAAATGGTGGGGGCTCAGGGTGGTCTTGCCACTGCCACTACCACCACCGGCAGTAGTGTGGGGACACCAATTTGGCCTGCAAACAGTCTGAGGGGGAATTATCCAGCCTCCAGCTTAAACAGGTTGAGAGTCACTGATCTAGAGTTTGCATGGGAAAAGTTATCTGATTTGCGTGTGTTATAAGGATAATTTTCTGTGCTGTAGGGCTGTACATTGTTGCTTGTCTCATTCTGGCATGTGAAGTGAAGGAACTGTAAAATTATTCTACTTTCCTTTGAAAATTCAGTTTATTTGGCAGTGTGTTCAAAAGAAAAAGAGCAAAACTTTTCTTTGCATAAATCAAGCAAAATTACGTGAACAATGTTTAATGGAAATTGATGTTTTAATGCCGTAACTTTAATGGTGCAAATTAATTGCAGCCACTCCTTTGAGACAAAGACTTCATTTAGATGAATTGACAGGCTTGTTTGACTCCTTTTTGAACAACCATTTCTTTTATGCCTTCTATATATGTGTGCTTTCACTTTTCAAAGTGAAAGGTTGGTGCGTTGAGACATTTGGCAGAATTTACAGAGCCACTGACAAGTAAAAATGACAATCCTCGGTTAACTCTAACCTGAGCAGAAATAATCTTATGGGGCTTGACATGTCATTGTTCAGGTGTCTTGTTAAGACAGCCTAAATCAGGAGTTTTCATCATTTTCAAGCTGAAGGCTGGGTCACACTCCCTTAGACAGCTTTCATGGCTGGACAGGAATTTTGCCCTGCCTGCCACACATGGCACTTCTGGGTTGACGGAGGTAGTGGGGGGCCACAGGAAATTGTGTTGTAGGCCTCATCTGGCCCCCAGGCCATAGGTTGAGAACCCCGGGCTTAAATCAATAAGAATTGGCAATTTAGGAAGTATTTGTTACACCCCTACTATGGTATCTTTAAAGAGTCAAGTTTAATGTGTCAGTAAATGTAATGAATTAAATATGTCCAATTTGAAAGTTAAGGAAAGTGTTTGGGGAGTTTACTAATTATTAATAAAAGTATTATTTTTAAGGCTAACATTCCAAAACCTCTTTACCCATGACTTTAGTTGTAGAGATCAAGCATCCCTCAGCCTAGTCGAGACAATGTAGCAAGGAGACAGTAGTTCCAGTAACACAACATGATTCATTATCTCTGAATACTAGAGTACTGCTTTCAGCATACCAAGAAGGCACACATTTCAGATGGCAGGAAAGATATGTCTGAAAGAAATGAAAGTTGTTGCTGATTTTCAGATAAAGTGATCAATTCAGAAAAAACCTATTTTAGGTAAAACGCAAGTGGAAAACAACTGAAATCCAATAAGATTCAATATTCTTTAACTTATAAAGATCTAGTAACCCTAAATGCCTTTCTGTCTGCAGGTCCACAACTATGGGTTCCAACTATCTGCATCTGCTGCTTCAAAATTCACACCCACCACCACAGAGCTTTTCAAATAACAAGTAGTAGCAGGATAGTACAATTATGATGGAAGGTGATGGACATAACTTGAGTGTGAATTTGTTTAAAGTAAGGGAGAATTCCACAGCATTGGCTTAACTATCATTTCCTAATGTCCACCGCAATCCAGAATGTATGACTCCTCACATTGCATTAGATACATTGGCAGCAGAAGAAAATGGAAACAACACTGAATCTGCAAGATTTAATTTAAATCTAATTTTATTTTACAATTTCTATACCGCCCACTCAGGAAATGTGACTTTAAAGCCACCTCTCCACACACATTTGCAATTACTTTGAAGGCTAATTTGCTCATAATAATAATTTCATGTGAGAAATTATTTTGAGTTGAAAGGATTTTTACTGGAGAAACTCTGCTCAGGGGATGCCCACATGAGGCTCCTTTCATGTCCCCAAGATCTTTTCCCACCAAAGTGATCCCTATTTATCTACTTGCAATTTCTTGCTTTCGAATGGCTAGGTTGGCAGTAGCTGCGACAGAGATGGGCGCTCAAACTGCCATGCAGTATCCAGGTCTCAAACTGCCCACTTGCCAGCCTTCCGGTTAACAAGGTGAGCTTCATAACCACTGAGCCACTGCAGCCCCCTAATTTACTCATGAATGTGACTGATCATCTGGTTATATAAGCCCCTGTCTGTCCCCCAACAAAATCAAAGGTTTCATCACAGTGCTTTGATGATCATCCATATTTCATAAGCAACAGAGATCTGGAGAAGTTGTTGAAAAAACAGTACTGTCAATTGCTTTCTGTTTTGGTGAGAAAACGTTAGGTAAAGGTAATTGTTGGAATTCTGCTTCATGTAAAGATATCTTCTTTATTCAGTCAGCCTCATTAGCAGCAGTTATATCCTCAGATCTTTAAGATAACAATCAGTCCCAAGAAGTCCTGCTTCCTTAGGCTTTTTGTAGGGAGGAACAGAGAGACAGAGAGAAAGCACTCTGCAGTCCTTGGCTGGTCAAATGCTACTGAAGCCTTTTTCTTTATTTAGGCAGTGAGAGAGAGAAACGAAACTAGCCAGCATTGTATACCAGAAACGAAACTTCACAGAGACAAAGCTGAGTCCTTACAGCCAATCAGAAGTGTCAGAACCCAAAGAAAGAGAGATAAGGAGAATAGCAAGCAAAGAGGCTTTTGTATACAAAATGTGTCAGAGACAGCCTGACAGAATCCAGATGCATTCCTACATGTCCTCCTTTTTCATTTAAATTTGAGAGAGGGACGGCTAATCATACCCCTGCATGTCATCATACTCCATAACTACTCCTCCATATACATCATCACTGTCCTCCTGGACATCGTACCCCTCCTGACTCCTGGTACTTTGTTCCGAAGGAAGATACCTCATTGAGTACAATTGCCGTCGTGCAAAACTCGATGTCTCCCTTCTACGCAATGGACATGTGTTACACATAGAAATAAGATTAGGAATACAAGTAATGCAAAAATACAAAGGTATAAAGCAGATAATAATAATAAACCCATAAAAGAAAACTTGTCTAAGGACAGATAAATCAGGCAACCAAGAAGTCACCCAATCAAAGAGATTAACATCAGTGCGTACATTGTTAGTAATACTCTCCTGTAAATTCTGAAGTTCTTTCTCAATAGTATTATTCAGATAAAATAACCCAATGCTGCACATTGATATTGTCCTGGATGGAAATTCGTGGCAACTCCATTAAAAAAGAACCACATGTTGGGATCCTTGATTTGCCATCCATTGCAAATTGAACCACTATCTATAGCAGAATAATCAGGAGTAAACATAGGAAACACATCATATATATCTTCAATAGTAGTGTTATACAAGGTATAATTAAGCTTATAAGAACTGTTATAACTACCCCATAACCAAAAATAATCATCACAACCCGTATAATTGCCTACATTCCGCAAAACCCTTTCCGCTTGAGTCCAGTATTTCCATTTACTATTCCAGACTCCAGAACTATGACAGCAGAAACAAGGTCCTTTAGTGTATTTCTTGAATGTCATGCTTCGCCAGCGGGTGTTGTTAAATTGTTCTGGAGGATTAGAGAAGAGTGTAGACCTATCAAGATGTTGCAAATGTCCAATAACCAACTCTGGTGTGTTGAACAATGCCGGAAGAAAAGCCATTTGCGACACTGCCAGTGGATGCTCATAGTATAACGTTGCATTCTTACCATGAACCTCAAACATATAGTTAGCATGACGAATCCAAAAGTTGGGGTTGCCCCCATGAGGCATTGTTCTTACAGCTGGAAGCACAGTAAGAAAGAAAACAACAAATGTCAGCAAAGTTAGTTTACTGGTGAACCACCATCCTGGAGCTGAGTAACCTTCTTCTCTCTCCATGGGCGGATCGCTCGAGCAGGAATCCACACAGGTCCTGAGGTTGTAGAAACCGCTGCGTATCCTCGTCCCCAGGTGATTAGAGGTGCAGGACCCTTCCACTCAGGATCGGGTTGCTGCCGATAAACGACCAATGGCTTAGGAAGACACTCCTCAGTCCTGAAATGCAATTCGACTGGAGAGTGTGACCTGTTATGGGGAGCAAGAAGAAAATTAAGAGTATACAGTACTTTAGCAACAGCTGTAGGTATTTCCGCCACAGGAACCCCTCTATCTCCCACTTGCTTGTGTAACAAATTTTTGAATGTCAGGTGGGCTCTTTCAACAATCGCCTGTCCAGTCGAGTTATAGGGTATTCCATGGGTTAGCTTAATGTCCCACTGACGGCAAAAGTCCTGAAAGGCAGAAGAAACATATGATGGCCCATTGTCTGTCTTAAGGCTTTTAGGTTTACCCATTGCCGCAAACGAACGAATGCAATGTTGTATAACATGTCTGGATGTTTCACCCCGTAAGGGTGTAGCCCATATAAATCCAGAGAAGGTATCAACAGTCACATGTAACTTAGAAAGCGGAGCCAAAGCAGGTACTTGCGTGACATCCATCTGCCATAGCTGATTAGCTTCTGTTCCTCGAGGATTAACAGCATCAAATGGCAGGAATATAGGAGACTTCGTACAGGAAGCACAGGACGACACAATGTCTCTAGCCTGTGACATAGGAATGGAAAACCGTTTATGCAAAACCTTAGCAGATTGATGAAACATTGCATGACTGTCAATGGGGTTGTCAAAGAGAGAAAAAACCTCAGCAGAGTCTCGGAGAGCAGAATCTGCTCGTGCATTGCCCTCCGTCAAATAACCTGGAATCCTTGTGTGAGAGCGTATGTGGGCAATGAAGAAAGGGACCGTACGGTTAGTAAGAAAACCTTGAAGCTGTTGGAATAAAGCAAAAAGATCCCTATCCATCGATGGAGACAAATAAGCTTGAGCTAAGGTAAAGACAAGGCGGTAAACATATTGAGTATCCACAATCAGGTTAAAAGGCACATCAGAAAACGTAGAGAAAGCAAGTATGACCGCTGCCAGTTCCGACCGCTGGGCCGATGCTTGAGGTCCTGTAAAGACAACCTCCCATTCCCCAGTAGGACCCTGCCATGTAAGGACTCCACGGGAGGGGGAGCCATCCGAGAAAAGAGTAATGGCATGCAAGATAGGTTGCATGCAAAGTGGGGATGACAGGGAGTAAGAAGTGAGATTCAGCAAGGTAAACCGCTTATCCTTGGGGGGGTTAAATTTAACTTGTCCCACAAAGTCCGCCATGGCCACCTGAAATGCCTCAGAATGCTGTAGCAAGGCGGTTAGCTGATCCTGTGAAAAAGGAAAACAAACAAAGTCAACATCATAGCCAGTCAAATGCTTTGCCCTAGTACGGCATTTGAGGAAAAGATCAGCAATCGCATCAGGCAGGCGATAACAGTTTTTCGAGGGAGTGTGCGCCAAGTGTAGCCATTCCACGATGGCCACCTTCTGAGCGTTGACAGGCGCAAACAAAACCGCAGTGGGCAGCCTCGGTGTAGGAAGAAGAGCGCATGCCAGCGCAATGGTGCCTGAGGGCACCCGATCCACAGCGATGGTATGCAGCTTTTCGTTGAGGCGTTGAAGAGCTGTACGCATCTCCGTTGTGCAGGGAATGATGTCCGCTGGAGAAGTGTGTCCAGAAAGAGCAGCAAAGAGTGGTGATAGTTCCTCCGTGCTCAGGGCCAAGAAAGGACGAGCCCAATTTATGTTCCCTAGCAATTGTTGCAATTGGACAAGAGTGAACTGCTCCGGAATAGCTATTGTTGGCAATAGCGGAGTTGAAGCTGTAGTTGAGAGCCTATGTCCCAGATATTGGAATGGATACATCCGCTGCACTTTTTCAGGAGCTATGATCAAGCCTGCTTGTTGCAAAATGTCTGCTAGGTCCTGCAGGTGTTTCTCCGTGACTTGTGGACCATGCAATAGAATGTCATCTGTGTAATGATAGACTTTAACCTCTGGATGGCGTTGCCTGAAAGGTTCCAAAGCCTTGTTCACAAAATGTTGGCATAGAGTCAGCGAGTTGGCCATACCCATAGGCAAGACACACCATTCAAACCGTTGAGTAGGATGTTCATTATTGTATACTGGCAATGTAAATGCAAATTTTTCTCTGTCTTGTGGCGCTAGCAAGATTGTATAAAAACAGTCCTTCAAATCTATAACCATGAGTTGATGATCTTCCGGAATCATGTTCGGATTAGGAAGTCCAGATTGTAGAGGTCCCATTGGCAAGATGTGCTCATTAACTTTCCTCAAATCATGTAACAATCGCCATTTTCCAGACTTCTTTTTCACCACAAAAATCGGAGAGTTCCAAGGACTAGTGGTTGTTTGAATATGTCCCAGATTTAATTGCTCCTGTACAAGGGCCTCCGCCGCTTGGAGCTTTTCTTTTGAGAGCGGCCATTGATCCGTCCACACTGGTGGGGTGTTTTTCCATTGTAGTGGAAGTGCATGCAACGGCGCTGCAGGGGAGGCCCGTATCAAAAATTTGTCTGCAAGGTACACCCTGTTTTAGCCAGGAGATCCCGGCCCCACAGAGTAATAGGAATATCCATAATCAAGGGGTGAAGAGAAACTTTTGTTCCCCCTGAGGTCTCAAAGACGATTGGATGAACACTTTGCTGTGCTGGCTCGTACCCGCCCACCCCATAAACTTCCCTACAGGGGCGGACAGCCCATCCAGTTGGCCAATCTTTTTTTGCCACCACTGAAATATCGGCTCCTGTATCGACCAGTCCAGACACTGAACGTCCACCCATAAGCAGCAAACGGGTCGGTCTATCCTCGGTGATTTGTATCACCGCCATAGCCGCTGTTGCAGTCCCCTCCTGGGATGGAGTTGCAGTGGTCCCTAGTGGGAGCAGATGAAGGCGTCCTACAGGTTGTCCCTTAGGCAGGGTGAGATTTTGCGTGGCTGAAGCAGGGATGACAATTTCTTGGTGACCCAATGTAACTGACCCTGCTGCAATGTGTACAGAAGCGGGTAAGGCGTCTGGACAAGGAAGAACGATGCCCATCATGCCCTGGAAATTAACATCATCAACCAGTGTGGGAAGAGCCTCCACACACCCTGGCATAGTAAAAGTACAGTCCTTAGATGACCTCAATAAAAATCCTTCTTTTAGAGGATGGTTTTTTCTATATCGTGAAATCATTTCTTGGGCAAGTTCCATATCTTCTTCCATTTCTTGCAAAACCTCCTCTATTGCCTCTTCACTGACCTCTGGTAGCCCTATTATTTTGCCTGGGCCCGAGCCTGGCCCGCACTCCCATTTCCCTGCTGCTGTGGAGAAAAGTCAGAGTCTTTGTGCTGAGCAGCTGAGGGATTGGCATTAGGATTTGAGCGGCACTGATTGGCCCAATGGTACCCTTTCTGGCAAATGGGACACTTCCTTGAAGGGCGTGCTGCCTGCTTTTGAGAGGAGCGACATTGTGCTTTAAAATGCCCTTCCTTCCCACAGCCAAAACAACGTTTGTTTTGAGCCTGAGTTGTGGGCAATTGAACTGCAGCTGCCAGAAGTTGAGCCTTGTAACTGTGAGTCCCCACATTTTGACAAACTTTCATCATGTCTGCTATAGATGTTCCTGGCCTAGCATAAACAGCTGTCAGAGCCCCTTTACAATCCTCATTGGCATTTTCAAAAGCCAGTTGTTTCATGAGCATTTCCCGTGCCGGCACATTTTCCACCTGGCGGCTGAGAGCAGTCATGAGTCTGTTAATGAACTCAGTGTAATCTTCTTTAGGGCCCTGCCTAATTGCTGCAAATCCAGCAACGGAGCTGTCTCCTTTGGAAGGGATCTTACTCCAGGCCCGCATGACTATCTGAGCAATCTCTCCCAGCTGGGCATCATTGAGGGCCAATTGCTGTGTGGGGTTGGCAAAATTTCCCTCCCCACACAACATATCCATTGTGAGTGCAGGGCGTGTATGATGAACCTCCCAAGCCACATCCCTCCACTCTTGCAAGCAGAGCATGGCTTCTGCTGGGGGCAAAAGCGCTTTAATCATCTGTTTCCAATCCACTGGTAGCAATTTTTGAGATGCAATGGCTTCCAACAAAGCTTTAGTAAAAGGTGCATTAAATCCATAGTCACGTATGCTGACTCTTAGTTCCTTCAGATATTTGTAATGGAGGGTTTCATACCTATCTGGGACTGCAATTGCGTTGCCCACAGCCGGAGCCCCCCTTATCACTGGGTATATTTCAGGAGATTGCAGGTCCAGCACAGCCGCCGTTAACGCAGCAGAGAATTGTGTCTTGGTAGGGCTAAAAGTGCCTGATTTTTGCAAAGCAGGATCTAATGTCCCATCTTCTTTTCCACCTCCATCAGGAGGCTGTTGTTTTTCATATGATGGAAGGGCAGTTGCCATGGCTGCCATGGTTGCCATGGCCCCCCCTTTCTCTGAAGGCAAAAGCTGTGGGAGGGGATGGCCATCAAGTCTTTGAGACAATAAAATATTTTTTGGAGTAAGTCTTTGAAGGCAGCCTCTCACTTCCTCCCAAGTAAATAATATTGATCTAGAAATCCCTTTATGCTTCTGCAATTCATTCCCAATCTGTTTCCACTCTTTTAAGTCCAGACCTTCATATTTAAACCAAGGACAGTTTTGTGCTATCGCTTTAGCTAGCTTCCGTATCTCCTGCTCATCAACTTTTCGCCCATTGTCATGCAAAAGATCTGAGATATCTTTACAAAGTTCATACATTTGCGAAGAAAAAACACACCCCATTTTCACTCACCTAGTAATTCTCGAGCGCTCGATTAGACCTTTCCTGGTCGTAGGTGAATGAGACCTTCCCGGTCGATGAGGTGTTAATTATTGAAGCAGCTTTCAAAGCATTCCTTTGAATTTCATTCAATTGGCCTCACGACGGGGCGCCACTTGATGGGATTCTGCTTCATGTAAAGATATCTTCTTTATTCAGTCAGCCTCATTAGCAGCAGTTATATCCTCAGATCTTTAAGATAACAATCAGTCCCAAGAAGTCCTGCTTCCTTAGGCTTTTTGTAGGGAGGAACAGAGAGACAGAGAGAAAGCACTCTGCAGTCCTTGGCTGGTCAAATGCTACTGAAGCCTTTTTCTTTATTTAGGCAGTGAGAGAGAGAAACGAAACTAGCCAGCATTGTATACCAGAAACGAAACTTCACAGAGACAAAGCTGAGTCCTTACAGCCAATCAGAAGTGTCAGAACCCAAAGAAAGAGAGATAAGGAGAATAGCAAGCAAAGAGGCTTTTGTATACAAAATGTGTCAGAGACAGCCTGACAGAATCCAGATGCATTCCTACAGGTAATGGCATCCCTTGTTTGAAATCCAGTCATATCTGACTTTAGGGTTCAGTGCTCATCTCTGTTTCAAAGCCGAAGAGCCAGCACTGTCTGCTTCTGCAAATGTTTCTGTGTTCATGTGGCAGGCATGACTAGACACGTAACACTGTTTACGTTCCCACCGAAGTAGTCCCTATTGCAATTTCTTGCTTTCAAACTGATAGGTTGGCAGGAGCTGGGACAAAGACAGCACCTCATTCAATCCTGCAGTACTTGGGAATCGAACTGCTGACCTCCTGCTTTCAATTCAGCATCTTAGCCATTTGAGCCACTGCAAGTGTTAACTGATGAAAAATGAAGAGAGGTTCCCCCTGCTTAGCATCTCTTTGTTAATGGTGTAAGGATAACTCAGCATTTATCCCCCTATCACAAGACTCATTCCACCTTCCAGAGACCTGTACCCATTCTAGAAGCACACACAAATTTATGTACATGTGGTCCTGCTCCAGTGCTATGGAGAATTGACAGGCTTCTGGGAATTGAAGTCAAAACACCAAAGGTTGGGAAACATAAGAACATTAACATAAGAACAGCATTGCTGGAACAGGCCACAGCCCATCCAGTCCAGCATTCTGTCTCACACAGTGGCTCACCATTTCCTTCAGGGTATTCCCAAGGAGATGCCTTCACCTGCTTAGGATTCCCTGGAAATGGCATTGAGAGATATCCTATCTCTCCAACCCGGAGATTGTCCTTAAGTATCCATAATTATAGCCATTGATACCCTTGTCCTCCATGAACTTGTCTAATCCTTTCTTAAAGCTGTCAAGACTGACAGCAGTCACCACTTCTTCTGGTAAGGAGTTCCATAGACCAGTAATCCTCTGGGTGAAAAAGTACTTTCTCTTATTTGTTTGAGAACTAGAACCCAAAAGTTTCATTGAGTGTCCCCTAGTTCTAGTGTTGTGCGATAGGGAAAACAGTTTTCCTTATCTACTTTGTCCACACTGTGCATGATTTTATAAACTTCAATCGGGTCACCTCTTAGACGCCGTCGTTCAAGAGTGAAAAGGCCCAACCGTTGCAGCCTCAGATGGTAAGGAAGGTGTTCCAGTCCCCTAATCATTTTGGTTGCCCTCCTCTGCACTTTTTCCAACTCCATAATATCCTTCTGGAGGTATGGCGACCAGAACAGTACACAGTATTCCAGATGGGGCCTCACCATAGATTTATAAAGAGGCAAAATGACACTTGCTGACTTATTTTCTATACCCTTCCTAATGATCCCTAGCATTGAGTTTGCTTTTTTCACTGCTGAGGCACACTGGGTTGACACCTCCATTGAGTTGTGCACCAGGACACCAAGGTCCCTTTCCTGGTTTGTCGCAGAGAGTTCAGAATCCATCAGTTTATAAATGTAATTGGGGTTTTTTGCCCCAACATGCATCACTCTGCACTTACTAATGTTGAAGCTCATTTGCCACTGTTTTGCCCACTCCCCCAGTGTCAAGAGATCCCTCTGGAGCTCCTCACAATCTCTCACATTTTTCACTACCCTGTATAATTTAGTGTTGTCAACAAATTTGGCTACCTTGCTTTTTACTCCTACCTCTAGATCATTTATGAAGAGGTTGAAAAGCAGGGGTCCCAGTACTGAACCTTGGGGGACCCCACTCTTTACTTCCCTCCACTTGGAGAAGTGTCCATTTAATGCTACCCTCTGTTTCTTGTCCCTTAGCCAGTTGCTGATCCAGGACAAGACCTGTCCCTTTATTCCATGACTGGTAAGTTTATTCAAGAGCCTTTGCTGTCGGACCTTGTCAAAAGCCTTCTGAAAGTCCAGATAAACAATGTCAACTGGATCCCCCTTATCCACATGCTTGTTGACACTCTTAAAAAATTCCAACAGATTAGTGAGGCATGATTTGCCCTTGTAAAAGCCATGTTGGCTCTCCTTTAGCAGTGCCTTCTCTTCTATGTGCCTATTAATTCTATAATTTAGTATGGTTTCCATCATTTTACCTGGGACACATGTCAAACTGACAGGTCGGTAATTTCCTGGATCACTCCTGGATCCTTTTTGGAAAATTGGCGTTAGATTCGCTACCTTCCAGTCATCAGGCACAAAGCCTGATTTGAGGGAAATATTATATATTTTGGCTAGGATATCAGCAATTTCATCTTTAAGTTCCCTGAGAACTCGTGGATCGATGCCATCTGGTCCTGGTGATTTGTTAGTGTTTTGTTTAACAAGACATGCAAGGACCTCCTCCCTGGTTATTTCTATCTGGCTTAATTCTTCGGTTTCCCTCCCTATGAAGATAGGCTCTGTTTTGGGCATGTGGTCTCTGTCTTCTTCAGTGAATACTGAAGCAAAGAATTTATTGAGTCTCTCTGCAATCTCTGTTTCCTCTTTAATAACCCCTTGCCTTCCATTGTCATCTAATGGTCTAATGGCCTTCCTAGTTGGGTTCTTACTTCTAATGTACTTAAAGAAGTCTTTGTTATTTCTCTGAGTATTTTTAGCAATACGCTCCTCAAAGTCTTGCTTTGCTTTCCTGATTGTTGCTGAACAATCTGACTGCTGATGTTGGTATCATCAATACATAAAGTTTGGCATCATTTTTCCCTACTGGCAATGTGGACATCATATTGTGTAGCTATATTAGACAATTTCCTGGCATTTTGTATCTATATACAAAAGGACAAAATCCCACATTCATATATTCAAGTGCCCCCCACAAAAAAAAATTGAACATCACATAAAGCTGTGTACAAAAATGCACATCTTAGGAAAATGTATATGAAGTATTTACATCTGAGAATATTTTGTACAATATGCATTCATAGTTTCACACATTATAAAAAAATCTCAAACTGATGTAAGAACTGGACAGAGGTCCTAATATTAAATATATATGATTTACATTTAACATACAGGAAGTGCCGGTACAAGTAAATTCAGTCCTGTGCCAGAAGTATTACTGACAGCAAGCTGGAAATATGACTAACCAAACCAACAGCAATCTATTCAAAATCAGATATGAAAACATTTGTGTATTTATTTGTATGTGTGTACATGTATGTGTGTATTTTCAATCATTGTATAAATTAAGTAGCATATAATATACCTAATGACCTATCATTTCCTATTTAATATAAAAAGCTGTTGAGGAAATAGTCATATCCTCCCTCTGAGGATAAAAGCAGACAGAAAACGATACTTTCTGTGCATGTTATTACAGCAGATCCTTTGTTGTCAAACAAGGTTTGGATTGCTTCCAAAAAATCTAAATCCAAACCTAATTTCTGGCAGGGCCTGTAGGATCAAATATGTCTCCTTGGCATTGATCTACTGTGCAAAACCTTCAAAAGGCACTGAATAACAGCTAAACATATTATCAGCTCTAGCAACCAAAGGTCACTGGGTGCAACATCTGCCTTGCTTAGACTTGCCTGCTTATTCATGCACAACTTTCTGCTCATGCAGAGGTCAGAAAAACTCATGGAAAGGCCGAGTTGCCACTCTAACTGGCTGTTTCTACAGACCCTGAAGTAAATTGTTTGCCTTTCAGTTTTCTCAAGACTTACCAACTACAGAGGCCATAGCCTACCCTAAGGATGTGATTACATGCAAGTTAGCAAGGGCTAGCACAGATGACTTCATTTTGATGAGCAAAATGACTTTTCTTTGTTGAAAAACTTACCTATCAAACTATATTGGCCATGTACAGAATAAAAAATCCAACTCTTCTGCTGTTATAAATCACTTAAACTCCAATAACACTTCTTGCTGAATATCTTAAGCTTATAGGCTTACAGAAACAAAGCTTTAAAAGTATACAGTTACACAATCAAATATGTTATTGCTACAGCAAATCATACATGCCAATATTAACTTATAATTTTCATTTCAGAGTGCAGTAAAATATTGTATATGCCATTAGTAAGGATGAGGCTTCATTTATTGTGTAAAAATTCATCCCCCCCCAAAAAAATCTGAAAGAAGTGCACATATTGCTTAATATTCCACAGATTTTAGAAGTTGAACATGTGTGTTTCATCTAGAGTTGCCATTTGTAATGGAAAACTGTGATTTTCACGGTTTGTAACTGTATTGCACGGTTTGATAAAAAAACATGAAAATTTCATGGATTTCAAACCACTTGATTTGGAAGAAAAAAAATTCTTGCACTTCTATTAGAATGACCAGTATGTGGCAGCAGCAGAAACTTGGTAAACAAGGGGGTGGGGAGAAAAGCGCCTGCCCTCTGTAGCATCAGCAGTTCGATACCCAAATACTGCAGAATGGAATTAGCTCCTGCCTCCAGTCTTTGTCCCAGCTCCTGCAAACCTAGCAGTTTGAAAGCAAGAAATGGCAAGTAGGTAAATAGGGACCACTTGGGGGGGGGGCAGCGTTCCCTGTGCTCCGGTGTCTAGTCATGCCTGCCACA
Organism: Bradypodion ventrale; assembly: GCA_035047345.1. Classification (NCBI taxonomy): domain Eukaryota; kingdom Metazoa; phylum Chordata; class Lepidosauria; order Squamata; family Chamaeleonidae; genus Bradypodion; species Bradypodion ventrale. Next base: position 305,659,971 of record JAWDJE010000003.1, on the reverse strand, counting down.
TGACTACAGAAATGTCTGCTCCCATCTCTGTCCAAGCTCCAGCAAACCTAGCGGTTTAAAAGCAGGAAATGGAAAGTAGGTAAATAGGGGTCATTTCGGTGGGAAGGTAAGCAGTGTTCCATGCACTCTGGTGTCTAGTCATGCCTGCTGCATCACCACGGAAACGTCTGCAGAAGCAGACAGTGCTGGCTCTTCATCTTTGAAACAGAGATGAGCACTGAACCCTAGAGTCGGTTATGACTGGCTTTCAAGCAAGGGTAACATTTACTTCTGTCCCGTTTTTGTGAGAAGGGATTATGGTAACCCTAGTTTCAACTCATTCTGACTACAGGTATATGCATCTACTGACTTTGGGGGAAGGCAAGCTTTCTGCCTGGAAATTAGACAATTGTTATTTGCCATCAAGTTGAATTACAGTTCTGGCAACTCACTCTAACTGGATTTTCAAGGCCATGTCTGATATTTAGGGAGTAGTGTTACCAAAACTACCTCCTAATGAGTTCCCATGTCTGAGTTGGGACATGAATCCATATCTTCATAGTGCAAAATCATCAATGTATCAACTTTACCACACTGGCTTTCTAGGAGCTACATACCTGCGTGACACAGCTGTATTGATGATATCTAACTACAAGCAACAAAGCTATGAATCTTTTATACAGCAAGTCATTTTTTTTATTTCAGGCATCCTAGAAACATATATGGATTATTTGGTTTAACAAAATGGGTGGCAAAATCTCAGGAAGAATTATGATTGTATATTCTAGTTTGGGAATACAGAAGAAGGAGATCCAGAGAAGACAACTGACTTATCTGGATCTCCACCTGTATATAATCCTTAGTAAGTAATAGAATGTGCATGTACATATGTCAGGAGGGGTCAAAGAGTACATCCATATAGTAACGCAATGTGTTTTATCTGAATTTGCATTTAATTCTACGGCCTTAAAGATTGTTTACCCAGAGATTTTTTTAATGTTGTGGATATTCTGCCTTGGGCAATAAAGATATATTGGTTTTTTTCTTGATTCACTTTGGTTTAAAGAGGCAATTGTACTATCTTTGTGTCTACAAGCATTTACTGCTCTGGGCCTGGCACAATGTTGGGGAATGGAACTCAAGGGTGTACATTGTGTTGCATCTAATTTGGGTTAAGTTTCTATTACTTATATTTTTGTTTTGCTCTTTGATTAATAAAGATTTGCATATTTGTAAAGTTCGTTTTGTTTGCAATACTTATGTGAAGAAAATAGCCCCATAGAATGCAGTGGAGCACTATTATATGGTTTAATTTTATCCTGAAAAATAATCAATCACATATGATTTCAGCTGCTGTGGTTCCAACTCATATCTAAGAATGCATTTTTTCCTGAAGCAGGGAAAATGCCATTGGTTTGATTTTGTTTAAGGTGGTTCCCAGCTTGCCATTATGATCACAGAGCCATCTCCTGCGGCACATATGAAATGAGACATGCAGGATTTAATAGACTGCTGCAGCCTTGAGGATATTATCATGAATTTGAGTTTAATTCACAACCAGTCCATCTGTCATGGCCTGTTCCACCTCCATGACAGTTGAGAATCAGAGTTCTTCCTCTGCTCATTTTGCTGTTGGGCCCAATATGATGGTTTCCAGTGGCATTTCCTCCACTGAGGGGGCCATCACCCCACCTCCAGTGGTTTATCCACTCGTAGCCACTGGCCCTTTTAGGGCCAATGGTGAAATCTTTTGAAGTTGTTTCTTTTTGTTAATCCTTTCTTGAACTTTAATTTGCATGTCAGTCTGTCATTCAACACAGTGTCCCATAGTTCTTTGTACCAATCATCCTGCTCAATTTCACAATATATTTAACATCTTTTAACAATAAATAGTCTCATGGCTGTTACCATTGTTATAATCATTTCGACACTAAATTATACAGGGTAGTGAAAACTGTGAGAGATTGTGAGGAGCTCCAGAGGGATCTCTTGACACTGGGGGAGTGGGCAAAACAGTGGCAAATGAGCTTCAACATTAGTAAGTGCAGAGTGATGCATGTTGGGGCAAAAAACCCCAATTACATTTATAAACTGATGGGTCTGAACTCTCTGCGACAAACCAGGAAAGGGACCTTGGTGTCCTGGTGGACAACTCAATGAAGGTGTCAACCCAGTGTGCCTCAGCAGTGAAAAAAGCAAACTCAATGCTAGGGATCATTAGGAAGGGTATAGAAAATAAGTCAGCAAGTGTCATTTTGCCTCTTTATAAATCTATGGTGAGGCCCCATCTGGAATACTGTGTACAGTTCTGGTCGCCATACCTCCAGAAGGATATTATGGAGTTGGAAAAAGTGCAGAGGAGGGCAACCAGAATGATTAGGGGACTGGAACACCTTCCTTACCATCTGAGGCTGCAACGGTTGGGCCTTTTCACTCTTGAACGACGGCGTCTAAGAGGTGACCTGATTGAAGTTTTTAAAATCATGCACGGTGTGGACAAAGTAGATAAGGAAAAACTGTTTTCCCTATCGCACAACACTAGGACTAGGGGACACTCGATGAAACTTTTGGGTACTAGTTCTCAAACAAATAAGAGAAAGTACTTTTTCACCCAGATGATTACTGGTCTATGGAACTCACTGCCAGAAGAAGTGGTGACAGCTGTCAGTCTTGACAGCTTTAAGAAAGGATTAGACAAGTTCATGGAGGACAAGGGTATCAATGGCTATAATTATGGATACTTGAGGACAACCTCGGGGTTGGAGAGATAGGCAGGATATCTCTCAATATCATTTCCAGGGAATCCTAAGCAGGTGAAGGCATCTCCTTGGGAATACCCTGAAGGAAATGGTGAGCCACTGTGTGAGATAGAATGCTGGACTGGATGGGCTGTGGCCTGTTCCAGCAAGGCTGTTCTTATGTTCTTATGTTCTTATGTTGGTTCTTATTTCTTTCTATGGCAATGTTTTCAAAGTCCATTAACACAAAAAACATTTTAGTAACTTAAAGACTAACTGCTGTATTTTAATGTTAGCTTTTGTAGATCAAGTCCTTCTGAACAGACATATTTATTATGTATCACTCAAATTTGAAGGTAACAAAAAAGATTTAAGATTTAAAGTTGAAAATGCCACTATTTACCCTTCTATAACTTCATCATCTCATATTCTGTAGAACTATTCAAAGAGCCAATATTTCTTTCACACCTAAATTTTCCATCCAGTAATGTTACTTTTCATCACTCTACAGGTTCATCAAAAACTTACATATATATCCATATTTAACATACATATATATCCCAGTCCATTGAGACATCAAAGAATGTGCTTTAGACATTTCTGCATATGTAAAGCTATACACATGAGGTTAATTGTTTTTTTTTAATAATTTTTTTATTAAGTTTTTAATAAACATACAGAAAAAGAAAAGAAAACATTAACAGTACATTAACAATACATTACACTAACAAGTCCGTAATATCATACTAACAAACATTACTATATGCTAGCACATAACAATATCTATATTCATTAACTACTATTTAACCACCAAATATTAAGAACCTTTATTTCAAAGTCCAAAATAATAGAGAGAAACTTTCTGTACTACCACTAATCTTTTTAACCAGTAAAAAAAAAACACCCTGTGAATATATACAATGCCCGGAGAGTTTATTTTCTACTCAAGTCCAGAAACTTCTTTGGGATGGTACTGGTCCTGAACTATCACCTGCCATAATAGAGTGATCCACGAACGGTTTCCATATATTCCAGAATCTATTCTCTTTTAAATTATCTCTTTTGACTTTAATCTCCCATGTCAATTTATCATTCAATGCTAAACTCCACATTTCTTTATACCATTCTCCAACCTGAATATCTACATCGTTTTTCCAATTTCTAGCTATACATTGTCTACCCGTTGTCTATACAATTTCCAGTAATTCTTTTTCCTCCTTGTTTAAACCCAGATCTTCCACATTCGTTAAAAGAATAGTACCCGACACCAACTTAACACTTTTACCCAATATTTCACCAAATTCATTTTCTATTCTTCCCCAAAAATCCCTTATTTTTTTACAACTCCACCACATATGTTCATATGTTCCATCAAATTCTTTACATCTCCAACATAACTTATCTCTTTTATTATCCATCTGGTAAAGTCTTAATGGTGTCAGGTACCATTGCCACAACATCTTGAAATTATGTTCTTTAATTCTTACAGGCATTGTTCTCATAATTCTCTTTTTCCATTTATTTTTCCATTCAATCTCCCCAATTTTTATATTCAAATTTTGTTCCCACTTCCGTCTCAAATCCTCCTGTGAATCTGCACCTCTATTCAATATATTATAAAGCTTACTTACAAGACCCTTAATACTACTTTCCCCTTTTCTAATCTTCCTTACCAATTCCTCAAATTCCGTGAGTACTCTGTCTAACCCTAGTTCTCTTTTATATTTTTTATTCCAATTGTCCACCTTTAACTTCTGAAACCAATTCAAATTTAATATCTCGAACATTTTTTTCCGCTCGGCATCAACATCACATGCTTTTAACCAATCCTTCAATAACAACGTTCCATTTTTATCCAATATTTCTATTTTTTCTTTGTCTAATTTTATTGGGAAACACATCATATCGGTCAATTCCAAGATTGGGGAGGGATTCGGAACCATATCTTTTTTTACCTTCTTCCACACCTCCATGAGACCTTTCATCATAGTATTATTTGACCTTTTCACCTTATCCTTCATTCCCAGAAAATTCAAGTTTCCAATATTTCTGTATTCTTTCATTTCCAATTGTTCCCAAATTACCTTTTCTCTTGCCAAGATCTTCACAACATTCTTGACTTGAAATGCTCGGTAATATACTAACAGATTTGGCATACCCAACCCCCCTTTTTTCTGAGACAAATACCATAGTTTCTTTGGAAGCCTAGATTTTTTTCCTCCATTACAAAAATCATTAAACATTTTTTGAAACTCATTGATTTCTTTCTCTTTTAAATGGATCGCGAGCGTATCAAATAAAAAGTTAATCTTTGGTAACAGTATCATTTTACACATAGCAATCCTTCCGAACCATGACAGCTTTAACTTCTGAAGTTCTCGTATTTTATTCCTAAATTCAATTCTCAAGCTGTCATAATTCAATCGTTTAAGTTCTTCTAATTTGTTGGAAATAATTATCCCTAAATACTTCAACTTATCTTTGATTTGTATATTAAGTGTCGACACCGTCCTACCCATCTCGCTCAATTTCAAATTACACAACATCAATTCAGATTTATCCCAATTTATCTTTAATCCTGTTATAGCTTGAAATACTTGTAGATGATCTTTAATCCTATCCATTACCTGTTCCGGGTGCTTCACCATAAGCAATGTATCATCAGCGTACATGCTCACTTTATTGCCCATAATCCCTTCTATATTTGAATCCTCCCTTATACTTTTAGCTAAAATCTCCATTGCCATTATAAACAAAATAGGAGATAATGGGCAACCCTGCCTAGTGCCTGCCTCTAGCTTTACCACATCCGTGAGCTCCCCGTTTACTCTAACCCTGGCATTTCCTTTTTGATATAGTAAATCTATAACCCTATTAAATTTATCTCCAAACCCATATTTTCTAACTATTTCCTTAATTGAAGACCACTGCAATGAATCAAATGCCTTAAAAATATCCAATGATAGTAATCCCACTTTTTCCTTTGTTTGATTAACACTGTCTATTAAATCTAATACCCTTCTAGTCAAATCCGCCATGTGTCGTCCTTTTAGGAACCCAACTTGATCAACATTTATATATTCCCCCATAAAACTATTTAAACGGTTAGCCAATATTGCCGTGAAGATCTTCGCATTGTGTTGTTGTTGTTGCTGCTGCTGCTGCTGCTGCTGCTGCTGCTGCTGTTGTTATTCAGTCACATAGTCGAGTCCAACCCTTTGCAACTCCATTGACCATTGCATGCCAGGTATATATTGTGCATATATACATGCATTATAAAACCATGTATGCAAGCGCGGTGCCAAAATGGCCACCACGCTCTTTGTGGGGGGCCCACCCACCAGGACTCGGACATCCAGGTTATTTAGGGAGTGTGGCCACCCCTCCATAAAAGGGGTGGCCACGAGGCAGCCTGGCTGCCATTTTGCAAAGCGACGGAGCGGAGAAGTTAGCTCCGTTGCTTCCTCCCCTGCTCGCCTCTTTTGGTGGCTCCTTTTGCTAACAATTTTCAGAAGAGAGACATTTACGTGTCTCTCTCTTTTAAAACCCCTTGATTGGAGGTTTCCCTTCCTCCGATCAGCACCGGACTGCAGTGGCTCAGGTGGTTAAGATGCTGACTGGGAGGCAGAAGGTCAGCAGGTCCTGAGTGCTGCAGGAAGGGATACGCTTTACTCAGGCGGCCCCCTTGGTCGCGCCTGGGGGGGACTCAGCCCACCCCCTCTACTTTTTGGGGGTGCCACCGGGCCGGGGGGCTCGGACGGCACCCCCGCAGGTGGGTGGTGGGGTCATTAGATGCACTGCCACCAATGAGCCCAGGCTGAGAGCTTGGCCGGTGGGTGGCACAGGCCTGCTCCACTGGGGTTCCCTCCCCCCGCTGCTTCTTTGCCCCCCTTGGGGCATAGCGGCCCACTTGGGCACGGTGCGGGTTTCCACCCCACCTTCATTCCTGCACTTCATGGGCCAGATTATTGGGCATGCCCCTGTTCTGGCCAGGGATTATCACATGGGTTTATCCCGCATCAATTACCCGGTTGGGCCATCCAGCCCATCCAGCCCACCTTGTCCCGTTGGGTTAGATGCTGTGGATGCTTCCGTGCCTGCAATTCGGCACTGGGGGCATCAATGGACATTGCTCCACCACCTTCGATGGTGGGCGTGCCAACTCGGCAGTTCCGGCCCACATGCCGGCCATGGCTGCGCGGCAGGCTGCCAACAGGGTTGAGCTGCTGAAGCCCATCAGGCCAGCGCAGGCTGGCGCCTCACGGCTCCCCATCCGGCCTGGACACACGGGGACACAGAGCTCGAGGGCCATCGCGAGCTCCGACGCCCATCACGGTCCGGAACCCCCTGTGGGGGTGCACCGAGTGAGTATCCTGGTCAAATCAGCACACCTGTGACACTAGCTCATCACGCTGGGGGGGTTTAGTGACCATGGTAGCAACAGGCCAATTACACCCTGGTTCTTACTGGGGTGACCGCCCCTATGCTTTTACTTAATTTGTCTGGGGCCCAAAGGGCCGATTATGAGTTTACTCACTCTAATCCATGCCAACGGTGGTTCTGCCAACGGCCGGTTACTCTATACCCCTGGGTGACCATTTGTCCTGGGCTATTAGCAAGACTATGGGACTTGGGGAATATATTCACATTTTTCCCCCTCCTGCACCGTTGACACACTGATGAGGGCATTGAGGGGCAGGACGACAGGGACAAGGAGTTGCCCCGTTGCCGCAAGCTGCCTCCCTATGGGCCAATTGGTTACTGGCCTATTGGGCATCCGTGGCAGGATATGTAAGGGCCCGTCCTGATTTGGCCATCACAATGGTCCAGTGCTTGGATAATGATTTCCGGGCTGTGGTGGTTTTTCCCTGGCCCGTCATGGTTAGCTTAGGTCAAGACCTTGTGATTAGGGCGGCCCTTCACCCTGAGATGCCAGCGATGAGCCCTGCTAGCACTTGTAGTTAATATATATGACTCCTACGTGGCAGCGCTTATGCTCCGTGTGGAGGGCCTACTTTCGGGCAACCACATTTGTCCCTTGATCTGGAGCTCTCAGATTAAGGACAACCTCCGGGTTGGAGAGATAGGCAGGATATCTCTCAATATCATTTCCAGGGAATCCTAAGCAGGCATCTGCTTAAGGAATACCCTGAAGGAAATGGTGAGCCACTGTGTGAGACAGAATGCTGGACTGGATGGGCTGTGGCCTGTTCCAGCAAGGCTGTTCTTATGTTCTTATGTTCTTAAGTTAGCTGCTGCCATCTTCAACAGGGGACGTGTTTTTGCAGGGCACTCGAAATGGATTATGTGCTGCTCAATTAGGAGTGAGCTCTGTGGAGGCTTCGCTCCTCAAGGGCCGATCAGCCAGAAGAGGGTACTAGCCCGGTGCTGCCATAGGTCCAGTTGCTTCCCCACAGGTGTTTGTGGCAGCACGTGGTTCACGCCCTGGCCTGTCGTTTGCTACCATGCCGGGTCTACCCTTACTGAACTAGAATTGGTGCTGCGTTTGGGTGCCTGGAGCCTGACATATGTTGCATGGGCAGGTGGGGGTTTGCCCAATTTTTTCTGTCTGTCCGTCCCTTCACTGAATGGGTGCCTCGTTCTGCCCTCTATTCCCCCTCCTGATTTTACAGACCCTGTGTGTTTCCGCACACTGGTAGTAGTGTGGCTTGTGGGCCACAATTCTGTGCACTGGGGTGGCACAGTATGCTGCTTTGACAAAATGGGGACCCCATCTCGGGCTTGGGCTATGCGTACACATATGCAGTGGTATGGCGTGCACGGCATTTAGGTGGTGGGAACTGTTGACATTCCTGATGTCCATTGGGGATGCTGGGCTGCCACATGTTTTAATTCTGCACCTCGGAGATGGTGATCTGCACGGATTGCTGGCCCGGACTTATAGACTTCCGAGTGCAGTGACCTGGCGTTTTTTGGCCATTTATGGCCGTCTACTCGATTGCTATGGTCATACATCATGCCGAAGCAATATCATAGATGAGACTTTGACCCAGCGGTCAGACCATGCCCGATGGTCAGGGGACAGGGTTGTTGCCTGGTTCCTGGTCTAGAATGGCTTGGGGACAGCCATTAGATATTGCCTGGGGATAGGGTTACAGGTATTTGGCCTGTATTCTGGAGATGGGGTTCACCGGTCAACAAGTGGATGCACCTCTCTTTTGAATAACGTGCAATAGTGCCAGGTGACCGAATTGTCGGTCAAGGGGAGCGGCCCATGCTGCACTGTGGCACTGTTGCCAGGTGGAAGGTGCCTCACCGAGAGTCGCAGGTGATGCATGGCCACATCAACTTCGCCTGCAGAGTGGTAACACCAGGCAGTGCCTTCGCCTGGTGTCTGGGACACACTATGGTGGGTCTTGATAAACGACACCGCAGGGTACAGCTGATTAGGGGTTTATGAGCAGACCTGTTGGTTTGGCTCACATTCCGCAGGACTTTCATGCTGTCTCCTTTTGGAGGTCTGAGTTCTGGTCAGCCCCAGTTCCAACTACAGTCGGATGCCTCCGGCTCCTTGGGGTGGGGGGATTTATTTAAGGACAGTGTGCCTATAGTCATTGGCCCCAGGGATGGGAGGGCACGGATCGCTTACACGATCTTACGTTTCTGAATTTTTTTTCCAATTCTGGGTACCCTTTAGGCTCTGGGAGGACAGATGGCTTAATTCTGTGCCTCGCTGTTGGTGTGGCAATAACTCGGACATCCGGGTTAGTTAGGGGGCATGGCCACCCCTCCATAAAAGGGGTGGCCATGAGGCAGCCTGGCTGCCATTTTGCGAAGCGACAGAGCGGAGAAGTTTTTCACCTCCACCCCCTCCCTAGTGGACAGTGTGATTTTCTGGTCGCTTCGGGGCCGGGTGGGAATTTTTTGCTTGAACCTACATTGGCCCTTTGGTTCTTGCTTTTTTACCCATCCCACACTGTCACTAGCATTTGAGATACGGGGTAAGTTGACTTTGGTCACTTTTGGCGGGTAGCACTGGGTAAGGTAAAGGTTTATGACACATAGGTATCCGACAGGTTTTCATTGACTGGCCAACACGTAGATAGGTACAGGGGAAACAGGTTTGGCCGGTCAAGGGCGAACTATGAAAGGGGTGATGTCAGAAGCTTCACAGCCTGCATCACCTTGATATTTGAACGGATACACATCATAGGGTGGGGTCAGTAGATAGTATATTGACTCCGGTGAACAATTTGTTTGTGTCAACAAACAAATTGATACAAATTGATACATGTAGCCAATTTCCATTGGCATTTAGGGTGGAACCTTACCAGTGCTACTGCGGCCTGCTTGCCTTAAAGAATTACAATTGGATGATACACCAATTGAAAGTGATAATTCGGACTAGGGCATTATTCAATAAAAGTGGCCCGATGCCTTTAATCCAATACCGGTGTCTGAGTCTTTATTTGGGTGGGTGCGCCTGCAATGTCTATTTGAAATGAAACTTATTGAATTCAATGCAATTTATTACCAGGTAATTGTGCATCAGGCTACAGTCAAGTATATGGCATTTTAGATACTGGACCACTATTGTTTTCATTCCATTATTACTTGTATGCCAAATTCAAGAAAATTAAAAACATAGGCCAGTATTGAGTTTCCATTGAGCGAAGAGTCAACAAGGAGTCACACTGTTTGCATAAATGGAGTGTTCTTCATGCAAAGGGCATTGGGTTTTCCCCTTCAGAGCATCTGTTTAGCGAATAGCAACACTCACACAAGCATTTTAATCCCACTTCACTATGCTGGTGGGAGTTTCCTATCCAATAGGATAATCGCCATGGTAATTTGTACTGATGTACTGTAGTTTTACTGAAAATTAAAGATACTTATGTGGCTGAAGAAGGTCACTTTCAGCACAATGTTTGAAAAAGAAGAAGAAACTCAGCTTGGACATGGGTAGCTTTTTACAGGCTGAAACAGTGCTTGGCAGATTTATTTTCCAGCTGAGCTTTTTAGTATCTAGCTGCTGCATCCTAACACTTCTTTGTCTTGTCATCAGTTTCCAACTGTTTCAGTATAAACAGGAGAATTCAAAATGCCCTTGAAACATGTTATTTCTGTCTATCTTGTGCACAGCTGTGCTGTCTTGTAACTCACTATCTACCAAACACTGTTGGCAAGCTGGGATCATCTATCGTCAAAATATGGCCAGTCCAGCATATCTTGCACTGTGATGAGCATGATATCAATTGCAACTGGCTAGTTGTACTTCAAGGCATCATTATTAAACTCTCCTGCTATGACATAAAGAATACTCTGTTCAGTGGGTCAAATGAAATCTTGCTTAGAGACTGAGACTGACCTTGCTGATAGGCCACAGCTATGTTTCTAATCTCAGCCAGACTCGGTACTGCATTACCGCAAAAATTCATAGAAGATCCTAATTCTTGTACAAATAGTACTTCTCAGGTTTTCCCCACTTCCACCATGTATTGTTTGGTATTTTCAGTGGCTTTTTAAAATATTTATTTTATTTATTGAAAGTCTTCTGACCTAATCTTCAGAGGGAAAACAAGGTTCCCAGATGAAGAGGAGTAAAAGGACAAACTGTGCCGTGATTGAAAGGTAGAAATAATGTATTTCAATTTTTCCATAAGGATCATACAGCCCTTTACCTCTTAATATGAAATGCTTTATTGAACAACAAAGCAATCCCTGCCCTGCCCCTCCCAGTTCTGCTATAAGATATTTTGACTAGTGAAATTTTGCTTATATATTCCCCCCAGAAAACAATATTTGCCTGAAAGAAGGACACCTCCCCAAAACAGGGAGAATCCCTATAAATAGATACAGAGCCTTTGCTATACTTCTCTATCACAAGTACCTTTGCATCCTAACAAGTATTCAAACATTCAGTAATGCCGACACACACCCTGACAAACATGTAATGTCTTAGGCCCTTACCCTTACCATGACCCAACATTCTCACCACAGTGTTGTCACATTATTTATTGAAGACAATTCATCAGTGGATTGGGAGGTTGCTCTTACATTATTTTTCTTATTATTTCACTTTTAGTGGTGAGTCTTACCCATACATGACACAAAGTAGGCATATGCTTTAAATTGGCCTTATAAACAAAGGAGCTGGACCTGAGTGTAGGAAAGTGGAAAATCATTCTTCTTAGTGTAGTTAGTTGGGTAATCAGTTACAATCAGCTGATAGCAATTGAATGAATATTCCCCAAATTATAGTACAGCACAGATAAAATACAGAAGATCAGAATATGTCAGTCAAATAATGAGAAATGAAAATACTGATTTATATATATATATATATATATATATATATATATATATATATATATATATATATATATATATATATATATATATATATATATATATATATATATATATATATATATATATATATATATATATATAACCTCAGAACATTCAAAACAAACTAAATGAGGAAAGTCCAGACATTAACAGAATGTATTGGCTGGAGAACCTAGGAGCAACACAATGTAATTGTTTACAGCTGTTCCATCCAATGTCAATATAGCCTTGATGTCCAAACTCCCATAGGAAAGAACAAGAAGAAGAACATTGGTCAAAATTTATTTATGCTGGCATATGAGCAATGGTTTGGATGGTAGCAGTAAACTGCTGCTTGTTAACAAATTACTACTTAATTCCTTGTACGCCCAGTTGTTTGTGCTCAGTTACACAACTCAAATTCATCAAGAACTAACAGCAATTACTAATTTACTACTGGCAATCCAACATTGTGAATTACACCACTGAAATTACCCTGGTGTAAATTATTGATGGATTCTAGCCATTTAAGGACTGCATAGGATTCTATAAGCTTTACACCCTGCAATATGCATAGATTAAGGGCTCTATAGGATTCCTATAAACTTTACACACTGGAACATGTCCATAAAGTTACAGATACAAACAAGATTAAAACAAATTCAGGCTAGAGATATCATCAAAAGAATATAATAATGCCACTTTACTGAAAGTAATAACATTTGTTAGAGAAGAGTAGAATATAAAAAAATTGATATTGTACACTCCATTTCATAAAACTAACTCACTTTCATAAAGCGAAACCTCTATAATAAATGCAAAGTCAGCAGTAAGCAGTTTTTATTATTTCTTTTTCTTTAATACACCTCCATATATAAAGCTCATCTCTCTCTCTCTCTCTCTCTCTCTCTCACACACACACACACACACATTCTTTACACATGTGCTCTGTAGTTAATATCATTTGGTGGGTTTTTTTAATATATCAGGGAATTCATAGGCTCCTTGGTAAGAAATTCACTAGCCTTTCTATTCTCTTTAGATCCTTTGAGATTTTACACTTACTCAGAATTAAATGCATTGCTAGTTGTTCTGAGAAGCTGTAATTTGGATTTCTACTCTGCCAAATGAAGAGATCGTTAAAAATAGTGAGAAGAAATCTAAGATGTCTCAAGATTCTGAGCAGTACCACTTGTTTTAGTTGACCCTTTGCTGCAGCATTTTTTCTTGCCTTAGATTTTTTGCCAGCATCAAAAATATACAATTTAAACAGTCTCCTCTTGGTTACACTTCTGTAGGTGCAATGGAATAAACTGTAGCAGTGAACTGAGTTAGCCAGTTTCTGTTTGTATTCCTCATCATAAACCAGCCATGTAAATTGTGACACAATGAAAGGAATACGTAATGATGTCTCCAGTAGTATTTACTGCTGGCATAACTAAGAAACAACAGAATAAGATTGATTACAATGAAATTTTCTCATCTTGCTAGAGCTTAATTTTAGTACATGTTTAGTGTAATGGGAAATTCAAAGGAAGCAATTGATTTTCATTCATTTCTGTGTGAAGTAGAAAATGTTTAGCCATTTAATGCTTTATAGTGCTTTATGAGTTATTGCCAATTATAAAATTTGTTGAATGCCAAGGTACTAGTTAGTACGCCTTTCTCACACTTTTTATCCGAAAGCAGTCCTAAGGATATCTTAGCCTGGGAATCTGACAGTTTGATCTGTCACATAGAGATATCAAGATGCTATCTCAGATAAGTGCCTCATGTAATATGCAGGTGCCTAACCTTCAGCTGGATGTCCAGATGTCCAGGCAATTTGTCTTCTTATGTCATATTTGGGGAATTTTCTCATGTTTTGAGAAGGGAGGTGTGAGTGAAAAAATGTATAAAAACTGAGACTTTTAGTATCTCAGCAGCAGACATCCCATTTCAGGGGGTGGCTCTGCCCGATTTCTTTTTCAACATGCCATAAATGTCAGATCTCAAATCTGACATTAATGGGGGCTCACCGTAGCCCAGCTTTTGTCTTATTTAGCTAGCTTAGCTATTGTTTTATGATTTATGTTTCTATTTGAAATGCCTTTATCTGTATACTATTTTACTCTATTTTTGTATTAATAAAAAGCTGCTATATTTGAAGAATTGTCTTTATCAGGGAGAGTGAATTCCAGAGAGAAGAAGTCTTCATTAAGGTTTTTGTTCTTTGAAAAGGACCATTACCAAGTTGCCGAAGTCTCTTCTTGATTGAGGTAAATTTTTATCTAACCCCTGGTTAGCTGGATTTTGAAAGTGTCATCGAAAGGGAGAAGGCATAAGGGTAGATTTTTGGGAAAACCGCATCACCATTTTAATTGCCAGATATTTCTGGACAATCAGAGGAAAGCGCATCTCAAAACGCTGCCTGCAAAAATAAAGCAGATAAACCTCTGGGAAAGGATTTATGCCTGCCTCGACACTATAATGAATGGCCCTCTGTTAGGCGGTACAGAGAAGGGCCAAGAAAGTACCTTTTGACATTTAGTACAAAGCTCATTTACTGCCTTCTCTCTCCTGAGGCCATGGAACAGGGCATTTTTTAAAACAAAGAGTCTGTCAAGACCGCCTGTTTAGCTGTGGTCTGGGATTGTGGTTGATGAAGTCACATTAGGATGGGGAAAAAGCTAAATGACATTCACCTCCATCAATACAGTAACAACTGCGAGCACGGTGCCAAAATGGCCGCCGCGCCCTTTGCGGGCCCCCCCATCGGACGAAGGCATCCGGGTAGTTAGGGTGCGTGGCCAGCACCCTTATATAAGGGGCAGCCATGAGGCAGCCGAGCTGCCATTTTGCGAAGCGACGGAGCGGAGAAGTTTTTCCCTCTTACCTCCGTCGCTTTTACCCGCACCGGGGAGCCTCTTGGCTGCTGATTTTCTTCCTTTTCGGCTTCCCATCGGCTAGCTGCAATGCCCTCAAAGAAGAAGGCGACTGCAAATGCGGCTCGTTCTGCGCGGAGGCGCAATCCGGGTCGGAGGACCGCGGCTGCGCCTCCCCAGCAGCCTCCTATGCCTGAGCCCACCGGGACCGGTGGGATGGGGTTAATTCCCCCTTGGCCGGAGGCTGGGGGTCCGCGTACGGGCCCAGTAGGGGCCATGGCCCTCGGCCCGCAAGCGGTGGCCACCGCTCCCCTTTCCCCCCTTGGTTTAGGTGGCTATGTCAGCGTGGAGGCCCTCCTGGCCCGCGTTGCGGCCCTTGAGGCATCCCTGGCCCGGGTTAGTCACCCTGGGGCCCCTTTTGGGGTGCAGGTCGATGCATCGTCTGCTGGGCAGCAGCAGGCGACGGGACGGGTCGAGCTGCCTGGGGCACATGGCCCGGCTTCGGCCACTGCCTCGCAGCTCCCCAATCCACAGGCTGGTGCTGATCAAGCCCCGTCGACGAGCTCTATGGCGGTCGTGAGCTCCGACGCCCCCAGTGGGTCGGAACCCCCGGTGGCGGCAGCCCATGGGGGTGCAGCATGTGAGTATGCGGTCCAAACTAGTGCACCTACACACATGGCCACGTTTGGGGGGGCTTTTCAATGGCCTTGGCCTCGCACGGGTGGTGCAGCGGTTCAGTCGCCGACGCTCCACTCGGTGACTTCAACTATCACCCAGGGCCCCGTGGTGGGGGGTGCGTCTTACCCAGTCGGGAATCTTCTAGGAGTGACCGGGTTAGTCCAGGCTCCTTTACAGATGCTCGCAGTTTCCACCGTACCTGTGTCGGCTTTGCCGACAGCAGGGTATTCCTTGCCACTGGGGGACCATTTGGCCCAGACCCCCAAAGAGAAGATCTGGCGGGGGGAGTATGTGGACATCTTCTCCCTCCTTAACAGAGAGCCCAGCAAGGAGGAGAGGGAGGGGCAAGCTGAGAAGGATAAGGAGCAGGCGCGTCGTCGCATGCCACCACGTACGTGGGCCAACTGGTTACCGGCCTACCTCGTATACATGGCGGTCTGCCTCAGGGCTCGGCCGGATTTGGCGATTCTGATGGTCCAGTATTTGGACAACATTACCGGGCGATGGTTGACCTCCCGGGCCCGTCATGGTTGGCTAATGACGAGGAATTCCGTATGCGGATTCCCCTGCACCCCAAGATGAGGTGGGATGAGCCCTGCCAGAGGCTGTGGCTTCTGTACATGACTCCCACGCGCCCTGCGCCCGGGGAATGATACCATTGTGGAATGCGGTCCAGCGAGCGGCCCCAGCACAGGCACCCCGCCAAGTGGCGGGGCAGGGGGTTCCAGCCCGCCTGCTGTGCTGGACTTTCTCGTCCAATGGTTCCTGCAACAGGAAGAATTGCAAGTACAGGCATGAGTGTCCCTCCTGTGCTGGCCCCCATGTGGCCTCCGCCTGTCCCAGGCCTGGAGGGAGGCGGGGCAGAGGAAGGGGTGGACACGGGACTGGAAAAACTGCCGCAGAGGGAGCTGGTTCACTGAAAGGCCCCCTCCCCAATTAATGTGGACATGTTGGAGCGTTGGCTCGCATTGTACCCGAGGGAGGAGGATGCGGTTTACCTCCTTCAGGGTTTTAGATAGGGGTTCAGTATTTCTTTCGTGGGTGATAGGTCCCCCCAGGATGCCCCCAACCTTTTGTCCCTTAGGGGGAGGGAGGAGGTAGCTGCTGCCAGCATTACTAAGGAGGTCGATGCGGGCAGGGTCGCTGGCCCTTTCCCGACACCCCCGTTCCCTAATCTTAAGGTATTACCCTTGGGCTTAGTGCCCAAAAAGTCACCGGGCGAGTTTCGCCTGATTCATCACTTGTCCCACCCAGCCGGCCGATCGGTTGGTGATGCTATCCCTGATGACCTTTGCTCAGTCAGGTATGCATCTTTTGACCGAGCGCTGCGCATGGCGCGCTCATGTGGCCCGGGTGCGCTGTTGGCTCAATGCGACATCAAGTCGGCGTTTCGCCTCCTGCCGGTGCACCCGGCCGACTTTGAGTTGCTGGGTTTTTAAGTTCCGGGGTGAATATTACTTTGATAAGGCCATGCCTTTTGGCTGTTCCATATCATGCTCGGCCTTCGAGCGTTTCAGTACATTCCTACAGTGGGCTTTCGTCCGCTGGTCAGGGTCCCGGTCTGTAGCCCATTACCTGGATGATTTTTATTTGGGGGTGAACGGGGCTGGGACACGTGCACACGTCTCCTCAACACATTTCAGATGCTAATGGAGGAACTCGGTGTCCCTTTAGTGCCCGAAAAGACCGAGGGCCCATCTACTAAACTAGTATTCCTGGGGATGGAGATTGACACGGTAGCGCAGGCTTCTAGGTTACCGGGGGATAAGGTGTCGAGGATAGTGGCCCTTATCTCGGACTTGCTTGCTAAACGCAAGGCATCACTGAGGGGACTGCAGGTGCTACATGGTCACCTCAATTTCGCTTGCACGGTCGTCGCACCGGGCATGGCATCTGCTCGGCGCTTGTGCGACGCCATGACAGGCTTATTTAGGCCCCACCATAGGGTTAGACTCACCTGGGGTATCAGGGCAGATATGCTTATCTGGCTCCAGTTCCTGAGGGATTTCAATGGAGTATCATTGTGGAGGTCTGACCTCCTGGCTTCCCCTCGCTTTCAGATACAGTCCGATGCTTCGGGATCCCTGGGTTATGGGATGTACTTCAATGGGAAGTGGGCCTATGGTGGGTGGCCACCAGCCTGGGCAGGCACGGGTCGCCTGCGTGATCTCACGTATCTGGAATTTTTCCCTATCCTGGGGGCTTTGATGCTATGGGGCGAGGAGTGGGCCAACTCGGTTGTCCATTTCTGGTGTCACAATGCGGCCGTTGTACACATTGTCAACTCACAGACTTCCAAATCGTCCAGGGTCATGGACCTAGTGCGCCAGTTTGTGTTGCGCAGCCTGCGCCTCAATGTCCTCTTCAGGGCCAGGCATGTCCCGGGGGTCAATAATGATATCGCTGACGCTTTGTCCCGCCTGCAGATCTCCCGGTTCCGTGCCTTGGCCCCGGATGCGGAGGAATTTCCCTCGCCACTTCCGGACGAGATATGGACCATTGGCAAGGAGAGGTGAATCGGGCGATTGGCTTGTCACTAGCGCCACGCACGCGTAAGGCGTATCACCACGCATTCAATTCTTTAGGAGATTTCTGTACCCAATTCCGGCTGCCAGAGACCTGGCCGATCCCAGTGACCCATGTACTTCGGTTCATGGTTTACCTGCATGCCCAGGGCCTTGCACCTCGCACCATAGCATCTAGGCTGTCAGCGTTGGCTTTTATGGCCAAGGTGGGTGGTCATGTGGATAGTACCGCTGACTTCCGTGTGAGACATGTTTTGGAGGGGTGGGTGCGGGAGCGTGGGCGTTGCCCGGACGACCGCCACCCGATTTCCCCAGGGGTTCTTACCCAACTGGCACGGGGCTGGCATGGCCTCTGTTTTGATAAGTACGAGGCAGCCCAATTCATGCGGCTATTACGGTGGCCTTTTTGGAGCGCTCCGCATCAGCGAGCTTGTGATGCTGACTAAGGCGGAAGCAAGTCGTAGGGCACTGGAACTCGAGGATGTCTATGTTGCCAAAGACTGGGCTCAGTTGAGGATACGCTCCTCTAAGGCAGATCAGCATGGCGTAGGCAGTGGTGTAAGACTGCTACGGTGTTCTTTGGCAGACATCTGTCCGGTTGGTGCCCTACAGGAGTTTCTTGCACTGCGTGGCATCCACCATGGCCCGTTTTTTTTCTGTCACCAAGATGGGTCTCCCCTTACTAAATTTCAATTTTGGAGGGTGCCGGGAAGGCACTAGACAGTGTTGGCCTCTCTGGGGCTCGTTGCGGCACCCATTCGTTCAGGATAGGGGTGGCTTCTACTGCAGCTGTTTTTGGGTACTCCGGGGATGACAAACGCCGCATGGGAGGGTGGGGATCACAATGTTTTCAGTTTTGTGTTCGCCCTCTTCAACCGTGAGTACCAGTTTAGTCACTGCACTGTTTCTTCTCCCCCTTTTTTTTTTCCTTGACAGACCCTGGGTGTCGTATTACACCGGTGACAGTATGGCTGGTGGGCCATGGCCACGTGCACAGGGCAGCGCGTTATGCTGCATGGGGCAGCACGTTACGCTGCACGGGGCAGCGCGTTACGCTGCACAGGGCAGCGCGTTACGCTGCACAGGGCAGCGCGTTTCGCTGCACAGGGCAGCGCGTTACGCTGCGGCGACAGAGTGGGGACCCCGACTGGGACTGGGTGCATCCGCACGTCTCAGGTGGCATGGTAAGCGCGGCATGTTATGGCGGGAACTGTTGCCATTCCTTTTCTACATCAGGGATGCTGACTCGCCTATGTCCTGGTTATGTACCTTGGGGGCGATGGCTCGGGACAGGTCACTGGCCTATCGCGGAACCTTGCGATTTGCGGTGACCTGCCCTACTCACATTATGTGTGGCCTGCGACAACCCTCAATTGGTCGGACACGATACCGCGTTACGCTTACAGGGGAGCGTTCGGCCTCGGGGCTCTTGACTGAGCCGACGCTCCGTGAACGGGGCTATTGCCCGGTTCCTTTTCGACAAGGGTGGGGGACACGTCATTAGCCTCCCCGCCATCAGTCTGCAAAATTACGAGCTTTACTCAGGGGATGGGGCCCATCTGTCGCGGGGAGGTTTGGACCTCTGGTTAGTGGACTGGCGAACAGGCCTGTTGACTGAGCTGACGGTCTGGGGGGGGGGCGTCGAGCCTTCTTTGAAGCCCCTCCGTGTGGCGGGTAGCACTGGTAAGGTAAACATTTATGACCCACAGGTATCCGGCAGGTTCGCAATTGACTGGACAACACTAGACAGGCATAAGTTGGTTAAACGTTGTCCGGTCAATGACGAACTAGGCGATGGGGTGATGGCTACAGCTAGACAGCATGCATCACCCCATGATTTTACGGATACGCGTCAGAGGGTGGGGTCATTAGTTAGATATTGACTACGGTCAACAATTTGTTTGTTGTCAACAAACAAATTGATACAAATAGATACATTGTAACAATTGACGTTGGCAATTTTGGGTGGTACCTTACCATTGTTACTTCGGCCTGCATGCCTTAAGAATTATGATTGGTCAATTACCAATAGAAATTTATAATTCGGACTAGGGCATGAATCAATAAATGTGGCCCAATGCCGTTATCCACTTTCATCAGTGTCTGAGTCCTTTATTGGGGGGTGTGCCTGCAATGCGAGCTTGGCGCCAAAATGGCCACCACGCCCTTTGCGGGGCCCCCATCAGACGAAGGCATCCGGGTAGTTAGGGGGCGTGGCCAGCACCCTTATATAAGGGGCGGCCATGAGGCAGCCGAGCTGCCATTTTGTGAAGCGATGGAGCGGAGAAGTTTTTCCCCTCCACCCCCTCCCTAGTTAACAGTGTGATATTTTGGTCGCTTCGGGGCCGGGTGGGAATTTTTGGCTGGGACCCACAATTGGCTCTCGGGTCCTGGCTTTTTTGCCCATCCCACACTGTTGCTATGGTTTGATATAGGGGTTTCTGTTGCTGCTGTTGACTTTGGTCACATGGGCGGGTAGCACTGGTAAGGTAAACATTTATGACCCACAGGTATCCGGCAGGTTCGCAATTGGCTGGACAACACTAGACAGGCATAAGTTGGTTAAACGTTGTCCGGTCAACGACGAACTAGGCGATGGGGTGATGGCTACAGCTAGACAGCATGCATCACCCCGTGATTTTACGGATACGCGTCAGAGGGTGGGGTCATTAGTTAGATATTGACTACGGTCAACAATTTGTTTGTTGTCAACAAACAAATTGATACAAATAGATACATTGTAACAATTGCCGTTGGCAATTTTGGGTGGTACCTTACCATTGTTACTTCGGCCTGCTTGCCTTAAGAATTATGATTGGTCAATTACCAATAGAAATTTATAATTCGGACTAGGGCATGAATCAATAAATGTGGCCCAATGCCATTATCCACTTTCATCAGTGTCTGAGTCCTTTATTGGGGGGTGCGCCTGCAATACCTAATTACTGATATTGTGAAATGGTCGGTGGTGGGCTCCAAAAAAATTTACTATCACACTGTGGGCGTGGTATCGTGGACATGGCCAAGGGGAAGGCCCTGCATTGCACCCAAATTAGGACTACTTTATTTCAATACTTGGATGAACAAACCAGAATTTCTGCTACTGGTTCTGGTAAACTGGTGCAAACTTGCTGATGCCCACCACTGGAAATGGTTGAGGAGCTGCTTCACAGATTCAGCAAATCAAACACTTCCCCTACTCCTCTACAGAGGGACAGAGAAAGTGAAATTGTGTTTTCCTCCTATTCAGTTGCTGTTACTTATATCTTTATTTCTGTTTGTTAGACTCATACACCATCCTTCTGACCAGGAGGACACCCAATGGCGTGAACATAAAGCAACCTTCCACAAAACAAAAGGTAACTCTGATTGAGAAACTACCCACAACCACAATATTGATTTATGCACAGAGAAAAAGGAAAGGAAAAATACTGTCCTAAGCAACACCACAGAGAACATTATCAGTTGTTGATCCCAGAAGCATCTTTTGAAAGTTCCTATATATGCTGTTCCCAGCATCTACAGCCACTGGAAATGGCATATATGGAAGTACTATACATCGAAAAAGTTGATTCCCCTGACAAGGACTCAAAAGACATATGTTGGGAACAAGTGAGACTGCTCCTGCATCCAACAAATGTGAAGACTGTAACAAAGTGGACCAGTGCACACTCAAAACCTCCCAGGGAGTGGACTTGATGGCTATGGCCCACTTCTTCCAAGAAACACAATACACCTGAACAGTATTAGTTGTGCTTCCATATTGTTATATTGCCAGTGTAATTTATTTTATATAACTAATTCCTGGAGATGGGGAAAATTATTTTTTTATTCAACAGAATCATTAAAGTACTTCTGAGACACGCTGTAGGTCCTTGGCCTCCTCTGAACTCTCTGCCCTGAAGTGAATGCCAGGATAGATCTGAAGCACTATAGATTTTATTTCCATGATCATCTATAAATGATGAGAAGAGGTAAAACAAACAGAGGAGTCTACAGTTTAAAAGGATGGAAGAAATCTAATTAAATTCCCAACCACAGTGTTTGTGATTCTTAAATTTTAGAATGTAGTGAGTCTCCATAAAAGGTTCAGCCCAATCTTAAAATCATGCTATGTCTGAGATTAATTTGCATATAACTCTATAAACCTTTCATGTGGATAGTATTCTGTAGCATGATGTCTGTAAACAGTTCATACATATATTCTTATATGAAATTCATTGGCATTTGTGAACACAACAGCTTAAACTGTACCATGTTCAAAATGGTGGTATTAACATGTAAAGCCCTAAATTGTTTCAGGCCTCATTATCTTTCAGATTGTCTCTTCTACAGTTCTACAGTCCATCTTACTTGGTCCTTGCAGTGTAAGGGTTTCATTTCCCCACTCTAAGGGAGATCTAGAAGATAGTGACTGGGAATCAGTCTCCTCCCCATAGCTGTCAAATATCCCGTTTTCCCCAGGAAAACCTCGTAATTTAGCCCTCTTTCTGTCATCATGTATTTTTAAATAATCTCCCATATTTTAAAAAAAATCCAGGGGGCATGTAAATCTCCCGTATATTATTATTATTATTATTATTATTATTATTATTATTATTATTATTATTATTATTATTATTATTATTATTATTATTATTATTATTATTATTATTATTATTATTATTATTATTATTAATCTTTATTTATGAGGTATGTTCCTCATACCATAGCCAGAGAGGAGTGTTGGGCTCCCCCTGGTGGAGGAAGAAGTACCTCCTAGGCACTGCCCTTAGCACTGCTGCTGCCTCTCACGGGGGACAAGGCAGCAGGCCAGCATTACTGTAATAATTCTATTTTAAATCTCTTTCCCCATTCTCTGCTGTGACAGCATTTCATATTATTATGATTTTTCATGGAGCTGTTTTTTACACTTATATCAGTTAATTGTCTTCTGTCTTAGCCTTGTGTACCTCAATTTCATTTTTTAAAATTCTGTGTTTAAGACAAAACCATGGAAATATCCTTTTTATGTTGTATGCAAATATACTTGAAGCTTATTGGCTCATTATCTCTTCTCTGTCCTGGGAAAGAGGGTGTTAAAGGGAAGAGACAATGAGCCAATCAGCTTCAAGTATATTTGCATACAACATAAATAGGATATTTCCGTGGTTTTGTCTTAAACACAGAATTTTAAAAAATGAAATTGAGGTACACAAGGCTAAGACATTAGACAATTAACTGATATAGGGCAGTACCTAGGGAGTACAATAGTTCCCCCTGCAAACACTTAACTTCAATTTGCAGCTTTTGCTGTTGTTGATAATGATGATTAACATTATGCATATAAAATAAATGATCTTGACAAATAAATAACGTTAATTACATGCAAAAGTATCCGTAGCTAATCTTGTTTCTTTTATAAGTTATTTCAGTACAGCTCATTAAGTCAAGTAATATTGGGGATATTTTGATAATTTTTAGTCACAACTTCTCAAAAAAAATATCAAGGGAACTTTACATTGGACAACCTGCTAGTAATTACAAGCAATTTGATTAAGTTTGTGTTTAATGCTTATCTAAAAGAGCTCATTACTAATTATAATATTTGAAATAAAGCAGAGACTTCAAATATTCAACCTTCATTATATTTCTGATATTGATCTAACAATCTGTATCTACTGTGTTCTTTACATTGTCTCTACATAATGCTGCTTAGTGGATCACTTGTATTAAATTAATTATTATGCAAATATAAGGTGTTTTTTTTTTTTACTTGACTTGGTCTCAAGACAACGAAACTTGTTTTGTTTAAATAATCATACTGAATTCATTTATAGTATTAATTACACAAATGTGAAGAAAATATAATAGAGTTCTTCCAATATTTCAATTGCATGTTATAAGTAACCGCATTATGCTTCCACTATATTTTGCTGTCATTTTTGCAGGGTGAAAACACATCACATCAAAAAAAGTTATCCCTAAATCCTCAAGATGGTTTTATTGTTCTGAGATGTACAGTAACATGTGACATTCTAAGACTTTCATCTGAGAAGCAACTATAAAATAAATTGTATTTTTGTTAGTCAGTTACATTCTTACACATTCCAGTTAACTATGTATTAATTACATTTTATTCTACTCTCTTCCTTACACTTAGATCCTTCCATTCTATGTAGCATATTGAGTAGCAAGAGATCTCCAATATTTTCGGTCTAGGGAGAGTTCTGCGGCAACTTTCTTCCAGTGAGGTCAAATAAGTCTATATATGTTGACTTTGTCCTTTTATCAAAAATACAAGGTAGATCACACTTAGTGCAAAGTCACCCAGTAGATTCTATAGCCAAATAGGTATTTGAACACAGTTCTATTGAGCTCTACCCCAACATGCTACCCCTTACAGTATATCACCTTGGCTTAATGCCATACACCTCCACCTGTTAAATAAAGCATGCTTAACAGTAGATGACAAGTCAATCATGCCATCAGTACCATGCCATTTCTGAAAGTAGCAATGTCATACTATTTCATGCTCCAGTTGTCATCAACATAGCCAGATAAAGACTACCCATGTATCATATCTTTGTTTCAACTGATACCATATGAATTTTCCTGCTCCATAATTTTTTTTAATGATGACCAATATGCAAGACCACTTTAAAAATCCTCTAAAAGTGTAGAAAAATATCAATTTTTGAGACACACAAAATATACCATTTGTCTCCATTCTTATTCAAGTCTGTCTGTCTGCCTGTCTAAGTTCAATTACATTAAATGATTAAAAGCTGAATTAAAACATTAAAAACTTTTAAAAGCAGACAAACTTAACTATAACTTAGCTATCTATCTGTCTACTAAAAAAGGATCCAAGCATTTCTGTAATCCTGATCTAGGTGTAATTAAGATTATTTTGTTACATAGTTTCTTTATAAATATTCTGAATAAAACTGAACAAAGTAATATTTGCATTTGCAATTAAATTCAAGTTCGCTTAAAATCAATTAAATGTAGCATTTTTATTTTAACAAAGAAAGTACCTATATAATTATTTTTCTTCCTTTCCCTATGTTTTCCTTTCCCTTCTCTTTTCTTCATCCATTAAAGCTGTAAATCAATACTTTCTACCAATGAATTTTGTTGTTCAGTTGCATAGTCGTGTCTGACACTTTGTGACCCCATGGACCATTGCACGCCAGACACCCCTATCCTCCACCATTCTCCTCAACCCAACCAGCTTTGTGCCCATTGTGTCAACAATGCCATCTATCCATCTCATTCACTCCTACAAGTAAAACAGACAGTGGAGCAGGGGTTCTCAATGTTTTTCAGCTGTGGGCCAGACCACGCCCTCTCAGACAGCTGAGTGGGCTGGACTGGTGGTTCTCCCACCATAAATGCTGTCATAAAATGCATCCATGTTTGTCGTAATCATGCTTATGATGGCCACAGACTCATTTATGGCTGTAGTACATGGATTTACGATGGCTGCAGACTCATTTACCGCTGCCATAAATGTGTTTGTGCAGCCATAAATGAGTTTGTGGCTGATTTCGCCACTGGTGGTGGCGGTGGCAGCTGGAGCGAGGTTGGGGGCTGGATTATTTGGTGGTGTGGGCCAGATCTTCTTTGCTTCCTCTTTTACCCCATTTGGTTGCAAGGGAATGACTACATTATGAAAAGTGAAGCGCCTATGCTTGAGAAAGTGAACAAACTCCTTAACTGAAAACAGTGAAGAAAAAAGCTGAATACAGAAAGGAAATGATTGAAAACCAAGCTGTAAACTGGAACAATAAGCCTATGCATGGTCAATATTTGAAAAATATAGAAGGAAAGGCTAACATAAAGCTGACATAGGGATGGTTAAGAGTAGGAGTTTTGAAGAAGGAAATGGAAGGATTTATCTTGGAAGCTCAGGAACAAGTTTTGTCAACAAATTGCATGAAGACAAAAATACAGCATGAATCCAGCAATAGCAAATGATGGCTTTGTCATGAAAAGGATGAAACAGTTGATCATCTGATCAGCAGAATCAGCAACATTTCACAGACTGATTATTTGCAATGCCAATACAGGGTTCAAAAAAATATTCATTGTAGCCAATTGCCATTGGCAATTTTGGGAGGAACCTTACCAGTGTTACTGCGGCCTGCTTGCCTTAAGAATTATAATTGGCTGAGTACCAATTGAAATTTATAATTCGGACTAGGGCATGAATCAATAAATGTGGCCCAATGCCGTTATCCATATATACCGGTGTCTGAGTCTTTTTTTGGGGGGGTGCCTGCAATGAAAGCGCGGCACCAAAATGGCTGCCGCGCTCTTTGCGGGGCCTCCCCCACCCGGACTCAGACATCCGGGTGAGTTAGGGGGCGTGGCCACCCCTCTATAAAAGGGGTGGCCACGAGGCAGCCGAGCTGCCATTTTGGAAAAGTGATGGAGAGGAGAAGTTTTTCCCTCCACCCCCTCCCTAGTGAACAGTGTGATATTTTGGTCGCTTCGGGGCCGGGTGGGAATTTTTGGCTGGAACCTACAATTGGCCTCCTGGTTCTGGCTTTTTTGCCCATCCCACACTGTTGCTACGGTTTGATACAGGGGCTTTGCTATTGACTTTGGTCACATGGGCGGGTAGCACTGGTAAGGTAAATATTTATGACCCACAGGTATCCGGCAGGTTCGCAATTGACTGGCCAACACTAGATAGGTACAAGTTTGTTAACATTGACCGGTCAACAACGAACCAGGCAATGGGGTGATGGCAGGAGCTCTTCAGCATGCATCACCCCGTGATTTGACGGATACACGTCAGAGGGTGGGGTCAGTAGATAGTTTATTGACTACAGTCAACAATTTGTTTGTTGTAAACAAACAAATTGATACAAATGGATACATTGTAGCCAATTGCCATTGGCAATTTTGGGAGGAACCTTACCAGTGTTACTGCGGCCTGCTTGCCTTAAGAATTATAATTGGCTGAGTACCAATTGAAATTTATAATTCGGACTAGGGCATGAATCAATAAATGTGGCCCAATGCCGTTATCCATATATACCGGTGTCTGAGTCTTTTTTGGGGGGTGCGCCTGCAAAGAGTGAAACTATACAGCAATCATTTATACATGTCCTCCAAATAAAGAGAGATTGATTGGTTGGGCACTCATGTGAGTCTACTGTGTGAGCCAATGTAGAATTTCACACTCTGTAATTATTTAAACCCCCCAAATAATATTCAGTTATTCTCCAACAAAATATTTAAAAGTGGCAATGGTAGGTAGATGCCTAGTCTATAATTAAATACATACTGTAGATGCAAATGGTGTATTTCCCACCTAGTGACTACTTAAGACTTTAGTAATTCAGGGATACAACATGTAAAGAAAACATGCAGTTAACCACACAGGAGACCTAGAACAGTTATTTCACAAAATTGTAATTCAGACTCTCTTCATCTATTCAACATAATGATTACATCAACAATCTATCATCACTCTGCTCACATGAAAAGCTATGTAAGTAGCCAGAACAGAAGGCCACCTATCCTTGATGGCTTTCCTTGGAAGCTAGTATTCTGAATTTTCATGATTTTTTACTCATTGTTTATTTATTCTGGGTAGAAAATCACATTCAAATTCAAAAATAATAAGAGAAGAATTCATATAAATTCAACAAAAAAATATGAAAATTAATAAAAGTATAACAATCCAGCAATAGAAACAATGGCATCTACCACTTAAGGTTTTTGTTACTTACTATACAAGATACCTGAGGAGGACCTCTTCAAAAGCTACTGAATCTTACATTCATACAATACTGTTGTATATTAGAACCTTTCATGGTTTACATAGGAAAACAGCATTTTGTTTTATGGTATCTATGAATATACCACCCTGAGTGGTGTTCTCACCAGGAGGGTAGGGTACAAATGACCAAATAAATAAATAAATAAATACATACATATTAGGGTACCAATATACAGTATTATGATCCCATTGTATATCAATACCTCTCTAAAATATATTAAAATGTAATGTAATTGCTTTGTTTCTACAAATACAATCACAAAGGAAAAACAGTAGAGGTTGGAAATGTTTCCCTTTGTTCCCGTAGCTTATGGCTATTTCAGTCTGATTTGTGAGGCATTAACAACCCCACAAGATTCATTTGCAATTCAAAAATGGCTGAATAATACCATCACTATAAGAAATGTAATTTATTCTAATAAAGTATCCACACACACACACACACACACACACACACATTCTTATGCATGTTCTTAAGAGTCTTTTTCAGTACTGTACTGAATTTCTCATTAGGGGGAGGATAGAGCACCATATTCCTGAGAAATATTCATGTGAGATATCCAGACAGTTACTGTACTTATGAGGTAGCTGAAGTATGTTTGCATATGTATGTTGTCTATCACTGAGCGTATGCACTGTTCAATACAAAGGCTTTTTCATTACATTAAAAAGTACTGGCATCAGAGAAGCTGCAGAATGATGGAGAGGTATACAACAGAAAGAAAAATATAAATATACTTCCAATCCTGCTTCCTAAGTATATATATTATTTCTGTTCTTTGATCACTCTTAGTTTTCCAAACGTGTACTGTTTATTCTGTGGATTTTTCTCCTCTGCATTATCCTATGTTAGCGATAGCGATTACATGTTTATACTGCCCATAGCACTTAGTGTACTCTCTGGGCAGTTGCAGTATAAGATGAAACTTTCTCCCTTTTACTTTCATCACATGAAACACAGGCTATAGTTATTAAAAATTCTAGTCACTGCTCCACTGTGCAAAGGCTTTCTATTCACTCTAATAAGAAGGAGGCAGAAGATTGGGTTGGGAAAGGGAGAGCTTAACTGCTTTGATGGGTAGCTAATGCTTTTCTGAAATGTTTTGTCAGCAAGGTTGAACTTTATAAAAGCAGAAGGACACTGTAGCCTATCATTAGTAATCATTTTCCATATAAGGAAAACTGAAGTACACATTGTAGTTCTGTCAAATGGCACTCATAGAAAAAAATAAGGTTGTTGTAAGGACCATTTATCTAGGAATCTGAAGGAATCTCCTAAGTTTGATAGTCTATCTAGACTACTATTGATATTATTTTTACTATTTGAACCAGGTAGCAATTTCTGTCCAATATTTCAGGCAGCAACATCTTCCAATCCTGCTTCCTAAGTATTTTATAGTTGAGATGCTAGATGCCGTACCTTGTACATTGTATAAACAAAACATGTATCACAATGATAAATGTCACTCAGCTAGAGTAATTCAAATTGTTCAAGCTGAAGGTGCATAATTTAAATTCATACTAAAATCAAATCACTGTTATTTTCAATGCAATAATTTAAATGTTTAAATGTTACATTGAACATAGACTCCCACTAACACCATCAAAGTTTGGCAGCTAAGTGGTTGTCTGTGTTGATTTTGTTATTATATATGCATTTTTTTTCTTTATGGCATATTCAGCAATAATATTTGTATAAACCCAGATGCGAAATCAGGAATCACACACACACACACACACACACACACACACACACACACACACACACACACACACACACACACACACACACACACACAAAAGAAGAAATATAACTCACTAGATCACTCAATCCCATTTTGATTCATCAGACCATAGTTATAAAATATCTTTAAGTAATAGGGACTGCAGTGGCTCAAGTGGCTAAGACATTGACTGGGAGGCGGAAGGACAGCAGTTTGATTCCCAAGTACTGCAGGATGGAATGAGCTCCCGTCTTTGTCTGCCAACCTAGCAGTTCAAAAGCAAGAAATTCCAAGTAGATAAATAGAGACCACTTTGGTGGGAAGGTAACAGCATTCCGTGCACTCTGGTGTCTAGTCATGCCTGCCGCATGACCACGGAAACGTCTGCACAAGCAGACAGCGCTGGCTCTTTGGCTTTGGAACAGAGATGAGCACTGCACCCTAGAGTTGGATACGACTGTCTTTCAAGCAAGGGAAACCTTTACCTTTACTAATACTCCTAAATATATAAACCATCATTTCAAGCCACTTAGTCATGCTGCTTTATTTTCAAATGAAACTCAACAGCGAAGATTTCATCCATGGAATAACTCTATTATAATTTTCTGTCAGGTTTATTTTCCCAAGACAATGAATCTGTGTAATTAAATTAACTGTGAAGCAATTCATTTTCAGTTTTTTTTAAAAAAAGCTTATGGTACCTTTCATGGAACATTTAATAAACTCATCATTAAAAACTTTAACCTCCTTCAGATGTATGTTTCCTGGATTGATTTTAATATCTATTACTATAGTAGCCTGTCTATTAATGACACAGGATTTCAATATGTCTGTATTACCAAAGTAACAGATGAACAAAAGGGGTTAGTTATTTCAAGTGAATGATCACCATTGAACAATATTGAAATGACTGGAAGAAAAAACAATAAGTTTTTCATTAGACTTCACTACACAATAAGTAAATGAGCTTATATAATTGTCCATCCTTGGGAATGGATAAGAATTTTCTTACAGCTTGTTTTAAATTTACCAAATTTATCCAAAACCACAAAATTAGTAACTGAAAGTTTTGCCCAGATCTTTAAAGCACCTTTCCTAAAATTTCACCTAAATGGAAAATCCAATCAGAGAATTTTGTGATTTCCCTGTCAAATGAAATTTTTAAATGCCTGTAGACTAATTAATTAATGGGAATTATTTCAATGGTACAAAAATATTTGTTGTAATTCCGTGCCATCAAGTCACTTCAACCTTAGTGTGACACTATGAATGAGAGATCTCCAAAATGTCTTGTTTAAAGCAATCCTCTTCCTCTTGTACTGCTGCTGTCTATCGTTCCCTGCATAATTATCCTTTTCCAGAAAATATTGCCTTCTCAACATGTACGTAAAGAAGGACAGCCTCAGTTTCATCATGTTTTCCTCTAGAGACAGTTCAGTCTTGATTTGCTGTAGGACCCATTTGTTTGCTGTGATATTGGCAAACCTTTCCTACAGCACCCTATTTCAAAAGAATCAATGTTCTGTCCTCTCAGTTTTCATTATTGTCCAGCTTTTACACCTACTGTATATATGGTGATCAGGAATACAACAGTGTGGATGATCTTGGTTTTGGATTCAAATTACCCATCCTTACACTTGATCTTTTCTAGCTTCTTTATTCCCACCTTTCTAAGTCTCAATGTTCTTCTGATTTCTTGGTTGCAGCTCTCATTTGGATTGATGATTGAACCTAGATATACCAAATCTTTCAGTGTCATAGTTTTTTCATTGTTAACATTAAAGTGATGCTTTTTGTTTTCCTAATGTCCAACTGCAGTCCTGCCTTGGCACTGTCTTCTTTCACTTTCATTAAATATCATTATAAGTTTTTGCTCTTTCCTGCCAATAAGATCCCATCATTTGCATCTCTTAAATTACTGAAGTTTCCTCCACCAATTTTTACTCCTCCTTCATTTGAATTTAGTCTGGTTTTCCATGTGATATATTCTATATACAGATTGAAAAGATTTGGGGATAAAATGCACCCTTACATGATGCTTTTGGCTATGGGAAACCATTCTGTCTCTCCATATTTTGTCCTAACAATAGTTTCCAGCTTGAACATCAGGCATTTCTAATTCCATATAAGGTATAAGTCTTCATTGTTTGCATGGGGAATTAAAGAAATTGTCCTATAGCTACTGCACTCCATGGCATATCCTTTCTTGGGAACGGAAATGTATGTTCAGCATTTCCAATCTATGGACCATATTTTGTTTCCCAGGGGTTTTTTTTGACATAGTTTTTAAGATTTTAGCTACAAATATTTAGACTTACTTAGACTTAGATCCTCCCATACTATTGGGCAGCAAAGGATCTCCAACCATTTCAGTCTTGGGCAAGTGTTTTGACATTCTCCATAGCACATAATATGCAATTCTTGGGAGACAAGCTATGAGAAACCTGGGGAACATAGTTAAAAGTAGAGACATTACCTTGCAAACAAAAATCCACATAGTCAAAGCAATGGGATTTCCAGTAGTAATGGATGGTTGTGGTCCATAAAGAAAGCTGAGCACAGAAGAAGAGACACCTTGCAAATGTGGTGTTGGAGGAGAATTTTGAGAGTACCCTGGACAGCAAGGAGAACAATTAGGTTAATCTTAAAAGAAATCAACCCAACTGCTCCTTGGAAAGCCAAATATTGGAGATGAAGCTAAAGTACTTTGGACACCAAATGAGAAGAGAGGATTCACTGAAGAAAACATTGATGCTGGGAAAAATTGAGGGCAAAAGAAGAAGGGAGTGGCAGAGAATGAGATGGCTAGATGGTATTGTTGGCTCAATGGGCACAGAGCTGAGTGGGTTGAGGAGAATGGTGGAAGATAGAGGTGCCTGGCGTGCAATGGTCTATGAGGTCGCAAAGGCAGAGAATGAACTATGCAACTGAACAACAACAACAACAAAATGCCATGTCATTTTCAGGGTCTTTAAATTTCCCATGAACGTTCTTCACTATGTATTTCAAGGGCATCCTCATTGTCATTTGACATTAGGAGGATTTTACCATATTGCCACCTTAGGGATCCTGTTTTTCTCCATACAAAAAAAATGACCTGACATTTGGAGCCTTTTTCATGCAATGATGTTATGTAATTTCCAGGAACCACTCCTTTGAAGAGACTGTGGTGTTTTAGTGGTTTATTAGACCCTGAACCTTATGACTGGAATGATGGCAGATCAGCAGTTTGAGATCCAAGTGCTGCACAATGTAGTGAGCTCCCATCTCTGTCCCAGCTTCTGCCGATCTAGCAGTTCGAAAGCAAGATATTGCAAGTAGATAAATAGGTACAACTTTGGTGAGATGGTAAACCGCATTCCATGCACTCCAGTGTCTAGTCATTACTGCTACATGTGCTCAGAAATGTCTATAGATGCAGACAGCACTGCCTATTTGGCTATAAATGGAGGAGAGCATCAAAGCCTAACATCAGATATGACTGGCTTTCAAGCAAGGGCAACTTTTTAAAACTCCTTTGAAGCACCTTTGCAGCAGCCTATGGAAGACTATACAAAATGTCTTCCCAGGCAGTAAGAGGAGGGTAATGCCCCACCAGTTGTTACATTCAGATATATCACCTTTCTTAGGAACGTAGATGATTACCCCTTTGTACCAGTCTTCTGGCACTATGCCATTTTACCAACATTTATTGAATACCTTTGTCAACTCTTTCATCAAAACCTGACTGCCATGTTTTAAGAACTCTGTGGGTATCTCATCTAAGTCAACTGTCTTGTTGCTTTTAATGCTTTTAATAGCAAACTCTACTTCTACCTGTAAATGGTCTTTCCAGTATACTTCTTCTTTTTTTTTTTTGGTTTTGGGATTTAAGCTTGATTACTGCTCTAACAAGGTAGTGATCTGCATTTCGGTATGCCCTTGCATCATCAAATGATGACCTCCATTCCTTGCTAACGCAAATAAAGTCAATTTCATTGAAGGTGTGTACATCTGGTGATCTCTATGTCACCTTAATGATTTG
Organism: Bradypodion ventrale; assembly: GCA_035047345.1. Classification (NCBI taxonomy): domain Eukaryota; kingdom Metazoa; phylum Chordata; class Lepidosauria; order Squamata; family Chamaeleonidae; genus Bradypodion; species Bradypodion ventrale. Next base: position 305,626,370 of record JAWDJE010000003.1, on the reverse strand, counting down.
TCAATTTTGAAAGTATGTGTTTCCAACACACAGTCCATTATGTTCATAGAAGGACACCATTTACTCACAATTGTCACTAAGCTGAGATGATGTTGCATAGGCTGCAATCACATTCTCTAAACCATGTTGATCACCACTCAGTCGGGCATTAAAATCACCAATCAGGACCTTCAGGTCATGATTAGGAACATTATCAAAGGTGTCCTGTAGCTGATCACAAAATTCATCCTGTACAGTGTTCTGTTGGTGGATAGGCTCATGCAATGGTCACTTTGACATGCCCATTGGTAAAACGGGCTGTAATTGTTTGGTCACTGGGTGGTTTCTATCCAATAAGTGCCATTGTTGTTTGCTCTCTTAACACAAGATCAACCCCATTATCATGCCACTCTACATGGCCTGAATATAGGATGGCCTTACCATTGTTGTTAATTTGTCCACTCTCCATCTGACCTCACTAATGCCCAAGATAGCTAACTTACAATCATCAAAGACTCATAGGAGTTGGACACTCTGTCTAGCCTGGTACAGCATTTGCATATTCCATGTCCCAATTTTTGTGATGATTTTGGCTGATAAGATCATTTTCAACTTCAGGCACTGGACTGGGTTACCAGTTTAATAGGGTGTCATCATACAAATCATGTAACTTGAAACCAAACTCCCACCTAGTTGATCAGAATTATTTGAGATTCTTCTTGCTGTTTCTGTAGCAGTTATAGTTTTTACAGGGGTAGGTTGCTAGCATGGCGAGCAACCCTCCTCCTTTCTCAACTTGGCTTGGGACCAGCAATGGTGGAGTTGCTACAAATATTACAACTGTACAATTATACCTATACTGCTGTTCTCCTAATTCCTATAGCCCTTCTGCTTCATAAAATCCCTTTTTATTTTAAATGTTTCAGGCTGCCACAAATCACTTGCCTGTTGACGGATTATGACATGTATTCAAAGCTTTTGAAACTGGGATGTGAAGAAGTGCCTGTGGCCGGGAGGGGGGGGGGATGCCACTGGCAGCAGTTCACTGGGTTGAGAGACACAGATGGCTTATGATCATAGCAGTAGTTTGCCATGTTAAAACTGCAGAATGAGGTGTCACTCCCCCCCCCAGTCAAGTAGTTATCAGTGCTATGAGATTTAAGAAGCAATAGCTGCACAAATATGAGGTTAACCCTCAAGGAGGAATAAGAATCAGATAAGAAGATGAAGGAACAGCTGTCCAGGATAGGATAAACCACAGCCAGAAAGTTGATGGAGGAAATAGATAATCTTGGTGTCTATAAGCCCAGGCAGTAGCCAGTACACAAATAAGGTTGAAGCAGCTTGTTCGTCAAGCCTCCTCTTTCCTTTTGGTTTCTTTCCCACTAACTCGGCCCAAGGCACTGCTTGAGAAACATTAGAAGAAGAGCCTGGAGAAGCCAGAGAATTTAACCATTCATTTGATAAAGCAGCAGCAGGGACCCCTGCTTTAATCAATTGAATATTTGGTTGGCAGCATCATTCTATCCCTTTTTTCACTGATGTTTAATGCCTGTATTTTGTAGTACCTCAATGGACTCTGTAGTGAGACTTGGTTTATAAATAGGATCCCTCATGGTGCAGGGGTTAAGCTGCTGTACTGCAACCCAAAACTGCTGACATTATGAGTTTGATCTTGATAGGGGAACTCAAGGTTGACTCAGTTTTTCATCCTTCCAAGATCAGTGAAATGAGTACCTAGCATGCTCATTACCTTGTGAACTGTCCAGAGAGTACACTAAGCATTATGGGGCAGTATATAAGTGTAATTGCTGTTGCTATAAATAAACCTCTATTCTTACCAGTGAATCTCAAGTGAATTTATGGGGGTGCTATAAATCAAAATGCCCCTCCCAGTTGACGATTTCTCGGAAATGTGTTACTGATCATAATAATACAGGTTTTGCCCACATAGTTTTAATAGTGTCATATGCTTTGACTGAGATGAGCAACTTTGGCAGTCTAAGAAGCAATTTTCTTCTGTGAGGACTCTGTAAGGGTCACAAAGAATCCCCAAAATTGCAGAAGACATATACACACTCAAAGAGTTTAGAAGTGGCTAGAAGTCCACTTCTAAAAGTTGTGTTTGAGGGTATGATGTTGTATATAGGGGTACAATATGTGATATGACTACCCTGAACCTGAAAGATGAAGGAACTGCTAGATCCTGAAGACTTTGGACATTTGAGAGCCAAGAATGCATGTGCGGTGCCAAAATGGCCGCCACGCTCTTTGCGGGCCCCCCACCCATCCGGACTCAGACATCCGGGTCAGTCAGTGGGCATGGCCATCCCTCTATAAAAGGGGTGGCCACGAGGCAGCCTCGCTGCCATTTTAAAGAGAAGCGACGGAGCGGAGAAGTTCGCTCCGACGCTGCTCCCTCCGGCTTGCTCGCCTCTCTTTTTACAATTCTGATCGGAGGATACCTCTCCTCCGATCAGTGCTGCACCGCTTGGGTGGCTATGGCACCCAAGTGCAAATCTCAGGCGGCCCCTCCGCTGCGACCTAGGGGAAGGGCTCGGCCCACCCCCTCGACCTCTTTGGGGCAACCACCGGGCCGGAGGGCTCAGGTGGCCGCCCCACGGGTGGGGTGGGGTGGCAGGGTTACAATTCCCACTGCCACCAATGATGGTGACCAGGCCTCTGCCTACCGCCCAGTCTGAGGACTCGGGCGGGGGCTGTGCAGGCCTGCTCCCCTGGGGTTTCTACCCTTATCCAACCTTTGCCCAGCATGGGGCATAGCGCCCCACCGTTCCACCCCCCCATGGGCCAGATTATTGGGCATGGCCCTATTCTGGCCAGGGATTGCCACATGGTTTTTTCCCTCTGCCTGCTCATCAATTGCCCAGTGGGCCGTCCGGCCCATCCGGCCCACCTTATTCTGGTGGGTCTGACACTGTGGATGCTCTCCTTGCCTGCATATCGGCACTCGAGGCATCTATGGGAATTGCTCCACCAACTTCGGATGGTGGGCTTGGCAGTTCTTCAGCTCCGGCCCACATGCCGGCCATGGCCACGCAGTGGGCCACCAACAGGGTTGAGCTGCTGGAGGCCATCAGGCCAGCGCAGGCTGGCGCCTCGCAGCTCCCCAGCAGGCCATTACAGCAGGGCATTCCACCGGGGAACAGTCCTGCTTGGCAGGGACGCACCGTGACACAGAGCTTGATGACCATTGCGAGCTCCGACACCCACCGCGGGCCAGAACCCCCAGTGGGGGCGGCCCATGGGGGTGCACCGAGTGAGTATTCTGGTCAAGTCAGTACACCAGTGACACTAACTCATAACACTGGGGGGATCCAGTGGCCATGGCCGCAACAAGTTACTGCGGGATGGCAGTTCAATCCACACTACCCTGTTACTTCCTGGGCTCCCAATTACCCCCAGGTTATTACAGGGATGACCGCCCCTATGCTTCCACCTAACTTATCGGGGGTCCAACAGGGCCCATTACGTGTTCCCCTACTTCAATCCGTGCCAACGGCGGCCCTGCCGAATGCCGGTTACTCCCTACCCCTGGGCGACCATTTATCCCAGGCTACTAGGGAGAAGATATGGCGTGGGGATTACGTTGACATTTTCACCCTCCTGAACCGTGAACCCACTAAGGAGGAGAGGGAGCGGCAGGACGACAGGGACAAGGAGTTGTCCCGTTGTCGTAAGCCACCTCGTACTTGGGCCAATTGGTTACCGGTCTATCTAATATACATGGCAGTATACCTAAGGGCCTGTGCTGATTTGGCCATCCCAATGGTCCGGTACCTGGAAAATATTTACCGGGCCGTGGTTGATTTCCCTGACCCGTCATGGTTGGCCTATGACAAAGAATTTAGGATGAGGGCGGCCCTTCACCCTGAGATGAGGTGGGACGAGCCCTGCCAGCAGTTGTGGCTGCTGTATATGACTCCCACGCGGCCAGCACCTGGTGACCGGTACCACTGTGGCCATGCCGTACAGCGGGCTTCTACTACACAGACTCCCCGCCAGCTGGCAGGGCAGGGGGTTCCAGTCCACCTGCTGTGTTGGAGTTTCTCTGCTAACGGAGTGTGCACCAAGCGCCAGTGTAGATTCAGGCACGAGTGCCCTTCTTGCTCCGGCCCTCATGCCACCTCCACGTGCCCGCGGGCCGGTGGGTCACGAGGCAGAGGAAAGGGTTTTCAGGGGGTGGCCAGAGCTCCCTCTGATGGTGCTACCCATTTAAAAGGCCCCCTCCCCAATTAATTTCCCGGTGCTTGAATGCTGGCTGCATGCTTATCCTAGACAGGATGATGCGATCTACCTGCTTGAGGGCTTTCAGTTTGGCTTCCGCATACTGTTTAAAGATGTTTGTGGGCCTCAGGACGCCCCGAACCTACTGTCTCTCAGGGGTAATGAGGACATTCCTGCGGAGAAGATAGCCAAGGAGGTTAGGGAACAGAGGGTGGCGAGGCCATTTAACGACTCCCCAGATCCTAATATGAAGGTATCCCGCCTGGGTTTAGTTCCTAAGAAGTCCCCTTGTGAATTCCGTCAAATTCACCACCTTTCTTACCCTGCGGGTTCCTCGGTCAATGACGCTATACCGGACAACCTTTGCTCTGTCAGGTATACGTCCTTTGACCAGGCCTTACAGATGGTACGCTTGTGTGGTCCTGGGGCACTATTGGCAAAGTGGGATATCAAATCGGCATTCCTATTGTTGCCGGTGCACCCTGATGACTTTGAGCTGTTAGGTTTTTGTTTTCGGGGCAAGTTTTATGTGGACAAGGCCTTTTGCATGTTCAATTTCATGTTCGGCCTTCGAACAATTTAGCACCTTCCTCCACTGGGCTTTTGTTTGTAGGTCGGGGTCCCGGTCTGTAGCCCACTACCTCGACGATTTTTTGTTCGGGGGTTGACATGACACGGGCACGTGTGCACACCTGCTCACCACGATTCAGGCGCTTATGGGGGAACTGGGTGTCCCCCTGGCAACTGAAAAGACAGAGGGCCCAGCCACCACCCTTACCTTTTTGGATATTGAAATCGACACCATTGCTCAGACATCCAGGTTGCCTATGGAAAAGGTGACTCGGATCTCTGATGCGATTTTGGCAATGCTTGCCAAGCGTAAGGTGTCTCTCCGGGAGTTGCAGGTGCATCACGGCCACCTCAACTTCGCCTGCAGGGTAGTGACACCAGGCAGAGCCTTCGCCAGGCGTCTGTGTGATGCTATGGTGGGCCTTTCTAAACGACACCACAGGGTATGGCTGACTAGGGGTTTACGAGCAGACCTTTCGGTTTGGCTCACATTCCTAATGGACTTTAATGGTGTATCCTTCTGGAGATCTGAGCTTATGGTCAGCCCCCAGTTTCAAGTACAGTCGGATGCTTCCGGCTCCCTGGGCTATGGGATTTATTTTGAAGGACAGTGGGCCTATGGTCAATGGCCTCAGACATGGCAGGGCACGGATCGCTTACGCGATCTTACGTTCCTGGAGTTTTTTCCAATTTTGGGTGCCCTTATGCTCTGGAGGGACAGGTGGGCTAATTCGGTGGTTCACTTTTGGTGTGACAATGCTGCGGTGGTGCACATTGTCAACGCCCAAACGTCTAAATCCCCCAGAGTCATGGCCTTAGTTCGCCAATTTGTTCTTAGGTCCTTGCGCCTTAATGTGCTCTTCAGGGCCAGACATGTGCCAGGAATTAATAACGATTTTGCTGATGCTTTATCCCGCCTGCAGATCTCCCAGTTCTGTGCCTTGGCTCCAGACACAGAGGAATTTCCCTCTCCACTCCCGGCCGAGATATGGACATTTGACAAGGAGAGGTGAACCGGGCGATCGCCATGTCTTTGGCACCTTACACGCATAAGGCGTATCAGCATACACTCCTTCAATTTAAGACCTTTTGTAGCCAAAGGCAGTTGCCTGAAATGTGGCCGATACCAGTCGACCAGATTTTACAGTATATGGTGCACCTTCATGATCAGGGGTTGGCCCCATGCACCATTGCCACCAGGCTTTCTGCCTTGGCATTCATGGCCAAGGCACGGGGCTTTACTGACTGTGTGAGTGACTTCCGCATACGCCATGTATTGGAAGGGTGGAAACATGAACATGGCGGCCGCCCGGACACACGTCACCCTGTTTCACCAGGTATTCTGACCCACCTTGCACGAGGTTGGCATAGACTGTGTTATGATAGGTATGAGGAGTCTCTTTTTCATGCAGCTACCACCGTAGCTTTCTTTGGAGCTCTGAGAATCAGCGAGCTGGTCCCATGGTGAAAGGGAGACGTGTCTCATAGGGCACTGGAACTCGAAGATGTGTCTATCAACCAGGAGTGGGCTCAGTTGAGGATTCGTTCCTCAAAGGCCGATCAGCATGGAGTAGGCAGTGGTGTTAGACTGCTATGATGTACATTTGCTGACATCTGTCCGGTTGGTGCCCTACATGCATTTTTGGCAGTGCATGGTACGCGTCCTGGCCCATTGTTCTGCCACCAGGATGGGTCTCCCCTTACCAAATTTCAGTTCTGGAGGGTGACCAGGATTGCACTTCACAGTGTGGGCCTCCCTGGGGCTCGTTATGGCACCCATTCATTCAGGATAGGTACCGCATTTACTGCGGCTGCATTTGGGTACTCTGAGGCTGATATATGTAGGATGGGCAGGTGGGGGTCCACGCGTTTTTCCTTATATGTACGTCCCCTCACTGTATGAGTACCTAGTTATGTCCTTAATTCCTTCTCCTTCTTTTATAGACCCTGTGTGTCTACGCACACCGGTGGCAGTGTGGCTGGTGGGCCACAGTTATGTGCACTGGGTGGCACAATATGCTGCATCGTCGGAGTGGGGACCCCATCTCGGGCTGCGTGCGTCCGCATGTATGCAGTGCTATGGTGTGCGTGGCATGAGACGGCGGGAACTGTTGCCATTCCTGATGTCCATCAGGGATGCTGGACCGCCTGTTGTTCTGATTCTGCACCTCGGCGGCAATGATCTCGCACAGATCACTGGCCTTTCCTTAAAAATGTCGGTGTGCAGTGGCATTTCTACATCATTTATGGCCATACACACGGTTGCTATGGTCTCACATCGTGCCAAGACAATGTTATAGAGGAGGCATGGACCTCCGTGGTTTGGACCGTGCCCGGCGGTCAGTGAATAGGGCTGTTGCCCGGTTTCTTGTTGGGAATGGCATGGGGACAGCCATTCGACACCCGGGGATAGGGTTGCAGGATTTTAGCCTGTATGTAGTTGACTGGCCAATACCTAGATAGGTACAGGAGAAACAGGATTGGCCGGTCAAGGGCGAACCATGAAAGGGGTGATGCTAGGAGCTTCACAGCCTGCATCACCTTGATGTTTGGACGGATACACGTCATAGGGTGGCGTCAGTAGATAGTATATTGACTTCGGTCAACAATTTGTTTGTGTCAACAAACAAATGGATACAAATTGATACATTTTGCCAATAGCCATTGGCATTTTGGGTGGAACCTTACCAGTGCTACTGCGGCCTGCTTGCCTTAAAGAATTACAATTGGATGATACACCAATTGAAAGTGATAATTCGGACTAGGGCATTATTCAATAAAAGTGGCCCAATGCCTTTAATCCAATACCGGTGTCTGAGTCTTTATTTGGGTGGGCGCACCTGCAAAGCTACATTGCCCGAGAAACACTCAGTGCCCAAGCTCATAAGACCACAGAACAAAGATATGATCTCATCTCGAATTCCCCATCTAAACAGCTTAATTGCAAGGAAAGACTCTATGAAGAGAAGACTCATAAAGAGCAGAAAGTGCCTTTGAGAGAGAGTTCTTCCTTACAGGAAGAAAACTGGGACACGTTCTGCAGCTGAGTTCCTTTTTAACTGGCCAAATGCCCATTGCTGTGCACAGGTAGGGCTCCAAAACCTCAGTTATATAAAACATAGTCTGGATGTCTGTCCTTGTAGTCTCTGCCTGCTATGTATTCTAGTTTTGTCCTGCTTAACTTTATAACTGCTGAACTCAGTTCCTTGCACTCTCCTTGTTTCTGTTGTCATACAAGTGGATTGAGTTAAAGCTGCATTGCTCTTAGACTTTGGCTGTGGCTGAACTCTGTTTGGGAGACCCTTGCCTTACTTCTGCCAGAACTCTAGATTCCTTTGGCAGGGCTGCTTTTGTGCCTCAGCCTGCCAAGCCTTTGAAGATGACTTTCTCTGAGGCCTGAATATCTGGGTAACTGCAGTTTGGCTCAGTGAAACTTTCTTTTGTGGTCTTCTATTTTGCCAAATTTGATGTTAATGAAGTGTTGTGTTTTTTTAAACACACACACACAGAGTTGTAGTCATGTGTTTGTTCAAGTGAATGGGAATTCTGGATATCTGAACATATGTATATTGATCTAAGTTGGATTGGGGGAACACATGAGCAGATTGCCTGCATCAAATCAGGTCTCTACTTGAAATGCCTAATCAGTAGTTATATCTGATCAAGAAGTCTATTCACAACCCTAGTAGAATATACATTTGGATTCTTATTCTAATCAGTCTGGAAATGTGAACTCTTCTCATGGTATTTGAGTAGAGAATGCAAGCGCGGCGCCAAAATGGCCGCCGCGCTCTTTGCGGGCCCCCCCCACAGGACAGAGAATCCGGGTAGTTAGGGGCGTGGCCAGCTCCCTTATAAAAGGGGTGGCCACGAGGCAGCCGAGCTGCCATTTTACCTCAGCGACGGAGCGGAGAAGTCTTTTCCCCTGTGTCTCCGTCGCCCCTTAGCTTACTGGGAAGCCTTTTGGTAGCGGTTCTTCCTTTTCGGCTTCCCTTTGCTTTAGTAGAGATGCCTTCGAAGAAGAAGGCAGCTTCGAGTGCGGCTCGCGCTGTTAGGAGGCGCAACCCAGGTCGGAGGACCGCGGTGCCGCCTCCTCAGCAGCCGCCCTCGCAGGCCCCGGCCGGGGCTGGCGGAATGGGGTCTATTGCCCCTTGGCCCGGAGTGGGCGAACAGACTGCGGGCGCGGAAGGGGTTCCGGCCCGCAGCCCGCGAGCGGTGGACACCGCTCCTGCACCTGCCCACCCTGTTGGGCCTGCTGCTCTTGGGTCGCAGCCTTCCCCTGGGCCCTCTAGCCTTGGGGGGTGGTGCGGCCCCCTGCCTTGGCAGGTTTCTCCACCGACCCTGCCGGGCTTCGGTGCTGGCCAATGGCCATATTCGGATCCTGGGGTACAGGGACCTGTACCCACGCCTGGACCGGGCGGGCCGGCCGGCCCTTGGCCCCAGGTCGACGTGGCAGCCTTACTGGCCCGTATTGCGGCCCTGGAAGCGTCGTTGGCTCGGGCCAGTCAGGCGGGGGCCCCCTTTGGGGTCCCTTTTGCGGCGATGTCGGCAGGAGGACAACAGCCGACAGGGAGGGTTGAGCTGCTGCAGGCGCGTGGCGCGGTTTCCGCCACTGCCTTGCAGCTCCCCAGTCAGCAGCCAGGTGCGTGTCAGGCCCCGGTGATGAGCTCTACGTCGGTCGTGAGCTCCGACGCCCCCAGTGGGCCGGAACCCCCGGTGGGGGCGGCCCGTGGGGGTGCAGCATGTGAGTATACGGTGCAAGCAAGTACATCCACACACATTCCCAATATGGGGGGGGGGGCTTTTCAATGGCCTTGGCCTCGCGCGGGTGGTGCGGGGGCCACGCAGTCGGCACCCCACCCGGCGACGACGAATGCCACCCTGGGCACTGGGGTGGGTACTTGTTCTTACACTGCGGGGAATGTTCTGGGGGTGGCTGGGCTAACTCAGGCCCCTTTTCCTATGGCTGCGGTGCCTTTTTCGGCTTTGCCGACTGCTGGGTATTCCTTGCCACTGGGTGATCACTTGGCACAGACTACCAGAGAAAAGATATGGCGGGGGGAGTATGTAGATATCTTCTCACTCCTGAACAGAGAGCCCACCAAGGAGGAAAGGGAGGGACAGGATGAGAAGGACAAGGAGCAGGCACGTCGCCGTAAGCCGCCTCGTACCTGGGCCAACTGGCTCCCTGCTTATCTAATATACATGGCGGTGTACTTGAGGGCGCGGCCGGATTTGGCTATTCCCATGGTCCAATATTTGGACAACATATACAGGGCGATGGTTGATTTCCCAGGCCCCTCGTGGTTAGCCTATGACGAGGAATTCCGTATGAGGATTCCCCTTCACCCCGAGATGAGATGGGACGAGCCGTGCCAGAGGCTTTGGCTTTTGTACATGACGCCCACACGCCCCGCCCCGGGGGACAGATACCATTGTGGACATGCGGTCCAGCGAGCAGCTCCGGCGCAGGTTACCCGCCAAGCGGCGGGGCAGGGGGTTCCAGCCCGCCTGCTGTGCTGGACTTTCTCGTCCAATGGTTCCTGTAATAGGAAGAATTGCAAGTACAGGCATGAGTGTCCCACGTGTTCGGGCCCCCACGCAGCCTCCGCCTGTCCCAGGCCTGGAGGGACACGGGGCAGAGGGAGGGGCGGACAGTGGGCTGGCAAGACTGCCACGGATGGAGCTGGTTCTCCAAAAGGCCCCCTCCCCAATTAATGTGGACATGCTGGAGCGTTGGCTCGCATCGTACCCGAAGGGGGAGGATGGGGAGTATCTCCTTCAGGGTTTTAAGCAGGGATTCCGTATCCCTTTCATGGGTGATAGGTCCCCTCAGGATGCCCCCAACCTTTTATCCCTCAGAGGGAGGGAGGACGTGGCTGCGGCCAGCATTAAAAAGGAGTTAGATGCGGGCAGGGTCGCTGGACCTTTCCCTGCACCCCCGTTTCCCAATCTTAAGGTGTCGCCACTGGGCTTGGTCCCCAAAAAGTCCCTAGGCGAGTTTCGCCTTATCCATCATTTGTCCTACCCAGCCGGCCGATCGGTCAATGATGCTATCCCTGATGACCTTTGTTCAGTCAGGTATACATCGTTTGACCATGCGCTGCGCATGGTGCGCTCGTGTGGCCCGGGCGCCCTGCTGGCCAAGTGCGACATTAAGTCGGCTTTTCGCCTCTTGCCAGTGCATCCGGGCGACTTTTGGCTGCTCCATATCATGTTCGGCCTTCGAGCGTTTTAGTACCTTCCTAGAGTGGGCTTTCGTCCGCAGGTCAGGGTCCCGGTCTGTAGCCCATTACCTGGATGACTTTTTATTCGGGGGTGAACGGGGCTGGGACACGTGCACACGTCTCCTCAACACATTTCAGACGCTAATGGAGGAACTCGGTGTCCCTTTAGCGCCCGAAAAGACCGAGGGCCCATCTACCAAGCTAGTATTCCTGGGGGTGGAGATCGACACAGTAGCGCAGGCTTCTAGGTTACCGGGCGATAAGGTGTCCAGGATAGTGGCCCTTATCTCGGATTTGCTGGCCAAGCGTAAGGCATCACTGAGGGAACTGCAGGTGCTACATGGTCACCTCAATTTCGCTTGCAGGGTGGTCGCACCGGGCAGGGCTTTTGCCCGGCGCTTATGCGACGCCATGGCAGGGTTATCCAGGCCCCACCATAGAGTCAGGCTTACCCGGGGTATCAGGGCAGACATATTTGTCTGGTTGCAATTCCTGAGGGAGTTCAATGGGGTCTCATTTTGGAGGTCTGACCTCCTGGCATCCCCCAATTTTCAGATCCAGTCTGATGCCTCAGGATCCCTGGGTTATGGGATGTACTTCAATGGGAAGTGGGCCTATGGTGGGTGGCCACCGGCCTGGGCAGGCACGGGTCGCCTGCGGGATCTCACATACCTGGAATTTTTCCCTATTCTGGGGGCTTTGATGCTATGGGGCGAGCAGTGGGCTAACTCGGTTGTGCATTTCTGGTGTGACAATGCTGCTGTTGTCCACATTGTCAATGCACAGACTTCCAAATCGCCCAGGGTTATGGAACTAGTGCGCCATTTTGTGCTGCGCTGCCTGCGCCTCAACGTCTTGTTCAGGGCCAGGCATGTCCCAGGGATTAATAATGATATTGCTGACGCTTTGTCCCGCCTGCAGATCTCCCGGTTCCGCGCCTTGGCCCCGGATGCGGAGGAATTTCCCTCGCCACTCTCGGACGAGATGTGGACTATTGGCAAGGAGAGGTGAACCGGGCGATTGGCCTGTCACTAGCGCCACGCACGCGTAAGGCGTATCAACAAGTATTCAATTCTTACAGGGCATTTTCTGCTCAATTTCACCTGCCAGAGACCAGGCCTATCCCGGTGGACCATGTTCTGCGGTTCATGGTTCACCTGCATACACAGGGCCTCGCACCTCGCACCATAGCATCCAAGATCTCGGCGTTGGCTTTTATGGCCAAAGTGGGAGGTCATGAGGACAGCACCTCTGACTTCCGTGTGAGACATGTTTTGGAGGGGTGGGTGCGCGAGCGCGGGCGTTGCCCGGACGACCGGCACCCCATTTCCCCAGGGGTTCTTACCCAGTTGGCCCGGGGCTGGCCAGGCCTCTGTTTTGATCATTATGAGGCAGCCCTTTTCCATGCAGCCACAACGGTGGCATTTTTTGGAGCGCTCCGCATCAGCGAACTTGTGATGCTGTCTAAGGCGGATGCAAGTTGTAGGGCACTGGAACTCGAAGATGTCTATGTTGCCAAAGACTGGGCCCAGTTGAGGATACGCTCCTCTAAAACAGATCAGCATGGCGTAGGCAGTGGTGTGAGACTGCTACGGTGTTCTTTGGCAGACATCTGTCCGGTTGGTGCCCTACAGGAATACCTGGCACTGCGTGGCATGCACCACGGCCCGTTTTTCTGTCACCAAGATGGGTCTCCCCTAACTAAATTTCAATTTTGGAAGGTGACAGGCAGAGCCCTCACCAGGGTGGGCCTACCAGGTGCCCGTTATGGCACACATTCATTCCGTATTGGTGCAGCCTCTACAGCAGCTGCTTTTGGGTACTCTGGGGCTGACATACGTAGCATGGGGAGGTGGGGCTCGCAATGTTTTCAGTTTTATGTGCGCCCACTCCCGCCATGAGTACCAATCCAGTCACCTTACCGCCTTTTTTCTCAATTTTCTTACAGACCCTGGGTGTCGTATTACACCGGTGACAGTATGGCTGGTGGGCCACAGCTATGTGCACAGGGCAGCGCGTTACGCTGCGGCGACAGAGTGGGGACCCCGACTGGGACTGGGTGAACACGCCAGTCTCACGTGGCATGGTAAGCCTGGGATGTTATGGCGGGAACTGCGGCCTTTCCTTTTTTCTGGCCTGGGTGCTGACCCGCCTGACATTCTCATCATCCACCTGGGGGGCAATGATTTGGGCCAGGTCACCGGCTTATCGCTCAAGCATGCGATTTGCGAGGACCTCGCCTACTTGCATTATGTCTGGCCTGCCACAGCCCTGGTTTGGTCGGACATTGTCCCGCGCCATTCTTATAGAGGGGGCGTTAACCTCCTGGCCCTTGACCGCGCTAGGCGCACGGTCAATAGGGCGGTGGCGCGGTTTCTTGCCGACAGGGCTTGGGGACGGGTCAGTCATCACCCCGCTATTAGCCTACAAAATTATGACTTGTACGCAGGGGATGGGGTCCATCTGTCGCGAGGAGGTATGGACCTCCTGTTGGGTGATTGGCGAGCAGGCCTGTTGACCGAGCTGACGGTCTGGGGGGGGCGTCAGGCCTTCTTTGAAGCCCCTCCGTGTGGCGGGTAGCACTGGTAAGGTAAACAGTATGACCCACAGGTATCCGGCAGGTTCGCAATTGACTGGACAACACTAGACAGGAATAAATTAGTTAAACGTTGTCCGGTCAACGATGAACCAGGCGACGGGGTGATGACGATAGCTAACCAGCATGCATCACCCCGTGATTTCACGGATACGCGTCAGAGGGTGGGGTCATGAGTTAGATATTGACTACGGTCAACAATTTGTTTGTTGTCAACAAACAAATTGATACAAATTGATACATTGTAGCCAACTGCCGTTGGCAATTTTGGGGTGGTACCTTACCAGTGTTACGTCGGTCTGCTTGCCTTAAGAATTATGATTGGTCGTTTTACCAATACAAATTTATAATTCGGACTAGGGCATTGAATCAATAAATGTGGCCCGATGCTGTTATCCACTTTCAATGTTGTCTGTGTCCGTTATTGGGGGGGTGCGCCTGCAATGCAAGCGCGGCGCCAAAATGGCCGCCGCGCTCTTTGCGGGCCCCCCCCCACAGGACAGAGAATCCGGGTAGTTAGGGGCGTGGCCAGCTCCCTTATAAAAGGGGTGGCCACGAGGCAGCCGAGCTGCCATTTTACCTCAGCGATGGAGCGGAGAAGTCTTTTCCCCTCCACCCCCTCCCTAGTTAACAGTGTGATATTTTGGTCGCTTCGGGGCCGGGTGGGAATTTTTGGCCGGGACCCATATTGGCTTCCGGGTCCTGGCTTTTTTGCCCATCCCACACTGTTGCTATGGTTTGATATAGGGGTCTTCTTATGTTCCTACTGTTGACTTTGGTCACATTGGCGGGTAGCACTGGTAAGGTAAACAGTATGACCCACAGGTATCCGGCAGGTTCGCAATTGACTGGACAACACTAGACAGGAATAAATTAGTTAAACGTTGTCCGGTCAACGATGAACCAGGCGACGGGGTGATGACGATAGCTAACCAGCATGCATCACCCCGTGATTTCACGGATACGCGTCAGAGGGTGGGGTCATGAGTTAGATATTGACTACGGTCAACAATTTGTTTGTTGTCAACAAACAAATTGATACAAATTGATACATTGTAGCCAACTGCCGTTGGCAATTTTGGGGTGGTACCTTACCAGTGTTACATCGGCCTGCTTGCCTTAAGAATTATGATTGGTCGTTTTACCAATACAAATTTATAATTCGGACTAGGGCATTGAATCAATAAATGTGGCCCGATGCTGTTATCCACTTTCAATGTTGTCTGTGTCCGTTATTGGGGGGGTGCGCCTGCAAATCTTATGTGCATCTGGGGAGTAGATGGTTCTACTTCACACCTCTAAAGCTTCTAAACATGAAGGAGTGGCAAAACAGGAAAAGCTATTAGGGGGACTAGGGAAGCAACATTCCATTGAGACAAGTGTGTGCTGGTATATTGGACAATCGGACTTTGTCCCACCCTGTCCTCATCTATGGTGCCCTGGGGCACCAATAGCAATGTATGGGATCCCCCCCCCAACCCCCATTATGCACCCCCACCACTCCCTGTCCAGCTCCTTCCCATGGTGCCCTGCACACCCCTGCATTGAGATAATAGCAATATTGCATGCATTAAAATTTGGTATCAGTAGGAGGGGGCTTTACCATGTGATTGTCCTATGCCATTTATTGAATTGGTAAAGTTATTTTTCTGCTTCTTGTATTTGAGTCAAGCCTCTGACCACTCCTCCTGTTTGCTTTCCTACTTCCATTGTGTTTCTGATAGCTCCTTCTTCTTCTGTCCTCTGGCCAAGCAACAATTGTACAGGTTCTGTACACATGCTGGAAAGTCTATTTTCTATTTTCTTCTTCTCACTGTAACTACAAATGGTAAGTGTAAGTAAAAACATCCTTTTCTGCTTTAAATGCTTCTACAGTGATTTTATCATACAAAGTGATGAAGCAAGGGAATGGTGATTAAAATGGTGTAATCTCTCTGTATTTCTCTGAGCTGTTGTTGTTGTTTTCTTCCTCATACTCTGCTTACTAAGAGGAATAACCAAAATTCTCTAATGTGTTCTATTTTGGCTGATGTTTGAAACTATGTACTGAGAAAATACTCAGTTGTTTATTTCCCACCTACAATCCTCTCATTTAAAAGCAATGTGAATTACAGATAGTTTTGTCTAAATAGGTGCAAACTTTCCTCCTCAGAGCATGTGTTTTCTAATGGACATGGTGCCAGGGATAACAGGTGCATGCGGTTGGCCACTCTTTTCCCCCAAGGCAGGTGACCATGTTAGTGGCCACTGGTGTTGCAGGGAGGAGCCAAGCCCTGTATATAAAGGTGGCTCCTTCTTGCCTCGCCCCCTCTCATTCGAGAAACCATTCACAGTTGTCCTGCCCTCCCTCCCTTTAACCTAAGTGTAAATTTGGTCACTTCGGGGCCAAGTGGGAATTTTTTCACTATCACCAATTGGCACTTGTGATGGTGTTTTTCGCCCACTCCACACTTATGTGGGGGAGAACGAGGTTAGTATTCTAAACCGGTCACTGTGACAGTAGTGTAGAAAATGGCAATCTAAATTATCCAGAATTGATTTTGATTTGATTTGATTGATGTGATTTATTCAATTTGTATGCCGCCCACTCAGCATAATCAGAATTGGATTATTGAGAAGGGGGATATTTTCATCAGCCAGAAAGACAGGGGTGCTGGTGATGTCTACTGGCTGATGAAAGGTCCCTCATATACCTAAAATTGTGATAGCAGGCTAGACAGACTTGCTTCACGTGATCGTATGCCATAAGCATATGACGTGGAGGGGGACAGCCCTCCACCTTCAATAACCAGTTATGACGAGATGGGTAGGTGTATATTCAAATAAAGTGGCCCAAGTTTTCACCAAAGAAATGGTTGCCTGTCTGCTCCTTGGGGGATAGAGTGGCCATAAGTTTTAGTACACACAGAGCTGTGATTAATGACATAATTTGTCTAAATGAGAAAAATAGATTACCAGAGACTGTGTTTGGCACATTAAATAATCTCATGTATAAAGAAGGCATCCAAAAAAATATGGTACATTCAGTTAAAAGCTGTTGTCTCTACATGTAGGTCAATGTAACCCATGCGAGAGGATATATTTTTGTCTTTGTCTTTTCTGCAGTCTTGGAATTTTGCCTAATAAGAAAAAAAACATGGGATTGTCCTTGTAATTTCAGCAGGCTGTTTTTCAAAGCAGTCCATCAATGAAGCTGACATGACTTTGCTGGATTAAACCAGCTGCAGCTGCACATGAAATCCTTTAGAACATTAATTCTTGTCACTTATTGAACAAAACTGTCTCAAACTATTAAGGGATGAAGACTTTAGAGAAATTCATACAGAAAAATATGTGTAAAGTTTTATATGCAGCTTTATAAAAGTTATAGATTTATAAATACAGTGGGCAGAAGAGGGAGGTCTGATTTGAGGGTTCATATCATTGTCCTAAGGGACTGCAGTGGCTCAAGTGGCTAAGACGCTGACTGGGAAGCAGAAGGTCAGCAGTTCGATTCCCGAGTACTGCAGGATGGAAATGAGCTCCCGTCTTCGTCCCAGCTCCTGCCAACCTAGCAGTTCGAAAGCAAGACATTGCAAGTGCGCTCCGGTGTCTAGTCATGCCTGCCACATGACCACGGAAACATCTGCAGAAGCAGACAGCGCTGGCTCTTCGGCTTAGAAACAGAGATGAGCACTGCACCCTAGAGTCGGATATGACTGGCTTTTGAGCAAGGAAAACCTTTACCTTTACCTTTTATATATATATAAAAAAGTGGCCCAATGCCTTTATCCATATACCGGTGTCTGAGTCTTTCTTTGGGGAGTGCGCCTGCAATGAATAATGGTAAGTGAAACTGTGGAGAAGAAATCCAAAGGGCAGATGAATGGTACAAGGCAGGACAATGATATTACTATCATTGTCCTGCCTTGTACCATTCATCTGCCCTTTGGATTTCTTCTCCACAGTTTCACTTACCATTA
This sequence comes from Bradypodion ventrale, assembly GCA_035047345.1. NCBI lineage: Eukaryota > Metazoa > Chordata > Lepidosauria > Squamata > Chamaeleonidae > Bradypodion > Bradypodion ventrale. Next base: position 305,608,791 of record JAWDJE010000003.1, on the reverse strand, counting down.
TTCATTGCAGGCGCACTCCCCAAAGAAAGACTCAGACACCGGTATATGGATAAAGGCATTGGGCCACTTTTTTTATATATATATAATTTTTATTTATTTCAGAAAAGCAAAAAAGTACAACTAACAGACATACAGAAAAGAAAAACAATAACAATACAATACAATATTACATCAAATTCATAAAAGATAGCACATGATAATAATTGAGCTAATTATTTGCAATATAGCCCACAATATTGAATGCCCACATTATGAGTTATTACTATAACCATAACAACTTTCAGTGCTACAACTATTTTTTATTTCTTTACTAATTACACATCACCCAGTGAATATTTACAATGCCCGGAGAGTTTAGTATCTATATCATCTCCAAAAACCACTTTGAGATGGTACAGGTCCGAAACTGTCCCTTGCCATAAGAGAGTGATCCACAAACGGCTTCCAAATACACCAAAACCTATTTTCTTTTAATTTGTCCCTTTTTACTTTAATCTCCCATGTCAGTTTGTCATTCAATGCTAAGCTTCACATTTCCTTATACCACTCTCCGATCTGTATAACTACATCATTTTTCCAATTTCTGGCTATGCATTGTCTACCTGTAGGTTAACATAATTTCCAATAATTCTTTTTCCTCCTTATTCAAACCCATGCCTTCCACATTTGTTAATAGGATGGTACCTGACACCAGCTTAATTCTTTTACCCATTATTTCCCCAATCTCTCCTTCTATTCTTCTCCAAAATTCATTTATTTTTTTACAACTCCACCACATATGTTCATATGTTCCAACCGTTCCTTTGCATCTCCAGCATAAATTATCCCTTTTATTATCCATCTGATGAAGCCTCAGTGGTGTCAAGTACCATTGCCACAACATTTTAAAATTATGTTCCTTAATTCTTACTGACATTGTTCTCATTATCCTCTTTTTCCATTTGTTTCTCCATTCAACCTCTCCTATTTTTATATTCAAATTTTGTTCCCAGTTCCGTTTCAAATCATCTTGTGGATCTATACCCTTATTCAATATGATATAAAGTTTGCATACTATACCCTTAATATTCTTTTCCCCTTTTCTAATCTTTAATACCAATTCTTCAAATTCGGTCTTTGCTATATCTATCCCTACTTCCCTTCTATATTTTTTATTCCAGTTATCAACCTTCAATTTCTGAAACCAGTCCAGTTTTAACTTTTCAAATATTTTTTTCCTCTTGTTTTCATCATCACAAACTTTTAACCAGTCCTTCAATAAAGACAATTCATTTTTATCCAATATTTCCTTTTCCTATTTTTATCGGAAAAACTTCTCCTCTCCGTCGCTATTTCTAAAATGGCAGCTCGTCTGCCTCGTGGCCACCCCTTTTATACAGGGGTGGCCACGCCCCCTAACACACCCGGATGTCTAAATCCGGGTGGGGGGGGCGCAAAGAGCGCGGTGGCCATTTTGGTGCCGTGCTTTAATTGCAGGCGCACCCCCCCCAAAGAAAGACTCAGACACCGGTATATGGATAAAGGCATCGGGCCACTTTTATTGAATAATGCCCTAGTCCGAATTATAACTTTAATTTGTGTATTCATCCAATTATAATTCTTAGGCAAGCAGGCCGAAGTAACACTGGTAAGGTTCCTCCCAAAATTGCCAATGGCAATTGGCTACAATGTATCCATTTGTATCAATTTGTTTGTTGACACAAACTACTGACCCCACCCTCTGACGTGTATCCGTCAAATCACGGGGTGATGCATGCTGAAAAGCTCCTGCCATCACCCCTTGCCTGGTTCGTCGTTGACCGGTCAAAGCTATTACACCTGTACCTGTCTAAGTGTTGGCCAGTCAATTGCGAACCTGCCGGATACCTATGGGTCATAAATCTTTACCTTACCAGTGCTACCCGCCACACGGGGAGGCTTCAATGAAGACTCAGTGCCCCCCCCCAGACCGTCAGCTCGGTCAACAGGCCTGCTTGCAAATCTTCCAAAAAGAGGTTCATACCTCTAGCCGACAGGTGGACCCCATCCCCTGCATAAAGATCATAATTTTGTAAACTAATCGTGGGGTGTCGGATGACCATCCCCAAACCCTTGTCTGCCAAGAACCGGGCAACAGCCCTGTTCACCGAGCGGCGAGCGCGGTCAAGGGCACGGAGGTCAATACCTCCCCTGTATGAATGACGCGGTACGATGTCCGACCATAGCAGCCTTGTGGATGGCCACACATAATGCAAATAAGCTAAGTCACTGCAAATCGTGAATTTTAAGGAAAGGCCAGTGACCTGGGCGAGGTCATTGCCCCCGAGGTGCAGTACAAGGACATCAGGCAGTTCAGCATCCCTGATGGAAAACAGGAATGGCAACAGTTCCCGCCATCTCATTCCGCGCTTACCGAACCAACGTATGCGTGCAGTTGAATGCAGACCAAGCTGGGGTCCCCACTCTGTCACCGCAGCATACTGCGCTGCCCAGTGCACATAACTGTGGCCCACCAGCCATACTGCCACCGGTGTGTGGGGACACACAGGGTCTGTAAAAGAAGAAAAGAGAACAATGACTTAACTGGTACTCATACCTGAAGAGGGCGAACATATAATGCAAAACGCATAGATCCCCATCTTCCCATATGGCGTATATCAGCCTCAGAGTACCCAAATGCAGCCGCAGTGGATGCAGCACCTATCTTAAATGAATGGGTGCCGTAACGAGCCCCGGGAAGGCCAACACTGGATAGTGCCATACCGGTCACCTTACAAAATTGCAATTTAGTAAGGGGAGACCCATCCTGGTGGCAGAAAAACGGGCCAGGGTGCGTGCCATGCACTGCCAAGAACTCCTGTAGGGCACCAACTGGACAGATGTCTGCAATGGAACATCGTAGCAGTCTAACTCCACTGCCTACGCTGTGCTGATCAACTTTTGAGGACCGTATCCTCAACTGAGCCCACTCATTAGTAACATAGACATCGTCAAGTTCCAGTGCCCTACGAGTCGCATCCGCCTTAGACAGTAGTACCAACTCACTGATGCGGAGCGCTCCAAAGAAGGCCACCGTGGTAGCTGCATGTAAAAGAGCCACCTCATACTTATCAAAACACAGATTATGCCAGCCTCGTGCAAGGTGGGTCAGTACCCCTGGTGAAATTGGGTGGCAAGTGTCCGGGCGGCGGCCACGTTCCCGTGTCCACCTCTCCAAAACATGTCGTATGCGGAAATCATTCATGCAGTCAGCAAAACCACTCACTTTGGCTATAAATGCCAGTGCCGACAGCCTGGATGCTATAGTGCGAGGAGCCAAACCTTGACTGTGTAAATAAACCATAAATTGTAAAACTTGTTCGACTGGAATGGGCCACACCTCGGGCAACTGAAGTTGCACACAAAAGGTTCTGAATTGAACGAAAGCATGGTGATACGCCTTACGCGTGTGAGGTGCCAAAGACATGCCGATCGCCCGGTTCACCTCTCCTTGCCAAATGTCCAAATCTCGGCCCGGAGTGGCGAGGTGAATTCCTCTGCTTCCGGAGCAAAGGCATGGAACCAGGGGATCTGCAGGCAGGATAAAGCATCAGCAATATCATTATTAATACCTGGTACATGTCTAGCCTTAAAAAGCACATTTAGGCATAGGCTACGTAACACAAACTGACGGACCAACGCCATCACCCTTGGTGACTTAGACATCTGAGCGTTGACAATGTGCACTACCGCCGCATTGTCACACCAAAAATGGACCACTGAGTCGGCCCACTCCTCGCCCCATAGCATCAAAGCTCCTTCTCAATGTGTAACCGGGATGCCTGTGCGACCGTGTCAATTTCAATACCCAGAAATGTGAGCGTAGTAGATGGGCCCTCGGTCTTTTCAGGCGCTAAAGGGACACCCAGTTCCCGCATTAGCGTCTGAAATGTAGTGAGGAGACGCGTGCACGTGTCCGAGCCCCGTTCACCCCCGAACAAAAAGTCATTGAGGTAATGGGCTACAGACCGAGACCCGGACCTGCGAACAAAGGCCCACTGAAGAAAAGTGCTAAAACGTTCGAATGCTGAACATGAAATAGAGCAGCCAAAAGGCATGGCGTTGTCTACATAGAACTTCCCTTGGAATCTAAAATCCAATAGCTCAAAGTGCCCCGGGTGCACTGGCAGTAATCGGAATGCCGATTTAATGTCACATTTTGCCAGAAGGGCACCAGGACCACAAGAGCGCACCATCCGTAGGGCTTGGTCAAACGACGTATACCTGACCGAACACTGGTCATCAGGAATAGCATCATTGACAGAGTAACCCGCTGGGTACGATAGATGGTGGATTAAACGAAAATCACCCGGGGACTTTTTAGGTACTAGCCCCAGATGGGAGACCTTCAGGTTAGGAAAAGGTGGTTCGGAAATTGGGCCCGCTACCCTCTTAGCCTCTACTTCTTTGGCAATACTCAGGGCAGCTACCTCCTCCTTACCCTTCATGGAAAGTAAATTGGGGGCATCCTGGGGTCCCCGCACCCCTTTGAACGGAATACGAAAGCCCCACTGAAAACCCTCCAGGAGGGACTTAGCGTCCTCCCTCCTTGGATAAGTTGAGAGCCATCGCTCCAACATATACACATTAACTGGGGAGGGGGCCTTTTGATTGGCTAATGCCATCAGCGGAAGCCCTGCCCGCTCCCTGTCCACCTCTACCTCTGCCCTGTGACCCACCGGCCCGCGGGCACGCGGAGGCAGCGTGGGGGCCAGCGCAAGAGGGACACTCATGTTTATATTGGCACTGTCGCTTATTGCACACGCCATTAGCCGAGAAGCTCCAACACAGCAAGCGAGCTGGAACCCCCTGCCCCGCTGGCTGGCGGGGAGCCTGTGTTGGAGCAGCTCGCTGCACGGCATGGACACAATGGTACCTGTCCCCAGGCGTCGGACGCGTGGGGGTAATGTACAAGAGCCACAATTTTTGACAGGGCTCATCCCATCCCATCTCCGGGTGTAAGGGCACCCTCATTCTAAATTCCTCATCATAAGCCAACCACGATGGGCCAGGGAAATCCACCATCACCCTGTAAATATTGTCCAAGTATTGGACCATAGGAATGGCCAGATCAGGCCGGGTCCTAAGGTATAATGCCATATAAATAAGATATGCCAGCAACTAGTTGGCCCAGGTGCGCGGTGGCTTACGACGGCAGGACAGCTCTTTGTCTCTGTCGTCCTGTCCCTCTCTCTCCTCCTTAGTGGGCTCATGGTTCAATAGGGAGAATATATCCACGTACTCCCCCCGCCAAATCTTCTCCCTCGTGACCTGGGACAAATGATCATCAAGGGGCAAGGAATAACCAGCCGTCGGCAAAGCCGTCACCGGCACATTATGTATATGGGGCATACGCAGCGGGACCTGGACTGCCCCTCCGATGCCCGGCACTGCCCCGGGGGCGGGAACCCCCACCCTCAATGAGGTGCCATTTTGAAACCAAGGGGCACTGGGATAGACTGGGAACTGATGCCCACTCGCCTCAACTTGACGAGGCCAGGGCCACTGAACCCCACCACTGTAAGTGGGCTGTGATGTAGGTGCACTAATTTGAATCTGATACTCACTAGGTGCACCCCCGTGAGTCGCCCCCACTGGGGGTTCTGGCCCATGGCGGGCGTCGGAGCTCGCGACCGGAATCGAGCTCTGGGGCCACACCTGATTGCTCCCCGTCTGCAGCTCTGGACGAACAGGGAGCTGCGAGACACCGGCAGGCGCAGGCCGGAGTGTCTCAAGCAGCTCAACCCAGCTGGCCACCTGGTGCAGTGTGGCAGCCGTCGAGGTAGCCGGTGGACATGAAGGGCCCCCGGCAGAGAGAGAAGGGCCCCCTCCCATAGGAGGTTGTGCAATCCCCATGGATGCCTCCAGCACTGCTAAACGTGCTAGTAAAGCATCCACTGCCACAGATCCCCCAGCATAAGGCGGGCCGTGTTGGCCGGAAGGCCCACTAGGCATTTGTAAAGGAACACCGAAGGGAGAGCCTGGGCCAGAATAGGGCCATGCCCAAAACTCCGGCCCATGAGGGGCCGGAGGAGGAACGGGTTGCGCACCCGCACCAGGCCCTCCCCCGCTGTCCTGAGCCATGGCCGGCAACTGTGGGCCGAGGGCCGAAGCCCCTGAGGGGCCAGCCTGAGACTGGCTAGCCAAGGCCAGCTGCCAAGTGCCAGCCTGAATCACCCCACCGGTATCGGTGGGCAGACCTGGGATAGTGCCCTGCCGCGGGGGTCAGCCCTGGTCCTCCGACCTGATGGCTGCCCCCCGCCCTGCGCAGGGCCCGAAAAAGTCCTCCCCTTAGGCCACGGTTTCATCGCCAGGGTCTTCCGTTTGGGAGTCATATCTTCAAAGGGATCGAAAACCTAGCGCCAAAAGCACAGAGCAGCCAGCAAGCTAAAGGCTCTGTGCTAATCCTCCCTTCCCAGCCGGGAAGGATCAAGGGCTAAACAGCCGAAGTCTACGGACAAACAGCGATGAAGAAAACTTCTCCTCTCCGTCGCTATTTCTAAAATGGCCACGCCCCCTAACTCACCCGGATGTCTGAGTCCGGGTGGGTGGGGGGCCCCGCAAAGAGCGCGGCGGCCATTTTGGCGCCGCGCTTTCAGCATCATCATTTTCAGTTTTTAATGTGTTTATAGACCCTGCTATCTACCAAACTATTTATTACAGATCTTTGCTTTATCCATTTTTACATGAATGTCAACTGTCACTGTGCCATCATTGCTCTTTTTTCATACTGATCAAAGAATGGGGCTAGATCCATGAATTCAGGAGTAGGAACTCTCTACAGTATTAAAAGGATAAATGGAATGACAAGAAGATATTGAATTATCTCATAATTCTTCTAAAGTTTTATAGATGTAGATTTTTGGCATCACCTTAACACCATGTATTAATATACTTATTCTGGATGGTTGTATGTGATTACTAGGACAGGAAAGATGCTGATAGTTTCTTGCTTACAACTGATAGATGGTCTGTGTATCTATTACTATAGCAAAATTATTTGAAACTGCATTCATGAGAGCTTTGAATATGTACAAATTCCAAGTCATCAATGTAGTCAAATAACTGATGGCGACACTCTAAAACTTTGGCAAGAAATATTATCAAGAATCAAGAAGAATCAAGTTCAAGATCATTCAGTAAGTTTAAATCTCAATAGGCATCTCTTTTTCTAGGAACTCCATCTGTTTGACCCTTGGAGTTATGGTTTCTGCTATGCCTAACTAGTCAAACCTACCTGAGACATCACTGGAAGATTTGGAGGGCCCCTGTTCATTTCCCAGAGCCAAGTTATTGTTGCTTTTCTATAACTCTATCTTGAATACATCCAAATTCTTTGTTTTGTGTCTATAACCAAAGACTAAGCTCCCCCGGTGACTTAGTGTTTAAGACACTGAGCTGGAGACTGGAAGGTCAGGTTTCAATACCCTAGGGCTGCACTTGGGGACATGAAAGGCGCCTCATTTGGGTGTACCCTAAGTTTTTCCAGTAAAAATCCTTTCAATTCAGAGTAATCTCTGACACAAAATTATTATTATCAAAAACTGCCCTAAGTTCAAACCTTCTTTGAGATACATTGAAGATAGTTCTTTGTGGGCTACAATGCATATAGACATTCTAATGAGTTGCCCTGAGATTGTTCTATGTTTTACCAAACGGATTTTCATTCTCTATTCCAGGGGTGGCCAAACTATGGCCTGTGGGCCAGCCCCAGACTGCAGCACCATTTCATGTAACCTGCTGCCAATCTCACTGCTACTGAAAGTGGATGCGGTTGCATTTACAACAGCTGTAAAATGCACCCACACATGCACAAATGCACCAGTCCTTGACATAAATCCTGCTGTAAATGCACCCATGGATGTCGTAAATGTGTTTTTATGTCAGCCACAGATGTGTTTTATGGCAGCATTTTATGGTGGGAGGAACCACATGACTGGCCTGCTCTATTCCTTTCTATGGGAAAAAAACAATGCTCCTAGAATAATAGTTTTTCCCCTTTGGTACAATGATGGCTTGAATACTCATATAAAGCTTTACATTCTGTAAGGCATCTATTTATTCAGAACAAAGAATGCTACAATCTAAAATGGGTTTGTTACACAGTCAAGTAAACAATAGGAACTTTCAGATACAAATTCTAAATGTCTTAAATCTTTCATTTGCTTTGCAGGCGCACCCCCCAAAGAAAGACTCAGACACCGGTATATGGATAAAGGCATTGGGCCACTTTTATTGAATAATGCCCTAGTCCGAATTATAACATTCAATTGGTGTAATCATCCAATTGTAATTCTTTAAGGCAAGCAGGCCGCAGTAACACTGGTAAGGTTCCTCCCAAAATGCCAATGGCAATTGGCTACATGTAACTATTTGTATCAATTTGTTTGTTGACACAAACAAATTGTTGAACGGAGTCAATAAACTATCTACTGACCTCACCCTATGACGTGTATCCATTAAATATCAAGGTGACGCAGGCTGTGAAGCTCCTGACATCACTCCTCGCCTGGTTCGCCCTTGACCGGCCAAACCTCTTTCCCCTGTACCTTTCTACGTGTTGGCCAGTCAATTGCAAACCTACCGGATACCTATGGGTCATAAATCATTACCTTACCAGTGCTACCCGCCACACGGGGAGGCGTCCATGATGACTCACCGCCCCACCCCCCCAGACCGTCAGCTCGGTCACCAGGCCTGCTTGCACCTCATCCAGAAAGAGGTACATACCTCTAGCCGACAGGTGGACCCCATATCCTGCCTACAGGTCAAAATTTCTGTAAGCCTATCCTCAGATATCTAATGGCTATCCCCAAGCCATTCTCAGCAAGGAGCCAGGCAACAGCCCTGTCCACTGACCGGCGGGACGGTCCGAACCGCGGAGATCCATGTCTCCTCTAAATTGGTGTCTTGGCACGATGTTAGACCATAGCGACCGTGTGTAAGCCATAAATGATATAAAATGCCAGGTCACTGCACCTCGACAGTTTAAGGAAAGGTCAGTGATCCGTGTGAGATCATTGCTGCCGAGGTGCAGCATAAGAACATCAGGCGGTCCAGCATCCCTGATGGACATCAGGAATGGCAACAGTTCCCACCCATTCATACCGCGCATACATACCACCGCATACATGCGGATGCATGCAGCCCGAGCTGGGGTCCACACTCTGTCGCCACAGCATATACTACTGCCCAGTGTACATAGCTGTAGCCCACCAGCCCCCACTGCCACCGGTGTGCGGAGACACACAGGATGTGTAAAAGAGGAGAAGGGGTTAAGGACATAACTAGGTACTCATACAGTGAGGGGACGTACATATAGAAAAATACGCTCACACCCCCACGTGCCCACCTATATCTGCCTCCGAGTACCCCAAACGCAGCCGCTGTCAATGCGATGCCTATCCTAAATAAATGGGTACCATGACGGGCCCCACACTGTGAAGCGCGGTACAGGTCACCCGTCGGAACTTAAATTTAGTAAGGTAGACACATCCTGGTGGCAGAAAAACAGGCTAGGGCGCGAAGCAGGCACTGCCAATCACATGTAGGGCACCAACCGGAACGATGTCAGCAAATGTACGTCATGGCAGTATACACCACTGCCCACTCCATGCTGATCGGCCTTTGAGGGACGAATCCCCAACTGAGCCCACTCTTGTTTGATATAGACATCTTCAAGTTCCAGTGCCCTACAAAACACATCCCCCTTTGACCATGGGACCAGCTCGCTGAGTCGTCGAGCTCCAGAAAAAGGCTACATCGGTAGCTGCGTGAAAAGAGACTCCTCCTACCTACTGCAATATAGTCTATGCCAACCTCGTGCAAGGTGGGACAGAATATCTGTGAGAATAGGGCGACGTGTGTCAGGCGGCAGCCACGTACACGTGTCCACCCCCCTAATACATGGCTTATTCAGAAGACCCTCGCATAGTCAAGAAAGCCCCGTGCTTTGGCCATGAGTATCAATGCTCAAAGCCTGGTGGCTATGGTGCGTGGAGCCAACCCCAGATCATAGGGCAGACTATACAATCTAAAACCCAGTCGACCAATGTCGGCTGCATTTTGGGCAATTGCCTTTACCAACAAAAAGGCTCTAAAGTGAAGGATTGGATGCCGATGCGCAGTGCACGTGCGAGTTACCAATACATGCAATTCGCCCGGTTCACATCTCCTTGCCAAATGACCATATCACAGCCAGGAGTGGAGAGGGTAGCTCACAAGCGTCCGGAGCCAGCCACAGAAGCGGGCGATCTGCAGGCGGGAGAAAACATAAGCAATATCGTTATAAATGACTGGCACATGTTTAGCCCAAAGAAGCGCCTTAAAGCGCATGAACCCCAGAACAATATGCAAGCTGAAGCCATGACTCAGGTGATTTAGACGTTCGGGCATTGACAATGTGCACCACCGCAGCATTACCACACCAAAAGTGAAGCACAGAATCAGGCCGCCTGTCCCCCAGAGCATAAAGGTACCCAGAATTGAGAAGATATGTTAGAAACATAAGATTGCGTAAGCGATCGGTGCCCTGACATCCCTGGGGCCAATGACCATAGACCCCTGTCCTTAATTAAATCCCCCCACCCGGGGAGCCGGAGGCATCCGACTGTACCTGTAACTGGGGCTGACCAGAAGCTCAGACCTCCCGATGCAACAGCATGGAAGTCCTGTGGTAATGTGAGCCAACCAAAAGGTCCGCTTGTAAACCCCTAATCAGCTGTACCCCGCGGCTTCGTTTAACGAGACCCGCCATAGCGTGACCCAGACACTAGGCGAAATCACTGCCTGGTTTTACCACTCTGCAGATGAAGTTGATGCGGCCCTGCATCACGTGTGACTCTCGTAAAGGCACCTTCCACTTGGCAACATTGCCACCTTGCAGCAGGGGCCGCTCACCCTGACCGACAATTCGGTCACCTGGCCCTCTTGCACGTCATTCAAAAGAGAGGTGCCTCGACTTGTTGACCTGTGAACCCCATCTCCAGAATACAGGCCAAATTCCTGTAACCCTATCCCCAGACTACAAATGGCTGTCCCCGGGCCATTCTAGATAAAGAACCAGGCAGCAGCCCTGTTCACTGACCGTCGGGCACGGTCCAAAAGCTCGGACAAAGTGTCACCCATGATATTGCATCGGCATGATATATGACCATAGCAATCGTGTAGACGGCCATAAATGGCAAAGAAACGCCAGGTCACTGCACTCGGAAGTCTTTAAGTCCGGGCCAGCAATCCGGGTAAGATCACCGCCTCCGAAGTGCAGCATTAAAAGATGTGGCGGCCCAGCATCCCCAATGGACATCAGGAATGTCAACAGTTTCCGCCACCTCTATGCCATGCACCTATACCACTGCATACGCACGGTTACGCGTCATCCGAGATGGGGTCCCCATTCTAATGAAGCGGCATACTGCGCCGCCCCAGTGCACAGAGTTGTGGCCCACCAGCCACACTACCACCAGTGTGCAGGAACACACTGTGTCTGTAAAATAATGAGGAAGAATAGAGGGCAGACAAGGCACTCATTCAGTGCAGGGCCGAATGGACAGAGGAAATTGGGCAAATCCACACCTGCCCCTGCAACATATGTCGGGCTCTGGGCACCCAAACGGAGCCGCAGCTGATGCGGCGCCCAACCAGGAGGAATGGGTACCAATTCCAGTTCAGTCAGGGTAGACCAGGCTTGGTGGCAGATGACAGGCAGGGACGTGAACCAAGGGCTGCCACAAACACCTGTGGGGGAGCGACCAGACATATGGCAGCGCCAAGCTAGTAGCCACTCCCAGCTGATCAGCCCTTGAGGAGCGAAGCCTCACCAGAGCCCACTCCTGGTTGCGTAACTCATGATCTAGCGCCAGTGCCCTGCAAAACATGTCCCCCGTTGAAGGTAGTAGCAGCTAACTCAATCTGGGAGCTCCAGATCAAGGTACAGGTGGTTGCCCGAAAGTGGACTCTCCACACGCAGCATAAGCGTTGCCGCGTAAGAGTCACATACAGTAACCACACTCGCTAACAGGGGTCATTGCTGGCCTCATAGGGGAAGGGGCCACCCTAAGCCTAAGTTCTTGACATATGCTAACCATGACGGGCCAGGGAAAACAACCACGGCCCTGCCATCATTGTCCCAGCACTGCACCATTGGAACGGCCAAATGAGGACGGGCCCTCATACATCCTGCCATGGATGCCCAATAGGCCGGCAACCAATCGGCCCCATAGGGGGGGCAGGGTGCGGCAACGGGCCAACTTCTTAACCCTGTCGTCCTACCCCTAATTCCCTAATCAGTGTGTTCACAATGCAGGAGGGAGAAAACGTGAATATATTCCCCAAACCACTGTGCCTAGCTAATAGCCCAGTACAAGTGGGCACCCAGGGGCATAGAGCAACCGGCCGACAGCAGAACCACCATTGGCACTGATTGTAGTGGATAAACACATAACCGGCCCTACACGCCCAGGGGAAGTAAATAAAAGCATAGGGGCAGTAACCCCATTAAGAACCAGAGTGTAATTGTCCTGCTGCGACTATGGCCACTACACACACACCCCAGCGTGACAGGCTAGTGTCAGAGGTGTGCTAACTTGACCAGGATTCTCACTCGGTGCTCCCCCATGAGCCGCCCCCACTGGGGGTTCCGGCCCATGGCGGGCGTCGGAGTTCGCGATGTCCCTCTCACACCATGTTCCCGTGTGTCCCGGGCCAGATGGGGAGCCGCGAGGCACCAGCCTACGCTGGCCTGAAGGCCTCCGGCAGCTCAACCCTGTTGGCGGCCCACTGCGCAGCCATGGCCGGCACGTGGGCCGGAACTGCCAAGTTGGTGCGCCCACCATCCGAGGTGGCAGAGTAATGACCATTGATGCCTCCATTGCCGAATTGGAGTCAAGGGAGCATCTGCAACATCTAACCCACCAAGATGAGGTGGGCCGGATGGGCCGGATGGCCCCACCGGGTAATCGATACGGGGTAACCCATGGTAATCCCCGGCCATAATAGGGGCATGCCTATCAATATGGCCCATGAGGGGCCGGAATGACAGCGGGGTGGAAACCCACACCATGCCTAAGTGGGTCACTACGCCCAATCCGGGCCAATAAGCAGCGGGGGTAAGAACCCCAGTGGGGCAGGCCTATGCCACCCCCTGCCCGAGCCCCCAGCCTGGGCTCATGGGACCTGCGGGGTTGCCATCCGAGCCCTCTGGCCCGGTGGAACTCCCGCAAAATAAAGGGGTGGGCTGAGCCCACCACATTGAAGCATCCCGTTCTGCAGTGCTTGGAATCGAACCGCTGACTTTCAGCCTCTCAGTCAGCCTCTTAGCCACCTGAGCCACTGCAGTCCGGAGTGAAATCAAGCCTCTTGCAAAGAGGCAAGCAAAGTAAAAAGAAGCCTCGAACAGAGGCTAACAGGGGAGGAAACAACGGAGCAAATTTCTCCACCCCGTCGCTTCTAAAAGCCAATCGAACCTCTAGCATAGAGGCAAGAATAAAACGATGCCTTGAATAGAGGCTAGCGAAATCGAGCCTCTTGAAAAGAGGCAAAAAGAGGGAAGGATCCCTGGCCAGGGATTGGATCCTGAGCCCCGAGTACCGCAGTAGCGAAGAGCCAAGAAACTCCGCTCTAAGCCAAGGTACGAAGGGCAAAGCCCTGAGCAAAAAATGCGACGGAGAAAACTTCTCCGCTCCGTCGCATTCTAAAATGGCAGCTCAGCAGCCTCGTGGCCACCCCTTTTATAGAGGAGTGGCCACGCCCCCTAACTACCCGGATATCCAAGTCCGGGTGGGGGGCCCCCGCAAAGAGCGTGGTGGCTATTTTGGTGCCACGCTTTCATTAGATTACTGAGATACTTTAGTGGCTATAATCTAACTACAGTATATTTGTTCCTCCAACATATATTGTTTGAATTTTGTCATGAATTAGGTTATAGCATGGGAAATCCAGAAAATAAAGAGCCAATCCTGATATGAACTCTGATGCACCTGGTAAATGAAGAGTTTGCTAAACAATCCTACTCATTATCATCAGCTAATGCAGGTAGAGTCAAACCAAATGAAGACGAGTAACTCTTGGACTATAGCAGCAGAGATGGGATGAGTTTAACATATCTGTGCAATAAAAACCCAATCATTTCTCATCCCACCAAAGCAGGGTGATATTCCTCAGGTTCTGAACTAAACTTACTGCTTTCACTTCTTATACTGTGGGCTTATTCCTGCCAAAGATTGTTGATGCTATTCAATAAGTTATTGACTTTTCATCCAATGATTTGTTTTCTGTCTTCATTTAGAGAGAAACAAATACCTTGTATTGCCAGGCACACAAGGTGGGAGGAAATCACATTAAAGAAGAAGGACAGACTGTGGCAAGATGAACCATATACGTGACATTACCAAAATCAGTTATATACATTCTGTCTGCAGGTCACAGAGACAGGAGAAATGGAATGTGGAACTGATTGAAGCTGGAAAACAATTCTGAAAATGAAGCAAAAAATTCATCTACCCCATATGACAGATTTATGAATCACAGTCAAAAAGATAAGATGGATTTTTTGCTTCATTTTCATAATGCCATACCGCTATTCTTTTCATCAGCAAGAATGCTTTTACTAAGTTTTTCAATGAGACCTTTGATTATTTGATTCTTCTTTCTTGGCCCACATCCCAGCCTGATGTATCATCTCTGGGCTTTGTCTCAGCTAATTATTTATATTTGATGGCCACTTCTGCCAATGCCATTAGTTATTGCCACTTGTGAACAGTGGTAATAAAGGTCACTTAACTCAAGGTCGTTCCAACTCTGTTTTAATTTGGTTGTATTCTCTACATAGTTATATTGATGATAAGATAGTATGAAGTATTTTCAGCTCACACTGACACCGTAAGTAGAAGTAGCATGTATTCACTGTAGGTTACTTCTGCTGAGTAAGCTTTTAGAGCATAGCAGTGTTATTCTAAAATATTAACTATAAGTCATCACAGCTAGCAAGAGAGCAATATAAAGATTCTGTTGCTTCAGTTACATCCGAAGGAGAAAAATGATGCTTGGTGGATTTCCCTCCCACTCCTGAAATATTTCCTGCTTATTATTAATCTTACTATAGACCTCAGTGAATGTGTCAGATATGTTTGCATTTCTTCACATGATATGCCTGGCTACCCCTTCAAAATATAGTATTCTCTCTCCTTCTTTCATACACAAACATATACAAACAAGAATCATTTACCACTGATTAGAAATTTGTCATGCAATTGATATGTAGTTGACAGTTCCCATCTTTTCCTAAAATGCTGTTTCTTACCAGGGAGTTGAACAACAAGAACAAAAATGTGTATTTCTTTCTTGGTATTTTCAATATCTTTGTTTTTTATTTTTCAGTCATTTTGTTTTAGTTAACAGGAAAACTGTCTTTCAGACCATTCTGAAAGTTTCTATTAGTACTTTTGGAACACTGAAAACACTAAAAAAATCCAAAATACAACAACAAAGGCTGGGCAACAGATGATCAATCTATTAAAAAAGCAGACAACAATATATGTGAATGAAAAATAAGTCGAGGGAGGAAGCAGTATAACACTCTGGAATTGAACAGCATGCCTCTTGAACCTAGCCAACACAACAGAAAAGAAACAAGGAAATAGCCACCCGGTCAATGACTGCCTGGCATGTAACAAGAAGGCATTGCAGGCGCACCCCCCCCCCCCCCAATAACGGACTCAGACAACATTGAAAGTGGATAACAGCATCGGGCCACATTTATTGATTCAATGCCCTAATCCGAATTATAAATTTGTATTGGTAAAACGACCAATCATAATTCTTAAGGCAAGCAGGCCAAAGTAACACTGGTAAGGTACCACCCCAAAATTGCCAATGGCAATTGGTTACAATGTATCAATTTGTATCAATTTGTTTGTTGACAACAAACAAATTGTTGACCGTAGTCAATATCTAACTCATGACCCCACCCTCTGACTCGTATCCATGAAATCACGGGGTGATGCATGCTGGCTAGCTATCGCCATCACCCCGTCGCCTGGTTCGTCGTTGACTGGACAACGTTTAACTAATTTGTTCCTGTCTAGTGTTGTCCAGTCAATTGCGAACCTGCCGGATACCTGTGGGTCATACTGTTTACCTTACCAGTGCTACCCGCCAATGTGACCGGAGTCAACAGTAGAAACGAAAGGAACCCCTATATCAAACCATAGCAACAGTGTGGGATGGGCAAAAAAGCCAGGACCCGAAAGCCAATGTGGGTCCCAACCAAAAATTCCCACCCGGCCCCGAAGCGACCAAAATATCACACTGTTAACTAGGGAGGGGGTGGAGGGGAAAAACTTCTCCGCTCCGTCGCTTTAGCTAAAATGGCAGCACGGCTGCCTCGTGGCCACCCCTTTTATAAGGGAGCTGGCCACGCCCTAAACTACCCGGATTCTTCGTCCTGTGGGGGGGGGGCCCGCAAAGAGCGCGGCGGCCATTTTGGCGCCGCGCTTGCATTGCAGGCGCACCCCCCCAATAACGGACTCAGACAACATTGAAAGTGGATAACAGCATCGGGCCACATTTATTGATTCAATGCCCTAATCCGAATTATAAATTTGTATTGGTAAAACAACCAATCATAATTCTTAAGGCAAGCAGGCCGAAGTAACACTGGTAAGGTACCACCCCAAAATTGCCAACGGCAATTGGTTACAATGTATCAATTTGTATCAATTTGTTTGTTGACAACAAACAAATTGTTGACCGTAGTCAATATCTAACTCATGACCCCAACCTCTGACTCGTATCCGTGAAATCACGGGGTGATGCATGCTGGCTAGCTATCGCCATCACCCCGTCGCCTGGTTCGTCGTTGACCGGACAACGTTTAACTAATTTGTTCCTGTCTAGTGTTGTCCAGTCAATTGCGAACCTGCCGGATACCTGTGGGTCATACTGTTTACCTTACCAGTGCTACCCGCCACACGGAGGGGCTTCAAAGAAGGCCTGACGCCCCCCCCCCAGACCGTCAGCTCGGTCAACAGGCCTGCTCGCCAATCACCCAACAGGAGGTCCATACCTCCTCGCGACAGATGAACCCCATCCCCTGCATACAAGTCATAATTTCGTAGGCTAATAGCGGGGTGACGACTGACCCGTCCCCAAGCCTTGTCAGCAAGGAACCGCGCCACCGCCCCATTGACCGCGCGCCTAGCGCGGTCAAGGGCCAGGAGGTCAATGCCCCCTCTGTAAGAATGGCGCGGGATCATGTCCGACCAAACCAGGGTTGTGGCAGGCCAGACGTAGTGCAAGTAGGCAAGGTCCTCGCAAATCGCATGCTTGAGCGATAAGCCGGTGACCTGACCCAAATCATTGCCCCCAAGGTGTATGATGAGAATGTCAGGCGGGTCAGCACTCCTGCTTGAAAACAGGAAAGGCAGCAGCTCCCGCCATAACATCCCAGGCTTACCATGCCATGTGAGACTGGCGTGTTCACCCAGTCCCAGTCGGGGTCCCCACTCTGTCGCCGCAGCGTAACGCGCTGCCCTGTGCACATAGCTGTGGCCCACCAGCCATACTGTCACCGGTGTAACACGACACCCAGGGTCTGTAAGAAAAATTGAGAAAAAGGAAGGTAAGGTGATTGGATTGGTACTCACGGTGGAAGTGGGTGCACATAAAACTGAAAACATTGCGAGCCCCACCTTCCCATGCTGCGTATGTCAGCCCCGGAGTACCCAAAAGCAGCTGCTGTAGAGACTGCCCCAATACGAAATGAATGTGTGCCATAACGGGCACCTGGTAGGCCCACCCTGGCGAGGGCTCTGCCTGTCACCTTCCAAAACTGAAATTTAGTAAGGGGAGACCCATCTTGGTGACAGAAAAACGGGCCATGGAGCATTCCACGCAGTGCCAGGAACTCCTGTAGGGCACCAACCGGACAGATGTCTGCCAAAGAACACCGTAGCAGTCTTACGCCACTGCCTACGCCATGCTGATCTGACTTGTAGGAACGTATCCTCAACTGGGCCCAGTCTTTGGCAACATAGACATCCTCGAGTTCCAGTGCCCTACAACTTGCATCCGCCTTAGACAGCATCACAAGTTCGCTGATGCTGAGCGCTCCAAAAAATGCCACCGTTGTGGCTGCATGAAAAAGGGCTGCCTCATAATGATCAAAACAGAGGCTTGGCCAGCCCCGGGCCAACTGGGTAAGAACCCCTGGGGAAATAGGGTGCCGGTCATCCGGGCAACGCCCGCGCTCGCGCACCCACCCCTCCAAAACATGTCTCACACGGAAGTCAGAGCTGCTGTCCACATGACCCTCTACTTTGGCCATAAAAGCCAGCGCCGAGAGCTTGGATGCTATGGTGCGAGGTGCGAGGCCGAGAGCATGCAGGTGGACCATGAACCGCAGAACATGGTCAACCGGAATAGGCCAGGTCTCTGGCAGGTGAAATTGAGCAGCAAATGCCCTATAAGAATTAAATTCTTGTTGATACGCCTTACGCGTGCGTGGCGCTAGTGACAGGCCAATCGCCCGGTTCACCTCTCCTTGCCAATGGTCCATATCTCGTCCGGGAGTGGCGAGGGAAATTCCTCCGCATCCGGGGCCAAGGCACGGAACCGGGAGATCTGCAGGCGGGACAAAGCGTCAGCAATATCATTATTAATCCCTGGGACATGCCTGGCTCTGAACAAAACGTTGAGGCGCAGGCAGCGCAGCACAAAATGGCGCACTAGGTCCATAACCCTGGGCGATTTGGAAGTCTGTGCATTAACAATGTGGACAACAGCAGCGTTGTCACACCAGAAATGCACGACCGAGTTGGCCCATTCCTCGCCCCATAGCATCAAAGCCCCTAGTATAGGAAAAAATTCAAGGTATGTGAGTTCACGCAGGCAATCTGTGCCTGCCCAGGCCGGTGGCCACCCACCATAGGCCCACTTCCCATTGAAGTATATCCCATAACCCAGGGATCCTGAGGCATCAGACTGGATCTGAAAATTGGGGGATGCCAGGAGGTCAGACCTCCAAAATGAGACCCCATTGAACTCCCTCAGGAACTGTAACCAGACAAACATGTCTGCCCTGATACCCCGGGTAAGTCTAACTCTGTGGTGAGGCCTGGATAACCCTGCCATGGCGTCGCATAAGCGTCGAGCAAAAGCCCTGCCCGGAGCGACCACCCTGCAAGCGAAATTTAGGTGACCATGTAGCACCTGCAGTTCCCTCAGTGATGCCTTGCGCTTGGCCATCAACTCCGAGATAAGGGCCACTATCCTGGACACCTTATCCTCCGGTAACCTAGAAGCCTGCGCTAACGTGTCAATCTCCACCCCCAGGAATATTAACTTGGTAGATGGGCCCTCGGTCTTTTCGGGCGCTAAAGGGACACCGAGTTCCTCCATTAGCGTCTGAAATGTGTTGAGGAGACGTGTGCACGTGTCCCAGCCCCGTTCACCCCCGAATAAAAAGTCATCCAGGTAATGGGCTACAGACCGGGACCCTGACCTGCGGACGAAAGCCCACTCTAAGAAGGTACTAAAACGCTCAAAGGCCGAGCATGATATGGAACAGCCAAAAGGCATGGCCTTATCAAAATAATATTCGCCCCGGAATTTGAAACCCAGCAACTCAAAGTCACCCGGATGCACTGGCAGGAGGCGAAAGGCCGACTTAATGTCGCACTTGGCCAGCAGGGCACCCGGGCCACACGAGCGCACCATGCGCAGCGCGTGGTCAAAAGACGTATACCTGACAGAACAAAGGTCATCAGGGATAGCATCATTGACCGACCGGCCGGCTGGGTAGGATAAATGATGCATAAGGCGAAACTCGCCTTGAGACTTTTTGGGAACCAAGCCTAGGGGCGACACCTTAAGGTTGGGAAACGGGGGTGAAGGGAAAGGGCCAGCGACCCTGCCCGCATCTAACTCCTTCCTAATACTGGCAGCAGCCACCTCCTCCCTCCCCTTGAGGGACAAAAGATTGGGGGCATCCTGAGGGGACCTATCACCCATGAAAGGGATGCAGAACCCGTACTTAAAGCCTTGAAGGAGATACTCCCCATCCTCCCCCTTCGGGTACACTGTGAGCCAACGCTCCAACATGCCCACCTTAATTGGGGAGGGGGCCTTTCGGTGAACCAGCTCCATCTGTGGCAGCCTTGCCAGCCCACTGTCCGCCCCTCCCTCTGCCCCGTGTCCCCCCAGGCCTGGGACAGGCGGAGGCTGCGTGGGGGCCCGAACAGGTGGGACACTCATGCCTGTATTTGCAATTCTTCTTATTACAGGAACCATTGGACGAGAAAGTCCAGCACAGCAGGCGGGCTGGAACCCCCTGCCCCGCCACTTGGCGGGTAACCTGTGCTGGGACAGCTCGCTGGACCGCATGTCCGCAATGGTATCTGTCCCCTGGCGCGGGGCGCGTGGGCGTCATGTACAGAAGCCAAAGCCTCTGGCACGGCTCGTCCCACCTCATCTCCGGGTGGAGGGGAATCCGCATACGGAATTCCTCGTCATAAGCCAGCCACGAAGGGCCCGGGAAATCAACCATTGCCCTGTATATGTTGTCCAAATATTGGACCATCGGAATAGCCAACTCCGGCCGCGCCCTCAGATACACTGCCATGTAAATTAAATAAGCCAGCAGCCAGTTGGCCCAGGTACGTGGCGGCTTACGACGACGTGCCTGCTCCTTATCCTTCTCATCCTGTCCCTCCCTTTCCTCCTTGGTGGGCTCTCTGTTCAGGAGTGAGAAGATATCTACATACTCCCCCCGCCAAATCTTTTCCTTGGTGGCCTGTGCCAAGTGGTCACCCAGTGGCAAGGAGTACCCCGCAGTTGGTAAGGCCGAAAAAGGCACCACAGACACCGGGAAAGGGGCCTGAGCTAACCCAGCCACCCCCAGTACGTTCCCCGCAGTGAAAGAAAAACTACCCACCCCGTTACCCTGGGTGGCAGTTACCGTCGCCGAGTGGGGTGCCGGCTGCTGTGCCACCGCACCACCCGAGCGAGGCCAAGGCCATTGAAAAGCTCCCCCCATAGAAGCAATGTGTGCAGGTGTACTGGCTTGTACCGTATACTCACATGCTGCACCCCCGTGGGCCGCCCCCACCGGGGGTTCCGGCCCACTGGGGGCGTCGGAGCTCACGACCGACGTAGAGCTCATCATCGGGGCCTGACCTGCACTCGTCCGCTGGCTGGGGAGCTGCGGGGCAGTGGCCGAAGCCGCGCCACCCGCCTGAGGCAGCTCAACCCTGCCCGCCGCCTGTTGTCCTCCCGCCGACGGCGCCGCAAAAGGGACGCCAAAGGGAGCCCCAGCCTGGCTGGCCCGAGCTAAAGACACTTCGAGGGCCGCAAGGCGGGCCAGTAAGGCCTGCACGTCGATCTGGGGCCAAGGGCCGGCCGGCCCGCCAAGTCCAGGCGTGGGTACAGGTCCCTGTACCCCAGGACCCGAATAGGGCCATTGCCCAACACCGAAGCCCGGTAGGAACCTGCCAAGGTAGGGGACCACACCACCCGCCCAGGCTAGAAGGCCCAGGAGGAAGAGAGGCAGGCCCAACAGGATGGGCAGAGAGAGTAGCGGTGTCCACCGCTCGCGGGCCGCGGGCCGGAGCCCCTGCCGCGCCCGCATTTCGATCCCCCGCGTCCAGCCAAGGGGCGATGGACCCCATTCCGCCGGCCCCGGCGGGGGCCTGGACAGGCGGCTGCTGGGGAGGCGCCACCGTGGTCCTCCGACCCGGGTTGCGCCTCCTCACAGCTCGAGCCGCACTCGAAGCTGCCTTCTTCTTCGAAGGCATCTCAATCGCAGGAGAGGGAAGCCGAAAAGAAGATTCGCCGCCAAAAGGCTTCCCGCAAGGTAAGGAGGGACGGAGACACAGGGGAAAAACTTCTCCGCTCCGTCGCTTTAGCTAAAATGGCAGCACGGCTGCCTCGTGGCCACCCCTTTTATAAGGGAGCTGGCCACGCCCTAAACTACCCGGATTCTTCGTCCTGTGGGGGGGGGGCCGCAAAGAGCGCGGCGGCCATTTTGGCGCCGCGCTTGCAATGTCTCAAGTTGTGTCCAGCTAGCAAAAATAACTACCCATAATGGCACAATCACAAACTTCACTCCCCTGACTCACACACACTGACAGTAGCAAAGCTGTTCCAGAAAAACTCACCAATATATACATCTTTAACAGAAGAAAACCAAAGAAAAATAATGAAATAATTTTAAAAATTATTAAACAAAGAAAGCATGTGCACATACACAAATGAAAAATAGCAAAACAAACCCTCACACATGCAGCTACATATAGGTATCATCAGTATGCTGATGATACCCAATTGTACATCTCCACCGTGGTAATCCAAGTGTTGCAGTCAACGTCCTATCCAAGTGCCTGGAGGCTGTGAGGGTCTGGATGGGGAACAACAGGCTACATCTGAATCCCAGCAAGACTGTGTGGCTGTGGATAGGGGGCCCTAGTTTGTGCAAGGACCTTTGATACTGGATGAGGCTCTTTTGCCCAAGTCAGACCTGGTGCACAATCTGGGGGGTCCTCCTGGACTCACAACTCCTGTTCCAGGAGCAGGTGGCAGACATGGCCAAGAGAGCTTTTGCTCAGGTTCATGCGATTTGCCAGTTGTGCCTGTTCCTGGACCGGGACTCCTTGCTCATGGTCACTCAAGCATTGGTCATCTCCCTGTTGTACGATTGCAACATGCTCTACATGGGGCTGCCCTTGTTGACCATTCAGAGGCTGAAGCTGAGCCAGAACACAGCTGCCCACATGGTGATGGGGTGTGGATGTTATGCCCATGCCTCACCCTTGTTGCAGGAGCTGCACTGGTTACTGGTATGCCTCCGGGTGCAACTCAATGTGCTGGTTATCACCTTTAAAGCCCTACATGGTAGTGGACTAGGTTACCTGAGATACCACATCACCCAGATGTTATCTGCCCATCCCATGAGAGCAGACCGGAGGGGCTCTCTAAAGGTACCATCCATCGGAGAGGCTCATCTCTCCAGTACGAGAAAGAATGCCTTTTTGGTATCTGCTCCGGCTCTTTGGAACCTCCTGCTGATGGACCTTCGTCTTCAGCCAGAATTGTCAGTTTTTAGGAAAGGGCTGAAGACATGGCTGACCCAGCAAGTGTGAAGAGCAGAGAGAGAAACAGCTGCCACCCATTGGTTGATATGAACATGCTAATTGCCATCCAGGTTTTTAATCTGTTTAGTTTATTTGTTATGAAGATTTTAACAATGTGTTTATGTAAGGTTTTTAATGATATGTTGGGTCTTTTTATGCAGGGTTGTGTGCAGTGCAATTGTGAGCTGCCCAGAGTCGCTTTGGTGATTGGGTGGCCTTACAAATCTAAATAATAAATAAATATCTCAAATCTAGGAAAATGAAGCAAGCAAATGGAAGCAAAAATAAAACAATCAAAGCTCCTCCCAAACAAACTGCTAGAATATGGAAATATTTCTCTCTCTGTGGCCACTTGATGCCTTCTTTTTTTTAGTCCAGCAAGAAGATTATGGAACAACAAAAAATAACCTCCCCCACAACAAAAAAGAAATCATTCAAAAATTGGGGGAAAATCTTCAAAGAAGTTGGGTGAGAGCAACTCCCAGGGAAGCATATTGGCACAGACTGCCTGCTTGGCAGCAGCAAAAATAATCCAGAGATTTGTTGGGAAATGCACCCCAAAAAGGTCAAAATAGACAAAAAAAGAGAGGAAGGGTTCCAATATGGAGGCATCAGCTGCCAGGAGGGAACCAGGAACTCAGCACACTTTGGGCTCTTCCGTTGATTCAGCATCTGCACTCACCTCCTTATTCGATGAAAAAAAATTGCATTTAACATACAAATTGTGAACTGAAAAGTTACATGAAAAGGAGATACAATTTTTAATTGAATCAT
The DNA here is from genome assembly GCA_035047345.1 of Bradypodion ventrale. Taxonomy (NCBI): domain Eukaryota; kingdom Metazoa; phylum Chordata; class Lepidosauria; order Squamata; family Chamaeleonidae; genus Bradypodion; species Bradypodion ventrale. Next base: position 305,584,876 of record JAWDJE010000003.1, on the reverse strand, counting down.
TTATCCTTTAAAAGCTTTTATTCAACAAGAGCATGCCCCAGGATTTGAGTCATTTCCTTTTCCATTCTGTGGAAGAGCCTTCCGCTAAGGTTATATAGAACATAACCTTGTAGTGAGGGGAGAGACTAGAAAGTGTTCAATTGTGCCAAAAGACAGGGGTGTGCTGGGCACCTTGGGAGGGTGGTGGTGGACAGGATGTGATGGGTACCTATTGGGGGGTTGGGGGAGAAATCCTGTACATTCCCATTACTTCTGCCTGCCTGTGGGGGGCACCAATCAGTGGGGTGCACTGGGATGAGTCCCTGTATCCCTGTGGGCCACCACACCACTGCCAAAAGGGTTGTGGCTGATGTCATTATTCATATTGCATGATGCAGTTGTGAGTTATCAGGATTTCAGCCTCCATATCCTGCTAGGAAATTAAGCTTATCTCCTAATAGACTAGAATATCTGTCTAACAAGAAACAGTCTAACAAAACTGATGCAAAGGTCTGTTGTATTTCATCCTCTATCATTCTCAGGTTAGGCTTTAAATTGATCTAAAACATTTTAGAAAATTTCAGAATTTAATCCATACACTCTGTCTCCAGGTGGCACATATGTACATAAACATTGTCATATAATAAGTGATAGCACAAATCAGCTTCTTCAATTGATAGCAAAAAGATTTAAGCAACTGGTGTTTTCTTGCAGTTAAAGATTGTTGCTGTTATTGATTTTTTGTCTATAGGCATGTACTGTATGTAAAGCAACAGTAACTGGATCAGACAAGTTAGCTTCATGTGCAACATTCATTGCATATGCAGCATTTTTCCCCTTCAGCAATTGAATTAGCAGTTGAGCTGCATGTACAATACTCACCAAACTGGAAATACAGGTGTAGAAACCTACATCAACCTTCTTCTACACATTTACAACTCCAGGCAGGTTCAGGGCATTATTACAATATAAATGAATAATCAAATGACTACTTGTTTACACTAGCTGGACATTGTCAGTAGTTCTCTTGGCTGAGTTCGAATGTAATTTGTAGAAATATTCCCACAGTTGCAATATGCTGCTTGCTCTCTTTGACCAGACTTGTTAATTATGGATACATAAACTCTCACTATGTTGACTGAAGAATGGCTAATATTTGTTCTTCCATGCAGCAGTATTTTTAATTAACTTTTTGTGGTTAGCATAATATGAATATAAACAGATTACTATTTTTGATTCTTCAAGAAAGAATGTTTAATGGGAGATGGGTGGCTTATGTAATAGCAATGCAGTTAATACAGCCTTGTAAAATTTTCTTTAGGGATCCTGACTTGAACAAAAGACGTACTATTTCCCAAAGTTTTCAAAAGATTAGTATGGCTATGCAATAAGATTATTATAATTATCTTATCCTTTTTATAAAGAGCACAGGCAAGAAATATTCTTCAACGCTTTTTATTTTAGGTGAAGAAGTATGAGTTGCATGCAAGTGAGTCACCCAAGTGACTTACTGGGCAAAATCCTGTTGCATAACTGTGCATGTACAACTTGGGGTTGCTTCAATCGTAGTTATGTTAGTACTTAGGCAGAAGTACTATCCTCAAAGCATATTAGGTCATGCTGGGGATGTATAAACTCATTGTGCAATTTAATTGCACTTTATGTTACACCAGTGTGAACAGGATTTCACCCAGTAAGGACTGAGAAGTAAATCTGCTCCTTCTTCTTTGTTAATTAATGTGAATTAATAGGTATTCTGCTCATGTTCATATTTAAGTAAATATGCAGAACCCTGCTTTGATTTAGGACCTCTTGGTGAGGTAATGAGGGCTTTAATTGTGATTCTCTAGCCACTTCCTTCCCAACATTTCCTTCCCTTACCTCCCAAAAAAGCCATCAAAGCAGAATTGGAACTTAAGCAGCAAGGAAGTAACTCCTTGAGATAATATTCTTTAGGGGTGAGAAGAGAAATTAAAACAAGACTGAAGCAGTCAAAGGGGAAAGAAATACGATGATATCAAGGTTACAAGATGTGAAAGAGATGCTACAAACAGAACTGAAGATGTACCATTTAAAGGGCTCAAAAGAAGTCAAAGGCAGTAATTAACAAATAAAAAGAATGAAAACATAATGGTATGGGTATAGACCACCAAACTGACATGAAGAAAATAAACTAAATTGAGCTGAAGGCAGTTCAAAAAAAGTATCATTTGAGTCCACCAGTCCAAATTTCTGGCTTTTTATTCATGTATTTCTCCACAGAATATGATCATGCTGAAATGTAAATGGTTATGTAAATTAATATGCAAATTATATTTAACCTCCGGGCATCTGGGAGGTTGCCAGGGCTGTTTTGGAACCAAAGTGTTTCAGATAACACAGCTCTGAGGTTGTAAATTCTTGTGCAAATTGCATAAATTGTGTCTCTGTGTAAATTTAAAGCAGGGGGTTTATTTAAAGTCAAGACCTGCCATTGAAATTGCAACAGTGGAGCCATTTGCTATACAGTCAACCCTCACATAACAACACATTGAGATAGCATCATTTTCACTTAACAACGCATCATTATAAAGATAAAGATAAATCTTTATTGTCATTGTCCTGCACAGAACAACGAGATTGGGGGGGGGGGGACACTTATCAACCCAACAAAACCTAAACAAAATACAACTATACAAAATTATCAACATATTCCCACCCCACATATACACATTTAACCCCTAAAAAGCTCTAAAACTCTAAAAACTATATACAGAAGCTCCCTCATAGACTGCATTGCACTGCATTCAAAGCCAGAACCACTTTTGGGTAGAAACTATTTCTCAAGCGGCTGGTCCTGGTCTTTATGACCCTATATACCATCTTCCAGAAGGCAGAAGCTGAAAGAGATCATTTCCGGGGTGCGTACTATCTTGTGCAATCTCTACAGATATCTTATAACACCTGGTGGCATAGATTTGATCTAGAGTGGTAAGAGTACGCCCGATTATCCGCTCCGCAGTCTTTATGACCCTGGACAGCATTGTTCTTTCCCTAACTGTACAACTCCCAAACCATACACACAGACCATAGGCTAACACACTCTCTATGGTACAGTGGTAGAATGCCAACAGCAGGTCCTTTGAAAGATTGTTCTTCCTGAGGATTCTCAAGAAGTATAACCTCTGCTGTGCTCTCTTCATCAGTTCTTTGGTGTTTGCTCCCCATGTTAGATCATCCCTCAGCTCCATTCCCAGAAATCGAAACACCGAGACCTGTTCCACACAATTCCCTTCAATAATAAGTGGCTGGATGTTCAATTTGCATTTTCTAAAGTCCACAATGATCTCTTTTGTCTTTTTTACATTGATGAATAAATTGTTTTCCCTACACCACTCCGTCAGCATCTCAACCTCCTTCCTGTAAGCCGACTCTCCCTCCCCAGCAGTAATCAGACCAACCACCATTGTGTAGTCTGCAAACTTGATGATCTTATTGCTGGGATAACTGGGAACACAATCATATGTGTAAAGTGTGTACAGAAGCAGGCTCAGCACACACCCCTGTGGCGTCCCCGTACTTATACTGAGATCCGAAGAGACATGAGAGCCCATCCTGACCTGTTGGGAGCGATCTGATAGAAAATCTAGTATCCACCTGCATAAGCATGGCAAAAGCCCCAGATCTAATAATTTGGACACTAGTCTATGCGGAAGAATAGTATTAAAAGCAGAACTAAAATCTACAAATAACAGTCTCGCATAAGTTCCTTGTTTCTCCAAATGGGTCAGAACAGCATGTAGGGCCATAGCCACAGCATCCTCCGTGGATCTCTTTCTCTTATATGCGAATTGACAATGGTCAAGTCCAACTGGTAAACAAGCCATAATACGGTTCCGCACCAACTTTTAAAAGCATTTCATTATGACAGGCGTAAGCACCACAGGGCGGAAGTCATTCAGACTATCTATGTTAGGCTTTTTAGGCAGAGGTATAATAGTAGAGGATTTCAGACAAGGTGGGACAGTGGCTTGGGCCAAAGACCGATTAAAAATCTTCATAAAAGTTTCTGCCAGCTGTTCTGAGCAGTCTCTCAGTGCCCTACCAGCCACTCCATCAGGACCCATAGACTTGCTTGCATTTATCCCTTTTAATATTCGCCTCACTTCTCCCTCTTCCACCCTGGCAACATGCCCTAAGGGGAGTAATGACGATGACTCTGGCAACACTGCTGGATCCACTGCTAGTGTCACCTCAAATCGGGCAAAGAAGGTATTCAGCTCATCCACCAGAGAAGCACTGCTCTCTACAGGCGATGAATTACTGGGTTTGTAGTCAGTAAGGTGCTGGATCCCCTGCCACACTTGCCTGGTGTCGTGACTAATCAGGTGATCTTCAATTTTCCCTCTATACACAACTTTTGCCTTCCTTATACCCCTCTTCAGGTTTGCCCTTTCTATACTATACAATACCCGGTCTCCAGTTCTAAAAGCAAAGTTTCTGGCCTTCAACAGTCTCTGAACTTCACTCGTCATCCAGGGCTTCCTGTTCGGATACATCTTTACATGCTTTTCCCTGGTGAAATTGGCTGTGCAGAATCTAATATAATCCAGGACTGTTGATGTGTAGGTCTCCAGATCTTGATGGTCAAACACATTCCAATCAGTCTCCTGGAAACAGTCCTGCAGCTGTTGAGAGGCTCCCTCAGGCCACACAGTAACAGTCCGTGTTTGTATCAGGGCTTGGTTCCTAAGGGCTGGGTATGCTGTTGTCAAAAGCAGGGACACTGATCTGACCTGCCAAGGTGTGCCAAGGGCTTAACCTCATATGCTCGTTTAATGTTTGTATACACCTTGTCAAGAGTATTCTCCCCCCTAGTTGCACATTTAATGTGCTGATGAAATTTTGGGAATACTGCCTTCAAGTCTGTATGATTGAAGTCTCCTGCAATGATCAGCATGGCCTCTGGGTATTTGCTCATGCACCACGTGTTTTATTTATTTATTTTTATTTATTTATTGTTAAATTTTTATACCGCCCACTCAGCCAAAGCCGACTCCGGGGGGTTCATAACAGTGGGTAAAAACAGATAAAAACAAATAAAACAGATAAAAACCAGCAATAAGAACCCACCCCTAAAAACAGAGGGGTGCAGGAACTGAAGAAACCATGGGGCAGGCATCCTCCCCTATATTAATCACCCAATGGAAGCCACCCCTCCACCTGCACCCCAAACTTGGCCCGCCAGCCAGGTTTTTAGTTCTTTTCTAAAGGGCAACAACTCCATCTGGAGACACAGTTCCACAGGCAGGAGATTCCAAAGGGCTGGTGTGGACACAGAGAAGGCCCTCCTCCTTGTGCCAGAGAGGCAAGCCCCCCTGGCCGATGGCACTATTAGAGAGCCCCTCCGGCCCGCTCTGGTTGGATGGACAGACGTCCTTAGGGCGATGCGGTCTCTAAGGTAACCCCCACATAACAACGTTTTTGGTGTCATTGTCCAGACAACAACGCCAAAATAACCGTCATTATCCAGACAAAAACGACGTTATGTGGGAAACTCCATAGAAACCCACATAACAACAAATATTGCTTAGCAACGCTACTTGGGGAACCAAGTAACATCATTATGTGAGGGTCTACTGTATGTTCATGCAAGCTAGATAGTGTCACAACTTGTATTCTAGGATGAGATCAGTATGGACTTCTCAAAGTATTCTTATGTTTCTGAGTGAGCTAGATGCGAACCAAATGTGGATGATAGTTGGTCTTCCTTCTTCTCTGCTGCCTTCAACCTTTCCCAGCACTATTGTATTTTCCACATAATTTCCCTTCTCATGATGTGCCCAAAGCAGGATGACCTAAGTTCGAAGATTTTTGCCTCCAGAGAAGTTCAGGCTTCACTTGCTCTATGGCCCACTTGAACTTCTTTGTGGCAGTCCAGAACATCCACAATGAAAGTGCGGTGCCAAAATGGCCGCCATGCTCTTTGCGCCCCCCTCACCCGGACTCGGACATCCGGGTAGTTAGGGGTGTGGCCACTCCTCTATAAAAGGGGTGGCCACGAGGGAGCCGAGCTGCCATTTTAGAAGCGACGGAGCGAAGAAGATTGCTCCGTTGCTTCCTCCCCCTTTTCGCCTCTTTGCAAGAGGCTTGATTTCGCTTCTAGGCTTCCTTTTACTTTCTTGCCTATTTGCAAGAGGCTCGGTTTCATTTTAGAAGCGACGGAGCGGAGCTGTTTGCCCCGTCGCTTCCTCCTCTCCTAGCCTCTGTTCGAGGTTTTCTTTTAGCTTTGCCTCTTTGTAAGAGGCTTGATTCCATTTGCAGCACCGGACTGCAGTGGCTCAGGTGGCTGAGAGGCTGCCTGGTAGGCTGACTGGGAGGCTAAAAGTCAGCGGTGCGATTCCGGAGTGCTGCAGAACAGAATGCTGCTCTGTTCCCTATTTTTCGGGCGTTCCATCAGGCCGGAGGGCTCAGATGGCAACCCCGCAGTTTTAATGAGCCCAGGCTGAGGGCTCGGGCGGGGGGTGGCACAGACCTGCCTCGCTGGGGTTCTTACCCCGCTCCTTATTAGCCTGGCTTGGGCATAGCGGCTCACTTGGGCATGGTGTGGGTTTCCACCATACCATCATTCACCCGGTGGGGCCATTCGGCCCATCCGGTCCACCTCGTCTTGGTGGGTTAGATGTTGCGGATGCTCCCTTGCCTCCAATTGGGCAATGGAGGCATCAATGGTCATTACTCCGCCACCTCGGATGGTGAGCGCGCCAACTTGGTGGTTCCGGCCCACGTGCCGGCCATGGCTGCGTAGTGGGCCGCCAACAGGGTTGAGCTGCCGGAGGCCTTCAGGCCAGCATAGGCTGGCACCTCGCGGCTCCCCATCTGGCCTGGGACGCATGGGAACACGTAACGTCGCGAACTCCGACACCCGCCACGGGCCGGAACCCCCAGTGGGGGCGGCTCGTGGGGGTGCATCGAGTGAGTATCCTGGTCAAGTTAGCACACTTCTGACACTAGCTTGTCACGCTGGGGTGTGTGTGTAGTGCCATAGTCACAGCAGGACAATTACACTCTGGTTCTTAAGGGGGTTACCGCCCCTATGCTTTTATTTACTTCCCCTGGGCCCATAGGGCCGGTTATGTGTTTATCCACTACGATCAGTGCCAATGGTGGTTCTGCTGTCAGCCGGTTGCTCTATGCCCCTGGGTGCCCACATGTACTGGGCCATTAGCTAGGCACTGTGGTTTGGGGAATATATTCACGTTTTCTCCCTCCTCCATTATGAACACACTGATTAGGGAATTAGGGGTAGGACGACGGGGTCAAGGAGTTGCCCCATCACCACACCCTGCTCCCCCTCCTATGGGGCTGATTGGTTGCCAGCCTATTGGGCATCCATGGCAGGATGTATGAGGGCTCGTCCTCATTTGGCCGTTCCAATGGTGCAGTGCTGGGACAATGATAGCAGGGCCGTGGTTGTTTTCCCTGGCCCGTCATGGTTAGCATACGTCAAGACCTTAGGCTTAGGGTGGCTCCTTCCCCTATGAGGCCAGCAATGACCCCTGTTAGCAATTGTGGTTACTGTATGTGACTCTTACGCGGCAACGCTTATGCTGCGTGCGGAGAGTCCACTTTCGGGCAACCACCCCTACCTTGATCTGGAGCTCCCAGATTGAGCTAGCTGCTACTACCTTCAATGGGGGACATGTTTTGCAGGGTACTGGTGCTGGATCATGGGTTGCGCGATCAGGAGTGGGCTCTGGTGAGGCTTCGCTCCTCAAGGGCCGATCAGCCGGGAGAGGCTACTAGCCTGGCGCTGCCATATGTCTGGTCGCTCCCCCACAGGTGTTTGTGGCAGCCCTTGGTACGCGTCCCGGCCTGTCGTCTGCCACCAAGCCGGGTCTACACTGACTGAACTGAAATTGGTACCCATTCCTCCTGGTTGGGCGCTGCATCAGCTGCGGCTCCGTTTGGGTGCCGAGAGCCCGACATATGTTGCAGGGGCAAGTGTGGATTTGCCCAATTTCCTCTGTCCATTCGGCCCTGCACTGAATGAGTGCCTTGTCTGCCCTCTATTCTCCCTCCTTATTTTACAAACACAGTGTGTTCCTGCACACTGGTGGTAGTGTGGCTGGTGGGCCACAACTCTGTGCACTGGGGCGGCGCAGTATGCCGCTTCATTAGAATGGGGATCCCATCTCGGACAACGCGTAACCGCGCATATGCAGTGGTATGGGTGCATGGCATAGAGGTGGCGGAAACTGTTGACATTCCTGATGTCCATTGGGGATGCTGGGCCGCCACATCTTTTAATGCTGCACTTCGGAGGTGGTGATCTTACCGGATTGCTTGCCCAGACTTAAAGACTTCTGAGTGCAGTGACCTGGCATTTCTTTGCCATTTATGGCCGTCTACACGATTCCTATGGTCATATATCATGCCGATGCAATATCATGGGTGACACTTGTCCCAGCGTTTGGACCGTGCCCGATGGTCAGTGAACAGGGCTGCTGTCTGGTTCTTTATCTAGAATGGCCCGGGGACAGCCATTTGTAGTCTGGGGATAGGGTTATGGGAATTTGGCCTGTATTCTGGAGATGGGGTTCACCGGTCAACAAGTCGAGGCACCTCTCTTTTGAATGACGTGCAAGAGGGCCAGGTGACCGAATTGTCGGTCAGGGTGAGCGGCCCTTGCTGGAAGGTGGCAATGTTGCCAAGTGGAAGGTGCCTCTACAAGACTCACATGTGATGCAGGGCCGCATCAACTTCGCCTGCAGAGTGGTAATACCAGGCAGTGCTTTCGCCTAGTGTCTGGGTCATGCTAGGGTGGATCTCATTAAACGAAGCCGTGGGGTACAGCTGATTAGGGGTTTACGAGCGGACCTGTTGGTTTGGCTCACATTACGGCAGGACTTCCATGCTGTCGCATCGGGAGGTCTGAGCTTCTGGTCAGCCCCATTTACAAGTACAGTCGGATGCCTCCGGCTCCCCGGATGGGGGGATTTAATTAAGGACAGGGGTCTAAAGTCATTGGCCCCAGCAATGTCTGGGCATGGATCGTTTATGCGATCTTATGTTTCTAACATATCTTCTCAATCCCAGTTACAAGTACAGTCGGATGCCTCCGGCTCCCCGGGTGGGGGGATTTAATTAAGCGCAGGGGTCTATGGTCATTGGCCCCAAGGACGTCAGGGCATGGATCGTTTACGCGATCTTATGTTTCTAACATATCTTCTCAATTCTGGGTACCCTTTATGCTCTGGTTGACAGGCGGCCTGATTTTGTGCTTCACTTTTGGTGTGGTAATGCTGCGGTGGTGCACATTGTCAATGCCCAAACGTCTAAATCACCTGAGTCATGGCCTCAGCTTGCATATTGTTCTGGGGTTCATGCGCTTTATGGCGTTTCTTTGGACTAAACCTGTGCTAGTCATTTATAACGATATTGCTTATGCTTTCCCCCACCTGCAGATCGCCCGGTTCCGCGGCTGGGCTCCAGACGCTTGTGAGCCACCCTCTCCACTCTTGGCTGTGATATGGTCTTTTGGCAAGGAGACGTGAACTGGGCAAATTGCATGTATTGGTAACTCGCACGTGCACTGTGCATCAGCATCCAATCCTTCACTTTAGAGCCTTTCTGTTGGTAAAGGCAATATCCCAAAATGCGGCCGACATTGGTTGACTGGGTTTTAGAATGTATGGTCTGCCCTTATGATCTGGGGTTGGCTCCACGCACCATAGCCACCAGGCTTTGAGCATTGATACTCATGGCCAAAGCACGGGGCTTTCTTGACTATGCAAGGGTCTTCTGAATAAGCCATGTATTAGGGGGGTGGACACGTGTACGTGGCTGCCGCCTGACACACGTCGCCCTGTTCTCACAGATATTCTGACCCACCTTGCATAAGGTTGGCATAGACTATATTGCAATAGGTAGGAGGAGTGTCTTTTCATGCAGCTACCAATGTAGCCTTTTTCTGGAGCTCGACGACTCAGCGAGCTGGTCCCATGGTCAAAGGGGGACGTATTTTGTAGGGCACTGGAACTCAAAGATGTCTATATCAAACAAGAGTGGGCTCAGTTGGGGATTCATCCCTCGAAGGCCGATCAGCATGGAGTGGGCAGTGGTGTATACTGCCATGACGTACATTTGCTGACATCGTTCCGGTTGGTGCCCTACATGCGATTGGCAGTGCCTGCTTCTCGCCCTAGCCTGTTTTTCTGCCACCAGGATGGGTCTACCTTACTAAATTTAAGTTCTGAAGGGTGACCAGTACCGCGCTTCACAGTGTGGGGCCCGTTATGGCACCCATTTATTTAGGATAGGCGTCGCATTGACCGTGGCTGCGTTTGGGGTACTCGGAGGTGGATATAGGTGGGCACGTGGGGGTGTGCGCGTATTTTTTCTATATGTACGTCCCCTCACTGTATGAGTACCTAGTTATGTCCTTAACCCCTTCTCCTCTTTTACAGGTCCTGTGTGTCTCCACACACCGGTGGCAGTGGGGCTGGTGGGCCGCAGCTATGTACACTGGGCAGCAGTATATGCTGCGGCGACAGAGTGTGGACCCCAGCTCGGGCTGCGTGCATCCGCACGTATGCGGTGGTATGTATGCGCGGCATGAAAGGGTGGGAACTGTTGCCATTCCTGATGTCCATCAGGGATGCTGGACCGCCTGATGTTCTTATTCTGCACCTCAGCGGCAATGATCTCACACGGATCACTGACCTTTCTGTTGGGATTTGATTCATGTAAAGATATCTTCTCAATCAGCCAGCCTCATTAGCAGCAGTTTATATCCTCAGATCTTTTGAGGTAGAGACAGAAAAACACGACTCCAGTCCTTGGCTGACAAACGATACTGATGCCTTTTCTTTATTCAGGCAGAGAGCCTCAGAAACGAAACTTAGCAAGCATTGTATACCAGAAACGAAACTTAACAGAGACAAAACTGAGGGCAAACAGCCAATCAGAGGTGTCAGAGCCCAAAAAAGGAGCGTTGTCTCTCAGTGAGCAAAGAGGCTTTTGTTTACAATATGTGTCAGAAGACAGGCAAGACAGAAACCAGATGCATTCCTACACCTTTCCTTAAACTGTCGAGGTGCAGTGACCTGGTGTTTTATATCATTTATGGCTTAAACACGGTCGCTATGGTCTAACATCATGCCGAGACACCAATTTAGAGGAGACATGGATCTTCGCAGTTCGGACCATCCTGGTGGTCAGTGGACAGGATTGTTGCCCGGCTCCTTGCTGAGAATGGCTTGGGGGAAAGCCATTAGATATCTGAGGATAGGCTTACAGAAATTTTGACCTGTAGGCAGGATATGGGGTCCACCTGTCGGCTAGAGGTATGTACCTCTTTCTGGATGAGGTGCAAGCAGGCCTGGTGACTGAGCTGATGGTCTGGGGGGGGGGCAGTGAGTCATCATGGACGCCTCCCCGTGTGGCGGGTAGCACTGGTAAGGTAAAGATTTATGACCCATAGGTATCCGGTAGGTTCGCAATTGACTGGCCAACATGTAGACAGGTACAGGGGAAAGAGGTTTGGCCGGTCAAGGGCGAACCAGGCAAGGGGTGATGGCAGGAGCTTCACAGCCTGCATCACCTTGATATTTAAGAACATAAGAACATAAGAACAGCCTTGCTGGAACAGGCCACAGCCCATCCAGTCCAGCATTCTGTCTCACACAGTGGCTCACCATTTCCTTCAGGGTATTCCCAAGGAGATGCCTTCACCTGCTTAGGATTCCCTGGAAATGGCATTGAGAGATATCCTGCCTATCTCTCCAACCCGGAGGTTGTCCTTAGGTAGCCATAATTATAGCCATTGATACACTTGTCCTACATGAACTTGTCTAATCCTTTCTTAAAGCTGTCAAGTCTGACAGCTGTCACCACTTCTTCTGGCAGGGAGTTCCATAGACCAGTAATCCTCTGGGTGAAAAAGTACTTTCTCTTATTTGTTTGAGAACTAGTACCCAAAAGTTTCATGGAGTGTCCCCTAGTTCTAGTGTTGTGCGATAGGGAAAACAGTTTTTCCTTATCTACTTTGTCCACACCGTGCATGATTTTATAAACTTCAATCAGGTCACCTCTTAGACGCCGTCGTTCAAGAGTGAAAAGGCCCAACCGTTGCAGCCTCAGATGGTAAGGAAGGTGTTCCAATCCCCTAATCATTCTGGTTGCCCTCCTCTGTACTTTCTCCAACTCCATAATATCCTTCTGGAGGTATGGCGACCAGAACTGTACACAGTATTCCAGATGGGGCCTCACCATAGATTTATAAAGAGGCAAAATGACACTTGCTGACTTATTTTCTATACCCTTCCTAATGATCCCTAACATTGAGTTTGCTTTTTTCACTGCTGAGGCACACTGGGTTGACATCTTCATTAACGGATACAAGTCATAGGGTGGGGTCAGTAGATAGTTTATTGTCTCTGGTCAACAATTTGTTTGTGTCAACAAACAAATTGATACAAATAGTTACATGTAGCCAATTGTCATTGGCATTTTGGGAGGAACCTTACCAGTGTTACTGCGGCCTGCTTGCCTTAAAGAATTACAATTGGATGATTACACCAATTGAAAGTTATAATTCGGACTAGGGCATTATTCAGTAAAAGTGGCCCGATGCCTTTATCCATATACCGGTGTCTGAGTCTTTCTTTGGGGGGTGCACCTGCAAAGCTCTCTTCCAGAATGATATTTGAAATGAATCTACATTTTTTCCTATCAGCTTTATTTCTGTCCAACCTTCACACCGGCAAATGATGATCAAGAATACAAGTATGTTGATGATCTTGCCCCCCCTTGTGTGTGTGTGTGTGTGTGTGTGTGTGTGTGTGTGTGTGTGTGTGTGTGTGTGTGTGTGTGTGTGTGTGTGTGTGTGTACATCTGTGCATATATTTGCTTGGTTGCTTAAAGAATGTAATGCAATATACAGATTGTTGGTTTCGCAGAGCTCTGAATCATTCTCCTGCTTGATGTTTGTCCACTAGGCTGAATTTTCGAACAACATTTGGTTATGTTTTGTTCTCTACTTTTGCATTTCTGTCACATGTGATTATAAGTATTCATGTTTTGGTTTGTGACCAATTTCACCCTGGATGGTGTGTTGCCAAGCAGGCTGGCCAGACCTTGCTAGGCTCAGGTTCTTAGGATCTCAAGGAAATAAGCACTCAGTGGATGGAAAGAAACAATGTTTTATTAAGCAAATCTCCCTACTAGCATGCAACTAACATAGAACAAGAAATCAAAGCAGCAGGGCATACCAAGCAAGTTTCTCCAATCTGGTGGCCACAGAGAAAGCCCCTTAGGCCATCAGCTACAGCACCTTGGTAGATGGTCTGTAGAGAGCTCCAATCGGAGTGGCCAAGCTTGCTCCTTTTATACCCCTGTATAGAGATATAATTTCATCATCATGGCTCTAAGCCACTCACTGAGAGGTGCCAAATTTTAATTAACAGAACCTGGGTGAATGAGCTTGCATAAACATCAAGCAAGTGTACATAGTACCAGATCTTCTTATCAGTCACTTACCCAGTGCACATTTTATCTTGCCAAGGGCTCTCCCTGTACATTCCTGCAACTGTACTAAATCAAAACATCTTAGGGAGTAACCATAACTAATTGAAGAATGTTCCTTTCCCATCCAGCAAGCCAACTCAGCTCATTATAGACACACATAACTTAACAATTTCAGAAGCTTGTTGGGGGAAGTGCTATGTGCCACTATCTCCTCAAAATACAATAGTCCTACACATATTGCCATTGTCCCCTGGCACTACAGATGCTTGCATAAAAGCTTTCAATTTCTATTTTGCATCATGGATTTGAATGAAGATTATGTTGAGTCTGATTGATATTATTGATAATATATTCAGTCAAACCTTGCATGAAATCCCAGAACTGTCTGAGTTACATCCAGTATTAGAGTAACTTCATTTATTCATTGTTAGTCATTTCTAGAGTAGAACAGTTTGTTATTGCCTGACTGAAAACATCCCTTTCCAGTCCATTTTAGTTCACTGACACCAAACAATACAATGTTTATATGTTACATTTCCTGCTTTATAGTTTCCAGTTTACCTTTTTTCATACTTCTCATGTTTCAATTATATGTGATATGTAGTTTTGAACTTTCCCTTCTTACATGGCAACCATTAGACAGCCTTTTGGCTTTAATCTAGTTATGTCATTAGTGAAAGAACTATTCGTTCTTGTCTTTTGCAGTCGCTGATTGAGTGCTCCTTTGAAGTGATTAAACAGAAGATACTAATAGGTGCCCTATCAAAGTGAAATGTGGTGCATTTTAAATAGTTAGGGTTTGTGGTAAGTTTATTTCTTGTTGGTCCCTGTTTGCAAAGTACTAATAGTATGAAGACTCTAGCAAGCACTGGACAAAGAAAATGCATATAATTACTCTATTAATCCTAGGCAATGAGTACATTAAAGGAGATCCCTTCAAATTTATATTTGAGATGAAATTGGTCTAAGGCAAATTAATAATAATAAAATATATTGGATTATATTTTATTTTATGTCTATTATTTTTGCAACTATTTGCATAATTGCTTATAATTACTTTCTCATTAAGTATTCATAAGACCTACCAACCCCTAGCTGTCTTCTTGTTATGAGTGGAATTGCTTCTGCTTCCATGCTTGTTCCCAAGTCAGTGTTGAAATACTTGGGTTGCAATACTGTGCCCTCTCATTTTGAAGTAAGCTCCAATGAACTCAATGTGATTTCTAAGTAATCATCTATAGGATTAATTACTTATGCTCACAAAGACTGCAAGCAATGAAATATTCACAAAAAGGGGTCATCTCTTGATGTGGTGGCTCAGTGGTTAAGAAGCTCATCTTGTTGCCTGGAAGGTTGGCAAGTCAGCAATTCAAGACCCAAGTACTGCATGACAGAATTAGCACCTGTCTCTGTCCCAGCTCCTGCCAACCAAACAGTTTGAAAGGAAAAAATTGCAAGTAGATAAATAGGGACCACTTTGGTGGGAAAACATCTTGGGGACATGAAAGGAGCCTCATTTGGGCATCCCCTGAGCGAAGTTCCTCCAGAAAAAATCCTTTCAACCCAGAAAGCACCTATGTGTGCTTCTGACATGAGAAAAATAGTTTGCTTGAATCAGAAATGCAAGCATCTTAGTCCTATTCTCACCATGATTTTCTGAAGTTGTTCACTTGACTTGAACTAAAATATCTGTTTTGTTTACCTGGAATGACTATGTCCATGGTAGGCAGGTCAGTTGCATCTGCTACTATCAGCTGTTCTAGAAGTGCAGAATCATTTGGGCACATGAGGGAGTTGGGGTGGTAGAGATTTCTTTCCAAAACTGAAAATCATTGAAATGAAGATATGCACAGAAACTGCACTGATTTCACTGGGGAGTTGCATCAAATTACATAGTCAAAGCATCATTCTGACACTTACTCATCATGGTCATTAGTTCCTTAGTACTAAAATTATTTGCTTTCACTGATGAAGAAATCATCCAGTTGTTTCTATCACTCACAGGATAAAGGAAGGACAAGTCAATTTCTGACTTAGGGCAAAAACCATAATGTCAAAAAGAGCCTAATTTTTGAAGTATATTTTGTTTATTACTCCAATACTAAGCATGTGATTTCATTGGCATTTACTTACTGGTAAATCTGGAATGAATTAGAATGGGGCATTTGCTTTTAGTGAGTTAAAGTAGTTCTTTGAGTACTTTATTCCCTGAGCAGAGCTAGGAAAGCCTAGGAAATGAACTTCAAGGCAGATGTTAGTTAGTTTACTTTTGGAAGTAGTCATAACAGGCTGAAAACTGTGAGAATAGAACTAAGAATGATGGACATTGTATGCTGTGCTTTAGTTGATTAAAATCCAGGAAGAAGTGGGATGAGAGAAAAAGTATGGTTTTTTTTTTGTTATATTGGAATGTGAAGGAGAAACGGCATTGCCATGACTATGATTCTCATGATGCTGTTATATGTGTAGCATGGGCTCCCATCAAGAAAGAGTGTGCTTGTGAGTAAACAGTAGAAAAGTGTAGTCAAATGTGGCTAGGCTAGGGCAGAAATATAGCTAGATATGCCTTTCTTATTTTATTTTGGAAAGGGGATATGTAAAAATGTTCCTTTTTTCTCTTTTTGTTTCAGATCCTGAACTTTTCTATTTTTTCATCTAAATAAACCTGATTAATCTGAATACATACTGTTTATATAGAACTTTAGATGTGGGAGAATTCCAGTTCCTTAATTTCATTATTGGCAGTGCTACCATTAAGCTAATTCTCACTGCATGTCCTACCTGATCTGGCTGGTTTGTAAGCATAAACAGTGAGTGATTGAAGCCTATCGTAGATTTCTTTACCCTGCAGCAGGACCACTGGTACTCCTGAAGCAACAGAAAGTTGGAGTGGGCATCCTGAATGGGTACAGGTTTCTGGAAGGTATACAGGATTAAGTTGCATATTGGATATCCTATACAGTATTTTTTTAAAAAAAACACCAGACACACCAATCTTGAGCTGATTTGAACTCTGGGACCAAATGGTAGTTTTGCTTTTTGCATATGATATTATGCTATGCTATTGTGCTATTGGTAGTAAAATTTATCCTAGAACATTTGAAGAATCAATTTCATTAACTGCTTCATAAATGAAACAAACAAGCAAACAAATGCACCTGTAATTTAATAACGAATCTTTTTTAAGAATTAAATAAATACAGACACTCAGTTTGAATAAAAAAAATCATTCATTTAGTTTTTGCTCTGTTTTCAAAATATTTTTAACACTCAAGCCAAATAACATCATTTATCCTCAGTCTCCTATGTAAACTGAACTTTCTACTACAGATCAATAGTAATTTAAATGCTTCCCGTTAAAAGCCCTGAGATCACATGTCTGTTTATCTCCTAAGTCCAATGAGTCTTAGAAAGTGACAGAAAAAACAATTACTCTTGTCCCTTTCAAACTAAGTGAAACAAACAGAAAAGAAAACTCTTGTCTTTAAACTATGAAACTACTCAGATTAAGGAAAGCTCATTTCTTATAGTTTGATGCTGATTTATTTAGATGTAGCTTACAATTTAATACCATCTCAAAGTGAACCATTAATAACAGCTGCCATAAACAGTCATGAAACCTATCATGAGACCTATCAAAATGTTGGTCATGCTGAAAGTATAAAAAGCAGCATTTATTGTATAACAAATAGATGTTAGACATTTTACCATGTTTTTATATGAAAGACCTGGGTGATACAAGACAGATATCTCCTGGTGCTAACAATTAAAAGGCATTGAGAACTTACTCTGTCTTTTTCTTTTAAACAGATTGTTTTTGGTAGGGAAAAAGAAACAGCAAAGGGAAAACCTGGAAGGATGACAAATAGAAGACAGCAGTGTCATCTGGATCACTTGTAAACTTTTATTCAAGAGGCAGGGAAATTGCACAAACTTACTAAATAAGTGTGTCATGGATTTCATAGCTGGGATGAATTTATTTCATTATTTACTGTGTTCATTTAAAGTTTGAAATGCCTATGTTATTATTATGCTTTCATTTCGCTAGTTTGTTTAACTTTGCTTAGCCTAAATCGGTCCATTTTGGAAGGCCACAGTACGCAGAAGCTGACTTCTGCCCAATTAAAAAAGGCAGGTCAGACCGACCTCAGTTCACAGACAGCGAAGCTGGGAAAGTATCTGTTCTCAGAATAATTACCTAATTCCTTCGTATCTTTATGTGCAGCATTTGTTGATTTGAAATATGCTTTTGATACTGTCTCAAGAGTTCTACTATGGGAGAAACTGGAGAAAGCATCCATTGACCAATGATTATTGTTTCTTATAAAGGCGATTCATGGCAACACAAGTATAAGGGTGAAGGGCAGTGAGCAGGGACATCTGTCAAACTCTATAAAAACAAGTCGAGGAGTTGGACAGGGATGTGTCTTAGTACCAACCTTATTCAATATATACATCAATGATATCATCGAGTACTTACAATGCAGGGATCACCATCCACCCAAATTAGACAGCAAACATGTCCCAATCCTACTTTATGCAGATGATGCAGTTCTGCTTTCAAGAACACAGGTAGGGTTCCGCAGGGCCCTGCGTTCGCTTGCTAAGTATTGCTCTCAAAACCAACTTGTGGTTAATTATTCGAAAACGAAAATAATGGCTTTTGCCAGAAAGCCCAAAATACATTGATGGCATTTAAACCATCAGGTACTAGAGCAGGTCCTTCATTACAGCTACTTAGGAGTGATATTTCAGGCTAATGGGTGCAGGAAGTTACATACAATGTATTTAGCTTCTAAAGCAAAAAAAAGTGTGGCTGCTATACAAAACTTCCTTCGGAGGAAAGGTGGGCATAATGTAGTTGCGGCCCTTAGACTTTTTTCCAGCAAAGTCGCTTATCCAAATGTTGCATAGATCCCCTCTGTGTTTTGACTCAAACATAAATCCACTTGAGGTCATGCAATCAAAGTTTCTGGGGACAATTTTACAGTCCCCTTGCAGTATTTCCAACACGGCTTTGAGATTAGAAACTGGAATGTATACAGTGCGAGCGAGACTGTAAGTAAATGTGGCTAATTATTGGATAAGAATTCTGTTTGCCCCATCTGGCTTACTCAAACTGGTGATGTCCGACCCTTGGATGTCACCATGAATTAGCCCTCTTGAAAGGACACTAACCACTTATGGCATTTCAAAACCTTATGTTCTTTCCTTAGGATCTATTCATGCTAGAGAGTTAATAAAACAAAGAATTCTCGATATACATCGCCAAAATGATTTAAGTAAACTAGTTTCCCCATTGTTTGATAGATCAACTTTCAATGTTGCTAAGCCCTTAGCATACTTGTCTTTAATAAGAAATCTGGATCATAGACGTTCCTTCACACTTATTCGTTATAACATGCTTCCCTCCTCCTATAGGGAGGATTTATTTAAGAAAGTCCCAGCACTCGAGCATTTATGCCCATGTCAGTTAACTATGATAGAAACCTCTGAGCATGTTCTGCTAGAGTGTCCCCTTTATAATAAACCCAGGAGAGACCTTTTTAGTGTTTTCCTGAACTTGAAGTCTAACAATAAAGTCAGAACACTGAATATTCTTTTATCGGGTGAAGGGCAAGATACGACGATAGCGGTTGCTAGATTCGCATAGTATTAACTTGTATTCAGAAAGGCAAGATAAAATCAAAGGAATAAGGAAAATGCTTCCAAATTACAACTTGACTGTCATAGAATATGTCTGCAGGACATAGAAATAACAACCCTTGAAATTCTGGTTGTATGTCACTACTGTATAAATAATCTAGTGTTCATGATTTTGTGATAGTTTTATTAGGTTGCCTCACTTGTGTCAAGCAGCTTGATTTTGTGATATTGTAACACTGGCCTTGGGCTGTAATAAAGAATTTGATTTGAATAATTACCTGAGAAGAGCACGATTCTCAGATGAACCACCTGTTCGTAGACATGAAACGTACGTCTTTCAGATGGGAACTCAGATTAGATGTTCTGGTCCCACACTGGACATCAAAAGAGTTGTCTGTCACTGAAAGATAACTCCTCACACGTTCTCACCAGAATCTGTATAGATATCGGAGCTCGGAGCACCATAGATAGAAGATTGTAAATCTACTATTTTGATTTCATCTCAATGTGCTGTCCGTTAGTCTCCAGACTGGATCTGCATCTTTCAGCCACACTTCTTTCAGATATGTATTGCTTTTTGAAATGTTATTTTCTTTTCTTAGCAAAATGTATTTTTCTTAGAATAGCTTAGTTAGGATTTTATTCTGTATTTTTGAATTCTCTTTTGTTTATTCCAATTAAATAACTAAACGTACTTATTTTGTCAAGAGTGGTTTTTATAACTCTTCTCAGCTAGGTGTTGTGTATTCAGGCACATTTGCAAGCAGTGCGGGCAGCGCCGTTGCAAGACGAAATTGGCAGTTTCCCACCATCCAAATTAGGAACACAAAGTGGCGCAAAAACCCCTGCACAGGGCACAATTGCAGGTGCACCCCCCAATAAAGGACTCAGACACTGATGAAAGTGGATAACGGCATCGGGCCACATTTATTGATTCATGCCCTAGTCCGAATTATAAATTTCTATTGGTAATTGACCAATCATAATTCTTAAGGCAAGCAGGCCGAAGTAACACTGGTAAGGTACCACCCAAAATTGCCAACGGCAATTGTTACAATGTATCTATTTGTATCAATTTGTTTGTTGACAACAAACAAATTGTTGACCGTAGTCAATATCTAACTAATGACCCCACCCTCTGACGCGTATCCGTAAAATCACGGGGTGATGCATGCTGTCTAGCTATAGCCATCACCCCATCGCCTAGTTCGTCGTTGACCGGACAACGTTTAACCAACTTATGCCTGTCTAGTGTTGTCCAGTCAATTGCGAACCTGCCGGATACCTGTGGGTCATAAATGTTTACCTTACCAGTGCTACCCGCCACACGGAGGGGCTTCAAAGAAGGCTCGACGCCCCCCCCAGACCGTCAGCTCGGTCAACAGGCCTGCTCGCCAATCACCCAACAGGAGGTCCATACCTCCTCGCGACAGATGGGCCCCATCCCCTGCATAAAGGCCGTAATTTTGTAGGCTAATGGCGGGGTGACGACTGACCCGCCCCCAACCTTTGTCGGCAAGGAAGCATGCCACAGCCCTATTCACCATGCGTCTAGCACGGTCAAGGGCCTGGAGGTCGAAACCTCCCCTGTACATGCGCCGCGGGACCATGTCCGACCAAACAAGGGTCGTAGCGGGCCACACGTAATGCAGGTAGGCAAGGTCGCTGCAAATCGCATGCTTTAGCGATAAGCCGGTGACCTGGCCCAAATCATTGCCCCCTAGGTGTATGATCAGAATGTCAGGCGGGTCAGCATTCTGGCCTGAAAATAGGAATGGCAACAGCTCCCGCCATAACATCCCGGGCTTACCATGCCATGTGAGACTTGCGTATGCACCCAGTCCCAGTCGGGGTCCCCACTCTGTCGCCGCAGCGTAACGCGCTGCCCTGTGCACATAGCTGTGGCCCACCAGCCATACTGTCACCGGTGTAATACGACACCCAGGGTCTGTAAGGAAAAAACGAGGAAGAGAAAAGTGCGGTGACAAAACTGGTACTCACGGTGGAAGAGGGCGAACATAAAACTGAAAACATTGCGAACCCCACCTTCCCATGCTGCGTATGTCAGCCCCGGAGTACCCAAAAGCCGCTGCCGTGGAAGCCGCCCCTATCCTGAAGGAATGGGTGCCGTAACGGGCCCCTGGGAGGCCCACACTGGCCAGCGCTTTGCCTGTCACCTTCCAAAACTGAAATTTAGTAAGGGGAGACCCATCTTGGTGACAGAAAAACGGGCCATGGTGCGTGCCACACAGTGCAATAAACTCCTGTAGGGCACCAACCGGACAGATGTCTGCCAGAGAACACCGTAGCAGTCTTACACCACTGCCTACACCATGCTGATCTGTCTTAGAGGAGCGTATCCTCAACTGAGCCCAGTCTTTGGCAACATATACATCTTCGAGTTCCAGTGCCCTACGACTTGCATCCGCCTTAGACAGCATCACAAGCTCGCTGATGCGGAGCGCTCCAAAAAATGCCACCGTTGTGGCTGCATGAAATAGGGCTGCCTCATATCTATCAAAACAGAGGCCAGGCCAGCCCCGGGCCAATTGGGTAAGAACCCCTGGGGAAATCGGGTGGCGGTCGTCCGGGCAACGCCCACGCTCCCGCACTCACCCCTCCAAAACATGTCTCACACGGAAGTCAGTGGTACTATCCACATGACCGCCCACCTTGGCCATAAAAGCCAATGCTGACAGCCTAGATGCTATGGTGCGAGGTGCAAGGCCCTGGGCATGCAGGTAAACCATGAACCGAAGTACATGGGTCACTGGGATCGGCCAGGTTTCTGGCAGCCGGAATTGGGTACAGAAAGCTCTGAAAGAATTGAATGCGTGGTGATACGCCTTACGCGTGCGTGGCGCTAGGGACAAGCCAATCGCCCGGTTCACCTCTCCTTGCCAATGGTCCATATCTCGTCCGGGAGTGGCGAGGGAAATTCCTCCACATCCGGGGCCAAGGCACGGAACCGGGAGATCTGCAGGCGGGACAAAGCGTCAGCGATATCATTATTGACCCCCGGGACATGCCTGGCCCTGAAGAGGACATTGAGGTGCAGGCTGCGCAACACAAACTGGCGCACTAGGTCCATAACCCTGGGCGATTTGGAAGTCTGTGAGTTGACAATGTGCACAACGGCCGCATTGTCACACCAGAAATGGACAACCGAGTTGGCCCACTCCTTGCCCCATAGCATCAAAGCCCCCAGGATAGGGAAAAATTCCAGATACGTGAGATCACGCAGGCGACCCGTGCCTGCCCAGGCTGGTGGCCACCCACCATAGGCCCACTTCCCATTGAAGTACATCCCATAACCCAGGGATCCCGAAGCATCAGACTGTATCTGGAAGCGAGGGGAAGCCAGGAGGTCAGACCTCCAAAATGATACTCCATTGAACTCCCTCAGGAACTGGAGCCAGATAAGCATATGTGCCCTGATACCCCGAGTGAGTCTAACCCTATGGTGGGGCCTAGATAAGCCTGTCATGGCGTCGCACAAGCGCCGAGCAAATGCCCTGCCCGGTGCGACGACCCTGCAAGCAAAATTGAGGTGACCATGCAGCACCTGCAGTTCCCTCAGCGATGCCTTGCGTTTATCAAGCAAGTCCACGATAAGGGCCACTATCCTTGACACCTTATCCCCCGGTAACCTAGAAGCCTGCGCTACCGTGTCAATCTCCACCCCCAGGAAGACTAGCTGTATAGATGGGCCCTCGGTCTTTTTGGGCGCTAAAGGGACACCGAGTTCCTCCATTAGCGTCTGAAATGTGTTGAGGAGACGTGTGCACGTGTCCCAGCCCCGTTCACCCCCGAATAAAAAATCATCCAGGTAACAGACCGGGACCCTGACCTGCGGACGAAAGCCCACTGTAGGAATGTATTGAAATGCTCGAATGCCGAGCATGATATGGAACAGCCAAAAGGCATGGCCTTATCAAAGTAATATTCACCCCGGAACTTAAAACCCAGCAACTCAAAGTCGCCCGGGT
The DNA here is from genome assembly GCA_035047345.1 of Bradypodion ventrale. Taxonomy (NCBI): domain Eukaryota; kingdom Metazoa; phylum Chordata; class Lepidosauria; order Squamata; family Chamaeleonidae; genus Bradypodion; species Bradypodion ventrale. Next base: position 305,561,753 of record JAWDJE010000003.1, on the reverse strand, counting down.
GCACAGACAGGAGGCGAAACGCCGACTTGATGTCGCACTTAGCCAATAGCGCACCCGGGCCACATGAGCGCACCATGCGCAGGGCTTGGTCAAAAGATGTATACCCGACTGAGCAAAGATCATCAGGGATAGCATCATTGACCGATCGGCCGGCTGGGTAGGACAAGTGATGAATCAGGCGAAACTCGCCCGGTGACTTTTTGGGCACTAAGCCCAAGGGTGATACCTTGAGATTGGGGAACGGGGGTGTTGGGAAAGGGCCAGCAACCCTGCCCGCATCGACCTCCTTAGTAATGCTGGCAGCAGCTACCTCCTCCCTCCCCCTAAGGGACAAAAGGTTGGGGGCATCCTGGGGGGACCTATCAACCACGAAAGGAATACGGAACCCCTGTCTAAAACCCTGAAGTAGGTAAACCTCATCCTCCTCCCTCGGGTACAATGCGAGCCAACGCTCCAACATGTCCACATTAATTGGGGAGGGGGCCTTTTGGTGAACCAGCTCCCTCCGCGGCAGTTTTGCCAGCCCCCTGTCTGCCCCTTCTTCTGCCCCGCATCCCTCCCGGCCTGGGACAGGCGGAGGCCGCATGGGGGCCAGCGCAGGAGGGACACTCATGCCTGTACTTGCAATTCTTCCTGTTGCAGGAACCATTGGACGAGAAAGTCCAGCACAGCAGGCGGGCTGGAACCCCCTGCCCCGCCACCTGGCAGGGAGCCTGTGCTGGGGCCGCTCGCTGGACCGCATGTCCACAATGGTATCTCTCCCCGGGCGCAGGGCGCGTGGGAGTCATGTACAGAAGCCACAGCCTCTGGCAGGGCTCATCCCACCTCATCTCTGGGTGCAGGGGAATCCGCATACGGAATTCCTCGTCATAAGCCAACCACGACGGGCCCGGATAGTCAACCATCGCCCGGTAAATGTTGTCCAAATACTGGACCATCAGAATTGCCAAATCCGGCCGGGCCCTGAGGTAGACCGCCATGTATATGAGGTAGGCCGGCAACCAGTTGGCCCAAGTACATGGTGGCTTGCGACGACGCGCCTGCTCCTTATCCTTCTCATCTTGCCCCTCCCTCTCCTCCTTGGTGGGCTCTCTGTTAAGGAGGGAGAAGATGTCGACATACTCCCCCCGCCAGATCTTCTCTTTGGTGGTCTGGGCCAAATGATCCCCCAGTGGCAAGGAATACCCTGCTGTCGGCAAAGCCGACACAGGCACGGTGGAAACTGCGGGCATCTGTAAAGGAGCCTGGACTAACCCGGCCACCCCAAGAAGATTCCCGGCTGGGTAAGAAGCACCCCCCACCACGGGGCCCTGGGTGATGGTTGAAGTCACCGGGTGGGGCGTAGGCGCCAGGACCGCCGCGCCACCCGTGCGAGGCCAAGGCCATTGGAAAGCCCCCCCCAACATGGCCATGTGTGTAGGTGCACTAGTTTGGACCGCATACTCACATGCTGCACCCCCATGGGCCGCCCCCACCGGGGGTTCCGGCCCACTGGGGGCATCGGAGCTCACGACCGCCATAGAGCTCATCGACGGGGCTTGACCAGCACCGGCCTGTTGATTGGGGAGCTGCGAGGCAGTGGCCGAAGCCGGGCCACGCGCCTCAGGCAGCTCAACCCGTCTTGCCGCCTGCTGCTGCCCAGCAGACGATGGATCGACCTGCACCCCAAAAGGGGCCCCAGGGTGACTAACCCGGGCCAGGGATGCCTCAAGGGCCGCAACGCGGGCCAGGAGGGCCTCCACGCTGACATAGCCACCTAAACCAAGGGGGGCAAAGGGCCATCCGGCCCACTAACTACAGGCGTCGGTACAGATCCCTGTACCCCGGGACCTGAATAGGGCCATGATCCTAAGCCCGGGCCCGATAGGGCCGGGGAAGTACCCTGCCATGGATGGGGGCCACACCACCCCCCAAGGTTGGAAGCCCCCGCAGTAAGCTGCGCCCCAACGGAGGAAGGCCCAGCGGAATGGGCCACGCCAGGAGCGGTGGTCACCGCTTGCGGGCCGAGGGCCGCGGCCCCTACTGGGCCCACATGCGGACCCCCAGCCTCCGGCCAAGGGGGAATTAATCCCATCCCACCGGTCCCGGTGGGCTCGGGCATAGGAGGCTGCTGGGGAGGCGCAGCCGCGGTCCTCCGACCCGGATTGCGCCTCCGCGCAGAACGAGCCGCGTTCGCAGTCGCCTTCTTCTTCGAGGGCATTGCAGCCAGCCGATGGGAAGCCGAAAAAGGAGACAATCAGCAGCCAAGAGGCTTCCCGGTGAGGGTAAAAGCGACGGAGGTAAGAGGGGAAAAACTTCTCCGCTCCGTCGCTTCGCAAAATGGCAGCTCGGCTGCCTCGTGGCCGCCCCTTATATAAGGGTGCTGGCCACGCCCCCTAACTACCCGGATGCCTTCGTCCGATGGGGGGGGGGCAAAGGGCGCGGCGGCCATTTTGGCGCCACGCTCGCATTATTATGCTATTCAAAGTCCTGTGATTGTCTACACTTTTGGATCCTGTTCTCCATTGGTTAAATACATATATTCCCTGTTATGATTGGTTAGTTATGGTTATCTGGAGGGTCACTACTTTGTATCAAGAAGCTACCACTGGGAGACATTATATAAGTCCCCCGAGTAAACAAGAGTGGGGCTAGACCAGATCTATACTTCCCTTTCTGTACAGGTAGCCAGGAATACGCTAGCCTGGGTCTCCTCCATTATGTTATGCTCCTATGTTAGCTAGTATATTGCCACGCTATAGCAAGAGTCAGGAGGGACTGATTCCATGGGACTATATAGCCATCTCTGTGTCTGGAATGCCTTGCAAGCTCATCTTGAATATACTGTTAATTAAAGAATTGTTGCTGTTTGGTTCATTGTTGTTTGGACTATCATTTTGCAAGCGCCGGACATAACACTAGGAGAGAGGTGAAAGGGAATTTTTCAGATAAGGCCTTGTTACTTTGCGACATGCTCTTTGTTATTTTGGCCAGTGCAGCTGAGCCCGATAGCAAGGGAGCTAGAGAGGGAGAGAAATTTTTGGGAGTCTCACTTTCCCAGGACAGAGCTTTCCTCCCCGTCACCTAGCTGCTACATCAAAGGCCAAATTCCCATAAGAAAACCATGATAAGGATGAATAAGATCTAATGGATGAAGCCGCTACCAGTCCCAAAGGGCCTTGCAGAAATTTTCAATCTGTTACATTCTATAAGGCACTGCCATTACCCATTAGATCACCATTTTGTTTTCCGGTTTTCCCTGTTTGGGCAAACTGCACCAAGGCACTCTTTTGCAATGCTACCAAAAGTCTGCTTTGCTTTCTCTTGCTGAGTCAGAATACCGTTCCATTTGTCCAGGAACGAGGTGACCAGTTCCAACTGATCAGTGAAGGCAGGTGGAGTGGTGCTCGTCGTGAGGCCAGGTCCCTTGTTGGTGGTGTTGGGACAAGCCAAGACCTGGTGTCATGTACGATAAAGTGAAGCCAATGTATATACCAAAGCATTAGATTCCTGCCATTGGGATAGGAAATCTGTGATTATTATTTTTTGGTTTCTTCTGCATGTGAGTCTGATTTTTTCCATCCTATATAAAGATAAATGTAAATATGTACAAGTAACATTTTACTCATTTCTATATAGATAAATAAGGTACTCCTTATAAATAAGGTGTTTAGATTACACCTGCTTCTAGCCTGCTTCTATCAATCTCAAATTTAAGCTTTTTTAAAAATATCAAATTCTTCCTATCTTGTTTTGATGAATTCTTATAATGGCAAATGAGAATGTGACATAGCTACTCTGTTATGTACAGTTTAGTTTGGGCTTTTTAAAAAATGCTAAGACAATTGAAAATCAAAGGTAACAAAGACGCAGATGGCCAATGAAGTCACATATATTATTCTCAGTATAGAGGAGAAATTATCATATATTGGGCAAAAAACTGACACAGCTCACAAACACTCTTACTACTGCTCATATCAATAGTATTTCACATATATTAACTGTGTGACATCAAGTCAATTCTGACTTATGCTGACCCTTTCCAGGGCTTTCTAGGTATAGAGTACCTAAAAGTGATTTATCATTCATTTCTTCTCAGGCAGTGATGGCCGAGTTCAATTACCAAAAGCCCAAGTCAACACTCCTGGTGATCAGGGCTTCTGGAATAAAAGTTGAAGAACAGCTGGAGTGCCAAGGTTGGCCATCATTGTTCTAGCAACATCCTTGACCTGTGTAGTTTGTCATAGGCCACATAGGCTGGCTCTTCCGAGATGCACAGTGGGGAACTGAGCTCCTAAGCTTTGGCTTCTAGTACAGTGAGTTAGGTAGCTGGTGTTTCCAAAGTTGGGAGGTCAATACTTTCATCTATCCTTCACCAACATAAATGACTCTTTCCATGGAAGTGGGACCTCTAGGGACTTGAAACTCCAACCCCACCCCACCCCCAATAGAAATATCTACTGAATTAGCACCTTCTGGGTCTAGAAGGAGAAGTCTGTCATCCTGTCATTATAACAACAATGTCATCTGTTTTGGCTATTACTCTGCAATGCTTAGAGTAATGAGAGACTGTTGTGACAGGGGAATTTACAACCAAGCTCTTGTGGCATATTGTAAGTACCATAAGAGTGTGCTCTGGTGTCTTCTCCCTTTTTACACTTTTATATTTACATATGTGTTGTGATACAGTTACTTCGCTTCCAAGATTAGCTGGAGAGCAGTTGACAGATTTACAAATGAATCAAACCTAAACTTTTAGAAGCACTTTCAATTTCACAGCTACCTATACCCCCTGTAATTATTTTAATACTTTATACATGCATCATAGCAAATCTAGTCAGTCATTTTCATTCTCTCATTGACAGTGCCATAAATATCTCACCCTCTTATGAGGGGAAGATAATAATGTCATCATTCCTCTGACAAATACGAATGTTTGTTCCTTAGTCCCCATATTTAAATAAAGAATATTTCTGCCCTGCAATAGGCTGCTGATTTTTATTTTTATTTTTTTGCTTTCCCTTAAACTTTGTATTCTTTTTATTTCCTTTAATCTCTGTATCTAAATCTAGGCACATACAAGTCCTGCTATCTCATCTTTCCTCCAAGAAACTGTTAAGCCTTTGCTCTTGGATAACATTGGTTACATTTTGAGTTAACTCTTCGCCACTTTGAAGCAACTGTGTTTTACTCAGGTTGAATGACAATGATTTTTCAGCATATTATTTATATTAATACACAGTTCTTCACAATAATTTTGAATGTAGCCATACCATTCCATGGATAAAGGCTCTGGATGCAACAATGCAAGCGCGGCGCCATAATGGCAGCCGCACTCTTTGTGGGAGGCCCCCACCCGGACTCAGACATCCAGGTCAGTTAGGGGGCATGGCCATCCCTCTATAAAAGGGGTGGCCACGAGGCAGCCTCGCTGCCATTTTAAAAGAGAAGCGACGGAGTGGAGAAGTTTGCTCCGATGCTTCTTTCCCCTTTTACGAGCCTTTATCAGAGGATATCCTTTAGAATTTGTGAGGATATCACTCCGATGCTACTTCTATTTTGATCGGAGGATATTCCTCCTCCGATAAGCGCCTGCTTGGGTGGCTAGGGCACCCAAGCACAAGGCCCAAGCGGCCCCCAGGCCGTGACCTAGGGGGAGGGCTCGGCCCACCCCCTTGACCTCCTTGGGGCAGCCACCGGGCCGGAGGGCTCGGGCAGCCGCCCCACAGGGGGGTGGCAGGGTCATCATACCCACTGCCACCAATGAGGGTGACCAGGCCTCTGGATACCCGCCCACTCGCCTATGCTCCGTACGAAGAGTCTAATTTCGGGCAACTACCTCCGTGGCTTTTTTGGGGCTCTCAGATTAAGTGAGCAGGTACCACTTTCAACAGGGGACATGTTCTGCAGGGCACTGCAACTGGAAGATGTGTTGCTCGACCAGGGGTGGGCTCTGGGGAGGATTCGCTCCTCAAGGGCCGGTCAGTGGTGAAAGGGTAGTAGCATGGTGCTGCCATATGTCCTGTTGCTCCCCCACATGTGTTTGTGGCAGCGCGTGGTTCATGCCCTGGCCTGTCGTTCTGCTACCAAGACGAGTCTCCCCTTACTGAATTACAATTGGTACCCATTCCTTCCGGATAGGTGCTGCATCAACTGCGGCTGCATTTAGGTACTCGGAGCCTGACATTCGTTGCATAGGCAGGTGGGGATTTGTGCCGTTTTTTCTCTGTCTGTTCATTCCCTCACTGCATGAGTGCCTTGTTCTGCCCTCAATTCTCCCTCCTTATCTTACAGACCCTGTGTGTTTCCGCACACTGGTGGCAGTGTGTCTTGTGGGCCACAATTTATGTGCACTGGGCGGCACAGTATGCTGCTTCATCAGAATGGGGACCCCATCTCGGGCTACGTGTAACCGCGCATATGCAGTGGTATGGGGTGCACGGCATATAGGTGGCGGGAACTGTTGCCATTCCCGATGTCCATTGGGGATGCTGGACCGCCAGATGTTTTAATTCTGCACTTCGGAGGCAATGATCTTGCACAGATTGCTAGCCTGAACTTAAAGACTTCCGAGTGCAGTGACCTGGCGTTTCTTTACCATTTATGGCTGTATACATGGTTGCTATGGTCATACATTGTCCCAAGGCACTATTATAGGGGAGGCATCCCCCCCCCCACCCGCGGTTGGACTGCACCCGGCGGTCAGTGAACAGGGCTGTTGCCTGGTTCCTTATCCAGAATGGCTTGGTGGACAGCCATTTGTCATCCAGGGATAGGGTTACAGGAATTTAGCCTGTATTCTGGAGATGGGGTTCACCTGTCAGCAAGAGGATGCACCTCTTTTGAATGACGTGTAAGAGGGCCTGGTGACCGAATTGTCAGTCAAGGGGGGTGGATATCTGATGCGATTTTGGCAATGTTTGCCAAGTGTAAGGTGCCTCTCCGGGAGTTGCAGGTGATGCATGGCCACCTCAACTTCGCCTGCAGAGTGGTAACACCAGGCAGAGCCTTCGCCAGGTGCCTGGGTGACACTAAGGCAGGTCTTTATAAACGACACCGCAGGGTACGGCTGACTAGGGGTTTACGAGCAGACCTATTGGTTTGGCTCACATTCCTGCAGGACTTTAATGCCGTCTCCTTTTGGAGATCTGAGCTTATGGTCAGCCCCAGTTCAAAGTACAGTAGGATGTCTCCGGTTCCCTGGGGTATGGGATTTATTTTGAAGGACAGTGGGCCTATGGTCACCGGCCCCAGGGATGGCAGGTCATGGATCGCTTACACTATCTTATGTTCCTGGAGTAGTTAAATTTTGGGTCACCTTTATGCTCTGGGGAGACAGGTGGACTAATTCTGTGGTTCACTTTTGGTGTGACAATGCTGCGGTGGTGCACATTGTCAATGCCCAAACGTCTAAATCCCCCGGAGTCATGGCCTTAGTTCGCCAATTGTTCTTAGGTCCGTGCGCTTTAATGTGCTCCTTAGGGCTAGACATGTGCCAGGCATTAATAATGATATTGCCGATGCTTTATCCCGCCTGCAGATCTCCCGGTTCCGTGCCTTGTCTCCAGACGCAGAGGAACTTCCCTCTCCACTCCTGGCTGAGATATGGACATTTGGCGAGGAAAGGTGAACCGGGCGAGTGGCATGTCTTTGGCACCTCACATGCGTAAGGCGTATCAGCATACACTCCTTCACTTTAGGGCCTTTTTGTAGGCAAAGGCTTTACTGACTGTGTGAGTGTCTTCTGCATACGCCATGTATTGGAAGGGTGGACACGTGGACGTGGCTGCCGCCCGGACACACATTGCCCTGTTTTACCAGGTATTCTGACCCACCTTGCACGAGGTTGGCATAGACTATGTTACAGTAGGTATGAGGAGTCTCTTTTTCATGATGCTACCACCGTAGCTTTCTCTGGAGCTCTGCGAATCAGCGAGCTGGTCCCATGGTCGAAGGGGGACGTGTCTTGTAGGGCACTGGAACTCGACGATGTGTTTAGCAACCAAGAGTGGGCTTAGATGAGGATTCGTTCCTCTAAGGCCGATTAGCATGGAGTAGGCAGTGGTGTTATACTGCTACGATGTACATTTGCTGACATCTGTCCGGTTGGTGCCCTACATGCAATTTTGGCAGTGCCTGCTGCGCACCCTGGCCTGTTTTTCTGCCACTAGGATGGGTCTCCCCTTACCAAATTTCAGTTCTGGAGGGTGACCGGTACTGCACTTCACAGTGTGGGGCTCATTATGGCACCCATTCATTCAGGATAGGCACCGCATCGACTGTGGCTGCGTTTGGGTACTCTGAGGCTGATATATGTTGGACAGGCAGGCAGGTGGGGGTCCGCACGTTTTTTCCTTATATGTACGTCCCCTCACTGTATGAGTACCTAGTTATGTCCTTAATTCCTTTTCCTTCTTTTACAGACCCTGTGTGTCTACGCACACCGGTGGCAGTGGGGTGGTGGGCCACAGCTATGTACACTGGGCGGCACAGTATGCTGCATCTTCAGAGTGGGGACCCCATCTCGGGCTGCGTACGTCCGCACGTATGCGGTGGTATGGTATGCGCGGCATAAGATGGCGGGAACTGCTGCCATTCCTGATGTCCATCAGGGATGCTGGACCACCTGATGTCTGATTCTGCACCTCGGCAGCAATGATTTCGCATAGATCACTGGCCTTTCCTTAAAATGTCGAGGTGCAGTGACCTGGCGTTTTTACATCATTTATGGCAGTACACACGGTTGCTATGGTCTGACATCGTGCCGAGACACTGTTTTAGAGGACACATGGATCTCCGTGGTTTGGACCATGCCCAGCGGTCAGTAAACAGGGCTGTTGCCCGGTTTCTTGTTGAGAATGGCTTGGGGACAGCCATTCGACACCCGGGGATAGTGTTACAGGATTTTAGCCTGTATGAAGAAGATGGGGTCCACCTGTCGGCCAGAGGTATGAACCTCTTTCTGGAGGACGTGCAAGCGGGCCTGGCGACCTAGCTAACGGTCTGCGGGGGCAGTGAGTCATCATGGACGCCTCCCCGTGTGGCGGGTAGCACTGGTAAGGTAAAGATTTCTGACCCATAGGTATCCGGCAGGTTCGTAATGGACTGGCCAACACGTAGATAGGTACAGGGGAAACAGGATTGGCCGGTCAAGGGTGAACCATGAAAGGGGTGGTGCTAGGAGCTTCACAGCCTGCATCACCTTTATATTTGGATGTATACACATCATAGGGTGGGGTCAGTAGATAGTATATTGACTTCGGTCAACAATTTGTTGGTGTCAACAAACAAATTGATACAAATTGATACATGTAGCCAATAGCCATTGGCATTTTGGGTGGAACCTTACCAGTGCTACTGCGGCCTGCTTGCCTTAAAGAATTACAATTGGATGATACACCAATCGAAAGTTATAATTCGGACTAGGGCATTATTCAATAAAAGTGGCCCAATGCCTTTAATCCAATACCGGTGTCTGAGTCTTTATTTGCTGGGTGCGCCTGCAAAGCAAACTGACAAAAATGACAAAAGGAATAATTAACACCTTGTTGAAAGCAGAACTCAATGGTTTAATAATTCAAAGCCAGTTAACTGCCAGCTGTATTGCAGATGTATATATTAGTTAAAGCACATTTAACATCATGCCTTTATTGCCAACATGCTTAAACTAACCAGCTCTTGGATGGTTTACAACAAATGATAATATAAAAATGTCATTTTCTGTATCCCATTCCACAGTGATCCTGTTCATACAATCATGTCAATTGTGCATGTATGTGAAATTCAAATATCCTCTATGCCTCTAGACAAGTAAACTGTAATGCATGAAAATGTATGCTAAAATAAATGTTAGTTTCAACAAATCCATAAGATTTCTCTCTCTTCTTTTTCTTTCTTTTTTTTTCTTTTGCTGTAGCTTAAAAGAGATACATGCAATGATATGTTCATAGTAATGGGTTCTAGCAGCAAAAAACAAAACAAAAACAAACCTTGTATCACACCCCAATTTATCAAATCTCTGGAGGTGGTGGGATATGTAACAGGCTTAGTATTTTGAGAGCATATATTATCAACATAAGATTGATACTGTTGGAAATAGCCACTACAAAAAAAAAATCTTAATTGCAGTGGCTCAAGTGGCTAAGATGCTGACTGGGAGGCAGAAGGTCAGCAGTTCAATTCCCGAGTACTGCAGGATGGAATGATCTCCCGTCTCTGTCCCAGCTCCTGCCAACCTAGCAGTCCAAAAGCAAGAAATTGCAAGTAGATAAATAGGGACCACTTCGGTGGGAAGGTAACAGCATTCTGTGCGCTCCAGTGTCTAGTCATGCCTGCCACATGACCACAGAAACATCTGCAGAGCACTGGCTCTTCAGCTTTGAAACATAGATGGGCACCGAACCTAGAGTCGGATACAACTGGCTTTCGAGCAAGTTTACCTTTAAACACATGCCAGCATTAACACATAGGTGTTATATCAATGTGCTGCTTGACACAGAAATTCTTAAATTGGCGCTAACTCTAAAGAAGACAGCTGCTACTGTGAGAACATGGTGCTTGACACAGCATACAATGATGGGCAATATTACATTTACACCTATGTCATGATATCACAGTCCCCCCCCCCCATTCCTTCCATATTGGTCTACATATGATATATGCATTACTCCTGCTTTTCATGTCATTGTGATGGACTCAAAGAAATTGGGAAAGTGTCTGTGCTGACTGAGGGAGTCTAGGTGTAACAGTCCAAATGAGTAATTTTTTCCAAGCTCTGTTTTTTCCAGTTTCTCTTCTTCTCATCTTCTTTTTCCTAAATTAGGCAGCAACTTTGCACAACATTTCTGTTTTGCACTTAGTAATGGGATGTTGCCAAATACAATTCTTCTCTCAGGTCATCCTGCATCAATGGAGTGGCACCTAGACATGCAATAAAAATGTATGACCTTGCCTTTGCTAGCTTTCTGGCAATTAATAGATAGTTTTTGCCTTCAAAAGTATGGCCACGAAAATGATAAGATGGTCTCAGCAGTTGTACTGAAATAATTGTAATCTATGCATCAGTGGACCTCTGATTGCATCTGTAAAATCTCATATATTCATGGTCACATAATCGAATGCACTCACATGATTTGCAGGATTTTTCTTAATCCTGACCTTATTTTTTAAATTTCCTTTTGTTCGCTAGCCCTTTTTCAAAAAATGTAACTCATATTCTTAATACCAAACCACCTCTTTCTTTAACATGAAATTTTATTTAGAAATACAGGTGAAGGAAAACTCACATAGAAACACAATGACCTATTTTCACAGCTTTGTCCACAGCCTCCATCACTTCCCAGGGTGGTAGAAGGCTGTTTGGAGCAATTTCACTTTGTTCAGATGATTTTTTAATGCTTCTCCACTTCGCTACAGCCGCTTGAATGTGCCACCGGGTGACTTCTGGTGCCAGACGGAGCTAGTGTCATTGGCTTGGTTCCTAGCGTGGAACCAGGAAGTTGACCAGCAGTGTGTTTGAGTGGCCATAGCGAAGTGGGGAAGCACTGGAAAATCATCCAGACAAAGCAAAACTGCTCCAAACAGTCTTCTGCCAGCCTGGGAAGTGATGGAGGCGATGCACAAAGCCGTGAAAACAGCACAATTGGCACCAGCACTGCCGCTGCTGGTGCCGCCCCGCACTGATGATGACAGAAACCTTTGTCCAGGGAGAAGGCATGTGTGAGGGGGTGTGTCTGGTCCATGGCACAAAAACATTGAGAACACGGCCTTAAATGGTCTATGAATAAAAATAACCAAAATTCTAACATGGAACAAATAATGTGGTGGGCGTTAAGATTGTCTCCTGTGATGAAAAATTCTTTAAAATAATTCATTCTGTCAATGAAGCAAATAGAAGAAATCTTATTTTTTTTGAAGGTTGAAGAGATAGTCAATAATTCAGTGCAATGAAATTTAATGTTTTAAGCCTCTTAAACTTCAGAGGCAACTGCAGAGTAGAAATGGAACACAATCTATTAAGTTGTCTTTACCCAACAAAGATAATCTACTTCACACCTCCCCAGATAGCAATGAAGCAGAGCTCCTCTTGACTGAGAAATCTATACATTTCAGAGACCTGTGCTTCTATTCAAATGAAAAAACAAACACCTAAGACCATACATATAATTTTAACATGTGTACATTTAAATATGTATTTGAAAAATGTCAAAAAGATACCTTAATCAATGGGAAATGTATATGAAATATGTTATTTGGAAAATTACATTAAAAGGTGTATGTTTGGGGGGAAATGCACAGCAGTTTATTCAGAATTTCTATGCAGAAAAGAAGGGCTACAACACGCTGATGTGAAAGCTGGACAGTATGATTATTCTAATAGTGTTCTGAGAGACAGAACAAGAACAATTTCTTTCTAATCACCTGATTTAAATAGCAACAGCAGTGACTCCACTTATTTATGCTTGTAGTCCCCTGGAAAAAATTTCAATAATTCTTTTTATTATTTTCTTGTCAATTTACAAAAGTTTATAATGTTCTTTGAATAAAATAGATATCTAGGCTTTAAGGTTCATTACTGTGCCATGGCAAGGATGTTTGTGTGTTTCCATGAGGTGATGGGCTATCCCATGAAGGGCCATCCAAGACAGACAGGACATAGTGGAGAATTCAAACTAAATTCAATCCATTAGAAAAGGAAGTGACAACCTACTCTTGTCAAGAAAACCTCATGTACAGTAACATAAAGCTAACCAGAAGATTCTGGAAGATGAGTCCTTTGGGTCAGAAAGTGTCCAACATGCTACTGGGAAAGAGTGGAGGGCAATAACGAGTAGGCCCAGAAAGAGTGAAGCAGCTGGGCTAAATAAAGCCAAAAGGATGCTCAGCTGTGGATGTGTCTGTCGGGGAAAGGAAAGTCCATTGGTGTAAAGAACAATATTGCATAGGAACCTAGAATATAAGAGCTATGAATTAAGGTAAACTGGATGTGGTCAAACATGAGATGGCAAGACTGAACATCAACATCTTGGGAATCAGTTAATTGAAGTGGCTGGGGAAGTACAAACTTAATTCAGGTGGTCTTTATATTTACTATTGTGAACAAAAATCCCTGAAAAATGGAGTGGCCCTTATAATTAATAAAAATGAGATAAAAGCAGTAATGGGTTACAATCTTTAAAATGATAGAATGATCTCAGTCTGAACCCAAGGCCAGTCCTTCAACATCACAATAATCCAAGTCTATTCCCTAAGCACTGATGCAGAAGAGTCCAAAGTCAACAAGTTCTATGAAAATGTATAACACCTTTTAGAATGTGCAACAACAGAAAGATGTCCTTCTCATAGGAGACTGGAATGCAAAAGTAATAAATCAAAAGGTAACTGGGATAATGGGCAAGTTTGGCCTTGGAGTACAAAATGAAGCAGGGCAAAGGCTAATAGAGTTTTATCGAGAGAACACATTGGTCATAGGAAACACCTTTTTCCAACAACCTAAGAGGTGACTCTACACATGGACATCACCAGATGGCCAACACATTCTGCTCCGGCCCTATGGAACCTCCTGCCACTTGAATTGCGCCTCCAGGCAGAGTTGCTCCCCTTCAGGAAGACCTTAAAAATGTGGCTAAACCAGCAGGTGTGGGGTACCCCAATGCAGCCCAGCTGGTTTATTTAGCCCTGCCCGGGGTCCTTATTTACTCCTGCCTGGGTGTTCTTCTTTTTTAAGTGGATTAGGGAGGTTTTATGGACGTTTTTAGATAGTTTTATAGTATTTGGTTTTAATTAGTATTGGGTATGGGTTTTAACTGATGTTGTGAGCCGCCTTGGGTCGCTTAGGTGAAAAAGGCGGTTATATAAATCCAACAAATAAATAAATAAATACATAATCACTGAACTCAGATGGACTATGTACTTTGTAACCAAAGATTCAGAAGGTTTATACTGGAGTGGTCAACCCCCAGCCCACGGGCTTAATTTGGCCCATGCATATCATTAATCCAGCCCATGGTGGCCACCCAGGGACCTCTAGACCTGCCCCACCACCAGAAGTCACGATACACCACTTACCACAGCATCGTCATCAGGAATTTTGACTTTTTCCGGGCAGGCTCCACTGCTTTTCGACAGGCTCCGCTGCTTCCCAAGGTGACGGGAAACTTTTTTGAGCAATTTTGCTTCAATTTGGGATTTTCCACCCCTTCTCCACTGTGCTTCACCAGCTGGAGAATGACTATGGGTGATTTCCTGTGCCAGGTGGAGCTTACATCTGTGCCTGGGATGACCGCGCTGAACCAGGAGATAGCTCATGGTGCCACTTTAGCTGCCAAAGTGCAATAGAGAAGGCTCAGAAAAATCCCAAACGGGAGAGATTATGCTCTGAAAAGGCTCCCGCCTTCCTGGGAAGAGGCAGAGCCTGTCCAAACCCCCCTCCCCAAAAACCTGTGTGATTCCCACTTCCACCACTGCCACTACCACCACTGATGATGACAAAAATGTAAGTAGTGGGCACAGCTACACCTTCGGCCCCTGGTGGGAAGTGTTGGGGGTGGGTCCGGCCCCTGGAAGGAAAATGTTGGGAACCGCTGCTCTATACAGTCAATAAAAACCAAACCAGGAGATGCCTGTGGCTTGGATCATGAGCTACTGATTGCAAAATTCAGTCTTAGAATGAAGAAAATAGGGAAAACTATTAGGCCATTTAGGTATGAACTAGATCACATCCCATATGAATGAACAGCAGAGGTGATGAGATTTGACAGAGTCCCTGAAGAACCATGGTGGAGGTTTCTAAGATTATACAGAAATCTGGCAGCAATTAGAACCATCCCAAAGAAAAAGAAATGCAAGAAAGCAAACTAGCTGTCTGATGAGGCTTTACAAACAGCTGAGGAAGTGAAAGAAAAAGATTTGCCAGACTGAATGCAGATTTCCAGAGAACAGCAAAGAGAGATAAAGAGGCCTTCTTAGAAGAACAATGCAAAGTAATAGAGGAAAACAACAGAAACTGAAGAACTAGAGAACTCTTCAAAAAAAACAAGGAACATATGGAGCAAAAATGGCTATGATAAATGACAAAGATGGTAAGGACCTCATGGAAGTACAAGATATTAAGAAAGGGTGGCAAGAATACACAGAAGAATTTGGCCGACCTTTCAGCTGTTGTGGTCTGAAGATGGCCTAAAGCTGGCAGCCCAATACATTTGCTCCTGCCTTTGTTTGAGCATTTTCCAACTTTAGACATGGCTAACGGCAGGAAAAGACACAGAAACGGTCTTTCTGATTTGTCCCATGAACACACAGATGTGGCAAGAAAGAGAAAAAGAAAGGAACAGTAACTCAGAATTAAGGCTTTCCTCTCGACACCAGAAGAACAGGCATCTCCACCTGGAGGAGTGAGTAAAATACATTTTGCCCCTACTTCAGTTTTTATGCAAGAACCAGCCCCAAAATCCCCTAACAATGACCTCCCCTCTGTCAACAGCACTCCCCCTTTCATCAAACACCAATTATTGGGGAAGGTAGCTTTTCTAGGGGGGTGCTTGACCAATACTAGAGGGGAACCTGAGCAAGAGCCCTGGGCTAACACTATTATACAACAACTGAGCGATAGCTGTCATTTCAGCTGAATCTCTTCTAGCAATCTTCAAGCCCTTTGATAAAATTGGGGAACCCAGAAGAATTGTACAAAAAGGACCATAAAGTCCCTGACAACCAGTGGTGTGATCACTGACCTCAAGCCAGACATCCTAGAGCAGTGATGGTGAATCTTGGCACTCCAGCTGTTCTTTAACTTCAATTCCCAGAAGCCCTGATCAGCAAGAATGCTAAGGTTCATCATCATGGTCCTATAGTGTGAAGTTAAGTGGGCCCTAGAAATATTACTAACAACAAAGCCAGTGGAGATGACAGTATTCTAACGAGCTATTTAAAGCCCTAAAACAGGGGTTCTCAACCTTTTCAAGCTGTGGGCACAATCATGTTCTCTCAGACAGCTGAGCATGCTGGATGACCATTTTGTCCTGCCTGCACGATGAGGGTGGCCATTTTAAGGTGGCCATTTTCTCCCAACTGCTTCAATGGGGTGACTATTTTGTTTCTCCCTGGAAGGAAGGCGGGAGATGCCAACCATCTACATTGGCTTCAGACCCCCACTCCTCTCCCCAACTGACACTAATGAAATTAATTGTCTGGTTGGGAAAAGGGTGAGTGGAGCTTTTTAATGACGCTAGTCCTTCCTTGTGGGGCTAGAGGTTATTCTTAGGGCCGGGGTCCACCAGGAGGGCAGGGGGACAAGGCCAGTGGCTAAACAGTTCTTTCCCCTATGACACCATTTCATGTGGCCCACCACCATCACTCCAGCCACTGCTGCTGCCAGAAACTGTGCCATGTGTGGTTTCTTTTTAATATAAACAGCTAGGTTGAAAACCCCTGCCCTAAAAGATGATGCTATTAAAGTGCTGCACTCAATATGCCAGCAAATTTAGAAAATGCAGCAATGGCCACAGTATTGAAAAAGTTGGAATTATGTTTCAATTCCAAAGAAGGGCACTGCCATAAAATGTTCAAGCTATCATACAATTGTGCTCTAACATGCTAGCAAGGTCATGTTTAAGATCCTACAAGCTAGGCTTCAGCAGTATTTGGATCAAGAACTACCAAACAAAACGAATGAAAATGAGGATTAATTTTAAAATTATGAATAGAAACTAGTTATTGGCCACACTATGCCTACTTCATCTCTCTGAAGGTAATGACTTTCATTAAATGGGTGTTTTATAAAGTTAACAAATAAATGAATACATCTTTGGCCCATCTAGCCTTGTATCAAACTTCTTTGGGCCATTTCCTTCTGTAGTAACTTGGCTCACACATCTGACTCAGTAGCAGGCAACTTCTTATGTTTATTTATATTGTGTGATCATGGCATAACTTAACAAGGGGAGACAGTAGAAATTCCATAATAAATTATACTAATTTTTAGTGAAATTTTTTTTTCTTATCCCTTTGCACTACAACCCACTCTCCTGAAAATGTTCTAATCTATTCAAGGAGATGGGAGAGGCAGATTGGCAGGAGAGTTGTAAAAGAAATTCATTTCTGCTTACCACCTTCTGAAGCTATACCTTGAGTTCCAAGCTAATGTAAATAGTACTGACCTGAATGTACATTCATATTAATACTGAAAAATATGAACAATTTGATTTGGGGACTTTTGCCTGTCTGTACTGTATTTTTAATCTGAAATGTAAAGGAATACAAGCTTTATTTAGATAAATGGGGAAAATAAACATTTAATAAGATTACAGACTAGTTAAATTCAGAAGTTTCACTATTAAGTCTAAAACAGCTTATATCAACGACTAATGATGGAGAATATCATCCAGCCTGCTATTTATATTCTGTTTATAAATAGTTTATGAAGGGCCAAAAGAAGATTTATAGCTGTTATCAGCATGTAAGAGCTCTATGACCATTGTGTGTTATAGGCAGTTGTAAGCACACCAGTACAAAATGTTATAAATTATAACAGAAACAACGTGCTGGAATGTGTCACAATTTATTATTGATTCATTTTAATATTCATGTATTAATTCTTTATAAGTGTTTATAATACTCATTCATAACCTGCTTTAAAATGAAATATTGTTATGAAATGTGATCAGTTGTTACATAACATTGAAAGCACCAGCTCTGCAGTAAATCTAAAACCAATTTTTTATTAAACTTTTATGTGCTTTGCTATATATTGGTATCAAAACAATATCACAAAATGAAGTCTTTTGTACAGTAAAGACAACCTGCGTATCATTCACCAGTTAGAAATGCTATAAAAATTAAACTAGAAAATTTATGTCCTCATAATCGACACTGGGACTGGAATATAGTGTACAGTATTTTCATGTCGGGTAAATGTGTATTCCAAGTAACTAAACTGTGCTGCTCAGGACCCCCAGATGCATCTCCCATTCTGTTACAGGAACAGTGACGTATATTTAATTGATATCTTCCTTTTGTTCATTTGTTTGTTTGTACATATTCCACACATCTAGCTGAAACATATATGAAGTTTACATTCAGCACAATCTTGAAACTACATCAGAAAAATCAATGGAAAGTGTTCACAAATTGACAAGTGTCCCATTATTTGACCTGTTGCTTTGCAAGAACAATGGAGTGAAAGAGGCAGCAGGACTACTTCAAGTTCTCTCTTCTGGCATTTTGCCTACCTGTATTATTGAATGAATAGGGCTTATATTTTGTATTGACCTCTTCACCTCCCCCACACCTGCCCTGTCAGCCAGGTTTTCAGCTCTTTCCTGAAGGGCAGCAGCTATGTCTAGAGATGTAGTTTAGGTGGCAGGAGGTTCCATAGGGCCAGAGCAGATACCGAAAAGGCTCTTCTTCTAGTGCTAGAGAAGCGAGCCTCTCTAGCGGTTGGTATTTTTAATGACCCCTTCCTTTCTTTAAAGAATTACAAACAAACACTAAGCCCAATATAAGGAGGAATTGGTATCTCCAGTACAAGAGGAATGTTCAGTTGTCCATTAAAAAGAGAAGCGTAGGAGAAGAAAGTTGTATTTAGAGTGAATGATCAATGCCGAACATGATTTTTCACTGGTAGGAAAATGCAAAAAAAAAAAAAATATCTGCACCACATAATTTTTCTAGTTTGTGGCAGCTCCAATATCCCACTCTTGTTTTTCTTGTATGTTTTCCCCTCTTTGTTCTGTGCAGAAAACTGTCAAATTCTGTGTAGCTTAATGCCTTTCAGGCAAATCCAGAACAATACAATTCTGCACAGAAATTCTAACAATCCTTCACAAATTTGCATTTCTGACACCTAAATGTCATAGAAAAACATTTCCCTATTTTCTTGTACATGTTACAGCTTTAGAAGTAGTGCAGTCTTTGTTAAAGTAAAACCCGAGTGTTTATCTGTACCCTTTGAAGAATGTGTTGATGTGGCAGCAGAAAATGGAAAGCAGAAGTGGGTGAAGCATGACTTGTAGGCATACTTTTATCTGTCCTTTATCAGCATATATATGACATAAGTAGTCTAGCAATTGGTAGGGAAGGATGTCATATCATAATTTGTTTTCTCTTAGCATCTCTAAAATCCTGTTGCTCTCCCTGTGACATACAATTCTTTTTATTCAAAAAGTGAACTCCTATTCATGTGGAGGAAGCCTAAAATGCCATTCATTGTTAATAACTCATTCTTGAATTGCCCCCTTCCAAATAATAATAATAATAATAATAATAATAATAATAATAATAATAATAATAATAATAATAATAATAATAATAATAATAATAATAATAATAATAATAATAATAATAATAATAATAATAATAATAATAATAGCAGCTTCTCTGTGGGTCATGTTCCCTATGTTGGGAACCATGGCTCTATATTACATTCTCTTCACTCTGAGATGTAATATAGATACTGTATTCAAGATACTCTGCAGTGTGGACTTCTCCTTCTTTTGTGTCCCAATCAAAGCCTGGACTGCCAGAATGAAGCTACTTTCTTCACTTTGTCATTGACCAAACCCAAGTCCTCATTGATGCATGTCTCTGGGAGCAATTGGCAGACCAGTAACTGAGTCAGATTCTGTATCTCTCCACATTCACACAGCATGTTGTTGTCTGCCACAGCCCCCACTTGAAAATATTGGTCTTGCATTTAGGGACTCCAACTCTCAGCTTATTCAGGGCTCTCCAAGTGACATAGGGAGGTTAAAATCTTCGGCTATATCCGCCTTTAATGTTATTCCTTGTCCAGCAAGCTCCTTCCTTCATCTTTTAATTTGGTTTTGCTCTTGTGTACCCTCAAGAATGTTTGTTCTTGCCATAAAGCTCTTCATGGATCTGAGCAGGTGGACTTAAGGCTCATATCTGTTCAGAGGGTGTCAAGGGCCATTCTCTTGTTTAGCTCACTTGGCATCCACTGCTACTTCTCTCCTGATCTTAGGTGGAGCAATACCAACAAGAGGGTATATTTTTCCAGCTAGTGTAGGTTTGAGGTATCCTGTCATTATACACATGGCTTTATTAACAGTGAAGTCAACTTGTTTTGTTTCTGTGGATGCGCTCCATACCGGAGCAGCAGAAACACTCAGGTCCAAAGCTGATGTCTGCAGCGTGGATGGTTGAGTTCTCCATTTATAATTTGTGAGTTTCATTATGATGTTGTTCCTTGTACAATAGTCCAGTATGGACTAACAATGACGTACAACATTTGGGGATAGGGCAAATTCGAGTCACTTGCTTTTAGACATTAGCCCCTATGTACTGCAGAATAAAGCAAATGCTTTGCGCCCCCCCCCCCCCATCGGACGAAGGCATCCGGGTAGTTAGGGGGCGTGGCCAGCACCCTTATATAAGGGGCGGCCACGAGGCAGCTGAGCTGCCATTTTGCGAAGCGACGGAGCGGAGAAGTTTTTCCCTCTTACCTCCGTCGCTTTTAACCTCACCGGGAAGCCTCTTGGCTGCTGATTTTCTCATTTTTTGGCTCCCCATCGGCTAGCTGCGATGCCCTCAAAGAAGAAGGCGACTGCGAACGCGGCTCGTTCTGCGCGGAGGCGCAATCCGGGTCGGAGGACCGCGGCTGCGCCTCCCCAGCAGCCTCCTATGCCCGAGCCCACCGGGACCAGTGGGATGGGGTTAATTCCCCCTTGGCCGGAGGCTGGGGGTCCGCGTGCGGGCCCAGTAGGGGCCGCGGCCCTCGGCCCGCAAGCAGCGGCCGCTGCTCCTGGCGTGGCCCATTCCGTTGGGCCTTCCTCTGTTGGGGTGCAGCTTAATGCGGGGGCTTCCAGCCTTGGGGGGTGGTGTGGCCCCCTTCCATGGCAGGGTACTTCCCCGGCCCTACCGGGCCCGGGCTTCGGATCGTGGCCCTGTTCAGGCCCCGGGGTACAATGACCTGTACCAATGCCTGTAGTTAGTGGGCCGGCTGGCCCTTTACCCCCCCTTGGTTTAGGTGGCTATATCAGCGTGGAGGCCCTCCTGGCCCGCGTTGCGGCCCTTGAGGCATCCCTGGCCTGGGTTAGTCACCCTGGGGCCCCTTTTGGGGTGCTGGTCGATCCATCGTCTGCAGGGCAGTGGCAGGCGGCGAGTCGGGTTGAGCTGCCTGAGGCGCGTGGCCCGGCTTCGGCCACTGCCTCGCAGCTCCCCAATCAACAGGCCGGTACTGGTCAAGCCCCGTCGACGAGCTCTATGGCGGTCGTGAGCTCCGACGCCCCCAGTGGGCCGGAACCCCCGGTGGGGGTGGCCCATGGGGGTGCAGCATGTGAGTATGCGGTACAAACTAGTGCACCTACACACATGGCCACGTTGGGGGGGGTGCTTTTCAATGGCCTTGGCCTCGCACGGGTGGTGCGGCGGTCCAGTCGCCGACGCCCCACCCGGTGACTTCGACTATTACCCAGGGCCCTGTGGTAGGGGGTGCTCCTTACACAGTCGGGAATCTCCTGGGG
This sequence comes from Bradypodion ventrale, assembly GCA_035047345.1. Classification (NCBI taxonomy): domain Eukaryota; kingdom Metazoa; phylum Chordata; class Lepidosauria; order Squamata; family Chamaeleonidae; genus Bradypodion; species Bradypodion ventrale. Next base: position 305,540,295 of record JAWDJE010000003.1, on the reverse strand, counting down.
GTGACCGGGTTAGTCCAGGCTCCTTTACAGATGCCCGCAGTTTCCGCCGTGCCTGTGTCGGCTTTGCCGACAGCAGGGTATTCCTTGCCACTGGGGGACCATTTGGCCCAGGCCACCAAAGAGAAGATCTGGCGGGGGGAGTATGTGGACATCTTCTCCCTCCTTAACAGAGAGCCCACCAAGGAGGAGAGGGAGGGGCAAGACGAGAAGGATAAGGAGCAGGCGCGTCGTCGCAAGCCACCACGTATGTGGGCCAACTGGTTGCCGGCCTACCTCATATACATGGCGGTCTACCTCAGGGCCCGGCCGGATTTGGCAATTCCTATGGTCCAGTATTTGGACAATATTTACCGGGCGATGGTTGACTTCCCGGGCCCGTCGTGGTTGGCTTACGATGAGGAATTCCGTATGCGTATTCCCCTGCACCCCGAGATGAGGTGGGATGAGCCCTGCCAGAGGCTGTGGCTCCTGTACATGACTCCCATGCGCCTTGTGCCCGGGGAGAGATACCATTGTGGACATGCGGTCCAGCGAGCGGCCCCAGCACAGGCTCCCCGCCAGGTGACGGGGCAGGGGGTTCCAGCCCGCCTGCTGTGCTGGACTTTCTCGTCCAATGGTTCCTGCAACAGGAAGAATTGCAAGTACAGGCATGAGTGTCCCTCCTGCGCTGGCCCCCATGTGGCCTCCGCTTGTCCCAGGCCTGCAAGGATGCGGGGCAGAGGAAGGGGCGGACAGGGGGTTGGCAAAACTGCCGCGGAGGGAGCTGGTTCATCAAAAGGCCCCCTCCCCAATTAATGTGGACATGTTGGAGTGTTGGCTCGCATTGTACCCGAGGGAGGAGGATGCGGTTTATCTTCTTCAGGGTTTTAGTCGAGGGTTCCGTATTCTTTTCGTGGGTGATAGGTCCCCCCAGGATGCCCCCAACCTTTTGTCCCTTAGGGGGAGGGAGGAAGTAGCTGCTGCCAGCATTACTAAGGAGGTCGATTTGGGCAGGGTCGCTGGCCCTTTCCCAACACCCCCGTTCCCTAACCTTAAGGTATCACCCTTGGGCTTAGTGCCCAAAAAGTCATCGGGCGAGTTTCGCCTGATTCATCACTTGTCCTACCCAGCCAGCCGATCGGTCAACGACGCTATCCCTGATGACCTTTGCTCAGTCAGGTATACGTCTTTTGACCAAGCCCTGCGCATGGTGCGCTCATGTGGCCCAGGTGCGCTATTGGCTAAGTGCGACATCAAGTCGGCGTTTCGCCTCCTGCCTGTGCACCCGGGCGACTTTGAGTTGCTGGGTTTTAAGTTCCGGGGTGAATATTACTTTGATAAGGCCATGCCTTTTGGCTGTTCCATATCATGCTCGGCCTTCGAGCTTTTCAGTACGTTCCTGCAGTGGGCTTTCGTCCGCAGGTCAGGGTCCCGGTCTGTAGCCCATTACCTAGATGATTTTTTATTCGGGGGTGAACGGGGCTGGGACACATGCACAAGTCTCCTCAACACATTTCAGACGCTAATGGAGGAACTCGGTGTCCCTTTAGCGCCCGAAAAGACCGAGGGCCCATCTACTAAGCTAGTATTCCTGGGGGTGGAGATTGACACGGTAGCGCAGGCTTCTAGGTTACCGGGGGATAAGGTGTCAAGGATAGTGGCCCTTATCTCAGACTTGCTTGCTAAACGCAAGGCATCACTGAGGGAACTGCAGGTGCTACATGGTCACCTCAATTTCGCTTGCAGGGTCGTCGCACCGGGCAGGGCATTTGCTCGGCGCTTGTGCGATGCCATGACAGGCTTATCTAGGCCCCACCATAAGGTTAGACTCACTCGGGGTATCAGGGCGGATATGCTTATCTGGCTCCAGTTCCTGAGGGAATTCAATGGAGTATCATTTTGGAGGTCTGACCTCCTGGCTTCCCCTCGCTTTCAGATACAGTCCGATGCTTCGGGATCCCTGGGTTATGGGATGTACTTCAATGGGAAGTGGGCCTATGGTGGGTGGCCACCAGCCTGGGCAGGCACGGGTCGCCTGCGTGATCTCACGTATCTGGAATTTTTCCCTATCCTGGGGGCTTTGATGCTATGGGGCGAGGAGTGGGCCAACTCAGTTGTCCATTTCTGGTGTGACAATGCGGCCGTTGTGCACATTGTCAACTCACAGACTTCCAAATCGCCCAGGGTCATGGACCTAGTGCGCCAGTTTGTGTTGCGCAGCCTGCGCCTCAATGTCCTCTTCAGGGCCAGGCATGTCCCGGGGGTCAATAATGATATCGCTGATGCTTTGTCCCGCCTGCAGATCTCCCGTTTCCGTGCCTTGGCCCCGGATGCGGAGGAATTTCCCTCGCCACTCCCGGACGAGATATGGACCATTGGCAAGGAGAGGTGAACCGGGCGATTGGCTTGTCACTAGCGCCACGCACGCGTAAGGCGTATCACCACGCATTCATTTCTTTCAGAGATTTCTGTACCCGATTCCGGCTGCCAGAAACCTGGCCGATCCCAGTGACACATGTATTTTGGTTCATGGTTTACCTGCATGCCCAGGGCCTTGCACCTCGCACCATAGCATCTAGGCTGTCAGCATTGGCTTTTATGGCCAAGGTGGGCGGTCATGTGTGTACTTGAGTAGTGAGGAGGATGCAAAAATTACTGAGCAGAGCAAGGAGCTAGTCACCAGCACTCTAGCAGAAGGATGCAAGAGGCAGTCTAACAATGCAACTAGACTCAAAAGACTGTATCAGGAAAGCATATATAAATGCTTGTATACAAATGCCAGAAGCCTCCGGAACAAAATAGGGGAGCTAGAATACTTAGCAATAGATAAAAATATTGATATTATTGGTATCACTGAAACCTGGTGGACGGATGATAACCAATGGGATACAGTTATCCCAGGCTACAAACTGTACAGGAAGGATAGGAAGGGGCAAACAGGAGGTGGTGTAGCCTTGTATGTCAAAGAAGTGATAAAATCGTATGAATTGGAATATCTAGGTGATTTGGAGTCACCATTAGAAGCTCTGTGGGTAAGAGTACCAGACCACAAGGATGGTCTAACAGTAGGCATATACTATCGGCCTCCGACCCAAACTCTTGAGGGAGACTGGCAGTTGGAGAATGTTGTAAAGGAGGCATCCAAGAAGGGAAGCCTGGTTATAATGGGGGACTTCAATTACCCTCACATAGACTGGGTGAACTGTTGTTCAGCACATGATAAAGAGATAAAGTTCCTAGATATGCTCAATGATTGTTCCCTGGGACAGATGGTTGAAGACCCAACTAGAGGTTCAAGAATCCTTGACTTGATTCTGAGTAATACTCAGGATCTGGTGCAAGATGTTAATGTGACTGATCCAATAGGGAACAGTGACCACAACTCAATTATGTTTAACTTGATCATAGACCGCAAGTCACTGATAAAATCTAACACAGAGACCTTAAATTTTCAAAAAGGAAATTTCCCAAAGATGAGGAAACTAGTAAAAAAGAAACTGAAAGGGAAAATTGAGAGAGTCCAAACACTCCAAGAGGCATGGAGGCTGTTTACAAAAACAATAACAGAGGCTCAATTGGAATGCATACCCAAAAGGAAAAAGGGCACTGCCAGGTCCAAGAGGACTCCGATGTGGCTTACAGGAGCTGTTCGGGAAGTGATCAAGAGCAAGAGAAGCTCATTTAGAAGATGGAAGGCTTGTCCAAATGAGGACAGCAGGCAGAAACATAAATTCTGGCAGAACAAATGCAAGGCAACAATCAGGAAAGCAAAGCAAGACTTTGAGGAGCATATAGCTAAAAATACTCAGAGACATAACAAAGACTTCTTTAAGTACATTAGAAGTAAGAACCCAACTAGGAAGGCCATTGGACCATTAGATGACAATGGAAGGCAAGGGGTTATTAAAGAGGAAACAGAGATTGCAGAGAGACTCAATGAATTCTTTGCTTCAGTATTCACTGAAGAAGACAGAGACCACATGCCCAAAACAGAGCCTATCTTCGTAGGGAGGGAAACCGAAGAATTAAGCAAGATAGAAATAACCAGGGAGGAGGTCCTTGCATGTCTTGTTAAGCTAAACACTAACAAATCCCCAGGACCAGATGGCATCCATCCACGAGTTCTCAGGGAACTTAAAGATGAAATTGCTGATATCCTAGCCAAAATATATAATCTTTCCCTCAAATCAGGCTTTGTGCCTGATGACTGGAAGGTAGCGAATGTAACACCAATTTTCAAAAAAGGATCCAGGGGTGATCCAGGAAATTACCGGCCTGTCAGTTTGACATGTGTCCCAGGTAAAGTGATGGAAACCATCCTAAAAGATAGAATTAATAGTTATATAGAAGAGAAGGCGCTGCTAAAGGAGAGCCAACATGGCTTTTGCAAGGGCAAATCATGCCTCACTAATCTGTTGGAATTTTTTGAGAGTGTCAACAAGCATGTGGATAAGGGGGATCCAGTTGACATTGTTTATCTGGACTTTCAGAAGGCTTTTGACAAGGTCCCACACCAAAGGCTCTTGAATAAACTTACCAGTCATGGAATAAAGGGACAGGTCTTGTCCTGGATCAGCAACTGGCTAAGGGACAGGAAACAGAGGGTAGCACTAAATGGACACTTCTCCAAGTGGAGGGAAGTAAAGAGTGGGGTCCCCCAAGGTTCAATACTGGGACCCCTGCTTTTCAACCTCTTCATAAATGATCTAGAGGTAGGAGTAAAAAGCAAGGTAGCCAAATTTGCTGATGACACTAAATTATACAGGGTAGTGAAAACTGTGAGAGATTGTGAAGAGCTCCAGAGGGATCTCTTGACACTGGGGGAGTGGGCAAAACAGTGGCAAATGAGCTTCAACATCAGTAAGTGCAGAGTGATGCATGTTGGGGCAAAAAACCCCAATTACATTTATAAACTGATGGGGTCTGAACTCTCTGCGACAAACCAGGAAAGGGACCTTGGTGTCCTGGTGGACAGCTCAATGAAGGTGTCAACCCAGTGTGCCTCAGCAGTGAAAAAAGCAAACTCAATGTTAGGGATCATTAGGAAGGGTATAGAAAATAAGTCAGCAAGTGTCATTTTGCCTCTTTATAAATCTATGGTGAGGCCCCATCTGGAATACTGTGTACAGTTCTGGTCGCCATACCTCCAGAAGGATATTATGGAGTTGGAGAAAGTACAGAGGAGGGCAACCAGAATGATTAGGGGACTGGAACACCTTCCTTACCATCTGAGGCTGCAACGTTTGGGCCTTTTCACTCTTGAACGACGGCGTCTAAGAGGTGACCTGATTGAAGTTTATAAAATCATGCACGGTGTGGACAAGGTAGATAAGGAAAAACTGTTTTCCCTATCGCACAACACTAGAACTAGGGGACACTCCATGAAACTTTTGGGTACTAGTTCTCAAACAAATAAGAGAAAGTACTTTTTCACCCAGAGGATTACTGGTCTATGGAACTCCCTGCCAGAAGAAGTGGTGACAGCTGTCAGTCTTCACAGCTTTAAGAAAGGATTAGACAAGTTCATGGAGGACAAGGCTATCAATGGCTATAATTATGGCTACCTAAGGACAACCTCCGGGTTGGAGAGATAGGCAGGATATCTCTCAATGCCATTTCCAGGGAATCCTAAGCAGGTGAAGGCATCTCCTTGGGAATACCCTGAAGGAAATGGTGAGCCACTGTGTGAGACAGAATGCTGGACTGGATGGGCTGTGGCCTGTTCCAGCAAGGCTGTTCTTATGTTCTTATGTTCTTATGTGGATAGTACCGCTGACTTCCGTGTGAGACATGTTTTGGAGGGGTGGGTGCGGGAGCGTGGGCGTTGCCCGGATGACCGCCACCCTATTTCCCCAGGGGTTCTTACCCAATTGGCCCGGGGCTGGCATGGCCTCTGTTTTGATAAGTACGAGGCAGCCCTATTTCACGCGGCTACAACGGTGGCCTTTTTTGGAGTGCTCCGCATCAGCGAGCTTGTGATGCTGTCTAAGGCGGATGCAAGTCGTAGGGCACTGGAACTCGAGGATGTCTATGTTGCCAAAGACTGGGCTCAGTTGAGGATACGCTCCTCTAAGTCAGATCAGCATGGCGTAAGCAGTGGTGTAAGACTGCTACGGTGTTCTTTGGCTGACATCTGTCCGGTTGGTGCCCTACAGGAGTTTATTGCACTGCGTGGCACGCACCATGGCCCGTTTTTCTGTCACCAAGATGGGTCTCCCCTTACAAAATTTCAATTTTGGAAGGTGACCGGCAAAGCGCTGGCCAGTGTTGGCCTCCCAGGGGCTCGTTATGGCACCCATTCCTTCAGGATAGGGGCAGCTTCCACTGCAGCTGCTTTTGGGTACTCCAGGGCTGACATATGCAGCATGGGAAGGTGGGGTTCGCAATGTTTTCAGTTTTATGTTCGCCGTCTTCCACCGTGAGTACCAGTTTTGTCACCGCACCTTTCTCTTCCTCGTTTTTTCCTTACAGACCCTGGGTGTCGTATTACACCGGTGACAGTATGGCTGGTGGGCCATAGCTACGTGCACAGGGCAGCACGTTACGCTGTGGCGACAGAGTGGGGACCCCGACTGGGACTGGGTGCATACGCAAGTCTCACATGGTATGGTAAGCCCGGGATGTTATGGCGGGAGCTGTTGCCATTCCTTTTTTCAGGCCGGAATGCTGACCCGCCTGACATTCTGATCATAGACCTAGGGGGCAATGATTTGGGCCGGGTCACCGGCTTATTGCTAAAGCATGCGATTTGCGGCGACCTTGCCTACCTGCATTACGTGTGGCCCGCCAGAACCCTCGTTTGGTCGGACATGGTCCCGCGGCACATGTACAGGGGAGGTTTCGACCTCCAGGCCCTTGACCGCGCTAGACGCATGGTAAATAGGGCTGTGGCACGCTTCCTTGCCGACAAGGGTTGGGGGAGGGTCAGTCACCACCCCACCATTAGCCTACGAAATTACGGCCTTTATGCAGGGGATGGGGCCCATCTGTCGCGAGGAGGTATGGACCTCCTGTTGGGTGATTGGCGAGCAGGCCTGTCGACCGAGCTGACGGTCTGGGGGGGGGGGCGTCGAGCCTTCTTTGAAGCCCCTCCGTGTTGACTTTGGTCACATGGGCGGGTAGCACTGGTAAGGTAAACATTTATGACCCACAGGTATCCGGCAGGTTCGCAATTGACTGGACAACACTAGACAGGCATAAGTTGGTTAAACGTTGTCCGGTCAACGACGAACTAGGCGATGGGGTGATGGCTACAGCTAGACAGCATGCATCACCCCGTGATTTTACGGATACGCGTCAGAGGGTGGGGTCATTAGCTAGATATTGACTACGGTCAACAATTTGTTTGTTGTCAACAAACAAATTGATACAAATAGATACATTGTAACAATTGCCGTGGGCAATTTTGGGTGGTACCTTACCAGTGTTACTTCGGCCTGCTTGCCTTAAGAATTATGATTGGTCAATTACCAATAGAAATTTATAATTCGGACTAGGGCATGAATCAATAAATGTGGCCCAATGCCGTTATCCACTTTCATCAGTGTCTGAGTCCTTTATTGGGGGGTGCGCCTGCAAAGCCCTTGCTGTGACTATTTTGTGTCTTTCTCCCACTCCTGCTGATGTGTTTGGACTTCAGTTTTGCAACAAAAATATATCAAACAAACTTCCAAAATTATCACACAAATCACTTAGCTAACAGACTCACACAGTGAAATCTTGCTCTGAAAAAAACTGCTTTTAATTCTCAGATAGCAGCTGGTTATGAGATTCCCATCTCTACTTGTGATCATTCTGCAGCTAAAGTAAGCTATGAATCTCTATAAATATATCCATTCATGTGTAACCTAGTTTACCCTACTATAGGTGTCTTTTTTATTAGTCAGGATGGAAAAGGAATCTCAACTGAACCAGAGGTCACTCTTTCAAGTGGAACCTGATCCCCCCCCCAAAAGGAAATCTGTAATTTTTACTTCAGTCCATGAAAAAGTAGCATCTGTGGTATCCTAGCAAAATAAGCAAGTGGGGAGGGAGACAGAGCAGAATAAGGAAAATGAACAAACACTGCATGTTTCAAGATTGACATTATGTCATCTATATTCCTTCCTGTGATGTGGGTGCATTAACTTGAACCTGATACTCACTAGGTGCACCCCCGTGAGCCGCCCCAACTGGGGGTTCTGGCCCACGGCGGGCGTCGGAGCTCGCGACCGGAATTGAGCTCTGGGGCCACACCTGACCACTCTCCTGCTGTAGCTCTGGACGAACAGGGAGCTGCGAGACACCGGCAGGCGCAGGCCGGAGCGTCTCAAGCAGCTCAACCCGGCTGGCCGCTTGTTGCAGTGTGGCGGCCGTCGAGGTAGCTGGTGGACACGAAGGGCCCCCCGCAGAGAGTGAAGGGCCACCTGACATGGGGTTGTGTGCAATCCCCAAGGATGCCTCAAGCACAGCTAAACGCGTTAGCAATGCATCAACTGCCACAGATCCCCCAGTATAAAGTGGGCCGGGTGGGCCGGACGGCCCACCAGGCATTTGACCAGGAACCCCAAAATGAGAGCCTGGGCCCTAATAGGGCCATGACCAAAACTCCGGCCCATGAGGGGCCGGAGGGGGAACGTGCTGTGCACCAGCACCGCCCCCCCCCCCCGCTGACTGGACCCATGGCCGGCAACTGCGGGCTGAGGGCTGAAGCCCCAGAAGGGCCGGTTGAAGGCTGGCTAGCCGAGGGCCAAGCAGCCTGCATCGCCCCACCGGTATCGGTGGAGGTAGTGCCCTGCCGCGTGGGCACAGCCCTGGTCCTCCGACCTGAGGGCTGCCCCCCGCATTGCGCAGGTCCAGCAAAAGTCCTCCCCGTTGGCCGCGGTTTCGTTGCCGGGGCCTTTCGTTTGGGAGGCATATCGATAGCAATAGCAGGATCCCTGTCCAGGGATCAACCGATGCCAAAAAACACAGAGCGAGCAAGCCAAAGGCTCTGTGCAACTCCTTCCTTCCCAGCCGGGAAAGCCAAGGGCTAAAGAGCTGAAGAATCGAAGGAACAGCGACGGAGAAAACTTCTCCTCTCCGTCGCTATTTTAAAATGGCAGCTCGGCTGCCTCGTGGCCACCCCTTTTATAGAGGGGTGGCCACGCCCCCTAACTCACCCGGATGTCTGAGTCCGGGTGGGGGGCCCCCGCAAAGAGTGTGGCGGCCATTTTGGCGCCGCGCTTTCATACTCTTTCCCAAATTCACCTTCATGTGTTATTGATTTCTTTATATTCATCCGCAACCAATGAGCTTCATTTATCAATCTTATAGCAGAGACCACCTAACCAGGGGTTTGATTTGATTTGATTTTTTGATTTGAATTTGAATTTATATACCTCAATGTTCTGTCCAAGGGATGACTCAATGCGGTTTACAAGGTACACATTTACAAGTTACAGCATAAAAAAATATCACAAAAAAGTACAGTGTCACAGTGCAATACAGTAAATGCAATAAAATACACTTACATAACAAGACAATTCAATTCAAGATGTGCCAGCTTTACTCTTTTTCATAAAGGAATGTCGCTAATGCCCTTTTTACCCTGAAAAGTAAGGGTTCCCAACCTTTTCAACCCGGGGGCCAGGTCACACTCTCTCAGTCAGCTTTGAGGGCCAGATAGCCATTTTGCTCTGGCTGCACAATGTAGGTGGCCATTTTGTCCCAACAGCTTCAAAGGGGCTTAGGTTGGAAACTCCTGACCTAAACAGTAAAAAGTCAGCACTCCACAACTAAATCTCCCCTAAATAAATGATGAGGCAATTTCTAGAAGTCTTGGATCATAGATCTAGCTAGATGTAAGGTGTAGCACTTCTCAGATTTAAATTATGTATTCAATGTTTAGAGCATTCTCTTTTGATGTTGGAGGTCCAGCAAGAAATTTCAAGTAGATAAATAGGAACCACTTCGGTGGGAAGGTAACAGCGTTCCATGCGCTCCAGTGTCTAGTCATGCCTGCTACATGACCACGGAAATGTCTGTAGAAGCAGACAGTGCTTGCTGGCTCTTCGGCTTTGAAACAGAGATGAGCACTGAACCCTAGAGTCAGATACGACTGGCTTTCAAGCAAGGGAAACCTTTACCTTTACTTATTTAAATAGCTATTATGATGCTTATTTTATTAGTCACTCACTGTTACTTATGACTATATGATCCCTCCAGGTATAGAGGCAATACATTAAAATCTAGAGAATTTTTATCTTCAAATAAATGCTTATACAAATAAACAAGAGTGTAAAGTCATAATTCCATCAAAGTTATCCTTACTAGGAAATAGTCAGTCTAGTACCCTCTAAGAGTTACCTGTTCAAAAAGTATGTTAGATTTCTATCAGATAATTCCAGGATAATAAAAATGTATCCTGACTGCTTATTAGATAGTATCTGAAAACAACCCATTTGTATTTGTTTAGGTATAGTACATTATTCCTAATATACTTCAGAATAATTTGCAGAAAACCAGAAGAACAGTTGGTGCACATTTCAACACATTTCCTAGTCCTTCTACAAAGCAGCTCCTGGGGGACTTTCAGAGGAATCAAGGAAACAGCTATCATGTCAGGTATCTGGCATTCTACGCTTCATCTCACACCCTTTCCCTCAAATCCATGTGTTCCACCTCATGTCTACACATCTAACAGGAAATTATCGAAAAATCAAATTAGCCAATGATGTGCATGTATTCCCTAGAGAAATCAAAAGTGTACATGTTTACAGGCAAAAAAAGGGGGGACCCAAATCCTCATAATATCCAGGAAGAAAATCCTACTCTCTTTACAGCAATTTTTACCCTTTTTAAATCTTTAAGGGGTAAACTTTAAGAATTAAATAGCAAAATGCTTGGGTATTTCATGTTCCTTTAATGTGGTATTTTTTCACATTACTGTACTTAACTAAAGTAAGTAATTTAACTAGATTTTTTCTCTCAAGCTCATTCATAATTAATTCTGAATAGTTCAGTTAACCCTCCATCTTGGACATTTATTATTTAATTAACTTGGTTGATCATAATAACAGTTTTGTGGAAAATCTAAGTCTTCTTTCATGCCATATCTGAGACAAAGCTAAAGCCTACACCTATAAAGAAAATAAAGGACTTGAAGTGGACATTCTTTCTTTTATTTAGCAAAACACATTTTGAAATGTTAGTGTGCATTGTGCTATAGCTTCATTCCTTACCAATGGCCATTGCCAAAAATAGCATTTCTCTCTCATTTGCTTTTCATATCTATATCTCAATGATTCTTGAAGTCTCCTCAAAAAATAATTGTCAGTTGATGAAGAAAGTTCGTTAATTAATTCCCTTTAGAATCCCCTGCTGCACATCATCCAGAACTGATGTCGTGTGTAGATTGAGCCCTCTCTTGTCTTCTTGCCAGGAATTTAATGCCAGCTCTTTCAACACAGGCTTCTCTGCCCATTTCCCCCCATTTTTCTTTCTTTTTTTATGAAAAATGAATCAAAAGATAACTCTGCAGCTATAAAATCTCTACAAGCATCACACTCTAACAAAGTATTGTGAAAGGGTGAGTAGATTCCATGACAAAATAAAAGGAAAAATGGCTGGGTTTTGTTTCTGTATCTCATAAATCTGGTTCTTTTAAAAAAGAAACATTTGTAAAGTCTTGCTTGCTATAAAGAAGAAAAATGGGATATGTGTTTAGTCTTACAAACAATATTTAACATTAAGTTTAATATAATAGTTTTTAATTTTGGTCTGAATGTATTATTTTATTTTGTAAAAAGAAGTTAATAATAGTCAATATATTGATTAAACATGGGAATAGTCTAAGGTATTTCTGGGTCAGAGATAGGGAATAGAGTCATCTCATATTTTATTCACGTATTTTATCAGTCTCTTAAGTGTTTTGTGGCTCACCATTATATTATAGGATAAAAATAATTTATTAAAAAAAGAATGTTACAAGGTTATTTGTTCCATTTACAATAACCCTAGATCCCTTAAGCAACAGACCAAAGCATAAAAGATGTAGGAATGCTCACTAATGCTTGTATTTCTTTCTCTTTGTAGTAACATAGATTCATTCCAAATACATGGGATTTCTTCACATGTTGCCTCCTGAATTCAACAATCAGCACGCTTTTAAAATATTTATTTATTTATTTATTTTGACTTGTATGCCGCCCCACTCCCAGTGCGACTCTGGGTGGCTGACAAAGAAGTAAAGCATTACAAATCACAGTTACAAAGTCAAAAAGCAATACAAATTCAAAGCAATACACAATACTCATTTAAAAATCAAAAGTGATGCACATTTCAAAGCAATACAAAATACACATGTCAAAGCAAACCGGAAAAAATACACAATAAATACATTATGGAAACTCAGACTTATCCACTTCCCTCCAGACTAAACAGCGGAGGGGAAAAAGTCAGGCAACGGTTCCTTCTTCCCTGTAGGATGGGGCTGGCTGAGGGAGAAGTCTGGCGTGTTAGTGTTGGTGTCGATCTTATAGCCACAGCTGCTCCCGCTCCCGCTCCCACTCCCCCCGGCCTGCCGGACACGTGTCGACATTGGCCTTATAGCTGCGGGGCCACAGCACAGTTGCTCCCACTCCCCCGGACAGACGGAGGGAGGGAGAAGTCTGGCGTGTCAGTGTCGGTGTTGGTCTTATAGCCGTGGGGCTGTGGCACAGCTGCTCCCACTCCCCTGGCCAGCCGGAACGAGGGAGAAGTCTGGCAGGTCAGCAGCGGCGGTGGCGATCTTATTGCCATGGGGCCGCAGCACAGCTGCTCCCACTCCCCCCGACCTATATGATTACATTGCATTGTTCTGTTCTGATAAGCTACTCATTACTGGGAAGATGGTGGAAAGAAGTAGACAAGTAGCAAATCCATACAAATTCAGGCATACATATTTCTGTTGCTGAAAGTGTTCTTGCCAAAAAGTATAAGTAAATAACTATGGAAACACATTCAAAATTTATTATCAGCCAGAGCTTAGGAGACAAAATCCTCTAAATTGATATACTTAACATTGATGCAGGAAGAGTAAGTATTCTGTTCTATGGTTAAATACTATCATGTTGCTATGCTAGTACTGACCCAAGAGTTTAAATGAAGTTCCTCTCTACTAGGTAGCAGGTGAAATTCAAGAACAATGTCCAGACAGTCCAAAATCTAATGCACTCGGGTCCAAACTGAGACTGGGCAATAGCAATCATAAAGCAATATCAGAGGTAGTTCATGTTCAAACACAATGCACAACACATTAAGAACCAAGGATGGTTCCAGCAGAGGTTGAAATTTGCCTCAGGGCCAGGCAAGCTATTAGCAGGTGAGGTAATTGTGTCCAGTGGTCATGGGCTAGAGGAGAGGAGGAACCCACTATTAATCATCCTCCACTCCACAGTAGAAAACTATTTCTGGCAATTGTCCAGCTACTTCTAATGCCTAGTCCTAAGTGGAGCTAAAGAACAAAGGGGAGTGTGAAGACCTAAGCCCTGTACAATGGCCTGCCAAAGGGAATAGAATGTTTCTAGCCAAAAATAAAATAAAATACATGTTTGCAGTGATTATCATGTGCCATCATTTCTGACTTGCGAGGATCCTTTTCACCGCTTTTAGATAAAAAGTATTCAGCAGTAGTTTACCATATCCTTCTTCTGGGGGCATCCTGGCACTGTGGTTGCTGAAGGCCACACAGTCTGGTTCTTCTTGGATGAACAGCAGGGAATTAAATTCCTGATTCCTGGCTCTGCAGCTAGATAGCAGCTAGATAGCTATCAAGCCAGCTATCTTTGCAATAGTTCTACACACATTAAATAATAGTTAGAGTGAATTGTCTCAAAGCCTTTTAAGTGCCCTTGTGCACTCGGTTCTGTACAGCCACTCATGCATAAATCGAAGATAGAATTACAATGAGTAGCAATGTTAATGAATTCCACTGATTATTTTCAAGATATGGATTGAATCAAGTGTGCTTTGTCATTTGTTTTTCAGACCTGTAATTCTATAAAGCTTGGTGAAACGAAATATATGCTTACAGGTTTTATGGGCTCTGTGGGTTGAATTGAAACATGGTTTGTCTCATTAAAAACTGAGTATAAAATCAGTATTAAAAGATAACTGTAATAACTATAACTCACATTCTAATAAATAACTACCAAATATATCATAGCTATAAGATGACTTCAGTATCAAAGACTGTAGCATTCCCCTGAACACTAGTTTTTAGAAAACTTCAGAGCCTGGTTTGGATGCAACACAGCATCCCTGTTGACTGTTGTAGCATCCCAAGTCAAACAGCTGTGATGATATCCAGCCTTTAATAAAAGAAGAACAATGGGAAGAATGGGGAAAATATAAGAAAAAATGTGTTGCCTTCAAGACCTGCTTTCATGTTTCCCAAAGGTTTCTAGTTTGTTATTAAGGAAAGCGCGTTTGGTCTGATCAAGCAAAGCCTTTTTTATATTCTTCAACACAAGAATCACTCTTGCTGAATCAGACAAAGATCTTGTAACTGGGAATACCCTCTGAATTATGTGGTGAAGTGCCTCCAATTCAGTTTTCAAGCTGTGTTTAGCAAAGATCGAACCTGATGTGGTGCCTGTCCTATATTTCCTGACTCCACAAGCTGAGATGGTATACTCTAATTGTTAATTGACAGCAGAAATGAATCAGGAAGTTTAAGTATTGAAAATTTGCCTCTACCATGGAGTTCTTCAAAATCTAACAGCAGGAATTGCAGCCATATCATAGCTGGTGCTGTTTTTAATTCTTGTAATTATTGGCATCAGCTGAACATTTGTATCCAGGCACTAATTGAAGGGTAATGGTATTGACAGGACTAATTTATGGAATAGAAAGTTTAAACATAATTTCCCTGTATGTTGTGGTTGCTTCCTGATTGAAATCTTCAAACACTGAAACTCACACCTGACACAGAGATAGAACCTGACATATGCCCAAACCTATACATTATAAATGTGCTATATCCTTAGCACCCCTCACTAAATAGCAGAGAAGCATCAATTTTTGTCACAGTGCTTTGTATAGAAAAGACAGCTGAGTCCGGATAATTTTAAGATGGATATAAGTAATCAATGTTATTTTTTCCTTATTGATTAATATTTCAATGACTTTTATGCCCTTAATATAACCCCCAGACAGGGCTAAATAAGCCAGCAGGGCTGGGTTGTGGTACCAGTTGTACCCCACACCTGCTAGCATAGCCACGTTTTTAAGGCCTTCCTGAAGGAGAGCAGGTGCTGGTTTTGACCTTTATTCCTGCCCAGGTGTCCTCATTTTAAGAAGCAGTGACAGATTTTACTTTCCTAGGATCAAAGATCACTGCAGATGGTGACTGCAGCCATGAAATAAAAAGATGACTGATTCTTGGGAGACAAGCTGTGAGAAACCTGGGGAAGATAGTGAAATGTAGAGACATCACCTTGCAAACAAAAATTCGTATATTCAAAGCAATGGTATTACCGGTGGTAATGTATGGTTGTGAGAGCTGGACCATTAGGAAGGTAGAATGCAGAAGAATAAGATGCCTTTGAAATGTGGTGTTGGAGGAGAGTTTTGAGAGTCACCTGGACAGCAAAGACAATGAATAGGTCAATCTTAGAAGAAATCAACCCTGACTGCTCATTAGAAGGTCAAATAGTAAAGATGAAATTGAAGAACTTTGGACATCAAATGAGGATTCACTTGAGAAGGCTTTGATGCTGGGAAAGGTGGAGGGCAAAAGAAGAAGGGGGTGGCCAAAAATGAGATGGCTAGATGATATTGTAGAAACAATGGACACAGAGCTGGGTAGGTTGAAGAGGATGGTGGAGGACAGAGGTGCCTGGAGTACAATGGTCCATAGGGTCGTAATCGACTGTGTGACTGAACAACAACAATATAACAATACACCAAAATTGTCTGTAGGCAGTGAAATATAGTAAAACCCCTACTTACATAAAAAGTCTGTTCCGTAGGCTGTTATGTAAATCAGTTTTTTAATTAACTCGAAGCAAACCCATAGGAAGAATGAATTTTTACATAATTCGAAGCAATTGGATCTGCTACGGGATCTGCATTGGTTTCCAGTGTGCTTCTGCAATTCAAGGTGCTGGTTTTGACCTTTAAAGCCCTTCATGGTAGTGGGCCAGGATACTTAAGAGACCGTGTCACCCCAAGGTTTTCGACCCGTCATACGAGAGCGGAACATAGGGGTTCCCTAGTGGGCCCATCAGCCAGGGAGGCACATCTCACTGGGACCAGGAGGGGAGCCTTCTCGGTATCTGCTCCAGCCCTATGGAACCTCCTTGATGATAGAGTAGGATGGCTGGGGTGTAGCCAAAACAGCAAACAGGATAACAACACTTGTTACTTTCTATTCCATAACAAGTGTTACTTACGGAGGTTCTCTCTCGTGCGCATTCGTGCTTATGAGGTTTATCGCACAGTATCACACTTAAGTTTCGTGTATGCAGTTAACTTCGTAGCTTGCCTACTTATGTTTTTGTTAGAGAGACGCATTAGTCTACTGTTTGAAGCGAATACACTGCATTACCTAATTTTCGATACCTCAGTACTGGACCAATTTACGAACGCTTTTGCTAATTAAAGAGATACACTCGACTTCTTGCCTTGGGAGTGTTGTTATCCTGTTTGCTGCTATGGAACCTCCTGCCATTATATATATATATATATATATATATATATATATATATATATATATATATATATATATATATATATATATATATATATATATATATATATATATATATATATATATATATATATATATATATATATATTACTTAACTCAAAGCAAACCCATAGGAAAAATTGATTTTTTACATAACTCGAAGCAAACCCATAGGAAATTGTGTTACATAAATCGGGACATTTATGTAAATAGGGACATGGTTTTAGTGTAAAAATCATTATGTAAGTTGAATTTTATGTAACTTGAGGCATATGAAAATCGGGGTTTTACTGTAAATGAGAATGAGTAATGCCATTGAACTGCCATTCAATTTGAGAGGTATTGGGAAGGAGAACTTCCCACAGGCTCTTGCTCTCAAAGTAATAGTGTTTAATCTTAAATAGGGTTCAGGGACAGGAACTGGTGTTTATTGTTTAATGATTTATTTGCTCTGTCTGCATCAAGCTATTATCCATGCAGTAATAATTGATCAAGCAATTGCATTTTAATTGTCTTAATGGAATGACTCAGAGATTTATCTCTCTTTGTTTTGTTTCACTGCAGATACCTAACCTTTGCTCAGACTGTTAACAATCCACCCATTTTGTCTATTAAAGCCCCCTACCTCCCACTTCCCTTTTATTAATCCCCACAGATCAAAGAATGGGTACAACAGCTTCCCCAGTGCTTGCCTACAGCCCACATCTATCAGTGAACATTTGTTGTTTTTAATGTCTCTAATCCTGCCAGAACTTCTCAGATTCATTAAAAATGACAACGACTTTATGGTTGAAATCTTGTTGCACAATTACACAAAAGGCATAAAATTTAGAGTCAAACTGCTGCAAGGTAAAAATAATAATCTCTGTAGCCATGTGGCTCAACATACAATAGATAATGCCTATAGGGATTTCTAAATATGTAGCAACATGCATCTAAAAGTTATGCCTTTTGCTTAAACTGCACAACAGGATTTTAGCTGTCTCTATGATCAAAACTTTATTGGTTGAAAAGCACAATATTACGTTTACTGAGTTATAATTACTAAAAAATAAAATTAAACATATGTATTTTCCCCAATAAAACTAAGCCTAACCAGTAATAATTATAATATTTTCATTTGAAAGTAACATTTTCTCTGCTGCTACTACTAATCCTTTCAGAAGTGAAATAGTCAAATGGAAAGTTGAATTTGAGATAAACATAGCTTTCTTAAATATTTTCTGTGACAAAAAGAAAAAGTATTTTTGTGAAGACTGTGAAGCTTCAAACTCCTGAATTCTTTCCTCTTACAAATATTAAATCCATTTTATCTTATTATTCCACTGAAAATATCATCCTATGACTACTCAGAATTAACCTTCAAAAAGTCCAGTGGGATTTACTCCCAGATAAGTGTGTACAGCAAGGGAGGACATTTAAACTGTATGTACTGATGGATGTCAAAGCTGGCCTTGGGCTGGGTAGATATTACACGTTCACACATACAGACATCACATAGTGTACATTTACAAGCATAGCCTTTCTCCTAATCTCCCTCTTTTTGACTCCTTACTCCATATTTTTATCAGTAAGAATAATTTCAGGTCCACCTCCAGGCCATGTTCAAATCTCTAAAGCCTTTAGAGTGTGAGACCAACCATCTGTTTTCTCCTAGATCTTGACATAATCTTTAGCGATCCTTCTTTGGCTTCCTCCACCAAATGTGGTAAGGTAGGTGGCCAGCAGGTGGAGATCGCTTCCTGTGGTTGTTCCTTAAATGCAGAATGTCAGTCCCAAGGTCATATCCAAGAATAAAGAAAACAAAAGGGCAAACATTGTGGCACCTTAAAGACTAACTGCTGTATTTGAATGTCCTGATGAAGCAGACTTGGTCCACAAAATCCAACATTAAAATAGAGCAGTTAATCTTTAAGGTGCCACAACATTTTTGATTATTTTGTTTTGTTTACTCTCTGATATGCTTGCACAGACTAACATAGCTACTACTTCAAAAGTTCGAAGGTCCTGATCTTTTCACCATGTATTGAATGCTTTTTTTAAAAACAACAACAACAACAACAACAACCAGGTTTTCAGATTTTGAAAATGTTTATTTGAGGACAAATTAATTATGTGTTACAAATTAATTATTAACTTGTAGGATAATATATTACCTATTCTGCTCCATAAATAATCTTCCCAGATGAATCATCAAATTTGTATATAAAACCTCCATCCCTGACACCAACTATTTACTGTGGCAGGGCAGACACCTCACAAATCTCTTGTGTTTGCTGTCTTTTCAAGGCTGAAGGAAAACAGCTAACATGAAAGTAGCAATATGTTGACTGTTTCCTACATAATGATTCAATGCCATGACTCTGTCAGGTTTAAATTTTATTACTCTTGTCTCTATTCTACAGAGGATATGGAATTAACAAGCTGAAGACTGGAGCTAGAGAGCTTTGTGTACTTTGTGTACTATCCAGATAAATCTGTGTTTTACTAGAGTTTCCTGTGGTACGTTCCAACAGTAAACATATAGTGTTTGAGAAAATGCAATGAAAACATGATGGGTATCCATTATGGAGAAAAAGAAATTTGGGGGGTCTGTATTGTCATACAGAAATATCAATTTGCACATTTCAAGATTGGCAACCAAATGGAGTGCATCTTGCCTTAGGAAATCATATTTTTCAAGATTTACTATATCAACAAAATGTGCACATGCCACTCATACAATTCAGAGATGTGTACGTACAAGGAAGATGTACAGTTGAAAAACATACATACATTCCATAAGTCAATGAAGAAATGCATACAAAATATCTGTTAAAAGAACACAGTGTGTATATATTTGGTGTGTGTGTGTGTGTGTGTGAATATTAACATACATTTCCATTCTGTTTCTATGTTGGGGAAACACACAGAGAAATAAAACAAAATAAGAATCTTGATGAGATTTGGGGAGGCAGAGTGACATATCATAACATTCCTGCCCTTGATTGCTTTCCCTTGATGCCCAAAGATTCCATACTCATATCTGATCTTTCCATTTTGCCTGCTATCACACACCATTGAGGTTTCTATAGAAAGCATGATTGAGCCAGCAATGTACTTTCACGCTGTTTTAAACCAAAGTCACTTACACACAAGTTCTGAAGTACAGTAATACCTCAGATAATGCTAAAACTTGGTTCCACAACTCTTACCATTATCCGATTTTTAGAGTTATCTGATGCATGCATTGGATAAAGTTTTTAAAAAGCCCGGTTCTCTTTCCAAAGAGGAGAGGGAACCGGGGATCGATCCACCTGCAAATGCAGCCTGCAAAGGCACTCCGCTTGGCGGCTGCCTTTTGAGGAAGGCAAGGAGAGTGGCCTGCCTTGCCTTCCCCAAAAGGCAGCTGCCGAACTGAGCGCCCATATGCCAGCTGCCTTTTGGAGAAGGCAAGGTGGCTGGCCCGTCTTGCCTTCCCCGAAAGGCAGCCACACTCACCCGCCTGCCCTCCAGGAAGGGAAGTGGCCAGGCGTTTGGCCGGTTCCCTTCCCAGAGTGCTGGTGGGTGTCTCTGCACTCACCCTCTGGCACTTCGGAAAGGGAAGTGGCCAGGCACTTGGACAGTTCCCTTCTCAGAGGACCAGCAAGTGTCCCTGGGAAAAACCCAATGCACCGAATAATGCTAAAATAACATAATTTGGTGCAATTTTCCCCCAAAAAATTCTCATCGTTATCAAAATTTAGCATTATCCAATGCATTCGTTATCCAAGGTATTACTGTAAGTCCATCTATATTTAGCAGGACTTACTCTCAAATAAATGAGTATATGTCCACAGTCAATCACAATACAATCCTAGGAATAATATACAATAAGAGAATCCATTCTACAATTCAAAAACCATCTGTTAATTGTGAACTTATTTCTTGGAATTCGTCAACAAACAGTGAATTGCAAACTACTTATTCTTAGGATTTTGTCTTTCACTTCGTTATGACCTGGACTGTATCATGGATTCGCTTATTGTATATTATTCCTAGGATTTTGTCCTCCACTTTGTTATGACCAAGACTATACCAATGCTATTTTCCTAGAACCTTAATGTAGTACTATTTACTTATATATTGCTTGGACTTTTGGGGTGTGGACCATTGTACATGTCAGTTTTCAGTGTGGGCTTATTTTGTCTATTTACAAGATCTATGATTATTGTCTTACTATCATGACAGGTGTTTGTAGTAGTTGAAACTTCCACATTTTGGTTAATGGTTTTGAAAGAAGTTGCTCTGTCCCACCCACTAGCTCTCGCATATTGATAAATCCACTTTTAATTATTAAATTGCACTTTTATCTTATTGTACTTGGCCCATCTTTCTGGGATTTTTTTCCCCCTTCAGGTGGTTCTCTTCCTCTTTCGCATTGCTCCCCCACACTGCCATCTCTCACTTTGGTCTGTTCCAGCTCCTGCCAACCTAGCAGTTCAAAAGCAAGAAATTGCAAGTAGATAAATAGGGACAGTTTTGGTGGGAAGGTAAACAGAATTCCATGCACTCCGGTGTCTAGTCATGCCTACCACATGACCGTGAAAACGTCTGCAGAAGCAGACAATGCTGGGTCTTCAGCTTTGAAACAAAGATGAGCACTGAACCCTAGAGTCAGATACGACTGGCTTTTGACTGGCTTTACTAATTTTCTGGTAAAAACTAAGATATTTAAAGCAAACACATAATAAACCTTACAATTTAATCTTAGTGTCTAGTATCTTTTCTATAGGTCCTGGAATGGTGATTTAATATATAAAAGGGGATCAGAAATCTGGTTAGGCAGATCATCCTGACTCTAAATAGAAAGATGTCACTAAGGTGGAAGGCTTTTTTCAGCTGCTATTCTGGTCAATGCCTGGGATGGATATATTCTATACAGTACAGTACTAGCATAGGTTGCCTGGCAATGCTGAGCTGTTATAAACTGTGATCAGCTTTTTTTTGTTTTTTTTTTTGTGGATTAAAAAAAGAACAAAGGATGATATAATTGTTTCAAATTGTTTTATTTATCCAAATAATGTTTTAGTTCGTGGGGGGTTTTTTTGTTAATAGTTGTACCGTAGGTAATATTTTAAAAAATGTGAAAGTACATTTTTTTTGCATTCAATGTTTTTAAAATGTATTTAGATGTTTTGGGTTTTTATTTGAGTTAAAACTCAACACAGGATGTTATAAATCTTTTTATTTTATTTTTTTGACATATGTTTGTGATTTGTGTAAACTTTTGATTTATTGTTATGTTTTTGACTTGTTTTTACTCTTGTGGCCTCCAGGTGTGGCTGTGGTGTCTTTTTGAGTTGTTTTTACTATTCTGCCCTGCAGGTGGGGCTGCTAGTGTGTTTGTTTTAGTTTCACTGTTTTTTCTCTCCTGGCCTCTGGGTGTGGCTTCTTCTGGTAAGTAGTCTCTTTGTTTCTTCATTTCTGTTCTGGTCGTCGTGGAGGGAGGACATGCTGGTGAGTTGTCTGGTTTTCTTTCTTCTGGTGTTTTTCTTTGTTTTGTTTTTGTGGTGGTGGGCTGGGAAGTGTTTCTGTTTGTTCTTTTTTGTTTTGGTTAAGTTTTAGGTTTGTTTAATTGGTTTGGTTATTTCTGATTTTGTTTAATTTTTCTTATTTTGTTGTTGTCTATTTGTGTAATTAATTGTTGTTTGTTTGTGTAATTTGTGGGTTTTTTCATGTTGTAGTTAGATGTTTTGTATGTGGTTTTGTGTTATTGTGGATGTTTTTGTTTGTGTATTTTGAGGTTTATTTTTTATTATTTTTTATTATTGATTTATTATTGATTTATTGTTTTTATTAATTTTGGTGTTTGTTTTTGGTGTTTACTTTTGTAGAACAGGCTGCCTGTCAGTTCCTCTTTTCCCCATTGCTGCTTTGAATTTTGGTTTAGATGCAGCAATGGGGGAAAGGAGGAGGAGGAGGCAGTCAGCCCATTCTTCCCCCGGCTGGTAAGGTTCGTTAGGTAGGTCGGGGGAGAAGGAGGAGGCAGATAAGAGCTTTCTCTGCCTAACGATGGTTCTCTCCTCTCTGTCTCCTTTTTCTCCTGGCTTACCTAACCGGAGATGGGCAGGCAGCGATCCGTAAGGGGTGGGGCTCTTCCTTGCGGATTGCTGGCTTCTGTTTTTGTATTTGAAAGTACAAAGGCATCAGCCAGTCATCCGCCAGAGAGGGTGTTTCCCCTGATGAACTGCTGCCTGTTTTTGGGTTTTTGTTTTTTTCACCCCGGCTCAACTGTCCTTCAGGCCGACGGTGGTCTCGCCATGTCTTTGGCGGGGTAGCGTGGAGGAGAGGGAGTCCCTCTTCTCCCCATTGCTCTGGGAAAGAAGGCCGCCGGGTGTCTCACGGTGGAGTTTTGTGGCTTGTTTGTTTTGCGTGGATGTGAGGTGCTGTGTCCACCTGCTGGGGACTTGCGCTCCCATTGCATTTTGTATTTTTATTTTTCATGCACTAGCTTGCTCAGCATTCTGCACACTCACAGCGCGTAGGATGCTGGGGCTTGTAGTTTTTTGTTTGTGGTTTCCATTCGTGCGGTGGTTTTTTTTCTGCAGCTCGATTTTGATTGGCCGTGGCGCGTCTCACAACGTTCTTTTTGCTCACACCTCTCAGCCTGATTGGCTGTGGTGCAGCGTGGCACAAAGAACATTGGAAATTGAAGTTCTTTTTCTTCGTTTGCATTCATGGGTCTCTTGCCCCACTGGCGCATTTCTCAAACATTCAGTAACCTCCGTACCAGGTTCGGGCAAGTGCAGGAGGCTTGGTACGGAATAGGATGGACGGGTGCAGAAACGTATAGCAAGTTCCAATGGTTAACCCTTGGATTTATAAGAATAGATTTGTCTCAGAATTATACTGACTGGACAATAAGATATGAGTATCAGATGGACTAGTTTAGGGTCATTGTTTCCTGGGGTGTCTCTTAATTGATCTATCTTTAAGAATTATATTTTTTTATAAGTGTTTTCAAATGCTCCTTTATAAACTTTTAAAACTTTTTGCCTTTTTTAACTTTTATGCTTCTTTTAATAAAATATTAAAAATCATTCAACTATCCATGTTTCTGGTTCAGGAGATTTTAGTGCTAAAATCAGGTCTTGCCTTCACCAGCTAACAGGACTTTTTTATTTGCCTGGGTGCAGTGGCAGCAAGGTCGGCACATTGACTCCAAGTACCCAGCCTTGTGGATTTTTGGGTTCCATGGAAGCACTGCTTAGTCTATGTAGACTGGAATGGTGGGAACATCTGGTACTAGGTTAGTTCCATAGTCTTAGCCAAAACTGGCTCTCCCCTGGATTCTCCCACTTCAGGATCAGCAAGATAGTCTGTCTGAGGAGCTAGAAAGGGAGCCACCCCAAACCCAGCTAGCATCACACATCCTATATTCTCATATGTAACAAATAGGTAAAATGTGAAGATTTTGCTGTTACATCAAACAGGCATCTCAGGATTTGCACTGCTCTGTGTTTCCCTTCACTATAGCACCAATGCCAAGTCCCAAGTTCAATTAACCACACTGGGCAGATGATGATCATTGTGGTTGACAGATCAGAAAGCACTACAACCAGTGATGAGCAGAGGCAGGGGCAAAAGTGTTACACAGCTCTCTTCCTCTGCTAAGAAGGAAGGCAAGAGTGTGATGGTAAAAGAGAGTGGAACCTGAGGCTGAACTATACCTGATTAGACCTAATGGTTATACTATATCTATCATACAGGTAAAGGTAAAGTTTTCCCTTGCTCGAAAGCCAGTCGTATCCAACTCTAGGGTGCAGTGCTCATCTCTGTTTCTAAGCCAAAGAGCCAGCGCTGTCTGCTTCTGCAGACGTTTCCGTGGTCATGTGGCAGGCATGACTAGACACCGGAGCACACGGAACGCTGTTACCTTCCCACCAAAGGGAACCTAAAGTGGGGGCCAATCAAATCAGGATGAATTTCCTTTCCCTCCCCTTCCAACGAGGAAACGAAGGGAAAGGGAACACATCCTGACCTGATTAGCCCCCTTTTAGGTTTAGGCGTGTGTGGATCCAGGAGGCGTTGGCGTTGCCCTACAAGGTATCTATCTATCATACAAGGTATATATAAAAATGAAAAAGACAAAAAACACAAGGCATACCCAGAGGAAGACAGATAAAATCAAAGACATACTGCAACAACAACAAATAACATTGATTGGGGCAGCTAGTACAGAAATCTTGTATCTCCCTCAACACCTGGAGGGGTAAAAGAAGAAAATATTAATGCTATTCAGGGGCAGAGCCAGGTTGTTAACAATAATGTCCTACTGTTCAAGTGCCACATGCCATTTGAGGGTTACTTAGATTTCTGAATTATCTGACCCACCAGATTTCTTGGATTATCTACTAGATAACCTCAATTACAGTTTTATTTCCACTTACTTTCTTAGAAATGAAATCCTGCAGACAGTTTGGATTTTGTTTTAAAAACTAGTATGTTTTGACAGAGTGACACAAAGTTATACATTAATGTTAAAAACAAATGGGCAGTGATCATTAAGCATCTAGAAGAAACACTAGTTTAATTATTCAATTTAAGGATGTTTTCCACCTTCTTTTGTTTTTTCTTCTTCATACTACATTAGAAATAAAAGGTGACAAACATTTGAAACAAAAATTCAAGTAGCACATTCAATACCTGATTTGTTTGGAGGCTGGTTGATTTTGACAAAGAAAAGTTAGTGTTTGAATTGCGTGGTGAAATATTGATGGAGTCACTAGTACACTAAACAGCATTGGGACATGTAAGGATGAGACCTGGATTCTATCACATTGCTATGGTTCTTAGCAAAATCAAAGGTCTTGCCCTTAGCTTCAGAATAGCAGTAACAGCAATAGAGGTAGCAGCCCACTAGAATTCTGCACTCCCATTCCATTATCCCCATCCATATCATGTAAGAGGACTTGACATGTGCTTCTGAAGAAAAAGTGGTAGTGTTACCAATTATGCTATTTTTTTAACTTGCTGATCTTTTCTAGACACAGAAGACTGATGTAAATATGCAGCTGTCAGGCAGAAGCAATTTATCTAATAATAAGACAAAACTAAAGCTGATTTGCTCTTCCTGTTTTGCCAGGGATCAGATCGTGCTAACCTGCAGTAGTGCTTAATAGCCTCTTATTGGTGGTAGGTCTCTCTGGGTAGCACTCATTTGAGCCTGTCTCACAAACTTGTGTTTAAAATTCCACTGCTACTTCCTCACAATCCAGTACAACAGCTGTGCAAAAGCAGAAAGGTGTTCCACTGCCTGTGGCATCTGCCAAATGTGGGCTTTATCCCTTAAACATCAGCAACACGTATCACAACAGCAGAGGTAACGAATCGATTGAAGGAGAGACACCCCCCCCCTTCTTCCATTCATGCTTCTTCCAAAGTCGCTTGCAAATTGCGGCTTTGTAGTTTCTCTGCGATGGAGCAGTAGGACCCAGGGGCCTGCCACAGCTACCAATAGAAGCTCATACTCGGATCTATTTGTATGCAATGCTTTCTGCTCTGCGCATTAATGGTAATACAGATAACGGGTATGAAAGAATTCTCTTCTGAAGAAGGATTTGATTTTCTGAGGTCCTGATGTTGGGAAGAAATCCAGTTTCATCCCTCTCTTAGAGTGAAAAGTCTTTTGAACAGCTTTGTCTGCTTGAACTCAAGAGAAGGTCCCTTTTTTCTGTGTGTGCCAAGGAAGAAAGTTGCAAAGACTGCCTGGATCATGGAGCTGCTAGTTTTCTGACATCCTCCTTATCTGAGAGGGTAAGTGGAGCGATTTTTTTTTATTAAAAAAAACACAATCTCTAGATTATTTCATGCCTACAAGTGTCAGGTTTTTAAAAAAAACACAACAAATTGGAGGTGGGAAGAGAAGACAAGGTTGGATTAGTTGCAGATACCTTGGGTTTGAAACAAACCGGTGAGGGTTGGTGTCTCTCTGACTATCTGTCTATTTTTAGTAAATGGAAGTGTGCCCAGAAGATGGATTCCTGGTACAAATCCAACAAGTTTCTTTGCAGGTCCTCTGAACGCCTATTGTCTGGCAATTAAGCACAGTTGTGTGTGGGATGAGGGTGGGCTGCGACCGATGTTGAGGAGGAAGTTGAAGAAGCATCCCAGCCGTGGGTTCAAAGCCTCTCCCTTTTTAAGGTGCACATTTCACGCCGCATGGCATGGCACAGCATGGCACACGAAGGGAGGGGCTGTCCATCTCCTGAGTAGGGTTTGGGAAGGCAACTTTGTAGTTGGGAGGGGGGTTGTTTCTGCGCCTCCCCCCCTCCCCAATGCAAAACCAGGACTGGAAGGGCTTTTTCCACTTCTGAGACGAACACTGGTAGAGTCTCATCATCATCTGAAAATCGGGTCGTGATTTATTTATTTATTTTTGGTTCATCTGCCTCCCCCCCCCCCTTTTCGGTGAGTGTGTGGAAGACAGGGTTCAAGGCGATTCCCCCCAGGAAAAGTCTCCTTCGCAGACACCCCCCCCCCCCAGCTTTGGGTGTAGCCTGCAGACGAAACCTATTAACCCTTTCCTTACATTCCCTCTAAAAGAAGGTTTCTCATCATCCCTTTCTGGTCCCGGCACCCAACCTTGCTCTCCTTCCCCACCTTTTTCTCACACACGCGCAAACACGCAAGGCTTGTGAGTGCAACTCCTTTGGAAGCGGAGAGAAGCCTCTTGCAGGTGGAGGAACCCTGCCGGGTCTGCATTATTGATGAAAGGCTCCCTGTTGTTGCTGCTATCGGGAACAACGTCTCTCTCCCGCCCCCGCCCCCCCGCCCCACCACCCACTACCTCCTCTCCACAGGCGTTGGAATGGAATCGCTCCCTGAGGGGAGGCGCGAGGTTCCCTGCCGCCCCAACACAATGGGAAAGAGAGCCCCCTTACGGGCTGCCTCTTGGCTGTGAGGCGGAATGGCGCGGCGGGTAGGTGGGGGGTGAGTGGGGGAGACATGGGAGAGGAAGCCTGGCGCGCTAGAGAGTGACTGGCCGGCCTCGCCGCTAGCCTCGCCGCAGCTGCTGGTCCTGCAGCAAAAGCTGCCGCAACCGTCCGCTGCTATGCCTCGTCAACACCCACCCCCTTCCTTCCTCCCTTCCACCCCGCCCGTATTGACCACCACTCTCTGTCGTCCTACGGAGGGTGGGGGAGCAAGCGTGGAAGAAGGAGGGAACGGTGTGGCGGGGCTCCCGAAAGGCCAAGGAATGTGCCTGGCTGGCCCCTCAGAAGGGCCCTGAGGGCTGCCTTGCCCCTTCCCGCCGCCTCCTTCATCCTCGTGAAGGGGGGAGAGAAAAAATGGTAAATACGCTGAGGCGTTTTTGGCTTCTCAGCGCCGCTCCCGCGCTTTCGCCTCTCTGCGGGGGGCTGTTCACACTTGCTGAGGGGCAGCAGCAGCCCGAACTGGCGGGCTTACTTGCGTGTAAACCTACGTGGGCGCCTAATGTAGGTTCATTAAAAGCAAACGAGCAAACCAGAAATAATAATAATAATAATAATAATAATAATAATAATAATAATAATAATAATAATAATAATAATAATGATGATGATGATGATGATGATGATGATGATGATGATGATATTGATGATGATATTGATGATGATGATGATGATAATAATAATAATAATAATAATAATAATAATAATAATAAACACGTCTCTTCAGGCAAGACAGGAGGTGTTACACCCAAAACAGGCAGAGGTCCTGTGGTGTGCGAGAGGTCTAACAAAACCCACACACCAGAATGGTCGATGTGGAATGTGAGGGATTCAGAGGTGGAGTGACCTTGCGCCTGAGCATGGAGCATTGCTTCACATGAAGGGTGTGAGGCAGAGAGTAGGAGCATATAGTATGTGTGGGAAATGGAAAGTAGGCTTGGCTTGGCTTTGGAGTTTGTGGGCATGCATGCACAGTCATGCGTGGGCAACAGTGTTAAGTGCCAGACATTTTGCTGTTTCTGGGCAGCAAACTTTTCTTTCACATGAAACAAATCAAGGTGAATAGTGTCGTTTTGGCACATATTGGCAACTGAAGTAGGCACTCCCTATTTCAGGGGTGCTCAAACTTTTCAGGCTGTGGGCCGGTCACATGATTCAGGGGGCCAGTCACTATGCCCCGGGGACTGGATCCGGCTCCCACTTCCAATCCATCTGGCCTGTGAAGCTCTTGTCATTCCCAGAAGCGGAAGTAAATTGTGCCCGTATGGGCGTGTTTTAGTTCCACTTCTGGGAGTGACAAGGGCTTCATGGGCCAGATGAATTGGCATCCAGGGGCCAGATCTGGCCACCAGGCCATAGTTTGTGTACCCCTGCCCTATTTGGTTGGGGGGGGGGGATTAGGCAAAAGCCATATCTTATCTAATAGTCGGTTAATGAACTATCCATTGGCTGCTCATGCATGATATCTCAAGTCTGCTGCACCTGCCTTATATTGCTTTGCTGGTAGGGCCAGCTCAAAGAGTCCTGCAGGACAGTCATGCTGATTACCCCATCCCATGCACTGTAGGCCCTTCATGGTTGACACTGTGTTCTAGATAATACAGCTCAAAAATGACACAGCCTGCAGTCACACCCCAGCAGCTCTCAGTGCAGAGGCCAGACTGTGAGTTGCAGGTGAAGTCCCCCTTGCACACACATCTCCAGCAAATTGTTGTTTTGGGGAGGTGGGGGGAAAGCATTGTCTTATATGTGTGAAGAAAACAAATGAGGTATGTTCAATTATCCAATTCTATTGCCATATGCATATGGAGTACTTTTTTATGAGATGCACTCTAGTACTGTGGGATTTGTGTGTGCTCTGACACGCCATTTCACAAAATCCCATGAGAGGAAAGCAATAACATGCAGAAAATATTGCCATTTCCATTGTGCCACAGGCTTGTTTCACTTTATTCACTTTCTAAGAGGATAGAATTCTATATCCAAAGCCTCAGGTTGCCTTTGTGAGAAAGATTAGGCAACAACCTGAGATGCTGTTGGAGCTTTTGTGGGGTTTTTTTTTTTACAGCACTGAAATGTCTTCCCAGGTTTTTAGTTTAAGTAGAAAGCAATAAAGAAAACAATGTTACTTTGCCATTACGTGCTACATTTTAGTAACAGTATCCACACAGACATACAAATAGGATGGGAAAGGCAGTTTCAGAATTGTAGTTGAGACTAAATTTGTAGCTCAATCATACATATGGTTTCTGAAATTTAATCATACCTGTCAAGTATCCTGTTTTGGCTGGGATTTCCCATAATTCACCGCTCCATCACTCTCCTTCCCGCCATCATCCTGTATTTGAATATCCAGGAAAGCGGTTACTGCGCATGTGTGCCACTGCCTCTGACGGGCATGCATGCGCAGTAACCCCTTTCCTGGCTGAAGGGGTTTCTGCACATGTGTGCAGGGGTTTCTGGGCATGCATACAGGGGTTACTGTGCATGCACATCACTGCCTCGGACATCAGAGGCAGCGGCATGCATGTGCCAACGCCAGCGCCCGGACACCGGCAACTTGACAGGTATGAATTTAATTGCTGCTGAATTCAGTGGGAGTTACTCTGAAGTAAAGCCTCCAGCCTGTTGATGAACAGAATTATATCTCTTCTTTTCACAATATCAGAAGCAGAATAGCTACCTGAAAGATGATAAGCCAGTGTGCATTTTATAGCTGTCTATGGATGTAACTAATAGGGAATGCTAATTGGCTCACATTCCCTGACTGTGAAATAGCATTCAGTTCTCTTGGACATAAGTGGCCATGCAGGCAGAGAAGAAAAATATGCTTCTAATTGTAGTTTTACTTGAAGCACCTGTAGGTGGCACAGTTAAAAGGAACTGCCTTATGAAGGCTTTTATGTAAGTATTAAAGTCTACTGGCAGTTTGACAGATGGCTAGAAAAGCTTTAACTTTCCCTAGAAAAACATGGGCTCTTAAAGTCTTACATGTTTTTTTAATACTGTCACAAAGCTGCAAGAAATGATGCAGTTCTAACCACTTTCCACAATGATTACATTATCTCCTTATGGGATGGAGAATTATGGCCTGTCTGGTATGCAAAAGAAATCATTCTCTTTCCTCCTTCTTTTGAAAAGGACCTCTTCAGAAGGACAAGGAGAGCAGCAGATGTGTTTTCTATATGGGGACATTGGGGAAGGAGTGAACCCAGCTGTATGTTCATCTGATGCTTTTAGGCACTGTCTGGGTCCTGGAATGGCCTGTCAGCTGGCTTTTCAAAGAGACAGCCAAACCTATTCACTCTTCTTTTCTTTCTCTGCATGAAGGAAGAACTGTAGGAGTGGAGATGCCTTGGATAAAGGAATTCAAGATGATGTAATAAGTGGGTTCACATTAAGTACCTTCTCTATTAAAGGAAGGGGATTACATCTGTCATGATTAGAGTTGCTACTCTGCTTAATAATAATTGCACACCAATTCCAATTTCTGATGGCCTTTACAAGGGTTTTCTAGATAAAGAGTACTCAGAAAGGGTATATAATTTCCTACTTCTGGGGATAATTTGAGACTGTGCAGTTTGCCTATGCTGGGTCTTCTCCCAGAAGCCATAATGGGGAATCGGATTCTCAACCTCTGGCTTCGCAGGCAGATACTGTACCTAATTTACTGGATTGCCAGAAAGAGAAACAAGTAGTTCCCAGAGCAAATCAAGCATGAACTATTTTTTGAGGCAAATATGATAAATGAAGGCTGTCCTACTTTGGGCACATTCTTAGAAGGGAAGATTCTCTGGAAGAGACAATCCTGGGAAAAATGCAAGGCAGCAATAAAATTAATTGCTTATCTAGGGGAAAACAGGCTATAGTTTACAGGAACTGATCATGGTTGTTGAGGGCAAGAAATTTTGAGGATCTCTCATTTACAGGGTTGCTGTAAGTTGGCTCAAGTGGCTAAGATGCTGACTGGGAGGCAGAAGGTCAGCAGTTCGATTCCCAAGTACTGCAGGATGGAATGAGCTCCCGTCTCTGTCCCAGCTTCTGCCAACCTAGCAGTTTAAAAGCAAGACATTGCAATTAGATAAATAGGGACCACTTTGGTGGGAAGGTAACAGCATTCCGTGTGCTCCGGTGTCTAGTCATGCCTGCCACATGACCACAGAAATGTCTACAGAAGCAGACAGCTCTGGCTCTTCAGCTTTGAAACAGAGATGAGCCTACAGCCATACCACCCTGAACACGCCTGATCTCGTTTGAAACAGAGATGAGCACTGAACCCTAGAGTCGGATACGACTGGCTTTCAAGCAAGGGAAACCTTTACCTGTAAGTTGGAGACAACTTGACAGCTTGTAACAACAACTAACTAATTTTGTTACTCTTTTAAAGCATATGGTAGTAGTTTTTCCCTTGTAAAAGAATGGCTTCCCTTACTGATTTAGCATTATCCAAATTACTGTTGAAGAAATAATAGTAGATTAACCTGTCCTACTCAATGCTGCTTTCTCAAGGCAACAAAAGTTTTAATTTTGCTGATGATCTTATAGTTGATTCTTTGTCAGACAGCTTTCAGATTACAAAACATCTCTTAATTAGATACCTCAGAAAAATTTGGTGCACCTTATGATGGAAACAATTTTAACCCAGACCTGATGAGACTCAAATATGTGCCTTTGATCTGAGAAATAAGCAGACATTTTGGCAACTTCATGCTGTCTGAAAAGCCAGCCAACTAGATAATCACTGCCCCCACCCCCAATATGTAGCTGATATTTTTTTATTGTATACTGCACTATCTCTCTACAAAAACACAGTACATAAAATCTTTGTAAGAAACAATATTTTTCAAAAGCTGTTAAGAAGCATCTGGGACACACTACCACATTCACTAAGAACTACAACCCTGGACTATGCTACTCTGCAAGCAAAAACACCAGCCAGGGGTGGGATAGCTTAACCCATGCAAAACATTAGATGGAGCACAATAATCCTGCCCATCCTCTGTATGATTATCTTTCAAGTATTTGAAAAGTGCTATCATATCTCCCCTTAGTTTTTTCCCAAGGCAAAACATGCTGTTTCTTCACTCTTTTCTCATAAGGCTTTGTTTCCAGTCTCCTGATTATCCTTGTTGCCCTGCTCTGAACATATACCAGTTTGGAGCCATCCTCCTTAAAGTATGATATTCAGAACTGGACACAGTACTCAAGATGAGGCCTAATCTTCTGCAAAAAAAGGTAGAACTAGTATACTTCATGGGTTTTGGAGACTATACCTTTGTTAATGGAGCCTAAAATAGCACTGGCCATTTTTGCATCTGCATTGCACTATTGGCTCATATTAACAATTACAACATCCCTGCATTCAGAATTACATCTTGTAATTCTGCAACTGGTTCTTTTCCCTTGATGCAGAACTTCACTCTTATCCTTGTTAAAATTAATTCTGTTCTTCCCACCCCATTGTTTGAGTCTGAGGTTAACTTCCTTATCAGAATATGGGACACTTTGTCATAAACTTTGTAAAGATGCATTGTGTCTACAGTATTCCCACCATCTACCTGGGAGGTTACCCAATCTAGCAGTGAGATAAAATTAGTCTGGTAGGATATGTTCTTGACAAACCCATGTTGGATTCTAGTTATTCCTGCATTTTAAAATGGTACTTGTAGAGAGATTGTTTTATAATCTGGTCCAGAAGGTTCTCTGGGAAGGTTCTCCCAGGTACCTCCTTTTTGAAGACACGAATAACACTAGCACTTCTCTAGTCATCTGACACTTCATCATCCTGCATGATTTTAAGAAAATAATAGACATTGGTTCTGAGGGTTCTTCAGTCAGCTCCTTAAGCACTTTTGGATGTGGCCCTGAAGATTTGAAGTCATTCAAGGTTATAAGGTATTCTTTGACTTTTTTTAAAAAACTAAAGCTGCAACCCTGTTCACTCCACTTGTACTTCATATTTTCCTGGAGGGTTAAAAATTGGGAAAAGACCAAGATAAGGCAGGAACTGAGTATTCCCTTTTGTCATATGTCATCATTTTCTCATCACAATTGAGTATCTGGGAGACTATTTCTTTGCTTTGTTTTTTGCTACCCATGTACCTGGTTACCTGGCTCATTTTCAGCTTTTTCCTTCCCTGCACTACTTTGCTACTTGTCTGTACTCTTCCTTTGTGGCATGGTCTTCCTTCCACTTCCTTATGTGCCTTTATAAAATTTTTAGATCCTCTCTCAGCTTTTTCTGATGCAAAATGGCTATTTCCCCCATCTACCTTTTTTCTTCTTGTAATTGTTTATATGTATGCCTTTAGAATTTTCATTTTAAGATACTCCAACACATTTTGACTCCTTTTCCTATTAGGATTTTCTGTCATGGATCCTTAACAAGTACTTTTGTTTTATTGACTACACCAAGGCTTTTGACTGTGTGGACCACAACAAAATGTGGCAAGTAATTAAAGAGATGGGAATACCAGAACACCTTATATGCCTCATGAGAAATCTGTACACGAACCAAGAAGCAACAGTTAAGACAGAACACAGAATGACAGAGTGGTTTGGAATAAGAAAAGGAGTAAGACAAGGCTGCATTTTATCACCCTGCTTATTCAATCTATACACAGAGCATATAATGTGCAATGCAGGAATGGTGGAATCACAATATGGGATTAAAATGGCTGGGGAGAACATCAACAACCTGAGATATGCAGACGATACCACCCTAATGGCAGAAAGTGAGGAAGACCTAAATAACCTCTTGATTGGATTGAAGGAGGAGAGTGAAAAAGCTGGCTTGAGACTTAATATCAAGAAAACGAAGATAATGGCAACAGGTCCAATCAGTCCCTGGAAAATAGATGGGGAAGAAGTAGAAGCAGTGACAGAGTTTACTTTTCTTGGATCTAAGATCACTGCAGATGGCGACTGTAAGCAAGAAATAAAAAGACGACAAATTATGGGGAGACAAGCTATGAGAAACCTGGGGAATATAGTGAAAAGCAGAGACATCACCTTGAAAACAAAAATTCACATAGTCAAAGCAATGGTATTCCCGGTAGCAATGTGTGAGAGCTGGACCATTAGGAAGGTTGAGCGCAGAAGAATAGATGCCTTTGAAATGTGATGTTGGAGGAGAGTCCTGAGAGTCCCCTAGACAGCAAAGAGAACAAATAGGTCAATATTGGAAGAAATCAACCCTGATTATTCATTGGAGGGACAAATAGTGAAGATGAAGCTAAAGTACTTTGGACATCAAATGAGAAGGGAGTACGCACTTGAGAAGGCCTTGATGCTGGGAAAGGTGGAGGGCAAGAGAAGAAGATGAGAAGAAGATGAGATGGCTAGATGGTATTGTGGACACAATGGGCACAGAGCTGGGCAGGCTGAGGAGGATGGTGGAGGACAGAGGTGCCTGGAGGAAAATGGTCCATGGGGTCGCAAAGGGTCAGAATCGACTGTGCGACTGAACAACAACAAGTTAAAATTGGCTTTCCTAAAATCCAGCCTACACATGCTGCTATACTCTACTTTAAAATCAAGTAGAACATGGTCACTGTCACCTAGAGTTCCTCTTGCTGCCACTTATTCCACCATGTCATCTCTATTAGTTACAATAAAGTTAAGCATAGCTAATTCTCTAATTTCTTTCTCTACTTTTTATAGGAAACAAATAATCAGCCACAGTAGTCAGGAATTTCTTGGAATGGCCTTATATGGCAGAATTTGCCCTCCAACAGATATCAGGATAATTGAAGTCTCTCATTACTACTATATTATGTCTCACTGAAATTTTTGCAATTTGTTTTTCAAAGGTTTCATTTGCATCTTTTCCATGATCAGGTAATCATTAGTAGACTCCAACTATCACATTCCTTTTGGGTGGTTTT
Organism: Bradypodion ventrale; assembly: GCA_035047345.1. Classification (NCBI taxonomy): domain Eukaryota; kingdom Metazoa; phylum Chordata; class Lepidosauria; order Squamata; family Chamaeleonidae; genus Bradypodion; species Bradypodion ventrale. Next base: position 305,504,788 of record JAWDJE010000003.1, on the reverse strand, counting down.
TCTTCTTCTTTTCCCCCCAGTTAAACAAATCAAGGTGTGCTCAGTGAGACAACTAAACTTATCCAATTGCATTTCTGTGCATGGATATGTATTGTTCACTTATACTGAGATTACTTTTCCCTTTCTATTGTTTCTGTTCTTTTTAAAGAATTTATATTCTTCAATTGCTGTATTCTAGTCATGAGATTCATTTCACCAAGTTTCAGTTATCCCATCAAGTCATATTTACCTTTACCTTGTTTTTCATACTTCTGGAATTTGTGTACATATTGATACCAGAGATTGTGAGATTTTTGGTCTGCTTTCCTCCTGTATTTTTTTTAGGAATAGTATCAGGCCTCATTAGAGTTGCTTAGTCTGTTCCTCTTATTGTACATAAGAGGTATCTTTACCTCTGAGTTTGTATCTCCCTCTTCTTTAAAAGCAACACCTGCTGAAATTTCCCTTTTAAAGCAACTTCTTCCTATTTTTCTGGTATTTAGTAGAAAAGAAGGACCAAGACCCTATTACTGCCACTTTGCTTGTAATGTTAAAAAATAGATTGGAACAAAAAGGAATAGAAAAAGAAATAAGGGAGAAAATAAGAAGGGGGCTAATTATAAAAGATCAACAAAATTTCAGGACTGCAATTCACCTAAGACTACATTCTACAAATTAAAATCTTGTAATATACTCCCCAAATTGCCACTGTAATCCTTTTTACTCACCAGAAGATTAAAGAGATGTGTTCTTTTATCTCTCTATTTAAGATGTTCTCACAAGATATGATCTATTCTTCTTGCACTCCATACATATCCCATAAATATGCATAGTCCCAGGTGACCTTGGCACTCAAAGTGCATGATCAGTAAGCCCTCATCCATTCCTATACCTATAGACTTCAAATGGTCTTGCTCTTCAATAGCTGGATTTATTTACATGGGGGGAATAGAGTGTAACAAACTTGGTTCACTCCTGGTTCACTCCTGGAAACCCCAAGGAGGTAGGGCACTTGTCCCTGTGGTGACTCAGTCTGGTCTGGGTCCCAAGTGTGGCTGCTGAGTTCATTAATTTCTCTCAAGGAGGGTCTTCATGAAGAAGCAGAGTCAGGGATTCAGAGGAGGGAAGACCCATAGCTCCTTTGTCAATGCCCAAACATCAATAAAAGCAGCTGGATATCTCTCAATGCCATTTCCAGGGAATCCTAAGCAGGTGAAGGCATCTCCTTGGGAATACCCTGAAGGAAATGGTGAGCCACTGTGTGAGACAGAGTGCTGGACTGGATGGGCTGTGGCCTGTTCCGGCAAGGCTGTTCTTATGTTCTTATGTTCTTATGTTGTTGCTGTGGGAGATTCCACTGCTACTCCTTTTGCTTTTTCCACCTCCTGTGTACATTTAACTCTATCTTTGTTCACTAACTAATTAGAGCTTGTTTCTGGCTATCGTAGGCCACTACTACCTGCATCTTCTCTGCAAAAGGATAGAGGACACCTGACTAACAGTGGGCTGATTTATTTTCATAGAGATGGATTTACCATGTCATGTAATATACAGCTAATAACTTCATTATAATTTGCAGAATATGCTGATGTTTGTCAACTGTTAGTATAAATAGCATGTATGTTTTAAACTATATTATAGCTCAAGTTCAACTGAATGGCTCTTTTACTATTCTTCTAGAGAGTTCTTCTTGTCCTGCTTCCTGAAACTCTTTGGCTTCTTATCAAGTCATTCAACCTGGATTCTTGACATGAAAACCATATGTTCTACTGCTGAACTATGCAGCTCTGCTTAATTAAAAATTTAGATGAAAAACATCAGAAGGAAGGCTTGTTCCCTCAATTATACAAGAACATCTTATGCTTTTAAAATGCTTTTATTCATTTTCATCATTATTATTGGTCAATTCATTTAACTAAAATAGTTCCATAGGAAACATTCCTTTTGGCTGCTTTGTATCTCTCCTATAGATTAATATGCTGTAGAATGGCACACTTGCAATAAAACATCTGCTAATAGATAGTATTCTTCAACAGGTAGTAGCCACGTTTTGTGCTTCAATATGTCATGATAAAATAGTAGGCATTGCAAGGCAGCCTACATCAAGACAGTACACATTAAAAAGCTAATCAAGAAGGGGGGGGGGAAGAACTAGCCAATACCTACCGGTATTTTAAAATCAGCATGATACATTTTGTTGCACTGGTCTGACGTCTCCTAATACTTTTAATATTACTATGTTTAAAGAATGAACACACGTAATGTTACTTTGATACATTTGTGTCAGACTGTTATAGTTTCAATGAATTATTATTAATCTGTTCAAGAATTTTTCAAAGACATTGCAGAAAAGAAGCTGTGGCTCAGATGTTTAAAGTGCATTTAGACAACAGTGTGAATGAGTGCATTTGGCATTTAAGCTCTAGCTGGGGTGGAATTGTGGACAGTAAAACTTGTCTACTACAGAAAAGTAAAAACTTGGGTGGGGGAAGATATGAAGGTGTCACATTCACCCTATAGAGAACAACATTTATCACATCTGTAATCTTTAAATTATGTCCAATCATTTCCCAAAATATTTGTGTGTTTTTAAATGAGTGAGCTGTGACACAGTGCACCCGGAGTTCAGAAAGATATCAGGTGAGTTTGCTTCTGAGTGAAAACATGAATGGGGCTCGAGTATCACCTTTAAACAGTTTCATTCTGTGACCAGCTGAGACACAACCTCAAAAATTACATATGTTTCACTGAGACTTACCATATATACTCAAGTATAAGCCAACCCAAATATAAGCTGGTACCCAATTTTGACCTGGGAAAATAGATAACTGAGGGTGGAAAGTAGTTCCTGACCAGGATAGGAAGTGCAGATCTCCCATGCAGCTGGGTAAATAGAGCAGATGCCTCAAGTATAAGACGATTCTGTTTTTTTAACCTTATACTTGAGTATATATGGTACTTTACAGCAGGAATTGTACAAGAATACTCTCATATGACTTACAAAAGCTTTCCTTACAGGAGAAAATTTTGTCCTTTAGTTAAGGCACAGACAAACACAGAAAACCCTCCTGCCATTATAATCCTCTAAATTCTATTACTTATACAAATAACATTTCTTCAAGTAATGACTTGACATTTGAAATTAATTAGCTACTTGTAGAGATCCATAAACAGGCAAAATTTCAAAATAACCCAATAACAACTGTCAAAGATATAGCAACTGCATCTGTTTCAGATCCATGAGGTAGAGACTCTAGATTCAAGGATCTACAAAATGCATTTATCAGACTACAAACCCATCTAATAACTGGGCAAGATGGAAAGCCCCCTTCCCCAGCATGGCTGGTCAGAGGGAAGGAGCAACACCTGGCCCCACAACAGAGAGGACTTTGAAAACTGCGTCCCTACCGCGGATGCCCCAAGCCCCCTTCTCCAGCCTGGCTGGTCAGAGAGAAGGAGCAACACCTGGCCCCGTGACATATAGGACTTTGACAACTGCGTCCACACCACGGATGCTCCAAGCCCCCTTACCCAGCCTGGCTGGTCAGAGGGAAGGAGCAACACATGGCCCTGCGACAGAGAGGACTTTGACAACTGCTTCCCCGCCATGGACACCCAAGCCCCCTTCCCCAGCCTGGCTGGTCAGAGGGAAGGAGCAACACGTGGCCCCATGACGGAGAGGACTTTGACAATTGCATCCCTGCCACGGATGCCCCAAGCCCCCTTCCCCAGCCTGGCTGGTCAGAGGGAAGGAGCAAAACCTGGCCCCGCAATGGAGAGGACTTTAAAAGCTGCATCCCCGCCACCTGGGCTCCATAAGGACATTGAGCCCTGGGTTCCGCAAGTGCGTTGAGCCCTGGGCTCCACAATGATGTGGGGACGTGAAGGCAGAGGACAGTTTATTACTTGTTGTTTGATATTTTTGTTGATGTTATATTATTGTGCTGATGTATGATGTATAATGTTGACATATTGTGATTGTACTGATTGTATTGCATTGTGATGCTTATTTTTGAATTTTTGTATTGCTGTATTTTGTGATTAACCTTGTAACTACATTTTTTATTGTACTGTATTGTGTATTTTGTACTTGGATATTATATGATTATGCATATTATGTATTGCACTGTATTTTTATTATGTTTGCACTGTATATTATGTATTATTTATTGTTGGAAGCCGCTCTGAGTGGTGCATGCACTAGAAGAGAGGTGTATAAATAAACAATTCAATTCAATTCAAAACCAAGAAGCAAATTGCTACAAGACAGATCCAGAAGAGAAAACAACCAAACACTACTAGTTGTCACTTTCAGCCTCCAGCTGATGCTTCTTGCATGCATAATACATCCTTGACAAGAATACTCCCAGCCCTTCACAGCAGACCTATACTTGCTTAAAGACAACCCCCAAATTTCAAGCAACTATTGACACACAACAGACTACACAACAGTGCAGCAGTTAGGTCATAAAACCTGCTACAAATCCAGACACCAGCTATGCCCCACATTTATTCTGGCAACACAATTATGGGACCTAGCATTGCCAAATGCAACATCAAGGACACTTGTTCTTCTGCCAATGTGATCTATGCCATCTCTTGACAACAATGCAAGCGCGGCGCCAAAATGGCCACCGCGCTCTTTGCGGGCACCCCCCCACCGGACTTGGACATCCGGGTAGTTAGGGGGCGTGGCCAGCCCTCTTTAAAAGGGGTGGCCACGAGGCAGCCGAGCTGCCATTTTGCGAAAGCGACGGAGCGGAGAAGTTTTTACTCCGTCGCTCTCAGCTTTTGCAGGGAAGCCCCTTCGGCGGCATGCAGCTTTGCTCTTCGCCTCTTCTTAGGCTTTCCCAGCGACGACATGCCTTCAAGGAAGAAGGCTATGGCAAACTCGGTTCGCCCATCCAGGAGGCGCCAGCCGGGTCGGAGGACCACGGCTGCGCCCACCCAACAGGCCCCCATTGCGGAGGCTCCCACCGGGACCGGTGGGATGGGGCAAATTAGCCCGTGGCCCGAGGCTTTACAGCCCCCGACCGGCTCTGCGGGGGCTGTGGCCACCGGCCAGCAATTGCCAGCCATGGGCTTGGGGCAGGGGGGTGGGCATGGCGCCGCTGGGCCATTGGCCCCTGGCCCGCATTCCCCGGCCATAGGTTTTAACCAGGGAGGAGGGCTGGGCACAATTTCCTGGCAGGGCATGCCCCAGGCCCCTCGGGGGCCAGAGTTTTGGGCATGGCCCTACCCGGGTACGAGTACTCCGGCACCTGGCCCGGGTCCTGCGCCCAGCGGGCCATCCGGCCCGCTTGGCCCACTTTATGCGGGGGGCTCTGTGGCGGTGGATGCCCTATTGGCACGCGTAGCGGCCTTGGAGGCATCCCTGGGGATATCCAACCCATCCGGGGCACCCTTTGGCCGACAGGTCGCTACGGGGGCAGACAGTCTTCAGCAGGCAGCTGGCCGGTTTGAGCTGCTTGAGGCGCGCAGGGCGGCCCCCGCCGCAGCCTCGTAGCTCCCCACGCAGCAGGCACCACCGGCGGGTGGTGGTCAGATGGGTCTTCAGAGCTCGGTTGCGGTCGCGAGCTCCGACGCTCACCGTGGGCCGGAACCCCCAGTGGGGGCGGCCCGCGGGGGTGCAACCTGTGAGTATCCGGTTCAAGTTAATGCTCCCACACCAACATTCACCACGGGTGAGGGTCTCCAGTGGCCATGGCCACGTCAAGTCGGAGCGAGGGGACAGCAGCCCCCAACTTACCCAGGTGCAGCCTTGCCACTTACAGGCCCCACTGCGGGTGGGGGGCCTTATGCCGCAGGGCAGGCAACGGGGGTCACGGGGGTGGTTCAGCTCCCTTTCTTGATGTCCCGCACTGCTAACATACCGGTGTCGGCATTCCCGACAGCTGGGTATTCTTTGCCCCTTGGGGATCATTTAGCCCAGGCCACGAGGGAGAAGATTTGGCGGGGAGAATATGTAGACATTTTCTCCCTATTGAACAGGGAACCCACCAAAGAGGAGAGGGAGGGGCAAGACGAGAAGGACAAGGAACAGTCTCGCCGTCGTAAGCCACCACGCACGTGGGCCAACTGGTTGCCCGCATATCTCATATACATGGCGGTCTACCTCAGAGCCCGGCCCGATCTGGCCATCCCAATGGTCCAATATTTGGACAATATTTACAGGGCAATGGTTGATTTCCCTGGCCCGTCATGGTTGGCTTACAACGAGGAATTTCGAATGAGAGTGCCCCTACACCCGGAGATGAGGTGGGACGAGCCCTGCCAGAAGCTTTGGCTTCTGTACATGACCCCCACACGCCCTGCGCCTGGGGAGAGGTATCATTGTGGACATGTGGTCCAGCAAGCCGCTCCAGCACAGGTACCCTGCCAGGTGGCGGGGCAGGGGGTTCCAACCCGAATGCTGTGTTGGAGCTTCTCGGCCAATGGTGCGTGCAACAGAAAACAATGCAGATATAAGCACGAGTGTCCCTCTTGCGCTGTCCCCCACGCCGCCGCTGCGTGTCCGCGAGCAGGCGGGTCTCGGGGCAGAGGTAGAGGTGGACAGGGAGCGGGCAGACCTGCCACTGAGGGAACTGGTCACCCAAAAGGCCCCCTCCACAGTTAATTTGGCCATGTTGGAGCTTTGGCTCGCAACATACCCAAGGAGGGAAGACACTGGTTACCTCCTCGAGGGTTTTCAGCGAGGTTTCCGCATTCCGTTCACAGGGGAGAGGTGCCCCCAAGATGCCCCCAACTTACTTTCTCTTAGGGGCAGGGAGGAGGTGGCCGCCCTGAGTATTGCTAAGGAGGTTAAGGCAGGCAGGGTTGCTGGCCCCTTTCAGGCTCCACCCTTTCCCAACCTGAAGGTTTCCCCTTTGGGGTTAGTGCCCAAGAAGACACCGGGGGAATTTCGTCTGATTCACCACCTGTCATACCCGGCTGGCCATTCGGTCAATGATGCCATCCCTGATGACCTTTGTTTGGTCAGGTACACATCATTTGACCAGGCCCTACGCATGGTGCGCTCTTGTGGCCCAGGTGCACTATTGGCAAAGTGTGATATTAAGTCTGCATTCCGGCTGCTGCCGGTGCACCCGGGCGACTTTGAGTTACTAGGCTTCAGATTCCGGGGCAAGTTTTATGTTGATAAAGCCATGCCTTTTGGCTGCTCCATCTCTTGCTCAGCATTTGAACGTTTTAGCACCTTCCTCCAGTGGGCCTTTGTTCGTAGGTCGGGGTCTCGGTCTGTAGCCCACTACCTCGATGATTTCTTGTTCGGGGGTGAACGGGGGTGGGACACGTGTACGCGTCTCCTCAACACATTTCAGACGCTAATGAAGGAACTTGGTGTCCCTTTAGCACCCGAAAAGACCGAGGGCCCATCAACCAAGCTTACGTTCCTGGGTATTGAAATTGACACCGTTTTACAGGCATCCAGGTTACCCATTAACAAGGTTTCAAGGATCACTGCATTGATTTTGGCCTTACTGGCCAAACGCAAGGTGTCACTTCGTGAGCTCCAGGGACTGCATGGTCACCTTAACTTTGCCTGCAGGGTGGTCGCGCCTGGCAGAGCTTTTGCTCGACGCTTGTGCGACGCCATGGCTGGCCTATCTAGGCCCTATCATAGGGTCCGACTGAACAGGGGCACGAAGGAGGATATGCTGATTTGGCTCGAGTTCCTTAAGGAATTCAATGGGGTATCATTTTGGAGATCTGACCTTCTGGTGTCCCCTCGCTTCCAGGTTCAGTCGGACGCATCAGGGTCCCTGGGTTATGGGATTTACTTTGAGGGGAGGTGGGCCTATGGCCGATGGCCTCCAGCTTGGAGGGGCATGGATCATTTACGCGATCTTACGTTCCTCGAGTTCTTTCCCATACTGGGAGCTTTGATGCTATGGGGTGCGGAGTGGGCCAATTCAGTTGTTCATTTCTGGTGTGACAATGCTGCGGTCGTGCACATTGTCAACTTGCAGACGTCTAAATCGCCCAGGGTCATGGGGTTGGTGCGCCAGTTCGTCTTGCGCAGTCTACGCCTCAATATTTTATTTAGGGCTAGACATGTACCAGGTATTAATAACGAAATTGCTGATGCTTTGTCCCGCCTGCAGATCCCCCGGTTCCGCGCCTTGGCCCCGGACGCAGAGGAATTTCCCTCGCCGCTCCCGGATGAGATATGGACGTGTGGCAAGGAGAGGTGAACCGGGCGATCGGCATGTCGCTGGCGCCCCGCATGCGTAAGGCGTATCACCATGCATTCACTAAATTTCAGGCTTTCTGTGCGCAATTCTGTTTGCCCGAGATTTGGCCCATTCCAGTGGCACATGTCCTTCAATTCATGGTTTACCTACACAACCAGGGCCTAGCTCGCCGCACCATAGCATCCAGGCTGTCAGCACTGGCATTCAGGGCCAAGGTGGGAGGTTATGCTGACAGCACAACTGACTTCCGTATACGACACATTTTGGAAGGGTGGACACGGGAACGTGGATGCTGCCCAGACAGCCGCCACCCAATTTCTCCAAGGGTCCTTACCCACCTTGCACGAGGCTGGCATGACCTGTGCTTTGACAGGTATGAGGCAGCCCTCTTTCATGCGGCCACCACGGTGGCCTTTTTTGGTGCGCTCCGCATCAGTGAGCTTGTGCTACTGTCTAAGGCGGATGCGACGCGTAGGGCACTGGAACTCGAAGATGTCTATGTTGCAGATGAGTGGGCTCAGTTGAGGATGCGTTCCTCAAAGGTTGATCAGCACGGTGTAGGCAGTGGTGTAAGACTGCTACGATGTTCCATTGCAGACATCTGTCCGGTTGGTGCCCTACGAGAGTTCCTTGCACTGCGTGGTACGCACCCTGGCCCGTTTTTCTGCCACCAAGATGGGTCTCCCCTTACTAAATTTCAGTTTTGGAAGGTGACCGGTAAGGCACTGTCCAGTGTGGGACTCCCCAGGGCTTGTTACGGCACCCATTCTTTTAGAATAGGAGCTGCTTCTACTGCAGCTGCATGTGGGTACTCTGGGGCTGAGATACGCCAGATGGGGAGGTGGGGATCACAGTGTTTTCAGCTGTATGTTCGCCCCATGCAATTGTGAGTACCAGTTAAGTCACTGTCCTGTTTCCTTTTTCCTTGACAGACCCTGGGTGTCGGATCACACCGGTGGCAGTATGGCTGGTGGGCCACAGCTATGTGCACTGGGCAGCGCAGTACGCTGCGGCGACAGAGTGGGGACCCTAGCTGGGACTACATGCATCCGCATGTCTTAGGTGGTACGGTAAGCGCGGGATGTTATGGCGGGAACTGTTGCCATTCCTTTTTTCCATCAGGGATGCTGACCCGCCTGATGTCCTGGTGATACACCTTGGGGGCAGTGATTTAGGCCAGGTCACGGGCCTGTCGCTGAAACACGCGATCTGCGGTGACCTGGCCTACTTGCATTATGTGTGGCCTGCCACAACCCTGATTTGGTCGGACATCATACCGCGTCACGCTTACAGAGGGGGCATTAACCTCCAGGCCCTTGACCGTACTCGCCGCTCGGTGAACAGGGCAGTAGCCCGGTTCGTTATAGACAAGGGTTGGGGGCGCGTCATCCGACACCCCACCATTAGTCTCCAAAACTGTGATCTTTATGCAGGGGATGGGGTCCATCTGTCGCACAGAGGTATGAACCTCTTCTTGGAAGACTTGCAAGCAGACATGTTGACCGAGCTGACGGTCTTGGGGGGGGGCGGTGAGTCTTTATTGAAGCCTCCCCATGTGGCGGGTAGCACTGGTAAGGTAAATAATCATGACCCACAGGTATCCGGCAGGTTCGCAATTGACTGGCCAACACTAGATAGGCACAAGTTGGTTAACGTTGTCCGGTCAACGACGAACCAGGCAATGGGGTGATGGCACGAGCTAGGCAGCATGCATCACCCCGTTATTTTACGGATACGCGTCAGAGGGTGGGGTCAGTAGTTAGTTTATTGACTACGGTCAACAATTTGTTTGTTGTAAACAAACAAATGGATACAAATGGATACATTGTAGCCAATTGCCGTTGGCAATTTTGGGAGGTACCTTACCAGTGTTACTGCGGCCTGCTTGCCTTAAGAATTATAATTGGTTGAGTACCAATCAAAATTTATAATTCGGACTAGGGCATGAATCAATAAATGTGGCCCAATGCCGTTATCCACTTATACTGGTGTCTGAGTCCTTTTTTGGGGTGTGTGCATGCAATGCCCCTTTGCACTCTACATAGGACAAACAGGACAATCTCTGGGCAAAATAGTTAATGGAATATATCATTCAGCAGAATGGTGATACACAGAAACCTGTTTTAAATTATATCAGTTTCCCTGGATACTCTGCACAAGATTTGAAAGTTGTCATTCTGGAACAGGGTCAAGGATCCAGGGAATGATAACGGAGATGAAATATATACACATGCGCTATACCCATCTCAGTGTTCTAAATATTAGTCAAGGCTTTCAAGGACATTCTCAGATTTCAAATACCACATTTATGCTGTAATTTCCCATATCAGCTTTACAGAAAAAACTTTAGAAGTATGGTCAATGATTCTTATTCATCAACACATGTTATCTATAGTTTGAGGCCACCTCACAGAAGAAAGGAATTATTGCAGTCTAGGCCAATTCACACCATTGTCAATTTTTACACAACATAATCTGTAAATTCTAAAGGCTACACTGAAAAGTAAACTCATTATCAATTGTGCAATACCACAATGATTTTTTGCATCTATCTACTAACTATTTAACACTTCACAGAACCAAACTTCATAGAAATATATCTGAGTAACAACCAGGGATCTTTGGTCATTACCTGGTATAAAAAGCCACCCTGATTTTCAATTAACCAACTATTGTGCACCACAGTATCCTGACCAGATCATGGGGCCATGTATAAATTATTCATTCTTATGTCTGAAGAAATTGTCTTAATCATCAAGAGCTAACATTAGAATCTAGCCATTAATCTTTAAGATGTTACAATATTTTTATTTTTTCTTTGTTTTGTTTTATTTACTGTCTGATCAACTTTTTAAACAGCTAGTGGCATATAAGCAAGATTCCTGTAGCAATACAGTAAGTTCAAGAAAATGAAGCAATACAAGACCAACATATAATGGAATGTCATAGTGTTTGTGTGTGGGTTAGTGTGTGTGTGTGTGTGTGTGTGTGAAAAATCAAGGCAAATTGTAGGCATGTAGAGCATAAGGAAGTATAATTCATGTTCTTTGCACCATATGTGTTTTTTCATGTTCATCAATAGTTGCTGCTTGTATTTCACCCTGTATTTGTTTTCTTTTGACAATTTTGTAGCCATCTTTGGCATAGCCAAATAAGTTTCTACTTTAATAATAAGTTTATTTATTTATTTATTTATTTGTTTGTTTGTTTGTTTGTTTGTTTGTTTGTTTGTTTGTTTGTTTGTTTGTTTGTTCAATTGGTATAGCTACCCCAATCAACGTGTTTGTCTGCTTTTCCCATTGTAGTAAGACATTTGGGGAGGGGGCATGAAAATCCTCCCTAATTTCCCTTGCACAGAGGCAGATAACATTAATTTTCAAACTTTATCCATGAGAGGCTGAAGCCAGCATTTCTTTTTGTTTGTTAACAGTGTATTTAACAGCGTTCCGTGTGCTCCAGTGTCTAGTCATGCCTGCCACATGACCATGGAAATGTCTGCAGAAGCAGACAGCGCTTGCTCTTCGGCTTAGAAACAGAGATGAGCACTGCACCCTAGAATCGGATACAACTGGCTTTCGAGCAAGGGAAAACTTTTCCTTTACTAGTGCATTTGAATTGATTTGGGTTCATTAGCTATTGGTTGATACAATTTCAGTAACTGTCATGGAGCTATAGCAAGATGGTTGATGGTTCAGGTTGATTTTGTTTCTGCATGCATACTTGATCAGGTGTTTACACAATGTTATACTAGAAATTTATAACTGGGCTTGGGCATTTTTTCTTTCTGAATCAATAGTTTTGAATTTAACTAAAGTTCCCAGATCTGCAGAGAAATGCCATAGGCACTTGGCAGTATTGACTAAAGCTGCTAAATGTTGAAAACCAAATGAGAAATGATTATAAATAGATGATAATGTTGACAATGATATCAAGTCAGAACTTTTCAAGGTTTTCTAGATAGAGAATATACAGACGTAGAAGCCATTTATGATTTCTCCTATATTTCTGGAGCAGTTCCATAAACAAAGATAACCATGTGATCCTTAGACAATACAGATACAGGAGAAAGGAGATACCTTTATTGGATTGCTAAAAATATATATTAAAAATGACGTAAGCTTTGTATATGCAACTCAAATGGTAATTATTTTCTTTTCCATGCTAACAGTAGTGCCTTATTTCCAAGCAACAGGTGATATTACAAATCTTTTACAATGCTACAGGGATATGAAAAATCTTAGCATGGTTGAGCAGCAAATGTTGGAAGATAATTGGCTCTGTACGTTAAGCTTGCATGAATATTAAAGGTTTGTAGGGAAAATTGGTTGATAACATACATTATCACAATAAATGGTTTTTGTTCATCCTGTAGATTCTTCATTTCTAGGCAAAAGCTTACACTAGATATCTATGTGTATTTCTGTGTGTGTTTTGCTGGACGTTGAAAAAAACCATAAAGGAAAAATGTGTTTGCTAATGTCAACCAGATACTGTATATGATATGCATAAATATGCACACATTTCTACTATACTTTAACAAAGAGGTCCCCAAACTTTTTAAGCCAGAGGCCAGTTCAAACTCCCTCAGACTGTTGAGGGGCTGGACTGGTGCCCCCCCCCCCCGCTGCTGTTGCTGCCAGTGACCACCACCAGCCCAGCCCACTCCCCCCACTCCACCTACAGCTGCGAACACCCCAAACCCAGCACACTACACCCCCCAATGCTACCACCAGCAACCACCATGAGCCCACCACACTACCAATACCACTGCTAGCGGTGACCACCCCGAGTCCAACGCACTACCACCCTGAGCCCCCACTCACCACTCCCCTTCCCTGCTTACCAGCCTGGAGGAGCTGCGTGGAGGGTTCCAGGCTGTCCTCAGCCATGAGTTCAGGCAGGAAATGCCATGCTCAGCCACCCACCCACAGCTTTCGTCAAAGCCACGCTCGGGCAGAGCAGCTGCTGGGAAAGTTGCACTCAGCCAGAGCGACCACCAGAAAGCCAGCTCAGCCAAAGTGGCCTCCACTTCTGCTGCCATCTCAATCCTTGTCCCCTCCACTTGACTTGGTGTGTCCCGAACAGCCCTCGGTAGCCGGGCAGATGTTGTAAGCCTGCAGTTTGAGGACCTCTGGTTTAAATCATCATTCCTATATGCTGACAAAAGTTAAGATTCTTGAGATTGCCATTTATGGGTTTTTTTCCTTAATAGCAAGGAAGCAAGATTGCAGTGCTGTAGGAAGTTTAGCTCTTGTTTAGTTAAGGTTGATCAAAGTTTACATGTTTTCTCTCCACAGAAATGAACAGTGAAATATTGTCAGCTTTCCTAACATTGTGCCTTCCCTATGTGTTCTATTGCAACTTTCACCATCCACAAAAGGTGAATGGCCTATGGAGTTTTTATCCAATGCATCCAGAGGAAATGAGATGCAGAAATTATTATTTTGCCTCTGTTTTGATAAAATAATAATAAAGCAGGTAAATACTAAAGACAAATACATAAAATGAAAATATTTTGCTAAGAACAAATAAGTGACTTTTCTTTGTAAGAAATTTTTATAGATATTAGTATCTCTCATGAATATATTATTTCACTTATGATAGTTTAGCCTCAAGAACTAATTTACTTGACAAATTATTTTGTAGGCAATTCCAATACATACAGAAGCAAATTTCATAGTTAAAAAGTTAATTCCTTTAGTCTTTGTAATAGATACTGTGAATAATTTATGTCATTTATTTCTGACACCTTGTGAATAAAAATCTTATGTATGTATTATCAGAAATACGTCACACTGAATTTGGCCCCCAAGTGTGGGGGTCAGGATTCCAGCATGAAAGGATAAATAAATTTTTAACAAATGCCTTTTCTGGTTCATTCATCATTTTCTTTCTTTTCTAAAGCCTGGTCTTGGGCATCAGTTCAGTTATTGTATTGGGAGTTAGTAGCACAAAAAAAGAAACTGTGTATTATTCTGAAAGAAATTGGGATGCCCCAGCACTTGATTGTCCTGATGTATTACCTATATTTTACACAAGAAGCTACCATTAGGATAAAATGTATAATGGTTCTTCCTTCTGGACTATGAGAGCACCCACACTCATATCTCACTCTCTCACACAAAACAATTTTTAACAGCTTCTCCTTGGGAGATCTCAACCAGCAATACTACTAGAAAAGGATTGATAGGAAGAAATAAATAACTTATTTAAGGCTGTTTTTAAAAAAAAACTCTGCCACCTATAGGCACTTCAAAAAAATCATTGCAAGCTTTCTTGATTCAGGATCACTTCAACATGCCTGAAGAAGTGATCTTGAATTAAGAAAGCTCTCAATGATTTTTGTTTTGTTTAGTGAAAAGTATTTTTTTTAAATGGTATTGCTTTCTTATTCTACATTCAAATAAAAGTGCAGCTAGAAATGATTTTTTACCTCTGTGTGAGCACTTACACTGAATCCTCTGATATGACTTTCTAACAACAGAATGCAAGTTAATGCAAATTCCCTCACTATGTAGTCACATCCTCAAGGTACATGATTGAGCTGGTCAGCTTTTAACATCTATGTTTAGCTATTAAATTTGTGGTTTCAGAAGATGGTATATTTATTACTGACGAGACACAGAAATAGGCCCTGAAAGATACAAGCTTTTAATAGCAATTATTGAGAATATTTCTCTCACACAGTCTCTTTGTTCTTCTGAAAACCCTATCTACCATTGATTAGCCTTTTAGCATAGTAGTAATACTAATAATTTTGGACATTCAGTGGTTCTCCTGATCCTCTAGTAACCTCCACTGCTCATCTAGAACTGGTCTTAGTGGTGGGCAGGCTGAGGTGTGGCTAGTGGCAAAAGGGGAGATACAAAGGGAAGAAACCAGTTACTGGCTGAGATCCAGTAAGTTGCATTTAAAATAGGCACATTAAATCAATGGCATTTACAGAGTAATGGACTCACCAAATCCCCACTGATTAAATTGTTTTACTCTAATGGTGGCTTACTACTGGATTACAGACACTAAGTGGTAACGAATTGTCTTTTGTCTTGTATTGTCCATTCAGCCAATCATTTTATGAAACAAATTCTTGCTGTTCTTAAAGGAAAAAAACCTGCAGACAAGAGCTTTCCAGAATAAATTTGTCCATCCTTGCTCTTCTTGACCTCTCGGCCGCCTTCAATACCATCGACCATGGTATCCTTCTGGAACGGCTCTTAGGATTCGGGATCCGGGGCACTGTGTGGTCCTGGTTTTCCCCATTTCTGAAGGGTCAGACCCAGTCGGTGTGGTTGGAGAATGAGAGGTCCAGTGCTAGGCCCCTCCAATGTGGGGTGCCTCAGGGCTCAGTGCTCTTTCCTCTCCTATTTGGGTGTGGTACCATCATTACGCGGATGACACTCAGTTGTACATCTTGGCCCGTAGTGATCCCAGCGATGCTGTCAAAGTCCTACCTGGGTGTCTGGAGACTGTGGGGGTCTGGATAGGGGCCAAAGTGCTTCAACTGAATCCCAGCAAGACTGAGTGGCTATGGATTGGGGGCCCTGTGCTGTCCCGGGAACTACTATCCTTGGTCTTGGATGGGGCAGTTTTGCCCCAGACAAACCTGGTGTGCAACTTGGGGATCCTCCTGGATTCATGGCTGCTGCTTGAAGAACAGGTGGTGGTCGTGGGCAGGAGGGCTTTTGTACAACTTCGGTTAATCTGCCCATTGTGCCCGTTCCTGGACAGGGACTCCTTGCTCATGGACACTCATGCTCTGGTTACCTACAGACTAGATTATTATAATGCACTCTACACGGCGCTGCCCTTGATGACCATTCAGAGGCTGCAGCTGGTCCAGAATGCGGCTGCCCGGGTCGTGATGGGGCATAAATGTTATGCCCATGCCTCACCGCTACTTCGGGAGCTGCATTGGTTACCAATGTGCCTCCGGGTGCAATTCAAGGTGCTGGTTTTGACCTTTAAAGCCCTATATGGTAGTGGACTAGGATACCTAAGAGACCGCATCACCCTAAGGACATCCGTCCATCCAACCAGAGTGGACCGGAGAGGCTCTCTGATTGTACCATCTGCTAGAGGTGCTTGCCTCTCTAGCACAAGGAGGAGGGCCTTCTCTGTGTCCGCACCGGCCCTCTGGAACATCCTGCCAACAGAGTTGTGTCTCCAGATGGAATTGCTGCCCTTCATAAAAGAACTCAAAACCTGGCTGGCAGGCCATATATGGGGTGCAGGTGGAAGGTTAACTTCCGTGGGGTGGTTGGTGTAGTGGAACCCCTTCCCCTTCAGTCCCTTTGGTCTTTGCACCCTTTTAAAGGTAGTTTTAACTATTTTATTTTAGCTGTGATTACCCTTTTTAAGGTAGTTTTAACTATTTTATTTTAGCTGTGATTGTGAACTGCCCCGAGTCGGCCTAGGCCGAGCGGGCAGTGTAGAAATCAAACTATTAAATAAATAAATAAATAAATAACAATGATATGTTTGAAAGGATAATACAGAGTAAAGAAGAGGCTGGGACTGCAAAGGTTCTTATGGAGGAAGATAGTACAGTATCTAATGAGTGAAGTAAAGAAGACTATGGGTGAATCAACTTTCTGTATGAAGAAAGAGAAAACTAAAACCAATTTTAAACTATCATGTGTTCTCCCAGAAACAGAATGGAGGAAAATGAGTTAAAATGTTTGCTAATATCATTCAGAGCTAAATAACATATTTTACTTAAACATCTATTCCACTTTTCTATGTCAGTCTAATTAGTTGTAGCCATGCAACTTTAAGCATGGTTTCTCATCAAGACCACTTTCTCACAATCTTGGACGCAGTTATTTAAAGAGCATGCATATAAGTCATAGCATTATGAGTTGATTTAAAGATAATGATGGGTAAAACAAAAAGAGACACATTTATATAGTTAGGAAATGGAAGAATGGCTGTGAATAATTACATTATCTATATTGACAAAATGAAACAATCTTTTATTAAATTTCTCTGCCTTCCCTAATCTGATGTGCATGAATATATGTGGCATTCAATTACTTTATCTACATTTCTAGTCTGTATTAGAGGCTTTATTGATTGAGTTCAATTAATGTATGCCAGAAAGTAAATTAACATAACACCTGAGGTATAATTCTCTAGTGGATTATATCCACTGACATCTCACCATCCCTGGTGTTTTAACTCTGGTTGAGAATATTGCTGGGAGGTACAGTGTTTTTAGTCTGCATGTGAACATTGTCCACTGTGTACTGACAGGTCATTTGCCACAAACCCATGTTTCGTTGCAGAGTTGTCTATTTAAGTGACATCTCATCGATGCTAATTCAATTAGTCTGGAAACACTGAGATACAATTTACTTTTTTCTTATTTAAATTTTATTTTCCATTTCTAACATTCATTATAACCTGTTCTTTTATGAAGCATGCATAATGAACAAAAATGAAACAACATTATTAAAATGCAAATATCATCTAGATTTTTTTTGTTTTAATTTTTCCTAAATTCAAAATCTTTTAGGGTTGGTTTCTCAGCATAGATTTTCTTTAAGCATCTAAAACCATATTTTTGAGCATTTCTAATGTTTCAATGGATTGCAGGACATGACATAACCAATAACACTACTTTAAAGGATTGTGAAACAGTCCAAATACTTAAAATAATTTTAAACGCTTCAAAAAACAGTTATGAACAACCTAACATTTCAAATTACCCAGTAACCAACTATTTGAAATACTGGAGACCAAGTAATATTCCCAGAAGGTTTCAAATGTATTTGACATTGCTGCTCATCCTGGGGGAAAATATTCACCCACCCACATCTAGAATCCTGGTTATGGCCCTGAGTAGGCAGATTTTAAGTCATCAGACCAAGGGGAAAACATTCCACAAATGGGCTACTAATTCTCTCCTGAGATTCTATGTAGTTTACTGCTCTGTTGGAGCATAAAAGATCCCTACTAGCAGATCTTAATAGTTTGGCAGATATGTCTCAGAAGAGGTGCTCCCTCAAATATCTAGGTCCAAGACTGTTTAGCTCATTAAAAGTCATTAACAGCACCTTGAACTTAGACTGAAAGCATATTGATAACCAGTGCAGTTCCTTTAAAACAGAAGCTTATGGCTTTTGTGTGTTGTTTCTACAGCCAGTTTTAACTGTTCAATATACTTCTAGCACCAGCCTCCATGCCACATTAAATGGACATCCTACATAACACATGTTGTGGTAATTCAAATGAAAATGTTTGAACACATGAACTAAATTTACAAGGTTATTTCCTGTTTCTGAAAGGTCCTAAGCCTCAGTGGTGCTCAGTGCCTCGAGCCAGTGTTTATCGACTAGCTAGTCAATAAACACTGGTTCGAGACACTGAACACCACTAAGGCCAACTGAGCCTCTGGTCTAGTAACAGATTTGCCAGCATTGCATCAAAGCTATGCATTTGCTCCTTTAGGGAAAGTATATCTCCGTCCAGGTTACTTATCCATTTCCTGAGCCTGAGAACCACCGGGATATAGAACAAAAAACCCTCACTGTCACTCACTGTAGCCAACCATGCAGATAGAAGTGAAATTATTCTATTATTGTGCCTATAGGGTGGTTGGCTGCTACTTGTATCCTAGTATACACTCCCCCCCCCCCGCCCGGAAATTGAAAGAAGACTGACATACAGGGAAAGTGCCATTGGCATGAATTTGCTTAAGGTGGATCCCAGCTTGCCATGAAGTGACCCACACACTGTGATCACAGAACCATCTCCTGCAGCACATATGAAATGAGACATGCAAGATTTAACACCAGGACTGCAATGGACTACCACAGCCTTGAGGATATTAACAAGGTGTGCCTTCAAAGCCAGTCCATCAGGCATGGCCTCTTCCACCTCCATGATCTTTGGGAATCAGTTCCTCCTCCTATCATTTTGCCGTTGGCAATTAAGAGATCCAAGACAATCAAATAGGTAAGAGTCACCTTTTCACTTCCAAAAGCAGGTCACATTTAAGGGTGAAAAGGGCTGTTTTGCTTTCAGATCAAGGACTGAAGTGGATTTCTCCAAGTTCATGCAATCTTCCAAGTACATACTAGGTTGCCCAGTCACATCACTGTTGAGTGCCATACCATAAAATGATGTAGCCATGTTAGTCTTCTGTTCAGCATGCACAATCAAATGTATCAATTTGACATTGCTCTTGTCTAGTTTCCACCTGATCTGATGCAAAGGAACACTTTTGGGGTGTCATTTCATCGCATACAAGTGTCCATAGTCTCCAAACTGGTTTTTTTTTTAAAGTTACAAGTCAGAGTTGAAACACAGTATATATGGACACTTAGCAGAACTAAAAAAAATAAAGAGGTGGAAATTGCCAGTTAGCATCTTATAACAACTTCTGCTGTTGGAGCTCTATGGAAATAGAGCTCTCATCCCCTTCTTACTCTTGCAAATTGTTCTACAACCAGGGAAACCCAACTTGATACATTGTGAATCAAACTGTATTTTCCCAGCTGTGTAGTTATACCATATTGCTGATCAGGGCTTCTGGGAATTAAAATCCAAGAACACCTGGAGCAACAAGGTTGGCCACCCCTGCCCTAATGGATTTATCTCAATGTGAGCATCCCTGTTTGTAGGAATGAAACAAAATGTAATCCATGAAAGCTCACACCAGGGGTTCTCAACCTTTTCAAGTCAGGGGCCATATCACGCTCCCTCAAATAGTTGGTGGGCCAGACTGGTGCTCCAGCCACAGCCACCAGAATCAGCAGTGGACTCATTTATGGCTGTTGTAAACACATTTACAACAGTCATAAATGAGTCTGCGGCTGTCGTAAATGCATTTACAACTGCCATAAATGAGTCCTCGGCCGATTCTGGTGGCATCTGCAGTGGCTGGAGCGAGGGAGCAATTACCTCAAAAGCAAGTTGTATCCGACTCTAGGCTCATCTCTGTTTATAGTTGAAGAGCCAGCACAGTCTGCATCTGCAGACATTTCCGTGGACATTTGGCAGGCATGCCTAGGCACATAACGGCTGTTTACCTTCCTACCGAAGTGGTTCCTATTTATCTACTTGCAATTTCTTGCTTTCGAACTGTTAGGTTGGCAGTAGCTGGGACAGAGATGGGAGCTCATGCCGGCATGCAGTACTAGGGTATTTAACTGCTGATCTGCTGCCTTCCAGTCAGTGTCTTAACCACTTGAGTCACTGCAGTCCAGTAGATGTAACTATACAGTGGGTAAAGTGTGGTTTGATCTCCTGTTGTTCACAGTTTATTAAGCCCTTTTGTGTGAGAAAGTAGATGTAATCCACAAAATATTATAGTCATGCAGAAATAAATCTGTCCAAACTCATTTGCTTTTACAGTATTTTAATTGTCTTTGCCCCAAAAGTGATATTTGCAAAGGATGCAAGATAGTCTCTTTTAAGATTACAAATACCATTCTCTGGACATGCCTAGCCAATCATTTCTTATCATCCAATATGTGTAAGAATTGACTTTCATGTCTGTATGTTTTCTCTGTATTGGGAAGCCACAATGACTGAAACTGATCCACAGACCAAGTACTCTAAGGTGCTTGGGGCATTATCCTAGATGCTGAAAAAATTGCAGTGTATATCTAAATCAGTGTTTCCCAACCTTTGGTTTTTGGACTTCAATTCCCAGAAGCCTAAATCAATTCTCCAAAGCTTTGATCAACCAATGTATTGACTTAGGCTTTGAGGAATTGAAGTCCCCCTGTGGGGCATGGGCCCCATGTTGGGAACAACTGGTTTAAATGGATGCATGGGTATTACTCCTTGAATTGCCTAGCAAATTTGTCACAGTTTCAACTGTGGATCCTATTCCCAGCCCCTCTAGATTGGAACTGAGTAAACTCCCATCCAAAACAAGTCAACTGTGAAACAGTTTGAGGATGCTACAGAAGTGCAAAACAATTCAGAGATTTTCAGCCAAAGAGCAATTTGTTAGGGCTTTATCTATTTCTTCTAAAATGGTACAGAAAAATATTTTCAGATATTTTAAATTATTTATATTGTGATATTTTTACCACTGAGGCATGCGTTGCTTTGATATGTCTAGTAATTTTGCATTGAATCTTTACATAGATTTTGTCCAATATTCCCCAAGCCATTACCTTCCAGATGTTTTGGATTATAGCTCCTATCTACCTAGCAAACAAGGATGAGTAAACATTTTGCTGAAGGTTTTTGGGTGTAATTTGTGGGATGCATTTGTATGTCTGTTTTTTTAGTTTTGGTTTATATAGTGGTGGTTGTAGTTTGCAATTATGAAACTTTATAATGAGATATACTAAATTATCCAAGTACAGTATCCAGTGTGGTGTAGTGGATAGAATAATGGACTAAGGCATGGGAGACTTGAGTTCAATTTCCTGGCTTTGTCATGGAAAAACACTGTTGTGTGGAACTGGTGAACTCATTCATTAAATATCTCAATTACCTTGAAAACTTATTAGGATCACTAAAAGTCAGTTCTGACTTGACGGCACATAACAACAACAAAATGGCCAGATTTCTAATTGTTTCAGTTTCTGGTTGCTGAGGTGATTGAAGTGCCTCTGCCTCTACTGCCATAGCTGTGTCAGAGTAGGAGTCCTTAGGCTGGTTTTTCTAGTAGCTGCTATCATCTGCTTTGCTATTCCACAGTCAACCAAAGCTCAAGGCCTGTTACAGTTTCTTAGCTGGTTCAGGTTGGAGATATTCAGGTGCATTAAGCCAGATGTCTCTTTCATCAATCTTCTCTCTACTTTTTCCAACTATCTCTATCTTGCTACCTTCTCCTTCCCCTTTCATATCCTGAGGAAGTTATTTCTCCCTTCTATCCCTTTAGCCTCACTTCTTCCAGAACATTCCATGTCCTCTGGGCTTGCACGGGAATCTCTTCTTGTCCTTTTTTTCATGTACCACATCCACCAGCAATTCTGACAGGGTTGGAAGCTTACTTGTCCATAGCATGGCCACAGGTAGGATCACCTGGGGCCTGATTGTTGTGGAAGGCATGGGGACATCCTGATCCTGTGACTTTCAGGACCTCCTCACATATAGAAACTAGCATTCAAAAGTCTGTATGAAGTTACTTAGAATGCATTGATGTAAAAACAACCTTTAACCGTTTATGCATTATCAAGGCTAAACATAACAAGTGTATTATTCTTGAACAATATTATGTGTTTTTTAAGAAGTTGTTCAGAGTGTGTCTGCTTTTGCAGAATTTGGGGTTTAGAGAGGATAGAAAAACAAAAGGGCAGGGGAATAGCCACAAAGAATGAACCTCATTATGTGCTTTCATGATTTACATTTTGATACGTGGAAAGACAACAAAGACTAAGTGATCTTTCAGAGATAAAAAGAAATAAATATTTATGGGTTAGAGAAAACCAAAAGCAGGTTCAAAAAACATAATCTGACCCAGATATTTGATTCATACAATGCTTCTTGAGAGACAGTGCCCATATAATGTCCACAACCATGTTTGCCTCAGTATTAGTAAATATTTAGAAAATAAAACATGTGGCTCAAGTGGCTAAGATGCTGACTGGGAGGCGGAAGGTCAGCAGTTCGATTCCCGA
The DNA here is from genome assembly GCA_035047345.1 of Bradypodion ventrale. Taxonomy (NCBI): domain Eukaryota; kingdom Metazoa; phylum Chordata; class Lepidosauria; order Squamata; family Chamaeleonidae; genus Bradypodion; species Bradypodion ventrale. The sequence continues at coordinate 305,482,032 of JAWDJE010000003.1, read as the reverse complement.
GTAATGCAGGATGGAATGAGCTCCCATTTTTGTCCCGGCTCCTGCCAACCTAGCAGTTTGAAAGCAAGAAATTGCAAGTAGATCAATAGGGACCACTTTGGTGGGAAGGTAACAGCATTCCGTGCACTCCGGTGTCTAGTCATGCCTGCCACATGACCATGGAAATGTCTGCAGAAGCAGACAGCACTGGTTCTTTGGCTTTGAAACAGAGATGAGCATTGAATCCTAGAGTCGGATACGACTGGCTTTCATAAGAACATAAGAACAGCCTTGCTGGAACAGGCCACAGCCCATCCAGTCCAGCATTCTGTCTCACACAGTGGCTCACCATTTCCTTCAGGGTATTCCCAAGCAGATGCCTTCACCTGCTTAGGATTCCCTGGAAATGGCATTGAGAGATATCCTGCCTATCTCTCAAACCCGGAGGTTGTCCTTAAGTATCCATAATTATAGCCATTGATACTCTTGTCCTCCATGAACTTGTCTAATCCTTTCTTAAAGCTGTCAAGACTGACAGCTGTCACCACTTCTTCTGGCAGGGAGTTCCATAGACCAGTAATCCTCTGGGTGAAAAAGTACTTTCTCTTATTTGTTTGAGAACTAATACCCAAAAGTTTCATGGAGTGTCCCCTAGTTCTAGTGTTATGCGATAGGGAAAACAGTTTTTCCTTACCTACTTTGTCCACACCGTGCATGATTTTATAAACTTCAATCAGGTCACCTCTTAGATGTCGTTGTTCAAGAGTGAAGAGGCCCAACCGTTGCAGTCTCAGATGGTAAGGAAGGAGTTCCAGTCCCCTAATCATCCTGGTTGCCCTCCTCTGCACTTTTTCCAGCTCCATAATATCCTTCTGGAGGTATGGCGACCAGAACTGTACACAGTATTCCAGATGGGGCCTCACCATAGATTTATAAAGAGGCAAAATGACACTTGCTGACTTATTTTCTATACCCTTCCTAATGATCCCTAGCATTGAGTTTGCTTTTTTCACAACTGATGCACACTGGGTTGACACCTTCATTGAGTTGTCCACCAGGACACCAAGGTCCCTTTCCTGGTTTGTCGCAGAGAGTTCAGACCCCATCAGTTTATAAATGTAATTGGGGTTCTTTGCCCCAACATGCATCACTCTGCACTTACTAATGTTGAAACTCATTTGCTACTGTTTTGTCCACTCCCCCAGTGTCAAGAGATCCCTCTGGAGCTCCTCACAATCTCTCACAGTTTTCACTACCCTGTATAATTTAGTGTCATCAGCAAATTTGGCTACCTTGCTTTTTACTCCTACCTCTAGATCATTTATGAAAAGGTTGAAAAGCAGGGGTCCCAGTACTGAACCTTGGGGGACCCCACTCTTTACTTCCCTCCACTTGGAGAAGTGTCCATTTAGTGCTACCCTCTGTTTCCTGTCCCTTAGCCAGTTGCTGATCCAGGACAAGACCTGTCCCTTTATTCCATGACTGGTAAGTTTATTCAAGAGCCTTTGGTGTGGGACCTTGTCAAAAGCCTTCTGAAAGTCCAGATAAACAATGTCAACTGGATCCCCCTTATCCACATGCTTGTTGACACTCTCAAAAAATTCCAGCAGATTAGTGAGGCATGATTTGCCCTTGTAAAAGCCATGTTGGCTCTCCTTTAGCAGCAAGGGAAACTTTTACCTTTACCTAAAAAATAGACACACTTTTTACTGACTTTGAAGGAGAATTTGAATGTGTTTGCAACTAGATATTGATGATAATATTGGCTTTATTCGCATTGTTAACTGGTGTTTTTAGGGGAAAAGCAATTTTATTAGAGTTAAGTTCCACACAAATGTTAATCAGTATGACATAATTATTCCAAAAAGTATTATTACAATGGACAGAATTTAAGGAAATCATCCTGAGTTAAGACATAATTTTCCCTTTGAACATTCACAAAGGCAAACATAGGATGGATATAAGTGTATTTCCCCACCCCAATCCCATGTTTTATTCTTCACCTTGTAGAGTTTCTGCAGACCTTATTTCGCTCCTATTCATAAATGTAGGTTATGTTCTCCAGGTTCAACTGCATCTCAAATGTTTGTACAGTTACATATTTGCTTATGGAATTATTTTCACCAAATGATTAAGAGAAAATATTTTCAGGAATGTTTATAGAACCTGCCACTGTTTAGATAATGGAGACATGGATATGTTTTTAGGTAATTATGACATACAGTCGTACCTTTGATAAAGTCCGATTCAGATAAAGTCCGATTCAGGTAAAGTCATGGTTTAATGCACACGTGATGCATTGCATAAAGTCCAAAACTGCTAAAAATGGACGCTATCCGAGGTATTTGGTATAGGAACCTCGGATAAAGTCCAGTTTTTGGGCGTTATCCTATGCATCACCCATTTGATTCGGATAAAGTCCAACATTGGATAAAGTCCAAAATTTTGGAATGGAGTTTAGACGTTATCCGAGGTTCTACTGTACTTACTTCTAGATACTGTTCATTCAAAGCAATTGTTTCTAATTTGTTATAGATTTACCTTATGTATCTATTTCAAAAATCCAAATATAGTTTTGGATTTCTAAACTGTAGCATACAGTAGTTCAGCAAAGCTGTTCACTGCAGAGACAGACACAGTGAAAATATGGTGCTGTGTTTGGAACAAGGCAATAAAAGTATGTTGTTTGCGACCAAGAAGTGACCACCCACGAAATGAATGAAAGCATTTCTCCAAATTGATGTCTCAGAACTGGGGAAACCAACATTGTAAGCCTTACTATGGAGAGGGTGGACATGGGCTTCAGGAATTTGCTGATGCACATGAAATTTCAGATGAAGAATATGTAAATGTAGATGTATTTTCAATTCTACATATGCTGGTATGCTTGACAGGTTCAGCAATACAGTGCTAGCTTGAAGTTGAAAGATCATAGTTCAGTGTTAGAACAAGCATTTCTCTTGCGAAAGACCAGATTCAATCTCCAGTATCTCCAGTAAGGGCTGATAATGTTGGAAAAACTGCTTCTCCTTAGTGAAGCTCTGGGTTGGTCTATCTACAACCAGTTAGGTTTTGGACTGACAACAACCAGCTTCTATGAGCTCCACTCACTGTGGTTAGCATTTCAGGCTAATGGGAAGTCGGGAAGTCACCATCCTCTGCAGGCTACAGGTTGCCAATCCTTGTTTAGACAATAAAGACATCAAAGGATCCACATTACAATTTTGCTTGTTTAATCCCAGGGTGCTAGCAGACAGCAATGTAACTCATGTTTTTAGACTGCTTGTGGCCTGGTCCTGATATGGTTCTGTCATCTGATTGCACCCTTGGAGGAAAATCTCACTATGTTCAATGGAACTTGCCTCCAGTGAAGCGTCTGTAATATTGCAACCATAGTTAATAGTTAATTTACCTTCTAGTTAATCAGTTAGGAATGTTCAAGTGTTTGTATTTAACACTTCAGAGGCAATTTCATGGACTGATGATCAGTATGGGGGCTTTTAAAAAAATTATAATGTACTAGATCTTAGTTTAAAGTTGTGTTTTATTTCAAAGAAAACATGAACAGCTATATTATTTTGACCAGTATATTTAAACTTATGTCTAGACTATCATTAACATTATGGAACTTGATTATGTATAAAAGTTTTCTGCTAGGTAGAAAGATAGCAAACAGAACACTGGAGAAAATGTTTCACTGATTTCAACGGTGAGTGATGAATGACTGTATAGCTTTAATAGGAGAAATGGCAAGAAAAATGACAAGAGGTAGTCATATCACATTTATGTCTACTTGGAATAATACTTGGAATCAGTAATGTTATATTTTATGGTTATTTATCCCTTGGCACTGTTTAAAACTACCAATTTTAAAGATAAATGTATTAAAAGCATTTTTATCCCCCTGCTATGAAAATGTGCTTTAAAAATATATTTCCTAGGTCAGTAGGAGGAAGCAAGGATTTTGTTGATTTCTAAAGGCCCATATTATTTACAGAGTTTAAAATGTCATGAAGCATCTTGAAACACTATAGGGAGTCTGCAGTAATTGGAAAGATGTTTTCATATAATGTTTGGATTGCAAGAATGTGTTGCTTTCAGTACACTTTGGCGATAATAAGCATGTCTTTATTTAAATGTAATTCCAGCACTGTACTTTTGAATATATACTTTGGTCATTGTAATAATGGCATTTTAATACAGTTAAGGAACAGGTATGCTCCATAATTACTCCTTCTAGCTTCTTCAGACACTTAAGAAAGAAGCAAAGTTTTAAGGGGAGAAATAAGGTGTTTTTTTTACTGGTTTTAAGATTTTTTATAGTTCTCTAATGGAATTTATGAAGTTCATGATGTAATTGTCGTATGCCGCCCAGAGTCGCTTGCCGAGTGGGCAACAATACAAATGCGACTAATAAATAAATAATAAGGAAAAAATGGAATGCCTGCCAAAGACAATGTAAAATAAAGTGTTGTACCCATCATTCTGATTGCCATGATAGTTGCCAATATTAGGAATCAGATAAGCCACAAGAAGCATACCCATCATGCCCACTTCATGTTTTATATTGCTTGTTCCATTTTAAAAGATGCAGAATCCCAGAAGACTCCCAGAATAAGGGAATGGTAAACTATTTCCAAGTGTAAGGATAACACACCCATGTTATTCCAACTAACATAGGACTAATTCCACCTTCCAGAGACCTGTATCCCTTCCAGAAACCCACACTACCTTTTTGCTGCTTCAGAGTACCTGTGGTCCTGCTCTAGAATAGAGAAATATGTGATAGGTTTCAATTACTGATTGTTTATGCTTACAAACCAGTCAGATCAGGTAGGACAAGCAGTGTGAATTTGCTTAATTGTAGAACTGCCAATAATGAAATAAAGGAACTGGATTTCTCCAACCAGCTTAAGCTCTATGAATAAGTATATAGTCTTCTGGTTCTAATCAGGTTTATCTAGATGAAAAAAATTGAGAATTTCAGGATCAGGTACGAAATAGAAAAAAGGAACATTTTTACCTGCCCCTTTCCCAGAATAAAACAAGAAAAGCCTGTCTAGCTATATTTTTCTGGCTTGGCCCAGCCAGCTAACAGATTTCACCAACTATTGCTATTGGTGAACACTATTTCTTGTCCAGCATCTTGGCAATCAGAGTCATCACAATGGCAATCAAGGTGTTTCTCTCTCGCTTTCCAAAATATCAAAACCTCTGTTTTTCACTCATCCCTCCTCTTACTGGGTTTTAACCAATTAAAGCACAACATACAATGTCCATCATTCTTGGTTCCATTCTCGCAGTTTTTAGCCTGTTATGACTACATTCAAAGTAAACTAACCAGCCTTGAAGGTAATTTCCCAGGCTTCTCTAGCTCTATGCAGGGAATTAAGAAATCAAAGAAACTTTTTTACTCATTTAAAGCAAAAGCCCCTATTTTAATTCATTACACTCTTTATCTAGAAAACTCTGGAAAGGGTCAGAATCATCGAGACAGCAAATTGTTTTTGTTGTTGTTATTTAAAATGAAAAGCAAGAGAAAGGTATTCAGTTTATGTGAGGGAACACAATATATGTAGTGGCTCCAGGGTGAAGGTGGCAGGACTACATTGTATTCACTGGCCCCTGCATCCCCCTGACTGAGGCAACTACCTCAGTGAGCTTAATGTTAAGGCTATCCTGCTCTTTTAAGCAGCACTGCATGAATACCAAAGCAAAAGATAGTACTGTACAAGGAACAACATCATCATCATACTTTGAGAAAAACATACTTGAACATGCAGTGCAGTGAAAGTAAAGTAGAGCAAAAGGTAGCATGGAGAGGAGTAATCATCAAAGTAGCAAGGACAGGAATGATGGCATTTGAACAACCCCCCAAAGCAAAATATACCATGTTTTAAGTGGGATCAAAAACACTTTGAGAAATCATGAATTCTGTTACTGTTGTTACTAAGACAAGCATTATGACACATGGATGACTGGAAAACTACTGTAACAATGAGTGACAAAGTAATTACTCTTGCATGAAGAAATACTTTATCTGCATAAATCTCTAGTTTCGTTTAAATTTAAGCTATGAAATCTGTGATGAGTATAATGATACATGCAACATGTAATGGAAGATAATATACCAGTAAATGTTGTATTTTGTAGTTGCTGGAGCCCATCAATTCTCTCTACAATTAGCCCACATCACTGTAACCTGTAGTCTGTAATACATGCCACATGATAAAATAAGTACTGTAGTAAGAGAATAGCAATAGAAAAGGGGTTCACAACGTACAGCTCATTGGCTGGCCCATGCCCCAAACACCATCCCATGACCATTCAGAGGCTACAGCTGGCCCAGAATGCAGCTGCCCGGGTGGTGATGGGTTCTGGGCATTATGCTCATGCCTCGCCGCTGCTCTGGGAGCTGCACTGGTTGCCAGTGTGCCTCCGTGTGCAATTCAAGGTGCTGGTTTTGACCTTTAAAGCCCTTCATGGCAGTGGACCAGGATACTTAAGAGACCCCAAGGTTTTCAATCCGTCCTACACGAGCAGACCGGAGGGGCTCCGTAGTGGTCCCACCAACCAAAGAAGCACATCTGACTGGGACCAGGAAGAGAGCCTTCTCAGTGTCTGTTCTGGCCCTGTGGAACCTCATGCTACCTAAACTGCACCTCCAGACAGAGCTGCTCCCCTTCAGGAGGACGCTGAAGACATGGTTATGCCAGCGGGTGTGGGGCATGACTGGTGTCACAGCCCAATCCCACTGGCTCGTGAAGCCCATTTGGGGTTCTGTTAATTGTTTTTGCTTGGCTGTCCTTTCCTCTCTTAATTGGGGTGGGGAGGGTCTAGGGTGTTTTTTAAGATAGTTTTTATGTATGTTCTTAACAGGTTTTAGATAGGTTTTTAGTTGATGTTTTTAGTTGATGTTTTTAGTTGATGTTTTAGTCCATAATGTAAACCACTTTGGGTCACATAATGGTGAGGAAGGTGGTATATAAATATTGTAAGTAAGTAAGTAAGTAAGTAAGTAAGTAAGTAAGTAAGTAAGTAAGTAAGTAAGTAAGTAAGTAAGTAATTTTGGCCTGTTGCTGCCTCCACTGTACCTGGAATTGGAATTGAGCATATTTGCAGCCTGAGGCTGTCATAAATTTGAAAGTGGGCATATTTACGACAGCTGTAAATGTGCCCACTTCCAATTCTGGGGCCATGGTCTGGCCTGTTCAGCTATCTGGGGGCATGGTGAGACCCACAACATAAAAAAGTTGGCCACCCCTGCAATAGAAGATTAATCTATTTGGAAATGTGGAGATGTACAAATCATCAAACAGTAAATCCAATGAAAATTAACAAAATGGGAAATACTCACCTTTAAATAGTAAATTTAAATAGGGAGTCACTTTGTTCCCATTACAATGGGAATCATGAAATCTCTTCTGCTAATATAACCATTAGTTCCTAAAGAGAATGAATCTGTTGAGTCAGCTTTGGCTATTCCACCCTGGGTGACCCTACTTGGGATTTTCATAGTTTGCTTCTCTGACATACCCAAACCCTGTGAAACATTTAGGTGTGCATTCAAGGGGGGGCATACTTGTCTATAATATTATTGGATAATTTGGGGTTACTTAAACTAACCCTATTAAGAATACAAAACATGATCACTTCTTATCTTAGAGGAAGATTTGGAAAAAAATGTGTTGTTTTATAACAACTACTTAGGAGTTATAGGAGCTATTGCCATGGCTGGCAAATGAAAATGGTTTGGGGAATGAAAATGGTTTGGGGAATCATACATGTTTGGTTTTGATTCTACTTAGGTTTGCAATTTATGTCAGTTATGCCATGACATGATAATTTTGTATTAAGAGAGCAAAACTGAGAACTGTTCCAAGGAAGTTGATTATAAAATCACTCTCAATTATTTTACAGTTAATTACAAAAATAAAGTACTAGAGTTCAAATTGTTTGTTTGACCAAAAGTACAACAAATAAAATGCTAAAGACTTCAAGCTACTATTGCAAGCAAAACAAAATCACCATGTTATTTTGTTCCAAGCCTAAATCCCCAAACCATCAAACCCTCTAGTGATAGATATGCCCCATTAAGAGCTGAGAGATAGAGAAAGATGTGCACACATTGGTTCCATCTATTTCCTTTAAAATGTTCTTTTGTTATGTATAACACATGGCAACAGCTCAGCCTCATTTATTTGCCATTTCTATCTTGATCAAAGACAATCATGGCCACATTTCAGCAAAAGGAGTAATCCATCAACTTTATTAGCTAGAAGCATTCAGTATGTTTTTCTTTTGTTTTGGTGATGAACAGGATATGAAGTCTAGTGATATGCGTCTCATCAAAAGCTGACAGGGACAAACTGGGACTTTGTATTTTCCCTATATTTGTTCCCCTCTAACAATGAACAAATGAACCAAGGCATGTATACTTTTCCCAGAAAAGAATGAGGAAGAATGCCCAAAAGTAAATGAAGAAATACTGTATGCGTTTTTTCATTGCAGGCGCACCCCCCCAATAACGGACACAGACAACATTGAAAGTGGATAACAGCATAGGGCCACATTTATTGATTCAATGCCCTAGTCCGAATTATAAATTTGTATTGGTAAAACGACCAATCATAATTCCTAAGGCAAGCAGGCCGAAGTAACACTGGTAAGGTACCACCCCAAAATTGCCAACGGCAATTGGTTACAATGTATCAATTTGTATCAATTTGTTTGTTGACAACAAACAAATTGTTGACCGTAGTCAATAACTAACTTATGACCCCACCCTCTGACGCGTATCCGTGAAATCACAGGGGTGATGCATGCTGGTTAGCAATCGTCATCACCCCATCGCCTGGTTCGTCGTTGACCGGACAACGTTTAACTAATTTATTCCTGTCTAGTGTTGTCCAGTCAATTGCGAACCTGCCGGATACTTGTGGGTCATACTGTTTACCTTACCAGTGCTACCCGCCACACGGAGGGGCTTCAAAGAAGACCTGACGCCCCCCCCAGACCGTCAGCTCGGTCAACAGGCCTGCTCGCCAAGCACCCAACAGGAGGTCCATACCTCCTCGCGACAGATGGGCCCCATCCCCTGCGTACAAGTCATAATTTTGTAGACTAATATCAGGGTGATGACTAACCCGTCCCCAAGCCCTGGTGGCAAGAAACCGCGCCACTGCCTTATTGACCGCGCGCCTAGCGCGGTCAAGGGCCAGGAGGTTAACGCCCCCTCTGTAAGAATGGCGCGGGACAATGTCCGACCAAACCAGGGTTGTGGTAGGCCAGACATAATGCAAGTAGGCGAGTTCCTCGCAAATCGCATGCTTGAGCGATAAGCCGGTGACCTGGCCCAAATCATTGCCCCCCAGGTGGATGATTAGAATGTCAGGCGGGTCAGCACCCAGGCCAGAAAAAGGAAAGGCCGCAGCTCCTGCCATAACATCCCAGGCTTACCATGCCATGCGAGACTGGCGTGGTCACCCAGTCCCAGTCGGGGTCCCCACTCTGTCGCCGCAGCGTAACGCGCTGCCCTGTGCACATAGCTGTGGCCCACCAGCCATACTGTCACCGGCGTAATACAACACCCAGGGTCTGTAAGAAAATTGAGAAAAATTGAGAAAAAGACGGTAAGGTGACTGGATTGGTACTCATGGCAGGAGTGGGCGCACATAAAACTGAAAACATTGCGAGCCCCACCTCCCCATGCTGCGTATGTCAGCCCCAGAGTACCCAAAAGCAGCTGCTGTAGCGGCTGCACCAATACGGAATGAATGTGTGCCAAAACGGGCACCTGGTAGGCCCACCCTGGTGAGGGCTCTGGCTGTCACCTTCCAAAACTGAAATTTAGTAAGGGAGACCCATCTTGGTGACAGAAAAACGGGCCGTGGTGCCTGCCACGCAGTGCCAGGAATTCCTGTAGGGCACCAACCGGACAGATGTCTGCCAAAGAACACCGTAGCAGTCTTACACCACTGCCTACGCCATGCTGATCTGTCGTAGAGGAGCGTATCCTCAACTGGGCCCAGTCTTTGGCAACATAGACATCCTCGAGTTCCAGTGCCCTACACCTGCATCCGCCTTATACAGCATCTCAAGCTCGCTGTCGCGGAGCGCTCCAAAAAGGCCACCGTTGTAGCCGCATGAAGTGGGCTGCCTCATTTCCAAAACAGAGGCCAGGCCAGCCCCGGGCCAATTGGGTAAAAACCCTGGGAAAATCTTGCATCCGCCTTACTCAGCATCTCAAGCTCGCCGATGCGGAGGGCTCCAAAAAAGGCCACCGTTGTAGCCGCATAAAGTGGGCTGCCTCATTTATCAAAACTGAGGCCAGGCCAGCCCCGGGCCAATTGGGTAAAAAACCTGGGAAACTCTTGCATCCGCCTTACTCAGCATCTCAAGCTCGCCGACGCGGAGGGCTCCAAAAAGGCCACCGTTGTAGCCGCATGAAGTGGGCTGCCTCATCTATCAAAACAGAGGCCAGGCCAGCCCCGGGCCAACTGGGTCATAAACCCCCTGGGTAAATGGGGTGGCGGTCGCCCAGGAAACGCCCGGGCACGCGCACCCACCCCTCCCAACATGCCTCACCCGGAAGTCATTGGTGCTGTCCACACGACCTCCCACTTCGGCCCTAAAAGCCAACCCGACAGCTGAGATGCTATGGTGCGTGGTGCAAGGCCCTGGGGATACAGGTCAATCGTGAACCGGAGAACATGGGCTACTGGAAAAGGCCAGGTTCCTGGCAGTCGGAATCGGGTACATAATACTCTAAAGGAACTAAATGCGTGGTGATACGCCTTACTCATGCATGGCGCTAGTGACAGGCCAATCGCCCGGTTCACCTCTCCTTGCCAACGGTCCATCTCACATCCGGGAGTGGCGAGGGAAATTCCTCCGCATCCGGGGGCCGAGGCACGGGACCGGGAGATCTGCAGGCGGGACAAAGCAGCAGCAATATCATTATCAACCCCTGGGACATGCCTGGCCCTGAAGGGAACGTTGAGGCACAGGTTGCATAACGCAAACCAACTAACTAGCTCCATAACCCCGGGCGATTTGGAATTCTGTGCAGTGACGATGCGGAAAAAAGCCGCGTTGCCATGCCAAAGTTGCACAACCGAGTTGGCCCACCCCTTGCCCCATAGCATCAAAGCACCCAGGATAGGGAAACATTCCAGATACGTGAGACCATGCAGGCGACCCTTGCCTGCCCAGGATGGTGGCCACCCACCATAGGCCCACTTCCAATTGAAGTACATCCCAGAAGCCCAGGAATCCTGAGGCATCGGACTGCATCTAAAAGCAAGGGGGGAGCCAGGAAATCAGACCCCAAGATGACACCCCGTTGAACTACCTCTGGATCTATGGCCAGACAAGCACGTCTGCCCCGATACCCCGGGTAAATCTGAGCCTGTGGTGGGGCCTGGATAAGCCTGCCATAGCGTCGCACCAGCGCAGAGCAAATGCCCTGCCCGGTGCGACGACCCTGCCAGGGAAACTGGGGTGACCATGTAGCACCAGAAGTTCCCTCAGTGATGCCATGCGCTCTGCCAGCAAGACCGCGACAAGGGCCACTAGCCTTGCCACCTTATCCCGCTGCAACTTAGAATCCTGCGCTATCATGTTGCTCTCCACCCCAGGAATACTAGCTGTGGAGATGGGCCCTCGGTCTTTTCGGGCGCTAAAGGGACACCAAGTTCCTTCATTAGCGTCTGAAATGTGATGAGGAGACGTGTGTACGTGTCCCAGCCCCGTTCAGCCCCGAATAAAACCATCCAGGGAATGGGCTACAGACCGGGACCCTGACCTGCGGACAAAAGCGCAATCTAGTAAAATGGTGAAACGCTCGAATACCGAGCCCCAATGGAATAGTCAAAAGGCATGGCATCATTGAAATAATATGCTCCCCGGGACGGGGGTGCAGGGACAGTGCCACGACCCTGCCCGCATAGACCCTTTTGCAAAGCTGGCAGCAGCCACCTCCTCCCTCCCTTTAAGGGATAAAAGATTGGGGGCATCCTGAGGGGACCCGTTACCCATGAAAAGGATCTGGAACCCCTGCCTAAAAACCCTGAAGGAGATAACCCGCATCCTCTCCCTTCAGGTACCATGTGAGCCAACGCCCCAACCTGTCCACCTCAAATGGGGAGGGAGCCCTTCGGTGAACTAGATCCATCTGCGGCAGTCTTGGAAGCCCCCTGTCTGCCCCACTCTCTGCCCCGCATCCTTCTATGCCTGGGACAGGCAGAGACCGCATGGGGGCCAACACAGGTGGGACATTCCTGTCTGTATATACAAGTCCTCCCAACAGAGGAGCCATTGGACAAGAAAGTCCAGCACGGCAGGCGGGCTGGAACCCCCCGCCCCGCCCCATGGCAGGTGACCTATGCTGGGGCCGCCCGCTGAACCGCATGCCCACAATGGTATATCTCCCCGGGCACAGGGCGCGTGGGCGAAAAGTACAAAAGCCGCAGGCTCTGGCCTGGCTCATCCCGCCTAATCCCCAGGGTGTGGGGGAATCCACCTACGGCATTCCTTGTCACAAGCCAACCACGCTGGGCCCGGAAAGTAAACCATGGCCCGGCAGATGTTGCCCAAATACAGGACCATCGGAATTGCCAGATCCGGCCGGGCCCTAAGGTACACCGCCATGCATATGATGCAGGCCGGCGACCATTTGGCCCACATACTTGGTGGCTTGCGACAACGTGCCTGCCACTATCCTTTTCATTCCGCCCCTCCATCTCTCCTTGGTGGGCACCTTATTTAGGAGTGAGAAGACATCCACATACTCCCCCCGCCAAATTTACTCCCTGGCGGCCTGTGCCAAGTGGTCACTAGCAGTAAGGAATAGGAGCTTAGACCAACCCGGCCACCCCAAACATGCCCCTCAGGGTAGGGAACACCCCCCACCACGGGGCCCCGGGGATGTGTGTGGATGTACTCGCTTACACCGTATACTCACATGCTGCACCCCCGCGGGCCGCCCCCACCGGGGGTTCCGGCCCACTGGGGGTGTCGGAGCTCACGACCGACGTAGAGCTCATCACCGGGGCTTGACCCGCACCTGGCTGCTGGCTGGGGAGCTGCGAGGCAGTGGCCGAAACCGCGCCACACGCCTGCAGCAGCTCAACCCTCCCTGTCGGCTGTTGTCCTCCTGCCGACAGCACCTCAAAAGGAACCCCCAAAGGGGGCTCCCGCCTGACTGGCCCGGGCCAAAGACGCCTCCAGGGCCGCAATGCGGGCCAGTAAGGTGTCCACGTTGACCATGGGCAAAGGGCCGGCCGGCCCGCCTGAGCCAGGCACGGGTACAGGTCCCTGCACCCCGGGGCCATCATATGGCCATTGGCCAGCACCAAAGCCCGGCAGAGCTGGTGGAGAAACCTGCCAAGGCAGGGGGCCGCCCCCACCCCCCAAGGCTAGAGGGCCCGGGGAGAGGCTGCGGCCCAAAAGGAACAGGCCCAACGGAGTGAGCAGGAGGAGGAGCGGTGTCCACCGCTCGTGGGCCGCGGGCCGGAGCGCCATCCGCGCTCCCACTCTGCTCGCCCGCAGCGGGCCAAGGGGCAATAGACCCCATTCCGCCGGCCCCGGTCGGGGCTGGCAAAGGTGGCTGCTGAGGAGGCGGCACCACGGTCCTCCGATCTGGGTTGCGCCTCCTAACAGCGCGAGCTGAACTCGAAGCTGCCTTCTTCTTCGAAGGCATCTCCACCGAAGCAAAAAAGGGAAGCCGGCAAGGCAGAATCGCTACCAAAAGGCTTCCCGGTAAGCTAACGAGCGACGGAGACACAGGGGAAAAAACTTCTCCGCTCCGTCGCTGAGGTAAAATGGCAGCTCGGCTGCCTCGTGGCCACCCCTTTTATAAGGGAGCTGGCCACGCCCCTAACTACCCGGATTCTCTGTCCTGTGGGGGGGGGCCCGCAAAGGGCGCGGCGGCCATTTTGGCGCCGCGCTTGCATTCTATTAACAAGAAGTTTGCCATTGTCATGTTTTTGTTGTGATCAACAAGAATTCTTGTTTCGAAGAGAGAATGTCACATCCAGTTATACAAATTATACACAGTAATACCTCATACAAAGTCCGCTTTGTACAACATCGAATTCATACAACATCGCCTAATTCCTTGAAAAAAGTTGCCTCATACAAAGTCGCTGCGACTTTATATGAGGCATTGGGGGGTTTTACAGGTTGCATTGTGCCTGGGCAGTATAAAAGGCAGGACACATGTGTGCATTGCTCTTGTGGGTTTTGCACAAGGCGAAGAGTGTTTAGGAGTGGTTTCAAGCACAATTTTGGATTTTTTTGAATTTTTTCATCAGAATTTTTAGAAGCATTCCTGGGATTTTTTGCAGCGTTCTTCAGGTTCTTGGACAATCAGGGTTGTTTGACATGTTTTTGTAATGTATTTAGCCTTTAGACAATGATTTCTTAAAGCTCTGTCAGTTTCCTGTCTGTTTCCTTGACTTTGCCCTGAAGTCTATTCTGTTACAGTACAATGTATCTCTATGCAAACGACGTTGTATGAGGCACTGCGGCAAGGATTTTGCATGCTTCATACAAAGTCCAAATCCGTATAAAGTCCAAACTTGTGGAACCAAGTTTGGATGTTGTATGAGGTATCACTGTACTATGCAATTAAAGCCAATTTTAGATGATTGTTTTGTGGTATGGGTACATGTATCTGAATAATGCACATTCAGTATAAGACTAGGAAATAGTGTCATTTTTCTTCAAATGTATGTTTACATTATTCTGGATTTTTCATTCATTTCACATATATATACAATTTAAATCCCAATTTGTATCATATTTGAGAAACCAGTTACACATTCAGAACAAAAATGAAGGTTGAACTAATGTTTCACTGTCATTTTATGTTTACTTTAAAATTTAAAGTTTGCTGAGGCAGAACTTTTTTAAAAAAAAAAAGGGAGAGGAAGTGGAAACTGGAGAAATTATTTCCCTTTCAACAACAGCAAGGTTGTAAATAATGAAGCTGAAGCTCAAGTACTTTGGCCACCAAATGAGAAGAAAGGACTCACTTGAGAAGGCCTTGATGCTAGGAAAGATTGAAGGCAAAAGGAGAAGGGGGCAGCAGAGAATTAGGTGGCTGGATGAAATCGTTGACATGATGGATGTAGATCTGGGGGACTGAGGAGGATGGCAAATGACAGAGAAGCCTGGTATGCATTGGTCCATGGGGTCTCAAAGGGTCAGACTCAACTGTGCAACTGAACAACAACAAATCACTGAGGTTGTGGTTCAATCTTCCAATCTCTGCAGTCAGAGTTTCATGAACAGAGTTGAGATAAGCATAGAAAAATAAAGTTCTCGATAAGGAATGGAGAAGATGAAATCCAATCACCTCATATAAAAGAGTGAAGCATACTTTGATTGAGCTGCTGTTTTGCCAGTTTCTGTTATCACCAACAATCAGTATAATTTTTAAGACCAGTCACAGTATATTCATATGCTCACTGCTGTGTGCAAAGTTCTCTTCCTTCTAGTTTAAGTAATTGCATATATTCCAGAATCACAAATGAAAAAATAGGACAGAAGTATTTTTAACATGTAGTGTTGGTTCAAATACAGTGATTTCGACTTATTGTTGAATATTGAACAAAGTATATTATGTCTAGAATGAACTTTGGACTGAAACATGTCACTTCTGCCTTTGGCTAACCTGATCTTTTTGATTACTTAAAGCCACAGTGTTACCTTATATCTGGAAAAGTGCCTGGCCTATTAGCTTTGTAATCAAGACCTAAAGTCCACATTTTAAAATTACTTCACCAAAAGATACCATCAGTGGTAGCTGTTGACAAATGTCCTACTGATGAAAAAGAGGCCTACTGCATAAACCCTTCTGCATTATAAAGAGGCAGTGGAAAACAATACAACAGTGTTGAAGTAGATAAACCTGTCAGTTTCCATTTCTGTTCATTTTTTGTCCCAAGTATGATCCAACCCATTTCCATCCATGTTTTCAACTTTTTTATTTTAAAATAGTGTGTGCCCTTTTTTGAGCATTTTGCACATACATGCGTACATATGCTTTAGTGGGTTGAAATGCTTGGGAGAAGGGCTAGTTGAGGACACCATATGTGGTTGATGGATTTACATCCCTTTCTGCCTCTGTAGACTTAGATAAGTGGCACATTTTCAGCATACTGTGCCACTAAAAGAAGAAACTGGTAAACCACTTATGATTACCATATACTTGCATAACATAGAATTTTATGTTTACATTTGATCCAATTGAAAACCATTTTGCTTATTTTGACCCTGTTGTTCAGTTTAAGGACATTCTAATCTTTACTTTGTCTTATGATACATTAGGTACCCTTTCTATACTCATGTGGCTCCTTAAATTTGAAAAGCATCCCCACTGCTTTTTCATCCAAGTCATTTATAAATATTTGAAACAACACCTGGCCCAGGACAGAATCCTGTGACAGCCAGATCATTATTTTTCTCCAGGATGACAGGAAAGCATTAGTGACCAATTCTTTTATATGGTCCATCATTGTACTACTGCAAAACCAACTAATAGTGCCATTATCTCACCCATACTGTGGAATATACTGTAGTATCAAACGTTCAACATTGTTAAGGGTCTTATTAAAATAAAAAGATATTACATTCATAGCATTACTCTCATCCATAAAGTGAATACCTATCTCAGAGAAAAAGGAGGTAAGATTACCCATGCTTAGTAATCATAGCTTCCTTTTCTAAGTTTCCACATAATTGCTCTTTATTGGTCCATTAAATAATCTTTTCTGGTATTAATTTCTTATATATAAGAGTATATAAGTAGTTTTGCAGAATCTCATCTTTTTTCCATTTTTTGAAGATGTAGACAGCATTTGTCTAGCTCTTACTTTTAGTGGCTTTATATGTGCTGATCTTCCATTGCATTTGCCAATTCCTTTAGTATCCTTGGATACAGTTCATTTGGTCCTAGAGATCTGAATTCATTTAGAGTTCTTATACTACCCCCCCTTTTCTTAGGTAGCAGCTTCTTCACATTATTATTCTTTTTTTGCCAGACTGATTATTTTATCCCTTTTATGAGAAAAAGGCACAAAGTAGGTATTGATCAGTTTTGTCTTTTGGCATCAGCTAGGATATCTGCACAATTTCTGTTCAGCTGAAGTACTGCTTCCTTCCCATTTCCTTTTGCTCTTAACATGGCAACAATCCAAACAAACAAAATCATTTCTTGATATTTTTTAACATTTATTAGAAGTTTATATTCTGAATTTTAGCTATCCTGACCTTCACCCCACAAATGGCAATTATTTTGACTCCTCTTCAGTGATTTGCCCTCATTTCATATTGATGATGATCAGGTTAAGGATTTTTGATCCCATTGTGGTTTCTATTACATGCAGCATAGTATATAACATTAAAATATGTATATGCAACACAATATTTAATTTTGAAAGATATTTGCATTTGAAAAAATGGTTTATCTCCCACTTCTACCCACATTTATGGCCAACTGTATATACTTGTGCTTTTTTAAGGCTATCTTCAATAAAATGTTCATTTTTATTACTTTTTGAACAGTTGTGATTTGTCTACTAGCAAAATTCTACCTTTATGAGTTAGTACAGTTTTGTTTTACAATTTGAAGGAACAAAGATCAGCCAATTGGCCACTTAATGCATTATTAACCAGAACACTAAAGATAATAGCCATTAATTAAAAAACGGACACTGTGATCATTAGTTCTGGTCTTTAATTTACTCTAAGGCAAAAGAGACTGAAATCCAGTTGTAAGTTGCAAATAGAATAGGCTCATTGAATTGTGTTTCAATTATGAAAACATTTTCATATTTTCCACTATTTAAATAAATTGAATATCAACCACAGGTAAATGTTCTTTCATCATTTCTTTTAACTTTTAACTTTTTGCCACTTCTGCTTCCAAATCCATTCATCTTTTCTCCATGTTAATTTTCTACTTCTCCTTCGTGGTCCGTGAGTATCCATACTATTGGGTTTTCCCTCTGCACATGCGCAGTGGGAAAACACAATTATATGAATGCTCACAGGACTACTAGGAGAACTACGTTTATGGTAGGTAACCTACCCTTTTCTCTTCTTCCTCTTCCTGTTTCCTCCACTTTGGATACTTTTATGATAATGCATCAATCAAAACAATATCCTGATTAAAATTGTCTTCTGAGTCTATCCCTTATATTTCTTCAGTCATTTTGATATGGCATTATCTTCTTGCTTTCAATCCTAATACAGAAGCTTTCTCCATTGACAAATATATGATGCACCAATAACATTTGAACCAAGGAACAGTAATTGCATTTCATCCTGACATAATATTTCTCAACTGAACTCAGTTTCTTAGCTTTCATAAATCATGTATTCTATCTAATCCAGTGGTTCCCAGCATGGGGACAAAGTTGTTTGCCCATTTGGAGTAAATGTCTTGGAATTCCATACCATACAAGGCATATGTGAAAATAGGAGAAGGACAAAGAGCATGAGGTAGACCCAGAAGAAGAAGAAGAGATAACATCAAACAAATATTACAAGAACATGAGATAATGCCAGTGGAGGCTGCTAGAAGTGGAAGAAGAACATTTTATCTCCCTTAACACCCAAAGGGGTAAAAGAGGAAGTAAGGAAGAAGAAGAAGAAGAAGAAGAAGTGAGAGATACATAAAAGGTCCTTTATTTTCTTTTAAATTTAATTGTGGTTTGGAACCATTAAGATGTGCAGTAAGACAAAATTCAATAATTTCAGGATTTGTACACAGAAAATATTCTCCCCAGACAAGTTTATATCCTGATAATTCTTTTTTTGTCTATCAAAACACCTGATTTTTCTTTACCAAAACTGATAAAGTTAATCAATTGTTCTAGGGCCCCTCTATGGCTATGCAGTTACTTAATATAAGTCTGAGATTATGTTTGGTGAGGGCATTAATTCACCTAAATTGTTTGTCAAATGGCAATTTTGTCAATACCCATCAGGCATAAGATATTTAGGTGTACTGATTTCTAGGGAGAACACTTAAATTATTAAGATAAATCTGTCTGCATTATTAACAGACATCTTGCTTGCATTGAACAAATGGGGACCATTTATATTCATAGTCCTATGTAACTGAATAGATGGGAAATGAATATATTACTTCCCTGTTTCATGCTTAGCAAGACAGTTGTAGCTCCCAGCCAGAGTAGCACCAAGTGAGGGGAAATGCAGCGCAGAATAATACTGGAATGGTCACATAAGTAGACAGCCAGTCCAGAGAAGTTGAAATTCATAGTCCACAGTAAGGAATGAATGGATTTAGAAGAGAGAAAAGAATGAGAGCATGTGCAGAGTGTGAAAACGAATGGAAAGAAAGTAGCATTGGTAAAAGGGAAGGCAAAGCTAGGGGAAGACTAGCTGCAGCAGTTGGAGATAGAATGCTGTGAAGAGCTGATTTGCATGTTAGATTGTGATTGGTTGAGAGTGATTGATTGTTGGGGAATGTGCTGGAGGCCTGAGGTGAATCTTTACCTATAAGAAGGCCGCTAACCATTAGTGTCTGGCATGCACGCCGGCACCCAGCACAACCATCCCGAATCAAGCCGCCTACACTTACCTGACCACCCTTGGAGCATCACTGCAAGGGTCCGCCAGCTGCGAGTTGGGCAATCACCCCACGAACGCAGCCAGAAAAAAACTATAAGGCCCAGCGTTCTCTGTGCCACGCCACCCCTCAGCCAATGAGGAGGAGAAGGGGCAGGCGGCACGTGCGGTAAAAAACAAACCACCAATGCGCCAATAACTTATTTCCAGGAGACAATTCGCCTAGGCTTGGGGGGAGGAGGAATAGCCCCTCCCCCCATAGCTTCAGCATGTGTGTGTGTGTGTGTGTGTGTGTGTGTGTGTGTGTGTGTGTGTGTGTGTGTGTGTGTGTGTGTGTGTGTGTGTGTGTGTGTGTGTGTGTGTGTGTGTGTGTGTGTGCATGTCCTCGGCAAAGCTTCGGACGGGAGGAGGGGTAGCCCCTCCTCTCCCCACGCAGCTTCAGCATGTGTGTGGGTGTGTTGTGTGGTTGGTTGGTTGTGGTTGTGCGATTGTGTGTGTGTGGTTGTGTTCTCTGTGTGGTTGTGTTGTGTGGTTGTGCTGTGTGGTTGTGCTGTGTGTGTGTTGGCTGAGTGTGGTGTGTACCCAAAAAAAAAACCCTACCTCCAAAACACACAATAAAACTGCCTGGCAGTGCCGGGCAAAAAATGCTAGTGAATATAAAAGGAGAGAGCTGAGGTAAATTGAGAAAGATTGAAAATGAAAGGGAAGAGTTTTGAGAAATGTAGAAGGTAAAAAGAGATTGAGAGAGATTGTGAAATGAAGAAAAAGTAAAGAGAAAGGTTGAAAATGGAAAGAGATAGGGAACATTTAGAGAATGGGAATGTAAAGAGAAGGTGAAGGCAGGAAAAAGAAAAGCCTGTGAAATCAAATAGACGAAACAGATGACATGAGAAAGCTAGCAAGAAAGGAGATAAACCTGAGGTACTACTGAAGAAACCATCGCTCGATCCTACAGTATTGGCCAACTTTAGACCTGTATCCAAACTCCCCTTATTGGGGAAGGTATTGGAGAAAGCAGTGGCACAGCAGCTCCAGGGGGTTCTGGATGAAACTGGTTATCTGGACCCTTTTCAAAAAGGATTCTGGCCCAGTTATGGCACTGAGACTGCATTGGTCACACTTATGGATGATCTCTGGCATGAGCGAGACAGGGGTAATCCCTCTGTTCTTGCTCTTCTTGACCTCTCAGTGGCCTTTGATACCATCGACCAAAGTATCCTTCTGGAATGGCTCTGAGGACTGGGGGCCCAGGGTATTGTGTAGTCCTGGTTTTCCTCATTTCTGAGGGGCTGGTTCCAGTCGGTGTCATTGGAAGACGAGTTGTCCAGCCCTAGGCCTCTCCAGTATGGGGTGCCACAGGGCTCGGTACTCTCGCCTCTTTTATTTAACATCTACATCAAACTGCTGGGTGAGATCCTACGTTCCCATGGGGTGAGGTATCATCAATATGCTGATTATACCCAATTGTATATCTCAGCCTGTGGGAACCCGAGTGATGCAGTTGAAGTCCTAACCAGGTGCCTGGAGGGTGTAAGGGTCTGGATGGGGGACAACGGGCTTCAACTGAATCCTGGTAAGTCTGAGTGACTGTGGTTTTGGGCTCTGTGTTGTTCCGGGAGCTACCATCATTGGAACTGGATGGGTGCAAAACTGGTGCATAATATGGGGGTCATCCTTGATTCATGTCTACTGCACGAAAAGCAGTTGGCAGTTGTGGCCAAGAGGGCTTTGCAGGCGCGCCCACCCAAATAAAGACTCAGACACCGGTATTGGGTTAAAGGCATTGGGCCACATTTATTGAATAATGCCCTAGTCCGAATTATCACTTTCAATTGGTGTATCATCCAATTGTAATTCTTTAAGGCAAGCAGGCTGCAGTAGCACTGGTAAGGTTCCACCCAAAATGCCAATGGCTATTGGCTACATGTATCAATTTGTATCAATTTGTTTGTTGACACCAACAAATTGTTGACCGAAGTCAATATACTATCTACTGACCCCACCCTATGACGTGTATCTGTCCAAATATCAAGGTGATGCAGGCTGTGAAGCTCCTAAAATCACACCTTAAATGGTTCGCACTTGACCGGCAAATCCTGCGAACCTGCCGGATACCTATGGGTCATAAATCTTTATCTTACCAGTGCTACCCGCCACACGGGGAGGAGTCCATGATGACTCACCGCCCCCCCCCAGACCGACAGCTCAGTCGCCAGGCCTGCTTGCACGTCCTCCAGAAAGAGGTTCATACCTCTGGCCAACAGGTGGACCCCATCTCCTGCATAAAGAAAAAATCCTGCAAACCTATACCCGGGTGTCGAATGGCTGTCCCCAAGCCATTCTCAACAAGAAACTGGGCAACAGCCCTGTTCACTGACCGCCGGGCACGGTCCAAACCACGGAGATCCATGCCTCCTCTGTAACAGTGTCTCGGCACGATGTCAGACCATAGCAACCGTGTGTACAGCCATAAATGATGTAGAAACGCCAGGTCACTGCACACCGACATTTTTAAGGAAAGGCCAGTGATCTGTGCAGATCATTGCCGCTGAAGTGCAGAATCAGAACGTCAGGCGGTCCAGCATCCCTGATGGACATCAGGAATGGCAACAGTTCCCGCCATCTCATGCCACGCATACCATACCACCGCATACGTGCGGATGCATGCAGCCCGAGATGGGGTCCCCACTCCGACGATGCAGCATACTGTGCCGCCCAGTGCACATAACTGTGGCCCACCAGCCACACTGCCACCGGTGTGCGTAGACACACAGGGTCTGTAAAAGAAGGAGAAGGAATTAAGGACATAACTAGGTACTCATACAGTGATGGGACGTACATATAAGGAAAAATGCGCGGACCCCCCACTTGGCCATCCAACATATATCAGCCTCAGAGTACCAAATGCAGCCGTAGTTGATGCGGTGCCTATCCTGAATGAATGGATGCCATAACGAGCCCCAGGGAGGCCCACACTGTGAAGTGCCGTACCGGTCACCCTCCAGAACTGAAATTTGGTAATGGGAGACCCATCCTGGTGGCAGAACAACAGGCCAGGGTGCATACCACGCACTGCCAAAATTGCATGTAGGGCACCAACCGGACAGATGTCAGCAAATGTACATCATAGCAGTCTAACACCACTGCCTACTCCATGCTGATCGGCCTTTGATTAACGAATCCTCAACTGAGCCCACTCCTGGTTGATAGACACATCTTCGAGTTCCAGTGCCCTACGAGACACATCTCCCTTTGACAATGGGACCAGCTCGCTGATTCTCAGAGCTCCAAAGAAAGCTACGGTGGTAGCTGCATGAAAAAGAGACTCCTCATACCTATCATAACACAGTCTATGCCAACCTCATGCAAGGTGGGTCAGAATACTTGGTGAAACAGGGTGACGTGTGTCCGGACAGCGGCCACGTTCACGTGTCCAAACTTCCAAAACACGGCGTATAAAACCAGGTCGACCGGTATCGGCCACATTTCAGGCAACTGCCTTTGCCTACAAAAAGTCCAAAATAGAAGGAGTGTATGCTGATACGCCTTATGCGTGCGAGGTGCCAAAGACATGCCGATCGCCCAGTTCACCTCTCCTCGCCAAATGTCCATATCTCGGCCGGGAGTAGAGAGGGAAGTTCCTCTGCGTCTGGAGCCAAGGCATGGAACCGGGAGATCTGCAGGCGGGATAAAGCGTCAGCAATACCGTCATTAATGCTTGGCACATGACTGGCCCTGAAGAGCACATTAAGGCGCAAGGACCTAAGAACAAATTGGTGAACTAAGGCCATAACTCTGGGGGATTTAGATGTTTGGGCATTGACAATGTGCACTACCGCAGCATTGTCACACCAAAAGTGAACCACCGAATTAGCCCACCTGTCCCCCCAGAGCATAATGGCCCCCCAAAATTGGAAAAAACTCCAGGAACGTAAGATCACGTAAGCGATCCGTGCCCTGCCATGCCTGAGGCCACTGACCACAGGCCCACTCTCCTTCAAAATAAATCCCATAGCCCAGGGAGCCGGAGGCATCCGACTGTACTTGAAACTGGGGGCTGACCATAAGCTAAGATCTCCAGGAGGATATGCCATGAAAGTCCATTAGGAATGTGAGCCAAACCGAAAGGTCTGCTCGTAAACCCCTAGTCAGCCATACACTGTGTTGTCATTTAGAAAGGCCCACCATAGCATCACACAGACGCCTGGCAAAGGCTCTGCCTGGTGTCACCACTCTGCAGGTGAAGTTGAGGTGGCCATGAAGCACCTGCAACTCCCGGAGAGACACCTTACACTTGGCAAACATTGCCAAAATCGCCTCAGAGATCCGCCCCCCCTGACCGACAATTCGGTCACCAGGCCCGCTTGTACGTCATTCAAAAGAGGTGCATCTTGCTGACAGGTGAACCCCATCTCCAGAATACAGGCTAAAATCCTGTAACCCTATCCCCGGATGTCAAATGGCTATCCCCCAAGCCATTCTCGATAAGGAACCAGGCCACAGCCCTGTTCACTGACAGCCGTGCACGGTCCAACCATGGGGGTCAATGCCTCCTCTATAATAGTGCCTCGGCACGATGTCTGACCATAGCAACCGTGTGTACGCCATAAATGGTAAAGAAATGCCAGGTCACTGCACTCAGAATTCTTTAAGTCCAGGCCAGTGATCTATGCGAGATCATTGCCTCCGAGGTGCAGAATTAAAACATCTGGCGGTCCAGCATCCCCAATGGACATCAGGAATGGCAACAGTTCCTGCCACCTCATGCCGTGCACACCATACCACTGCATACACGTGGTTGCACGTAGCCCGAGATGGGGTCCTCACTCTGACAAAGCAGCATACTATGCTGCCCAGTACACATAAATAGTGGCCCACCAGCCACACTGCACCGGTGTGCGGAAACACACAGGGTCTGTAAGAGAAGGAGAGAGAATTGAGGGCATAACAAGGCACTCATGCAGTGAGGGGACGAACAGACGGATAAAAAAGGCGCAAATCCCCACCTGCCTATGCGAGGAATGTCAGGCTCTGAGTACCGAACTGCAGCCGCAGTTGGGTTATGACGGGACAACTCCTTGTCCCTGCTGTCCTGCCCCTCCCTCTACTCCTCAGTGGGTTCACGGTGCAGGAGGGTGAAAATGTCAATATTTTCCCCACACCATATCTTCTCCCTAGTAGCCTGGGATACATGGTCACCCAGGGGTAGGGCGTAACCGGCCATCGGAAGGGCCGCTGCTGGCACGGATTGGAGTGGGGGAAACATAATAGGCCCTATCGGACCCCCGAGAAGTTAGGCGGAAGCATTGGGGCAGTCACCCCTGTAAGAAACTGGGGGTAATTGGCCTGTTGCGGCCATGGCCTCTATACCCTCCCCCCAGTGTTATGAGCTAGTGTCACCGGTGTGCTGATTTGACCAGGATACTCACTCGGTGCACCCCCATGGGCCGCCCCCACTGGGGGTTCTGGCCCGCGGTGGGTGTCGGAGCTCGCGATGGCCATCGAGCTCTGTGTCCCGGTGCGTCCCTGCCAAGCAGGACCAGTCCCCGGTGGAATGCCCTGCTGTAATGGCCTGATGGGGAGCTGCGAGGCGCCAGCCTGCACTGGCCTGATGGCCTCCAGCAGCTCAACCCTGTTGGTGGCCCACTGCGCGGCCGTGGCCGGCATGTGGGCCAGAGCCGAAGAGCTGCCAAGCCCACCATCTGAAGGTGGTGGAGCAATTCCTATAGATGCCTCGAGTGCCGATATGCGGGCAAGGAGAGCATCCACAGCGTCAGAACCAACCAGAATAACGTGGGCCGGATGGGCCGGACAGCCCACCGGGCAATTGATGAGCGGGCAGAGGGAAAAAAACATGTGGCAATCTCTGGGCAGAATAGGGCCATGCCCAATAATCCGGCCCATGGGGGGCCGGTGGAACAGTGGGGCACAATCCCGCGCCACGCCCAAATGGGCCGCTATGCCCCATGCCAGGCAAAGGTTGGATAAGGGTAGAAACCCCAGGGGAGCAGGCCTGCGCAGCCCCCACCCGAGTCCTCCGACTGGGCGGGTAGGCAGAGGCCTGGTCACCCTCATTGGTGGCAGTGGGGATTGTAACCCTGCCACCCCCCCTGTGGGGTGGCCGCCTGAGCCCTCCGGACCAGTGGGGGGCGAGAGGGTGGGCCGAGCCCAAAAACCTCTCCGCAGTGGCAGTGAGGCTGCCTCATGGCCACCCCTTTTATAGAGGGATGGCCATGCCCCCTCACTGACCCGGATGTCTGAGTCCGGGTAGGGTGGCCCCCGCAAAGAGCGCGGTGGCCATTTTGGCACCACGCTTGCATTTGCGCTACTTCGTGTCATCCGTCAATTACACTCGCTCCGTGACCGGGACTCCTTACTTTTGGTCACCCATGCTCTGATCACCTCAATACTGGATTATTGTAATGCACTCTACATGGGGCTGCTCTTGATGACCATCCAGAAGCTACAGCTGGTCCTGAATGTGGCTGCCCAGGTGGTAATGGGGTGTGGGCATTATGCCTGTGCTCACCGCTGCTAAGGGAGCTGCATTGGTTGCCAGTTTGCTTCTGGGTGCAATTCAAGGTGCTGGTTTTGACCTTTAAACTCTTCATGGTGCTGGACCAGGATACCTAAGTGACTGCATTGCCCCAAGGTTGTCGACCTGTCCTACGAGGGCGGACCGTAGGGGCTCTCTGGTGTTCCCATCAGCTAGGGAGGAACACCTCACTGGGACTAGGAAGAGAGCCTTCTCAGTATCCACCCCAGCTCTATGGAACCTCCTGCCACCAGAACTACACCTCCAGGTGGAGTTGCCCCCCTTCAAGAAGGTGTTCAAAACATGGCTTTGCCAGTAGGTGTGGGGTGCATCTCGCACCACAACCCTGCCCTACTGTCTTATTTATCCCTGCGTGGGGTTTCTTTTTCCTGCCTAGGTGCTCCTCTTTTTAATAGGATTAGGGCTGTTTTAGGGATGTTTTTAAATGTTTTAGATAGTTTTAATAATTGTTTTAACTGTATGGGGGTCGGGTTTGTTTTACCTGACACTGTGAGCCACCTTGGGTCACCTAGGAGAGAAAGGCGCCGATACAAGTCCAATAAATAAATGAATGAATGAATGAATGAATGAATGCATAAAGAAACAAACAAACAAATAAATAGATAGACAGACACGTAGGGCTTTGAGATACCTGATGTCAAGGGATGAACAGAAAAAGCTAGAGAAAGAAACCTGAGAAAAAATAAAAAGACCAACAGGTCTTGGAGATAGTAGCTGATATTGGATAGTTCAAATGAATGGAGCATAATTTATTTTCAGAGAAACTGAAGCCAGTTTCTCAGCTGCCCTGTTAAAAAGCACTAGATTTGAGGATGCAGTGGAACAAACTATTAGACTGAGCCATACAAACTAATCAGTGGAAACCTATCTTTGCTTCATATCAAAAATCCTTTAAGAGCTAAAGCTATACTTAGCTCAGTAAAAACTGATGTTTCAGACATATTGAATACTGTTTATTTTTATTTTTTTAAAAAAGTATTGACACCTTGAGCCTAATGTTGATGATATGGACTTGTCTGAGACATATGATATATGTCAACTGAAGGTTCTTTTCTGGTAGCAAACAATCTGTGTATTAGGAAGATTCTTTAGATTTTCAGACAGGTATGTGCCTTCAAAATTATGTTCCTGGAGCTTGGAACTTAACTGCTAATCACCAAAATTGGATATTTATGCTCTTACCATCACCAAAACATACACTTTAAGGGTGCAAAGGTAAACAGGCAGCATCAATCATTCTGTTTTCAAAAAATCTCAGTACATTGGTTACACATGGTATTTTACAATTGGTTTGCCAATACCAGATATAGTGAAACCTCGTATAATGAATGCCTCATATAGCGAAAAACTCGCATAATGAAAAGAGATTGAAAAACATGGTGCATCACATAACAAACCTTTTTTGCTATGCAAAAATAGCACTCTATGGGGAAAACTCGTATAATGATAATTTCTATGGAAACTCGCATAATGAATTGTTTCTTATACGAGTTTTTCTATATGAATTTTCATTATATGAAAAAAAGTTGTATAACAAAAAAATTGCACAGTGAACAGCCTTGTAGAACAAATTTTATACGAGGTTCTACTGTACATCATTCTGTGAGGATACCCTATATGCTGGTATATAAGACTCACTCTCCCCTTAAAATACACTGGAAAAATGAAGTGCATCTTGTACTGTATATAGTGGCCTATAGTGGGCTATTCTGGTAAGAACGGGGTTCATCTTATACTCCAGTGCATCTTATATGATGGCAAATATGGTAAGCCAGAGTCCCTTAAACTCAATAGGTATTATGGATTGCCACATCCAGTTGATCTAGAACCTCTGAGATCAAAGAGGCTATACTAAAGAGCCCCTTTGGCACAGTGGTTTAGCTGCAGTGCAGCCCAAACTCAGCCCATGATCTTTTAATCCTGATGGCTGCAAGGTTGACTCAACTTTTCATCCTTCCAAGGTTTGTACCAGCACGTTGGGGGCAAAAGGCCTTGTGAACCACCTAGAGAGAGCAGTAAGCACTGTGGGGTGATATATAAGTGAAATTGATGTTCTTATTGCTATTTTCAAACAGTGATTGACCCCTAGAAGAGCAGGCACTTGAACCTCAAAATGATAGCATACTTGGGCTTTCAGAGGATGTTGGACACCCTCTTAGCCCACACAACCACTACATGACTTGCAAGTGAAAATTACCCAAAGAAATCCATCCAAGCCATATTTTATTTGAAAACAAAGAAATGCTAAAAATGAGGGAATATGTCAAGGAAAAATTTAAAATGAGGCAAATGGGTCAAATTCTTCCATAGCATTTACGCAGTCAAAAATACCATAACTACAGATGTATGCTTTTTTTTAATCAGGGGATGTATTGTGAAGTCCAGAAAATCATCTGCATACATGACAAGTAGTGTTCAGGAAAATATTAAGGAAAGATAGACTTTTTAAAAATATAACTGAAGTATTCCTAAAACAAGAACTTAGTTCTCCAATTGTAAGGCTGTAATAAGAATATTTCTGAAATACCTCCATTGAGATAGAATTACCTTAAATAATTTTGTTTGATCAGCAGACTTCATGGTGCTGCAGTGGCTCAGTGGTTAAGAAACTCACCTTGTTAGCTAGAAGGCTGGCAAGTCGGCAGTTTGAGACCTGGGTACTCTATGATGGATTGAGGGCCCGTCTCTGTCCCAGCTCTTGGGGACATGAAAGGAGCCTCATTAGGTGTTCCCTAAGTGGAGTTTCTTCTGCAAAAATCCTTTAAATCCAGAATAATTTCTGACACGAAATTATTATTAGCAATTTATTATTTACAATTATCCAATTGTAAATATTATGTTGGGAAAATGGAATGGAAGCTTTGCTGGACTCACTCCCCAATAATGAGACGGACACTTGTGATGGATTTAAATTGGGCCACTTTATGAAATCATAAACTGTGTTGCGACAAACGGGCCGCAATGGCACTGGTAAAGCGTAAACCTAATTGCCAATCATAATTTGGCAACATTGTATCCATTTGTTTGCTAATCATATTTGGCAACATTGTATCCATTTATTTTCCAATCATATTTGGCAACATTGTATCCAATTGTTATGCCAATCATATTTGGCCATATTGTATCCATTTGTTTACTAATGAAACAAATTGTTTACCCCAATCAGATGCTACTTGTTGACTCCAGCATCTGACATATATCCGGCAAATTTCAAGGTGTTGCAGGCTCTATAGATCATAGCCTCACCTTGTTTGTGGTCCACCTTTGATTGGCCAGCCCAAGTCTCACTGTCCCTTGTCCTATCTGGTGGCCAATCAACTGTGTCCCTGCCGGATTCCTAGGGGTAATCCCCTTTCTCCTTACCAGTGTCACCCGCCGAAGTGACCTGTAATAAGCAGAAAACATATCACCCTGTAGCTCAACCATCAGCACCAGTGTGGGATTGGCGAAAACAACAAGAACCAAGGGCCAATGCAGGTTCAAGCAAACATTCCCATCCGGCCCTGAAGCGACCACAAACATGCCACACTGATACGTAGGGAGGGGGTGGAGGGCAAACGGGCGCTTCGCCCGGCCAATCTTTAAAAATGGTGGTGAGGCTGTGTGGAGCTGGCCCCTTTTAAAGGGGAACTCGGCTCCGCCCCTTGCCCAGCTCCAGCGCCCAGCTCTATGGGGTGGGGCCAGCAAAGAGTGCGGCGGCCGTAGGCTTGCCGCCGCGCTTCCCTTTGGATAGTTAGATTGCTTAGTCATTCATAGAAAAGCCATTAGAAAAACTGCTACTCCATTGACTTCATAAAGTTGTGTATGTTCACCTCCCCCCCCCCCCCCCGGAATATGGCTGTTCTGCAGTTGGCCAATCATACTTTCCAGAGTGAGAACTCTGGCTTGTCTTTCCCCAAACAGCCTAGAGTCATAAACCAATAACAAAACCATGGCTTAATGTTCTGGTTTGTGTTCAGAAAGAGAAGACAGCATCCCAGATTCTCAGTTTACCACCAGTAGAGGGAGAGAGGAAGAGTGTTCGGACATCTTTGTCCTATTGCTAAATTTTTATGGGATTCTACCCATCCTTACTCTGGGCAGTTTACATCTTTAAAAACAAAGACAACCAAACAGCATAAATTTCACAATTTCCTTGATGCTTTACTAAAGCTAACTTGCTGTTTCAATTGCTAATTCTTTGCCTTTCATATTTTTCTGGCTGCTCCTTTTCCCAGGAAGAGCCATGACACACAAGCACACAGGATTGCTAAATATAAGCAAGATGAAAAAATAGACAGTAAATGCAATTCTTTTTTTTAATCAAAGAAAAACATAAGTTGTATCTAAATAACTAAATTAGATAATTTACAAAGACTTTGATCAAAGAACTGTAATGGACAAAAAAAACAGATATGATATATTATTTTAAAGGATTTGGCATGACTTAGTATTCAATGTATTTTTACTTTGAACTGAAGATATAATTTGCCTTCTGGAAACTATCATTTTAAATTTAATTAGTACCTATGTCCTAGCAACATTGACTTTATATTTCATGATTGGGCAAAATTCCTCTGAAACAGATGGAACTAAGCACTCTTGTGTTAGAAAGCCAGAATCTGCATTCTTTTTGAACATCGCCAACTGGCTGTCTCTTCAGGAATGCATAAATCCATAAAGTGTTTTTCAGTGATGATCCAGAAATACATTTAGTTTCCATTTCAAAATTAAGTGAAGGTACTGAAGAATACCACAACATTTTAAAGAACATGTTCTCTGCCATATTGTGCAAGACGAAATAAAGCATTTTAGCAATATATTCGCTGGGCAGATTATTAGGTCTGCCACTTTGAAAGGAGGAGGCAGGCTAAGTTAGATGGTATTGCCCTTCCTCTGTGTGATAGCGTGATTATTGACCCAGCTCTATTCATGGAGTACCAGATAGTCAGGTCTGCATTTTTCCATCTACATTATATATCCCAGCTACAGTAAAAAACCCTACTTATGCAAAAAGTCCATTCCATAGGCTTTTGCTTAAATTGGTTTTTTTACATAACTCGAAGCAAACCCATAGGAAAAATGAAATGTTTATGTAAATCGAAGCAAACCCATAGCGAAATGAATTTTTATGTAACTCTAAGCAAACCCATAGGAAATCATGTTATGTAAATTTATGTAAATCGGGACATGGTTTTAGCACAAAATCATTATGTAAGTTGGATTTTATGTTACTCGGGGCATTTGTAAGTCTGGGTTTTACTGTACTTCTTTATCTAGCAACATTGATCTATGGACTGGCATACTCAAGAATTGACTACTGTAATGCTTTCTATGCAAGGTTTACCTTGAAACTGATACGGAAACTTCAAAGAGTCCAGATTGATTGTGGGTATAGAGTTGAATAAATCTTCCTGATTGTTGCTCACCTGCATTAGCTACCTGTCTGTATCAGGTTCAAGATATTAGCACTTATCTATGAAGCCCATCCTAAATGATTTAGGGTCTCAATACATTTCAAAGCATCTCTTTCTAATGTCTTCTGCCCCTTGTACTTAATCCTCATATAACCTACAGTTGCAGGTGCCTATACCAAGGGAGGCCAGGAAGTTGGTTATAAGAGGTCAAGGCTTCTTGGCTTTGTCATCTGCATTATGGAATGCACTCGGCCATGAAATTTGTGAGGCTTTTTCAGAATTAACTTAAAATCTATTTATGCAGCGAAGCTTTCCTGGAGGTTCCACCAGATGCAAAATATGAAAAATACAGTTTTTGCTGCTTGTATTATTTAGTATTGTTTTATGATATTTTATTATCTGATATGCATTATGTTGTTTATTATCTTATTATTTTTGCATTTCAAAACTGTTGTGCACCAACTAGAGTAGTTTAGGCCGTCTTTGTCCAGAGTAGTGTACAACAGGTTGTTTTTTTTAAAAAATTTAGAAGTGTAATAAATAAGTAAATAAAAGATAATAAATAAATATATAATATGTGATCTAAGTTTTCTACACTACACCTCAATTTAAATGGAGTGTGTTGTGCCTTTTTTTAGGAAGTTGTTGCATTCTAGCTCAACAAAATATTGTATTGGAAACGTTAATGGAAAATAATGTTATGAATAAGAAACTAAATACTATCATAAAGCTGAACCATATCAATATTATTTACGATTATCCTACATCTTTTTGCAAGGTAATCCAATGTAGCATTTCCCTTTCTTTGTTAAATCAGCTGTTAAGGTACAAACATAATAAAATGTATCATATCCAAGAGGGGATATTTTTAGCCTCTCACTAGTTGCAAATCTAGACTGTAAATATAAACCAGAATAATTATTTACCAATTGACATGGGAAATATTATTCCATATTGCTCTGTATTATGTCTGAAGAAGTGTTGTAGCTGTATCATTGGTGAGGTTGGAAAGTGTTAACACTTGCATCTTTTAAATGAACATAGTAAATGAAAGTGTACAGTTAAGTAAGAGATTGGGTTTAGTATCTGTTCATATTGTTTTTTATTGTGGCGGTGCAAGGTTCTCTAAATGAAAATACAAGAGCAAATTAAACAGCTTTATGAACTCACAGGAGGAGCAGTTGTTCTAGTGGCTTTCATACAAATGTCTAATTAATTCTTGAAGCTACCTAAATTGTCCTTTTGTAATCAGTGAATGGGAATTTACAAAAGAACCTGTGCAGATGGAACTAAGTGAAATGGGGCATGGAGTTTAATGATTAGTTGACAGTTTGCAGTTGTTAGGACCAGGAAATTTTAGTTAGTTTTCTCATTAATATTACATTAGTTAGTTGGTGAAACATTAATTTGAATATATTATAAACATTAGAGGCACCCAATTAAACTAATTACATCTGTTACTTTATCTCCAAACATAAACATTGACTGGGAAAATTCAAGAGTAAATAATTGAAGATATGCATTATTTTTAAGAAAAATATTGACAGTTAAATTCCCCTCTCCAATCTATTTTTGGGTATAAATTGTCCTGTTCTATCATTTTTTGCCTTAACATACATTGCAGTGGCTGATTAAATGACTCTTGACTTGGGAGTATTATCTTTCACTACTATGTCTTGTTTCATTTTAGACTGTCTCATCATAGGGTTTTCAAGATAAGCAATGTTCAGCATTGAACATAAGAACAGCCTTGCTGGAACAGGCCACAGCCCATCCAGTCCAGCATTCTGTCTCACACAGTGGCTCACCATTTCCTTCAGGGTATTCCCAAGGAGATGCTTTCACCTGCTTAGGATTCCCTGGAAATGGCATTGAGAGATATTAAACTCTGGTTTAAACAATGGTTTACCATTGGCAACTTCTGCATAGTACTGTAATAACAAAAGTTAGCTGAGCATCATCGCTGTTGCCTCCTCCACCTTCACTTACTCAGTAGTTGCCTCCAAACCATCATCACTGCAACAAACTTATTTTCTATTGATGTGACTGTTACCTTTAAGAGGGTGAGTGCATTTTAGTCTAATGTTTTAGCTACAACCATTCTTCCTTGGTTGGCCTTCCTAAGAGAACAGACTCATAATGGAGTCTGACTTCTTAATAGCATTGATCTCAACCTCATTGATGAACCCAATCCTCTTCACCACATTAAAGTGTCCATCCAAAAATAATACTATATATTTTAATAGTGTAAACTACAATTAATTTCTCTCACTAGTTTTGTTATTCCTATTTATTTTTTCTGGGTCCTTTGTATAAATGTTTTTAAAAGGCTGCAATTGACAGTTTTGTGAAGAAACACATCCTCTGCTTGCTGCAAATGTGTGTTGGCTATGCATCAGTGTTTTTATTCTTTTTGTACTTTTCTTCAAGTCATTTTGGTGTTTTTCTTTTTTTAAAAGAGCAACCCTGAAGATTATTGGAGCAAGATCTACTGGGAACTATTAGAACTCGAGTAAGAATACAAGGGGCAGTGCACACGGTGATAGTGTTTACTGAGTGACACATTTGTTGGCATTGTAATCAAGTTTAAGCCTTAATGAATATGCTTAGGTATTACCAGCAGTATCCCTCTTGACAAAATAGCCTTTCAGGTGGAATGGAATCCAGCAAACATAGTAATTATAATACAGTCATATATATCCCAAAGTAGCTCTCCTGCATGATAAGTATGAGATTTGAGAGATTTGAGACAGTTCGCTATGCAAACAATCAGATATTATGAACATCAAAGACAAAGCTTGCTTCTTGAAATTAATTTTTGATTTATGTAGGTATAATTTCTTTGGTTGAAACATTTCTGTTTTCACCCTTAATAAATTAGGGAGATAGGTAGATTTGGGGAAACATTGCATAAAATTTAATTGAATATCTGAATCTTAGGACAAGAGAAAGATTAATCTACAATTGTTACAGCCCAAACTCGAGGTACTCTATAAACTGTATAATGTAGATTAGGTTATATCATTGCCAGTCTTCCATTCTGGAATTGTGCCTCTTTATCACCAGAATAGTACTTTATTATTTAATGTAAAAAATTTGGTTTTAACAATGCTTTGAGAAGCTCATACCTGAAAAATTATCTCTGGCTAATTGGGCTGCTCTACTTGTGCATCCTGGATTTGAAGTAAAATCTCTCAGAGCTGCTCATTTAAATTCAGAGTGCAGAAGGTCTCCAGAAAATATCAATCATGGCATTAAGTGTGCGTAATAGCATCCATGGTAACTGTGTGGTAAATTATAATGCAGATTTTTCCAAATGAATTATTTAGGTCACAAATTTTCATAGAGAATGTTATGAAACCTTCTCTTTTGAATCCTGATCATAAACTTTTGGAATGTTGAAATTATCATTTAATGAAATATTACCATTTTAATTCACCATGATATGGAACATGAAAGGCATGTTTGTCATTTTTACAAATGTCTGATCTTTTGGAATGAAGTTATATTTGTCTTACTACCAAGAATTCGTATTTCTGGAATTCACTAGAAATACCTTAGCTAACATTATAATCTAATCAATGTCTTGTTCTGGTAGATAATTTGGGTTTGTTAAGGGAGCAAACAAACAAAAGTCCACATAGTGAAAGCAATGGTATTTTTGATAGTGATATATGGTTTTGGGAGCTGGACCATAAGGAAACCTGAGCAGAATAGACACTTTTGAGATGTGGTGCTGGAGGAGAATTTTGAGAGTACCCTGGACAGCAAAGAGAACAAATAGGTCAATCTTAAAAGAAATCAACTCCGACTGCTCCTTGGAAGATCAAATATTGAAAATGAAGTTAAAGTACTTTGGACATCAAATGAGAAGAGAGGATTCACTTGAGATGCTGGGAATGGTCGATGGCAAAAGAAGAAGGGGGCAACAATGTCATCTAGATGGCTAGATAGCATTGTTGATGCAATGGGCACAAAGCTGGGTGGGCTGAGGAGGATGGTGGAGGTTGGTAAAGGATAGAGGTGCCTGGTGTGCAGTGGCCAATGGGGTCACGAAGGGTCAGAATCAACTGTGCAACTAAACAACAACAAAGGGAGCTAAAACTTGTTTAAAATGGGCTGAAAAACAGTTTTAGGGTCTATCAGTCACATTATAATGAATTGAGTCCATCAGAATAGATTTTAATGGATTGATATGTTCATATTAGCTGACTATATATTTTGGGGGGGGGGGGATTTCCATGGAGTTTGCATTGACAGAATACATGCTTAGGCAACTAGTAGGATCATCTGAAAGGAATGGTGACTGAATAATTGGTGATATACATTGTTTCCTTTCCAAACATGGATTATAAGTGTTTTGGCAATAATGAAAACTTGTAAAGTTCAGCAATATTCACCACAACCAGAATATAATTTGAAAGCATGTATGTGTCTACGAATACCTAATTTTCTCTAATAAGAAGGAAAGAATCCTGTTGATTATGCTTGCCACTACAATTCAACTAATATAACTTTTAGTAACAAATTACAACTTAGGATGTTGGTGCAGTCAAGTAACTTTGGGTGTGAAGGGAAATGCCTATGCTGATTTCTTAACATGTTATGTTTCACTGCTGAAAGTTATGTTGATGGTGTTTAACTGGTATAAATATGCAGTAGAATTTCATTCAAATGGAATTTACCATGGTATAACAAACCAAAATGGGTCCATCCATACCCATATGTCTCATATGATCAATTTTTTTCTTAGTAAATATAACAAGAGTCCAATATGCCTGAAATACTACTTTTTCACATAACCAAACATCGGCTCAAATCTAAAGAGGATTTAGGTTTTTGAAGCAAGGAAATTTTTCATTGTTTACTTGCACAGATTATGACTATCTAATTAGGTATCCTACTTCATTCTTAATTAATTAATATGAAATTTAATGCTACTTCAGCCTTGAAGCAGGGAAGACATAAAATTCAGCATGATTTGTTGTCTCAAGAGTATGCCCAGAGTCTGGTGGTCACACAGAAAGAGGTTAGAAAAGCTTGCACCAGAAATTGTGAATTTTTGGTTGTGGCTTCCAGGCTCTGGAATGAGCTGCTGACTGAAATTAGACCTGTTCTCTCCTTACTGGCCCTCTGAAAGTCCCTAAAAATTATTTTTCAACAAGCTTTTTCAGGGTAAGATCAAAGTTAGCACCATGGGTGTAGTTGTGTAGTTTATGTTATGGGCACCTGTAGCTATATGTTGTACATATGTTGTTATTGTTTTGTTGGATTTTTATTGTATTTGTTTGTTTACCCTGTTTTAGCCCTATGCAAGCCACCCAAAAGTTATCGTCTCACTAATT
Source organism: Bradypodion ventrale (assembly GCA_035047345.1). Taxonomy (NCBI): domain Eukaryota; kingdom Metazoa; phylum Chordata; class Lepidosauria; order Squamata; family Chamaeleonidae; genus Bradypodion; species Bradypodion ventrale. The sequence continues at coordinate 305,445,154 of JAWDJE010000003.1, read as the reverse complement.
GATAAGGATATATATTCAACCAATCAATCAAATCTTGACACATAGAACAAAATGATTTTCCTTGGCCTAGTTTGCAATTCTTACCATTACTGTTGCCACTTTTGTGCTAAAAGAAAGGCTGGATACCTGTTTGATAGTAAAATGAAAAATCTTAATATATTTTGTTTTCAGTTTTCTTTAGGGTTTTTTTAGAGCAAGTACAGTAAAACCTCGTATAAAGAGTGCCTCACTTAGAGACTAACTCACTTAAAGAGCAGAATTTTCTCTGAATGGTTGCCTCGCTTAACAACTAAAACCAATCAAAAACTAAATCGGGGTTCACAATTCCCCCCACCAGAATTCACAAATGGTCACTTACAATGATGTTTCACTTAAAGAGCAAACTCGCTTAAAGAGCAATCCCGTGGAATGCATTATGCTCTTTAAGCGAGGTACCACTGTATATCATTAACTTGGAAAAATAAATATGGAATTTTTAATATTTGGGAGTTTGTTATTGGTACTTATTGATATTGTGAAAACATACACTTGGAATTACTGTGGTATTTTTGTTCTATACTTTAAAAAAAATATTTTGCAGATTCATGTCATTCAAAGCCTTTACAGTGCTTTTTTATATTTATCCTTTCTCACATTGGTTTTGATCTAATATGCTGGTGAGTTCTGTTCTGTTTGTCTTTATGGTCTTCAATTTTATTGGGTGTTTGTGTGGCCTAGTCCATTGTGATATGAGATGTAGCTATGGATGTCAAATAATTATTCTTTACGAAATAGCAAATATCTCTTTTGCCAACAGTAAATTTATTGTCTTTTGGAAAAGGAAACAATAGGAATAAAACGTCTGGAGTTGATTATTTGTTTATCCAACTTCTGAGCCAAAAATGTACAGTATACAAAGAGGAAATGCTTTGGAACATCAGAAGTATAGACATTTAGATGTGGTGTTTAAATTGTATTTGGAATACTTATTTAATCTTCAGAAATTATTGGAAGATTGTCTGTCCTGGTTATAGACACAAATCATTTTTTTGGCATTTTCAGGACTGACAAATTTGTTATAGCAGGGATATTCATCAATTAAAATCACTTCACCAGATGCATGGTCAATATTCTTACATTATTAGGCATTCATATGCTGAAATAGTCAGTACAATAAAGATGTCTCTTTCATAATATGTCTTCCAATGACATATTCAGATTCTACATTTCCCCTCACTTTTTAAAATATTGACCATTTGTTTTCTTTATTTCTTTCCTAAAACTATCCTTACTACTTCTACCTCCTTATTTTTCTCTTCTCCTTCATCTTTGGATGGTTGTGTTTTGGGTATTTATTTATTTTTGTAAGATCTTTGTCTTTGCTTTTAGACTGCCTTTTTCATTTTGTTTTCATTTGGTTTATTTTCATTTGTAATTGAACTAGAGATGCTGAAGTCTCCTTTGAATCTGTTTAATTACTGCTGAGATTTTTCTAGGATTATCCCACTTTCATATTATGTTTAAATAAAATGTGATCTTAATCTTACATTTACTTTTGCTTATCTATCAATAACATTGTAATGATGGCCAGTGTATGTCCCTATTCTGGAAAGGCATATTGCAGAGTAAGAGACAATGTCAGATGAATCCCTAGAGTCATGCTCTCTGTCATATTATTTTCTGCAAATGTTGACACAAGTGAAGTGAAGCTCTCATTTATATTCATATGATTATGGTAATGAAACAATGACAATAAAACCAGTATGTTAAATTTTGTAAAAATCACATATACTCTTAATGATGGAAGATTACTGTAAATGTTGGTTTCAAGCATTATACTTTTAGTTTATTTGTCAGAATGAATGAGAATTCTAGCAGTTATGCATTAAATCACATGGTAACTGATGTTTTAAGTTTTATGCATGCAAGCACAATATGTGAAAATGCAATATACAGAAAGCTGAGCAGAAGGTAGTCATCATTCTCCCCAACTTTTTCTCGTTATCTATCTTATTGGAAGAAGGTATTGGCTCACACAAAAAACCTAGGTTTTGGTTTCTTGGTTTCCTTCTTAAAGTGCAGTGTCCAGAACTAGATGTGGTCTTACTAGTACTGAATAGGAGGGGGCTAGTACCTCACAGGGTTTGAAAACTATACTTTTGTTAATGAAGCCTAAAATAAAATTGGCCTTTTCTGCAACCACATGGTTCTGTTGCCCCATATTCAGCTTGTGATCTGGGGTATACAGAAAGAGCCTCCACAAAGAATATGAATACAATCAGGTGTACCTTGCAATTTTTGTTCGTTCTGGCCTCAGTATAATATACGCTGCTCTGATGGAAACAAACAAAATTGAAATTCTTGCCATCCAGACCCCACAATTGTCTGTTACCTCTGTCTATAAGCTGCCAAAAGTAAATTTTATCTTTAATGAACTGGTCAATTTTACTTATGACTAAATAAATTTTGTTATTGGAGATTTTAATTGTCACAGTGAGGCTTGGGGAAATAACCAGACCAATGAAGATGGTGCACAACTTGTATCTTGGGCAGAGACCAATGACCTCCAACTTGTCCATGATCCAAAACTGCCCACATCATTTAACAGTGGCAGATGGAGGAGGGGTATAATCTAGAAAGCATCTTCATTAGCAAGAAGATATCAGCACAGTGCATGGAAGTTGTTAATTATCCGATATCACACACTCAACACAGACCCATCATGTGCATAGTATATGGTGCAATGAAGCCCCAGGAGGTTTCTTTTCATAGGCAAATTAACTTTAAGAATACCAGATGGGTGAATTTTTGAGAGCAGCTGGATAAAAGTGTGGAGAAAATCTTCCCACATCCAGATAAATATCATGAATTTGTCCATCTTGTGAAAGTAATATCAAGGGGGGGGGGAGTCCAAGAGGATGCTGCACCCAGTACATTCAGGACCTGACTGATGACATCAAACCTCTACTGAAGGCATACTCAACCTCTGGCCTTCTGGCCAAACCTGGCCCCCGAAACCATTTCATCAGGCCTGTGATGCCTTCGCCAAACCCGGAAGCAGAAAAACCTGTGAGCTGTGCATGCACAGAACACTGTTAAATGTGTTCTGCACATGCACAGTGTGCATTTTAAATCTGCTTCTGGGTGGGTGGAACCATGTGACCAGCCCAATCAGCTGCCCAGGAGGCGTGGTCAGGCCCGTGACCTGAAAGGGTTGAGAAAGCCTGCTCTACTGGATAGGTATCAGGTATTCTACAACCAGGATCCTTTTCAGGAAGTCACTTGAAGCTGGGGAAGAACTAACGCAGACACTATCTGAAAATTGGAAATCACGATGGTGCACATTAGTCAAAAATCTAGATTTGAAGCAGAACAGTAGATAAGCTTGGAAACTCCTAAAAAATTAGGTGGAAATTTAACCCAGCCGCAGCTAAACTATATTGGAGTAACAGCAGACCAAATAGCTAGTCAATTGCTAAAGAATGGAAAAATGCAAGGCAAAAAGATGCAGGAAAAAGCCAACTGACCAGAGAGGGGAGTTTACTTCATAGCTCCTTTGTGGCATCTGAATTGGAGGAAGCTATAAACAGCTTGAAAGCAAATAAAGCAGCAGGTATTGATGACATAAGAGCAGAACCGATAAAGCAGTTTGGTCTTCACACTTTGGAATGGTTCCTGATATTAATGAACTGCATAGATGAACTTAAGGTTCCTAAATTGTGGAGACAGGCTAGAATTGTTGTTTTATTGAAACATGACAAAGATTCAGATGCCCCAAAAAGCTACCGACCAGTGTCACTCCACTGGATCTTTATAAGGCACTTGAACAAATGATTCAAAATTGTACATTGGAACTTTGTACTGTATATGGTACTTTTGCTCTGTCATTCGTATCTTGTGTAAACCGCCTTGCGTCGGCCATCAGCCTGAGAAAGGTGGTATATAAATATTAAATGTTTATGTTTATTGGATTTATACCCCACCCTACTCAGTGCAGGCCTCTGTTTTCATTTCTTAAAGATAAAGTAAAACTAGATATTTTTTTAAAGAAAGTAATTTCTATTTGTGATGTTGCATTATAAAAAGCCTTAAACATGATACTGCTACATAAACTGAGGCAATTTATATGGCAACAACACTCATAAAATTACTTGAATTATAAATATAAGTAATGTTTAGTAAATGAAGATACAAAGTCAGCATAAAAGAGATATGTGTATTCTAAACAAACAAATCTTTATATAACATGTACTGACCATACCAGAGACTTTTCTTTCTGAAGTAATTATCACATATGTGAAATGACAGAGGAAGAGAATTCATAAATAACCTATTTTATGCAATGGTTTCATGCAGGGAATTACTTCAATTTGAGCCAGTTTAATGCTTATTCTATGTCTAGAGATTGGACTAATTAGATCCTGATAGAGCACCCATGCTATGTGGGTGATGAATTCGGCTGTATGTATTATTATGATGACTATTCACAGAACTTTATATGGTATACATAGTATTTGTAATGAGCTTCCATATATATTTCTTGCCATATGTTACAATTTTAATCATGCTCTAAGTAGCATCAATTATATATGAATGATTGCTTTCTTTCCTAGCCTTTACTGTATCTTTTATGCCTAAATCCAGCACAGTGCTAGCAAAGTGAAAATCCATAGTAATTCAGCAGCTCCATGTTACATTATTTCACAAGTAACTGCACAAGTGTTTGTGCAATCAGCTGTGCAGATGATTAAGTGAATGTACAAGACATTGTGTACCTGATTGTGCTAGCAGTTGCTGATACATTTGCAAACAGGATTTCACAAAACTCTTGTACAAAACTATACTGGATATGTATGTTGTTTCTGGATAGCTAGGATTTCCCCCTTAATTTGTGATAGGTCACTGTGTGGTATGCTACTCTCATACCACTTGCTTATGCTGAGGAATAGCAGAAATGTGGATAGCAGAAATAGCAGAAATGTGGTGTTGAGGAGCTTTGTGGTCTTATGCCTACTTATGCTTCAACAGCAGAAATAGTTTATCAGTAGAACAATAAACAATAAATTGTATAATATAATGTATAATTATATAATAATTTGTAGTGATCAGGCAGAATTTGAAACAAACTATTAACTTGACATAGTGGCTAGAATTCTCTCCTCTCTCTTTCTCTCTGTGTAATGTGAAGTTACTCCTTCATAAAACTGCAATATAAATTGTTCAATTTGATTGTAAATTGGTTGTGCAACTCCCTTTTTGACCAATTGTGCAATGAACTGGCAGAAGTGTTTTCTGTAGCATATGGCTGCAATCTATATTCTGCTCTAGTGTGCTCCTTCCATTGAGCAATGAAAGTGCGGTGCCAAAATGGCCGCCGCGCTCTTTGCAGGCCCCCCCACCCAGACTCAGACATCCAGGTTAGTTAGGGGGCATGGCCACCCCTCTATAAAAGGGGTGGCCACGAGGCAGCCGAGCTGCCATTTTAGAATAGCGACGGAGAGGAGAAGTTTTCTCTGTTGCTGTTTTTTCTTATTAGTCTTCGGCTATTGAGCCTTTGCAGTTCGTTTCCCGGCTGGGAAAGGAGGGTTAAAGCACCCGGAGCCTTGGATTGCTTGGCTACCGCGGAGCTTAAACGCTAGCAGTTCGATCCCTGGATAGAGATCCTACCACGACTTTCTTCTTCTAGGGAGACATGGCTCCCAAGCGGAAGGCCCCGGCACTGAAGCCGCGGCCGAGGGGAAGAACTTTTACCGGCCCTGCACCGGATGGGGGCCAGCCTTTGGGTTGGAGGACCAGGGCTGCGCCCCCACGGCAGGGCAATGTGCCAGCCTTGCCCACTGGTACCAGTAGGGCTGGTCAGGCTACCACTTGGCAGCCGGGTTCCAGCTTGGTAGCTGGTCAGCTACAGGCCGGCCCCTCTGGGGCTTTGGCCCTCGGCCCGCCATTGCCGGGCATGGGACAGGGCGGCCTGGGTGGGCCTGGTGCGGGTGTCCAACCCACTGCTCCTCCGGCCCCTCATGGGCCAGAGTTTTGGGCATGGCCCTATTCTGGCCCTGGCTCTCTTTTTGGGTTACCTTTTCCTCAACTGCCTAGTGGGCCGTACGGCCCACCCGGCCCGCCTTATACTGGGGTCTCTGGGGCAGTGGATGCTCTGTTAGCACGGATAGCAGTGCTGGAAGCATCCTTGGGCATTGCACAGCCTTCTTCGGAGGGGGGCGCTACTCTTTCAACAGGGGCCCCTTCGTGGGCCCTGGCTACCTTGCCAGCCGCAACACTTCAGCGGGCGGCCAATCGGGTCGAGCTGCTTGAGACGGTCCGGCCGGCCCCAGCTGGTGTCTTGCAGCTCCCCGTTCGACCTGATGTCCAGACTGGGAGCAGTCAGGGGTGGTCCCAGAGCTCGATTCCGGTCGCGAGCTCCGACGCCCACCGTGGGCCGGAACCCCTGGTGGGGGCGGCTCACGGGGGTGCACCTAGTGAGTATCAGGTTCAATTTAGTGCACCAACACCACAGCCCACTTACAGTGGTGGGGTTCAGTGGCCCTGGCCTTGTCAAGTTGAGGCAAGTGGGCAACAGTTACCATCCTATCCCAGTATCCCATGGTTTCAAAACGGTCCCTCGTTAAGGGCGGGGGTGTCTGCCCCTGGGGCAGTGCCGGGCATCGCAGGGGCTGTCCAGGTCCCGCTGCGTATGCCCTCTATACAGAATGTGCCGACAATGGCTTTGCCAACGGCCGGTTATTCCTTGCCCCTGGGTGATCATTTGTCACAGGTCACGAGGGATAAGATTTGGCGAGGGGAGTACGTGGATATATTCTCCCTATTGAACCGTGAGCCCACAAAGAAAGAGTGAGAGGGACAGGACGACAGAGACAAAGAGCTGTCCCATCGTCGTAAGCCACCGCACACTTGGGCCAACTGGTTGCCGGCATATCTTATTTATATGGCGGTATACCTTAGGGCCCTGCCTGATCTGGCCATTCCTATGGTCCAATACTTGGACAATATTTACAGGGTGATGGTTGATTTCCCTGGCCCATCGTGGTTGGCTTACGATGAGGAATTTAGAATGAGGGTGGCCCTACACCCAGAGATGAGGTGGGATGAGCCCTGCCAGAAATTGTGGCTCTTGTACATGACCCCCACTCGTCCGGCACCTGGGGATAGGTACCATTGTGGCCATGCTGTGCAGCGAGCTGCTCCAACATAGGCTCCCCACCAGCCGGCGGGGCAGGGGGTTCCAGCCCCCTTGCTGTGTTGGAGCTTCTCAGCTAATGGCATGTGCAATAAGCGACAGTGTCGGTACAAACATGAGTGTCCCTCTTGCGCTGGCCCCCACGCCGCCTCCGCGTGCCCGTGGGCTGGTGGGTCACGGGGCAGAGGTAGAGGTGGACAGGGGGCGGGCAGGGCTTCCTCTGACGGAGCTAGCCAGTCAAAAGGCCCCCTCCCCGGTTAATGTGTATATGCTGGAGCGATGGCTCTCAACTTATCCAAGAAGGGAGGACACGAGGTACCTTCTGGAGGGTTTCCAGTGGGGCTTTCGTATTCCGTTTGAGGGGGTTTGGGGACCCCAAGATGCCCCCAATTTGATTTCCCTGAAGGGTAAGGAGGGGGTAGCTGCCCTGAGTATTGCTAAAGAAGTGGAGGCCAGGAGGGTAGCGGGCCCCTTTTCCGAACCGCCTTTCCCTAACCTGAAGGTCTCCCCTCTGGGGCTACTACCTAAAAAGACCCTGGGTGAATTTCGTTTAATCCACCATCTATTGTACCCGGCGGGTTCTTCTGTCAATGATGCTATTCCTGATGACCTTTGTTCGGTCAGGTATACGTCGTTTGACCAGGCCCTACGGATGGTGTGCTCTTGTGGTCCCGGTGCCTTCCTGGCAAAATGTGACATTAAATCGGCATTCCGATTGCTGCCAGTGCACTCTGGGGACTTTGAGCTATTGGGTTTTAGATTCCAAGGGAAGTTTTATGTAGATAAGGCCATGCCTTTTGGCTGCTCTATTTCATGTTCGGCATTCGAACGTTTCAGCACTTTTCTTCAGTGGGTCTTTGTTTGCAGGTCCGGGTCTCGGTCTGTAGCCCATTACCTCGATGACTTTTTGTTCAGGGGTGAACGGGGCTCGGACACGTGCACACGTCTCCTCACCACATTTCAGACGCTAATGCGGGAACTGGGTGTCCCCTTAGCGCCTGAAAAGACCGAGGGCCCATCTACTACGCTCACATTTCTAGGTATTGAAATTGACACGGTCGCACAGGCATCCCGGTTACCCACGGATAAGGTCACCCGGATCTCCGCGATGATTTTGGCATTGATGGCCAAACGTAAAGTGTCACTTCGTGAGCTGCAAGTACTTCATGGACATCTTAACTTTGCCTGCAGGGTGGTGACACCCGGCAGAGCATTTGTCCGGCGCCTATGTGACGCTATGTCTGGCCTTTTAAAGCACCATCATAGGGTCCGACTGACCAGGGGCATGCGGGCTGACCTTTTGGTTTGGCTCACATTCCTACGGGATTTTAACGGGGTCTCTTTCTGGAGATCAGACCTTATGGTTTCCCCTAGATTCCAAGTACAGTCGAATGCCTCCGGCTCCCTGGGATATGGGATTTATTTTGAGGGGAGGTGGGCTTACGGCCAATGGCCTCCCGCATGGCTTGGCACGGATCGCCTCCGCGATCTTACCTTTCTTGAGCTCCTTCCCATCCTGGGAGCTTTGATGCTATGGGGCGAGGAGTGGGCCAACTCAGTGGCCCATTTTTGGTGTGACAATGCGGCAGTGGTGCACATTGTCAACGCTCAGACGTCTAAATCGCCTAGGGTTATGGCGTTGGTTCACCAATTTGTGTTATGAAGCCTACGCCTAAATTTGCTGTTTAAGGCCAGACATGTCCCAGGCATTAATAATGATATTGCTGATGCTTCATCCCACCTGCAGATCCCCCGGTTCCGTGCCTTGGCTCCGGAAGCAGAGGAATTCCCCTCGCCACTCCCAGCCGAGATTTGGACATTTGGCGAGGAGAGGTAAACCGGGCGATCGGCATGTCTTTGGCACCTCGCACGCGTAAGGCATATCAACATGCTTTTGTACAATTTAGAACCTTTTGTGTGCAACTACAGTTGCCCAAAGTGTGGCCCATTCCAGTCGAACAGGTTTTACAATTTATGGTTTATCTACACAGTCAGGGTTTGGCTCCTCGTACTATTGCATCCAGGCTGTCGGCAATGGCATTTATGGCCAAAGTGAGGGGCTTTGCCTACTGCGTGAATGATTTCCGCATACGTCATGTTTTGGAGGGGTGGACACGGGAACGTGGCCGCCACCCGGATACTCGGCACCCAATTTCACAAGAGGTACTGACCCACCTTGCATGAGGCTGGCATAACTTGTGTTATGATAGGTATGAGGTGGCTCTTTTTCATGTGGCTACCACGGTGGCCTTCTTTGGAGCGCTCCGCATCAGTGAGTTGGTACTACTGTCTAAGGCGGATGCGACTCGTAGGGCACTGGAACTTGACGATGTCTATGTCACTAATGAGTGGGCTCAGTTGAGGATACGGTCCTCAAAAGTTGATCAGCACGGCGTAGGCAGTGGAGTTAGACTGCTACGATGTTCCATTGCAGACATCTGTCCGGTTGGTGCCCTACATGAGTTTTTGGCAGTGTGTGGTGCGCACCCTGGCCCGTTTTTCTGCCACCAGGATGGGTCTCCCCTTACTAAATTCCAATTTTGGAAGGTGACCGGTATGGCACTAACCAGTGTTGGCCTCCCCGGGGCTCGTTATGGCACCCATTCATTTAGGATAGGTGCCACATCCACTGCGGCTGCATTTGGGTACTCTGAGGCTGATATACGCCGGATGGGGAGATGGGGATCCATGCGTTTTGCATTGTATGTTCGCCCACTTCAGGCATGAGTACTGGTTATGTCATTATTCTCTTTTCTTCTTTTACAGACCCTGTGTGTCCCCGCACACCGGTGGCAGTATGGCTGGTGGGCCACAGTTACATGCATTGGGCAGCGCAGTATGCTGCGGCGACAGAGTGGGGACCCCAGCTTGGACTACGTGCAACCGCACGTATACGTTGGTACGGTAAGCGCGGAATGAGATGGCGGGAACTGTTGCCATTCCTGTTTTCCATCAGGGATGCTGAACCACCTGATGTCCTTGTACTGCACCTCGGGGGCAATGACCTCACCCAGGTCACTGGCCTTTCCTTAAAATTCACGATCTGCAGTGACCTGGCTTATTTGCATTATGTGTGGCCATCCACAAGGCTGCTATGGTCGGACATCGTGCCGCGTCATACTTATAGGGGAGGTATTGACCTCCGTGCCCTTGACCGTGGTCACTGCTCGGTGAACAGGGCAGTTGCCCGGTTCTTGTCATACAAGGGTTTGGGGATGGTCATCTGGCACCCCACGATTAGTTTGCAAAATTACGATCTCTATGCAGGGGATGGGGTCCACCTGTCGGCTAGAGGTATGAACCTCATTCTGGAAGATTTGCAAGCAGGCCTGGTGACCGAGCTGACGGTCTGGGGGGGGGTGGTGGTAAGTCTTCATAGACGCCTCCCCGTGTGGCGGGTAGCACTGGTAAGGTAAAGATTGATGACCCATAGGTATCCGGCAGGTTCGCAATTGACTGGCCAACACTTAGACAGGTACAGGTGTAATAGCTTTGGCCGGTCAACTACGAACCAGGCAAGGGGTGATGGCAGGAGCTTTACAGCATGCATCACCTCGTGATTTGATGGATACACGTCATAGGGTGGGGTCAGTAGATAGTTTATTGACTCCGGTCAACAATTTGTTTGTGTCAACAAACAAATTGATACAAATAGTTACACTGTAGCCAATTATCATTGGCATTTTGGGAGGAACCTTACCAGTGTTACTGCGGCCTGCTTGCCTTAAGAATTACAATTGGATGAATACACCAATTGAAAGTTATAATTCGGACTAGGGCATTATTCAATAAAAGTGGCCCAATGCCTTTATCCATATACCGGTGTCTGAGTGTTTCTTTGGGGGGTGCGCCTGAAAAATGTCTCTGTGCCATTAATGATGGTATATATGTTTCATTGCCAGTCAGGATTGCAGGAAAGGGAGATTAAAGTTCATTTCCCACACCAACAACCCCAAAGTAGGTGGCACTGCAGCTTCCACACTATGCAGAGAGCCATTTGGAATAACAGAGATATAATCTAGTCTTCGTATTTTCAGCACCAATGTGCAGGAACTCTGGGATGGGAGCAGGGAGACAGGAATCATTCCTCACTTCAGCAAACACATGAAATACTATTTCCCTTCTATTCAATACACTACACTGGTTAGGCCTCAACTTTTCTGCTGCTTCCCCACTTTGCCACCACTTTGTCCCAGCAGCTAATCCTCAGCACTTGGATACTTCCTAGTTCAGTGCCAGGAAACCAGGCACTGATGTCAGCGATGCGTGCCAATGGAAGTCTCAAAGTGCTGGGGATTAGCTGTTGGGACAAAGAGGGAAGCAGTGGAAAAATTTAAAAATTGAGCGATTGTGCTCTGGCAAGCCTCCTGCCACCCTAGGAAGTGGCAGAGGCTGTCCAAAACCCCAGAAGAAATGTGCAGTCACTGCTGCTACTGCCATGGTAAGTGATGTATCATGACTTCCAGCAGTGAGGGGTGGGTGGTGGTGGTCTTAGAGGTGACCACCATGGGCTGGATTAATTAGATGTGGGAGCCGGATTAGGCCCATGGGCCGGGGGTTGGGAATTCCTTGCTTAATGTCTAGCTTTTTAAGGGGGTGGATACTTTTCTCTGGGTCACCTATTGCTGAGAAAATTAGCTATTTTACATGTTAAAAAGCAATGTAGAAACACAACTGGGCTTTAGAACTGTCCTTTCTTATGGGTGCCCTTCAAATGTTTTGGACTACAACTTCCACCATTCACAGCTAAGTGGCCAATGATGATGGGAAGTGACATCCAAAATATACAGTATGCCGGGCATTGAGTTAGAAAGCATGGACTAGAAAGACCATTTTAACATTGTAAGAAATATAGTCATATCATCCTAAATGTATCTCCAAAAACAATGTTCAAGTCAAAGATAAAAACATTGTTATACTAAAGGTACCGGCTGTAACTGAGTAAAGCATTTAGTTGTGGGGGATAAAAGAGTATTTCCTGATGCTTAAATGCTGGTTCATATACCCTAATGAGTGCTGCACTCTAATGAGCATGTATGCACTTTCCTAGTATAAATGCTTGCTAAAATGAGCAGCTAGTCCATTCCCCTATTAGCAGGCATTGTACATCACTGCTGCTACCTGGAGGAAACTACCTGGTGGGTCCACTATAAAAATCACTGCAGTGGGGAAAAGAATTATTAGGCAACAAATGACACATGAAGAATCATCTTTATTTTTTCATATTCACAGACCTCACTTATTTTGGAAGTCTCACAAATTCTCATCAAATTGTATATGATCTTTCAAGGGGACTACAGCCTCAAAGGAATGCAAATTAACTAGATAAAACATAAGTAAATAAATAAAAGGTTCTGCAAAGGGGTTATGAAACTGAGGATGAAAAAGTTGCTCTTTTAAGAAAACATCTTCTTTAATGTACATTCACAGAATGTTGTCAAAATTATTATTATTATTTTACTTCTTATGCTATTTAAAATGATAGCAATCAGGAATGAAATGATTCCCTTATCACTTTTTCATTTTTTCGTACATTTTGTGTAATTGCAAATAAAACAAATCTTGTCATTCACAGCTAGCTATCCATTTAAGCTGATTTAATTAGGACACTGCTCTTTGTGAAATTGAAGGTACTGAAATACAGCTGCAGGCATGCTAACTAAAGTTATAGAAGGAATCAGTGGGTGTAACTTGACAGGGTGAAAGTCATAAGAAAAAAACAGTGAAGTTTCTCACATGCTGAGAATAAACAATTTTAATATCAGCTAGAGGTGTGAGTTGCATGCCCATAGTCTAGAGAAGCTGCTGTGCTAAAGAGCAGACTAATAAAGATGTCTATTTTAGTTAACATTGTATTATATTCCCACAATGTTTCTTTTTGTCATCATTGGCTCCAAAGAAAAGGCTACCATTAAAGAGAGAGAGAGTTTGAAGCTATGAAAGAAAAGCATTACATGTAGTTTGTTATAAATAAATATAAAAGATATTACCTACCTTCTCTGATACATCTGTAACTACAGAACTAAAGAAAAGAGGCATTGTAAATCCAAATTCAACTAAAAAATTGCAAATAATGAGCAAGTCAACATTTTTTTAAAATGAATAGCTAATTGTGAGGGTTTTTTTAAGGTTCACAGCTGTATATCTTTTCATTTATAGGTTCAGGTTTTTCCCCTCCTTACTTTTCCTGACTTATATAGTCTATGCTTGATTTATTCTTGCTAATATTATTTTACAGTAAAAAGTGAAATAACCTTGTGGTAACATTTTTACATAATCCTAGCCTCAGCATATCAGGTTAGTAAAAATATATACCCAAGATAAGGTAACCATAGAAATATGCTTCTGTTTTATACCTACTGAACATTAAACTGCATATGCCAACTATAATATATCTTGTCCTGATTTGGAAGTAAGTCTGAATATTTTACACAAACTATACCTGTAGGCATGAGCCATAAGTAGACACACGCATACTGGTTTCCACAGGATGGATGTTGATTAAAGATAACTGAGGTATGTCCCACAATGAAGAGAATTTCCTCCACCTTCTTGGAATTAAATTATGTCCTCACTTCAAATATTGTAAAGTATGTAATACATATGTTCCTGATGATCACTGAGAAATGACAACTTGAAAGGATAAAGAATATTGTTGCATGTATTTTGGCAGGTAAAAAATTGGGATTTGGACTAATAAATTGAAACTGTGGCAGAAAAGAAAATTGCTTTTTCATATCTTTGTAAATGTTATATAGCATGTTAGAAGATTCATCGCTAGAGTGGGTTGTTTGGCTACTCTAATACAGAGATGCTTTTCATTAGATACCCTATTACATTTTCCTTCCTTCCTTTATTATATTATTGCATGAGTTCAGTTATGGTCATCTAAAAGACAATCATAACCCACTCCATGACCCACAGAACTATCAGTTTAGTTAGCTGTGTTTGCTTTTTAATCATCAATGAAGAGTCCGAATTGTATTAAATTGTATTAAAAAGAAGAATACACTATAGAAGCTTATTAATTTCTTTTCATGTGTAATATTCCACATGTTTATACAAAAAAAATACTTTAATTTTGGAGCAAATTTTGAAATAGCATAGCTAATCTAAAACTAAACATTGAGTAAAGTTCAGATGAGCACTTTGAAAACAGACATACTATTTATAATTTTATACATCAGATTGGTAGTTATTAGCACTTGGAAAATTACTTTTCTGGATTGTTAGATCCAAGAATTCCGCTTTCACTATTATCCAGTGGTCAGTTTATAATTTCACAATGTTTTGTTTGGAGATATAGTAGATGCACCAGCTCTACAAAAAACTTGCTGGAACTCAGCAGTGACTGGATGACTACACAGAATATGACACAAGATATCATTAATATTCAATCTTTCATTCATTTGATTCAATTCTTTACCCCCTTGGCCTTTTTTTTTTTGACAGACACATTTGCCCATCACGTCAAGATGATTGCCATCATCCAGTATAGGAATTTGAGAAGGGAATCAAGGGTGAACACTGAGCTTCAGTGATACTGCAGACTCCATTTCAGAATGGAAAGCTGTGTGTACCTGAATTTGCTATTTGCCCCAAGCAGGTATCATGTACTGTAGCTGATTAGAATGTTAGGGCATCCCCTTTCCTGCTGATTGATTGATTGATTGATTAGTCAGTTGCCACTTATCTCCTGGTAACTGGTTTCAGGGTAGTTCAGTGAAAATGTGAGGGTCTTCATGGAACATTTGAAAATACTGTATTAGACAAAGAAACAGATAAGGCATGAAGTCCTGTCACCTCCATCTGTGCTACTATGAGAGTTGTCCACTATCTGTAATTTCCAAGGTGCTCCTTTAGCTAAGAAGCCTATTGTACCAGGATTTTGGACATGTGTATGTCATATGTATTCCAATGTTTTCATCAAGGTATATATTGTGTTTTCTTCTTTGCTGAAGTGTCATTTGCAATTGTTTGATCATATATACATAGCAGTTTATATACATTATATATTTGACTGTTGTAAATGTTAGCAGAATTTTTGTTTCTTCAAATGCATTTTTCTAGCATAAGGATTCTGAAAAGTTAATGGAGGTGCATGGTTGTGTTAATGAGAATTAAATATACCATTTAGCCTGACTTTTTGTTTTTCTTTAGACAGCTATTCATTCATCATTTCATAATTACTTAATTCTTCTCAATAATCTCTTCTGGGAGACATTTTCAAAACCTTTGAAGTATGAAGAAATAATTCTCATTTGCCTTCACTTCAAAGCTTTCATTTACAGTAGTGAGACAAGAATGCCTTGACTGAAACATACAGTTAGCTTCTTTTAAACCATTTGGATGTCCACTTTGTTCTAACTTTAATTAGTAGTTTTACAAATTAACAAGGCACATATTTGGCTTATCTTCTAGAAGATTCTTGGAACTTCCTAAATAGGATAGTTATACAAACAGACTCTTGTCTCAAAACTACATTCCACATACATAAGATGCTGCACACACACACACACACACTTTTTTAAATCATGGAAAGCAGCTTTGAGAGATTATAGACTAAATGGCAGACAGTGTGAATAGAGGGAAATCCCAGCCATTCCCCAATCGGAATCCTTTCACATCCACAGTTCTGCTTTCCTTACTGAGAGGTAAAAAATATGGAAGAAGAATTTCTCAAAGATAAAAAATGCCAGGATGGAGAATAAATTTTGATTATTGGTTTTTATTTTTGGTTATGTGCTATCAAGTTATTTCTGACTTATGGCAACCATACGAATGAATGATCTTTAAAATGCCATATACAAAACAGACCTGCTCAACTCCTGCCAGTTATAGCCTTTGGCTTCACTTAGAGAATAAGTTTATCTTGTGCTTGGCCTTCATCTTTTCCTGATGCTTGCCACCTTTTCTAGAGTTAATGGGGATGGAGCCCACCTGCGCCCGCCGCCGACGCCGCTGCCGTCGCTTACTGTAGAACTTTTGCCTTCTGCCCTGTCTGGGACTCGTTCTCTACGAAGGGAGTGACAGGTGGGAACCACTGCTGTCGACGCAGCTGCCCTTATGGTCTTTGAACCATTGGGCATCTTTGTGGCTGCTGGGTTGTTGAGGTTAATGTTGTAATTTTTATAATGTATGTGTTATTATTTTTATATGACTTCCCCCTTCCCCTTCCCCCTTATTGTCATTTTATGTATGATATTATGCTTATATGTATTGTATTCCTATCATACAGCACTGTATATTGTTTATTCTGTATTGTATTTTTTTTGCATAATTTGATGCTTTGATTGTATTAATCGTGTATTGGCGTTTGTATTCTATTGTATATTTTGCTCTGTTTATTGTATTTATATATGTTGTAAGCCGCTTTGAGTGGCACTTGTGTCAGGAAAGCGGGATAGAAAAATGAACATTAAATTAAATTAAATTAAATTAAATGTCTTTTCAAGAGAGTCTTGCCTTCTGACATTATGCCCAAATGTCATCATTTTTCCCACCAGAAATGGTTCGAGATGGACTTGTTCTAGGACCCATTTGTTTGTCTTTTTAGTAGAAAGATATCCCACAAAGGTCGCCTCCAACACTATATTTACATGAATCATTTTTCTTATCAGTTTTAATTACTGTTCAGCTTTTGCATCTATGCATCTTTCACTATTTCAATTTTTTCATGGTCAGCTTTATAGTTGTGTAGTTTTTCTGCAGTTTTTTTTAGGCATATCAGAGAATAAAAAACAAAAACAAAAATGCTGTAGCACTTTAAAAGACTAACTGTTCTATTTCAATGTGAGCTTTTGTGGATAAAGTCCACTTTATCAGACATGGGAGTGTGACTTCATGGCACCAATTTATACACATTAAGTACAAGGGTCAGGTTTTTTGTTTGTTTTTTTGTCCTCTTAATGATCCACTGCAGTCTACTGCAGATGTGTTAATTTTAGCTCTGTATGTATATGCTGGAGGTGCCTCTGACACGAAGGAAGGAAGAATGCAAGCGCGGAGCCAAAATGGCCACCGCGCTCTTTGTGGCCCCCCCACCTGGACTCAGACATCCGGGTCAGTCATGGGGCGTGGCCATCCCTCTATAAAAGGGGTGGCCACGAGGCAGCCTCGCTGCCATTTTTAAAGAGAAGCGACGGGGCGGAGAAGTTCGCTCCGACGCTGCTCCCTCCTGCTTGCTCGCCTCTCTTTTTACAATTCTGATCAGAGGATACCTCTCCTCCGATCAGTGCTGCACCGCTTGGGTGGCTATGGCACCAAGTGCAAATCTCAGGCGGCCCTTAGGCCGCGACCTAGAGGGAGGGCTCGGCCCACCCCTTCGACCTCTTTGGGGCAACCACCGGGCCGGAGGGCTCAGGCAGCTGCCCCACAGGGGGGTGGCAGGGTTACAATCCCCACTGCCACCAATGAGGGTGGCCAGGCCTCTGCCTACCCGCCCAGTCGGAGGACTCGGGCGGGGGCGATGCAGGCCTGCTCCCCTGGGGTTTCTACCCCTGTTGCACCTTTGCCCGACATTGGGCATAGCGGTCCATTTGGGCGTAGCACGGAATTGTGCCCCACCATTCCACCAGCCCACCATGGGCTGGATTATTGGGCATAGCGGCCCATTTGGGCGCGGTGCGGGATTGCGCCCCACTGTTCCACCGGCCCCCCATGGGCTGGATTATTGGGCATGGCCCTATTCTGGCCAGGGATTGCCACATGGTTTTATCCCTCCGCCTGCTCATCAATTGCCCAGTGGGCCATCCGGACCATCCAGCCCACCTTATTCTGGTGGGTCTGACGCTGTGGTAGCTCTCCTTGCCCGCATATCGTCACTCGAGGCATCTATAGGAATTGCTCCACTACCTTCGGATGGTGGGCTTGGCAGCTCTTCAGCTCTGGCCCACATGCTGGCCACGGCCATGCAGCGGGCCGCCAACAGAGTTGAGCTGCTGTAGGCCATCAGGCCAGCGCAGGCTGGCGCCTCGCAGCTCCCCATCAGGCCATTACAGCAGGGCATTCCACCAGGGACCAGTCCTGCTTGGCATGGACGCACCGGGACACAGAACTCGATGGCTATCGAGGCTACGACGCCCACCGCAGGCTGGAACCCCCAGTGGGGGCGGCACATGGGGGTGCACCGAGTGAGTATCCTGGTCAAATCAGCATACCGTGACACTAGCTCATAACACTGGGGGGGTATAGTGGCCATGGCCGCAACAGGCCAATTACCCCCAGTTTCTTACAGGGGTGACCGCCCCAATGCTTCCGCCTAACTTCTCGGGGGTCCGATAGGGCTTATTATGTGTTCCCCCACTCCAATCTGTGCCAACAGCGCCCCTGCCGACGGCCGGTTACTCCCTACCCCTGGGACCATGTATCCCGGGCTACTAGGGAGAAGATATGGCATGGGGAAGATATTGACACCCACTGGGGAGTAGAGGGAAGGGCAGGACGACAGGGACAAGGAGTTGTCCCGTTGTCGTAACCCACCTCGCACTTGGGCCAATTGGTTACCGGCCTATTGGATACCCATGGCAGAATATCTAAGGGCCCGTCCTGAATTGGCCATCCCAATGGTCCAGTACCTGGACAATGTTTACCGGGCCATGGTTGATTCCCCTGGCCCATCATTGTTGGCCTATGGCGAAGAATTTAGGATGAGGGCGGCCCTTCATCCTGAGATGCGATGGGATGAGCCCTGCTAGCAGTTGTGGCTACTGTATACGACCCCTACGCAGCCAGTGCCTATGCTCCATACGAAGAGTCTATTTGCAGGCAACTACCTCCGTGGCTTTCTTTGGGGCTCTGATATTCAGTGAGATGGTCCCACTTTCAACAGGGGACATGTAATGCATGGGACTGGAACAGGAAGATGTGTCGCTCGACCAAGATAAGAACATAAGAACAGCCTTGCTGGAACAGGCCACAGCCCATCCAGTCCAGCATTCTGTCTCACACAGTGGTTCACCATTTCCTTCAGGGTATTCCCAAGCAGATGCCTTCACCTTCTTAGGATTCCCTGGAAATGGCATTGAGAGATATCCTGCCTATCTCTCCAACCCGGAGGTTGTCCTTAAGTATCCATAATTATAGCCATTGATACCCTTGTCCGCCATGAACTTATCTAATCCTTTCTTAAAGCTGTCAAGACTGACAGCTGTCACCACTTCTTCTGGCAGGGAGTTCCATAGACCAGCAATCCTCTGGGTGAAAAAGTACTTTCTCTTATTTGTTTGAGAACTAGTACCCAAAAGTTTCATGGAGTGTCCCCTAGTTCTAGTGTTATGCGATAGGGGAAACAGTTTTTCCTTATCTACTTTGTCCACACCATGCATTATTTTATAAACTTCAATCAGGTCACCTCTTAGACGTAGTCGTTCAAGAGTGAAGAGGCCCAACCGTTGCAGTCTCAGATGGTAAGGAAGGTGTTCCAGTCCCCTAATCATTCTGGTTGTCCTCCTCTGCACTTTTTTCAGCTCCATAATATCCTTCTGGAGGTATGGCGACCAGAACTGTACACAGTATTCCAGATGGGGCCTCACCATAGATTTATAAAGAGGCAAAATGACACTTGCTGACTTATTTTCTATACCCTTCCTAATGATCCCTAGCATTGAGTTTGCTTTTTTCACTGCTGAGGCACACTGGGTTGACACCTTCATTGAGTTGTCCACCAGGACACCAAGGTCCCTTTCCTGGTTTGTCGCAGAGAGTTCAGACCCCATTAGTTTATAAATGTAATTGGCGTTCTTTACCCCAACATGCATCACCCTGCACTTACTAATGTTGAAGCTCATTTGCCACTGTTTTGCCCACTCCCCCAGTGTCAAGAGATCCCTCTGGAGCTCCTCACAATCTCTCACAGTTTTCACTACCCTGTATAATTTAGTGTCATCAGCAAATTTGGCTACCTTGCTTTTTACTCCTACCTCTAAATCATTTATGAAGAGGTTGAAAAGCAGGGGTCCCAGTACTGAACCTTGGGGGACCCCACTCTTTACTTCCCTCCACTTGGAGAAGTGTCCATTTAGTGCTACCCTCTGTTTCCTGTCCCTTAGCCAGTTGCTGATCCAGGACAAGACCTGTCCCTTTATTCCATGACTGGTAAGTTTATTCAAGAGCCTTTGGTGTGGGACCTTGTCAAAAGCCTTCTGAAAGTCTAGATAAACAATGTCAACTGGATCCCCCTTATCCACATGCTTGTTGACACTCTCAAAAAATTCCAACAGATTAGTGAGGCATGATTTGCCCTTTTAAAAGCCATGTTGGCTCTCCTTTAGCAGCGCCTTCTCTTCTATGTGCCTATTAATTCTATCTTTTAGGATGGTTTCCATCACTTTATCTGGGACACATGTCAAACTGACAAGTTCGTAATTTCCTGGATCACCCCTGGATCCTTTTTTGAAAATTGGTGTTACGTTCGCTACCTTCCAGTCATCAGGCACAAAGCCTGATTTGAGGGAAAGATTATATATTTTGGCTAGGAGATCAGCAATTTCATCTTTAAGTTCCCTGAGAACTCGTGGATGGATGTCATCTGGTCCTGGTGATTTGTTAGTGTTTAGTTTAACAAGACATGCAAGGACCTCCTCCCTGGTTATTTCTATCTGGCTCAATTCTTCGGTTTCCCTCCCTACAAAGATAGGCTCTGTTTTGGGCATGTAGTCTCTGTCTTCTTCAGTGAATACTGAAGCAAAGAATTCATTGAGTCTCTCTGCAATCTCTGTTTCCTCTTTAATAACCCCTTGCCTTCCATTGTCATCTAATGGTCCAATGGCCTTCCTAGTTGGGTTCTTACCTCTAATGTACTTAAAGAAGTCTTTGTTATTTCTCTGAGTATTTTTGGCTATACGCTCCTCAAAGTCTTGCTTTGAGTGGGCTCTGTGTAGGATCCAAGAGTGGGCTCTGTGGAGGATTCGCTCCTCAAGGGCCGGTCAATGGGGAAAGGGTAATAGCATGGTGCTAACATCTGTCCGGTTGGTGCCCCACATGCGTTTGTGGCAGCGCGTGGTTCACGCCCTGGCCTGTTGTTCTGCTACCAAGATGGGTCTCCCCTTACCAAATTACAATTGGTACCCATTCGTTCCGGATAGGTGCTGCATCAACTGTGGCTGCATTTGGGTACTCTGAGCCTGACATATGTCCCATGGGCAGGTGGGGATTTGCGCGTGTTTTTCTCCATCTGTTCGTCCCCTCACTGCATGAGTGCCTTGTTATGCCCTCAATTCTCTCTCCTTCTCTTACAGACCCTGTGTGTTTTAGCACACCGGTGCAGTGTGGCTGGTGGGCCACAATTTATGTGCACTGGGCGGCACAGTACGCTGCTTTGTCAGAGTGGGGACCCCATCTCAGGCTATGTGCAACCACGCGTATGCAGTGGTACGGTGTGCACGGCATGAGGTGGCGGAAACTGTTGCCATTCCTGATGTCCATTGGGGATGCTGGACCGCCAGATGTTTTAATTCTGCACCTCGGAAGCAATGATCTTGCACAGATCACCGGCCTGGACTTAAAGAATTCTGAGTGCAGTGACCTGGTGTTCTTTGCCATTTATGGCCATAGACATGGTTGCTATGGTCAGACATCGTGCCAAGGCACTATTATAAGGGAGGCATTGACCACCGTGGTTGGACCGTGCCCGGTGGTCAGTGAACAGGGCTGTTGCCTGGTTCCTTATCGAGAATGGCTTGGGGGACAGCCATTCGTCATCCGGGGATAGGGTTGCAGGATTTTAGCCTGTATGCAGGAGATGGGGTCCACCTGTCGGCCAGAGGTATGAACCTCTTTCTGGAGGATGTGCAAGCGGGCCTGGTGACCGAGCTGTCGGTCAGGGGGGGGCAGTGAGTCATCATGGATGCCTCCCCGTGTGGTGGGTAGCACTGGTAAGGTAAAGATTTATGACCCATAGGTATCCGTCAGGTTCGCAATTGACTGGCCAACAAGTAGATAGATACAGGGGAAACAGGATTGGCCGGTCAAGGGCAAACCATGAAAGGGGTGATGCTAGGAGCTTCACAACCTGCATCACCTTGATATTTGGATGGATACACGTCATAGGATGGGGTCAGTAGATAGTATATTGACTTCAGTCAATAATTTGTTAGTGTCAACAAACAAATTGATACAAATTGATACATGTAGCCAATAGCCATTGGCATTTTGGGTGGAACCTCACCAGTGCTACTGCGGCCTGCTTGCCTTAAAGAATTACAATTGGATGAAACACCAATTGAAAGTTATAATTCGGACTAGGGCATTATTCAATAAAAGTGGCCCAATGTCTTTAATCCAATACCGGTGTCTGAGTCTTTATTTTGGGTGGGTGCGCCTGCAATGCAAGCGCGGTGCCAAAATGGCCGCCACGCTCTTTGCGCCCTCCCCACCCGGACTCAGACATCCGGGTCAGTCAGGGGGCGTGGCCATCCCTCTATAAAAGGGGTGGCCATGAGGCAGCCTCGCTGCCATTTTTAAAGAGAAGCAACAGAGCGGAGAAGTTTTCCCCTCCACCCCCTCCCTAGCGGACAGTGTGATTTTCTGGTTGCTTCAGGGCCGGGTGGGAATTTTTGCTTGAACCTTCACTTGGCACCTTGGATCTTGGCTTTTTCGCCCATCCCACACTGTCGCTAGTGTTTGAGATACGGGGTAAGTTGACTTTGGTCACTTTTGGCGGGTAGCACTGGTAAGGTAAAGATTTATGACCCATAGGTATCCGGCAGGTTCGCAGTTGACTGGCCAACACCTAGATAGGTACAGGGGAGACAGGATTTGCCGGTCAAGGGCGAACCATGAAAGGGGTGATGCTAGGAGCTTCACAGCCTGCATCACCTTGATATTTGGACGGATACATGTCATAGGGTGGGGTCAGTAGATAGTTTATTGACTTCAGTCAACAATTTGTTTGTGTCAACAAACAAATTGATACATATAGCCAATAGCCATTGGCATTTTGGGAGGAACCTTACCAGTGCTACTGCGGCCTGCTTGCCTTAAAGAATTACAATTGGATGATACACCAATTGAAAGTGATAATTTGGACTAGGGCATTATTCAATAAAAGTGGCCCAATGCCTTTAATCCAATACCATTGTCTGAGTCTTTATTTGGGTGGGAGTGCCTGCAAAGGAAGACTGCAGTCCTGCTTTAACACTTTCTTCTTTCACTTTGGTTAAAAGTAATTCCAAGACATTTCTTATTTCTGTCATATCTTAAGTTATTATTGCTATGTCTGAAGTGGTAGCCATGTAAGTTTGTGCAAACATCTCAGGGAGTAAGCAAAACAAAACAGAAAAAATGGCAAAAAATATTGTGTCATGGCTGTATTTAAATGTGAGCTTTCATGGACTAAATCCACCAAATGAAGTTTCCCATGTTTCTGTGTGTCTCTTCTACACATGGAAATTCTATCCCAACATTTAATAGTGATCAGATAAGTGTTGGTTTGATTTTTTGAGGTTAAACACTCACAAAAGAATTTGAAGAAACCAGAGGTGCTTTTAAATCACTTTCCCATTACTACTTTAATAGAAAATTTTGATTATATGGATTCTTTATTGTACTTGCTAGAAAAGTTAGTTGGTTTTGTAAATATAGAGTTCAAATGGTTGTTTCAGCAGAAAATTACAGTTTTTGTGTCTTGTGCATTCATTAGAATACAGCAAGCATCTCAACAAACTACAGCTTCTATTCTAATATAATCTTATGATCAGTTCATTTAGAATCTTTTTTAAAAAGAGCTTCATTGCAGAATTATATTACCACTTGTCAACACTTATTACCGGCAGCTTGCAAAATGTCTATGACCAGCAGCTGTAACACACTGGCATTGGCAGTGACATACAAAACTTAACCTCCTTCAGTCATGGGGGGATTGTGTGGCAAAAATGTTTGTTTGATTAAAAATGGCAGGGGTTGGATGAGGAATTGAGGAATTTGTGGTTTGAGTATAGAGACTCTCCCTAATGGAGCAGTTGTTCTTGTTAAAATAGCTGGATAATGTCTGATATTGGAATGTATCCCACCATCTAAACAAAATAGGGCTGATTTTGGTATTTTCAGCAACAGAATCCATAGCTTTGAAAGTTTTTATCCCCTCCTAAAGGCAAAGCTTTTTCATATTTTTCTCTGTATCAAGCAGTAGAATTGAGAGCATTGGAACTTTCTGTTTATTTCAAAGGATGCAGCTCCCTGATTGAAAGCTTTCCATTTAGTAACAAGGTACTCAGAAGAGGCTCATGGGAAGTGCATGAATAAGGTATTGTAGAGATGTATGATTTTTAAAATGAGGAAGGATGTCCTGTAGGAATTTTATTGTTTATAGTTTATGTTTTATAGTTTATAGTGTATAAATCGAGTCAACACTGATAGTTGTGTTTTGTTCTACAGATAGATTTCCAGTTTTCTCCTGATGAAATCTTTTGAAAAGCTATGTAACTAGTCTGGCTTCAAGAAAGTGGAACTTACAGAGATTATTACAGAGGAGAGTTTAGCTGTATAAGAAGATTTTGGGTAATAGTCTAGGGATTTTCCTGCAAGAAGCCTAGTCTACAGTTTCTGAATGGTGGAGTATCCAGAAGATATGATATTTTCATTTGATATGACTCATTGAATAAGTTGGTATTGTTTAACAAATTATTTTGAAGACTATATACTGATTTTTGAAAATACTGAGTTATTGGGCATTAGAATTTTGTGGTGTTTAACAAGATCAACACAAATGGACAATAAAATATTTTGCACCTTGTGGAATATATTGTGCAGCCTCAAACGGTTCATTCTTCATTTTTCTGGTTTTTACCATTTGGCCCTTTTTTGGTCATTTTTCAATTTAGTAATAGCAGTAGAAATTAGACTTATATACCATCCCATAGATCTTAGTGCACTCTCTGGGTAGTTCACAAGTTAATTAGCATTTTGCCCCAAACATGCTGGGTACTCATTTTAACAACCTCGGAAGAATAGAAGGCTGAGTCAACCTTGAGATCTGGTAAGGATCGAATTCACAATGTTCTGTCTGCAGTACAGCAGTTTACATTCCACAACTATGACCAAAAATCTGTTTAATTTCTATGGGTATTGCTCAGAATAATGCTTGAAGGATGGATAAGAAACTTCTCCATGTAGGAGATGGTAGTCTATGATTATTTTAAGAAAAAGTGTATATGGCTCAATTATAGGAGTTTAAAATGTGTTGAATGGCTTCTAGCAATTTGAAGGCATTGACAGGCTTTTCTATAGACTTTGCGGTGGTTAGGATTTGCCATCTAATTTTTTTGTTTGTATTGTAACTTTTGAAAATTGTTTGGTATGTTAAATTGAGGAGGGTCACATGTGTCTTTATACGTATCCAGAGTTTTCAATTTAAATCTTCTGAAGCTGAACATTAATTGCTGAACTGCAGGCTGGCAAACATGGGTGGGCAAGTAGGAAATGATCTGCAATAACATAAACATATAGAGCAACAGCAGCTCCAGAAAATATTTTTTCTGTAGTTAAAAGGTTATAATTTGCTATCTTTTAAAGTGTACCCTTAGAGGTAATCACTATCAACCAACCACAAATACAAAATTAACTGCCAAGAATAATCACATATAAAATACATAGCTGTATAAAACAAGGCCAGCATGCAAAATAATTATGAAATAAACCCAATTTAGGATTTTCTTAAAAATCAGTTAAGCCTGACTCATATGCATTTTTCTGGAAGACAATTCCAAAATGATGCAGTCAAATCTGAAATATCCCCAGTGACTACTCATGAATCGTGTGATAAGGATTAATCTGTGTCCAGGACTGAGAGCCTCTCTTCCTCAAGTTGAGGACACACCAGAGTCATCTGAATCCAAGAATCATTAACCTATTTTTTTGTCCTAATATTGCAACAGTACACTCTTCTCCAAGAATTCCATAGTAAGTAATTCCTAGAGTTGGTGGACCAATGGTAACAGCACGCTTGGCATGAACTCTTGTTGTTGTTCAGTCGCACAGTCAATTCCGACCCTTTGTAACCCTATGGACCATTTCCCGCCAGGCACCTCTGTCCTTCACCATCCCCCTAAGCCCTCCCAGTTCTGTGCTCATTGTGTCTACAATACCATCTAGCCATCTCATCTTTGGCCTCCCCCTTCTTCTTTTGCCCTCCACCTTTCCCAGCATCAAGGCCTTCTCAAGTGAATCTTCCCTTCTCATTTGATGTCCAAAGTACTTCAGCTTCATCTTTACTATTTGACCTTCTAATGAGCAGTCCGGGTTCATTTCTTCTAGGATTGACCTATTTGTTCTCCTCACTGTTCAGGGGACTCTCAAAACTCTCCTCCAACACCACATTTCAAAGGCATCTATTCTTCAGCGCTCAGCCTTCCTAATGGTCCAGCTCTCACAACCATACATTACCACCAGGAATAGTCCACCACGGCTCCCTCCCCTGCCTCACCGGTGGGGGAGGTGGGAGCACAGCTGACCGGTGTTGTTGCGGCGGGACATTCAAAGCCGCACCGCCAGCGCCGTCAGAGCCGCAGTCCACTACGGCTCCCTCCCCCGCCCCGCCGGTGGGGGAGGTGGGAGTACAGCTGACCGGCGTTGTTGCGGCGGGACATTCAAAGCCGCACCGCCAGAGTTGCCGGTCCATTTCCTGGCCTCGGCTGTGTTGGGGCCGGGTTGTCTTCTTCTTTGGCTCCGTTCATTAATGTGCGGACCATGGGATTCTGTTTTGGGGACATTAGTAGCCGAGGGACTGTGTAATTAAATGTCTATTGTATAATTCATTGTGTAATTTAATGTATTGTATTATTATTGTTTTCCTATTGTATTTTCATGCTGTTATATTGTGTCTATATTTGATTTGTTATGATTATATTGTATTTTTGGATTTTTTGTATTATTATACTGTTATAATTGTATGTTTATTAATTGTATGTATATTAATTTTTTGTTGTAATTGTACTTATATTATTGTGTTGTAAGCCGCTCTGAGTTGACCTTTTGGGCTGAGTGGAGCGGGGTATAAATCCAATAAACAACATAATACCATTGCTTTGACTATGCGAATTTTTGTTTCCAATGTGATGTCTCTGCTTTTCACTGTGTTCCCCAGGTTTCTCATAGCTTGTCTCCCAAGAATCAGTCGCCTTTTTATTTCATGGCTGCAATCCCCATCTGCAGTGATCTTTAATCCTAAGAATGTAAAATCTGTCGCTGCTTCTACTTCTTCCTCATCTATTTTCCAGAAACTGATTGGGCCTGTTGCCATTATCTTGGTTTTCTTGATATTGAGTCTCAAGCCAGCTTTGCAGGCGCACCCACCCAAATAAGGACACAGATACTGGTATTGGATTTAAGGCATTGGGCCACTTTTATTGAATAATGCCCTAGTCCGAATTATAACTTTCAATTGGTGTTTCATCCAATTGTAATTCTTTAAGGCAAGCAGGCCGCAGTAGCACTGGTAAGGTTCCACCCAAATTGCCAATGGCAATTGGCTTTTATGTATCAATTTGTATCAATTTGTTTGTTGTCACAAACAAATTGTTGACCAGTCAATATACTATCTATTGACCCCACCCTCTGACGTGTATCCATTAAAATATCAAGGTGATGCAGGCTGTGAAGCTCCTAGCATCACCCCGTTCATGGTTCGCCCTTGACGGCCAAGCCTGTTTCCCCTGTACCTATCTACGTGTTGGCCAATCAATTGGGAACCTGCCAGATACCTATGGGTCATAAATTTTACCTTACCAG
The DNA here is from genome assembly GCA_035047345.1 of Bradypodion ventrale. NCBI lineage: Eukaryota > Metazoa > Chordata > Lepidosauria > Squamata > Chamaeleonidae > Bradypodion > Bradypodion ventrale. The sequence goes on along the minus strand of JAWDJE010000003.1, from coordinate 305,417,259 downwards.
TGCTACCCGCCACATGGGGAGGTGTCCATGATGACTCACCGCCCCCCCCCCGACATTTCGGTCACCAGGCCCGCTTGCACATCATTCAAAAAGAGGTCCATACCTCTTGCTGACAGGTGAACCCCATCTCCAGAATTCATGCTAAAATCCTGTAACCCTATCCCCGGATGATGAATGGCTGTCCCCAAGCCATTCTCAATAAGGAACCGGGCAACAGCCCTGTTCACTGACCGCCAGGCACAGTCCAAACCACGGGGGTCAATGCCTCCCCTATAATAGTGTCTTGGCACGATGTCTGACCATAGCAACCGTGTGTGCGGCCATAAATGGTGAAGAAATGCCAGGTCACTGCACTCGCAAGTCTTTAATGCCAGACCAGTGATCTGTGCAAGATCATCGCCTCCGAGGTGCAGAATTAAAACATCTGGCGGTCCGGCAGCCCCAATGGACATCAGGAATGGCAACAGTTCCTGCCACCTCATGCTGCGCACACCATACCACTGCATAAGCGCAGTTGCACGTAGCCCGAGATGGGGTACCCACTCCGACGAAGCCGCATACTGTGCCACCCAGTGCACATAACTGTGGCCCACCAGCCACACTGCCACCGGTGTGCGGAAACACACAGGGTCTGTAAGAGAAGGAGAGAGAATTGAGGGCATAACAAGGCACTCATGCAGTGAGGGGACAAACATACAGAGATAAAGGCGCAGATCCCCACTGCCCATGCGACGTATGTCAGGCTCCGAGTACCCAAATGCAGCCGCAGTTGATGCAGCGCCTATCCGAAACAAATGGGTACTGTAACGAGCCCCAGGGACCCCTGAACTGTTAAGCGCCATCACAGTAACCCTCCAGAATTGGAATTTGGTAAGGGGAGACCCATCCTGGTAGCAGAACAACAGGCCAGGGCGTGAACCAAGCACTGCCACAAACACATGTAGGGCACCAACCGGACAGATGGCAGCATCATGCTACTACCCTTTCCTCACTGACTGGCCCTTGAGGAGCGAATCCTTCAAAGAGCCCACTCCTGGTCAAGCGACACATCTTCCAGTTGCAGTGCCCTGCGGGACATGTCCCCTGTTGAAAGTGGGACCAGCTCACTGATTCTCAGAGCCCCAAAGAAAGCCACGGAGGTAGCTGCCTGAAAATAGACTCTTTGTACGGATCATAGCAAAAGCTATGCCGACCTGTAGCAAGGCTTGCCATCAGAAAAAGGGAAACAGGGTGACGTGTGTCCGGGAGGCAGCCACATTCATGTGTCCACCCCTCCAACACCCGGCGTATTCAGAAGACACCCATGTGAGCAGCGTAACCCCGTGCCTAGCCATAAATGCCAAGACAAAAAGGCTGGTGGCAATGGTGTGTGGGGCCAGACCTTGGTCATGAAGGTGCACCATGTACTGCAAAGCAAGTTCAACCAGGATCGGCCACATGTCAGGCAGTTGCACCTCCCTACAGAAAGCCCTAAATTGGGGAAACATGTGCAGATACGCCTTACGCGTGCACGGGGCCGATCTCCTGGTTTGCCTCTCCTCACCAAAGGTCGGCATCTCGCTCAGAAGTGGAGAGGGAAGTTCCTCTGTGTCTGGTGCCCAGGCTCAGAACCGGGGGATCTGCAGGCGGGATAAAGCATCAGCAAATTTAAAGGTGTAACATGCTGTATAGATCATATATATCCGCACCTTGTTTCTTGGTCCACCCTAAAGTGGCCAGCCCAAGTCTCACTGCCCCTTGTCCTATCCGGAGGCCAATCAGCCGTGTCCCTGCCAGATCCAAGGGGAGAGGAGTGCAATGCCTCAGGCATATTGAGGGGGCGCACAACCCATGCTGCAATGAAGAGGATGATACCTCAGGTACTCTAATTAGGTGCACAGCCTCACGCCGGAAGTAGGAGAACCATGTCACAGGCACACAGAGGAGGGGTGCTGCCTCATGCCACCCCCATGAGGTGCCCGCCTCATGCCACAAGAAGAGGACCATGCCTCAGGTACTCCCATGAGGAGGCCTGCCTCCTGCCACCATAAGAGGGCCATGCCTCCGGTACTCCCATGAGGTGCCCCGCCTCATGCCACCGTAAGAGGACCATGTCTTGAGTACCCACATGAGGTACCCCGCCTCATGCCGCATTAAGAATGCCATGCCTTGGGTGCTGCAGCAAGAGGACCACGCCTCGAGAACTCGCATGAGGTGCCCAGCCTCATGCCGCAGTAATAGGACCATGCCACAGGTACTCCCATGAGGTGACCCACCCCAAACCTCAGTAAGAGGACCATGCAGTGGGTAGTCCCATGAGGTGCCCCGCCTCATGCCGTATTCAGAGGACCATGCCATGGGTGAACCCATGAGGCACCCCGCCTCGTGACCAAAGGAAAAAGGCCACGCCTGTGGTACTCCCATGAGGTGCCCTGCCGCATGCCGCAGGGAAGGCGACCATGCCACAGGCACATTGAAAAAAAGGGGGGCAGTTCCCTCATGCCAAAATGAAAAGGGACCATGCCTCGGGCGCCCGGACGAGGTGCCCTGCATCATGCATAAGGTAAAAGGACGGTACCTCGATGACATTAATGAGGTTCCTAGCCTGACGTCGAAAAGAGTAGGGCCATGTCTCAGGCACACTGAGGTGGCTCACCATCCCATGCTAAAATAAAAGGGGGGGCATACCTTGGGTACCCCAAAGCGCAGGTAAACCTCATGCCAAAGGGAAGAGAAGCATGCCTTGGGGTACCGATGTCCCTGAACCTTGCAGAACTAGGAACTGTGCGGCAGCTCTGTTCACTGACCGCCGGGCACGGTCCAAACCACGAGGATCAAGCCCTCCTTTATAGTGTTGCCTGTGTATGCTCTGGGACTATAACAGCCGCGGCCTCAGCCACATGCGGTGTAAAATCTCCAGGTCCCTGCGCACGGATACCTTCAACCAAAGGCCGGTGATTCGTGCAAGACCAGTACCACCCAGGTGAATTACTAGGATATCCGGAGGTGGTGCATCCCTAATGAACGAAAGGAATGGTATCAGTTCCGGCCACCTCGTGCCACGCAGATCAAGTAGGCTAGTAGCCAGGTAGGCCACTTACAAGGGGGCTTGCCATGACAGGACAAGTCCTTGTCCCCATCGTCTCGCCCCTCCCTTCCCTCCTTGGTTGGTTCCCGGGTAAGGGGGGCGAAGATGTCAACATACTCGCCCCGCATAACTTCTCCCTGGTGGCTTGAGACAAGTGGTCCCCAGGGGAAGTGAGTAGCCGGCTGTCGTCATGGCCCGAGTCGGCATGGAGCTAAGCAAGGGAGTGGAGAACGGGCCATATGGCCCAATAGACAGGCGTTGGTGCGGACTACACACCCGTAATTGTATGTGGCATGTAAATGGTGCACTAATTTGACCACAATACTCACAAGTTGCACCCCCCTTTGCCGCCACCACCGGGGGTTCCAGCCTCTGAGGGGCGTCGGAGCTCGCGATGGAAGTCGAGCTCTGAGCCATCGAAGGTCCAGGCCAGGTCGCACCGGGCACCAGCAGAAGGCCCCACCGGGGAGGCCGCACAGGGAGCTGCAGAGCACCAACAGGCATAGGTCTGATGGCCTTTGGCAGCTCGACCCGGCTAAGGGCCTGCTGCGGAGCATGGGCAGGCAAAGGGGGAGCAGCCAGATGTGTCCCTGCCCCGGGGTCCTTAGGTGGTGAAGCTATTGTCTTGGAGGCTTCCAAGGCAGCAACGTGGGCCATACATGAATGATTGATCGAATCCGGTCCACGGAAATAATGTGGGCCAAATGCAACAGACAGCCCACATACAGTCTATGCCCTAGAATGGCCCACGAGCTTTGGCCAAGGCCAGGGACACCCGCGGCCACAGTAGGGCGAGGCCAAGTAATCTGGCCCATGGGTGGACAGGCAAGGGTGGTGCGCGACCCCACACTGGGCTGCACTGGGCCACCCTGATTTAAAGCAATCATCACACTCATATACCACCCCATAGCACTTAGTGCACTCTATTGGTGGCTACAGGGTAATTAGCATTTTGCCTCCAACATACTGACATTGGACAAACAAATCAACCTTGAGCCCAGGTCAGGATCACACCTACAACCCTTTGGCTGCGGAACAGCAGCTTGACCACTACACCACCTGGGCTCTTACCGTGATCCAAGGTCCATGGGGCTTGAAGCCCCTGGGAAGCAAGGCTGCCCCGCCCCCGCCCGAGTCTTCTGCCTGGACGGCAGTTAGGCAAGTGCCCAACCGACCTCATTGGTGGCAGTTGGGGGGGGGGGACCGTGCGGCCTTTTGGGCAGCTTGGCCACCCAGCAAAAGCAAGCCAGCGGAGCGGGTTCCCCCACTCCGACGTCCGCAGCTAAACTGCTTGCAATTCCAAGCAATAGTAGGGTAAGACGGCTGGGATGTAGCCAAAGCAGCAAAGAGGATAACAACACTCCCAAGGCAAGAAATGAATGGAAGTAGCGTGTATATCTTTAATTAGCAAAAGCGTTCATAAGTTGGTATGTTGCTGAGGTATCAAAAATAAAGTAATGCAGTATATACACTTCAACAGTACACTGATATGTCTCTTTAAGCAAAATCATAAGCGGCCAAGCGGCGAAGTTGACTGCATACACGAAACTAAAGTATGACACTGTCCGATCAACCTCATAAAAGCGCATGAAAGGGAACCCCCCGATAGTACAAGCTTAGCATAGAAGCAATGTCATCGGGTCACCCACTGGAAACAGTCACGAGGGTTAGTCCATTATGATGCACCACGTAAACCCGGTGTTGTGGCAGAACGATGAGAAGTCTCTGAGTGAGCTGTATAGTATTACTGTTGGAGGCCACAGTCCAGGTAAGTCATCGGCGGGTTCTCGTGCGGCAGGCAACTTTACAGAGTTGTAGACGAGTAGGCGATGCCCTTCCGGTAGCGGGACATTTCGAACAGCTTTCTCAAGCGTCTACAAACATAATATATAGAACCTATGATACAATTGCGCAATCGAAATATCAACAATGTAATAATGAATATATGGCAAATTTACAAACGTTATAAGAGACACGGACAAAGTACATACCTATAGAAAATTTTTCTTGCGCGTATCGCACCTCTATACAATTCTTTTGATGTGTGCACGCGTTATTTTCTTACGAGAGATTACTCCATATATAACACAATCATTATAACAAACATGTGCAGCCGATCGACCAAACACCCTTCGACCTCTAATCAAGAACCACTGTGTTATTCAGGGAGGCAAGTATGGACTGAATAGTTAAAGGAGAAAAGGACCGAACTACAAAAATGCAGAAAGTTCCCATTCCATGGGGCATAAGAGTATTAAAACGATGAATATAGAACGCCTCTCTCTATAAGAGGAAACGCTCCACATCTGTAATCTGATATTTGTTGGGCATGAAAGATTCTAGTACAACTACCTTGATGTCTCTTGATGTATGCTTTTTTTCGAGAAAATGGTTAACAAGAGGAGCAGTAACCACTCAATTCCTTATTCGGGAGAGATGTTCTCCTAGGCGTATCTTGAGGGGTCTCCTGGATTGTCCCACATAGGCTAATTGACATGAACAAATTATCATGTAGACGGAATCCTTCGAATTACAATTGGAGAACGTGGTGAGCTCAAGGGTAAAGTTACTTGTAGGCAGTTTAACGCTTTTTGTGCACCACATATGGATGCAATATTTGCAGTGTCCACAAGAAAAGTGTCCGGAGGCGATAGTGACAGCTCGGCTGCTCGGAAGAGAGACGTCCGTACGGGAGAGAAAATTAGCGATAGTTTGTGTCTTCCTAAATCCTATAGTTGGTCTATGCTGACAACCCAGTATAGAGTCCAATATGTGCCAGTGTTTTAATATGATATGTTTGATCCGATTGGCCAGTGGAGTATAATCCAATGACCAGAACAGTCCTTGTTGTGTCTGTTCTGAGTCAGTATTGATCCTAAATAAGGTATTTCTGGCACGTAAGTCAGCTTTGGTACGCGCATTGTTGATAATATTTTCCGGATAACCTCTCTTAGCTAGAGTGGTCGCAATTTTCCTAGCTGCTGCTGTATAGTCTCGATTTTGGGAAGAATTTCTTTTCGCTCTTAGTAATAGACTGTATGGTATGTTTGCTTTCAAATGATGTGGATGAAAGGAGTTGTACTGTAAATATGCAAATCGATCTGTGGGCTTATGGTATAATTTCATTTGCAACCGGTAATTCTCAATGAAAATGGTAAGATCTAAGAAGGACAAAGATTTGGGGCTCATGGTATGTGTGAATTTTAAATGGCTATGTAGACTGTTAATCCATGAACAAAAATTATTAACTTCTGTTGGATCTTTGAAAATGAAGAACAGGTCATCTATGTATCTTTTGTAACAGATGATATTGCTAAAAAATGGGTTGACTAGGGGATCTAGAATAAACGTATTGTCAAAATTGCACATGAATATATTGGCCACAGCTAAACTGCTTGCAATTCCAAGCAAGCAGGGGAAAAAGCGGCGGAGCGAACTTCTCCGCTCCGTCGCTTTTCTAAAATGGCGAAGGGCCGCCTCGTGGCCACCCCTTTTATAAGGGGTTGCACACACCCCCTAACTACCCGGATGTCTGAGTCCAGGGTGGGGTGGGCCCGCAAAGAGCGTGGCAGCCATTTTGGCGCCACACTTGCCTTTGCACTCTCCTCCTTGAGCCCAATCAAGAGATTCTTTAGGTCTTCCTCACTTTCTGCCATTAGGGTGGTATTGTCTGCATATCTCAGATTGCTGATGTTTCTCCCAGCAATTTTAATCCCACATTGTGATTCCTCCATTCCTGCATTGTGCATTATGTGCTCTGTGTATATGTTGAATAAGCAGGGTGATAAAATGCAGCCTTATCTTACTCCTTTTCCTATTCCAAACCACTCTGTCATTCCATGTTCTGTCCTAACTGTTGCTTCTTGATTCATGGACAGATTTCTCAGGAGGCATATAAGGTGCTCTGGTATTCCCATCTCTTTAATTACTTGCCACATTTTGTTGTGGTCCACACAGTCAAATGCCTTAGCGTAGTCAATAAAACAAAAGTACACTTGTTTCTGGTATTCCTTTGTTTTCTCCATGATCCAACATATGTTGGCAATGTGGTCTCTCGTCCCCATGCCTCTTTTGAAACCAGCCTGCACCTCTGGTAATTCTTTCTCCACATGCTGCTGAAGTCTATCCTGTATTATCTTGAGCATCACCTTGCTGGCGTGTGGGATGAGCGCAATTGTTCGATAATTTGAACTCTTAGTGAGATAGAAAACATTGAACAAAAGCCTCTCCCATTCAATACTTTGAAGTCTGAATGAAAAGCTAAAGCCTGACATTTATAGTTGTAGGCCAAGAAGATAAAAAGGTCTTAGCTGAGCTTCAAACTTCATCAAACAATTGCTTACTTGGAGCTCTCTGAAATGCTTTAAACTCCAGCCTGCTTTGTTGCCCCATGTCTTGTCAGTTCCCACAACTGGCCTAGACAACAGCAAGTTCTTTTATTGAAGGACTAGGAAGCAGAGTATCAGAAGCAGAACATTTTGAATGCTCAATTTTAGAAAGGATGGAATTCAACAGTTCCCATGTGAAACTAGAAGTCCAAATAATGTATGACATAGCAGATGTAAAAATCATCCATAACTCCATATGTAAAACATTATCTTCATGGAAACAAAACATGTCCAAAAGTAGTAGTTTCTGACTGTGATGTCATGGCAAGGCTAACTGTGCTCACTGCTTATTTTTTTAGTCCAAAGAAGAAGATTTGCCACAGCAGTGCCTGACATAGAAAAGCGAGTGGAAGTAGGGGCACTATTTAATTAGCTTCTGAAATAGATATCAAGGAGGAAAACAAATAAGGAGAGAAAATCAAGGCATAGAGGAATAATAAGGTCAAACATTACACAGGAATAGAAAATGAGTGTGAAGAAAAGGGAAACCAAGGTAACTGAAAAGGAAAGGCAGTTGTGACAGAAAGCCAACTGTGGCAAATGGATAAAGAAAATAGATGGCAAATACAAACCAGGCAGAGTTTGAAAAAAGGAATGCCTTTCTTTTGTATATTGAACCAGAAGTATCTCTCTATAGCAGAAAGGATTCTGCCCTCTAATTCTTAGTGGGAAAACACTGGGCTGGGAACAACTCAGGTTGAGTTAGAAAACTGCTCCTATTTGTAAAGTCAGAAAGTTAGAAGTTCCTATATCCCATTGAGCATGTCTTGATTTGTCCTTCCTCACTGGGGTAAGCATAGGACAGTTGGGATTGTCACTCTCTACTGGCTACTTGACCTGAGCTACACAAGGAGATATTATCAAGATATTGCCTGTACATCAGCTATCCTAATGGGGCTCATGTATCAACAGAGACAAAACCATAATAAACTTACAGAGAAATACAAAACTAAAGCTACAAAAATTGGAGAAGTCGTTCAAGAAGCCCAAAAAGGCATGCGAGATAGAGTTTTATCCTGGAAAATGTTTGACTCTTGTTAGTGACACATTAGTTGAAGTTGAATAAATTCATCCACACAACACTTTTATCTGTCATTAAAGGACCTGATAGATGCCTGATGTACTCATTCAAGGGGTAAGATCCAAAGTAATGTATAAATATCATAAAGAAAAATAAATATGTCACAATAGGGGAAGCCAATACAATATTGTAGTGGAAAAGTCAATCTTTAGATTGAGACTTCAGTTTAATTGGGTGTCTTACTGGTTTGCAGATAAATGCAACTGACCACATAGGGGATGAGAGAGCAGGTATACAACACCTCGTCCAAAAGTATAAAGTGCACAGCTTTGGTTATGAAACACTAAAATGATGCTGTGAATATGAAACTCCTTCTGTAGCTGGTTGTAACACAGACAGCACTACAGAGAAGAAGTCCAAAATTGATTCCCTTTATTAACTGCAGTGCTCTTCCCCCTTAGGGTTTGTGGACTTTTAATTCACCATTGATTTTTTAATTATTACTGCTACACCACAGAAACTGGTGGTTCTTTATATGCCCTCTGAAAAACTCCTCAGGCTTGGATCTTTTTAATTTCCTCACTTCAGAGGATAGTTTACACAATAAAACAAAAGCTTTTGGTTAGCATGATGATGCCTTGTGATGCATAACCAATGGGTTGAAATTCTCCTTTGCAATCATGACTGTATAAGGAAGAGAGGAATGGTCAGAAAAAGGCAGACAACCATTGTTGCTAAGTAACTGAACTTGTGGTATTGATTTTTATCCTGATTGTGTTTTATAGAGAAAAAGAAGCTAAGAGAAGTATTCTGAATTCAACTTTCCAGCCAGGATATAGATGAAATCTAGTGAGGAGACAAAAGACATTTTAGTTAGGAAGGCCTAAACAAGGTGGGAGATATATTCAATATTAAATTGGTAGGGGAAAAAGACACTTCCCAAACACCACATCTGTGGTGCAATTTTTGTAGTTATATATGCATTCCATAGATAGTAGAACAGAATTATTGCGTTAAATTACAAATATTGTCAGCTCTCCCTCTGAAAACAGAAGAATCGGTGTGGCTTTGGGATTCATAGCTAGATACAAACCTATTATTTGGTGTATAACCTTTTCCTTTCCTTTTCAACAGTTTTGCAGGGGGAGAATTTCAGTAGACTCAATCTCCTTTCTATTTGTTTGTACCTGATCCAATTCAGGCATCTGTGTACTTATTTTAAAGGAAACAAAATGAACAGAGGGGTTTGCACATTGTATAATTTATGTAACATGTATTGTAACCCTCATTGTCTGAAATCTGGAAAGAAAAATAACATACATTTTTATGTTTGGGAGGGTGGAGGAGAGGGAGACATTCCCTTGAAAGAATCAGGCCAGCATACTATACATCTCAATAGTTTTCAGATGTATCGTAGTACAGTATTGTGTTGTACACATGACTGTTGGTTTGAATGCTACTGGAAAACTGAACTAATTGAGAATACAGCTGCCAGATAGCAAGAGCTAAATAAAGTGAAAAGATCATGCACAAATTTCCAGTTAGTCTCTACGCACAGTTGAAATCTCTGATTGTGACATTTAAATTTCTTAATAGCCTAGGGCTAGGGTGCCAGAAGGAATGTCTTCTCCATATTCCTCTACAATAATGATGATATCTGAAGCATCTAGAATTGCTAGCTATTGATTTCAAAAAGTCTGTTATGTAAGAACATTTTCACTTATTTAAGGTTAGATGTGTAAATTCAATAACGTTTGACAGGGCAGAAGGCTTAGATAACAGCAAAGTTTTCTGTCCACTTAGGAGGATCTAATCTTATCTTAAACTCCTTACAATAGCACAAAAGAGTTTTCTCTACAGCTGAACTAACTGATATCTAGTGGTATTTTAATGCATAACTTTCATCAATCAGTCTCTTACATAAAAAATTCTGTTTCTCAAAAACAGACATACAAATCTTTGACTTTGGGGGGTGGCAGAAGAAGCGTCTAATAACTGGACATGCAGAATATGTCAAATATTTTCTAGATTGTCTGATAATGTTAATTTCATCACATTTGTCTCTCTTGTCATATGGTTGCAGATAACATTTTCAAAAGTGCCGTTGGGCTGGTGTGATGCAAGAACAGAAGCAACATGAAATGGAAAAAAAATTCTTTTACTGTCATTGTAGCTCTACTCATCCTGTCCTGGATACATCAGTTACTGGCCCAGCTTATTACAGGTAAGATTTAATTTATCACACCATAGGTCCCCACCCCACCCATTCCTATATGTTTGAAAATGCATTAACTGATATGAGAGAGACACTTAAGTTGGTAATTAATGAATATTCTATGCTTTACATTCAACTTTGTATGGGAGGGAAGATTATGTGGGTGTCAGCAAGAATGGTTGCCCCTGAATCCTAAATTTACTTACTTTTTATATATGCAGACACATTGTGTTATAGTGATGTGTACCATGCAGCTTTTCATACACACTTCTCTAAAAATTTCTGCAGACATTTTTGGAAAACTTGCTCTGTACCATGGTGGGTCTGGGGAAAAAATACAACAGTGATGTTTATTGATTTATTGATGTATCATTACATACATGCATGCATGCATGCATGCATACAGTACTTTATCTTTCTTGTTTGTAAGATTTGCTATGGCTTACAATAGGGGTTCTCAATGTTTTCCCAGTGTGAGCCAGACCATGGTCCAGAGTGGGCTGGACACCTGGTTCCCCTGCCATAAATGCTGTCATAAAACACATTCTCAGCTGTTGTAAACATGTTTACATCAGTCACAGGTGCATTTACAGTATGTGGTTGTTGTTTTGCCCCCCAACCCCTGGAATAATGAGACAGACACAGTGCTGGATTTAAACCCAGGGCCACTTTATTAACATAAACTTCAAACTAAACTGTTTGCCTGCAGCAGGGGCTGAGTAGTGCGATTCTAAGTGATGGAGCCAAGGTGATCACTTTACCTGCTCCACTCACATCCAGATGACTACCGACTTACCGGGATCGTCCTGTTCTTTCACAGTCCCCATCCTGGTTCACCATTCGGGTATAATGGTAAGTGCTGTTCTCAAGCCTCAAGGCTGTAGTCCAACAGCACGTCCTTCAACCCCTGAGCATGCCCCTCACACGGAAGTGGAAGACAAAGGTCTTCCGGCTTCCGGCTGATCAACATGCCCAAGGTAATTCCCGAATAATCCTAGGCCTTCACCTACCATTTAACTACGCGCTACCTGCCAAATGACCAAAATAGAACCACCAAGCCAATTACCCCAGTCCGCACCAGTGTGAAGTGGGCAAAAACACCACCGTCCCACAGCCAATCAGGGATATGTGCAAAAATTCCCACTCGACCCTGAAATGACCAGCAAATCCCACACTGCTGTTTTGATGGAGGCTTTTGCTCGCCTACTTTGCTCTGACTGAGCTGTGATCGGGGAAGACAAGCACATTATTGGCCATAGCTCCTCCCCTTCCCCAGCTTGGCACACCCCCAGGCATGCTAAATTTCTGCCTCGCCTGGGGGATGGAGACAAAGCCACGCCACAGGACACTTGTTCCATGGCGCGTTACCTTTGCTGTTTTCACCACTTCCACCATTTCCGGTGGCAGCTTAGGAAGCAGGAGTGAGGGTGGCATATTTTTTGCTGTTTTCACTGCTTCTGCTGCTTCCTGCAGCAGCAGTGGTGGTAAAGGTGGTGGGCCACATGAAATGGCACTATGGGCCAGGTACAGCCCATGGACCATATGTTACAAACCCCTGTCTCACAACATATGTTTAATCATAGTTATGTAAAGGGTTATTTTAAAAAACAAACAAAACATGTCTTATATGTTCTTTGTCACAGTGTTCCTTCATCCCATACAAAGAGAACATACTACTTCACTTTAGGACTTGCAAAACTGTTTAGAAAATGTAATGGTAAAAATATGTTACATAATTTGTCAATTTCTGCTCTTATGTTCACGTTCAGACTTGGAAAGTAGTAGAAAATATAACAAATCAAGTAGTTTTGTTTATTATGTACAATGTTGCCATCAAATTGTATGTTTCCAATGGAACAGTATCAGACACATTGTCCCAGAAGTAAGAATCTGTACGCTCCTTAGGGTTTATTTCCAGGTGAGTGGATACAGGATTGTAATTTGAGTGTATTACTTTTTTCAAAATATCTCTAGTATGCTGAATGTTTCTTCCTTTTGCACTTTTACCAAAGAATTAATAAGCTTGCCTTACTGGAGAGGATACTGCTGCCATTCATGACATTATTCTGGGGTTTTATTGTTAAGTTATGGTAAATCACCAATCAATTATATATGTAGATTTCATATGTAGATCAGTGAATGTTTCACATGGTTGCCATAATGAATTATGGAAAAAACTTTGGTGAAATTCAGCATCTTAGAAGCACAGATTAATTTTAGATACTGTATCTAACTTTCTAAATTGCTGATCAGAAATAATTCAGATCTGCTCCTGAGTGGCAGCAAAAAATAGGAGAGTGGTTTGTTTGTTTGCTTAATTTAAATTATGTTTATATTGGAATCCAATGTCATATAAAACTTATGCATGTATAAGAATATGAAGTACAGAAGTTCCAGACCTGAAGTGATATGCCCTAGGAATTTGTAAGGGTCAAGTAGTGCAAAGCGATTTTCTAGGCATATACGTATAGTCATTCATGAACAGCCAAGTCAGTGATAAATGAGGTCAACTATGCAAAATGGAACTAAGTGTCTGCTGATGTGAAATTCATATTTATAACCAGTTTTTCTACACATATCTGGAATGGGGGAAAATATTTATGATAGCATACAGGAAAATTGACAAATATAACAGACGTATAGCACCTGAGAAGAAGAAGAGGATGGCAGATGATGAGATGGTTAGATGGCATTGTTGACGCAATGGGTGTAGAGCTGAGCAGGCTGCAGAGGATGGTGGAGGACAGGGGTACCTGGTGTGCAGTGGTCCACGGAGTCACAAAGAGTTAGACTCGACTATGTGGTGGGACAGCATAGCACCTGAGGCAGATCTTTTGTTACATATATTTATTTATTTATGGAAAACGGATGTCCCACTGTCAGAAGATTGCAGTGTTGTCACCTGGCAAATTCATATAGACCTATGAGACAGGAAATGTAAAATAACAATAGCAATTACACTTATAATACCACCACATAGCACTTAGTGCACTCTCTGGGCAATTCACAAATAAATTAGAATTTTACCTCCAACATGCCAGGTGTACATTTTACTGACCTCAGAAGGATAGAAGGCTGAGTCAACATTGTTTGTTTCAGGATCAAACACACAGTGTTTTGGCTACAGTACATCAGTTTAACCACTTCATCACCTGGCTCTTCATCTGTAAAAGATAAAGTAAACTGATTTTATATTCATTGTATATTTATATTGATATATTAGCACCAGAAATCCCAAGGAGAATGGAATCTTCTGCTAGTTTCAGAATACTTCCATTTTAATACCAAATTAGTGTCTTTTTGTTCCTTTCCTTAGATAATGTTATATGCAGAGAGTAGAAAGGCACTGCTGATATATGATGTCACATGTTACACTGGGGAATTGTCAAATGAATGGCTCCTTGATAACATGGTGAAATTGTATAATTGTCAATATAGGGACTCTGATCTTTGTTGCAGGGCTATTCCTTAAATTTATGCCTGTACAGCTCTGTCTTGTCTGGATAATTGATATTACAATTCCTTATGATACATAGGAAATGGGAAAAGAATTCAAAAAGATATTGATAGGTTTGAACATCTGGCTGATAACAATTGAATGAAATTAAACAGGGATAACTGCAAAGTTCTACACCTATAAGTGGAAAAACAAATGTACAGTTATAAGATGAGGGATATGTGGCAGAGTAATACGACAAGCAGGAAGGATCTAGGAATTGTTTTAGATCACAACTGGAATTTGAGACAATCATGTGATGTGGCTACAACAAGACAAATGCTATTTTAGGCAGTATTAACAGAAGAATAGTCTCCAAAACTGTGAGCCCAGAGGGGCTCTCTCAGTGTTCCATTGGCTAGAGGCGCTCGCCTCTCTAGCACAAGGAGGAGGGCCTTCTCAGTGTCTTCCCCAACCCTGTTGAACCTCCTGCCAGTAGAACTAGGCTGCAGACAGAATTGCTGCCCTTTAGGAAAGGGCTGAAAACCTGGCTGATGGGGCAAGTATGGGGGGGCCAATGGGGTGCTGACTCCCACCCGTTGGCTCTACTAGAAGCAGTTGTCCATTTTTACTGTTGGGTGGGAAGGGAGGGTCTTTTAACTGTGAGATGGTTTTGGATTGATTTTAGGAAGTTTATAAAGGGGATTGTATAGTTCTTATGTGTAAGTGTGCCACCCTGAGTTGCCCTAGGACAAGAGGGTGGGATATAAATCTAATTAAATAAATAAATAAATAAATAAAATAGAATCCTCCTCTATTCAACACTAGTGAGACCACAGAAAATGTTAATTGCATTTTAAAAATGAGTGCAGAATAGCAGTTTATTCAAAGTCACTGTAAACAATTAGCTAACTTCAGTTATGTCTGGAAAAATGATAATATACCATGATATGCCTTCAGTTCATCATGGAGGGAAATGAAAATGTATTAAAAAGAGAGGGATGGAAATGTATTAAAATATGTTAGATGTGGCCCCCAGGCTGGATGTGCCCTGCAGTCCCATTTCATATGCCCCCCACACCCAGAAGTGCCATGTGGTAGAGGAAGGGCAAAATGCCCCCAAAGCTGTCTGAGGGAGCAGAACCTGGCCCCCAGTTTTAAAAGGTTGAGAACTCCTGGTATAGCAAAAAAATCAGATGGCTAGATGGTATTATAGATGCAATGGGCACAGAGCTGGACAGGTTGCAGAGGATGCTGGAGGACAGAGATGCCTGGAGGGCAATGGTCCATGGCAGGGCCTGCCATCAGAAATTTCTGGGGCCCGTACTGAGCAATCCTATCCCCACACACACAGACACACACACTTTTCTCTCTCCTCACATTGGGGTAGCGGCGGTGGGTGGAATACACAATTTCCCAAAAGAAATAGATGGGCAGTTGTATCCAACTTTAGAGTTCAGTGCTGATCTCTGATTACAGCCAAAGAGCCAGTGGCCTTGATCCACAAAAGCTCACATTAAAATACCTGGGGCTGAACTCGGCTGAGATTGAGGTCAGAGTCTGGAGATCGGGCGGCAAGGGAGGCGCAGTGTATTCCGTGCTGACCGAGCCATTCCGAGGCTGGATGGGACCTCTATAATTAAAAAAAAAAGTGGATTTCGGAGCCCGGAATTTAAACTGAATTAAAAAAGAACTGTGGCGGCGGCTGTTGAAGGAAGCCTAGAAGGAAAAAGTAAGTTTGCAAGAAGGAGAGCGGAGGTTGCGAAGGAGCACGGAAGTTACAGTGGGGGAGAAGGGGAGAAGGAGTAATGGCGGCGAAGAACGAAAGTTAAAAATGTGCTGATAGTGCCGAAAGGCGAACAAAGACTGGAGTTTGGAAAGAAGGTTTTGGGGGTGAAGTGAAAAGAGTGGAGGAGGAGTACGAAAGAACGGGAGGAAGAGAAGATTGGATTTGTTTGAGTTCGGGAAGTGATTGAAAGCTGCCGCCGCGGCTTGGAGTTTTGAAAGAGGGCTTTTTTTGTTTTTTGTTTTGTTTTTTGAGCTTCTCTTTGTTCTCCTCATTGCTCTTGCCTATTTCCTCCCTCAGTTGGATCTGCTCCGTTTGGATGATTTCTCTAATTGGAAACACCTGAAGTGTTGTTGGGGTTTGGAGTCGGGGGGATTGTTTTTCTTTTTTCTCCCCCTACCGTTCCCCCTCTCTTTTTTTGTTTTGATTTTGGGAATGCAGCTGTTGTGATTTTTTAGTTATAAAAGTGGAGTGTTTCTAGATCATTTAACTGGATTATAATTCTGATTGGAGCTTGGAGATTGGAACTGCAATACTTTTTTTTTCTCTTCTTCTCCCCTTTTTTTTCATCACCACTTTTGGAATTACAGTAACAGCATCAGTGTTTTTAAAGTTGCTTCCTTCCCAGTATTTTTTGGTCTCTTGGGCATTTGGATATAATCTGTCTGGACACTTGGTTACATTGAAACAATATAGCAACTGGAAGGAAGCTTTGGAGTGCTGAAGAGCTGGATTAGTTCCAAGGGCAGAGGCCTAGAAGAGCTAAGTCTGTTGCGGCAAGAAGCTGTTTGATATGAAAATACCCTGTATCTGCCTGTTGGGAGAGTTGTTTCCTTCTGTTTTATCTCTGTGGATTACAGTATCTTTTTGATCTTCTGCTTGCATATAAATTTTTCTATTGGATCTGTGGAACCAGTGGTTGCAGTGTTACAAGCTTCATCTCAGCACTATCTTTCACAACAAACTGCAGCATTGGGCCTCTTACATATTACAGTACTATGGATAAAGGAACAAGAGGGAAAGCAAAGGAAGAAGAACCAGTTGTAAAGCCTAAGAAGCAAGGAAAAGTACCAATGGAGGAATCCACTCAGTCTTCATCCCCGCCCACAGTGGCATATGATCAGACTCAAATTATGGTGGAAATTGGCAAGTTGTTTCAAAAATTGGAGAAAAATGAGGATTCAAGGGTGAAAGACAGAAATGAAATGATGAAAAAACAAGATAAGATGATGTCATCAGTTGCAGATTTTTCAAAAAGGGTGGATTTAAGTTTGGAAAAAATTGAGGGAAATGTGAAATTGGTTCAAACTAAGGTAAATGCCATAAAGAAGGAAGTAAAAGGGACTCAGGAGGTGGTGCGGGAGAACAAGCTGAAATTGGAGGAACAAGAGAGAAGGATAGATGCTGTGGAAGATATGATGAGAAAGCAGAACATTGTGATCCATCAGGTGGTGGAACGCACTCCGGATTTGTTAAGAGAGAGGGTGGTTCAGTGGTTAAATGGTTTGAATATGGGGAAAGAATTTGTTCAGGAGGATTTTGTAAGCGTATTCCGGGTGGGTCCAAGAAGAGGGAGGGTGGTTCAAAGAAATGTGTTGGTTAAATTTGCGAATTGGGCAGATAAGTTAAAAGTAATGGCCCATCTGAAACGAGTTGGTCCTGATGCGTTGAAATTTGATGGCTCTGACGTTGAAGTTTATAATGATATTTCATTAAACGAAAGAACATGGAGGTATAAGATGAGGCCTGTTACTAAACTATTGATGAGTAAAAATATAAGGTACAACTGGAGATTCCCGCAACAATTGCGTTTCTTTTATGATAAAAGAATGCAAGTTATTGATGAAGGCACCAATCCATTGGAATATTTGAGTTTGTTGGAACTGGTAAAGGTAGACTGGGAAGAATGGAAAAACCTTAAGAAGGAATTGATGGAGTCTGGAGCTTTGGGGAGGGAATATGAGAGGGAGGAAGTTGGAGGGGCTACAGGTCGAACACCACAGCAGGGAGAGGAGGAAGAGGAGCCGTCTTTGATCATGGTGGAGGAGGAGATAGGTAAGGAGCAATGAGCATTAGATTTTAGTAGCTTTAAGTAGTCAATAGAGGTAGAATGGGTAAATAGCGTGTAGCGCCGACAGCAAGGCGCATCTTGCATGTCCCCCCTCTCCCCTCTTTGGTTAACAGAGGCAGCTTTTCGTGGGAAGGTGGGGAGAGTGAAAGTGTGTGTTTTATGTAGTTGGTATGGTGGTAGGGTTGTTGGTGGCACGCCCGATGGAGAGTTTAAAGCTGGGAAAAGAATTTGGTTATGGGAAGTATTAAAATAATATCGTGGAATGTGAAAGGTACAGGTTCTGTTCTTAAGAGGCGGAGATTGAATTGGCGTTGAAAAAAGATAGACCAGATATATTGTTTTTACAGGAAACACATCAGAAGTCAAAAGATACGAACAAACTTTATTTGGGATGGATGCAACATTATGAGATGGCATTTGGCACTTCGAAAGCAAGAGGGGTAGCAATTATGATTTCTAGAAAGCTGGGATTTGAAATTACAAAAAAGATTGCTGATCAAGAGGGTAGATATCTGTTGCTAAGAGGAAAAATAGAGGATGAGGAAATTATGTTGGTAAACATTTATGCTCCAAATGCCCACCAAGCAGAGTTTCTTGAAAAAATTCGGAAAATAGTGGAGTTGGAAAATGTTGCAAAAACTATTGTTGCTGGTGATTTTAACCTGATAAGATCAGGAGAGAGTTTAAGAGCTTGGAGAGAGTTTAAGAGCTTGGAAAGGGCATATTCCTTTTTTTCACACGTCCATGGGACCTACTCAAGAATAGATTATGTTTTACTTTCGGAAATTTTAATTGGGGATATAGAAGGTACGGAAATTGGGATTATTAAGGAATCGGATCATGCTAAAGTATACTTGGAATTGAAAGCACAAAGAAATATTCGAAGAGTAAAAAATTGGAGGTACGATCCTAATTTGTTCAAAGACCAGAAAAGTAAAGAGGCAATTATGGGAAGTTGGAAAGAAAGTTGGCAGTGGAACGACAACAATGAGGTTAATTTTAACATTGTATGGGATACCATGAAGTCGGTTTTCAGGGGGGAAAGTATAAAATTGGCAAGCTTTAAATATAAAAAATATAAAGCATAACAGATAGAAAAAGAAAGAGAAATAAAACAATTACAGGAGGAACATGCAAAAAATAAAGACAAAAAAATTTATATGAAATTACAAGGACTTAAGGCAGAAGTAATGGGTAAGGATATTGATAAAGTTAAACGAGATTTGATTTATCTAAACAGAGAATATTTTGAATTTAGTAATAAGAACTCAAAACTGTTAGCAAGAGCAGCCAAGGTTAAAAGGGAAAAAAGAGAAATTGGGGTATTGGTTGATAGGCAAGGTTCAAGGTGCAATAAGAATAGAGATAAATGTAAAATTGTTAGGGAATTTTACCAGGCACTATATGCAAAAAAGGAAGTGGATTTGGAGAAGCTCAGAAAGATATTGGAGAGACAGTTAGGGAATGGAATAAAACAAGAGCATAGGGAGAAAATGGAGGAAAAGATAACTGATAAAGAGGTTAAGGAGGTAATAAGCGGACTGAAGATAGGGAAAGCCCCGGGGGATGATGGATTATCGACAGAGTTTTATAAAGAATTTAAAGAGGTGGTGGTCCCGAAATTGGTGAAGTTATATAATTATATACTAGATGGAGGATCAATTCCGACCTCATGGTATAATACTACAATCGTTCTTCTGCCAAAGCCTGGTAAGAATTTGGAAAGAGTGGATTCGTACAGACCAATTTCACTTATAAATCAAGATGCGAAGATCTTCACAGCGATATTGGCTAACCGTTTAAATAGTTTTATGGGGGAATATATAAATGTGGATCAAGTTGGGTTTTTAAAAGGACGACACATGGCAGATTTGACTAGAAGGGTATTAGATTTAATAGATAACGTTAATCAAACAAAGGAAAAGGTGGGATTATTATCATTGGATATTTTTAAGGCATTTGATTCATTGCAGAGGTCTTCAATTAAGGAAATAGTTAAAAATATGGGTTTGGGGATAAATTTAATAGGGTTATAGATTTATTATATCAAAAAGGAAATGCTTGGGTTAGAGTAAATGAGGAGTTTACGGAGGTGGTAAAGCTAGAGGCTGGCACAAGGCAGGGCTGTCCATTATCTCCTATCTTGTTTATTATGGCAATGGAGATTTTAGCAAAAAGTATAAGGGAGGATTTAAATATAGAAGGGATCATGGGTAATAAAGTGAGTATGTATGCAGACGACACTGCTTATGGTGAAGCACCCGGAGCTGGTAATGGACATGATTAAAGATCATTTACAGGTATTTCAAGCTATAACAGGATTAAAGATAAATTGGGATAAATCAGAATTGATGTTGTGTAATTTGAAATCAAGTGAGATGGGTAGGATAGTGTCGACACTTAATATACAAATCAAAGATAAGCTGAAATATTTGGGGATAATTATTTCAAACAAATTAGAAGAACTGAAATGATTGAATTATGACAGCTTGAAAGTGGAATTTAAGAATAAAATACAAGAGTTTCAGAAGTTAAAGCTGTCATGGTTCGGAAGGATTGCAATGTGTAAAATAATATTGTTACCAAAGATTAATTTTTTATTTGATACATTAGCGATCCATCTGAAAGAGAAAGAAATTAATGAGTTTCAAAAGATGTTTAACAGTTTTTGTAATGGAGGCAAAAAATCTAGGTTACCAAAGAAGTTATGGTATTTGTCTCAAAAAAAGGGGGACTGGGTATATCAAATTTGTTAGCATATTATCGAGCTTTCCAAGTTAAGAACGTTGTGAAGATTTTGGCAAGAGAAAAGACAATCTGGGAGCAATTGGAGATGAAGGAATATAGAAATATTGGAAATATGATATTTTTGGGAATAAAGGATAAGGTGAAAAGGTCAAATAATACTATGATGAGAGGTCTCATGGAGGTGTGGAAGAAGGTAAAAAAGGATATGGTCCCAAATCTCTCTCCAATTTCGGAATTGACTGATATGATGTGTTTCCCAATAAAGTTGGATAAGGAAAAAATGGAAATACTGGATAAAAATGGGATGCTTTTATTGAAGGATTGGTTAAAAACTTGTGATTCTGATGTTGAGCGGAAAAAAATATTTGAGATATTAAATTTGAATTGGTTTCAGAAGTTAAAGGTGGACAATTGGAACAAAAAATACAAAAAAGAAGTAGGGTTAGATAGAACATATACAGAATTTGAGGAGTTGGTAAGGAAGATTAGAAAAGGGGAAAGTAGTATTAAAGGTCTTGTAAGTAAGCTTTACAACATACTGACTAGAGGTGCAGATCCACAGGAGGATTTGAAACGGAAGTGGGAACAAAATTTGAATATAACAATTGGGGAGAATGAGTGGAAAAATAAATGGAAAAAGAGGATTATGAGAACAATGTCTGTAAGAATTAAAGAACATAATTTTAAAATGTTGTGGCAATGGTACTTGACGCCATTAAGACTTTACCAGATGGATAATAAAAGAGATAAGTTATGTTGGAGATGTAGAGAATTTGATGGAACATACGAACATATGTGGTGGAGCTGTAAAAAAAATAAGGGATTTTTGGGGAAGAATAGAAGGTGAGCTTGTTGAAATAATGGGTAGAAGTGTTAAGTTGGTGTCAAGTATCATTCTTTTAACGAATGTGGAAGGTTTGGGTTTAAACAAAGATGAAAAAGAATTATTGGAAATTGTATTGACAACGGGTAGACAATGTATAGCTAGAAACTGGAAAAATGATATAGATATACAGATTGGAGAGTGGTATAAAGAAATGTGGAGTTTAGCACTGAATGATAAATTGACATGGGAGATTAAAGTGAAAAGGGATAATTTAAAAGAGAACAGATTTTGGAATATATGGAAACCATTTGTGGACCATTCTTGTATGGCAAATGATAGTTCAGGACCAGTACCATCTCAAAGAAGTTTCTGGAGTTGAGCAGCAAATAAACTCTCCGGGCATTGTATATATTCACAGGGTGTTTATTATTTATCTAAAGATTAATGGTAGCACAGAAAGTTCTTATTATTTTGGATTTTGAAATAATGGTTTTTTCTTAATATTCTGTGGTAATATAGTAATTAATGAGTCTAGACATTGTTATGTGATAACATATAGTAATGTTTGTTAAGATGATACTATGGATTTGTTTATGTACTGTATTGTTAGTCATTGTTTTCTTTTCTTTTTTGTATGTCTTTGAAAAATTCAATTAAAAAAAATTTAAAAAAATACAGAAGTTAGTCTTTAAAGTGCCACACATTATGCCCAAAAACAGACTTTTATATCAACACGAACATAATTAAAAGGTAACGGTTCCCCTTGCTCGGAAGCCAGTCGTATCCAACTCTAGGGTGCAGTGCTCATGTCTGTTTCAAAGCTGAAGAGCCAGTGCTGTCTGCTTCTGCAGATGTTTCCATGGTCATGTGGCAGGCATGACTAGACACCGGAGCGCACAGAATGCTGTTACCTTCCCACTAAGTGGTCCCTATTTATCTACTTGCAATTTCTTGCTTTCAAACTGCTAGCTTGGCAGGAGCTGGGACAAAGACAGGAGCTCATTCTGTCCTGCAGTACTCGGGAATCAAACTGCTGACCTTTTGCCTCCCAGTCAGTGTCTTAACCACTAGAGCCACTGCAGTCCTTATGACCACAGTTTTGCATCACCAAGGCTCAGAAAGGAAGGAAGGATGGAAGGAAGGATGGAAAGAAGGAAGGAAGGATGAAAGGAAGAAAGAAAGGAAGGATGGAAGAAAGAATGGAAGGAAGGAAGAATGGAAGAAAGAAAGGAAGGAAGGAAGGAAGGATGGAAGAAAGGAAGGAAGGAAGGAAGGATTGAAAAAAGGAAGAAAGGAAGAAAGAAAGGATGGATGGAAGGAAGGAAGGAAGGAAGGAAGGAAGGAAGAGTGGATTAGTGAAGATAGATAGATAGACAGACAGACAGACAGACAGACAGACAGACGGATGGATGGATGGATGGGCCCACCTGGGAGGGGAGGGGGCAGGCCAAAGAACAGCAGCAGCCCGCCTGAACTGCCAGGAGGGGGGGCCACCATCCACCCCAGCTCTGTTTCCTACCCCCCACCCCCTGTGGGCAGGCAGTCCCCAATGACGCCAGGCTTACCTGACAGTCGTGCACTGGGGCATTTTGCCTGGCATTATGGCGGGGGCAGGGTGGGCGGAGGCCACAATGGCTGGCAGCATGCGCGGAAGCGCCTGCCTGGTCCAGGTGGTGGCGGGACCCTTCCCCTGAGGAGGAGGAGGAGGCCATGGGGCTCGAACTGGAGGAGCTACCGCCACTGCCCTCAAAACGTTTCTCTCCCCATGCAGGGCGGGCTCAAAGCTGCCGCCCAGGTGCTGTTGCTGCCAGCTGAGAGCTTCAGGAATGATGTGAGTGCTGCTTGCCGGGTGGGAAGGGAGGCCGGCAGTGGCAGCGGTGGCTGGCGCACATGACCCGCGGCTTCCTGCTGCTGCGCTCAGCCCCGGGGCCCAGTCGTCCTCATGGGCTGAAGCCTGAAGAAGGCAAGCAAGCCTTGACCCCAGATCCAGGGCGAGGCAGGGGGCCCTCTGGCGGGGCATGCGCAGTGGCGCTATGTGCCGCAATTAAATAAATAAATTTTAAAAGTTTTTTAAAAAGTTTTTTAAAATGGGCTGCCCACCACCAGGCCCCCTGCCAGCTCCGGGCCCAGGACGGGAGTCCTGGCTGTACCACCCTGATGGCGGCCCTGGTCCACGGGGTCACAAAGGGTTGAAATTGACTGTGCGACTGAACAAGTCTATTAAAAAAATTTTTAAATGTTACTTTTCATAACTTAGTGTGTTTTTGTCATACTTTTTATCATTAAGTAGTTATAACACTTTAGTTATAATCTTACTGTTTCACTCTTCATATTCGATAGATAGAGAACAATATTGTCATTGACTGCAACTCGTATCTGAGAATGCATTTTCCAGAAGCAGGAAAAATGTCATTGGCATGAATTTATTTAAGGTGGATCCCAGCTTGCGATGAAGTGACCCACACACTATGATCTTGGAGCCATCTCCTGCAGCACATATGAGGTGAAACATGCAGGATTTAACTCCAGGACTGCAATGGACTGCCATAGCCTTGAGGATATGGACAATATCCGCAAGACAATATAACCTGTCTATATTGGATTGCATGTGCCTGAAGAAGAAAATTAGCTATTTTTCTGGACATCCATTTTATCTATTTTGCAAGGTTAAAGAATATTCAAAAGAAGATAATTAATTGTAGAGTACCGAATATCTCTCTAGTTGATACAGATGTTAACAGTTTTATGTTAAATGCCACCTATGATGAACACTGGATTCTGATTTTTTCCTAGAGGTCTATAAAGTTTAGTGGGACTCTTAAGATCTGTTCAGGCAACACACTCTTTGACTGGACACACTGCAATCACTCCAGCTCACTGTATGTCTTATTATTAATTTCTACTAAGGTTCTGCATCAATGCATTTTCTGTAGCACCATAGCTATAATGCCACAAATGGAATTAATTATTTCTTAATCCAAATAATAAAGCCTCAACCATGTTAGAAGAATGATGAAGGTGGTCATAAGCTACCACAGTTAGCAAAATGATATTGAAATGAATGATTATTGTTTTTTTGATATATTGCCTAATTCTTCAACACATAATGCATTTTTCATACCATTATACTTTTTTAAAAAATTCTTTAAATAATTTTATTCATTTTCCCCTGTGTGCAGAGCAGAAATTAGTATTGTAATTGTTTCATATATTTTACAGCTTCACAGTTGTTCAGTATCTTTAAAACTTTTTTCCTGCCATTGAAAAGATGCTAAGTAGACTATTAAATTAATAGATGAAAATGAGATGGAGAACCTCCATACAGTCAGCAAAAACAAGACCCGGAGCAGACTGTGGCTCAGATCACAACCTACTGATCGCAAAATTCAGGTTAAGACTAAAGAAAATAGGGAAAACAAGGAGACCAGACAGATATCACCTAGAAAGCATCCCTAAAGAATACACGGTGGAGGTGATGAACAGATATAATGGCCTAGACTCAATAGACAGAGTGCCGGAAGAATTATGGACAGAGATAAGGGACATCATGCAGGAAGCAGCAAAGAAAACCATACCAAAAGAAAAGAAGCATAAGAAAGCAAAATGGTTGTCTGATGAGGCTCTTAAAATAGCAGAGGAAAGAAGGAATGCAAAAGTCAAAAGAGAAAAGAAAAAGTACAATTATTTGAACACAGAATTTCAAAGAAAAGCAAGGAGAGATAAGGAAAACTATCTAAAAGAACAGTGCAAAGAAATGGAGGAAAACAACAAAAGAGGCAGGACTAGAGATCTCTTCAGAAAAATTGGGGAAATAAAGGGAACATTTAAAGCAAAAATGACCATGATAAGGGACAAAGACGGAAAAGAGCTAGCTGATGCAGAAGAGATTAAGAAAAGATGGAAAGAGTACACAGAGGAACTCTACAAAAAGGACCTCAACACCCCTGATAACCACAATGATGAAAAAATTGAACTTGAGCCAGACATTCTGGAGAGCGAAGTTATAAAGGCCCTAAAGAGCACTGCAAACAACAAAGCTAGTGGAGATGATGGTATCCCAGTGGAATTTTTCAAAGCTCTAAAAGATGATGGTGTCAAATTACTACATTCAATATGCCAGCAAATTTGGAAAACAAAACAGTGGCCACAGGATTGGAAAAGATCAGTATACGTCCCAATCCCAAAAAAGGGCAATGCCAAAGAATGCTCAAATTATCGAACAATTGCACTCATCCCACACGCCAGCAAGGTGATGCTCAAGATAATACAGGATAGACTTCAGCAACATGTGGAGAGAGAACTACCAGAGGTGCAGGCCGGTTTCAGAAGAGGTAGGGGGACTAGAGACCATATTGCCAACATACGCTGGATCATGGAGAAAACAAAGGAATACTAGAAACAAGTTTACTTGTGTTTTATCGACTACACTAAGGCATTTGACTGTGTGGACCACAACAAGATGTGGCAAGTAATTAAAGAGATGGGAATACCAGAGCACCTCACATGTCTCCTGAGAAATCTGTACATGAACCAAGAAGCAACAGTTAGGACAGAACACGGAATGACAGAGTGGTTTGGAATAGGAAAAGGAGTAAGACAAGGCTGCATTTTATCACCCTGTTTATTCAATCTATACACAGAGCACATAATGCGCAATGCAGGGATGGAGGAATCACAATATGGGATTAAAATTGCTGGGAGAAACATCAACAATCTGAGATATGCAGACGATACCACCCTAATGGCAGAAAGTGAGGAAGATCTAAGGAGCCTCTTGATTGGATTGAAGGAGGAGAGTGAAAAAGCTGGCCTGAGACTCAATATCAAGAAAACCAAGATAATGGCAACAGGCCCCATCAGTTCCTGGAAAATAGATGGGGAAGAAGTAGAAGCAGTGACAGATTTTACATTCCTTGGATCAAAGATCACTGCAGATGGATGGGGATTGCAGCCATGAAATAAAAAGGCGACTGATTCTTGGGAGACAAGCCATGAGAAACCTGGGGAACATAGTGAAAAGCAGAGATATCACATTGCAAACAAAAATTAGAATAGTCAAAGCAATGGTATTCCCAGTGGTAATGTATGGGTGTGAGAGCTGGACCATTAGGAAGGCTGAGCGCAGAAGAATAGATGCCTTTGAAATGTGGTGTTGGAGGAGAGTTTTGAGGGTACCCTGGACAGCGAGGAGAACAAATAGGTCAATCTTAGAAGAAATCAACCCTGACTGCTCATTGGAAGGTCTAATAGTAAAGACGAAGCTGAAGTACTTTGGGCATCAAATGAGAAGGGAGGATTCGCTTGAGAAGGCCTTGATGTTGGGAAAGGTGGAGGGCAAAAGAAGAAGGGGGAGGCCAAAGATGAGATGGCTAGATGGGATTGTAGACACAATGGGTACAGAACTGGGAGTGCTGAGGGGGATGGTGGAGGACAGAGGCGCCTGGAGAAAAATGGTCTATAGGGTCGCAAAGGGTCGGAATCGACTGTGCGACTGAACAACAAAATACAAAACTAATACAGAGTGATTAATATCCATTGAGAATCTGTTGGGATTTGTGACCTGTGAAGAATAACAAGATGTCAGTCAACAATCACTGTTAATTTTTGTACCTGTGAAAAATTGCACTGTAGGCATTTATTTATGATAGTTTCTAGAATATTAGAGATGGCTTTAAAATATTAATTGTTTTCTATGGACAATAAATAATATTATGAACTATTATTTAATCTTCATTAAATAATGTTATACCTGCTGCTTATAATTGACATATTTGTCCTGCAGTCTATCATACCAAATGTAATCTTCAGACAAATCATCTTAAACACACATCATATGTCATTTTTTGCCATTCTTGATTGTTTGCTTTACAGTATATTAAGCTGTAGTTGGGGTGATCAGTCTATCATACTATCATAAGTCAAGTAGTGCAAGATAAATGTCAAACTTCCTTTTTATTTGTGGAAGATTAAATGCTATTATTACATGACATGTGCCAATCATTGTGTTTATTTTTTCTAACTATTGCTAGGTAACTGTGAAGGATTTCCCTCTGACTACTGCATGAGCTAGTTATATGTTTTCTCTCCAATTATAAGCACATAGAGTAAAATTATTTCAATTTCAATGTGAATTGGATTACACATTTTAGACAGTTGCATCTTCTAAAACACATAAGATCAGTATGTTTGAATCAGTACATTTAAAAACTATCTGCCATTTAAAAAAAGATCATTATTCTTAGTATGGCTTGTCAGTTATATCACTTGCTTTTCATTTTGATTGACAGAGAAAATTTTTCAAAGACCTTTTAATGTTTTTTTTCCCCAGCTCTAAGAGTTGACCTTTGTTTATTCTTTGCCTTTTTTTCCTGTGTGAGAATAACAAAGGGTTGGAAAATACTATCAACCAAAATGTCATGCCCGAAAAAGGGCAAATATTAATGGTTTAGGGAAGAAAGAATAAGAAGCTACCCTATATGTCTTGTCTTGTAGATGCTGTCCCTATGCATGCTGCCAGATCTTAATAAAGAAAAGATTGCCATCTGCACTTCAATTCAAGGTCTCTTTATTAGTTTTAATTTATCCAGGATGAAGTTTTACTTAATTGTCTGAATAGAAGGTGACAAACCAAGAGGCACAATCAGCCACATGATACTTGATAAAGAAATCCATATTTCTAATCTAGCGATAGATTACACAACTCTCCTGCTTTGATGAACTGGCCTTTGCAATGAGCCTGGCTGGAAAGCCACATGTGTTACATTGAGAATCTAATTAAGTCATCGGAATGCATTGCAGCAAACGTAGTGGTTCGCATGGGCCTGTATAAATAATTTTAAGTCTTCTATTACCTGGTTAATAGAAAGTGGCACTATTCCAGATTATGACTGATAGAGGATAGATGGCACAGCTGCTGTAATTATGCTGGCAGGTAGATTTCTGTGAAATACTTGCTTCTTTGTCAACAAGAATTTTGGAGCCACTTTGTTTCACTCATTTGTATTTTGCAACATGTGTTCTTGCAGTCCACTGCTACTGCAGCTCTTCTGATGTATATAATACAAGAAAAATACAATACAGTAAAACCCCTACTTACGAGAAAAGTCCATTCCGTAGGCTTCTTCTTAAATGGGATTTTTTATGTAACTCGAAGCAAACCCATAGGAAATGTTTTTTTACATAACTCGAAGCAAACCCATAGGGAAAGTGAATTTTTTATGTAAATTGAAGCAAACCCATAGGGAAATTGATTTTTATGTAACTCAAAACAAACCCATAGGAAAAAGAATCTTTATGTAACTCGAAGCAAACCCATAGGAAATTGTGTAAATCGGGACATGGTTTTGGCACAAAATCCTTGTGTAAGTCAAATTTTGTGTAACTCGGGGCATTTGTAAGTCGGGGTTTTACTGTACACCGTACTCAATTTTACCTAGTTTAAAAATCTATGAGTCCCACAGTGCCGTCTCCTGCCACCAAAATTTATTTTGTTTATTTTGCACACTTGCTACTCTCTCTATAAAGCCAAAATACTTCAACCAATGCCTATAATTAAATACAACAATAAGCTGCTTGGGGTTTTGTAAAACTGATTTTGAGATATAATCATTCCAGTTATGTAATGCATAAAATCTGGAATATCTGTTCAAATGTTTGTACTTTCTCTTACTGTTTCAGATATCATCCAAAATAGACAAACAAACAAAGGTTCTCTAGGAAAACTAATTTCGAAAGTTAGCCATTACAATTCTTTAAGTTAGAAAATATTATCGATGCCAGATTTAATGCTTCTAGTTCTTACTATTTTAGAGGGGGGTCTTTTTGGTACAAACAAAAAGTATAGATTTATTGTGCATAGTAATGAGTCCAGTTCTGCTTTTTCCCAATCCAGTTCTTTAAGCTGAAAAATTAAAGGTATCCATGCTAAATGTTGCTCTTCTAGCTTTTACCATTTTGAAAATCTTTCAAAACAAATGTAGTAGAAAACCCAACAAAAGGGGGAAAAAACATTCTGGGGAAATGTAACTTACACATTAATATGAGAACACAGTGGTATTCATGTTATGTGTTTATGACAGCCATGGGTCATTTCCGGCAGCATGCACGGGCATGTTTTACTTCTGCTTCCAGGTTCAGCAAGGGCAGTGCAAGTTGGATGATTTGGCAGCAAGGGCCAGATCCAGCCTGTGGGCTATAGTTTGGGCACCCCTGCTTTATAAGAATCAACTTTATATTGTAAATCTATAAATCTCATTATATCACATGCCATTATACAAACTATAATATACATTTTGAAGATCATCTGGGAATTTTAAATTTTCCCTCCAACAGTAATAGCAAAAAGGTTCAAATGAAATCACTATGGCTAATTAAGAAAAATCAAGCTGAAATGTTTATCCCAGATATATTTTCTCTCTCACTTTTTTGACTGGCATCTGAGCAAGGATGATCTTTATCTTTACCTAAATTATTTTTTATCAAGCTGAGATTAGTTTAATCACTGTCTGACACAATCATAGCTCAATTCAAATGGAAAAATGTAAATGCCATTTCTATCACAGTGGTGAACTATACATGATATGAAGTCCCAATCTGGCTTACAATAATGGCTGAAATCCTGATGACATAACTTTACTTGTGGAAAGGTGTTGTTATTACAGATTGAGGGAGATTTTCACAAATAAAAACTTACTATATATGTTGCATGCTTTCTGTCACATAGAAGCTGTGGGGGCCACTTGATGGAAAGAGGAAGTCTTTAATTACCAAAATTTTCTGCTGTTGATTAACTTTACTGACAGGGGAGGTTTGCAGGCGCACCCCCCCCCCAATAACGGACTCAGACAACATTGAAAGTGGATAACAGCATCGGGCCACATTTATTGATTCAATGCCCTAATCCGAATTATAAATTTGTATTGGTAAAACGACCAATCATAATTCTTAAGGCAAGCAGGCCGAAGTAACACTGGTAAGGTACCACCCCAAAATTGCCAACGGCAATTGGTTACAATGTATCAATTTGTATCAATTTGTTTGTTGACAACAAACAAATTGTTGACCGTAGTCAATATCTAACTCATGACCCCACCCTCTGACTCGTATCCGTAAAATCACGGGGTGATGCATGCTGGCTAGCTATCGCCATCACCCCGTCGCCTGGTTCGTCGTTGACCGGACAACGTTTAACTAATTTGTTCCTGTCTAGTGTTGTCCAGTCAATTGCGAACCTGCCGGATACCTGTGGGTCATACTGTTTACCTTACCAGTGCTACCCGCCACACGGAGGGGCTTCAAAGAAGGCCTGACGCCCCCCCCCCCCCAGACCGTCAGCTCGGTCAACAGGCCTGCTCGCCAATCACCCAACAGGAGGTCCATACCTCCTCGCGACAGATGGGCCCCATCCCCTGCATACAAGTCATAATTTCATAGGCTAATAGCGGGGTGACGACTGACCCGTCCCCAAGCCTTGTCAGCAAGGAACCGCGCCACCGCCCCGTTGACCGCGCGCCTAGCTCGGTCAAGGGCCATGAGGTCAATGCCCCCTCTGTAAGAATGGCGCGGGATCATGTCCGACCAAACCAGGGTTGTGGCAGGCCAGACGTAGTGCAAGTAAGCAAGGTCCCCGCAAATCGCATGCTTGAGCGATAAGCCGGTGACCTGACCCAAATCATTGCCCCCCAGGTGGATGATTAGAATGTCAGGCGGGTCAGCACTCCTGCTTGAAAACAGGAAAGGGAGCAGCTCCCGCCACAACATCCCAGGCTTACCATGCCATGTGAGACTGGCATGTTCACCCAGTCCCAATCGGGGTCCCCACTCTGTCGCCGCAGCGTAACGCGCTGCCCTATGCACATAGCTGTGGCCCACCAGCCATACTGTCACCGGTGTAACACGACACCCAGGGTCTGTAAGAAAAAATTAAGAAAAAAGAAAGGTCAGGTGATTGAATTGGTACTCACGGTGGAAGTGGGCGCACATAAAACTGAAAACATTGCGAGCCCCACCTTCCCATGCTGCGTATGTCAGCCCCGGAGTACCCAAAAGCAGCTGCTGTAGAGGCTGCCCCAATACGAAATGAATGTGTGCCATAACGGGCACCTGGTAGGCCCACCCTGGCGAGGGCTCTGCCTGTCACCTTCCAAAACTGAAATTTAGTAAGGGGAGACCCATCTTGGTGACAGAAAAACGGGCCATGGTGCAAGCCACGCAGTGCAAGGAACTCCTGTAGGGCACCAACCGGACAGATGTCTGCCAAAGAACACCGTAGCAGTCTTACACCACTGCCTACGCCATGCTGATCTGACTTGGAGGAACGTATCCTCAACTGGGCCCAGTCTTTGGCAACATAGACATCCTCGAGTTCCAGTGCCCTACAACTTGCATCCGCCTTAGACAGCATCACAAGTTCGCTGATGCGGAGCGCTCCAAAAAATGCCACCGTTGTGGCTGCATGAAAGAGGGCTGCCTCATAATGATCAAAACAGAGGCTTGGCCAGCCCCGGGCCAACTGGGTAAGAACCCCTGGGGAAATAGGGTGCCGATCGTCCGGGCAACGCCCGCGCTCGCGCACCCACCCCTCCAAAACATGTCTCACACGGAAGTCAGAGGTGCTGTCCACATGACCCCCTACTTTGGCCATAAAAGCCAGCGCCGAGAGCTTGGATGCTATGGTGCGAGGTGCGAGGCCGAGAGCATGCAGGTGGACCATGAACCGCAGAACTTGGTCAACCGGGATAGGCCAGGTCTCTGGCAGGTAAAATTGAGCAGCAAATGCCCTGTAAGAATTAAATGCTTGTTGATACGCCTTACGCGTGCGTGGCGCTAGTGACAGGCCAATCGCCCGGTTCACCTCTCCTTGCCAATGCTCCATATCTCGTCCGGGAGTGGCGAGGGAAATTCCTCCGCATCCGGGGCCAAAGCACGGAACCGGGAGATCTGTAGGCGGGACAAAGCGTCAGCAATATCATTATTAATCCCTGGGACATGCCTGGCTCTGAACAAAACGTTGAGGCGCAGGCAGCGCAGCACAAAATGGCGCACTAGGTCCATAACCCTGGGCGATTTGGAAGTCTGTGCATTAACAATGTGGACAACAGCAGCATTGTCACACCAGAAATGCACGACCGAGTTGGCCCATTCCTCGCCCCATAGCATCAAAGCCCCTAGTATAGGAAAAAATTCAAGGTATGTGAGATCACGCAGGCGATCAGTGCCTGCCCAGGCCGGTGGCCACCCACCATAGGCCCACTTCCCATTGAAGTACATCCCATAACCCAGGGATCCTGAGGCATCAGATTGGATCTGAAAATTGGGGGATGCCAGGAGGTCAGACCTCCAAAATGAGACCCCATTGAACTCCCTCAGGAACTGTAACTAGACAAACATGTCTGCCCTGATACCCCGGGTAAGTCTAACTCTGTGGTGAGGCCTGGATAACCCTGCCATGGCGTCGCATAAGCGTCGAGCAAAAGCCCTGCCCGGAGCGACCACCCTGCAAGCGAAATTTAGGTGACCATGTAGCACCTGCAGTTCCCTCAGTGATGCCTTGCGCTTGGCCATCAACTCGGAGATAAGGGCCACTATCCTGGACACCTTATCCTCCGGTAACCTGGAAGCCTGCGCTAACGTGTCAATCTCCACCCCCAGGAATACTAACTTGGTAGATGGGCCCACGGTCTTTTCGGGCGCTAAAGGGACACCGAGTTCCTCCATTAGCGTCTGAAATGTGTTAAGGAGACGTGCGCACGTGTCCCAGCCCCGTTCACCCCCGAATAAAAAGTCATCCAGATAATGGGCTACAGACCGGGACCCTGACCTGCGGACGAAAGCCCACTCTAAGAAGGTACTAAAACGCTCAAAGGCCGAGCATGATATGGAACAGCCAAAAGGCATGGCCTTATCAAAATAATATTCGCCCCGAAATTTGAAACCCAGCAACTCGAAG
This sequence comes from Bradypodion ventrale, assembly GCA_035047345.1. Taxonomy (NCBI): domain Eukaryota; kingdom Metazoa; phylum Chordata; class Lepidosauria; order Squamata; family Chamaeleonidae; genus Bradypodion; species Bradypodion ventrale. The sequence continues at coordinate 305,383,754 of JAWDJE010000003.1, read as the reverse complement.
TCACCCGGATGCACCGGTAGGAGGCGAAAGGCCGACTTAATGTCGCACTTGGCCAGCAGGGCACCCGGGCCACACGAGTGCACCATGCGCAGCGCGTGGTCAAAAGACGTATACCTGACTGAACAAAGGTCATCAGGGATAGCATCATTGACCGACCGGCCAGCTGGGTAGGATAAATGATGAATAAGGCGAAACTCGCCTTGAGACTTTTTGGGAACCAAGCCTAGGGGTGACACCTTCAGGTTGGGAAACGGGGGTGAAGGGAAAGGGCCAGCGACCCTGCCCGCATCTAACTCCTTCCTAATACTGGCAGCAGCCACCTCCTCCCTCCCCTTGAGGGACAAAAGATTGGGGGCATCCTGAGGGGACCTATCACCCATGAAAGGAATGCGGAACCCGTATTTAAAGCCTTGAAGGAGATACTCCCCCTCCTCCCCCTTCGGGTACACTGTGAGCCAACGCTCCAACATGTCCACCTTAATTGGGGAGGGGGCCTTTCGATGAGCCAGCTCCATCTGTGGCAGCCTTGCCAGCCCACTGTCCGCCCCTCCCTCTGCCCCGTGTCCCTCCAGGCCTGGGACAGGCGGAGGCTGCGTGGGGGCCCGAACAGGTGGGACACTCATGCCTGTATTTGCAATTCTTATTATTACAGGAACCATTGGACGAGAAAGCCCAGCACAGCAGGCGGGCTGGAACCCCCTGCCCCGCCACTTGGCGGGTAACCTGCGCTGGGACAGCTCGCTGGACCGCATGTCCGCAATGGTACCTGTCCCCTGGCGAGGGGCGCGTGGGCGTCATGTACAGAAGCCAAAGCCTCTGGCACGGCTCGTCCCACCTCATCTCCGGGTGGAGGGGAATCCGCATACGGAATTCCTCATCATAAGCAAGCCACGAAGGGCCTGGGAAATCGACCATTGCCCTGTATATGTTGTCCAAATATTGGACCATCGGAACAGCCAACTCCGGCCGCGCCCTCAGATACACTGCCATGTAAATTAAATAAGCCGGCAGCCAGTTGGCCCAGGTACGTGGCGGCTTACGACGACGTGCCTGCTCCTTATCCTTCTCATCCTGTCCCTCCCGTTCCTCCTTGGTGGGCTCTCTGTTCAGGAGTGAGAAGATATCTACATACTCTCCCCGCCAAATCTTTTCCTTGGTGGCCTGTGCCAAGTGGTCACCCAGCGGTAAGGAGTACCCCGCAGTTGGTAAGGCCGAAAAAGGCACCACAGACACCGGGAAAGGGGCCTGAGCTAACCCAGCCACCCCCAGTACATTCCCCACAGTGTGAGAAAAACTACCCACCCCGGTGCTCTGGGTGGCAGTTACCGTCGCCGAGTGGGGTGCCGGCTGCTGTGCCACCACACCACCCGAGCGAGGCCAAGGCCATTGAAAAGCTCCCCCCATAGAAGCAATATGTGCAGGTGTACTGGCTTGGACCGCATACTCACGTGCTGCACCCCCATGGGCCGCCCCCACCGGGGGATCTGGCCCACTGGGAGCGTCGGAGCTCACGACCGACATAGAGCTCATCATCGGGGCCTGACCTGCACTCGCCTGCTGACTGGGGAGCTGCGGGGCAGTGGCTGAAGGCACGCCACCCGCCTGAGGCGGCTCAACCCTGCCCGCCGTCTGTTGTCCTCCCGCCGACGGCGCCGCAAAAGGGACGCCAAAGGGAGCCCCAGCCTGGCTGGCCCGAGCTAAAGACGCTTCGAGGGCCGCAAGGCGGGCCAGTAAGGCCTGCACGTCGATCTGGGGCCAAGGGCCGGCCGGCCCGCCAAGTCCAGGCGCGGGTACAGGTCCCTGTACTCCAGGACCCGAATAGGGCCATTGCCCAACACCAAAGCCCGGTAGGGTCGGTGCAGGAACCTGCCAAGGTAGGGGACCACACCACCCGCCCAGGCCAGAAGGGCCAGGAGGAAGAGAGGCAGGCCCAACAGGATGAGCTGGGACAGTAGCGGTGTCCACCGCTCGCGGGCCACAGGCCGGAGCCCCTGCCGCGCCCGCATTCCGATCCCCCGCGTCCTCCCAAGGGGCGATGGACCCCATTCCGCCGGGCCCGGCGGGGGCCTGGACAGGCGGCTGCTGGGGAGGCGCCACCGTGGTCCTCCGACCCGGGTTGCGCCTCCTCCCAGCTCGAGCCGCAGTAGAAGCTGCCTTCTTCTTCGAAGGCATCAGAATTGCAGGAGAGGGAAGCCGAAGAGAAGATTCGCCGCCAAGAGGCTTCCCGCGAGGTAAGGAGCGATGGAGACACAGGGGAAAAACTTCTCTGCTCCGTCGCTTTAGCTAAAATGGCAGCACGGCTGCCTCGTGGCCACCCCTTTTATAAGGGAGCTGGCCACGCCCTAAACTACCCGGATTCTTCGTCCTGTGGGGGGGCCCCCGCAAAGAGCGCGGCGGCCATTTTGGCGCCGCGCTTGCATTTTCAGTAATTAAATACCTTGTTTTTTCATCCAACATCTCTTGCAGCTTCCACGTGATGGGATTCAGAAAAGTGTAAGACGAAGTAGGAAGCTTTTAATTACCAAAAATCATCACTTGCCTGTGGCATCATCTTTAAATGTCTACTGTACCTAAATATATATTCTCTATAGTATTATACACTTGTGCGTGTGTTTGCATGTGCGTCCATGCATGCGTGCACATGTGTATTGAAATGTGAAACAATTGAAAACCTACAGTATTAAGGAAACATTCAAATCCTGATTTATTACTTGACCAGACCCAAAGCAAGTTGAGATGAGGTGAGGCAGTACTGCAAAGAGATCCAGCAGGTGAAAGATGTGTTGTTATCTACAGTCAAGTTGTTTTCAGCTTATGGCCACCCTATAGGCGAATTTCACCCTATAGGCGAATTATTGAATTTCAATGTAGCTGTTTAACAAAGTATAATTGATCATTCTGAGAAGGCTGTCACTTTTGTTAAATTGCACAAGCATCACTAATTATGCTAAAAAGCCTCAAGTATTACATAAAAATGAATCTCATTCTATGTTTTTGTTTGGCTACACTTTGAGGATGTGTACTTTTGAGTTTCCCTGTTTATTTATGAGTGATGCATCACAGACAGCTGTAGGAGGCACCTGACCTGGTAAAGCCAATAGCATAGCATAATCCACCTGTTTGATAGGGATCTGTTAATGAACAGAAGAGCATACAATCCTCTTTGCTGAGTCTGATTTTTTAAAAAAATCTGGACCAAAGTAGACTACAGTAAATGATGAATAACTGGCAGTCCACCACTTCATGTGTCTTTTTAGAACTACGTTTCAAAGAGTTTCATTTAAATCCTGGAAAGTGGCTATATAATTTGCATGTTACATTAGGCTCCAATGCAATGACTACTGCTGTTAACATACAATAAAAAATCAAATTATTTCACACCTTGGACTCTTTTTCTTTTTACTTTTTTGTTAGAGAGGTGATAGACAGAGAAATATTATTTATACAAATCTTAACTGTGTTGGTGTGTCAATTTTCCATCCATTTGTTAGAGTAAATCAAAGAAAACACCTATTCTTCTTTAATTAGTTTTTGCTCAAGGCATTGTTACAGGCATCAATGAAGATGAAAGACTCTCTCAAGGGTGCTGCAAAACCCCTCTGGTTAACTATTTACAACCAGGTTTCCATTTTTAGGCAATCAATCTTTCATTTTATTTGGTGGTTATGTTGTCTTTTTGAACAGCATCCATGGGACAGAATTTAATGGTATTATTTTATGTGCTTTTTTAAAACAAGAACACAGTAACATGAGAATTGTACTTCTTTCATTTTGATGCATTGGCAGACTTCCAAAGCTGAATAATTTTAATGCTTGAGAGGATATGCACCAGTTTGACATTTGTGATCAGTTAAAATATTGTTTAATGTAAAAGTAATAGTTTCTGTCTGCAGGTATATTTTTGTGTTCAGATAGATGCAGGGGGGAAAGTCTGTAGTTATCTGGTAATCAAAGCTACTACTAACATCACAATAGTTTATAACAGCCGTTCTGTTTTTTATATATATATATGTAGTGCTAGATTTCATAAGTGCTGATCAAAAGACAAACATTAGCTGAATGAATGTACTAACTGATAAATGTACCAAGTCATATATCTAAAATATTATGAATGTTGCAACTGTTCACATCTTTGTGGCAGATAATGCTTACTGTACTGAAATGTACAACATTAGTACAGTAATACCTCATACAAAGTCCGCTTCATACAACATCGAATTCATACAACATCACCTAATGCCTTGAAAAAAGTTGCCTCATACAAAGTTGCTGTGATGAGGCATTGGGGTTTTCCCCAGGTTGCATTGTGCCTGTGCAGTATAAAAAGTAGGAAACATGCGTGCATTGCTCTTGTGGGTTTTGCATGAGGTGAAGAGTGTTTAGGAGTGGTTTTGAGTGCGATTTTGGATTTTTTTTATTTTTTCGTCAGAATTTTTAGAAGCATTCCTGGGATTTTTGAAGCATTCTTCAGGTTCTTGGGCAATCAGGGTTGTTTGACATGTTTTTGTAATGTATTTAGCCTTTAGACAATGATTTCTTAAAGTTCTGTCAGTTTCCTGTCTGTTTCCTTGACTTTGCCCTGGTCTGTGCTGTTACAGTACAATGTATCTCTATGGAAATGACGTTGTAGAAGGCATTGCTATAAGGATTTGGATGTTGTATGAGGCATCACAGCTAGGATTTTGCATGCCTCATACAAAGGCCAAATCTGTATAAAATCCAAACTTGTGGAACCAAGTTTGGACGTTGTATGAGGTATCACTTGTATCCTCCTTCCAGGAGTTTAAATTTGATATTGCGATTTACAGGCAGTTGGGGCAAGAGAAGCCAGTGTCTCCCATGATGATGTGTCAAACTTATTCCCTCAAATCATACCCAGCACCAAGGTTTCATCTTGTTTAACAATGCCCCGAGGCATTCACTGTTACCCCCATAACCCACCACTAGAGAGGACCAGCACCCATTTACCCCCTCTCACCATAACTGCTTTAAAGGAGATTTTTGATGCCCCTCCAGTATTTGGCAGCTTCCTTGCAAGGTGAAGATGGGATAATTGAATAGCTGAGCCCCTAAATGTCTCTCTGCACAGAAAAGAAAGGTCCAAACTACTGCTGAAATTCTAACTGCACTGTATAATCCCTCTCCATCCCCTACTTAAATGAATTCTTAGGATGAATTAGGTTCATTTCATTTATTGTTGTTCCATACTCAAACATGTTTGTTGTAAAAGTCTGGATGATTGAAGAATGTAGAAAACGGCTCAAAAACGCATGATGAATAATGTGGCATTAATGTGCAGATATTTTCTACAGTTATATTACTTTAATGCCACTTACATTTCTCAGTGTACCCTAATGTACTATGAAATATTAGAAGTACTACTGTATTTGGAATGGTTATGGTATTCATATTTAATATGGCTTATGTGGATACAAGTTCTCAGGTCGTCTCAACATTATGGCTCCTGGGAAGATCTTCAGACACATTTGAGAGAGAAAATAAAATGTTTGAACAGAGTGATTAGAGGCTGCATACCTAATATAAAATTATGTATAATTGAATCAATTTAAATTTAAATTGCAACTGAGGCTATGTGATACCAAAAATGACATCCTCTTAATTTCACAAACAGGAAAAGCATTAAACACATTACTAAACTTGCAAAATTAAATTATTTCCACGTTTCAAGACATTGATAGGAGTCATTTCCATGGTTTTAGTCACTGGCTTCAAAGTCACACAGAAGGTTCTGTTTTTGTCCCTTGGTATCATCCTTTATTCCCACTTCTGAAATCTAAAATACTGATACATTCTCACAGGAATTCCCTGAGATGCCAAGTTGATTTCTCCATTGGATTATTAAATCTCTGGGATCTTTTATAAAATCCACATTTGCTAAGAGATTGCCCTAGAGTGGCTCATTAAAGCAAATATAAACTCACAAATCTAATAGTTTGTAATATTTGATTTTTGTAAACATTTCATTCCATCTGGATATGTAATTTATATTTAAGTAAGATATAAATTATAAATACTGATGTTACAATTGTTTGGTAATATATATGATACAAAATGTTTGTATGTGAAATGGCTCATAAACTTGGATTTTGCCTTTTATAAAGGCATTTGGAAGTTTGACAGAATATTCATTGTCAGGATAGGATAGGGTAAGAGCCAGATTGAAATGGAACAGAATGAGACAAAAATAGTAATGAGATAACAGACAAGCATCGGAACAATATTTTAAGCCTCAAATCTAAAAAAAACCAAACCTCTTTCAATAGCCTATCATTGCTCCAAAACAAACAGCAATATCCTTTTAGACAGGCTGTTGGTGTTGGGAATCAGAGGGACTGTGTTACAGTGGTTCTGTTCCTTCCTTGACAGTCATCCTAATAGAGTGCAGCTTGGAGAGATGTTTCATGTCCATCACTGAAGTCAGCTCAGAAAGTGACATCATGACAAAGTGCCTTCTCAACGACACCACACACAATTTGAAACAACCTACCAACTGAGCTGCATCAGATTTCTTCAATGTTGATCTTCAAGAAACTCTTGAAGACACATTTATTTAATGAAGCTTGTAAAGATATCCTCCCTCTGGGCATACTTGTCAAGTATCCCGTATTGGCCGGGATTTCCCTATTTCAGTCCTCTTCATCGCCCATCCCGTATTTTGGCCGTGGAGGAAAGGGGTTACTGTGCATACGTGCCCATGCACTATGCATGTGCAAAGAGGTTCTGTGCATGCACAAAGGGGTTTTTGCTGCACATGCGCACCCGGCCTGGAGCAGTTCCCGTATTTTTTTGTATTTTTTTTACACTTGACTGGTATGTCTCTGCATAATCTCTGAATAAATAAAAGTCCTAAACAATGGCTGGGTCTCCAGAAGTCCCTTTTCAGATTTAATGTATTTATTTGTTATCCATTATGATTATGTGTTAAACTGATGCTACAGTTGCCAAACCCAACCCCAAATGCTGGTTTTTGCCATTATGTAATTTGCATTGTTTTAAAAACTTGTTTTTGAGGGACTGCAGTGCTCAAGTGATTAAGATGCTGACTGGGAGGCAGAAGGTCAGCAGTTCAAAACCCGAGTACTGCAGGATGGAATGAGCACCCATCTCTGTCCCAGTTCTTGCCAACCTACCCGTTCAAAAGCAAGAAATCACAAGTAGATAAATAGGTACCATTTTGGTGGGAAGGTAAACATTGTTCTGTGCACTTTGGTGTCTATGCCTGCCTGCCACATATCCATGGAAATGTCTGCAAATGCAGACAGCACTGGCCCTTCGGCTATAAACAGAGATAAGTGCTGAACCCTATTGTAAATTGGACAAATCTAAGGCCATGGTACAAAAATTCCCTTGTTTCTTCTATGTGCCTGGGCAAATTTCATATGGGGCTGTGACATCATACATTGAAAAAGCACCTCATTGCAGAAAAATAAACTAGACACAGGACCCTTTGCCACTATATGAAATATTAATCTGAACATATTTTATGCACATTCCATTTGTCTTACTGTATACATCATTTTTTAATGTTTCACTGAAGTTATTCAAAATACTCCTGTAAATGGTGTGTGCTTGTTATGGCTCATTTGGTAACAATACACAGATGGAATGGAATGGTAGAATGGAATGAGTGATTGACATAAAAGGTTTCTGATTTAAAGAGTTGGCAAATCATTCTGGGGAAGAGGGACTGTGATGTATGTTGACAAAACATTTATTTTTCTTTGGAATAAATATCCCAAATTATTAATGTAACAGCACTAGCACCTGATACCAGTTATTCTCAGGCTCATTGATTCTGACAATGTTATTTCATTTTATGTACTCAATTTGATGTACATAAAAAAATTCTATTTGCTCTGCAATAATTTTGAAACAAGAGTTATATTTCAGCACATGTTTGTTTGCCTTCTTTGAGTAAAAGCTTTCTCAGCAGGTTTATATAAACAGAATCAATTGATGGCTTGGTATTTTAAAAAAATATTGTGTCACTAGTAAAAAGATAATTGATTTTATTGTTTGCTGTTGTGTGTGGTACTGAATGCAACTTTCTACTTGAATGTAATGTGAATGTTCAGGACAATTTGCTACAGTAGATGAAAGGAAATAATAAATCAAAAGATCCTCTTACATAATAGGTGACTGGCAGAAAAGCATGTATAGAAAAAAGTTTCCTGGTGAATTGTGGATTCCAAAATGTAGAAAAATAAAAATCATAACCTATGTCTAAGTCAATATTGCTAATATAGAGTCTACTTTTAATCAGGGCTTGTTCATGTATGCATTTTTAAATATAACATTAAGTAATGATTTGAAAGTCACAAATTCATCTATTGTATTGATCCCTGCATTGGGGAAGAAAGGTGTGGTAGTAATGAGATGAATAAACTCACCATATTTTTTCCTCGTATCTAACAAGAATTAAGAGACAAAGCCAATTACAGTAGAACCCCATATAACAAAACAACAACAACCAAAAACCTCTGTTCCGCGGAGCTCTTCACTATACATTTTTTTCCTTATATGGATCACTATGGGAGATGCACCATATAATGAAAAAAAGTTCATTATACGGATCTCTATTGGTGATACCCCGTACAACAAAAAAAGTTTTCTGTTGTACAGGATATCGCCAATAGCGATCCGTATAATGAACATTTTTTGTGATACAGTGGATTGCAAATAGCACACGTATGCTTCATTGTACGAATTTTTCATTATACAAAGCATTTGTTACACGGGGTAACACTGTATTATTATTCAATTTCTTACACCTTTAGCTACAAACACAATGGGGGGGGGGATGAGATAGAGAGATCTGATTGTCTGCCTAGTTATCTACCTGTAACCAGGCAGATGACAAGAGCTCTCTAGATTATTGCAATCACATGTATTTTTACAGTTACATGCATGGTAAATTGAACAAAATAGTAACCTATATATATTTAATACAGACACCTGAAGGAGGCATGCAGCATTGAGAATGAATGTGGATCAATTCTCAGTCCTTTTTTCAACTTGTGTGTATTGTGGATCCACAAAAAAGACCAACATTGTCATGGAATTCTGGCTTTGGACTGTTCTCCTAAGCCATATATAGTTGTACTGACTCTATAAAACATAATGTTGCACTCAAATGTTCCTGGTTTCCTGGGCATTAAAAATATAGCTACGGTAATACAGTAACTTGACATCGTTGACAATAGCTATTGTTATTGCTATTTTAAAACTGTAAATTCACTTGTACTCTACATTAATTTCTAAATTCATGAGGATTAATAAATTGTTGCTGGTTTGGGATTTTAATGCCACCTGTTACTTAAATGTTTGTCACAATGTTCAGAAGGCTGTTAAGGATTTACCTCAACATAAGTTTAATTGTGTATATCATTATGGCAAATTGCTGCTAATTAACAAGTTGCTGCTTTCTTTTCTTGTCATGTGCCAGTTATACAGCAATCCAGAGTTAGTATTAACTCCACTTGTTAATCACAAATAATACAAGTTCTGTTTGAATGGCTTTATTGTGATTGAGACCAACACTGGGTGTAGCTCAATGGTTTTACCTGGGTTCTGTTCAGCATTTCACTCACATTGTTTTCCTACCCATCCCATTTCTTGATTCCATGGTTTACAATGATTCCTATATTCTGACATGTTTTTTTTTAAAAGAACACAACCAACATTTTTTTAAAAAAACAATTGTTGAATAATCTTTGGTACAGCTAACATGTCCCAAAGGATTAAGGTTGAATGCTTTGAAATGCAAGCCCTCCTTAATTCCCCTTTTCTTTTCTCTTAGTTCTTATTAAACAAATACTCAGGCACAACTTTACAGAAAGAAAAAAGAATGTTTATTTACGAGACTTAAGTTCAAATAAAGTTATCAGATAGATGGCAAAATATAATTCAACAGCTTTGTTCATCTTAGATACAAAAATCAGGGGAGATGTTTGCAAGAGAGAACTGAGTTACTATCTTTCTTGGACTAATACAGGTTTCGTTTGAAAGAAGCTAGGCTGAACAATTGAAAATTCAGACAGGAAGACAGAACTAAAAGGCACTAAAACACAGATCTCAGAATGAAAAGCAGTTACATTTGGAGGGAGAAACATTTAGCTTGCTGATTATAACCCCCAGGGAAAATGTATTAAAACTTGTTTCCTTTATCTTTGAGGACTCATTAATCTTACTTGGTCATTAATTGCAGGTGTCATTCCAAAGTGTGAGGACCAAGGTGCTTTATCTGCTCTGTTCTTATATCATCAATACCTTGTTTAAATAGTCTCAGGCTGTTTATAGCCTTCTCCAATTCAGATGCCACAAAAGGTGTATTTTGCCTTGTGTTTTTCCATTCTCCAGCAACTGACTAGCTACTTGGTCTGCTGTTACTCCAGTATAGTTTTGCTGTGGCTGGGTTAACTCTCCTCCTAATTTTATGGAGTTTCCAAGCTCATCTGCTGTTCTGCTTCATATCCAGGTTCTCAACTAATGTGCACCATCCTGATTTCCAATTGGTCACATGTAAAATTGTCTAGTTTGTTAAATCTAAAATTTACTTCTGGTGGCTTATAAACAGAGATAACAGAGAAGTGTGCAGTTTGTATGGTGAGAATTTCATACAGTGTCTCAATCACTAATTCCTTTCCAGCCACTTTGTGTCTGTAACTTGCTGTCCCAAAATATGTTTCCTGGACCAGAAATATGTTAATAATAATAATAATAATAATAATAATAATAATAATAATAATAATAATAATAATAATAATAATAATAATAATAATAATAATAATAATAATAATAATAATAATAATAATAATAATAATAATAATAATAACAACAACAACAACAATCTAGTAGGGTACTCTTATTATTAGAAAGTCCCTCAATATGCATAAAATATAAAGGTGACCTATAAGCCAGAGTCTGTACTTTTGAAATATGAGCCTAATACCTCAGTAAGAGACTATAAGGTGGGATCCACCAAGCTGGTTTCACTGTGGGAAATTTTCCCATGCAGTGACCCATGCATTCTCACATCCTGCTTTGGAAGGCTAGCACCTAGACCAGAGAGCTATGAAAGGAAGCAGTAGGAAGATCCATGGCAGAGGTAGATACCCACCAATAGAACATAGATTTAAATTCCCAATTAGAGTCAGTCTATTGATCTAGTGGAACCTATATGTGTTATTTTGCCAACTGTTCTTTAATTCAATAGGTCTATTCTAATTCAAACGTTTGGATATAGGTCTGAATTGCTAATTGTCATTGGATTTCCTTTCCTTTGCCACTTCTGTCTTTCATAACTCCAATTGATTTCTCATAGGCTTGCATTTCAGTTCTTCCTTGTATCCTACAGTTGTCCCTTTCCATTATATGGGGATATTATTAGTAATAAAGACAGAAAATTGATCCTGAATGACACTGCATGCATCAGCATGGCAAGATATAAATTGATCGTGTTTTTCAAAATGATTGTGCATGATATGACTAAGCCATACAGGTATTGAAAACTTGTATCTTAAACACAGACTTTTGTCATTGAAAAGGCAAGGCCAGACTGCACTAACCTTGACTTAAATATGGAATCAACATGATTATAGTCAGTGCAAATTTAAAGCCTGCTGCATGACAATAAAGAAATGGAGATGTCTACTCTCATTTCAATCACCTTCAGTAATGACCTTCAAGGCATGCAAATGTGACATATACTCAATGGGGACTTTGTGGCAACTCTACAATTTAACTGTGAAATTCAAGTAGCTTGGCCTTAAACAGAAATTTCACACCTGCTGAACCAGAAGAATCTGTTTGTAAGAGTTGAAAGATCTGCAAAATCCTGTCCCAATCAGATTGCAAGACATAATAATATTTGAATTGCCTCATCCTTATGCCTAAACAAATTAATTACTATACTATAGTAAACATATGGCTGTAAATGATAGACTTTATTATTAAAAACAATATTCATCGAAGTCAATTACTGCAAGGGAGTTTCCTGAGATCATAAATCTAAAAGAAATCCATGTCTCCAATGACACAATACCTGTATGCAGTGATGGGCATCAGCAGGTTCGCACCAGTTTACCAGAAGCTGTAGGAGAAATTCTGGCTGGCCCAGTCCATCCAAGTTCTGAAATAAAGTAGTCCTAATTCAGATGCAACACAGGGCTTTCCACCTGGCCATGCCCAACATACCACACACACAGTGTGGTAGTAATTTTTTTGAAGCCCCACCCCTCCCTGTATGTAGTAAAATAATCTTATATCGGTTTTATTCATCCAAATATTTTGTAAGAGGAAATTTTTTGGTGATTGCATTTCAAAAAACTGGTTTTAAAATTGAAGATAGGAAAAACAACAATCAAATTTTAGAGAAAATTTCCTGGCATGACTAATGATAATATTCTGTAATATATCAATGAGGTTCCCCCCTCACAACTTTAAATGATAAAATTGTTTGGATAACCTCTGAGATTTGTCCTAGTATGCACAATGCATAGCAAACTTTCTGCTCCCTGGTGTATATTAGAAAATCAATATGCTGTCATTGTTACACTAAATATCAATCAATCAATCAGTTTAATTTATATCCCGCCTTTCTCGGCCAAAGGCCAACTCAAGGCGGCTAACAGCATATACAAATAGCAACAAAATAATAATACAGAGATACAATAAATTTACAATAGCAAGCAATACAAGTGAAAGCGCAGCGCCAAAATGGCCGCCGCGCTCTTTGCGGGGGGCCCCCCACCCGGACTCAGACATCCGGGTAGTTAGGGGGCGTGGCCACCCCTCTATAAAAGGGGTGGCCATGAGGCAGCCGAGCTGCCATTTTGTAAAAGCGACGGAGAGGAGAAGTTTTTCTCCGTCACTCTCGTCTCTTTTAGGGAAGCCTTTCTTGGCTGCAGACCCTTAGCGGGATCTTTGCTTCTTAATCTTCGGCTTCCCAGCCATCGGGTTTCTGATCCCTGGAAGGGGATCATGCTTGCTTTATGCCTCCTAAGAAGAAGACTATGGCGACTCTGGCTCGCCCGCACAGGAGGCAGCAGTCGGGTCGGATGACCGCGACTGCGCCCCCCCATCAGGACCCCTTACCGGAGGCACCCACCGGGACCGGTGGGATGGGGCAGCTCAGGCCATGGCCCGCGGCTATCCAGCCTCAGATTGGCCCTACAGGGGCTTCGGCCCCCGGCCCGCAATTGCCGGCCATGGGCTCTGAGCAGGGGGGAGGGCCTGGTGCGGTTGCACAGCAGGGCTTACCTCCGGCCCCTCATGCGCCGGAGTTTTGGGCATGGCCCTATTTGGGTCCGGGCTCTCAAGTTGGGGTCCCCGGGCCATTGGCCAGTGGGCCGTCCGGCCCACCTGGCCCCCTTTATGCAGGGGGATCTGCGACAGTGGATGCATTACTGGCCCACGTGGCGGCGCTAGAGGCATCCCTAGAGATCACCAATAACCCCATTGGGGGGGCTTCATTGCCATCTGGGGCCCCCTTTTGCCAGCCTGCTACCACGACAGCTGCCACTCTTCAGCAGGCGGCCAGTCGGGTTGAGTTGCTTGAGGCACGCAGGCCTGTGCCCGCCACGGCCTCGCAACCCCCCGTACATCAGGCGCTACAGACAGGTAGTGGTTGGATGTGTCCTCAGAGCTCGATTTCGGTCGTGAGCTCCGACGCCCGCCGTGGGCCGGAACCCCCGGTGGGGGCGGCTCACGGGGGTGCACCCAGTGAGTATCAGGTTCAAGCTAATGTGCCCACATCACACTCCACTTCCGGGGATAGGTTCCAGTGGCCATGGCCTCGTAATGTCAGGGCAGGAGGGCATCAGTTCCTGGCTTACCCGGGTGCAGCTTGGTCTCATACTGGCGTAACATTGGGTGGGGGGGGGGGTGTCGCAGGGACGGTCCAGGCTCCTCTCCTGATACCCCGTGCCAATACTGTGCCGGTGTCGGCACTGCTGACAGCCAGGTATTCCTTGCCCCTCGGGGATCATTTGGCCCAGGCCACGAGGGAAAAGATTTGGCGGGGGGAGTATGTCGATATTTTCTCCCTATTGAACAGGGAACCCACCAAGGAAGAGAAAGAGGGGCAGGATGAGAAGGACAAAGAGCTGTCCTGCCGTCGCAAGCCACCACACACATGGGCCAACTGGTTACCCGCATATCTCATCTATATGGCGGTGTATCTCAGGACTCGGCCTGACCTGGCCATTCCTATGGTCCAATATTTGGACAATATTTACAGGGCCCATCATGGTTGGCTTACGATGAGGAATTTAGAATGAGAGTGCCCTTACACCCAGAGATGAGGTGGGATGAGCCCTGTCAGAAACTGTGGCTTTTATATATGACGCCCACGCGCCAGGCGCCTGGGGAGAGGTACCATTGTGGACACACGGTCCAGCGAGCTGCTCCAACACAGGCCCCCCGCCAGCTGGCGGGGCAGGGGGTTCCAGCCCGCCTGCTATGTTGGAGCTTCTCGGCCAATGGTGTATGCAATAGAAAACAGTGCCGATACAAACATGAGTGTCCCTCTTGCGCTGGCCCCCACGCCGCCGCTGCGTGTCCGCGAGCCGGTGGGTCACGGGGCAGAGGTAGAGGTGGACAAGGAGCGGGCAGACCTGCCGCTGATGGAGCTGGTCACTCAAAAGGCCCCCTCCCCGGTTAACGTAGCTATGTTGGAGCGGTGGCTCTCAACTTACCCGAGGAGGGAGGATGCTAGGTACCTCCTCGAGGGTTTCCAGCGGGGCTTTCGCATCCCATTTAAAGGGGAGCGGTACCCCCAAGATGCCCCTAATTTACTTTCCCTGAAGGGCAGGGAGGAGGTGGCCGCCCTTAGTATTGCTAAGGAGGTTAATGCAGGTAGTTGCTGGCCCCTTTCCTATGCCACCCTTTCCCAATCTGAAGGTTTCCCCTTTAGGGTTGGTGCCCAAAAAGACCCCTGGGGAGTTTCGTTTAATTCACCATCTGTCATACCTGGCGGGCCATTCGGTCAATGATGCCATTCCTGATGACCTTTGTTCGGTCAGGTATACATCATTCGATCAGGCCCTGCGCATGGTGCGCTCTTGTGGCCCGGGTGCACTTCTGGCAAAATGTGACATTAAGTCGGCATTCCGTTTGTTGCCTGTGCACCCGGGTGACTTTGAGTTATTGGGTTTTAAATTCCAAGAAAAATTTTATGTTGATAAAGCCATGCCTTTTGGCTGCTCTATTTCCTGTTCAGCATTTGAACGTTTTAGCACTTTCCTCCAGTGGGCCTTCGTTTGCAGGTCTGGGTCCCGGTCTGTAGCCCACTACCTCGATGATTTCTTGTTCGGGGGTGAACGGGGCTGGGACACGTGTACGCGTCTCCTCAATACATTTCAGACGCTAATGCAGGAACTCGGTGTCCCTTTAGCGCCCGAAAAGACCGAGGGCCCATCAACTAAGCTCACATTTCTGGGTATTGAAATTGACACGGTCGCGCAGGCATCCAGGTTACCCATGGATAAGGTTACCCGGATCACTGCGTTGATTTTGGCCTTACTGGCCAAACGCAAGGTGTCACTTCGTGAGCTCCAGGTTTTCCATGGTCACCTTAACTTCGCCTGCAGGGTGGTTATGCCTGGCAGAGCTTTTGCTCGACGCTTATGCGACGCCATGACTGGCCTATCCAGGCGCTATCATAGGGTCCGACTGAACAAGGGCATGAGGGCTGACATGTTGGTTTGGCTTAAGTTCCTGAGGGACTTCAACAGGGTGTCATTTTGGAGATCTGACCTTTTGGTTTCCCCTAGGTTCCAGGTTCAGTTGGATGCCTCAGGGTCCCTGGGCTATGGGATTTACTTTGAGGGGAGGTGGGCCTACGGCCGATGGCCTCCTGGATCGTCTACGCAATCTTACATTCCTTGAGTTCTTCCCGATACTGGGAGCTTTGATGCTATGGGGTGAGGAGTGGGCCAATTCAGTGGTTCATTTCTGGTGCGACAATGCTGCGGTAGTGCACATTGTCAATTCCCAGACATCTAAATCACCCAAGGTCATGGAGTTAGTTCGCCAGTTTGTGTTGTGTTGCCTACGCCTCAATGTGCTCTTCAGGGCCAGACATATACCAGGTATTGCTGATGCTTTGTCCCGCCTGCAGATCCCCCGGTTCCGCGCCTTGGCTCCGGACACAGAGGAATTACCCTCGCCGCTTCCGGACGAGATTTGGACGTTTAGCAAGGAGAGGTGAACCAGGCGATCGGCATGTCGCTGGCGCCACGCACGCGTAAGGCGTATCACCATGCATTCAGTCAATTTAAAAAAAATTGTGAGCAACTCCGGTTGCCCGAGGTGTGGCCCATTCCAGTCGCACACCTTCTCCAATTTATGGTCTACCTACATAGTCAGGGCCTAGCTCCCCGCACCATAGCATCCAGGCTGTCAGCACTGGCATTCATGGCCAAAGTGAGGGGTTCTGCTGACAGCACAAATGATTTCCGTATACGACATGTTTTGGAGGGGTGGACACGGGAACGTGGACGTCGCCCGGACAATCGCCACCCTATTTCCCCAGGGGTTCTTACCCACCTTGCACGAGGCTGGCATGACCTGTGTTTTGACAGGTATGAGGCAGCTCTGTTTCATGCGGCTACCACGGTGGCCTTTTTTGGAGCGCTCCGCATCAGTGAGCTGGTGCTACTGTCTAAGGCGGATGTGGGTCGTAGGGCACTGGAACTCGAAGATGTCTATGTCTCCAATGAGTGTGCTCAGTTGAGGATACATTCCTCAAAGGTTGATCAGCATGGTGTAGGCAGTGGTGTTAGACTGCTACGATGTTCCATTGCAGACATCTGTCCGGTTGGTGCCCTACAAGAGTTCCTTGCAATGCGTGGTACGCACCCTGGCCCGTTTTTCTGCCACCAAGATGGGTCTCCCCTTACTAAATTTCAATTTTGGAAGGTGACCGGTAAGGCGCTGTCCAGTGTTGGCCTCCCCGGGGCTCGTTACGGCACCCATTCTTTTAGAATAGGAGCTGCTTCTACTGCGGCTGCATTTGGGTACACTGAGGCTGATATATGCCATATGGGGAGGTGGTGATCAAAGTGTTTTGAATTATATGTTCGCCCTCTTCAAGTATGAGTACCAGATAAGTCACTGTCCTATCTCTTTTTATTTTACAGACCCTGTGTGTCGCCGCACACCGGTGGCAGTATGGCTGGTGGGCCACAGCTATGTGCACTGGGCAGCGCAGTACGCTGCGGCGACAGAGTGGGGACCCCAGCTTGGACTACGTGCATCCGCATGTATCAGGTGGTATGGTAAGTGCGGAATGTTATGGCGGGAACTGTTGCCATTCCTTTTCTCCATCAGAGATGCTGAACCGCCTGATGTCCTGGTGCTGCACCTCGGGGGCAATGACTTGGGCCAGGTCACTGGCCTTTCTTTAAAACATACGATCTGCAGTGACCTAGCTTATTTGCATTATGTGTGGCCTGCCTGCTATGTTCGGACATCATACCGCATCACGCTTACAGGGGGGGTATCAACCTCCAGGCCCTTGACTGCGCTCGTCAAGGGCAGTGGCCCGGTTCTTTGCTGACAAGGGTTTGGGGCAGGTCATCCGACACCCCACCATTAGTCTCCAAAATTATGATCTTTACACAGGGGATGGGGTCCATCTGTCGCCCAGAGGTATGAACCTCTTTTTGGAAGATTTGCAAGCAGGCCTGTTGACCGAGCTGACGGTCTGGGGGGGGCAGTGAGTCTTTATTAAGCCTCCCCGTGTGGCGGGTAGCACTGGTAAGGTAAATATTTATGACCCACAGGTATCCGGCAGGTTCGCAATTGACTGGCCAACACTAGATAGGTACAAGTTGGTTAACGTTGACCGGTCAACGACGAACCAGGCAATGGGGTGATGGCAGGAGCTCTTCAGCATGCATCACCCCGTGATTTTGCGGATACACGTCAGAGGGTGGGGTCAGTAGATAGTTTATTGACTACGGTCAACAATTTGTTGTAAACAAACAAATTGGTACAAATGGATACATTGTAGCCAATTGCCATTGGCAATTTTGGGAGGAACCTTACCAGTGTTACTGCGGCCTGCTTGCCTTAAGAATTATAATTGGCTGAGTACCAATTGAAATTTATAATTCGTACTAGGGCATGAATCAATAAATGTGGCCCAATGCCGTTATCCACATATACCGGTGTCTGAGTCCTTTTTTGGGGGGTGCGCCTGCAATAAGCATGGTATCAAAATACAAAAACTACATAATGAATATCCCGAAGAGCTTTGTGAAATAATCAATGTCATATTGACTATGCAAGCACACAACTTACACATATATAGCAGGTTCAGAACTGTTGGGGGGGGGGGAAGAAAAGACAAAGTTAACATTTCCTTTTGTCTGGACATTTGTGGTATTTTATTAACTTCATGGGTTTGTTCCTATGAAACCATTATCCAGTAAAATGAAACAGATGCAAGCGCGGCGCCAAAATGGCCACCGCGCTCTTTGCGGGCCCCCACCTATCCCGGACGAAGACATCTGGGATAGTTAGGAGGCGGGGCCACTCTTCTATAAAAGGAGTGGCCACGAGGCAGCTTTGCTGCCATTTTAGAACAGCGATGGTGCGGAGAAATTCGCTCCAATGCTGTTGGTCTTTTCTTGCCCCATGGCCCCCAAGAAGAAGGCTGCCGCAGGCCTGTGGCAGCATTATCCCCCCTCCTGCCACTTCTAGTGGCCCCTCGGGCCAGAGGGCTTGGGCGGCTGCGGAAAGGGGGTTGGCAGCGACTCCCGTTCTGCTGGCCTAATGCGGGGCAGGGTGGCTTGGGCAGACAGGGTGCGGGACCACACCCCATTGTGGCACCTATTCCGTGGTTGTGGATTTGTGCCTGCTGACCACGTTCCCCCCGCTGGCCCATCTAATGGATATGGCCCGCCTTATTCCGGTGGGCCAGAAGTGGTGGACATGCTTCTGGTCCACGTTGCAGCCCTTGAAGCACCAATGTGAATTTCCCATCTGCATATCCTCACCTTGTTGGTGGGCCGGGAGTGGTGGATATGCTTCTGGCCCGCATTCCGGCCCTCAAAGTATCGTTAGGGATTTCCTGACCCTCAGGACACTTGGGGCCGGGCTACCTTTGGGACCCTAATCATTTACCTTTTTATGCATTTCTGTGGGCCTTGGGCCGGGTTGAGCTGCCTCAGGCACCTGCACATTCATAGGGTGGTGCACCGCAGCTCCCCGCGCCACCCACATAGCAGGTCATCCCGCCGGTTTCCGGAGTGACCTGGCTTGGAGTCCCATCGACCCTGAGCTTGACTTTCATCGCCAGCGCCGACGCTCCTTCAAGGCTGGAACCCCCGGTGGGGGCGGCCTGAGGGAGTGCTCCTAGTGAGTATAGTGGTCAAGTTATCACATTACCCACATTGTCACTGGTTGTTAACGGGTGCGGTGGCCTGGGCTTCACCAGGCTGCATTGGCTGGCCGATATTCCGCCCAGTACCCTTCTGCCGCCTAGCTTTCACCCAGCGGCCGACTATTACCTTCCTTTGGGTGGCCACTCGTCACTGGCCACCGGGTATAAAATATGGCATGGGGTGTGAGCAGACATTTCGGTCTCCCGAATCGTGATCTGACTAAGGGGGAGTAGGGGGGACAGGACCACACGGATAGGCAATTTTCCCGTGGAAATAAACTCCCCCCACATGTGGGCTAATTGGCCTCCAGCTTATTCATACATATATGGCTGTGCAACTCAGGGCTCATCCTGATTTGGATATTCTGATGGTTCAGTGTTTGGACATCATCCAACGGGCAGTTGCTAATTTACTGGGTCCGTCAGGCCTAGCCTTTAGTGGGGAATTTACTATGAGACTTGCCCTTCACCCTGAGGCGAGATGGAATATGACTCGTCAGTGATTGTTGCTGCTGTACATGACCCCTACGCGCCCGGTACCGGGTGAATGGTACCACTGCAGTTTCGCCGTGCAAAGGTACGCCACTACGCAGGTTCACTGCCGGGGGGAAGGGCAGGGGGTCCCATCCTACCAATGTGTTGGGATTACTCCGCTACCTGAGTATGCAAGAGTGGCAATGTTAGTTGGAGCAGGGGTTCTCTTTCTGTGCCGGGCGACACACTGCTTCTGCGAGCCCGCGGGCAGGCACGTCCCGAGGCAAGGCCAAGGATTACCAGGGATTGGCCAGAGTTCCCTCTGAGGCTACTACAAGTTCAAAGGCCCATTCCCCAATTGATCCAGCTGTGCTCGGAGGGTGCCTCCGCGTTTATCCTGGGGGGATGATGCGGTTTACCTTGGAGGGTTTTTACGTTTGGTTTCTGCAACCCTTTGGGGGGGGTGTTAGTGCATCCCAGGATGCCCCCAATTTACAGTTATTCAGGGTTTGGGAGGTCATTTCTCCGCAGCAGGTGGATGGAATATTGCGAGAGGGCAGGGTTGCTGATCCGTTTGATCTCCCCATACTCAAATCTAATAGTCTCCCCTCTCGGCTTAGTGCCTAAGAATCCTCTTGGGAATTTAGTTCATTCACCATTTCTCCTACCTGCGGGGCCCTGCCTCGGTGGCCCTATACCGGGTGACCTTTGCCGGGCCAAGTGTGCTCCTTCCACCAGGCTGTGCAGATGGCCCGCTCATGCGGTCCTGGGGTGCTGCTGCCGAATGTGACATCAAATTCGCATCCCGGTTTCTCCCAGTGCTCCCCCCGATAACCTCGAGCCTTCAGGCTTTTCTTCCTAGGGCTGGCTTTCAGTGAGTTGAGCCATGCCCTGGCCTGTACCGATTCCTGTATCGGCCCTCGAGCATTTCAGCACCTTCCTTTCCTGGGCTTTCACTCGAGGGTCGAGGTCCCAGTCAGTGACTCACTTTCCCGACAATTTGTTAGGAGCTGACTGGGCTTCGGGCACATGTGGGTATTTGCTCAACATGTTCTGGGGCATCAGGGTGCCTAAAACAACAGGGGGCACAGCCACCGCCCTCACTTTTATTTCCTTGGTTTCCCAAGCAAGATTACAGTGCACACAATGCCCACATTTAAAATGCCCTAATGCAATGGGTTGAATGGGTGGAGACTATCGATCTGATTTGGTCACAAACTGTCGAATCGAACGTGTCTTTCTAAATCCTATCAAAGGCAGTTGCTCACAACCTGAAATATGTTTAACAATGTGCCAATGTCGATAGATAATAGACTTAATGTGATTAGCTAGGGGTGAGTATTCAAATGAGCACGTAATCCTGCGCCTGTCCTGTCTGTGCTTAGCAGTCAACAAACTTTGTCTGGTAACTCTACATGCTCTATCATAACCTTGATCGTTGAAATCTTGCTTGTATGAGAACCAAGACACAGGACACAGCCACGGGCTGGTTTAACTCAGGTTTATTGCATGGTGGTCAGAGGGAACATGAGGTAATGGCGGATGCATAGCTCTATATATACAGTAGTAAACATTTGAACGTGGCTCCACGATAGCCCATTGGCTATTGTCCGCGTGACGTCATTGCTGGTCACGCCCTTCTTGTCCAGGTGTAGGTAGTGGCGGGAAACTCCGCGCTATGGCCTTTGATGAGTATGGACCAAGAGAGCTTGGACGCTCGCCGCTGCCCACTGGTGGTCATTAGCTCGCGTCCTCATACAGAGTTTATAGTGATACAGCTGAAGGCTATATTGTTACTGGTAGGACATGTTACATTGTTATCACATGAAGATGGTTACATTATTAGAACACAACACTCCTCCCCCCTAGGATGAGACGAAGTCTCTCAGCCAAGATGGCTTATTTCGAACACGCTGAGGTCTCGGTGCGGGCTGCCCTGCCCCGGGTTTGCTACCTTCTCTTTGTCCCCTGGCTTCCTGCCCTGTAATTGGAGAGGGAGACTTGTTAGTGACTTGCCGCGGCTCTGCGGCTTTGTTGGGAGGTGTGTGCTTTATTTGGGAAGAACCGGGGGCACTGGGGGCTAACGAAAAACCCCTCTTCTCGCTTGGATGGGTGGGGGAACACTCCAAAACCCCCCCCCCCGGCTCGCAAAATCAAATTCGGGGCTCGCAAAATCAAATTCGGGGGCAGCAGTCGCAAACTCCTCTCCCTCTTCCCCGGGTCCGGATAGAGCTGGCGTATCAAAAGGATATGAGTCGGGACCGCTGCTTCCCCCCCTTGTTTGGGACCGTTGCCCTTCGTTGTCTCCCCCTTGGGATAAACGGGTGGAGGAGAACCCTAACGCTGAGGCATCCTCCGTGCCGTCCGTGGATTGCTTCCTGGGAACCCGGCTCCGGAGCTGATCCGCATGCCGCCTCCAAAGTAGACCGGTGCTCGTTTCCACCCGATAGGACACTGGCCCCGTCTGTTCTACAACTCTCCCTGGTACCCAGGCTGGCCCTGCGCTGGCGTAGTTCCTGCAATGCACAGGATCGCCGGCGGCGAAACCTTTCGACACCGCTACCCCTACGTTCTTCCCTTTATCCTCGACCCTCGTCGGGTCTAATCTGGTCAGAAGCGTGGTCAGCTTCCTCCGCATCAGCAGCTCCGCCGGCGAGTATCCGGATGCTAAGGGGGTCACCCTATACGCTAATAAAAACTGACATACTTGGTGATTCAGGTCCCCCGAGCCCATGCGCCGCAGCGCATCCTTTGTTGTACGCACCAGCCGCTCCACTTGGCCATTCGTGGCCGGGTGAAACGGCGCGGATGTGACGTGCCGAATGGCGTTTGCCTCCGTGAATGCCCTGAACTCAGCGGACGTGAAACAACTAGCGTTATCGCTGACCAGAGTGTCGGGTAAACCGAACGTGGAAAAGACCCTCCTTAAATGGCTGATTGTAGTGGCGGAGGACGTGCTCTTTACCGGGATCACCTCCAGCCACTTGGAGTACGCATCCACTACCAGGAGAAAAATGGTTCCACGGAACGGGCCAGCGAAATCTATGTGCACTCTGGACCACGGACCCCTTGCTGCGTCCCATTCCCTATGCGGGAGACGAGCCGCCTCCGGTCGGGATCCCTGGCATGCCTCACAAGTGCCGATCATGTGCTCTATGTCTGCGTCCAGCTGGGGCCACCAGAAGTAACTCCGGGCCAGCGCCTTGGAACGGACGATCCCCGGGTGGCTGACGTGCAGCAGTTTGAGCACCCTCGGTCGCAGGGATGTAGGGACCACCACCCGTTGGCCCCACAACAGGCACCCCCTCTCTAGGGACAACTCTATTTTTTTCCGAAAAAATGGGTCGAATTCCGTACCTGGGGAGGACGCCGGCCACCCCTTCTGTACCCATGAGCTTACTTTCTCCAGCGTTCTATCCTTGCCTGTCGCCCTGGCAATGTCGGCTGGTACTATCGGGGGTGAATCTAAAACCTCTATTAGCAATACCTGGCGGTCTCTCTCTACCCCTGCCTTTTGGTCGCCCGACAAGGGCAAAGGAGACCTTGAGAGTGCGTCTGCATGGCTGATCTCCTTCCCGGGCCGGTATTCCAACTCGTGTTGGTATGCGTTGAGAAAGATAGCCCACCGCAGCATTCTCGGGGACAGGATCTGTGGCGTGGGCTTATTTGCAGTGAAAATTCCTAACAGGGGCTTGTGATCGGTCATGATCTTGAACGGGCGACCATACAGAAAATCGTGAAATTTTTTGGTTCCCGCTACTATCGCTAATGCCTCCCTGTCGGTCTGTGCGTAATTCCGCTCTGCTTGGGACAGGGACCTTGAATAAAACGCTATCGGGGCCTCCCTTCCGTCGTCCAACACGTGGCAAAGCACCGCCCCCACCCCCACCGGGGACGCGTCACAGACTAAGACCACTGGCCGTTTGGGGTCGAAATGAGTCAGGATTGCCTCGGATGTTAGGAGTTGCTTTAACTCTTTAAACGCCCTCTCTTGCTCATCACCCCACAGCCATGTTTCCTCCTTTTTAAGCAACCGATGGAGCGGTTCGGCCACAGACGCCTTCCGTGGAAGGAAGGTATGGTAAAAATTGAGGAGCCCCAGAAATGACTGTAGTTCGGCTTTGGATGTGGGGCGAGGGGCCTTCTTGATGGCGGCTACTTTGGATTTGGACGGCCTAATTCCCTCGGGCGTGACCCGGAACCCTAAAAACTCAACCTCTGTTTCGAAAAAAACGCATTTGTCTTTTCTCAGTCGCAGCCCCGCTTTCTCGAACACAGTCAGTACTTTATCCAATCTCTTTGCCAGTTCGGCCTCACTCCCCCCTGTTATCAATACATCATCAAAATAAGGCAACACCCCCTCCAGCCCCTTCAGGAGGCGTTCCACAAGCGACTGAAAAAGGCCGGGTGCCGAGTTCACGCCGAACTGTAAACGCGACACCTGGAACGCCCCTTTGTGTGTAACTATTGTTTGTGCCGCTGCCGTGGCGGGAGTTACAGGGAGTTGCTGGTAGGCTTGTGCTAAATCGAGCTTAGCGAAACACTTTCCCCCATTCAGCCTGGCCAGAAGGTGGCTGACCACCGGCACCGGGTATGCATTAGGGCGGATCGCCTTGTTAATTGTACACTTATAATCAGCGCAAATGCGCACCTCCCCGTTAGCCTTTAGTGCTGTTACAATTGGAGTTTCCCACTCTGCGGAATCAACAGGAACAAGAATCCCCTGGCCCACCAGTTTGTCCAGTTCCGCCTCTATTTTGTCCTTTAGTGCGAACGGCACCCTGCGCGGTTTGAGTCTTATCGGGCGGACCTCCGGGTCTAGGTCGAAGGCTACAGGGGGTCCCTTGAACTTTCCCAGTCCTTTTTCAAAAACGGCGGGGTGCGCGTCGCACACCGCTTGTATTGGGTCCACACCCACGGCATGCACCCCCCCTATAAACAACCCTAAAGGCTGAAACCACTGCGTCCCGAGGAGGCTACAACTTCCCCCCTTGAGGACAACTAGGGGGAGTTCCGCAGAATGTCTCTTAAAACGGACCCGAAATTTCCCGACCCCCAACACTGGAATGCTGTTCCCCTGTACGTCTCGTAGCGTGGACCTCAACGTTTTAAGTTTGGGCCGCATGTGGGGGTCGATTTTCAAGAACTCTCTCTGGGGAATTATGGAATAGGAGGACCCCGAGTCAATTTCCATTATGATAGGGGCCCCTTGTACTAGTACCTCAACGAAGTAATGGGGCTGTCCCGCGGACACGCTGAACACGGGAGCGTCGTCCTCGCTGTCGTCTGAGACGCGGCCCACGGCGTCCTGCTTTCTCGTGGTCCGGGCGCCATCTTTGGACCTCGCTGGACGGTCCGGTCTGGCCGAACGGTCTTGTGAATGCCTCCGGCCCTCTTTCCGCTTCCTGCACGCCTTGGCGATGTGCCCCCGACGGCCGCAGTTGTAACATTCAGTTTTTCTGAATGGGCACCTCGCGCGCTCATGGGCCGCTCTGCAACCATCGCAGCGGCGCCCTCCTTTTCGTACCTTCTGGACCTCCTCGCCGTCGCTGCCATCCGTAGACGACTTCGAGGCCCGCCGGGTCGCGTGCACCGACTGTCCGGACTTTCCGTGCACCGAATTCTCCGCTTTGCCGGCCCTAGGACGCCACTCACGCCACTGGTGCATTTCGTCTACTCCAGCATTCGTGGATTCCGCGGCTTCCGCGGCCTCTACAACCTCTGTCAGCGTGGGAGGTGGCTCCTTGTTCATCAGGCTGCGCTGCACTTCCTTGTCCTTCAGGCCACACAGAACTCCGTCCCTGAGGGCCATTTCTAGGTTGTCCCATCTGCAGGGGGCGGCGGCTATTCTCATGGCTGTTACGAAGGCCTCGACCGACTCGTCCGGCGCTTGGACTCGCCTCCAAAACGCGCTCCGAGCGGGAAACATTGCCCTCGAGGGTCGGAAACGCTCACGCAGCAGTTTCATGATGTCATCGGCTTTGAAATCACTCATCTTCTTCGGTGCAATAATGCCCACCAGCGTTCGCTTGGTTTCTATCCCAAGCATGCGGGTGAGGATGGCCCTCTTCCTTTCCTCGTCGTCCTCTTTGACTTTGAGTTCCACCAGTGCCGCCTGGAAGTCCATCTCAAAGAGCTCCCAGTCTTGCGGTGTGGTGATGTTGAACCCGCTCTGTGCCCTGGCTCCTTGGGGATCCATTATCCCACCTTCGTCGCCAATTTGGTGTATGAGAACCAAGACACAGGACACAGCCACGGGCTGGTTTAACTCAGGTTTATTGCATGGTGGTCAGAGGGAACATGAGGTAATGGCGGATGCATAGCTCTATATATACAGTAGTAAACATTTGAACGTGGCTCCACGATAGCCCATTGGCTATTGTCCGCGTGACGTCATTGCTGGTCACGCCCTTCTTGTCCAGGTGTAGGTAGTGGCGGGAAACTCCGCGCTATGGCCTTTGATGAGTATGGACCAAGAGAGCTTGGACGCTCGCCGCTGCCCACTGGTGGTCATTAGCTCGCGTCCTCATACAGAGTTTATAGTGATACAGCTGAAGGCTATATTGTTACTGGTAGGACATGTTACATTGTTATCACATGAAGATGGTTACATTATTAGAACACAACAGGGAGCCAAGGAAATTATGGTTCCTGGGTGTACTTATAAATTGAAATTGAAAGAACTTACCACTTGCCAAACTAAATGTTGTATATATATCATCATGTGCAGTTGTGGGTTAAGCTATGTGGGGTGCATCAGTCATGAGATTAAAACCAGGGTGGGGGAACATGGATCTAGAATTAGGAAAGGAGACATCACTGCACCCATGGTCAGTCATTTCCTGGATAAGCAACATAGTGATAAAGATTTGAGGTTCGCTGTCCTTGAAACTGTCAGATCCTCTCGATATGAAGTGATTGATATAGAACAAAGATAACGCTGCAGAGAAGCACTTTTCAGTCATTGTTTCAATACTGTTCATCCACATGGACTCAACATGGATTTGGAATGTTTCCTTTAAGAGATTTCTAGGTCACAATATGTGGTTCTTCATTTGATACAGCTGCAGTGGGTAGTAGTGATTATAAAACTAGGTGTTAGTGAGTTGGTTCTTTGACGTCGAGGAGCACTACAGAATTTTCATTGAGGCTCAGACGCGAATAAAATTAAAAATTAAAACTAAAAATACCTTGAAGAAACTATATCTACATTGCAAGCAGGTAATTTACTTTAAATGCATTTCCCTGATGTATATATGATGTATATATGTGTAGATATTGTATGGTTATGATATATATATATATATATATATATATATATATATATATATATATATATATATATATATATATATATATATATATATATATATATATATATATATATATATATATATATATATATATATATATATATATATGTGCATAGATTCCTGAGGAAGCTTGGAAAAGACAATTTATCTGGAAAGGGCTTTGAGTCTACTTGCGCATTAAAGCACGTTTTAGAACATTGGCAATTTGCATGACTTTGATATTTTGCCGCAAACGGATTTCTTGTTCCTGGGATTCTCACCGTTTGGCCCTCATCTTCCTGGGCTGTGGAGGATGGCAGAGGACAGAGGAACCTGGAGTGCAGTGGTCCATGAGATCGCAAAGGGTTGGTCTCAACAGTGCAACTCAAAAATAGCAACAGACACCCCATTTCCTATAAATAGTTGATTATCATAAAGCAAGAATAACCCCCACTTCTCTGAGTATACTTGATATGGACATTATTTCAGAGAAAAGTATCTCATAATGTGGGACTAAATACAAACATTTTAACAAGCATTGCATAACTTCAAAGCATTAATTAAACAGCAATTTAAATGTTCACAACAAAGTGTGATACAATGCAAAACTTAAATCTGCAGCTTTTATTCAGTTAACTCCACAGCATAAAATCAGCATGGTTGAGCTGCCCACGTACATGAAGTTCCATTAACATTAAATAAGGGAATGTAATTATTTAACATTAATTTCTTTTCCTGCTGTGCAAGAATGGGTGTTGAGTGTAAACTGCATAGTTAGGCTGATTTAATAAAGAGAATAATAGCTTATAAGTTTAATTGTTTTGCTTTAGAGAACAGTTAGGTCTAATTTAACTGTAAAGGTGCATTGTTTTAATGCATTTATCAATGATACTGTAGCTGAACAGAAACTACAGTCAGTGAGATCTTTATATGAGAACAATTTTCTTCTGTTTTAAGCATAAATTTGATATACAATTACTGTATAGTATATTTACTGTTAATCTGAAAATGTTTCATTCAGGGATGATCTACAGGCTACAGAACATGGTTACTCACCCACACTGTATCTTTAAAAACATAAGTATAACAAAGAAGCTTATCAGAAAACAAAAACAAAACAGAACAAAAACAATGCTAACTGCTATATTTTTACTGTTAGCTTTCATGGATCAGGTCCACTTCTTTTCTGATATGCCTGAACCACAGACTAATACGGTTACTATTCCAAAATAATCTTATGGTATCTTGGAGACTAGTGTATTTTTGTTTGGCATAAATATTTGTAGGTTTTGCTGACTTCATCAGATGAATGGTGATTTGCCTCACTTGTCACCATTATTATATAAAAGATAATTATTTAGATTATTATATATCATTTTGCACTCAGATTTTTTTGTGAGTGCAAAAATCAGTTACTATTGTGCTATCATTTCCCTCACTTGTTGGATATCTGTTACTACTTATGATGTTTGCAAAAAAAGAAAAGAAAAGAAAGATAATATATTGCCACTATCCAATGTCACTATCCAACAAGCTCCCCCTCTTAAAAATTTTCTTCCTTCCATGTCCTTAGGAAAATGAATTTATTCATTTCATTTTTCACTTTTTTCACTTTCTATTTATTTTCAGAGATGCCTTCCATGCACTGGATATTTTAATTGTGTCTCAACATTAAGTAAAATAGTCAGTGAATATATATTAATACAAATTCATGTTCAGTATTAGTCTGAGACATACAATATATAGCTTGGCATGATCTATGATGCAAAGCAGATGTAATTCTAAGTAACTCTGAACCTCCCCCACACCCATTCTTTTCCTTTAAGGATAACTAATGTTATTTCCAGGATATCAGGCAGTTGGGTTTCTCTGGTTATGTCAGCTTATGAGAACATAAGAACATAAGAACATAAGAACAGCCTTGCTGGAACAGGCCACAGCCCATCCAGTCCAGCATTCTGTCTCACACAGTGGCTCACCATTTCCTTCAGGGTATTCCCAAGGAGATGCCTTCACCTGCTTAGGATTCCCTGGAAATGGCATTGAGAGATATCCTGCCTATCTCTACAACCCGGAGGTTGTCCTTAGGTAGCCATAATTATAGCCATTGATACCCTTGTCCTCCATGAACTTGTCTAATCCTTTCTTAAAGCTGTCAAGACTGACAGCTGTCACCACTTCTTCTGGCAGGGAGTTCCATAGACCAGTAATCCTCTGGGTGAAAAAGTACTTTCTCTTATTTGTTTGAGAACTAGTACCCAAAAGTTTCATGGAGTGTCCCCTAGTTCTAGTGTTGTGCGATAGGGAAAACAGTTTTTCCTTATCTACTTTGTCCACACCATGCATGATTTTATAAACTTCAATCAGGTCACCTCTTAGACGCCGTCGTTCAAGAGTGAAGAGGCCCAACCGTTGCAGCCTCAGATGGTAAGGAAGGTGTTCCAGTCCCCTAATCATTCTGGTTGCCCTCCTCTGCACTTTTTCCAGCTCCATAATATCCTTCTGCAGGCATGGAAAACATTGAATGTTTTAGTTTGTGAAGCTAAGGATATAATGTTTAAACAGATCTATTTTATAAATACCTTTTAGATAATTTAGAAATGTTTAATGGCTGCCCACCAGCCTCGCCCCAGGTGTTCTCTCCCCTGGCCCGACTGACCAGGGGGTGGGCATTGGAGATGCTGACCACAGTGGCAAGGAGAGTCCATTTTTAAACCACCCACCAGCCTCACCCCAGGTGTTCTCTTCTTTGGCCTGACTGACCAGGCACATACCTGTCAAGTTTCAGGAAATTTCTGTCAACCCCCCGTATTTTACACTCTTTTCTGCCATCATCCCGTATTAGTTAGACTGCAATTAAACTGGAGTTAGACTGGAGGCCAGCACAGGATAAGCATAGCTGTCCAGTTTCCTGTTTTGGCTGGGAAATTTCCCTTATTTGACAGAAATTTCCCAAAACAGGTATGACCAGGGGGCGGGCATTGGAGGCGCTGATGGCAGTGGCGAGGAGAGTCCCTTTTTGAGTTGCCTGCCAGCCTCGCCCCAGGTGTTCTCTCCCCTGGCCTGACTAAATGTCCATGTCATGATTCCACCCCTTCTCTTTTTTGTTTCTTTACTTGTCTTGCATCTACCATCAATACAAAGTTAACTGTACCATCAGTACAAAGTTAACTGTAGGAACACCTAAAGAAGCTCCTGATTAGGTTGATTAGAAGAAGGGGCAGCCAAAGATGAGATGGCTAGATGGTATTGTAGATGCAATGGGCACAGAGCTGGGTGGGTTAAGGAGGACAATGGTTTATAGGGTCGCAAAGGGTCGGAATCGACTGTGCAACTGAACAACAACAAAATCCCATGGAGAAGCAGATAACTTTACTTCTCACATACAGCTTCACTCACTGGGGAAAAACAGCTTTGCAAATTATAGCCAGAGATGGGTCTTTTTAACAGCACTCTGAGTCCATGGTAAAGTCAGCTTTACAGTGGACCAGCAGAGTTCATCCTGGGCTGTATTATCAGAATACATGCATTCAACAAAAACATCAGGTAAAGAATGTTCTTATTGCCCTTTCTTAATTTTCTTTTCTTTCTAATAATCAAAACATAATTTTAAAAATAGTATTTTAAAATGTATAGATAGATCAATCACAAATCACTTTGGAGTAAATGTACTACCAGACTTGATTCTTCTTGTGAAATCATCAGATAGATATGTCACTTCAATCCTAAATCTGAATATCACATATCTAATTTCTAAGTATAATGTTGAATTAACTCTACAGTACACCAATTGCACTGACTTTTAAAATTCCATCATCAGAATCCATTAGCGTCTTTAACAAGGAAGATATTTCATAGGTTGTATTATTATTATTTTTTGAGGGGGTGAGTTCCCTCTGGCATGCCAAAAGCTTGCCAAAAATCTGAAATTGGGGCAGGAGGGGGGAGAGCAAAGCTTGTAAGACAAGCAATTCCTTGGTGGATTGGAGTAGCAAGCAGTACAGATGTAACGGAGATCTTAGTGACATTCACTAAGGAATCCTGTTGGTATGATTGACACATAAATCAAGAATTATTATTTTTTGCCATTGTGAAATATTTTCACGAGGAGACATAACTCAAAGACAAATCTTTGGCATAATCCCTCCCTATTGTAATCTCATAAGGGCATTTTATTCTAATGAAAGTGATCGTCTTGTGTGCAAATATCCAGCCTTTGCTGTTAGATATGCACAGAAATTCAATCAGATGCTTAATTACATCTTAACATGAGTTCCAAACAGCTGGCTAATTCCCTTGTTTCTGATTAAATAGATTAGAAAAATAAAATTTAACATTGCATTTACATATTCCTCTAAAAGGAAACATTTACACTTAACTTTTAGTCATTTAGGAAATTCATGTCTGTTCAGCACTAGGGATCAAAGCTTCTAGCACTTGAACTGCTGAGTTTTAGAAATTATTGGTTCATAGATCTTTCCAGGCATGGAAAACATTGAATGTTTTAGTTTGTGAAGCTAAGGATATAATGTTTAAACAGATCTATTTTATAAATACCTTTTAGATAATTTAGAAATGTTTAATGGTTGCAATAATCAGGGCAATAGGTGTTTTCCTTTGAAAAACCTAATTTTACTCATGAAAATGCACAGTCTTTTATTTATTCTGAATGTTTCCTTCCCCAAACCATTTATTAAACTGACTTTAGCATATATTGAACAACTAGATTCAAGATTTCCATCTACAGTCAATTCCCTACTTAATGAAATATTAATAGCACATTCTTCAGAAATAAAATATCTAGGATATTCACTGGGGGCAGGGGGAGGAATGGTACTGCAACCATGTTTATTTTACTTGCTGGACCTCATGCTTCATACAATTAAAATGGTTCAAACACTTCTAATGCAATAGTGTAATGTGTGAAAACAAATGTTGATTTATAACTAAATGACAATATAATGTAGTAATAATGTATTAATAACACAAGTAATACTGGGTTTTATTTTTATAATTTTTATGGTCAAAAATAGTCACATTTGTTTTGAATTTTATCAATATTTCATATATGTCCAAAATCATAAATTGTGCAATGTTCTGACAAGAAGAAAGAATGCTAGGTTTTTATCTGGTTAAATATTCACCAATGGTTTTTCATTATCCTTAAGATAGATAATGAAGATAGATAATGATAATACAGGATTCTGGCCTGTTTCTGATACTGTTCAACATTTTTATATGTCACTTAGATATGTCACTCCAGCTCATTGGCTGGATCCGGCCCATGGCACCAAATCATCTGACTCGTGCCCTCGCTCCAGCTGCTGCCACCGCTGCCACCTCCCTTCCTTGATCCTTCTCTCCTCCACTTGGCTTGGCATGTCCCTAATGGCCCTCCGTAACAGGGCAGATGTTATAAGGCTAACAACCTCCACCCTGCTATGGAGTGCTGTTAGGGACATGGCAAGCCAAATAGAGGAGACGAGGAAGCGGTGGAAGCAGAAGCGGCCATGGGTGCATTTCCAGAGGCTGCAGAGGTGTTTCTGTGGTTGCGGGTGTATTTCTAGCAGCAGTGGAGGCATTTCTGGAGGCATTTCTAGAGGCTGCAGGGGCATTTATGGAGGCTGTGGGCACATTTACTTTACCCACACAATGCAGCTCCTCTAGGCCGCTAAGCAGGGGAGCAGTGTAGGGGAGTAGGGGGGCTTTTTGGGATGTGATGGGCTCAGACCACCAGGCCAGCCCCTCAACAGTGACCCAGCCCCTGGCTTAAAAAGGTTGAGGATAACTGACTTAGATGAATGAGTAAATGAGATGTTTATCAAATTTTCAGGCAACATCTAATTGAGAGAAGCACCTTATATTTCAGAAGACAGACTGAACATTCAGAACTTAACAGGTTGGAGAATTAGACAAAAAACAAAGAAAATAAATTTCAACACATTTTATAAATAAAATTCTATATTTAAGCATGCATTAAACATGACCACATGCATAAATGTAGGATATATGTGTCATTCTTAGCA
Source organism: Bradypodion ventrale (assembly GCA_035047345.1). Classification (NCBI taxonomy): domain Eukaryota; kingdom Metazoa; phylum Chordata; class Lepidosauria; order Squamata; family Chamaeleonidae; genus Bradypodion; species Bradypodion ventrale. Next base: position 305,350,551 of record JAWDJE010000003.1, on the reverse strand, counting down.
GCAGTGATGTAATTATTAAGGTATCTTAGCAGAAAATAAACAAAACATTAGTAAGGAGACTGATGTAATGGGGGGGGGGGGGGGAAACCACACTAACACAATTTTTAACTGCATCATTTTAAGTATAGTGCCCAGCCTAGGAAGTACAGTGTCCAGATTCATGCATTGTGTTCTGCTTTGAAGACTTCATTATGAATACTCTGTTTAATTATGGCACCAACATTTGTGGAGAATACTGAGAAGGTTGAGTGTGTCCAGATGAGGGAGACAAAGATATTAAAAGGAGCTAAAGTAGAAGTCCAATGAGAAACAGTAGATTTGTGTGTGGTTAGCTTGGAGAAGATAAGATAGATAGTCATCTATTAAATATCTGATGGGTTATCACAGGGAAGATACGTAGATTAAGTTTCTTTCTTACATTCACAGATCAGATCCTGAACAAGTGGTTTTAAATTACAATAAAGGAGGTTTCAGCTATTTTAAAAAAATGTAAAGCTAACAAATGATGATAGATGCCTGACAGAAAAATGGACTGCCTTAGAAGGTAATGGATTCTTTTAATTAAAGAGAGGCTAAAAAAAAATTGTGAGAAATATTTTAGCCATCAATTAGGATTTTGCTTCACTGATGGATAGCCACTTTCAAAAGTGGCAGGCTGTGGTACGGGAAGATCAAAAGAAACTTCCAGGAGTAGGTTCCAGCCACTAGAAGAAGGCAGACTTTGGTTCCAACCACTTATCCTCTTTTCTCTTCTGATGATACATCTTTGATACTGCTCATTAATCATGCCAGAGACCTTCTGGATTTGGTGGTAAAACTCCTAACATCAGATATGCATATTGCTATACTACTAAACTACAGGTAATAGAACGGTAGAACTACATGATTTTCCCCCCCTTAAAAATGACAGTGACCCAAATCCTGTTACTTAGAATAATTAATCACACTGGAGTAGACCCATTGAATGGAGTAGACCCATTTCAATTTAGGGCTTATTGACACTGGCCCTAACCCTAAACCACATGGGCCAGTGTAGAGTGGCTTTTTAAAACTGCTCAAGGTTGAGGGGAGGAGCAAAATTCTTTTTGGTGTGATCCCTATGTCCAGACAGCATTAAGTGGGCTGCAGCATCCCCATCAGCAGCAGCCAGATCAGTCATTTCCCAGCCATTGAGGGGAGAGCTTTTCCCATTAACTGGAAAGTGTCTTTTACCTCTCCCTCTCATCCGTCACTGAAGTAGTTTGAGTTTGTAAGACAGTTATTATTCATGTATTTATTCATTTTTTTTAATCCTGAGAGAACAAAAGTAATTATTAAAGAAATTTAGGAGCCATTATTTTGTTACCATGCAAAATGTTTTTATCTGTTCTATGCAGATGTTATTCAAGCCTGCTGACTTTCTTTTCTGGAGCTACATATAACTTTATCCAATGTGCTAAACTGAATTGGAAAGGTCTCCAGTTGCCAGTTTTTTTTCACATTTAAGTTCCCATCTCCTATGGTTATGTTCAGATCTGCCATTAATGAGTGTCTGGTGTGCTATTTGATTTGTTGAAATATTTTCATTAGTAGGGCCTTTAAATGAGTCATTCTAATGATACTTTGATCATCCCTAGGCCTGTTTACTGTTGCTTACCATATTTATTCTTCCAAGAGTTTTATCCGATTACCTGTGTAGTATTAGGGATAAAACATTTCATTATAAGGCCCTGGGTTGATAAAATAAACAAAATTAAAGATTTATATGACCTAGTGGATCATCTGTAAGAACCCAACTAGGAAGGCCATTGGACCATTAGATGACAATGGAAGGCAAGGGGTTATTAAAGAGGAAACAGAGATTGCAGAGAGACTCAATGAATTCTTTGCTTCAGTATTCACTGAAGAAGACAGAGACCACATGCCCAAAACAGAGCCTATCTTCGTAGGGAGGGAAACCGAAGAATTAAGCAAGATAGAAATAACCAGGGAGGAGGTCCTTGCATGTCTTGTTAAGCTAAACACTAACAAATCACCAGGACCAGATGGCATCCATCCATGAGTTCTCGGGGAACTTAAAGATGAAATTGCTGATCTCCTAGCCAAAATATATAATATTTCCCTCAAATCAGGCTTTGTGCCTGATGACTGGAAGGTAGCGAATGTAACACCAATTTTCAAAAAAGGATCCAGGGGTGATCCAGGAAATTACCGACCTGTCAGTTTGACATGTGTCCCAGGTAAAGTGATGGAAACCATCCTAAAAGATAGAATTAATAGGTACATTGAAGAGAAGGCGCTACTAAAGGAGAGCCAACATGGCTTTTACAAGGGCAAATCATGCCTCACTAATCTGTTGGAATTTTTTGAGAGTGTCAACAAGCATGTGGATAAGGGGGATCCAGTTGACATTGTTTATCTGGACTTTCAGAAGGCTTTTGACAAGGTCCCACACCAAAGGCTCTTGAATAAACTTACCAGTCATGGAATAAAGGGACAGGTCTTGTCCTGGATCAGCAACTGGCTAAGGGACAGGAAACAGAGGGTAGCACTAAATGGACACTTCTCCAAGTGGAGGGAAGTAAAGAGTGGGGTCCCCCAAGGTTCATACTGGGACCCTTGCTTTTCAACCTCTTCATAAATGATCTAGAGGTAGGAGTAAAAAGCAAGGTAGCCAAATTTGCTGACGACACTAAATTATACAGGGTAGTGAAAACTGTGAGAGATTGTGAAGAGCTCCAGAGGGATCTCTTGACACTGGGGGAGTGGGCAAAACAGTGGCAAATGAGCTTCAACATCAGTAAGTGCAGAGTGATGCATGTTGGGGCAAAAAAACCCAATTACATTTATAAACTGATGGGGTCTGAACTCTCTGCGACAAACCAGGAAAGAGACCTTGGTGTCCTGGTGGACAGCTCAATGAAGATGTCAACCCAGTGTGCCTCAGCAGTGAAAAAAGCAAACTCAATGTTAGCGATCATTAGGAAGGGTATAGAAAATAAGTCAGCAAGTGTCATTTTGCCTCTTTATAAATCTATGGTGAGGCCCCATCTGGAATATTGTGTACAGTTTTGGTCGCCATACCTCCAGAAGGATATTATGGAGTTGGAGAAAGTACAGAGGAGGGCAACCAGAATGATTAGGGGACTGGAACACCTTCCTTACCATCTGAGGCTGCAACGGTTGGGTCTTTTCACTCTTGAACGACGGCGTCTAAGAGGTGACCTGATTGAAGTTTATAAAATCATGCACGGTGTGGACAAAGTAGATAAGGAAAAACTGTTTTCCCTATCGCACAACACTAGAACTAGGGGACACTCCATGAAACTTTTGGGTACTAGTTCTCAAACAAATAAGAGAAAGTACTTTTTCACCCAGAGGATTACTGGTCTATGGAACTCCCTGCCAGAAGAAGTGGTGACAGCTGTCAGACTTGACAGCTTTAAGAAAGGATTAGACAAGTTCATGGAGGACAAGGGTATCAATGGCTATAATTATGGCTACCTAAGGACAACCTCCGGGTTGTAGAGATAGGCAGGATATCTCTCAATGCCATTTCCAGGGAATCCTAAGCAGGTGAAGGCATCTCCTTGGGAATACCCTGAAGGAAATGGTGAGCCACTGTGTGAGACAGAATGCTGGACTGGATGGGCTGTGGCCTGTTCCAGCAAGGCTGTTCTTATGTTCTTATGTTCTTATCTGGTATGCACAACATGAACAAAAGTGCAGAGCAGATGTTGTGAGAACCAAGTTGACTCAATCTGTCCAATGCTGTGTTTTCCAGTTTCACACACACAAAGACATACACAGAGAAAGAGATGGTTCAGAAGCACATTTAAGGGTTCCTTAAGCAGATTTAAGCAATTCCTCAAGGAACTGTCAAACTCATGTCTCTATGAGATTTAATTAGAAGCACTTAGACTACCATGAACCTTGTAAAAAAACTCTCTTTTGGTCCCAGTGTGAATGATCTGAATTTACTCAGCCAGTTTTTTGGGGTGGTGAAAGAGATGCAGGTGTTTTTAGGATCATATATTGTATATAGACATGCCTGAATCGTTTGGAATAATTTGTACTTAGCATGCCTGTTTCCTATAATGTCAGCTCCTGCCTTACTCTGCCATCTAGTGCTCATCTACCATATTTCTATCTCTAATAAAGAAAGGTAAATGTAACTTGTTTTCAAATTAGACCATGTTTGTGTTTTGTTATACATGGTCCTAGGAAAATCAATGTGATGGTTTCGGTAGAATTATCAGCATTAAATTGTTTATTCCAAACAAATAAAAATGACCTCAAATTATATGAATACTGTGGCAAGTAAGAACATTAGAATGTAGGGGGTATTTCTTAATATAAAAAATTAAAATGACTTTATTACATTCATACTCCCCAGTTTGCATAGAAAACATATTTGAAGATTAGGGATGTAGGGTATTAATTATGTTCCAATATCTGATAGCAAAGCTGCTAGATTGCACTTATTTCTGCTGTCCCCTCTAGCTTTAGATTAATTACTAGGAAATGTTATTCAAAGAAAGCTTCTGTCTAATCATTCATACACACCTTGGGTTTCAGTAGATTCTTCAGGTAGCCCTTTTCTCCAGGAAGCAGACAATATGGATGTGCCCTCTGGCCTTCTTTCAGTGGTATATATCCCAGTTTTGATCAAGATTTTTCCCTACCCTTCCTTTATTATTACTCATCCTTTTCTGCTTCCATCTTTCAGCCTCAGATTCATAATTGGTATTTTTAATCATTCTCTGCTTAGTTTTACATCTATAATGCATTTGACTGTACTCTGGTTTCTTTTACTTCACTCTTCTTGGTTTTCTTTCACATATTCTATTTACCATAAATGGATATCCTCTGTCGCACTACATCATCCAAAGAGAGGGGCATATGTATTTCAATCATTGGTCTATTTGGTCCTGTAATAAGATGTTCATATGAATTAAAAGCTGTGCATGACCAACCCATATTCATATGAAAGAGAATTTAAAAATGACAAGATACCTTCATTTAGCTAGAACCCAGAACGCAATGTAGAAAAGTCAAAGAATATAATATGCAGTTGCGTAGCAGGTCGCATTGCTAAAATGACATATTATATTCTAAATGTTTTGTGCAATTGACCTTTGTTTCCTCAGTTCTGCATGAAATAAGGGTATTTGTCAGGAGAACAAGACTTTTGGATTCTGTTCTTTTTGTAGCTCTCTGGGTATTTCCTGCATTTTTATTTAACCAAAAGCAGCTGTGTCCAAGTGAGAGAAGTATGAGTAAGCATACTTTATTTTCTTTCCAGTCATTATTGCCTTAAAACTGTCTTTAGCTGTATCACTGAATCTGGTCAGACTAGATTCAGAAGGAGTGAAAACTGATGGAATAAACATCAATAATTTACGATATGCAGATGATACAATTTACTAATAGAAAACATTAATGGCTTGAAATAGCTTTTAGTGAAACTGAAAGATAGTGCCAAAGAAGGACTGCACCTGAACATTAAGAAGACAGGAATCATGACTATGGAGGAACTATATAACTTTTAATGTTCTCAGTGAAGAAACTGAAATAATGAAAAACTTTGTATACCTTGGATTAGTCATCTATCCCAATGATGACTGAAGCCAAGAAATTGTAGGAGGACTAAGTTTCAGAAATGTAGCAATGAAGGAATTATTTTTTAAAATCCCAATTTTTCTTACACATAGTGTGGAAGATTTTGAATCTTAGTCTCTCGTGAAAATCTTTGTTAACTTCCAGATCTCACTATTTTTATTTTAAAAAATACAAATGGGGCATCTTTTGGGAAACATGCACACTACATATTTGTAGAGCTTTCAATTCAATATAGCTTTTCCCCCTAAGGCTGTCAAATCCATAGAAAGGGTTTAGAATATGGCTTTCTAGTCTGCATTCTGCAGAGCAGGCATGTAACATGCGCTTACCTGAACGGTTAATTGGGGTGTCTCTACCTCTGCTGTATGTGTTGCAGTTACTCATATATCTGCTTCATTGTTTCATTAAATCCAAAACAACCCTTCAAAATATTTTGACACAGAAGGACTGCAGCTGCATTCCGGCTGTCATTGCTTCTGTCCTCATCAGAGCATCATCTTAGATCCTTTAGCACTAGGTAATTCTACACAGGGGAAGTTTCTGTTGTAATTTATGTGTAGTGTAAATATATTTAAAGTTTCATTTTAAAAAGGCAGAGAGTTCAATCCATAAAAAAAACCCTTTTCTGTGTGAAATTGTTTTGCTGTATCTATGATTCAAAATGCCAGGAAATGTTCTGATATTGATGCATAATATTGGGCTCACATTGCCAACTGGAAAATGATTCCTAAAGGTCAGCCTGTACAGGGCTGCCATCAGAAATTTCTGGGCCTCAAACTGAGCAATCCTATTGCCCACCCCCACCCCCAAAAGGCCTGATGCAATTGCAGTAGGCAGACAGAAGTGGATTGCCAGACAATCCAGGTTTTCAGTATTCCAAGCAGTCTGGGCAAGACAGAAATGATTACCAGCAAGAGACTTTTAATTAGTTGTCTCCTCTTAATTTGAATTTGAAGCTTTCAGCCTGTCTTTCCTGGGCATCCAGCAGTTTCCAATTAGATATCAAGAGACATTGAGATGCTGACACTAATTTGGTTCAAATCATCTAAGTCAGGAGTCCCTAACCACAGCAGGCTGACCTAAACTGGGCCACGGGGATGGGTAGGTGGCTCTGAGAGCTCTGGTGGCAGCCTTCTGCCCTCAGCATGCTCTGCTGGGTCTGCCCAATGGGTGGGGTAGGGGTGTGGGGAGCAGACAGAGTGGATGGGCAAGTGGTCAGGCTCCTCCTCTACATTGCTTAACTGTGGTGGGGCTCTGCTCCCCACCTGTGTGCAGTGTGATGCCTTACTGCCTTGCATTCTCTGTCCACTTATTGCCAACTGAACCAGCTGGAGGTCAATCACTCAAAAACAAAGATAATGTTTTTTGCTAAGAATCCTAAATCATATGTCGGGTGCTTAAACTCTCAGCCCATAGAACAGGTTCAACATTACAAATATCTTGGAGTGATTTTCCAATCTAATGGCTGCCATAATGCTCATATTGCACATGTAGAAATGCATGCCCAGAAAAGTGCAGGGACAATACAGAAATTTTACTGGGAAAAGGGTGGTTTCAACATTGTGGCAGCTCTTAAGCCTTATATGGTGAAACTTCTCACACAGATGTCATATGGGGCTCCATTTTGCATCACCAGCTTAGAGAAGATTCAATCAAAATTCTTGAGATCTGTGCTTCAAATACCACATAGTATTTCTAATGCTGCAGCCAGGCTGGAAACTGGAATGTATTCTGTTCAGACCAGGTTATGGATATGTTCGTCAATGTTGGATAAAATTATTATCTTCTCCAAATGGTCTGCTGAAATTAATGATGTCAGATACCTCAGCAGCTCCATGGATATCTATTTTCGATGAAAAATTGGCTTCATATGGCCTCTCAAAGCAGTTAGTTGTTTCTCTTGACTCTGCTCGAGCAAAAGAAATAATAAAACAAAGGATATTGAATATCCATTGGCTTGCCCCCACCTAATAATATGAAGCCCTTATCTTATGTATCCAGCTTAAGTAACCCAGAGCATAAGAGATCATACACGTTTTTGCATTTTAACATGCTACCATCGGTATTCAAAGAGGTGGTATTTAAGAAAGTTCCTGTGTAGAAATTCGATCCATGTAAAGATCTAATCAGCCTCATAAAGAGCAGTTTATAGCCCCAGATAAACAAAGGAAGAGTTAAGAAGTCTAATGGAGTCCAGCTTCATTAGGCAGAGTAAGGAAGAAACAGAGATAGAGAGAAAACATACACACGGCTGCAGTCTTGGCTGAACAAAGGAATAATCATGGCGTCTCTTTATTCAAACAGAGTATATCAGAAACAAAACTAAGGTACACATAACCAATCAGAACGTCAGAACCAAATAAGGAGAATTCTTCTCACTTTTCTACGCATGCCCAAAATCAAGCGTTGTCTCTCATGTATACAAAGAGGCCTTTGTTTACAAAATGTGTAGAAGACAGGCAGACAGAAACCAGATACATTCCCACATTCCTGTTCAGGAGTGCTTATGTATCTGTCAGGCTGGTAAGATCAAGACATCTAGAACATTTACTTCTTATTCCTCCCTTCCCTCAACTCGAGCTGAATAATCATATTTATTTTATTTATGTAATTTATATCCTGACCTCCTGGTGGGAAACACCACTCAGGGCAGCTAACAACAAAAGAGGAAAGAGGAAAAAGGGAAAACAAAAATTAAAATAGAATGCAATATAAAACAATTAAAAACATTCACAGCTAAAAAACCCAGCTAAAATCCTCATTAAAACACATAAAACCTATGTAAACATTCAAAAAACAACCCTCACCACCCACCACCCACCACCCACAATTAAAACTGAGATCCAAGACAGGACAGGTCTGTCTCCCAGGCTAGACAAGCCAGCGGGCCTGAGAGGTGGGGGCACTCATGCCCCACCCACGCTGAAACAACCATTTCTTCAGCATCTTCCTAAAGGGGAGTAGTTCCATCTGGAGGTGCACCTCAGGTGGAAGGAGGTTCCACAGGGCTGGGGCAGACACGTAGAAGGCTCTCTTTCTGGCCCCAATCAGATGTACCTCTCTCATTGATGGGACCACCACTGAGCCCCTCCTGTCTGCCCTGGTAGGATGGGCTGGATTTCTTGTGATGATGTGGTCTCTTAAGTTTAGAACCATGCTCTCAGATAAAATCACTGATCTGACCACCGCTGTTGCCTGGTTTGTTTGGAAGGCAACCATGGTACGGAGCTTTAGAGAGAACCAGCTACATCAAGGACAGGTTAAACACCAGCTATAATGGTTTTACTTTGCACTTGTAATCCTATTTTTTACCCTATTGATGTATACTGTATCCGTTATGTGCATTTATATACAGACACTTTTATCCTCATGTTTATAAGTATAACTTTTACACTACTGAATTTATGTCAGATTTTAGAGATGTCAGCTGTCCTATCTGTATAAATCTATGTTTTTTATCTATACCTATAAAATGGTGCGTTAACTGTTGGAATGTGACAAAGGATGTTGCACCAGGCCCCACTAGCCCCATCCGACCCTCCATGCACTCGCCCAAATGGGGTTCGCAGGTAACTGTCGGGTTGAAATTTTTGGCCAGGGGGCAGGAGCCCCCCGGATGCAAACAAAAAAAGGGAACTTCAATTCCCAACGTTCCTTGCGCTGTGCCGCACCAGAGCCAATCAGGCTGAGCGGCGTGGCAAAAGGAACATTTGGAAACACGCCGTGGCCAATCAAAAAAAGCCACAGGAAAGAAACCGCTGCAATAACCAAACACGCGCATGCAAAACTACAAGCCCCAGCGTCCTGTGTGCCATTAGTGCGCAGAACGCTGAGGCAGCCGGTGCACGGAAAATAAATGAAGAAAACCCCCCCCCCCACGCTGCTGCTGCTGCCCTTCCTTTCGACGGGCCAGCCGGCATGCGAAAAAAAAGAAAAAACCCACCACCACTGCCCTTCCTTTTGACTGGCCAGCCATGAAGCCTGGCCCGTGGAAAAAAAAGACACCCCCCCCCGCCCTTTTCTTTCCACGGGCCAGGGATCCAGCCTGGCCCGCGAAAAAAAGACCACCCCCACCCTTTTCTTTCCATGGGCCAGGGTTCGAGTCTGGCCCGTGGAAAAAAAGACACCCCCCCAAAAAAAAAAGTACACACAAACATTCAAAAACAGTCACAAAAACAGTCAAAAAGAAACACAAAAACATCCAAAAAGTAACCACAAAAACATCACAAAGACACACACACACAAAAAAAAAACCACAACCCCCCCCCCCCCCAAAAAAAATCAACAGAGAGCTTACCAGGAGACGTATTCACTCCATGACGACCGGAACTCAACTGAGAAAATAATGAAAATACTTACTGGAAGCGACACCCAGAGGACAGAAGAGAAAAATTATAGAGAGGAAGAAAAGCTCACCACCCCCACCCAGAGGCCACAAGAGAAGAAACATTCAAAAATATTGAAACTAATAAGATTAATTCCCAAATTAATCAAATAAGTTTTCAAAACATTCAAAAATATTCACACTAATCTCAAAAAATACAAAAAAACCCAGAAATCACTTTTCATTTAAAAAACCAAAAAAACAAAAAATTAAAATTAAAAATGCGTAAAAATAAAGATTTAAAAATGCAAAATAAAATTTTAAATTAAAAAAATTATTTACATTAATTATTTAATGGGCAGTGCCACAAAGCCACAAAATCACAAAACCATTCAACACCATTTAAAACAGCCCAGCACCATTGGTTCAAGGAAAAAAACACGAAACCCTTTACTATCCAACACAATTTTACAAAGCCCGGCACCGCTGGGCAAAATATGCTAGTTCTTTTTAAAATGAGATACAAAGAAGTGCTGTTCTATTACCTGGCCCAAATGTAGCACCAATTTTAAGAACTGATTTCATTCTATTTTATTTTAATTCAACTAGATATGTTTGTGGTAGTACATTTTAATTGTATCTCATGCACTAAAACCCTTTTTAGTGTGCTGGTCATTGACCGCAATAAAGTGATTTGATTTGATAGTTGTCTCCCCCTAATTTGAAGCTCTCAACCTGCCCTTCCTGGGCATCCAGCTGTTTTCAATTAGATTTCAAGAGACATTGAGATGCTGACACTGATTTGGTTCAAATCATCTAAGTCAGGGGTCCCCAACCACCCCAGGCTGTCCCAAACTGGGCCATAGGTGGCTCTGGGAGCTCTGGTGGCAGCCTTCTGCCCTCAGCATGCTCTGCTGCGTCTGCCCTGTGGGTGGGGTGGGGTGTGGGCTTCAGACAGAAGGGGCAGGTGGTCACACCCCTCCTCCACATTGCTTAACTGTGGTAGGGCTCTGCCCCCACCTGCGTGCAGCGTGATGCCTCACTGCCTGAGGTGGGTGGTGTGGGTGGGCCCCTCCTCCATGTTTTTGGGCTGCAGTGGGGCTCCTCCCCTGCCTGTACACAGTGTGCACTGTGTCATATTTTGTTGTGTGCTTGTGCCATCCAGACCTGCCCCCAATTGCTGGTCCATAGAAAGGTGGTTTGGCATGAGGGTGGTCAATGTTGCAGGAAAGGCTGGAGACCCCTGATCTATGTCATTGGCTAAAATTCCTATTGCTTAATGTAGTAAATTGTACTTGAATAGTTCCATTAAACAAATCAAGGCTTTAGGAAGTAAACTATTTTAACTGAGATTTACTATGCTTAAATGAATCAGTTACTTTGTGGCCACTGTTTTCTTCTTGGGAAAATGGGCCTCATATCTGCCATGCTCTACTCATTGTTCAATACTTTCTGGCATATCGCTTCAAGACTATCCCAAGGATGCTGTTAATTTCACCATTGACACTTCCTGTTCACTGTCTTCTTCCAAATATGGTTGACCGAGGTGAGGAATGACAGTAATATTTTTGTCACTGTGATCTGATTTGATACAGGTAAGAAGGTTTTGGGGAATTTGTTTTGAGCTTGAAAATGTTTAACAAGTACCTCATCATCCTCTTTGAATAGCTTGTCTGGACTAATGGTGGTGCAGTGGTTAAACTGCTGTGCTGCAACTAAAAGGTTGTGAGTTCAGTCCTGAACAGGGCTTAAGGTTGACTCAGCCTTCCAACATTCTGAGGTCAGTAAAATGAGTATACAGCATGCTGGGGGCAAAATGCTAATTAACTTGTGAACTGCCCAGAGAGTGCACTAAGCGCTTTGGGGTGGTATATAAGTGTGATTACTTTGCTTTGCTTAATCCTTGTAAAATCACTGCATATTATGTATTATCATTCATTTTCTGCATGAAGTAAATTTCACCTGTATCTCTTCAAAACATTGTGTTAGCCAGCAATAGAACAATATCCTTTTGGAATGGCTCCGAAGATTGGGGATCCAGGGCACTGTGTAGTCCTGGTTTTCCTCATTCCTGAAGGGCCGTACCAAGTCGGTGTGGTTGGAGAGTGAGACGTCCATCCCTAGGCCACTCCAGTATGGGGTGCCTCAGGGCTCAGTGCTGTCTCCTCTCTTATTTAATAAATACATGAAACTGCTGGGTGAGATCATCCATTGCCATGGGGCATGGTATCATCAGTACGCGGATGACACCCAAGTGTACATCTTGTCTCGTGGTGATCCCAGTGATGCTGTCAAAGTCCTGTCCGAGTGCCTGGCAGCTGTTGAGGTCTGGATGGGGGACAACGGATTACAAGTGAACCCTGGCAAGACTGAGTGGCTATGGATTAGGGGCCCGGTGTTATCTCGGGAGCTACCATCGTTGGTTTTGGATGGGGCTAGTCTGCCCCAGACAGATCCAGTGTGCAACTTGGGGGTCCTCCTGGACTCACGACTGCTGCTTGAAGATCAGGTAGCTGCCATGGCCAGGAGGGTTTTTGCTCAACTTCGGGTGATTCACCAGTTGTGCCCGCTCCTAGACCAGGACTCCTTACTCATGGTCACTCATGCTCTGGTCACGTCTAGACTAGATTATTGCAATGCGCTCTACATGGGGCTGCCCTTGACAACCATCCGGAGGCTGCAGTTGGTCCAGAATGCAGCTGTTCAGGTGGTGATGGGGTGTGGGCATTATGCTCGTGCCTCACCACTGCTTCAGGAGCTGCACTGGCTTCCAATTTGCCTCCGGGTGCAATTCAAGGTGCTGGTCATTACCCTTAAAGCCCTATATGGTAGTGGGCCAGGATACCTAAGAGACCGCATCACCCCAAGAATGTCTGTCCATCCAACCAGAGTGGACCGGAGGGGCTCTCTGCTTGTACCATCTGCTAGAGGGGCCCGTCCACTTTTTAATGTGTGGGGGTTTTAGAGGGGTAATTTGTTTTAATTGGGTTGTTCTTGTTTTAAAGGTTTTAAGATTGTATGCCACCCAGAGTCCTTGTGAGTTGCGCAGCTATATAAATATGAATATAAATAAATAAAATAAAATAATGGTTTGGTAGTTGTAGGGGAAAAAATGCAGCTACCAAACCACACTCCTTCAGAGAAGCTAACTGCATGATTTCATTGCTTGCCCTCATAAAATTTTCAGTCTCCCCATTTGCTTATAGAGCTAGGTGTAATTCTAAGGTACTTTTTGAGGTTTAAATTCAAGTCTATAAGTTGAGGAAACTGTTGGCTATGACAATAAAATCCATTATCATTGTTCTCAGTAGTAGATGTGTTGTAGTATAAGAAAATCTTGTCTTTTTAAGGATGGCAGCTTTTGCTGAAGTAATGATAACTATTTCTGACAATGATGATAAAAATATTCTCCATTAGAAAATTATATAAATCCATAATGGCCTACTCTGGTAGTAAGGAAGGGGGTAACCATGATCTAGCAAAAGCAGAGTGTGAAGCTTTGGAAATACTGCTTCCACAACACATGGGATTTTTCACATTATTCTATAAAGTTGTCAACTACTAGGAACCAAACATTCTCTCTCTTTTTTTAAAAAAAAACTTTGATTACAGCTACTCCCTAATTACCTTTATTACTAATTACTCAAATTAATTGTCTGGTTCCAGTGAGAGGAAGGAATAATCAAATAGATAATTATGAAGAATAAGGTTATGCTAGCAAATGTTTATGTTAGCAAATAGCCAAATGATGGTTAGTGCCTCAGAAGATAGATATCTTAGACTTTTCTGAAGATCTTTCCATTGACCATTACAGATAGTATTGATGCTTGTGTGACAAAGATAATGTCTATATGTAGCAAGTCTCTATTTTCTGCCAACAAAAAAACTTATAGGGATTGCTTGTAACACAATGAATTTGGCATGCACATCTCGCAATAGCAATTGCACTTATATACTCCCCCATAGCACTTAGTGCTCTCTCTCAGCACTGCTTTTGGAGAGACACAAAGACTATTGCAGAGAGATATCCACATGACAGAGGAACTGGTTGGACAATAGCATCAATATAAAGTGTTATTTGTTTTAATTTCAGGTTTCTAGTTCCTTGAAACATTATATAATTGACTTGGACGTTTTGAGGCAATCTGTCAAACTGTATTTTTAAAGGATTTGAATAACCTTTAATGTGCTAGCTAACCTCTGCATCAGTGCTGTAAGCATCCATTAAAGGCTGGCATCTGGGACATGCATGTGTCAACTGGGTGCCTTTTGCCACCCCACTGCCCGTCATGAAATGAGGAGACCTACCCTGAAATTTTCACTGGAACAAACACCCAACCTCCCACATAAGCAGTTATAACAGCAACTATTTGGACACACATATGCAATTCCATATGAGACTACACTAGCTCAAGTGGCTAAGACGCTGACTGGGAGGTCAGCTGTTCTATTCCCGAGTACTGCAGGACAGAATGAGCTCTTGTCTTTGTCCCAGCTCCTCAGATAAGAAGAACCATAGCAATGATGAGTGGGCTTAAAAAGACTGAAGACGTAATGAGTGTACAAGAGTCTTTATAAGATTGTATGTTCAAAATCATAATAACTTAAAGAATTCCTCTATGGGTAAAAGTAAATAATGCACTGTTTCTTTTCACAGGAGAATGAAGATAGTTCACAAATAAAGCAAGTTGTCTTGAAAAATCTGTTTCTTTCACAGGAAGATATGCATGATTCACTGATATAGCGATTTTCTGTTTCAAAGTCGATACCAGTTAATACGACTTTTCGAATAATAATATCTTCTTCAGGAAGATCTGTACATAAAGATTACATATAAGCATAATGATTAGCATGACTGAAAATAGTGGTTACTAGCCCATATGAGTTCTCATAACATATGACAGTAAAAAATCAGACGGCACAAGCTTACCAATGTATGAAATGTTTCTTGAAGCCGCGTCCTTGCCTCCGCTCAAACTATTAGGTGCATATGGACGTTAATGGTGTATGTGAAGCAGCTGCCTTTATGCTGATCAAGAACTGACTCACATGAAACCAATAGCAATGGACCCCAACGCCAGCTGCTAGAGCCGATGAAGTTATTAACTATTGGAATCTAGAGGAACGCCGCCAAGTGTTGCTCCTGATTTAACCCTTTTGGATACATGGTATCGAAGAAATGAATAAAAAAAGCTTCCCGTTGTCTTAATTTTTTGTTAATGTCACATCTTTCAAAAGGTATTGGCCGAACCGTTTCTAAAACTACGAAATGGAAGTCCCTGTCTGTATGACTCTTCTCGATATAGTGAGAGACCAATGGAGCTTCTGTAACCTCTTTCCTTTTGTCCCAGCTCCTGCCATCCTAGCAGTTTGAAAGCAAGAAATTGCAAGTAGATAAATAGGGACCACTTTGGTGGGAAGGTAAAAGCATTCCATGCGCTCTGGTGTCTAGTTATGCCTGCCACATGACCACAGAAATGTCTGCAGATGCAGACAACACTGGCTCTTCGGCTTTGAAACAGAGATGAGCACTGAACCCTAGAGTTGTATACGATTGGCTTTTGAGCAAGGGCGACCCTTTACCTTTACCTAACCCAGATCCCCTTACACATCCGTGCAAGCACACACACACACACCCCTCCCAAGTTAACTCTAAAACAGAAACGGAACACACACACCCTCTCTCTCTCATATAGTATTGTAGATGCAATGGGCACAAAGCTGTGATGGCGAACCTTGGCACTCCAGAAACGACAGTCTTTCGAGCAAGGGAAACCTTTACCTTTAGCATATAGAGTGAGCAAGCACTCCCCCCCTCCCAAGTTAACTCTAGAAGAGAAATGGAAGGCAAGGGCAGAAACAGCACAATAAAGCATGTGTATAAATGTACTCATTATCCTTTGATACTTGATAAGGAATATTGACAAAACACCTTCTGTAGACACACAGAGGAGAGAAGCAGGCACATATAAGTAGTTAGATGGAACATTCATCATTCCAACCTCTAGGTAGTTTCTCTTCTTCATTCCTCAGCACACACTTTTACCTCTCTATTTTAACATCAGTTAGAATGTGCCTGGGACTGCAGTGGCTCAAGTGGCTAAGTCAGCAGTTCTTTACCCGAATACTGCAGGACAGAATGAGATCCTGTCTTTGTCCCAGCTCCTGCCAACCTAGCAGTTTGAAAGCAAGAAATTGCAAGAAGATAATTAGGGATCACTTCAGTGGGAAGGTAACAGTGTTCCGTGTGCTCCGGTGTCTAGTCATGTCTGCCACATGACCACGGAAATGTCTGCAGAAGCAGACAGCACTGGCTCCTCGGCTTTGAAACAGAGATGAGCACTGAACCCTAGAGTCGGATATGACTGGCTTTCAAGCAAGGGAAACCTTTACCTTTACCTATACAATTTCATAGCACAATAACTTAACTAAAGTCTTTAGTGAAGTAAATAATATTTACCAGTTTATAACTTCAACTTCTACCAATTTGCAACTTTGCTTTCAAAGTGTTCTCCAGTTTTTCTACATTTTCAAACAATAGATCTCACTATATACAGGCTCCTAGATGAGAAGTGAGTTTTCTCAAGCAAAAATGCAACATCTCTGCTCAAAGTTTTGCATGCATTGTTCTGGCAAACTGTCCAATTCTACTATAAATAGTTTATTTATTTATTTATTTATTTATTTAATTTTTTTCATGCTTATATACCACCCACTCAGGTACAACCCAACTCAGGGCGGTTTACATAGCGGACAGTAAATACATAAAAAGACACATGATAAAACAAAGTTAAAAGTTAAAAAACCCACCCCTAAAAGGTGTGCAAGTACTGAAGGGACCTTGGGGGAAGACACACTTCTCTATACCAACCACCCAATTGTACCCCCATCCCCACTCGCACCCCAAACTTGGCCCGCCAGCCAGGTCTTTAGTTCCTTCCTAAAGGGGAACAACTCCATCTGGAGACGCAGTTCCACAGGCAGGAGGTTCAAAGGGCCGGTGCAGACACGGAGAAGGCCCTCCTCCTTGTGCCAGAGAGGCGAGCCCCCCTGGCTGATGGCACAATTAGAGAGCCCCTCCGGTCCGCTCTGGTTGGATGGACAGACGTCCTTATGGCGATGTGGTCTCTGAGATACCCTGGCCCACTACCTTGTAGGACTTTAAAGGTCAAAACCAGCACCTTGAATTGCACCCGGAGACAAAATGGCAACCAGTGCAGCCCCCAAAACAGTGGTGAGGCATGGGCATAACGTCCACACCCCATCACCACCCAGGCCGTGGCATTCTGGACCAGCTGCAGCCTCCGAATGGTCATCAAGGGCAGCCCCATGTAGAGCGCATTACAGTAATTTAGTCTGGAGGTCACCAGAGCATGAGTGACCATGAGCAAAGAGTCCCGGTCCAGGAGTGGGTGCAACTGGTGAATCACCCAAAGTTGGGTGAAGGCCCTCCTGGCCACAGCCGCCACCTGTTCTTCTAGCAGCAGCCATGAATACAGGAGGACCCCCAAGTTGCGCACCGGGTTGGTCTGGGGCAAAACAGCCCCATCCAAAACCAAAGATGGTAGCTCCCAGGATAACGCAGGACCCCCTATCCATAGCCACTCAGTCTTGCTAGGATTCAGCTGTAGCCCATTTGCCCCCATCCAGACCCCAACAGCCGACAGCTCGAAAGGACTTTGACTGCTTCACTGGGGTCGCCATGGGCCGAGATGTACAACTGTGTGTCATCTGCATACTGGTGGTACCGCACCCCGTGGGAACGGATGATGTCACCCAGTGGCTTCATGTAGATGTTAAATAGGAGAGGAGAGAGTACCGAACCCTGAGACACCACATATTTTAGGGACCTAGGACTCGACCTCTCACTCTCCAACCACACCGACTGGGTCCGGCCCCTCAGAAATGAGGAAAATCAGGACCACACCATGCCCTGGATCCCCAATCCTCGGAGCCGTTCCAGAAGGATACCATGGTCAACGGTATCGAAGGCCGCTGAGAGGTCAAGAAGAGCAAGGACGGACGGATGACCGCCATCCCACTCTCGCCAGAGATCATCCATCAGCACGACCAATGCAGTCTCATTACCATATCCAGGTCTGAATCCTGACTGGAATGGGTCCAGATATTCTGCTTCATCCAGTACCCCCTGCAGCTGACATGCCACTGCCTTCTCCAGAACCTTCCCCAAAAAAGGAAGGTTGGAGACAGGTCTGTAGTTGGTTAGGATTGCTGGATCAAGGGATGGCTTCTTCAGGAGGGGGCGCACCAGAGCATGTTTCAGCAGTGCAGGAAACATCCCCTCTGGAAAAGATGCGTTAATTATAGCCCCGACCCAGCTACCTGTCACTGTCTTAGAGGCTTTTACCAGCCAGGCGGGACAGGGATCCAATGGACAATTAGTGGCACGGACCACCACAAGGAGCCTGTCCACTTCATCTGGGGCAACTGGATCAAACCGATCCCAGGTAACACCGCAAGACTGTGCACTGGCTCCCCCTGGACCCTCCCTGTCCATGCCAAGTTTGAACCCCGAGCGAATCCGATCGATTTTCTCCACCAGATGGTCAGCAAAGTCCTCAGCCAATCCCTGCCAACCAGGCACAGGCCCCGCCCTACCCAGGAGGAACCTGGTCACCCAAAACAGGGTGGCTGGGCGATTATCAACAGAGGCAACAAGGGTGGTGAAGTATTGCCTCCTCACCACCCCTATCGCCACTAGGTAGGCCCTAATAGTGGCTCTAGCTAGTGTCCAATCGGAATCGCTCTGGGTCTTCACCCAGTAGCACTCAAGGCGTCTCTTTGCCCGTTTGAGCTCCCGTAGTTCTTCAGTGAACCACGGGGATGACCTAGCTCCACCGGCTGTGAGATGTTGTAGTGGAGCGATTAAATCCAAGGCAGATGTCGTCGACCCGTACCACAGGTCAACAAGTGCCTCAGGTGAATCGTGTCACCGATCCAGAGGAAATTCCCCCAGTTCCCTCTGGAATCCATCCAGATCCATCAGTTGCCGGGGGCAAGCCACTTTAATCGACCCTGCCTCCTTACGATGAAGTGTCACCCCCAGAAAGTCTAGAGCCACCAGATAGTGATCTGACCATGGCACAGGTGTTATGTCTAGCTTCTGTAAACTCAGATCACTCTGCCACTGCCCCGACAAAAAGACTAAATCTGGCATGTGGCCACTGCCCCTGGTCGGGCCCTGAATTACCTGAGACAGGTCCATAGCTGCCATGGAAGCCATGAACCCCTGTGTTACCTCGGAACCAGATCCCAGCGAAGGCAAATTGAAGTCCCCCAAAACCATCAGTCTAGGGAACTCCAAAGCCAATGCCGAGATGGCCTCAAGGAGCCCCGGCAGGGAGTCCCTTACCTTGCAAGGAGGCAGGTACAGGAGTAGCACCCCCAACTCACCCTTTGGGCCCAACAGCAGGAACAGGGCCTCACAACCCAAAATTTGTGGAGTGGTGGCCCTGGCGACTCCCAGTGACTCCCTGGCTATAATGGCAACACCACCGCCCTTACCCACATCCCTAGGCTGGTGCCAAACACCGAACCCTGTCGGACACATCTCTGATAGAGGAACCCCACCCTCAGGTCTCAGCCAGGTCTCAGTGATGCATGCCAGGTCGGCCTGCTCCCCCAAAATAGTCTTGTATTATGGGAGCCTTATTACAGACTGACCTGGCATGCATCAGCAGCAGCCTAAGGGCGAGGTCACCCTGGATCAGCTGCTCGGGACCTAGAGGTGAAACCGGGGGGGGGGGGCAGAACATGGGACAGATACTAAGCATCGGTCCCACATTCCCTGAGTGCGGCCCGCCCCACGGTTCCCGCTATAATGCCCCATGCCTGTCACAACCTCTAAATGAGCCCCTGAAACTTCCACCATTAACCCAGATGGAGTGTCGCCCTCTCTTCCTGGCTGGCAAGGCCATCTCTCCCTCCCTCCCTCCCTAACCCACTTAAAACATACCCTCTCACTCCCTCCACCACCCCCTCTTCCAGAAACATTGCATCATTTTATATTAAAAGTTCTTAAGGCTTAATAAAGGTGGCCTTTTAATGTTTTACATGTTAAGTAAGTTTAAGCAATTCAGATTTTTGTTGTTGCTTTCAATGGAATAAACCCAGTAGGCCAAAACGAGTATAAAAACACTTGTCTCTAGAAGCTTGTATGAAAGCAAAAACGATGACATTAGAATTAGTCATGTTAAGTTTGTATGAAGTAGAAGTGAAAATCAGAGCCACATGCAGCCTTAAGTTGATTTTTGCAGTCTTGTACCCCTCCCTTATGCCTCCTAGTCATTCTTTGATATATGTTTTGCAAATAATGGTAACTAGAATGGAAAAGATTTAATACAATTTACATTTGCAAGCATAGCAGAAGTTAGCCTAACAAAATTAATGATTTGTTAGATCTACAGTGTCACATGTCATTAAATTCTCTTTTAAAAAATAGCTAACACCCTTTTAATCTCTGCAAACTAATGTATCAGGTCATTTTGTGTAATTTGAATTGTTCAAAATGGATTATAAGATTTCTTTTAGATGGTGATTGTAGAATGAAGTTCTCATCAAATATTATTGATTATTAGCATTTTTTGCCCGGCCTTGTTGGGCAGGTATATTATGTGTGTTGGTGGTATGGCTGGTTTGGGTGGTCGGCCTCCATCTCCTGGAGGGAAGTGGTTTGTTTTCCTCGGTGGGCGGGGGCCAAAGCTTTCAGCTCCTGCCCTCTGTGGAAGGCGATGGCTTACCTCCGGGAGACGATGGCCGAGAATGGAGTGCTGTTCTTGGCCTTTGTCTTCTGGACATGTTGGCCATTTTTTTAATGTGCATGCCACTTTCCCAGCCTCCTCCACATTCGCATCCTCTAGCCTGATTGGCTGAGGGGTTGCGTGGTGCGGAGTATGCTGTGAAGTGTAGGGTTTTTTGTTCATGTTCATGTGGTGGGTGCCCCACTCTAGGCATCCAGACACTTGTAGTGATGCTCGCAGGGTCTTAAGGTAAGTGTGGCCGGCTCGGTACTGGATGGTTGGGCTGGGTGTGGCCACATTTGCTGGACACGCACCACCCAACCCCCTTCTTATAGGTAAAGATGCTCATAATTCCCTAAAGAGGTTATGCATTTGCTGCTTTAAAGGAATTACATAAGGTACCTTGGAAATTATGTCTCTACATACACACATTTTTGCAAGCTCTATTAGTTACTAGATGCATTTGTGATTTTGGTGCCCAGAAAGTTGGTTCTATCTTAGTCATAATTACTACATGCCTACTAAAATAAGTGAAACTTAAACTTGTCTCACAGAAGTTCTACTGATTTCAGTGGATCTCTTCTATGTATCACTATGTTTGGATCCAATCCACTATTTTCTGTATTGAATTCTTTCTTAACTGAAAAAAAATCCTAGGACTTAACTAACTGAAAGCTTCAACAGATTAATAGCTATATTTAGTCAATATATTGCAGGTTTAAGAAGTAGAACCTCTAAATTATAGAGTTGCAACATTTCATCTTCTTGATAGTGTCTAAGCACTTACATTACATGACCAAAACTGAGATTTGACCAATAAGTCAAGAAGTCATTCCATGTGTCATGTAAAAGTCTATAAAAATCATATGCAGAGCAGCCTCTTACAAGATATTTTGTACTCTGCTATAATGATCATGATGCAAAAAAAAAACCTTCTACTTTGAAGCCATTTTTAAATAAATAGAATGAAGTAGTGAGAAATAGAAAATGAACAGGTTTCAGCTATTCTATGTTTTACTAAGAAGGCTGTGATTCAAATATGTATAAGTGCTGGCAGTACACAACACTAGCATTTTGAGTATTTTGGCTTGAGGGTGAAATTCAAAGCTAAATTGGAAAGAGCCCTCTGAAATAATCTCTTTAATATGTCAGTAGGCTTTCTTTTGTATGAATAAGTCTTTGCAGGCTTACCTGCCTTGACAGACAGGCATGCAACAATTGTGCTCTAATCAGCAGTCTGAGAAACAATTTTTAAAAAGTCTTCCACATTGTCCAATGTGCCATTGTACTCCAATATAAAATTATGACATCGATCATTATTTGCACAGTGCTTGTAATGGCTGATTCAATGAAACTACAACAGTGGATGTTTTCATTTTACTAATATTAATGCAGATAGTGGTTTCTATAAGTGAAGTACATATGAAGAAAGTAAACAGATGAAGGAAAGAGAGAAATGAGGAAACTATGACAGGAGAAAAATAATTTTGAAAAGGCATGAAGAATAATGTGGGAAGTATAATAATATGGGAAGTAATGGAAAATATTCTAGTTAAATTAAAACATTGATTCTCCCTGCCCGTTGTTATGCAAACTATTTATTTATGGCCTCTGAGATCTCTATGAGATTACTAAATAACAGATATTGAGGAGCTGTACTGCCTTCATGGACTTCCTGTCTACATTAGGTTACAGGATTTCACTTTGTAGAACCAACTCATAGAGTATGAATATTCATAGAGTATGAATATTTTGCGGGCTGCAGTGGCTCAAGCGGCTAAGGCGCTGACTGGGAGGCGGAAGGTCAGCAGTTTGATTCCTGAGTACTGCAGGACGAATGAGCTCCCGTCTTTGTCCCAGCTCCTGCCAACCTAGCAGTTTGAAAGCAAGAAATTGCAAGTAGATAAATAGGGACCACTTCGGTGGGAAGGTAACAGTGTTCCATGCTCTCCGGTGTCTAGTCATGCCTGCCACATGACCATGGAAACATCTGCAGAAGTAGACAGCGCTAGCTCTTTGGCTTTGAAATAGAGATGAGCACTGAACCCTAGAGTTGGATACGACTGGCTTTTGAGCAAGGGAAACTTTTACCTTTATGAATATTTTGTGATTCCGTCCTCTCCCTTAGCCTCTAGAGGTACACAAGCCCATTCTTCAACTACTTCCCCCGCTCATTGTTTTCTGTAGGATTATGTATATTTTTTGCAAATCTTGGGGTTCCATTAAGCTTGGTTATGACAATAGTATGCCATCAAATCACTTGGTTATGACAATAGTATGCCATCAAACCACTTTCCAAGGTTTACTAGTTAGAGAATACACATAAATTGTTTACCATTGCTTTCTTCTGGGTCCACTCTAGGATTCTGGAGACTGCCCATGATTAAACAGGTTGGGTCTTCTTCCTTGAGGTACACCAGGGAATTGAACTTCCAACTTCTTGCTTCATAGTCAGAAGCTGAAGCCACTGAGCTGTTTAGCCAGGTAAATCTGATGATATTCCCACTTACATGCAGATGTTGCTGTTTTGTCTGCATAACAATCCACACTTGGCTCCAAATTTCAAAAGTTGTGAAAGCCATATCCTTACAAGTTTTTTTTAATATATATAAATTATTTCAAGGATCAAGTTGCATAAACTACTGAAAGATTGGCTTCTGATGTTTGTCTTGCTGAATTCATTGGGGTTTTTTAAGCCACCAAGATTTATCTCATTAAAAACTGATGACATGTGTCATTCTCCTTGAGAAACTAGTGAACCTAAATATCAAAAAATAGTATCTACAAGTGTTGTTTCTTTATAAATTAATTTTAATTTTAATTTAATTTTCATGCTTTTATACCACCCACTCAGGCAAACCCGACTCAGGGCAGTTTACATAGCAGAAAATAAATACAATATATAATAATGCAATATACAATGAGTACAGTAATACAATATTCAATAACATACAATTAATACTGAGAGTCAAAAATACAATACAAAATTCAGTATACAAAATTCAGTATACAGATTCATGAACAGTACCACATCACAATGCTATACTGCAGTATCACAAGCTACAAGTTACAGAGTTACACAATACTGTCACAATATCAGTTACTGTAACAAAATATCAATTCAACAGGATAAATGTAAACAGCCACAAAATTACCTATCAATATCAGTTACAATAAGAAGCAATTAGTATAAAAAATAAGATATATGCATCCTGACCATATCACAAAGACGGCAGAGTGTTGGTGGCAATGGCGGCGGTATTTCTCAGTTATGCTACTATGCTGGTGTAACCTCTTTAAAATGCTGCTTTAGTGCTGCTATTGTTCTCATCCAAAGGATTTACTGTCTCGTTTGCAAGTATCAGGTTACATCTTCCTTAAATGTTGATATGAGATACTATTTCCTTGCCATCCTGTGGAAAAAGATTAGATCAGTTCTTGGGAGGAATTGTTTGCACAGTACAATTTAGGCAGATTAGCACTGAGAACGTCATAAACAGATGTTTGCAGTGTCAAGAAAAGTCCACTAGAGAGCAATATATGCAAGGCTTCAGTTTGAAGCAATTTAATATACAGTACTGCAACAATCTTTTGTTCAGTAGATGTGGATAAAGTTCATTGATTTTTTGTTTAGCATTTTCTTGTATTAATTGGTATTGTTATCTGTCCTTAACACATTGATATGTTTTAATAGAATCTCTTTCTGTTCTGTTAGGTTGTGAACAAGGGCACTGGTGTGAGTACATAATTAATTACAATTAAATTTTAATGTGTGCTTCAGTTTATCTCTTGAACTGCCTTATTACCAATATTCTTGTAAAAAAAAGCACACTTCTTGGTTAAAAGGTATGCTTGAATTGTCTGCAATAAGGCTTTACATTAAAAGTCATGCTAAAGAATGAATTATTGTCAGACTCCTAGATTATAAACAGAAATATTAGCCAAATAGGGTTAGGTTGAAATGTATGGGTAG
Source organism: Bradypodion ventrale (assembly GCA_035047345.1). Classification (NCBI taxonomy): domain Eukaryota; kingdom Metazoa; phylum Chordata; class Lepidosauria; order Squamata; family Chamaeleonidae; genus Bradypodion; species Bradypodion ventrale. The sequence goes on along the minus strand of JAWDJE010000003.1, from coordinate 305,325,893 downwards.
GTCAGTGGTTTTCAGTTCTGCTCCACATAGAATAAACTCTGCTTCTTGCTTAAAGTAATTCTAAACCTAAGTGAGAAGTGGAATAATTTTAACAAATAAGCATGGAAATTGTTGACCTATTAAAAGGATGGCTAACCATCTTAATTTAAAAGGGTTTGTAATAAATTGCTTCAGTGGTGAACCAATATGAAATAACCATTCCTTCTGAGTTTTTTTCTAGTGAAATACGCTTCTTAGATAAACTAGTTTTAGCACCATAATGTAAGCTTCAAATTAGTACAAAAATCTGCATCAGAAATACTGTATATGTGTAGCAGCATGCTTGTAGCTAGCTTCTGAATTTTGTATAGAAACATCATTCCTATAATGCTATTAAATACAGCAAGTACCCACTCACACTTTTAATCCTATGATAATTTTATCCGATGCCTTTAATAACCTGGGGCTTATTGAAGGTTTACAAATCCACTTGCAAAGAGGTATTGTTATGTTTTAATAAAGTGAAATTAATAGAAAATAACAAAGTGTCATCTTACAGTAGGAGTGAGTGATGTTTCTGGATGTTCTTGTTTTGCAACTTCTACAGTTGAGTAGGTGCACATAGACAAATGTATTGCAAGTTCTAACTCATATGTGCAAATGTAAAATTAGAAACCAATGTTGCTTTTTAAAAGGTTACAGTGCATATCACTTGAGTGGGGAAGGTAGTGATCCAATCATTTTTATATCTGAAAAGTCTCCTGGGTAGGTACTGATAACTGTGCATGGATGACTCCCTTGGCACTTTATCATGGAAGATTCTACTCCTTGAAAGTACCATTTGCCTTTCTATTTCACCATCCTAGCCATTAGTGGTTCTGGAGGGGCTGAAGAGAGTTGAACTACAGCTATACCTGTAGGAGCTCAAATTGCTTATCATCTTCAACAACAAAAAAGTACATGGGAATAAGTAGAAATTTTAAGAACAGAAATGTATAGTCCCATAGTCAAAAAACCAAATATTATTTATTTATTTATAATAATTTTGTGTCAGAAATTATTCTGGGTTGAAAGGATTTTTGCTGAAGAAACGCTGCTCAGGGAACACCTGAATGAGGCTCCTTTCATGTCTCCAAGAGCTGTGATAGAGGCAGGTGCTCAATCTGTCATGCAGTGCCCAGGTCTCGAACTGCCAACTTGCCAGCCTTCCAGCTAACAAGGCAAGTGTCTTAACTTCTGAGCCACTGCAACCTCTTATTTATTTAAGGAGTCATTTAGTGATTATTTGGTTTGATCAAGATGACTTTGCTTTGTTTGTTTCTTTTAATTTTTATTTTCTCTACTTTGAGGTATATAATATTTTGGGGGACACTGGTTTTAGAGGATCTTGATTTGCTATATTATTGAGCTTATTGTAATAGTAAGGTAATTTTTCTTATTGTTTGATTTGGTTGTATTTAATTATATAAAGTCTGTCCGTCCAACCAGAGCAGACCAGAGGGGCTCTCTGCTTGTACCATCTGCTAGGGGGGCCTATCTCTCTAGCACAAGAAGGAGGGCCTTCTCTGTGTCCACTCTGGCCTTGTGGAACCTCCTGCCAGTGGAACAAAGGCTGCAGACGGAATTGCTGCCCTTCAGGAAAGATCTGAAAACATGGCTGGCGGGGCAGGTGTGGGGTCCTGAAGATGTTGTGACCCCCATCTGCTGGTTGGTTTAATATCAAAGTAATCTTCCACTTTTTAATGTGTGGGGGTTTTAGCAGGGTAATTTGTTTTAATGGGGTTGTTCTGCATATGTGGGGGAAAACCCATTTCTGTGAATTCACAGCTGACCACTCAAAGAACTACAATTACAGATAAGCTACTTGTCCTTACACCACACCCAGTACTCATCTAGCAGTTATAGATTAGATATTACCTCATGGATAAAAGCATACCCTTAAAACTATAGTAATATTTAGAAATCAAAATGTTAATACAAAGGAGTTAAAATTTTAGATAGAGCGCCCCCAAACCAAATTCAATTTAGCTTAACATTAATAATAATGCTAAGTTATTATTTAGTTTTAAAGAAACTTCTATGAACAAAATGGCATACGTTTCTGTGGTTGACATTACCCTTTCAGTGGCATTTTGTTGCTTCTGATTAGCTCCTTTGGTACTTGGAGTTGCCTTCCCCAACCTGAGTTCTTCTTGATGCTTTGGAATGTAAATTCACAATTAAGTGCATCCAGTGATTGGGGATAGTAGGATTTATAGCCTGAAATATTTGAAACGATAGGAGAGCACTTCCCTCAAGCAACTGTCTGACAATCAATTCAATTAAACTTTGTGACTGATTTGTAGCTCTCTTACCTTCTTCATAATCCCACCTCTCAGTAATATGTAGGTTGTTCACACACCCTTCAGAGTCCTTGGTCTGTTTTTTTCTGGATTAAAAAGTTTAATAAGGATTTGCCTTTATTTTAGTAAAAAAAAAAAATCATGCTCAAGTGGGGACTGCTGGCGGACAATAACACATGGCGTGAATGTGGAGTGACACAGAGTCTGGACCATTTGCTGGTCTGCCTATTGCTGCCAGAGACATGCACCAATGAGGACTTGCTTTTTGAGAAATGACAGAGCGAAGAAAGTGGCTTCATTTTGGTAATACAGGGTCTGATCAGGACACGAAAAAGAAGAAAAAAGTTACCACTATTTTAAATTCACCCACCCTTGCTATTCTGACATTGGACTGTTTCTTGCTATATCCAAGATGCAGTATCAGTTTCATGTGCTAGTAGGATATTTTAAACATCTCTTTGCTGTTGTTGTCATAATCAGTTCCCCCTTTTCTTATCCTAGACTTTGCTCAGACTGTTTATGTGCCTTCTTTGGTCTTTACAGCACCAGGAAGACAGATAAGGTGAAACAGTTAAATTTATTGCACTTGTAGGTAAATGATAAATTAGTTAGTCACCATGTTAATAGAGTTTGGTTCCTTTGGGATAAAATTTATTAAACTAACATAATTTATTAAACATATTTTATTCCAACCTCTTGTAACTCTGATGTCTCTAAGATTATTTAACTAATTTACACAGTTAATAGCTTTCATTCACACATTCCCTCAAATTCTTGGCTTAGATCCACTTCTAAGACAGAACTCCTTCATTAAAATATTGTTTTTAATAAAATTGTCGTACAATATTTTTGGTTCTTATGCATCAATTGTTGTGAGTTTTTACTTCATAATCCAAAGCAAGGTTTAACTATGTTTTTCAGTGCCTTGTGAATTCTGCTTGATATATTACAGAACAAATAACCTATAATAAAATCTAATGGGATTATCCATTTGAATTACAAAGACAAAGGGATCAATGGGGCTCATTTCACATTTTAAATGAGGTGTCATTGTTTAGCACCATAATGCAGGACAATAATTGATAATGAATTATAGAGGCTGTGTATTGGTTTATTTATAGGTGAGGATTAATTAGTTAAAGCCCACCTATGAAAAATAACTCAAAGAAGTGCATATAGGACCTTATATTGGCCAGAGTTTACAAAGCTGCAAATTATGGGTACATTATTTTTTTTTCTTTGGAAACATATCAACATTAATTACATAATTATTGTGTAATCAAAACATAGCCATATTGAAATAGATGTCCAGATCTCCAAGTCAAAAGTTACAATAGTTGAATACCTATGATATACTTGCAAAAGGTTCTGTTGTTTTAATGGAATTCCTCATGTGCCAGTGGTTTTTTGAATTATGGCCAATCATCACAGAATCTTTTAAATGCTGCAATCAGTAAAAAATTAAAGAATGTATGGAATCTTTTATGTGATGTAGAACCTAGCCAAAAAGCTGCATTTAAATAATCTTAATTTGTCTGCCAAGTATTTAGAAAGTGATTTTTATACTATACATCTTGCTTACCAATCCAATTCTAGAATGTTAATGAAAAGTGGAACTAGTCAGATGTCATTAAGTAATGTATGGGAGATAGATCTGGAATTGTAAATTAAAGAGACAGTATGGAAAAAATTATGGGCTCAAAGGATAATGAATAACTTATCTGTGAGAATTAAGGAGCATTTCCTGTAAGTTTTTATGGAGGTGGTATATGATACTAGTGTGATTAAATTAAATTGGATTAACCATAATTATAAAAATGAATGTTGGAGGTGTAAAGAACAAACTAGGACTCATTTGTATCTATGGTGGGAGTGTAAAGTAAACATTTTGTGGGAAAAGGTGTTTAGAGAAATCAATACAATATTAGGGATTAAACTACAAGTGAGTCCCAAAATCACATTAATGATGGATTTAAGTGACATTAACTTAAATAAGTATTTTAAAAGATGGTTATAATTATGTTTGCAGCTGTAAGATTAATAATTGCAAAAAAATGGAAGATAAATATATTAGGGGGTTTACAGGAATGGTATAAGAAAGTTTGTGAATTAAAATTTAAGGAAGGAGAGAAAAAGAATAATGAGTTTGAACTTATATGGGGAGAGTGTTTTGACTATGTATTTCAGAAAGCCAAGAGAGCTAAACCAAGTCAAGAAGTAATAAAATTTTGGAAATAATGGATAGAAATATGAAGAGTAAAAGAAATAATAGCCAAGGTCCCAGGTGGTGGGTATTGTATATGGTGTATTTTTGTTAATTATGTTGTGTATTTGATGTTTATGTTATTGTTTTAATATTTTTTGAAAATAAAATTATTTTTAAAAAAGGAAAGTGATTTTTGCTAGAAATTTGCAATACAGATAATTTATATGCTAAAAGCAGAATGTCGTGTTATGATTGTTCTTTTTTTAAAAAAATAAAAGATCTGTAAAAAGTTATGGTATATTATTTTCAGATGCATTTATACCATGTCGCCACCGCCACCATGTCGGCACTGCTCATACCTGTCAACCATCCTGATTTGGCCAGGATTACCCCATAATTCGCCGCCGATTTGCGCCATTTCCCAACCCGCCCTGCCAAAACCCCGTAATTTGGCAGTGGGGGAAAGGAGGCACTGTGCAGCCCATCTGCGCAGGTCACATTGCACGCATGCGTGGAAGGGCTCTACACTTCTGTAGCTCCCTTCCACACATGCACAGAAGGCTACGCCGCCTGCATAGAAGGCTATGCAAGTGGCGTAGCCCTCCACGCGCATGCATGCAGCGCGACCTGTGCAGGTCGCATTCCACGCATGTGTGGAAGGGCTCTACACTTCCGTAGCTCCCTTCCACACATGCACAGAAGGCTACGCAAGTGGCGTAGCCCCCCACGCACATGTGTACAATGCAACCTGCGCAGACCTGGTCTGCGCAGGTCCCAGATTCACTGGAGCCGCGGTTGACAGGTATGGCACTGCCGCCATGTCTGCCAGGGCCCACTCTAACCAATTTACCTTTTAATTAATTTTATGCTAGCCACCTCGGGTCTCATCAGTAAGGGAATGGTGGTGCTTTAAAACTGCCCAGTGCTTTGGCATTGCTTTGTATAATCTGGTCTGGCCTGTAAACAGTAAATGGTGAGAGAAACGGTTCCCCTGCTTTTACTTATTTGGTGTATGAAAACCAAGACACAGGACACAGCCTCGGGCTGGGTTAACTCAGGTTTATTGCATGGTGGTCAGAGGGAACATGAGGTAATGGCGGATCAATCGCTCTTTATATACGGTAGTAACACATTTGAACGTGGCTCCAGGATAGCCCATTGGCTACTGTCTGCGTGACGTCATTGCTGGTCACGCCCTTCTTGTCCAGGTGTAGGTGGTGGCGGGAAACTTCCCGCGCTGTTGCCTTTTGATGAGTTTGGACCAAGAGAGCTTGGACGCTCGCTGCTGCCAGCTGGTGGTCATTAGCTCGCGTCCTATTACAGGGTTTATGTGATACAGCTGAAGGTTACATTGTTACCGGTTGGCAAGGTTACATTGGTTAAGATACATTGTTATCCATGTAGAAGATCACTCCATTAGAACACAACACTCCTCCCCCCTAGGATGAGACGAAGTCTCGAACTCAACACTCCCCCCCCCTAGGATGAGACGAAGTCTCTCAGCCAAGATGGCTTATTTCGAACACGCTGGGGTCTCGATGCGGGCTGCCTTTCCCCGGGTTTGCTACCTTCTCTTTGTCCCCTGGTTTCCTGTCCTGTAATTGGAGAGGGAGACTCGTTAGTGACTTGCCGCGGCTCCGCGGCGTTGTTGGGAGGTGTGTGCTTTATTGGGGAAGAACCGGGGGCACTGAGGGCTAATGAAAAACCCCTCTTCTCGCTTGGATGGGTGGGGGAACACTCCCGAAAACCCCCCCGGCTCGCAAAATCAAAATCAGAATTAAATTCGGGGGCAGCGGTCGCGAACTCCTCTCCCCCTTCCCCGGCCTCTGATAGAACTGGCGTATCAAAAGGGTATGAGTCGGGGCCGCTGCTTTCCCCCCTTGCTTGGGACTGTTGTCCGTTGCTGTCTCCCCCTTGGGCTAAACGGGTGGGGGAGAACCCTAACGCTGAATCCTGTTGCTGAGCCCCACTGACCGGCCCCCCACTCACTCGGTGCCTAAGTTGGTCCGCGTGCCTCCTCCAGAGGAGACCGGTGCTAGTCTCGACCCGGTACGACACTGGCCCCGTCTGTTCCACAACCGTCCCTGGTACCCAGGCTGGACCTGCGCTGGCGTAGTTCCTGCAGTGAACAGGATCGCCGACGGCGAAACCTTTCGAGACTGCCAACCCTATGTTTTTTCCTTTATCCTCGACTCTCGTCGGGTCTAGCCTGGACAGGATCGTGGTCAGTTTTCGCCGCATCAACAGCTCTGCCGGCGAGTAACCTGACGCCAAGGGGGTCACCCTATACGCTAATAAAAACTGACATACTTGGTGATTTAGGTCCCCCGGGCCCATGCGCCGCAGCGCATCCTTTGTTGTACGCACCAGCCGTTCCACGTGGCCATTCGTGGCCGGGTGAAACGGCGCGGATGTGACATGCCGAATGGCGTTTGCCTCCATGAATGCCCTGAACTCAGCGGAGGTGAAACAACTAGCGTTATCGCTTACCAAAGTGTCGGGTAAACCGAACGTGGAAAAGACTCTCCTTAGTTGACTAATTGTAGTGGCGGAGGACGTGCTCTTTACTGGGATAACCTCCAGCCACTTGGAGAACGCATCTACCATCAGGAGAAAAATGGTTCCTCGGAACGGGCCAGCGAAGTCTATGTGCACCCTGGACCATGGCCCCCTTGCTGCGTCCCATTCCCTATGCGGGAGGCGGGCCGCCTCCGGTCGGGAGCCCTGGCATGCCCCACAAGTGCCGACCATGTGCTCAATGTCCGCGTCCAGCTGTGGCCACCAGAAGTAACTCCGGGCCAGCGCCTTGGAACGGACGATGCCCGGGTGGCCGATGTGCAGCATTTTAAGCACCCTCGGTCGCAGGGACGTGGGGACCACCACCCGCTGGCCCCACAAAAGGCACCCCCTCTCTAGGGACAGCTCTATTTTTTTTCGAAAAAATGGGTCGAATTCTGTACCCGGGGATGACGCCGGCCACCCCTTCTGTACCCATGAGCTAACTTTCTCCAGCGTTCTATCCTTGCCTGTCGCCCTGGCAAAGTCGGCTGGTACGATTGGGGGTGAATCTAAAACTTCTATTAACAATACCTGGTGGTCTCTCTCTGCCCTTGCCTGCTGGACGCCCGACAAGGGCAAAGGAGACCTCGAGAGTGCGTCTGCATGGCTGATCTCCTTCCCGGGCCGGTATTCCAACTCATGTTGGTATGCGTTGAGAAAGATAGCCCACCGCAGCATCCTTGGGGACAGGATCTGTGGCGTGGGCTTATTCGCAGTGAAAATTCCCAGCAAGGGCTTGTGGTCAGTCACGATTTTGAACGGCCGCCCATACAGAAAATCGTGAAATTTTTTGGTTCCCGCTACTATTGCTAATGCCTCCCTGTCGGTCTGTGCGTAATTACGCTCTGCTTGGGACAGGGACCTTGAATAAAACGCTATTGGGGCCTCCCTTCCATCGTCCAACACGTGGCAAAGCACCGCCCCCACCCCCACCGGGGATGCGTCGCAGACTAAGACCACTGGCCGTTTGGGGTCGAAATGCGTCAGGATTGCCTCAGATGTTAGGAGCTGCTTCAACTCTTTAAACGCCCTCTCTTGCTCGTCACCCCACATCCATGTTTCCTCCTTCTTTAGCAAACGATGGAGTGGCTCGGCCACGGACGCCTTCCGTGGAAGGAAGGTATGGTAAAAATTGAGGAGCCCCAGAAATGACTGTAGCTCGGTTTTGGATGTGGGGCGAGGGGCGTTTTTGATGGCGGCTACTTTGGATTTGGACGGCTTGATACCCTCTGGCGTGACCCGAAACCCTAAGAACTCAACCTCAGTTTCGAAAAAAACGCATTTGTCTTTTCTCAGCCGCAGCCCCGCTTTCTCGAACACAGTCAGTACTTTATCCAATCTCTCTGCCAGTTCGGCCTCACTCCCCCCTGTTATCAACATGTCATCAAAATAAGGCAACACCCCCTCCAGCCCCTTCAGGAGGCGTTCCACAAGCGACTGGAAAAGGCCGGGTGCCGAGTTCACGCCGAACTGTAAACGCGACACCTGGAACGCCCCTTTATGTGTGACTATTGTTTGTGCCGCGGCCGTGGCGGGAGTTACAGGGAGTTGCTGATAGGCTTGTGCCAAATCGAGTTTAGCGAAACACTTTCCCCCATTCAGCCTGGCCAGAAGGTGGCTGACCACCGGCACCGGGTATGCATTAGGGCGGATCGCCTTGTTAATTGTACACTTATAATCAGCGCAAATGGGCACCTCCCCGTTAGCCTTCAGCGCGGTTACAATTGGAGTTTCCCACTCCGCGGAATCAACAGGAATAAGAATCCCCTGGCCCACCAGTTTGTCCAGTTCCGCCTCTATTTTGTCCTTTAGTGCGAATGGCACCCTGCGCAGTTTGAGTCTTATCGGGCGGACCTCCGGGTCTAGGTCGAAGGCTACAGGGGGTCCCTTGAACTTTCCAAGTCCTTTTTTAAAAACGGCGGGATGCGCGTCGCACACCGCTTGTATTGGATCCACCCCCACTGTATGCACTCCCCCTATGAACAAACCTAAGGGCTGAAACCACTGCGTCCCTAAGAGGCTGCAACTTCCCCCCTTAAGGACAACTAGGGGCAGTTCCGCAGAATGTCTCTTAAAATTGACCCGAAATTTCCCAATCCCCAACACTGGAATGCTGTTCCCCTGTACGTCTCGCAGCGTGGACCTCAGCGTTTTAAGTTTGGGCCGCACGTGGGGGTCGATTTTCAAGAACTCTTTCTGGGGAATTATAGAATAGGAGGACCCCGAGTCGATTTCCATCATGATAGGGGCCCCTTGTACTAGTACCTCAACGAAGTAATGGAACCGTCCCGCGGACACGCTGAACATGGGAGCGTCGTCCTCGCTGTCGCCCGAGATGCGGCCCACGCCGTCCTGCTTCCTCGTGGTCTGGGCGCCATCTTTGGACCTCGCTGGACGGTCCGGTCTGGTCGAACGGTCTTGCGACTGCCTCCGGCCCTCCTTCCGCTTTCTGCATGCCTTGGCGATGTGCCCCCGACGACCGCAGGTGTAACACTCGGCTTTTCTGAATGGGCACCTCGCGCGCTCATGGGCCGCTCCGCAACCATCGCAGCGGCGCCCCCCTTTTCGGACCTTCTGGACCTCCTCGCCGTCGCTGCCTTCCGTGGACGACTTCGAGGCCCGTCGGGTTGCGTGCACCGACTGTCCGGACTTTCCGTGTACCGAATTTTCCGCTTTGCCGGCTCTAGGACGCCACTCACGCCACTGATGCATCTCGTCCACTCCAGCATTCGTGGATTCCGCGGCTTCCGCGGCCTCTACAACCTCTGCCAGCGTGGGTGGTGGCTCCTTGTTCATCAAGCTGCGCTGCACCTCCTTGTCCTTCAGGCCACACAGAACTCCGTCCCTGAGGGCCATCTCTAGGTTGTCCCATCTGCAGGGGGCGGCGGCTATTCTCATGGCTGTTACGAATGCCTCAACCGACTCGTCCGGCGCTTGGACTCGCCTCCAAAACGCGCTCCGAGCAGGAAACATTGCCCTCGAGGGTCGGAAACGCTCACGCAGCAGCTTCATGATGTCATCGGCTTTGAAATCGCTCACCTTCTTCGGTGCAATGATGCCCACCAGCGTTCGCTTGGTTTCTATCCCAAGCATTCTGGTGAGGATGGCCCTCTTCCTCTCCTCGTCGTCTTCTTTGACTTTGAGTTCCACCAGTGCCGCCTGGAAGTCCATCTCAAAAAGCTCCCAGTCTTGCGGTGTGGTGATGTTGAACCCGCTCTGTGCCCTGGCTCCTTGGGGATCCATAATCCCACCTTCGTCGCCAATTTGGTGTATGAAAACCAAGACACAGGACACAGCCTCGGGCTGGGTTAACTCAGGTTTATTGCATGGTGGTCAGAGGGAACATGAGGTAATGGCGGATCAATCGCTCTTTATATACGGTAGTAACACATTTGAACGTGGCTCCAGGATAGCCCATTGGCTACTGTCTGCGTGACGTCATTGCTGGTCACGCCCTTCTTGTCCAGGTGTAGGTGGTGGCGGGAAACTTCCCGCACTGTTGCCTTTTGATGAGTTTGGACCAAGAGAGCTTAGACGCTCGCTGCTGCCAGCTGGTGGTCATTAGCTCGCGTCCTATTACAGGGTTTATGTGATACAGCTGAAGGTTACATTGTTACCGGTTGGCAAGGTTACATTGGTTAAGATACATTGTTATCCATGTAGAAGATCACTCCATTAGAACACAACACCTTATTAGCTAGGTAAGGGTGGCTTGAATGAAGTCAGTTTCCCTTGACTGTAAACAAACGTTGTTTTTCCTCCCTCCTGGCTTACATTGGGATGTGTAGAAGGTGAGTGTGTGTGTCCTTCTGAGATAATTGGGTGCTCAATTGCGGCAATGGGCCTTCTTTGAAGTTTTCCCCTCATTTAACTTGTTTTCTTCTCTTAAAGGGTGAAGGTTGCACAGCTACCCTTATCAGGATTCTGGTATCCAAGTCTTGGAGATTAAAGGAATATAGTCTCTTTGTTTAGAGTTGTTAATTTCTTATCTCACCCTTCTACTCCCAATTCCTATTGCTTGAAGAAAACACTCCTTTAGCAGCATAGGTTCTTTTTATTAGCAAAGTTCTATTTCCATAAAATAGGCATCTGAACAATCTTTAAAGTTGCTTCTTAAAATCCTATCTTACTTCTCTCTCTATTCACTGAGTGCAAGAAAGGAAAACAATAAATCAGATTTCATAGCTACCTGTTTTGTCTCTTGGATGGGCATGGTTCACCCCCATAGAGTTGCGTAGAGTTGGCATCAAATGATGGCATGAAATCTGGAAGGCATCTCTCTTCTGAGTCTGTTCCTCGATGAGACCCTCTCCCTCATCTGCTCAACTCCTTTGATATCCTTCCTTGTTTTATAAAGGTTTCTTGACAATTCAGAGTGCATCATTAATCTACTCTTAATACTATAAGGCATTGGTGTGCCACTCATTGCCAACTATAGGATTTCTATATTGTATGATTGTATGGATGTTCTGGTCATTACTAGTGCATGTATAACTTGAGGTCTGCTCTTCTCCCTCCCATCTAGCAGGATGAGGTAATGCATACATACATTGCTCTGTTCCCCCCTCCCAACTGTGAGTCTATGGTGAAAAGTTTGACGTTAAAACTCTTTCTGGTTCAGGCCAAGACACAGTAGTGTATGTTTATGCCAACTGTTAGAAAATGCTGTGTTTCTCAAACTTAGGCAAATGATTTCTACAAATTACAAATGACTTGGCTCTTATTACAATGTGACCTAGGCAAAATATAAGTCAAAGTAACTTATCATAATGGATTCTTATCACATCATATTAGTGCACAAGTTTAGGATCCTTATAGTAAAAATTGGGTGCCATTTCTAAATCATTTTGTGGTGGGTGCAAGAAGAATAAATATTTGGACATTCTAAATCCAAATTGTATTTCAGAATTGCAATGAAGTTCATTGCAAAAGCAAAGGGGATATTTTTATGCAGTTAGTATGCATTATTATTCAGAAAACACATGAGTTGTTATTATTATCTAGACCCCTTTCATTCAGGATTCAGGCCCGGGTATGGTACGGAGATGGCATTGGTTGCACTGATGGATGATCTCTGGCGGGAGCGGGACAGGGGTTATCCATCCGTCCTTGCTCTTCTTGACCTCTCAGCGGCCTTCGATACCGTCGACCACGGTATCCTTCTGAAATGGCTCAAAGGACTGGGGATCCAGGGCACCGTGTTGTCCTGGTTTTCCTCTTTTCTGGAGGGCCGTACCCAGTCGGTGTGGTTAGAGAGTGAGAGGTCCAGCCCTAGGCTTCTCAAGTATGGGGTGCATCAGGGTTCAGTGCTCTCTCCTCTCCTATTTAACATCTACATGAAGCCACTGGGTGAGATCATTCGTTCCCACGGGGTGCGGTACCATCAGTACGCGGATGACACTCAGTTGTACATCTCGGCCCGTGGGGACCCCAGTGATGCTGTTGAAATCCTATCTGGATGCCTGGAGGCCATTGGGGTCTGGATGGGGGCCAATGGGCTTCGGCTGAATCCCAGCAAGACAGAGTGGCTGTGGATAAGGGGGCCCGTGTTATCCAGGGAGTTACCATATTTGGTACTGGATGGGGATGTTTTGCCCCAGACATACCCAGTGTGCAACTTGGGGGTCCTTCTGGACTCGCGGCTGCTGCTAGAAGAACAGGTAACGGCTGTGGCCAGGAGGGCTTTTGCCCAACTTTGGGTGATTCACCAGTTGCGCATGCTCCTGGACCGGGGCTCCTTGCTTATGGTCACCCATGCTCTGGTCACTTCCCGACTAGATTATTGTAATGCGCTCTACATGGGGCTGCCCTTGATGACCATTCAGAGGCTGCAGCTGGTCCAGAATGCAGCAGCCCGGGTGGTGATGGGATGTGGGCGATATGCCCATGCCTCACCGCTACTTCGGGAGCTGCACTGGTTACCAGTTTGTCTCCGGGTGCAATTCAAGGTGCTGGTTTTGACCTTTAAAGCCCTATATGGCAGTGGGCCAGGATACCTTAGAGACCGCATTGTCCCAAGAGTGTCTGCCCATCCAACCAGAGCGGACCGGAGGGGCTCTCTAATAGTGCCATCAGCTAGGGGTGCACATCTATCCAGCACCCGAAGGAGGGCCTTCTCTGTGTCCGCACCAACTCTCTGGAACCTCCTGCCAACAGATCTAAGACTTCAAAGAGAATTGCTGCCCTTCAGGAAAGGATTGAAGACCTGGCTGGCAGGGCAGTTGTGGGGCCCGAATGGGAACACGATCCCCGCCTGTTAGCTTATGTAAACAATTAAGAACTCTCTCTCCTTCTTCTTTTTATAGTGGGTGGGATTGGTGGGTGGGATATGGGTCTTTTAAAGTGGGTGGGATGTGGGTCTTTTAAAGTGTTTTTATGTGTTTTTAGAACTTGTTGTAATGCCGCCCTGAGTCTGGTTCTGCCTGAGTGGGCGGCATATATAAATATGACTATTAAATTAAATTAAAATTAAATTATTAATAATTCTTTCTTTTTTACTGTTTAAATCTTGGGTCCCCAACCACCAGGCCATGGAATGGTACCAGCCCCAAACTGGGCTGCAGGGGTCAGTGGCACTGAGAGCTCCAATGGCAGCCCTCTGCCCTCAACATGCACCGCCATCCTGCCCTGCAAATGGAGCAAGAGCATGGGCTTCAGACACAGCAGATAGGCAAGTGGCCGGGCTCCTCCTCCATGGTACTTAACTACATCAGGGCTTCACCCCCATCTATGTGCAGTGTGATATCTCACTGCCCAAGTCGAACAGTGTGGCTGGCAGGCAGCCAGGTCCCTCCTTTTTGAGCTACAGTGGGTCTTCTCCCCCTGCCTATGTGCAGTGAGGTATCACACATATTCAAGCTGTGGCTGGCAGATGGGAGAGATTAAAAACCCCACCCCACCCCCACTAACTGGTCCATGGAAAAATTGTCTAGCATGACACTGGTGTGTAGTGCAAACAAGGTTGGGGACCCCTAGTTTAAATTATTTAGATAAGTGCAAATCCTCTAATACTGAAAATAATGCTTGAAACATTATTAAAATTTTGTTCCCCTATCACTGTCAGCTACTTGATCCCAGAGTTGCTGCTGCTGTTGAAACTACTGCTGCTGGAGATTACACTGTAAAGAACATTGTCTTGCAACATCTAATGGCATTTATGAGATTTGTCCAGAGATGTGAAAATCTGCCACACCCATTTGTTCAAACTCTTCTTTATTACTCACAAGTCTCTGCATTTTAACTAACTAAAATGTGTTCATGCGCATTTCAGTACTCTACTGTGGATATGGTGCCTTTTGGATATGGTGCCTTTTCAAATGTGTACACATTCCCAAATACTTTTAATTTCTGTCATTGAGCACATGGTCACCCTTGCTCAAAAGCCAGTTGTATCCAACTCTAAGGTTTGGTGATCATCTTCATTTATAGCCAAAGAGCCAGCACTGTCTGCATCTGCAGACATTTCCATGGACATGTGGCAGGCATGAGTAGACACTGGAATGCATAGAACACAGTTTACCTTCCCACCAAAGTGGTCCCTATTTATCTTCTTGCAATTTCTTGCTTTGGAACTGCTAGATTGGCAGGAGCTGGAACAGAGACGGAAGCTCACTCTGTCATGCAGTACTTGGGTATTTAACTGCTGACCTGCTGACTTTCCAGTCATCAAACTCAGCATCTTAACCACTAAGCCATGACATGTCCATCAATTTTCAGATTTTGAAACATAATTTGATTTCTGTATTCTGTCTGGGAAGAATAGTTTAAAACCCACAATGGATTGAATTTTTCACATGTTTCAGGGTTTATATTCCTTTTGTCTCTTATAAACTTGGTCTTCTGGGCTAATATTTCACAAGGGGATAAGAATATTACTTTCTGTGACTCTGTAGATAATAATGTTCTAGGAGTTTTAGAAATTTTAAATATGTTTGTGTTTATTTTATATAGTTGGTGCAATTTAGCAAATTTATGAGCTGCTTGGCACATAATTGTCAACACTATATCTTGTCTCATGCTAATTTCCAAATGCAAATTCTATGCTTTAGAAACTATAGAACCATACAAGTTAATACTGGATCCTATGGCTTGTTTTTTCCCTTGAAATGATTTTAATATAACAATATGAACTGCTCAATAGCACAGGTTAGATATGTAGTGGCAGAGCCAGAGGAAGGGAGTTTCATTCTTTATGTGCTACCTTGACAGGGGCTAAACTCAATGATCTATAAAGTTTCTTCCAGCAGTGCTATTCCAAGATTATTATTATTACAACATAGTGCTGCTGCTTCATTGGATTCTATCCAAGAGCTAGCAGAATAATTTGCTTTGTAAGTTGTAACTCTGTGTTCTACCAAGTAAAGTGTTAAGTAAGCTTTATTGAGATGGTCTAAAATCAAGTAGACTACAGCTGCAAGAGTCTGTTCCACATACATCATTAATTGCATTGCTGCACGCTACAGCCATGAACTGGGACTGCAATGTGTTATGTAACGTTTGCATTTAATTTTTAATGTATAGCTTTAGAAATGTTATAGTCATTGTTTTGCCTCATGAATAATATTTCCTTTTATTTTATTTTGTACTAGCTGATTACCCGGCCTTGCTCAGATTTTTCTTTTCTTTTGAGCATGAGGTAAAATTCACTCTACATTTTAGCAACTGAGATATCTGGCCAGTGAGTCCCATTGTGGTGATTGGATTTTTACTCCCAGGCCAAACCCATTGCAAGGGACATCTCTATTGTGTTGCTGACTTTCTTGTATTGTATGCCTGGTTTTATATTATTTCTTTCTTGGGCATGAGGTAATTCACTCCTTTTAAGCAACTGACATATGTGCCCAGCAAATCTCATTGAGTTGAACTGAGCTTTACTCCAAGGCCAAACAAGTTGCAAAGTGGTGTACTCTTCCACCATGAGAGGAACAATATCCTAAAAGGGTCAGGGGATGAAGGGGGCAATCCTAAAGTGACCAGCCTCACCCGTCAACCCTCACCCTCTTCCCTCCCTCTTCTGAGGGCTCAAACAAAAGGCTCCAGCAGATTTTTTTTTCCTCCCCAACCACCAGAGGAGAGCAGACCGTTCCATTGTACCACCCCATGGGGATGCCACTATTCCATTTTGTCCCCCATTTCCCTCCCCTTCTCTGTTCCACAATATCCCAACACCTTCCTGATACTGTAACAATAATAACCCACTGAAGGAAAGAATAAAAAAGAATAAAAGGTTTCTTTTTTATTCTTCAGCTTTGGGAAAGGATCCCCCCCCCCCTTGCCCTCCTTCCTCCCTCTTCTGAGGGCTCAAAAAATGGCTCAAGCGGTTTGTTTTTCCTCTGCAGTAGTCGCTGGAGGAGAGCGGTCCTTTCCATTGTACCACCTCATGGGGGTGCCACTATCCCATTTTCTCCCCAATTCCCCTCCCTTCTCTGTTCCACAATATCCCAACACTATCCTAATACTTTAACAATAATAACCCATCGAAGGTAAGAATAAAAACATGTTTCTTTTCTTTTTAAATACTTTTTTATTCTTCAGCTCTGGGAAAGGATCCCCCTTTTATTGGTGGTACGTGCTTTCTCTCCCGTTGGTGGGGATGTCCCCTTTGCATCCCACTTTTGAGGGTATAAACCCCCAATGGGTTTTGAGACCCCCCCAGTGCTGATCTCGCAAGCCAAAGGTAGGTGTGTGCCAATTTTGAGTGAGATTAGTCCAGGGGTGTGGGTTCCTTTAGAGCACATACAAGAACACACCTCTGTTTTATAGATATAGATTTTACATTTTCTATAGAGAGCTTAAATTGATGGGACAACTGATGGGAAATTTGAATAAGGTGCCACCATGTATCTAGAATACTGGTTTCCAATGTTGTGCACACACACCACATGAGGGACTTCAATTCCCAGAAGCCTAAGTGAGTACATTGGTGGATCAGTGCTTTGGCGAATTGACTTAGGCTTCTGGGAACTGAATTCCAAAAATGAAAAGTTTGGAAACACTAATCTAGAATGTGTGTATCTATAGGTTTGTAAATCATGGTCATTGTCATTTATTAATACAAAACAGGTGCACAACATGAGGATCACAGGAATTATTTCATGCCCATCTTTGAGCTTCTTTGAGCCCCAACAACAAACACCCAACAATTGTGCTAGGAGACTGCAACTTTGTTTGGCAAACATTGGGTGTACCTTTCTGCTGTAGAATAAAGTATCTATGAAACACCAAACAAGAAGTTTGATTCCATTGCTTCTTGAGGTGCTAGGTCTCAAGGTACTTGCTAAAATTTGTACATTATTTTATTTCTTTGGCTTTCCTGGTGGGAAAAAATATCTCATAAGAGATTGCTGGAAAAGTAAAAAAAAAAACTTGATTTCTATACAAGAGGTGGCTTTGAAACCTAGTCAACCATCTTGACCTATTTCTAGCTCATGCTAGAACTCCTCAGCACAGAGATGTTTGTTTGTTGTACAGTATTTCAGTCATTGTGTGTGAGGGAGACAGGGGAGACAATTGATATAATTATGTATTTGTGTCCATCATTCCATTTTAAGCATGATAGGGCTTGGCGTATCAGTATTTATTTATTTTTATTTTATTTTAAAAATTTCTACACCGCCTTCCTCATCCATGGATGATGAACAGCTCACAAGCCTTTTTCCCCACATGAGACTCAGAAGCACATCAGAACCACCAGGCTTCATATAATGAGTGCAAGTTCTGGCAGTAATAATGGCAACTGCAGCAGCTGTTGGGTACACCAACAATTTCCCCCCTGGCTTTAGGTTTCCATATTATTTGTTTAGTTTGATCTTATATAGATTCTGAGCCCACTGGTCCTGATTCTCTCAATGTCTGTTTTCACAAAGAGCTGGATATTAAGGAATTGTATCTTCAAACATTACCTTCCCATTCATATGATATGCTGCTGAAAAACAATTTAATAGGGAGGGGAGAATCAACCACATCATCTTGCTAAAGTAATATTACTGCACCAACCCCACAATTCCTGCTCATCATTCCTTATTTCCCCTAAGTCCATTAATTTTATAGTCCACTAGCATTTTTAGCCCGGCCCTGCCAGGCAGGTATAACATGTGTGCTGGTGGTTGGGGTGGTTTTGGGGGGTACACACACACACACAACATAACCATACATGCAACACAACCACACACACACAACCAGCACACACAACACAACCACATACTCATTCAATACACACATACAACACAACCACACACACAGCCACACTCACACTCAATAAACACACACAGCACACACAACACACACACACACAACACAACCACACACTCACTAAATACACACACACAAAACACAAAAACACACACAATACACACACAGCACACACAACATAACCACACACACACTCAATATACACACAACACACCCACCCACACACTCAACACACACACACAAAACACAACCACATATACAACCACACAAACACAATACACACACACACCGTAGCTCCGTGGGGAGAGCTCCCCCCGAAGCCTCGGTGAGGACACACACACACACACACATGGCAAAAGGCCATGCAGGGGAGGCTCAGAGTACAAAAGGCCCATCCGGCAATAGGTAAGTGGGGCGGGTTCGTGGAACTCAGGGGGGAGGGGGTGGGTTCATGTTCACCTTTTTTCTCCACCCAGACCTGGGTGGGCAGTGTGGTCCTCAGGCCCATCCCCCCTCAGTTCCTCTTCCCCGCCCCACTTACCTATTGCCAGATGGGCCTTTCATACTCTTTGTCTCCTCGGTGCGGCGTTCTGCACTGGGCTGCTCACCTTCCATGCCTGCATGACACGGCCTTTCCTCCATCCCTGCCGGCACTGAGGCCTTCGTCGGTGGGGCCGCCACCAAAATCTGGCGGCCCAGCTGGCAACGGACATGGCAACCCGCCTGCTGTGGTGAGGTGGTGATGATGGCTTCTCTCTGGGAGACAAAGTATCTTCCGGAGAGGGAAGTTGTTGGCACGTTGGCAGTTTTTATTTATTTATAATTTTTTAATTATTTTCAAAAGAAAAAAAACATACAAAAAAAGAACAATACATCATAACAATATTACATAAAACTCATGAAAAATAACACATACATGGTGGTTAAACTGATTATTTGTCAAGGTACACACACAATTAGATATCCACATTGTAGGTTAGTACTATAACCATAACCTTCATAAAAGCTTTCAATATTACAGTTATTTGTTAACAACCATCAAATTCTTTCTTTTCAAATTACAAATCACCCAGTGAATATTTATATTGCCCCGGAGAGTTTAGTGTCTATATCATCTCCAAAACCCACTTTGAGATGGTACAGGTCTAAAATTATCCCTACCCATAAGGGAGTAATCTACAAACGGCTTCCAAATTTTCCAAAATCTATTTTCCTTCAATTTATCCCTTTTTACTTTTATCTCCCATGTCAATTTGTCATTCAATGCTAGATTCCACATTTCCTTATACCACTCTCCTGTCTGTATTGTTACATCATTTTTCCAATTTCTAGCGATACATTGTCTGCCAGTAGTTAACATTATTTCCAATAGCTCTTTTTCCACCTTATTCAAACACATACCTTCCACGTCTGTTAGCAAAATGGTACCTGACACCAACTTAATTTTCTTACCCATTATTTCCCCTATCTCTCCTTCTATTCTTCTCCAGAATTCATTTATGTTTTTACAGCTCCACCACATATGTTCATAGGTTCCAACAGTTTCTTTACATCTCCAACATAAATTATCCCTTTTATTATCAATCTGATGCAACCTCAGTGGTGTCAAGTACCATTGCCACAACATTTTATAGTTATGTTCCTTAATTCTTACTGACATTGTTCTCATTATCCTCTTTTTCCACTTATTTCTCCATTCATCATTTCCTAATTTTGTATTCAAATCCTGTTCCCACTTCAATTTCAAATCTTCCTGTGGATCACTACCCTTATTTTTTAAAATATAAAGTTTACTTACTAGACCCTTGATACTTTTCTCACCTTTTCTAATCTTTAAAACCAATTCTTCAAATTCGGTCTTTTCTCTGTCTATACCTAGTTCTCTTCTATATTTTTTATTCCAATTATCAACCTTCAATTTCTGAAACCAGTCCAATTTTAACTGTTCAAATGGTTTTTTCTTCTTAGTTTCATCCTCGCAAACCCTTAACAATTCCTTCACCAGGAAAACTTCGTTTTTATCCAATATTTCCTTTTTTGTTTTATCTATTTTTATCGGAAAACACACCATATCAGCCAATTCCAAAATTTATCAAGCATATAATGCTTGATAAAATTCCCTCACAATTTTACATTTGTCGCTAATCTTATTACACCTTATCCCTTGTTTATCAACCAACACCCCAATTTCCCTTTTTTTCCTTTTTAGCTTTGGCCGCTCTTGCTAATAATCTTGAATTTTTATTGCTAAATTCAAAATACTCTCTATTTAGATATATCAAATCTCTTTTAACCTTATCTATATACTTGCCCATTAATTCTGCCTTAAGTCTTTGTAGTTTAGCGAAGATTTTTTTATCCTCGTTTTTTGAGTGATCTTCCTGTAATTGCTTTATTTCTTTTTCTTTTTCCACCTGATCTGCCCTATATCTTCTATACTTTATACTCGCCAACTTTATACTTTCTCCTCTAAAAACTGACTCCATGGCATCCCAAACCACATTAAAACTTACCTCTTCGTTATCGTTCCACTGCCAGCTTTCCATCCAACTTTCCATGATTTGTTCTTTACATTTTTGGTCTTTGAATAAATTGGGATCATACCTCCAACTTCTTCCTCTCCGATTATCCTTTTGTAATCCCAGCTCCAAAAGTACTTTAGCATGGTCTGATTCCTTGAAAATCCCTATTTCCATTCCCTCAATATTTTTAATCATATTTTCCGTTAACAAAACATAGTCTATTCTAGAATAGGACCCATGAACGTGTGAAAAATAAGAGTATGCCCTTTCCGAACCCTTGATCTCTCTCCAAGAATCTTTCAGTCCCATCGTACCCATCCATTTATCTAAAACCTTCCCTTTCAATCTGGTTCCACACCTTGCTAAATTCATACAGTCTAAATTTGACCTTATCAAATTAAAGTCTCCGGCCACAATCATTTTTGCCACTTTTTCTAGCTCCACAACTTTTCGGACTTTTTCTAAAAATTCAGCTTGGTGTTCGTTTGGAGCATAAATGTTCACCAACATTATCTCCTCATCATCTATTTTTTCTCTTACGAGCAAGTATCTACCTTCCTGGTCGGCAACACTTTTTATTGTCTCAAATCCTAATCTTTTAGAAATCATAATTGATACTCCTCTTGCTTTTGAGGTACCAAATGCCATCTCATAATGTTGTATCCATCCCAAGAAAATTTTGTTTGTATCCTTTGACTTTTGGTGCGTTTCCTGTAAAAACACTATATCAGGTCTATCCTTCTTCAAAGCCAATTCCAACCTCCTCCTCTTAAGAACAGAACCTGTACCCTTTACATTCCAGGTTAATACTTTAATATTTCCCATAGTCTATTACAATTTCTTCCCTTCTAACTTCTAAACTCTCCATTGGGCGTGCCACCACCAACCCCTTACCACTAAAACACAAAATTATACACAAAACACACAATATCTCTCTCCCCACCTTCTCCAAAAAAAAGACGCCTTCTATGACCAAAGAGGGGAGACATGGAAGATGTACATGCAGATTAGTGCTTCGCGCCACGCACCTTTATATAGTACTTAAGTGATATTATTTTTTAAAAAAATCCTAATCTATTGCTCAATGCTCCTTACTTGCCTCCTCCACCACCATAATCAATGACAACTCCTCTTCTTCTCTTTCCTGCGGGGTTCCACCTGTAGCACCACTGGCATCCGCCCCCTCATACTCCCTTCTTATAGCCCCCGATTCCAGCAAATCTTTCCTGAGAGTTAACCACTCTTCCGAACCCGCTTTAACAAGCTCCAGCAGACTCAGATATTCCAATGGGTCAATCCCCTCATCAATAACCTGCATTCTTTTCTCATAGAAGAAACGCAATTGCTGTGGGAATCTCCAATTGTACCTTACACCTTTACTCATCAACAGTTTAGTTACCGGTCTCATCTTATATCTCCAAATTCTTTCCTTCATTGAAATATCATTATATACTTCCACATTGGAGCCATCGATTTTTAGGGCGCCAGAACCAGCTTGTTTCAAGAAAGCCATTACTCTAAGTTTATCTCCCCAATTTGCAAATTTTACCAAAACATTTCTTTGAGATGCCTTCCTTCTTCTTGGACCCACCCTATATGCACTTACAATGTCCTCCTGTACAAATTCCTTTCCCATACTCAAATTATTTAGCCACTGAACCACTCTTTCTCTTAGCTGGTCTGGCTTCCTTTCAACCACCTGACGGATCACAATATTCTGCTTTCTCATCATATCTTCCACAGCATCAATCCTTTTCTCATGCTCATCCATTTTCAGCTTATTCTCCCTCACCATCTCCTGAGTCCCTTTTATTTCCTTTTTCATAGTATTCACCTCATTTTTAACCAATTTCACATTTCCTTCTATTTTTTGCAAACTTAATTCCACTTTTTTTGTAAAATCCATAACAGATGTTACCACCTTATCCTGCTTTTTCATCATTTCATTTCTATCTTTCACCCTTGAATCCTCATTTTTCTCCATCTTCTGAAACAATTTGCCAATTTCCACCATAATTTGAGTATGATCATAGGGTACAGGTGGTGGTGATGATGACGGAGGGACCTCTTCCGCTGGTGCTTTTTCCTTCCTCTTAGATTTAACCACTGGCTCCTCCTCCTTTGCTTTTCCTCTTGTACCTTTATCCATGGTGACAACCCCTAAAAAGCTTTAATGCTGCAACATATTGTAAATTCATTACACTCTCTGTTTAAACCTAATCCGATGCAGCCAAAGCTGACAACAGTCCCATTAATTCTGTTAAAGCTTGAAAAGAAAAAGAGGTCCAGCAAAAAAATTAATTATTATAATCCACAAAGGAGCAGGAACCAAAAACAGCCCAAACAAAAAATATTGTAATCCACAGGAGTCCCGTCCAACTCTCTATTACCTCTCTTGCTTCAAAAAATCTGGGAGATCAGAATAGTTATTTGTAATCCACAGGCAGTTATAGTCCAAATGCAAAAACTTGATTGAAGTAAATCCAAATCAGGGAAGAAGAAAAAAATCAATATAAGTATCCAACTGAAGTTGAAACACTCTGACAGAGCTCCCAGATAATATACAAAGACCGAGCTGCCTCCATAACTTTGTAGCAAGGCAGCCTCCTGTTGCAAGGCGGAGGAGGGGAAACACTCAGTGAGGGAAGAGGGAAAATGAAAAAAGAAACAGAGATACTTTGTAGCAAGCCCGGAGGCTTATCCGAAGGAGCAGCTTAAAGTGAAAATCTGTCCAAACACCGTTCCCAGACTTCTCTCTTAAAACTCAGTCTCCATTTCCGCAAACGGCAACCTCAGGCACGGAACAGGACTCTTCTCTATTCCTCTGCTCCTCCAACCAGGGGCTTCACCCAGGGATGTTCTCAAACAAATTTATATCCTTGTCTCAAACTTTCAAATTTACTTTCCATCCACAAACTCCTTTCATCCTCCTCCAAGCCTTCCGCAGCTCCTCTCTTTCCCTTCCCCTCAGTGTTGTGCTTTTAATTACTAAGTTTTGTTTTCATGCCTCCGCCGCCATTACTCAGCCAGCCCCCTCCTCCTCCTTCTTCTTCTTCACTTTCCCACGCTCTCACCACTTACTGTGATTTCAAAGTCTGCTCTGTTCCGGCTCTTGCCTTGGCAACCTCCTCAGCCACAATCTTCAAATTACAGCAACAAGGAAAAAAGTAAAGTCTCAGCCAAAAACAAATCTTGGAGATCCCATCCGAACCACAATGCGGATCGAGTGGTACAGCTTACGCCGCACCTCTCCCCCCACCTGATCCTCGGACTCCGACCTCCGGTCTCCTGAAGGTGCCAGAAAACAATCTTCAATTTTGGAGCCTCATGCACTTCATTTTTCTGATAATTT
This sequence comes from Bradypodion ventrale, assembly GCA_035047345.1. Lineage (NCBI taxonomy): Eukaryota > Metazoa > Chordata > Lepidosauria > Squamata > Chamaeleonidae > Bradypodion > Bradypodion ventrale. Next base: position 305,301,743 of record JAWDJE010000003.1, on the reverse strand, counting down.
TACTTTGCCACTTCGTAAATAACCACTTTAATTCACATTACTGGCGCGAGCTGATCAAAAGTCCATGCTACTCGCCCAGCATCTTAGCCACACCCCTGTTGGCAGTTTTTTTAATGTGTGTGCTGGCTGCCCCATTTCCTCCATGCTGGTGCCCTTCAGCCTGATTGGCTGAGGGGTGGCATGGCACAGAGGATGCTGGGCCTTGTAGTGGTTCACCTTCGTAGGGTGGTTGACCCACTCTCGGCAACCAGACTCTTGCAGTGACCATCACAGGATGGTAAGGTAAGTGTAGGCAGCTTGGTTCAGGATGGTTGGGCCAGGTGTGGCCATGTATGCCAGACACAAACAGCCCAACCCGCTCCTTATAGGTAAAGATTGCATAATGTTAGGTGTTTCATGGTTTTTCCAACTTCTTCTATATACAGTTCTTGAGGCTGCACACATAATCCATAAAAAATCCCCCCATACTTTTCCTCAACCTCCTTTTCACATAGACCAAATAGAAATAATTATGGGTAAAAGTAAATTTCAATTTTAATATTTAAAAAAATTCTCTAAAAATGTTTCTCTATTTATTTATTTTGCTTTGCTGCATGCCCACCACATATGGTAAAATGTTCCCTTTCTCTTTTTACATTTCCAACTCTTATCTTTTGTATTTTTATAAACCTTTTCTAATTTTTCTGGTGTTAGATACCATTGATAGAACATTTTGTAGAAATTTTCTTTAGAATCTATATTTCACGTACTACATAGGGTTTTCTTTTTTAAAAAAAATCATTTTATTATTTTCCATATATTTATAAAACAATATTTTGCATAACATACATTAAAACAAACAGCCAAGACAAACAAAAAGAAATGATGAACACACCTTCCCACTCTGTGCTATGCATTTTGGAATCTGTAATACCCGCTTATTTTGTCTTTAACATTCCCAAAATTTATACATTTCTGGACTTGGCTTAACATAGGGTTTTCTTCCATATTGTTTCCCATCTGTTTCTTAGAAATATTGAACTGCCTGCTGTACTGACTATCTAAAATTCAACCTCAGCAAAAACATCTCTTTCATCACTTTATTGACAGAGAACAATTAGGAACAATGCCAGGTATTTTTCATGTTTTGAGTGAATGGTCTCCATATATTCTTTCATTACCATCTTTAAAACCCAAAATTATCAGCATGAGTTAATCCATAAAATAAGGTACTGATGTCCCTGAGTAGTGGTACATTTTATAGACAAAATAAAGAACCCATTGTATTTGGTACCAATTTCAATCAGTTCTACAGTAGATTCTGTAATACTGATTCATTCTTTTACAGCTGCCATTCTGACCACTTCTCTCAAGTCTTTCCAGGTTTTCCCCCAACAGCATTCATTTACATAACATTTCCATAGCATTTGGATGATGGTGTCTTTCTTACACCATATCCAAGCCATGAAAAATCTGAATTATGTTAAGAATCATCATGTGGCTCACAAAATTTCATTTTATGCAAAAAAATGTAAAGTAATGATTATGTTTTATTCGTGGCTAATTCTAATATAGATCTGGTTGCTTTTTCTTGATCAGCCTGGAAATTTTTTCCACCAAAAGTATTAACCAACAACATGCAGCAGAAACTATTCTCAATTGAGTGTACTAATCTTTCGTTACTGTCTCTACCGTTTGCTTTACCTTTGTTTCTATGCCATGATATTTTTTTTCCTGACATATAAACATTTTCATCTTACTATGTTTTCTCCCCCGCCCCTGACATTACAATTTACTTTTGTCTCCAACATTGCTGTTCCTTGGCATTTCTCTTTTGTTTTTCCTTTGCATTACCTTTAGACACATTATGTTGACTTATGATCCCTAGGCTCAAAAAATAATATTTGTACTGCCCTCCCAATCTCAGTCATGCCTTCTACCTTTTTGCCTGCCATCTCCTTGTGGTTTGTGAACATCCTCCATCCTATTAAAATCTATCTTATTCTACAATGAAAAAGTAGCTGGACCCAAAAGGTCCAAAATATTTTAGAATGCTAAACTGATTTCATTAAGTATGAAATTTGCAATACAGATGTAAACTTTGGATTTTGACAATTATATCCATACTGTCATTAAACAAGCATGTTGTTGTTGTTGTTCAGTCGCATAGTCGACTCCGACCCCATGGACCATTTTCCTCCAGGCGCCTCTGTCCTCCACCATCCCCCTCAGCCCTCCCAGCATAGCAATATCAATTACACTTATATACCACACCATAGTCCTTAGTGCATTTTCTGGGTGGTTCACAAGTTAATTAGCATTTTGCCTCCAACTTGCTCATTTTACCGACCTCAGAATGATGAAAGGCTGAGCCAACCTTGTTTCCCATCAGGATCAAATGCACAATGTTTTGGCTGGAGTACAGCAGTTTAACCACTGTACCAACATGTACTTATTGCACTGGCTAATATTAAGTAAAATGTTATGTTTCAATATTTGAATCTGAAGGTAATATTTGTTGTTGGCAACTGTCAAGTTTTATTATAAGAATAAAAACAAAAGCTCTAATAAATGGGTTTAGATCATCCAGTTAATTTCTTTGTGTATTTTGCTCATGCACTTCAAAATGCTAAGCTAACGTAAACACCTGTTGTAGATGTAACTAGAAAATCAGTGTGGCTTGATATTCAGGAATATCTGGCTATTTCTGCGAGGCTAAGTTGATTGGAGACAGATTTTGTAGTTCAAAAATGTTGTGATTTTTTTCAGCACTAACATCAAATGCATGTATCGTACAAAGGTGTATATTCTCTCTCTCTCTCTCTCTCTCTCCTTGGTCCTTCTGTCATTCAAATGTATGCATTTATTGTATCAGCACTTTGACATTTACAGTTGCCACCTGGTAAATGTAGAAAGGTTTATTATAGAAGTCATAACAGTGCTTAGGTTAAATTTAACAAATATGCAATAATCAAAACACACATGGCAACAAGAGTTCCGGAATTTCACTGTCAGTTTCTACTGTTTAATTGTCTCCCTTGGTGTCTGCTCCATCCCAAATAGGATCATTAGAGAATATTCCTAGTAACCATGAGTAGTACACTCTAATGTTTATTTAGGTTTAAAAAAATACATGGCTAGACTTCTAACCTAAGTGAAGTCCCTGAAGGACCACTATAATTGGTTTCTGAAAGAATGTATTGACTTACGCAGCTGAGTTCCATGCTGTGGGTATATGACACTAAAACTCTGAATATGGAACAAATGCTCGAAAAATCTTGAGATGACTCTGAAAACATTGCTCTCTAGTCTATAAAATCTAAACAAACAGATGTGCATATGAGCTCTCCTCACTGCCTGCACTGTGCTGCCATATGTGTACTCATAATCACTTGAGTCCTTTGACAGGAACAACCTTGTCAGGAAGGAGAAACAATAATAAAAGCCGTGGCTCTAGGATTAATGTGTTCTTATTCATAAAAACTTTTTTTATATTTTTGTGACTTGGTACTATGAATTACAAACTAGCTTTCACCAATATATTTCCTGCAGATTGCTTTTTATCTTGTAAATTTCAGTTACTCTTACCAAGTGTGAAGCTTTGTCACTGCTTCCTCTGTTGTAGCATCTAGTGGAATAATAAGATAGCTTGCATTCTAGTGTGTGGGGGTGGGGACCTAATTTGCTGCCCTTTCTCGTGTTTTTTCCCTTACTGACCATCCACAGACCTAGTATTCTTCTGCTTCTGCATCACATTTATGAACTTATTCACCACAACAAATGGTTTGGCCTAAAGAAGGCCAAAACCTTCACAGAGAAGGAGTTAGGTTTATTTTTGTATACATTTTGTATTGTAAAACAATTTAATCAATCTTAAATGGGCAACTTGCTTCCAAGAGAGATAAAATTAATATGTTTCTAGATATGGATTAGCATTATTCTTGGCATGGCCTCTGTGAAGGCATACCTTGTCCATATCTTTAAGGCTGTGGAGGTCCATTGCAATCCCAGTGTTAAATCCTGCATGTTGCGCTTCATGTGTGTCGTGGGTGATGGCTCTGAGATAATAGTGTGTGGGTCACTTCATGGCAAAATGGGATCCACCTTAAACATATTCACACCAGTAACATTTTTTCTGCTTCAGGAAAAAATGCATTCTCGGATACAATTTGCAGTCATCGATGATGATGATTCCTGACATTTTGATTTGTTATGCATGACATCACTATGATGATAGATTTTTTTCACTGTTGTCTGTGTCAGTCAGTGGTTATATGGTGAACATGACAAGGTTGTGGTGCCACACAGCCAGTGAAGTTTATTGTGTGATGCAGGACTTCCCATCCTTCAGTTCCCAGGTGTTTTTGGACTTCTGTTCCCAAAAGTCCAAGTCAGTACACCTGGTGATTGAGGCTTCTGGGAACTGAAATCCAAGAACGTCTGGGGACCCAAGTTTGAGAAGCCCTGGAATGTGTACATATGTGATGATTTTCAGCAATAGTATGACATTTATGGAATTCATGGAATTTCATGAAATGGGTAGATGAACTATGTGAAGAACTGATATCAATTACAGGTAAAGAAAAATCTGCTTATATATTGTCTCCTCTTTATAAAGCTTGGCTCGACTGGTTTTGCCTCCTGGAAATGTTAGCTTTATAGGCACCATCTGAGTTTATTTATCCCTAAATTACATATTCATAGGTAAACCCATACATACATATTCAGGCATGTCCAAGACCCCAAGGAATGGTGCCTCTCCTCCCCCCCCCCCCCGCACAGTCAACCAACCTGTTATTGAGGCATTGTTGTCCCAGTGACCTTGATGCCCCTTGCTTTCATACCCCACTCAACATCCAATAAGTCTCTCTCAGCTGGTAGAATGGAGAGGACTAACTAACACCTACCCTGCGCTCACCGAAACCTGGTTACAATCTGCACTACCAACCAGTTGTGACCTATTTAATAAATGGTAAACACCCAATGGGCCCAAAGCCTCCATGGAAAATAGTATGGGATAAGCAAACAGAGTCTCACCCAAAAGGGCCAATCATCAGTTGAGCCAAAAATTCCTATCCTGCCCCAAAGTGACTAGCTAGCCTCACACTGAACCCAAGGTTGGGTGGGTGGGTTGCCAGCAATGACAAGTGGATTTTGAGGGCTGGGAGCCTGCCTCATATAAAGGTCACCAAGGCTCTCCACTTTCAGTCAATGTGGGAGGACACCATTGGCTGAGCAGCTATAGTCTGGCTCACTTCAACGCAGGGGGGAGGGTCGCAATGAGCCCCCTGGCTAAATATAACAGTTTCCTGGAAACTTACCTTCTTGCTATTTTTGTTGGAATTTGTGTTATGATTTTTCCTAACTTGTGACAGAAATCAACTGGTAGACCAAATGAGATCCCATATTTTATAAACTGCTTCAGTGCTTTGTCCAGAGCATTTATTTGTTTGCATATCATTTTCAAGGAGCATTTATTGATTATTGTATTAATGACACAATTTTCTGCAAGCAGAGTTCAGAGAATGTGACATTAAATTCTTGAAATAAGGAAGGAAATATTTCCTTGCCCTTTGAATATTTCAACATGCATTGCTGCCTCTTAAGATTGCATGCAGTTTTCACACTTATCTTTCACTTATTCATCTGAGCATAAAACAGAGAACGTGAGAGCAGATTGTGCTCTATATTGGTCTGGGAGGCACAACATGAAGGCTTTATTCCCTGAAGATCTGTTTAGTTTGTTACAGAGCAGTGTAGGGCTTTTACCAGCTGTCCCACATTTGCTTGATTATGCACAATGGAAAATGAGGTAAGTAATGAAGGAAAGTGAAGGAAAATCCCTGGGAAAAACAGAAAGAAGGAAACAAATGTGCAGCTATTCATCAAAAGCCAAAATGCCCTTTTAAAATATATATATATATATATATATATATATATATATATATATATATATATATATATATATATATATATATATATATATATATATATATATATATATATATATATATATATATATATATATATATATATATATATATATATATATATATATATATATATATATATAAAACTCACCATATAAAACACATATTTTATCTTAATACAAACTACAAAGGTTTGCCTGTTGAAATTTGCATCCATTGTTGTTTTTCCATTTATTTAATTTTGAGGAAATTTAACACATGAGTTATAATTAATCTGTCAGACTTCAACATTTGAGTCTCAGATGCACTCTGTCTCAATCCAATCAGTGTATGGGTTTAGGGCTAGGCAATAAGAAAATATTTTCAGGAACAAGTAGCTCACCCACCTGCTGGAGGAACTAGAGACCAATAAGAATCTGTTTACCAAGTAACTGAAAGACACATATCTAACAAAGCCTGTCTGTATATAAAAACTTGTTGCATGAACATCAGGAAAAGCAGACTGATGACAGGAAACATTACCTCATCTTCAAAATGAAGAAAATAGCAATAGCAATTACACTTATATACAACCCCATAGTGCTTAGTGTACTTCACTCTCCAGGCAGTTAATAAGTTAATTAGCATTTATCCCTAAACATGCTGGGTCCTCATTTTACTGACCTCGGAAGGATTGAAGACTGAGTCAACCTTCATCCCCATCAAGATTGAACTCACAACATTTTGGTTGCAGTACAGCAATCTAACCACTGCACTACCAGGAAAAAAGAGGACCTAGACAATTGCCAACAAGTCAGCTTGATATGAAATTGATAATTATAGCCAAGGGTATCAATGGCTATAATTATGGATACCTAAGGACAACCTCCAGGTTGGAGAGATAGGCAGGATATCTCTCAGTGCCATTTCCAGGGAATCCTAAGCAGGTGAAGGCATCTGCTTGAGAATAATACCCTGAAGCAAATGGTGAGCCACTGTGTGAGACAGAATACTGGACTGGATTGGCTGTGGCCTGTTCCAGCAAGGCTGTTCTTATGTTCTTATATGTTCTTATAATACAAGAAAAAGTTTTCGGATGGGGTCCCTAGACTGTGGACTGTAGGCTGCATGTGGTCCCAAGCTCTTTCTGTTTCGCCCTCTAACTTGCTTGTCTACTGCTATGATCCCCAAGGCATTGCCACTCAGACCCACACTGATCTTCTTTCCTCAGGCAGCACCATCTGCTGTTGTTTTTTCTGTTTTTTCTCACAAATAATGCAATAACAATAATGTTTCTTCTGGTTCTTTAAGACCAGTTCTGCTGATTTCAGGGGTTTTCAGGTTGCGCTATTATGCACTGGCTTGATATCATGATATGTTTGTGGATAAGGATTGTTGGACACAAATGTGAATTCTGCAAGTGCTCCAAATTGTGCATTCATACCAAAATCAAATTTGCTACTGACTATTAAAACATGGCCCAACAAAATACTCCTTCAATTCCTGCAACAAAAATATCTATATTCATGTTGCTTATAATTATTCTTCTAGTGAGCTGAAATTTATTTTTCATACTTCATGGTTGGCAAGTAGAGTAGGTCCAATGACTCGGTGAAATTTATGGAAGAGTTGACTTACCAAATTCACACTGATGCATTGAGCCTACTTTACTTGCAACTAGCTAGTGGATTTTAGCCAAATTTGCAGTTAGTCCCAAGTTTTATACAGCAGCATTATTTAAATATAGTTAATGAAACATAAATAGTAATTCCTTACAGTCTTGAAAACTATTGTTGAATGGGAAACAGAGGGATTAGGTCACAAATCAGTGTCTTCTTTATTCCAGAATTCACATTTCTTATATAGAAAAGTAGGGAGGCTTCTCCTCAGACATGTAGAAAATTTGAGAGACACATTGGAGGGGTTTTTCCCAGACAATACAATTCTTTTTACAGTACAGCTTGACCTTACGTCATCCAGCTACATATTTTTCGTGTTTTCATATCCCCTCACTACTGGCACAGCCTAGCAGTCTGAAAGCAAGAAATTGCAAGTAGATAAATAGGGACCACTTCGGTGGGAAGGTAAACAGCATTCCATCTACTGGAGTAGTTGGTTCCATTGTTGTACTGCTCTAACAGTTAACATGTTTTTTCCTGATATTCTGCCTATATCTGGCTTCCTATAGTTTCATCCAATTATTATGTGATCTGCACTCAGGGATGATTTAGCACAAATCCTGCCCATTCTCTTTTCTACTGTTTTTCAAGTATATGAAAAGTGTTATCACATTCCACCTTCATCTCCTTTTCTCAAGGCAAAATATTTCCAGTTCCATCAGTCTTTACTCATAGTGTGTGGTTTCCAGTCCCTCTATTTGACACTAGTCAGACAACATATAAAGTACTGTGTGTCATTTTGGACACTTTAAGAAGGATGCCAAAAACTGGAACAAGTTCAGAGAAGAGCAAGAAGGATGTCTCTTCTACCAAAAACAGAAATGCATAGTAATGATCAATTCATTCAGTGGGATATCTTGATCTGTTGTGACATCCATGAATACGAACATTTCTGAGCATTAATTGCCTTCTTACAACATTACCCTCCTCATACAAATAACTGTATTAATTAAACTTGACCAGTGCAAAGTTTGTGTAAAATTTGAGGAGAAGAAGAAATACTTTTCTAAATGTTGCTGATACAGTTTAGCAGTAATTATCTGCAAGTGAACTAAAGCAATAGAAGGGCTCTCTTACAACACAGAACAATGAAAATAACAACAATAAAAGCTATACAGTTTAAAGAACAGTAAGAACTTCTGCTTCACTACATACATACAATGAGAATTGCTAGTACTAAGCATACCTGTCAAGTATCCCATTTTTTCCCAGGAAAACCCCTTATTTTTACCCCTCTTCCTGCCCCCCTCCCATTTTGTTTATTTTCCAGTAATATCCCTTATTTTTTTAAAAAAAAATCATGACCAGAGCCCTGACAGGCAAAGCTGCATTATGTTTTTCCTGCCACCAGAGGTCACTGTGGCTTTTCGCTTGTGGAAGGAGAGAGAAAAGGTGGTGGGGGCCTTCTGTAGTTTCTCTTCATTTCCCTCCCTGCCACATGGTCATGGAGGCTTCGTTTTTGCTGCTGCTGCTGGTCAGAGCCACCATGGGACGGGAGTCTACTCTAGGTGAGCGATATTTCATATATGGAGATTAAATCCTCAGCTGCTGGGAGGCTTGGAAACTACAGAGGTTGCTTTTTGCTTTTCTAATTCCCTTCTTAAGATGGATCCGACATTCTCAGGTGTTGGTGCTTCAACTGGTTGCAGTGAGGAACAAATATATTGGTTAATTTGGGGGAATTAATCCCTTGCTCCTCCACCCTAATTGGGGGAGGGGGTGTCTAGCCACATGCAGGGCTAGTTCACCCTAGGGGGCTGGTTTACTATTCTGCTCTTTGCTTCCCAGAAAAAAATTTAAATTAAAAATGAGTAAACAAGAAAGAAAACAAAACAGAAGTCCCCCAAGAAGATGGGGAAAGGGTTCTTTGGCCCACACAGCTTTGTGCCCATTGCATCTACAATACCATCTAGCCATCTTATTTTTGGCCACCCCCTTCTTTTGTTCTCCACCTTTCCCAGCATCAAGGTTTTCTCAAGTGAGTCCTCTCTTCTCATTTGATGTCCAAAGTACTTTAGCGTCATCTTTACTATTTGACCTTTAATGAGCTGTCGTGGTTGATTTCTTCTAGGATTGACCTATTTCTAACACCACCTTTCAAAGGCATCTATTTTTCTGCACTCAGCTTTCCTAATGGTCCAGCTCTCACACCCATACATTACCACCGGGAATAGCATTGCTTTGACTATGCAATTTTTTGTTTGCATGGTGATGCTTCTACTTTTAACTATGTTCCCCAGGTTTCTCATAGCTTGTTTCCCAAGCATCAGTCGCCTTTTTATTTCACGCTGCAATCACCATCTGCAGAGATCTTTGATCCTAAGAAAGTAAAATCTGCCAGTCGTATCCAACTCTAGGGTGCAGTGCTCATCTCCATTTACAGCCAAAAAGGCCAGTGCTGTCTGTGTTTGCAGACATTTTCATGGCCATGTGGCAGGCATGACTAGAGCCCAGCAAGTCACATGGCTATATTTTGCCATGCCCACAGATTTGGCCATGCCCACAGAGGGGTGTAGCCAAAATTTCCCTTATTTTCAAATCCAAAACTTGACAGGTATGGTACAAAGTCACAGGTGTCAGTTAAGATTCCTGAATTTCCAGTTTCCTTATGGATTGACACTCTGAGAAAAATATTAGAGAATGCAAGCGCGGCGCCAAAATGGCAGCCGCGCTCGTGCGGGGCCCCCCCACCGGACAAAGACATCCGGGTAGTCAGGGGGTGTGGCCAGCACCCTTATAAAAGGGGCGGCCACGAGGCAGCCGAGCTGCCATTTTGCGATGCGACGGAGAGGAGAAGTTTTTCCCCAATTGCTCCGTCGCTCTTACCTTGCTGGGAAGCATATTTCGGGCAGCGTTCCTTTTTGCTCCTTTTCTTCGGCTTCCCAGCACTTGCACGGATGCCTTCCAAAAAGAAGGCGTTGGCGAACGTGGTTCGCACTTCGCGGAGGCGCAAGCCGGGTCGGAGGACCGCGACTGCGCCCCCCCAACAGCCCCCTTTGCCGGCGGCGCCCACCGGGACCGGTGGGATGGGGTCGGTTGCCCCATGGCCCGAGACCGGGCATCCTCAGATGGGCCCTGCGGGGGCCGCGGCCTCTGGTCCGCGATCGATGGCCCCCGGCCCTGGCCCGGTTCACTCCTTGGGGCCTTCGGCCCTTGGCCCGCAGCTTCCTGCGGTGGGCTTTAACCACGGGGGGTGGTTGGGTTCCCTTCCCTGGCAGGGTATGCCTCCGGCCCCTCAAGGGCCATGGCCATATTCGGGCCCCGGGGTCCAGGGAACTGGCCCGGCGCCCGCTACCGGTGGGCCGGCCGGCCCTATGCCCCCCATCAGCGTTGGGGGTTATGTTAACGTCGATGCCCTTCTGGCCCGCGTTGCGGTCCTTGAGGCGTCCTTGGGGATGGTTAACCCACCCGCGGCGCCTTTGGGATCACAGGTCGACGCATCGGCTGCCGATCATCGCCTGGTGGCCGGACGGGTCGAGCTGCTCGAGGCCCGCGGGTCGGCGTCAGCCGCTGCCTCGCAGCTCCCCATGCGATAGATGCTGCCGTCAGATACTGAACAGGCCCCGCCCACGAGCTCGGTTGTGGTCGCGAGCTCCGACGCCCGCAGTGGGCCGGAACCCCCGGTGGGGGCGGCCCATAGGGGTGCAGCGTGTGAGTATACGGTTCAAACTAGTGCACCCACACCATTGCCTACATTTGGGGGAGGCTTCCAGTGGCCGTGGCCTCGTATGGTTGGCGCGGTGACCCAGCCACCGCCTGCCCGGCCGGGGACATCACCTTCGACCCAGGGCCCCACTTGGGGTGGCGCCCCATATCCAGTTGGGAACTTACTTGGGGTGGCGGGCTTGGTCCAGGCCCCTTTCACCGCCCCCACTGCTGCCACTGCACCGGTATCGGCGTTGCCTACGGCGGGGTATTCCTTACCCCTTGGGGATCATCTGGCACAGGCTACCAAAGGGAAAAAAAATCTGGCGAGGGGAGTACGTGGACATCTTCTCCCTTCTGAATAGAGAACCCACCAAGGAGGAGAGGGAGGGGCAGGATGAGAAGGATAAGGAGCAAGCGCGTCATCGTAAGCCGCCACGCACGTGGGCCAACTGGCTGCCAGCGTACCTCATATACATGGCTGTGTACCTCAGGGCCCGGCCGGATCTGGCCATTCCGATGGTCCAGTATTTGGATAACATATATCGGGCGATGGTTGACTTCCCCGGCCCGTCGTGGTTGGCTTACGACAACGAATTCCGCATGAGAGTGCCCCTACACCCGGAGATGAGGTGGGATGAGCCCTGCCAGAAGCCGTGGCTTCTGTACATGACCCCCACGCGCCCTGTGCCTGGGGAGAGGTACCATTGTGGACATGCGGTCCAGCGAGCTGCTCCGGCGCAGGCACCCCGCCAGGTGGCGGGGCAGGGGGTTCCAGCCCGCCTGCCATGTTGGACCTTCTCGGCCAATGGTACCTGTAGAAGGAGAAATTGCCGATATAGGCATGAGTGTCCCTCTTGTGCTGGCCCCCATGCTGCCTCCGCCTGTCCCAGGCCAGGAGGAGCACGGGGCAGGGGTAGAGGTGGACAGGGGGCGGGCAAGACTGCCGCAGAGGGAGCTGGTCAGGCTAAAGGCCCCCTCACCAATTAACGTGGACATGTTGGAGCGTTGGCTCACGATGTACCCAAGGAGGGCAGACGCAGCTTACCTGCTTGAGGGTTTCCAGCAAGGGTTTCGCATTCCTTTCACGGGGGACAGGGCTCCACAAGATGCACCCAACCTCTTGTCACTCAGGGGAAGGGAGGAGGTGGCTGCCTTGAGCATTACTAAGGAGGTCGATGCCGGCAGGGTCGCAGGCCCTTTCCCGGCGCCCCCGTTTCCCAATCTCAAAGTTTCCCCCTTGGGGTTAGTGTCCAAAAAGTCACCGGGTGAGTTCCACTTAATACATCACTTGTCTTACCCAGCCGGCCGATCGGTCAATGATGCTATCCCTGATGACCTTTGTTCAGTCAGGTATACATCTTTTGACCAGGCACTGTGCATGGTGCGCTCATGTGGCCCGGGTGCACTGCTGGCTAAGTGCGACATCAAGTCGGCCTTCCGTCTCTTACCGGTGCACCTGGGCGACTTTGAGCTGCTGGGTTTCAAGTTCCGGGGTGAATATTATTTCTATAAGGCCATGCCTTTTGGTTGTTCCATTTCATGCTCGGCATTCGAGCGTTTCAGCACCTTCCTACAGTGGGCTTTCGTTCACAGGTCGGGCTCTCGGTCTCTAGCCCATTACCTGGATGATTTCTTATTCGGGGATGAACGGGGCTGGGACACGTGCTCGCGTCTCCTCAACACATTTCAGACGCTAATGAAGGAACTTGGTGTCCCTTTAGCGCCCGAAAAGATCGAGGGCCCATCTACCAAGCTCACATTCCTGGGGGTGGAAATTGACACGGTAGTGCAAGCATCCAGGTTACCGGTTGATAAGGTGTCACGGATCGTTGCACTCATATCCGACTTGCTGGCTAAACGCAGGTCGTCCCTTCGTGAGCTACAGGTGCTGCATGATCACCTTAATTTTGCTTGCAGGGTGATCGCACCTGGCAGAGCCTTTGCTCGGCGCTTGTGCGACGCCATGACAGGCTTACCAAGCCCCACCACAGGGTACGTCTTAGCAGGGGCCTTAAGGAGGATATGCTCATCTGGCCCCAGTTCCTGAGGGAGTTCAATGGGGTGTCATTTTGGAGGTCCGACCTTCTAGCATCCCCTCGTTTTCGGGTCCAATCCGATGCATCGGGGTCCCTGGGTTATGGGATGTACTTCCACGGGAAGTGGGCCTACGGCAGGTGACCGCCAGCCTGGTTGGGCACAGGTCGCTTGCGCGATCTCACCTATCTGGAATTTTTTCCTATTCTGGGAGCCTTGATGCTATGGGTTGTGGGGTGGGCCAACTCGGTGGTACATTTCTGGTGTGACAATGCAGCAGTGGTCCACATTGTCAACTCGCAGACGTCTAAATCTCCCAAGGTCATGGAGCTGGTGCGCCAGTTTGTATTGTGCAGCCTGCGCCTCAATGTGCTATCCAGGGCTGTGCCTGGTGTTAATAACGATATCGCTGACGCTTTGTCCCGCCTGCAGATCTCCCGGTTCCGTGCCTTGGCCCCGGATGCAGAGGAATTTCCCTCGCCGCTCCCGGACGAGATATGGACACTTGGCAAGGAGAGGTGAACCGGGCGATCGGCATGTCGCTAGCGCCCCGCACGCGTAAGGCGTATCACCATGCATTCACCACTTTCCAGGCCTTTTGTGCCCAGTTTCGACTACTCGAGGCTTGGCCTATCCCAGTCGCCCACATTCTCCAATTCATGGTTTACCTACATGCCCAGGGCCTAGCCCCCCGCACCATAGCATCCAGGCTGTCAGCGTTGGCATTCATGGCCAAAGTGGGGGGTTATGCTGAAAGCACCACTGATTTCCGTATACGACATGTTTTGGAGGGGTGGGTGCGGGAGCGTGGGCGTAGCCCGGATGACCGCCACCCAATTTCCCCAGGGGTACTTACCCACCTAGCACGGGGCTGGCATGACCTCTGTTTTGACAGGTATAAGGCAGCCCTGTTTCATGCGGCTACTACGGTGGCCTTTTTTGGAGTGCTCCGCATCAGCGAGCTGGTGATGCTGTCTAAGGCGGATGCAAGTCGTAGGGCACTGGAACTCGATGATGTCTATGTTTGCAATGATTGGGCTAAGTTGAGGATACGCTCCTCTAAAGTTGATCAGCGCGGCGTAGGCAGTGGAGTAAGACTGCTACGATGTTCATTGGCAGACATCTGTCCGGTTGGTGCCCTACAGGAGTTTCTTGCACTGTGTGGCACGCACCATGGCCCGTTTTTCTGTCACCAAGATGCGTCTCCCCTTACTAAATTTCAATTTTGGAAGGTGACCGGTAAGGCACTGGCCAGTGTTGGCCTCCCTGGGGCTCGTTACGGCACCCATTCCTTCAGGATAGGGGCGGCTTCTACTGCAGCTGCTTTTGGGTACTCCGGGGCAGAAATACACCGCATGGGAAGGTGGGGATCACAATGTTTTCAGTTTTATGTTCGCCCTCTTCAACCGTGAGTACCAGTTTAGTCACTGCACTGTTTCTCCCCCCCCCTTTTTTTCCTTGACAGACCCTGGGTGTCGTATTACACCGGTGACAGTATGGCTGGTGGGCCACAGCTACGTGCATAGGGCAGTGTCGTATGCTGCGGCGACAGAGTGGGGACCCCGACTGGGACTGGGTGCATCCGCAAGTCTCAGATGGTATGGTAAGCGCGGCATGTTATGGCGGGAACTGTTGCCATTCCTTTTATCCAGCAGGAATGCTGACCCGCCGGATACCCTGATCATACACCTTGGGGGCAATGATTTGGGGCAGGTCACCGGCCTATCGCTGAAGCATGCGATTTGCGGTGACCTGGCTTACTTGCATTATGTGTGGCCTCCCGCAACCCTCATTTGATCAGACATGGTACCGCGGCGCGCTTACAGGGGAGGGTTCGACCTCCAGGCCCTTGACCGAGCTCGTCGTTCGGTGAACAGGGCTATTGCCCGGTTCCTTCTAGACAAGGGTTGGGGGCACGTCATTCGACACCCCACCATCAGCCTACAAAATTATGAGCTTTATTCAGGGGATGGGGTCCATCTGTCGCAGGGAGGTATGGACCTCCTGTTAGGTGATTGGCGAGCAGGCCTGTCGACCGAGCTGACGGTCTGGGGGGGCGTCGAGCCTTTATTGAGCCTCTCCGTGTGGCGGGTAGCACTGGTAAGGTAAACATTTATGACCCACAGGTATCCGGCAGGTTCGCAATTGACTGGACAACACTAGACAGGCACAAGTTGGTTAACGTTGTCCGGTCAACGGCGAACCAGGCGATGGGGTGATGGCAAGAGCTAGGCAGCATGCATCACCCCGTTATTTTACGGATACCCGTCAGAGGGTGGGGTCAGTAGTTAGATATTGACTACGGTCAACAATTTGTTTGTTGTCAACAAACAAATTGATACAAATGGATACATTGTAACCAATTGCCGTTTGCAATTTTGGGTGGTACCTTACTAGTGTTACTTCGGCCTGCTTGCCTTAAGAATTATAATTGGTTGAATACCAATAGAAATTTATAATTTGGACTAGGGCATGAATCAATAAATGTGGCCCAATGCCGTTATCCACTTTCATCAGTGTCTGAGTCCTTTATTGGGGGGTGCGCCTGCAATGCAAGTGCGAAGCCAAAATGGCAGCCGCACTCTTTGCGCCCCCCCCCACCGGACGAAGACATCCGGGTAGTCAGGGGGCGTGGCCAGCCCCCTTATAAAAGGGGCGGCCACGAGGCAGCCGAGCTGCCATTTTGCGAAGCGACGGAGAGGAGAAGTTTTTCCCCTCCACCCCCTCCCTAGTTAACAGTGTGATATTTTGGTCGCTTCGGGGCCGGGTGGGAATTTTTGGCTGGGACCTACAATTGGCTCTCAGGTCCTGGCTTTTTTGCCCATCCCACACTGTTGCTATGGTTTGATATAGGGGTTTCTTTCTGCTGCTGCTGACTTTGGTCACATGGGCGAGTAGCACTGGTAAGGTAAACATTTATGACCCACAGGTATCCGGCAGGTTCGCAATTGACTGGACAACACTAGACAGGCACAAGTTGGTTAACGTTGTCCGGTCAACGACGAACCAGGCGATGGGGTGATGGCAAGAGCTAGGCAGCATGCATCACCCCGTGATTTTACGGATACCTGTCAGAGGGTGGGGTCAGTAGTTAGATATTGACTACGGTCAACAATTTGTTTGTTGTCAACAAACAAATTGATACAAATGGATACATTGTAACCAATTGCCGTTTGCAATTTTGGGTGGTACCTTACCAGTGTTACTTCGGCCTGCTTGCCTTAAGAATTATAATTGGTTGAATACCAATAGAAATTTATAATTCGGACTAGGGCATGAATCAATAAATGTGGCCCAATGCCGTTATCCACTTTCATCAGTGTCTGAGTCCTTTATTGGGGGGTGCGCCTGCAAAGGCAACATTAAAATTGACACTGCAATACTTAACATTTTCGTTGGCATATCTGTCTGTAGTGCCAGTGCCATGTTTTTGCTGTGTGCCAAGTTACCATGATGCATTGGCAAAGTCATTAATGCTCTATATGTAGGAACTTAAATGCTAATTCTGAGGTCTTGGGATTATCCCGTGGTTTTGCTTTAGATGAGAAATATACTGGTTCACATAATTTCTTGATTACCATATGTCCCATGTTTATGCATGCATGCTTTTCTGACCAATATGTGATGGCTAATATCTGGTGTCACAGGCAGAACTAGGGTGAGGACATGGCTTCTCTAGCCATAGTCAGACATTTTTGTTTCTATCTAGAAACTTAAGTAAAATATCTGCAATTCTCATGCTCACATCTGTTGACAAGGGATATTGAAAATTCATAGTAAATGTGCTTTTGCTCTGCTGCAGTAGAGAGATGAATTGCAAATGCAAATGCATTTACATTCTTCTAGTTCAAGGATTTATGTTTGATTGTATACAATCTTACTGAAGTAGCAATTTAAGAAAACCCCTTGCCAACAAATCTTAAAACACCCATCAACTCTTCCAAATTTTGGAGAGCAAACTAGTCAAACCTAAGATTTATAACATGGCTCATCTACTCCCAAATGTCTTTATAGCTATTCATCCTTGCATTGAAGAAATACTGGTGATAAGACTGCTCACTCTGAGCAGCCAGTCTTTCTAATGCAGGGATAATATGCAGACACAGCACAGCACAACAAAGGTTCGTTAAGGATATACAGCCATGTCTACTGGATTTTCAGGACCAGAATCCTTTTTTTAAAAAAAAATAGTACAACAAAATACTTGATGAATATAATTTGTTTATTTATTTATGTGTATCACAAATATAAAGCACAATAGATTGAATTGAAATGTTATTTAAATACCACCTTCCTCACCCTACGGTGACCCAAAGTGGTTTAAAAAAACTAAGGTACAAAAATATAATAAAAATACAGCAACATAATAACATCTTGGCAACAAAGTAAAATTTCAATAATACAGCAACTCAGTAGCATCTCACACAGTACATTTCACAGGGGCAACACAAAACAATACATAATGGAGTCATTATATCAATGAGAAAATAATAAATAAATAACAGAAAGTTCTTATCAGGACCCAGCATCACTGATGATGCCCAGGCTCAACCTACCCAATGGAGCCCAGGGCTCAACGTACATGACGGAGCTCGGGCTCAATGTACACGATGGAGCCTGGGCTCAATGTACATGATTGAGCCTGGGACTCAACGTCCTTGATGACCTCTTCAGCTGCCTCAGAGCCCCAGCAGCCCTTTATCCTCCTCCGGCCTAAAAAACAGCTGAAGGGGAAGAGACGCGGCTCTCTGCCCCCGGGACAATGGAACTCCATGGATGGGGTGGGAGAGCATCCTCATCTGCAGTGGCGGTGGTGGAGACCATCTTCCTCCACCCAGGGCAGTGCTGCTTTTCAACCCTCAGGATGATGGAACTCCAGGGGTGGGGCAGGAGAGTGTCCTCAGCTGCAGTGGTGGTGGCCATCTTCATTTATTTAGTATTTAGACATAAATACTAAATAAATTTTCAGATAACAAAGCATTGTACAGTAATACCTCATACAAAGTCTGCTTCGTACAACATCAAATTCATACAACATTGCCTAATTCCTTGAAAAAAGTTGCCTCATACAAAGTCGCTTTGACTTTGTATGAGGCATTGGGGGTTTTCCCAGGTTGCATTGTGCCTGGGCAATATAAAAGGCAGGACACATGCGTGCTTTGCTCTTGTGGGTTTTGCACAAGGCAAAGAGTGTTTTGGAGTGGTTTTGAGCATGATTTCAGAATTTTTTTCATCAGAATTTTTAGAAGCATTCCTGGGATTTTTGCAGCATTCTTCAGGTTCTTGGAACATCAGGGTTGTTTGATGTGTTTTTATAATGTATTTAGCCTTTAGACAATGATTTCTTAAAGTTCTGTCAGTTTCCTTTCTGTTTCCTTGACTTTGCCCTGAAGTCTGTGCTGTTACAGTACAATGTATCTCTATGGAAACGATGTTGTGCGAGGCATCGAGGCAAGGATTTGGACGTTGTATGAGGCATCGCGGCTAGGATTTTGCATGCCTCATACAAAGTCCAAATCCGTATAAAGTCCAAACTTGTGGAACCAAGTTTGGATGTTGTATGAGGTATCACTGTACTTCTAATTTGTATTCTTGATTGCACCATTTGTTTTCTTATAACTGTTGTTGTTACATACTATCAAGTTACTTTTGACTTATGGTTATCCTATGAATGATTGACCTCCATATTGCCCTGTTCTCAATAGCATTGCTCAATTCTTATAAACTCAAGCCTGTGGCTTCCTTTATGGAAACCATCTATCTCATCTATACCTATAAAATGGTACATTAACCATTGGAATGTGACAAAGGATGTTGCACCAGGCCCCACTAGCCCCGTCCGAGCCTCCGTTCACTCGCCCAAATGGGGTTTGCAGGTAACTGTCAGGTTGAAATTTTTGACCCGGGGGCAGCAGCCCCCCAGTCGCAAACAAAAAAAGGGAACTTCAATCCCCAACGTTCCTTTCGCCACGCCGCGCCAGAGCCAATCAAGCTGAGTGGCGCGAGCAAATGGAATGTTCAAAAATGCGGCGCAGGCAATCAAAATAAAGCTGCAGGGGAAAAACAAAACAAAGAAAGGCCAGCAAGCAAATCCCCACCCCCCAAACACACAAACCCCAACCCAGCCAGGGCCATGGCAATACTCTCCCCCAAAAGCCGCATGAAGCGGCGAGGCAAACACTCACCCAACAAACTCACACACCGCAACCCAGCCCGGGCCACAGTAATACCCCCCCAAATGCCGCATGAAGCGGCGATGGTATTTCTGCGGGCCAGCCATCGACTGGTCCACGAAAATACCCAAAACACAAATCAAAAACATTTAAAAAAAACAAAATATTCAAAAACGCACACACACAGAAACCCCCACCTCAAACCCTAAAAAACAAAAACATTCAAAAAGACACACACAGAAACCCTCACCCAAAACCCTAAACAGACACAGAATGCCCCCCCAACCCAAAACACCCCCCCCTAAAAAAAACGGAGAGAGCTCACCATTAGACGTCTTGCCTCAATGAAAACCAGAACTGAAATGAAGAGAAGAAGAGACTCACCGGAAGAAGCAATACACAAAAATTGCTCAACAGCACCACCCAGTGGCCAAAGGAGAAAAAACATCCAAAATATTTCTAAAAATTCAATAAATCCCAAAAATTAGGGTAATCAATTCCAAAAACATTCAAAAATATCCAAAAAA
Source organism: Bradypodion ventrale (assembly GCA_035047345.1). NCBI lineage: Eukaryota > Metazoa > Chordata > Lepidosauria > Squamata > Chamaeleonidae > Bradypodion > Bradypodion ventrale. Next base: position 305,281,794 of record JAWDJE010000003.1, on the reverse strand, counting down.
ATCAAAAATAATTCACAGATAAATAAATAATTTTTCAATAAAATATAAAAAACACTGTGAAATACCTTCAATTTAATAAAACATATATTTACACATTTTTAAAATTATTATCCAAAGTTCATTTCCATAAACAAAAAACAAAAACCTTCAAAAACCACTTTAAACAGCCCGGCACTGAGGAAGCCGGCACGCAAAAAAAAGCCACTGGGAGCGCAGGCGGACGCACCGCCTTGAAGCCAAAAAACCACAAAACCTTATAACACCATTTAAAACAGCCCAGCACCATTGGTGCAAGAAAAAAATGAAACCCTTTACTATCCAACACAATTTTAAAAAGCCCGGCACGGCCGGGCAAAATATGCTAGTAATTGCTATTCCTGTTTTGCTGCTTTTCTTGATCTTTCCCGTTATTATTGTCTTTTCCAGAAAGTGCTCTCTTCTCAAGATGTGCATAAAGTAGGATAGCCTGAGTTTTGTCTATTTTTGTTTGTTACTTCCAGTCAAAGCTCTGGCTTGAATATTATCTAGGACCTACTTGCATACCTTTCTACCAGTCTAGGGTATCCAGAAAGATCTGCTCCAGCACCATAGTACCACTTATAATACCACTGCAAATAGCAAAAGTTCTACAGTCTGTACCCCAGCTTGTGATGTCTCTTGTTAGCACTGCATTTCTCCAGTTTTTAAATGTAATAGTCTTGAAGGAAGAAAATGAAAAGATTTACCAATGGATGGATATCCTGTTCTGATTACTGTCTCAAGCTGCCATTTTCTATACTTTCCTTGTCATTCTTCTTCAGGAATGTTGAAATATGTAATATTATGCATCCTTATCCCCCTCCCAGAAGTGCCAGAAATGCTTCTCTTAACATGTGCCACCTCTAGCCCAGGTCTGAAAGGCACACTTTCAATTCCGCACTTCCCACATGCCTTTCAGCCCTTGGCTAGGTGCGTGCATGGGAAGAGAAGCACGTCTGGTGGTGCTGGGAGGGGAAGGCAGTCAGCCCACCAACCTGCCCTGGCCACCTACCAGCAGCGCCGCCGCCAGCTGCTCTCCCTCCTCCTCTTCTTTCTTGTCGCATCTGGAGGAGGAGGTGGGAGTGGTGAGGGGGAGGTGGGTGTAGCCAGCCAGTTTTACTACCAGTTCTATAGAACCATTTAGAACTGGCTGCAGTACAATGCTACTTGTAATTATTAAATGGTGGCTAGATAGGTTAGTGAATTAAGTATCTGGTTGTGGAGCCAGAGGTTGAGATTTTGATCCTTCATTGTGCCTCCCAGGCTGTATAGCTTTGGGAAACCTCGATGGTTCCATCATGCCCACAAAAGAGGAAAAAGTAAACCAGTACTGTCTACTTAGACAATCTTGGAGAGGCTTCCATAATTCAGAATCAGTTTAACAGCACACAATTACTATACAGTGCAATTTGTACATCTAGACTTTGGACATCCAGGGCATGATGTTGTCCTGGTTTTCCTCTTTTCTGGAGGGTCGTACCCAGTCGGTGTGGTTGGAGAGTGAGAGATCCAGCCCTAGGCCCCTCAAATTTTGGGTGCCTCAGTGTCCGGTGCTCTCTCCTCTCCTATTTAATATCTACATGAAGCCGTTGGGTGAGATCATCTGTTCCCATGGGGTGTGGTACCATCAGTATGCGGATGACACTCAGTTGTACATCTCAGCCTGTGGTGATCCCAGTGATGCTATCAAAGTCCTCTCTGGATGTTTGGAGGCCATCGGGGTCTGGATGGGGGACAACAGGCTTCAGCTGAATCCTAGAAAGACTGAGTGGCTATGGATTGGGGGCCCCACATTACCTGGGGTGTTACCATCCCTGGTCTTGGGTGGGACAGTTCTGCCCCAGACAGACCTGGTGCACAACTTGGGGGTCCTCCTGGACTCACGGCTGTGGCTTGAAGATCAGGTGGCAGCCATGGACAGGAGGGCCTTTGCTCAACTCTGAGTAATCTGCCAGTTGCTCCTGCGCCTGGACCAGACTCCTTACTCATGGTCACTCATGCTCTGTTTACATCCAGACTAGATTACTATAATGTGCTCTACATGGGGCTGCCCTTGATGACCATTCAGAGGCTACAGCTGGTCCAAAATGCAGCCACCCAGGTGATGATGGGGTGTGGGCATTATGCCCATGCCTCCCTGCTGCTTCGGGAGCTGCACTGGTTACCAGTTTGCCTCCAGGTGCACTCCAAGGTGCTAGTTTTGACCTTTAAAGCACTACATGGTAGTGGGGCAGGATACCTAAGAAACCACATCACCCCAAGAGTGTCTGTCCATCCAACCAGAGTGGACCGGAGAGGCTCTCTTATTGTACCATCAGCTAGAGGGACTCATCTCTCTAGCACATAAAAGAGGGTCTTCTCTGTGTCCACTCCAGCCCTCTGGAATCTCCTGCCAACAGAGCTTACAGACAGAATTGCTGCCCTTTAAAAAGGTCTGAAAACCTGGCTGGCAGGGCAGGTGTGGGGCCTTAATGGAAACACGGTCCCCACCTGTTGGCTCATTTCATGTTAAAAGCACCAATCTAGAGTCCCTTCCTCTGTACCTCTTTTTATCTCTTTTTATGAAGGGGTGGGGTGGGTAGGTGGGTGGGTGATTTAAGGTTTTTTTACTTGTTTTATGTGTTTTCAATTGTTGTAAGCCGCCCAGAGTTGGGTTTGCCTGAGTGGGCGGCATAGAAATTTAAAACTTAAATTAAAATTAAAATTCATTAACACAGTTACCAAAGTCTGGATGTTAGACTCTTGCCATATAGCATACTGGACTTCTATCCAACCCTATTTAATACAATCCAGCTGACTACAACGAGCCTGTGTGGACAAGCCCTTGTTACTGAATAAAGAATAATTGGTTACAGAACCGTATTATAGAATGATTAAATGTTTTTGTTGGGGGGAAATGTAGCACAAGAGATAGGCATAGACCAGTGTTTCCCAAACTTTGGTTCTTGGACTCCATTTCCCAAAAGCCTAAGTCAATTCCTCAAAGCACTGATCAGCCAATATACTGACTTAGGCTTCTGGGAATTGAAGTCCCCTGTGGGGCATAGAGCCCACTTTGGGAACCACTAGCATAGACCTTTCAACATTTAATTTGATCCCAAATATATGGTGTGCACATAGAGTTCCTGTGATTATGCTACACATGTTTAGAATGTGGACAGCATGACCATAGTTAATCTACATGATCTGGCAACCCCCTTCAAAGTGTTTGAGGATTGTCTATTCTTCCATAGCCTTACAATATTATTTTCTGGACATTTTCTGTTTTATTCCCTATTTTCCTAAAATATAACACTATATTCAGTTCAAGTAAGGGTTATTTTCCAATAGCCAAAACACTTCCAACTATGCATTTCACAATAAAGTAAACCTAGAGGGAACTATTAGTTTCCAAGAGATAAAAGTGCAGTTGCAGGATGAAAAGAGTTCTGCCCACAATACATTGAGTGAAGTCCAGGAACTCATAAAAGTTCCTTATAATAACACTACAGAGCAGCTCAGTATTCAGACTATTTGCCATTTCAGATGATATCACTTCCTGAGGAGAAATTAATCAGCAAAAGGGGTCAGCAGCACTTTTTACACAGTAAGAAGGTTAGGACAAAGAGCTGAATCAAACAAAAATATTTTTGTTCAGAGTGGTTCATTGATTCTTGTACAGAAAGAGTTTCTTTTCTTGAAGATGGGTCTGCTGTCGCTCCTGGGCTTTAATCAATAAGCATTCTTCGCAAGAACACATACATATTTACTTTTAGAGAACATATAGATGCCTGATGGTTCCCCCATATATTAAAAAAACCTATGCTAAGATGACTTTAAATCAATTACAGGCTTTCCAGTTGTATTAGAACTACAGTGTTATAGAACCATATGTTTTGGATTATTCACTTTAAGTTCCAGCCATACTATTTTGAGAAAATGAATCTGTTCAGTGGTTCTCAGGTACTGAGAGCTATATGTGGAATTTACAACCGATTATATACAGGTCGTTACATTTCTGCTAATTTAAGGGTTGGTTTTTTTTTCCAACATCATTGCTGTACTGAAGTATTTGGTTTAAAAGTGAGGGGAATTTCCAATTAAAAAATTGATTTTCACCACTTTAAATGGTGACTTGACTGTTTGCAAAAGCCTGGCTATGTTTTTAATACATTAGATTTTTGAGGGGAGCTGGGCCCCTGCATTCAGCCTAATAACCACTTTTTATTGTATTGTTTTTCAGGGTAAAGAAAGAAAGAAACATTTCACCATATCCTGTTATACAACTTCAGTTCTTAAAAAACAAATATATAAAACAAATACTGTACACACACAAATCAAATCACCTTTCATGTAAATTATAGTCCAAGCAAGAATAGAAACAAAAGGTTAATATCCCTACTAGAAAACAGAGAGGAGAGTAGTAATTTACCTTGTGAAGAAGGTTGTTCAATAGCTTAGGGCAATCTCAATGAAAGACCTGTTTCTTCCAGCTGAACTTTTATCACTACATGAAATTATGTAGAGCTCTTTTCAATAAAACTTAGCTCATACATTCTCATGTCTTTGTTCATCTTTACCAGCACTACAAAAGAATGACTACAAAAGGGACAACTTCATGAGTAGCATAAGCCTCATCATTCAACAAAGTGAAATTTCTGTTGGGTAAATCTTTCAGAACTTTTTTGGAGTTGTATAACAGCCTCGAATGTTGCCTGTAGTTGAAGTGACTGAGAGGGACTGTTTGGGTAACTCTCTATCTACAGGTATTCCTTCCCACCTCTGAAGGAATCAGGGCCACTGAGGGCCGGGGAGCCCAGAGGAGGACTGATCAAGTAACGACACGAGGCAAGGAAACAGGATCAGATCAGTACTTTATTGAGAAAAGGCAACATCATTTATAGGGAAAAAAGAGCAACGGTGGCAAGCTGTCATCTGACAGGAAAATTACCTCACCCACGTACCCGGGTTAATGGGGAACACCTCAAAGGGAAGTTAATTAACTGGGGCAAACATGGACTTAGGAGTCCCATTGTTCAGGGATTAGGCAGGGGCAAACATAGCCCTTATTTGCACCGGGCATAACCTTGGGTAGGGGATGAGTCATTACTCTAATGGGTAACTGGGGTCAGCGAGATGAGCTTCTTGCAGAATCGCTGGTCAGGCAATAAGCGGCCGGATTAATCCCTACCATTAATCTCCCCCCTTGCTCGCCGACAAAGGCCAGAGGCCAGGAGTCTGCTCACTGGTTTAACCTCTGCCAGAGGCCACCGATGCCCAACCGGGCACGCGGAATCTTCACAAGCAGCCTCTGCAAGGGCTGTTCCATGCCAGATGGGCATGGGGAAACCATATTTCCCCTTTCTGTTTTATTTAAGAGCCTGACTGGCAACTCTGCGTAAGAGGGGCATCAGCTGATGAGCGGGAATGGTGCTTCGGGGTTCCCCCCATGGGGGACATCTCGATAGCAGTGAGGGAATACATTGCATGAAACAACACACTGTTGTGCCCAGTATTACCACCCCCACGATCACTTTGAGTGTCGTCTGAATCCATCCCCATGGGAACCACGACCACAAGGAGTCCTGCCACCCCCATGAATAATCCTCCTTGATGTCCCTAACTGGGGTGTGGAGGTCCGTGAGCTGGCTCTGTATCTTGTGGGTATTATCTGTGAGGTTAAAGCAACACATGCCATGGACAGACTTGCAGCCCAAATCATGTGACCACAGGGGATAATCGATAGCTGCTTGATTATCCAGTATGGCATGGCGAAGCTCTGTCTGCTCCTGGCTGAGCAGCGCTATTGCTGAGGAGGTATGGTCAATGGCTTTTGCTAATCCGCAAGCCAATTCTCCGAGCGTTGCCTATGGCTAAGCCTGACACGCTGAACATACTGACCACAGCCTGGTTTTTCAGAGCTGTGGGTCTGAATTCAGACTGCTTTCTGTAGCAAGGCAAGATAATGAGATGTGTCATTGATCTCTTACTGTGACCTGGGGAGATTCTAAGCTATCTCTGCAGCTTCTGGCATTGTGCAATTGTCTTTCTAGCACCTATGGGGAGGTGTGAAACTAACTGGGGATTACCAGCTACCGGGTACTCAATCTTTCCAAGCAATGGGCCGATGCAAAACATGGGCCGGTCTGGCTTCCTTTGGTGGAAGCTGGCCGTTATTAACAATATACAGAAATTCAAGGTTCCTTGCAAATCCCAACTGGAGCATTGTACAAGGCATGAATAAATAATAGCAACTACAGATAATAAAAAGACATTCAGAAGCTTTTCCGGAGATGAAGCTTCCCTTCTTGGTGGGGTTTCATGTGTAGCTTGAGCTTGGAAGAGTCTTGTTTTGGGGAAAAGCATGGTCCTCAGAAGTAGCACTGAGTATGCCATAGAAATGTCTTTGGAGATGTAAGTCATAAAGGGAGCTGGACAGCTGATGACATCCAGGACAGTGACTGGTGCTGTTTTTTGCAATCATCCGGGTCTGATTCTGGCCTCTGGGACCTGCATGGGGAAGAGACTTGTTTGGGAGATAAAAATTCTGAAAGAGTTAGTTGGTTTTTGCACTTATAGGATAGCAATTGCTGTGCAACTATGGGACGTGGTTTCCCCCCCTTTCTGTTTGTTTGTCAACGTAGGACTTAAGCGTCCGATAGACCCGTTCCACAATCGCTTGCCCCTGCGGATTGTAAGGAACGCCAAAAGTGAGCTTAATATCCCAGGTGGCCCTGAAGGTGGCCAGCTGCCTGGAGCTATAAGCTGGGGCATCAACGGATGTCGTGCGCCGACGTTCGCCCTTGGCCGTGGGAAAGGAGATGCTGCTCCACATGGGGAGCTGTTACTCCCTTCTGTGCTGTTACCCAAACAAACTGTGGGAAGGTTTTAATGCAAACGTCCATGTACTGCCAATTGCCAAAATGTGGGGATGTGTGACGTCCATGTGCCACACCTGGATGGCCTCTGTCCCTCGTGGGTTGACCCCCCGCGAGGGCCACCCCCCGGTGCCCCTGCACAATGCTGGCAAGAGCGAACTATGCCTTGGGCTTGAGAAAGTGGCAGGTTGAACTGCCTTGCGAGTGCTTGGCATTCTGAAGAAGGAATGCATGACTCTGAATAGGAGTTGTGAGGAACAAACTTAGCAAATTCGTGTCTATCACGGGAGTGATGTATGCTCCTGGTAGACTGTGAAGCAAATTCCTAGGAAACTGGCTGTCAGCAATTATGTTGAAGCGTTCTTTGGCAAAGGTGCGCGAAGCAAGGTTCATGGCTGCCAACTCTGCCCGCTTGCGGAAGAGTCAGGAGCGTGCGACAAGCTTGGTCCTCTTGCCAAGTAAGAACCTAATATGTGCGACCCCCATAAGTGAAAACTGTCCTAGCCCCCCCAAAGGGGAACCAGTGACATTCATCCACACAAGGTGACTGTCTGCTAGAAGTGAGACGAGTCTGGGGTCTAATGGCAAACCTTGGCGCATGAAGCGCCAGGCTTCCCTTGGGTAACTTTCTCAAGAAGGCCCCCCTGCGCACATCCGCCCATGGTGTGCGTGCACACTTTTAGAAGGGTGCCAGATGCTGGCTTAGCCTTTTGCCTGTGCTTAGACTAGCAGCAAAAAGGGAAGGGGTGGCCTAAAAATGCCTGTATCCGATTGAGGGTGTGACCTGACTGCACTCTTAAAATGGTCCTAGGCTGTCCTGACTAATGGGTGGCACTCTGCACATTCTCAGGAGCTCAGGGACTAATCCTTCCTCTGTGCTCTGGAGTTTGCGAAATGTGTCTGCACACTAGAGAGGGTGCTGTGGGCCAGGTGCCATACTTAAAATGACCTAAGACTTATTAAAGACAAGCCAACTATGACGTGCCATCTGTAAGGAAATAATACACAAAAAATGAAAAGACACACAGGTTAAGCATTTCCAGCAGGGAGTTCCACTGGCGAAAGGAGGGAAGGAGGAAAGACAAGTCAGAAGTTAGCACAATGAGAATGCAACAACTCTTATCATAACGAAATCAGATTAGGTCAGGTAACCAAGGCAACTGGGTCCTCCTGTCAAGAAAATCCCTATCAGTAATTAACTTTGGAGCTTGTGAAAGGAAGCAAGTTAAGGCTGTAGGAAGAAATGAATTGGTTACAATTAAGGCCTGGAGAGGAATTTTATTCCTGTAAAAAGGTAAGCATTTTCTGAAGATACAGAGCGCAAAAATGTTTGCGTGCTTTTTCCTGTGAAAAGGAAAATGAATGAAGGAGAGTTAGAACGATTCTCAACCTGCGGCCAGATGTGGGCGAGTGGGCCAGATGTGGCCCATGTTGCTCTGCCACTCCCCCCGCCAAGCCAAGAAGGGCTGTGTGGTGAAGGAAGGGCAGGATGACTGTCCGGACCCCAGAGCTGCCTGAGGCCCCGGAATTTGGCCCCTGACTTTAAAAGGTTGAGAACCGAGGTTACAAGATGATAACACAGTACACACATGGAGACAATGCGATTCTCTCACTCCTAGTGAGATTCCAAGACGCTAAGAGACATTCTAAAAAAAACCTTAAAACACAGAGATGGAGTTTTGAGGAACGCAGACGTAGGGAGGGGCCCCATAGCTTATGATACAGTGAGGAAAACTCATAGAAGTGATTTTTTGTTTTCAGATCGCGCTTCTGAAAAGAAAAATCTGTTTTCCTGATTGCAAAACCGGTTCCCAAGAGAGGCTTAATCCTTTGACAAAGAGAAAAGTCTCAAGGGAAGGAGGCCTATTGTAGGTTAGGATTTCCCCCCCCCCCTCTCCTGCCCAAACTGCTAAGCAGGCAAGGCAAAGGGTTTTGCTCATCATGCTTCCTCAAAGTTTAAATAGCTCCTGCCCATGAACAGAGTGCAAACTGTTTTAACACATATTTCACAGTGACATTACCACGCAGTTACACACAAGGAACACTTTTTCAGTCATACTGTGGTCATAGAGACAAGGCTTTTGCAATCATACGCAGTTCTTGCAGACATACATTCAGTGGTGCACCACGCATACACACATCTATTTACGCATTCGCACATTCCTCCCCTGATCTGCAGCGTTCTATACTACACATGAGGAAATGATTTATACACAGCTGGCTATTTACAGCCATCTGGGTGCTTTTACTTAGGGACAAGTTTCTCTGGGCTACTCCCAAGGTGAGACAAGTAGGTTCTGCCTGTGCCCTGGGGGAACTCGGGGTACTATTGCTGGGATGGTTCTCCTGGCATAGCCAGGGCGATGGCTGCCTCCTTTCTAGCCTGGGCCTCCTTTCCAGTGCCAGCGTGGCCATTTGGTACCCAGACAACCTTGTGAAGATCTGCCTGGTCTAAATTGGCTTTCTCTTCTAAGGTGTCTCACTTTTCCACACTGGAAGCAGGCGCCTTGGGGTTTTGGCACTGCTCTGCGCCTGAGTGTGGTAATGGGCCTGCTCTGGAGCCCTGCGTGGCCAGGGGCCGTGCAGGTTTCCGTGAGCAGTGGGCGCTGAGCATCCCTGCCTGAACGTGTGTCTGCCTTCAGATGGGCTGAGCACAGCAGTTGGGCGCTAGCTAATTGTGCCACTGGCAGTTTCCCCGTGAATGGATCTTCCTTACCCATGCGCTGAATGGAGTTCTTTCTTTGCAGGGAACTTTTAACTGTCCGAGAAGCGCCAAGGCCTCTCATGCCATGAATTCCTTCAGTGACGTCTGCAGCTGCCACTGAGGGAATGCTCCCTATACTGCCCTGCTTAAGCTGAAATGATGAATAGAGACTTCTTGGGGCTGATGGTTCTGACTGCGCTGGGGTTTTCTGGGTCTCTATCCGGACTGGGTCTACCTCTGCTGAGAGTTTCCTACATTTGCTCCATGTGCGGGTTATGCCCTCTGGAGCTTTCGGGGGTTGCTGAATGCAGTCTCCTATCTGATCCCAGAGCTTCAGGGTTAATGTACCTACTTCTGGGTAAAGTAGGCAGTGTTCCCTGAGGTACGCCAAAAGTCTCGCTAGCTCTCTGCTGTGAAATCGTAACTGAAATACCCTGGCCAGGATTCTGAACTCTTGCTCACGAGTTCTTTGGCTAGCGGACGGACTTGGTCTATGAGAACAAGTCCCCATATTACCTGCGATGGTCCTCCGAAGTTTCCTCCTCGGGACGAAGATCGACGCGTCTTTGCAGGCAACAGGTTCGGGCGTCGGGTGTCTGGGGTAGACCTCGGAGCGTGGACCTTCTGCCACGGGCCCTCGGCGGCCTCTGCACTGTCAGGGGCTCACAGCCTGCCCTGAGCGGAACGCGTTTTTCCCTTTGCGCAAGCCTCCCCGAAAGCTGGGGGCAAGCTGTAGGAATGTCTCTCTGGAATGCCTCGCCGCTGGCTGTCTCTCTGTCCGGCTGGCTGCCGACCAGAGTGCCGCGCTGTCCTCCGGGCTGGTTTTGGTCGCGGTTCAAGCGCAGAACCGGACCGCGTGGATCATTACTCGCGAGTAGACCTCTCCAGGGTCCCTTACTCACGAGTAAATCACGTCTCGGGGTCACCAGATGAAGGAATCAGGGCCACTGAGGGCCGGGGAGCCCAGAGGAGGACTGATCAAGTAACGACACGAGGCAAGGAAACAGGATCAGATCAGTACTTTATTGAGAAAAGGCAACATCATTTATAGGGAAAAAAGAGCAACGGTGGCAAGCTGTCATCTGACAGGAAAATTACCTCACCCACGTACCCGGGTTAATGGGGAACACCTCAAAGGGAAGTTAATTAACTGGGGCAAACATGGACTTAGGAGTCCCATTGTTCAGGGATTAGGCAGGGGCAAACATAGCCCTTATTTGCACCGGGCATAACCTTGGGTAGGGGATGAGTCATTACTCTAATGGGTAACTGGGGTCAGCGAGATGAGCTTCTTGCAGAATCGCTGGTCAGGCAATAAGCGGCCGGATTAATCCCTACCATTAATCTCCCCCCTTGCTCGCCGACAAAGGCCAGAGGCCAGGAGTCTGCTCACTGGTTTAACCTCTGCCAGAGGCCACCGATGCCCAACCGGGCACGCGGAATCTTCACAAGCAGCCTCTGCAAGGGCTGTTCCATGCCAGATGGGCATGGGGAAACAATACACCTCTGAATTAAAAGAAAGCCTCACCTCTCTACTTTGAGTCCCCCCCCCCTTTTTTCTTTTTCTTTTTTGGCTGTTCTTTTTTCATGCCCGGGACAAACACTGGACTGTCAAAATGGAGCCACTTTCTTGTCTTTGTTGTTGGCCAACCTTAGGCCCTCATGTTTCTGGTGCATGTTTCTGGCAGTAATCGGCAGACCAGTAAATGAACTGGATTCTGTATCTCTCCACATTCCCCCCACATTTTGTTGTTCATCAGCAGTCCCCACTTGAGCATGTTGGTCTTACATTTAGGGACTCCAACTTTTTTTGCTGTTCATCAGTTGTTTGCTAGTTCACTTTTATTTGTTCAGAAAGAGCCTCCTCAAAGTGTGTGGTATTTTTGAACCATAATTGGATATGCCCTTGTGTTGGTGGCTAATTTTTCTCACACTAGGTCAGGCAAAAAGAACTGCAGAATGAACAAAAGAAAAGGTGCCTTTTGGCAATTTTTATGTCTGGCCTAGACATAGAAGGGAAAAATTGTTACTGTATTACTCCTCAGATTTTTCACATAGCAGGCAATTGAAAAATATTACAGAACACAATTCTTTTTACTTCCAGTCATTTTTTAAAAATGTGTGGGAGTTATACATATCCAAGTCCAGGAACTATTTAATAGGTAATTTGTTGAGTCACAAGTAAATGAATGAAATATATAGATAATCATCATCATCATCTTACAGTTGCAAGACTAAAGGGATCTTATAGATCATAAAGTCCAGCCTCTGTTAAAAAATTGCAAAATGGGGAAATGAACTCCTAACATGGCTCCACAGCAATATCACTGAGCTATCCAGTGTATACTGTATGTATACAAATCTCTTCATTATTAAATTAAACTATTAAATTAACTATTCAGACTGCTGACTAGTTAAATAAAAACTGGAGACTATTGCTCTAAAAGACTACAATTATAGTAGATATAGTAAAATTATAGTAGATTTCATGTCGACTAGAATATGAGAATATATATATAATCTTTAAAATTATTGGCACCAATATTAAAAAAAAATCTTTCTGACTGCAAAATTTCTGTTCAGCCATATCTTGAGTGAAACAAATTATATTGTTTGCAGGGCCAAATTGTTGCTCTAACATTAATTTCCTAGTGTATTTAATTTCCCATTAAATTTTGATTTACATTTTTATTGGTTTGGAGGTCATCATTTGTGTATACTCTGGCACAGTTTTCTAAATTGAAACATTGTGCTTTCAAGCATAGCAGGTTTCTTTTCAAAGGGAATATATTGGTAAGGCATTGAAGAGTACCAACTGTCATACAATACTTTCCCAGGATTAATCATTAGTCCTCTGATCTGTCCTGGTAGATGGTCTGAAGAAAGTAGTATTATTTCTTGTGCTGCTAGAGAATTTAAATGTTTTTAATGAAAAATTTCATTCTCTGATGTTTTCTGTTGTCATGTAGTTTGGCAAAAATGATTTCAATTCAAATATTTGCAGTCACTTCACATGCCCTAAAACAGAAGCTACATTTGTCATTTACATTCTGACTCCAATTACAGTAAAAAAAACTACTTACGAAAAAAAAGTCAATTCCATAGGCTTTTGCTAAAATCAAATTTTTATGTAACTTGAAGCAAACACATAGGAAAAAATATTTTTATGTAACTCGAAGCAAACACATAGGAAAAAGGAATCTTTATGTAACTCAAAGCAAACCTATAGAAAATTGTGTAAATCGGGACATGGTTTTAGCACAAAATCGTTATGTAAGTCAAATTTTATGTAACTCGGGGCATTTGTAAGTCGGGGTTTTACTGTAAATCAATTAGTTTAGATTCACCCTTTTCAATTTACTCCTTTGCACCATACGTAGAAAGTCTGAGAGATCCATCAGTGACCAATCGTAGATAATAAGGATTTGTGGTTTATGTTTAATTTATTATTTCACTCTCAATATATTTGATTGTTATAGAACTGTATCTCATACATACAGTAGTTTCTAGAAGTACTTACATTGCTAGACAAGTGTCTAAGGGCACAATCCTAAGTAGTTGAGCCAATTCTAATGCAGCTGGGGCTATGCTGAAACTATATATCTCCCAACCTATGACTGTTGGAAATTATTTATCCTCACCCTTATCTATTCTCATCCTGGCTTTGTGCCACCATAGTGGCTGGAATCTGGTTGAAAGAAGATTTTTCCTTCCCCTGATTCTTCTTCTCTCCATCCCATTTTTCTGTTGGATGATCTCAGCCAACACAGCAGTTCTGTTACCATATTCAGTTATACCAGAAAATCTGACAGCATCAATGGCAATAGGGTTCTGCTGACAAAAGATACTTCTGCCTATTGCAAATGCTATATAGCCAGAATATCATTAAATTGCCTGCTTTCTGGTTTTAAATTGATGTAAAATGGACCTTGGCTTCAACATTTACAGTTTCAGTATCTTAAATGGCTACAATTGAATCCGTCCAAGACTGAGTGGCTTTGGATAGGGGATCCCACATTATCCAGGGAGCTGCAAGCTTTGGTCTTGGATGGGGTTGCTTTGCCCCAGACAGACCTGGTATGCAATTTAGGTGTCCTCCTGGATTCAGGGTTGCTACTTGCAGATCAGCTGGCGGCTGTGGCCAGGAGGGCTTTTGCAAAGCTTTGCGTCATCCGTCAGTTGTGTTTGCTCCTGGACCGGGATGCCCTGATAAGGGTCACACATACTCTGGTCACCTCCAGGCTAGATTATTGCAATGCGTTCTACATGGGGCTGCCCTTGGCAACCATTTGGAGGCTGCAGCTGGTCCAGAATGCAGCAGCCCAGGTGGTGATGGGGTGCGGGCGTTATGCCCATGCTTCACCATTACTTTGGGAGCTGCACTGGTTACCAGTTTTCCTCCAGGTGCAGCTCAAGGTGCTGGTTTTGACCTTTAAAACCCTTCATGGTAGTGGGCCAGGTTACCTTAGAGACTGCATCATCCCAAGAGTGTCCGCCCATCCAACCAGAGCAGACCAGAGGGGCTCCCTAGAGGGCCTTTTCTGTGTCCACACCGGCCTTGTGAAACCTCCTACCTGTAGAGTTGCGGGAGCAGATGGAGCTGCTACCTTTCAGAAAAGACCTAAAAACCTGGTTGGTGGGGCAGGTGTGGAGCCCAGATGGAAGGATGGTCCCTGCCTGTTGGCTTATAAAATAAGCTCCCCATCTCTTTTAATCATTTAATGCAGGCAGTTTTAATGTGGGTAGTTTTTTTTAATATGAACAGGGTAGGTGGGTGGGTATGTTGGGGTTTTAACGGTTTAATTGTTTTTAAGTATGTTTTAACTTGTTGAGAGCCACCCTGAGTCAGGTTTACCTGATTGGGCGGCATACAAATCTGAATTTCAAATAAAAAATAAAATGAAAACAATGCCACTACTGTGTTTTGTCATATATTATATTTACTTTAGTAAAAACAACTGAACATGTACCAATAGAGCTGTGGATTTAAACCAAAGGTATTATCAGAGAATAATGCAAAAATGTTCTTGTAGGTATAAGAAAATAAGAGCCTAGATCAGGGATGGTGAACCTTTTAGAAACCAAGTGCCCAAACAGAGGGGTGGGCCAAACTCTTTGCTGGGGGGGGGAGTGCTCCTACTGGGCTGCTGGGCAGAGGGGCGGGTGAAGTCTGTGCTGTGGGAGGGAGGAAGTGCTCCCATTGGGTTGATGGGTAGAGGGGTGGAGAAAACTCTATCTGCTGGGGGGAGGCCAGCATGCCCACAGAGAGGGTTGTAAGTGCCCCATCTGGCACACATGCCATAGGTTATTTCCAAAGAAATAAGAACTTGTCTACCTTGTTAAAATAAACCGGGAATTGATTTGGGATTCTGAAGACATTTTTCTCAAGTTCATGTCACATGGTCATTTTGAAAGTGCAATTTAGAAATTGATAGAAATCTGTGTAAGATATTGATGCAGGAGACTAAGTGAGATTTTAGATCAGCATATTTGCAAGCATTTTGGCACTACAAGATTGGTGGTAAGTAAATCACGAGCACAGCTTCCCCGTGTAATAACACACCCATGGATCTATAGCTCTTCTGTCTACAATTGAAACTTACAGCTCATGCCTAGGCAGTATTTTTTTAATTCCCTCGTGCTCCACCTACAATACCACATGGCAGTGAGTTTCTCTTTCTGCACTTCATACAATTTGTCTCGAAAACCAAAATCCAGAGTGCATCTGTCTTTTCTTTCTCTCCATGGTTTTTTTTCCTCTCAGCTGTGGAAGTTGCTCATATTGAAAAGCATATAATCTCTATTCCCTTAGTCATATTTAATATTATATTCTTCTATGTTTTGGTAACTGGCATAATGCAACAGCATTTGTCAGGAGAAAAAATTAACAAGGCTCAGTGCCAGTTACCTGAAATGATCACTCTAGTGCTTGATTTGTGTTCTTTTTTCATGTTCAAAAGTGTGTAGTCTCTATTCTCTTGGTAATGTTTAATATATTTTTCATCAAGTTTTTGATAACTGGCATAACACTATAGTGCTATCCTTATAAGAGATTTTTTTTAAAAGGATACAGTTTCAAATGTCATGGTATCTGTAGTCCAGAACTCATTACTTTGCCAATAAAAACTTGCCAAACCCCATAGACACATTGTACCCCAATGCAGACAATTGCAAATACAAAAGTTATTTAGAATAAACAATGACCAGAATTTATTCAAAATAATCAACCCAGCCCGGGTGTTTTTTAAAAAATCCACTTACCAGTAGAAGTAATGCATACTTAGCTGTACATCATATGGCTCCCAATCTTTAAATCAATTTAGAACAATGGGAACACAACTTAAATAGTTTCAAACTTACATCTAGAAAAGTTCTTAGTCTGTCTCAGCATGTTGGCAAAAGAAGGGGGAGGGAAAACATATTCATAGCTGTCAAGTATCCCTTATTGGCCAGGAAAACCCCTTATTTTACCCTCTTTCCTGCCGTCACCCCTTATTAATTAGACTGCAATGTCCTATTGCCACAATTGGAAGGCAGCACAGAATAAGCATAGCTGTCAAGTATCCCTTATTTGCTGGGAAATTTCCCTTATTTCCAAATCCAAAACTTGACAGGTATACACATTGCTTCTGTATCCTCAAGTGAAGAGACATACACCAAAGCTGGATTTAAAACTACAGGCCACTTTATTGAATAAACAGTAAAGATTGTTCTGGGGGCAAGTAGTGTGGGTGCGAGGCCTGAAAAGGGGATACCAAATTTGTCATGGGAGAAATAAACTATGGGCTGCAGAACTGGTCCAACTCATGGCTAAGCAACTGCATGCAACTGCAGGGGCTTAAGAAGAACCCAAACTGGTTGCCAGGTAATCCAGGAGCTGTTGAGGCACAACCCTAGGTAATACCGTCCCAGCCCCTGGACAACCCTCGCCCATACCCAAAGGCAATAAAGCAACTGGGATAGAAAACCACCTGCACTACCCACCACATAGGGTGCAGCAGGCTGACCCCCAACCCCACCCAGTCAGACCTATCATACTGGGTGCCCCCAGTGCAAGAAAGAAGAAGTTCCACA
Organism: Bradypodion ventrale; assembly: GCA_035047345.1. NCBI lineage: Eukaryota > Metazoa > Chordata > Lepidosauria > Squamata > Chamaeleonidae > Bradypodion > Bradypodion ventrale. The sequence continues at coordinate 305,265,141 of JAWDJE010000003.1, read as the reverse complement.
CACACACACCAGGGAGAAGGGCTGAAAAGAGAAGAAACCAAGGCCAGCAAGGAGACAGGCACATTGCAACAGGAGCCACCAACTGGAAACTGCAACAAGAAAACAAAAAGGCAAGGGGAGAAAATTACATAGTCGATACAACAGAAAAATAAACAGTTAAACTAAGAACTGAAAGGAGGGGACAGCTGGGGAGAAACAGAAGCAGAATGTGCCACAGAGGGGCGGGCTGAAGAAATGCAGTCACCAGAAGCAGAGCAGGCAGAGGCCACAACGGAGCAAGAAAAGGCAAAGTGAGAGCCCAAGCAGATGGGGCACTCATGCTTGTACAGGCACTGCTTCTTAGCACAATGTCCCTGAGCCACGAATTCCCAACAGAAAGAACGTGGCTAGGAAGTGTTTACATCGGAAAGGGACACTGGAGCGGACGGTTGTTGCTGGACCAAATGACCACAGTCCTACTAGTGGAATGGCGTGAGCGGGTCATAAATTGGGGCCAGAGCTGGGAATTAGGCTCATCCCATGTTAGGCCTGAGGGTGCATGTTACGCCTGAGGGTGGCTCTAATGTGGAAGTTCTCATCATAAGACTTCCATGCATTGCTGGGAAAATCTACGTGAGTCCAGTAGTTTAAATTGAGATATTGTATGAGAGGTAAGGCAAGGGCAGGACAGGCCCAAATGGAAACCCCAGTGTAGTTAAGGAAGGCTGGCAGCCAATTGTCTCACATGCATGGAGGCTTCTTGTGCCTGGCCAGCTCCTTGTCCACTTCATCCAATTTGTCATAGTCACCCCTGGGGTCCTTATGTTTGATTAGGCCAAAAAGATCTACGTAATCACCACATACAATCTTGTCCATGGTGGATTGGAGAAGCTGTTCCCCGAGGGGGAAAGACACCTCATCAGGTGGGAGGGAAGAAAGGAGGACCCCACTATGGTCTGGCCCGGCAAGGCCACAACAGGGCCAGCCAAAAGTGGCAAGGAGCTGACACATGCCAGGTCGGGGAGCATTGATCTGGGGAAGGACAGGTTAACACCCCCCCCCAAAAAAAAAAACCAAGACAAATCAGAGGGGCCCTGAGGGGCAAAAGGCCACAGCCACCAGTGGGTGAGAGATGGAAGTGGAGAGTGTGCAGGGATGAGTGTGCTAGATTGTAACAGAAGAATCCAGGCCCGATCGAGGAACAGCCGGAAGAGCAGGAGGAAACATGGTAGAACCCTGGAGGGGCCTGGTCTGGTTGCCCACAGCCCCAGGGCGGAGGTGATACCACCTTTCTCAATCAAAACAATGGCTTAGTCAAACTCATGTCTTGTATGAGGACTAACAAGCCTGCCCGAATCCATACTTTGGTTAAGTTAGCTATTTTGCTATTTTATTAAGTTTGTAGTTCAGTGTAGATTAGATTAGATTACCTTGCACATTCAGGATGATCACTATGCTACAATAAAGCTGCTATACTCCATTGTATAGGGGAGGGGTTGTCACATTGCAGTAGTAGAACTTGTGTTCATATGTTACAAAATAAAAAAGGAAGTATGATATAAAATTACTAATTTTTTAGATCAACGGAAAATATGTGAAAATTGTAAGTCATTCTGAAATGTTTATTTTAGGATGCTGCATAGATTTAGATTTATCCTCCCTTTGAAACATGGACACAGTATTGCCTGATGCTTAATGAGAAATGCAAGTGTGCAGTGAGATGAGAATAGAACTGTCTGAAAATAGTTCAGCATTTTAGTGCAATAAAGAACATTAGCTGTGATTTATAAGTGAGAGGGTATGGAAAGATTTTGTTTTCTTTCACTTCCCAGAGGTATTCCACTATGCTATAATAATTACCACCTAAGTAGATAGTCAAATAGCCTTAGCAATCATTTATTTATAAATCTAAAACAAGAAATATTTGAATCACATATTTTGCTACTTTCAAGTAGGTTTACAAAGCTCACTGGGTTAAGAATTCAATTATCTACCATGCTTCTGTAGGCTACTGAATGCACATAGGTGCTTGCCAAAAAAGAGAGAATATGCTAAGTGAACCATTCATTTCTAAATTAAATATTAGAATTTATATTAATTGGAAATTATTAATAAAGTGCAGCCAATAATTGCTTGCTAATATATCTTAGAATTCCACAGGACTACAATAATTTGAATCTTTCCTACCACTTATAGAGATAATAAGGAAATTTGTATTAAAGTATGCTGTTAGAGTTAAGGAAGGACCAAGTGAATATTAATACATCTTTATGGAAGTATTTATTAATTTGTTAATTTTGGGGATCTATGTCCCACTCCTGCCAACATAGCAGTTCGATAGCAAGAAATTGCAAGAAGATAAATAGGTACCAATTCAGTGGGAAGATAAACAGCATTCCATGCACTCCAGTGTTTAGTCATGCTTGCCACATGTCCATTGAAACAACTGCAAACACAGATACCACTGGCTCTTTGGTTGTAAATTGATCAGCACTGAACTCTTGAGTCAGATATGACCAGTTTTCGAGCAAGAACAACCTATGAAATCTGAAATCCCTTTCCATTGCCTTTGACAATGAAGAGTTACAACCTCTGCTACCCAAGATTAACTGCAGATTAAATAGATTTCAGAAGCAGTTTTATATCTGTTGTTAGTGATTTGCAAGATTATTTTCCTCCCAATTATTTAACATTAGCTAAGAAGGGTCTTGTAAATTGGTTACTCATTAACAGAGTAGGAAAAGTGCAAGCATAATTTTATACAGTAAGTGCATTATAGTTATTAATTTTACATTACTAAAGTCTTAAAAAGTCTAAAGAAACTGGCAATATCTTAGGACAGACTGCTACCATGTGTGGAAGTCAACTGCCATTTTTGGCATTATTTTATATACCCGTCTCTCTGACTTTTTCCTAGAAATTTCTTGCACCTCTTACAAGAGAAGAGAAGGAAGAAAATTTCATAAGACAAGCTATCTAATGAAATAAAGATGGCTCAATTTTAATTGTTGAAAAGATACCCTTTTAGTAGGCTATTTGGCTATATATTTTGGCCCACTTGGATGTTAGCTGCTCTTAGATCTGTTATTGGGATCTCCCTTTTTTGGGAGCAGCCCTAAGGTCTCAATTACATTCCAATTGTTGGCTCAAGTCCTCCAAGACTTCAAATGGAAGGCAGGCCCATGGTGGGGAGTGAATCTACCAGGACAGACGGGTTTGCGCCACTGCTCAAAGCCCAAACTTTAAAGGGAAATGACACCTCAGCATTTCCCGCTTCTATTCTCCTCCCCAGTCTTTGTTCCACTCCGTGGGAAAAAGTTCAAAGCACTTCTGGAGGAGTTGCCAAAGTTGCCAAAGTGTGCTGTACTTTTTCCCATGGAGCAGAAAGAAGACTGGGCAGAAGAACAGAAGCAGGAAATGCCAAGGTAGTATTTTTCTTTAAAGTTTGAGCTATGAGCAGTGGTGTGCACCCATCTGTCCCGGTAGATTCTCTCCCCATCACGGGCCTGAGGGAAGGTATGACAAAAATTTAAAATAATTGCATAGAAATAGTTGAGTTAGTGTGAGAGATGCAGAAATGTAGCAGGCAAGACTGCTAACCCACAGATTAAATTCCTGAAGATACGTAATAGAATTATCTGATTTAAATAGAAAATAAGTATCCTAGAGTATGCTGCCTAGATGGTATTGATGAGTGGCTTGTACAGCCAGAACATCCTTGTGTATGTCTAAAGGAATTACATTTGTGGGATAAATATTCAAAATGGTCAAGTAAGACAGCTGCTATCCCCTCCTCTTCTCTACTCCATGTTGCAGCTCCAAACACTCCTCCCATAAGTTAGGTTGTCCAGGCTTACTTAACATAGTGAATCACAGTTAGAGCAGGTATGTTTGAATCAACAGAACATATGGAAAACTTGATCCACTATATCCCTATTGATTCAGTAGATTTACCTTAGTGTAATGTACTACAGCAAGCAACATGATTTTGGTCATTGCTTAATAATATGCAGTAACTATTTTCACTATACAGAATGAAGTGTTGTAAATTCCTCAAATTTGGTTTTCCACTGTACCTTTCTTATTGTAAGTTTAAAATTCCGTAACTCAGACCATAGCAAAGATGGTAAAAACCTATCAATCAAAAGAGCATTCTGGTGCAACACTCATAGTTTGAATCCAGAGCAAATTGAATAATCATGGTTCCCACTAAAGTTAAATTATCAACTTGTCCCATCAGTTCAGTGACCTGTTCAAATCACATAGATTGGATGTAACTCATTGCCTGTAGCCTTATGTACTGCAAGCCACTACTCTAAAAATGGCAGCATTAATGCTTATTAATGGTCTGTGAACCATGTGAAGGAACATAGTTTGGTTAAGATGCCCCTTGTGGCTAGGTCAGAGTCAGATATGGATGGGATCAGACAGGGCTACCTTTCTTTTCTATCTACCACCACATTTTCTTTCCCCTTCTCTCCTCTTACCAATCCCTGATTAGTTCTTTCTCTCTTCCATGCCTGCCTCCTCCTTTTGATCTTCTTTCTGGACTGCCAGGCAGTGCATAAGTGGTATGAAAAATGGCTGCCTCCCACAATCCAGACTTATCACTTGCAAAGGGACAAAAGGAATTAGATCACTTGCTCCAGTGTGGCTTTTCCCATGTTTCCTTCGTTTGCCCTTCCTCTGCCCCATCACCAACCACATGTAATTAAGTTGATGTCTACATTTAGTCCATGGGCTATAAACTGCCAATCCCAAACTTTTACTGAATCAGTACTGAGGGGGAGGGGGGGAGACGGACCTTGTGTTACTCTTTTCTTCAGCGCTGACAAACAGAGTCTAATTCTACCCAGACTGAAGTAATGATTTATAATGTGAGAGAGGTTAAAAATAGTGGCTCAAAGGAACAGTTGCCTCAATCTGTGTGTGGAATCCAGAGAAATCATACAAGTTGCTTCACTCTGTTTCTAATGCGGTGTAAGGCATGTGGTAAATAATTCAATATATTTGATATATTTATAATTTTAGTACTTAGAGAAATGGTATCTTTGTTTACTAGTGGTGTTCATTTTTCATGTCATTAGTCTCTTAGGAATTAACATAAATCAACAGAGCTCAAATGTACTTAGTTTCATTGTGGGACTCACAGCTGTTTCCCAGAAGTTCAGTTGTGAGACCTGAGAGGCATAGTGTGAGTCACAAGTTAGACAGGCAGAGTCAGATGTATCCAGTTTCTCACCAAGATATACTCACTTTACATATGATCACTGGAGATTACAATAAAAAAAGAATTGTGTTTAACTTATGAGAATGTGTGAGTTAAAAAACAGTTATATAATTATCCCTGCAGCATTTTATAACCATGATGGTATAAAATAGAATCAATCAATGATACAATCCATCAGGGATACATAGATATAGTCAGTAGTGAATAAACATAAATCAAAATAATGCTTATGTTAATACACTCACTTGTAACTTTATCCTTTTTGAAATCTGTAAAATTGAAAAATGCTTTATTTTGGTTTGGAACATATCTTAATACAAAGAAAAACAATATTATAAGATAATAATAATTCTGGAATTGATATATATAAATGATTGGGCAATTTATGTTTTGCTTCTGGCTGAAATTCTCTTGCTTAGCATAATAGGTTGCTACTATAGTAGGTCCATTGAATCAGTGGGGATTTGGTGAATTACTCCACTTTAAATTCTGTGGGCCTACTCTACTGTATATCAGAGAGTAAACAAAACATAAACAAAAAATGTTGTGGCACTTTAATGACTAATTGCTGTATTTTAATGTTAGATTTTGTGGATTTGATTCACATTAATCCACATTTGATCTGATATGCTTGAAGCGTGGAGTAATACTCTACTGTAGTTACTTCACTTGCAATTTCTCTACTAAGCAACAAGACTTCATTCAGTGCTAACTTTAGTTAGAAGTAAGTCCCACAGAATTCAGTGGAGCTTATTCCATATTATGCCTAGGATTTCTGCCTAAATCTACCAGACTCCAGTATATGAAGATTGCTATGAATTAGGGAGAGGCATCAAATCAATAGGATGCAAATATGTGTAATTACAATGTAATGAGTTTCAGCATAGTTTAATTAATTATGCATTATTTTCCTGCCACATAGTCTATTTTATTGTGTCCAAAGTCATTAAACAATATATCTGGAAAGCAGAAAATCTAAGCTGTATAATGAATCTGGATAAGAATTCTGTGTAGCATAAATATACTACTGGTACTGAAAAAGGCCAGTTGCAATACTGTCATGGGTTGAAGACCGTGTCCCATATGTAGAAGTTGGAGAGCAGTAGCCTTTATCAACTGAGGACCTAACCAAATTGTTGACTTATATGAAGCCATTCATCTCTTCTACCATCTCCTTCTACAGAACTAAACCAGCTGCCCCTGCCTTTTTAAAAAGAATTATTATTTGCAAACAGTTCTGGCAAGCAGCTTCTACCTCTCCTCTCAGGGGAGTGGTTTATATGCTGAAATCATTTTACATACTTCTTTTTCAGAAACCGTAAGATGAATTTAAATGTCAGATTTAAAATATAATTACTCATTCGAATATGGCATATATGTATGTTGTGTTTAATCTGGCAATATAAGAATCATTGTAAAATAATAACATAGAGTCTATAGTCTAAATCTAAAATTGCTAGAAGAATACATGATTTTATCTAGTAAATTATAATAGGTAGTATAAAATCTTCTGCATCCTCAAGTCCCATTTAAAAGGATCCAATCACTACATGAATTCTCTGGAGGACTGTACCTTGCTATGTCTTTTTCCCTTCCACCTCTGACTCTTCGGTGAAATAAGCAAATTTAATACAAAAGCTGCTAGTGTTGACTAAAATTTTATGATAGATTACTGCTTTGCATTAGAATGGTTTGTGTTTGATAACAGTTTTCAAAGGGAAAAAGCATTCCCTGAAATCTTCTAACATTTCCGAAGAATATGTTCAAAAGATGTTATAGTATTCCCTATGGAAGATGCTTTCCTGCAGGGTAAGCCAGTGTGAGTCTACAGAATGGTTAAGGCTTTTATGGTGTTATTGTGGGATCCGCGCACACAATTGGTCAACTGTCCCTGACAGAACCCCGGTAATGGGTGATCACCTCGTTGCTGTGGGTTCCTGAGGGGATAGAAATTGGGGGAGCAGAATATTAGATAGAGTTTAATTCATCAATAGCTGATTTGACAGGCAGCTCGGACAATGGAGAGATAATGACTAACTCGCTAGGCATGTAATAGGTAATCTCGCATCTGCGGATTCCTTTAAGCCCTAGAGTCAATGTTAGCCACCTGTTTACCTCTGATAACATGGAACAATGTATTTCCCCTGTAGTTAATTAAGTTAGTTAATGAACTTCCCCTGTGTAGACTTCCCCAATTAACTCATGTAAACATGATGTGTGAAGCCTGAATTTACAATGGATCGCTATGCTTGTGCATGCAGCCAGAACAGGATAAATACTCATGATTTGTCATCATTAAATCACTGGTCTTCACTCCATCTTGCCTCATGTGTCTTAATTGACCAGTCTTCTCCGGGACCCAACGGCCGCTTCGCGGTTCCGTTGCGCAACCCACTTCATGGCCCAGATCCAACATGTTATGTCAGATGTCTTTTAGATCTCCAGGAAATTACATCGAGGCAAGGATAGATAGTAAAAAATGTTCAGATATTTTAAAGAATTAGTGTTAATAAAATTAACCTGCATCAACTTGAATTGCTTCTTTGCATTCCCTTTCCCCACAGTTTTAGAAAATGTTTAATAGAGATATAATGAAGGTTGGACTACATAAAAGCAAGAAAACATAGAAATAATATTAGTATTCTTAGTATTTATATACCAATTGTGTTCCCACTGTAAGCTGCTTTTTTATCACATACAGAGAAGATTTGTACGCTGGCAACTCCCCCTACTTGGATGGTAACAGAATTTAGGAAAGTAATTTTTAGCCATGAATCAGAAGAAGAGAGAAACAAGTTTCCTTTCTGTCACATCTTCTGCTGTTACTTGTCCATTCTTTTTTCTTGAGTGGGTGATACCCATGAGACAGAAGCTATGTTCAAATATTAGGAAGACATATGTATTTCCCCATGCAAGGAAGGAGCAGATCCGCCCCACCCCTCCATGATTATTGGTCTTAAACAAAAGGGACAAGTCTAAAGCAGAGAGCCTTTTCTATCCATGGAATCTTTCTGGTATATTGTAAAAAACAAACAAACATAATATTCAAGGTTCTTGCTCACTTGGTAGTCCTTCATGGATAGAACAAACTTCCCTTCTGTGACACTTTTGTTTGAAGAAAGCAATGATGATATGGGGAGGGTGCCATTCTTCGTTACTATAGTGTGGAGTATATAGCACTTATTGAATAGTGCTTTTACCCTCTTATCTCAGCTTAGTAATGACTTAATGGAAGTTGGTAGAAAATTTCTTCTTAGGAATGTATTTAGTATAGTGTACAATTTCAGATTATTCTTACAGTCTCTATTCATAATTTTTTTAAAATTGCTATTGTTTTCTATTATCTATTGTTTTCATGTTTTATCTTCTGTTGTAAATTAGTGGGGTGTTTTTGACAGTTAGGAGACTGACTTTATTGTGGGAATGCCTCATGGATAAAATACCATAAATATGTTATAAAATAAGTAAATTCTGTTTCTTGTTTTGTGGTCATGGCATACTGTACTCACCTGTTTCATAGCAGATGAATTATAAACTCTGTGGTAGCCTTACTGCAGAGGATTGGGTTGGTTAAGGAAGGTGTCCCCTTTTCCAACTGAGAATCCCACCTGCAGTTATCATATGGTTGCATTGTAAAACATAACTTGTTTGTATGATATTTAGTAAAGCAGGATCATAAATGCTTTGGTTATACACAGAACAAGACTCTAATTTAATGGGAAGGTATATTTTTACAACACAATGTAATATTAGTTTCTATAAAGTCAAAGCAAAAGATTGCTCTGATTTTAGCATATTACAATGATAATGGTCTCCAACTACAGAAAATGAAGAGGATAAGTGAATATAGGGTTCATTACTGGTAAAATGGATGTGTATGTGTGTGCGTGTGTGTGTGTGTGTGTGTGTGCACGTGCACACGTTTGAGTGTGGGGGGGGATAGCTGGAAAGATAGGTCAATGAAATGGGGAGATAATTTAATTCCTTGCTGTGCCTCTTGGGAGAAAAGGCCACTTGGACAAGCTGTATACTCCTAGACTGGTAAACCACTTCTGCACACTTGTACCTAGGAAACCTAACAAGTGTCACCATTAATCGAAACTAACATGGATGTTATTATTATTATAATTAAAAGCCAGAAGGGAATTGTGTGGACCAGAACATTTCTACTAAATGTACAAATGTTTCTTGGCATAGAGATATTTATTTGTAATTTATGCATAGCCAAGAATTTAAAATATACATTCAAAACTATTGGACACTGGTACCACAGTGGCTCAAGTGGCTAAGACGCTGACTGGGAAGCGGAAGGTCAGCAGTTCGATTCCCGAGTACTGCTGGATGGAAATGCAAGTAGATACATAGGGACCACTTCAGTGGGAAGGTAACAGCGTTCCGTGCGCTTCAGTGTCTAGTCAAGCCTGCCACATGACCATGGAAATGTCTGCAGAAGCAGACAGTGCTGGCTCTTCGGCTTAGAAACAGAGATGAGCACTGCAACCTAGAGTCGGATACGACTGGCTTTCAAGCAAGGGAAACCTTTACCTTGCCACATTTTCCACCAGGTTATATAGAGACTGGGAGTGATGAGAAACTATGGAGCATTGTATAAGAAGGAATAAAGTGTGCCACACTAGAATAGTAACCATTTGTCATGCTTTCCTAAGTAAAACTACTATTCCAGAACAAACTTATTTCCAATATTTGAAATGGACAAGATGTGCTTACATAGTAGAAAAATCTCTTGTAGAATTTTCCATGGTTGTACCAATTTTATGCAGCAGATAGATCAGTCCCCAGACAGAACTTTCCACTGTTGGAAGGCCTGTTATGCTTTATCATTCCTCTCAATAGCTGACCTTTGGCAACTGATTGCTCTGCCCATCAGGAAAAATTATACCTGTAATAAAAATCTTATGAAACGAATATAATTTCACTACTATTTTTAATCGTCCAAGAAGAGAAGTATAGTAACAATTTTCCTGTATTACACAGATAGCTTGTTTGCTCAGCTGTTGTTTCATTTTTCCAATTTGATTGTTGGATGTTTAAGAAGGAAAAGGAGGAATGCTGGCACAAAGAGAAAGGGAAAGAAGGCAATAAAATTTTTGTACACCCCCAAATTTATATAGGAATATCCACAAAATATGTCACGCCTCCAGTATATTTGTTCCAACAACTTCCAACATGTTATCCTATACAGGTTATCCTGTATATTTATTTGAAGTGGGAGAAACTTTTTTAAAATGTGAGACGAGTAATCTGCATGCTAGGTCACTCTTTTCTTCTAACAGAGTTGTTGTTGCTCCAATTCATCTCCTCAAAATAACTTTCTCAAGACAGTTAAGAAGTTTCACTTTTACACCCCAAGTGTATTATGGATAAATAAATATACATGCCACTTATTTATGGAGGTTATCTTTCATTTTATATGCAGCTCCAAAATACTAGGAAATTACTGTTGATAAGCACCACAACTTTAATAGATATGTTGTTCAGGTAGCATGATGTGTTTATGTATGATAGGTAGGGTTATAGCAAAAAGAACAAAGTTTAGGCACCACAAAGAGTAGGGGTTGCCAACCTTTTTAAGTCGGGGGACTGGGTCACACTCCCTCAGACAGTTGAGGGGGCCAGACTGGTGGTCCCCCTGCCATTTACGGCTGCAAATAAACACAACTGTGGTTGCCATAAATATATTTACAGCTGCCATAAATGGATCCATGGATGTTGTAAACGAGTCCACGGTCAATTCTTGCCATGATGGTGGCTGGAACAAAGGCATGGGCTAGATGATTTGGCGCCATGGGCCATAGCTTGCTGAGCCCTGCTAAAGAGTAATACATTTTATTTGGCACATGCTTTTATGACTCATCTTGGGCTTAGCTTTAGCTTTGTCTCTGCCGTATGGCTGAATGGTTGGCAGTGGCAGAGTAGTGGACAGAAGCAAGATTTGGAGATATAAACAGACGTAACCAAAACTAACATTTCATCTCACAAAATCTAAAATCTGCTACTAATCCCAGCCACATCCATCCATTCCTCCATAAATACTATTTCACACATTATGCTTCAGAAAATGTATATGGAGAGAGGGACATAGTATGTTAGAGCAGAAATTCCATCTCACCTCCCTTTTCTGTCTTACAGAGGATGTGATCAGAGGAAATGTCATCTCTGCAGCATCAGGGTTACATGCACTATTGGGAAAGATGAATTGTTTTTATTATTTTAGTACCTTTTTTTTTAGTTTATTGACAAGATGAGTTTTCCATTTCTTTTTCCAGATAGGAAATTTAGTGCCAAATAAACTCTTGTGATTTGTTGGGACTCAAATCATTACAACACTTTGTATGGAGATAATTAAAAGAGCATTCTGCTGTTGCTCATGAATTATCAGAATTTTCAGTTTATTAAAGAATAACCATTGCTATAATAACTGGCAGTCTATTCATTGCACTTAAATGCTGTATAACAACAGTACTTTCATCAGATGTTTTTATTGAATATGACACACAATGAGATTAAAGGAACTGAATATCATACCCTCACAGCTCTCACCTTCTATTTAAAAGAACTGAGCAGGGTTGTTGATGACATTTTGGAGGACATTTTTGTGATCTCTCATTCATAGGATTGGCATATATTAGAGGCAAATTGATAGCACATGCCTTGGCTTCAATGCCTACAGGGGGAAAAAAATAAAAAAAATAAGAAATATTTGTGGACTTTTCTATTTTTTGTTTTCAGTTTAATGAGGGTTCAGTGACCTTGTACAATGTGGAAAAGTTGAGATATTTTAAAGGACAACATTTAGAAGCCTTACATTGTTGCTACATTTTTCCTTGTAGTATTTATTTAGTGTATGGGACTTGTACACATTGAGACAATATACAACAAAAAGAAAAAATGTATAAATTGTATAAATCTAAACATTAATTTATAAACAAACACCTTATCTCCCTCCTGTTGCCTTTTTAATTCTGATAAATACTGATATCTTAAAAATAATAGAGTAACTAACATGAAGAAGTGATGCTGTGTGATTATTCTTTTTGCAATGTTATTCTGAATGTTTGTTTAAATGTAAATGTTCTAGGAATTGAGTATAGCATAGGAACAGATTGGTTATGCTGTAAAAATATTGTCAAAATAAAAGACTATTTACAACAGAAGTAAATTGTTTCATGATTGTATTCCATAAACAACATATTTACAGTCTTAAAAACATTGGCTGCCATAGTAAACATACAGCTGCCTCTGTCTCTGTGTTATGATATCAGTTTCAACTTATAACAGCCAAGCAGATTGATAAGGTGCTTTCAAGCAGTAGAGATGTCACCTACACCTTAGATCCTTGCCCATCCTGACTACTGACATGAGCAAAAGATGTGATGGTGAAATGGGCAAATCCAAATATTAATTCCTCACTAGAAGTGTGCCCTCTTGTTTGAAAGAGATGTTTATACAACCCATTGTTAAAAAAAATGTATCAACAAAAGGCTTAACTTTAGAATGGTCACAAACATCCCATTTGGGCAAATTGGCCAAGAGATGGTGGCTGATCAGCTGCAGGTACTTTTAGATGAAACCAACTGCCTAAAGCCATTCCAACCAGTGTTCAGGTCACAGCATGACATGAAAACTGTGCTAGTTGTGCTGTACAAAGATCTTATAAGGGTAGCAGAGTGGGATGGGGGCTTGGCCTGCCTGGTCCTCCTGGATCTCTCTTTGGCTTTTGATTCCATTGACCTTGGCATCCTTTAGGTAGGCTCTCAGGGTTGGGATTGGAACACTAATAGAGTAATGTTTATGGTCCATGCTCAATTATCATTTCCAAATGGTTAAGATTAAGAAGGTTGATTCATCCCCATGGGTACTTTTTTGTGGAGTCCCAGAGGAGTGAATCATCTACCTGATTATGTTTAATGTCTATGTAAAGCCATTGTTGTTGTTCAGTCGCACACAATGGAATGGCTATGGTTAATAAATTGAAGCTGAATCCTGACAAGATGGAGGTTCTGTTGATTCAGAGGAGGTGTCCCATGGCTGATGGTGAGGCATTGGTCCCTAGTTAGAGGGGTTTACACTCACTCTGATTAACCAAGTATGCAACTTGAGAATTGTTTTACATCCTTCAGATTTTATGGAAGAACATATTGCTGTTGTTATATGATCTACTTTATTTTACTTGGACAGAGGATTCCTGACAACACTGAGTCATGACCTAGTAGTTTCAAAATTTAATACTTTAATTCTGTCCACATGGCCAGCCCTTGTACATGATATGGAGGTTGAAATGGGTCCAGAATGCTGTAGACAAGATGATATATGGAGTGAGCATATTTGAACATATCACTCTGAATCTTGCCTGACTACACTGGTTCCATGTTGCTTATATCAAAGTACTGTATTAGTTTTAACATACAAATCTCTATACAATTTGAAACTTATTTTTCTGATATTCTGCATGTACCATCCAGTCTTCCCAGGCTATAGCTGCCAACATTGAGAATGACAAAGAAGCAACAATTAGGAAGAAAGCCTTCTTATTGACACCATTCCCCCCACCCGCGCCCATGGAATGATTTAACTATGGAGCTACACCAGCCTGTCACAGATGATATTTTCAAACTTTCAAAAACTGAATGATTCAAGGAAGTCTATAATGTATTTACATCCCAAAGATTATTGACAGATCCATAGTTTTAAATGTTTACAGTATGTTGCTGCTTTGTTATGTAAGGTGAGAAGAGTGATGCAGTCTAAAAATGCATCAAATGATAACTATATACCTGCTACAATTCTGTCAATCATTGGAGTTCATTAAGGATGGGTGAAATGTTGGTGGCCTAGACCAGACCAATTGCAACATACTGGAGTAATTGTTGTTTCTGAGCAGTCCTCAGATACCTCTCAATATTTAGTTCATTCTTGTTATATAACTGACTGGTTTCCAAAGCATGCAGCATGCAAGCAAGCAAAGTAAAGAAGAAGCTTCAGGTAGAAACCCCTGTGACCAAAATCTTTTGGAGCAGGTTCTATCAGCACAATGGCAATGACATCATTGTCAATGTCTGGTTTTTGCTGATTAAAGATTCTCTTTTGGGGGAGGGGGCTGTATGGGATTTTGTCTCATTCCATGGAAGTGCTTATTAAGTGGCAATCTGTCACTGATGAGACCATCATTTTCATTGTGCAGATATAGCTGTACAACTTATTTGGGTCATTATGCAAATCTATTCCAGGGGTTCTCAACCTTACCATGCAACAGGCCAGACAACTCTCCCTCTGACAGCTGAGCAGGCCAGACATGTGGTTTCCCCCACTGCAAATGCTTCCATAAACCACAGAAGGCATGTTTGTGAATGCACGGGCACATTTATGGCTGTTGTAAATGCATCTGCTTCCGCTTCTGGGGTCATCGTCATGAGCCGTATGGAATGGCATCAGGGGCTGGGGCTGGCCCACAGACTGTAGGTTGTGAACCCCTGATCTATTCCATCATAGGGAGAGTTGCCAGTATAGGATCCTGGCCCTGTCCAACTGCTACCATTCAAGAAGCCTTCCTTGCTTGGTGTTTTAATCTATGAATGTCAGCTAGTATCAGTTCTTTAGAATCTGTAGTATGACTGTACTCTTTTGTAGATTCCATTATGAGTGACATGAGTATATATATTCCCCACTAGTGGCTAAGATGCAGACTGGAAGGTGGCAGGTCAGCAGTTCAATGCCCAAATATTGCTGGATGGAATGAGCTCCCATCTTTGTCCCAACTCCTGCCAACCTAGCAGTTTGAAAGCAAGAAATTAAAAGTAGATAAATAGGGACCACTTTGGTGGAAAGGTAACAGCGTTCCATGCACTCCAGTGTCTAGTCATGCCAGCCACATGCCCACAGAAATATCTGCAAAAGCAGACAGTGCTGGCTCTTCGGCTATGAAACAGAGATGAGCACTAAATCCTAGAGTCAGATATGACTGGCTTTCAAGCAAGGGTGACCTTTACCTTATGTTAAGTGGCAGGAATAAGTGATATTCAGATAAGTATCCTAGATAGAACCTCCATCCATGAATAAACCCTTTCTTAAGAGTTCCAGATTTTGGAGCAAAGATGGATTTATCCACCTTCAAATTTTTCCTTATTCATTGCCCATTTACTTTGCTTCAGATAACTTAGTAGGGAGATATTGTCAAACAAGCCTGAAGTTTTTTCATATTTTACTATTTCTCCATCTGCATTTCTCTACCATGGTTCTGTTTCTTGGTCATCCTGTATTGTGGAAAAAACCAATGAACTGGTTTCTGTATTAAATCCAATGAAAGCAAACTAGCTTTTCTATCCACATTCAATGTTGACTTTTTTTTTAGCATGGTATAGCAAAGTTATCTGAGTTAGGGTTCAGAATTATCACTACTGGCACTGCAAATATCATTACAAATAAGGGGAAACCATGATTTTCCATATAGAGTTGGTAAAGGAACAACTGGGGTAAATCTGTTCTAGGTTAAAGGTGACCGGTTCTTTATTTCCCTCCTTGTCTTCATTCTGGAAGTATTTCTTCCCCCTAAAAATAATAGAGTCAAGAGGACATGGTGTGAGATATTGTTTCAAGAAATATGGACACCCTCACCCCCCCATTTGAAATTATTTATGACAAGAAAAATGTAACACTATGCAAGTGATTAATTGTGATACATGCTGCTTTTTCACACATTCCGACATGGTATGCATCAGTGTATCAAAGTATTGAGGGAAATTGTTTTGTGTTAATTCAATTGGAAAATAAATGCTATGGGAAAATAACATTTGCTTTATGGGCACCATGGTAGCAAAAATGCCTACCACTGGGAGTTATGTAAAATAGATTATTCTGTTACATCATGCTAAAACAATGTTCTTATTCTGTGGTGATGATAGCTTGTAGAGATTCATCCATCAGTATTTAATTTATTTAGTTTCTTCAGAAAGATAACAATGGTTCCATTGTCCAGCAACACCACCAATCCTTTCTATCCTATATCAAGATTCATTAAAGAAAAGAATGTAGGTCAAAAAATTACATGACCTGTACCTGATATTAAAAAATAAAGATTGCATATCCATATCTTTCAAAATTAAGTCAAGTGGTCTCTGCTGTGTTGGCACGTATTTGCTATTCCACCTGCCTTCTGGAGTACTTTTATTTTAACCAATTCTGATTAGTTTCTGCATGAATCATTAGAAGTTTAAGTTGTGTCATGTTCCACATGGATCTGTTTTTTCCAGAGCTGCATAAGGCAAATTGCACACTACAGTTATCTGGCAATAGTACTGAATTTTCAACTGTTCCAAATGTACTTCTCATTGGAAAGAAAGAGAGACAAGGGGATATGATTTCCATAGGCATAACCTAATGCACATAACCTACTCACAAGGTTTTTATTCCTTCTGAAGATTCATTGCTGTTCCATCACTGTTTGCTTTCAATCCAGAAAGAGAAGCACAGAAATAATGTTGTAATTTAGATGGAAATGAAAGTCTTTCTCCTCCCTCAGCATTGAATGGTTCCTGGCTTCTCTCTATTCCTCCATTTCTTAATCCACCAAAATGCTCATAATTTAAGCTGGTCAGAAGCCATGACACCCAACACTGAAACCAATAACAGTGTGTGAGGTCACCATTCTGCAATTTTTGGAGGGTTGGAACAAAGGTCCATCATTTCACTACTGAGTTGAAGGACAAGGTACCATATCCTGCTTGGATCCTAAGTTGTCAGTATTCTGACACCAGTTCCATCATTCTCTGCTCTTGGCTGTGACCACACAACCATATTATTTCCACTCCCTGTAATATGAGAGTTCTTGTACTAGCTAGAACACATAGCCACTTCAAATGTTTCATTCACCCTACTCAGCCCTTGCTTAAAGCAGCATTGTGGTACTGCATTCAATGTTCCATCTCAGTCAGTTCAAAAGGACCACTCCAGCTATCTCTTTGAATAGCAGCATCCTTCAGTTATCTCTTTGAATAGCAGCATCCTTCAAGTAGGTCTAGGGCTAATTCTATTACAGTGAACCGTTAATGTACTCATGCACATGTTATTTTCTTTCTGCTTTATAAGAAATGTCCCTCAAGTGTTACTTTAAATCAGGGATTTGCAACCTGTGACCAATGGGCCACATGCAGTCCACGGCACCATTTCATATGGCTCCCCACTGCCTCAACTACATCAAGAAGTGCCATGTAGTGGAAGAAGGGCAAAATGGCCGTTCAGCCCCCGAAGCTGTCTGAGGGAGCGTGACCTGGCCCCTGGCTTTAAAAGGTTGAGAACTCCTGCTTTAAATGCATTCCTGTGAGCCTGGCTGATCCACTGAATAAATATCAGGTGTTGTGAGCACATTTATTTTAATGGGGAAAGGAATCTCAACAACATTCTTTTTCCTAGGTTCCTACAGAGCCAGTCCAGCTACACTCCCCTGGTTAGCTGACATGGGAAATGTGAATCCCTAGTCCTTCTCCTGAAATTAGAGGCCTACAGAAATGATAGTTTTCATGTATATAGTTGAGGCATGGTACCCTATACAATTGTGGTACAGTGGAATTGCAGGTTGGAGCCTGAGAAAGGCCCTCATCTTGCTGGAAGTGAAATTGGTGTGCTTCCTGGCATTTTTACATCCAGGACCTCAGTTGGATTGGCTGGATAGCTCTATGAGTTTGGGTATCTGGCTATGGAGTCAGATGTTGCCATCCCTTGCTTGAGAAATGCCAGCCTGTGTAGCCAGGTACATTTCTCAATTAAACATAATATTTGTGATTAAATAAAAATGTGTTTGTTCACTCATTATATCAGATTCTTTTAAATGCTGTATTCACAGCATTAGTTTATATTTACTATTTAAATTACTATTCTAACATAGATTAACATTTTGGACATATTAGTATTCTTATATGTATACTTGTATAAGGAAGATGCTTATTGTCTGGGTCAGTGATGGCAAACCGAGTGCCCAAACTGCAACCTCAAATCCACTTATTTATCTCAAAGTGCCAACATAGCAACAGGGGAGGAAGGAAACACTCCCATTGGGCTGCTTGGCAGACGGGCAGGGCAAACTGTGCTGGGGGAGGGAAGAAGTGCTCCCATTGGGCAGTTGGGCAGAAGGATGGGGCAAACTCTGTCCTGGGGTGACAGAGAGAATTTTCATATGGCTGTCCAAAGTTGTACACTGTAGAGTCAGGGTTGGCCAACCTACAGCCCACAGCTGTTGTAAACATGTTTATGGCAAGCCATGGAGGCATTTACACATGTACGAGCACGTTTTATGGCACATGTTTATGACAGCTGTGGATGTGTTTTACAGTGGGAGGAACCATGTGTCCAACTTGTGGCTCAAAAAGTTTGGAAACTCCTGATAAAGGATCATATTTACTTTAGATCTCAAAGTAAATGACAAAAAAAAGCCTTTTTCACAAAACAGGAAAATATAGCCATTCAATGCTGGTGAAAATGATAAACCAATAGTTATTACAATTTTTCTGCAAATATACATTTTGATAATATTACAGCATTATGTAGTAATTTGAATAGGGGTCCTTTAAGTATGTTGAAATGTAACTCTTTATTGGCATACTGCTCCATGTTAAATAGGTAATTGAGATTTGGTACAAAATGTAACTGAAAAGAATCTAGGATAAATGAGAGCCTAAAATAACATAACATAGAGAAGAAAAGTCCATGGTCTCAGTGCTATTCTGCTAATCATAATTTAAACTAATATAAGCTTTCTGATCCCTTTGTAACACAACTGCTGTAACCTAAAGTACAGCCTTCTACTTGCTCACTGTTGAGCACATCATTCTGTCCTTACTAAATCTTTCAGAAGTCTTCTAAACATGTGGGCTAGGAATTTCACAGTGCTTCTAATTATAACAAACACAAGAGTATGTTTTTATTGTTATATCTGATCTTAATAATTAATTATGGTGATATAGCATTCTGGCCAGATATCACATTAATTCGTATCAAGAATACTGAAAATAACATATTTTACAGCCCAGAATGAAGAGTGTCACATTCATGGTTGGGGGATTTGTTAACACTTGTGATGGACAAGTGACAGTAGCAGAAACAGTAGGGAGGAAAAGTCCTACCATTTGACCAAGGCCGAGTAATAGTTGAGGGTTGCAGCATCTTCAGGGTAAGTTCTAATGGACTGTGGTGCCAACAGTGAATGAAGATTGGGAGATAGCCATCCTGTTTTGCATGCCTTCTTTTCTTTTTCATTTTTTCCTCCCTACACTTCACACTCTGTGTGTGCTATATGTGTAAAAATAAATAAACAAAGACATATTCATTCAGAAAAGGGAATTTAATTTTCAGGGAGCCCCTCAAGATGTCATCATGCAATGGAAAGAATCTTACTATCTGTGATTATGTGCAAATAGTGGTGTGTGATGTGTGAGATTTAAAGAATCTTATAAAGTTAAGTCCATAGTATGGATGAGTGACAATTTCATTTCATTCATTTAGTGGTGTGTGATGTGTGAGATTTAAAGAATCTTATAAAGTTAAGTCCATAGTATGGATGAGTGACAATTTCATTTCATTCATTTTTCCCTGACTGACTCCTCATGGGGGAATGAGTAGTCTGGTATAACATGGTTCCCTCCATACTGGGAGCAGCTGTACCTGTTGAAGTGGATATTTAAGAGTTTTGTTTGCTCTTCAGCTCTCTACAGATCTGCCATGTGTTTTTCTGAGTGCTAACTCAAGTGCCCTAAGACTGGGAGGCGGAAGGTCAGCAGTTCCATTTCCGAGTACTGCAGGATAGAATGAGCTCCTGTCTTTGTCCCAGCTCCTGCCAACCTAGTAGTTCAAAAGAAAGAAATTGCAAGTAGATAAATAGTGACCACTTCGGTGGGAAGGTAACATCATTCTGTGCACTTTGGTGTCTAGTCATGCCTGCCACATGACCACAGAAACGTCTGCAGCAGCAGACAGCGCTGGTTCTTCGGCTTTGAAACAGAGATGAGCACTGCACCCTAGAGTCGGATACGACTGGCTTTTGAGCAAGGGAAACCTTTACCTTTACCTTTAACTCCTTTTGGCTAGCTTTACTTGTCTATCAAATAATTACATTCCTCACCAGCATTATTTAGAAAAGTGTGAATTTTTTTTGGAAAAGCAGTTTCTAGGCTTCCGCCCTCCCCCAGCAAAGAGCCTGTAAGTTTTCACATTCCAGTTTTTCTTTTCTTAGATAAATACATCATTCTGTGACTAGGGTAACAAGGGTGGTGGTGGTGAGAAAAATCTCTTCTGCTCTTTTTTGTTTGATTTCCCTTTTATTCCCCTATAGTATTCCAGGGAATTGGTGTGGCAGGATTCTGTTCCAAACATATGTTTTTTCTCTGTATTTGGATACCCATAAAACTATACAAAGTGTAACTTTATCCTTTTTCCTTTCTCTACATCTGCACTCCATTGAGCATTGAAAATGAATTTCCTCATCTTGCTATATGACACCCACGGCCACGTTAATCCCTGCTGTAATCTCCTGGACTTGCACTAAGGAGGTCTTGTTTTGATTGTTGCAATTTATATTTTGAAGCTGCAGAACTGATCACAAATACTAGTGTGGTTCTGTCCAAAATGACAGTCAATGAATGTTTAGAAGCATAGCAGTTAGGAACCCAGGTGGGAGCATTGTTTCCTTCAAGCAAGAACACAAATAGCTGAGAACCCTCATCTCTAACCAATATAAGAATTTTGGTACGGCTGGTATTAATACAGCGACTAAACTACTGTAAGATATGTTTTGACATCAGCTAACTGCTAACAGCAAATTCTTACAGCAATGCTTTCTTTAACTTAGTTCCCTAATGTTTTAGGCTTCATCTCCAACCAACCATGTGTTGGGGTTATGGACTATTTTCCATTTATGTTCCATTTTAACTGGATTCATTTTTCCTAAACTGAACCCTGAAACAACAAGGTACCTCCCTGTCAAATGGAGGCTTGTACTGTTCATAACTAGAAAACTCATTCAGGCCTCTGAGAAAAAGACAGGGAAGCCTGAGCCAGCATCCCCAACAAAATGCCTTTTGGATATTTTCTATGTCTTGTTTAGGAAACACACCTGAACAGAGTATACATAGTGTTTAACTTGGCTGCCAAGCACTAGTCCCTATATGTCCTGGAAGTTACTGTTTATTAAATGTAATTGATAATTTCTGTGTTAATAGGACCCAGGCTTATGCTTCCTCTCAGCCATGAAGATCACTGGGTGTCACCTTTCCATCTCTGTTTTCTCATATGCTTGTTGTGAAGCTAAAGTGAAAATACCATATGTGTTGCCAGGGAGGAAATTAGAAGCAAATGTGACCATAAAAAGTAAATAAATGTAAGAATCAAGGTTACAGATAGGTATATGCCTGAATTAGTATAATTTTCAGTTTAAAATCTGAATTAATTTACCTCAATTTTTTTAAAAAATGTTCATTCAGTCTCATTCCAGACTTCAAAATTTTTGAAATAAGATCATACACCATATAACACAAAGATGGGTAAAATAGTTTATGACTATATTATGGTGATTTTCTTGTCATTTATACAGAAGCTGTTTAATGCAGCTATGGCATAAAATGTGCATGAACCTAGTACCTAGCTCAGCCAGTATGTCACAAATATTAATTCAAAGTATGAATTATATTTCCTAATGCCACTAAGAATGAATTAATACAAAATAAATGCATTAAAAGGACAAACAAAACAGGAATAGTTTACTAGACATAAAAAAAATCAATACAGGTACCGCATCAGCACAAAATAAACAAATATAATTCCTTAATAGAAAACCTTACAATACCATATAGTCTTAACATCAGCACAATGTGCAATGTATCTTTTGGCATTTAAAGTAACTGTAATAAAATATTAAAAGGTTCTAATGCACGTTTTTGCATAGCAGTTGTCAGTTTGTATGGGATATTGTTGGACAATGCATGGAGCCTGAGAATTGCTCTAAAAGCAAATACTTGGATGTGGCATGCTGAATATTGTATCAAAACAGTGCACTGGCTTATGGACAAAAATTAGTGCAAACACATGCTGTAGGTTGCAATTCATTTCATAAGAATATTCATATCTGAGAGAACTACAGACACTACCAGATCTAGGTTTGTTTTTTAAAAAAATAGTGTAATAATTCCTAACAGACTTGAAGCTGTTGACTTTAAACAACAAATTATGCCTCTGAAAGTAGAAAATTACTTGAAAGAATCCAGAGGAGAATACTCCAACAGTATCCATAGTTCTTTTCTTTCCATTACATGTCTTTTCTTGGATTTCTTGGGCCCCATTTCTGTTTCACCATTGCAAGGATTTATTGCCAAACAAATTTTTTATCCAAAAGTCTCTAATTCTTCGGATGATTTAAAACATCCCAAAATAATGAAGTTATTTCTTGGCTGAAATGTGACCAGACCTTAGTTTTAAGATTACTCATACATAGGCAACCTGGTGTCCTTCAAGAAAATTGAATTACAACTTCCATCAAGTCTGATCTGTGGTTAAGTATTATAGGAGTTGTTGCCCAAAACATCTGGAAGATATCACATACACATCAAAGCTACGTCTATAAAGTAGGCATACAGTCTTCTGCTCTGTTCCTTCAGAGAGAAATTGAAGCTTTTCCCCACGGTACATTGGGAATTGTTTCAGTTCCTTATCTTCTCCTTAAAGCTTTTGCTCTTGGGTATGTTCTGCACCAGTTCTAAAGGGAAGACTTTTAAGTTACTTTCCTTGACTGTTATTAGCAAAAATACAATTCTTATTTTCCTTTTCAGCTTCCAAATTGAAGATATTAGTGCCCAATTAGGATAGCCAAAACTGACTCACAAGTTTGTCAAGGTGGTGGAATTTATAGAGAATTTATCCTAATTTTCTCATAACTAAGGTTCTCAAATAACAATAAAATAACAATAAAGGAATAAAGGATCCCCCCCCAAAAAAAAACGGACAGTAAATAACTTTAACAATATTAAATCCATATATTATTCTCCCTAGGGATCAATTTGCCACAGAAAAGCCTATAATTATTTAAAAAATCACTGCCAGAATACTACTGGTAGCCTGGATCCTGATGTTGGCAGTCTGATGGTGATTTTTCACTGGCAAGCCTCACCTCCATCCCAAGGTTTTCAAAGGCATATCCAAGCAAACAGTGAGCCCTAGAGAACCTCAGAACATGAAATGCTGGTTGGAGGGGAGGCAGGATGCTTTCAGTTCATTCAGATTAATTATTTGATGCCCTGGTCTGGTTTATGCTGGTGCAACTATACTACTAGGCTTTTACCCATAGGTGTACTATAATTGGGACTACAAGCAGGACTCAGGGCACTGTTGGTATAGATAATAAATATTGGCAAAGGGGAATATGGATTCCTTAGGCCATGATTAAGTTGGTAAGATTGTGTTAATGAGGTAAATTTCTTCTCTCATAGTCAATGTAACTTGAAACCTGGAAGAGTTTGAAAGGATAGGGAGATCTGTGGATAAAGAGCTCACAAGTGGAGTGCTAACATCGTTCTCTCAGAGTAACAGGTAAAAGGCAGAGCTTCTTCACATCATTGAATTTGCTGTGCCCAGCAGCCAAGATGTGATCTTAGCTACCAACTTAAACAGTTTCGAATAGGGATTTTAAGAAAACAGGGACATTAAAGCTAGTAGCCACAGTGGCTACTACGTCTAGGATCAGAGGAAAAATTCTGCTGGATCCCAACTGCTGAAGGAAACATTAAGGCAGAGATTCTCAAACTGCAGCCGGAACACCATTTCATGTGGCTCCCCACTACTTCCACCACACCAGGAAGTGCCATGTGGTGGAGGAAGGGCAAAATAGCTGTCTGGCACCCAAAGCTGTCTGAGGGAGCATGACCTGGGCCCCGGGTTAAAAAGGTTGAGAACTCCTGCATTAAGGGAATGCTACTGCATCCTCATGATTATCTCATAAGCATCTGACAGTCCACTGTGGAAAACAGGATGATGGGCTAGACCAGAGACTCCCAATTGGGGGGGGGGGCACTCCACAGGGGGACTTCAGTTTCCAGAAGCCTAAGTCAGTGCATTGGCTGATCAGTGCTTTGGGATATTGACTTAGGCTTCTAGGAACTGATGTCCAAAAACCAAAGGTTGGGAAACACTGGACTAGACATAACTTTTGTCTGATGCAGCAGGGTTGTTATGTTCTTATATAATGAAGGCCCAAAAATATGCCATATACAGTATACCTGAATTGGTATTTTGCTAAAAATGCTATCTAAATAGACATACAAACCTAATTATCAGGGAATAAACTTTGTTGTTGTAGAATTCTGAACAGTATTATGAAATATTGAGAGCAAATTTTTCCATTAGGCATGGAGTAATAATTATGATGAATTCACTACTGATCCCTTGAGGCATCAAGCTTGCATAATTATGGTAGGTATCAATTAGATGTCATTTAACTTAGTTGACAATTTCCATAAATCATTTAAAAAATTAAGCAGATATCAAAGCACAGTGCTTAGAGATATATTTTCAAACTCATGCTGCCTTTTTATATCATCATCAACCAGTGTTCTGCATCACAAAATAGATAAACCTGGAGTCATTGAAATACCTTTGACCTGCAGGTGGCTAATTCAGGTGTTTGCTGACTATATAATAAAGATAGATTGCATGGTGATGGATTATATATTTCATTTTGAATGGATCATATGGCTGAAAGAAGGTGATGCTGAATTATTGAACCATTAGAGACACTAATTACTTTACGAAACACAGAAAAGAGTTCTTAATGGTAATTCTGTGCTAATTAATGTATTTTTAATTACAATTTCCCAGTATACCTTTAGGGCTTCATATACAGTGATACCTCATACAACGTCCAAACTTGGTTCCACAAGTTTGGACTTTATACGGATTTATACTTTGTATGAGGCATGCAAAATCTTAGCCACAATGCCTCATACATTGTCAAAATCCTTGCCACGAAGCCTCCTACAACGTCGTTTCCATAGAGATACATTTTACTGTAACAATACAGACTTCAAGGCAAAGTCAAGGAAACAGACAGGAAACTGACAGAACTTTAAGAATTCATTGTCTAAAGGCTAAATACATTACAAAAACATGTCAAACAACCCTGATTGTCCAGGAACCTGAAGAATGCTGCAAAAATCCCAGGAATGCCTCTAAAAATTATGATGAAAAAAATTTAAAAAAACCAAAATCATGCTCAAAACCACTCCTAAACACTCTTTGCCTCATGCAAAACCCACAAGAACAATGTCCTGCCTTTTATTTTGCCCAGGCACAATGCAACTTGGGGAAAACCCCAATGCCTCATACAAAGTCGCAGCGACTTTGTATGAGGAAACTTTTTTCAAGGAATTAGGTGATGTTGTATGAATTCGATGTTGTACGAAGCAGACTTTGTATGAGGTATTACTGTATTTGGATAAGTTAGTACACTACAGCCAGTTTCAGTTACTGTTAAAATTCTGTGTATCATATATTTTCAGTATGAATCTGGCTATTTTTGAAATAAGTATACTAGCACTTTTGTTGGGCTGGCTGATTGTACCTTGACTTTTTGTTTGGGTGGAAATATAGCAACCTTAAGAACAATCAGCAAACATTCATAGTCAAAGTATTTGTCCACTGTTTCACTTTACTACTTATCTCTTTGTTGTTTGCTATCCATCTCTATGGGTTGGAATAGAAGGGACTTTGCAATGTAGTTTAAAAATAGTACTGTACTATTAAACACAATGTGTAAGTGTCAACACATAATTACAGTGGTGCCCTGTACAGGAAAAAAAATCCTCAGTTCCACAAGGTTCTTCATTGGATTTTTTTTTCATTGTAGGGGTACCACTGGTCGCGGGGTACCACTGGGGCTGGGAAAAGCCTTCACCTGCTCTGAAAGCCAGCCAGCTGGGTGGCTAATCCCCTTAGCTATCCAGGCTCGGGGCTTGGGCTTGCTTTGGAAGGAAAGAGGTGAGCCGCTCACCCCTTTCTTTCTGTGGCAAGCCTGGCTCAGTGCGCGTGCACCCCCTGCTCTCCTCAGAAGACAAGGGGCAAACAAGCGCTTCCTCCCTTGCCTTCTGAGGCCAGCCTGGGCTCAGCATGCACTGAGCCCTGGCTGGCCTCAGAAGGCAAGGGGAGAGCAAGCACTTCCCCCCTTGCCTTCTGAAGCAAGCTCAGGCTGGCCTCGGAAGGCAAGGGGTGAAGTGCTGGCCCCTTTCCTTCCGAAGCAAGCCTGGGCTGAGCAGCGCCCCCCCCCCCCCCAGCTTGCTTCGGAAGGCAAGGGACAAAGTGCTTGTTTGCACATTTCCTTCTGAGGCAAGCATGGGGTGTGCGCGCTGAGCCTGGGCTGGCCTCAGCATCTATTTTACATAGTCTTGTATCATTTTTTTCCCTGATTATTGGAATGGAATGTATTTATTTTTATCTATCATATTTTTATCCTTTTTATCCTGGGAGTTCAAGGCAACATATACCTCTAGTATATTATTTCAAGAACTCAGTGAAGTAGATTAGGTTGAGCAACAAGGACTGTCCCAAGGTCACCTAGTGAACTGTTTGACTGAGTCAGAGTTTATCTGATCCTAGTCCAAGTACCATAGCGATTATGTGTCTTGTTTATACATGATTGTAATCATGCCTGCCTTGTTTATTTTGTAAAGGAGCAGAAAATAGCCTACTATATCTGTTGGTAACCTGAGCTCTCAATCAAACCAAAAGTCACTTTCAAGTGAAAGACCCATATTGTTAAAATCCATTGTTAAAGTGTGTCACTAGTTGTTGACTGACTAAAGCCTAAGTCTAAGAGGTCCCAAAGTTCCAGGATTTAGGGAAACAACATTGAAATTTCAAAATTGACCAGTCAGCCAAGAGTCATTAAAACAAAACAACCCAACATTGCTAGGGTTAGAGGTGGCAGCCTTTGAGTGCATTTCTCCTGTACTTGTGTATATGTGAGTATATATGTTGATAATTTTGTACAGTATTTTGTTTAGGTTTTGTTGGGTCAATAAGAGGATTTTCAATCTCGTTGTTCTGTGTAGGACAATGAGAATAAAGATCTATCTATCTATCTATCTATCTATCTATCTATCTATCTACCTACCTACCTACCTACCTACCTACCTACTTCTCCCAGTCAGCAGAGTTAACTATTCATCCTCTAAATTTGATATCTACTCTGTCACCCTTTTTGTCTTGCATAGGACATGTTTGGTCCTCGGATTAAATAAACGGACTGACTGATAAATATTAAGTGTGTTTTAGAGCCTCCATTTTAATTCTTTTTCTACCTGATGTCAGAGGAACAATGCTTCTACATTATTAAAGACTTCTAATGTCAATGTAATTCAGATACAATACAGTTTCATATGTTCAGACATTCAATCTGTTGCACATGCAGATGTTGTAGCTGCAGACCTAATGCTCTGATCTGCATGACAAACTAGGACCATGTGTGTCATTCTGCATTTAAAGCCAAAACAGTGGATCCACTTTTATTTTATGTGCACACAGAATGCCATGGGGGATGTCTACAGAGACCAATGTTCATGGTCCCTGTAGTTTCACATTTAAATTTCCACAGATATAAGATTGATTACAATCTTAGCATGTTGTGTAGAGGAACAGTCCAATACTAACATTATATTGGCCTTTCACTTTTTCATATTTTTCTCTAGTAATATTATTGTGATTTCACTCGTTCTTAGAACTGAGTATAAGAAGCAGGAATAACATCCAAAATAGGGAAATTTCCCATTTACTTGCTATGCCACCTGCAACTCAGAAGTCTTGATAGTTTCATATCACAGTCTGGTTAAAGTTAAATTTATTTTCTGTGCATACATATTTAATCAGAAGGAAGCATATGTCAGAAACGTAATTTCCCTTCTGCTAGCAATGTAGTCAAATTACTAGAGTCAATATTTTGAAAGGGAAACTGAGTAGTGGCCTGAATTCTTTCTAGAAGAGGAAATCTTGATTCAGCATTTTTTATATTAAAGTGGTACCTCATACAATGATTTTAATCCATTCCACGGGACTTGTTGCTATACGAAACAATTGCTATATGATGCATGCACCATATAGCGATTTTCCCTATGGGATGCATAATACAATGATTTTTTTTGCTAAGTGATTTTTCCCATTGAAAAATTTTTGTACAATTTTTTCCATAGGGAAAATTGTTATGTGGGACACCATTTCCCCCAAAAAACTAATTGTTATGCGATTTCATTGCTATACAGGGCAATTGTTGTATGGGTGTTGTTGTTCAGTCGCACAGTCGATTCCGACCCTTTGCGACCCTATGGGCCATCGTTCTCCAGGCGCCTCTGTCCTCCACCATCCCCCTCAGTCCTCCCAGTTCTGTGCCCATTGTGTCTACAATACCATCTATCCATCTCATCCTTGGCCTCCCCCTTCTTCTTTTGCCCTCCACCTTTCCCAACATCACGGCCTTCTCAAGTGAATCCTCCCTTCTCATTTGATGCCCAAAGTACTTTAGCCTCATCTTTACTATTTGACCTTCCAATGAGCAGTCAGTGTTGATTTCTTCTAAGATTGACCTATTTGTTCTCCTCGCTGTCCAAGGTACCCTCAAAACTCTCCTCCAACACCACATTTCAAAGGCATCTATTCTTCTGCGTTCAGCTTTCCTAATTGTCCAGCTCTCACATCCGTACATTACCACTGGGAATACCATTGCTTTGACTATTCTAATTTTTGTTTTCAAGGTGATGTCTCTGCTTTTCACTATGTTCCCCAGGTTTCTCATGGCTTGTCTCCCTAGAATCAGCCGCCTCTTTATTTCATGGCTGCAATCTCCATCTGCAGTGATCTTAGATCCTAAGAAAGTAAAATCTGTCACTGCTTCTACTTCTTCCCTGTCTATTTTCCAGGAACTGATCGGGCCTGTTGCCATTATCTTGGTTTTCTTGATATTGAGTCTCAAGCCAGCTTTTGCACTCTCTTCCTTCAAACCGATCAAGAGATTCTTTAGGTCTTCCTCACTTTCTGCCATTAGGGTGGTGTCGTCTGCATATCTCAGATTGTTGATGTTTCTCCCAGCAATTTTGATCCCATATTGTGATTCCTCCATCCCTGCATTGCGCATTATGTGCTCTGTGTATAAGTTGAATAAGCAGGGTGACAGAATGCAGCCTTGTCTTACTCCTTTTCCTATTCCAAACCACTCTGTCATTCCGTGTTCTGTCCTAACTGTTGCTTCTTGGTTCATGTACAGATTTCTCAGGAGGCATATGAGGTGCTCTGGTATTCCCATCTCTTTAATCACTTGCCACATCTTGTTGTGATCCACACAATCAAATGCCTTAGTGTAGTCAATAAAGCAAAAATAAACTTGTTTCTGGTATTCCTTTGTTTTCTCCATGATCCAACGTATGTTGGCAATGTGGTCTCTAGTCCCCCTGCCTCTTCTGAAACCAGCCTGCACCTCTGGTAATTCTCTTTCCACATGCTGCTGAAGTCTATCCTGTATTATCTTGTGTATGGGGTTCCACAATATATCTTTATCTTTATTTATCTGAAGTATTTTTATTCCATTGTTTCAGTTAAGAAAGCTACTCAAGCTACCTATAAATTTGTAACCCAGATTCAGCTTTCAATTCTAACGCACACCACAAAGGAAGAGATATTGATAGGGAGGTTGTTGTGTATAAGGATTTATTATGTTTAAATGTAAAACCGTGCCAAAACCGGGAACTCGGAAGTGCGCCATTTCCAAAGGTGCCAATTTCAAAGCTGTGTCAAAGTGGGAAAAGACTGAACTCTGTATGTCTGCCGGAAGCTCGACTAAATGTATCTTGTTTTGTAACGGTCCAAACACTATATATATATTGGCCACCCCTGTACATACTCCGTAGTCCGGGACCTAAGCTGAAAAAAGATCACTGAGTTTAACGCAATCCTGCTGGTTAGAGAACTTCTTTGTCCAGACTCAACATAGGTGGAAAACAAACATATTCAGGCACTAATTATTTGTATGTAGTTATTACAGCAGGCCTGTGCTAAGGAAAGGAATGTTAAAGCAGTGAACAAACAACAACTATGGAAGAGTTGAACGAATCCCTGCCACTTGGGATTACATTCTAGGGCACTGTCCTAACTTGCTAAAATGGCTGATGGATAGCGTGAGCTGTCACTAAGCTGCTAAGGTGGCACTAGATGTAAACTCCTCCCAGCCTAAGAATGTGGAAAATTATTTAATTAATTCACCCTGAGATAATTTGTGCCTGTATAGGGGCTGTGAATCTTGCAATAATTCAGCTGCTCCTATGTTCTTCCCCTTCTCTGCTCCATTATTATTTTTGTTTTTCTTTTAGCTGATCTGCACCAACACCACAATTGTACTGGCAGATCCATTTGTGTCAGCAGATGAGAGATCATCCAGTACAAACGGCAGTGTCAGAAGTTTCTGCCTGTTTCAAATCCACCCTTCCAACTCCCCCATAGTTACACTTGTATTGAAATTACACAGCTCAACTACCTCTACTCTAAGCTAAAAATATTGTCAAAATATTTCACAAGAACTTTCTTATATATACATACCTGTCAAGCACAGCTCCGGAGATTACGGGACCTGAGCAGAACGTTGTACACATGCGTAGAAGGCTTTTATGCATGTGTAGAACGTTTCTGCGCAGAACGTTTCTGTGCAAGTCCGTTCTACGCATGCGTAAAATCCTTCTACGCATGTGTACAATGGACCTGCACAGAAATGTTCTGCGCAGCTCACTTCTACGCGTGCATAGAAGGCTTTTACGCATGCGTAGAAGGCTTTTACTCATCCCCTTCTGCACAGAAGCCTTCTACACATGCGTAAAAGCCTTCTACACATGCTGCCAAATTATG
Organism: Bradypodion ventrale; assembly: GCA_035047345.1. Taxonomy (NCBI): domain Eukaryota; kingdom Metazoa; phylum Chordata; class Lepidosauria; order Squamata; family Chamaeleonidae; genus Bradypodion; species Bradypodion ventrale. The sequence goes on along the minus strand of JAWDJE010000003.1, from coordinate 305,234,009 downwards.
GGGTAGCGGCAGCTCTGGGCAGGAAATGGTGAAAATCGGCACAAAAATACGTGAAATCCCAGCCAATCCGGGATACTTGACAGTTATGTATATATCAGCATTGCAGTTCTTCTTTAAATACCAATTGCATGATTAAGTATGTGAGTTGTAAATTGGTAGCTGTCTCGTGTTCCAAAATATACTATTAGCAATATGCCCAGGTAAACTTTTTAAATATAATTTTGGCCATTTTGACCTATTTGTAGAAATCTGGAATATTTGTTGTCTTACTTTTACTCTGTAAGTAATGAATCTTGCAAAGCTTGAAAACTGTTGATAGTCATTCTTGGTTTATGAAAATGAGCAATTTAATGATATTATTCACATTGCTATAAGCATGCTGCATCTGTGCAACATACTTTTTTGGATTGCTAATTACTCTTCTTTTCCTGAATATTAAGCTACAAAGGAAAAGTTTTTATTTGGTGCATATATCTCTTATTTCAGATTCACCATTTTAGTACTGCAAAGATATGTTTAATCTGTTTCCAAATGTCAATTCATATGAAAAGCTTCTATTGCTCATGCAAGATGTCCAGGCCCAATGTTTCCATTACTGAAAAATGTGTGTGTGTGTGTGTGTGTGTGCGTGCGCGCACGCGTGCACATGCGTGTATGCCAGAATTTGAAATGCATATTAAAGAGATATGTTCCACAATTCTGTCAAGTATCATTCCACAACTTGCACACAAGAGATATTCCATTGATTCTAAACTGTGCAGAATCAAGCTTGAATCACAAAATAACATATGACACTTCTTCACCTCTACATGAACTAGTGGTCATCTTTAATCTGAAATGTGTCCACATTACTGCTCATAATGTTACGGGGTTTTGCAGAATATTTAATTTCAAAATGAAAAAGTCTAGAGATTCAAACTTTTTGGAAAATCCTGCCCTGTATCCTGGAATAGAGATAAGACATTATAATCACATATATGAAATGCATACTTTTAAAACCCACAAAAACATTTAATTTATTGTCAGACCATATGAGAGAGAGAGACTAGGTCAGGGATTCCCAACCTATGACCCATGGGCTAGACCCAGCCCGTGATGCTATTCCATCCAACCTGTCACCTTCTCCCCCACACCTGGAAGTGGAAACAGATGCGTTTACATCAGCCGTAAAATGTGCCAGTGCATGCGCAAATATGCCAGCGGCTGTCATAAATGCAGAAGTGGGCACATTTATGACAGCTGTAAATGCATCCACTTCCACTTCTGGGAGCCATGATCCAGCCTGCTCAGCTGACCAGGGCAATGGTCAGGCCCATGGCGCAAAAAGGTTGGCCACCCCTGGACTAGGTAGTAAAGAGAAATACAAAATGTTATGGATAAAACCCTTTGGTTGTAGGGGCAATTTAGTTTCAGGGAACTTCAAGGTATATGTTTACCAGTTTGGTAAAGACTGAAATTTCTTTCTAAAAGTCACATTCATGCAAAGAGAGTTCATAATGCAGAGTTTCTCAGCATAGGCGTAGAAAATTCAAACGTGAAAATATTGTAGCAAAAATGAGTTTGCCTTATCTGATTCATTTTTGATGTTTAACCATTTTTCTGTAAATGCAGAAGGCTTCAACAGCAGAGTGTGGGGAAAAATACAACAGTAAGTGGCTTTATTGCCACTGTTTCTAATCTGCATCCTATTAAGCACACTTCCTTTAAATTCCATTCCTTCTTTGACCCAATGTACAAAATAACACAAATTTTCCTGCCAGCTTCAGCCAAACTTGTATTTTTCTTACAATATTTTGAAGAAATCTGTGACAGGAAAAGAAATATATAATTCAGCAGTTTGCTCCTAGCAATAAGAATAGAATACTGAAACAATGAAACACACATTGTTGAACAGCTTTGGAAAGAAATAATTGTTTATAGAAAAGGATGTTTTTCTGACACGAATGTAATATTTCCACTGCTTTTTCTTTGAATGATGAAATGAAAACCAGCTGGAAAGAATTGTTGTACTGTGGTCAACATTTGGGTGGGGGAGAGATCTTTGTAACATCTTTGAATATTACATTTAAATGTTTAAAAACTTTTAAGTTAACACGAGAGAGTTTTTTTACATTGAATCTGTTAAGTGATTCAGTGGCATTCCATTGTCACCCAGACACGGAGTTAAAAATTGGTTCCATATGAAGTGGTGTGCCTAAATATGTGTCTGACCATACTCCCCATATTCTCTTGGTTGGTCCATCCTCTGTTCTGTATGATATTCTTGCCTGTTCTCTTTCCTACCTTTATTAGCTTATTGAGCAGAAACAGATTTTTCTTTCATCTTTCCTTCCTTCATACACTTCACAGATATGTTTTTAAAAAATTATGGTTGAAGCTTTTAACTAAACATTGGTGAAACAAGACTGACAATGTTTATCGTATTCTGAAACACCACCTTCCAAATGTTTCTAAGCTGCAGGATGCAATTGTGCTGCCCTACCTCTATACATCTGATATAACTGTATTTTTATGTAGGCATGCTATATTTCTGCTACATTTAGCAGTGTGTATGCATTGGTAGAGACTTTTTTCTTCTGTGACACATTTGTCTGAGAATTACAACAGCTGCTCTATTATTTTCAAAGACTACCCTCCACTATGAGTAATATGGGTTAGTAACAATGCTTGCCCCCAAACCTGTTGTCTTCCATTGCAACACTTACTGGAAGAGAGCTTCAGTATAGAGTTAGGGCAGCACAATGAATCAATAAATTGGCCCAAAATTTTAAATCCATCACTGGTGTCCGTGTCTTTATTAGGGAAGTGGGCCGGCAAAGTTAGGGCAGCACAATGAATCTTGTATTTATCATGTATTTATGTAACATTATAAAATGGCCTGGAAAATCAATTGAATATACTTGTAATAGGTCAGAATATCTGTTTAATCAATTTTCTTGCAAAATCTAGGCCATCTAACATATACTTAATATGGTACTGGGCTTTTAAAAGTTTGCCATTATGGTTAATGGCTGTCTCTTATATCAGTCAGCAAAATTTGTAGAGAACTTTTAGTCATCATTATAGCTTGGTAAAACCACAACACACAGTGGGAAGAAAAAGAGGGTTTTGCAAATGTGTTCCAGAAAATTCTGAAACCAAACATTTCCAATTTAACAGCAGCTGTATTCCTAAAGCTCCATGTGAAAATAAATCAGAGGAATGGGTAAGGTGGTATGTTTCAGTGGGAAGAGATTGAATTTAATGGTGCAAAACAGATACTATTTCAGTCTCTCATTAATTATAGAATATGTGGTGGTCAAATGAAATCAATAGAACTTAGAAAGTTTACTTTTTGGATAATGACTATCAGAATCCCCTAGCTTGCCATGCTTCGTAGTCTGAAAAAGTAGCAATTCCAAATATTACTGACACGTTATGTAAAATGAAATGTCTATCAGCTACTCTAGCTACACCAGACTTTGAAATGTGTAGTACACACTTAAAATATATTCATGGATGTAGTCATATAAAGATTCTGCACAACAACACTTTCGTGTTCAGGGAATGAAGAAGCAGACAAATGAAGTAGTGAAATTCAGCTCTTTATTAGTGGGGTTTGAACACAGTTTGGATGGGGCAAAACGGGACTTATATACACTATAAACAGTAACAGTAACAATAATGCAACAAGCCCATTGGCTAACAGAGTGTACACATTTTCCAATCCACTTATTTGCATAAGAATAGATACATGAGAAATGATGCATTCCGCTCCTATAAACAGTAACAGTAATAATAATACAACAAGCCCATTGGCTACCAGAGTGTGCACATTTTTTGATCCACTTATTTGCATAAGAATAGATACATGAGAAAAGATAAATTCCATTCCTGTCAGAAAACACAGTTAACTTACATAAGATTCTTCCCCCCTAGGTAAAAACAAAATCCTTTAACCAGGTTGGCAGTCTAATTTCCCTTCTGGGACGGACGCTTGGCTGAGCCGGCTCAGGGGCTCGTAGGATGGGCGACCCGACTGGAGTGAGAGATTGACTAGTGGGGGAGGATTGTAAACCCGAATTAAAGCCCCGTTTGTCAGATGGAGGAGCAGGGGATTGCTCAAAACCAAAATCTAATTCTGTGGATGAATAAGACAACTCAGGGTCCCTCCTGTGTGCTGTGTGTACTAAGAGTGGAGGGCGACTCTAAATTGGTCATCATCAATAAAGGAACCCAGAGTGCTAGGCTGGGACAGTGTAGGGGTAAACATGGCCGGAGTAGGGGAGCATTCCACAATTTCCCCTTGAAATCGGTCCCTAGAACACACATAGCATGCTGCTGACTATTACCTCTGCCCCCTGGGTTTAAACGGGTGGGGGGCAATCCTAACGTTGAGTGTCTGTATTCATTCTGTGGGTCCAGTATTCTGGGTCTCAATTGATCTGCATGCCTCCTCCAGATCAGACCAGTGGCTGTTTCGATTCTGTAAGAAACAGGACCAATCTGATCGATCACAAACCCAGGCACCCACGTCGGACCACCAGCTGCATAATTGCGGCAATGTACAGGATCTCCCGGAGAAAAATCCTTCTGGTGTTGGATCTCTATATTTGTGCCTTTGTCCTCCACCCTAGAGGGATCCAATCTGTCCAGCAAGGATGACAGTTTCCTTCGCTGGAGCAATTCAGCAGGGGACAGCCCCTGCGTGAAAAGAAACTGGCATAGCTGGAGCTCCAAATCCCCTTCACCCATATGCCGAAGCACGTCTTTAGTTGTGCGCACCTGCCACTCCACCTGGCCATTGGTGGCTGGGTGGAATGGGGCGGCAGTGATGTGCCTAATTGCATTCCTTTCCATGAAGGATTAGAATTATGCAGATGTGAACGTGGGTGCGTTGTCGGAGACCAGCACATCTGGAAGTCCAAATGCTGCGAACAGCCTTCTCAGGTGCATTATTGTGGTGACTGAAGTGGTATTAGGCACTCTGATCACTTCCAGCCACTTAGAGAATGAGTCTACAACTAACAAAAATAGGGCACCCCTAAATGGACCTGCAAAATCTATGTGCAACCAGGACCACAGGCCCCTAGCAGAATCCCATTCCCGAGAGGGAAGGTGGGATTGCTCTGGGTGAGAGGATTGACAATGATATTATTTATTTATATTTATTTATTTATTTATTGTTAAATTTTTATACCGCCCACTCAGCCAAAGCCGACTCCGGGCGGTTCACAACAGTGGGTAAAAACAGATAAAAACAAATAAAACAGATAAAAACCAGCAATAAGAACCCACCCCTAAAAAGAGAGGGGTGCAGGAACTGAAGAAACCATGGGGCAGGCATCCTCCCCTATATTAACCACCCAACGGAAGCCACCCCTCCACCTGCACCCCAAACTTGGCCCGCCAGCCAGGTTTTTAGTTCTTTTCTAAAGGGCAACAACTCCACCTGGAGATGCAGTTCCACAGGCAGGAGATTCCAAAGGGCCGGTGCGGACACAGAGAAGGCTCTCCTCCTTGTGCCAGAGAGGCGAGCCCCCCTGGCCGATGGCACTATTAGAGAGCCCCTCCGGTCCGCTCTGGTTGGACGGACAGACGTCCTTAGGGCGGTGCGGTCTCTAAGGTAACCTGGCCCACTACCATATAGGGCTTTAAAGGTCAAAACCAGCACCTTGAATTGCACCTGGAGGCAAACGGGTAACCAGTGCAGCTCCCGCAGCAGTGATGAGGCATGGGCATAATGTCCACACCCCATCACCACCCTGGCCGCTGCATTCTGGACTAGCTTCAGCCTCCAAATGGTCATCAAGGGCAGCCCCATGTAGAGCGCATTACAATAATCTAGTCTGGAGGTCATCAGAGCATGAGTGACCATGAGCAAAGAGTCCCGGTCCAGAAGCGTGCGCAACTGGCGAATCACCCGAAGTTGGGCGAAGGCCCTCCTGGTCACAGCTGCCACCTGTTCTTCTAGCAGCAGCCGCAAATCCAGGAGGACCCCCAAGTTGTGCACCGGGACGGTCTGGGGCAAAATAGCCCCATCCAAAACCAAAGGTGGTAGCTCCCGGGATAGCACAGGACCACCCATCCACAGCCACTCAGTCTTACTAGGATTCAGCTGTAACCCATTTGCCCCCATCCAGACCCCAACCGCCTCCAGACAACTGGAAAGGACTTTGACTGCATCACTGGGGTCCCCACAGGCTGAGATGTACAACTGTGTATCATCCGCGTACTGATGGTACCGCACCCCATGGGAACGGATGAATAGGAGAGGAGAGAGTACCGAGCCCTGAGGCACCCCGTATTTTAGGGACCTGGACTTCTCGCTCTCCAACCACACCGACTGGGTCCGGCCCCTCAGAAATGAGGAAAACCAGGGCCACACAGTGCCCTGGATCCCCAATCCTCGGAGCCGTTCCAGAAGGATACCGTGGTCAACAGTATCGAAAGCCACTGAGAGGTCAAGAAGAGCAAGGACGGACGGATGACCGCCATCCCGCTCTCACCAGAGATCATCCATCAGCGCGACCAATGCAGTTTCAGTACCATATCCAGGTCTGAATCCTGACTGGAAGGGGTCCAGATATTCCGCTTCATCCAGTACCCCCTGCAACTGACGCGCCACTGCCTTTTCCAATACTTTCCCCAAAAAGGGGAGGTTGGAAACAGGTCTGTAGTTGGTTATGACTGCTGGGTCGAGGGATGGCTTCTTCAGGAGGGGGTGCACCAAAGCATGTTTCAACGGTGCAGGAAATATCCCCTCCCGAAAAAGGGGATTATTGTTATTCATTTCTTGCATTTTCTCTAGTGCTGTTGCTCAACTAAATAAAGTTTATCAATTATTCATATTTACGTTAGGTCAGTGGTGCCCAAACTTTTTTTTAATGGGCCAGTCCCATCTCTGACACACAGCTGCGGGGGCCGGAGGTGGGCTGCTCCCGCTGCTGACAGTTTTGATGTCAGCAGTGGTGCCAGCGGTAGTGGCAGTGGCGGCGGCAGCGGTGGTAGTGGTGGTGGCGGTGGAGGCCGTCCCGCTTTGTCTGGGCTGCTCCAAGCAGCCTCTTGCTCTGTCCCATCCCCTCAGCAGCCTCTGCTAAAGCTGATCACTGCTTCGAGGAAATTTTTTGTAGCCTCCTGTGTTTCAAAATTTGTCATGCTGGAAGGGCAAACCTTACATGCTGCAGTGACATCATCCTAAGCATGCCAGGGGCCTCTCTTAGTGCCATGAATTTTAAATCACAGGAGGCTCTGAAAATTTCCATGAAGCAGCAATCAAGACCGAGCAAGAGGCTGCTTGGAGCAGCCTGGACAAAGCACAGTTGCTGCCTCTGCCACCACCGCTGCTGATGTCAGACATTGGGGCAGGTGGGGGTGGTCCGTGGTGATATGTAGGTGCCTAATTGGGCCCATGGGCTGTAATTTGGGCACCCCCTGCTTTAAGTGATTAATTTGTATATATCTACATATATAAAAACATTTCTAGATTCAAAAGAAGTTTATGTTTTTAGATGGAAACACTTGTCATGCCTATGCCAGAGCAGGCATCCTTTCTGCACTTGGGACTAAAACCTTTGTTTACACAACTAATCTTGGGGGAGGGCATCCAAGGCAATATAGCAGTTGATTGAGCTTCACTAATAAATGCATCTGTAACTGGAACAAATACCACCTACTATGTACTTCAAGATGGTGTTCAGCAGTTTATTCTTTGCACTACTGTCTCTTTTGAATCATTGAGTTCTCCAAAGATGGTGCAAAGTTGCTCCTTTTGTGGTGAGCTGAGTAGGTCAATACTACATCACAAAAAAAATTTGTCTGCTACTTGGTCTAATCCTTGTGTCCTATACTACATCATGTGTACTAGATCCAAATCTGAAGTCCAATTCTGCCTAGGACATCAGGATCTTAAATTAGCAAATCTCACCCTCTTGGTTAGGTTCTTGCGTTAATCATATTGGGGTATATTTGCCACAAATGTAGCAAAAAATTGTCCCGTTTATTTATACAGCTGCACCTACTCATCTTAGCTCAAAACAGACTCCCTATAGCCTACCTGTACTATCCAATAAGATAGTTTTGCACAAGAGACAAACCCTTGGTCCATCTCACCTTATATAGCTATTTCTAACGTCAGCTCACTGACTTACCCAGACATGCCCAGACATGCCCAGCCGCTGCTGGAACATGCATGCCACCAGAGGATGTGATTCAGCTGAGGCAGCAGCAGGCATAGTGGTAGCTGCAACTGTTATAATGTTCCCATGTAAAAATGCATTGCCCAATTACCAACCATTTGAACAGCTATAGCATGCCTTAAAATCTGTACATGATAGGCAAATTCTGAGTTCAGATTTGGAATCAGCACACTCGATATCATGTAAATCACATGTTATGGCCAGTAACAAAATTGTTGTTGTGCAGTGTAATAGCAGTACTAAGGTAGGGTTTGTCATCTATAATTTTAAGACTATTGATTAATCAATCAGATAGCCTGCTAAACAATTATTTTTATTTGTTTTATTTTATATTCATATTTATATAGCCGCCCAACTCACAAAGACTCTGGGTGGCATACAATCTTAAAAACCCTTAAAACAAGAACAACCCCATTAAAACAAATTACCCCACTAAAAACCCCACACATTAAAAAGAGGAAAATTACTTTGATATTAAACCAAATATTTGATATTATGTGGGTCACTTTGATATTATGTGGGTCACTTTCCCACATAATCACTTCTTAATCAAACTCTGTTTAATTGATTAATGTAAATACTAAATCAAGCTTTTAAAAAAAACCTTCATATTTACGCTTTCTATTATGTGCCCTCAATTTTGTTTTAACATACTGTGATCTTATGAAATAATGACCTGCAAAAGAATCTGCCATTATGCAAGCGCGGCGCCAAAATGGCCACCGCGCTCTTTGCGGGCCCCCCCCACAGGACAGAGAATCCGGGTAGTTAGGGGCGTGGCCAGCTCCCTTATAAAAGGGGTGGCCACGAGGCAGCCGAGCTGCCATTTTACCTCAGCGACGGAGCGGAGAAGTCTTTTCCCCTGTGTCTCCGTCGCTCCTTAGCTTACCGGGAAGCCTTTTGGTAGCGGTTCTTCCTTTTCGGCTTTCCTTTGCTTTAGTAGAGATGCCTTCGAAGAAGAAGGCAGCTTCGAGTGCGGCTCGCGCTGTTAGGAGGCGCAACCCAGGTCGGAGGACCGCGGTGCCGCCTCCTCAGCAGCCGCCCTCGCAGGCCCCGGCCGGGGCTGGCGAAATGGGGTCTATTGCCCCTTGGCCCGGAGTGGGCGAACAGAATGCGGGCGCGGAAGGGGTTCCGGCCCGCGGCCCGCGGCCCGCGAGCGGTGGACACCGCTCCTGCACCTGCCCACCCTGTTGGGCCTGCTGCTCTTGGGTCGCAGCCTCCCCCTGGGCCCTCTAGCCTTGGGGGGTGGTGCGGCCCCCTGCCTTGGCAGGTCTCTCCACCGACCCTGCCGGGCTTCGGTGCTGGCCAATGGCCATATTCGGGTCCTGGGGTACAGGGACCTGTACCCACGCCTGGACCGGGCCGGCCGGCCGGCCCTTGGCCCCAGGTCGACGTGGCAGCCTTACTGGCCCGTATTGCGGCCCTGGAAGCGTCGTTGGCTCGGGCCAGTCAGGCGGGGGCCCCCTTTGGGGTCCCTTTTGCGGCGATGTCGGCAGGAGGACAACAGCCGACAGGGAGGGTTGAGCTGCTGCAGGCGCGTGGCGCGGTTTCCGCCACTGCCTCGCAGCTCCCCAGTCAGCAGCCAGGTGCGGGTCAGGCCCCGGTGATGAGCTCTACGTCGGTCGTGAGCTCCGACGCCCCCAGTGGGCCGGAACCCCCGGTGGGGGCGGCCCGCGGGGGTGCAGCATGTGAGTATACGGTGCAAGCAAGTACATCCACACACATTCCCAATATGGGGGGGGCTTTTCAATGGCCTTGGCCTCGCGCGGGTGGTGCGGGGGCCACGCTGTCGGCACCCCACCCGGCGACGACGACTGCCACCCTGGGCACTGGGGTGGGTACTTCTTCTTACACTGTGGGGAATGTTCTGGGGGTGGCTGGGCTAGCTCAGGCCCCTTTTCCTATGCCTGCGGTGCCTTTTTCGGCTTTGCCGACGGCTGGGTATTCCTTGCCACTGGGTGATCACTTGGCACAGACTACCAGAGAAAAGATATGGCGGGGGGAGTATGTAGATATCTTCTCACTCCTGAACAGAGAGCCCACCAAGGAGGAAAGGGAGGGACAGGATGAGAAGGACAAGGAGCAGGCACGTCGCCGTAAGCCGCCACGTACCTGGGCCAACTGGCTCCCTGCTTATTTAATATACATGGCGGTGTACTTGAGGGCGCGGCCGGATTTGGCTATTCCCATGGTCCAATATTTGGACAACATATACAGGGCGATGGTTGATTTCCCAGGCCCCTCGTGGTTAGCCTATGACGAGGAATTCCGTATGAGGATTCCCCTTCACCCCGAGATGAGATGGGACGAGCCGTGCCAGAGGCTTTGGCTTTTGTACATGACGCCCACACGCCCCGCCCCGGGGGACAGATACCATTGTGGACATGCGGTCCAGCGAGCAGCTCCGGCGCAGGTTACCCGCCAAGCGGCGGGGCAGGGGGTTCCAGCCCTCCTGCTGTGCTGGACTTTCTCGTCCAATGGTTCCTGTAATAGGAAGAATTGCAAGTACAGGCATGAGTGTCCCACGTGTTCGGGCCCCCACGCAGCCTCCGCCTGTCCCAGGCCTGGAGGGACACGGGGCAGAGGGAGGGGCGGACAGTGGGCTGGCAAGACTGCCACGGATGGAGCTGGTTCTCCAAAAGGCCCCCTCCCCAATTAATGTGGACATGCTGGAGCGTTGGCTCGCATCGTACCCGAAGGGGGAGGATGGGGAGTATCTCCTTCAGGGTTTTAAGCAGGGATTCCGTATCCCTTTCATGGGTGATAGGTCCCCTCAGGATGCCCCCAACCTTTTATCCCTCAGAGGGAGGGAGGACGTGGCTGCGGCCAGCATTAAAAAGGAGTTAGATGCGGGCAGGGTCGCTGGACCTTTCCCTGCACCCCCGTTTCCCAATCTTAAGGTGTCGCCACTGGGCTTGGTCCCCAAAAAGTCCTTAGGCGAGTTTCGCCTTATCCATCATTTGTCCTACCCAGCCGGCCGATCGGTCAATGATGCTATCCCTGATGACCTTTGTTCAGTCAGGTATACATCGTTTGACCATGCGCTGCGCATGGTGCGCTCGTGTGGCCCGGGTGCCCTGCTGGCCAAGTGCGACATTAAGTCGGCTTTTCGCCTCTTGCCAGTGCATCCGGGCGACTTTGAGTTGCTGGGTTTCAAATTTAAGGGTGAATATTATTTTGATAAGGCCATGCCTTTTGGCTGCTCCATATCATGTTCGGCCTTCGAGCGTTTTAGTACCTTCCTAGAGTGGGCTTTCGTCCGCAGGTCAGGGTCCCGGTCTGTAGCCCATTACCTGGATGACTTTTTATTCGGGGGTGAACGGGGCTGGGACACGTGCACACGTCTCCTCAACACATTTCAGACGCTAATGGAGGAACTCGGTGTCCCTTTAGCGCCCGAAAAGACCGAGGGCCCATCTACCAAGCTAGTATTCCTGGGGGTGGAGATTGACACAGTAGCGCAGGCTTCTAGGTTACCGGGCGATAAGGTGTCCAGGATAGTGGCCCTTATCTCGGATTTGCTGGCCAAGCGTAAGGCATCACTGAGGGAACTGCAGGTGCTGCATGGTCACCTCAATTTCGCTTGCAGGGTGGTCGCACCGGGCAGGGCTTTTGCCTGGCGCTTATGTGACGCCATGGCAGGGTTATCCAGGCCCCACCATAGAGTCAGGCTTACCCGGGGTATCAGGGCAGACATGTTTGTCTGGTTGCAATTCCTGAGGGAGTTCAATGGGGTCTCATTTTGGAGGTCTGACCTCCTGGCGTCCCCCAATTTTCAGATCCAGTCTGATGCCTCAGGATCCCTGGGTTATGGGATGTACTTCAATGGGAAGTGGGCCTATGGTGGGTGGCCACCGGCCTGGGCAGGCACGGGTCGCCTGCGGGATCTCACATACCTGGAATTTTTCCCTATTCTGGGGGCTTTGATGCTATGGGGCGAGCAGTGGGCTAACTCGGTGGTGCATTTCTGGTGTGACAATGCTGCTGTTGTCCACATTGTCAATGCACAGACTTCCAAATCGCCCAGGGTTATGGAACTAGTGTGCCATTTTGTGCTGCGCTGCCTGCGCCTCAACGTCTTGTTCAGGGCCAGGCATGTCCCAAGGATTAATAATGATATTGCTGACGCTTTGTCCCGCCTGCAGATCTCCCGGTTCCGCGCCTTGGCCCCGGATGCGGAGGAATTTCCCTCGCCACTCCCGGACGAGATGTGGACTATTGGCAAGGAGAGGTGAACCGGGCGATTGGCCTGTCACTAGCGCCACGCACGCGTAAGGCGTATCAACAAGCATTCAATTCTTACAGGGCATTTTCTGCTCAATTTCACCTGCCAGAGACCTGGCCTATCCCGGTGGACCATGTTCTGCGGTTCATGGTTCACCTGCATACACAGGGCCTCGCACCTCGCACCATAGCATCCAAGCTCTCGGCGTTGGCTTTTATGGCCAAAGTGGGAGGTCATGAGGACAGCACCTCTGACTTCCGTGTGAGACATGTTTTGGAGGGGTGGGTGCGCGAGCGCGGGCGTTGCCCAGACGACCGGCACCCCATTTCCCCAGGGGTTCTTACCCAGTTGGCCCGGGGCTGGCCAGGCCTCTGTTTTGATCATTATGAGGCAGCCCTTTTCCATGCAGCCACAACGGTGGCATTTTTTGGAGCGCTCCGCATCAGCGAACTTGTGATGCTGTCTAAGGCGGATGCAAGTTGTAGGGCACTGGAACTCGAAGATGTCTATGTTGCCAAAGACTGGGCCCAGTTGAGGATACGCTCCTCTAAAACAGATCAGCATGGCGTAGGCAGTGGCGTAAGACTGCTACGGTGTTCTTTGGCAGACATCTGTCCGGTTGGTGCCCTACAGGAGTACCTGGCACTGCGTGGCATGCACCACGGCCCGTTTTTCTGTCACCAAGATGGGTCTCCCCTTACTAAATTTCAGTTTTGGAAGGTGACAGGCAGAGCCCTCTCCAGGGTGGGCCTACCAGGTGCCCATTATGGCACACATTCATTCCGTATTGGTGCAGCCTCTACAGCAGCTGCTTTTGGGTACTCTGGGGCTGACATACGTAGCATGGGGAGGTGGGGCTCGCAATGTTTTCAGTTTTATGTGCGCCCACTCCCGCCATGAGTACCAATCCAGTCACCTTACCGCCTTTTTTCTCAATTTTCTTACAGACCCTGGGTGTCGTATTACACCGGTGACAGTATGGCTGGTGGGCCACAGCTATGTGCACAGGGCAGCGCGTTACGCTGCGGCGACAGAATGGGGACCCCGATTGGGACTGGGTGAACACGCCAGTCTCACATGGCATGGTAAGCCTGGGATGTTATGGCGGGAGCTGCGGCCTTTCCTTTTTTCTGGCCTGGGTGCTGACCCGCCTGACATTCTCATCATCCACCTGGGGGGCAATGATTTGGGCCAGGTCACCGGCTTATCGCTCAAGCATGCGATTTGCGAGGAACTCGCCTACTTGCATTATGTCTGGCCTGCCACAACCCTGGTTTGGTCGGACATTGTCCCGCGACATTCTTATAGAGGGGGCGTTAACCTCCTGGCCCTTGACCGCGCTAGGCGCACGGTCAATAGGGCGGTGGCGCGGTTTCTTGCCGACAGGGCTTGGGGACGGGTCAGTCATCATCCCGCTATTAGCCTACAAAATTATGACTTGTACGCAGGGGATGGGGTCCATCTGTCGCGAGGAGGTATGGACCTCCTGTTGGGTGATTGGCGAGCAGGCCTGTTGACCGAGCTGACGGTCTGGGGGGGGGCGTCAGGCCTTCTTTGAAGCCCCTCCGTGTGGCGGGTAGCACTGGTAAGGTAAACAGTATGACCCACAGGTATCCGGCAGGTTCGCAATTGACTGGACAACACTAGACAGGAATAAATTAGTTAAACGTTGTCCGGTCAACGATGAACCAGGCGACGGGGTGATGACGATAGCTAACCAGCATGCATCACCCCGTGATTTCACGGATACGCGTCAGAGGGTGGGGTCATGAGTTAGATATTGACTACGGTCAACAATTTGTTTGTTGTCAACAAACAAATTGATACAAATTGATACATTGTAGCCAACTGCCGTTGGCAATTTTGAGGTGGTACCTTACCAGTGTTACGTCGGCCTGCTTGCCTTAAGAATTATGATTGGTCGTTTTACCAATACAAATTTATAATTCGGACCAGGGCATTGAATCAATAAATGTGGCCCGATGCTGTTATCCACTTTCAATGTTGTCTGTGTCCGTTATTGGGGGGGTGCGCCTGCAATGCAAGCGCAGCGCCAAAATGGCCGCCGCGCTCTTTGCGGGCCCCCCCCCCACAGGACAGAGAATCCGGGTAGTTAGGGGCGTGGCCAGCTCCCTTATAAAAGGGGTGGCCACGAGGCAGCCGAGCTGCCATTTTACCTCAGCGACGGAGCGGAGAAGTCTTTTCCCCTCCACCCCCTCCCTAGTTAACAGTGTGATATTTTGGTCGCTTCGGGGCCGGGTGGGAATTTTTGGCCGGGACCCATATTGGCTTCCGGGTCCTGGCTTTTTTGCCCATCCCACACTGTTGCTATGGTTTGATATAGGGGTCTTCTTATGTTCTTACTGTTGACTTTGGTCACATTGGCGGGTAGCACTGGTAAGGTAAACAGTATGACCCACAGGTATCCGGCAGGTTCGCAATTGACTGGACAACACTAGACAGGAATAAATTAGTTAAACGTTGTCCGGTCAACGATGAACCAGGCGACGGGGTGATGACGATAGCTAACCAGCATGCATCACCCCGTGATTTCACGGATACGCGTCAGAGGGTGGGGTCATGAGTTAGATATTGACTACCGTCAACAATTTGTTTGTTGTTAACAAACAAATTGATACAAATTGATACATTGTAGCCAACTGCCGTTGGCAATTTTGGGGTGGTACCTTACCAGTGTTACGTCGGCCTGCTTGCCTTAAGAATTATGATTGGTCGTTTTACCAATACAAATTTATAATTCGGACCAGGGCATTGAATCAATAAATGTGGCCCGATGCTGTTATCCACTTTCAATGTTGTCTGTGTCCGTTATTGGGGGGGTGCGCCTGCAAATAGCCCTGCTCATGTCTTACAAATCCAATAGTATAGCTTTTGCAGGCGCACCCCCCAAAGAAAGACTCAGAGACCGGTATATGGATAAAGGCATTGGGCCACTTTTATTGAATAATGCCCTAGTCCGAATTATAACTTTCAATTGGTGTATTCATCCAATTGTAATTCTTAAGGCAAGCAGGCCGCAGTAACACTGGTAAGGTTCCTCCCAAAATGCCAATGATAATTGGCTACAGTGTAACTATTTGTATCAATTTGTTTGTTGACACAAACAAATTGTTGACCGGAGTCAATAAACTATCTACTGACCCCACCCTATGACGTGTATCCGTTAAATCACAAGGTGATGCATGCTGTTAAGCTCCTGCCATCACCCCTTGCCTGGTTCATCATTGACCAGCCAAAGCTATTACACCTGTACCTGTCTAAGTGTTGGCCAGTCAATTGCGAACCTGCCGGATACCTAAGGGGCATCAATCTTTACCTTACCAGTGCTACCCGCCAAAGTGACCAAAGTTAAATAACCCCTTTGCTCAAACACTAGCAACAGTGTGGGATGGGCAAAAAAGCCAGAACCAAAGGGCCAATTGTAGGTTCAGGCCAAAAATTCCCACCCGGCCCCGAAGCGACCAAAAAATCACACTGTTCACTAGGGAGGGGGTGGAGGGGAAAACTTATCCTCTCCGTCGCTATTCTAAAATGGCAGCTCAGCTGCCTCGTGGCCACCCCTTTTATAGAGGGGTGGCCACGCCCCCTAACTCACCTGGATGTCTGAGTCCGGGTGGGGGGGCCGCAAAGAGCGTGGTGGCCATTTTGGCACCGCACTTTCATTCTTACAGTAAGTATTTGTGTATGGCAGAAAAATAATTTAAATTTCAAGATATTATGTCAGTGCAAATTATGTAATGCCATATTTCTCCTCACCCACTTGTATTAAAATAATGCTGACTTTGTATTTGAAAAAGTACTAACTAGACAAGACTCCTTTCCATTGCCATGCTTTCTGAAAAAATAATAAGACAGTGGGTTTCATCCCCTCCATTCAGCCAAGCTCTTAGCCAAGCTGCACTGACTTCTAAAGGAGAACACGCGCATAAGGTTGAGGATGAATTCAAGTTCCCCAGTAAATAGGATGCCTTTCTGAATTTAAGACACATTGAAACCCAAGGCCACTGATTCTGCATTTCTACAGAAGTGGTCAGGGCTTAAACTCTATCAGCTTTCATCAACAGTGGGAAACTGATGGTCGTAAATGTTTATCAAATGTATCAAATGTAAATGTTTATTTAACCAATTCCAGAAATCTGCTGAAGAAGAAAAATGGAGAAAACAACCATAAACATTACATTGATTTTCTTATATAAACATTTATGGTGTCTTTACTTTGTTATATAACATATACTTTATTTTAAGGCTGAAATCCAGCATAACATCCAGTTAAATATTCCTGTAACACATGCATCTTGAGCTGAATAAAGTGAACATAGAGTAACATTCATTATTCTCTGTTTTTAGAAGGCTGCAAGTTCCAAAGTAAAAACTAAGTTCTTAATTCCTTAGTTATTGACTAGTTTAATAGGAAAATACTACATTTTGCTTAAAGGTCAATGAGTTATGGCACAATTCTCTAGACAGTTTTTCTGAAAACTTACAAGAGCCCTTTAACTTGAATAGACTTCCAGAATCCAGAAGTCTATAGTATTTCATAAAACTTAAGAAAAGGGCATTTCTTGGCTAATATGCAGAAAGATCAGATACCATGCTCTTGAAATGCCTGTAATTTGATATCTTTGCAACTAGGAAAACCTGCAGCTGTTCATATTTTCTCTTCATTGCACGTGTCACTGTGACAAATGTAAAATATCTTGATCCATGAAGATTACATAGGCTGCTAAAAAGCAATAAACAAACACATAACAAGAATTATATGTGAAAATGACAGCTAGTGGCCTGTCTCAAAATAACACAATGCAATAGGTAAAAAGAAAACAAATTCTTATAGGTTTCGGTATGTCTTTTATTTATAGATTTATTTATTGGATATTAAAATATCATTTGATCATATGATATTGATAACACAATAAATATAATGGCTATCACCAACATTTCCAGTACAAGTTAAATAGTTACTAACATGCAGATGGAAAGAAATATTGTCCTGTACAGTGCAACACTTATGGATATGAAGAATTATCCATCTGAGCACAATTTTCCAGTGGATACTCATGTGACCTGGAGAGGCTACTTTTATACCCACCCATGATATCTGATGATATCATGATCAAGAAAATTAAACATTTTGGTCAAAACACAAAACAATCAGCAGTGGGACCCTGATGGCTTCTTCAATGTTTTGATAGCTGCTGGGGGAAGGAAAAAATCCAAATATATAGTGGAAGATGAAAGCAAATTTCTTAATTCCTTGATTGACCATACTATTAAGAGATAAGTTCCTGCTGGTCGCAACTCATTATCCATTCATTTCACTGCTGCTGTGTTCTTCTCCAGGTTCAACCAAAACTTTTCACAATTGGGTCTTCCCATCTTTTGGGGGACCTGCCAAGGGGTCTTTTTACTCCTCTATGATACCACTTGGTGAGTGCTGCTGTCCAACATCTGTCTGTCATTCGAGAGATGTGTCGAGCCCACTGCAATTCCATTTGTGATATTCCGTAACAACTTTGTTGATTCCGCTTTGTTCTCTTATCTGGGCATTAAGGATGTGGTTGCAAAGGGACACTTTTAGCATTGATTTCATGTCTCTTATGGCTCTTGATAGTTCTTCCTCAGCCTTCCTTAATGACCATGTCTCACTCCCCTAGAGGATCGCAGGTAGTACTGTCAAATTAAAAAGGTTGGCACATGGTTTCTGGTCAATTTTCTCATTTAGCAAAATTTATTTGATGGAGTTAAATGCTGCCCATTCTGATTTCTTTCTTCTGGCTAGTTCTGCTCTCTGATTGTTGTTCATCCTAATAAGACAGCCAAGCTAGATGTAGTGGTCAACCTGCTCGATGGGTTCATTTTCGATTTTTATTTTGAATTTCCATTGGTTGCTTGATACCATATTTTTTTTACCATTCATTTTTAAGCTAACTTTCCTACTTTCTGTGTTGAGCTCGTACAGCATTTTTTTGAGCTTTTGAGCATTTCTGGCAATTAGTACTATATCACCTGCAAACCTGAGATGGTTTATCTTCTCTCAATTCAGTTTGATACCATCTTTCCAGTTTAATCTTCACATATCTTTTTTTAGGCATGTGTTGAAGAGCTTTGGTGAGATTGTATCTCCCTGCTTGATGCCTTTCTCCAGTGGTATTCTTATCCCTTGTTCGGATAAGGTGATGGTAGTGGAGCAGTTTGAGTTTGCTTCCTTGAGCAACTTGATGTACAGTATTGGGCATTTACTCCCTGTTCATTGATTGATTGCATGACTGCATTTACTTCAATGCTGTCGAATGCTTTTTTCATAGTTGACAAATGCTATTGCTAGTGGTAGCTTATATTCTCCGCAATGTTCAGTAAGTTGGGTAAGAGTGAAGATGTGGTCTGTAGTGGTATAACTACTTCTGAACCCGGTCTGTTTTCTTGATTGTTGCTACAGCAATTGCTACATTGAAAACAAGCAAATAACCATCACATCCCTAAAGCTACAAACCAATCTTCCTACTTATGCACACTATTTGTATGGATGAAGTTAAATCACCTTGCCACTAAAGTCCAACTTTTTCTAATACCAAAAAAGGCAGACTTTAGACCTGGCAAGAGCTGTTCAGCTCAAACCATAAAGCTAAAGCAGGATATAAAAGATGATTTTGAAACACATAAAATAATTTGAGTAGTTTTTGTTGACTTAACAGAAGTATATGACACTGTCCACAATCAATTGCTGCTCAGAAAACTCTACCTCCTTATTAAAGATCCTGGACTAACAGAAATGTTCACCATCAAACTTCAAAATCAAGGTTGTAGGATCAAGAACTGTCAAGTAAAATGCAGGTTACTTGAATAGAGGACAATTTTTTTATGTTAATCGTGAGAAATTCAAGCAATGCAGCATTTATGTGCATGCAATTTACACCCTACCAGTTGTACAAAAGGGGATCTAGTGGCTTAGATAATACTATAGGAGTTGTCTACTTCTGGTCAAAATTAGTCTCATTATTTTACAATTTTAATTTATTTTGAGTGTTACTTATATTTCATATATGCTCATAATTTTAAATTGTGCAATTCTGTGATACGAATAAAGAAAGAATAAAAGTTTGTCTTGTATAATATCAATTATCATTAACAAGGCTTGAATAAAAGAAACTGATAGCTTTAATGCCATGACCACAATTTTTGGGATGCATCCTTTTTCACTATGGAAAATATTTTCATTCAACTCAGCAAGACTGTTTTTACCTAATTATGTCCCTCACTTGAAGGATTAACTGCAAGATTGCAATGCTAAAGTGAAAACAATTTGACATATTTGCAAAAAGAAAGCCATTTTAGTCATGTAACCCCATTAGAAAGGAGGAATCTGATGTGATACAGATGATCATGGATTGTGATTTTTCAATTGGATATTGCTTTGAAGTAGTCATTCATTATAATTTCTCATTCATAACTCAGATGTACATTCCTATAAGAAAATTCTCCTAATTTATGCATAGAGATTCTACAATATCCGTACTGCCTGACTTGAATATTTTTGTACACACATCAAATACCAGTACATACTGCAAAATTTGACATGAAAAGATAAGATAAGACAAGATTTTTCTTTATATCCCGCCCTACTCAGCTTGTGCTGACTCAGGGCGGCTCACAGCAAATCAAAAGAAATACAGCAACAATAGAAATACAGTCAAAATACAGCAGCAAAATACAAAAGCAGGTAAAATATGATCAAGTCCAATAACATCTTGGTAAATACAACATCATAGCCTCAACCGCCTTACAAGAAAGAATGGAGGCAGCGGCAAAAGCATAACATTTGAAAGATTTTCTGAAATGCATCAACTTTATTGCATGGGAAGTGCCCTCAACTGTACCACACATTCCTGGCATGATTACTCTCTCTACAACTGGATTGCAAAACCTGGTGAGTGGTTTTTAGATAATATGTTCATGTGGAACACAACTTTGCAGAAATGATTTTCCAGCATTTTCCACATAAGGTTTAAATTGGGTTTTTAAGAAGACACATACAGAGCAAGTTCAGCATTCCTTTGAGAGGGGCCATTGTAAAAATATTTCACAAGAATTCCTTTTAATTTTAAAATCTGCATTGGCTCCCAAATAATGATGGAAGAACAAAAGCTAATCATAGTATAGGTGCTGGAGGATGAGGGTCAGCTGTCAACTTCAGTCGCACAGTAAGTCTCTAAAAGAGATTTATTTGGTAAAACTAAACATTGGAGACAGAAATAATTAAAATATATCCTTAGGTAAATAAATTACATTGAAGAATTTATACCAAGGTGTTATTGTAAGGCGACAAAAGGATCAAAGAATCAGGTACTTGCCCAGAGGAATTAGAAAAGCAGATCTCCATTTGTACAAAATAATACCTTATACAGTACACCATTCTTGTTATGTGTATATGATTTCATAGCAGATGGCAAGAATAGTTCTTCATCAAATTACATAAAAAAATTCAGTGAGTCACCATGAAACATAAGCTTATACATTTCCTAAAGCAAAGAATAAAAAATGTCCCTGCAGAATTCTTGAATCATTTATTGACCCTTGAAGTTGCACTGCAATATCTATAAAGTATTTTTGTCTGCATAATGGAAAAGGAACCTTAACTGGATGTTGCTTTCTTAGATTTCATTCACTGTGATTTGGTGCCGAATGCATTTTATGTATTGGGCGGGTTGAGGAGGATGGTGGAGGATAGGGGTGCCTGGCATACAATGGTCCATGGGGTCGCAAGGGGTCAGAATCGACTGTGAGACTGAACAACAACAAACCTTTTATTTTTAAAAGTACATAGTGTTGGCCTTAACTTCATTATTTTATTGGCTGTCTTTACCATCCACTGGTTTAAAAGGAACAAATCTGTGTTTATCTGCATATGTAGAGCCTGCACATAAGTGGGATCCTTTACTTCAGGGACATACTTCATTTAGTGAGAAAAGGAAGGAGACAACAGGTGGGTGTTGGTGTGGCCAGCTTCTATCCCTATAACCATGTTGGTGATAATGGATTTCAGAAGTTCTTCAAGATGCTATTTTGTTCTAAGACTCTCAGAGGAGGCACGATCAACATTTAGTGAATCCAACAGCTTTTCAGGGTTTTTTTTGACAGAAATTTCCTAATGTTTGAAATATTAAACTGAGACTTAAAAGCGTATGACAAGAATCTCCTGTGTCTTTTTTTAACCTTTTGCTGATTTGTTAAGACCTTGCTACTCACCAATAATTTCTTCTAAGCTACTGTATTTTCTGGCGTATAAGACTACTTTTTAACCCCGAAAAATCTGTGCCAAAGTCGGGGGTCGTCTTATAGGACAGGTACTCAACTGCAGCTTGTTTCCCCTTGCTTCATATGTCCGGCGCATATGGTGGGGGGTGCCGCGGCCAAGTCCCTGCTCTGTGCGGGAAGTATGAAGCAAGGAGAAGCAAGCTGCACACATCTTCCTATACCTCAAGGAGGAGAACGTGAGCGTGGATTGGCTCTCCACCAGAACCTGCCCATTCGACTCAGAGGGCTGCGCGTCTTCGAGTTGAGTGTGGGTTAATTTTTATTTGGTGTGCATTGGAAGAGAGGTAGTCTTATACAACAAGTATATTCCAAACTCTATATTTTAACTGGAAAAGTTGGGGGTCGTCTTATACGCCCAGTCGTCTTATACGCCGGAAAATACGGTACTTCAAGAAAAGTTAGAAAAAGTTTATTTTGTATTGTAACATTATTCACCAAGCAGAACTTTACTTTTGACTTTGTAAATGTTTATTGGGGAAAACATATCATAAGTATCTTATGCAAGTTTAAATTATATGAAAATGAAATATATATATAATTCCATTGAACAAGAAGTTTGCAGATGTCATCTGGTAATAATAGCAGAGCATAGTGAATCACACTAAAATAATCAATGAAATTATGGTGAAACAACTGCTCCATAAGTTCCATTGATTCAAGTGGGCCTGCTCTAACTGTGACTTAATAACCATAAAAAGTCACAGTTAAAGTAAGCCCATGTAATCAATGGAACTTAGAAAGGAGTTGACTTATCAAATACTCATTGATTCAATGGACTTACTGTACAGCTATTTTATACACTCAGCAACAGGAATTTTCATTCATTCAATATCACACTGTCGTTAGTGCCTGACACTGTTTTAAGGGTCTCACAATAAATAAAAAGACATTAGGAATACAAATATATAGAAAATAACAAAGAACAATCAAATAAAATAAAACAAGAAAAACAGATAACCATATAAATAGACATCAACCTCAATAGCATCAGAACCAATACTGGCAATTGTGTAGCTTACTATTGTCAATATTAGGATTTTGACCATTATGTTAAAGATATGGCTGCTACAGAAGTCAGCAACTGTAGATTTAACCTACTTTATCCTCTTGGGAGAAATGTATGTTCTTGTTGTCCCAGTATCATGTGTTGCATGTTTTCCAGTGCTGCTGCATTAAAAATGAGGTCTATAGATTATGCAGCATTTCATGCTTGTTGAATTATACTATAATTCCAATTTCTCATGTGCCATATAATTTCTAACGGAAGTGGGTAGGAACATCATGTTAACTAATAAAGCATAATATATGCAGTTTCTTTTTTAAAATGAAATAAATAATGGTTTAATGCAATTAAAACTTTAAAAACAGAGTTACAAGTGTGGTCTTAGAGCACAGCCAATAATTAATTGACAAATTCCTTCCATTTAATGCTTTTCAAAGAAAGAAGGGATCAAATGACGCACAGAGTTTTCCCATTATTTCCAGATGGTTTTAATGCAGTTCATTTCAAACAATGGAGAACAAGTAGCAGAGCTCATTCTCTGCCATTTTAGCTCCATTTCAACAGTAGCTTTGTCTACCACCAATTCTAAGGTCATAAAGATTTATGAACTTGTTTTAAAGGACAATACTTCGTTTGTTTTAAGATTAAAAACTGTATTATCTGTTTCTTAACACATTTATACAGTCTGCAGATGTAAGCTATATGGTAGTTTCATAAAACATATCTTATGCTTCATTGTTTATATTATGTAATAATTTAATTACTTTATTGATTCTGATTATCATGCAAATATCATCTCCATCTGGTGGAGAAAATCGATCGGATCCGCTCGGGGTTCAAACTTGGCGTGGACGGGGAGGGTCCGGGGGGAGCCAATGCGCACTCTTGCGGTGTTACCTGGGATCGGTTTGATCCTGTTGCCCCGGATGAAGTGGACAGGCTCCTTGCAGCGGTCTGTGCCACTAATTGTCCATTGGATCCCTGTCCCGCCTGGCTGGTAAAAGCCTCTAAGACCGTGACAGGTGGCTGGGTCGGGGCTATAATTAACACGTCTTTTCGAGAGGGGATATTTCCTGCATTGCTGAAACATGCTCTTGTGCGCTCCCTCCTGAAGAAGCCATCCCTCGATCCAGCAATCCTAACCAACTACAGACCTGTATCCAACCTTCCTTTTTTGGGGAAGGTTCTGGAGAAGGCAGTGGCACGTCAGCTGCAGGGGGTGCTGGATGAAGCGGAATATCTGGACCCATTCCAGTCAGGATTCAGACCTGGATATGGTACTGAGACTGCATTGGTCACGCTGATGGATGATCTCTGGCGAGAGCGGGATGACGGTCATCCGTCCGTCCTTGCTCTTCTTGACCTCTCAGCGGCCTTCGATACCGTTGACCATGGTATCCTTCTGGAACGGCTCTGAGGATTGGGGATCCAGGGTACGGTGTGGTCCTGGTTTTCCTCATTTCTGAGGGGCCGGACCCAGTCGGTGTGGTTGGAGAGTGAGAGGTAGCGTCCTAGGCCCCTAAAATATGGGGTGCCTCAGGGCTCGGTACTCTCTCCTCTCCTATTTAACATCTACATGAAGCCGCTGGGTGAGATCATCCATTCCCACGGGGTGCGGTATCACCAGTACGCGGATGACACACAGTTGTACATCTCGGCCCGTGGGGACCCCAGTGATGGAGTCAAAGTCCTTTCCAGCTGTCTGGAGGCTGTTGGGGTCTGGATGGGGGCAAATGGGCTACAGCTGAATCCTAGCAAGACTGAGTGGCTATGGATAGGGGGTCCTGTGTTATCCTGGGAGCTACCATCTTTGGTTTTGGATGGGGCTGTTTTGCCCCAGACCAACCCGGTGCGCAACTTGGGGGTCCTCCTGGATTCGCGGCTGCTGCTAGAAGAACAGGTGGCAGCTGTGGCCAGGAGGGCCTTCACCCAACTTCGGGTGATTCACCAGTTGCGCCCACTCCTGGACCGGGACTCTTTGCTCATGGTCACTCACGCTCTGGTGACCTCCAGACTAGACTACTGTAATGCGCTCTACATGGGGCTGCCCTTGATGACCATTCGGAGGCTGCAGCTGGTCCAGAATGCCGCGGCCCGGGTGGTGATGGGGTGTGGACGTTATGCCCATGCCTCACCACTGCTTCGGGGGCTGCACTGGTTACCAGTTTGTCTCCGGGTGCAATTCAAGGTGCTGGTTTTGACCTTTAAAGCCCTACATGGTAGTGGGCCAGGGTATCTTAGAGACCGCATCGCCCTAAGGATGTCTGTCCGTCCAACCAGAGTGGACCAGAGGGGCTCTCTAATTGTGCCATCAGACAGGGGGGCTCGCCTCTCTGGCACAAGGAGGAGGGCCTTCTCCGTGTCCGCACCAGCCCTTTGGAACCTCCTGCCTGTGGAATTGCGTCTCCAGACGGAGTTGTTGCCCTTTAGGAAGGAACTAAAGACCTAGCTGGCGGGCCAAGTTTGGGGTGCGGGTGGGGATGGGGGTACCGTTGGGTGGTTGGTATAGAGAAGTGTGCCTTCCCCCAAGGTCCCTTCGGTTCTTGCGCACCTTTTAGGGGTGGGTTTTTTTTAACTTTTAACTTTTTTATCATGTGTCTTTTATGTATTTACTGTCCGCTATGTAAACCGCCCTGAGTTGGGTTGTACCTGAGTGGGCGGTATATAAGCGTGAAAAATAAATAAATAAATAAATAAACCCTCCAGCAGGTACCTCGCATCATCCCTTCTTGGATAAGCTGAGAGCCATCGCTCCAGCATGAGTACACTAATTGGGGAGGGGAGCTTTGACATGGCTAGTTCTGTCACACGGAGCTCTGATCGCCCCCTGTGCACCCCTACCTCGGCCCCGTAACCCACCAACCCGCGGGCATGCGGAGGCGGCGTGGGGGCCAGCACAAAAGGGGACTCTCGTGTCGGTAACGACACTGGTGCTTATTACACATGTAGCTAGCTGAGCAGGTCCAACACAGCAGGCGGGCTGGACCCCCTGCCCCACCGGTTAGCGTGGAGCCTGTGTTGCAGCAGCCCTCTGCACAGCATGACCACAATGGTACCTATCACCAGGTGCCAGTCACGTGGGAGTCATGTACAAGAGCAACAATTGCTGACAGGGCTCATCCCACCTCATCTCAGGATGTAGGGCCACCCTCATCCAAATTCCTCATCGTAAGCCAACTACGATGGGCCCATGAAATCAACCATTGCCCTGTAAATATTATCAAGGGATTGAACCATCGTGATGGCCCAATCAGGCCGAGCCCTGAGGCATACCAACATATTTATAAAGTATGCCGGCAACCAGTTGGCCCAGGTGCGCGGTGGCTTATGACGACAGGACAGCTCTTTGTCTCTGTCGTCCTGTCCCTCTCTCTCTTCCTCAGTGGGCTCATGGTTCAATAGGGAGAATATATCCATGTACTCCCCTCACCAGATCTTATCCCTCGTGACCTGTGACAAATGATCACCCAGGGGCAAGGAATAACCAGCCATCGGCAAAGCCATCGTTGGCACATTCTGTATAGAGGGCATACGCAGCGGGACCTGGACAGCCCCTGCGATGCTCGGCACTGCCCCAGGGGCGGACAACCCCGCCCTTAACGAGGGATCATTTAGAAACCATGGGACACTGGGATAGGATGGTAACTGATGCCTGCTCGCATCAACTTGATGAGGCCAGTGCCACTGAACTCCACCACTGTAAGTGGGCTGTGGTGTTGGTGCACTAAATTGAACCTGATACTCACTAGGTGCACCCCCGTGAGCCGCCCCCACCGGGGGTTCTGGCCCACGGCGGGCGTCGGAGCTCGCGACCGGAATCGAGCTCTGGGACCACCCCTGACTGCTCCCAGCCTGGACAGCAGGTCGAATGGGGAGCTGCGAGACACCAGCTGGGGCCAGCCGGACCGTCTCAAGCAGCTCGACCCAGTTGGCCGCCCGCTGAAGCATTGCGGCCGGCAAGGTAGCCGGGGCCGACGAAGGGGCGCCTGTTGAAGAAAGAGTAGCGCCCCCCTCTGAAGGAGGCTGTGCAATGCCCAAGGATGCTTCCAGCACTGCTATCTGTGCTAGCAGAGCATCCACTGCCCCAGAGCCCCCAGTATAAAGTGGGCCGGGTGGGCTGGACGGCCCACTAGTCAGTTGAGGAAAAAGCAACCCAAAAGGAGAGCCAGGGCCAGAATAGGACCATGCCCAAAACTCAGGCCCATGAGGGGCCGGAGGAGCAATGGGTTGGACACCCGCACCAGCCCCCCCCCCCCAGGCCGCCTTTCCCATGCCCGGCAAAGGCAGGCCGAGGGCCGAAGCCCCAGAGGGGCCGGCCTGTAGCTGACCAGCTACCAAGCTGGAACCCGGCTGCCAAGTGGTAGCCTGACCAGCCCCACTGGTACCAGTGGGCAAGGCTGGCACATCGCCCTGCCATGGGGGCGCAGCCCTGGTCCTCCAACCCAAAGGCTGGCCCCCATCCGGTGCAGGGCCGGTAAAAGTTCTTCCCCTCGGCCGTGGCTTTAGCGCCGGGGCCTTCCGCTTGGGAGCCATGTCTCCCTAGGAGAAGAAAGACGCTGCAGGATCCCTATCCAGGGATCAAACTCCTAGCGTGTAAGTACCGTGGTAGCCTAGCAATCCAAAAGGCTCCGGGTACTTTTTTTTACAACAAATTCTTTATTACAGCCCAAGGCCAGTGTTACAATATCACAAAATCAAGCTGCTTGACACAAGTGAGGCAACCTAATAAAACTATCACAAAATCATGGACACCAGATTATATATACAATAGCAACATACAACCAGAATTACAAGGGATGTTATTTCTATGTCCTGCAGTCATATTCTATGACAGTCAAGTTGTAATCTGGAAGCATTTTCCTTATTCCTTTGATTTTATCTTGCCTTTACGAATGCAAGTTACATACCATGCGAATCTAGCAACCGCTATCGTCATATCTTGCCCTTCACCCGATAAAAGAATATTCAATGTCCTGACTTTATTGTTAGACTTCAAGTTCGGGAAAACACTAAAAAGGTCTCTCCTGTGTTTATTATATAGGGGACACTCTAGCAGAATATGCTCAGAGGTTTCTATCGTATTTAGCTGACATGGGCATAAACGGTCGGGTGCTAGGCCTTTCTTAAAGAAATCCTCCCTGTAGGAGGAGGGAAGCATGTTATACCGAATAAGTGTGAAGGAACGTCTATGATCGGGATTTCTTATTAAAGACAAGTATGCTAAGGGCTTAGCAACATTGAAAGTTGATCTATCAAACAATGGGGAGACTAGTTTACTTAAATCATTTTGGCAATGTATATCGAGAATTCTTTGTTTTATTAACTCTCTAGCATGAATAAATCCTAAGGAAAGAACATAAGGTTTTGAAATGCCATAAGTGGTTAGTGTCCTTTCAAGAGAGCTAATCCATGGTGGCATCCAAGGGTCTGACATCACTAGTTTGAGTAAGCCAGATGGGGCAAACAGAATTCTTATCCAATAATTAGCCACGTTTACTAACAGTCTCGCTCGCACTGTATACATTCCAGTTTCTAATCTCAAAGCCGTGTTGGAAATACTGCAAGGGGACTGTAAAATTGTCCTAAGAAACTTTGATTGCGTGACCTCAAACGGATTTATGTTTGAGTCAAAATACAGAGGGGATCCATACAACATTTGGGCAAGTGACTTTGCAGAAAAGAGTCTAAGGGCCGCAACTACATTATGCCCACCTTTCCTCCGAAGGAAGTTTTGTATAGCGGCCGCACTTTTTTTTGCTTTAGAAGCTAAATACATTGTATGTAACTTCCTGCACCCATTAGCCTGAAATATCACTCCTAAGTAGCTGTAATGAAGGACTTGCTCTAGTACCTGGTGGTTTAAATGCCATCGATGTATTTTGGGCTTTCTGGCAAAAGCCATTATTTTCGTTTTTGAATAATTAACCACAAGTTGGTTTTGAGAGCAATACTTAGCAAGCGAACGCAGGGCCCTGCGTAACCCCACCTGTGTTCTTGAAAGCAGAACTGCATCGTCTGCATAAAGTAGGATTGGGACATGTTTGCTGTCTAATTTGGGTGGATGGTGATCCCTGCATTGTAAGTACTCAATGATATCATTGATGTATATATTGAATAAGGTTGGTGCTAAGACACAGCCCTGTCTAACTCCTCGACTTGTTTTTATAGAGTTTGACAGATGTCCCTCCTCACTGCACTTCACCCTTATACTTGTGTTGCCATGAATCGCCTTTATAAGAAACAATAGTCGTTGGTCAATGGATGCTTTCTCCAGTTTCTCCCATAGTAGAACTCTTGAGACAGTATCAAAAGCATATTTCAAATCAACAAATGCTGCGTATAAAGATACAGAGGAATTAGAAGAATATTTGTTGATAAAGTAATCAAGGACTACACAATGATCAAGCGCAGAGCGGCCTCCTCTAAACCCACCTTGTTCGTCGGCTAATAACTTAGTATCCTCAACCCAATCTTGGAGCTTCCCTAGAAGATGGCTTGCATAAGTTTACTAAGGATGCTCAGGAGGCTGATCGGCCTATAGTTGGCAGGGTCACCGCGACTTCCCTTTTTGTGAATTGGGCAGATGACTGATATCTCCCAGCTCTTAGGGAACTGTCCTGTGTTGTCAATTATTGTAAACAGTCTTGCCAGGACTGGGGCCCACCACTCCGAATTTGATTTAATCAGGTCTGGGGGTATTTGATCAAGGCTACTGGCTGTATACCCACTGGATGTATCACTTGTATCCAAAGCCAGATATAATTCATGAAAATGTTTCTCCCAAATTTCTGGGAGTATGACAGATGGCATATGGGGACTTTTAGAGCAACTGGACACTAAGTTCCAAAATTTGGAATGTTTTTTTTGCTCAATTGCTTGACTTAGCTGATCCCAAGCTCTATTACATTCGTCAATCTTTTTGTGTTTAATTATCTTTTTGTATTGTACCTTGGCTATAGATAGTTCAGTCCACAGGCTATCCGTAGGGTTTAAACAATATTCTCTATATTTAAGTCTCAGGGCACCTTTTGCCTGGAGGCACTCCTTATCAAACCATGATTTACTTTGAGTGCCCTTGGCACTTCCGTAGCGTGAGTTAAAACCCTCAAGAGCTACGATAGCTCCGGGTACTTTAATCCTCCTTGCCCAGCTGGGAAACGAACTGCAAGGCTCAATAGCCGAAGACTAAGGAGAAAACAGTGACGGAGAAAACTTCTCCTCTCCGTCGCAATTCTAAAATGGCAGCTCGGCTGCCTCGTGGCCCCCCCTTTTATACAGGGGTGGCCACGCCCCCTAACTCATATGTGCACAGGGGTTCTGCGCATGCACAAATGAGTTGTTGCAGCAACGTGCACATGTGCACACATGCCGCAGCAGTTCCCGTATTTCCAGGAGCCGTGCCTGATGGGTATGTTAACTTGTTAACCACCCAGAGAGTGCACTAAGCACCATGGGGCGGTATATAATTGCAATAGCTATTGTTATTTCATTGTGAACTCCTAAAGAGAACCAAAAGAAGAAAAGGGATAGAAGTGTAAAACAGTTATGAGAAAGAGGACCCACTTATAACTACACTGGGAAGGTTTGTTAACCCTCTTTCATTTTCTTTGTTGTTGTTTTGACTTTGCCTTTAGCAGCAGTGGTGGTGGAATAAGTAGACCCATTGTTATTTTTGTTTGCAAGAATACTTCTTGAAAAGAAAATGGATGAAAATGAGGAAAAAGAAAAGTAAGAGGTCACCCACTCTGGTCATGAACAAACTTGGGTTTTTTTTTAAATTCCATCAAGTCTTTGTGGGCAAAGTGGATGAGGCCAGTCTTAGCTAGTGAGGCAAAGATAAATGGCAATTAAATATTGGTAAAAATTGCTACTCCCTTTCTTTCTATTATTTAACACAGTGTGACGGGCACTCGAATATAGATCCAATAACCATCTATGCATGCATAGAACATCTAACCATTCATTCACACAAATACACAGGCAACAAAAATTATTATTATTAGAGGAGGAACATAAAATGCTTGACCTGTTTACTTCTCATTTAGAAGTGTTCCTAATCATCACTGTTTGCCCTTATCTGATCTTAAAGAAGGTTGTTGGCTTATTTATGTATATTTACTCACACAGGCACAAAATCAATCTCACTCCATTACCAAAAATCTTAAGATAATGAAGAACATATACCAGTTCAATCTCCAATAACATGAGTTGTAATATAGCACCAGCACCCTGCAGCATTAGTTGCTGATATAAATTTATGTTTTACTGGTTGCACACTATAAGTTCCCCTTGTTTCTGTTGCAGAATAGCAGTTTTATGGGGGATATGGTTTCAATGCCTCCGTTGTAGCTGTGTCCTGCCATCCACAAATGATTATGGTTGCATCACATATACGAATTTACCTTTTTCTGGTTGTTTAAAACAATCCATTGCCTTACTATACCGAATGGAAAGAATGCCAGTGTTATTTCTTTCCATGTTTCAAAGTTTTCCATGAAAACCAAATCTTTCCCTCTGTTTTTCAATAATTTCATTAGGATTTTCCCAGAACTTTTATTCCTGTATCACCAAAGCTCCTAATGTGTGCTCACCTCCCCCACATTGAGCAGCTGAACAAAATGCAGATGTTGCATAATATACCATGAAACATTTTGATATACTAATAATAACTGTATACCATCCAGTTTATTTTGACTTATGGTGATCATTCCATAATTTTCTAGGCGGAGAATGCACAAAAATGATTTACAATTTCCTTCTTATGTGGGCACTCTGGTTTGCCCATTATTACACAGACTGGCTCTTCTCCAAGGAGGCACAGTGGGAAATTAATCTCCCAATCACTGGCTCCATAGCCAGATAACCAGATACCTAAACCACAGAACTTTCTCTCTCTCTCTCCCTCTAGCTATCCATCTCCACTGATGCTTATATTTTAGTTTTCTTCCTTCAAACACAAGAGAGTTAAAAATCCAGATTCCAAGTCTTCATTGACTTATAAACCTATGTCATACCTATCAGCATCTTAAGAGTAATCATTACCAGGCCTAGTTAAACTGGTATTATCTGCTTTGCCTGAGCCTGGATCAGCAGAAACACTCTTGGGATCAGAGCCGTAGCCAGAGGGGGGCCGGGGGGGGCAAAAACCTCCTGAGCTAACAGCCCCCCAACCCACCCCAGGATGCTAATGGTGTGTGTGTGTGAGAGAGAGAGAGAGAGAGAGAGAGAGAGATTGTTGTCCCTCCTGACCACCACCACCACCCCCATCTAGAATCCTGGCTATGGCCCTACTTGGGATATAATTTTCTTATCAAAATTGGTACACAGCACTGGGGTTTTCTGACACTTTAAACTGGAGGCACCTGGGATTATGTTAGGAATCTCTAGACATATCTTACAGCCCTAATGATCTCTGTAGACCATGTTTTATTATTTTTAAAGAGGCAGAAATGCATATGCTCAAAGAAATCAAAAATATTTCTGGTTAACAACTCTTTACCATTTTGTTTATTTCACAGCCATTTATTGTTGTTTCAGTAGTGCACAGAGTCAGTGTCCTCCAACTCTAATAAAGAGATATTAATTTGATAGTCCTTTCCATCCAAAAAAGTTGTCTAAAGTGTTTGAAGACTGAATGAACAAGCGTAGTGATGCTTGGGATATGGGTGGAGTAAAGAGCAATACAGATCAGAGACAAAGCTTAGTTTAACAAATCAATCTTTTACAGAAGCAGCCTGCAACCTCACATTCTTCAGATTGTGTTGGATTACAAATGATAGAATCCTCAGTCATAAAGTGGAAGTGGGATTTGTAGTCTAAAACATGTGGAAATTGGCAGTGAGGCAACTTCATTTTAAAAAAAAAAGCAAATCTGAAGACACCACCAACAAAATCATCCACACTCACACATGCAATTTTGTCTTAGAGTTTAATTTGAAATTAATAACTTATTGGCCATAATTTTATTAGTAAGTTAAACTGGTATTAAAAGCAATGGTGCAAATTGCAGTGATGAATCACCAGTACTTATTGAGTTGTTCCTTGTATTCCTCATCACAAACAACTAGCCTACAGGCTGGGACTTAAATGACAACTTGTGAAGTAGCACTAATTTGCTAGTGCAGTTTATACCATTACACTTATGTTGGTTTAATTGGACCATAGCATTCTCACCAACATTTTACTTAAACTTGAAAAGAGAACTATGTAACTATAAACAATACAGAATCACATTACATAAATAGATACCAATGTCACCATAATTACTTGACTTTGGCATGTTCTTTCCTGTTCTCTTCAGTGGAGCTTATGAAATGAAAGACAAAAAAAAGTTACATTCAGTATATTTAACTTTATCTTTAAATTCATTGTATTGGCTATTAAGTGTTATGTAATTCTGAAGATTTTCATAATTTGAATGCATGAACTGAAGATGGCAACATTTGATGTGTTACATGTTTAGTACAAAACCAATTTAGTTTTCACATCAGTAAGTAATGCCAATTAAGATTGCACCATTATCTTGACAATATCTTCATACAGTGGTGAGGATTAACCTAAAATCCATAATTGACAGTAAGAAGATAAAGATGTTAAACAATTTTCTCTGAAGAGGGAATAAGATATGAGGAAAAAGACATACTCTGATTGTTTTGGAATTCTGTTTCTCGTTTTTTTTTTGGTCCTTTATTTTATATACAATGTTGACAATGAAATATCCAATATAAGGCATATTATTTCATCTTTCACATCAAATGTTGAAGAAAATTGAAGTAGAATAATAGGATAAAATGGATGTTGGCAATGAGTAAAAAAATACACACACTACTGTAATTGCTTTGAGGATGTCTTTTCCAATTAATTATTGCCATTTACTGTGCTTTTAAAACCATTATTTAAAGCTTTTTAGGATTACTTTGTTTTCTTTTGGAATAACCCAGATTAAAGGTCACTAATGAGGATAAAAATACTATGCAGTAAGCTTCAAATGTGTTATGAATACTTTATGTCTAAAATTTCTTGTTTAAATAGTTTTGAACTGTTTAAGTGGATATGATTTTGACTAACAGTGTTTACTTTCTCTGTAGAATTCTGATGGGGTCCATTTTTGTCCAAAAGGGGAAAAATGTAAATAGGATGAAATAATTTTAAAAAGCCAATTTAGCTGCTATCATTTATGGCATATATTTTAGTGCCCAGTGCTCTCATGTATTCCAGGGAACCTACATATAATTTACATAAACTATATACACTGCTGTATGGGATTTGCATACCTGTCCCATCATAGCGGTCAACTGGTACAATTCAGTTTAATGGGGGAAAGGACAGAAGCACTATCTTTACAGGCTTTCAGAATCAAATGTGGTGAATTCTTTTAAATGCTTTTAGCAATGAGCAACTACACTTATATATCACCACACAGCGCTTTAGTGGTTAAGATTCTGAACTTGACAACCGGAGAATCAGTAGGTCAGCACTTCAAGACCCTAGTGAGCTCCTGCCAACCTAGCAATTCAAATGCAAGAAATTGCAAGCAGACAAATAGCTACCACAGTGTTTAGTCATGCCTGCCACATGACCACAGAAACATCTGCAAATGCAGACAGTGCTGGCTGTTTGGCTGAAAACAGAGATGTGCACAGTCTCAAAAATTGGACAGGTCTGGCTTTTGAGCAAGGGAGAACTTTTCCTTTACCTATAGAACTTAGTCCACTCTCTAGGCAGTTCAAAAGTTCCCCCAACATGCTGGGTACTCATTTTATCAACCTCAGAAGGATAGAAGGCAGAGTCAACCTTGTCTCCCATAAGGATCAAACTCACAAAACTTTGGTGGCAGTACAGCAATTTAACCATTGCACCATCAGGGCTCTCACTCAAATACTTTTGAGTAATGAAGTCTAGAAATGTTACTTTTAAGCATGATAGCAACCGTGATATACATTTTTGGCTTGTGCATAGTATGCAGTTGTACCTTTATGGTCTTTGAGTTAGAAAGTGTGGGAGAGCAAGAGAGGCAGGAGCAGCTGTTCCCACAGAGGATGATAAAGCACTTGCCACATTGGTTTAGAATAGTAGAATTTTAATATGTTTCTGTAGGATGAGGACTGGAATGGTTAATCCATATAGAGATTTTATATATATTTGCATTTATATCTGTATTTTATGATTTTAGGGACTGTACTGTATATGAAAGTGCGGTGCCAAAATGGCCGCCACGCTCTTTGCTGGCGCCCCCCCACCCGGACTCAGACATCTGGGTGAGTTAGGGGGCGTGGCCACCCCTCTATAAAAGGGGTGGCCATGAGGCAGCCGAGCTGCCATTTTAGAAATAGCGACGGAGAGGAGAAGTTTTCTCCATTGCTGTTTGTTTCCTAAGCAGCGCCACAGTGGCTCAAGTGGTTAAGACGCTGAGCTTGACGAGTTGCCTCCCAAGCGGAGGGCTGCGGCGACCGAGCTGCGGCCAAGGGGGAGGAATTTGCCTGCGATGGGCAGGGGACAGCCGTTGGGTCGGAGGACCGTGGCTGCGCCCCTGCAACGGAGCAGGACAACACCTTTACCACCGTTACCGGTGGGATGGGGCAGATTGGAATATTGCCATAGGCTCTCCAGCCTCAGGCCGGCCCTTCAGGGGTTTCGGCCCTCGGCCCACAGTTGCCGGCCATGAGCCGGAAAGATTGGGGGAGGGCCTGGTGCTGGCACACAGTACGTTTTACCCCCTCAGGGGCTGGGGTTTTGGGCATTGCCCTATTCTGGCCCAGAATCTCAAATTGGGGCCCCTGGCCCAATACCTAGCGGGCCGTACGGCCCACCTGGCCCACCTTATACTGGGGGTTTTCGTGGCAGGGGATGCCTGGTTAGCACGTTTAGCTGTGCTGGAGGCATCCTTGGCAATTCAGTGTGTGTGTGGGGGGGTCCTTCCCTATCTACTGGGGCCCTTCGTGTCTGCCGGCTACTTCAACTGCTGCCACACTGTGACAGGCGGCCAGCCGGGTTGAGCTGCTTGAGACACTCCGGCCTGTGCCTGCCGCCGTCTCGCAGCTCCCTGTTTGTCCAGGACTGCAACTGGGGAGTGGTCGGGTGTGGCCCCAGAGCTCGATTTCGGTTGCGGGCTCAGACGCCCGCCATGGGCCGGAACCCCCAGTGGGGGGCGGCTCACGGGGGTGCAACTGGTGAGTATTAGTTTCAAGTTGAATGCACCCACATCACAGTCCACTTCCAGCGGTGGGGTCAGTGGTCATGGCCTCGCCAATTTGAGGCTAGTGGGCATCAGTTGCCAGCCTATCTCAGTGCCCCTTGGTTGCATTCTGGCACGACGTTGGGGGTGCGGGTTTCCGCCCCCGGGGCAGTACGTGGCATCACAGGGGCTGTACAGGTCCCACTGCGTATGCCCCATGTACATCATGTGCCGGTGACAGCCTTGCCGACGACTGGTTATTCATTGCCCCCTGGTGATCATGTGTCCCAGGTCATGAGGGAAAAGATTTGGTGGGGGGAGTACGTGGATATATTCTCCCTATGAACTGAGAGCCCAATAAGGATTGGAGGACAGGAGGACAGAGACATTGTGCGGTCCCGCTGTAGTAAGCCACCACGCACTGGGGTGTCCGCCCCCGGGACAGTGCTGAGCATCGCAGGGGCTGTCTGGGTCCTGCTGCGCATGCCCTTTATACAGAATGTGCCGTCGAGGGCTTTGCCGACGGACGGTTATTGCTTGCCCCTGGGTGATTATTGGCCATAGGCCATGAGGGGTAAGGGCTGGACATGTGGACATGTGGATGTTCTCCCTATTGAACTGTGAGTCCACTAGGAGGAGAGAGGGGGACAGGGCGACTGAGATGAGGAGATGTCCCATCGTCGTGAGCCACCGCGCACCTTGGGCCAACTGGTTGTCGGCATACCTTGTACGTATGGTGGTGTGCCGCAGGGCTTACCTGCTTGGGCCATCCTTATGCTTCCGTCCATCGCTAACATTTGCAGGGCGATGGTTGATTAGATGGGCCCGTGGCAGTTGGCTTAAGGTGAGGAATGTGGATGAGGGTGGCCCTATACCCTGAGGGGAGGTGGGATGAGCCCTATCAGCAAGTGTGCTCGTGTACATCACTCCCACGTGACTGGTGACTGGTGATCGGTACCATGGTGGTCATGCAGAGCAGCGGGCTGCTCAGACTCAGGCTCCAGGCTAACTGTTCGGGCAGGGGGTTCCTGCCCGCCTGCTGTGTGCGGCCTGCTCAGCTGACAATACGTGTACTAAGCGCCATGTTCGTTACCGACTTCGTGTCCCCTTTTGCGCTGGCCCTCACGCCGCCTCCGCGTGCCCGCGGGTTGGTGGGTTTCGGGGCAGAGGTAGGGGTGCACAGGGGCGATCAGAGCTCCATCGGAAGCAACTAACCTTGTCATAAGCCCCCCCCCCCCCGCCCCAATTAGTATAGTCAGCCTGGAGAGATAGCACTCACTTCATCCAAGATGGGATGGGGCGGGATACCTGCTGGAGGGTTTTCAATGGGGGATTTTGTATCCATTCGGGGGTGTTGGCGGGTCCCAGGATGCTACTAATCTGGTTCCCTTGCAGGGTAACGAAGAGGGGGCTCCACTGTGCACAGCTAAGGGAGTTGGGGCTATGAGAGTAGTGGGGGGCCTTCTTAGAACCACCTTTCCTAAGTCGAATGTCTCCCCCATGAAGCTCGTCCTGAGCTAGAGCTAGGATGAATGTCATTTCATACTCCATTCAGCTTACCCTGTGGGTTCCCCTTCAGGGATGCCATTCCTGATGACCTTGTTCGGTCAGGTACTCGTAGTTGGTTCGGCTCATGCAATCCTGGTGCTGTTCTGGCACAGTGTGATATGCACTCGGCTTTCAGATTATTGCCAGTGCACCCAATGATTTAGACCTAGTGGGTTTCTTTAGGTTCCAAGGGGAATTTTACTTAGGTAAGACCAAACCTCTTCTGACTGAGTTAATTCATGTTCAGCACTCGACCGATTGGGGACTTTCATTCAGTGGCCATTTGCTCACAGGTTGGGGTCTCGGTCTCTAGCCCATTACCTCGACGACTTTTGGTTCGGGGGTGAACGGGGCTTGGACACGTGCACGCGTCTCCTCATTACAATTCAGACACTCAGGTGGGAACTGGGTGTCCCCTTGGCGCCTGAATAGACCGAGGTCCCATTTACTAAGCTCACATTTCTGAATCGACTCCGGGTTAACCATGAATACGGTGGCTTGGATCTCCGCAGCGATTTTGGCATTGATTGCCAAACATAAAGTGTGCCCTCATGAGCTGCAGTTAATTCATGGCCACCTTAATTTTGTCTGGTCTGGCTCAAATTACTCCTGGGTTTAACGGGGTCTCTTCCTGGAGATCAGACCTGATGGTCAGCCCTAGATTTCAAGTACGGTCGGATACCTCCGGCTCCCGGACTTATGGGGGTTTACTCTGAGGGTGGGTGCACGGATCGCCTCGGCGATCTCACCTTCCTTGCGTTTTTCCCCGTTTTGGAGAGCACTGATGCTATGGTGCAATGAGTGGGCCTACTCAGTGGTCCAATTTCGGTGTGACAATGCGGCAGTGGTGCACATTGTCAACACCCAGACATGCAAATCCCCCAGGGTCATGACATTAGTTTGTCTATTCTTTTGGGAAGCCTACGCCTAAATGTGCTGTTCTAGGCCAGACATGTTCTAGGTATTAATAATGACATTACTGCTCCTTTCCCCCACCTGCAGATCCCCCGGTTCCTTGCCTTACTCCGGAAGCAGAGGAATTCCACTCACCACTTTTGGCTGATAGCTGGGCGTTTGGCGAGGAGAGGTGAACCGGGCATGTCATTGGCATCTCGCACGCATAAGGTGTATCACCTTGCGTTCATGCGTCGTGTTCGGGAGGGGTGGACACGGGAATGTGTCCGCCGCCCGTACACGCGTCACCCTGTTCCCAGAGTTTCTGACCCACCTTCCATGAGGCTGGCATTACTTATGTACAGATAGGTGTGAGGTGGCTCTTGGCCACGCAGCTACCACGGTAGCCTTTTTGGAGCGCTCCGCATCAGTGAGTGGGTGCCAGAGTGGCTGCCACCTGTGTAAGGCGGATGTGTCTCGTAGGGCACTGGAACTCGAAGATGTCTCTGTCACACATGAGTGTGCTCGAGTGGGGATACGGTCCTCACGGGTTATTCAGCACGGTGTAGGCAGTGGTGTATACTGCTACGAAGTTTTTGAGACATCTGTCCGGTTGGTGCCCTACATAATTTTTGACAGTGCCTGCCGCACGCCCCAGCCTGTTTTCTGCCACCGGGATGGGTCTACCCTTACCATAGTAAAGTCCCTGAGGGTGACCGGTGCCGCGTTTCGTGGTGTGGGGCCCGTTTTGGCACCCATTTACTTAAGATAGGCGTCGCGTTGATCGCGGCTACGTTTAGGGTACTCGGAGGTGGATATGCGTGTACATGCAATTTCAGATATGTACGTCCCCTCACTGTATGAGTACCTAGTTATGTCCTTAACCTTTTTCTCCTCATTTACAGATCCTAGGGGTCTCAACACACCGGTGGCGGGGGCTAGTGGGCCGCAGCTATGTACACTGGGCAGCAGTATATGCTGCAGTGACAGAGAGTGGACCCCGACTGGGCTGTGTGCATCCGCACGTATGCGATGGTATGGTATGCGCAGCACATGGGGGTGGGAACTGTGGCCATTCCTGCTGTCTGTCGGGGATGCTGGACCGCCCAATGTTTTACAGGCACCTCGGCGGCATTGATCTTATACGGATCACTGCTGTTACTAAACCGTCGAGGGGCTGTGACCTGGCATTTTATGTCACGTATGGCTTACATACGGTCGCTATGGTCTAACATCGTGCCGAGACACCAATTTAGGGGAGATGCGGATCTCCCTAGTTCGGACTGTTCCGGCAGTCAGTGGACGGGGCTGTGGCTCCGTCCCGTCCTGAGCATGGCTGTGAGATGGCCATTGGATACCGGATGATAGGCTTATACAAAGATTTTGCTGGTAGGCAGGAGAAGGGGTCCACCTGTCGGCTGGAGGTATGTACCTCGTTCTGGGTGTGATGCAAGCAGGCCTGGCGACCGAGCTGATGGTCTTGGGGGGGGGCGTGAGTCATCATGGATGCCTCCCCGTGTGGCGGGTAGCACTGGTAAGGTAAATATTTATGACCCACAGGTATCCGGCAGGTTTGCAATTGACTGGCCAACACTTAGACAGGTACAGGTGTAATAACGTTGACCGGTCAACAACGAACCAGGCAAGGGGGTGATGGCAGGAGCTCTTCAGCATGCATCACCCCGTGATTTGACAGATACACGTCAGAGGGTGGGGTCAGCAGATAGTTTATTGACTACGGTCAACAATTTGTTTGTCTCAACAAACAAATTGATACAAATGGATACATTGTAGCCAATTGCCATTGGCAATTTTGGGAGGAACCTTACCAGTGTTACTGCGGCCTGCTTGCCTTAAGAATTATAATTGGCTGAGTACCAATTGAAAGTTATAATTCGGACTAGGGCATTATTCAATAAATGTGGCCCAATGCCTTTATCCATATACCGGTATCTGAGTCTTTCTTTGGGGGGTGCGCCTGCAATGAAAGTGCGGCGCCAAAATGGCCGCCGTGCTCTTTGCTGGCGCCCCCCCACCCGGACTCAGACATCCGGGTGAGTTAGGGGGCGTGGCCACCCCTCTATAAAAGGGGTGGCCATGAGGCAGCCGAGCTGCCATTTTAGAAATAGCGACGGAGAGGAGAAGTTTTTCCCTCCACCCCCTCCCTAGTGAACAGTATGATATTTTGGTCGCTTCGGGGCCGGGTGGGAATGTTTGGCCTGAACCTACAATTGGCCTCCGGGTTCTGGCTTTTTTGCCCATCCCATACTGTTGCTACGGTTTGATATAGGGGTTTTTGCTCTTGACTTTGGTCACATGGGTGGGTAGCACTGGTAAGGTAAATATTTATGACCCACAGGTATCCGGCAGGTTCGCAATTGACTGGCTAACACTTAGACAGGTACAGGTGTAATAACGTTGACCGGTCAACGACGAACCAGGCAAGGGGGTGATGGCAAGAGCTCTTCAGCATGCATCACCCCGTGATTTGACGGATACACATCAGAGGGTGGGCTCAGTAGATAGTTTATTGACTACGGTCAACAATTTGTTTGTGTCAACAAACAAATTGATACAAATGTATACATTGTAGCCAATTGCCATTGGCAATTTTGGGAGGAACCTTACCAGTGTTACTGTGGCCTGCTTGCCTTAAGAATTATAATTGGCTGAGTACCAATTGAAAGTTATAATTCGGACTAGGGCATTATTCAATAAATGTGGCCCAATGCCTTTATCCATATACCGGTGTCTGAGTCTTTCTTTGGGGGGTGCGCCTGCAATGTGAAGACATCTCTATATTGAGGATGTCCTATTTCAGTTGATAAATGTATCTCTGGCTTTGTTCTCATTTTGTTTCAAAGAGATATTTGAATTCTTTAAATTTTTGAGCAACTCCAGCTCTTGTACCGGTGATAGATAGATAGATAGATAGATAGATAGATAGATAGATAGATAGATAGATAGATAGATAGATAGATAGATAGATAGATAGATAGATAGATAGAACAGAGAGTGTTACATAATATTACTGTACAAACTTTATTGGGAGACCAACCATTTTGGTTTTTTTAAGCAGGTTTCTTTTAAAAAAAACAACAACTCTGTTTTACAAATGTGGGATACTGTGCTTCTGTATTCACAATTCAGAATGTCAGAAAATGACCCAATATTGCTGCACAGTATCTTTCTCAC
Source organism: Bradypodion ventrale (assembly GCA_035047345.1). Taxonomy (NCBI): domain Eukaryota; kingdom Metazoa; phylum Chordata; class Lepidosauria; order Squamata; family Chamaeleonidae; genus Bradypodion; species Bradypodion ventrale. Next base: position 305,192,460 of record JAWDJE010000003.1, on the reverse strand, counting down.
ATTGCCAAAAGGAAAAAGGGTGGCCAACCATTACATATCAAAGCCAGCCTGAATCTTGACAAAAAACAGTCATGATTATTGTTTTATGTTTTGGGTGAGAAGTGTTTAACTGATGAAAAAAGAACCTAGGTTCCAAGATTGTAGACCATATTGACTGCTGACCATATTGACTGCTGACATTTTTTTTGTTGTTGTTGTTGTTGTTCTGTCACACAGTAGTGTCCGACCCTTTTCAACCCCATGGACCACTACACGCCAGTCTCCTCCGTGTCAATGATGCCATCTAGCCATCTCATCCTCTGCCGCCCCTTTCTCCTTTTGCCTTTGATCTTTCCTAGCATTAGGGCCTTCTCCAGCAAGTCCTCTCTTTTCATTTCATGGTCAATGTACAGTATTTATTTATTTATTTACTTACAACATTTATATACCACCTTCCTCACCATAGGAAACCCAAAGCGGTTCACAACACAACTTAAACATCGGTTAAAACATCAGCTAGAATCTTATCTAAAACCAGTTAAGATCCCATATATCAAACTGTCTAAAACCACCCTAGACCCTTCCCAACCCTTTAAGAAGGCCGGGAAGCCAAGCAGGGACAGTTAACAAACCCCAGAGAGAGGCAACACGAGCCAGCGGGATTGGGCTGTGACACCAGTGGTGCCCCACACCCGCTGGCATAAACATGTTTTCAGCGCCTTCCGGAAGGGGAAAAACTCTGTCTGGAGGCACAGTTCAGGTGGCAGGAGGTTCCACAGGGCCGGAGCAGACACCGAGAAGGCTCTCCTCCTGGTACTTGAACTTCAGCTTCAGTATTTGTCCTTCCAAGGAGCAGTCAGGATTTATTTTCTATAGGATTGACTGAATCCAGGAAACTCTCGAAAGTCTCCTTCGACAGCACAGTTCAAAGGCATCTATTCTTCTGCGCTCAGCCTTCCTTATGGTCCAGCTCTCACAGCCATACATTACTACTGGGAAGACCATTGCTTTAACTATGCAGACTTTTGTTGGCAGGGTGATGACTCTACTTTTTATTATGCTGTCTATGCAGTGGTGGGCTCCCAAAAAAATTACTCCCACGCTATGGGCATGGTACATTGGGTATGGCCAGGGGAAAGCCCTGTATTGCACCCAAATGAGGACTAGTTTATTTCAAAACTTGGATGGACCGGACCAGCCAGTATTTCTGCTACCAGTTCTGGCGAACTGGTGCGAACCTGCTGATACCCACCACTGTCCTATCTTTCTCATAGCTTGCCTCCCAAGAAGTAAGTGTCTTTTTATTTCATGGCTGCAGTCACTATCTGCAGTGATCTTAAATACATAGAAGCTAAAGTCTGTCACTGCTTCCATTTCTTCCCCTTCTATTTGCTAGGGAGTGATGGGGCTGGATGCCATGATCTTTGTTTTTTGATGTTGATTTTCAGGCCTGCTTTTGGACTCTCCTCTTTCATCCTCATCAAAAGGCTCTTTAGATCTTCTTCACTTTCTGTCATTAGGATAGTGTCATCTGCATATCTCAGGTTGTTGATATTTCTCCCAGCAATCTTAATCCAAGCCTGTGCTTCTTCCAGCCATGCATTACACATAATGTACTCTACTGTGGCTCAAGTGGTTAAGATGCTGACTGGGAGGTGGAAGGTCAGCAGTTCAAAACCTGAGTACTGCATGATGGAATGAGCGCTTGTCTCTGTCCCAGCTCCTGCCAACCTAGCAATTCAAAAGCAAAAAATTGCAAGTAGATGAATAGATACCACTTCAATGGGAAGGTAAACAGAATTCTGTACACTTTGGTATCTAGGCATGACTTCTACATGTCCATGGAAACATCTGCAAATGCAGACTGTGCTGTCTCTTTGGCTATAAACAGAGATGAGCACTGAACCCTAGAGTCAGATATGATTGGTTTTCGAGCAAGGGTGACCTTTACCTTTACCTTACTCTGCATATAAGTTAAATAAGCAGGGTGACAATATACAGCCTTGTAGTACTCCTTTTCCTATTCTAAACCAATCAGTTGTTCTGTATCCTGTCCTAACTGTTGCTTCTTGACCCACATACAGATTTCTCAGAAGACAGGTGAGGTGGTCTGGCACTCCCATCTCTTTAATGACTTGCCACAGTTTGTTGTGGTCCACACAATCAAAGGTTTTGGTATAGTCAATAAAACAGAAGTAGACATTTTTCTGGTACTCCCTTGCTTTATCCATGATTCAGTGAATGTTGGAAATTTTGCCTCTAGTTCCCCTGTCTCTTCGGAATCCAGCTTGTACTTCTGGAAGTTCTTGGTCCACATACTGCTGAAGCCTAGCTTGTATGATCTTGAGCATGACCTTGCTAGTGTGTGAGATGGGTGCAATTGTACAATAATTTGAACATACTTTGGCATTGCCCTTCTTTGGAATTGGGACGTAGACTGGCCTTTGCTAATCCTGTGGCCACTGTTGCATTTTCCAAATCTGCTAGCATACTGAGAGCAACACTTTAACGGCATCTTCTTTTAGGGCTTGAAATAGCTCAATGCCGGAGTCAGAGGAAGAGGACCAACCCTTCAGCTGCAGCTCGTCAGGGTGGTCGAAGCTGCTCCTGCCTGCCTTCCTGGGTCTCACCTGCCTGGAAGGGATAAAAGGCAGAGAGCACTCCCACCGCTTACCTCCGGCCATGTCAACACCAGAGGCAGAGGAAGAGGACCGGCCCCTCAGCTGCGGCTCACTGTGGTGGTCAAAGCTGCTCCCACCTACCTTCCCAGGTCTCACCTGCCTGGAAGGGATAAAAGGCAGTGAGTGCTTCCACCCGCATACCTCCGGCCATATCAACACCAGAAGCAGAGGAAGAGGACCGGGCCCTCAGCTGTGGTTCATCAGGGTCGAAGCTGCTCCCACCTGCCTTCCCAGGTCTCACCTGCCCAGGAGGGAGAAAAGGCGGTGAGCACTCCCACCCGCTTACCTCCAGCTAGGTCGACGTCGGAGGCAGAAGAAGAGGACTGGCCCTTCAGCTGCAGCTCATCGGGGTGGTCAAAGCTGCTCTTGCCTGCCTTCCTGGGAGCCGCCAGACTTGCTGGATGTTCCCATCCCCCCGGTTAGAGCAGAGGTGGGAGAAAAGACTGGCCCCAGCTGCGAGGCGGCTGGCATAACCATAGGGAGACCCACTGTGACAGAGCTGCTGGACTTGCCGGATGTCCCCCCGGTGAGAGCGGGGGTGGGAGAAGAGACTGGCCCCAGCTGCAAGGTGGTCAGTGTGGCCATAAGGAGACCTGCTGCACTGGACCCACCAGATGTCCCCCAGTGAGAACGGGGGCAGGAGGAGAGACTGGCCCCAGCTGCGGCTCATTGGGGTGGTCAAAGCTGCTCCCACCTGCCTTCCCGGGAGCCGATGGACTTGCTGGATGCCCCCATCCCCCCGGTGAGAGTGGGGGCAAGAGAAGAGACTGGCCCCAGCTGCTAGATGGCCGGCGTGGCCATAAGGAGACATTAGTGTCAGCAACATTCAGGCTGCTCTTTGCTATGTAAAATTTGGTGTCCTTTTTTCTGCTGGTAGTGTCAGTGCAATATTGGGCAGCAACATCAGGCCACTTTCTTATGTTTTGAAATGTAGATACAGAAACACAACATAGGACATCTTTTGGAAAATGTGCAGGGAATATGTTTGCAGGGAACTGGGTTAGAAACTGGAAGACAGCTTTCCACTCTGTATTCTGCCGAGCAGGTATGGCAACATTAGCTTGCCTTAGATATTAAAGGGTATGTATGTTTCTCTGTTGTATGAATTGCACTCATTCACACTTTTGCTTCACCATGTTATTAAGTCCAGATCAGCCCTTCATAATATTTTGGCACAGAGGAACTGCAGCCACATCCTAGTTCTGCCCACTGCTAACATCCACATTACAAATTGTGTGTTCATTTTCTGAGATCTTCTAACCCTGGTAATTCTGAGTAACGTTGCTGCTGGAATCTGTGTGTAGTCCATTTACATTTAATAAACTGGAGGGTTTTAGGATTTTAATTTTCTGGCTTTTTAAAATGAATGTTTAAATGAGAATAGAGAACTGACTTGAAAAAAACAGTATAAGGGGACAGTATGAAAAGAGGAACACTTAACATGAGATAGGGTGTTTCAGTAGAGAAGTCCGCAACTGCTAGTTTGCACAAACTGAGCAGAACTTACTTAAAAATACAAAATTGCTAGAAAGGGAGCAGTAGAAGAAATCAGCACTCTAACATGAGATGCTCTTGATTAGCCAGTGCTGCTAATGATATGACATTTTGTAGTCATTTACTCATGTATTCCCCACACATCAGAAGTGACTTGATGGTACATCATAACTTTGAACTTACCAAGCAATTAACTTTGAACTTACCAAGCAATTATGTAGTGACAAGATGGGTGACATGGAGACTATAACATGATATAGGTGCCAAAACTCTGCTAACATAAAAAAAGAGTAATCCACCCAGAAAGTGAAAAACAAATAAACAAACAACAACAACAAACAACAACAACAAACAAACCAGGAATTTGGCAGCTTAAATAAGTGAACTTCTGAATATTTGTTCTATATTGTTTTTAAATATATTTTTAAAAACATTTTCAATATCTGTGCTCTTTTTTAAAAAATGATATTATTTTTATGTCTCCATTTTTGCAACCAGACACACTTTGCAAGCACGATTCTGATAAGCCCATTTGCCCAGGAAGGAATTGAAAGTTAAAAAGTTAGCTAAAAAGTTTTTTGTTTTTTTTTTACTCTTTACAGAAAACTTATTTTTCCCAGTCTGTTTCTGTGACCTTTCCCTCCAAATAGCTCTATTCTCACCTATAAATGTATACAATGTTTAATTTAATGAAGCTCCCACTCGCAGGCTGTACCATACAGGTACATGCTCAATCTTATAACAAACTAGCAGAGTTTGCCCGGCATTGCCAGGCTGTATTAAATTGTGTTGAAAGGTTGTTGTTTTTTGGTAATGTTTGTAAAAAAGAGGTTAGTCTGTAATTGTTCTTTTTAAATTTTTTATTTATGCAAAAATTCCTTATGTTGTCATTTGTTAAATAGATTGTATTGTTTTGATACTGTAAAGTAATAACAACAAGTATTTTGTTATTTTTCTAATGTATTTTTGAATATTTGTTTTAACATACAGTGATATCTCATACAACATCCAAACTTGGTTCCACAAGTTTGGACTTTATACGGATTTGGACTTTGTATGAGGCATGCAAAATCCTAGCCATGATGCCTCATACAACATCCAAATCCTTGCCACGATGCCTCATACAACGTCATTTCCATAGAGATACATTGTAGTGTAACATCACAGACTTCAGGGCAAAGTCAAGGAAACATACAGGAAACTGACAGAACTTTAAGAAAACATTGTCTAAAGGCTAAAAACATTACAAAAACTTGTCAAACAACCCTGATTGTCCAAGATCCTGAAGAATGCTGCAAAAATCCCAGGAATGCTTCTAAAAATTCTGACGAAAAAATTCAAAAAAACCCAAAATTGCACTCAAAACCACTCCTAGATGCTCTTTGCATCATGCAAAACCCACAAGAGCAATGCACGCATGTGTCCTGCCTTTTATACTGCCCAGGCACAATGCAACCTGGGAAAACCGCAATGCCTCATACAACATCACATGACTTTGTATGAGGCAACTTTTCCCAAGGAATTAGGCAATGTTGTATGAATCCGATGTTGTATGAAGCGGACTTTGTATGAGGTATTACTGTATATGTTAATTGTTGTTATGATGCCAGGCTGTTATAAACTGTGATTAGTTTTTTTTTTGGTGTTTTTTTTGTGTATTAAAAAAGAACAAAGGATGATATAATTTTTTTATTTAACCAAATAATGATTTAGTATGTGACTTTTATTTTAATAGTTGTAACGTAGGTAATAGTTTTACAAATGTGAAAGTACATGTTTTTTACATTCAATGTTTTTAAACTGTGTTTAGATGTTTTAGGTTTTTATTTGAGTTAAAATTCAACACAGGATTTTAGAAATGTCTTTATTTTATTTTTTGACGTATGTTTGTGTTTTTTTTTTACATTTGTGATTGATTTTTATGTTTTTGATTTGTTTTTACTGTTGTGGCCTCTGAGTGGGGCTGTTGAGTCTTTTTGAGTTGTTTTTACTATTGTGCCCTGCAGGTGGGGCTGCTAGGAGTTTTGGTGTCATTTAACATGTTTTTTTCTCTCCTGGCCTCTGGGTGGGGCTTCTTCCAGTAAGTAGTCTCTTTGTTTCTTCATTTCTGTTCCGGTCGTCATGGAGGAAGGTCGTGATGGTGAGTTGTCTGGGTTTTTTCCTTCTGGGGTTCTTCTTTGTTTTGCTTTTGTGGTGGTGGGCTGGGAGGTGTTTCTGTTTGTTAGTTTTTGTTTTGGTTTAGTTTTAGGAAGGTTTAATTGGTTTGATTTTTTCTGGTTGTATTTAATTTGTTTTGTTTTGTTGTTGTTTGTTTGTGTAATTTGTGGGGGGTTTTGTGTTGTAGTTAGGTGTTTTGTTTGTGGTTTTGTGGTGTTGTCGAAGTTTTTGTTTGTGTATTTTTTGGTTTATTTCTTTTTCATTAATGTTTTTTAATTATTGAGTTATTTTTGTTTTATTATTTTTTAAATAGTTTTGGTCTTTGTTTTTGTTGGTTATTTTTTATGTTTGTTGTTGTTTAGGGGTTGTTTTGGTGTGCATGCACACACACACTCGGCAGGTTTGAAATGTCCAGCCCAGTAGGTGTGTGCTGCAGTTGAGTTTGGAGGCTGCACCCGGGTGAGGAGCTCTGGGAGGCAAAGGCAACAACCGGAGGCCCGTTCGCTGCCTTTGCTTCCTGGGGAATTGGTTTGCTTTCAACGGGGGGGAGGTACTGGTGCATTCCCCCCCTTGAAAGCGAAACACTTCCTCGGGAAGTAAAGGCAATGACTGGAGCCTCGTTCACTGCCTTTGCTTCCCGGGGAATTGGTTCCCTTTCAGGGGGGGTGAATGCATCAGTACCTTCCCCCCTCCTCGATTCCCCCCCCTGTTTTTGGTTTTTTTCCCACCCTGGCTCAACTTTTCTTGAGACCGGTGGTGGTCTCGCCATGTCTTCGGCAGGGTAGCATGGAGGATAGGCAGTCCATCTTCTTCCCATTGCTCTGGGAAAGAAGGACAGCGGGTGTCTCACGGTTGTGTTTTTTGGCTTTTTATTTTGCGTGGCTGTGAGGCGCTGCATCCACCTACGGCAGACTTGCACTCCCATTGTGTTTTGTATTTTTATTTTTCGCGCGCTGGCTTTCTCAGAGTTCTGTGTGCTCATGGTGCACAGGACACTGGAGCTTGTAGTTTTGCTTTTGTGGTTTCCGTTTGTGCAGTGGTTTTTTTCCCTGCAGCTCAATTTTGATTGGATGTGGCACGTTTCCCAACGTTCTTTTTGCTTGCGCCTCTCAGCCTGATTGGCTGTGGTGCGGCGCGGTGCAAGGAACGTTGGGAATTTAAGTCCTTTCTTTTTGTTTGTGTTTGGGGTGCTCCTGCCCCACTGGCACATTCTTCAATCTGACAGTTACCTCTGAACCGGGTTCGGATGAGTGCAGGAGGCTCGGTACAGGCTAGTATGGCCAGGTGCAGGATCCTTTGTCACATTCCAATGGTTAACGCTCAGATTTATAGCTTTAGATTGGCTCTTCCTACACCCGTTTTAAATGCCTTTCTTTGAGGATCAATGTTTCAGCCCCTTTAGCTTGGATTCCTTCCAAATAAAAAAGTGAGGCCCATAATTCTCTTTCAAGATAAACAAGATTGTTCTTTTCAATTTATCTGATCTGTTTTCACCCAAAGGGTCACCTCTTTGTTAATGGGAGGCAAAATCAGTTTTGCTTTTTAAAAATTGCAACTCACAAAAACTTAGTTCAAAATTCCCCAAATTTGGATGAAAACAAAAGAAGACTGTACGATATAAATGTGCAAAGCTTGGAGCTGATCTGAAGCCCAGTTTCAACATTAGAACTGCCTTGTAGAATGTTGTTCTGCTTTGCTGCACAATAACATAGCAATTAATAATGAGCAAATTATGTGTTCTTTTTAAAAATTGAATATTAAAAATTCTGTTATTTTTTTAAAATTGAAATTTTTCAATTCCATGCTAATAAGGAGAAGAGAGAGAATGCCAGTCATGCCTCATCCATCATCCTTTATATATGAAAGCCACCAACTGAAAGGAAAAGCCTTCTCTATTAATGGAGGGTCTTCATGTAATTTGAAACACTAGGACAGGGATTTCCAACCTTTTAATGCTGTGGGCTGACCATGCCCCCCCCCCTGGACAGCTGAGTGGGCCAGATCATACCCCCAGAAACAGAAGCAGGTACATTTACAGCTGTTGTAAGTGCAGCTACTTATGCATTTACAATAGTCACAGGTAAATTTAGGCATGTGCAGGCACATTTCATGGATGATGTAAACACATCCACTTCCACTTTTGGGTGCAGTCTGGCGGTGGAGGTGGCAGCACGGCCCACATGAAATGGTGCCATGGGCCAGGTCCAAACCACCAGCCATACGTAGGTCAGGTCCAGCCTGTGGACCGCAGGTTGGGAACCCCTGCTCTAGAAACTCAGCATTCCAAATTATGTGGATATAATGATAAAAAGAGCCTAGGAAGTAATTAGGAAAGCTGAAATCAAGGTAGAAGTGGTCAGCTAGCACACTTTATTTTCAAGTATTAACTATACTCAGATTCTGAATGCCTGGGGAAGACTGTACAGGTGAAACTCAGTAAATTAGAATATCGTGCAAATGTTAATTCATTTCACTTAAAAGGTGAAACAAAAATATGAGATAGACTCACTACATACAAAGCGAGATATGTCATGCCTTAATTTGTTATAATTGAGATGATCATTGTCTACAGCACAAATGAGATTATGTGATGATTATGGGGTACATTAGATTGGGGCGTGGCTAAGATGGCCGGTGAGTAACATACAGATTTGTGTGCTCGCGCTTTACAAAGTGGAAATCAATGAGAAACCTGAAGTAAATTGAATAAAGCTCCAAAAATTCTCGCTGTAAGAAGATTCTCCCTCGTTTGCCCGGAAAAATTGCCGTAGGGCGGTCGAAGTTCAGGAGGTATTCTCGGCTGGAGAGGCGTGCGATGGAAGCCGCGCCTTCTTCGGTCGAGGAGCTGAGAACGGGACCAGTGGGACAAACGGAGGCGAACCAAAAAAAAGTGGGAGAAATCAGCGAGAGAAATCAGCGAGAAAGCGAGATAAGTAACTGATGCTGCGGCGGTGGTCGGAGGGGGCTGTCGATTGCTTTGAAAAGACTGGAGATTAAGCAAGAGTAAGTGAAAGAGGAACAGAAGGGTGGTGGATGGGACGATAATGGCGGCGATGGTGGAATTCGTAAGCTGTGTCCACCATCGGATAATGGCATTTGAGTAGCCTCGGGGAGTTGTGGAGTGCTTTGGAGAGTTTTGAACACAGACACAAGAAGGAAAGAGGTGGATTAAAAAGCATTGTTGGTTTGCGAGTTGGAGAAGTGGAAGGAAGGAAGAGAGGGGTTTAAAAGTTTGCTGGTTTGGGGAAGAAGAAGGAGGGGCTCCCCCCTGAAGCCGCGGCCGCGGCGGAGGAAAAAAGAAAAGTGAGCGTTTTATAATTGGGAACTTTCATTTATACTCCTTGCTTTGTGGATCATGGCTCTCATCCCTGCTCTTTTCGAAATATTTGGAAATATTTGGAGACGGTGGATTTTCCCTTCCCTCCCCTGTGGCTTTGGATACAATTGGATACATTTGGATACAATTGGATACATTTGGATACAATTTGGCTCGTTGGAAATACAGTTACATGGCTATTCGGTTACACCATTATTGAAGCCTGGATATAATTTTTTTCTTTTTTATTTCTGGATTTAATCCTCCTTTTCTTTCCTCTTGTGCTATTGGCTGGACTTTCAAAATATAACTATTGCTCTGGATTTTTTAAGGTGGGATTATTGAAAAAGACTTGAATTTTTTAAAGGCAAATTTTGAAGTTGTGAAATTTTAGGAGTTTTCCTTCGTTAGGATCTATTGGCTGTTTTCGGATGTTGGCTGCTCGTGGATCACAATATTCACTGGTTGTTCCTGGATTCCTGCTGCCCATGGATTACAATAATTAATCGTTTGTTGAACCTTTTTTTCCAACCAAGTGTCATCAAGTTTAAAGGATTATAGTTTCCATTGGATGTAATATTGGCAGCACTGGAACAGGCTCAAGGGGAGGGCTCAACAAGAGTCAAGAGCATTGCAGCATTAAAGCTTTTAGTTGATATTACCATGGATAAGGTCACAAAGGAAAAGCAAAGGAGGAGGAGCCTGTGGTGAAATCTAAGAGACAGGAGGAAGCACCAGTGGAGGAGGCCCCTCCATTATCATCACCATCACCTGAACCTTATGATCAGACTCAAATTATGGTTGAATTTGGCAAATTGTTTCAGAAATTTGAGAAGATGGAAGAGTGAAGGATAAAAATGAAATGTTGAAAAAACAGGATAAGATGGTCACAACTGTTGTGGATTTTTCCAAAAAAGTAGAATTAAGTTTGCAAAAAATAGAGGGAAATGTGAAATTGATGCAAAATGAGCTGAAGGCTATGAAAGAGGAAATAAAAGGGACACAGGAAGGGGTGAGGGAGAATAAGGTGAAAATTGACGAACATGAAAAAAGGATTGATGCTATGGAAGAAATGATGAGAAAACAGAGTATTGTGATACGTCATTTGATTGAAAGGACGTCAGACCAGCTAAGAGATAGAGTTGTCCAGTGGTTAAATAATTTGAAAATGGGAAAGGATTTTGTACAGGAGGATATTGTTAGTGCATATAGAGTGGGCCCAAGAAGAGGGAAAGTGGTTCAAAGAAATGTTTTGGTCATATTTGCAAACTGGGGAGATAAACTTAGGATAATAGCCTTTCTAAAACAAGCTGGTTCTGGCACTCTGAAAATCGATGGCTCTGATGTGGAAGTATACAATGATATTTCTATTAAGGAACGAGCTTGGAGATATAAGATGAAGCCGGTAACCAAAATGTTGATGGGAAAAGGTGTAAGATATAATTGGAGATTTCCACAGCAGTTAAGATTTTTCTACAAAAAAAATGCAGGTCATTGATGCCGGGACTGGAGTACTTGAGTTTGCTTGATTTGGTTAAGGCGGGTTCTGAGGAGTGGGTAGCTTTTAGAAAAGATTTGTTGGAATCGGGCGCCATAAGAAGAGATTATGAGGGGGCAGACACAGGTGGTGCCACAGGTGGAGGGCAGCAGGCACGAGAAGAGGAGGAGTTGTCACTGATTGTGGTGGAGGAAGAGTTAAGCAAGGAGCAGTGAGCAATTGAATAATACGTAGAATTTTTATATAAACAGGTTTTAGAATGGGGATGGTGCGCTGAGCATCAATTTTTACGCACATCTTGCATATCCTTCCCTCCCCTCTTTGGAGAATGAAGTTGGCTTCTTTTTGAAGAAAGTGGGGAGGGTGGCTTTGTATGTTTTTTGTATGTTGTTTTATTTTAATTGTGAGGGGTTTGAGGTAGCACGCCTAATGGAGAGCTTGGAAGTAAGAGAGGGTGATTTTGAAATAAAATATGAGAAATATTAAAGTTTTAATGTGGAATGTTAAAGGTACAGGTTTTGTTATTAAGAGGAGGAGGTTAGAATCGGTTTTGACGAAGGATAGACCTGATATAGTCTTTTTACAGGAAACTCATCAAAAATCACAGGATGCAAACAAAATTTTCCTAGGTTGGATGCAACATTATGAAAAGGCATTTGGTACTTCAAAAGCAAGAGGAGTTGCAATCCTGATTTCTGCTAGACTAGGATTCGAGATAATAAAGAGTATTTCGGATCCAGAAGGTAGATATCTGATAGTGAAAGGGAAAATAGATGATGAGGAAATAACCTTGGTGAATATTTATGCTCCAAATTAACATCAAGCTGAATTTTTAGAAAAAGTTCGTAAAATTGTGGTAATAGAAAAATCGGCAAAGATGATAGTGTCGGGTGATTTTAATCTGATGTCAAATTTGGATTGCACAAATTTAACAAGGTGTGGAGTAGGTATTAAAGGGAAGATTTTGGATAATTGGATGGTTGCATTAGGTTTGAAAGATTCTTGGAGAGAGATTAAGGGATTGGAAAGGGTATATTCTTATTTTTCACACATTCATGGATCCTATTCTAGAATAGATTATGTGTTTCTAACTGAAAATATGGTTAAAAATATTGAGGAGATGGAAATAGGAATTTTTAAGGAGTCAGATCACGCTAAAGTGGTTCTGGAACTGAGGCTACAAAATGACAGTAGAAGAGGGAGAAATTGGAGATACAATCCTAATTTATTCAAAGATCAGAAGTGTAAAGAACAAATTACAGAAAGTTGGATGGAAAGTTGGCAATGGAATGATAATGATGTGGTAAATTTTAATGTGGTTTGGGATGCCATGAAGTCGGTTTTTAGAGGGGAAAGTATAAAGTTGGCAAGTAACAGTTATAAAAAGTATAAGCTAGCCCAGGATGAAAGGGAAAAGGAAATAAAACAGTTGCAGGAAGAACATTCAAAAAAGAAGGATAAATAAATCTTCGCTAAATTTCAAAGATTGAAGGCTGAAATGGTGGGTAAGGATATAGAAAAAGTAAAAAGAGACTTGATTTATTTAAATAGAGAATATTTTGAATTTAGTAATAAAAATTCAAGATTATTGGCTAGAGCTACAAAAGCTAAAAGGGGAAAAAAGGCAATCGGAGTTTTGGTTAACAATCAAGGGGTAAGGTGTAATAAGATTAGTGATAAATGTAAAATCGTGAAGGAATTTTATCAAGCATTGTATGCAAAAAAAGAGATAGATGTGGAGAAGCTTAAAATGATTTTGGAGAAACAAATAACGATTGGAATAAAACAGGAACATCGGGATAAAATGGAAGAACAAGTTTCGGAGAAGGAGGTAAAGGAGGTAATTACAGGTTTGAAGCTGGGGAAAGCCCAGGGAGAGGATGGATTACCGGCTGATTTCTATAAGGAATTTAAAGATGTCGTGTTACCAAAGTTGGTAAAATTATATAACTATATATTAGATGGTGGACAAATTCCAACTTCATGGTATAGGACTACGATCGTTCTGTTGCCAAAATTGGGAAAGAATTTGGAAAAAGTGTATAGACCAATCTCTCTTATAAATCAAGATGCTAAGATCTTCACAGCAATATTGGCTAATCGTTTAAATAAATTTATGGGTGAATATATAAACCAACCTAGCAGTTCGAAAGCAAGAAATTGCAAGTAGATAAATAGGGACCACTTCGGTGGGAAGGTAACAGCGTTCCGTGCGCTCAGGTGTCTAGTCATGCCTGCCACATGACCACGGAAACGTCTGCAGAAGCAGACAGCGCTGGCTCTTCGGCTTAGAAACAGAGATGAGGACTGCACCCTAGAGTCGGATACGACTGGCTTTCGAGCAAGGGAAACCTTTACCTTTATATAAACTCAGATCAAGTGGGATTTTTAAAAGGGAGACATATGGCTGATTTGACCAGGAGAGTATTAGACTTAATAGATAATGTGAACCAAACGAAAGAAAAGGTGGGATTAATATCTTTGGACATCTTTAAGGCATTTGATTCTTTACAATGGTCCTCGATTAAGGAAATAGTTAAAAGTTATGGATTTGGGGATAGATTTAGAAGAGTAATTGACTTGTTATATCAGAAAGTGATTGCCAAAATTAGAGTAAATGATGAGGCCACAGATGAGGTAAAGCTTGAGGCGGGTACTAGACAGGTTTGTCCTCTTTCTCCTATATTGTTTATCATGGCAATGCAAATTTTGGCTAAAAGTATAAGAGAAGATGCAAAAATAGAAGGGATAATGGGCAATAAAATAAGTATGTATGCAGATGATACATTGATAATTGCTAAGCATCCTGAGAGGGTTATGGATAGGATTAAAATACAACTCAAGGATTTTGAGGATATTATGGGCCTGATGATAAATTGGGATAAATCGGAAATGATGTTGTGTAACATTGGAGAAAGGGAGAGGAAAAAGATTGAGGGACTAATATACAAATTAAAGATAAATTGAAATATCTGGGGATAATTATATCAAATAGATTGGAAGAACTTAAAAGATTGAATTATGACAGTTTGAAAATGGAATTTAAGACCAGAATACAAAGTTTTCAAAAGTTGAAGCTATCATGGTTCGGGAGGATTGCAATTAGCAAAATGATGCTGTTACCGAGAATTAACTTTTTATTTGATGCACTTGCAATCCAAATGAATGAAAAGGAAATTAATGAGTTTCAAAAGTTGCTTAATAATTTTTGTAATGGAGGTAAAAAGCCTAGATTATTAAAGGAATTATGGTATCTACCTCAGAAGGAAGGGAGTTTAGGAATGCCGAACTTAGCTGCATATTATCATGCCTTTCAAATTAAGAATGTTGTGAAGATCTTGGCAAGAGAAAAAGCAATTTGGGAGGAGATTGCGATGAAAGATTTTAGGAATATAGGTAAAATGATCTTTTTGGGAGGTAAGGTTAGAATGACAGTTACTAGTAATACAATGATGAAGGGACTTATGAATGTGTGGAAAAGATTAAAGAAGGATCTGGCCCCAAACATCTCTCCAATTTTGGAATTGGCAGATATGGCATGCTTTCCGATAAAAATAGATAAAGAAATAAAGGAAATATTGGATAAAAATGAAGTTTCCTTGGTGAAAGATTGGCTACGGATCTGTAGCGATGAAGATAAGAAGAAAAAGTTGTTTGGACAGCTGAAAATGAATTGGTTTCAGATAATGAAGGTTAATAATTGGAATCGTAAATATTGGAGAGAATTAGATATAGACAGAGAAAAGACGGAATTTAAAGAACTGGTTCTAAAAATTCAAAAAGGAGAGAGAAGTATTAAGGGTCTAGTTAGCAAACTTTATGTTTTAATAAATAGGGAGGGCGATCCACACGAAGATTTAAAATTGAAGTGGGAACAAGATTTGAACATAAATATAGAAAAAGAAGAATGGAGAAATAAGTGGAAAAAGAGGATAATGAGAACTATGTCAGTAAGAATTAAATAGCACAATTATAAAATGGTGTGGCAATGGTATCTGACACCAGTGAAGTTACATCAGATTAACAATAAAAAGGATAACTTATGTTGGAGATGTAAAGATACTATTGGAACTTATGAACACATGTGGTGGAGTTGTAAAATGATAAAGGACTTTTGGAGAAGAATAGAAAAAGAGGTTGGGGAAATATTGGGCAAGAAAATTAAACTGGCGTCAGGTACCATTATGTTAACAGATGTGGATGGCATGAGTTTAAACCATGAGGAAAAAGAGTTACTAGAAATAATGTTAACAACGGGCAGACAATGTATTGCTAAACATTGGGAAAATGATGTAATTATACAAACGGGAGAATGGTATAAAGAAATGTGGAATCTAGCATTGAATGATAAACTGACATGGGAGATAAAAGTAAAAAGGGATAAGTTGAAAGAGAATAGATTTTGGAGTATTTGGAAGACCTTTGTGGATCATTCTCTCATGGGTTCAGAAAGTAGTAGACCTGTACCAGCTCAAAGTAGTTTCTGGAGATAAATATTGGGATACTGAGCTTTCCAGGGCAATGTAAATAAACACAGGGTGAATTGTAAGTGAAATTTTGAACCTTGATAGTTGTATCTAAATCAAAATATTATTGAACTGTATTATGAGATGGATTTAGCGATTAAATTACAATTAAATGTTCTTTTCGGGGATGTTCTATATTACAGATAGCTATAAAAGGTATTGGATCAATTATCATAAATGGTGATTATTTTTTGTGAAATATATGTACTTTCTTTTTTATGTTGTACTAGCAGAGGTTGCCCAGCATTGCCGGGGTGTTTTAAATTGTGTTGGAAGGTTAAATTGTGTAAATGTTTGTTAAAAATTGCGTAGTCTGTAATTTTTTAAATGTTTATTTATACAAAAAAATTTTTGGCTTGGCTGGCTGTTTTATGTAACTGAATAATGTTTTAGTTTTTGTTTTTTGTTTTTAAATAGTTGTATCATAGGTAATAATTTTAATAATGTGAAAGTAAATATTTTTTACATTCAATATTTTTAAAATGTGTTTAGTTGTTTTGTGTTTTTATTTGAGTTAGAACTCAGCACAGGATTTTAATTAATCTTTTATTTTATGTTATTGACATATGTTTGTGATTTGTGTTAAATTGTGTTTTTGAAATGTGGTGTTGGAGGAGAGTTTTGAGAGTACCCTGGATAGCAAGGAGAACAAATAGGTCAATCTTTGAAGAAATCAACCCTGACTGCTCATTGGAAGGTCAAATAGTAAAGACGAAGCTAAAGTACTTTAGACATCAAATGAGAAGGGAGGATTCACTTGAGAAGGCCTTGATGTTGGGAAAGGTGGAGGGTAAAAGAAGAAGGGGGAGGCCAAGGATAAGATGGCTAGATGGTATTGTAGACACAGTGGGCACAGAACTGGGAGTGCTGAGGGGGAAGGTGGAGGACAGAGGCGCCTGGAGAACAATGGTCCATAGGGTCGCAAACGGTCAGAATCTACTGTGCGACTGAACAACAACATTATTGTGATCTTTTGTGTAAAATTGTGATTTTTTTGTTATTGTTTTGATTTGTTTTTACTGTTGTGGCCTTTTGTTTGGGACTGTTGTGTGTTTTTGAATTGTTTTTACTATTGTAGCCAGCAGGTGGTGCTGGTACTGTTTTTTCTCTCCTGGCCTCTGGGTGGAGCTTCTTCCAGTAAGTAGTCTCTTTCTTTATTCATTTCGTTTCCAGTCATCATGCAGGTAGGACGTGTGCTGTTGATTTGGCTTGTTTTCTTTATTTTGTGTGGGTGGGGGGGTGTTTGGGTTTTGTTTTGTTTTTGACTGTTTTGTTTTTTATTGTTTTTGTTTACTTTGTATTGTTTTTGTTGTTTTTGTGTATTTTTGGATGTTTTTTTATTATGTTTAAAGGTATTTTTTGATATTTATTTATTTATTTTTATAAATTTTGTTGTGGTGGTGGTTTGGGAGGGGGTTGGTTTATTTCCGCGGGCTTTATTGTGTTATGGTGCTTTGATTGTGTGGAGTCGTGAAAGTAGATCAGGTTTCCCCTTTAATATCAGTGGGTGGGGGGTGTCGATCCCCTCTTTGCTGGCTCCCTGGAGTTTGGGAGGTTTGTGGGGACAAAGGGGTATGTCCCCCCCAACCCTTCTTGACCCAGGAGACTAGGGAGAGGGATCGGTTCCCCCCCCCTAATAAAGAAAACTCCGTGTTTAAAGAGAAGAAACCACTTGGTTTCTTCTCTTTAAAGACGGGGGGTTTGGGGGGGATTGATCCCCTTTCCCTGGTCTCCTGGTTCCAGAAGTGTGGAGGGGACACACCCCTTTTGTCCCCACAAACCTCCCAACTCTAGGGGAGGCAGCAGAGGGGGGTATCGCAACCCCCCACCCACTGATATTAAAGGGGAAGCTCCAAAGCTCCAATCGGGACCTTCAGGCGCTGTTGGTGAGGGAAAGAAGGGTGGTTGGTATTTGCGTGGCTGTGAGGCAGTGAGTTTGTTTTTAATTTTTTTTGGGTGCCGGCTTCCTCAGCGATCTGCGCGCTCATGGCGCGCAGGACGCTGGGGCTTGTAGTAATGGGTTTATGCTTTGTGTTTGTGCTAGGTTTTTTAAAAACTGTTTTGTTTTGATTGGCCGCGGCACATTTCCAAACGTTCCTTGCGCCTCACTGCAGCAGAGCCTCTGAGGCTGGTTGGCTCTGGTGCGGCGCGGCATAAGGAACGTTGGGAAATGAAGTTGTTTCCCTTTTTTCGCGTTTGTGGGGCTGTTGCCCCACTGGAGCAATTCTCAATCCTGCATTCACCTGCATACCCAGTTCGGACGTGTTCCCGAATGGAGGGTGCAGGCTAGTGGGGCCTGGCTAAGGAGCCTATAGCATGTTCCAACAGTTAACCCTCGATTTTATATATATAGATTGCTTTGTGTATGTCTGTATATTTTTGAAAAAGTCAATAAAAATTAATTTTTAAAAAAAGATTGGGGATTGGGGTTTTCATAAACTGTAAGCCATAAGCATCAATATTATAACAAAGTAAGGCTTGAACTATCTCGCTTTGCATGTAATGAGTGTATCTCATATATTTGTTTCACCTTTTAATTTGCATTGCTGAATTGAATGAATATTTGCATGATATTTGCATCACTCCCTTGTGCGGGGAGATAAAGGGCCGTGGGCCGCCGGGCCAGGCCCAGGACTGCCGCCACCCCAGGACCATCGGCGCAGCTGCTGGGGGGCCCCGCCCTCCTCCCCCGTCCCTTGTGCGGGGAGATAAAGGGCCGTGGGCCGCCGGGCCAGGCCCAGGACTGCCGCCGCCCAGGAGCATCGCTGTCTTTGGCTCCTTGCTGTGGCTGCCTTGGCTCATGTTGAGACGGAGACGTGGACCTCCTTCCCCAAGCTGTTGGGGGAGTGGTAGCTCCTACGACTGTTCTCCAGTGGACATGGGGGTCTTGCTATGTTGGGTTTGCTGTAGTATAATTATATTTATTGCATTTTTATGATCTAATTATGTAGTGTAGTTTCTGTATTATGATATTATGCTTATCTGGATTGTTTTCCATTTTGAACTTGTTGTTTCTCTGTATTATCCTTTTATTGTTACTTTGTTGGATTATGTTGTTAGCCGCCTCGAGTTGGTCTCGGCTGAGGAAGGCGGGATATAAATTAAACTGATTGATTGATTGATTGATTGATATTCTAATTTTCCAAGTTTCACCTGTAGATGGCCAACTGGAGTAGAGGGGATTTTCATGGCCTTAGTATTGAAGAATTGGGGCACATTATGGTTCCCAGAGGTACCCTAATTACAATCCTATGATTTGTCTAATGGGAATGGAAGTTATCTCCTTAAGGAAGAAAGGGAATCTAGGTTCTGTTTCAGGGTCTCTTTCTTTCTAAGGAAAGAATACAGGAAACTGCTTATAATCAGTCATGGGCTAGCCCATCAGTCTACCAGGACTCAGCCCAGAGTGCCCCCAGGGCCCCCAGTACCATGGTGTCCCCCTTGGGTGCCAATCCAAGGAGCCGAGCTGAGCTGCAGTGCCCGGAACGATCAAGCACACGAGCGGGGCTTTGTGTTCCTCTACCTGCCTTTTCCTCCTTTGCCACCAAAGATAGGCTTACAAAAGCAGCACCATTTACAGTGGAGACGCTGTGGCTTAGAGATTGCAATTTTGCCTTGTAAGCAAGAGGCTGTTGGTTCGAATCCCCAGAGAGAAGTTGAAATTAGAAGGCAAGTGGGAACACATATTTTGTTAGGGTTAAATACCCTCATCACTCCCTGTCCAGCACCCTTTTAGAATAGCCAGCATGCCCCTGCTTATAATGAAGCAGACAACTAGGGCATTTGCCTCAGTCTCATGAGCATGGACTGGCAGCAGGTCCAGACTTCATATCAGAACTTTTACCCTCTATCTGAAATTAATTAAATGTAGGAACATAGAATACTGTTTTTAATCTGAGCCAGACCCTTAGTCCACCTAAATCAGTATTGTCAACTCTGACAGACAATGGTTGTCAAACATAAGATTTCCTTGTTCTACCTAATATTTTCTGGTGGTGATTCCTCCAAATACTGATCAGGCTCAATGCTGCTCAACTTTCAGAATCAGATAAGTGTATGACATCTTCTGGAAGGAAACAATATGTACAAGAAGGGAGGAAAGGGAGAGAAGTATTAGAAAATGGTGTTACACAGTCCTAGTTGTACTCAATTTAATGAGAGAAAAACAATGGAAAAAAACATTCCTCAAGGACTACAAATGGATTTAAGAGAAATCTGGTTATTTTAAATTCCTCTGTATATCAAAGAGAGGAATTAAGCTACAAGTAAAGGAAGAATTAAAAAAGAGAAATAAGAATTGAGAGTGACAATCATGCCAAAAAACCTAGTTCTGTAAAAAGATAAGGAATAGGATGAACGATGGCTGTATTCAGCAAGCTCATAACAGCTTTATACAGAGGCTTTAAGAGGCAGTTTATATAGACCCATCAAACAAAAAGATGCATTTTCAACAATGACATTAGGCTTAAGCAAAACAGATGTTTTAGACTCTTTAAAGTTGCTTTCTGACGTCATTTGATTTTTATTTTTTTACATGGCCTAGGATGTAGTCATGTTAAATTGTATGCTATGCATACCCACTTGATTCCAACCCACACACTCAGTGAATGACCTATCAAACAAAAGATCAGATGAAGCAAGCACATCTTAAGCACTGGCATTTTTCAGTGAAGGTGTTGAACTGTGAATGACTATTATGAAGTCAGTCAATCAGTGTCTTACTGGTGGAGTATTCAAGCACTTCTCTTGCCTGTAGCTGTCACTTGTTCTTTAATCCATTGTGAATAAAACTGACATGACAGATGTGGGGGTGGTGGACCTGCATCACATTTTTCACAGTACTAAAAATCAGAACTGCTTTTGGAATATATGTTTTCAATGTAAAGGAGATTGATAGAGAACAAAAGAACAAAAATTATAGATCATTCAGGTTAGCTTTGGAAATACTAAAGAAGGAATAAGATGAAAATGTTGTATCCTTCAAGTTTTGTTCAAAATCAATTTTTATTATTAATCTAAATGTTTCTTACTTCCTATTTAGTAGAATGTAATAGCAGCTATTGACTAAGGGTAAGATGGAGGATTCAAAAATATTTAGTCCTGATATCCAACTAGATATTGTTTTCTTTCTTTATACAATGCATCAGGGATGCCCAAACTATGGCCTGTGGGCTGTATCTTGCCCCCAATGCTAATTCATCCAGCCCATGACACCCTCATCTCTCCTGGAAGTGGAAGTAAGATGTGCCCATATGGGCACGTTTTACTTCTGCTTCCAAGAGTGATGAGGGCATTGTGGGGCAGATGAATTGGTGACAGGGGTCAGATCTGGCCCACGGGCCATAGTGACCAGCCCCCTAAACCATGTGAGTGGCCTGCGACCTGAAAAGTTTGGGCAATACATAAAGCATCGCTTGAATCGGGTGAAGAAAAATAAAGATTTCCCATTCATTTGTGCCCTAAATTTGCCTCAGCCAATTTTTTTTTAATTGCACACACACTCATGGCCTGCCTGCCTGGACATCCTGCTGTGGTAATGGAGTAGCCAGTGACTCAACACCAACTGTTGGGTGGTGGTAAATAACCTGACTCCCTAAAAAGGCCAACTGCTATGGGCAGATGGGTCCCTTTAGGTGGGGTGATGGCCCACTCAGTGGAGAAAATGCCACTGGAAACCAACAGCAAAATGAGCGGAAGAGGAACTCTGAATCCCAACAGTCATGGAGGCGGAAGAGGCCATGCCAGATGGACTGGCTCTGAAGGCATACCTTGTCCATATCCTCAAGGCTGCAGCAGTCCATTGCAGTCTTGGTGTTAAATCCAGCATGTCTCATTTCATATGTGCCACAGAAGATGGCTCTGTGATCATAATTTTTGGGTCACTTCATGGCAAGCTGGGATCCACCTTATACAAATTTGCGCCAAGCAGGGGTGGGCATGGTATGGTAGGCGTGGTCAGGGGGAAAGCCCTGTGTTGCACCCGAATTAGAACTACTGAACTTTATTTCAAAACTTGGATGGGCGGGGCCAGCCAGATTTTCTGCTACTGGTTCTGGCAAACTGGTGTGAACCTGCTGATGCCCATCAGTGGCTCTAAGAGTTGACCTATATAGTCATGGGCAAATTGCACAGTTCCAGGGTATTCTCTATCTAGAAAACCCAGAAAAACATTGATGTTTAAGTCAGAACTGACTTGATGGTACATTATTATTAAATAAAACACACAGTTTAACTCAATGTTTTAGTTGCATATAATCCTGTAATTGCTTTCTCTTAAAAGCAATATATAGCAGAGCTTGCAAGGTTTTGGTTCTATAAGGTAATAGGTTAAAATATATTCATTCGTATAGAGCCATATAATTTCTCCATGTTTCAATATGATATGGTAAAAATTATTTTGCTCAATTATAAATATGTTTTTCCTATTTTACATGCCAACCCTGAATCACTGATTCCATGTCACTTAGTCCAGCTAAACTATATTTAGGACAATAATGTATTTGTGCTTTTTCAATACAGTGGTACCTCGCATTGTTGTTGTTCAGTCGCACAGTCGACTCCGACCCTTTGCGACCCCATGGACCATTTTCCTCCAGGCGCCTCTGTCCTCCACCATCCCCCTCAGCCCTCCCAGCTCTGTGCGCATTGTGTCTACAATGCCATCTAGCCATCTCATCCTTGGCCTCCCCCTTCTTCTTTTGCCCTCCACCTTTCCCAACATCAATGCCTTCTCAAGTGAATCCTCCCTTCTCATTTGATGTCCAAAGTACTTTAGCTTCATCTTTACTATTTGACCTTCCAATGAGCAGTCAGGGTTAATCTCCTCTAAGATTGACCTATTTGTTCTCCTCGCTGTCCAGGGGACTCTCAAAACCCTCCTCCAACACCACATTTCAAAGGCATCTATTCTTCTACGTTCAGCCTTCCTAATTGTCCAGCTCTCACATCCATACATTACTACTGGGAAAACCATTGCTTTGACTATTCTAATTTTTGTTTGCAATGTAATGTCTCTGCTTTTCACTATGTTCCCCAGGTTTCTCATCGCTTGTCTCCCAAGAATCAGTCGCCTTTTTATTTCATGGCTACAATCCCCATCTGCAGTGATCTTTGATCCTAAGAAAGTAAAATCTGTCACTGCTTCTACTTCTTCCCCGTCTATTTTCCAGGAACTGATTGGGCCTGTTGCCATTATCTTGGTTTTCTTGATATTGAGTCTCAAGCCAGCTTTTGCACTTTCCTCCTTGAGCCCAATCAAGAGATTCTTTAGGTCTTCCTCACTTTCTGCCATTAGGGTGGTATTGTCTGCATATCTCAGGTTGCTGATGTTTCTCCCAGCAATTTTAATCCCACATTGTGATTCATCCATTCCTGCATTGTGCATTATGTGCTCTGTGTATATGTTGAATAAGCATGGTGACAAAATGCAGCCTTGTCTTACTCCTTTTCCTATTCCAAACCATTCTGTCATTCCGTGTTCTGTCCTAACTGTTGCTTCTTGTTTCATGTACAGATTTCTCAGAAGGCATATGAGGTGCTCTGGAATTCCCATCTCTTTAATTACTTGCCACATCTTGTTGTGGTCCACACAGTCAAATGCCTTAGTGTAGTCAATAAAACAAAAGTAAACTTGTTTCTGGTATTCCTTTGTTTTCTCCATGATCCAGCGTATGTTGGCATGTGGTCTCTAGTCCCCCTGCCTCTTCTGAAACCAGCCTGCACCTCTGGTAGTTCTCTCTCCACATGTTGCTGAAGTCTATCCTGTATTATCTTGAGCATCACCTTGCTGGCATGTGGGATGAGCGCGATTGTTCGATAATTTGAACATTCTTTGGCATTGCCCTTTTTTGGGATTGGGACGTATACTGATCTTTTCCAATCCTGTGGCCACTGTTTTGTTTTCCAAATCTGCTGGCATATTGAATGCAGTAATTTGATGCCGTCATCTTTTAGCGCTTTGAAGAATTCAACTGGGATACCATCATCTCCACTAGCTTTGTTGTTTGCAGTGCTCTTTAGGGCCTTTATGACTTCGCTCTCCAGGATGTCTGGCTCAAGTTCAATTTCTTCATCATTGTGATTGTCAGGAGTGTTGAGGTCCTTTTTGTAAAGTTCCTCTGTGTACTCTTTCCATCTTTTCTTAATTTCTTCTGCATCAGCTAGCTCCTTTCCATCTTTGTCCCTTATCATGGTCATTTTTGCTTTAAATGTTCCCTTGATTATTATTTTTCGCCGATTTTTTTTTCTGGTTCTGCCTCTTTTGTTGTTTTCCTCCATTTCTCTGCACTGTTCTTTTAGGTAGTTTTCCTTATCTCTCCTTGCTTTTCTTTGAAATTCTGTGTTCAAATGATTGTAGTTTTTCCTTTCTCCTTTGACTTTGGCGTTCCTTCTTTCCTCTGCTATTTTAAGAGCCTCATCAGACAACCACTTTGCTTTCTTACTCTTCTTTTCTTTTGGTATGATTTTCTTTGCTGCTTCCTGCATGATGTCCCTCATCTCCGTCCATAATTCTTCTGGTACTCTGTCTACCGAGTCTAAGCCATTAAATCTGTTCATCACCTCCACCGCGTATTCTTTAGGGATGCTGTCTAGGTGATATCTTTCTGGTCTCCGTGTTTTCCCTATTTTCTTTAGTCTAAGCCTGAATTTTGCAATCAGTAGATTGTGATCTGAGCCGCAGTCTGCTCCAGGTCTTGTTTTTGCTGACTGTATGGAGGTTCTCCATCTTTGGCTGCAGAGTATGTAGTCAATCTGGTTTCGGTGTTGGCCATCTGGTGATGTCCATGTGTAAAGTCGCCTCTTGTGTTGCTGGAAGAGAGTGTTTGCTATGACCAGTGCGTTCTCTTGGCAGAACTCTATCAATCTTTGCCCTGCTTCATTCTGTACTCCAAGACCAAATTTGCCTGTTATTCCCTCCACTTTTTGATTTCCTACTTTGGCATTCCAGTCTCCTAATATAATTTGGACATCATTTCTTGGTGTCTGTTCTATGAGGTGTTGTAAGTCCTCATAGAACTGGTCCATTGTGGCTTCATCTGCACCAGTGGTTGGTGCGTATATTTGGATCACAGTGACATTGAAAGGTTTGCCTTGGAATCTGACTGACATCATTCTGTCATTTTTGAGATTGTATCCCATTACTGCTTTTCTCACTCTTTTATTGACAATTATGGCTACTCCATTTCTTCTAAGGTTTTCTTGCCCACAGTAGTAGATATGATGGTTTCCAGAGCTGAATTCACCCATCCCTGTCCATTTGAGCTCACTGATGCCCAAGATGTCAATGCTTATTCTTTCCATCTCATTTTTTACCACTTCCAGTTTTCCTTGGTTCATTGATCTCACATTCCATGTCCCTATGCAGTATTGCTCCTTACAACATTGCATTTCCCCTTCCCCCTTCCTGTCCCTCCCCTTTCTCCCCTCTGTGGTGTTAAGCATCCTGTATCACCTAGCCTGCCCTTTTGTTTTGCCTTTTGTTTTGGTCCATAGGGTTCTCTTGGCAAGCTTTGTGGCGTGGTTTGCCGGTGTCTACGCCATTTTTCCCTCCTCATACATTTTATCACAGTTTTTAAAAGTTTAAAACATTTTAGACAACATATTATCATGCATATTATCACACTTTATATACAGTCTCTATGTCAATTTCTGTATTTAGTTAGTATAAAGTCTCTATGTCAGTTTCTATGTTAAGTCTTCTACATCTGCATATCAGGTACTTATCCTTTGCCTGGGGCTCTGAGTCTCTCCCCTTGCTTTTCCTCCTCTGCCCTCTTCCCATCTTTCAGTTGGTCTTCTCTTGGCCTTTCCGCTGCTCAACCGGCTCTCCTCCTCCTCCTCTCCTCCCCCCCCCGGCTGTGGGTGTTTGCCCGGCGGCGTCCGGGGCTGGCCCTTCCTCCGCTCGCCCGGCTGGCTGGCTCTCCTCCTCACCCCCCTGGCTGAGAGTGGTAGCTCGGCGTTGGCCACGGCTGGCCCTTCCGCCGCTCGCTCTCCCGGCTGGCTGGCTCTCCTCCTCACCCCCCGGCTGGGGGTGGTTGCCCGGCGGCGGCGTGGCTGGCCCTTCCGCTGCTCGCTCTCCCGGCTGGCTGGCTCTCCTCCTCACCCCCCGGCTGGGGGTGGTTGCCCGGCGGCGGCGCGGCTAGCCCTTCCGCCACTCGCTCTCCCGGCTGGCTGGCTCTCCTCCCCACCCCCCGGCTGGGGGTGGTTGCTCGGCGGCGGCGTGGGTGGCCCTTCCGCCGCTCGCTCGCTCGCTCTCCCGGCATAACAAACACAATATAAAGTGGAAAAAATCATGCAACAAAGCGTTCATTATGCAATGGCGATACCCCGCATAATGAAATTTTTTGTTAT
Organism: Bradypodion ventrale; assembly: GCA_035047345.1. Classification (NCBI taxonomy): domain Eukaryota; kingdom Metazoa; phylum Chordata; class Lepidosauria; order Squamata; family Chamaeleonidae; genus Bradypodion; species Bradypodion ventrale. The sequence continues at coordinate 305,166,459 of JAWDJE010000003.1, read as the reverse complement.
GTGGGTTTTTTGTAACCATGGTATACCCGCTTAACAAACTTTTTTTTTCATTATGTGGGATTCTACTGTTTATCACTTTTCTCAAATAAATTTATTCTTTATTTTCCCTACTTGATGTTCCTCTCAACATGTCTTCAAAACTGTCACTGTAGAGTGGTGGGAGAGAGAAGGAAACATCCAAATTTATTTACCTTCTTTGTTGAAGTTTCACCAAGTCATTCTGGAATAAATGGAATTTTCTTCTTCAATCCAAGAATTAATTATGATAATTAGTTTTTGCAATTTGTGAAGTTTGGCAGTCAATTCAACCCCTAATATACATAAACCTCTTTCTGTTACAAAATGAGTAAGTATAATCAGTTTTAGTAGCAGTCAGAATCCTACTGTGCCTATATGATATAGTTTTGGACTTTTCAAATTCGTTACATTGCTAGCAGTGCTTCAAAATATTTCTTAAAATATTTATGAAACTATTTTTTAGCATTAATCCTCAGCATCTGTGATTATGATGGGCACTTTGGGAATCTGTATGTTGTATGTCTGCTGAGAATGAAAAGCACAACAGTTTCTGGCAGTAAATTAACCCTCACAATACTGCTCAGTGCCAAGCATCTTTAGAAATGTTGCCTTCTGTTGTGTTCTTTTCTCTCCAGATTTCACAGTAATGTCTGAGTCTCTTAGTAGACATAAGCTTCATTTCATCCTGACAGCCATCTGTGGCACTGGGGTGCTCCACCCCCACCCTTTTTCATTCAAGGACTTTAGTTGCCTGCCTTTTTATAGAATAACTATGTTAATGAAATGGTGGGGGTGGAAATGATGTCCACATAATGGAACTCTGAGGCATTTTAAGTGTCTCTGAAGAAGAGAAAACCAGTAGACATCATAGTAATTCTTGCTGAATGGTCTAGAAAGCCAAGTTCTATCAAGCCCAAAACATTCTGCTTCCAGAACTAGAGCTCAAACTGTGCAATCCTAGTGGGGAAGCCTTGATGTACCAATGAGTCACTAATTCCTGCACTTATTTCCTCATTGTATTGTACCATTTCGAACAGCAAAGTTAACACTATAAACACATGCTATAAGGCAGTGGTTCTTAACATTTTCCCACCACAGGCTGGACCATGTCTCCTCAGGCAGCTGAGCAGGCTGAACACGTGGTTCCCTTCCACTGTAAACACTGCCATAAAACACATCTGTAGCTGTCATAAATGTGTTTGCAATAGTTGCGAGCGCATTTACAGCATGTTTTCGGCTGTTTTTGCTGCTTCTGATGCTTTCGGCGGTGGCGGTGGGTGCATTTACAGCACATTTTGGGCTGTTTTTGCTGCTTCTGACAGCGCTGGCGGCAGGAGCGAAGGCAGCAGGCCACATGAAATGGTGCTGCAGGCTGTAGGCTATGAACCCCTGTTATAAGGCTTGAGTGCCCATGGGCAAGCTGGATGGTCTCAACACTCCCAGAAGAAGGGAATGGTAAACCACTCCTGATCACATATAAAAATCAACTAATTTATCCATTATAACTTGTTTCTTCCAGTACAATATTGCAGTTTCATTTATGGAGGAGGACTGGTTCTAAATTGTATATGGCTTTATAAAATAAGCATTTTGAACTGTTCTTAGAAACAAATTGCTATATGAAACTGTGAATAGCAGTGATGTTGTCCTAATGATGGAGTCACTTGTTCCTTGGATTTTTGTTTTTTATTCAATTAAACATATGCAACAACAAAAGGAAAACATACAAAAATAAAAAATACAATCAATCAACATATTAATTCTATGTTCATCCTCCACCCACAGGGCCTAAACATTTTTAAATTATATTTGTTCATACTTCTAATACCTCCATTCATCTCCATTGCTTCTTTTCCCTTTCACTAAGGCATATTCCCAACATTCTTCCAATGTATCTTTAAATTTATTATCTTTTATCAGTAATATAGTTTTGTCAATAGTTTGACTGGATCAGTCTGTATCCACTGACATTTTTGTTTAAGGATCCATTTTCTTTTAATTATTTTCAAAAGCAGCCCCCACATAGAATATAGAGTACTCTTTATAACTGAGGCATAAGTCATTGATACCAGATTGGACATCTTAATGAACATTTGGATTTGATCTAACCTTAACAATGCATACATCTTTGCGACCACCACTGTAACCAGGATTGTACCTTGAAAAATAGCCAAACTGCAATCCTATGCTTTTAAGGGAAGTCTGATTTTTACCAAGCACAAGCTAAATCATTATTCTAGAAATGTAAATAACACTCACTGAATTGTTTTATTCTCAACAAATAATTGAGAAGTTCCACAAGATTATTTATTTCTGCATGAGAGCAAGAGAAGAGTCCTATTTTTAATCAAGGTTTCTAAACTGTACAAAATTAATATCCTTTCAAAAAAAATACATACACACAGCAAGTGAAGAACAACCTGCTGATTATTTTTAAAAGATGCAAATTAGCATTTGGTCTTATGGAGTGGCAGCTACATCATTTTGCACATTGATGTGTTAAATTTGTGTTAAAGTATCATTTGAATTGTTAATTGTTCACATTTGCCTAATTTGCACACAAAATGTTCCCATTCTTTTTCCTTTTTGAGAACTTCACAAAATACTTCCCCCTGTTGAGGACAAAGGAAAAATTCTGCAGTCATCCAATCTTTTATGCAAGATCAAGAGAAGCAAGAGTTTACAATGGATTTCATCCATTCCCAAATTTCTGTTTAAACAGGCCGGAAACACTTTTGTGGTGATTCAATTAACCCTCAGTTCATTCACCCTCATCCAGTGGATTATTGACATCAAACACTGTGGGAAAGGATAGTATTAGCTATTATCAGCATACTGGTAATGTTTTAGGAAAAATAAAGTACTGACAGACAAATGATTTAGTCCAGATAATTATTACACATGAACCTATACAAAAATTGAAGAAACGTGTCTATCAAACACAGGTTAGGAGGTGATTTCAAGGTCAAGAAGATATAGTCTCTTAATTCTGCAAACATACACCATATTAATCCATACTGAAATTATGTTGTCATTACTTTCTTTTTCTGTCTATGAGTAGCACAAATACACATATATTTATACATATCTTATTTTGATACTTCCATTCCTTATTCCTTCATTTAATAAAAATGGCCTGTGCATTTTGTGAGGCTTACATATTTTTTTTCTTTTTGTACCAAACTGTCATTAATTGACATGCTGATCAGATAGATAGATAGATAGATAGATAGATAGATAGATAGATAGATAGATAGATAGATAGATAGATAGATAGATAGATAGATAGATATGACTTTGGGAAGGGCTTTTCAGAGACATAAATCCCTTCTTTGAAACACAATCTGCTTAAAAAGCAGTTGAATCTACAGTATATGTTCTGGTAATGTATTTAAATCTTAATTGAAACTCACGTCAAAAAAAGTGAAAATGATCTGTCAATCTGTTTTCAGTTTTGATGCACCTGTGAAATGTTAAAAGCGACAAGATCTCAAGATGTTTTATTTGTACTGGGGAAAGCTCAGATTTTGCTGATATATATTTTATTAAAACCCATCTTCATGAACATCGTCATCATAAGCATCATTGCCATGACCAACAACAACAACATTGTCATCAACTTTGTGGACATTTGAGAAACTATCTATTTTAAATAAGTATTCACAAAATTTCCATTCACTAGTAGAGAAGGTTCAGCATTCTTCATTATAACTGTATAAGACCAAGGATAGTGAGAATAAAGCAGCTGCCACTGGACAAATTTCAGATTCTGCAGCACTCCTCAAAGTAATCTAACAACCTTTACTGACCTGATTCATCTTGGAGCAACATAGACATTACAAATTCTCAATCTTGCTGAGTTATGCTTAGAGGCAGCTACCAACTTACTGATTTGGAAAGCTTCAAAAAAGCCAATCAAGAAAGCTGCATGGAATAGCATACCTTCATAAAGAGAAGTTAATAGGGAAGGCCAACACTCTTTCAAACATTTCAAAATTCCAGGAGATAATGGGACCTTACTGTCTTTAGCTCTACTTTCTCCTCTAACAGCTTCCTAATTCTAAAAGCCACAGTACCTGCAAAACATTAAAATCTTCTTTCATTTCTGCATTAACCCAGTGATTGTGATGCACTTTGATAAGACAATAAAATGGTAGGTCTCACAAGATTGTGCAACCACTTGCAACTGCCCAAATGATCCTATAAAATAGAAACCACTCTCTGTCAAGATAATGTGATCCTATAGGGGAACATAGTAAAAAGCAGAGACATCACCTTGCAAAAAAAAATTCGTACAGTCAAAGCAATGGTATTCCTGGTGGTAATGTATGCTTGTGAGAGCTGGACCATTAGGAAAGCTGAGTGCAGAAGAATAGATGCCTTTGAAATGTGGTGTTGAAGGAGAGTTTTGAGAGTCCCCTGGGCAACGAGGAGATAATATAGAAAAAATCAATCCTGACTGCTCCTTAGAAGGACAAATAGTAAAGATGAAGCTGAAGTATTTTGGACATCAAATGAGAAGAGAGGATTCAATTGAGAAAGCCTTGATGCTGGGAAAGGTGGAGGGCAAAAGAAGATGGGGGTGGTCAAAGATGAGATGGCTAGATGGTATTATAGACACAATGGGTACAGAGCTGGGCAGGTTGAGGAGGATGGTGGAGGACAGAGGTGCCTGGAGGACAATGGTCCATAGGGTCTCGAAGGGTCGGAATTGACTGTATGACTGATCAACGACAACATAGGGCTTAAAACCCCTAAATACTATTTGTTCACCTGATCTTGAAATTTCAGATGAAGATCTGTGCTCCCTCAGGCCAAAAGCCCACAACAATGGAAGAGGAGAGCTAGCCACCACACACAGCCCTTCCACCAAACCTTTCCTTAAATAAAGAAACAGCAATGAATAAATTAAGAGGTGAAAGAGGTGAAAGGAAAGACGTATCCTTTCAGTGATCAGGCCCAGCTAGAAGCTGTTTTGCTGAGCTCAGCCTCCATTTGCCTCACAACACTAGAGGCAGACCACAAGGCAGGATCAACTTATGAAGCCTCAGACCTATCCAATAGCCTCATCCCTGTGACACTATTGAGTCCACCAGCACTCTGTCCACCTTAGCTGGGTAACGGGAGAATTACCTCTCCTTTCCAGCTGCAATTTCTCGTAGGAGACATTACCTTTTGAAAGGATGATATGTATCCATGAAAATGTTGTCAAAATACAGACTTATGGGTACACATTGTATTGCTATACATGGTCATAGTCTCCAAGACTTTATTTCCTTTTGATTTCACTGCTTTAAAATACAGTACCCCTCTCTAAGATAAGGGGTATAACCTAGGCAACTCAGATAACACATTGTGGCTTAAGATGTTTTAGACCATTAACATTTATTGCGTGATGAATTTGAATTTTTCTCTAAAAGCCACTAATAATGCTGTCATTTAATTTAAATTCAGCATTGCCAGTATATTGTGACAACAGCTAAGCAAACGTAAAGTTTTTAAAATAAATGGAGACAATTCCATTCAGTGAAATGTTAGCACTTGAAAAGCAAACTAATGTGTGTTTTGACTGCTGTTGTGTTCCTAAACCTTTGGCATCAGCTGAATGCACTGTTTATAAAACTTTTTATATGATTTTATTGGTGTATTCAGCAGTGTCAATGACAAAAATTTATCTTACTTTAGCAAATCAGGATTATTTTTTCTTCTTTTCTTTTTTGGCAAACAGATGGAGAAGACAGAAATGAAGGTTCCACTCAGAGGCAGCTGATAAACAAATGGGTTGCTTTCTCCATTTAGACCAGCTTGTTGACTTGGCAAGGAGCCTTGGTCAAGTAATACAACCCATGCTTCTGTCATTTGTTAATTCTGCATAATTAAACATCAATTATACATAGCATTGTTTCATAGCAGGCTCCTCGGCTGGCTTTTCTTTATTATGGTTTTATGCCATTTTTGTCCTTATTATCAAAAATTACTATGTATTTGTTATTCTAATGTGAAAATTTAAAGAAAATCATATTTTTTCTAAAGATATAATGACTGTGGAAGGTGGTGCTTATTTCATGAAAGAAACATTGTGTTTAATAGGTGTTTCTGCTCTTTTGTCTGTATGTATTTGAGAATTCTGTAGAATAATATGACAGGCCTTTTCCAAAACAAATCTTGAGTGCATATATAATTGAGAGAGTGCATAAACGCACAGCAGTGCTAACTATTGCCAAACATCTGGCTGAAAAATAATAATGTAGGAAATTTAGATATAAAGTTATAATCCAATTATCCAAACTCATTAATCAATGAATAAACCGATTAGGTATGTTTTTACGAATTAGGCTTATGCTTAAGGTTAGCCTTAGGTATTAACATTCTGAACATGAAACTGCTCATATTGAAATATTTAAATGTAAGCTTATTAGCTTACTTTGACTAAAATCCAAGCATTCAGACTTTTTGCATGATAGCATATGTCAGTGTCAATTGCTGCTATAGCTTTTTTGTTTGTGATCTGGACACAAACCAGGGTTCATAAGTCTTTGAAGAAATTACCCACTTCAGCCAAATCTACACATTACTTGCAAAAGCAAGTTAGAGGCTTGTTAAGGCAGACCCAAGTTTGCATATGTGCCAAAGATATACAGTATGCAGCACATATGAAGACAGAAGAGCACAGGAACTTGCCTTATATCTTTTCTGAATCTGAATATTTTTGCAGTATTTGCTAATAACCAGGACATTCGGTCAGAAATGGATTCATCTTGAATAGTCTGTCCACTTTTACAGATATAGATGGTGCCAGCAACATCTTCGCATGTACCATCGTAGGAATGAATGGCTGTTGAAGTATCCTCTGGTGTTTCTGCTCTCACCTCTTTCTGTCTGTGGCATCCACCTTAGATTAACCAGTTGTGTTGTTAGTGCAAAATACTAACTTTTTTTCTACATATGTAATACTTAACCTTAAACAAAGGCAAAATCCTCTGTTATGATGAAGCAGTAGAAGGAGAAAAAAGATGAAACAGCTAAGGATTTGGTTGTACAATAAATTAACGTTCAGCATTTATTTTGTGGTAGTATTTTGGGAAAAGACCAAATGGCAACATGTACTTAATTCTACATTCTGCACCAGATTGTGACAATAGAATAGTAAAGTTGTGCTGTTACACTGCTGGTGTTATGCTAGAATTTATTTATTTTATTTATTTATTTTTGCACATTTATATCCCGCCCTCCTGGTGGGTACACCACTCAGGGCGGCTAACAATATAATAAAAATTACAATAAAAACAATTCAATGACAATAACTAAAAACAAACCCAACACCCCAATTAAAACCAGCATTAAAATACAAACAAATCATCATGAAAAAACAACCCAACCCCACCCTAGCCCTGTTAAAACAGAATAACCAAGCCTGGGGGGCAGCCCCTCACGTAGGCTAAATCAGCCACCGGGCCTGACTGGTAGAGTCAAGCGTGCTCCAAACTTGCTGAAAGAGCCATGTCTTCAGCCTCTTTCTAAAGGGGAGTAGATCCATCTGGAGACGCAAATCAGGCGGTAAGAGGTTCCACAGGGCTGGGGCAGACATGGAAAAGGCTCTTTTCCTGATCCCAATAAGATGTACTTCTTTCACTGATGGGACCACCAGTGAACCCCTCCTGTCTGCCCTAGTAGGACAGGCTGAATTCCTTGTGGCGACACGGTCTCTTAAGTAACCTGGTCCAATGCCATGAAGGGCTTTAAAGGTCAAAACCAGCATCTTGAATTGCACCCAGAGGCATACCAGCACACCAGTGCAGCTCCCGGAGAAGTGGTGAGGCGCGAGCATAATGCCCGCACCCCATCTCGACCTGGGCAGCCGCATTCTGGACCAGCTGAAGCCTCCGAATGGTCACCAAGGGCAGCCCCATGTAGAGTGCATTACAATAATCCAATCTGGAGGTGACCAGAGCATGAGTGACCATGAGCAAGGAGTCCTGGTCCAGGAATGGGTGCAGTTGGTAAATGAATGAATTCTTACTGAAGGTTGACTCAGAGCACTGGCAGTTGAAAGTGGTTTGTTTAGCACCAGCATCCCATGGTTTGAGCAGGACAGGAAATCAGTTTCCTGTAATAGACCACAGGCGTCTGAGATTAGTTAACCAGATGATACATACACAAAACAAATGCAGGAGGAAGGTGATATACCTTTATTGGATAATTTAAAAAATCAAACATTATATGAGCTGTCTTGATTCAAGATCACTTCTTTGGGCATGCACCAATTCCTTGTTGATGGTGGAGAGTCCCAAAAGTTCATGGTAAGATGTTGTGCCAGGCTTAGTTTCTTAGAGGTGAGTTGGAAAAACAGCAGGTTGTATCTGATATCATCTCCCATTCATCACACAGGAAACCAGGTATCTGCATATTGCCCCCTGCAGATGGAAGGGAATTTTTATTAAAAAATTTGTTTTTTCTCATTAGGTGTGCCAGTTGTAAGCAAATCAAAGTCAGTTAGGCTATCTACAAGGGGCAATATGCAGTTATCTGGTTTCCTGAGTTTGTTGAATGGGGGTGATGTTATCAGATGCAGCCAGCTGGTTTTTTTTTCTAACTCACATCTAAGAAACAAAGCCTGACACAACATCTTGCTATGAACCTTTGGGATTGTAATGATAGCATTAATTTTGGAAACAGTTTGCAATAATAGCTGGAGAGTGAGGTTTTTTTAAAAAAAATTGGTGATATATGAAGTCACTTCTATTTGTAATTGATGTGCAGTAAGAACATATTTTTTAAAAAAGGTTTGAGAAGATTAATAACAAAACAGACTGTGTGTCCATATTCACCTTGGCTAAATGATGCATGAACAATTGAACACAAAAGAAAATCAATATAGTCATTAGGCAGTTTGCCTATAGGTATGACAAATGATGGAACAGTTTAAATTCAAACATTTTTTGGATACTGCAGAATGCTTTTGAACAAATCATCTTATATCTTTTTTGTTTCTCATATCAATTTTACCACTCAGGTTTATTGAACAAGGGCTAGCAAATATTCAGATATAACAAATGCCACTAATGGTTACATAGAAAGATTATCACCTATATATATAATTGGTTGTTTAATTTTTTTATACTATAAAAGCTACACAGTTCAAGTCAATATGTGTGAAATGTGGCTAGTGAGTTATTTATAATAATATCTAAGATACAAAGGATGAGGTAGTTTAAAGGATCAAGAGACTGCAGTGCCCCAAGAGAGTCTGCCTGTCCTACCAGAGCGGACCAGTGTTCCATCGGCTAGAGGTGCTCGCCTCTCTAGCACAAGGAAGAGGGCCTTCTCCGTGTCTGTCCCAACCCTGTGGAACCTCCTGCCAGTAGACCTATGGCTACAGACAGAATTGCTGCCCTTTTGGAAAGGGTTGAAAACCTGGCTGACAGAGCAAGTATGGGGGGTTGACGGGGTATTGACTCCTGCTTGTTGGCTCTGTTGAGTTATTTGTCCCTTTTACTTATGGGTGGGGAGGGGAGGATCTCTTTTAAATTTGGGGTGGTTTTAAATAGTTTTTCATGGAATTTTTTATGGGGGTTTGTATTTTATCTATGCTGTGGTACGTCGCCCTGAGTCGCCCTAGGGCGAGAGGGCGGGATATAAACCCAAATAAATAAATAAATAAATAAATAAATAAATAAATAAATAATGTGTGTATTCTGCAGGTGGCCCTTGTTCTGCCAAAACAAGAGGTTATTTTGGGTTCAAGGAAAAATTAGGAGACAAACTGGAAAAGGTTATAGAACATTATTTTTTTAAAAAGAAAAAAGTGCAAACTAATACTAGAAGCCATTACTTCTGTAACAGAGCAAGACTAAAACAAAGATATGAGATGAAGATTCTTTCTGCTACCAGGAGCAGGAGCAGGTTTATTTCAACTGCTTGAATCCCCACATCCCTTAGGGGTCACACAGTCACACAAACTGCAGCATCACCTAACTATGGTCTACATCAGATTCAACAATGCCTGTAAATCCTTTTATCCCTCTTGGGCAGGTAGATCTTGTCGCCTTGACTAGGACCACAATCAGTTCCTTCTTAATTGGCAAAACATTTGATGAATAGTTATCTAAGCCTAAAGATGCAAGCAAACTTTGAACACAAGGAAAACTGGGGCACATCACCCGTACAATTTTCTGGTTTTACAAAAGTCTTCTGCAATATAACATTAAATTTTTTGACCCATCTCCGAAGTCCGAAGTCCCAAGCAACTTGTAGCATAGACTGGATTTCAACAGTTTTGGATGGTATTCCAGCAGTAGCTGTTCTCAGATAGCAATAGACTGGCTTTAGTTTTCCAGCAAGTAGTAATCTCAAGGCTAAACTATCATAGTGATTTCTACGTGTTCCTGTTATTGTGGAATGTGCAGAATGTTTTGGCTAGGATTCTGACTTGGGTGGTATACTTAAGTAGTTGTACAGGCTGTCCACTTGCTACTGAAGCAGGTTTAAGAAGACCTTCTGCAGTCCAAGAATGTAGCCACAATGCTGCCATAGACTGTGGCAAGGGTGGTAATTTCCAACACCCTCAGACTGGCAGGGGCTAAATTCAACAAGCTTTAGCTGATCTGGTGTTAGCTGATCTGGTTTTTGCCCAATTAGGACTACTCTGATTTCAGTGGATAAATACAAATAATATTGCATTGCTAGATTTTAAATGATAGTGTGTATATCATTCACACACAGTGTATTCTTCATTACCAGAAATTTGGTAAAATCAGCCTTCTCAGGAGTTTCTGTCCAGATCTGTAAATTAGCACTCAGATGCAATCTCTAATCAACCAGAGCTGGTGAAAATGGCAACTGCCCATTCTACCTCTTGTCCACCTAAATTTTAAATCTGCTGTGCTTTTCTTTCAAGATATATTGGCTTGATTGTATTAACAGGAAGCTGTTTTCAATTGAGCATATATCCATGCTAGTATACTAGTTTACCTGTAATCTCCACAAGTGTCCATGGCACTGTTCTTGTCCATGCGGGCTGAAGTGAATATTATGAACACCATATGTATACTCTTACAGCAAATTGGTACTGGAACTTCCAGTCATCTTACATGGGAGGGTGGAAGAAATACCCACAACATATTTTTCTTGTAGATTTCTCCTGTGTTCTGGCCCCAAAATAATGTGTAACTGGCTTTTGGCAAAATGATTTGGTATACTATGCATACTCTATATAGAGTTATACCTTCCTGTAACTACTCATAACTTCACATTATTGTGTTTTATTCTAATAGAATAGATTATTTGAAGGTGTGAATCTCATAAAACTAAGAAAAAGAAAAACCTTCCCCCCCCCAAAGAGAGATTCTTCTGCAAAGTTTTTTTTTGTTGTTGTTGTGTTTTCTTCTGTGAAACCTTGCTGGAATTCTTATGGCTTTTCTGAAATGGTATGCATCATTTTATTTGGACAAAACAACAGCCTACATGAAATTATTCCAGCTCCTTGTATACAATTACTTCTTTCCTGCACAAAATTATCTGGAGAGGTCAATAATTTGTCAGTTTCTTCCACACACACAAAATGAAAAGGAAGGAAGAAGAAATCTCCTTGATGCAGAAGAGTTTGAAAAGGAATCTCAGCATGATCAGAAGTGGCAAACTGCTGTGAACAAAACCATAAAGTTCTCTTCACATGCCCAATCTGAAAAATTGAATATATTTTTCCCCCTTAAACCCAAAGAAGTATCAACTGAATTAATAAAAGTTTGACTCTTATTTATTACTTTTGGCTTGACATCTGAAATGGGGAGAATGTTTTATGTTTGTTAGGGGGAAAACACCTGTGTTGTTGCTTGAACATTTTCATGTGTGTGAAATCATATCAATTTTCAATGTTCATTTTTATTTCTCTGGGCCCTGGGTGTACACGCATGGTTCCTCTCCTCCTGCTATTATTTTGGAATTTCAGCAGTATCTGTGAGATCTATGACATTACAGCCACTAGCACAAATTATCATACTCAGTTTGAACAATATTAATCTCATAGAGTCTGATTCTTAGTTCTTTCTATGTACGTGGTGCTGTTTTTTGAATAGTTGGTATACTTGAAATAGGTACAGTCACACAAATATCACTAAGTAATCCTGTCTGGTTCCTTGGAGAAATGTGATATTGGAGCTTTTCAAATACCCACAATCACACTGTTCCAAGTCTGTCATGATAGAAGAAAGTAAGTAAAGGGTAGTGGTGGTTTAAATTAAAATTCCTGACCCTGATATTGGAATGGACAAAGGGTAACAAGTTGAAACTGATTCTGGGTAAGAAGTAGATCCTATTATTAGAGGAATTTTCTGAACACATGGAGGTGAATTTTCCTGAGCTAAATGGATTTACTTTCTCCCTTAGGGATGAGGACCACAGTTTGGGGGTTCTTATCAACCTAGTACTTCTTATGGAACAGCAAGTGTCTGTCATGGCCTGCTCTGCCTTCTTTCAGCTTCAGCAAATTACTCAGTTGCAAACTTATCTGGGAAGGAAATTCCTTTAAAAAAATGTTTCCTGCATTAGTTGTTTGAAAAAGTGACTACTGTAATGCCCTCAATGTGGAGATATTTTAAGATAATACAGAAGTATAAACAGATCCAGAATATGGTGGCCAGGAGTGACTGAAGAAGTGAGTAAATATGATCATATCTCCCTGATACTGGCTTACTTAAACTGGCTCCCTGCCTATCCTCTCAAACTGCACAGTTACAGATACTGACAGCAAAAATGGCAAAAAAAAAGCTTTAATGAGGAAACAAGGCTTCTTACTGGCAGCACCCACATTATGGAACACTTGCCTATGGAGCTTTGCTAGGCCCTACCCTTGGGAATATTTTTTTTAAAAAAATTTTTTTTGAAAACATGACTGTTTAAAGAGGCTTTTAACGATCTTTTCCCAACAGCCAATCAATTTAAATATCAGTCTTAGTTTCCATTTCAGTTTTTGTTAAATTGCTAATATGCATTTTAAACATGTTTAAGTGTTTGTTTGTTTTTATTTTTAAATATGCCACTGCTGGTTTGGTTATAGGGGTTGTATTATGTTTGTTTGCGGTTTTAACCACGTAAACTTCCTAGAGTGTGAATATTTCCTAGATGGGTGGTAGGTGAGTGAGTGAGTGAGTGAGTGAGTGAATGAATGAATGAATTCGCTATACCAGAAACTTTCTGTTTTCAGGGAAATTAAAGGTTGTCAGAGAATACTTGACCACTGACACCAGGACACCAGAACTAATAAAACAGCTAATTGCATACTGTATATATGTTGAGGTATAGAAATATAACAGAAGTTTTATGTTCTTTAACAGTTTCAAAAAATATATATTTCCAGTATAGTTGGTGTCTAAAAAATTAAAAATCAGTTGTGCTCCATATTGCTAACTTTTGAGAAGATTGAAACTTTGAATGAAAATTCAGAAACCTGAATCTTGGGCTGCTGCTGAAATCTAATTTTGAAATTACTAAACTTGAGTAGTTAAATAGATGGCACATAAAGTTCATTATTGTTTCATACTTATACAACAACTCCAGTCTTTTGTATACCTTTCAGGTATAGTATCAAACAAACATCAGAGCTTACAAATTGGATATTAGATAAATTCAATAAATAAATAGATAGCGCCTCTAACATATCTATATGCAATTATAGGTTTACTAGCATATGCTATTCATGGGGCTGTGTCATGCCAATTGAGCAACCTTGGATGAGCTGCATGGTCCCAGAGTGCCACAAGAAGTAGAGTCTGGTAAACCATATCTGAGTACTTAGAGAACCATGGATGGTAGTCATGTGTTGGAATAAACATGTGAGCATACTGTGCATATCTGTCAAGTATCTCGGATTGGCCAGGATTTCCCGTATTTCCACGCTGCTTCAGCCACTCGTCTGCCGCCTGCTGCCGGCCGCCGCCATCCCGTAATTTAACTGGCAGGGGGAAGTAGTTACTGTGCATGCCCTTCTATGCAGAAGCCTTCTGCGCATGCGCAAAAGCCTTCTGCGCAGAAGCCTTCTGTGCAGAACGCTTCTGCACATGCATGGAACCCTACGCATGCACAAAAGGCTTCTGCACAGAAGGCTTCTGCACAGGTCCCCTATTTTCCAGAACTGTGATTATCATTACACCTAAAGTACCTGGACTTTCAGACAATTCTGATGACTTCTTCAATAGATTCACAGAGTAAGAAAGACAACAAAGACTGCTGTGTGGAATGAATGTATTTAGGATTAATGGATGTATGAGACATGTGCAGAGTTTTGGGTATGAATGGATAGAAAGTAACCCTGGTAAAATTGCAAGCAAAGATAGCAAAGACTGCGAATAGTGGCCAGAAACTGAATGTTGAGAAGAGGCCATTCATTTCCATATTGGACTTGGATTGGCTGAGAATGAATGATTGATTGATTGGGAAGGTTCTGCAGAACCCTGGAGAGAAATAAGAAGAGTAGAAAATTGAGAGGTTTTGAAATAGCTTCTGTCCTAGAATCATCCAGTTGAAGAGGGGTAAGAAGGCTACCTGAAAGTAGTAAGGGAAGTTTATTATTTTGGCCTTGGTGTGGGTAAAGTGCCTGAAGTGTTTTATTGGAATTTTAATGGAGCTAAAACGCTGACTGGGAGGTGGAAGGTCAGCAGTTCGATTCCCAAGTACTGCAGGATGGAATGAGCTCCCGTCTTTGTCCCAGCTCCTGCCAACCTAGCAGTTCAAAAACAAGAAATTGCAAGTAGATAAATAGGGACCACTTCAGTGAGAAGGTAACAGTGCTCCGTGTGCTCCAGTGTCTAGTCATGCCAGCCACATGACCACAGAAACATCTGCAGAAGCAGACAACGCTGGCTCTTCGGCTTTGAAACAGGGATGAGCACTGAACCCTAGAGTCGGATACGACTGGCTTTCAAGCAAGGGAAACCTTTACCTTTACTAATGGAGCTGCCTTTTGTCCCACCCCCGCCCCTTTTTAAATGTGACTGTTGATGTTTGTAAATACCTCAGTTGTGTTCAAATAAAACTTTTCAAAAATTCAACCCCTTGTGTTACCTCACATAAGTAAAGAGAGTTTGTTTTTAGTTTCACGCTATCAAGATTAGGCCAAAATACTAGATATTAGCTAACCCTAGGAAGAATGTAGGCTGTAATTTGTCAAAAGCAGGCTAGGATTGAGTTATTGAATGTCCCAGGGTTTGTCTTGTGTTAAGAAAAATCCAGAACAGACTTTGCAGTTAAAGCGTCCTGGCCTGGTACTATCTCTGACTCAAGATTTTCTTAGGAAAATGGTCTGGCAAGCATTACAACTGCTATTTAACATGATTCAATGGTTCAACTAGTGCCAACCATAGAAATGTCACAGATTATTGCTCTAGGAAGGTATAAATCATGTATGGTACCATATAAAGTATACATATAAAGTAAATGTGGTGTTGGAAGAGAGTTTTGAGAGTCCCCTGGACAGCGAGGAGAACAAATAGGTCAATCTTAGAAGAAATCAACCCTGACTGCTCCTTAGAAAGTCAAATAGTAAAGACGAAGCTAAAGTACTTTGGACATCAAATGAGAAGGGAGGATTCACTTTAGAATGCCTTGATGTTGGGAAAGGTGGAGGGCAAAAGAAAAAGGGGGAGGCCAAAGATGAGATGGCTAGATGGTATTGTGGACGCAGTGGGCACGGAACTGGGTGTGCTGAGGGGGATGGTGGAGGACAGAGGCGCCTGGAGAACAATGGTCCATAGGGTAGCAAAGGGTCGGAATCGACTGTGTGACTGAACAAAAAAAAAAGTATTCAGGTATATACCACAGATATATTCATGTTTCAACATATCTTTCTGAAGAACGAGTAGCAGAACTAATGAGACAAGTTTACTTACCCTATATGTCCTGGTGTAAATAATAAAACATTTTTTTTCACTAATTGTGAAGACTTTACAGCACTGTGCATTGTTTTCTAAAGGAATGTAAAGAAGACATTATTAAAGTCTAGTTTTCCATAATTTTACCTACTGAGGCTTTTTCATTTTTTTAATATCTCAGCATTCACTGGCAGATCTTATCTATCCCACATTACTGAATTTCTGGACAGCAATATTGACATTTTGAAGATGATCATTAATAAAAGATTAGGCAAAAGCAAATGAGTATAAACTACTATCAATATTAGAACTGTGTTCTGCAAATTGGATCAATTTTCATTGATTTCCTTCACTAATCCAGAGTGATGCAGGAAGATGTATCTAAAAAAGAGTGCTGAATACATTGAAACTCAGAAGTGAGAAATGATGTTTTTAAAGATCACTTTGTAATGTTATATTTGTGGAAAGTAACAAAGAAAGTCAATGTTTGCTCCCATCTCAGTTTGTTTTGTAGTATCAATTAGTCTTATTGTATATTCAGGACATATTCTAAATATGATCTTTCTCTTAACTTATGTGGTAAAAATCTAGTTTGCTTGGCGACTTGAAACAGCTAAAAAAGAATTGAGTTCTCACTGTAAACTAATTTTATTCAATAATGCTAAACTGCTATATTCTTTTTGGTGACTGGATAACTCAGTGGATATCTGTGGAGCCAGAGATTGTGAATTCAGTTCCCCACTACGCTTCACCTCCAAGAGTTGGCATATCACCCCGATGGGTGGCATATAAATTGAAATAAATAAGTAAATAAATAAATGTGCCCCAAGAGTAAAGCCAGCCTCTGCAGCCTTGAGCAATCCACACAGTCTCAGGATGCTACCAGAAGAAGGGAATTGTACAATCACTTCTGAGTATTGTTTATCTGAAACCTGAAAAAGGTTGCCATAAATCAGAATTAACTTAACACCACATGATTACTGTATTACTATTTCATTGTTACAGATGACGTAACTGATATTGGGATCCATGAGAACTGTACAGAATTATCACATCACTTTGAGTGGCCTGCTTTACCTGATGTAATATATATTTCAAGCAAGTAAATTAAAATGTAATTAATGGAAATTATAGACATTGGCAGTAACCAACCTAGATTTAAATGTTAAATATTGACTTAGGGAAAAGTCAATGGCTGTACTCAACAGGATTGCAAATTATGAGTAATAAAAGTAAATATAAGTTGCAGCTTACATATTTAATGCATTCAAACATCTTTATGGGCTAATTGCAGTGAATCAAAGGGGGGGTTGTATATCAAACTTATGTAAGTGCTATTAATTCAGTATGCCTTGTCTAGTTGTGGCTAACAATACCAGGGGTTGGAGTGCTTGTCATTGAAGAAGACTTCTGCCATTGGAAAGAGGCTTGATAGTATGTAAGGTAAAGGTTACCCTTGCTTGGAAGCCAGTTGAATCCAACTTTAGGGTTCAGTACTCATCTCTGTTTACAGCCAAAGAGCCACACTAGCTGTATCTGCAGATGTTTCCATGGACATGAAGCAGGTATGAGTAGCCACCAGAGTACAAAGAAGGCTGTTACCTTTGATATTTCAATCCCATGTAATAACAGGGAGTACAGATGCAATAGATACTCCTATTTAAAAAATAAATCCTTGAAGCTTCAGCTCCCAACAGGAGAGAATATATGCAGTTGAAATGCATATCTTGTAAATACCTTGAAGAAATATAAATATAGTGAATTAAGAGTCACATAGCACAGTATTGGATTCTACAGTATATAACTCAGCACAAAACTATGACACATAAACACTGGAAATCAACAATATAAACAGAAAGGTAGCAGGCTTCATTTCCAAAAGCCAACCACACTAATAGATCCTTGCTGGCATGGCTGGGCGAGCAATTAGAATAATTTTCTCCATATGTTTTTAGTATGCTTAAAGGTAATGATTGCTCAGACTTAAAATGGTTTTTATTTTTTAAAATGAGATATTTTATAGATTAATTTTCCTTTTTTACAATGTGACTTTTAAGATTATGAGTTATAGAAGTTTTAGAAAGTAATTGAAACATTATTTTTGATATTTTATTAAACTTTTATGCTCCTGTATTTTGATTGAATTCTGATTTAAGTATTTCCCTGCAACTTATGTTTAGTTTCCATATATTTTAAAGCATTTTTGCCTATAGCTTTTCATGGCTATAAGTTGTTAGTTTTTTTGATGTTTTCATAACTTTGAAATATTTTCAAGCTAATATTGCCTGAAATTATTGCAACAGTGAACTGACATTTACTTTGATACCCAGATGAACTGTGATGTGATTGGAAATTATTGCCTGGTTTCATTCTGAATTTAACCATTTATTGGGATAACTACCAATTGTGATGAACAGATGTTTCAGACTTTTCCCTAGAGGTCTATAAAGTTCTGCAGGGCTCTAGAGGAATGTATAAGTATCTAACACCAGATCAGTTAGCTTCAATCATGTCAGTATAAATCCCAAAAAGATTTTGACCTAAGTGTAACATTCCCACCAACCCCCTTGAAATTAATTACTGAACATTGGAAGATTTTTATCAGATTAGATATGTATTTTGATTTGGTAATATACCTGTATACCTCCATAAATAGAAAACATGATATTTCTGCCACTTAATTTACCAAAAGCCTTATCCAGCTGCCCTTAAGTGTTTTAATTCACAACTGGCCCAACAGCTCTAGGCATATAAATAACAGAACTGTGTGCAACAGTATACACACCTCCTTCAGTACAACTTTCAAGGATGTTCATGAGATTACCTTTTACTAGGCAGCAAAATAAATGGACCACTAAATGAGGATATTTCACTTTTGTCTTCTACTTTATGTACAAAAACATATGGGTGTCAATAGTACAAAAGAACCCTATCAATGCACTAAAAAAAACCTCTTCTAATGGAAAAAAACATTGACAAATTTTTTTTCTATTTCACTCCTTATTAAAGGATAAATATTTTGCCAATTTAGGAAATGCCAGGCTTTTTGCAGTTATAATAAGAATATGTTCTATTTGTATCATAAAGTGCAAAAGAAACACTTTGTTTTATTATTATTTCCAATTCATCTTCTTTGGAGTTCTGGACATATACTATAAAGCTGCATTCTCTTCCAAGAAGATTCACTTATCTGTGACAATACACATAGATGTAAAAAAATGGGAAACTACTTAAGCTATATATTTTTCATAAACCCACATAAAATTTGGCTTTTCTACCTCTTAGCCTATATTGATTAATTTTAATCCAGGAAGTTTAAATATTATTTGGTTTTTTAAAAAACAAAACTATAATAGTTTAGTTTCATACTGAAACATACTGACAGATACCTTAGCATTATTTAAATAGAAGGTGGTTCATTTTTCTTCATTTTTAAGTTCATTTTCTTCCATAGCATGTATTATCTTATGACTTTATGACACTTTCTTGTTGAACTTTTATAGGTCCCTCTGATTTTACAAACAGTATCTTGAATATTTTTTTTAAAAAATTACCCTTCTTCAATCCATTAAAATCACTTTCTTTTCATTTAATCCCAAACTGTTGCCTTTTGCAATGTATGATCATTGTTCTTTCCCTACCGCCTACCTCCAGAGAAGGAATAGCACTTATGCAAGCCCTCCTTCTTATTTGACAAGACACTGCTCTCCCCCCTTCCCACAGAGAGGTAAAGTCCCCTGAGCCTGTAATTGCCAGGAGATAAAGCAATGATGGGCAGTGATCACAGTCAATAGCTTTGATTAACAATAAGGAAGAAAATTAGCAATGCTAGCATTCAACTATCCTGCCTCCTCTTCCCCCATATGTCCACCACAGCATGTGCTGTCTGTTCTGCAGAGTGTAACACAGAACACTTCAGAAGGTGTAAAATCAGAGAAGGTGCAAGAGAAGATTAACATTAGAGAAACAGGAAATAGGAGGAGGTTAACAAAAAATCCAGAAGGAATGTGGCTGAAAATATTACGGAAGTTAATCCAACCAATAGGGTGGAAAAATAAAGTGTGCTGGCTGCTGTCACTGTTTGTTTTTCTCTCACATGTGGATTTACTTCTCTATGGACATTATTTGATTGAAATGCCAACTGCTTTTACTATTGTGGATCCATCAGCAGCTCTTATGTTATTTCCCACAGACTCTGATGACCTAGAAAGAGGAAATGACAATGGAACACCACTTCCCACCACAGATCAAGAGGACAATTCACTGGGCTACACAGGTAGAGTTTCTTTCCAAACTATTCCTTCCACTTTCATGTTCCTGTCTATAAATAGTTGTTTAACCATTTCATTGATGCAATCGCTACAATCATAGACTATTCGTATTCATCCTAAAAGATTCAAAAATAGACCCAGGAG
Source organism: Bradypodion ventrale (assembly GCA_035047345.1). Taxonomy (NCBI): domain Eukaryota; kingdom Metazoa; phylum Chordata; class Lepidosauria; order Squamata; family Chamaeleonidae; genus Bradypodion; species Bradypodion ventrale. Next base: position 305,146,163 of record JAWDJE010000003.1, on the reverse strand, counting down.
GGGGAGAATGAGAGTTATTTGATGAAGTTGCTTACAACTGAATCGTCTTCAAAAAATTTGGAAAGAATGCAAATATTTACCATTGTTCCACACAATTTATTCCCTGCCGAGATTGTTTGGAAAACTAAGTGTGAAGGTTTCCACAAAGTAGTTTGTTGTTGAAATTGTTGATTAAAACTCTATTTTCATATTTTTATTATGAACACAATATCTGTTTTTCTTTGTAAACCTCTCTTCTCTCCATCACATTAGGTATGCTAGACCTACATCACATGGGGAGGGGGATAGAAAACCAACAAAATGATTAATAGTCTCGATGACAGAGTGGTGCATCAAAAATCTTCTTTCATTCTTCCATCTTTATTAACTCTGACCACTACACAATTAACCCTACTGTCATCTCAATTATAGAAATCTCTTTGGTAATCTGTCCCATTGAGATTATTCATGAAGTAGCATGCTGTGTAGTATTAGAAAGAATGACTGGAATTAATCCCAATAAAATTAAAAGCAATTATGGTACTAATTTATGGACAGTGGTACTCTTAGAAAAATGCTTCAAGAGTTTAGGGTTTGTTTTTCCACACAAGAGCATGTCCACTAGCAGAGATCATTTGGAATGGACAAATATATATTTTATAATTTTCCAAAAGAAATTGAGAAAATAATTCATGGTAAAAAAGACCCCTCTATCAAAGGAATGAACAAACAATATAAAGTTGTAATGATGTCTTAATCACAAATATCTATATACAGTATGTTTAATGGTACAAGCAGACTTGGAAACCTCTGTGAAATTCTGATCACCAGCTCTCAAAAAAGATATTGCAGAGTAGAAAAAGGTACAGTAAAGGTCAGAAAATGGTCAAGGGGGTAAAACAAATCCTATTTGGGGGGGAAACGTATGACTTGTATGACTTTTTAGTCAGAATGTGTATAAAGGTATACAAATTATATACAGTATGACATGGAGACAGAGATAGAAGATAGAGATAGAGAACCTATTTTTTAATAATGGAATATTGGAGGGGGAACTTCATGGATTTTACAGATTAAGTATTTCTTCATACAGAACATGATAAACTGTGAAATTAAGTACCAGAAGATATAGTGATAGTCACAAACAGACTGGTTAAAAAAAGAATTAGACATTTGTGCAGTGGAAATATTGCCTCTAATAGACAGGTCTCTTTTTTTGATACCTCATTGTGTATTAGCTGCATGGCTTGGCCCACAACTATGCACTTCACCAATATGATTTATGCCATGCCCCTTCCATTATTCTTTTGATTTCTTATTTTTAAATAAATAATAAATTAATAATTTCATATGCTACTTTCTATTTTGCATTTAAGGGTATGAATCATTTCGTTTAAGATCTATACACTCATGTGGTCCTAATCTAGACCAAATAGGCTCACACCTATTTAGTTTTTTAATTAATAAAATAATGCATTGCATGTGTTGCATTTTATTATAGAATTGAATGAAAATATGGACCTTTATCATTTTGGAATACAATATAATTAATTGTGTATTTCTATATTCATTGGCTGTTCTTTAAGCAGTTATTGAAGCACAAATAAAATACATCAATACTAATATAGAAGTAGCATGACCTGCACAACCCCATGCCCCATCCTAATCAAATTCCAACTAATTAATGAGAATACCTTTTCATTGACAGCTTGGCTCCTATTCAGTAACATTGCCATGATGAGTAGGTGAGACTTGCAATCTATCCTTACTGCTAAGAAAGTAACTATTTATTTCTTCATTAAAAAAAATTATAACCAGACAAAAACAAGGTGAAGACGAGTACATCTTTCTTTCTTCTTCCACTAAGCTTATGTTTTGTAATTCTTCTTGGGGATGTTTGTTTTGTTTTCTGATTTTATTTTAATTTCAATAAACACTTATTTCAGATGCACATAGTTGTTTAGAATAGGCCCCTTCAGTTAAGATTTAGCTTTCCCCACTTAACTTAAATTGAAATAGGAGTTCCACAAAAACGCTCAGTATGGTACTGTCTTCTCATCAGGTTTGACTCTGCCTGAAAAAAACAAATCCCAAGCAATTATCTAGTATTGAAGATACCTAACAATATCAATAAAATGTCTTTCTTGTAGGTACAACCATTTTATACATTTCTGATCATCATAGATAGTACATTAGTGATGCCTAGGTAAAAATCACCCTTGCTCAAAAGCCAGTCACATCCACTCTAGGGGTCAGTGCCTATACAAGTATTAATTTCCCTTTGAATGCCCCATTATAAATTTTAGTTCCCACAAAGGAAGACCTCAATTAGCAGCTTTCTTTTATTATTTTCTTTTCATTTTTAAGGTAGGAAGGATTAGCCTGCTGCATGCTGTTGCCCAGGAGATGCCTGAATGTACTCACGATGTTTCCATTCTTTGGGGAAGCGCCTTCTCTGTTTCCCTATCCATTTTTAGGGTAAAACAGTACTATTTTGTTATTTAAATATGAGTGGGGGAATGAGAGGAAATAATTTAAAAAGGGATGGCAAAGGAATGTAACAATTGGGTTATTAGGAAAATCTGTTCAAGGGGCAGCTAAGAGATTAATAGACACATTTCCCCATCATGATTATTGGGAAGTAATGAAAGGGTTAAACCTGTAAAAAAGTTAAACCTGCAAAACTGAAAGGAATTATGCAGCAACCAGCACATTGTCTGTCCCAGAGTTTGGGACAATTTCATTCATCTGCTTTGTATTTGTTGGGACAACTTTCTACTGTATTCTGAAATCATATAGCTCAGCAACATACCTGTAAATGGAGGCTATTAATTATTATATGGTTAATTTCCTAATCCAGACATAGAAAAAGAAATCTCTAACAAGGAAATGAAGATAATAAAGACTGCTTGTTGTTGTTCAGTCGCACAGACGACTCCAACTCTTTGCAACCCCATGGACCCCATGGACTTTCTTTAAATAAAATCATTAACAAAAGTAACTTCAATGAGATTTTATTTAAAACAGACATTCTTGGATTACTGTGTAAGGTGAAGGTCACCCTTGCTCAAAAGCCATTCATGTCTGACCCTAGGGTTTCAGGGCTCATCTCTGTTTATATAGCCAAAGAGCCAGTGCTGTCTGTGTCTACAGACGTTTCAATGGACATGTAGCAGGCATGTCTCAACATCGGAGTACACAGAACGCTGTTTACCTTCCCACCTATTTATCTACTTGCCATTTCTTGCTTTCGAACTGCTAGGTTGGCAGGAGCTGGGACAGAGACAGGAACTCTCTCCATTGTGCAGTACTTGGGTATCAAACTCCAACCTTCCAGTCATTGAGTTCAGCATCTTAACCACTTGAGCCACCGCAGTCAGGATCGCTGTGTATGTCTACTCAGAATTAAGCTTCAAGGATTTCTGTGCTACTTACTTGTGGAAAAGCAATATAGAATGGCAGCCAAAACTCTTCATGTGCTTAAAAGTGATAGGGCAAAAAGTGCAACAGCAGAGCAGGATAAAACATAGATTGTTTTTTGAAGATAATTTCATTGAATAGTAGATGCATATAAATTGAAAACTTGTCATTTATAGGTTTGGATGTTTCATCAACAGTATGGCACTGCAAATTTCTTGTTTGCTGTGGCTGAGGATTTGATTTTGTTTTCTTTTTAATACAGTAGATAGGAAATTGTTGGTAAATTGTTTCATTCTTTTTAAATTATGTTGACTTTCAACATGGAAAAATGAGATTGGCAGAATACTTCAAAGAGGTTACAGGGAATAAGCTCTCTTATGGACTCAGTCTTACTGTAGCTCTGATAGTCAACCATGACAGTTCATTAAAACAGTTCCAGTTGAATTATTGAATTCCTGGAGACAATTGAGTAGATAAAGAGTTCCTGAACAGGACTGAAAAAATGCTAAACACTTGGAGGCACTTCAGCTACTAAAACCAACTGAACTATTCAATGAAGTATGGGAAAATGAGACTTTTCCCAAGGAGTGAAAGGATAGCATAATTGTCAAGATGCCAAAGAGGATGCTCTTACATATGAGAAGAATTGGAAGGGGGTTTACCTGCTCCCTATAGTCAGAAGCCTTCTATAGAATTTTTGTCTGAAAGAAAGAGTTGATGAAGAACTATAGGAGGGGAGGGGAATATGCTGGCTTTGGCCTAGTACGTTATGTGACTGTGAGTCTCACTGGGAACATTTTGGAAGAAGTGCAAAGAATAAACATAATTCGTATCTGAAGTTTAACTAACAATCTCAAACAATTTCTTAATCTCTTTTCTAGCATATTTGCCTTTTTTTAGTTTAAGGACAATTTCATTAAAAATAAGCTGAATTTATCTGATTCATTGATCACATACTGTTTACATTAAAATCATATTAGTTTTAGATTAAAATGCATTTTGATTTTAAAAAATAAACAATTAATCTGGTCCTAAACATGCTATCTTGGAGACATAAAAGAAAAAACCTTAAAAGAAAAGGAATGCAACAACCATAAATAATAAAATTAAACACTATTTGTTTTCTCTGGTGAAATAAATTTCCATAAAAATGTCAAACATCATTTACATTTCATCCTTAATTTCTTATCTCATGCTAATGAACTCTTTTTATTTGTTACCAGTCAGATATGACTACATTGTGCAAGACTGAAACATGTTCTCTCCTGGTTTAAAGCTTTTCCCCTATGTCCTTATAGTTTAAATGGGAGTAGCCCATGGATCAAACAAAGTTGGTTCCAAAAAAGATGGGGACACTCTTCTTCAGTCACAAGCTACCTATAAGTTTAGATTTACAGTACCAGCCCAGATCATTATGGCATATAAAGTGGAAAACTCAGCAGAGCTAGAGTGCTACCAAAATTACCAGGGTTGGCATACCTCATTTTAATATTAATGAATCAAAACACATTTCCATCTAAAGAGCTGTTCCTTCTTTAAAACTACTGTTGAAATCCTGTTGCCTAGCAATAGTAAATTGTAATAGAGTAGGCCCATTGAATCAGAGGAGATTTGGTGACTAAACTCTACTATAAACTTTATTGATTCAAATATGTCTATGTTCATTGTGACTTCCTATGCTAAGCCACAATATTTCAACCAATAAGTGCCACATCTGAAATTCCCAAAATGACTGCTGCATTTGCAGAGGAGTTCAGTGGGTTGGTGCTGAAGTATCTTTCTTATCTCTGATCAGATACCTATATTTTATGGGGACGGATTTTTATCTTCCCAACATCAATTCCCCACAACCCTATGTCTATTCAGGATAACTACTGTGAATCATTAAGGGTGTGGATAAGCTAGTTTTCTCTCCTTTCTTCCTTCCCTCACCAGCCTTCCAGGCTGCCAGATTCCTTCTTTCCCTCACCTGCTACTTCACATTCTCTTCTGCTGGAGTGTCTTCTTTGCTTCCTCCTTTACCCCATCAGGTGTCAAGGTTCTTGTTTTGGCCCTTCTGCCAGCCTCCACCAGTGTTATTTGGTGTTCTTGTAATATTTCTTGGACATTATTCCTCTACCTTCCTCTGAGTCTACTTCATTGTCTTTGTCCTTCTCCTCTATCCACATAAACTATTATATGTATGGCATGGAATTCCAAGACATTCTCTCCAAATGGGCTAACCACTTTATTTGTTGTCTTTGTATGTAATTTGGTGGCAGAGCGGTTAAACTGTTGTACTGCAACCAAAAGTTTGTAAGTTCGATGCTGACGAGGGATCAAGGTTGACTCAGCCTTCCATTCCTACAAGGTTGGTAAAATGAGTACCCAGCATGTTGGAGCAAAATGCTAATCAACTTCTGAACCCCACCAGAGAGTGCACTAAGCACTATGGGGAGGTATATAAGAATGATTGCTTTGCTTTTTGAGATTGGTTCTATTCCAATTCTTTCCCTTATTATTTTATTCCTCATTTTATCCCTTCTAATCATTCCAGCAGCCTTCCCCAGTGATCTCATTTCCATGGCTATGAACTTTTGTTTATGTTTTGTTGAAAGTGTCCATGTTTGACACTGGTAATATAAGGTGGAATGAACCGCCCTGAGTCATTTTGAGTTGGGCAGCTATACAAATTGGAAATTAAAAATTAAAATTAAAAATATGCTTTGTATGACATGTTTCTTTGTGCTGAATGGTATTGCCTAGTTTTGTAAGAGTGGAACTAACTGTCTCAATATTTGATTTGCCTTACTGCACCTTATGTTAGGGGACATAAGTGGTGGATTAGTGGTTAAGATGCTGAACTTGACGACTGGAAGGTTGGCAGGTCAGCAGTTTGAGACCCAAGTGCTGTACAATGGAGTGAGCTCCCAACCTAGCAGTTTGAAAGCAAGAAATTGCAAGTAAATAAATAGGTACCACTTTGGTGGGAGGGAAACAGCATTCCATGCACTCCGGTGTCTAGTCATGCCTGCCACATGTCCATGGAAACGTCTGCAAACACAGACAGCACTGGCTCTTTGGCTATACACAGAGATGAGCAGTGAACCCTAGAGTCCAATACAACTGGCTTTCGAGCAAGGGTGACCTTTATCTTTACCATATAATAATATATTTGTCTATTTTTCCATCTTCAGTAAATGTTATTCCTAGGTATTTGAACTCTGTCTCTTGTTTTATGCCTGTTCCCTCTATTTTGATATTTAGAGTGTTGTATCAATCTTCTCTTTATTAATTCTCATGTTATTTATCTTACATTCTTAGTTCATGGACATGAGGTTTTGCTAAAGTTCCTTAGCTTGATCATCTTCAAAAAGTACCTACAGGAGCATTACATTCGTTTATTGGGGCATTTAATAACCTTTCCCTTCCCTCTTGTTTATCAACAAGCATATTTCTGTATATCTGGCTGCTCCCTTGGACATTTTTTAATATTGTTTTAAATGGTCCTGTGTTGTTTCTAGAGTAATATACAGTCAAATATCTGAGTTTTCTGTTAGATAGAATGGTGGTGGGGTGTGTGTATGTGTGTGTGTGTGCCTGGTACATACTACAAGAAGGCAAATTTCTGCTCTGTAATGCTCCAAATATATACTTTAACAAAGAAAAAACATTGCAGAAAGAGGAGAAAGCATAAACATGGGGAGACTATTATATTCAATAGCTTTTCAGCTATTTTGTGATTTACACAGGAGTAGTTCATGGTTTTGTGGGTTAGTTGCTGTTGTTTTAAGGGAAAAGGTAAGTACTGTAATATAGAACTCCATTGTTAAGCAGAAGACATAACAATGCTTATAGACTATGTTTTGGGAAAATGTAAAAAACTAGTAACTGAAAATGAGTTTCATTCAGAGACTGGTTCATCATTTCTCACAATGCACAATGCCCCTCTTATAACTAAACATCTGGATAAACATTTTTCAGGTTTTGAATATGCATCCCCAGGGCACATAAACAAGAAGAAAGCTGTGCAATCAGCCCACAGGGAAGTTTTCATCATTTTAGTGGGATCTTCACAATGTCTCAAAAGAAAGATTTGCCCAAGGACAGGTGTGGAAGATTAGTTTCCACATATTGTTTGCAGCTGTACAGCATGAATGACAACTTTGCTTATTTCATTTTGGAATGCTAGGTCCAGTGTTTGCCAGAAACCAGTGATTCTTCTTCTTCCCCTTTATAAACAGAAAATTATTCAAGTTTAAACTAAAATGCCATAAATTCTGACTCACATTAATTACAGGCATTACCATCTGTGCTGATCAAATCTTGAGGATGGAAGGCACCCTGTGGGGGCAGTGGCTGATATTTTTCGATTGTGCTCAAGAGTAGTGGAGTAGTGGAGTACAGGGATCCTCGCCCTATGGCCCATGGGCAAGATCTAGCCCACAACACCAAATCATCCAGCCTGTGCCCTTGTTCCAGCCACTGCTTCCACCACCACTACCACCTCCTCTTCCTCAATCCTAGTCCCCTCCGCATTGTCCCTAATGGTGCTCCATAGCAGGGCAGATGTTGTAAGTAAGCCTTACAACATCTGCCCTGCTACAGAGCGCCATTAAGGACACACAAGACAAGAGGAAGGGACAAGGACTGAGGCAGAAGTGGTGGAAGCAGAGATGCACATGGTCTTTCCCAAGGGACCACTATGGCCGAGCATCGGTGAGAAGGACATCCTGGACCCCTCCTTCACTCATGCCATGCAGCTTCTCCAGCTGGTAAGCAGGGAAGTGGTGTAAGGTGGAGTGGTGAGTGGCTCTGGGTGGTCACTAGCGGCGGTGGCTACGATGGGCTAGTGGTGGGAGGTCTGGGGTAGTTCCGCTGCTGCCGGGGGCATGGCAGCAGTGGAACCACCCCAAGCCACCATCACTTCCCCCCAACTGCCACTGCTGCTGCAGCTGCTGCCATCCAGCCCCTCATCAGTCTGAGGGGGTGTGAACCAGCCACCAGCTTAAAAAGGTTGAGGACCCCTGGCCTAGTAGGACCAAAACCATAGAGACTGACAGAAGCAAATGTATTTAACTGAATTGCTATGCCACTCCCCAATTGTTAGGACAAAAGAAGAAACTTGATATATGTTGGTTACATATGTGGTCTGCAGAGCTGTGAACATTTATGTTATTGACTACCATTCCAGTGGCTATATTAACCAGGAAATTCTGAGAGTTGTGGTCCAAAAACAAAATTCTGGACAGCTCTAGTACTCAATACACACTTTGAAAGAAATAATGTCTTCCCTGCATTTTCTGTTTTATCAATCCTACATATAAGCAGGGGGTGGGGCAGGCATTTCTTATGGCCCCTTGTTACTACCTGAGACTCTCAAATAGTCACAGAAATTTCCCAGAGGCTGGGAATGAGATAAGTGATTTTTGGAAGACAGCCTTGTACAGAAGGTGCACAGATGTTCACTGCACACAATAATTGGTTTACAAAATGTTCTGAAACTACTCTAGATATCAGACCTTCCTGATAAGTAAACTTCATAAAGTATACAATGTTTTAAGATTCTCATTCTTTTTAAAATTAATATTTCAGTAAAGGTCTCCCTTGCTTGAAAAGGAAGAGAAAACCAATTGAGGCTGTATTGGGTCAACAACAATATTTTTATATTGAATGCAGTCATATCTTCAATAAATAATATCTGTGTTGTCTTCAAAGAGTTTATTCATGAGTTTTTTGTCTTCAACCTTTTGTTGTTGACCCAATACAGCCTCAGTCAGTTTTCTCTTCCTTTACTTGATACACACTGGTTGGCCATTTCCTTAATGACTCCCTTGCTTGAAAGCCAGTTGTATCCAACTCTAGGGTGTGGTGCTCATTTGTGTTTACAGCCAAAGAACCAGCACTGTATGCAGCTGCAGACATTTCTATAGTCATGTGGCAAGCATGGAACAATGTTAGCCTTTTCCACCGAAGCGGTGCTTATTTATCTACTTGCAATTTCTTGCTTTCAAACTGCTAGGTTGCCAGCAGCTGGGACAGGCAACTGGAGCTCACTCCATAAGGCAGCACTCAGGTCTTGGACTGCTGATCTGCTGACTTTCAGGTCATCAAGTTCAGTGTCATAATCACTAAGGCACAATTTGGTGTCTTGCACAGGAGACAAAGAAGGAGTCGCAGGAAGGACTAACACAGGTTTATTCATTGATGGTCGGTATGAACATGAGGTAATGGCGGAGGTACATCTCATTATATACAGTACATAATACATTTGAAACTGGTTGCACGGTAGCTTATTGGCTGCTACCGGCGTGGCATCGCCCAGGTCACGCCTCTCTTCTTGTAGTTGTTTTCTGTAGTCCTTTGTCGTGCGGGGAATCTCCCGCGGCTGTTCGTGATTTGGGGAATGTGGACCATGTGAGACTGAACGCTCGCAGCTGCCCTCTATGGGCGGCTTGCTTGCGTTCCTTAGCAGCTGAGATACATTGTGATTGTGGCTGGTTACATTCATACATTTAAAGAGACATTGTACATGCATACATAACATCCCTCCCCCCTAGGATGGGACGAAGTCCCTCAACCATTGTGGCTTGCCGCACGTGCGCCTGGGGCGTGCGGCCGCCTGACCTAATACAGGGGAGCCTGTGACTCCTGGCTCTGTGGAGTCTCGTCCTGCAACGGAAAATGGAGACTCGTTAGTGGTTCTGTGGGGAGCTTGCGATGCCCTTGTCTTGCGGGACGGGAATGGAATGAACAGCTGGGAAGTGAACCCCTGTCTATTTCCTGAGGAGCCCGGGGACCCTCCCAGCACGAACCTCGGGACCGACGAGGATGCCCTCGCGGTCCCGCCACCTCCTGCTGTCTGTTCGGGAGTTCGGGAGATAGCGGCGGGGGCGGGTGAGCTCCCGCCGGCTGCTTGTCTTTTAGGGGCCGGAGCTATGGTGTACTCTAGGATACAGGAACCGGGGGGGCTGGAGGTACCAGGGGCTGAACTGAAACCCCTCTTCTCGCTAGGACGGGTGGGGGACCACTCCGCTAACTCCCCCTGGTACGAAAAATCAAAATCATTACTAAACTGATCCCTCTCTTTCAAAGTATCCTCCTCTGTGGATGAGAACCCAGGATATGCATTTGTATCCGCGGGTTCCGCCGTGTCTCCCCCTTGGGTAATGCGGGTGGGGGAGGACCCTAACGCTGATGCCCCCTCCCCTGTGACTCGCCTTCTGAGTTGGTCGGCGTGCCTTCTCCAAAGTAGACCTGAACTGGTTTCGACCCTGTAGGATACCGGCCCCGTTTGCTCCACAATTGTGCCCGGTACCCACGCTGGTCCCGAGGCCGCGTAGTTTCTGCAGTGAACCGGGTCCCCTATCGCAAAACTTTTGGAGCTCCCTCCCCCCATGCTTATATTCCTCCCTTCATCCTCCACCCTGGACGGATCCATCCGGTCAAAAAGTGTTACCGGACGCCTCCTCATGAGGAGTTCGGCTGGGGAAAAACCTGAGGCTAAGGGGGTTGTCCTGTAGCAGATGAGAAACTGGCACAGATGCAGGTTCAACTCACCGGGACCCATGCGCCGCAGTGCGTCTTTCGTAGTGCACACTTGGCGCTCTACCTGACCGTTTGTGGCGGGGTGGAACGGGGCAGCTGTGATGTGCCTAATTGCGTTTCTTTCCATGAACGTTTTGAACTCTGTAGACGTGAAGGTACTCGCGTTATCGCTCACGAGAACGTCTGGCAGGCCGAAGCAGGCAAAAAGCTTGCGCAACTGCCTAATGGTTGCCGCGGAGGAGGTGCTGCTCATAGGGATTACCTCCAACCACTTGGAGTAGGAGTCGACTACCAGTAGGAACGTGGCCCCGCGGAAAGGGCCAGCGAAGTCGACATGAATCCTGGACCATGGCCCACGGGCCGTGTCCCATTCCCTGTGGGGTAGCTTGGATTCCTCGGGCCGAGAGCTCTGGCAGCTCTCGCACGTGCCCACTAACCGTTCTATATCCGTGTCTATCTTGGGCCACCAAACGAAACTCCTGGCTAGGGCCTTGGAGCGCACGATTCCCGGATGACTGGTGTGCAGTAGCTTTAGCACCCTGGCCCTCAACTTTTCGGGAATGACTACCCACTGTCCCGAGAGTAAGCAACCCCTTTCCAGGGAGAGCTCCACTCTGCGTCTGCAAAACGGCTGGAATTCCTCACCCGGGGAAGTAGTGAGCCACCCTTTCCTAACCCAGGAGCTGACTTGGGCTAGGGTCTTGTCGGCCGCCGTCGCCTTGGCGAGGTCGGCCGGAATAATTGGGGGTGAGTCGAGGGCCTCGATCAGCAGGACTTGGTGGTCCTGCTCCACCTTGCATGTGGGGTCTCCTAGGCTAGGGAGAGGGGATCGGGATAGTGCGTCTGCATGGGAGATCTCCTTCCCTGGGCGGTAGATCAGCTCGTACTGGTAAGCATTGAGGAATATAGCCCAACGCAGCATCCTGGGGGATAAAATTTGGGGGGTCGGTTTGCCGGTAGTGAAGATCCCCAGCAACGGCTTGTGATCAGTCACCACCGTAAACTCGCAGCCATACAAAAAGTCATGGAACTTTTTCGTTCCCGCAATTATGGCTAGGGCCTCCCTATCCGTTTGCGCGTAATTGCGCTCAGCCTTTGAAAGGGATCTTGAATAGTACGCCACCGGGGCCTCCCACCCGTTCTCTAGCACGTGGCACAGGACCGCCCCCACCCCCACCGGGGACGCATCACATACTAGAACCACTGGTTTTCTCGGATCGAAGTGGGTCAGGACAGCATTCGAGGAAAGGAGTGACTTTAACTCTTTAAATGCTTTCTCCTGCCTATCCCCCCACCGCCAAGCCGTGTCCTTTTTTAGTAGGGCGTGCAGTGGCTCCGCGACCGATGCCTTCCTTGGCAGGAATGAATGATAAAAATTGAGGAGCCCTAGGAAAGACTGCAACTCTGGCTTTGCGGTGGGGCGAGGGGCATTCTTTACGGCCGCGACCTTGGACTCAAGGGGCGAATTCCCTCTGGGGTTACCTTAAACCCGAGGAATTCAACCTCTCTTGCGAAAAATACGCATTTGTCTTTTCGAAGACGAAGCCCCGCGTTTTCGAAAACTGAGAGGACCCCATCTAACCTCGTGGCTAGCTCTGCCTCGCTCCCCGCTGTTATCAGGACATCGTCGAAGTAGGGGAGAACACCTGGGAGTCCCTTTAATAGGCGTTCCACGAGGGCTTGGAAAATCCCGGGGGCCGAATTCACGCCAAACTGGAGGCGCGTCACTTTAAAGGCTCCCTTGTGGGTTACAATCGTCTGTGCGGCGGCGGCAGCTGGGGTTACCGAGAGCTGCTGATATGCCTGCGCTAAGTCTAGCTTGGCGAAACACCTCCCCCCATGTAACGTGGCCAGTAGGTGGCTGACCACAGGCACCGGGTATGCATTTGGCCGAATGGCCTTATTAATCGTACATTTATAATCCGCACAAATCCTGACCTCCCCGTTTGATTTAAGGGCCGTAACAATTGGCGTTTCCCATTCCGCCGAATCAACTGGAACCAAGATCCCCTGCCCCACCAGTTTGTCCAGTTCCGCCTCGATCTTGTCCTTTAGGGCGAATGGCACTCTCCTTGGCTTGAGGCGGATGGGCCGGATCTCTGGGTCCAGTTCAAAGGAGACTGGGGGGGCCCTGTACGTTCCGAGCCCCTTTTTGAAAACGTCCGGGTGCGCATTGCACACATCCCGCATTGGGTCAGTCTCGATGGCGTTAATGCCGGACAGTTCGATTCCCAGGGGAGCAAACCACTGTGTTCCCAGGAGGCAGCATCTCCCCCCCTTGAGGATGACTAGGGGCAGCCTCTCGGAATAGTTCTTGAACTTTACTTTGAACTTTCCCACCCCCAACACTGGGATCCCATTTCCCTGCACGTCCCGCAAGTTTGACCTTAAGGCCCGCAGTTTGGGCCGCGCCTCTGGGGGAATGCGCATGTACTCTCTCTGGGATAGGATAGAATAGGATGACCCCGAGTCTATCTCCATTCTCACTGGGAGCCCCTGTAACTGTACCTCAACGAAAAACGCCGGTGCTCCAGTCCCACGCGGTTGACGCCTTCCTCGTCGAAGCCGGTTGAGACCTTCCTCGTGCCGGTCGCCTTACGCTGGTGTCCCCGGGGGTGACTTGGGCCGCTCCTGTCCTCGGTCCGTCCGCGCCTGCAAACTCTGGCGATGTGCCCCTTCCGGCCGCAGTTGTGGCACTCGGCCTTGCAAAATGGGCACCTCGTGCGGTCGTGGGGCGCCCCACAACCGTCGCAATGGGGGTCTTGCCTGTTGTGGGTCTCACGCTTCTCCCCGCGCTTCCGTATCCGCTGGACGTCGTCGTCCTCGCTGGAGCAGGGGTCTGCCGTCGTAGACGACTCCTCGGACATCGCTGGTGAGCCGGCGGGCGGCTTGGGGGCCTGCCAGGCAGTCTTTGTTGGTGTCCGCCGGGCCTCTTGCACTGGTGACTTGGCCCTCTCGGCCGCGGCCCCTCGGGACTTAAACAGCCTGACCCCGCTCCTGGCCTCCTCGGCTGCTTGGGCCTCCCGCAGTACCTCGTTGAACGTGAGGCGGCTGTCGCGGGTCATCAGGCGCCTCTGCAGCTCCTCGTCCTTCAAACCGCACAACATGCGGTCTCGGAGGGCCTGGTCCAGGTCGTCCCATTGGCAGTGCACCGCTGCCAGCCGGAGGGCCACCGCGTAGGCGGACACGGATTCGCCTGGGCGCTGGTCTCGCCGGTGGAACGCGACCCGGGCTGGGAAGATTGAGACCGGCGGTTGGAAATGCTCACGAAGCTTCTCCAAGATGCGGTCGATGGGCACTTCGTCCACCTTCCGGGGGGCCACGAGGGTCATCAAGATCCGCATCGCGGCCGGTCCCACCTGGGACAGGAAATGCGAGCGCATTTTCGTGTCGTTGTCGACGCCGGCGGCCTCCATCGTGTGCCGAAACTGGCACTCGTAGAGCTCCCACTGCTCGGGTTCGCTGACATCGAACTGGTACGGCTTGACTTTGGGATTTGCCATCGATCCCACCTTCGTCGCCAATTTGGTGTCTTGCACAGGAGACAAAGAAGGAGTCGCAGGAAGGACTAACACAGGTTTATTCATTGATGGTCGGTATGAACATGAGGTAATGGCGGAGGTACATCTCATTATATACAGTACATAATACATTTGAAACTGGTTGCACAGTAGCTTATTGGCTGCTACCGGCGTGGCCTTGCCCAGGTCACGCCTCTCTTCTTGTAGTTGTTTTCTGTAGTCCTTTGTCGTGCGGGGAATCTCCCGCGGCTGTTCGTGATTTGGGGAATGTGGACCATGTGAGACTGAACGCTCGCAGCTGCCCTCTATGGGCGGCTTGCTCGCGTTCCTTAGCAGCTGAGATACATTGTGATTGTGGCTGGTTACATTCATACATTTAAAGAGACATTGTACATGCATACATAACACACAGTCTCTTAATCTTTCAGTAAAATCGTACAAATTACAGTGGATTGGCTGCAAGCAGAGTTGACTGTGTTTTAAGTGGCACAGAAATCAGTGTGCAGTGGGGGCAATGCAGTGTGGGGTCCTGGGATAGAGCCAGGAGATTCCTGCTTACCACTTTTCACCAATGGGTAAGTCCCTAAGCCCTGAGAATATGATGTCTCTTGACAGCCCAGTTCTGGCCAGCCACCTGAGACAAACTTGACCGATCACACAAACACCCCAAGTTTTGGGACTTTAGGTGGGTGGCACCATCAGTGGGCCACCAGTGTGTGTGCACGCATGCACACACACACAATCCTGGAACTGAATCTCAGGATCCGGTAGCTCAGATGTTGAGAGCCCTGGGACCCACTCGCAAGGTATCCTGGGAGCTCACCTAAACTACTCCTGCCCCACAGCAAAGGGGCTATACCCTTGTCCCGACCAGACCAACTAGCTCCAATAGAAGGCCCAGCTGTAGGTCACCCAGGAAAATATCCAAATCATGATCAGAAAGATGAATGCCATCCACCCTATACAACTTCACATGCTCAACCCAAATGCCATGGTTCATCTGGTTTCAAAATTGATGCAATGCTTGGTGCAATCAATACATCTGGAGTCACACTCCACTTTCTAGTAAATCCTTGGCACAATAACTGACCAAATTAACCTGTTGTCTGGCTAGTGCTGTTTAAGGGCAGACAACTTCTCAAGGACCTTCAGTATTATAGCTTTGTTTTTACAATGACCCAAAATGTTACACAAGCACACATTCTGGTGTATGAGCAAAACACTGCTTGATCTGCTAGTCTCGATTTGGCACAATGAGGAAAGGAAGCTTGCACCTAATGGTAAGATGCATTGGCAAGGGGAGAGATGACTTAAATCATCTCTTTCTCACCCCATCCAAATGGAGGAAAGGGCAGCAAATCCCTTATGCCAGTTGGCAAATGAACAAAAGATAAAGAGTTCTATCTCTATTACAACATTTTCTCAGGTAATTCTGGGTGTTGTAGTGGCAATCCAAACAAAAAATTCTAATTTTAAATCTGGGATTCCGATCAGCACAAAATTTGGAATATTGGGAGCAGACAGTCTGCTCCTGCTTTGTGTCAAATTTGGGAAGACTTTGACAAACAACTTCATGGTTATTATTTTAAAATAAATACCAGTGATTCACTCCCTGCGGAAGCAAGTGACCTTCAGCTACACCAGATTGCAAGCGCGGTGCCAAAATGGCCGCCGCGCTCTTTGTGGGGCCCCCCCACCGGACTTGGACATCCGGGTAGTTAGGGGGCGTGGCCAGCACCCTTTAAAAGGGGTGGCCGCGAGGCAGCCGCGCTGCCATTTTGCGAAGCGACGGAGAGGAGAAGTTTTTCCCCAATCGCTCCGTCGCTCTTCCCTTTAGCCGGGAAGCCTCTTTTGGGCAGCGGTTTCTTCTTCGCTCCTTTTCTTCAGCTTCCCAACAATTTGTGGCAATGCCTTCCAAAAGAAGGCGATGGCGAACACGGTTCGCCCTTCAAGGAGGCGCCAGGCGGGTCGGAGGACCGCGACTGCGCCCCCTCAGCAGGCCCCCTTTCCGGGGGCGCCCACCGGGACCGGCGGGATGGGGTCGATTGCTCCCTGGCCTGAGGCTGGGCAGCCTCAGACCGGCCTGGCAGGGGCTGCGGCCACCGGCCCGCAATTAGCAGCCACCGGCCCGGGCCTAGCGCATAACCAGGCTGGGCCTTCGGACCTTGGCACGCAGCTTCCAGCGGTGGGCTTTAACCAAGGGGGTTGGCTCGGTTCCCTTCCCTGGCAGGGCATGCCCCCGGCCCCTCCGGGGCCGGTGGTTGGGGCGTGGCTGTATTCGGGCCCCGGGGTCCAGAGACCTGGCCCGGCGCCAGCGACCAGTGGGCCAGCCGGCCCTTTGCCCCCCATCAGTGTTGGGGGCTATGTAAACGTTGATGCCCTACTGGCCCGCGTAGCGGCCCTGGAGGCATCTTTAGGGATAGTTAATCCATCCGGGGCACCTTTTGGTTTACAGGTCAACTCAGCGTCTGCCGGTCCTTGGCAGGCGGCCGAACGGGTTGAGCTGCCTGAGGCACGTAGGTCGGCGCCAGCCGTGGCCTTGCAGCTCCCCATGCAGCAGATGCCGCCAGCAGGTAGTGGTCAGGCCCCATCTACGAGCTCGGTTGTGGTCGCGAGCTCCGACGCCCGCAGTGGGCCGGAACCCCCGGTGGGGGCGGCCCATGGGGGTGCAACTTGTGAGTATACGGTCCAAGCTAGTGCACCCACACCACAACCCACAACGGGGGGAGGTTTACAGTGGCCGTGGCCTCGCCTGGCTGGGGCGGCGGGTCAGCCGCCACCGGCCCATCCGGGAACGGCTCCAACACTCCAAGGCCCCTCTTGGGGCGGGGCACCCTGTCCTGCAGGGAACTTACTGGGGGTGGCGGGGCTGGTCCAGGCTCCTTTCATGGTGCCCAGCACTGTCAATGTGCCGGTGTCGGCGGTGCCGACAGCAGGTTATTCGTTACCCCTCGGGGATCACCTGGCCCAGGCCACCAAGGAAAAGATCTGGCGGGGGGAGTATGTGGACATTTTCTCCCTCTTGAATAGAGAACCCACCAAAGAGGAGAGGGGGGGGCAGGACGAGAAGGACAAGGAGCAGTCACGTCGACGTAAGCCGCCACGCACGTGGGCCAACTGGTTACCCGCGTACCTTATATACATGGCGGTGTACCTCAGGGCCCGTCCTGACCTGGCTATTCCGATGGTCCAGTATTTGGACAACATATACCGGGCGATGGTTGATTTCCCTGGCCCTTCGTGGTTGGCTTACTACGAAGAATTCTGTATGAGAGTGCCCCTACACCCAGAGATGAGGTGGGATGAGCCCTGCCAGAAGCTGTGGCTTCTGTACATGACCCCCACACGCCCTGCGCCAGGGGAGAGGTACCATTGTGGACATGCGGTCTAGCAAGCTGCTCCAGCCCAGGCACCCCGCCAGGTGGCGGGGCAGGGGGTTCCAGCCCGCCTGCTGTGTTAGAGCTTCTCGGCCAATGGTGCGTGCAACAGGAAGCAGTGTCGATACAGGTCCCTCTTGTGCTGGCCCCCATGCCGCATCCGCATGTCCGAGGGCAGGCGGACTGCGGGGCAGAGGTAGAGGTGGACAGGGAGCGAGCAGAACTGCCGCGGAGGGAGCTGGTCAAGCAAAAGGCCCCCTCCC
Organism: Bradypodion ventrale; assembly: GCA_035047345.1. Taxonomy (NCBI): domain Eukaryota; kingdom Metazoa; phylum Chordata; class Lepidosauria; order Squamata; family Chamaeleonidae; genus Bradypodion; species Bradypodion ventrale. The sequence continues at coordinate 305,128,076 of JAWDJE010000003.1, read as the reverse complement.
CAATTAATGTGGACATGTTGGAGCGTTGGCTCACGATGTACCCGAGGAGGGCAGATGCAGCTTACCTGCTTGAGGGTTTCCAGCAGGGGTTTCGCATTCCTTTCATGGGGGATAGGTCCCCTCAAGATGCCCCCAACCTGTTGTCACTCAGGGGAAGGGAGGAGGTGGCTGCCATGAGCATTGCTAAGGAGGTTAATGCTGGCAGGGTCGCTGGCCCTTTCCCTGTCCCACCATTTCCCAATCTCAAGGTTTCCCTGTTGGGGTTAGTGCCCAAGAAGTCACCAGGGGAGTTCCGTGTTATACACCACTTGTCTTACCCGGCTGGCCGTTCGGTCAACGATGCTATCCCTGACGACCTTTGTTCGGTCAGGTATACGTCTTTTGCCCAGGCCCTGCGCATGGTGCGCTCATGTGGCCCGGGTGCACTACTGGCTAAGTGCGACATTAAGTCTGCGTTCCGTCTCCTGCCAGTGCACCCGGGTGACTTTGAGTTGCTGGGTTTCAAGTTCCGGGGTGAATTTTATTTCGACAAAGCCATGCCTTTTGGCTGCTCCATTTCATGCTCGGCATTTGAGCGCTTCAGCACCTTCCTGCAATGGGCCTTTGTTCGCAGGTCAGGGTCCCGGTCTGTAGCCCACTACCTCGATGATTTCTTATTTGGGGGTGAACGGGGCTGGGACACGTGCACGCATCTCCTAAATACATTTCAGATGCTAATGAAGGAACTCGGTGTCCCTTTAGCGCCCGAAAAGACCGAGGGCCCTTCAACCAAGCTCACATTCCTGGGGGTGGAGATTGACACGGTTGTGCAAGCATCCAGGTTACTTGTTGATAAGGTTTCACGGATCGTTGCACTCATTTTGGACTTGCTGGCAAAACGCAAGGTGTCCCTTTGGGAGCTCCAGGTGTTACATGGTCACCTCAATTTCGCTTGCAGGGTCGTCGCACCTGGCAGAGCATTTGCTCGACGCTTGTGCGACGCCATGACTGGCTTGGCCAGGCCCCACCACAGGGTTCGACTGAACAAGGGCATGAGGGCTGATATGCTCATCTGGCTTCAGTTCCTGAGGGAATTCAACGGGGTGTCATTTTGGAGGTCCGACCTTTTGGTTTCCCCTCGTTTTCAGGTTCAGTCGGATGCATCAGGGTCCCTGGGTTATGGGATTTACTTCGAAGGGAAGTGGGCCTACGGCAGATGGCCGCCAGCCTGGTGGGGCACGGATCGTTTGCGCGATCTCACCTACCTGGAATTTTTCCCCATTCTGGGAGCTTTGATGCTATGGGGCGAGGAGTGGGCCAACTCGGTCGTTCATTTCTGGTGTGACAATGTGGCAGTTGTCCACATTGTCAACTCACAGACGTCAAAATCGCCCAGGGTTATGTAACTGGTTCGCCAGTTTGTGTTACGCAGCCTATGCCTCAATGTGCTTTTTAAGGCTAGACATGTTCCAGGTATTAATAACGATATTGCTGATGCTTTGTCCCGCCTGCAGATCCACCGGTTCCGTGCCTTGGCCCCGGACGCAGAGGATTTTCTCTCGCCGCTCCCGGACAAGATATGGACGCTTGGCAAGGAGAGGTGAACCGGGCGATCGGCATGTCGCTCGCCCCCCGCACGTGTAAGGCGTATAACCATGCATTCAGTTCATTCAGGGCCTTTTGTGCCCAATCACGGCTGCCTGAAAGTTGGCCCATCCCAGTGGCTCACGTCCTCCAATTTATGGTTTACTTACATGCCCAGGGCTTAGCCCCCCGCACCATAGCATCCAGGCTGTCAGCGCTGGCATTCATGGCCAAGGTGGGTGGTTTTGCTGACAGCACAAATGATTTTCGCATACGACATGTTTTGGAAGGGTGGGTGCGGGAACGTGGGCGCAGCCCAGACGACCGCCACCCAATTTCTCCAGGGGTACTTACCCACCTTGCACGGGGTTGGCATGACCTGTGTTTCGACAGGTATGAGGCAACCCTGTTTCACGCGGCTACTATGGTGGCCTTTTTTGGGGCGCTCCGCATCAGTGAGCTGGTGCTACTGTCTAAGGCGGATGCGACTTGTAGGGCACTGGAACTCGAAGATGTCTATGTTTCCAATGATTGGGCTCAGCTGAGGATGCGCTCCTCTAAGGTTGATCAGCACGGTGTAGGCAGTGGTGTAAGACTGCTACAATGTTCATTGGCAGACATCTGTCCGGTTGGTGCCCTACAGGAGTTCCTTGCACTATGTGGTATGCACCCTGGCCCGTTTTTCTGTCACCAAGATGGGTCTCCCCTTACTAAATTTCAATTTTGGAAGGTGACCGGTAAGGCACTAGCCAGTGTTGGCCTCCCTGGGGCTCGTTACGGCACCCATTCATTCAGGATAGGTGCGGCTTCCACCGCAGCGGCGTTTGGGTACTCTGGGGCTGAAATACACAACATGGGAAGGTGGGGATCACGATGTTTTCAGTTGTATGTTCGCCCTCTTCAACAGTGAGTACCAGATAAGTCACTGCCCTGTTTCCTTTTTTCCTTGACAAACCCTGGGTGTTGTCTTACACCGGTGACAGTATGGCTGGTGGGCCACAGCTATGTGCACAGGGCAGCGCAGTTTGCTGCGGCGACAGAGTGGGGACCCCGACTGGGACTGGGTGCATCCGCAAGTCTCAGGTGGTACGGTAAGCGTGGAATGTTATGGCGGGAACTGTTGCCATTCCTTTTCTCCATCAGGGATGCTGACCCGCCTGATGTCCTGATTATACACCTCGGGGGTAATGATTTGGGACAGGTCACGGGCCTATCGCTGAAGCATGCGATTTGCGGTGACCTGGCCTACTTGCATTATGTGTGGCTTGCCACAACCCTACTTTGGTCGGACATGATACCGCGGCACGCTTACAGGGGAGGGTTTAACCTCCATGCCCTTGATCGGGCTCGGCGCTCGGTGAACAGGGCTATTGCCCGGTTCTTTCTGGACAAGGGTTGGGGGCGCGTCATACGACACCCCACCATCAGTCTCCAAAATTATGAGCTTTACACAGGGGATGGGGTCCATCTGTCACCGGGAGGTATGGACCTCTTGTTGGGAGATTGGCGAGCAGGCCTGTTGACCGAGCTGACGGTCTGGGGGGGGCGGTGAGCCTTTGTTGAAGCCTCCCCGTGTGGCGGGTAGCACTGGTAAGGTAAACATTTATGACCCACAGGTATCCGGCAGGTTCGCAATTGACTGGACAACACTAGACAGGCACAAGTTGGTTAACGTTGTCCGGTCAACGATGAACCAGGCAATGGGGTGATGGCACGAGCTAGGCAGCATGCATCACCCCGTTATTTTACGGATACGCGTCAGAGGGTGGGGTCAGTAGTTAGATTATTGACTACGGTCAACAATTTGTTTGTTGTCAACAAACAAATTGATACAAATGGATACATTGTAACCAATTGCCGTTGGCAATTTTGGGTGGAACCTTACCAGTGTTACTTCGGCCTGCTTGCCTTAAGAATTATAATTGGTTGAATACCAATAGAAATTTATAATTCGGACTAGGGCATGAATCAATAAATGTGGCCCAATGCCGTTATCCACTTTTAGCAGTGTCTGAGTCCTTTATTGGGGGGTGCGCCTGCAATAGGAGCTGCTCAAATAAATTGAATATAATTCTTTTTTTTTTCTTAACAGATTAGTATTATCTTCTCTTCTCAAGGAAATCAATTTTGTAGGGGTCTGCAATATTGAACCTTAAAAATGGCACTTCTGCCAAACAAAAGCAGTGATTTTTGTAACTCTGAGCATGCTCACAGGAAACATTTCAGGAAGAACATTTCTTCACTCTTTCTTTCTGCAATGCTGTATCTCTCTCACATCTCCTTCCTTTCTCAGAGGTTGCCCTCTGACCCTGCTGGAAAGGAAAGAGGAAGGAGGGGACCTGGCCGCTGCACTTACTTTGTGCTGCTTGTCAGCACCAATCTAGCCATGTCAAGATGCTTCGCTGCATGACTTGGAAGAATTAATTCACTATCTTTGTCTTTCACACACATCAGCAGAAAATAGGAATTAGGTAGGAGCTTATTTCCTCCCGCTACACCTGGTACAATGTAGGTTTCCATTTACTAAATTACATCATCCAAACACATGTCATCAGAAGGAGTATCCAAAAAATTGAAAAAATAAACTTCCTCTTCATAGCAAATCATACAATAACATATATATCCTTGTGGGACAAAACTGATATATACGTTATTGCTGCCAGCTAATGATGTAACCTGTGTATGGGTTGGCAAGCAGTATGCTTGTATATGCCTGATCTAGCAGTAACAGTTCAGGTTCTTGGTAGGATAAAAGACAGAAGTTGAAAAATATGCAAGAAGAGAAACCATTTGGGAGAATCTTGTTCATATGAATGTGGAATCTGAGCTGTACATTCTGCTTCAGAAACATCTCTATCTACTTCTCTAATTCCATATCACTTGTTAATTTTTTTAAAAATGCTAAGAACTTTTCTCAGGAAAAATAAAATTAACTTCAAAATATTTGTTTGTGTTTTAAGCTCTAATATTAGTCATACATACTTAACCAGAAAATTATACTGTATCTCCAGAAAATTATATTTAGAAGTAACAAGGGAGTATAACGATTTCATCCACAAAGTCTCATGAATAGTAGTATCTAGGGTCGAATTAGAAAGTAAGAAATATGAAATTGTATGGACGCATTATGTTCAATATGAAGGTAAATGCATGCCACAATCTTCTTCTTTGCATCCTCTTTTACACCATCAGGTATTGAGGAAGATGCAAGGGTCTTGTTCTGGCACTTCTAGCTGCCTCTACCGGTGTTATTTAGTACAGTATTCTTGTAATATTTCTTTGACATTATCACTCCACCTTCCTCTGTGTCTACCTCATGGACTTTGTCCTTCTCCTCTTTCCACATATGCCTTGTAAGGTATGGAATTCCAAGACATTATCTCAAAATGGCCAAACCGCTTTATTTGTTGTCTCTGTATGTAGTGCAAGATTGGTTCTGTTCAAATTCTTTCCCTTATAACTTCATTCCTGATGTTATCCCTTCTAGTCACTCCAGCAGCCTACTTCAGGCATCTCATTTCCATGGTGACCAACTTTTGCTTATGTTTTGTTGTAAGTGTCCATGTTTGGCATGGGTAACATAAAGAGAGCAAATAGAAATATGCGTACAAATATATGCTCCATGTAATGACAACTACACAGAGAACAAAAGGACTGATAGAGGAAGTGGAAACAATATCATTTCTTGCTGTTAACACCACAATTTTATGATCGGTGTTGCACTGTCCATTGGAAGTTGCTTTTGCATCAAGTATTCTACATCTTCTGAATCTTCTTTTTACTGGCTTTTGGTGGTGATATCATTCCATTTGTACCATGTATAATGTTGTGAATATTAATGTTGGGGGGAAATGTTAGTAATAAAGAGTTGGTGTTGGTTGCATAACTCTAGTATCCTTTGTCCATTCTCATTCATTTCACTATCCTTAGCAGCATGTTGACCAATGAATGGCTCATACTCTCTTCTGTTAGTACCGACACTGCCATTAAAATCTCCCATTACATAGAGCAGTGATGCTGAACCTTTTAGAGACCGAGTGCCCAAACAGAGTGCCTCCCAACTCTGTGATGGGAGGAAGGAGGATGTGCTCCCATTGGGTTGCTGGGCAAAGGGGGGGGTGAACTCTGTGCTCGGGAGAAGGAAGAAGTGCTCTCATTGGGCTGCTGTGGAGAGGGGCAGGGGAAACTCTGTGCTGGGATGATGGTGTGCATGCCAACAGACAGGCTTCTCCATGCCCTCTGTGGCATATGTGCCATAGGTTCACCACCACCGATGTAGAATATGCTATTTGTTTACTCCCTACGCTGGTAATATTTAGAATGCCTATTTTGTATTTCATTGTTCTATCTCTTGGACCTTTAACATTGCCGTGGTTGTTTCTGAATTTTTCAGTTCATTTATATCTCTTTTGTAGTTTTCTAGCAATGAGTTATCCAGGTCTTTTTGGACTAATTCAGATTTGCCTTCATAGCTACCATAGCAGTCCTGTGGTGCAAGGCCATGCCATACTTCAACCAGTCCTAGCACTCATTTAATCAGACCTGCTACCATCTCTCACAATGTGGACATGGGGTTGGACTTTGAGAGGCCATGCCACAATACCTATGATAATTTTTAAACTTGGGACAATTAGTCTTCAAAAGTTATGCCATTTGAATGATATTTGGGCCAGTAACTCTAATCTACATTATGTACTTCATTGCTACTTCTGTTAATGCATGTAGTACTTTAGGAAATATTATTTTTCAATTAATATAAAAGAACAAAGCAGGAAAAGATAATGGAGATATCTGGTAAACATGCATAGGGCTGCAGAGTTTCTGTGTCTTTCGACATGTGCAATCAGTGGTGGGATTCAGCCGATATGCCTGTACCTTTAGTAGAAATTCTGGCAGTCCCAGCCCATCTGGTTGCTGGAGCCTCAGGTCATAGGCCTGTGCATGCCTCCCCAATTACCCACCACCACCGGCACACACCAACCTTCTTCATCATCTTCCGTGAGAGGGAGAAAATGATGGACCGGAAGGGACACTTTTTGAAAAGGGATAATTTCCTGTTCTGCACCCTCATCTGGTCTTCCCTTCTAGAAATCATCAACTCATTGCCCTTAACCCCTTCTGTGCCTGGTATAATCTCTTAATCTCCTTTAAACCTCCTGGTAGTCTTCCTTCTCCCCTACTCCAAGACCCCCACATTTGAAAAATCACTCTGAAAGAGAAGAAGGAGCAAGTCTCATGGCCACCTGGCTATACCACCTAGTTACATGGTCACCTGGCCTTGCCCACCATGCCACATCCACAGAGTAGGTAGTAAAAAAATTGAATTCCACTATTGTGTGTAATGGATTAATACTGCCTCTAATAAACAAGATGCATACATAGGAACAGTTGCCACATTTATGTGATTGGGAGAAACATTCATATCCTAGGTGTGAAAACAAATTTGGAAAGAAGGATGCACATTCAATTCACATTTGCTGTATATCTTTTGTGTATGGGGGTCACTTTTGTTCTCATTGCATGCACAGTGTTTTGGAAAATTCAATCAACATGTTGAAAAACTATTTTTAAACTGGATGGCCGCTTTCAAGCCAAATTACAATTTTACAACAAACCTTACCTGCATAATCGTGAGCAACTGTACAAAATATCACAATCAGTTTCATTCATTTAGTGGCTCTCTCTGGCTTCATTAGAAGATGAAAACAGATCTTCAAGCCTGACTTTCACTGTTTTTTGTGAACATAAGATCCAGCTGCTATGCAAAATGGAACAATAAATTAAACATAATTATGTACAGGGGCACAACTTTACCTATACAGCTGGTAAATGACAGGGAGATATCTGCCAAATATGTTTGTTTTCCACAAAAGTGATTCCAATACATCAAAACTGTCAACTTGAACTCATTTGTAAAGCAATTTATAGATTCCACAATATAATGTTAATGTAGCAATTACTTTTATTCACAGTGGTCCTCTGCATGTTATAATCCAAAAATTGCACACTGTAGAACCTGCTGATCTCGATTAGGCTGTTATTTTACTTGCTATAACTATAAGAATGGGTAGGAGAATATTGCATTTTTTCATAAGAGAGATGAATAGAAAGAATTAAAATGAATTTCCATTTATTTATCCTCAGTAAAATATGAGCACTATTCTTTGATATGGGCTGTAGTGGGAAACAGACTGCTAAATTAGTATTTAAATATTAAATAGGTTATTATTTAACACAGTCACCTTCTACCTCAAAGACACCATTTAGATCAATTCAATTACTAGGTATTAAAATTACAAGTGCAAAGGCTAAGAGCTCTCTTGCACAGAGATGCACACATATAATTATGAAAACTACTCTTACTTATTGAACAGTTATTGTGGAAAGCACCATGCAGCTGTCTATATCAGAGGTTCTCAAAGTTTTCAGACTGTGGGCCAGAGCATGCCCCCCCAAGACAGTTGAGTGGGCTGGACACATGGTTCCCCCTACCATAAATGCTGCTGTAAAACATTCCATGGCTGTCATAAATGCATTTATGACAGCCATGGGTGAATTTACAGCACATTTTCAGCTGTTTTTGCCACTTCTGCTGCTTCTGGTAGTGGCAGGAGTGAGGATGGTGTGGTTTTGTTTTGTTTTGTTTTTTTTTTTTTTGCTGTTTTTGCCTCTTCCAGCGGTGGCGGCAGGGGTGGTGGTAGTGGGAGTGAGGGTAGTGAGCCACATGAAATGATGCCATGGGCCAGGGCCAGCCTGCTGACCATAGATTGCAAACCCGTGGTGTATTTCATTAATACATATGTTTTAATATCAGGAATAACTGGATAAATCAAATCTTCTAGAAGTTTCTCTTAATTATGGCAAATTTTGAAACTTTAAATTTGCAGACTGACAACATGAAGGAACATGAAGGTTTATCTGATCTATCTCCATTGACATTGTATCCCATAGATTCAAAGGTGTGATTGCTTCCATCCCTTTTCTGAACAGAACAAATCCTGGCCTCCCCAGTAGTAAGCATCATCATTGCAAAAAAAAAAAAACAACAACAACAACAACAACAACACCTCCAACTAATGAGCATGTTGTACATCATGTGATTAGGTAGCTAAATAGTTTGGTACAGTTTAGGTATCTGTCTTCAGAGCCAGAGGTTGGGAGTTCAATTCCCTGCTGTACCTCCAGAGAAAAGAGCCAGCCTATATTGCCTTATGCAAGGTGAACAGTCCAACATCACCTCCAAAAAAGGGAATGTTGAGCCACATCTGTATATTCTCCACTTAGAAAGCTCTGGAAAGATTCACTGTAGATCAGAATTGAATTAATTGCACACAGTTTTTTATTAGTATCTGTGATTTAAAACACCAAGAAATGGCTCAATATTGGGCAACAACATTGGACCGTTTCCTGACATTTTGAATTATCGATACAGAAGCACAATATCCCATATTCATAAACCAAAAGAATATTGAAGAATTTGAATTTTCTGGCAGTAACAGCAGAAATATTCAAGCTGGAGAAAATAGGAGATGTCAAGAAAAGATTGGATTAGCCACACCTTTTTTGCAACATCTGGGTCACTAGCAGATCATCTGTAGAAGAAAGAATTTTCTGAGGCATTGAGTAACGTGATCCTTATTGGTAGCATTTACATTGATTGTTCTGTATAATTTGAATGCATTCTGTTTGCTTTCAACCTAAATGATAGAGAAGACACACAAATCCTGACTCTTCCTTCTAATGTATCCATGCAAGAGATAGATACAGAGATGCACCTGTTTTCCCTAAGTGATTATATTTCACAGTAACTGAAAAATGTGCTATTATATCAACACAACATCCTCCTGGGAAGCTGCAACTGTATCCATAGGAACATAAGAAGTGTCACTGAGCTTTTCCATGTGTGCCTAGGTCACACATTACATTCTCCACATGAGCTACATCTTGCAGAAAATGTTTTTACATGCCTGAACTGCCCTTTTGTGCTTGTCCTCCTGTTAGCATAATTTACACACAACGATATTCCACTAGGACTTCATTCTAGAACTGTAAAGTAGAGCATAATTATTGGCCATTGCCATAGCTGTTCACTGAAGTTGCCTAGCTGAGGATGCTAATTGGCAATTAAGTTGGCTGAGGTCTCAGCCAAGCTGGGATAAAAGGCTTTAGCAATCTCAGTTGGGTAAACAGGAAGTGTATGAGAGTAAGCAGAAGAGAAGGAAGCCAGATTTGGAGAGGAAACAGCTGGCTCTCAAAAAGACTGATCTTCCAGAATAAATAAGTGAGATTGCATTGTGCCCTTCCCAGACTCTTTGCAGTGAGGGTCTGAACAGATGCTGCTGGTCCAGAAATCCCTAAAGCAGCTCTTACTTTTCCATTCATCACACATTAGCATTACTAATATCCCAAACTCAAGATACAGTTATACGGAAAGTGTGGAGCTGTGCAATTATGAGGAGTAGGCTTATTTCCAAATGCCACACTCGCCACAAAATATGTAGAGCTCCAAATGACTGGTTTCCATTTCTGCCATTTAGCAGAATATTTGCCATTTAGCCCTGTAGTTCTTCATTTGGGGAATGAGTGCTAAGCCTTTTTTTTTCCTTTTTTGGTCATGCATGCCCTGATCCTTACTCGTGGAGCTATAAAAGTAAGGAGTTGTACTATGTAAATAACATGGGACCATGGAAATAGAACCAAAGTTCACACTTTGTCCCACAAAGCCTCACACAGTTAACTCACCTTCTCCAAGTTTCTGTGAAAAATCTAAATTGAGTTCAAACTCTTTAACCTGAACACAATTACAGAGATGTATGGAATTAGAAATCCTGATAATGCAGGACTTCAGAATTCATTGAGTTAAGGTTGGTTAGAACAAAAGGAGGTTTGGACTGGTACATGCTTTTGGGCTACAACAGTTATTTTTTAAAGATACTGTTTAATGAACATGTATAGATAAACCACAGGAGCACTTGCAGTACAGAAACTATAACATTTGACATGCTTCCTTCATAAAAAAAAGCCTTGTCAATAATGTACAATAAAAATGAAAAGCTACACTGCCTTCCCCAACAAAAATATGGAGATTTCCTGTCTCTATGCATGTAAAATTTACTTGCAAATGAACAATTCTGAAATGAGGTGTTTAACCATATACAGTATATGCTGTAATTCTCACATACCTAAGGTTTCATTCACATTTGAATGGCTTATTGATGGGATAGCAAGCTTGCTAAACCTGAATCTATTTCTATCAAGAGGCATGGTCCTTGTGATGTATGGGATCACTGGGTCAGGGCAAATCATTAGCCATTTGGGGACGTATAGAAAATGGATATCTCCTAGGACATAGTTCTTAGAGTTAAAGGAGCCATTTAAATCAAATTCCCCAGCAGTAAGACTAGATAAGCAGTCTGTTTTTAGAAAGAATGCATCATTTCTTTCTTTAGAGCATCCTTTGATAATACAGTGTAGGCATGCCCTTATCTTTATCATTCTGCAGTTCATCTGTGGAAAATAAGATATCTTCCTCCAATGACCCAGCCGTTTAATGGCATTGGAAGAAGGCAACATAGGCAGTTGTGAAGAATTTTACAGGCAAAGTAACATCCTTTGTGAATCATTTGGACTGTAAATAAAAAAAATTGGCATCCTGCAAGCAATACAGGAAGCCTCCCGAACTGACTTATGGCTCTATGAAGGTAAAGACAGAGAGAGAGAGAGAGAGAGAGAGAGAGAGAGAGTTATCGTGGAGTAGATCCAGAATGCATATTTCATTTTAGAGATTCTTTTTTCCATAACTGTGAATAAGAAGAACTAAGGGTTCATTAGCAAACGCTAAGACAGCTCTGAGAATTCATTATATACTTGTGTCTTAATAGAGACTGTTGAGCTATCACCTGTAGACATATAATCCCCTTTTCAAAATGATAATCAGCATGCCACACTTGAAAAGAACTAAAATGCAGGTCTTTTGGCAGCACATAAGTAGTTGGAAATTCAAAGAAATGTCATCTTTAATCTCTTGCCAGACAACACTGTGTTCTGTTTAAGAGGCATACAGATGTTAGTGCTTTCCCATGTGAAAACCAAGACATTGTCTTATTAAGAAGTCCACAGTGTTCTAGCTAATTCATGTAAAATGGTCCGTCCAGCTAGAGCAGTGGTTCCCAACATGGGGCATATACCCCACAGGGTAACTTCAGTTCCCAGAAGCCTAAATCAATATGCAGTGTAGCAAATCCTTCTATATGAATACACCCAATAGTTTGTAATGATGACTCAGAAGCTTCGTGGAGGGATATACATGATTAGTCTTACCATCTTTGTATATTTTCTCTGCCAATATAACACTGACTGATATCCTAATAATATTCGGAGTACTTTTTCTTTTCAGTCAATGGAATGTTTCTCCAAAGAAACTATAAAATCAGGATGAAATGCCACTACAGTCCGTTTATTTTAAGTTCTGTTCTCCTAACGTTTTTCAATGTAATGACTCAGTAAATTGTTATTGATTCATACAAAAAATATGATGACAAAAAAATCTATTGTAAACCATATTGTTTCTTCCTCTGTTTTTTATTTTTATTTATTTCTAAATAGTTCATTTAAAAAGAATAACCACATACATATTTTGTGATTACTGCTTTTGAACTCATTTCTTTCTTCAGGTAAGGAATTCATTTCAGACACTTTTCAAAATGCATTTCCTATATATACTAATGTATAAGTTGATTTTTTTTAGCCCCAAAAATAAGCCCCCAAAAGGTGATTTGGCTTATACTCAGGTCAATGACCACGAGAGTGCCAGAACCATGCCAGATGGAGGTGCACCAACAATTTAATTAATTTTACCATATTTTCATGTACATTAATTGGTACCTCACTTAAAGAGCACATCATCAAACTCCTGCTTATATTTAGTTTCAGAGGCTTAATGATACAAATGTGAGGTTGTCGGAGGGGGATGGCTGTGGAATAATAATGCACAACACTTACATTACTCACAACTCTTTATCCCACTGATGAAGGTTTCTTTTAATTGAAAACTTGCCCTTAGTAGTAGCATCTAGTGCAGGGGTTCCCAACCTATGGCTTGTGGGCTGGCCCTGGCCCATGGCACCATTTCATGTGGCCCATGGCTGCCTTCACCGCTTCTGGAAGGGGAAGCAGTCACATTTACATCAGCTATAAAATGCACCCATGCATTTGTAAATGCACCTGCATCTGTTGTAAACATGGAAGTGGGTGCATTTATTGCTGTCATAAACACACCCACGTCTGCTGCCGGGGGGCATGGTCAGGCCCGCTCAGCTGTCCAGGGGGCATGGTCAGGCTCACAGTGTGGGAAGGTTAGGAACCCTTGATCTTCACCAGGAGTTGTCTTGGGCCATCTCTAACTTGAGAATAGCATTGTCATGAGGATGAGAAATGAAATTTGTGTATTAGCTGGATGTAAGCTTTCACAGAATAGAGTGGCAGATTAGAAGGTATACACACACTGTCCTGATAATTCTAATCTTCCTGGATACTGACCCTCCCTTGTCGTCTGGGATGGGCAGTTATCAAATTGGTGTATGTTTTTGATGTCTTGATGGTGTTACGTGCAGAGTAAGATAAATATTTTTGGAAGTCCCAGGATCATTTAGAGCAGATCACTCAGGTTTTTTAGTTTTTTAACTAGATGCTCTTTTTTGTATTTTAGGAATTTTTGAGGGTGTTTTTTTATTGTTTAATGTTGGGGATTTTATGTACGCCTCCGTTGTAACCCAAAAAAATTGTAAACTGAAACATCCATAGGGATGCATTGAAAAATAAAAAAAATAGTCCTGAATTGATCATTGTAAACTGGGGGAAAATACATTAAAATTTGTAAACCGGGATGGCATTTCCATAGGATTTGCTGTTGTAAACTGCAGCAAACTTAAACCAAGGCAGCTGTAATCCGGGGTTTTACTGTATGTGTTTAGCTCTCCCTACAAATCTCCTGCAAACTGGGCTTTCCAGAATCCCTGTGTAAGAAGCAGACTTGAAATAGCAGTAACAATACTCTTCACACAGTTATCCATGTAATTAATTATTGCAATAACACAACAGAAAATATGTAACCTGAAAGTCTTTCAAATAAATTCTAATAAACAATTGAGTTTTTGCTTTTTCTTGTCAACATAGTAATTGAGATAAGTAAGGCTATGTCTAAGAATATTCAGGTAGTTAAATGTTTGGCTCTGTTCACTTCTTAATGGAGCGTATGTAGTCACATCAATAAAGGAGCATGCCTCCAAGCTAAGAGATGACTGACATTAATTAGTTGAAGGTGTTAGGTCCAAGTCATCATAGATGCTCTAGTTTGTTTCACTGTCACCTTTAATTTTTATCACATTAAGGAGGAAATGCTGAAATTCCGTATATTGTTTTAAAATTATATTAAAGTGGAAAGTTTAACATATACTGTATTGATTTTTTCAGCCTGTTGTATGGTCATACTGAATTAATTTACATGTTGTCAACCTTTGTTATGTTTTCTTCTCAGTCAGTGCTGATCATAATAGATCCATTGAAATAATGCGGAGGCATTTCCAGGTCCCCGTTCACTCCCCCATGTACAGTAACTAAATATCTGTCATTCATAAAGCTTCCTATAGACCTTCCTATAGGCTATGCAAAGAAGACATTTCATTTTGGCATGCAAAAAAATCAACTTTAATAATATCTGCTTAATATATTGGGCAGATTAAGGAATGCTCGATCCTTAAATGGAAGGAGACACATAAGCTTTATTCTGTTTTTTCTTTCACTCTCACAAGTTCTAGGTATTTGATTGTTCACTTCAATGCTCATTTAAAACTAATGAAGCTTAATAAATATTGTGAGAAAGACTCGGCTGTATACATATCAGAATATGTTACTTATGTTCTAAAAGGAAGTTAACTGAAATTCTGTTAGGTTCACTGCCAAAAAAACAGACAGATCAGAGATTTGTCGAACCAGATTGAGAAATGCAGTATCTAAATCAGGGGTTTCCAACCTATGGCACATGGGCCAGACCTGGCACCAGACACCATCCCATCCAGTCTGTAGCTGCCTCTGCCACACCCGGAAGTGGAAGCACATTTATGTCATGCATAAAATGCACCTGTACATGTGCAGACATGCCTGCAGCTGGTGTAAATGCAGAAGTGGGTGCATTTACGTCAGCCATAAATGCACTTGCTTCTGCTTCTGGGGAGAGCATGGCCTGGCCTTCAATGTTGTCTGGGGGCTTGGTCAGGCCCATGATGGAAAACGTTTGGCCACTTCTGTTCTAAATTAAAAACAGTCATGCCATTTAAAAATATAACAACTGTATTTGTTTTGAAACATATTGTTCTCATTAAAGAAATTATAAGAGATTATCTTTTATAATTGTGTAGTTCTTGTAAATTGTACAGGAATAGATAAGTGTACTCACATGCTTATCTAGAATTAAATCTGCTATCTAGAGATTGCCCTCTGGTGGCCATACACTGTAATCAGTAATAATTTTCCTACTGTGACTGTAGGAGAAATAATTTATAACACATTGCTCTTTCACTATTTAGGCATTTCATTAGAATCCATAAAACATGCACAGTGATAACATAAAGCAGCCAGCTTTTAGATAATACAAAGTATTTCGAAAACATTATATCTGAAACCTCTAATGTTAAGCAGGCTTATCTGGAAATAAAATATTAGTGAAAACTAGTTGAACATATTTAATGTTAAAATGTTATACTCCATTTTGAAAGAAAACTAGAAATCTGCCAAGATGTAGCTGCTTATTTTAAAGCAGTATGTGAACCTGATGTCACTCACCATGCAAACATCCGTTTTCTGTCTCTTCTCTTTTATCTGAGTCTCTCTTTATTGCTGTGCGCACTTTTAATCATTTCCCTAGGCTTTTGCTTCCTGACTTTTCTACCCATTTTGTAACTTTTAAATAATCTAGCAAGTGGCAACCCAATGAGAATAGTTTTACTAATGACATCCAACAAGCTTTTAGGGTGACAACTGGCATTGAGAGATCCTTCTGACATACTCCATAACATACCCCATAACATTAAAAAAAATCTGAGCCAGTCATGCCAGGTATTCCATTACTTCCACAAAACCTCAACTCATATTGCAAAATCAACACTATCCATGCCAGAATTCTTGTTATAATCTTGATAACACTTGTTTCAAAGTAAATGTGGCTAGAAAAATGATTGTTGTGTTCAGAATTATGGAAAACAAACAACTTTATTATGTTACTTACCCAAAGAAGACCAAGATAATTTCAGTGGGTAGATGCAGAGTTATATTAGCAGGCCCAATCATGGAATGGGATACTCTTGTGTCTCTAGCAGTAGGTCCCAATGTGGGACTCATGCCCCACAGGGGGACTTCAATTCCCAGAAGCCTAAGTCAGTACATTGACTGATCATGCTTTGAGTAATTGACTTAGGCTTCTGGGAATTGAAGTCCAAAAACTAAAGTTTGGGAAACACTGCTCTAGAGCAGGGGTTCCCAACCTAAGGCCCACAGGTGTAATCCAGCACACAGTGGGAACCCAGGCACTGCCAGAAGCTCCCACCACCACCAGAAGTGCCAAAACAAAGTTTTGCATGGTGACAGTGGCAATTGCAATGTATTTTTTTCGGCTGCTTTGGCAGCAGAAAAACTGGCATGATTGCAGTTGCTACCACTGCAGCTGCCACAGAAACTGGTGTTTTGGCACATCCTGGCACAATGCACCTTTCTTTTCTTTCTTTTTGGCTGCTTTGGCAGCCTCTGCCACTTCTCATGATGGCAGGTGGGTTTTCAGAACATTTTTGCTCCATTTTTTGAATGTTTAGCCATGCTTCCACTGCATTTTTGGCAGTTAAAATGTGGCATTTTGCCCTTCTGCATTCCAAATGGGAACCCAAGCACTGTCGGAAGCTCCTCCACCACAGGAAGTGCCAAAATGTCATGTTTTAACTGCCAACATGCAGCAGAAACACGGCCAAAAAAAATTGGCACAAAAATGATTCAAACACCCTCCTGCCGCTGTGGGAAGTTGCAGAGACTGCCCAAGCAGCTGAAAAAATGGTGTAATTGCAGCCACTGCCACCACCAAAATGTAAGCACTGGGATCAATCACGTCTCCAACCCGCACAGCTGAGTGTCAGGGCGGGTCTGGCCCATGGCAGGAAAATGTTGGGAACCCCTGCTCTAGATTCTACTTTCTCTGGCAACCACTTCTAAATATGCTTTGGTTTGTTGAGACTTATTTACTATTATATAAAACTGTTCAGAAGAATGAATTGCAGCTGTGATTTCTTTTCAGGAGTATCTCCTGTCTTCAAGCTAGTTAAATGGTAAGATGGTTCTGTTCATGTGGGATTTTAAAACTGTTGATAGTTTTATAGCTTTGGTTGTTTTGGAACACACATGCACACAATTTCAATAGAAGCTCTCAGGCCCATTACTGAGCATATGGACATAACTGGAAGTTAGTCTGACTTGTCTGTGCTTAGTCAAAATATATGGATTTGTATTTCAGCTCATGATGTGCAGTTCTAGCCATTTGTACTTGTGGTAAGCCCTGTATCTGGTTCCCAATATGCAACAATATCTTCAGTTCTCACAAAGCAGCAGATGACTCTGGGAATGTTACTTGATTAGCAAAAAGCATTACATTTGTGTCAGTTTTGCCAGATCTGGAATTGATTCAAAAACCAAGTTATACAAGACACACAACTGAGACATGCATTATGATGCCAACAGCCAGGTGGGTTGTTTTAAACCACTCAACAGGGGTTGTTTGTTTTGCACCAATTCCTGAACCTGTAGTCTTATGTGTGCATATGTGTGCCAGCACATATAGTTTGCAGAATTTCCATCAGCTCAAAAATATTTTTTCCCAATCCTTATACTGTAGTTCTACTACTGCAACAGTTCAGTGGTTTGTTTACAGCTATGTAAAGAATCATTACAATTATAACAGTTTAATGACAACAACAGCAACAACAAACTGGTAGGTGCAAAGCAGAAGTGATAGTGGGCACATCTAAGGGTGTGTAGCTATGAATGGCTCTGCACTATGAGTTACGAAAGCATGCAGAGTTTTGAATTTTTAAAGTGACCTAGAAGAGGTATTGTCTCACTACTGCATTTGTTTAAATTTATAGATGGGTCACATGGCTGGATTTTGTTTACCCTGCACCAGAGGTGGAGGTAGAAGTGACAACTGGAGTGGCAGCAGATTCTCCTTCCCCTCTTCGAAATACTGTAAAGTTCAGACACCTAACAGCTGAATGGCAGATTCAGGGATAAGTTAAAAATAAGAAGATAAAAACCCATGGGAGCATACCTGTCAATCGCGGCTCCGGAAAATACACTTGCGTAGAAGGGTTCTACGCAGAAGGGATGCACAACACCTCTTTTTCCCCCGCTGCCAATTCCAGGGTTTTGGCAGCTGTGGGCAGGAAATGGCGCAAATTGGCGCTGAAAATCGGGAAATCCCAGCCAATCCAGGAAGGTTGACAGGTATGCATGGGAGACCAAAGGAGAAGTAAGAAATGGAGATACTACCTGCAGTTTTAACACTGTGACTGCAATGTTAAAAGAAAAACCCTGTCCAAGCAATGTTTTACAAAAGGTGGGCAAACCAACAGAAGCACCATGTGACCTTAACCTGATTTAAAATAAAACCAAATAGAAACCTAATTTTTGGACAGTCAAAACATACCCTGACAATGAGCTATGAGGTCCCACTTTTCTGCGAAAATATGGAAATGAAGGGAGATATTTCAACATCTTTACCAATTCTTTTCTGAACTTTTTTTAATGGAGTTTAACTAAAATCTTTTTTTTTCCTGTCAAGATAAACCACTCATAAAAATATGATTATACACTAGTGGTTTCTTAATAGTGGAACTATGAATTTCCTTTAAAAAAAACAGGGAGTGAATAATAATGCCTTGAAAACTGAGTCCTCAGCCAGATAGAAAGCAAGTACCAGGAATGAGAACAACATACATTCAGATTCAACTTACCTACTATCTTAAATAATACTAAGCAGAAAGAAGACAATAGGAGACAGACAGATGTTAAGGTGATTAATCACATATTTCATCAGGGGACTATATGCTATGAAAGCATAAAAGATTAATGATGGCATCATTTAGCTTAATCAAATAAAATCATTTCTGTTTTGGAATGAAGCCAGAAAAACATCATCTAAGAAAAAGGAGTACTTGATTCTTCACTGGGATATAAAGGGAATTAGAATGTGGTTGAGTATGTGCATACTACAACTTTCAGTTTTGTAGGTAAAATCTGCATTCATGGAACATTATACTTAAAACAAGTTCCTTGTTGTTGTCATTGCCACCACAACTGCCGCTGCCACTTCTGCTGCGGCCGTTGTTGTGTGCTCTAAACTTGCATCTGACTAATGGTGGCCCAATAAATGAGCAATCTCAAAATTGTCCTGTCCTCTTGAAAACAAAACTTTGTGGTTTACTGAGTACAGTAAATTCATCTCACATGTGGTCTTAGTCTTTTCCTTCAATCTTTTCCAGTAATGTTGTCTATTTGGAGAACCCTGCTTCTCATGATGTATACAAAGTAAGACACCTCAGTTTCATCATTTTCAGGCTTGATTTGCTGTAGGACCCACTTATTGATATTTCTGGTAGTCCAGGATATCCTCCATCTCCATATTCCAAACAAATCAATTTTTTCCTGTTGGCTTTCTTTACTGTCAGCTTTCACACCATGGAGATCACTTCTAGACAGGCAGGCAGGCAGATAAGAAGGGTTTTTTTAAAACTATGAGTCTTCAACTTTTTTTTGTTTCCTACTGTCCTACTTTTTAATTTTCAATAATACTGTCTTTTAGAATATTAATTCATGCCTATTATAATTCATTTGCACCTATTATACCTGTTTTAATTCATATTGTCAATTGTTTTTGATCCTGTTTTAAAAATAAGGCAGAAGAGATACGTAGATAGGTACATAGGGAGTAGAGATGGATGGATGGATTTTCAAATGATATCCAATAACACAGCTACCCAGTTGATCAGTAGTCTGATAATTTTGTTTCACACAATGGTCCCTTCTTTCACTTCTTTTGTACTTTTGGAAGTACATTTTTATGTGTGTACACAATACTTGCCTTCCCCTACAACTGAACACCTGCACTTGAATGAGAACCTAAATGGAATGGGGTTTTTTTTAATTCAATTTTTCTTCTAGGGTTCAATCTCTTGTTCTGAGTAGAATTGGCTCTATTGATCAGTATCCTTCAACCCACTCTCATTGGAGCATTCTTTCTCTGGAAGAAGTACATAGAGTACCAGCAAATATTATTTAGCTGAAAGGAAATCAACAGGTTAGAATTTTTTAAAAAAATATTGCCTGACAACATTTATTTTGGGTTATGGGTGCTTTCAGAAATATCCAGCATGCTGTATTCTAAGACAGCTGTTGATACTCTGGCCTCAAATGTGTGAGCTTGTTAAGGAATGCTGGCCTATGACAGAACTTATAGTAAGGATTTATTTGGTGTTAGATTTCCTCAGTGAGCTCATTGAGAGTACACAGTCCAGGGTGAAAGCCAGTCTTATTTCAAATAAAGTTTTTTTAAAAAAAGAAAGATTTATTGGTTGGGGATTAAATGGGCATTTCACCCTCAAATGCAATCATAAGCATTAGATATCTGTATTCTGCTTAGCTCACCTGGAAGGCCACTTGGGGAAAGCTTACACTTCCTAAACAGTATTAAAGAAGAGGATGAAAGAATCTGTTATGCACTATTCAGCAAGAAGAATAAAGTCACAGTGCAGAAGAGGGAAGGGCTCCTGGGATATTAGCCTGAGAGGAAAAGAGGAAACAGGAAAAGGAATGTTGAAGAATTTTCCAGACATGCAACAAAGAAGTGCAACTGTTAATTCCTGAAATTAAAACGATCTGTGACATTCCCTGCCATTGGTGGCCTAGAGCCATAGGTGACCTACGAGCAGAGCAGAGTTGTACACCCCATGCTTGATCCACAAGCTGCCCCTATCCAGGACATCCAAAGAATGCAAAGTGATGTGTACAAGAGCAAAATTGCATGAGAAAGGAAGAGGACAAAAAAGAGCCCCTTTCCTAGTCTAAGCAATGTTCTATTAATCTCTAGTACAGCTTTCACCATTCTGGTGCTGTCCTGATATATTGGACTATAATGCTCTTTATCCCCATCTGACATGGGTAAGGAAGTAGGGATTCTTCTGTGCAGGTTGTCTATGTACTTCTAACCTACTGGACAATGCATCTCAGAGATATTTGTACCATTGTAAGGAATTCTGGTACATGCTCTTACTCACATCATACTTAAGGAGAAGACAGCAAGATTGATTACTATTATCAGGTTCTGCATCAAACAAGACTAATTAGTTCTGTTTTGAATATATGAGTGCTATCATAGAAATTAATCATGGCAAAGTGATAGGTAGGAGAAAGTACCAGAATAAAGTCAAAGAAGAAATGGTAAATGTTAGAATGTAAATGTCTATCTTACTAATGTTAGCAATGCCCTCCTAGTCTTTCACATTTTATAAGAAAGGTTAGCCATATTTGGCAATTATTCAAATACAAATGGCTAAAAATAAAAAGCTGATTTGATACACATAGAAGACAAACCCCTGTCTCTACCCCAACATACATATGGTGTTCTATCTTAGATCTCAAAGTGATAAACACAACGAACCAAAATGAATGTATGTGGCTGAAGTAAATATTGGGGGGGGGGGTGGCTGAATGCACTTACAAATTTTTTCTGTGGTCAGAATTCCTGATATTGCATAAGTTTTTATAGAGTATTCAGTTGAAGCATTTAGAACTTTTGTGCAGTAAAAGCCAAGTTTTGGAAAGGAGTCTCTATAGACTTTATACAGCACTCTTCTTGTATGGCATCTTTAATCACTGCTAGATAATTAGAGAAGTCATGCAAGAAGAGGAGTAAAAGGATTGGTTTGGTACAAGCATGAAAGCAAGTTTTAGTTATGATTGGCTTATTTAATGTGTATGCTGCAAGAAATCACAAAATTCGATAGAAATGCTAAAATAATATCTTCTGCAGCAATTTGTATAATGGCTTTTGCCAGCAGTATACTGTGAACATTTTGTTTCTGGAAAGAGGATTGTCTATTTTAATACAGCCTAGTTTGTTTATGAGATGTCCATAGAATATTATTTCCACCAATAAATAAACTATACTGCTTATTTTGGCAGCTGCTGTTCATTTAATAGAACACAGATGTGTGAATATAGCTGTGTTTACTTTAGTGTAGGGATCATTGTAATTTATAATCACCAAGAGCCTCTATCTCTCCTCAGTGATCCCAGAGACATTAAGGTAGGTCACAGATGTTGGCTTCACACCTAACCAAACCATGGAAACTTTCTCCCCCCTGTTTTGATGTGTAAAGTTAAATGTTATTGGACATTTCATGTAATTCATCTTAGCAGTGTCATGCTTAACTCATTAAAATGCAAAAAAAAAACAACAACAACAACAACCCCAAAAACTTCTTCCTGTATCTACCTAACTTTCCATATGGTCCAAAAATTACACAACTAAAATATAGATGAAAGATTTCTCAGGAGGCAAAACTGGCCTGGGGATGGGAGAGAGAGAGAGAATATACATAGTTACAATCATTCTAAACTATTTATTTCAGAACTTTGGAAGGAGAAAAAGTAAAGGAAATCTTTAGATCTAGCTTATTTTTGTCAATATGCTGCTTGATTTTAAAATATGTCTTTTTCATCAAAGGAGGCTCTATATTTTGGACAACAAATTTCACCTCAGCATGGATTTTTATAGGCACAATTAACTGGGAAGTCCGCCTTTGTGTGTATCATGTGAATTAGAGATAGCTCTGAAAAAACACTACCCTTGCTCAATTACAGTTCACTTAGGGACTAATATAATATAACTTTCCAGTGAATTATACTCATTGGACCTTGGGATATTCTTGACAGATAGTCAGATGGCATCAAGCCCATGGAACACCTGCAGCTGCATGAATGCATAAATATTTTAGAGACAAGTATTTTGTAGAAAGCTTTTGTTTTCCAGTTTTACATACAAGACTTTGGCATACACGTACAGTATACTGGTTGTGGATCTCTGTCAGTATGTTACCACAGAAACTAAATGTCCTGGTGAGTCTTTTCTGTGAGTGTAATAACCTTTAATGCTTTTTATTATGTATTTCCCACACACATATATTCAGTTTCATTTATAGTTTGACTGGTGTTGCTTTTTAGCACAAGCATTGCAATGCAAGCTTAAAAGCAAGTGAGATTTTGTTTATAAAGTAAAGGCAAACTTTCAAGAACTTTTTGTTATAAATGACTCAATTACATTTAGTCACAGCTCAGCATGTAAATCGTGGATCAATGGATGGATGGATGGCTTAAAAACAATGCACAAAGATCAATGATAGGCAAAATTCAATGATACAAATTTTATGTACTTCATGATCCAGCAATCCTCACTGTATACTAGATTGAATAAGAACTATTGGGGCTGCTGTTGTTGTTCTTACATGCCATTAAATTGTCCGTGGCTTATAGTGAACCTATGAATGAGAGATCTCCAAAATGTTCTGTCCTCAACAGCCCTACTCAACAATTGCAAGGTAATGCCTGTGTTTCCCTTAGGGAATCAATCATATCTCACTTTGGCCTTCCCCTTTTCCCACTTCCTTCCAACCTTCCCAACATTATCGTGTTTTCCAGAGTCTTGCTCAAAAATTTCATCAGTTTTCAATTCCAGAGACAGTTTACTCTAGGCTTACTCTAGGACTTGGCTTACTCTGGGACACACAGCAAAGATCTACACTGGCACTATATTTCAAGCAGATCAATTTTTTTCTGTCAGCTTTCTTTACTGTGCAGCTTTGCAGGCGCACCCCCCCCAATGATGGACTCAGACACAAATGAAAGTGGATAACGGCATTGGGCCACATTTATTGATTCAAGCCCTAGTCCGAATTATAAATTTCTATTGGTAAAACGACCAATCATAATTCTTAAGGCAAGCAGGCCAAGTAACACTGGTAAGGTACCACCCAAAATTGCCAACGGCAATTGTTACAATGTATCTATTTGTATCAATTTGTTTGTTGACAACAAACAAATTGTTGACCGTAGTCAATATCTAACTAATGACCCCACCCTCTGACGTGTATCCGTAAAATTAGGGGGTGATTCCAGCTGTCTAGTGGTAACCATCACCCCCTCGCCTGGTTCGTCGTTGACCGGACAACGTTTAAACAACTTATGCCTATCTAGTGTTGTCCAGTCAATTGCGAACCTGCCGGATACCTGTGGATCATCAATGTTTACCTTACCAGTGCTACCCGCCAATGTGACCAAAGTCAACAGTAGCACAGACAAACCCCTATATCAAACCATAGCAACAGTGTGGGATGGGCGAAAAAGCCAGGACTCAAGAGCCAATTGCGAGTCCAAGCCAAAAATTCCCACCCGGCCCCGAAGCGAACAAGAAATCACACTGTTAACTAGGGAGGGGGTGGAGGGGAAAAACTTCTCCGCTCCGTCGGTTCGCCAAAATGGCAGCACGGCTTCCTCGTGGCCAGCCCCTTTTATTAGGGTGCTGGCCACGCCCCTAACTACCCGGATGGTTTCGTCCGGTGGGGGGGGGGGCGCAAAGAGCGCGGTGGCCATTTTGGCGCCACACTTCCATTGCAGGTGCACCCCCCCCCAATGATGGACTCAGACACAAATGAAAGTGGATAACGGCATTGGGCCACATTTATTGATTCAAGCCCTAGTCCGAATTATAAATTTCTATTGGTAAAACAACCAATCATAATTCTTAAGGCAAGCAGGCCGAAGTAACACTGGTAAGGTACCACCCAAAATTGCCAACGGCAATTGTTACAATGTATCTATTTGTATCAATTTGTTTGTTGACAACAAACAAATTGTTGACCGTAGTCAATATCTAACTAATGACCCCACCCTCTGACATGTATCCGTAAAATCAGGGGGTGATTCCAGCTGTCTAGTGGTAACCATCACCCCCTCGCCTGGTTCGTCGTTGACCGGACAACGTTTAAACAACTTATGCCTATCTAGTGTTGTCCAGTCAATTGCGAACCTGCCGGATACCTGTGGGTCATCAATGTTTACCTTACCAGTGCTACCCGCCACCCGGAGAGGCTTCAATAAAGGCTCGACGCCCCCCCCCCAAGACCGTCAGCTCGGTCGACAGGCCTGCTCGCCAATCACCCAGCAGGAGGTCCATACCTCCTCGCGACAGATGGACCCCATCCCCTGAATAAAGCCCGTAATTTTGCAAACTGATGGCGGGATGATGACTGACCCGCCCCCAGCCCTTGGTCGAAAGGAATCGGGCCACAGCCCTGTTCACCATGCGCCGAGCGCGGTCCAGGGCCTGGAGGTCAAAGCCTCCCCGATAAGCATGCCGTGGGACCATATCTGACCAAACAAGTGTTGTGGCTGGCCATACGTAATGTAAGCAGGCGAGGTCCCCGCAAATCGCATGCTTCAGCGATAAGCCAGTGACCTGACCCAAGTCATTACCCCCAAGGTGTATGATCAGAATGTCGGGCGGGTCGGCATTCCTCGACGAAAAGAGGAATGGCAAAAGCTCCCGCCACAACATACCGGGCTTACCGTACCATGTGAGATGTGCGTATGCACCCAGTCCCAGTCGGGGTCCCCAATCTGTCGCCGCAGCGTAACGCGCTGCCCTGTGCACGTAGCTATGGCCCACCAGCCATACTGCCACCGGTGTGATACAACACCCAGGGTCTGTCAAGGGAAAAAACAGGGAAGGAAGAGATACATGGTGACTCAAAAGGTACTCACGGTGGGAGTGGGCGAACATAAAACTGGAAACACTGTGAGCCCCACCTCCCCATGCTGCGTATGTCAGCCCCGGAGTACCCATAAGCAGCCGCAGTAGAGGCCGCCCCAATTCTAAATGAATGGGTGCCGTAACGGGCCCCAGGGAGGCCGACGCTAGCCAGTGCCTTCCCAGTCACCTTCCAAAACTGAAATTTAGTGAGGGGAGACCCATCTTGGTGACAGAAAAACGGGCCATGGTGCGTGCCATGCCGTGCAAGGAACTCCTGTAGGGCACCAACCGGACAGATGTCTGCCAAGGAACATCGTAGCAGTCTTACTCCACTGCCTACGCCGTGCTGATCTGTTTTAGAGGAGCGTATCCTCAATTGAGCCCAATCATTGCAAACATAGACATCTTCGAGTTCCAGTGCCCTACGACTTGCATCCGCCTTAGACAGCATCACAAGCTCGCTGATGCGGAGCGCTCCAAAAAAGGCCACCGTTGTAGCCGCACGAAACAGGGCTGCCTCATACCTATCGAAACATAGGTCATGCCAGCCTCGTGCCAGTTGGGTAAGTACCCCAGGGGAAATTGGGTGACGGTCGTCCAGGCAACGCCCACGTTCCCGCACCCACCCCTCCAAAACATGTCTCACACGGAAGTCAGTGGTACTGTCCGCGTGACCCCCCACTTTGGGCATAAAAGCCAGCACTGATAGCCTGGATGCTATGGTGCGGGGTGCCAGGCCCTGGGCGTGCAGGTAAACCATGAAACGGAGGATGTGGGCCACTGGGATCGGCCAGGTATCTGGCAGGTGAGATTGGGTACAGAAGGTCCGAAAGGAAACCAACGCGTGGTGATACGCCTTACGCGTGCGTGGCGCTAGTGACATGCCGATCGCCCAGTTCACCTCTCCTTGCCAAAGGTCCATATCTCCTGCGGTAGTGGCGAGGGAAATTCCTCCGCATCCGGGGCCAAGGCACGGAACCGGGAGATCTGCAGGCGGGACAAAGCATCAGCAATATCATTATTCACCCCCGGGACATGCCTGGCTCTGAACAGTACATTGAGGCGCAGGCTGCACAATACAAACTGGCGCACAAGGTCCATGACCCTGGGAGGTCTGTGAGTTGACAATGTGGACAACGGCCGCATTGTCACACCAGAAATGCACCACAGAGTTGGCCCACTCCTCACCCCATAGCATCAAGGCCCCCAGTATGGGAAAAAATTCCAAATATGTGAGATCCCTCAGGCGACCCGTGCCTGACCAGGCTGGTCGCCATCCACCATATGCCCACTTCCCATTGAAGTACATCCCATAACCAAGGGATCCCGAGGCATCAGACTGAATTTGAAATTGGGGCGAAGCCTGGAGGTCTGACCTCCAAAATGAGACCCCATTGAACTCCCTCAGGAACTGGAGCCATACGTGCAGATCTGCCCTGATGCCCCGTGTCAATCTCGCCCTATGATGGGGCCTGGATAAGCCTGCCATGGCGTCGCACAAGCGCCGAGCAAATGCCCTGCCAGGTGCGACCACCCTGCAAGCGAAATTGAGGTGTCCATGTAGCACCTGCAGTTCCCGAAGGGATGCCTTGCGCTTAGCCAGCAAGTCCGATATAAGGGCCACTATCCTGGTCTCCTTGTCTTCGGGCAACCTAGACGCCTGCGCCACCGTGTCAATTTCCACCCCCAGGAACACTAATTTATTAGACGGGCCTTCGGTCTTTTCGGGCGCTAAAGGGACACCGAGTTCCTCCATTAGCGTCTGAAATGTGTTGAGGAGACTGTGCACGTGTCCCAGCCCCGTTCACCCCCGAATAAAAAGTTATCCAGGTAATGGGCTACAGACCGAGACCCTGACCTACGGACAAATGCCCACTGCAGGAAGGTACTGAAACGCTCGAAAGCCGAGCAGGAAATGGAACAGCCGAATGGCATGGCTTTGTCAAAATAATATTCACCCCGGAATTTGAAACCCAGCAACTCAAAGTCACCTGGGTGCACGGGCAAGAGGCGAAAAGCCGACTTAATGTCACACTTAGCCAACAGTGCACCCGGGCCACATGAGCGCACCATGCGCAATGCCTGGTCAAAGGATGTATACCTGACAGAACAAAGGTCATCAGGGATAGCATCATTGACCGAGTGGCCGGCTGGGTAGGACAAATGATGAATCAGACGGAACTCGCCCGGGGATTTTTTTGGGCACTAGTCCTAGAGGAGACACTTTAAGGTTGGGGAACGGGGGCGCGGGGAAAGGGCCAGCGACCCTGCCCGCAGCAATCTCCTTATTAATGCTGGCAGCAGCCACCTCCTCCCTTCCCCTAAGTGACAACAGGTTGGGTGCATCCTGCGGTGACCTATCCCCCGTGAAAGTAATACGAAAACCCAGCTGAAAACCCTGAAGGAGGTACACAGCGTCTGCTCTCTTCGGGTACAATGCGAGCCAACACTCCAGCATGTCGACATTAATTAGGGAGGGGGCCTTTCGGTGAACCCGCTCCCTCCGTGGCAGTCCTACCTGCCCCTTGTCCGCCCCTACCCCTGCCCCTGTATCCTCCCGGCCTGGGACAGGCGGAGGCAGCATGGGGGCCACCACAAGAGGGGCACTCGTGCTTGTACTTGCAATTTTTCTTGTTGCAAGAACCATTGGACGAGAAGGTCCAGCACAGCAGGCGGGCTGGACCCCCCTGCCCCGCCACTTGGCGGGGGACCTGTACCGGGGCCGCTCGTTGGACCGCATGTCCACAATGGTATCTCTCCCCAGGCGCCGGGCGCGTGGGGGTCATATACAGAAGCCACAGCTTCTGGCAGGGCTCGTCCCACCTCATCTCTGGGTGCAGTGGAATCCTCATGCGAAATTCTTCGTCGTAAGCCAGCCACGCCGGACCCGGGAAGTCAACCATAGCCCAGTAAATGTTGTCCAGATACTGGACCATAGGGATGGCCAAATCCGGCCTAGCCCTGAGGTAAACGGCCATGTAAATCAAGTACGCTGGCAACCAATTTGGCCACGTGCGTGGCGGCTTACAACGACGTGCCTGCTCCTTATCCTTCTCGTCCAGCCCTTCCCTCTCTTCCTTGGTCGGTTCCCTATTTAGAAGGGAGAAGATATCTACATACTCGCCCCTCCAAATCTTTTCCTTGGTGGACTGGGCCAGATGGTCCCCCAGGGGCAAGGAATACCCTGATGTTGGCAAAGCCGACACCGGCACAGAGGGAACTGCGGGCAAAGCAAAGGAGGCCTGAGCCAGCCCGGGGATCCCCAACACATTTCCCAGCACATTGGGGGCGCCACCCCGACCCAGGCCCTGTGACAAAGGTAAAGTCGCTTGGTGGGCCGCGGGCCATTGGACCGCCGGACCACCCAAGCGAGGCCACGGCCATTGGACAGCCCCCCCCAAGGAAGTCAGTTGTGTGGGTGCATTAGCTTGAACTGCATACTCACCCGATGCACCCCCACGGGCCGCCCCCACTGGGGGTTCCGGCCCGCTGGGGGCGTCGGAGCTCAAGACCAAAGCTGAGCTCGTCGACGGGGCCAGACCAGCACCAGACTGCTGCACCTGTGGAGTGGGGAGCTGTGAGGCAGTGGCTGCCACCGGCCCGCGCGACTCAGGCGGCTCAACCCGACCCATCGCCGGCCGCTGTTCGGCGGCCAAAGGGGGCACCTGAAATCCCAGAGACACCCCTGTTTGGTTGGCCCTCGCCAAGGACGCTTCAAGGGCCGCTACCCGGGCCAGGAGGGCCTCCACGTCGACATAGGCCCCGGCCCCAACAGGGGGCAAATGGGCAGCCGGCCCATAAGTCACGGGTACCTGTCCAGGTCCCTGAGCCCCCGAGGCCAGATAAGGCCAAGCGCCCATGCTCGGCCCTTGGGGAGCCGTGGGCACCCCCTGCAATGGCAGGGAACCCAACCACCCTCCATGACTCGCACCCCCCATGGGGAACTGCGGGCCCGGGCAAGAGGGCCCAGCCGCACGGACCATGGCAGGGGCCGTGGTCATCGTGTGCGGGCCAAGGGCCGAGGCCCCGTCCGGGGCAGCCGGTATACACCGCACATCGGGCCAAGGAGCTACCAACCCCATCCCACCGTTCCCGGTGGGCTCCGCTAAAGGTGGCTGCGGAACGGGCGCAGTCGCGGTCCTCCGACCCGGCTGACGCCTCCGCGCCGATCGAGCCACGTTCGCGGCTGCCTTCTTCTTCGAGGGCATGGCTAAGGTAGCTAGGAAGCCTAAAACAAGAGAAAGCTGCCCGAAAAGGCTTCCCCCAAAAGGACACGAGCGACGGAGGTCAGGAGGAAAAACTTCTCCGTTCCGTCGGTTCGCCAAAATGGCAGCACGGCTGCCTCGTGGCCAGCCCCTTTTATTAGGGTGCTGGCCACGCCCCTAACTACCCGGATGGTTTCATCCGGTGGGGGGGGGCCGCAAAGAGCGCGGCGGCCATTTTGGCGCCACGCTTCCATTTTCACCAATACAGGGTACTTGGAGATCAGGATTTTAGTCTTAGTCTTAAATGATACATCCTTACACTTGATGATCTTCTCTAATTCCTTAATTGTTTGCTCTTCCAAGTCTCAGCCATCATTTGATTTCTTGGCTGCAGTCCCCATTTGGATTGATGATTGAGCCTAGGTATCCAAAATCTTTTGCTAGCTTAAATTCTTCATTGTCAACACTAAAGTTGTGTAGTTCTTCTGTAACAATCCTGCAAAAATCCTGCAAAAGGTGGATGGTCGTTCTTCATTTGCTTCAATATAGAGACACTTAATTTTGATCATCCAAATCCATTTGAACCACATATAATTTTAATGAATTCAAATCATTAATATTAGGGGAGGGGTGAGAGAGAGATCAGTCTTAGACAATTGGAAAGATTAGGCAAACTAGAGAGTGTTGCCTGAAACAGAACTGAGGTTTTTAACATATGCTGACTATCTGAGTATCTTGGATACGAATTGCAGTCGACGATGACAATGATACTGAATATAGGGATGAGTATTACAATAGAGGGAAAATACCACCATGGAGAAGAAAGACTTAGAGGTTTGTGAAGAAATGAAGTAGCACACTGGGGTGTGGCATGGAACAAGGTGAAGCCATATGTATTTGTAATAGGTTCTCAAGAATCCAAATCCAGGATGAATTTTACCAGACCAATTCCCCAATAACGAGACAGACACTTGTGATGGATTTAAAATTGGGCCACTTTATTAACTTTTAACATTCAACTATCCTTAACTGCTGTTAAGGCAAACGGGCCAAAATAGCACTGGTAAGGAGTAAATATCCTTTCCAAATCTTAATTGATTACTTTGTATCCATTTGTTTACTTAATTAAACAAATTGTTGACCCCAGTCAGAATGCTACCTGTTTATTCCAGCTTCTGACATACATCCGGTAAAATTTCCAGGTGTTGCATGCTATCTTGAGCATTTTATTTTATTTTATTTTATATTTTATATTCAAATTTATATGCCGCCCAATCAGGTAAACCCGACTCTGGGCGGCTCACAACAAGTTAAAACACACATAAAACAGTACAACCAATTAAAACCAATTAAAACCCAACATACCCACCCACCTACCCTATTCCTCTTAAAAACCCACATAAACCCACATTAAAAAAAATAAAGCATAGCATCACCTTGTTCATAGTCCACCCTTGATTGGCCATCACAAGTTTCCCTCTACCTTGTCCTTTGGGTGGCCAACCAAGAGCGTACCTGCCGGATTCCTAGGGGTCATCCACTTTCTCCCTACCAGTGCTAGTCGCCAAAGTGACCAGTAGAATAAACATAAAAAATATGTATTACCCCATAGCTCAACCATCAGCAACAGTGTGGGATGAGTGAAAACAACAAGAACCAAGGGCCCAATGCAGGTTCAAGCAAAAATTGCCATCTGGCCCCGAAGCAACCAAAGTAGTCACACTGTCACCTAGCGAGGGGGTGGAGGGCAAACGCGCTCTTGGCCCAGCCAATCCTAGAAATGCCATAGAGGGTGCGCAGAGCCTCCCCTTTTAAAGGGGAGCTGGCTCCGCCCCCTCGCCCAGCTCAAGTGCCCGGCTCTGATGGGGCAGGGCTGGCAAAGCGCACGGCAGCCATATTCCTTGCTGCTGCGTGTCCCTTCTTTAGGAGAGAGCTGGTAAAGACAAGAAATGGGGACTAGGCTCTATAGCAGAGGTTCCCAACCTATGGCTCATGGGCCAGACCTGGCCCACAACCACATTACATCTGGCTCATTACTGCCTCTGCCACACCCAGAAGTGGAAGCAGGCATGTTTTTGTCAGCCATAAAATGCACCCACGCATGTACAACCCATGGCTGTCATAAACATGGAAGTGGGCAAATTTAGGACAGCTGTAAATACGCCCACTTCTGCTTCCAGGGTGTGTGGTCCAGGGATGTGGTCAGGCTCACTGTGTAAAAAGGTTGGCCACCCCTGCTCTATAGCACTGCTCCAAAGGGAGCCTTCCTTGCTGCTGCTTGCATCTCCAGAGCCCAACGTAGTGTGGTGCTGAATCCAGTGTGGCTATTTTGCTGGAGCATTAGGTCCCCAACACTTTCTGCAGCCAAATGGGCTGAAATGAGGGAAGAAGGAGAGAAGACTTTGCTGTTCCTCTCTCTTTATTTTTTACCACAATTGAGATACAGAATATGATATCCCACTCCTCAGTTGTTTCTACCATGTCTCCTCATCTTGCTGGTGGCAACCCCAAGCCCTGTAACTATTTTTCCCCATTCCCACCTTCCTCCAGCTATCCAACATCAATTAGCAAACCCTTATCCACTTGTGGTGATGCCTCTCTGCTGACTTGTGGGACTCATCATTTCTCAGGCTCCCCTGGGTTAGTGGAGTGGAGCCAGATGACCCGCTAGAAGTATATGGGGAGATTCCTTTCACAATCATTGTTGGCTGCTACTCGTATCCGAGTATACATTTTTCCTGGAAGCCATTTTCACAGTTGATGGATGTGTTTCTGGTGACTCAGTAAATTGATCCTGGCATGAAACATGTGACCACAGACATTACACTGAATGTGGAGGGCATAGTTGAATTTCATGAAGCTTCTGTGCTTGTCGCTTAGCTTCTTCATGTCTGCGGCATTCTCCTTTGAAGTGATTGGTAGCAGCAGAGATGGTTTGGTGACAAAGTGGGCAATCTATGGCTACTGGCTTCCATAATTGTTGTTGTTCTTGTTCAGTCACAGTCAATTCTGACCCTTTGCAACTCCATGGACCATTGCCCTCCAGGCACCTCTGTCTTCCACCATCCTCCTCAACCCGCCCAAGCTCTGTGCCCATTGCATCTACAATACCATCTAGCCATCTCATTTTTGGCCACCCCTTCTTCTTTTGTCCTCCACCTTTCCCAGCATCAAGGCTTTCTCAACTCTTCTCATTTGGTGTCCAAAGTACTTTAGCTTCATCTTTACTATTTGAACTTCTAAGGAGCAGTCAGGGTTGATTTCTTCTAAGATTGACCTATTTGTTCTTCTCGCTGTCCAGGGGACTCTCAAAGCTCTCCTCCAACACCACATTTCAAAGGCATCTATTCTTCTGTGGTCAGCTTTCCTAATAGTCCCACAATTACAATGATTTTAATAGGTATGTTGTTAATTAAATAGGAAAGGGAGCAGAAATATATTTCCTTGTGATACCTTTATCTTAAATTATGCTAGAATGCTTATATTGCCAAATAAGGCCATAAACATAGCTCACAACTCACAGGTGTAACTCTAGAATGTATTGAATTACTTATTGTTGGATGCACTAAAATCATTTTGAATTCTATTTATTAGGTATATGTATAACTTACCTTTCTCATGCAATGTATATGGTTGTCTTTTTCTTCTTTTTATGTTCAAAATAGCCCTTTCAGACTGACAGAATGTGAATGTGAAGGTCATCCAATAAGTTTCATGGTCAAATAGGGATTTGAACTCAGTTATCCCAAGATGCTGAAGTCACTACACAACACTGGTTGGATAACATATTTTTAAAAGCCCAGTTCACTTTCCGAAGAGGAAAGGGAACCGGGGATCAATCTGCCTGCAAAGGCAGCCGGCATACAGGCACTCCATTTGGCGGCTGCCTTTCGGGGAAGGGAAGGCACCTGTATGCCATACGCGAGCCTTGCCTTATCCAAAAGGCAGCCACTAAATGGAGCACCCATATGCCAGCTGCCTGCCCCCACAAAAAGGACTATGTGATCTCCTACCTTTTTTCACTGTTTGGGGACAAAAACATCACCATAGTCAGGTGCGGCTGCCATTTTTAAAAAAACAAAATGGCCCCTGCATGCATTTTCAGCTGTTGTGTGGCCCAGGGATGTCCTAGGAAGGTGGGAATAGTGCAAAAAAGTCCTCCAACCCTCCCACCGGCTGCAGGGGAAGCACAGAGCCTGAAACATGCACCCGACAATGGTGATTTTTTTTCCCCAAACAGCGTGAAAAGGTAGAAGATCACATCGTCCTTTTTGTGTAGGTGGGCAGCCAGCGTACGGACGCTCCATTCGGTGGCTTCCTTTCAGAGAAGGCAAGACGGCCTGCCTGCCTTGTCTTCTTGGAAAGGCATCTGGCATATAGGTGCTCCGTTCAGTGGCTGCCTTTTGGAGAAGGCAAGGCCAGCCACCCACCTTGCCTTCCCCGAAAGGCAGCCGCTGAATGGAGCACCCGTATGCCGGCTGCCTTTTGGAGTAGGAAAGGTGGGCCGGCCATCTTGCCACCTCCAGAAGGATGCCGCTGGATGGAGCACCTGCACACCAGCACTCTGCACTCACCCACCGGCCCTCTAGTAAGGGAAGTAGCCAGATGCTTGGCAGGTTCCCTTCCCAGAGAGCCAAACACGACGCATCGGATAACACTAAAATAATGTTATACTAATTTTTTGGAAAAAATTGCATCTTTATCCAAATTTAGTGTTATCCTATGCATTTGTTATCTGAGGTATTACAGTTTGACTAATTTAATCTAGAGTTACCTCACAGAGTTTTAACCTGCTTCACAGATCTTGGCAGATAACAGAAGATGTAAAAGTAGTTTTGAAATACAGTGTATGCTGTAAGGCCTGTTTCATTATATCTTTATAAGCCCATTTTCAGAAGCAGCCTTTGTGTGCTATATAATACATCTGGAAATAGTAAAAATTTTGAACTAATAAAACATATTGAATATGATTACATATTAACTGCTGTCTAGATATTTTTATAAATTTAATCTAAACTGCTATCATATAACTAATCAACAAGAAAATATTTCTGAGATTTTAAAACTACTGTACAATTTAATGTCCAATGGCAAGGGCATTAAAAAGTTATTGGTTACTTTCTTTAAAAGCCCAAATCTGTGGTTATGCTTGGACCTGCACAATGCTTGACAGTCCATGTATAGAATTACTGTCCTAAATTTCTGTAGCTTTTGTCTATTCATTTAATGCCCTCAGTGTTTCATTAGCACTTCAAGTACAGATGCATCACATTAATCTTTTTATAGACTAATGAAAAAATGTGAAGTAGGACATAAATGAGGAGTTGGGTAGTGTGGAAAAGTAAGTTCACAAAGAGAATTAAACATAAAGAATGTAAAGATAAATTAGAACTGTTCCAGGAATAATCAAAAGAAAAAGGCAGGTGACCTAACAAAAGTTTAAACTGTTACAATTCATTGCAGATGACAGCTAGTATGAAGACCCAGTGTAGTGTAGTGGTTTGAAGTGTAGGACTGAGACATGGCAGATCCAGATTCCAGTTCCCTCTGAACATCGTGGCCCAGTTCCTCTCTATCTCAGCCAGGCCTGCCTCCAAGGACAAATTTGATCATGAAGTAGGATGGAAGACAACCATATATCTTCTTCAGATAATTGAAGTGAAAGCAGAATAAATGTAAAAACAATTAAAAAACATATAACAGATCTGAACTCAATAACACTTTTTAATTTGTTGTGCAAAGTACATAGAATTAAACTTTAAAATTTGGTAGTGGACTTAGATTTGAAAATGGGAGTGTTGATCTACTTTGCAGGTGCACCCACCCAAATAAAGACTCAGACACCGGTATTGGATTAAAGGCATTGGGCCACTTTTATTGAATAATGCCCTAGTCCGAATTATCACTTTCAATTGGTGTATCATCCAATTGTAATTCTTTAAGGCAAGCAGGCCGCAGTAGCACTGGTAAGGTTCCACCCAAAATGCCAATGGCTATTGGCTACATGTATCAATTTGTATCAATTTGTTTGTTGACACAAACAAATAGTTGACCGAAGTCAATATACTATCTACTGACCCCACCCTTTGGCGTGTATCCTCCAAATATCAAGGTGATGCAGGCTGTGAAGCTCCTAGCATCACCCCGTTCATGGTTCGCCCTTGACCGGCCAATCCTGTTTCCCCTGTACCTATCTACGTGTTGGCCAGTCAATTGTGAACCTGCCGGATACCTATGGGTCATAAATCTTTACCTTACCAGTGCTACCCGCCAAAAGTGACCAAAGTCAACTTACCCCGTATCTCAAACACTAGCAACAGTGTGGGATGGGCGAAAAAGCCAAGAACCAAAGTGCCAATTATAGGTTCAAGCAAAAAATCCCACCCGGCCCCGAAGCGACCAGAAAAGTCACACTGTCCACTAGGGAGGGGGTGGAGGGAAATAATTTCTCCACTCCGTCTTTAAAATGGCAGCGAGGCTGCCTCGTGGCCACCCCTTTTATAGAGGGGTGGCCACGCCCCCTGACTAACCCAGATGTATGAGTCTGGGGGGGCGCGCAAAGAGCACGGCGGCCATTTTGGCGCCGCGCTTGCAAAAGACGTGCTATATATTTTGGTCAAGTCTCTTGAGATGAGCTGATTGAAGACAGATAGTTAGAATTGCTCTTCAGTTGAAGGCTCAAAAGTGTTGCATTAGACAGTTATGTCTGGATATAGCCTCATGTCCTTAGCTGATCTTTGCCGGACCCACTCCCCAATGATGACACGGACACTTCATTTGGATGAAAAATTCGGCCACTTTATTAACTTTATTTTAACTTTGCTTGGCTACTGCCAAGAACCAAACAGGCCATAATAGCACTGGTAAGGAGTAATCTAATTATGAACTCAACTTAAATGCACATCACAATTTGCTACCACTGCAACAAAATGTGAGACCCTGTCCACAACCTGTTTCTACTGAAACACATTGTGGACCCTAGTCAGGCTGCTACTATTTAGCACCTGATATTGAAATGCCTCCTGTAAATATTGGAGGAGTTGCCTGCTGGTTAAGCATAGCAACAGTTTTAGTTAGAAGCTGGTTAGCCATTCACACAACTTGTTTGTACCATGTCCTCCCTATGGCCAATCAACTGTGTATACCAAATTAATTGGGTCATGCATTTTTTCCTTACCAGTGCTATCCGCCACACGGGGAGTTCACCGACTCCCCGTCCCCCTTTTTTTTACTGCATACAAGGTCAACAGGCCCGTTTGGATAGCCGCCAGGAAGAGGTCCGTACCTCTGGCTGAAATATGCACCCTAACACCGTGATACAAATTGGGTGTTTGCATCCGGATCAGGTGATGAGGGACCACTGTCCCCAAACTGATGTTATCTATACGTTGGGCCACTGCCCTATCCTGAGACCGTCATTTCCGAGCCAAAACACGAGGACCACCCAAAACGTCTGGTGTATCGTGGTGCGACCATGTAGCCAGGAGCTCTGGCTGAAATATACACCCTATCACAGCGATACAAATTGGGTGTTTGTATCCGGATCAGGTGATGAGGGACCACAGTCCCCAAACTGATGTTATCTATACGTCGGGCCACTGCCCTATCTTTAGACCGTCGTTTCCGGGCCAAAACACGAGGACCACCCAAAACGTCCGGTGTATCCTGGTGCGACCACGTAGCCAGGAGCTGAAAGAAAAGAAAGAAAGACAAACAAGCAGGATGCTACTGCAACAAAGGACATATATAAGAGCGGAAGAGCCTGGTTCCCCACCTACCCATTGTCCTAATTGCAGCGTCAGAGTTGCCGCAGGCAGCTGCTGTCGATGCAGCGCCGATGCGAAAACCCCACCCCATCTAGACCCAGTTTGGCTATGGCCGCCGTAATAACCCTCCAGAACTGGTACCTGGTTAAGGGCAAAGCATCCCTGTGACAAAGTAAGGGACCAGGTGCCAAACCACGCATGGGTAGGAAGGTACACAGAGCAAGAACCGGGCAAATAGTGGCATTGCCACACCTATTCAGCGTCAGAGTGGTGCCCTTTCCCAGCTGGTCAATTTTAGAAAAACGCACATTTAGGTGAACACAGTTGTGAGTAAGGGAGATGTCAGAGAGCTCCAACGCCCTGCGGGACGTATCCTTGCGAGAAGCTGCAACCAATTCACTAATTCTGAGAGCTCCGAAAAACACTATTGAAGTAGCAGTGTGAAAAAAGGGCCATCTCATAACTATCGGTGCAAACCACCGGCCAAACTGTGGCTAGGCGCGCCAGTGTATCAGGGGATATGGGCTGTCGTGCATCAGGGCAAGGGCCGCGTTCACGAGCCCAACCCTCCAAAACTCTACGAACCCAAAAGTCAGACGTAGTGTCTGCAAAACCATTAAGCTTTGCATGGAAAGCCAGGGCCGATAATCGTCCACCAATGGTGCAGGTGGCAAGCCCCTTGGCGTGCAGGTGCACCACGAAGTGAAGTAGGTGATTCACCGGGATGGGCCAAATACATGGTAGTGAATTCCCATTGCGAAACATCTCAAAGGCTGGGCATGTGAGGGAGTATGCCTTACGCGTGCTGCTAGCCAGCGATAACCCAATGGCCCATCTTACTTCTCCACGCTAATTTGCCATATCTCGGCCGGGAGTGTTAAAGGCAGCTTGTCGGCCTCCGGCGCCAGGGCCCTGAACCGCTCTATCTGTAATCAAGATAAAGCGTCAGGAATGTCATTATTGATGCCTGGCACATGTCTAGCCTTGAAAAGTATGTTTAGCCGCAATGCATGGGAAACAAAGTTGCGTACTAGGGCCATTACTCTTGGGGAATGGGACATCTGGGCATTGACTATGTGGACAACAGGTGCATTGTCACACCAAAAATGTACTACAGATTTCTCCCATTTCTCCTTCCACAGCAGCAAGGCACCCAAAATTGGAAAGAATTCTAGGAAAGTTAGGTCACGAAGCAATGCCGTGGACTGCCAAGTCTCCGGCCACTTGCCATATGACCAGTGCCCATTGAAATAAATGCTGTAGCCAAATGCTCCGGATCCATCCGACTGCACCTGAAACATGAGCTGATCGAACACTCTGCCCGCCAAAAGGACACAACATTGAACTTTGAGAGAAAGTCCACCCACACTTGCAGGTCATTTTTGATACCCTTAGTAAGTCGCACCCTGTGATATTTGCATGACAAACCAATCATGGCATTACACAATCGCCTTGCAAAGGCCCTGCCAGGTGTCACAACCCTGCATGCAAAATTGAGGTACCCGTGGAGAACCTGACTTAATGTCACATTTTGCCATAAGTGCCCCATGACCACAGGCACGAACCATACGAATTGCCTGATCAAATGATGCATACCAAACAGAACAAAGTTTGTCCGGTATTGCATCGTTGACCGACCCTCCTGCAGGGTAGGACAAATGGTGAATCAAACGATAGGATTCAATTGATTCTAATAGGTTTCCCAAAGTGTGCTTAACTGAACAGATAAAGTAGGGTTATCCTAAATCCTGTGTTAGTCAACTCTGTAAATTAATTTCTCATCATGGGTTTTCAGTTCAGTATTTGCTCTCAGTGGCCACTCAGGCCAGGTAATTTTTAAACAGATAGTTTTAGATCTTAGTGTGCAATCTGACTTGGAACTATTGGCCAAAAATGGTTCTTTAAAGTGGCCAGCAGATAACAAAATTAAGTTTCAACCTAAAAAATATTTATTGATTTTCCTCCCTCTTCCTCTATGAAGGGTTTACTGTAGAGCCAAATTTGAGTTACTAGATTCCATGAATAAATATGGGCATTTTCACCACTTACCATGTCATGAAATATTGTGTATATGTGGTTATCCAAATATTGAAAATATCTCACATAAGAACAGCCTTGCTGGAACAGGCCACAGGAGCCCATCCAGTCCAGCATTCTGTCTCACACAGAGGCTCACCATTTGCTTCAGGGTATTCCCAAGCAGATGCCTTCACCTGCTTAGGATTCCTTGGAAATGGCATTGAGAGAAATCCTGCCTATCTCTCCAACCCGAAGGTTGTCCTTAGGTATCCATAATTATAGCCATTGATACCCTTGTCCTCCATGAACTTGTCTAATCCTTTCTTGAAGCTGTCAAGACTAACAGCTGTCACCACTTCATCTGGCAGGGAGTTCCATAGACCAGTGATCCTCATATTTTATTCGATTGCCAGCTATACAGATATTAGATTTAAATACCTTGCATCCATATGGGAAAAAACAAGTTTCTGGGACTCTAATCACAAACTGCCCTGTCTCCTCCTGGGTTCTAACATGCACATTGTATGTAGAACTGCCAAGTTTATAATTAAGGCATCAGCTAAAAGAATCCAATATATCGAGCAAATTGGGGAATCCTGCAAGGGAGATTCACTTATCTGACTATGGATGTGCATGTATTATTTGTAGTAAGGCACCACTGAGGGCAATTAACAGTTAAATAATATTGTGCCCCCATATACTGGGTACTCAGATTACCCCGACAAAAGGATGGAAGGCTCAGTCAACCTGAATCCCAGATGGAGGGAACTCACAACCCAACAGTTGCAGGACAGCAATTTAACCAACGTTGTCAGCCTAGGAAGGAAGGCCAAATAAACCCAAACCCAGGGCAAGAATAGAACTCACAATCCTTGGGTAGCAGTAGGGCAGTTGGTTCACTGATGATACCCCAAGGGTGGAACCTACCCAAGGAGAGGCCTCACTCGCCCCAGCCTGCCTATGTAGGCAAGCAAGTGAAAGTGAAACTGCTCTTCCAGAAAAAGGCCCAGCAAGGGAAAAATTAGTTTTTGTTTTCTTTGTCAATTCAAAGAAGCCGGATCCACTTGGGGCCCTTTGGCAACCCAACCATCAATGAGCAGCGTGCTTAGATAGAACAACTACTCACCAGGCCGGGCGGGGCCCATGAGGCACCGCCACCAAAGGAACAAGGCCTCCAGGCCCCGTGTGAGGCCTGCTCAAGAGGGAGACATATTTGTTTCTCCAATGCCGAGCAGTTAAAGAGTGCGAGGCAGGAAGTAGCCACCACCTATATAAAGGCTTCTAGGATCCTCCCTATCACACCAGGCAGGCAGGCGTGCAAGATCACACCCATCTCTTCCCCGGGGAAGCAGGCAAAGCCAGCACAAGGGGTATTTTACCCCCAGTTCTGGTCCAATCTCTTCACTCCTCAAACAAAGGGAAGCCTCACTCTAGCATTCAACTGTTTCACGCCTGACCTAGAAGAGACAATTTTTAAACAACGTTTGACATTAAAAATGCTACATTAACACAAATATTTATCCAGTAGGCAAACACTGACAAAATAGGTTCATGTAACCTATCGTAACAGAACTACTTTCCCCCTTTACTCCTGCAATTAAAATACACTAAAAGGGACTCTTGCTGTGGAAAAGTAAAATCTCCTTCCCACATTGCCACTTTCCCCACTGGTACGACCTTACACTGAGTATTCTCTGTCTTTTCCCCCTTTGTGTTTAAACCAGATGTTTAAAGCAGGAGTTCTCAACCTTTTAAAGCCAGGGGCCAGGTCATGCTCCCTCAGACAGCTTTGAGGGCTGGATGGCCATTTTGCCCTTCCTCCACCACATGGCACTTCATAGTGTGGTGGAGGCAGTGGGATCACATGAAAATGGTGTCGCGGGCTGCATCAGGCCCACAGGCCACAGGCCGAGAAACCGTAGTCGGCTTTTTAGGCGCCATGAGCTGCAAAACCAGCCCCTCTCAGATGGCAGCCAAAAGGAGCTCTGGACCACAGCCAAACAATAAGTCAAGGCCTCTGGGTTCTTTTTTTTTAAAGAAAAAAATCGTGTTAGTCAGCCTATGCCTAGGCCAACTGCCACTTCCCTTAAGTGCCTCAACCGCGAGCTCGCTAAGGTTCAGCTTGTCCAGGCCAACCAAAACAAAATTGAAAGGTGTAAAGCGCGGGGCATTTATTGGCGCATTTGAGCCCACTCCCAAACCAAACGGCGTGGAAGGAGGCTCGAAACACCCAATTTAGTGCTGCAAATGCGGCGTTTGTAAGCAAAAACCAACAGACAGGCAGGGAAAGGCAACTTGCCTCGTATGGGTCCAGCCTCCCCGCGAAAGCCGGCGCAACTGCCACTTATCCCCCGTACCGACTGGGCTGGAGGAGTGCTCAAACGCGCCCTGGCCCAGCCGGATCTTGAGGAATTGCCGGAGAGCACACCCGTTAACACCCCTTATATAGGGGTTTGTTAGCCACACACCCTGGCTTCCTCGAGGCTGTGTCTGTGCCTCGGTGCGGGGCCGGCAAAGTGCGCAGCAACTAAACGGCTGCTGCGCATGACTTTTCTTTCTTTCTTTCTTTCTTTTTCTTTTTTGCCTTTTGCTTCTTACCACTTTGTGGCAATTGATTATAAAAAATTGAAAACTGCTGAGTGATGAACTTTTACCTCTTAATCTTAGAAATAACAACTAAATATTCCTTGTTATTTGAAGAACACATATTCATGGTTGTTGCCCTATTTCAGTAGTGTAGCATTTCAATTATACATTCAATTGTAGATAATATTTTTAACCAGTAGACCTACTGAGATGATAGGACTGCAGTTAGCAATTGCTAAAGTAAGTTTTGTTGATTTCAATGACTATGCTCTAGCTATGAGTTACTGAGGTTACAACCTTAGCTTCTTATAATCTACCATTGTGTATATACATACAGTGATACCTCACTTAAAGTGCATAATGTGTTTCACGAGATTGTTCTTTAATTGAGTTGCTCTTTAAGAGAAACACTTTGAAAAAGCACCGCCGCTGCCATTGTAAGTGACTGATTGTGACTTTTTTTTGGGGGGGGGGATAATGAACCCCAATTTAGTTGTTAAGCGAGGGTGACCAGTCCGAGAAATTCTGCTCTTTAAGTGAGTTAATCTCTAAGCAAGGCACTCTTTAAGCAAGGTTTTACTGTATATGTGTGGTTTAAAGTTATTTTTATTCCTGAGAGGAGTGGGGGATTAGATTGTTTACAAGACTAACCTGCCACTTCTGGGCCTTCATACC
The DNA here is from genome assembly GCA_035047345.1 of Bradypodion ventrale. Lineage (NCBI taxonomy): Eukaryota > Metazoa > Chordata > Lepidosauria > Squamata > Chamaeleonidae > Bradypodion > Bradypodion ventrale. The sequence continues at coordinate 305,085,366 of JAWDJE010000003.1, read as the reverse complement.
AAACTTTTATGTGGGATATCACAAAACGTCAGATGAATACTGTACTTGCTAGCATTCCATTACCCAGAATGGCAAATCAATCAAAGTGATCAATGCCTCATATATTGATGTTTTCCCTTATACGTGCAAAATAAGATCTCATGTTTATTGTTCTGAGGAAATATACTAGAGACCATTTTGGCAAGAGTGGGCAGTATTCCCTTCCTGCAGCTGCATCCAGTTCCAAGACCTAGGAAGGCTGCACCTGTCCTTGCTCTGCAAAACCAACCACATTTTAAAAAATAAACTTTTGTACTCAAGTGGCACAGATTACCCTTTATATCAGGGGTTCTCAACCTATGGCCTGTGGGCTGGATGCAGCCTGTGGCACCAAATATTCTGGCCCCTGATCTCACTCCAGCCGGAGTCACTGCTGCTGCCGCCGCCGCCGCCGCCACCACTGGAATCGGTGATGGGCTCATTTAAATGAGTCTGTGGTTATTGTAAATGGATTTCTACATTACCATGAGAGAAAAAAGAGGAAGCCCCAGTTTCTTGCATTCCCTCTGTGCCTTTTTATGAAACATCAAGAAGTGCTATGCATGCTGAATATCAGGATCATGTGTGTACAGGTAATGGCTAGGCAATGAAACTACCTTTTTGCTCAATTCCTTTTCTTCCATCTATAGTAATGGCTTGTCTCAGATGCATTTATTTTATGATTTACCCAGCCTATGCTGTCATAATATACATAATCACTAGTCCTCTTGGTACAAATATGTGTTACATGTCTAAAATATTTTGTTCATTTATGCTTCTGCTCATCCCCTACCCCGACAGGCAAGGTATTTATAGTTCGGGCAAAGTATTATATTAAGGGGAAATGTACCACACTTAAAGTAAATAAAAGTAAATATAGTTTGCCAATTAAACAGAGTTTCATAAATTAAGAATAATTTTTCACTATAATGTGGAACAGTTTATTCATGCATAATTCCAATGGCTTTGATGCAATCATATCAAGGTTTCTTACAAGCTGAAAAAGACATTTACTAATTTCATGCATTTGCCCCATTCTTTCACATACAGTATATTTTAAGGAAAGCTAAACCATTTATGTATATTTAAAGAACACAAAAACCTGAGAGTACTAAAGATGCAATAGGTTTTATTATTCACAGCATGGATGAAAAGACTTTACTTTACCCTGAGACATTAGCTAGATGCTGATAAAACAAGCCAAAGAATTAGTCCCTTCACCAAAGGATGATATAAAATCCCTACCAGGGTAGCTTCAAAAACATTTAAAGCTGTCTTTGTGCTCATTAGCACCACTGGGATCACATTTTGTGTTGGAGGCTTTAGCTTTTACCAAAGCAGTCCCAAGGAAAGTTGTTACCAGCTTGTATTCTGTAGTTCACAGGCTCTGAGAAAGAACACATTAAAACAGTTGGAATCCCTAGGGCAAGTGGAGGAGATTAAGTAGCCTTCTCTTGCAACAGAATCCTGAGCAGACAAAGATCAGTATTGTGTATTCAACACACCATCTCTTTCTCGCACTAAACTTCACAATTGTCCTTCCAAGTTTTGTGCTTACAAATTGTTGGAGAGCTTTGCATAATGGATCAGTGGCACCATCACTGACACCCATCTGACTGTGGGAACTTCTTATATCAAAACTTTCTTCACAAGCTTCTCCTTTTGGGAGGTAAAAAATAACATTTTACATAATATTCTATTTCATCTGGTTTTATTCACCACTTTGAATTGCTGAAGAAGCCTTAAAAAGAGAAACACTACAGCGTATCTGCTGAGGTGTTTAATGTGGAATTTGTAGCTTTTGAAATATTAGAGATGGTCTGACATGCCATTAACTTTTTTTAAAGACATCTGTAGCTTTCAAAAAATATTCATGGGAATCTTTCTCACTCCTACTATGACAATATCTTAATATACACTTGTGTGTTATAACTAAACATATGTATTTCATATTAATATGAATGCTGTCTTGTAATTCCAAGTGCTTTTTTGGAACTGTTAAAAAGAATGGTTAAATTAGAATACTTAAACGTCACTATATTTAGGTCAATTCTGTACCATTCTTTCTATTAAAATCCTCCCACTTTTATTTCATGTAGCTTTGTTTTCTTTGAAGTGATCTTTTTCTATGCTAAAATCTATATTAGGGGGGAGCTATGATGAAGAATAAAAAACAGCACTTTCTAAAACAAAGGCATGTTTTAAAACTCAATAGTATTGAAGAGACCAAATCCAAAAACTCTTGCAGGGTAAAAAAGAAAATTTATACAATTTCCTACTAATAGTCAGGGCTGAATAAGGTGGAAATGTTCAACAGGAGATGGATTTGAATACCTAAAATTATAGCAGTTCTTTTCTCTTTTCTCTGATTAAAATGTACACTATAAATAGCTGCTTTGAATTTTTTCTTATAAAATATGCTTATAAAACTAGTCTCCTTTCTTCTGCTTCTGCAGCACTATTTCTTCAGTAAGCTCAGAAATTGGGAGAATGATCGCAGAAGGACAGGTCCATACAAAACAACTGAATGGATTAACATTTTAATCATTTTCCTACTAAGTAATTATGGAATTCATAGCTTCATAAAAACATGAATAGAACTGGATTCAACCCATCCTTTATTTTTTCAAAGCTGAACACAGCTCCAAGGCCTGGCAATTTACCAATCAGGATGTTTGTGGACACAGGTGAAAGGTGCCTCAAGCAAATGTACTGTGCACACACTGCTGCAAGTAGCCTTAGCCTTATACATACTTTGATGACAACCTCCTTACAAGACAAGGGCTGTTGAGTGTGTTTTATTTAATGAACAAGAGGAAACTTGCTGTAGATATAGAACATTGTGTGTGGCCTAAAGTAAGTGAACATAGTTGTTTTCTTCTTTTTCTCCTCCTCCTCCTAGTACAGTATAAGAATTGGGAGTGAGAGGTCATCTACTGAACTTGAATTGTGGGGTAGGGCATTCTTCCCATTGTCTTGTCTATCTAATTTCATGCAAGCATGAGTAATATTCAGTCATTGTTAAGCCATGTGCAGAGCATGCAAGAAGAGGAAGATTGTATTAGGTCCACCCCCTCCATCACAGATTTTACAACAGATTTAAGCCTTTGGAATAGGGAGAAACTTCTCTGTCCATGTAGCATTGCCATGACTGCCAGAACCCCACTTTTTTGCATCATGCATCATGTGCAGAATCTACATTGATGGAAAAGCTTTTTTCCTTTCTAGGCTATCACATTCCATAATGAAATCCACAACAATTGAGGAAGGCCCTCATTATCATCTGCTTTTCACATGCTTTAAATCAGGGGTCCCCAACCTTTCCCACACCATGGACCGGCTTCATGCCAAACAACCTTTCCATGGACTGGCAAGTGAGGGCAGCAGGACCGGACAGCACAAGCAGACAACAAAATGCAACAAAGTGTACACTGTGTGGGGAGAGCCCTGCTGCAGCTCAAAAACAAGGAGGAGGGACCTAGGCACCTGCCAGCCAAACCACCTGACTCAGGCAGGGGGGAAAGCCCCACCACAGTTAAGCAACATGGAGGAGGGGCCCAGCCACATGCCCATCTGCTGTGTCTGAAGCCTGCGCTGGGAAGACCTGGCAGAGCACACTGTGGGCAGAAGGCTGCCACCAGGGCTCCCAGTATCCCCACCACCTTGTTTGGGACAGCACCAGTCTGCACCAGTCTCCAGCTCGGTGGTTGGGGACCCCTGCTTTAAATGATGTTTGAATAAGGTTTAATGTAACAAAGGGTTTAATGCAACATAGTCAGACAGTGTTGAGAAATTTCCAGCCCATACAAGAATCTTACTTGCAATTCAAAGCCAAGATATCAAGCACAGATATCAAGCACAAATTGCTTGGCAATTTATTTTCTACAACTATGAAACAGTTATTATCAAATGGCTGGCTAGTATCATAGCTGAAGCTAATATTTATATTCATTAGCATTCTTGAGTGTTCATCAAAACAAAATTAAAATTAGAAGATGGGGGAGAGACCTCACTGAACAAGGAACAACTTTAAAAGGTATTGCTGAGGAACTCCACCTCCCCACGTCACTTGGAGTGTATCTTACTTTCTTACAATATGTCCGAAGTAAGACACACTCATTGACTAATATTCAATTTGGGCAACCATACCATGTAAATATGGGGTTGTATTGGTCAAGAAGCTTGCCTTGTTAGCTGGAAGGCTGGCAAGTCAGCAGTTCGAAACCCAGGTACTGCATGACGGATTGAGTGCCAGTCTCTGTCCCAGCTCCTACCAACCTAGCAGTTTGAAAGCAAGAAATTGCAAGTAGATAAATAGGGACCACTTTGCAGGGAAAAGATCTTGGGGACATGAAAGAAGTCGCATTCGGACATCCCCTGAGTGGAGTTTCTCTAGCAAAAATCCTTTCAACCCTGAATAATTTCTGAAATTATTATGTTACCATGTAAATAAGGTTTCCCTTGCTCGAAAGCCAGTCATATCCAACTCTAGGGTTCAGTGCTCATCTCTGTTTCAAAGCCGAAGAGCCAGCGGTGTCTGCTTCTGCAGATGTTTCTGTGGTCATTTGGCAGGCATGACTAGACACCGGAGCACACAGAATGTTGTTTACCTTCCAACTAAAGTGGTCCCTATTTATCTACTTGCAATTTCTTGCTTTCGAACTGCTAGGTTGGCAGGAGCTGGGACAAAGACAGCAGCTCATTCCATCCTGCAGTATTTGGGAATGGAATTGCTGACCTCCCACCTTTCAGTCAGCGTCTTAGCTGCTTGAGCCACTGCATGTAAATAGTATTACAGTATGTAATTACTTGTACCATTAATCATAACTTTCATCAAATTTAAACTTCCCATCCTTCCCTTCAGGAGTCAAAGCTCCCTTTTGCCCTGGGAAAAGCCTTTTGGAGCCTTAGAAAATTATCAGCAGTGGTCCCAACACCAGATCAAAACCACTGATGGTGAGCTGGCAGCAATTAAAAGAGTCCCCCTTTCCCCATGCTCCCAAAGGATTCCCCAGGACAAAAGAGGTCTCTCAGGAGCTTCAGAATCTGAAGGGAGATAGAGGAAGTTCCTAATTTAATTGAACTAAAGTTTAGTGGTGGCATGTGACAATTTCATCATGATTTACATGCCATAATTGCACCAACTGGATTTTATTCAGCATAGGCTTTTTAGTTTCTAATACCAATTAAGTCTGAATTCTCCAAAGCTCTCTCCCAGTACCGTAATGATTTGGGCTTTTTTTTTTTCTAGAAGCTTTCTTCATTGTGTTACGTTGAGTAAATATTTTTTAAAATGATCCGTGGCTGCAGCAGAAATGGGCTCCAGTTGATAGGCAGAGAGGGGCTACAATTGCCCTCTTACCTGAGATCTTTTTTTCCTTCTTTCTTTATGTCAGAAGCACCACATTACAATTTATAAATAAACCAGATAGATTTGGCTCAATAACAGGCAATAACAAGAGCATTTTGGAGCAACTAACATCAAACCTTCTATGGCATAAAGTACTTTGGCATAGGTGTGAAGTTTTCCTCCTTCTCCCCATTCACAAAGGACTGTGTTGAGGCAAAAAAAAAATTCCTTAGTTATTCCAACTCTATAGCCTATTAAATTACCGCTAAGTAACCTATTCTCTGTGTAACTGGGATTCTGGGGCTCCATCCATTTTAAAAGGTGGATATTTCTTTACTTCCACATTGTAGTTCTGGTATTCTCTGCTGTTCTTTCACATGTAACTTTTTGCAGAATATCCATTTCATCTAAAATCTGTAATCATCCACTGCTCAACTTCTTGAGAAGTGGATGATTATCAATTGTTAGTTTCAGGTGTCCTGGAATCTTTTTTAATGTAGCTGCTGCCTCTCTTTGTATTATCCTTACAAAGCTAAATACCCAGTACTTAGTATGATCTTCCTTTTTTCCTGTTTTCAACAGCTGCTTTTTTTGGTCAAGCCACTCCTTATATAAGCAAAACATCAATTAACTGTAGAAGCACTAAAATCCAAAGCTTTGCATAACTGAAACAGCCAATCAGCTGTAAAGTGTGAATCTGGACTTAGAGTAGGATCAGAATTATTATTTTTATATCATTCCTGTCTGGTTAGTGTTTAAATTGTATGAGGAGGATACTCTGTAAGCATCGCAACATAGAAAAACACTCTGGGCATGCAATTCTATCATTCAACTCCAATTTATTAGGGCTTCCCTCCATGTGTTTCAGCATTTTCAAAATCTTTCAGGGAAGGGTGACTATAGAATTTATGTACCAAGTACGTAAGAAGAACCAAGCTGGATCAGACTAAAGTTCCATCTGTTAAAGCATTCTGTTCCAACCGTGGCCGGCCGGCCAACCTACAGTACATGAAATTTGGTGTCCAGCTCATGCAGCCTCTGGTCCTGGTGTGACAAACACCCATAGATGAATTTAGATCTGGCCTTAGAAGTTCACTAATGAGCTAATTAGCTTTAAATGTGGAATAGTTAAATTTATTGGGGTGTGCTAGGACAAATGGCTACAGTATTCCAAAAATCATGATCTAATCTTTCTTCCATTAAACATTTAGTCCTTCAGCAGGATATAGTATAACTAGGCCCCAGCTTTATTTCTTTTACAGGTATTATTAAATCAGCAAGTGTGTGAGAAAGGGGAATCAGAAGTCAGAAAGTAACATGCAGCTGAAGGCGAGGCCTTTTTTATCTCATAAAGCAGGGGTAGTCAAAATTCTTGTGCAGCGGCCCATTCACGTGGTTGAGCAAGCTGTTCATGTGGTTCCTCCCACTGGAAGTGGAAGTTAAATGCACCCATGCATGCGCAAATCCTGCCATAAATGCACCCACAGCTGTCGTAAATGCATTAATGACAGTTGTGGGTGCATTTATGGCAGTGTTTCTGCATGCACGGGTGCGTTTAACTTCTGCTTCCAGGAGTGGTGAGGGCCAGATGATTAGGTGGTGTGGGCCAGATCCTGCCCACAGGCCATAGTTTGGGCACCCCAGTCATAAAGCAATCAGCTCAAGCCAGAGCCAACTGTTATAACAAAGCACTACATATGACCTTATATTGGTGGTTAACTGTTTTTTAAAATTATTATTAATTAAACAAAATTACATAACAACATAACTCAAATTTCATTGCAAAACACATGCTATACATCTTAATATAATTTAAATTTAGAAGAAATTAGGAATAGATGTGGTATAAAAGTCAAAATGATTTTCAAATATTTGGGTATTCACATAAAATACAATATTTTAAAAAGTTAAATTAAGATGAAATGAAAGTGGAGATCAAGGGCTTACTCGATAAATTTAAAAATAATAATTTAAAATCTTTATAAAAATCTTACGGTTTATAAACTATGCTTATCATTTGATAGATAGCAATCATAAGATATTATACACACATTAAGCTCTAGTCAGTGCTATGACATGATTTATGTAGCATCAACAAAGTTGTGTTTCTCCAAAAAAAAAAAATGCTTATTTTTAAACAGATTCTTCTTCTTTTGTGTCTAGGTCAGACTTTAAACTGCCAAAACAAAGCCACCTTTTGTTGAATTTATTCTGTAGTTCCTTTCACCAGACCTAGTGTGAGAAAGATTAGCCAGCACAGCAAGGTTGCCATTACCTAGGGTACGCCCCATTGTGGTTTAAAAATACCACTGACTTTGAGGAGTCTCTTTCTGTGTACCCCTTTAAACAGATAAAGGAAAATAAACAATTGGTTTTGGCAGAGTTATAACAGAAATATACAGTAAAACCTCGCATAAAGAGTGCCTCACTTGAGACTAACTCGCTTAAAGAGCAGAATTTTCTCTGATTGGTCCCCCTCGCTTATCAACTAAAAACAACCAAAAACTTGCTTAACAACTAAATCGGGGTTAACAATCGGTCGCTTACAATGGCAGTGGTGGCACTTTTTCCAAGTGTTTCGCTTAAAGAGCAACTCACTTAAAGAGCAATCCCGTGGAACGCATTATGCTCTTTAAGCGAGGTACCATTGGTTGGTTGCCTTAACTAGTGATAAGGATAGTTCAAGAGGTAGAGCCCTTCCTCAAAGTTTTACTGGCAAGCCTGCACTTAGTGTAGAGCTTTGGAGTGGCTATCATTTAAGCACCAACACACACAGGTAATGAAGGGGCATATCTTTAGAAAGGATGAGTTCACTTCTTTTGCAGTATAATTATATCTTGTTAGCTATTTTTACTTATGTGTCTGGCTTACCCTCCCATGCAGTGTGGTTCCTAGTTGAAGAGGTTCTGTGTGTACTTAAATGGGTATTTGCATAAGGTCCTGCAAAGAAAGTATTTCTCCTCCAGAATGCTAAATTTGTTTGTAGTGCATATAGCTGGCTTTCTGACTGAAACTGTATTGCATTTCTATCTCATTGCAAAATACAGCATGAATCCAAGCTTTCTTTTTTAGTTTCATAAAGAAACATACACATACTCACAAACACAAACTACACATACCAAATTTAGTGTTAAAAGACACCACATGGAAGCCCATGGTTATGTGCATTTACCCTGCTACTCCTCCTCAGTCACTGTGTCCTCTGTTGCCCCTGCTGGACCACCTGTTCTCACCCCATATCCCTTGGAAGGCCTGTTTGGAGTCACATCTGCTGGGCTGGAAGCAGGCATTGAGAATGGCTGGCCAGCCCAGGATATGGGAGTACAAAAGTGTAGTGATGTGAGCCACCTGGATGAGAAGGCAATGATAGACATTTGTAGCCAACTATAGATGATAAAGCTGGGGTAGAAAGAGGCAGAAGATAAAGCAGTAGTTCCCAATGTGGGCACACACCCCACAGGGAGATTTCAATTCCTAGAAGCCTAAGTCAGTACATTGGCTGATCAGTGTTTTGGGGAATTGACTTAGCCTTCTGGGAATTGAAGTCCAAAAACCAAAGGTTGGGAAACACTGAGATAGGGGAAGTGGCATCAAGAGACATAGGGGAAGAAGAACCTATTATCAACACCACAACATCCAAGGAATAAAAAACTTGGGTTGATGTGGTAGAAGAAGGAGTCCCAGCCCTTGGTACTGCATGGCTATACCTTTGCAATGGATCAGTGGACAGGTTGTCTGGTGCAATTTCACCTATGCCTTGTAGGAATTCAGTGCCATGGTTTTTCCTTGGTCTCTTGCCAGCCTGTACAACACCCCGGCCCACCATCAGGGACAGCCAATCCTCACCCTCACTCAGAAGAGGGACTGGAAACACCCGCTTGAGCAGGAGTATTGGTAGTACCTGCATCAGAGGTCAGCAAACTGTGTTTAGTGACAGCAGCTTAACTGTACATTGTCCTTGAAGGGAGCTGGTCAGAGAGTACACCTTTTTGGCCCATGGACAACATACTGAGTCCTGTGTGTACTGGTACCAGTAGGGGTAACTGGAAGAGGGAGCTAGTGACTGGATCTCAGCCCTTCAATAAGCAAGTGGGCTGTGATGAGGTGGTTCATGCTTGTACTGGGTTCCTATCAGCCTCTCAAACCAGAGCCTGTTTTTATCATTACAAGTCTGGAGCCAGATGAAGTCTTCCTGCCCACCCTCCACTTGGTGAGGGCCGTGGTTCTCATAGTCACGCTCTGGAATCATGGAACAGAAGCAATTGTATCAATTTTTTTTATCTTAAGGGGGGGGGGGAAATTGAGGTCATTATTTCCTCAGGATAAAGTTTTTTGCCTGTTCACTCCCAGTCTTCCTTCTGTTCTCTCTAAACATTCTAAATCACTATTCTAGAAGAATCCACATATTTGGACACTGGAATGTTTGCAGTTTGCAAAATACTCCCATGGTTGAGGTAAATGTGAAACAATTCATTGCTAAAACATATGTATCTACTACAAGAAGAAAGTACTGAACTTGTACATTTCGGAAGCACACAGTCATTACTGTATTTTAAAGGACTGATTTATCAAACTTTGAGATACACTCTTTGTAGTAATCCTATATTCCTTCTAATTTGGCTGCAAATTTGAAAATATGTAGTCTGTGGTAAGAAGCATTATTTGCAGGGAGGGGTTCCCTCTAACATGACACAATACAATTTAACATTTTTTTTTATTTTGCCTACTCATTTAAAATGCTGCCATCTTCCTTGTTCAGATGTAAGATTTATTTAGATGGTGACCTATTGAAGTTAATGATATGAAAAATTAATAAGAAAACAGCAAGACCTACTGCTCTTTCTATCATCAAGGGCAGATAAACATATTGAATGGAAGGAACCATATTTACAAATAAATGGCTGATCTTTGGTATGTATAATTTATAGTATATTTCCTATAACACTGGCATACTGGGTATTATGACACACATGGGAAAAAACAGTGATAACCATGTTTGTGTGTGTGTGAGAGAGAGAGAGAGAGACGGTGATAACCGTGTGTGTGTGAGAGAGAGAGAGAGAGAGAGAGAGATGTAACTATTTCTCTTACTGAATTGGGTGTAACTGGTTCTCTTACTGCAATGAGGATTAAACGCAAGCCCCATCTTGTATATATTACTATAGCTTGGTTTAACTTAAACATTCATAATTAAATGACAGAAGAGTCTTTTGTTTGCCTGTTTGGCAGTAGCTCATTTTGAACACACATTTCTGTGCATAAACTTTGCTATCGACACAGCCTGACAGCCTAAGTCTACCATAATGATGTAGAAACATAAACAATAGCTAATGTGCTTTGAATTGCAAGAAAGCATTCCTTTTAGGCCTTAGTATTCAATATGCCATCACTCAGAAAATCTGGAAGTAACAAAGAATCAAATATATGATATTACTCACTTCTTCCAGACTTTACCCTCTATTTATTTTACTCTGGGCATAAAACTGCTGAGATGGGTCCTTTTTTGATTCTGTAATAAACTTAGTAAGCAGAACAACAACGAAAAAATCACTGAGATCTGCAGATAATTTTGGTAAATGAGAGCAGTAAATTTCTGTCCCCTGAGGCTTTAACCTTCCAGGACTTGGACTGCTACTTTAAATTGAGTTGTTAGTGCCATTCCTTTAGGTTATGTGATTAATTCTTTGTATTCCATTAGGCTACATACCAGAAAACCTTTCATTACTTGTTTCATGAAAATATTTGAAATGCTCATTTCACTATCTAACTGCCTTCTTCAGCTCTGTGTGATAATATGCTGCATAAGTGGGATGAATATTTCATCATTCCAATCTGAGATGAAATAAACTGAAAACATAGCTGTGTTGAAATATATTAAAATTGACATAGAATATAAAACTCAGTTTGGTAGCTAGGCCTTACTGAATTGTGGTCTGTGTGCTGTCCTGTTATGCCAAAAATCTGCCTGTCATTTCATGGATATACTGTATACTGTTTTATATTAACTCATAGAAAATGTTATTTGACCAATGCCTGCCATTAAAACTTAAAAGCTGAACTGGAAGTGATAACAAGCAATATAAACACTGATTATAATAAATTTGATTGTAAATTGCAAATGGATACCTTGCAAATTGATGCCTTGCAAATGTTGAATAGCATGCTCATTTTAGTGGCAGTCCTGAAATATTCACTGAACATTATATTACTATTGTTTATTTTTCACTAGGTGTCCTTAAAATTGTACTCTTAGAACAATAATTATTTTAAAGAAATAATAAAGAGAAATAAATAACGTAGGAGAATAAGTATTGTTTCTTGAGACCACAGGCTCACATCATTCCAGTACAGGATTAGAAGGTGTTGATTGGTTGCCTCCTTACAAATTTTTTGGCAGCTCATATACTCTACGTTTCCTTAGAATTTAATAGGAAATTGCTGGTTTTCGTTTAATAGAAACATTCCATCATTAATACAGTAATTATCAGCATCTCCACATGAACTCTAGCATTTTACATTTGAGGCAAAACAACAAATCTTAGTATTAGTTTATTCTAATGTTAAGGCATTAAAATAAGACTTCCTTCACAGATTTTCCCAGTAATATTTAAGCTGGATACTCAAATTTTAAAGCCTGGAAACATTAACTGATTAATTGCAGCATCCCAGAAACAGTATGGCTCCTGGAAGTTTCAGTCCAATCATGGAGTCATAGTTCAAGAATACTAACTTTGAAGCTTTGGACCTTATTCAGCTATACAATGAAGCAGGTTAAAAGTACTATTGCAGTTGGGAGTGTGGACGTGGCTTAGGACTCCGCTGGTCCCAAATACCTGCCAACTAGGGAACCAGACCAACCCACCGGCTGCCTTCCACCTACCCTCACTGATCGGCTGGAACTAGTAACCTTGTGCCCCCACTAGGACGGCTTCCCAACTCAGCGAGAGAAAGTGAAGCAGACTTCAGTAGCGTAGTGAAAAGGTGTCTTCATGTAGTTAACCTAAGCAGGGAAAAACCAGAGAAGAAGATGGGGTCCTAATGGGTAGTGACGGTGATTTATAAAATATCACAGAGCGACTATTTCTGCAAAGCCCTCTGGGATGGGTAGCTGAATTCCCCATTAGACCTTTCCACCCTTATCATGGTTCTCTGTGGGAATTTGGCCTTTGATGTTTCAGTTAGGTGTGTGGGAGTCTACTCACACTCCTGAGAAGGTGAAATGGTGAAATCTCTCTTTCCATTACCTTTGATGTTTATTCGGCCCAGCTGCACTTCTAAGCTTTAGTGTTCTTGAAATAACAAGCAGCAGCCAGCATAACGGGCCAAAACATAATTTATTTTGTAATACAAACCAATTTTAACTGCACCATAACAACTTATATACAGATAAGGGTAGTTACATTTAAGCAGGAGTTAACTGGATTAGGTATTAGAACTTAGGAGAGAATGAGGTGATTCTGGACTGGATACAATTCGCACTTCTTGAAGCATAATGGCATGAACCCCCAATCTCGTATTACTTTTAACTAAGGAAGAAACCAAAATGGCGAATACATTTTTATTAAATACACAACATAAGCCGAAATAACAAAGAGTCCGTCTTTGTGAAGAAACAAGGCCTTATCTGAAAAATTCCCTTTCAGCTTCCTTCTGTCTGAAAGGAGTTAGAAAACCGCTCTTGACAAAGTAAGTCCATTTTGAAGATTTAATGAAGGAAAAGTTCAGTTCCAAAATATAGAATAAAAATCCTCTCTAAACAAATCTAAATAAAAGACATTTTCTAAGAATGGAAACCTAAGTTTTAAAAGAATACATTTCTGAAAGAGTGCAGCAAAGCCACCCATCTGGGTTCACAGTTCAGATCCAGGCTGGAAGCAAAAGGCCATAACTTTCCGGGACTTGAAGCCTCGGTTTTTATATGTTTCTCGTTGAGAATGCGTGCAGTGTTATCTTGAGTGACAGACAACTCTTTTTGAAGTCCGGTCTGAGACCAGAACATTTAATCTAAGCTCTCATCTCTTGATGTGAGACTCACGCACTCCAACAGGTGGCTTGTCTGAGAACTGTGCTCTTTCCAAGTAATTAACCCGAGAACAGACATTTTCTCAGCTTTGCTGTCTGTGAACGGAGGTCAGGCTGACCTGCTGTGTTTAATTGGTCAGAAGTCAGTGTCTGTGTATTGAAACCTTCCAAAATGGATCCGACTGTTGGATCGGGGCCGCGAAGTGGCGGTTGGGTCCCGGAGGAGACTGGTCAAGCAATGAGACACGAGGCAAGATGGAGCGAAGACCAGTGATTTAATGAGGCAAATCATCAGTATTTATCATGTACAGGCTGCATGCAAAAGAACTGCGATCTGGCAGAATCCATATGCCATGTTTACATGAATTAATTGGGAAAACCTTCAGGGGAGTTAATTAACTAACTTAATCAATGACAGGGGAACTCCATTGTTCCAAGCTATCTGGGGTAAACATGTGGCTGGTATTGGTTTTAGGATTTAAGGTAATCCGCAGATGCGAGATTACCCATTACATGACTAGCGAGTTAGTCATTAGCTTCCTATTGTCCGAGCTGCTTGTCAGGTCAGCTGTAGGTGAATTAAAACCCTATCTAATATTCCACTCCCCCAATTTCTGTCCCTTCAGGAACCCCTGGTAACGAGGTGATCACCCATCACCGGGGTTCTGTCAGGGCTAGTATACCAATTGTGTGCGCAGATACCACATCCGACTATGCTAAGCAAAGTTAAACAAACTAGCAAAATGAAAGCAGAATAATAAAATAGACATATTAAGCTTTAAATGAACATGGTAAAGAATAAAATAAATTCTTCCCTGTTATGAAATCCCTTATAGGGAGCTGTTCCATTGTCCTTCCCAACCTAATTTTTAAGCAATGTTAGATATCAGGTTTGCTTCTTGATGATTTAATTGACCAATTAGAGACTAAGATTATTTAAAAAAAAACTGTCACTGTAAAGCAGGAGTTCTCAACTTTTTAAAGCCAGGGGCTGGGTCATGCTCCCTCAGACAGCTTTGTGGGCCAGGCAGCCATTTTGCCCTTCCTCCACCACATGGCACTTCCTAGTGTGGTGAAGGTGGTGGAGTGCCACATGAAATGGTGCCGTGGGCTGCATTTGGCCCATGGGCTGCAGGTTGAGAATCCCTGCTGTAAAGTATCAATGCAGGATAAACATGGCATAAAAATGTGATATGAATAGTTGTGTACAATCTGGGGGAAGCTGGTATCTCTAGAGCAATGGTAATAGATTGGAAAAGATCAGTATACGTCCCAATCCCAAAAAAGGGAAATGCCAAAGAATGTTCAAATTATCGAACAATCTCGCTCATTCCACATGCCAGCAAGGTGATGCTCAAGATAATACAGGATAGACTTCAGCAGCATGTGGAGAGAGAATTACCAGAGGTGCAGGCTGGTTTCAAAAGAGGCAGGGGGACTAGAGACCACATTGCCAACATACATTGGATCATGGAGAAAACAAAGGAATACCAGAAACAAGTCTACTTTTGTTTTATTGACTACACTAAGACTTTTGACTGTGTGGACCACAACAAGATGTGGCAAGTAATTAAAGAGATGGGAATACCAGAGCACCTCATATGCCTCCTGAGAAATCTGTACATGAACCAAGAAGCAACAGTTAGGACAGAACACGGAATGACAGAGTAGTTTGGAATAGGAAAAGGAGTAAGACAAGGCTGCATTTTGTCACCCTGCTTATTCAACTGTTGGGATTTGATTCATGTAAAGATCTAGTCTCAATCAGCCAGTCTCATTAGCAGCAGTTTATATTCTCAGATCTTTTGAGGTACCTATGAGTCCAGCTTCATTAGGCTTTTTGTAGGGAGAAACAGAGACAGACAAAAGCAGACACGACTGCTCTCTTTGGCTGGTCAAACGTTACTGAAGCCTTCTCTTTATTTAGGCAGAGAGAGAGAGAAACGAAACTAGCAAGCATTGTATACCAGAAACGAAACTTAGCAGAGACAAAGCTGAGTCCTTACAGCCAATCAGAAGTGTCAGAACCCAAAGAAAGAGAGATAAGGAGAATAGCAAGCAAAGAGGCTTTTGTTTACAAAATGTGTCAGAGGACAGGCAAGACAGAAACCAGATGCATTCCTACATGTCCTCCTTTTTCATTTAAATTCGAGAGAGGGACGGCTAATCATACCCCTGCATGTCATCATATACATCATCACTGTCCTCCTGGACATCGTACCCCTCCTGACTCCTGGTACTTTGTTCCGGAGGATGATACCTCATTGAGTACAATTGCCGTCGTGCAAAACTCGATGTCTCCCTTCTACGCAATGGACATGTGTTACAAACAGAAATAAGATTAGGAATACAAGTAACGCAAAAATACAAAGGTAAAAGGCAGATAATAATAATAAACCCATAAAAGAAAACTTGTCTAAGGACAGACAAATCAGGCAACCAAGAAGTCACCCAATCAAAGAGATTAACATCAGTGCGTACATTGTTAGTAATACTCTCCTGTAAATTCTGAAGTTCTTTCTCAATAGTATTATTCAGATAAAATAACCCAATGCTGCACATTGATATTGTCCTGGATGGAAATTCGTGGCAACTCCATTAAAAAAGAACCACATGTTAGGATCCTTGATTTGCCATCCATTGCAAATTGAACCACTATCTATAGCAGAATAATCAGGAGTAAACATAGGAAATACATCATATATATCTTCAATAGTAGTGTTAAACAAGGTATAATTAAGCTTATAAGAACTGTTATAACTACCCCTTAACCAAAAATAATCGTCACAACCCGTATAATTGCCTACATTCCGCAAAACCCTTTGTGCTTGAGTCCAGTGCTTCCATTTACTATTCCAGACTCCAGAACTATGACAGCAGAAACAAAGTCCTTTAGTGTATTTCTTGAATGTCATGCTTCGCCAACGGATGTTGTTAAATTGTTCTGGAGGATTAGAGAAGAGTGTAGACCTATCAAGATGTTGCAAATGTCCAATAACCAACTCTGGCGTGTTGAACAATGCCGGAAGAAAAGCCATTTGCGACACTGCCAGTGGATGCTCATAGTATAACGTTGCATTCTTACCATGAACTTCAAACATATAGTTAGCATGACGAATCCAAAAGTTGGGGTTGCTTCCATGAGGCATTGTTCTTACAGCTGGAAGCACAGTAAGAAAGAAAAGAACAAATGTCAGCACATTTAGTTTACTGGTGAACCACCATCCTGGAGCTGAGTAACCTTCTTCTCTCTCCATGGGCGGATCGCTCGGGCAGGAATCCACACAGGTCCTGAGGTTGTAGAAACCGCTGCGTATCCTCGTCCCCAGGTGATTAGAGGTACAGGACCCTTCCACTCAGGATCGGGTTGCTGCCAATAAACGACCAATGGCTTAGGAAGACACTCCTCGGTCCTGAAATGCAATTCGACTGGAGAGTGTGACCTGTTATGGGGAGCAAGAAGAAAATTAAGAGTATACAGTACTTTAGCAACAGCTGTAGGTATTTCAGCCACAGGAACCCCTCTATCTCCCACTTGCTTGTGTAACAAATTTTTGAATGTCAGGTGGGCTCTTTCAACAATCGCCTGTCCAGTCGAGTTATAGGGTATTCCATGGGTTAGCTTAATGTCCCACTGACGGCAAAAGTCCTGAAAGGCAGAAGAAACATATGATGACCCATTGTCTGTCTTAAGGCTTTTAGGTTTACCCATTGCCGCAAACGAACGAATGCAATGTTGTATAACATGTCTGGATGTTTCACCCCATAAGGGTGTAGCCCATATAAATCCAGAGAAGGTATCAACAGTCACATGTAACTTAGAAAGCGGAGCCAAAGCAGGTACTTGCGTGACATCCATCTGCCATAGCTGATTAGCTTCTGTTCCTCGAGGATTAACAGCATCAAATGGCAGGAATATAGGAGACTTCATACAGGAAGCACAGGATGACACAATGTCTCTAGCCTGTGACATAGGAATGGAAAACCATTTATGCAAAACCTTAGCAGATTGATGAAACATTGCATGACTGTCAATGGGGTTGTCAAAGAGAGAAAAAACCTCAGCAGAGTCTCGGAGAGCAGAATCTGCTCGTGCATTGCCCTCCGTCAAATAACCTGGGATCCTTGTGTGAGAGCGTATGTGGGCAATAAAAAATGGGACCGTACGGTTGGAAAGAAAACCTTGAAGCTGTTGGAATAAAGCAAAAAGATCCCTATCCATCGATGGAGACAAATAAGCTTGAGCTAAAGTAAAAACAAGGCGGTAAACATATTGAGTATCCACAATCAGGTTAAAAGGCACATCAGAAAATGTAGAGAAAGCAAGTATGACCGCTGCCAGTTCCGACCGCTGGGCCGATGCTTGAGGTCCTGTAAAAACAACCTCCCATTCCCCAGTAGGACCCTGCCATGTAAGGACTCCACGGGAGGGGGAGCCATCTGAGAAAAGAGTAATGGCATGCAAGATAGGTTGCATGCAAAGCGGGGATGACAGGGAGTAAGAAGTGAGATTCAGCAAGGTAAACCGCTTATCCTTGGGGGGGTTAAATTTAACTTGTCCCACAAAGTCCGCCATGGCCACCTGAAATGCCTCAGAATGCTGTAGCAAGGCGGTTAGCTGATCCTGTGAAAAAGGAAAACAAACAAAGTCAACGTCATAGCCAGTCAAATGCTTTGCCCTAGTACGGCATTTGAGGAAAAGATCAGCAATCGCATCAGGCAGGCGATAACAGTTTTTCGAGGGAGTGTGCGCCAAGTGTAGCCATTCCACGATGGCCACCTTCTGAGCGTTGACAGGCGCGAACAAAACCGCAGTGGGCAGCCTCGGTGTAGGAAGAAGAGCGCATGCCAGCGCAATGGTGCCTGAGGGCACCCGATCCACAGCGATGGTATGCAGCTTTTCGTTGAGGCGTTGAAGAGCTGTACGCATCTCCGTTGTGCAGGGAATGATGTCCGCTGGAGAAGTGTGTCCAGAAAGAGCAGCAAAGAGTGGTGATAGTTCCTCCGTGCTCAGGGCCAAGAAAGGACGAGCCCAATTTATGTTCCCTAGCAATTGTTGCAATTGTACAAGAGTGAACTGCTCCGGAATAGCTATTGTTGGCAATAGCGGAGTTGAAGCTGTAGCTGAGAGCCTATGTCCCAGATATTGGAATGGATACATCTGCTGCACTTTTTCAGGAGCTATGATCAAGCCCGCTTGTTGCAAAATGTCTGCTAGGTCCTGCAGGTGTTTCTCCGTGACTTGTGGACCATGCAATAAAATGTCATCTGTGTAATGATAGACTTTAACCTCTGGATGGCGTTGCCTGAAAGGTTCCAAAGCCTTGTTCACAAAATGTTGGCATAGAGTCGGCGAGTTGGCCATACCCATAGGCAAGACACACCATTCAAACCGTTGAGTAGGATGTTCATTATTGTATACTGGCAATGTAAATGCAAATTTTTCTCTGTTTTGTGGCGCTAGCAAGATTGTATAAAAACAGTCCTTCAAATCTATAACCATGAGTTGATGATCTTCCGGAATCATGTTCGGATTAGGAAGTCCAGATTGTAGGGGTCCCATTGGCAAGATGTGCTCATTAACTTTCCTCAAATCATGTAACAATCGCCATTTTCCAGACTTCTTTTTCACCACAAAAATCGGAGAGTTCCAAGGACTAGTGGTTGTTTGAATATGTCCCAGATTTAATTGCTCCTGTACAAGGGCCTCCGCCGCTTGGAGCTTTTCTCTTGAGAGCGGCCATTGATCCGTCCACACTGGTGGGGTGCTTTTCCATTGTAGTGGAAGTGCATGCAACGGCGCTGCAGGGGAGGCCCATATCAAAAATTTGTCTGCAAGGTACACCCTGTTTTAGCCAGGAGATCCCGGCCCCACAGAGTAATAGGAATATCCATAATCAGGGGGTGAAGAGAAACTTTTGTTCCCCCTGAGGTCTCAAAGACGATTGGATGAACACTTTGCTGTGCTGGCTCGTACCCGCCCACCCCATAAACTTCCCTACAGGGGCGGACGGCCCATCCAGTCGGCCAATCTTTTTTTGCCACCACTGAAATATCGGCTCCTGTATCGACCAATCCAGACACTGACCGTCCACCCATAAGCAGCGAGCGGGTCGGTCTATCCTCGGTGATTTGTATCACCGCCATAGCCGCTGTTGCAGTCCCCTCCTGGGATGGAGTTGCAGTGGTCCCTAGTGGGAGCAGATGAAGGCGTCCTACAGGTTGTCCCTTAGGCAGGGTGAGATGTTGCGTGGCTGAAGCAGGGATGACAATTTCTTGGTGACCCAATGTAACTGACCCTGCTGCAATGTGTACAGAAGCGGGTAAGGCGTCTGGACAAGGAAGAACGATGCCCATCATGCCCTGGGGAACAATATCATCAACCATTGTGGGAAGAGCCTCCACACACCCTGGCATAGTAAAAGTACAGTCCTTAGATAACCTCAATAAAAGTCCTTCTTTTAGAGGATGGTTTTTTCTATATCGTGAAATCATTTCTTGGGCAAGTTCCATATCTTCTGCCATCTCTTGCAAAACCTCCTCTATTGCCTCTTCACTGACCTCTGGTAGCCCTATTATTTTGCCTGGGCCCGAGCCTGGCCCGCACTCCCATTTCCCTGCTGCTGTGGAGAAAAGTCAGAGTCTTTGTGCTGAGCAGCTGAGGGGTTGGCATTAGGATTTGAGCGGCACTGATTAGCCCAATGGTACCCTTTCTGGCAAATGGGACACTTCCTGGAAGGGCGTGCTGCCTGCTTTTGACAGGAGCGACATTGTGCTTTAAAATGTCCTTCCTTCCCACAGCCAAAACAACGTTTGTTTTGAGCCTGAGTTGTGGGCAATTGAACTGCAGCTGCCAGAAGTTGAGCCTTGTAACTGTGAGTCCCCACATTTTGACAGACTTTCATCATGTCTGCTATAGATGTTCCTGGCCTAGCATAAACAGCTGTCAGAGCCCCTTTACAATCCTCATTGGCATTTTCAAAAGCCAGTTGTTTCATGAGCATTTCCCGTGCCGGCACATTTTCCACCTGGCGGCTGAGAGCAGTCATGAGTCTGTTAATGAACTCAGTGTAATCCTCTTTAGGGCCCTGCCTAATTGCTGCAAATCCAGCAACGGAGCTATCCCCTTTGGAAGGAATCTTACTCCAGGCACACATGACTATCTGAGCAATCTCTCCCAGCTGGGCATCAGTGAGTGCCAACTGCTGTGTGGGGTTGGCAAAATTTCCCTCCCCACATAACATATCCATTGTGAGTGCAGGGCGTGTATGGTGTACCTCCCAAGCCACATCCCTCCACTCCTGCAAGCAGAGCATTGCTTCTGCCGGAGGCAAAAGCGCTTTGATCATCTGTTTCCAATCCACTGGTAGCAATTTTTGAGAAGCAATGGCTTCCAACAAAGCTTTAGTAAAAGGTGCATTAAATCCATAGTCACGTATGCTGACCCTTAGTTCCTTCAGATATTTGTAATGGAGGGTTTCATATCTATCTGGGACTGCCGCTGCATTGCCAACAGGCGGAGCCCCTCTGATCACTGGGTATATTTCAGGAGATTGCACGTCCAGCACAGCTGCCGTTAAAGCAGCAGAAAAATGTGTCTTTGTAGGGCTATAAGTGCTTGATTGTTGCAAGGCAGGATCTAAAGTCCCATCTCCATTTCCACCTCCACCCCCATCAGGAGGCTGTTGTTTCTCATATGATGGAGGAGCAGTTGCCATGGCCCCCCCTTTTTCTGGAGGCAAAAGCTGTGGGAGGGGGCCATCAAGTCTTTGAGACAATAAAATATTTTTTGGAGTAAGTCTCTGAAGGCAGTACCTAACTCCTTCCCATGTAAATAGTATTGATCTAGAAATTCCATTATGCTTCTGCATTTCTCTCCCGATCTGTTTCCACTGTTTTAAGTCCAGACCTTCATATTTAAACCAAGGACAGATTTTTTCTATAGCTTTAGCCAGCTGCTGTATCTCTTTATCATCAGCCTTTCGCCCATTCTCATGCAAAAGATCTGAGATATCTTTACAAAGTTCCTGCATTTGCGAAGAAAGCAAACACCCCATGATAAAAAATATATATTTTTCTTTTCCACTTACCCTATATGGGACCCAAAGTTGACTTTGGATGAATTTTCGAGCTCGATTTATGACCTTCCCGGTCGGGGGTAAATGAGACCTTGTCTCCGGTCGCCAATTATGGGGTGTTAATTAGATGCTAAATGCTGAAGCAGCTTTCACAGAGAGTCCTTTGAAGTTCATTCAATCGCCTCATCACGGAGCACCACTTGTTGGGATTTGATTCATGTAAAGATCTAGTCTCAATCAGCCAGTCTCATTAGCAGCAGTTTATATTCTCAGATCTTTTGAGGTACCTATGAGTCCAGCTTCATTAGGCTTTTTGTAGGGAGAAACAGAGACAGACAAAAGCAGACACGACTGCTCTCTTTG
Source organism: Bradypodion ventrale (assembly GCA_035047345.1). Lineage (NCBI taxonomy): Eukaryota > Metazoa > Chordata > Lepidosauria > Squamata > Chamaeleonidae > Bradypodion > Bradypodion ventrale. The sequence goes on along the minus strand of JAWDJE010000003.1, from coordinate 305,063,535 downwards.
GCTGGTCAAACGCTACTGAAGCCTTCTCTTTATTTAGGCAGAGAGAGAGAGAAACGAAACTAGCAAGCATTGTATACCAGAAACGAAACTTAGCAGAGACAAAGCTGAGTCCTTACAGCCAATCAGAAGTGTCAGAACCCAAAGAAAGAGAGATAAGGAGAATAGCAAGCAAAGAGGCTTTTGTTTACAAAATGTGTCAGAGGACAGGCAAGACAGAAACCAGATGCATTCCTACATTCAACTTATACACAGAGCACATAATGTGCAATGCAGGGATGGAGGAATCACAATATGGGATTAAAATTGCTGGGAGAAACATCAACAATCTGAGATATGCAGAAGATACCACCCTAATGGCAGAAAGTGAGGAAGACCTAAAGAATCTCTTGATTGGGCTGAAGGAGGAGAGTGCAAAAGCTGGCTTGAGACTCAATATCAAGAAAAGCCAAGATAATGGCAACAGGCCCAATAAGTTCCTGGAAAATAGATGGGGAAGAGGTAGAAGCAGTGACAGATTTTAATTTCTTAGGATCAAAGATAACTGCAGATGGGGATTGTAGCCATGAAATAAAAAGGCAACTGATTCTTAGGAGACAAGCTATAAGAAACCTGGGGAACATAGTGAAAAGCAGAGACATCACATTGCAAACAAAAATTAGAATAGTCAAAGCAATGGTATTCCCAGTAGTAATGTATGGATGCAAGACCTGGACAATTAGGAAGGCTGAAAGCAGAAGAATAGATGCCTTTGAAATGTGGTGTTGGAGGAGGGTTTTGAGAGTCCCCTGGACAGCGAGGAGAACAAATAGGTCAATCTTAGAAGAAATTAACCCTGACTGCTCATTGGAAGGTCAAATAGTAAAGACGAAGCTAAGGTACTTTGGACATCAAATGAGAAGGGAGGATTCACTTGAGAAGGCATTGATGTTGGGAAAGGTGGAGGGCAAAAGAAGAAGGGGGAGGCCAAAGATGAGATGGCTAGATGGTATTGTAAAAGCACAGATATACAGAAGTGGCCAAACAGAGTGGCAATGTTCAAAGATAGGAAATCTGTTTGAGGCTTGAATATGTAGTAATAGGTAATATAATATAATGTTTTATTCTTAAGTAGTATATTGAATTAATCTTGTAGTTAATATATTCAGAATCTTCCAGTAGAGCAATACAACAAGTCCAATACATTGTGAAAGTCAACCGGTATGCAGACTCTTTCAGGAGAATTTCCCTTCATCAGACAACTTGACTTGCTAACTTTCCAATATCTGGATATATAACATTTAGTTTTCAAAGGGTATCTTGTTTTCATGTTGCATCCTAACCTCTTTTCGTTTATTCATTTTGACTCAGACACCGGTATATGGATAACGGCATTGGGCCACATTTATTAAATCATGCCCTAGTGGGAATTATAAATTTCAATTGGTACTCAGCCAATTATAATTCTTAAGGCAAGCAGGCTGCAGTAACACTGGTAAGGTTCCTCCCAAAATTGCCAATGGCAATTGGCTACAATGTATCCATTTGTATCAATTTGTTTGTTTACAACAAACAAATTGTTGACCGTAGTCAATAAAACTATCTACTGGCCCCACCCTCTGACGTGTATCCGTCAAATCACGGGGTGATGCATGCTGAAGAGCTCCTGCCATCACCCCATTGTCTGGTTCGTCGTTGACCGGTCAACGTTAACAAACTTGTACCTATCTAGTGTTGGCCAGTCAATTGCGAACCTGCCGGATACCTGTGGGTCATAAATATTTACCTTACCAGTGCTACCCGCCACACGGGGAGGCTTAATAAAGACTCACCGCCCCCCCCCCCCCAGACTGTCAGCTCGGTCAACAGGCCTGCTTGCAAATCTTCCAAAAAGAGGTTCATACCTCTGGGCGACAGATGGACCCCATCCCCTGTGTAAAGGTCATAATTTTGGAGATTAATGGTGGGGTGTCGTATGACCCACCCCAAACCCTTGTCAGCAAAGAACCGGGCCACTGCCCTGTTCACCGAGCGACGAGCGCGGTCAAGGGCATGGAGGTTAATACCCCCCCTGTAAGCGTGACGCGGTATGATGTCTGACCATAGCAGTGTTGTGGCAGGCCGCACATAATGCAAATAAGCTAGGTCGCTGCAGATCGTATGTTTTAAGGAAAGGCCAGTGACCTGGCCTAGGTCATTACCCCCGAGGTGCAGCACCAGGACATCAGGCGGTTCAGCATCCCTAATGGAGAAAAGGAATGGCAACAGTTCCCGCCATAACATTCCGCGCTTACCATACCACCTGATACATGCGGAGGCACATAGTCCAAGCTGGGGTCCCCACTCTGTCGTGCAGCGTACTGCGCTGCCCAGTGCACATAGCTATGGCCCACCAGCCATACTGCCACCGGTGTGCGGGGACACACAAGGTCTGTAAGATAAAAAAGAAAGGACAGTGACTTATCTGGTACTCATGCTTGAAGAGAGCGAACATATAATTCAAAACACTTAGATCCCCACCTCCCCATACGGCGTATATCTGCCTCCGAGTACCCAAATGCAGCCGCAGTAGAAGCAGCTCCTATTCTAAAAGAATGGGTGCCGTAACGAGCCCCGGGGAGGCCAACACTGGACAGTGCCTTACCGGTCACCTTCCAAAATTGAAATTTAGTAAGGGGAGACCCATCTTGGTGGCAGAAAAACGGGCCAGGGTGCGTACCACGCACTGCAATGAACTCATGCAGGGCACCAACCGGACAGATGTCTGCAATAGAACATCGTAGCAGTCTAACACCACTGCCTACACCGTGCTGATCAACTTTTGAGGACCGTATCCTCAACTGAGCCCACTCATTAGAGACATAGACATCTTCGAGTTCCAGTGCCCTACGAGCTGCATCCGCCTTAGACAGTAGCACCAACTCACTGATGCGGAGCGCTCCAAAAAAGGCCACCGTGGTAGCCGCATGAAAAAGAGCTGCCTCATACCTGTCAAAACACAGGTCATGCCAGCCTCGTGCCAGGTGTGTAAGGACCCCTGGAGAAATTGGGTGGCGATTGTCCGGGCAGTGTCCACGTTCCCGTGTCCACCCCTCCAAAACATGTCGTATACGGAAATCATTCGTGTTGTCAGCAGAACCCCTCACTTTGGCCATGAATGCCAGTGCTGACAGCCTGGATGCTATGGTGCGGGGAGCTAGGCCCTGACTGTGTAGGTAGACCATAAATTGGAGAACGTGTTCAACTGGAATGGGCCACACCTCGGGCAACCGGAGTTGCGCACAAAAATTTGTAAATTGACTGAATGCATGGTGATACGCCTTACGCGTGCGGGGCACAAGTGGCATGCCGATCGCCCGGTTCACCTCTCCTTGCCAAATGTCCAAATCTCGTCCGGGAGTGGCGAGGGGAATTCCCCTGCGTCCAGAGCCAAGGCACGGAACCGGGGGATCTGCAGGCGGGATAAAGCATCAGCAATATCGTTATTAATACCTGGTACATGTCTAGCCCTGAAGAGCACATTGAGGCGTAGGCTGCGTAACACAAACTGGTGAACTAACTCCATGACCTTGGGTGATTTAGATGTCTGGGAATTGACGATGTGCACTACCGCAGCATTGTCACACCAGAAATGAACTACTGAATTGGCCCACTCCTCACCCCATAGCATCAAAGCTCCCAGTATCGGGAAGAACTCAAGGAACGTAAGATCGCGTAGACGATCCGTGCCCTGCCATGCTGGAGGCCATCGGCCGTAGGCCCACCTCCCCTCAAAGTAAATCCCATATCCCAGGGACCCCAAGGCATCTGACTGAACGTGGAACCTAGGGGAAACCAAAAGGTCAGATCTCCAAAATGACACCCCATTGAACTCCCTCAGGAACTTGAGCCAAACCAACATGTTAGCCCTCATGCCCTTGTTCAGTCGGACCCTGTGATGGCACCTGGATAGCCCAGTCATGGCGTCGCATAAGCGTCGAGCAAAAGCCCTGCCAGGCGTGACCACTCTGCAGGCGAAGTTAAGGTGACCATGTAGAACCTGGAGCTCACGAAGTGACACCTTGCGTTTGGCCAGTAAGGCCAAAATCATCGCAGTGATCCGGGTAACCTTATCCATGGGTAACCTGGATGCCTGCGAGACCGTGTCAATTTCAATACCCAGAAATGTGAGCCTAGTTGATGGGCCCTCGGTCTTTTCGGGCGCTAAAGGGTCACCAAGTTCCTGCATTAGCGTCTGAAATGTAGTGAGGAGGCGCGTGCATGTGTCCCAGCCCCGTTCACCCCCGAACAAAAAATCATCGAGGTAATGGGCTACAGACCGGGACCCAGACCTGCGAACAAAGGCCCACTGAAGGAAAGTGCTAAAACGTTCAAATGCTGAACAGGAAATAGAGCAGCCAAAAGGCATGGCTTTATCTATATAAAATTTCCCTTGGAATCTAAAACCCAATAGCTCAAAGTCCCCCGGGGGGACTGGCAACAATCGGAATGCCGATTTAATGTCACATTTGGCCAGAAGTGCACCCGGGCCACAAGAGCGCACCATGCGCAGGGCCTGGTCAAATGACGTATACCTGACAGAACAAAGGTCATCAGGAATGGCATCATTGACCGAATGGCCCACCGGGTATGACAGATGGTGAATTAAACGAAATTCCCCAGGGGTCTTTTTGGGAACCCACCCTAAAGGGGAAACCTTCAGATTGGGAAAGGGGGGCATAGGAAAGGGGCCAGCAACCCTACCTGCATTAACCTCCTTAGTGATACTTAGGGCAGCCACCTCCTCCCTACCCTTCAGGGAAAGTAAATTGGGAGCATCTTGGGGGCACCGCTCCCCTTTGAATGGGATACGAAAGCCCCGCTGGAAACCCTCGAGGAGGTACCTAGCATCCTCCCTCCTCGGGTAAGTTGAGAGCTACCGCTCCAACATAGCAACGTTAACCGGGAAGGGGGCCTTTTGATTGACCAGCTCCATCAGCGGCAGGTCTGCCCGCTCCTTGTCCACCTCTACCCCTGCCTCGTGACCCACCAGCTCGCGGGCACGCAGCGGCAGCATGAGGGCCAGCGCAAGAGGGACACTCGTGTTTAAATCAGCACTGCCGTCTATTGCATGCACCATTGGCCGAGAAACTCCAACACAGCAAGCGGGCTGGAACCCCCTGCCCCGCCAGCTGGCGGGGAGCCTGTGTTGGAGCAGCTCGCTGGACCGCATGGCCGCAATGGTACCTCTCCCCAGGCGCCGGGCGCGTGGGGGTCATGTATAAAAGCCACAATTTCTGGCATGGCTCATCCCACCTCATCTCCGGGTGTAAGGGCACTCTCATTCTAAATTCCTCATCGTAAGCCAACCACGATGGGCCAGGAAAATCCACCATTGCCCTGTAAATATTGTCCAAATATTAGACCATAGGAATGGCCAGGTCAGGCCGAACCCTAAGGTACACCGCCATGTAAATGAGATATGCGGGTAACCAGTTGGCCCAGGTACGTGGTGGCTTGCGACGGCGAGACAGCTCTTTGTCCTTATCATCCTGCCCTTCTTTTTCCTCCTTGGTGGACTCCCGGTTCAATAGGGAGAAAATATCGACATACTCCCCTCGCCAAATCTTTTCCCTTGTGGCCTGGGACAAATGATCCCTGAGGGGCAAGGAATACCCGGCCGTTGGCAATGCCGACACTGGCACAGTATTTACACGGGGCATCAAGAGAGGAGCCTGGACAGTCCCTGTGACACCCGGTACAGCCCCGGGGGCAGAAACCCCCCCACCCAATGTTATGCCAGTATGGGGCCAAGCTGCACCCGGGTAAGCTGGGAACTGGTACCCACCCACCCCGGCATTACGAGGCCATGGCCACTGAAACCTATCCCCGAAAGTGGATTGTGATGTGGGGACATTAGCTTGAACCTGATACTCACTGGGTGCACCCCCGTGAGCCGCCCCCACTGGGGTTTCCGGCCCACGGCGGGCATCGGAGCTCGCGACCACAATCGAGCTCTGAGGGCACATTCGACCACTCCCTGTCTGTAGTTCAGGATGTACAGGGAGCTGCGAGACCGCAGCGGGCCCAGGCCGGCGCGTCTTGAGCAACTCAACCCGACTGGCCGCCTGCTGCAAAGTGGCGGCTGTCGTGGTAGCAGGCAGGCAAAAGGGGACCCCAGATGGCAGTGAAGCCCCCCCCCATGGGGTTAGTGGTGATCCCTAGGGATGCCTCTAGCGCGGCTACACGTGCCAGTAATGCATCCACTGTCACAGATCCCCCTGGATAAAGGGGGCCAGGTGGGCCGGACGGCCCACTGGGTGATGGTCCAGGGACCCCAACTTGAGAGCCAGGTCCAGAATAGGGCCATGCCCAAAACTCCGGCCCATGAGGGGCCGGAGGTAAGCCCTGCTGTGCAACCGCACCAGGCCCTCCCCCGTGATCAAGGCCCATGGCCGGCAATTGCGGGCTGGGGGCCGAAGCCCCTGTAGGGCCAGTCTGAGGCTGGAGAGCCGTGGGCCATGGTCTAAGCTGCCCCATCCCACCGGTAACGGTGGGTGAATGTGGTAAGGGGTCCTGTTGCAGGGGCGCAGTCGCGGTCCTCCGACCCGACTGCTGCCCGCCAGGCAAAGTCCTCCCCTTCAGGCGCACCTGAGTCGCCGCAGCCTTCTTCTTGGGATGCATGATGAAGAAATGATCCCTTTCCAGGGATCACAAGCGAGATGGCTGAAAAGCCGAAGATTGAAAACGCCGAATACCCGCAAGGCTTTATAGCCAACTGCGGCTCCGAGGGAACGAAGAGCGAAGGAGAAAACTTCTCCTCTCCGTCGCTTTTCCAAAATGGCAGCTCGGCTGCCTCGTGGCCACCCCTTTTATAGAGGGGTGGCCACGCCCCCCTAACTCACCCGGATGTCTGAGTCCGGGTGGGGGGGCCCCGCAAAGAGCGTGGCGGCCATTTTGGCGCCGCGCTTTCATATGTTTTAGGTTTTGTTATGTCATGTGCCAACAAGTTGCATTTTCAGACCTCAGACAACACGCTATGTTGTTGTGGACTTGCTAAATGAATACTCTGGACTTCTTAAATGGATGCTTTTTTTCCCTTTACAGTGTTTTGTGATGCTGTATTTATTATTTGTGTGGTGTACACTGGTGTTTTATTTTACTGTATTGTATTCTATTATTGTATTATTAGATGTATTGTGATTGCTGTTTGCCTCCCTGACTCACGTAGCTGAGTTGGGAGGCATACAAATCCAAAAAATCAAATCAAATCAAATCAAGGAATGGTTTTACCAGTAGCAACCCCAGTGAGTTTCCAAGGCCAAGCAATGATTTGAACTCTTCTGAGTCCTCATCTAGCTACCACACCACACTGCTATTAATTTTCTTGTTCAGTCATACATTCGAGTCCGACCCTTTGTCAGCCCATGAACTACCACACGTCAGACTCCTCTGTCATCTGCCATCCTCCATAGACTTCCCAGATCTACACCCACTGCGTCAACTATGCCATCTAGCCATCTCATCCTCTGCCGTACCCTTCTCTTTTTGCCTTCAATTTTTCCTAGCATCAGGGCCTTCTCCAGTGAGTCCTCTCTTCTCATTTGGTAGCCAAAGTACTTAAGCTTCAACTTAAGTATTTGTCCTTCCAAGGAAAAGTCAGGTTTGATTTCCTTCAGGATTGACTGATCTGATCTTGCAGTCCAGGGGACTCTCAAGAGTCTCCTCCAGCACCACAGTTCAAAGGTGTCTATTCTTCTGCGTTCAGCCTTCCTTATGGTCCAGCTCTCACAGTCATACATTACTACTGGGAAGACCATTGCTTTAACTTTGCAGACTATTGTTGGCTGGGTGATTTCTCTGCTTTTTATTATGCTGCCTAGGTTTGTCATAGCTTACCTTCCAAGAAGTAAGCATATTTTTATTTCATGTCTGCAGTCACCATCTGCCGTGATCTCAGATCCTAAGAAGGTAAAGTCTGTCACTGCTTCTATTTCTACCCCTTCTATTTGCCAGGTAGTGTCAATGTTATATATATATGTGTGTGTGTGAGATTGTTGCCCCACCTGACCACCACCCCCAATCTAGAATCCTGTCTATGGCCCTGGGCATTGCAGTCAGCAACTGGACAAAGACTCTTTAGGGAGAGCCTAGGCCAATGATGGTGAATCCTGGCACTCCAGATGTTCTTGGGCTTCAATTCCCAGAAGCCCAAGTCCCTGTGAATCCACACAAATGTGTTTACTGCATGTATGTGCAGTAAACCCATTTGTGTGGATTCACAGAGACTTGGGCTTCTCAGAATGAAAGTTCAAGAACAGCTAGAGTGCTAGGGTTCACCATCACTGGCCTATGCTATCTATTGGTCTTTATTGGTGGAGCAAATCAACTGCCTCTCATTACCTTCTTCTTTTTCTTCTTGTGTCAAGAACTCAGTCTACTGATACCATAATGCTTCTAAGTTTTTCTTCCCTTTGTTCAAATCAATCAGTGTGTTTCGATAAATACTTTTTAAAAATTATGGTTGTCAGATGAAAAGTGAAGAAATAGTAGATATGTTGCTCAGCCCATGGTGACCACAGACTCTTTCTTCACCAGAAAATTGTACAAATACCTTCGGTCTGGCACCTTTTACCACTTTTGGTCAAACAAGATAGACATCAATAACAATTACGGTGTGGATAGTGTCACTATATGTCACAGTCACTAGATGGCACTGGAGGTAATTGTGTCTAAATTCAAAGGTGCTGTACTAGTCCTACCAAAGAGAAACAAAGTAATTCTTGTTTAATTTTCTGGCTGATGCATTTTGTAAGCTGCCCATAAAAATATGAAGCTGTTGTAGGTTTAGGATAATGAATAATATTGAATATGAACTATTGACATTGGCAAAAGAAAGAAAAAGAAAGAAAGAAAGAAATAACCAACATCTGCTAACTTAATATTGTTTAGTTTTAGTTTTGTTTAATGTGATAGTAAATTTTAAGATCAAAGCAATAAGAGAATTGCAATGCATGTCAGCTGCAACACATGTGACACTGTGAAAGTATATGTTTGGGTATTTGTACTAACTATTTACCAAAATACAGTTTAAAACACTGCTGACAGCCTCTGATCACTGAGTAAATAATGTCAAATCTTTCAGAATAAAAAAAAATCAACATATTGCAAACCGTATGTAGTTTTGCCATATACACATTGATTTTCTGGTGTAGCAAATACAAAGTGGAAAGGGAAAAAAGAAATGGTATGAACATTTTTATTTTTCCCCCATGGATTTTTAATGTATTATGCATTTTAAATGAAGTTTTTGGAGAGTAAAATAAAGATTAGTACTTATTTCCCATGAATATATTTAAGATGAATTTGATAATAATTTTGCAGCAATGAAACTACTAGACACTTAGTTGTGTTTTAGAAACTACTTATGATGTAAATCCCACATAAATTCCATACAATTTCTGACTCATTTACAACTCAGAGACATGTATGTGGACAAATTCATGCTCTACCTAGACCAAAAGATATATTTATGAAGTACTACCAGCAGAGGGCATTACAGTATAGTCCACAACGCAGCAGAACAATTTACAGAACAAAAGAGGACCAAATAAGATTCAGTGTTGATTACAAATGCTTAAAGTTGTGCTATTTTCCAAAGCACAGCATTTCTTGGTGGAAACAATTCTCTGAATTTTGATTCTATATAGAATATCTATTAATCAGTTTATGCATATAGTTAAGAAGAATGAAACCTGAAAACCACAGTTATTTCAAAAGATAATAAAATTTAAATTTCATGTCAAAGCAATGGGTAAAATAATTAAAGTATGGTTAATTCAAGATTTAGAGTGGTAATCATGGGTATGGGGGGAACATACATATTTTGCTTACTTCCAAGTAAGTTTGTATAAGCTTACACCCACATTCCGAGATAGGATCCCTAATGAGTTTTCTTACTATTTATTTGTTTGTTTGTTTGTTTGTTTTGTTTTGTTTGTTTGTTTGTTTATTCTTCAAATTTCTATTGCCGCCCAACTCAGCAATGACTCTGGGCAGCTAACAACAATTAAAAGCAACATCAAAATAATTAAAAGCCCTTAAAACCCCATTAAACATTCTATATAATCTACCCACTCATCCCATCCATTAAAAGAGAGAGAGAAATCTTAAATTATATAAGCCAGCAGGCGGGGGCCACCCCTCCATTGGTGCCCCACACCTGCTATGCCATTTTAATTCTTAAAAACCCACGCATGTTGCGGCTCAAGCTTATTTAAAATTCAAACCCATTTGGGAAACCTGGACTAAAATGCCTGTATTTATATGCTAGTAACTCCAGGTGAACTCTGCGAAGTCTAGGCTATCCTGTCAATGGCATTTTTAAATTTAATCTTGATTTTTTAATTGGTTATATTCAGTTTAGTTGTTGTTATTTGTCCCTTGTACACCACCCATAGTAGTGGAACACACTAAACTAGCAATACATAAATCCTGTAAATAAATACATACATACATACATACATACATACATACATACATACATACATACATACATAAAGTTTGGTGATGACTCCACCAAATCTCCATATGTACACCACCAAACGTTTACCAAATCATACACTTTGGAATGCAACAGGTAACACCTACAGAGATTTCTGAATGTACATCACTGCTAAAAGTTGCACTGTTACTTAACTCTGCAACAGAATTTCAGCTGCAGTCAAAACTTTTTATGAATCAAGGACCACAATAAGCACATGAATAATTTGTTAATTTCCAGCAGCATAGTGCAATTTATCTCCCATGATGTTCTAGACCAGGGGTCTCTAACCTCTTTTATACTATGGACTGATTTCAATTTTTCCACAGACCAGTTACTGTTCAACTTGGGCAGGGAGGTATCACACTGCACAGAGATGGGGGGGCAGAGCCCCACCATAGTTAAATAATGTGGAAGAGAGGCCCGGTCACCTGCCTATCTGCTCTGTCTGAAGCCCCTGCCCTCACTCCAGTCACTAGGCTGACCCCGTGGAGCATTCTGAGGGTAGAATGCTGTCATCAGGTCTCCAAGTGCTACCTGCACCTGTTGCCTGGTTTGGGACAGCCCATGGCCTGGTACCAGTCCATGGCCCAGTGGTTGGGGACCCTTGTTCTATACTAAATAATAGTTATATGATTCAGTTCAGCAATCCTATCTGAAAATTTATTGTACACTTGAATGAGCATCATAACTGTTAAATTTGGGGTTGAAATATTTACTGTTTTGCAAGATGAGCATTTTGAATATTGTCATCATCATCATCTTCGGTTTATTTATACCCTGCTTCCCTCAGCCCGAAGGCGACTCGAAGAGGCAGAACAACAATATCAAAACAATAGCACAACAATATCAGGGTAACAATAGCATAACAATAATATATATACACAGATACAAAATAGTGGTACAATAATCAGCATATATATACAAATAACACCCTTAACTAGGGCCAGGCTCAACGAACATGTCGGAGCCCAGGTCCACGTCCACTTCACTCCCCCATGGCCAATGCCTCACACCAATAACCTATGTGTTCGTCACTCCCTGCGGCCAATGGCAGACGGGGGGAGAGGGCTCGGACAGTCCTCTGTGGACTGGAGAGTCAGGGCTGGCAGTTTGTATCCCTTCCGGGCGGGGAGGAACCAGCCCCAACCCAGCTGCATTGGTGGTGGCAGTCCTCAGCTGGCAGTTCTTATCCCTCCTGGGCAGGGGGGGTGGGTTGACCCCAAAACAGCTGCATCAGCTGTGGTGGTCTGTGGTGGCTCCCACCTGCCTCCACTCCTGGGAGCTGATGGCATGGGCCCCGGGGTGAGGCAGGGAGTGTCTCCAGCTCCTGGCGGCATCTCCTTTTGAGCCCTCCTCCAGGCGGGCGAGGCTTAGCGGGGCTGAAGGGGACACACCTGTCTCTCATCCCCAGGGCCGATGGAGTGAGCCCTGGGGAGAGGCAACACGGCAGCGGGGCTCCTGGCGGCATCTCCTTTTGAGCCCTCTTCCAGGCGGGCGAGGTTCGGCGGAGCTGAAGGGGACACACCTGTCTCTCATCCCCAGGGCCGATGGAGTGAGCCCTGGGGAGAGACAAGAATAACACATACGATATATAGCTGTGAATGTATTGGGATGAGACATCAATTAAGCTGTAATTGCAATTGAAAAATAAAAGTGGAAGGTTCCAGCACTAAGATGCAGAAAAATCTGTAGTTAATCTCATGAATATAACTCTTATCCCCTTGGGAATGGCATGGGAAACCTGTGGTCTTCTAAGAGTTTTCAGGTCTCAGGTCAATAAACTCTGAGAAAACATCTGTTATTTCTCAGGTCTTTAGCTAAGTGTTCCTGGAGGAGAATAAAGTTTAATTTAGTGGCTAAGTCTAGTGTTAAATCACAACCAGAATTGGCCTATTGAATCAATGAAACCTGCATTGCTGTTGTCTCATTAAATCCCCACTGATTCAAGGTACTTGCTCTCACTGCAACTTGCTGCTGGATTTTCCCCTTTATGTATGAGTTAATTTTGAACTCTGGTCACCCACCTCTACCCATTCTAGATACTTATGGGCTTCATTGAAGAGTTGTGTATATACATTGTAATCGTGCAATCTCAGCACACCAGAAAGTCTGGATCAAAGAAAGATGATTGAGGATTGGTCCAGCAGGTGAATGTACTTTGACTAATCAAACAAATAAATCAGGGGAGAGAGTAGAATTCTAGTGTTACATTCTCATTGTACCTGGTGGGGATCTTTGTAGGGCTTTAATAAAGCAGAGCAGGAACATAATGTCCCAGAAGACAAAAAGGCAATGGGGGGGGGGGGGGGAGGTCCCACTTGATTTGACTTCAGGTTACCATATAACTCAGTCAGTGGGATTTTGAATCCGTTTATCTGGACTCTCTTTGTGCCTGTTTTTACAGCCAGATGGTGCAGAAGCATGAAGTAAGAAAGGATCCTGAATCTTTAGCCAAATTCAGATGAACCTATTCATGAATATATATTAAATGGTCCTGAATCAAAGGAAGCAGTTTATGGATTCTGTTATGGGGCTGTCTAATCCAGTCTGCCCTGGTTGTTGCACATTGCAGCTAGTGCTGCCCCCAGCATTTCTACATGCATCTGCAGCAAGAGTGCTTTTACTAATATGTACAGCTGTTTTGTTGGCACAAAAATGTGTACATGCATTGGCTTTAAATATATACAACTGTATGGACACATTTCAATGGGACCAGTTGAGGTCAAGATTACAACTAGAACCATGCTCCCCACTCACACATTTACAAAACAAGTGATCTGCTTTCCCTAAATAAGATCTACTTCCTATGAATGCATAACATATTTTGTGGCATGGCATCAGTGCCAGAATATTTTAGATCCAGAACTCCCATCTTGACACAGTATAAGATGACTGGCTAATTTGCTGGTCACAACATAAAAGAAGTGGTATAAGCTTTGGCTAGGAATTGGAGCAAACAGGTTATGTCACTAACATACTAGGAAGGATCGAATTAACCTTGCATCTTTGTTTTATGTAATTAGAATTGGCCATCAGAACTGGGACTTCTGTAATTGTTGCCTTGCTAAGCTCTTTCTTGAACTAAAAATGTGGTCAGATATTTTGTGTTGACCTCTCTTGGTTGTGCATAGAGCTTAGAAGAGATGCATGATTTTCTAAGGTTCTGCCACTTCACCAGACTTCTCATAGAAAATATTTCATGCCAGTGGATAAGCTTGAGCATTTGGTGTATCCATTTTATTATATGTGTCCCTACTAATTTTAAAGGCATTTCTCATTGTTGCCAACATGATCAAAAGAACAGAGCTTCAGGCATTAAATTAAGGGAGGATTTCCCTGCCTATATCCTTGGGGATGGGGATAAGAGCTGTGAGGCCTTTCTCTTGGCAATTTCAAAGTGATAGGTCTCTCATTTGATATACATAGGAGAGTCTTTTTCTTTAGTTTTTGAAGCTCTGTTTGGCTGTGAGCCAAGGGCATCCTGGAGAGTTGCCTTGTGCCTTGCAGGCTAGTCTGACCTTGGAGTAACAGATGCTGGAAGGTGTCAAGTTCTGTTACTTTCTGCATTAAATTTAAAGCAGCAGGGTTTTTAAAATGTTCTTTCTTAAAATTAAAAAAGAAAAGTAAACCTAAAATGAATAGTTCTGGCTTCTGTTAAGCTGATGTTTAAAACAGGAATCTCAGCTCTAGAATATTTTTTTAAAAAAGAATACGGGGAGCCTAAACTGATCCCAGAGGGATTACTACATCCAGAACTAAATGACGAAGGAATTACTATTATCACAGCATTTTTCCATTTGAATCTGTAATTTCATGGAGATTCTTATAAACCCGGTCATTCTGCTGCTGTATTTTTTTCCAGCACATATGATATAACCTCTGCTTTCCCTGTTTCCCCTTTATGTATTTTCAGATACTAATTAAATCAATCCAAGGCTTTATTTTATTGAGCTAGGTTTTCTGTTGTAAATTCTCTCTCATTCTGGGTATATCCCTTGAAAATTTGGGATAGATAACACCACAACAAAACAGTGAAATAATCCATTTAATTTAATTATGTTTCCATACAATTCTTTATTTAATCTTGAACCATAGTGACCAATTTAAACAGTGGGGCCTTCCAAAAGGTCCGCAGAGTATGTTTTTTAAAAGTGCTTTCATTAGAAAACCAAGCAGTTTATTTTACTGAACATGCTCTTTTCCCCCTGCAAAGTTACAAATAATGATGTACATGTTTAAGAGCTCTTCCATGCATTACTGATTATTTGTTAGACTTTGCTATTTTATTTTTGTATTTAATTTCAACAGCAAGATAATTATAGGTATGTTAGTTCATCTACCAGCCCAGCAGGAAGACTGAAGAGTCTTGTGCTTCAAATCCCATTTGTGCAATCATATCAATATTCAGAAAATTACTAAGACTGAAATATGTGTACAAGAAGACAGTGAACATTGCATAATCAGCTTTTCACTTTGTTAATGAGACTTTCCATTCAACTTCTCCACTTCTTGGGCGTCTCCTCAAACTTGCCCTCAAGCATGCCAAGGAGTAGATGGAAGATATAGGTGGGGTGGGAAGCTGAAGGAATGGTGGGTATATGTCAATAGTTTTCATTAATGGACACAACTAGATACAACTATTCATTAATTCATTGAATTTATATACCACCTATCTATGATTTTATCCTACTCTAATCTTTAAATACAAGAGCAACCAAACAACATAATTTGATGATTCTAGTGGCAGTATCATAACATAGCCACATACTGTAAGTAAAAAAGAAAACCATATACATTTTAAAAATCTTCATAGACAAATAATAAAATATGCAGAATTCATATTCTCATAAATTAAACTGAACTTTATTTTAATTGGCTGAAAGGAGGACATTCTTGATGACCTACCTAAACAGCACTGTTCTAAGATGTTTTTAAATCTATCCAGGGATGGAGCCTGGCACAGCTCCACTGCCAAGATATGCCAAAGAGGAAGTGCATAAATCATCATAATCATCATTATTATTATTATTATTATTATTATTATTATTATTATTATTATTATTATTATTATTATTATTATTATTATTATTATTATTATTATTATTATTATTATTATACTTGTACTCTGCCCATCTGGTTTTCCCACTCTGGGCAGCTAACAAATGAACACACACATTAAAAACATATTAAAATCACATAAAAGCAGTACAAACCTTTATTGATGGCAGGAAAAAGCCAGATGAGAAACCTAAAACTAGATTACTGTAATGCGCTCTACATGGGGCTGCCCTTGACGACCATTCGGAGGCTGCAGCTGGCCCAGAGTGCGGCAGCCAGGGTGGTGATGGGGTGCGGACGATATGCCCGTGCCTCACCGCTACTTTGGGAGCTGCACTGGTTACCAGTTTGTCTCCGGGTGCAATTCAAGGTGCTGGTTTTAAAGTGTTTTTATGTGTTTTTAGAACTTGTTGTAATGCCGCCCTGAGTCGGGTTCTACCTGAGTGGGCAGCATATATAAATATGACTATTAAATTAAATTAAATTTTAAAAAAACTAAGCAATTGCTGACCCCTTCTCAAGGGCTTCTCTGAACAGAAGCAATTTGAGCTGGTTTCTGAATATAAACAGGGATGGGGCCTGGCACAATTCAACCAGAAGAGAATTGCATAAAGTCGGTTCTGCCACCAAAAAGGCTGTTCTCCAAGTCATGAATTTCCTTGCCAATTTTGGTGTCAGCACTTGAAGCTGCACTGCTTGGGAGGATCAGTTGATGCAGGTTGATACCTAAGAGGGAGACTGCCATGCATATGTACGTACGTACATACATATATACATACATACATACATGAGTAGACCTTGCTTTGAGGTTAGACACTTTAATGCAATCTTGTGAAGTAAGTTATGCTAATAAAGAAATTCACTGTAAATTATATTTGGAAAACAAGCAGATAATTTTCTATTGTTTGATATCCTATTGTTTGGCTTCCACTATTATAAAATATGACACACTAAATTAATAAGACTAGGATGAATAGTTTTTATAGTTTCCCCCTGTTCAAATTGGTACTCTATCTTTAATTCTGCTGACCATAAAAACAAAGAACCACCATATGAACACCATATAAAAACATTATTGTGCTGTCCTGTTAAAAATCATGTAGTATCCCCAATAGTAGACTATCACTAGCAGTATATCAGTTTATTCCACTTAATTGTAGTGACACAGAAGCTTTTCTTAAAATAAAATAAACTCTTTGCAAATCTTTTAAAAACAGATGTCTTTAGAAACATTAAATGCATAATATCTGAATAGTGAATTTACTTATTTTAAGAGGAGCACTTTAGGCACATCATTTTGACAGCATTTTTTCATATATTATGTGACATGATTGTAGTCGCAGAATCAGACATTGGGTGCAGAGGTGGGAGGGTATGCTTTCTTAAGGCTTCAAGATGCTTCAAGGAATTATTCTGTCTCTCTGTCTGTCTGTATTTGCATGGTTCATGCATATGCACACGTAGAATAATTCTATTCCATTTTATAGTTTCACTGAATGTGTATTAGTCTCTCTCTCTTGGGCTTCCTCTCCTTTCTTTTTTAAAGGTATAGAATACAAACATTGTCCTAGTGATACCCTGATACTCTTTCTCAGACTGCATGTGGCAGCTTGAAAGTATTGGGATGACTCATACCTCAAATATGTAGAAGATGGTAAAAGATTCAGTGAAAAACTGTCAATGAATCTACAATTTCTGAACAAAATTTACTGTCTTTGTTTATTCCTTTTTAAACTAGTCAAAACCCTGTTATGATGTAGCATATTATATTACACAGAAGCTGAAAGGAATCTTATTGCGGTTCAGTTTGTCAGCCAGTTTCAGAGACAGGAAAGATAACTATTGCTCTCTTCTGCAAGCAGCACGGAGGATCATCCAGTTTAAATGTAAAGTCATGTACAAACATCTTAGACCAGGGGTTCCCAAACTATGGCCCGTGGTCTGGACCAGGCCCATGGGGCCTAATAATCCAGCCCATGCCACCCGTGCCATTCCAGAAGTAGAAATTAAATGTGCCTGTGTATGCGCAAAATGCTGCCATTTAGTACAGTCCCAGGTGCATTTACGGCAGCATTTTGTGCATGTGTGGGTGCATTTTACTTCTGCTTCCATATGGCTGGCCCAATCAACCATGTGACTGGCCCAAGGCCAGAAAAGTTTGGCCACCCCTGTCTTACACCATAGCCAGCTGGTTTAGGAAGAATTCAAAGAATAATTTGGGCATATAACTTGGATACCCTAAATTCAAACTTAACCAAACTGGAAGAGAGTTGAGAGGAGAATCAACAGAAGGCTCTCTCCAATTCTGGTGTGTCTAGGTGGCTCGGGAGCTGAGTTATGCCCCCATAACTCATTGAATTTTTCTCAAAGCAGCTGGTGGTGGCCTAAGACTTTTTCACAATACAGCTTAATATGCAGCACTCCTACTGTATTTGATTTCTGTATTATACAGTTTCATCTCTGGCAACTTACTATACTCTCCAAATGTTTTGGGGTGTAACTTTCATCACCCCAGCCACTGGCAGTGTTGACTAGGACACACCAGGGTTGTATGCCAAACAGCCAAAGGGCTCTTGCTTGCCTATTTCATCCCAGAACTTAAAGTTAGTGTGAGTGGGATAAAAATGCAACATAAGAGGAGATTTAGCTGAGTTTTTCATTTGATACATACCATGATACACAAATAGCTTCCATATTATTGCAGAGCTGGGGGGGGGGAGATGGAGTGTATGTCACATGCTTGTTGAAGTAATTTTTGTGGCTAAAACTCTGCAACTAAAACTCCCAGAATTCCAAAGAAACCATAGCTTGCCATGCCGGTTGGAGAATACTGGGAGTTTTAAATGCAAAGAGTAACCTTTTCAGGCTTTGAAAGAGGATGTGTAAATTTATGAGTACAAATGAAAGAATGTGGAATGATAATTAGTCTGGTTTGATGCTTAAGAAACAAGAACACTGTGTCTTCACGTCCATTAAATGGGAAGCAAATACTGTATTTCACAACATTCAATGTTGTTGAAATCTAGTACAGTAAACCCTTGCTTAACTAGTATGTGTTCCACGGGATCGCTCTTTAAGTGAGTTGCTCTTTAAGCAAAAATGCATTTTCCCATAGAAATGCATAGAAAACCAAATATTCCATTCCGGAACTCAGAAAAGAGCCCCCAAACCATTTTTAATGTTCAAAATTCTTTATAAAGTGCACTTTAACTGCATAGGTTCTGTGCAGGGACATGGTAAAAAAACCCAATAACATTTCAAACATCAAACTTTAACTTTTAAAACATCACACATCAAGAATAAAGTTTACAAAAGTCTTTTACAAGTTACCTGTTCAAAACTCATTAATAAAGTGCTCTTTAAAGGCATACATACCCCCCTGCGCGCCCATGCGCCCGTGCACATGCATGCACACACACACACAAAGCATAATGGTGATAAAAAGCCATGCAAAAAAGCTAGATATACAAATACCCCTCAAGATTTCAAACTAAAACACTCCAAGAACAAACAGAAAGTGGCTGCCACACTTCATTTTAATACATTAATGCCCCAAAGCTCCATTTAAAAAAAACCTCCAAACCCCCACTCAAATCCCCACAAACATTGAATCAAATACTCCCTACCTTTGCACTGCTCAAGAATTCCAAAACTACTCCAAACAAAATTCCAGTAATGGAACTCCAACAATCACTTCAAATAAACCTCCTCCACCAAAATCTCTGCCGACTCACAGACACAATGCAGCAATGGAGGGAGAAGTTCCAGACACTGTGTTATTTTTATTTGCCACACGAGGGTGCTATTTCCTAACAATTCCCAGTCACTAAATGAGTTAGTCACTCTATGAGCTGCTCATTGTGTGAGGGTTTACTGTAGTAGGATGTGACTAGATTAGGCTGACTGACTCTTTGGGGATTTGGTGAGTCAACATGTATATATGTTTCACTGATTCAAAGGGCCTAGTCTTAGAGAAAAGCAATCACATTTATATACCACCCCATAACACTTAGTGCACTCTCTGGGCCAGGGGTGCCCAAACTTTTCAGGCCGCAGGCTGGTCACATGGTTTTTTCCCACTGGAAGCAGAAGTAAAACACACCTTGCAATCTGTTTTGCACCATTTTCTCTGCTTAAACTAGGGGTGCCGAAACTATGGCCCACAGGCTGGATCCAGCCCCAGTGCCAATTCATCTACCCCACACCACCCTCAGCGCTCCCTGAAGCAGAAGTAAAACGCACCTGTACAGCTTCTGGGAGTGACGAGGGTGATGTGGGCCAAATGAATTAACATTGGGGGGCCAGATCTGGTCCATGGGCTGTAGTTTGGGCACCCCTGTTCTGGGTGGTTCACAAATTAATTAGCATCCCCCCCCCCGCCCCAACATGCTGGGTACTCATTTAACCAACATCAGAAGGATGGAAAGCTTAGTCAACCTTGAGCCCTGGTCAGGATCTAACTCACAAGCTTTTGGTTGCAAGACAACAGTTTAACCATTGTGCCATCAGGGCAGTCTTCTTGTGACTTATTGCTGGATTTCAGCCTGTAACCATCTAATAGCGGACAAAAGGTTAATTCTTTTGTGGGAATATATGTAAAAGTCTGGTGTTGATCATGCATTAAATATTTAACTGAATGCTTATGGCATAAGAACAACAGAAATGTTCATAGTTGTGCAGCTGTTGAACATTATTTATACTTGCAAAAAATTAAAATATATTATCAACAGTTTATGTCCAGTCCTAATACCAAAGAATTTGGCTGAAGAACTCTGGGAAAAGACAGTGTATATGTCACTTTACATTGAAGATTGTGTGGTGATTATAATGTGGATTATATACATCAGAATGATAATTTATGAAATCCAAATGAGGTATAGGCTACAAAAGGAAAGAAAGGCCAAATAGATTGAGAGTTGTGAATTTAGGTCATCCATTAGAACAGGCCTAGTTCTGATCTACTGTAACATCAAGGATTTGTGGGCCAAATGATAAGTTATATATGTGTAGCTTCATGGCTCTTTATTTCCCTTTTTGAAAGAGCCATGCTTAGGAATAGAGATGGATTGAATAACATTAAGGTTATTTAATCTTCAGCTCACTGACTGCAAAACGATATAATTTGTGTATTGTCTGAACATGATTATTCTCAGAATACAATTAGATTTTTAAATGGGAGGACTAAAGTGTTTCTAAAATGCTGACTAAACATTCTGTCATGCTTAAAAACTCCACACAAGGACTTCAGGGCCACTAAGTGGACCACTATCCTTCCTGCATATTAGACTCCATGCCAGAGTTTCTGACGTAAAGGTTCAGATACAGAGCTTGTTCTTATCCTCCTGACAGTTTGAGGATTGAGTTCACAGAGCCAAACACCATATTATTTGCCTTCAGAGTAAACAAATGTTTTCACTTTCGCACATCTGAATGTCAAATCCAATAATTGTATTAAAAGTGGAAACATTGAAAAATGATTTTACTTTATTTTAAAATCTATGCTTTATTTTTAAATCTGGTTGCCTTGTGGGCAGTTTCTGCCATTGCGATTTTACATGTTGCCCAGTGGTGGGCTCAAAAAAATTGACTACCACACTGTGGGTGTGTCCTACTCTCTGGGTGTGTCCTACTCTGTGAGTGTGACCTACTCTGTGGGTGTGGCCATGTGAGTTGGGCGATCTAGTCATGCCTGCCACATGACCATGAAAACGTCTGCAAACAGACAGCACTGGCTCTTTGGCTGTAAATGGAGATTAGCACCACACCCTAGAGTCAGATATGACTGGCTTTTGAGCAAGGGCAACCTTTACCTTTACCAATCACTTGCAACTAAACAGGGCCAAACTTCACATCAAATTTGAATATCAATCAGGAATCTTCTGTTATTAGGTATTGCTTGAAAGCCAACTCTAGGGTTCAGTGCTCATCTCTGTTTATAGCCAAAGAGCCAGTGCTCTTTGTGTCTGCACTCTGCAGACATTTCTGTGGACATGTGGCAGACATGTCTCAACACCTGAGTGCACAGAACTCTATTTACCTTCCCACTAAAGTGGTCCATATTTATCTACTTGCAATTTCTTGTTTTCAAACTGTTTGGTTGACAGGAGCTGGGACAGAGAAAGAAGCTCACTCTATCATGCAGCACTCGGGTCCTGAACTACTGGCCCACTGACCTTCCAGTTGTCAATTTCAGCATCTTAACCACTAACCCAAGTAGACTTAAAAGTGACCTAAGACCTCTACTTGTCATGAGGAAAGTAAGCTTCCCTCAGGGAAAGGGGGGCCAGGGGGCCTAGAGAGGCAAGGGACCCACCTGGAAGTGCACCCATGCCTTCCCCTGCCCACCCTCATCCCACTTTTGGTTGCCTTTTCTCCTGGCTCCTCGCCCACCTGCTCTCGAGGCTGGGCCAGCAGCAGCCCCTTGTCCTGCTGCACCTTCACTTCCTCTTCCCTGGCTGGCTGGGGCGGCATGGCCATAACGGCTTTGGGCTAATTCTTGCCACTGCCACTGCTAGTGCGCGCCCTCGCCATAGCCGGAGAAATAGCCACTACCGATGGTGCGCCTGGTGTGATAGCAAGCAGTTGCGCAAGCACAAGGTCATGGGGAGGGAAATAGGCATGATCACAGGGAATTTCTTCTATTCCTCGCCCGAACCAGTGCAAACTGGTGGAGACCCACCACTGATGTTGCCCAGAGTAGTGATTTTTTCACCAAATTGGAGGGGGGGGTATAAATTTAAATATGAATAAATACAATAAATGCAAACAAGATATTTGTAAAGTACTCTATTATAAAATGTGAATACTTTCTCCAAGTATAAAAGGATAGTAAGAAGAGGGGGAAAGTGTACAGTGGTATCTTGCTTAAAGAGCATAATGTGTTCCACAGGATTGCTCTTTAAGCAAGTTTGCTCTTTAAGCGAAACACCATTGTAAGTGACCAATTGTGATTTCTGGGGGGGTTGCGAACACCGATTTAGTTATTTAGTGAGTTTTTGGTTGGTTTTAGTTGTTAAGTGAGGCAACTATTCAGAGAAAATTCTGCTCTTTAAATGAATTAGTCTTTAAGCGAGGTGCTTTTTATGCGAGGTTTTACTGTATTTCAAATTTCCATAGCCTCAAAGAATGTAGTGGCCATAAAATGTCTTGTCTTTCTTTTCTGCTGAGGTAACTTCACATTGAAACTTTGCATTGGTGTCGTCGCAATAGGTTTTAAAATAGAATAGCAAATCAGATGCAATAGCAACAAGACTTGTCTAATGAGCTGAACTTAATATGTTTACTGGATTGATCTTTCAAATGAACAGTAGTCCAATGTATGTTGCTTATATTTGTTTTTAATATATAATGTCTCTTCATGACAGTATGGGAGATTGCTTTGTGGAAGCTAACAAATCACCCTTTCCTGCCTTAGAGCACAGTTCTAACAAACCAAGATAGCTGAGGTTGCATGAAATTCAAACCTCTCCCAGTCTATAAATGCAGAAAATTTTGAATGACCTGCATGCTGTCCATGGCTCATGCTGGCACAGTGGCTGTATCCCTGGATTTGAAGAGGGTTGGATCTGGTCTAAAGGCCTCTCTCTCTCTCATTCCTTTCTCCATGACCTGTTTGCCTCTTCTATTGACAGTCCTTAGACAGCAGAGTGGTTTTGCTGGCAGATCTCTCTGTTGACAAATCTCTTAAGATAAGCCAGGAAAAGGGGAGGGG
This sequence comes from Bradypodion ventrale, assembly GCA_035047345.1. Classification (NCBI taxonomy): domain Eukaryota; kingdom Metazoa; phylum Chordata; class Lepidosauria; order Squamata; family Chamaeleonidae; genus Bradypodion; species Bradypodion ventrale. The sequence goes on along the minus strand of JAWDJE010000003.1, from coordinate 305,040,265 downwards.
GGTCTGCTTGTCTAAATGCATTTCTCCCTGGTCTGTGGGGATATCTGCCAGCAGAAGAAGGTTCTGCCTATTTCAAAGCCACTAAAACTGGAATGTTTTTGAATTGCTATACAGTACATCACTTTAATTCCTGTTTTGGTTTGCCCATGCAGCTTCTTGGCTGAATCTCTTTCAAACTCTACTTCCCATGTGCTGCCTGGCCATGCTTGAACTACAGGAGAGCCAGAGAGAAACCCTCTTTTTGTTCTTGCCAATATGTATAAGTCTCATGGAAACATGTGGTTTCTGAGCTAAAATTAAAAAAAACAACATTGAATTTCCTAATAATTCCTGCCATTTTGATGTTAAAATACTCTTGATAGTTTGATGACTCAGTTGTTCCCACATAGACTAGTCCTTTAAAAAAACTGGTGTTCAGTGGAATCAAAACACCTACACTAAAGTGAGTTAGCACTGAAACACTACATGACACCATTGTATTTATTTAAATATATTAAATATAGATCTACTTATTTATTTAAGAAGAGAGGGACAGAAAAAATATTGAGAAAAAATAATACATGGCAGAATACTAAAAAATAGATGTCATGTTACAGGCTGAAAATAAAGATAGGACATAAGATTGAAAACTTGAAGACCATCACTTTGATTTACTTTTAGAGACTGAAGATTAAGGGGTATGTAGAAAGAGCCTCCTCAAAGATTGTGGTATTTTTAAACCACAATTGGGCATACCCTGGAAATGTCAACCTTGTGTTCCCTGCTAATCTTTCCCACACTAGGTTGGGTGAAAGGAACTGCAGAATGAACTCACCAAAAGTTGCCTTAATTTTGGCAGTTTCACATCAGGCCTAGACACGGAAGTTTTCATTAACATTTGCCTTGTATTTCCTCACTGGGCAAAAGACAGTAATAATACCAAAACAACATGTGAAAGGCCTAGCAGACTTCTTCCCATACTTTAGCTCATCCATGTTGGTGCCACACAATTATTCATATTATGTATATACAAATCTTGGTTTTAAAAAGGTTGTACAATTGCTAGAAGGAATATTATCACAGTGGTGCTTTCATCTGGTTTATGTGCTCAAACTTGTTTGTTGGAAACAGAAACATTTTGCAGTAACGAATTATCATGCTAGAGTTATGAACCAATAGTCTCAGCAAAATGCTTTGTACTAGCTTTGTTGCACTGTATATTTTGTTCAAAATTGGTGTTTGCCTAAGAGTTTGATAAATTGCTGTAGGTATCTTGAACATGTACATGATTATGTACCCAAATGTATAACTGAGATGTCTTCCTGCACCTTGGCAAATTAAACAAATGTTAAGAGAATACTGATAGGATTCACCACTGAACAATCATATTCTAAAGATTCAGAAGTATCTGTTGGACAGAAAACTCTACACTTCTGTATTGAAGAGGCATCACAGAACATCCCTTTTCATTTGAGTAATGAACTGCCATCACCTGTAGCTGTGAAGGGGAGGAAAACGCACTGAGTTTATCTAGCAGAGGGTGCCTAATCTTTCAATATTGGGCTGGAATTCTAAAGACATTCTTGCTAGGGGAAAAAAATATTGAACAGAATGGGATTTGCTTATGAGAACTATGCAGGAAAGCTATTGTAAGATTAGTAGGCATGTGGAGGGGGAGGATATACCGGTTCAGCCTTTCACTTCTGCACACTATGATGTGGTCAATTATTGCTGAAATTTTATCTTCTGTGTTATAACTGAAAGTGTATGATGTTGACTTTTGAAAGGCTGGCTGTAACTAGTCCACAATCAATATAAGCTGGCAAGGATTTCTACTCCACCTCAAAGTATTGTTTGCTGATAAAAGAATGAGAGACAATGTTAAGAAGAGACTTGCAATGTATGTCCATCTCATTGATCAAAACTTGGGTTTCTGAGATACCCAGTTGTGAGAATGAGGTGTCAAAGGATTTTTTAAATATCCCTGCTTGAGGAGAAGCATTCCAATAAACTACTGCTGACAGTTGCTGAATGTATGACCTGTTGCAAGTAGAATCACAGATGGAAAAAGCACTCTTTGGAATTTAACCTTAGCTTTTAAGAATGAGGTATTCTGTTTGTGGTCCTTCAATGCTTTATAGGATTTTCAGGATTTTGGAAAATAACCACAACTCCTAGAAGCCTGCAGGAAGCAATAGGTTTTGTTATTGGATGCAAATTCTATGTACTTTAGGAACAAGGTAGAAGACAATGCACTGCTGAGTCAAAGAAAAGTTAGGCATGGGAAAACACTCTCTGTACCAGCTCTTAAAGAATTGGGTTTTAGAGCTGTAAAATATTGCTGTGGAATCTAGTAATTACTTAAAATGAGTGATGAAAGAATTAGGAGGTCACAATGTGTACTCTTCAGCATATAACAAGTCTAGCAATGTTATAATGAGTGCCTCTAGGTGACTCAGAAACCAGGTACGTGTAACTGGGTGCATGAACTGTTTTTAATGATTTTTTATTTGACTCATCTGCTACATGGGTGGTAAATGTAATGTCTTCATACATAGTCATAATGTAGATAAAGGGGAATTTATGTACATATTTATTATATATATAATTTTAAAATTAAGTTAGATTTTACTGCAGCTGGCATTTTACAGATATAAAATACTGGGATGAATCCAGACTGAATGCTTATATCCCATTGAAAACAATAGAACAGGCAATGTAATCCAAACTCAAAGATATACTGGCTATAGTGGGGTTGGAATAGGTAGATACTTCTTGTGGTGGTACAACAGCCTTCAGGCCAACAGAATCTCCTTGCACAGATTGATCTCAGATCTACTAGTAAAACTGGATGTGCTGACATAGTGCTATGCTGAGACTAGCCAGCTAAAGTGACAAAAAGGATAGTCAAGAGAGGGAGGATCAAGCTAAGTTAATCAAAATCCAAACATACTTCATCCTAGACTTGCAGTCATTATGATGGCCCAAAGTAGGGCTAGAGTCTGGATATGTTTAAGACTGGGAACGATTTGAATTCATCAGAGCTTCATCTTTTTTTAGTGTCAGCTCAGCCATCCCTCAGTCATATTGGTTGCTGGTTAAAATTTGTGCTTTTAAAGTTTTAATGGACAATAACTTTTAACATTGCTTTCAATAAAGGAGTTGTCCCCTTTAGTTAATTTACCTTACAGTATATGCCAATGTAAATTTAATCAAAAACAAGCCCCACTGTCCTCCATGCTTATTCAGCAGTATGCACTACCAAGAATTTGCACCCAGTTGGCTAAGATGCTGACTAGGAGGTGGAAGGTCAGCAGTTCGATTCCTGAGTACTGCAGGATGGAAATGAGCTCCTGTCTTTGTCCCAGCTCCTGCCAACCTAGCATCTCGAAAGCAAGAAATTGCAACTAGAGAAATAGGGATCACTTCAGTGGGAACGTAACAGTGTTCCATGTGCTCCGGTGTCTAGTCATGCCTGCCACATGACCATGGAAATGTCTGCAGAAGCAGTCAGCGCTGGCTCTTTGGATTTGAAACAGAGATGAGCACTGCACCCTAGAGTCAGATACGACTAGCTTTCGAGCAAGGGAAAACTTTATAAGCTTTATAACCTAAGTGTGTATTTGAAAATACAACATCATTCAAGAAGCAGCTCGAATTTAATCTATTCCAGCTGAAACATAACCATCTATCAAAAATGCCAAGTAACAGGCTGCTTTTCTATTGAAAAGAAAGATTCATGGGACAATATGCCTCATTTCTAAGGTTAAGTATTATAAATAGAAGGGATTGCAAGCCATGCCATTGTATTTATTACTGTGGTTTTCCTACTGGTTCCAGAGAACAGTAAAGTCTTATTCAGGTTATCTCAGTCAATGGAGGATAAACATTTTTCTGGCATTCTCAACTACAGTACCCTTCAGAAAGTCTCTCAATGTGAAGCTACAAGGGAAGCAGCATTGGCTAGAGCACTCTTTCTCTTCATGCCCTCATTCTTGATATAATCAACATGGCTAAAGGGCTAAAGTGATTATAAGTACTGTATTAGGATCAAAAAGTTATTACACTTTTCGCAAACATTACTTACTAGTCTGTTTAGGTGTTCTTTATTCTTAGACTGTTTTCTCCAACTAGCTGAGGTATGAAATTTAAATTCTCAGCTTATGTATCATATTATGTTCAAGCATCAAAAATTGTCTGTACTAAGCAGAACAGAATCTGCTTTCTGATTTATGCAGAATACTATTTCCCCCCAGACTCTATTTCTGGAAAGTTCTGAATACTTTGGCAAAGTCCTGCTAAGCTTGCTGAGTGGAAATTTCTTATAATGTAGTACAGTAATACCTCATACAAAGTCTGCTTCATACAACATCGAATTCATACATCGCCTAATTCCTTGAAAAAAGTTGTCTCATACAAATTCGCTGTGACTTTGTATGAGGCATTGGGGTTTTCCCCAGGTTGCATTGTGCCTGGGCAGTATAAAAGGCAGGATGCATGCGGGCATTGCTCTTGTGGGTTTTGCACGAGGCAAAGAGTGTTTAGGAGTGGTTTTGAGTGCGATTTTAATTGTTTGGTTTTGCTGCTGTTTGAATGATTAACACTGTGCTACATGATGGGACACGTTGGCATCCATTTTGTCCTTGTTTCCATCCAGTAATTGTTTACAGTAGCTTGTACAAAATGGATGATCGGCTGCATGGCTGCAGATTAACACTGTGCTGCATGATGGGACATGTTAACTTTTAAACCTGCACTTCTACTTCATAATTTTTTCAAAAGTTAAAAACTTGTTGTATGGTTTGCCCCCTAAAATCAGGGTTGTTTGACATGTTTTTGTATGTATTTAACCTTTAGACAATGATTCCTTAAAGTTGTCAGTTTCCTGCCTGTTTCCTTGACTTTGCCCTGAAGTCTGTGCTGTTACAGTACAATGTATCTGTATGGAAACATCGTTGTATGAGGCATAGCGGCAAGGATTTGGATGTTGTATGAATCATCGTGGCTAGGATTTTGCATGCTTAATACAAAGTCCAAATCCGTATAAAGTCCAAACTTGTGGAACCAAGTTTGGACATTGTATGAGGTATCACTGTAATGAGCGAGCCTACCTCTACTTGCACTAGTGTGGTGCAAATAAGCAGATTTTCTTCTGGGTCTCCCTACTTTCATAATAGCAAAGCTTGGGGGAGCAGCACATTAATATGATGGTGGGAATCTCCACTCCAGAGAAGCTCAGAAGGATACTAACCTTACCTGCAAGTTAGCAGTACTGTTTAATATACTTGCATGTCCTTTGAAAAAACCCAGAAACTTGTTAAGTGCTTCTATGGCATTAATTTCAAACATATGGAAATAAATCCCACTGTGATAAAAATAATGTTGCTTGATGTAGTAAATTGACCTAGAGAGGGTCCACTGAATCAGTGAGGATCAACCTCTTCATAAAATCCCTTGATTTAAATGGGTCTACTCTCATTGTGACTTACTTCAGTACAGTAAGTTGCTGTTAGAATAGACCCATTTGAATCAATGCAATTTACAGAACAGTTGACTCCCCAAATCCCTTTTGATTCAATGGACCGACTACAGTTTACAACATTAAAGCTCAGGAGTTTGGCCATGGTGTCTTAAAATTCTGCTGACACCACATGTGGCCTGCATGTCCAGAGGTTTTAATTTATTACATTTTATACCACCCATCTGGAATATTTCCCACTCTGTGCAATATACAAACAATTAAATAAGCAACAACAATATCATACAACAAACAGCAACACTTGTGTGTTAAAACAGGCTTTATTTACTTATTAACCTTCAATTAGCTTCAGAGTAAGTTATATTCCTAGTGACTAAACTGCCACAACTTGAAAGGCTCATTTCTAATTCAAAGGATCCTCTTGGTTTTTTGTTCAAACTTCCTTTGATATCCACTTAACAGCCTGTGGAAGAAACAAAGGAGATCTCCCCCTTCCTTCTGCTGCATGCACACTGCATAGCAGCAGTTCAGATGCAATTTTTAGAAAGTTACTTTTAAAAGTAATGAGTTGTGATGTCATAGTAACAGAAGTGTAGTTGATAAAAGTAATTCTTGCCATTCACATTTTTCAAATGTATTAAAAAAAACCTTAACATTAATCTTAATTTTCAGTTATTTTAACCTTAATTTTTAGTTTCTCTTTTTTAAAAAAAACCACCTTGCTGACATTCTCTCAAACATCTCTTTATATCATGCCTCAAAGAGTGGGATTTTTTTCCAGGCAGCCTCAGCAGGATAAATGAATCAGCAGTGTGCCAGGGATACAGAGTGAACTTGCAAGTGGTTCTACAAATAATAGAAGACAATATGACTCTAAGATCAATACAAGGAACATCTTCCAACTTTGGGAGGTGAATTCAATTTTACAACAGTTATTTTTGAAGGGTATGCTCCAAAGCACAGAATATTTTACCTTAAATCACTTGTTGATCCTTGGCAGCAGGAAAAGAGGAAAAGCAAATAGAAGATGGGTTAACTCTGTGAGGGACCACTGGTATGTATTTGCAAGAGTTGAGCTGGATAATTCAGGACAGGACATTTTGGAGATCTAGTATTTATAGGGCCATCATAACCAGGGCCATAGTCAGGCGGGCCAGGGGGCTTTACCTATCCTGAGTTAGCAGTTTGCCCCCTGCCCCCCCCCCCCGGGCCACTAGAGGGTTTCCCATAGGAATGTATTGGAAAGAGGCATTGTTGCCCATCCTGAAATAAAATCCACCCACCCACATCTAGAATCCTGGCAGGGCTGTAGGCCCCCCCACCCCCACCCCCCAGGATGCCAATGTTGTGTGTGTGTGTGTGTGAGAGAGAGAGAGAGAGAGAGAGAGGAGGGAGAAGGAGAGATACATTGTTGCCCCTCTTGAAACCCCCCCCCCCCCAAAAAAAAATCTAGAATCCTGATTAGGAGGACCCTGAATCCTGGCTATGGCGCTGGCCATACGTCAGAGTTGACTTAGCAGCACATAACAAAAAACACATTCACCGATGATAATCAAATCAGAATTTAAGAAAAGTATTTCAATCTTTCAAAAAGTGGGGGAAAATGTACAAAGAAACCACAAGAATTCTTTGACAAAAATAAAAATAAAAATTCGGGCTCTCCTCAAATCCACTGTGGGCACCTTGCAAATAGGAAGGATTGCTGAGACAAAACAGGAGGAGTTAGCCTTACGTTTATGATTTTGGTACCAACTGCTCATTTACAGATAGCTTTGGCCACTTATTGTGGGGGGAGTGGGTCTGTAAACTTTTATCCCTGTGAAACAATTCTGCATGCGAAGTTTGCTTTTGCCTTTGTCCTTTCCGGTTGCAATATTGCAATCTGATTGCAATTTAATGGCCAAGAAAGAGTGACACCACTGGGAAGTTCCGTTGGTGGCAAGACCAGGGATTAAGCAAAGGTTCCGAACCGAACCACTGTGGTTCAACCCAGAAAGCACCTTTGTGTGCTTCTGACACAATATAGAGTGATACTTCATACAACGTCCAAACTTGGCTCCACAAGTTTGGACTTTATACGGATTTGGACTTTGTATGAGGCATGCAAAATCCTAGCCATGATGCCTCATACAACGTCCAAATCCTTGCCGCTATGCCTCGTACAACGACGTTTCCATACAGATACATTGCACTGTAACAGCACAGACTTCAGGGCAAAGTCAAGGAAACAGAAAGGAAACTGACAGAACTTTAAGAAATCATTGTCTAAAGGCTAAATACATTACAAAAACATGTCAAACAGCCCTGATTGTCCAAGAACCTGAAGAATGCTGCAAAAAACAAAACAAAAAAACAACAACAACAACCAGGAATGCTTCTAAAAATTCTGACAAAAAATTCAAAAAAATCCATAATCGCGCTCAAAACCACTCCTAAACACTCTTCACCTCATGCAAAACCCACAAGAGCAATGCACGCCTTTTATACTGGCCAGGCACAATGCAACCTGGGAAAAACCCCAATGCCTCATACAAAGTCACAGCGACTTTGTATGAGGTAACTTTTTTCAAGGAATTAGGTGATGTTGTATGGATTCGATGTTGTACGAAGCAGATTTTTATGAGGTATTACTGTATATCTATATCTATGTGGTGTGTGATACACACACACACAGCTATGTGGTAACGTTCTGTTATGTATACACTACTTATAAAGAATATATAGTCGTCGAGGGAGAGAAGTTGCTGAGGTGAGGTTCCGGTGGTGGTGGTGGGGAAGAGGCTTTCTCCCTCCTTCCGGAGCATTTGGGAGACGCCCGCGCGGCTCCTTTAAGGTGTCCTGAGGCGGCTCCAGACCTTTTGCAAACTGCAAAGCGAAAGAAAGCAGGGCGCGCGCGCGCTCGCTCTCTCTCTCCCGCCTGCCGCCGCCGCGTGACGCCAGGCCAGAAACTTCAGGGGCTCCCTCTTCAGCTAGGCGGGGGTGGGTCGGACGACGCTCTTCCTCCTGCACCACCCGGGGGCCGCCGGACCGGACGGCTGAGGAGGAGGAGGAGGGAGGCGGCAGAGGCCCTTGGAAGTTTTGCAGACCCAGCACAGGCGTGCGCCGTCCCTCTCGTCCCTGGTTTGCCTCCCCCCCCCCCGCTCTTTTTGGCGCCCAATCCCTGGTTTTGGAAAGGGAGGGGCGGGGTGAGCGCGCGCGCGCGCGCGCGAGAAGAGGCTTCTGTTCTGTCTGTGGTGGCGACCGAGAGCGATGCTGGCGGGCGTTCTTCCGAGGAGGCGCCCCGTGGCCGCGCTGGTCCCCTGGGCGGCGCTCGGCCTCGAGTGATGGGACCGCGGGCGGCTGCTGCTGCTCTTTCCGCTGCCTCGGCACGGCCGCCGCCGCCGCGAGCCCGCCCTGAGTCGTCGCGCGCCGCCTGAGCGCTTCGCCGGCAGCGGCCGCCGCCGGAGCGGCACCTCGCGAACGCGGGAGACCTAGAAGGACGGCGCCGGTGGCAAAGGGGTAGCCGTGAGAGGAGGGCGCCCTGCCTTATCCTCGCCCTCCTTTCTCCAGCTCCCGGCGGGGCCCTTTTTGTGCCTCCCGGCCCGGGAGGAGCTCAGCTTGCCCCCCCCCCCCGGGCACGACTGAGGCGAAGAAGCGTTGGGGTGCTGGACTCCCCACCACCACAATCCCCGCGGCTCTTTTCTGACAAAAGAAGACTCTGCGAAGAAGAAGAGCCAGGGCGATCTCCCTCCTCCTCCCCCTTTTTTCCTTCTCAACTTCAGGAAAGGCTTGAAGGGCACCGCCGCTTCTTTTCAGCTGCTTCTCTCTCGTGTGGATTTACAAATTGAGGAGCCTGCCTTGGAGGCTTTGCGGGAGGGGGAGGAAAAGCCCTGCTGCCCCTCCCTCCCTCCGCCCGCCCCCCCTCCTCTTCCACCAGCCCTCCCTTGTGGCACATGAGCCAGACGACGGGCTCCACCTGGAGACAATGATCGCAGAGTTTGTCCACTTCTGCCTCTTTGGATTAGTATGCCTCGCGTCAGGTAATCGCCCCGCTTCTCTCTAACTCTCTCTCTCTCTTCCACCTCCAATTACTTTTTGATTATTTAGTGCAGGAGTGCCCAAACTCCGGCCCGGGGGCCGGATGCAACCCCCCATGCCAATTCATCCGGTCCACAGAAGCCCTCGTCGCTCCTGGAAGTAAAGTGGGTGCGTTTTACTTCTGCTTCCAGGACCGGCGATGGCTTTTCTGCAGGCCGGATGAATTGGCAATGGGGGCCGCATCCAGCCCCCCAGGCTGTAGCGACCAGGTCCCTGAACCACATGACCAGTCCCTGGCCTGAAAAGTTTGGGCGCCCCTGATTTAGCGTTACTCTGTCGTTGTTCCAGGATGGTGGTGGTGGATCACTTTAGAGTTTGGGACAGTATCTCAGTACTGTACTGTAAATCAGCCGAGCGGGAGTGGGAGAAGGAGGGCATTAAAGATGGGCTTAACTCTCCCTTTCACAACAATGGGAAAGGTAGGAAAAGCCCTTTGCTTTAACCCACTTTTTTCCCTCTGTCCAGCAATGAGCAACGGAATTCTTCTGGATGACTGTTTCCAATCTTGTTGTTTTACAATTTTTTTGATAACCCCCCACTTTGTTGCTTTTGGTACCAAAGATCCAGTCCATAGGTGACTCTGGGCTCGCAAGTCCACTTCAGGCTGGGGAACAGCACTCTGGAGTCCAGTAATATGCACTTAACCCTGTACATGTGTGGTTGGAAAATCTAAACTGGTGCAGGGTGGTGGACTAAATGTGTAACCTTTCTTCTTGCATGTGAGCTAGTGCAGACCTTCTTCCCACCACCCCTGCACACACTAGCTAACGTACTCAGCATCAAGGGTTCTATTAGTACTTGTTTGATGTATCCAAGAACTATAATTAAAGTAGATCATAAAGAAACTGGAGGAAATAGTTTCTTCCCATAGGATATAAGTCGTTGTATTCCTGAGTCAGTTCCGGAGAATTTGAAGGAGGGGGCCATTGGAGGAAATGGGCACTTAGAAGTGTAATTCGCACAAGACATAATTATGAACTTGCTAGTGTGATAGCTCGGATTTCTCAAAACTTCAAGGGGGCCCTGGCTTGGTATTTGGAATATTTATATAGAAGTAATTTTAAAGTAATCAATGCTTGCCTCTATATAAGAGAATAATTAACTACATAGATTTGTTTAAAATGAACTTTCATCAGAATGCCTGTGAAGTCCAAGTAAAGGATGTTAGGGATCAAGGTAGAATTATTTTCTGTAGAGTTACTAAATGTATTTATATTGTAAAGATCGGCCTATGTAAGTTGGCCAAGTTTATTATGTATGCTTACTTGGAAGAAAGTAAGCCTGTTGAGCTCCATGAGCTTAGGTTTACAGCCTTAGGCGGATAAGTTCTTGGTTTAAAATATTTTTTAATAATCCCTGCTTCATCCATCTAGAGGGGTTCTTTCTTTCCTTAGCTGACTTTAGCAAGTTGGAGCCTGTACCCAAACCCACCATCAGCTGGTAACTTTAAAACAATATATAAAGTGGAATTTAGGCCTGGAGTATAATCACTTTGGAATATTCACTACAGTAGGCCTGAATACTTGATATATCTGTAAACAGTTTCATGTCCACCAATTCCCACAGAATAACCATAGGTTTTCCAGCTAGGTCTGACAACATGGCACATGTGTTATAATGTTCAGCCTGGCCACAAAAGTTTGTTAAAATCCTATGAAACGTATTCCCTTGATCAGAGGTGACATAAGAACTGTCTGGAGTGGGAAAGGAGCTGCTTCCCATTTGTTGATATAGGAAGCAACCCAGGAGGCAGGGGTTATTTTACATTTGGGCAACTGGCTTTGTGGGAATAGGACAGGTGAATGGGTTAAACCTGAAACCTTCTGTCTGCTTTTTTTCTTCAGTTCCTGAGTAATGTCACCAGCTCAAGGAGTTTCCATTATTTCTTTGAGTGCTCTTTACCACAAAGTTGGATGTAAATCACAGTCACCGGAGGAAACTGTCTACTTGCCTCTTTTATTAAACCATGTGTCCTTGCAGAAACATTTCTGTATGATTATTTTTGACCCAGTTAAAAGTTTCTTTTCATGTGAAGTGACAAGTATGATAAATAGAGGAGAGTGAAGTCATTGAACAGATAGAAGGTTTAGTGGTCATTATTCACTCTTTGAGCTGGGAAGATTATTTAATCATGGGTTTCTTAGTGCTGGGAAGATTATTTAATCATGAGTATGAGTCATGTTGTACCAGTGTGGTTTAGTTGCTTCCCAACTTTATTTGCAATTAGTGGTAATAACAATAATGACAGACAGACAGACAGACAGATAGAAGTGCTTACATAATAAGCCTATGAGTTAATAAGGTGCTGTGAAATTTATAGATTTTCCTCATTTCACTTGACTTGTTTTAAATTGTACACATATCTTATATGTGTTAAGATTTCTGTTCAAACAGGATATGAAATAACTTCACTTTAAGCTAATAGACTTTATTTCCCTTTCTGAATGTGCTGCTTGTACTAATTGAAGAATAGGCAGTACAGTTGACTCTCTACATTTTCACTTCTGGTTTCATTCATTGTACATTGCAGCATGTCCATCAAAGTGAAGAATACTTAAGCCTAAGGTGGCATTTTTTCCCTCCAAGAATTGTCAATTCTTAATCAATTGATGCACATAACCATTGTTTCCAAAGCTAATTTGTTTATGAGCTGTAATCAGCCTACTTCACAGTTAGAGTGACCCTAGTAGAGTTTTCAAGGTGTGCAAGATATTCAAAGAGTGCTTTTACCATTTCTTCTGCCACATTTTCATGTCTCCTGAATTCAAGTCCAACACTCTATCCCAGGAGTTCTCAACTTTTTAAGTTGGAGGCCAGGTCACACTTCCTCAGACAGCTTCGGGGGTCAGATGGCCATTTTGCCCTTCCTCTACCACATGACATTTCCTGGTGTGGTGGAGGCACCACAAAATGGCACCATGGGCCACAGGTTGAGAATCCTTGCTCTACCTGTTACACTAAACTGTATTTCAAAAAGAAAAAGTCTTTTCAGAGAAAGCCTGTAGAAGTCCTATTGAGCTCAATGGCCAAAATCATGTTTCTTAGTTGTCGTTGGCAGCTACTTGTTTCCGAGAATACATTTCCCCCTGAAAGTCATTATTTTAATCCATTGATGGATGTGTCTCTGGTGACTCAATAAGCTGATCCTGGCATGAAACAATATGTTGCTTAGTATCGTAAATTGACCTAGAGTAGCCCCATTGAATCGATAGGGATTCAGTGAATGACTTCTCTAAGTTCAAATAGATCTAACAAAATAAGGTACAGTTAGAGCAGGCCTATTTGAATCAGTGGTACTTATGGAGAAGTTAATACACTAAATCACCATTGATACTGTAGTGATTTACACTGGCCTTTTGGCCAATGACAATTGTTTTCAGGAAGCAAGGATAAGATTACTGCCAAAAAGAACAGTGTGGAGATAATACAAAAATAAAGTATTTTGACTATGGATTTTTCTGACAATCATCTATGTAGATTTTCATAGGTTTTCCCTGTAGGCCAAAACATAGCTTAATAATGTAGCTAAAAAGCAATTCTTACTAATTTCAAATTCTGGAAATTTGTAATAAATAGAGAATAATAGGTTATTGAATGAATAAGTGGGTGAAACATTGAGAAAAAATAAGTATGAAAACTAGGATAAGATAATAGCATTTCACTTTGTAAACATCTGGATTTATTACAAATAATAAATTGACTGTAGATTTTCAAGCAACAGAGCATGACTCACTCACTGTCTTGCCAGTTGCAGTTGTATCACTGACACAAATTATCCTTGATTGTTACTATTAGATTTTTTTTTATAAAAAAAAATACTTCCAAATACTTTTTATAATCTATCTGTTTTTACCCAACTTTTCATGGGAGAAGGGAGGGGGAAATTATTTGTTTGCTGGAATGTAACATTGAAGATTCCAGTCTCCCCCCCCCCCCTCAGAAAATTATTCAGGAATTGCTAAAATTCTTTTTGGTAAGAGGACTTTTCTTATCCTTTACTACCCTACTCAGAAATTTTGCTTGCAGACTAAACATAATAGATTATGAGCTAATAATTATTGTTTTTAAATTTCATCCCAGGTACAAAATTACTGATTGGGACTCACCCTTTGTAATGTAGTATGCCATATTATCCTATTTTTTCTGGGTTGTTTGGAGACTTTGATGAATAGAAATTAATTGAATGACTAGATTTAGTTCTAAAATAAACAAAATTTGCAAATAGTATGGAGCATAGATTGAATTGGATTGGGTGCAAATCACTTATTTCTTCTTAAGATCTCTAGTATATAAAAAACTAAATTAGCTGGCTGTGATTTGGCAAGACCACTACTACTTTTATGTCTATTATGTCTGCACATTTCATTTGTGTCAGTTAAAAAAATAAAACAAAAAGCTCTCTTGGTTTTCCAATGTAAATTGATTACAATTCAACTTTGATTTTAGGCACATATTGAATAGGGTAAGGCTCAGATTGCGCCAGATTAAATTTAAAAATCATTTCAAAGTCCCACATTCGCTTCCAAATTGGATCAAGGGAGCAACACATTTCTGTAGAAAAGTCCTATTGCTTAATATAGTAACTCACACCAGAGTAGACCTATCCAATCAGCGGGATTTGCTGAGTCTACTTCATAAATTCCATGGATTCTAATAGGCCTACTTTATTTATTACTATTACACTAAAGCAACTAGTGCATACCTGCTTAAATCCATGGAACATATGGAGGAATTGACTCATGAAATTCCCATTAATTCAGAGGACCTGCTGTGGTATCACCTACTACACTAAGCAACAGGAATTCAACCATTAAGTTTGAAAGAGTGCAGTACTTGTTATGTTTTCATTCAGTTCAACTTCCTGTTCTTAAGCTATCCAATACCAATTTCACATGCATATGCACAAACATAACTATATGCATATATTCACACATAAAAATACATATACAGTGTGGAGACCGATTGTTTTTATACTGGAGACTTTGATGGCAAAGTATGTTCTGGTTTCTTTTAAACCATTACCTTAAAACAGTAGGCACGCTTTACCCCTTTGTTTCCTCGTGAATATAAGCAGAACGACTCACCCTCACTTTATGCTCTAGAGAAGGCTAATATGATCAAAACCATATGTGTGCTTGAATTTACTAATTTGCAGAATCTGCAGTGTTGATTAATTAAAATAACCTTGCATAGTGCTGTGTTTTATATAAACTTTTTATTTTGAAATACCTTCTGCTTGTACTACTCTGATTGTCACATGCTGCCTCAGAGCCAAGCCTATTTGAGTGTTCTAGTCTAAAGTTTTGTATCAGAGTTGGTGTTTTTAATTGCATTTTAACAGGGAGGAAAGAGTGGGAAAACAGAAATGGGAGAAGGCATTATGGTGAGATAATGGGGCCAGAGATGGGGCAATGAAACAAGATATATAATAAGAAAACAACAATACATACCATGTTTCTGGTTATGGTTAAAATTATATCTCTAGTCTGAAAATCTGGATGAGTTTTACACTTATCTTTTGTAAAACAGAGAGCAGAAGTTTTTTTGCACTTGCAAGACCAACTAGTTTTTACTTTTCATAGGTTTGTGTGTGTCTGAGCGTGCTTCTTCAGATGAATGACTTTATGAATGGGAAGAACTAGTTAATATTAAAGTTTCTACATGACATCAGGTTTCTTTGCTACAATAGGTTGGCATATTAATAAGTTTCCAGATTTTTTTCATGTTTTTTTACACAGCTCTTTCTACTTGGTGGAACTGACTGATATTATGATGTAAAGTAAATTCAATATGATCTTCTACAACAGTGATGTCATTATTGGGAGTGGTAGGTAGCCACTGATTAAAAGCTTCCTTCTGTAATTTTGGGGTGCATACAGCTTTGTTGTATTGTGAACACCACAAATCTTAAAAGGAAGTCTTTAATCAGTGACAATCTGCCTGTACCTCTTCTTTTGTTTTCAAGACAATATTTTGAAAGGAGAATTTAGTTAACAAACTCAGTCTTAGAAATTAAATAAACCCAGTTTTACTGAAAACAATATAAAACTTTGGTTCCTTGGAACAACTTGGGAGCCAGTTAAGCAGAGAAAATGGCAGCTTGAAATCTATCTCATCCTGTTGCAAAACAGATTGCAAGGTGCATTTTCCTTCTGCTTCCAGTGGGAGGAACGACATGGCTGGCTGACTAAACCACATGAACGGCCCATGGCCCAAAAAGTTTGGGCACCCCTGATCTACTTCATGTCTGGTCAGAGTTTAATAGTTTAGGTCATTTCATACATCTGCTTTGTCCCCTTTGTTTCACAGAGCAATTGCAATAGCTGAAACTTGTGTCATTTTGATTAAGCTTCTCACACCTGCTGGGCTTTTATTAACAATAAATCTCAGAAGTGCTTCTTAGCAGAGAACTCACCACCTGTTCTGAAGAACTTTCCACTTCTAAGGGAATTCTGACCCTGATCCCAGTTTTAAAGACATCATGTCTTCTTCCATGTCTAGGCCAGAGTGAGTTAGAAAGATGAGTTCTTTAAGTCTGTTTTGAAGGCCCATTTTCCATAAAACCTATATTTTTGTGTTGATAATACCAAAGTGCAGAAAATTAAAATGTATATAATTACATGAAACTGACACATGCTTCTCTTCTGTGTCAGTGTTCAACAGACAACTAGGAGTATGTTTTTACTGCCGGCATTTTTATGTGTAACGAAATGCATTTGCACCTGCATTTTTTTGGACATTATTACATTCTTATTGTTTGCTATATGGACAAAAATAAAAGCTAAATTATGTGTGATACAACAGAATTGTATGCAACAAGGCTTCCCAACCTACTTCCCATGGGCCGGACCATTCCATCCGGCCAGTCACCGCCTCCGCTGCACCCAGAAGTAGAAGCAGACGCGTTTATGTCAGCCATAAAATGCACCTGTGCATGCGTAAACATGCCCGTGGCTGTCATAAACATGGAGTTGGGTGCATTTATGACAACTGTAAATGTGCCTGCTTTCACTTCGAGGGGCATGGTCTGGACTGCTCAGCTGTCCAGGGGACGTGGTCAGGTCCACAGGATAAAAAGTTTGGCTACCCCTGCTATACAATTAATAATTTTGACAAGGGACTGTTTTTGTAAAGTGGATGGTCTTAGCTGGCTCATAGCCTCAAAGACTAAAAACATTATGTGTCCTTATGCTGCATATTGAAAACACTCTTGCCAGTAGGGGCTGTGTTCTAACTACTGCTCAGTAGTTAATAAACTAATAATTCTGATTTAATCTGATAATTTTAAATGGAGCAGTGCAGTTCATGCATTCCTCACATGTAAATAGTATGCATATAACATCTAACTTGTTTGGAGAACTATGTGGAACTTTAAGTGTTGTGTGTGGTCTGTAATGATCAGTATAAGTATTTTCCAACCTTTCAGGGGATTTTCTGTTACATTTTATCAAAAATAAGTAACATGGTCAACAAACATTATTTTTGCTGTAGGCAGCTATAGATGATACAATGTGTTACAATGTAGTTCTATCTGTCTGGGTTATTTTTATCCTGAGGCATGTAATAAAGAGACAGACACTTCTTCCTTGTCTAGGCCAGATGTGAAACTGCCAAAATGAAGGCACCTGTTTGTGAGCTTAAGTGGTGTTAAATAGGCCATAATTCTTCTTAATGGAGAAACAATAGTACATTTGCATTAAATAAGAGAGAGTTCAAGAGATGGTTTCAACCCTCTTTAATAAATGCTTAGAAAGATACCAATAATCTCATAATGACTGAATAATTCTGTTTCTTCCAGGTAGATAGAGTCAGGTATGAAGTGCTTATCATTATGGGGTTTCTGCAGCTCTGCAGGGTTTATAATATATAGCAGTCTCATAAGCAGGTTATGCAGTCAGAAAATTAGAAGAGTCAGAAAATTAGAAGGGGAAAAGAGGCATTTTTTGTAGTACTGTTATCTGAGAACAAAAAAAAAAAAGCTCTACAAAGTAGTTCAGAATTTCCTGTATGTATTATGAAGAAAATGGATTGTACTTCATTTTTTCTACCTGCTTTAACAAATGTTCTGTTTTACTTTTAGTGAGAGTATTAAAATCTACTGTTTCATATGTTCACTAAAGTAGCAACTTGCCTATTTTCCTTAGGCATTTAAGATATCTTCCCCAGGCAGCAGAGAAGCATCGAAGAATGTTGGTACTTTTCATCCATGCCCAGTTCAGCTAACAAATGCCTGTTAACACATAGGCCAGTATTAATTTTTATTTGTGAGTTGCATTTATATCCCACTTCTCTCCCCGTGAGCTCAAGGTCTGTGCTGTAATAGCTCTCATCCTCCTTTTGTCTTCACGATAACTGTGTGAGGAAGGTAAAGAAAAGAGTCTGGCCTAGGGTATTTGAATGAGTCCCATGAACTGTGCTGAATGAGATGAACTGTAGTTCCTTGTGATGAAAAATCCCCAAACATGATGGAAGTGTCTACTATGAACTGAGAACTTTCATCCACATTAGGTAACTCCTGCATCTAACCTTTGAATTTGTAAAAATTAGGAAATATAACACTACTTCTTCTTTCATGTCCTGATCAAACCCTGGATTACCAAAATGAAGCCACTCTCTTTGCTTCATCATTGGCCCAATGCAAGTCCTCGGTGCATGTCTCTGGCAGCAATCAGCAGACCAGCAAATGGGCCAGACTCTATGTCTCTCCACATTCACTGAATATAACACTGGGAAAAGTGCAGTTTTTCTTTTGAACTAGAAGTCATTTAAGTCTTTTTGCATGGGAAAATAAATTTTTTTAATGTAAGCTGCTGGATTCCGCAGACAGCAAATGACTAACATTTTCTTTAGTCTATTCTGTAGAGTCTGTATACATTCTAAATACACTAATGTGCTTGCTAGTCTGAATGTGACTGTATTTGGTCCAGATACATTTTCCAATCCTTTCCCTGACAGATAACAGTAATAAATAATAGATCAAAGTAATGACATTATTTTGTATTCCAACCTTTAGATGTTAGCAGAAGAAAGCCCAAGAAACCTTATAAACAGAGAAGTCTGGGGTGGATATAGGAGTTGAAAATAGAATGAGGCTTACCCTGAGAATGGTATCATTGCTTGCAAAACAGGAGTTATAGACTGTAGGCAAGAGTGCTGCTGACAAATTTCATACAAATAAGAGTATATGGTTGAGGGGTATAAGGGAATATAAAAGCTCTTTTCAGTTGGATTAATTTATATATCTATTTTTAGGAAAACTCTTTTGGCTGATCTGCTACCAATTACAGATTTAAACTTTAATAGATATACAGCTTATTCAAGTTAGAGATATTTAGTGTATGGGACCAAAGACAATGAACAGCCGAAAGGTTGGCTTAACACAGGTTTATTGCATGATGATCCGGGGGAACATGAGGTAATGGCGGATGGGTAGCTCAATATATACAGTGGCTATACATTTTAAATGTGGCTCCTCGACAGTCTATTGGTTACTGTCCGTGTGACGTCACGGACGGTCACGCCCTTCTTGTCCAGGTGTAGGTGATGGCGGGAATCTTCCCGTGCTGTTGTTTGCTGGTGCGTCTGGGCCAGGAGAGCTTGAACGCTCGCTATTGCCACCAGGTGGTCATTAGCTCGCGTCCTATTGCAAGGGCTACAGTTAAGCAGCTGCTGGTTATAATGTTACACAAGCATGGTTACATTGGATACACGTGAATGGATACATTGTAAAAGGTACAGTACAGAACACAACATCCCTCCCCCCTAGGATGGGACGAAGTCCCTCAGCCAAGATGGCTTATTGCACACGCGTTTGGGCTGCGATGTGGGCTGACCTGCCCCAGGGGCGCTACTGCTTCCTCGTTCCCTGGTCCCTTGTCCTGAAACGGGAGAGGAAGACTTGTTAGAGGCTTGCCGTGGTTTGGCGGTTTTGGGGGAAGGGAAAAACTCCATTGTGGGCAGACCGGAGACACTCGGGGCTAACGAAAAGCCCATCTTCTCGCTTGGACGGGTGGGGGACCACTCCGCAAAACTTCCCCGGTTCTGAAAATCAAAATCTAACTCTGTTGGGGTATCCGTATGAGTGGGGAGATCCCGCGGGATATCTATGAGATCGGCTTCCCTTCTCTCTGCTGCCCGATCCCGCAGGATGTCTACGAGGACAGATTCCCTTTCCTCCCCCCTTGGTGGGGACCCATGGCCCCCTTTCCTCCCCCTTGGGCTGAACGGGTGGGGGAGAACCCTAACGCTGAATCTTGTGTCCCGCGGTCCGTGCCCTGTTCGCCGGGGATCCTGCGCCGGAGCTGGTCTGTGTGCCGCCTCCAGAGTAGACCTGTGCCAGTCTCGACGCGGTACGAGACGGGGCCGGTCCGCTCTAGGATGACGCCCGGTACCCAGGCCGGACCCGCGCTGGCATAATTCCTGCAATACACGGGGGCACCCACGTCGAAACTCTTTGTGTCCTCTATCCCAATGTTCTTCCCCTTGTCCTCTACTCTCGTGGGGTCTAGCCTAGTTAGTATGGTGGTCAGCTTCCTGCGCATCAGCAGCTCTGCGGGGGAGTATCCTGACGCTAGGGGAGTCACTCGGTAACCTAGCAGAAACTGGCACACTTGATGGTTTAGGTCCCCGGGCCCCATGCGCCGCAGCGCGTCCTTGGTGGTGCGCACAAGGCGCTCTACTTGGCCATTTGTGGCAGGGTGAAAAGGAGCGGAGGTGATGTACCGAATGGCGTTGATTTCTGTGAATGCCCTGAACTCAGAGGACGTGAAACAACTTGCGTTGTCGCTTACGAGGGTGTCGGGTAAACCGAACGTGGAAAAAACCCTCCGCAAATGCTTTATGGTTGTGGCCGTGGACGTGCTTGTAACCGGAATGACCTCCAACCACTTGGAGAAGGCATCCACCACAAGGAGAAACAGCGTCCCACGGAACGGGCCAGCAAAGTCCACATGAACTCGGGACCATGGCCCCTTCGCCGCGTCCCACTCCCTGTGAGGCAGGCGGGCTTCTTCTGGCCTGGAACTTTGGCAGGGCTCACAAGTGCCGACCATGTGCTCGATGTCGGCGTCTAGCTGGGGCCACCAGAAATAGCTCCGTGCCAGGGCTTTGGAGCGCACAATCCCAGGGTGACTGACGTGCAGGAGTTTGAGTACCCTCGGCCGTAAGGACGCCGGGATCACTACTCGCTGGCCCCACAGAAGGCACCCCCTCTCAAGGGACAACTCTAACTTCTTTCGGAAAAATGGGTCGAACTCCGCTGCCGGGGAGGACGCTGGCCACCCTTTCTGCACCCAGGAGCTAACCTTTGCTAAAATGTTGTCCTTGCCGGTCGCCTTGGCGATGTCGGCGGGCAGTATTGGGGGCGAGTCGAGGACTTCTATCATCAGCACCTGATGGTCTGGCTCCTCCCCGCCCACGTGGCTGTTCTCCTGGGGAAGGGGGGACCTCGATAGAGCGTCCGCATGGCTGATCTCCCTCCCGGGCCTGTACACTAACGCATGATGATACGCGTTGAGAAAAATGGCCCATCTAAGCATCCTAGGGGACAGGATCTGTGGCGTGGGCTTATCTGCGGTAAAGATGCCTAGCAGGGGCTTGTGATCGGTTACGATTGTGAAGGGGCGGCCATACAGGAAGTCGTGGAACTTTTTTGTTCCCGCAATTATCGCTAATGCTTCCCTGTCTGTCTGGGCGTAGTTTCTCTCCGCTTGGGACAGGGACCTGGAATAGAACGCTATCGGGGCCTCCCTCCCGTTTTCCAGCACGTGGCACAGCACCGCCCCCACCCCCACCGGGGATGCATCACAGATCAGGACCACTGGCCGCTTGGGGTTGAAATGGGTGAGGATGGCGTCAGACGCCAGAAGCTGCTTTAGCTCACTAAATGCCCTCTCTTGCTGGTCGCCCCACTTCCATGCCTCGTCCTTTTTAAGCAGCCTGTGCAACGGCTCGGCCACGGCTGCTTTCCGGGGAAGGAAGGAGTGATAAAAGTTCAGCAGCCCTAGGAACGACTGCAACCCGGGCTTGGAGGTGGGGCGAGGGGCTTGCTTGATGGCGGCTACCTTAGACTTGGATGGCCTTATTCCCTCAGGAGTGACACGGAACCCTAGGAATTCGATCTCGGTCGCGAAGAAGACGCATTTGTCTTTTCGCAGTCTCAACCCCGCCTTTTTGAATATCGCCAGGACCTTGCCCAACCTCTTTGCCAATTCGGCCTGACTTCCCCCCGTTATCAATACGTCATCAAAATAAGGCAACACCCCCTCGAGCCCCTTCAGGAGGCGTTCCACGAGTGACTGGAAAATTCCAGGCGCCGAGTTTACGCCGAATTGAAGGCGCGTCACCTGGAACGCCCCCTTATGGGTGACTATAGTTTGTGCAGCAGCGGCAGCTGGGGTCACCGAGAGCTGCTGGTAGGCTTGTGCTAAGTCGAGCTTAGCGAAACACTTTCCCCCATGTAACCTGGCCAGCAAATGGCTGACTACCGGCACCGGATACGCATTAGGGCGGATGGCCTTGTTGATGGTGCACTTGTAATCAGCGCATATGCGCACCTCCCCGTTGGCCTTTAGTGCTGTTACAATTGGAGTTTCCCACTCCGCAGAATCAACAGGAACAAGAATCCCCTGGCCCACCAATTTGTCCAGTTCCGCCTCTATTTTGTCCTTGAGCGCGAATGGCACCCGGCGCGGTTTGAGTCTTATTGGGCGGACCTCAGGGTCTAGGTCGAAGGCTACTGGGGGTCCCTTAAATTTCCCAAGTCCCTTTTTGAAGACTTCGGGGTGCGCGTCGCACACCTCCTGAATCGGGTCAGTCCCAACGGCAACGGCGTGCACCCCCCCAATGAACAAACCCAGGGGCTGGAACCATTGAGTCCCGAGGAGGCTGCAATTCCCCCCCTTGAGAACAACTAGGGGGAGAGTCGCGGCGTGTTTCTTAAATTGGACCTGAAAATTCCCAACCCCCAACACCGGAATGCAGTTCCCTTGCACGTCCCGTAGCGTGGACCTCAAAGCTTTGAGTTTGGGCCGCACGTGGGGGGCAATTTTCAGAAACTCCTTCTGGGGAATGATGGAATATGAGGAACCCGAGTCAACTTCCATCCTAATGGGGGCCCCTTGTACTAGTACCTCAACAAAATAACGGGGGTGTCCCGCGGACACGCTGAACACCGGTGCGTCGTCCTCGCTGTCGTCGTCGATGCGGCCCACGCCGTCTCGCTTCCTCGTGGCCTGGGTGCCGTCCTTGGGTCTCGTCGCGCGGTCTCTCGAGCTCTTCCGGGCCTCGCGCCGTTTCCTGCAGACCTTGGCGATGTGCCCGCGGCGGCCGCAGTTGTGACACTCGGCCTTTCTGAAGGGGCATTTGGCGCGGTCGTGGTTCGCTCCGCAGCCGTCGCAACGCCGGCCTTCTTTCCGGACCTTCCGGAAGTCCTCGTCGTCGCTGCTCTCCGCGGACGACTTTGAAACTCGCCGGGCCGCGTGCACCGAAACGTGCACCGAAGTCTCTGCCTTGCCCGTCTTTGGCCGCCAGTCCTGGAGCTCCTGGACCCCGGCCTTCGTAGCTTCTGCGGCTTGTGCCTCCTTCAGGACCTCCTGCAATGTGGGGGGTGGCTCGCGGTTCATCAATGTACGCTGAGTTTCGGCATCACTGAGGCCGCACAGCACGCAGTCTCTTATTGTGATTTCTGTGTTCTCCCATTTGCATGGGCCGGCCGCCAGTCGCAGGGCCGCTGCGAAGTCGGCGACCGTCTCCCCGGGCGCTTGGACTCGCCTCCAAAACGCGCTCCGAGCGGGGAACATCGCCGTTGAGGGCCGGAAGTACTCACGCAGCATGTGCATGAGCTCTTTCACCTTGAATTCACTCGCCCTCCTCGGCGCGATCAGGTCCACCAAGACCCTCTTGGTGTCTGGCCCCAGCATCCGGGTGAAGATGGCCCTTTTCTTTGCCTCATCCGTGACTTCGGATTCCACCAGGGCTCCCTGGAAGTCCATCTCGAAGATGTCCCAGTCTGCCGGTCTCCTGATTTCGAAACCGGCGCATGTCTTGGTCCCGTGGGCAGCCATAATCCCACCTTCGTCGCCAATTTAGTGTATGGGACCAAAGACAATGAACAGCCGAAAGGTTGGCTTAACACAGGTTTATTGCATGATGATCCGGGGGAACATGAGGTAATGGCGGATGGGTAGCTCAATATATACAGTGGCTATACATTTTGAATGTGGCTCCTCGACAGTCTATTGGTTACTGTCCGCGTGACGTCACGGACGGTCACGCCCTTCTTGTCCAGGTGTAGGTGATGGCGGGAATCTTCCCGCGCTGTTGTTTGCTGGTGCGTCTGGGCCAGGAGAGCTTGAACGCTCGCTATTGCCACCAGGTGGTCATTAGCTCGCGTCCTATTGCAAGGGCTACAGTTAAGCAGCTGCTGGTTATAATGTTACACAAGCATGGTTACATTGGATACACGTGAATGGATACATTGTAAAAGGTACAGTACAGAACAAGATACAAGCCCTATTTGGGTATTTCTCATTTGAGGTTGTGAAGAAACTTAGAGCGGAAGTTTTAGCTTTACTGTTTCTGTCATCATGTTGTGTCTGGCTTCACACAAAGGATCCTACTTGTGTTTAAGCTGTAAAGAACAAGGCAGTGGCTCAAGTAGTTAAGATGCTGACTGGGAGCTGGAAGGTCAGCAGTTCAAATCCCGTACATACTGCATGATGGAATGAGTGCCCGCCTCTGTCCCAGCTCCTGCCAACCTAGCAGTTCAAAAGCAAAAAATTGCAGGTAGATAAATAGGGATCACTTCAGTTGGAAGGTAAACAGTGTTCCATGTACTTTGGTGTCTAGGCATGCCTGCCACATGTCCACGGAAATGTCTGCAAACACAGACAGCACTGGCTTTTTGGCTATAAACAGAGATGAGCACTGTACCCTAGAGTTGGATATGACTGGCTTTCGAACAAGGGAGACCTTTAAACTTTAAGCATGCATACAGTACCAGTGTAAATGACACTTAAATAGGGTGAGGTTTTATCTCATTTCCTGTTTTTTTATTTTATTATAGGATTCATAGTTTGTCCACTTCAGTTTCAACACATGGCTATCTGCTGAGTGGTTTTGTTCAGTGATTTCTTGGTTATACTTCCTCAATGACTTAATATCTTGCTATTAAAATTTGTCTGCATTCTTGTTAATACTTGCACAAAACTGTATGTTATATATCAAATATTCTAAATTATCTATGTTAAAATATAACACAGATCAACAAATTGTAGGTAAAGAAATAGTCCCAGATGCCAGCTCTGTCCCCAGATTTGATCTGGCAACATCACTTCAGACTCACACACAACATCAAGGGAACTTTTATTTGTTCTATGTCTACTGTTATCTATGCCATCTCTTGCCAACAATGCCCTCTGTGCTCTACATAGGATAAGTGGGACAATCTATGCCCAAAAGAATTAAAAGAAATTCATTGACATCTGGAAATCATATCATTATCTGCTGTCATTTCTCATAGCTTAGGTCAGTTTACCAACCAATGATTGCCATTGTTACACAACAAAGTTCACAAATGAATAATCTGAAAGGCAAACTCATTACATAATGTATATGCCACAGTGATTATGTTGCATCTATCTACTAACCGTTTGCCACTTTCAAAGACCAAAGCTTCACAAAAATAGATTTGAATAATGATCAGGGATTTCCAGTAATTACAAGAAGTGGGGAAAGCAACACTGACTCACATAATTTGCAATTTGTACCAATGGTACTAACCAGTGATTGTCTTTCTACATACCTACCTAGTCATAGGGCATGCATAAATTATTATCATACAATCTTACTGAGGAATTGGACTCAATCTACAAAAGCTAACATTAAAATATAACAGTTAGTCTTTAAGGTTCTGTTGCCATCTCTTGTTCCCCACACTTCAATTAGCTAAAGGGAATTTATCCTTCTAGATAGAATGATTTCAATTTTATAATAAAATGAAAATTCTGCCCAGGTTAAAACTGTAAAGATCTGATTAGAGCTGTTAATTTTTACAATAGCAGAAATGAGTGCCTGCACACAATGGGATGGTGATGATTTAAAAAAACACCCTTAGTATGTCTTATTGCTATGTCTTCCTTCCCTCTGCCATTTAGCATGCTACTCAGCAAGGTTAGCAGCTGCTGTGAGCAGAGTAGCATCATCATAAGGTGCCATTTCTTTACATTGTCAAGTGCAAAGTGCACTTTACTGTCAGGTGTCAAAAGGGCAGAGAAACATTCACATTTGCCCAGAGTCTTTCCCTTGTGGCAAATCTTCTTCACTCTGAAATTGCTCTTATTCTGCCACCAGTCAATGGGTTGATATGCATGCTGTCCTGTTAAACTGTCAGTCCCTTGGCAGATGTCTAGACAAGCTGGCAACAATTAAAGCTGGATGGTTTAAACCAGCTTGAGCTTCATGGTGATTGGGTTGTTGAAGAGATATAAAAATGTAGAGTCAGAAGGGATTAATTCATCTTATGTCTGTCCTTGCAGTAAATAAGAGGCACTAGCCTAATAGTTATTTCTATAGTAACTTTCTTTGACACAGGGTTTGTTGGTCCCACACTAACCAGCCTATAGATGGGAGAGGTGCCTTATGGTTTATTTGTATATGTCCTTTCATTCTGTTTCTACTCTAGTGCTAAAGGATTCCTTACAGGATTGTAAGCTATATTTTTTTGGATAAAATTGTAATATAGAAAATATATGTCTGATAAATCTTTGTAACATGCAGAGAAGAAAAGAAAGGACTGCTTTAATATCATGATGGAGAAATAAAGAACAAAACTGACTTTATAAGATATGGTGGTATTGGCTAAAATCCTCTTGCATAGTTCCTTGTGTGCAGTAGGAATAATGTGTGCAGTAGGAATAATGCCATGTGCAGGGGCAAATACGTAAAGGTAAAGGTCACCCTTGCTCGAAAGCCAGTCATATCTGACTCTAGGGTTCAGTGCTCATCTCTGTCTAACACCCTTCCCTTTTATACCCTCTTTCTCAGGAGAGAGAAGAGACAATGAGCCAATCTGCTTCAAGTATATTTGCATACAACATAAAGAGGATATTTCGGTGGTCCTGTCTTAAACACAGATTTTTAAAAAAATGAAATTGAGGTACATAAGGCTAAGACAGTAGACAATTAACTGATATAAGTGTAAAAAACAGTTCCATGAAAAATCACCACATCGTGAAATGATGTGGAAGTGAATGGGGAAAGGAGTATTTATCCACTGCAGCTGAGGCTTGGGGGCTTGCTTGCTGTATTGTTCCCTGTGAATGGCAGCAGTGGTGCCTAGGGGGTGCACCCCCCCCCGGCGGAGCCCAACACTCCTCCTCCCTGGCTCTGTTATGAGGAACATACCCCAATGACATCTTGGTTTTATATATAAATACGGGAGATTTATGGGAAAATACAGGTGGTGGGAAAGAGGGGCAAAATATGGTAATTTCCCACCAAAATGGGATACTTGACAGCTATGACTGCCGTAGCCTTAAGGTGCACCTTCTCAAGGTACACCTTCTCAGCCGGTCCATCTGGCATGGCCTCTTCTGCTTCCATGACTGTTGGGAATCACAAAGTGGTTCCTTCTTTGCTCATTTTGCTGTTGGGCCAATATGATGGTTTCCATCACACCACCGTAGCCATTGACCCCTTTAGGGAGTCAGGTTATTTACTGCCACTCAACACTCAGCAAGAAATTTAACATTTGAAATGACATGCATAGGATCGAACCCAGTACGCTAAATGCTGCTTAATTTGTTATGTGTACTATTTTGTAATGTCAGAGATTGAAAAGCAATAATTTGTGCCCTTATTTGCACTTTGAAAGTGCAAAGTGTGCATGTTTAGAACTCCATGTTTAGCTATTCTTTTTTAAAATTAAAGCTTTCTTCAGTTGCTTCTTAGTGTGTATTTATGTACATACTAGCATAGTTTGCCCGGCGTTGCCGGGCTTTTTAAAATCGTGTTGGATACTAAAGGCTTTCGTTTATTTGTTGAAGCAATGGTGATGTGCTGTTTTAAATGGTGGTGTATTTTTTTTTGAATAATGTTATTTATTTTTAAATTTAATTTTGTTTTTTATAATGTTCTTTTTTTTGTTTTGTTTTTTCATAGTGAAAAGTGGCTTTATTTTGGTAATTTTTGAGATTAGTGTGGTTTTTTTTTGAATGTTTGTATAAATTATGTGATTAAATGTAGAATTATTATGTTTTAAATATTGTAGAATGTTGTTTCTGTTTTGGCCACTGGGTGGTGGTGTTGAGCTTTTGAGCTTCTCATTGCATTTGTTACCTTCTATCCTCTTGGTGTCGCTTCCCGTAAGTTTCCTCTTTCTCATTTGTGTTCCGGTTCTCGTAGTAGGAAGACGTCTTTTTGTAAGGTATGTGGGGGTTTTTTGGGGGGGAGGGGTTGGGGGTTGATTCTTTTTGGGGGGTGTATGTGTGTGTTTATCTTCTTCATATTTGGCTGTTTGTGTGTTTATTGTTTTGGTTTTGGTGTTTTTTTGAATGGTTTTGTTTTGTGATTGTTTGTGTTTTTTCAAGTGTGTGTGTGTGTGGGGGTGGCTTTCTTTCTCGCAGGCCATGCTGGATGGCCCGTGGGAAGGAAGGCCAATTGCGGGGATGTTTTTTTTCCCCATGGGCCATGCTGGATGGCCCGTGGGAAGGATAGGCATTTGCGGGGAGGCTTTCTTTCCCACGGGCCATACTTGCTGGCCCATGGGAAGGAAGGGCAGAGGCAGTGGGGTGTTCACTCTTTTTTCCCGCGGGCCATACTGGCTGGCCCGGTGGGAAAGAAGGGCAGTTGCGGGGGGTGGGTGGGTGGGTTGTTTGCTTTAAGTTTTGGTGCTGTGGCTGGCCCTTCGAAGGGAAGGGCAGCGGCGGCCGGGGGTGTATTATTTTTTTGTTTGTTTCTCGTTTTTTTGGCCCTCCGGCTGGCCCTTCGATCGGAAGGGCCATGGTGGCGGTGGGGGGGGGGGGGGTTTCCCCCACGGGCCATGCTGGCACGGCGGTGGGCTTTTTTTTAACTTTTATTTTTCGTGCGCCGGCCCTTCGAACGGAAGAGTAGCGGCGTCGGGTTCTTTCCCCCCCCCCCACGGGCCATGCTGGCTCGCCCGTGGGGTTGAATGGTTGCGGAGGCGGTTTTTTTTAGTTTTGTTTTTGCGCGCCGGCTGCCTCCTCGTTCTGCTTGCACATTGCGCGCAGGACGCTGGGGCTTGTAGTAATGGGTTGGCGGTTTGTGTTTCTGCTCGGTTTTTTTAAAATGCTGTTCCTTTGATTGGCTGCGGCGCGTGTCCGAATGCTGCTCCGTGCGAGAGACTCTCAGTCTGATTGGCTCTGGCGCGCCACACCGCAAAGACTGTTGGGACGTGAAGTTTTCTTCCTTTATTGCCGTTTGTGGGGCTGATGCCCCCGTGCCGGATTTTTAAATCTTTCGTTGACCTGCGTAGGGAATTCGGCCGTGCTCTCGAAGGGAGGGTGCGGGTCAGTCGGGCGACGCACAGCAGCCCATAGCCAATTCCAACGGTGAACACTTGGTTTTATAGGTTAAGATTAAAGGACATTTTGAGTTTATTGCTAATATTGTTTCATATTACTAGTGTTTCATTGTGAAACTATTGTTTCATAATACTGAGAGGATTGTACATGGGAGTATTGTACATATTTGAGAAGGCTGCTGTTTGATCAGTTAGCCAAACTTCTAGATGACTAACTATTCTCTTTCTGACTAACATCTATAGACATTCCTAGCCTGTAAAGCAGGGATGTAAATACCCAGTGTTTATTCCCATGTAATTGCTAGTGGGTGAGATTGCTTTCTCTAATAAGAAACATATTTTTCCTTAACTGGGTGCCTCATCATGAGAGCTCTGTGAGCATATACAGCCTAAAGCACTTTGGAGTCATTTTCAGATCGCTGTGCTCAACGTTTAGAGATGTAGGTGACTTTCCTATAGTGGGGATGTATGAAAAACAGAATTTATATTTCCACCCTTTCTCCACCATGAGTTTAGCCCTACATGTGGATAGGTGACATCCTAATTAGGGCTTGTAAAATTATCTAAAAATAAATACTTCACAACTGTTTCTTAGCATATTGCTCAAAAGGCACAGAACCAAAATTATACAGGATAAGTTCTCAAATGCATGAGAGCAAATGTGATATATGAGTGGTCAGACAGTTTACATCTTTGACAGTTGCCATAGGATAACTGATGTGTCAACAGAATGCAGCACTTCAATAAACAGTGGTCTACTAAGTCAGTGGCTAAGACGTTGACTTGGAGACAGAAGGTCAGTAGTTCAAAGCCTGAGTACTGCATGCAGTGCTGGCCCGAGGCAAGTTTTAGGATGGAGCGAGATCCAACTATTGCACCTCCTTGGTTACCCCTAATATATGGGTTTAAATTAAGTTACTTGGTGAAACTTTACACATGCTTTACCACTGTGGCACCCCCTGGGAGTGGGCGCCTGGAGTGACCCCTCCATTCGCCATATGGTAGGGCCGGCCCTGACTGCATGATGGATTGAGTGCCTGTCTCAGTCCCAGCTCCTGCCAATCTAGCAGTTCAAAAGCAAGAAATTGCAAGTGGATAAAAAGGAACCACTTCAGTGGGAATGTAAACAGTATTCTGTGCACTTTGGTGTATAAACATGCCTGCCACATGTCCACGGAAATGTCTTCAAACACAGACAGTGCTGGCTCTTCAGCTATAATCAGAGATGAGTCATGAACCCTAGAGTCATATACGACTGGCTTTCGAGCAAGGGTGACCTTTACCTTTACAGTAGTAACTAGCATATTTTGCCCGGCGGTGCTAGGCTTTGTAAAATTGTGTTGGATAGTAAAGAGTTTTTTTTCCTTGAACCAAAGGTGCTGGGCTGTTTTAAATGGTGTTGAAAGGTTTTGTGATTTTGTGGCTTCGAGGCGCAGCATCCGCCTGCGGCGGACTTGCACTCCCAGTGTGTGTTTTATTTTTATTTTTTGCACGCCGGCTTCCTCAGTGCCGGGCTCTTTAAATTGGTTTTGGAAGGTTTTTGTTTTATGTTTATGCAAATTTTATTTTATTTTAATTTATTTAATGTAAATTAATTTATTTAATTTAAAATTTTATTTTGGTTTTTTAAATCTTTATTTTTACGCAGTTTTTATTTTGGTTTTTTGGCTTTTTTTGCGTGAAAAGTGATTTCTGTATTATTTTGGTATTTTTTGAGATTAGTGTGAATATTTTTGAATGTTTTGATAACTTATTTGATTAATTTGGGAATTAATCTTATTAGTTTCAATATTTCTGAATGTTTTTTCTCTTGTGGTCTCTGCGTGGGGGTGGTGAGCTTTTCTTCCTCTCTACAATTTTTCTCTTCTGTCCTCTGGATGTCGCTTCCGGTAAGTATTTTCATTATTTTCTCAGTTGAGTTCCGGTCGTCATGGAGTGAAGACATCTCCTGGTAAGCTCTCTGTTGTTGTTGTTTTTTTTGGGGGGGGGGTTGTGTTTTTTTTTTGGGGGGGTGTCTTTGTGATGTTCTTGTGGTTACTTTTTGGATGTTTTTGTGTTTCTTTTTGATTATTTTTGTGACTGTTTTTGAATGTTTTTGTGTGTACTTTTTTGGGGGGGAAGGGGTCTTTTTTTCACGGGCCAGGCTCGAACCCTGGCCCATGGAAAGAAAAGGGCGGGGTGGTGGTCTTTTTTCCCACAGGCCAGGCTGGATGCCTGGCCCGTGGAAAGAAAAGGGCGGGGTGGTGGTCTTTTTTTGGGGGGGGGTTCGTGGACCAGGCTGGATCCTTGGCCCATTGAAAGAAAAGGGCAGGGGGTGTCTTTTTTTTCCACAGGCCAGGCTCGATGGCTGGCCCATTGAAAGTAAGGGCAGTGGTGGCATTTTTTCCCCATTTTTTTCGCGCGCCGGCTGGCCCGTCGAAAGGAAGGGCAGCGGCGGCGGGGTTTTTTTCCGTTTATTTTTCACGTGCCAGCTTCCTCAGCATTCTGCATGCTAATTGCACACAGGATGCTGGGGCTTGTAGTTTTGTGTGCGCGTGTTTGGTTACTGCAGTGGGTTTTTTCCTGCGGCTTTTTTTGATTGGCCGTGGTGCGTTTCCGAACGTTCCTTTTGCCGCGCCGCTCAGCCTGATTGGCTCTGGTGCAGCACGGCGCAAGGAACATTGGGAATTGAAATTCCCTTTTTTTGTTTGCATCCGGGGCGCTCCTGCTCCCTGGCCGAAAATTTCAACCCGACAGTTACCTGCGAACCCCATTCGGGCGAGTGCACAGAGGCTCGGACGGGGCTAGTGGGACCTGGTGCAACATCCTTTGTCACATTCCAACGGTTAACGCACCATTTTATAGGTATAGATATAGGAGAAAATAAAACATCAAAGGTTTTCTGTGCTGACTTCATTACTTTGTTAAAAATACATAATACAAGAAAGAATTATTGTGGCACAAGAAGCAAGAAAGCCTCCAACTCTGCATATTAAATAGGAGGCTAATTTTCACAAACTATATAAAATTTTAAGTTAGGTTATGTCCACAGTTATTCTCAATATTAGGCTGAATTTTTTTTAGTACTCCTTGGAAATGTTCCATTGATCATAGTAGGATTTCTGAGTAAACATGTGGAGGCCCTGGTTGTTAAAGTACATTGCTTTATTTATTGACAACTATTTTATCTGAGCATACATGGTTGTTATGATCACTGAGCCATCTTTATTGACAACTATACTTTCATGTTCTTCTGTGTAATAGAGTCTTGTACTTTGGATTTATTTTGAAACATCTCCTTTAAATATAGCTCATTCATGTTAATACAGTATGCTATTTTTTTAAATAAATAAATATAGAAGTGAAATATTTTCATTGTAGAAATAAAGCAACTGATGAGATAAAGAGTTCATTTCAGGTAAAGATGTGGTGTTGATATTTCTCTTAATATTTAAGTCAACATCCTGTCAACAGGCAGAAATTTGAGCATTATATGCATTGGTTTTGTAAAAACAAAACTATCCAGCTGTTCACATTTTGTAATTTCATCAAGGAATTAAAACGGCAAATTAACTGTAGTTCCAGTTTTTACTAAGCTTTCAGTAGCAGAATAAAGGACTCATACAATGTTGGATAAGAATACTTAAAAATGATTATGATTAAGCAGATTTCTAAAACATATCCTGCCAAATGAGTGGTATAGAAAAGCAATAAATAAATAATACTTTGTGTTGCATTCAGAGTGAACAGAGTGAATAAGCAAATTGATAACAGTATTAAGTGTGAACTTCGTTCATGTACTTATTTAATTTGTTCAGTTAACTTATGAATTGCTGTAAGTGCACAAAGTAACATACAAATGAAACATATCAAATTACAATAAAGAAGCAAAGAAAATATTTGCAGAATACTAGTTGTTAAAGCTCAGCGGAGCAGTGTCTTCACTAGCTATCTGAAGGAGACTAAAGGCAAAGCTCTTCAGCATCTTCAAAAAGATATACTTGTGTGTGTCAAATTCTACATGTTTTAATCATCCTGAATTTTATTGTGTTACTGTCAGATCAATAATTATCTCTTCCTCAGAATGTTTGAAATAAGAATACATTAATTTGTAATGGTCAATATCCTGTTTTAAATCGCAAGTTTGTAGATCCATTGAATCAGTGAGGATTTGATGAATCAATCACTCCATAGTCCTGTTGATTTAAATGAGCCTGTTTCTAACCACAACTTACTGTGCTAAAGTTGCAACTAGAGTAGCTCTTTTGAATCATAGGAACTTATAGAGGAGTTGACTCATTAAATCCTCATTGATCCAATGTACGGACAATAGCTCATCTTAATAGGCTAAGCAACAGGATGTTGGCCATTGTTGATTTTATTTATTTATTGATCACATTTGTATTGCCGCCCCCTCATTGATAAAATGAATTATAAAGGAATGACATTACATGAAACAATGTTCTACTGCTGTCACAAGTACTGTAATTAGCATTTTTATCTTCTCCAGTAAATATGAATTACATGATAAGTTCACTTCATGTCTATTGCCAGATAGTGATTTCTACTTAATGTGTTTCTTTCCTCAAGGGAAATATAACTTTGTATTGCTTCACCATAGTTTAACATACAGTAAACCCCCGACTTACATATGCCTTGAGTTACATAAAATTTGACTTAAATAATGATTTTGTACTAAAACCATGTCCTGATTTACACAATTTCCTATGGTTTGCTTCGAGTTACATAAAAATTCATTTCCCTATGGGTTTGCTTCGATTTACACAAAAATTCATTTTTCCTATGGGTTTGCTTCAAGTTACATAAAAACAGTTTTTCCTATGGGTTTGCTTCGAGTTACATAAAAAAACAATTTAAGCAAAAGCCTATGGAACAGACTTTTCTTTCATAAGTAGGGGTTTTACTGTACTACAATTTAGAATTTCAGATAGTGTGTTATTAGTATGCTACCATGTCAGGTATGTAATAGCCTGAGTATAGCCTGAAATTTGTATAACCTGAATCAGTCCTAAAGCAAGTTTTAGCACACGGCTTCAGAAGGGACTGCAGTGGCTCAAATGGTTAACATGCTGACTGGGAGGCAGAAGGTCAGCAGTTCAAAAACCCGAGTACTGAATGATGGAATGAGTGCCAGTCACTGTCCCAGCTTCTGCCAACCTAGCAGTTTGAAAGCAAAGAATTTCAAATAGATAAATAGGGACCACTTTGGTGGGATGGTAAACAGCATTCCATGCACTTCGGTGTCTAGGCATGCTTGCCACATGGCCATGGAAATGTCTGCAAATGCAGACAGTGCTGGCTTTTGAGCTATAAACAAATATGAAGCACTGAACTCTAGAGTCAGATATGACTGGCTTTTGAGCAAGGGTAATCTTTACCTTTACCTCAGAAGTATTCCTAAAGTTTCAACAAACATCCCACCCAGAAGCTTCACTTGCCATCTTGTGTCCAAACCAACTTTTTAAACTCAGCTATTTCATCACACTTCTTCTTCTGTGTCTAGGCCAGAGTTGAAACTGCCACAATGAAGCCAACTTTTAGTGAGTTCACTCTGCAGTTCTTTTAGCCTGATCTAGGGTGAGAAAAATTAGCCAGCACAAGGTGGCCATTGTCCAGGGTACGTCCAATTGTGGTTCAAAAATACCACAATTTTCAAGGAGGCTCTTTCTGTGTACCCCGTGCTTCACTACTTACATTGTTTGACTTGAATTCCATACATGTTTACTGATAGTTTTAAACAAAATTCAAACTGGGACAGTTCTGTGAAGAGTTGGATGTAGCAAGTGCTGTCGTTCCATAAAAATGCATCTCATGGGCACATGATTTTGATCTTGTTGACTTGGACTCTGGCTCAATACATACAACAATTCAGAGGTCTCTCTGTTCCACCCGTACATTCACTGTAAACTAGCTTTCTGTGTTATACTTGTTAAATCCTCCTGGAGAAGCCTTAAAGTAGTAACACATCATCCCATTTATCAAAAGCTGGAATGAAGATTCCCCCCCCCCCCAGCTGTCTGTGTAGGAATATAGTTGGATGAGGGTAAGATATTTGCTGGGAGGGGGGGGGATGGTAAAAACAATTGATTCAATTTATTAGATTGTCCAGCATTCTCACACTATATATCCCATAGAATGGCTGAAGTTTTATGTATTTGACCATTCGCAGGTATCTGTAGTAAATACCTGCATAATTAAAATTTTGAAATGTACTGTCTATTTTAGCATGAGCCTTTGAAGTGTGAGAGAAGAGATATAAAAGTGCTTGTGAGCTCTACAGAGACATTTCTAGTTTCTGTGTTAGCCAGAGGCAACCTAGTCTTGATGAGCTGGCTGCCATTCTGACAAAGAATTTAATTTTCCAGGCCTCCACCCCATAGTTAAAATCTAGCTGACATGGACTGTTTGTTCATGCTCATTTCTTTCAAACAAATGTGAAGAGGTTTGCAAAATGCAGAACCTGACATAGGAGAAATAAACATTAATATAAATTGTAAGTATATATGCTCAACTTACATCTTATGGGTGGAACGCAAACATTTACAAATAGCAGGAATATTGAAGCAATCTGAGATATTTATTTTTGTGGCTCATAATTGCCCGGCAAAGGGAGTCAAGGATTACCATCCCCTCTGGACCCTAAAAGCTTGCAGCCTTAATAGGGTTAATGACTCCGCTCTTGGCAAATCTAGGATTATACAGCTAAAATAGCTTTTAGCTTGGTTCAGAGATTGTTTTGTGATACTCTCTGGTCATGTATATGCAACTCTAGTGCTAAAAGCCCTGTTCTGGATGCTAATTAAGTTCAAGGAATTACTATTAGAATATATTGCTGGCTACATTTGCAGACTGGGCTGTTTGAAGGCATGCATTTTAAAAACTTCCTTTCTCACTCTTTTTAGTTTTTGAGACTCCTAGGGTTTCTTTTCAGGCATGGGGAAGCCTTTGGGAGCCTTGGAGCTGAGGTGGAAGCCTTTAATAGTAAAATAATAATAATCCATTGATTGATCACTGCCAACAATCCTGATCCTGAAGGCAGCAAAGGAACTGTCATTTTTAACTATTAAAGCCTCTCTGCTTGTCTTGAGGCTGCCAAAGGTGTCCCCAGGCATAAGAGATCCCTAGGAAGTTTTTGAATGTAAGCGGGATTCATTTGGCACTTGGTCTGTGTGCCTGGAGCAAATTATTTTGCCCAATATTTACAAATAGATACATCATTGCAAGTTGAATTCTATTTCTGTTTATTATTATTTTAAATCCTTACTCGCTTCAGCAAAGTTAGAAAGTAGATATGTAAACCTTTTGCAGTGCAGTTACTGTAGATACATATTTAGAAGTTGTTTCAGTTGAATTTGTTGTGAGTTACTTCTCAGGCAAGTGGGTATAATGTCACTGCTCAGTCTTTTAAGTAGGTAAATGAGGCATTTCTTCTACGTGTGTTTTTATTATTGACCACCGTTCCATTTCCATCCCCCCCCCCCAGCTCTTTCCTTTCCTGCCTTTGCCATACTCTGAGAAAGACAAACTTCATAGTACTAATAGGTGATGCTATGTGGCCTCCTTTTAAGGAATTTTTTAGGTTCATTGTGTGGGACAATGGAGTGGGGTGGAATGCAGTCATCAGCTGTGAGTCTGTTGGGAATTGTGCTATCGCACTTTTTCACATTGTATGCAGAATGTGAGTTGCTCACTAGTATTTTCCCACAATGTATTAGTACAGTGTATTTCATATTTATGCGTTTAATTTAAATGAACAGTCAACTAATAGCAGTATACTGTAGCTGAAAATATACATAGTGATGGTGGTTCTGAATAACAGTAATTGACAAGA
Organism: Bradypodion ventrale; assembly: GCA_035047345.1. Lineage (NCBI taxonomy): Eukaryota > Metazoa > Chordata > Lepidosauria > Squamata > Chamaeleonidae > Bradypodion > Bradypodion ventrale. The sequence goes on along the minus strand of JAWDJE010000003.1, from coordinate 305,003,359 downwards.
GAAAGCATGTGTGTTATAGAGATGAACCTTAAGTGTGTAATACATGTGCAATGTTGTAATATGAATCCTTTTGTTTTTTAAAAAAAGTTTTGTTGTTTTGGTGCCATGAATCAAGAGGAAAAGGTGATTTCTTTATCCTGGCTGCAAACTATGCAATTTTAGAGACTAGAAATGTTGTAAAAAGTATGGAAAGGGTGAAAATGTAGTAAAGTTCCACTGAATGACTTTTACAGCTCTGAGCTAATGTACACAGACAAAGAAACCCTTGTTTTCTTCTCTCCATTATATGTGTAATGAAAGAAAGGTGAAAATGAGGCATTCTTGTAGGAAGGATTAAGCTATTTTAAATTTCAGATAGAATTTTGCATTAAAATATAATTTTTACGTTGAGCATCTCATCTTTTGAATTAGTTCTATACTCATTTCTAACCATGGTGTTATCAACATTGACATTTAAAATAATTTGGAATTCCTCAATATATTGAAATAGAATAAGCTTCCTTCAAGAATGCCCCCACTCATTAAAAAAGCACAGGTTGAGTAGATGACTAATAAATGCCTCAGAATAAATGAATGTGGATGCAAATAAACTTTAAAGGCTTCTTCTTGATTCACCACTGAAAACACATAAAAGTTTTCCAGTGTTATTTTTCCTTTGAAACTTTGTTGGCTGTAGATGTCGTATGACTTCATTTCTTGCTCTAAATTTGTATTTTCCTTGTGAAGAAATAAGACACAATTCTCATGTTAAATGTATCCTTACTGTCCTGAGCTCTGCTCAACCTTTTTATACATTGATTCAGCTGACTCAGCTGAGTGGATGGCTCAGCAGAGATTTGTTCCTTGGTGTCCCATGCCATAGTCCACCATTCTTAACTAGTGTACCACTTTCACCTCTTTTTAAGCAGTGAGACAGTCTATTTGCTAAGGAAATATTTTATACAGGACTCATCACTACTAAGGGGCCATTCAACAAATACATGATCCTTGAGGGGGGAAAGGGGGTCTGCCATCCGAATTACGGAAAATTACATTGGGGTGGGGTGGGGTCAGGTCAAAGATTACATAATCCATTTGAAGCTGTTGTGGTTTCAAAACATGGCACTTTTTAGGTTTAAAAATGATCTCTGGGAATTCTGATCCGATTTGAGATTATTGAATTGCTTGTGTAGTCTATTTCTATTTCACCAATAGTGAAAAGCTCTAAAAATTAGAGTTTCTATACAAAAGCTCTGGATTACATAATTTTAAATCGAGGGGGATTCAAAGCAAAAATTATGGTCAGATTACATGGGGGGGAAGGGGGTCAATTTCCCCCAAAGAATGGATCACATAATTGTTGAATGGCCCCTAATATAATGGACAAAATCCTGTTGCATGATGTATGCACATTTATGTGTTTTGGTCAATTCCTCACAGGTAAATAAAGAGCCCATGCTACCTTCCTTGAGAGCTTGCATGAGTACACTTAGTCATGGTGTGTGTGTCCCTGAGGCTGGGTCTCTTTGCTAATCAGGGAGGAATGGACTGGAACTTTGCTGATTAATACACAATGTATTTTGACCAATAAATCATTGGTTTTACTATGCTCAACTGGATGATATTTTGATGTAAATACTCAACTTAAATGTTGTGAGCTCTTACCTTCTGTTGTTATGAAAAGCAACTTGGGATCAGTGTTAAGCATTACTGATTTTTACTACTGTGTAAAAAGTATTGGGGTACGCAGTGGAACACATATTTGCTGTATTTTTCTAGCAGTTTGTATCAAGTTGCTTGTTACTTTCCCTCAAGGCTTGACACACTTTGACTCACCACAGTATCTGTGGCCTTGAAAAGTTATCGGCATGCCTAAAGCACTTTTATGTAAACTTATGAGAAGGCAAATTAAGTGTTTTATTAAGTATTTCCAGGTGAAGTTTCATGCAGAAATAACTATGAACTTGAAACGTTACCAATATATTGCCCTCATTTAAAATCTGAAAAAGTGTTTTTATCATGGAGTTGGGATTTTATTGTGGAGTTCAGCAAACATCTAAGTACTCTATTGAAGTCTTAATTTCTGACATGTGACAACTCATCTTTGTGATGAATTATGGGAAAATAAAATCAGTACAGTATACATATTTAGCCTTAAAGAAAGTTTGGCAGATTTTGGGGAACTAACTGTACGCATGAATTTCCATCAATTAGTTTTGAAAAGATTTGTCTTTCATTTGTAGTATGGTATTATTTGTTCTAAACAAAAAACAGCAAAGCATTGTTTTCCTTGGAGGTGACTTTACTGAACTGTGTAAATACTATTTAATTAAGAAGTTCTGAGTTGATTGATGGTGGCACACTCCCATACTCAAGGTACTATTTTCCCTTCAACCAGGCCTACCCCATAGCACTTACTTTTCATTTTTTTAAACTAAAAAAATATATATTCCAGGGTGTCCTGGGCATCTCTGAAAATGCCCTGTTGTGACTATATTTTTTGCATATTTAGATAGATGTCTTCTAAATATCGAGTTCATCTGGTCTAAGGCAAGAGACAGGACTCTGTTCTGCTCTCTTTCTGAGGTCATAGGGGAAATTCAGAGGTCAGGACTTTGCACTTAGTCTTATATAAACAAGGTTATGCACTAGTAGGTTTAATAATTGATCTGTCTTTTTTAAAAAAAGTTTACTGAGTTTTGTTACATGTCTACCTCTGTTTCTGCCAGTCAGGGAAAATTCAGTGTAGGAGAATTTTAAGTGTAAGTTAAGTTAGGCTGCAGTGGAATAATGTGCTTAACTGTGAATAATGCTGGTTGAAATGAACAGTAGATATGTCTGAGGAAACACGCTATAGATATTTTTACTAGTAGTTTAATAAAACAATATGTAATTAATTTTAAAAGAACATTTCTAAAGGTTTGGTAAAAAAAAAAGACTACTTCTAAATAGTACATAGAATATTAGCTATCCCTCTTTCCCCAAACAATTTTGTTTAGAATTGGTTTCTTTTTTATGGATCCAGTCTTCAAGTGGTACAGACTAGAAAAGATTCCCTTTTTATTGTCCTTCCCCACTGCCTGGATTTATATCACTTTGCTATACACATTTTGTTGTGAAAATATCTTTAGACTATGATTAATTTCCCCTCTCTTATTCATATTGATCTATAAAGTAGAAAATTATTGATAGAATTGGTCTGCTTCATCCCTCTCTAGCTATTTGATGAAGCATTTAGGGGAGTTTTTTTTTTAAAGTAGCTCTGGAATTCTAAAATTCCAACTCAGAATCCTATATATGTTATATGGGGCAAATGATACAATGGGGAAATTCCCCAAATAATTTTTTGGATGCTCTTTCTATGGTCTTTTGTTTGGAGGATAAAAGTACATAACTTTCCACTATAAATAAAATGCTTTATGAATAGCAGTTGAGTAGAAAATGATCATGAGCACTTACTGCTTCTTATTTTTTCATTCTCCACCAGTTAGTTCAAAAAATGCAGTTTACTCTGGAGCATGTTAAGTGTAACTAGACCTACAGCTTCATAAAGGAATAATCTAGCCAGGAGGTGACCAGTGTGCGAGTGACCATGAGCAAGGAGTCCCGGTCCAGGAATGGGTGTAACTGGCAAATCACTCGAAATTGAGCAAAAACCCTCCTGGCCACGACTGACACCTGCTCCTCGAGCAGGAGACATGAGTCCAGGAGGACCCCCAGATTATGCACTGGGCCTGTCTGGGGCAAAATAGCCCCATCCAGTTCCAAAGACGGTAATTCCTTTGAGAAAACAGGAACCCTTATCCACAGCCACTCAGTCTTGCCGGGATTCAGCTGTTGCCCACTGTCCCCCATCCAGACCCTCACAGCCTCCAGGCACCTGGAAAGGACTTTGACTGTATGCTAAAACCTAAAGCCTACATTTATTGGAACTGCATGAGAGGAAAGTAGAGGATCCAAACAGGCCTCAGTAGCAGCAGTACCCTTGTTTCTTCTTCATGATCCCTGTGAATTCACACTAATGACTTAAGCACAGAAAGACTCATAATCTTCCAGAGCTCTGCTGGAGCTTGTAGCTCCATCCTCCATGCTTCATGTGTGTGGTCCTACCCAACATCCACTTCATTTATTCTTTTGCCACCATTGCATTCAGAGTTTTCAGAGTTTTTATAAACAGGCTGTTTTCCTCTTTGCCATTACTTCAGGCACGTGAATAAGCAAGCTTTTTATCTGGATTGGACTAAAACCTCCCAAAAATCAATCAGACTTTTCATATCCTATGCAGATCTGAAGAAGGCATCAATACATATCCAAATGGAAAGTTGTCTGCCATAAAACTAGCATATCATTGGCTGGCCAGGATCCATCAACCAATCTAAGAGTACATTCTACAAGAGCAACATCCACATCCTCTGCATTTGTTCAGGAGATTGATCTTTCCCATATTTGTCAAGTGGCTACATGGTCTTAGCCAACAACGTTGGTTCAACATTACAGAGTGGATGTCAGACATAACTTTGACACATGTTCTTACATTCTTTATGACATTCCACCAACTGGTAAGTGAGCTTGCTACTCACCCATTAGTGTGAATTCTCAGGGATTTGATTTGATTTGATTTTTAATTTGTACCCCGCCCTACTCAGCTTGTAGGCTGACTCAGGGCGGCTTCCAACATAATTAAAGATACAATATGACAAAACCAAAATATAATAAACAATACAAAATATCAATAGAAAGTCAATAACACATCATGAAGAAGGAGGATAAGTTGCTTACCTGTAACTATAGTTCTTTGAGTGGCCACCTGTGAATTCACATTTCATCAAGATAATGCATAACCCAATTGTGTGCTGTGTATTCCTTGCTATTTGAATAGATTCAGAACCTGGTAAAAGTGAGGCAAATGTAAGACTTTTTGCTGATCAAGATGCTCCTTAATTGCTTTTATCCTTTCTTGTTGTAGTTCAAGTGCTTTGATACTATGGTGTTTATTATTTTTACATTCAAATCTAGTGCAATATAAGCTGTACTTGCTAAATAAAGAATTTACACTATATAGAAACTTCTCAGGCTATTTGAATGTATTGAAATGGCCTTAGAAGATGCTGGCCTTTTCCAGCTTTGCCTACATTGTGGAAAACACACAAATGATTTCTAAGCCTTGTTCTACAGAACACTCTATTTGCTTCAGTTTCAGAATTGGGTGTGTAAAAAGCACAGAAGGGATATAGATTAAAAGTTCATAATTTTCAGAGTAATGCTATCCATGATTTGTGTCTTGCTTTCTCAGTTTCAGTAGTAAATAATACATTTCTATTTTTAACTTACACAATTTAGGAATTAGACCTTTCCCCCTCATATTAGATTTTCTTATTGAGCTACTCTTGAGAGGTCAGCTATTCTCTGGTCTCCCATCCCCCATGTGTGTGAGACACCAATGGTATTTGACTGCTTCCCTACATTGTTCCTTATTTCTTTTCCATTCCAGGGTTCAGCTATTCTAAAGAATAGGCCTTTTTGTCTTAAGAATACTAGGCTTGCTGTTGGAATTAGGCAGGACACTTACTACCAGACTCTCATGGATTTACTTAGGAAGCCACTGTGAGTTATTTTGAATAAAAATAGATCAGCAAATGTGAGGAAGTACCAAAGTAGTACTAATTTAACACAGACTCTTTATAAGAAACCTGCATCCTAATTATTTCCTCCATGTGTTTGTCTTCATGCAAATAAGAAATAATTTGCTTTTCTAATGATTGTATTGCAAGGTTAGCATTATTTCAAGTTATGTTTACTTGTTGGCCATTCCTTTTTATAGAAAGATTGCTATTAGCCCTGCTCCTGAGTGGTTGGTATATTTCAATGGAAGCTAATCAAAAATAGTTAGATAACTCTCATTCACAAGTTTGGAAAAAAAGCGCTGTAAGAGCCTGAACAGTTGAAGCTACAATTTCTTTCCCTAACTAAGGACAGGGAGGTGTGATGTGTTCCTACATAAGAAATAGATAAATCTTTATTGTCATTGTCCTGAACAGAAAAACGAGATTGGGAAAAAAAAACACTTATCAACCCAACAAAACCTAAACAAAATACAACTATACAAAATTATCAACATACTCCCACCCCACATATATATATTTAACCCCTAAAAAGCTCCTAAAACTCTTAAAACTCTTAAAACTCTAAAAACTATATACAGAAGCTATATACGAAACTATATACGAAGGCATAGAGAGTTAGTTGAAGTCTTCTTGAAACATCTTTGAGTGCTGAATGTTTCTAGTTGGAAATCTTATATAAGATAGCAGTTCTGGTGCGGGAATGTATTTCCCATCCCTTGTTACCCCATTTATCAGTAAGTCAGATATTATGGAAATGTCATAGGTGTGTCTGTCTCTTGTGAATTTTATATAGCGATGTTACTGGAATTTTGCACAAAGGAAATATGGTTGATCGAGCAGTTGTTGTCATCCACTACATGCAGCTGTTAGCTCAGCAAAAATAGTTTTCTCTCTACCCTGTTCTTCCAGAAACATGTTGTTCTTCCAGAAACATGGAGTAGTGGCTGACACAGAATTTCGTCCTTCTGATGTTGGAAAATATGCGGCCCCATCTCTTCTTTATTCTGTGACAAGTAATAATGCTGCATTTCTCAACCCTTCTCTGTTCTTGTTTAGCATGGCTGTATGAACAAAGGATCATTCTTAGCACTTCTTTGCTTTCTACATTGAAGACAGGCTGCAAAGCAACCCAACAATATTGGAATAAACATCTGGTGTTATTTCCACCCATAATGTACTAGTTATGCAGTAATAAGGTTTACCCATTTCTAAATGTTTTCAGTGGCTTCCCTTGTACTTTTGTGAGCTATGGCATTCTAATGAAAAAATGTTTTTCAAATGAGAAACATAATGCTGTTTCAAAGACAGAGTACTGCTTTTAATTAGTATAATGTATTGGTTGCTGAATTAGGTTTATTTATAGATTAGCCCAGATCAACAGTACTTTTTATCATTATTAATATATAAAATATGTTGGAGTATTAGGGCAAACATATTGGTAATAGTTGGAATTTTTGTTCTCACTGAGGGGGAAGGAAGTCATTCTGTAGTTAATTAAGTTAATCAAGTCACCAAGGATTTTTAAAAAAGTTATCAAATTGATTATTTTCATTGAATTGATTAAATTACTTACTATTTTAGTATCTTTAAATACTAATTATTTTATATCCTGGTACCTTCAAGTCCCCTGTGCCACCACTTAGGTTATTAATAGGTATAGAAATTTGATCACAACTTAGGTTGCTAGCTGTTTTTAAAAAAACTGAGATGATTTTATATAGTCCTCAAACTTTTCTCTTTGAGATTTTACCAGAGTTTGAGTTTGCTGTAATAAATAGGTGCAGACTTTCTTTTGACCTTCTGTAATGATTCGGATATGATTCATGACAGAGAAGCTTGGTGACTGGGGCTGCTATAATTCCTTCCCATAAATTCAGGACAGAAGTAAGTCAACATATCCGACTCTAGGGTTCAGTGCTCATCTCTGTTTCAAAGCCGAAGAACTAATGTTGTCTGCTTCTGCAGACGTATTCCATGGACATGACTAGATGCAACATGCGAGGGGAGTGGGAGTTTTGGGCGGGGGGGGGGGAGAGAATCAAAAAATCCATCAGATTTAAGGGTTGGCATCAAGGCTTCTTTTTCTCTCTCATTTCCCTCCCCAAAATCCAAGTGCAACGAGATAGGAAAAATGAAAACCTTTGGGGGTCCCCTCTTCCTGCTTTGTGAGGCTCCTCTTCGTAGTCCCTTATTCCACCCTCCAAAAAAGAAAGAGCAATGGGGGGTTACTGAAGCATTCAGAAACATATAAACACAATACCTTCAGATGGGGGGGTCAGAAGAGAGTACACACTCAAACACACACACAGTCGCACACTGGAGGGGAGAATTGATATTATTAATTCCTCTTCTCTAGCCGCCAGCCTGCCTACCAAAGAATTTATCTTGGGGGGCGGGGGATTACAAACCTCAAACCTACAATCCTCAAAGCACATGGAACACTGTTTACCTCCTCCTCCCACCCGAAGCGGTCCCTATTTATCTACTTGCCAATTTCTTGCTTTTGAACTGCTAGGTTTGCAGAAGCTGGGACAGAGATGGGAGCTCACTCTGTCCTGTTTGTGTAATGGCTGTTGCTATGGCCACAAGAAAAAGGTGCGGTTCTCCCCCCCCTTTCTTGTTCCCCAAGCTGCTGCTGCTGCCACCTGCTGGTAGTTCCAATAGAAGTGCAAGAAAAATGCTGATTTCCCCCCCAAATCAAGACTCTTCAGTGTTTTTTATGGAACTGGGTGGGACAGTTATAAAACATGACATTCACGGTTTTCTATGATGTATGGCAACTCTACTGGCGACTCAAATGTACAACTGAACAAGAACGATCCCATAAAAGAATAAATGTAAATGTTATAAGAATGAATGCATTCTGGTTTACATTAATAAGATAAGGCAGTTCACTTTATTCATTTGAACCAAATTGCCATTTTATGCCATTTTATGCCAATATACATCTTAGATTTTTCTGGAGCATACATAGATTACAAGAATGGGTACTACACTTGATCTTAGCCAAAAGGCCGAGAATGAGCTGACATTTCCTAAATATGTAGCTCCATAAAGTTTTGAATTCTATCCTGGCTTTTGTTAGTGAGTGTGTTTGTCAGAAACATTCACATATTTTGTGTCACTGATCTCAAGGAAGTTTCAAATAATTAAAATGGAAAGTAATACATATGAAACAGTTGTCAATTAAAAGTTTGAATAATAGGAAGGTGATTTAGAATACACAATGTTGTAAAAAGGTTTTCAGATGCATGGCTGAATAAAAATGTTTTCTTGTTGCCTAAAGCTGCAGTCCTGTGCACATATATTTGAGAGTAAAACCCATTGATCAGAGACATACAGTAAAATCCCAACTTACATATGCCTCGAATTACCTAAAATTCAACTTACATAATGATTTTGTGCTAAAACCATGTCCCAATTTACACAATTTCCTATGGGTTTGCTTACTTAAAAAACCATTTCCCTATGGGTTTGCTTCAATTTACATAAAAATTCCATCTTTCCTATGGGTTTTCATCGAGTTATGTAAAAAATTAATTTTTCCTATGGGTTTGCTTTGTGTTACCTAAAAAAACATTTTAAGCAAAAGCCTATGGAACAGACTTTTATTTGCAAGTAGGGGTTTTAATGTACTTCTGGGCCTAGATATTTGATTTGTAAAAAATCACAAGTTTGTCCTAAAACATATAGAGATAGTCTTCAGTCTACTGAAGGCTTCCATTCCTACAGAGGAATCCAGATGACAAGCAAGCAATCACCTACATCCATCACAGACAACAGCTGCTGTTGAGGTCAGAGGATAGTATGGGAAATTGTTTTGGGGTCTACAAGGGAAGGGAAGAGCAGAACTGGTGAAATTCATGGTTATATATACACCTTTCCTTGTAGGAAGAATATTTTGAAGAGATGCAAGCTCTGAGCTCTGTGTGTAACTTGGTAATTACAGTAATACTTCAAACAAAGTCCACTTCGTACAACATCGAATTCATACAACATCACCTAATTCCTTGGAAAAAGTTGCCGCATACAAAGTCTTTGTATGAGGCATTGGGGTTTTTCCCAGGTTGCATTGTGCCTGGGCAGTATAAAAGGCAGGACACATGCATGCATTGCTCTTCTGGGTTTTGCACAAGGCGAAGAGTGTTTAGGAGTGGTTTTGAGCACAATTTTGAATTTTTTTAAAAAAATTTGTTATAATTTTTAGAAGCATTCCTGGGATTTTTGCAGCATTCTTCAGGTTCTTGGACAATCAGGGTTGTTTGACATGTTTTTGTAATGTTTTTAGCCTTTAGACAATGATTTCTTAAAATTCTGTCAGTTTCCTGTCTGTTTCCTTGACTTTGCTCTGAGGTTTGTGCTGTTACAGTACAATGTATCTCTATGGAAATGACGTTGTACGAGGCATCGCAGCAAGGATTTGGATGTTGTATGAGGCATCGTGGCTAGGATTTTGCATGCCTCATACAAAGTCCAAATCCATATAAAGTCCAAACTTGTGGAACCAAGTTTGGACATTGTATGAGGTATCTCTGTATTGTATTTCATGTCAGTGTTACAAAAAGTAATTAAAACTTATGACTTTTAATCTTGCTCAAAGCGGGGAAAATTATTAATTTGAAATTTTGTATATAGCTTCCAGAGACAATCAGAAAGACAAATAAATGGATTGCAGATAAAATCAAACCTTAACTGAGATGGTAATACTTCTATTATTTTCTTCCTTTTCCCACCAACATTTCTGGCCATATCAAGGGAGGATGTGACTCTGTGGAAAGACAGTAATCTGGGCTGATTTAGTAAAGGAAGCTATGGCCTCTATTTTTCAGGAAACATCCAGGGCTGTCATTAATAGGACTTTAATGAGGTCACCAATTCAGTGATTCAAAATGATTTATCAGTAGATAATGACAAAATAAGATGGGGAAAAATATTGTTATTTATGTATGTACAGTATAAATTATTTTTGATATCTGTATTACATGCATGTCAAATGGACAATTCAGTATTCATGCTAGACAATTTAGTATTGCAGTCTATATTGTGTTTTAAATTTCCAGACTTCTAAAGGAACATAATCATTTTCATAGTCTTTCTTAAATCTCAGACCTTAACATTTTCCCCTGTAATACAGAAAAAGGATATAACACACAGGCCTAGACCAAGTCTGGGCCTGGCTCTATGACTCATATCAAAGACCCAACACTCTTTTTCTTCTCTATAATTTATGTACACTAGGAGATTATTAGTCTCTCACCTTTGATTGTGTTAATACATCTTTCAAGAATGGGACATTAAGGATAATTGTTTTAAGATTTGAGAATTTTGAATGGCACTTCAATAATGATCAGTTTAAGTGATGTCAGATCTTAGAAAAAAATATAAAAAACATGTAGGCTTTGATGATAAAACCATTAGATTAACTCTTTTCACCTGTTAAACCCAGCTGTTCCTGGGGGACTATTTTTCCATCTTTGGTTTAAGTTTCTTCTAGAGTCTATAGAGGAAACTATAAAAGCAACTGATGTGAACAATAGCTGGATTTACAAGATATGTGGTAAGGAATGCATTGTATCAGATGAAAAAAACATGTTGTTAATGTATTCTCCTAATGCTGTATTAAATTTTGGTGACATTTTATAAACTGATCATTATACTTTTTTCCCCAAACTTGACTAATAAAGTAGTCTATTGACACCATCTGTCTGTGGAATCCATTTCCATAACCTCTAGTTGATTTTGTAATACTGTACTGGATATATTTTTCCCACTTCATTTCCCAGATCCCTGCCACTCATCCATGGTACAAAATAGTGAATCATATTTTAATTTAACAATATTTTATACAGATGATAACTGGATGAGGTAAAAAGGAGTGGTGGAATTGAGAAAAATTAGACATGTTGTGCAGATTCTGTATATAATCTGATATGTTGACACATGTTGTATAGGCAATAAACAAAAACATGGGACAATATGGACTGAATTAATATGTGGTTGCTCATTTTACAGATAATTCCCTTCAACTGTTCTGCTCTCTTGGAAAGGTATAAATTCTTTCAGCAGGCTGTTCAATTTTACCTTATTTTAAAATACCTAATTAAATAAAGGAGTGTGTTCTTTATTTTAGCTCAGAAATAATGGAGAACATTTATCTGAATACATTTATTTTTAAATTAAAAAGAAGATCTTTCATAATGAATGATGTGTGTCTCTGCCTGTCCATCTGTCTGATTATAATTATTTGTCTGGAGGTCCATTCATAGTACATAGACTTCTTTGTCACTATATTTTCTGTTTGGCTATGGTTTGAAAGCTGCATGTTCTATTTTAAAAAGTACAAAGAAAAATAAGTGTTATTTTATCGACCACTTGAAAGGAATCATTCTATATTCCAAGAAAGTACAAGATACCGGAGTAAGCTCCTATATTTCAAACTTACATTTCCCCCTACTCATACATACTTTGTAAAGAGGCATCTGCACATGCATTCTTCCTGGCCAGCTGAATAATTTGGTTAAATTATTTTCATTTCTTGTGATCCATACTTTCCTAATGTTTCATCCATGATGACAGGTAAATAGGCCTTATGCTGTGTTAATCTCTGAAGTTTCTCTGAAAAAAAGCACATCAGTGAATAAAAAAATAAAATAAAAACAAAAATGCTGTAACACTTTAAAGTCTAACTGTTATCTTTACCTATAAAGAGGGACGTTAACCTTTAGACTCTGGCATATACACCCACACCCGACTATCATATCCCATAACTGTTTTGTTTGAATGTGAGTTTTCATGTATCAAGTCCACTTCAATAAAAGCTCACAGTTAGTCTTTAAAGTGCTGCAGCAGTTTTGTTTTTATTTTGTTTTGTTTATTCTCTGATGTGCCTGAAAGACAGACTAACACAGCTACTATTCCAAAAAATTCAACTGAAAAAAGCACTCTCTCTTTTTTTGGGAAGGGTGATATGATAGCCAAAGAATAGATGCATAAGTGATGTATGTGATGAATTTTTCACTGTTAATTGCCACCTTCTCCTTTATGTCGCTAGGTGCAATGTCTGCCAGGTAGTTGATTATATCAATAGGGGTTGGCTTTTGGCATCCAGTAATGTTTCTCTTGCTTTCATTGAATCCTACATATGCTGTTTCTGCATGGGCTCATGGAGATATTTCCCTGCAAAGCAGCATAGAGCCAAGACTAGTTCTTTGACTTTGTGGTTCTCAATAGTTTTTTAAAGAATATTGCTCCTTATGGACACCTTTTCTTTTGTGTTTTCTCAGTATTCCTTATAGATAAATATCCAACCCAATGTAACACATAGGTATCTGAGGCAAAACAGTGAACTAGTTGCACAACCTTTGTGGTATCTTGAATGAGGTTTTTACACTGAATTTTACCTAGGAACCTTTAATGAGAACTTCCTTGGAAGGATTCTGAAATTCCAGATAAGCAGTATTTATTTTGTCTCAAATAATCACTCATTTATTATCATTATTGACACTTTCAAATAATTGGAAAAAGCTCGCAAAACAAGGCTTACTTCTGGTTCTTCTTTCAAAAACAAACAAACAAAAAACCTTGCTTCTTTATATGATTGGCAGTTGTCTTCTTTACATCTGCATATACTGTGATCTGCTTCTCTCACTTGAGCCAGTATGGTGTGGCAGATAGAGTGTTTGACTAGGGCTCAGGAAGACATAGGTTAAAATCAGAACTTGCTCATGGAAGGTCACTGGGTTGTTGGGGCTATTGTAAACCACTCATTGAATATCTCATATATTTAGAAACCCCCATTAAGGTTGCTATAAGCCAGAAGCAATTTGATGACACATAACAATAATTTTCTTTATTCCCTCTTCCTGGTTAATCCCTTTCCCCTTGCAGATATTTTCTCTCTCCCCCCCCCCCTACTTATGTATAGAGTTGTGTGCTCACCTTCCAGGCAGTTTTTCTTGTTTTTAGAAGATTATCAGTTTTATGGGAAAGTGCTCCTCAACAGTGCTCCTCAGAGGATTTGACACATTTGGCACCCTACTGGGCAACTTGAATAGGTTAAGTGTTTTCTTTTGTTCTCTATTATGCATTTAATCCTTTTTTGCAAAGTGGTTTGAACAGCTAAAACTGACCAGCTTAATTGTAATTCAAGGTTAGCATTCTTAGGAAGTTAAGTTTTAGTCAATAAATAATACTATGATAATGCTGGCTGAATTATCACAACATAAAAGATGATCTTACACAACTGGACAAGACAGTAGTCTGTTTCCACAAAAGAACTGGTTTTAATAGATTTTGCTGTGTGCTACCAGTCACATCCAATTTTTAATGACCTGCCTAGTTGGATATCTAGAGGGTATTTGAAATATTTAAGAAGTGATTTCATTAGTGCCAATCACTAGTGGGTTTCTGTAAACAAGAGGATTTGGACCCAGGTCTCCTGAATCTTTCACTTTGTCTTCTCCATCACACTGGCTTTAACTGAACTGTGTTCCCTTAAAAGTAAGAAATTGTTTGTTCTCCTAAGCCTGACATAATACTGTCCAAAGAGATGCAAACTGTCTTCTCCACAAGGAACTCTACATGAAATACATCTCATTACTTGATTCAATTAAGTAACATATAACTAAGATTTATTTAGTTCTGTTTTAGATTTTTGTAGATTTCTGTATGGTCTTTCTTTTTTTTTTTTGTTTCTGCCAAAGTAACCTATTTTTACATTTAGATATTCAAACAAGTAATGATAAAGGTCACTCTTGCTCGAAAGCCAGTCATATATGACTCTAGAATTCAGTGGTCATCTCAGTTTTCAGCCAAAGAGCCAGTACTGTCTGCTTGTGTAGACAGTTTGGTGGTCATTGGGCAGGCATGACTGGACACTGTAATGCATGGAATGCTGTTTACCTTCCCACCAAAGTGGTATCCATTTATCTGCTTGCAATCTCTTGCTTTCAAACTGCTATGTGGGCAGGAACTGGGACAGATTGAGCCTGCTGGTCATATGGTTCCTCCCACTGGAAGCAGAACTAAAACATGCATACACAGAATGACCAGCAGCTATTGTAAATGTTACGACAGCCACAGATCATTTATGACAGCATTAGGTGCATGCATGGATGTATTATGCACCCATGCATGCATGTTTTCCTAGAATTGGTTGGAAGGGAGAGATCCTTATCAGTGGAGTATAGAAATTCTCAAAGCAACTGAATTGGCAAGGATGCATAGAAAGCACGTTTTATGAGTGAGAATAATTTTTGAAGGCAGGTGTAAAAAGAGACTTGGTAAGTAGAAGGTAGTCATCGTTGGCTGCAACTCTTATCTGAGAATACATTTTTTTCTGAAGCAGAAAAAATACCATGGTGTGAACTTACTTAAGGTGGATCCCAGCTTGCCATGAAGTGACCCACACACTGTGATCATGGAGCCATCTCCTGAGGCATATATGAAATGTGACATGCAGGATTTAACACCGGGACAGCAATGGACTGTTACAGTCTTGAGGACATCATCAAGGCATGCCTTCACAGCCAATCCATCTGGCATGGCTTCTTTTGCCTCCATGACCATTGGGAATCAGAGTTCCTTTTCCACTCATTTTGCCATTGGGCCCACTATGATGGTTTCCAGTTGAATTTCCTCCACTGAGTGGACTATCACCCCAACTTAAGTGGTTCATCCACCTGTAGCCATTCGCCCCTTTAGGGAGTCAGGTTATTTACCACCACCCAACATCAGTATTGAGTTGCTGGCTGTATGGTCTACTCCATTACTATAGCGGGATGTCGGGCCATACAACAAGAAGGCAGTAACAAGTTATTTGTGCGGATTCCCCATGCCCATCCGGCATGGAAACGGCCCTTGCAGAGGCCACTTAGGTGAGAAGGCTCCCGGCCGTGGTTTCTGCGGGCAGAGAAATTAAGGGGGGTGGATTAATGATAGGGTTTGATTCACCCAATTCCTTGACCTGACCAGCGGTTCTGCTGAGAGAGCGAATATCTAACTCCGTTACCCATTAAGGTAATCACTCATCTCCAAGGAGAATGTAATCCCTGACGCAAATAGAAGCCATGTTTACCCCGGTCTAAGCTTTAGACAATGGTGTTTCCCCTGTCAATGTTTGCCCACGTTAATTAACTTCCCCAAGAGAGATTCCTAATTAACCCGAGTAAATAGGTGATGTGATTTTCTGTCAGATGACGGTTTTTTCCTGCCTTGCCTTCTGATCTATAAATGATGGTGTCTTTCCCTCAATAAACTACTGATCTGATCTCGCTCCATACTGCCTCGTATCGTTCCTTGATCAGTCTCCTCCGGGACCTCCGGCCCTCAGCGGCCCCGATTCCTACATCTGGTGACCCCGAGACGTGATCTTACCCGTGAGTAAGCGATCACACGGTCCGGTTCTGCGCTTGAACCGTGTCCACTCGTCCCGGAGGACAGCGCGGCAGCCCGGCCGGTAAACCAGCCGGTCGGGAGAACGGCCTAAGCGGCGAGGCAATACCGAGAGGCTTCCTACAGCTTGCTCCCGACTTTCGCGGCGGCTTGCAGGTTACGGAAAAACGCGTTCCGCAGGGTCAGCTGTGAAACCCTGACAGCGCAGAGGCCACCGAGGGCCCGTGGTAGGGGACCACGCTCCGAGCTCTACCCAGAGAATCGTCGCCAGAACCTATTACTTGCCCAAGACGCGTCGACTCGTCCCGAGGAGGAAACTTCGGAGGACCCTTCGCAGGTAATATGGGGACCTGTCCTCAGCGACAGCGTCCATCCGCTAGCCAAAAAACTCGTGAGGAAGAGTTTAGAATCCTGGCCAGGGTATTTCAGTTAAGATTTCACAGCCGAGAGCTACCGAGACTTTTGGCGTACCTAAGGGAACACTGCCTGCTTTACCCAGAAATAGGTACGTTAACCCTTGAGCTTTGGGATCAGATAGGAGACTGCATTCAGCAACCCCCGAAAGCTCCAGGAGGCGTAATTCGCACATGGAGTAAATGTAGGAAACTCTTAGCGGAGATAGAACCAGTCCGGGTAGAGGACAAAGAACCCCCAGCGCCAGCCGAACCATCGGTGCCCACGGCGCTCTATCCATCATTACAGTTCAAGCAGAGTAGCGTAGGGAGCTTTCCCTCGGTGACAGCTGCAGACGTCACCGACGGAATGCAAGGAATGAGGAGCGCAGGCGCTTCTCTGACAGCTCCAGGTTCCCAAGCTACCAAGAGTGCCCTTCAGCGCACAGTTGAGGAAGAACTGAAGAAGGGGGAATTGCCAGCGGAAGAACTAGCTGAGCTTAGTCAGATTTGTCCAATTCGCTTAGAAATGGACGCCCTCACGGGGGCCCAGAAGATAGTTCATTCACCAGTCCCGTATAAGCTTCTCATGGCTATACGGAAGGCCATCTCAGAGACAGGGCTCCAAAGTCGTTTTACTAGGGGCACGCTTCAGCAAGTGTGCGAGAACACCATGTTCATTCCACATGACTGGGAAGCCGTCATGCGGATGATGCTCAACCCTAGCCAGTACCTGATTTGGGACAGCGAGTTTCGCCTTGAAGCTCAAACTAGGGCTGCCAGGATGGGAGGCGCAGTAATTCCTGACCAGTTATATGGTTCAGGTGCCTTCGAATCCATCGATGCGCAGATCAACTTGCCACTCCCCACTCTTCAGATGTCGGCAGAGGCTGCCTTTAGGGCTTTTTTCATGGTCCCTGCGACCGGCAAAGCGGCTAAGAATTACACCGCGGTCAAACAGGGAGCCCAGGAGCCCTACATGGACTTCATCAATCGCTTGGAGGAAGCGATCAGTAGACAGATCAATAATGAGGAAGCCCAGCAAGAGCTCATGATGAAGTTAGCCAAGGACAATGCCAATTTAGACTGCCGTAAAATCTTGCAGTCACTGGGCAATCGTCCCGACTTGACTCTCACAGACATGATTAGAGCTTGCGCCGACGTTGGCACAGAATCCTATAAAATGGGTTTGCTAGCGGCAGCGGTGCAAGGGGGTAAGAGACCCAAAGGTAAGAACCAAGGAGCATGTCACAATTGTGGCAAGGTTGGTCACTTCGCTAGGGAGTGCCGATCCAAGGGAGGCGGACAAAATTCCAGCCGTTCCAAGGCTCCAAACACCCTGTGTCTGAAGTGCAAGAAAGGCTACCATTGGGCCAGAAACTGTCCGAGTTCAGGAAACCGGCACGCGGGCATGTCTCTGGCCCCAGTCCAAACAGAGACTTCCCAGATTCAAGGCTCGCCAGAGCTAGACTAGATTCAGGTCACATTCCAGGCACTGCGAGGGCGCAGGCCAGCCCCAAGGGTAGTACAGGGTTAGACTTGACTTGTCAGGCAGACGTTACATGCGACCTGCCAGGCACAGTCTATCTGGTGGACTCCCAGTACATGGGTCCACTGCCCAAAGGCTTTATAGGTTTAGTTTTGCCCCGCAGTGTAGCAGGAGCACGCGGAATTCTTGTAATTCCAGGAGTCATTGACTCCAATTTTTCAGGCGTTCTCCAAGTTCAGCTCTGGACACACCTGCCCCAAACAATTCACAAAGGAGACACATTAGCGCAACTGATCATGGTTCCTTGTCACTCGCCAGCAGATAGCCAGGGAAGGCTCAGGGACAGCTCAGAGTCCCGGTCAGAGGACCGCTCGAGCGCCAGTGAGGCAGTGCAAGGATACCAGGTCTTAGCAACAGTCGAGACCAACATTGAGTGGAAGCAGCGCCCAGTTATCGAGGTATTTCTGAATAATAGATCATTCTCAGGCCTGTTAGATACCGGAGCGGATGTATCCGTGATAAGCAGAGGCCAGTGGCCAAGGGAGTGGGCCATTGAGCCGGTCTCTGATGTGTGGGGAGTAGGCGGCATTCAGGAAGCGTTTAGGAGCCGGGAGTGGGTGACAGTCACGATTCCAAAGGCTGACGGCACAGCGGTAATTCGGCCACACATTCTTGACGTGCACATCAACCTTTGGGGGCGAGACATCTTGCAGCAGTACGGTGCTACGCTTACCTTCGGGTAATGGCGTTGCCACTTAAATGGCTCACCGATATGCCGGTTTGCGTAGAACAATGGCCGGTAGCGGGAGAGAAATTAGTCGCCCTGAAACAGCTGGTCAAAGAACAGCTAGACGCAGGACATATAGAGCAGTCCACAAGTCCTTGGAATTTGCCCGTTTTTGTCATCAAAAAGAAATCGGGGAAGTGGCGACTCCTCCACGATCTCAGAGAGATCAATAAATGCATACAGCCAATGGGTCCGCTCCAATGCGGCATCCCAAATCCTAATATGATTCCCGAGGGGTGGGAGATCCTAGTTGTAGATCTCAAGGATTGTTTTTACACGATTCCCTTAGACCCCAGGGACCAGGAAAGGTTTGCCTTTATGGTGCCGGTTGTGAACCACAGTGAGCCTACGCAGCGTTACGCGTGGAAATTTTTGCCACAGGGCATGCTCAATTCGCCCACCCTGTGCCAAATTTATGTTCACAACGCACTGGCAAAGTTTCGAAATCTTTACCCAAAAGCCTTAGTTTGCCATTTCATGGATGATATCTTGGTCGCGGTGCCGCAACTCGGCAGCGAAATGTTTTCAGACCTCCAGGCCAGCCTGGGGGAGAAAGGGTTACTCATAGCCCCGGAGAAAGTGCAGAGAACCGAGCCCTTCTCATACTTGGGTCATCGGCTTCTCCGCTCTTTCGCAGCACCAGTTTTGCCCCAAATCAACTTGAAAGATTCAATCACCTTGGTAGAATTGCAGCAGGTTTTAGGGAACATTAATTGGGCCAGACCGTATTTTCGATTGGATACGGATCTTTTGAAACCGCTCTTCTCGCTGCTCACATTAGGTAAGCAGCCAGCAGACCGGATACAAATTTCTCGAGAAGTGCGCCTGGCTCTCGAGAAAGTCAACCAAGTTCTCAGCCAGAGGTGGGTAGATAGGATCACCCCAGGGCCATATGCTCTGATCCTGAACTTGTACATCGTTCGAGCAGGATCCATGTTCACCGGAGCTCTAGGAGTAGACTCCGAGAAAGGAGCGAGTATCGTGGAATGGGTGTACTTGCCGAACACCTCTTCCCGAAACATCGTTCTTCCCCAAGAATTGGTTTCCGCGGTGGTCTACCATGGGAGGCTGAGAGCTAGGGACATTTCAGGGCACGACTTAGCCAAAATTGTAGTCCCGTTCACCAAGGAACAAATTCAGCAATTGATGCAGCTCAGTGACTCGCTTCCAATCGCTTTGGAAGGATTCACCGGATGCTTGGCATACCACTTGCCAAAAGACCCCAGACTTGTCTCGCTTCAAACGCAGACAGTCAGCTTGTTCGAATTGCTCTCGCTGGTTCCGCTTCAGGGAGCCAGGACAGTTTTTACTGATGGAGGTCGCACATATGGTGTCTTGACTTGGCAGGAGGGCCAGGCTTGGCGCACGCTGTTAACTCTTCCACAGAAGTCCGCGCAGCGGGCAGAGTTGGCAGCGGTGAACCTTGCCTTGCGCACCTTCGCCAAAGAGCGCCTAAACATCATTACTGACAGTCAGTATGTCAGGAATTTGCTTCACAGTCTACCGGGAGCGTACATTACTCCCGCGATAGACAAGAATTTGCTTAGTCTGTTTCTCACTGCTCAATTTCATTTGCGAAACCGCACGGAGCCACTCTATATTGCCCACATCCGAGGTCACCAAGACCTACCGGGTCCGATTTCCGCGGGCAATAGCAGAGCGGATGCGGCGGCAAAGGAAATTCAGCAACGTTCAGTGTTAGGAGTTTTTACTACGCCAATTCAGAGTCATGCATTCTTTCACCAAAATGCCAAAGCGCTCGCCAGACAGTTCAATCTGCCACTTTCTCAAGCCCAAGGCATAGTTCGCTCTTGCCAGCATTGTGCAGGGGCACCGGGGGGGGGCCCTCGTGGGGGGTCAACCCACGAGGGACAGAGGCTAACCAGGTGTGGCAGATGGATGTCACGCACGTTCCGCAGTTTGGCAGATGGCAGTACATGCACGTTTGCATCGATACCTTTTCTCAATTCGTTTGGGCAATGGCGCAGAAAGGGGAAACTGCTTCCCACGTGGAGCAGCACCTCCTTTCCTGCATCGCGGCAATGGGCAAGCCACGACACATTAAAACCGATAACGCCCCGTCCTACAGCTCCAGGCAGCTGGCGGCCTTCATGGCCACCTGGGACATCAAGCATACTTTTGGCGTTCCTTACAATCCGCAGGGGCAAGCGATTGTGGAACGGGTCAATCGGACGCTCAAGTCCTATATTGACAAACAAACAGAAAGGGGGAAGCCACCAGCCCTCCCCAAGTCACAGGCTCAGTCACAGCATTGTCTGAATAAGGTATTGTTCACGTACAATCACCTTAATGTTTTTTCGGATTGCACGCCGCAGGAGAAGCACTTCCGCCGTTCGGAAGCTCTCCCGCGACTGATGGTCCGATACCGGGTGCCACTGGACCCTTCATGGAGGGGCCCGGCGCCACTCGTAACCTGGGGAAGAGGGTATGCTGCAGTTATGTCTCCTACAGATGTCGTTTGGATTCCAGCTCGGTGTGTCAAGCCTCACTTGGAACCACATGGCGTGGACCCGAGTCCGATCCCGGAGATGGAGGACCTCACCCTGACCGAGAGGACCCGTCGGGAGAGACAGCGGTCGCAGATGACAGCGCCGAAGATCACCTGGGGGATGGTCAAGGCCCTTTGCCATGAGGCCCAGGATGCCATCCAGCGCGAGGAGATGGAGCCGACACCGGAGAACCTCGGGGTTGCAGTTTTTGCCCAGATTCATGCCAACTCCATGGCAGTCACCATCATCCTGATCCTCTCCCTACTTGCGGGGGGAGGCGTTCAGGCTGCCTCATTGAAGGCCAGCGATTTGATGCCCGGTGGAGACCTCTCTGCCAGGATGCAGTACAACATATGGGAAAGGTTGGCGGGTCTCGTCAACCAGTCCGATTTTTGCCTGAAGCAGGACATTGGTTCTGCCTCAATCCTGAGCACCTGCCTCATCCCAGTGTGCCACTCTCCAGGCGCGCACCCCAGGGATGGGGACTGGCTCGTGAAACGGATTTTCAGCCCATACATCCCAGCGGCTTCCTCGGAGTATGCCCGTTGGGAGATGCGGCTCACCATGACTTTGCCGGCTGATGCAGCCACTCTCCACACTCCTCGAGTGGCGGTCAGCCCGAACTCTACTTGTGGTCGAATGACCGGCTGCTCCGCAGTCGGTCAAACCCGGCGCCGCTGCCTCAACGTTGGCAGTGGCAATTGGACTTGTGATAACCCAGTGAAACTTGGTTCAATGTATGCTCATGTTACGTTACCATCTGGTTGGTTCTTTACATGTAATCAGTACACTTGGAATTACATTCCTGCAAATGTATCAGATGCTATTTGTTGTATCAGTCGTTTGAGACTGTTACTCCCTACTAAGGATATGGTTACCCCAAGCACAAATGTTACAAATGTTCCAGCACTGGTACGACACACTCGCACCACCCAGTTAGATAGCTCATGTGAGAGTAGCTTTAGAGTAATGAGTTCAGCCGAATATCTCTCGTTGGCAGTCAGCATTATCGGCGTGCCAGGCTTAGCCGTCGGCAACGCTCGGAGAATTGGTTGACTGGCTTGCGGATTAGCTAAAGCCATTAACCACACCTCCTCTGCGATAGTGCTGCTCAACCAGGAGCAGGCAGAGCTTTGCCATGCCATTCTCGACAATCGAGCGGCTATAGACTATCTCTTATTGCTACATCATTTGGGTTGCGAATCCTTTCATGGTATGTGCTGCTTCAATCTTACTGATAACTCCCGCAGGGTACAGAGGCAGCTCACAGACCTCCACACCATAGTCGAGGGCATCAGGTAAGGTTCTGCATGGGGAACTTGGTGGAGTTCATTGTGGAATTGGATGTGGTCATGGATTCCGTGGGGGTGGCTCCAGACGGTACTCAAGGTGGTTGTGGGGGTGATTATACTAGGCATAGCAATCTGCTGCTTTGCGCAATGTATTCCCTCACTGGTCTCGAAGTGCCGCCCCAAGATGGAACCCCGAAGTGTCATTCCCGCTCAGCAGCTGATGCCCCTCTTGCGCCGAGTCGCCGGTCAGGCTCTTAAGTAAAACAGAAAGGGGAGATGCGGATTCCCCATGCCCATCCGGCATGGAAACGGCCCTTGCAGAGGCCACTTAGGTGAGAAGGCTCCTGGCCGTGGTTTCTGCGGGCAGAGAAATTAAGGGGGGTGGATTAATGATAGGGTTTGATTCACCCAATTCCTTGACCTGACCAGCGGTTCTGCTGAGAGAGCGAATATCTAACTCCGTTACCCATTAAGGTAATCACTCATCTCCAAGGAGAATGTAATCCCTGGCGCAAATAGAAGCCATGTTTACCCCGGTCTAAGCTTTAGACAATGGTGTTTCCCCTGTCAATGTTTGCCCACGTTAATTAACTTCCCCAAGAGAGATTCCTAATTAACCCGAGTAAATAGGTGATGTGATTTTCTGACAGATGACGGTTTTTTCCTGCCTTGCCTTCTGATCTATAAATGATGGTGTCTTTCCCTCAATAAACTACTGATCTGATCTCGCTCCATACTGCCTCGTATCGTTCCTTGATCAGTCTCCTCCGGGACCTCCGGCCCTCAGTGGCCCCGATTCCTACATATTTGAAAGTGTTGCTTTTGGATTTGACTATTTTTTTATTTTGAATAATTTCAATAATATATAGAGCACAGGTAGGCAATGAAGAACCCTCATAACGTTTTCTACTCCTATCTTTCATAAGCCTTAATGAGCAATTCGAACTATCAGGAATTTCAAACAATATGTTGCCTACTGTGCCTATCCTTGAATGCTTTTCTTCCAATCACGTTTTCAGCCTCTTCCTGAAAAGGTCAACTCAGGCACAATTTTCTTTCTGTATGCTGTAGACCCCTTCTTGATACATTTCCTGATTTGCAGGTATACAGTCTATCAGATTTTTTGTTTTTTTGTTTGTCTTGAGCAACCCTCAAATGTTCTGCAGGTTCCACCCCCCCGCCCCCCCCCCCAATGTTCCCCTACCTTTCTAACCAGCTCTCTTTTCTGAGAAGTTTCTTCATTTGAAGAAGAATGTGATTGTTGACTTCCTTGAAGTATGTGTGCGTGTGCATGAGCATGTGTTTGTGCATCCACATGCTTGTTGGATTTGGAAGTACTTTAGTCCCATTGTCCTATGATATAAGTATTTAGCCTATCTAGAAATTATACTTTTTTGTGACTGGATCAGGCATTTATGCACTCTGTGTGGGAATAAGAAAAACCACATCTTATTACTACATTTTCTAAACTGCAAAATGAAATTGTCTGAATTCTTTTTTGCAAGTGGTGCTTCAACCTGCAGTAATTTAGCAGCATGGTTCTTTGTAAGCTTATATGGCTTGGGTCTAGGTTGTCTGAAGGACTCCATCCCTGCATAGGAACCTCCACAAGATTTAAGACCTTGGGCTTTCTCTGAGTCTGGGGTGTTTTCTCTTTATCCTCCCACCCTCAGAGAAGGCCTCTCAAAGCTCTGGAATGTTTTAAGGAGAGAGGTTAACATTGCATCTTCCCTGCTGTTCATCTGCCAACAGGCAAAGCCCTTTTCATTTAGGCAGACCTTCAGCACTTAACAGCTTTCTAACTACAGGGTTTTAGCGGATGTGTTTGTTCTCCCTCTTTGAGAAAATAAAATAAAATCTTCCAAAGACAAGGGTAGTCTGTACTTTTATAAGACCTCTGACCATCTTACAAGCAGTGCTAACTATTGAGTCCAGCAAGACTTTTAGTCAGCAGAGCCTTACAGAGCTGGAAGACTGAGGAAGAAACTGAAAGACCATGGCCAGGCTGTCTCTTTTAAAACAGTTTTCAGAATGGGAGCTGCAGGATTGCAGAGTGATTTGGGTTTCAAGTTTCAACTCAGCTGATGCACATTTTATTGTCCTTCCCAATCTTGATAGACTGGTAGCTCTTTTGTCTTTTGAAGTGTGTGTTGTTGTTTTAGTAATATTGCAGAAAAAAACTGTGCTTATCATGGAGATGTTTGTCATGCTGCTGTATCACCATGCAAGTTTCCATACTTATGTACCAGTGCAGACAAGGTTTGAAACACATTGAAGGCCAATTGAACCTGCTTGATTTGCAACTTTCTACACTAATGTAAGTCACAGTAAGAGTTGGCCCATTTGAATCAATCTGAAGAAGTTGACTTACCAAATTCCCTTTGATTTAGTGAGCTTACTTTAGTGCAATTTACTACACTAAACAACAGGATTTTAGCAATTACATTGTAGCCTTTCTATCAACTAATGAAATACCTAAATTTATTGTTATTTCATTGAACTTAGGAATTGGTTACTAGATTTGAGACAGGCAATAAGGAAGGACTATTTGTATTTCAACTAGTTTAAGCTTCTAACTAATATGCTTTTGATTTTCCATGCACATAGGAAGGTGCTAATGGGCCTTAAAGCTGTAGATTCCCCTCTAATTAATCCTGCTAAAGACATTCAGCCGCTTGGAGTATGAGTACAAGTCCTTATATTGTATACTGTAGAAAAGATTTTGTGGAAGTTATGTGGGGAGAAAGTATTGGTTGTGCACTGGTATTTATTTTTCAGAATATTACCCATCATTTGCCTGATAACAAATTATTTGGAAGTTACAATCTTGTTTATCAACTAATGACTGATAATTTATCTCTTTAGTAATAGAAATTGATGCAACTGCTTCATTCTTACTAGTGACTCAAGCTTTTAATGTAAAATGTTGTATCCTAAAGGATTGCTTTATGACAATAGGCTTTGGTGGGTAGGTAAACTTTTTAAAGAAACCTTTTGGGAAAGCTGTAAAAGGATTGTGCATAAGGATCTAGTGTTCAGTGGACAAAGAAAGAGCATAACTTTTGTACACATCTCAAATGAATACCTGAATAATATTTGTAGACCCGGGAAGGAATAGTCTGGGACATTTTTGTCACATAATGTCATTATTCATAATTATACTGTAATACAAATAACATAGCTTTGTTATAACTGGATGAATAAGTTTGTTGGGTGGGGAATTGCTTCATTTTCATCAAAGTTGGTATATAATTGTCAGAGTCCAGAGAATGGGCAGTTGGCAAGTAACACAAACACCAGGATGCATGGCAACCAGGTAACAGGCCAAGCAGTAATTTATATTACAGTCCAGAGTCCAAGTTCAAAATCAATCCCAAGGTAGACAGAAATATACAGGTTTAGTCTGATAAAAGTATCTAATCAAGTAAACCAGAAGTCATATGTCTAAGACAGCAGATGAGGCAAGATACCTTTAGGGGCTGGAGCAAGGCAAGGATTGGGTTCAAGGAGTGAGTCAGGCAAGGTACAACAACAGCCCACAGGAACCAGGAAAGGGGTAGGAAATCTTCAGAAGCAGGAACAAAGCAAGAGATTTTCATAGGCAGGAGTAAGGCTAAATATTTAGGAGCCAAGCATCTGGTTCATCATTATTAGTATACCTCAGTGTTGTGTGTATGTTTAATAATAAGAGAGTGGGGTTGAATAACTAATAATAACCATATCAAAGAGTAAACAAAACAAAAAGACAAAAACATTGTGGCACTTTAAAGACTAACTGCTGTATAGTTGTTCTTGCCAAGAATTTCCACTTAGATTAAGTGCCAAGGAAAGGAAATTAGTTCTGCAACTGCCTAGAAGGGAGGAGAGAGATCAAGCCGAATTTTTAGCAGAAGTTCAGATAGAAAGGGACAGTGGCTGGTGGATCCATGTTTTTTGTGTGTGCACATGCACTCCAAAGCCCCAACTATTTTTCCTTCACGGAACATTTTCTAACATATTTACCTGGTATTAGTAAGATCACTAAGGTAGTTCCCCTTTGTGGTCTCAATTAGATTGACTTTAAGGTTGTTTTCTTTGTCACACACAAAACCAGCAAGGCAGCAAACCATAAAAGGATGAGCACAGGTGGGAGACCAGAGGAAGAAAGGATAGGCAGAACCAGTGGAAGGAAGGAAGGAAAGAAGGTGGGCTGCAGGCTGGAATCACATCCACTATGAATAGTGCTTGACTGTATCAAATCTCTGTGTGCAGGGAAGCCAAATTGTTCCAATTAGTTTTTCAAGTGTAGTTGCACCCTGAGTTGTATAGACCAATATTCAACATGTAACATATCTAATGACTTCTTAAATTGATATGATTCACCTCCAAAATGTTTACCATTTGTGTCATATTGCTCAGAGTGTCTAACTCCATTTAAATAATCTGTACAGTAAAACCCTGACTTACCTATGCCTCAAGTTACATAAAATTCAACTTACATAATTACCTTTGAACCAAAACCATGTCCTGATTGACATAAATGTCCACAATTTCCTATGGGTTTCCTTTGAGTTAAATATAAATTTCATTTTCCCCATGAGTTTGCTTTGAGTTAAGTAAAAAACAAAACACGATTTAAATAAAAGCCTACGGAATAGACTTTTTATGTAAGTAGGGGTTTTACTGTATTCAGAGAATTCTGAAACATGGAATTGTACCAATAAATTTAGGAAAGGGGAAAATATAAAGGATGGCAAGTACTGTTAGTGCATTCTACAATATAGGGTTCAAATGGTTTCAGTTCGCCATATAATCACAGAATTTTAGAGTAGGAAGTGTCTCCAAGAGTCATATAATCGATGCCAGAATCCATGGCTAACCATCCATGATAATGACAATCCAGCATCCTTTAAATATCCTCTGACAGGAAAGAGCAGTGAGGTAATCACTGTTGAACAGCTTTAATTGTCAGGCTGTATTTCTGAATGTTGAGTTGCTGCTCCCTAATGTTTATTTGGGCTATGTTCACCCTGGTATTATCCCCCATAACATTTTTTAAGCACATAAAATGCTACAGTCTAGAAACAGACTGAGAGTTTTAAAAAGAACATATTTTATTCCTTTCTCCAAGGACTTTACAGTGACATAATCTCCCTTTATCTTGACAGTGAGATAGCTTATCGGGAGTGGAGGGATGACAAATAGAAATCACCCAGTGAGTTTTATGACTAGATGGGAGCTTCTTCATGAATTTTCTTTGTTCAAGTCAAATGTTTTAGCTAGTGCACTGCATCACTGTTGCATTTCTTAAAATGCTTAAGAATTCATAATCTGAAATGTTTTCTTATAGGTCTTCTATTAAACTTATGAAATTAAAATAGGAACATTTTCTGTATTTGATACCTGTCTCTAAGCGATCAGATACATCTGTTTGAATTACAGTAATACCTCATACAAAATTCGCTTCATACAACATCGGATTCATACAATATCGCCTAATTCCTTGAAAAAAGTTGCCTCATACAAAGTCATGTGACTTTGTATGAGGCATTGGGGGTTTTCCCAGGTTGCATTGTACCTGGGCAGTATAAAAGACAGGACACATGCATGCATTGCTCTTGTGGGTTTTGCATGAGGCAAAGAGTGTTTAGCAGTGGTTTTGAGTGCGATTTTGGATTTTTTTGATTTTTTTGGTCAAATTTTTAGAAGCATTCCTGGGATTTTTGCAGCATTCTTCAGGTTCTTGGAAATCAGGGTTGTTTGACATGTTTTTTTTAAAAAAAATATTTTTAGCCTTTAGACAACGATTTCTTAAAGTTCTGTCAGTTTCCTGTCTGTTTCCTTGACTTTGCCCTGAAGTCTGTGCTGTTACAGTACAGTGTATCTCTATGGAAATGATGTACGAGGCATCGCGGCAAGGATTTGGATGTTGTATGAGGCATCATAGCTAGGATTTTGCATGCCTCATACAAAGTCCAAATCCGTATAAAGTACAAACTTGTGGAACCAAGTTTGGACGTTGTATGAGGTATCACTGTACATCATTAATTAAATCCTTCCTTTAAGAAGCATTTCTTCTTCCATTCTAACCTGATGTATAAGGGGTACTAAATGCATTAAGTCTGTCTCCTAGTGTTTTAGAACTGTGGCTGAACCCCAGTTTTAACTCATGCTCACTTTTTTGACCCCAACAGTGATCTTTTCTTGAAATTAAAAATGATAACGAATCAGGAAAGGGACCTTGGTGTCCTGCTGGACAGCTCAATGAAGGTGATGCTAGGGATCATTAGGAAGGATATAGAAAATAAGTCAGCAAGTGTCATATTGTCTCTTTATAAATCTATGGTGAGGCCCCATCTGGAATACTGTGTACAGTTCTGGTCGCCATACCTCCAGAAGGATATTATGGAGCTGGAAAAAGTGCAGAGGAGGGCTAACAGAATGATTAGGGGACTGGAACACCTTCCTTACCATCTGAGTCTACAACAGTTGGGCCTCTTCACTCTTGAACGACAGCATCTAAGAGGTGACCTGATTGAAGTTTATAAAATCATGCACGGTGTGGACAAAGTAGATAAGGAAAAACTGTTTTCCCTATCACACAACACTAGAACTAGGGGGCACTCCATGAAACTTTTGGGTACTAGTTCTCAAACAAATAAGGGAAAGTACTTTTTTCACCCAGAGGATCACTGGTCTATGGAACTCCCTGCCAGATGAAGTGGTGACAGCTGTCAGTGTTGACAGCTTCAAGAAAAGATTAGACAAGTTCATGGAGGACAAGGGTAATTATGGATACCTAACGACAACCTCCGGGTTGGAGAGATAGGCAGGATATCTCTCAATGCCATTTCCAGGGAATCCTAAGCAGGTGAACGCATCTCCTTGGGAATACCCTGAAGCAAATGGTGAGCCACTATGTGTGACAGAATGCTGGACTGGATGGGCTGTGGCCTGTTCCAGCAAGGCTGTTCTTATGTTCTTATGATTTAAACATTCTCTAAATTCTTTGTAACAGATTTATGTTTTAATTTGGCACATCAACTGAAAACACTGTATTGTGCAGTAAAAAATGAGTTATGTTCTAAATTCACATTCAAAGTTTCCCCAGCAGCACTGACATTTTGAAACCATTTTTGTTGTTCTATTCATTTATATTAAAAACTCTACTAGGGAGTGATCATGTTGATCTACCTACAAAGCCATCACACCTTTTATTCTTTCTGTGTCTCATTAACCCGATGTGTTCACTAATGCTCCTTGAATGTCCGGAAAGTTGACTTTATGGTTTCAAAATGTCTGAGGTTGACTGCATTCCTTCAGGGATTTGTTACTAATCCTTTAAAAGGCCATTTAAAATATTTTGTTTTCTAAAAGTACAAATCTATCTACAAAATTACCCTTAGAATTTTGTTTTACTATGTTCTGTCAGAGAAGCTAATAATTCAAATAAACGAGGGTGCTTAAAATTTCTTCTTTGTGTGTTTAGTACAGGGATTCTCAACCTGAGGCCCATGGGCCAGATGTAGCCCGTGGCACCATTTCATGTGGCCCACCACCACCTCCACCACACCAGGAAATGCCATGTGGTGAAGGAAGGGCAAAATGGCTGTCCAGCCCCCAAAGCTGTCTGAGGGAGCGTGACCCAGCCCCCGGATTTAAAAGGTTGAGAAATCCTGGTTTAGTAGTTTTTTTAAAAACTTGACTGAATGTTTGGATAGAAGTCAAGCAGGAAAACACAAACAGCTTCTGAAGATTCATGACAGGTTCCTCTGGAAGCTTTTGAAAAGGAATTAGTACAGTGTACTTATAACCTTTTATTTCATGGGAAAATGCTGCAATTAATACCAGGTTTTATGGCTTTCATTTTAAATCTCACGATTGCATACTAGTTTCCACTAACATTTTGTTCCTGAAGCTTACATGAATTACTGACAGTACCCAAACACACACACACACACCCTTTAACCTCTTAGCTCAGTGGTGCCCAAACTTTTTTTGTGGGCCGGTCCCGCCCCTGACACACAGCTGTGGGGGCCGGAGGTGAGCTGCTCCCACTTGTGACAGTTTTGACGGCAGCAGCGGTGGTGGTGATTGCGCTTTGTCCTGGCTGCTCTGAGCAGCCTCTTGCTCGGTCCCATCCCCTCTGCAGCCTTTTCCAAAGCTAATCACCATGTTAGAAAAATATTTGGAGTATCTTCTGTTTCAAAATCCATGGTGCTGGAAGGGTAAACCTGACACGCTGCGGGTGACGTCATTCCCGGTGCACCAGGGTGCTCTCCTAGTGCTACGGATTTTGAAACAGAGGAGGATCCGAAAATTTTCCTAACATGGCGATCAACTTTGGCAAAGGCTGCAGAGGGGATGGGACAGAGTGAGAAGCTGCTTGGAGCAGCCAGGACAAAGTGCAATCACCACTGCCGCTGCTGACATCAGGTGGCTGGAGCAGGTGGAGGGGCGGTCCGTGGTGAGCCCGGGTACTCACCATGGGCCGCATTAGTGATATCTAGGGGCCTAATTGGGCCTGTGGGCTGTAGTTTGGGTGCCCCTGTCTTAGCTAAACTAGTGTGGCCATGCCCATACCATAGAATGCAAATTGGAAAGCTATCATCCAATTTCTAAACTCTTATCTGGGGTAGACAACCTGGCAAAGAAGTGCTATATAGAATCAAAAGCATATGAATATGTTTGCATGTTTTCCAAACTTTGAAACAAAGAAAGGAAGGGATCTGAGTTAGCAAAGATTGTCATTGGAAACCAAGGGCAAAATCATCCATACTATGTAGAAGAAAGAGAGGGAAAATCAACTTTTTGAAATGTGGTAATTAGAGGTGAATCTTACAGATAAGCAGGAAGGGGGATAACTGGGTATTGATTCAAGGCAAGCCTGAACTCTTATTAGAGCAAAAAATGAGTAAACTGAGGCTTATCCTATCATGTAGATATAACAAAAATACAAAACTAACAAGGAAACATAGTATTGTTGGAGTAAGTGTTGGGAGGGCAGTAAGAAGAGAGGGAAATCTAACATGAGACAGATTGAATAAAAAGTTGTTCATTTGTAATACCTGAACAGAACTGACAGAAAAGACAATTTTGCTAGGAGGTGAAGGGGATAGGAAGGGAGATCAACCTAACATGAGGTGTTATTGGTTTTCAAGATCTGATGAGAGCTATTAATGAGCTAACATTAATTCATATAGTTTCCATACATCAGAGGTCACTTGATGGCTCACAACAGATTTGGAGTTTATTTAAAATTACTAAGTAATTGTATAGTGACAACATGGGTGGAATGGTTGAAACTATGGCAGAATATAGGCATGGAAGCTCTGTTAATACGAAGTAAGACCATCCCTAGCTACAAATCAAGAAACAGTAATTTCATAGCTTAAATGAATAATCATTTAAAATTGTTTACTGAAAGCACTTAGGACTGGGGTAGACGTAACTGCTCTATGTTCTGCAGTGCAGAAATACTTTGAATATGTTTTGTGAAATTGTACACTAATTTGCTGAGCACACATTGCAACACGTAGACTTGAAGACTGTCACTCCATTACTTAAACCAAGCTTTTTTAAAAAAAAATTCTTTGAACAAAACATGTATTTTTACTCTATTTCTGTGGCTTCTCCAAATATTTCGTTCCTCTACCCACAAATGTGTACAGTGTTTCATTGTAGAAAACTACATGGGATTCTGAGAAGCAGAATGACACAAGATATCTGTTGTGAGTGCTAGCTGGGTATTTGGGAGTCTTCCTCTCTGCTCTTCTTCTGACCTCCTTCTCCCAGTAGCTCTTTTTATTAGCAGTTTTACACAAGCATATCCTGCTGGCATGCAGGTAACCTGCTTCCTCGGTGTGATAAGATATCACACTTCCTTGCAATTGAAAAGTCCTTTTTGAGGACCAGTATTTCAGGCCCTATTGCCTGGATTATTTCAAATAAAACAAAACACAGTTGATGTGGTCTATGCTAAATCTAGGGATGTTTGAGTGGGAAAGGGGCGGGGGTAAAACAGTTTTACTTTTAAAAAATCATAATTTGAAAACTGTTCAAACTTGTAGGGACATGCGAATCTATCTCTCCTTTTCATCAGCAGCAGAGATGCAGTCCAGGTTCTGGACTCTTGCCTATCCATGAGGGATAAAAGTTGTGGTTGAATTCAGACAAGACAGAAGCCCGGTTGATTGAAGGGTATTCTGCCTGGTTGAGTGGATTTTTACCTAGGTGTGGTTATTGTTGCCTCTGAAGGATCCTGATCCTAGACCTTCTTTCTCTCTGGAGAAGCAAGTACAGTACTGTATTTATTGTGACCAGCTCTGCCTTTTATCATCATAGACAGACATCCTACCTCTGCCCATTTCTTGATAGGAAATCAAGAATTGATCACTGCAATGCACTCTATGTGGGACTACCTTTAAAGACCATACAGAAGCTGCTGCAGGTGCAGAATGCAGCTGTGAGACTGGTATCAGATTTGCAGAGATTTGATGATGTATCACCAACCCTGGCTGGCCAGCATTGGCTTCTGTAGGCTTCCATATCCAATTTAAGGTTCTATTCTAACATACAAATGTTTTAAGACCGCAAACCTGCCTGGACAACATAACCTTTCCAGACTAGTAGACTGAAAGTTCTCATCCCAAAGGAAGCATGGAAGATAACCATGAGAACACTTTTTTTTTTGCAGTTGTGTCCCTGACATTGTAGTATAGCATATCAGATTACATTTGTCAGGACTCAACACTTCAAGTCTTTCTCAGGCTTTTAAAGGCTACACTCTTTATGGTAGCATTTCAGAATATTCTGCTCCTAGATCAGTGGTGCCAGAACTATGGCCCTTGGGCTGTGGCTGGCCCATGAAGCCATTTCATCAGGCCCATGTCGCCCTCCCCGCTCCCAGAAGTGGATGGGAACGTGACTGCCAATGTGCATGTGTGCCCACACTGCTCCCAGATGTGGCCTCGTGTGTCTCCCTGGGTCAAGATTCTCTTTGGATTGGTTCTGGTGTGCTGCTTGAGGGGTGGGGATTAGCTAATCCACGCCAGAGCCCTAAAAGGGAGAGGAGCAGCAGCGCCTGCAAAGCTGGGTGAGTGAAGTGGCATTTGCTGGAGAGGTGAGTGCATGTCTCTGCCTTTGTGCACACTGTCTTCCTGAATGAATCCCTGACAGGCAATGCAGGAGGTTGAAAAAAGAGAGAAAGAAAGAGGGCTGGTGGAAAAACCCAGCAATTAAACCAGGCATGTGGGGGTTTCTCAGAGCCTTGGAGGACTTTCCGCAGTTCTCTTTCTTTCACTCTTTTTTTCAACTTGCTGCAATGCCTGCTCAGGATTTGTTTTGGAAGGCAGCATATGAGCAAGCTGAGAAACCATCATGCACCTGGTCTAACTATGTGGCAAAGAGGCCCCGCAACATGCCACCCCTGCTGGCACCCCCACTCCCGACACTGCCCTTCCATCCTCCCTTTCTTTCCTTTTCTGTTTTGTCTTTTGTGTTTGGAAGCAGAGGAGGCAGCAGTGGTGGCAAAGGCAGTGATGAGGCTGGGTGAGCAGAGGTACCATTGAAAATTAGACCGGCTCCCAGAGCATCTGAAAAATTATGATCTGGCCCCTGGCCTGAAAAGTTTAGGCACCTCTGTCCTAGATTGATTTGGTTTTTTTCTTACATGATTTTGTTTTTGTCACATCTATAAGCTTGTTTTTATATAACATAGTTATGTAGTTTTATTAGTTTTATAGGTATTTTTGGGTTTGGGGAGATTTGATCAAATTTCTTTATCCCTATTATCAACATGGGTGCTGCATTCTGGACCCTTTGAAGTCTCTGTATCAGGGAAAAGGGTAGTCCCATGTAGAGAGCATTGCAATAATCAGTCCATGAGACTACCATTGCATAGGCCCGAGTTGTGAGAGATTGTCTGTTTAAGAAGGAGCACCACTGAACAATTTGATATAATTGGGGGGCGGGGGTGGATGCAGCCTTAAAAAACTGTGGCAATCTGCAGTTCAGTGTTGAGGGCCAGATCTAAGATGATCCCAAGGCAGTGAACCTGGTCCCTGAGAGTAAGAACAACTCCATCCAAAATGGGGACCAGGTAGTGTATTTTACTTTCTAATGGATCTTTTATAGCAAACTCTTAGAATGTAGAATGTACTAAAAATATTAAAAGTAGAATAATGGGTAAAGTAGTAAATTGGACAGTTATATATAAGAAGCTAGGGGGGAAACCAGCATTTCCTGGGAAAATGGAAAATCACAAAACCTTTGGGACGGTGTCAAGTTGAATACTTAGGTAGTAGAATTCCAAAGTCACAGGCTACCAGAGAAATGGGTTATAATGTGGGAT
Source organism: Bradypodion ventrale (assembly GCA_035047345.1). Taxonomy (NCBI): domain Eukaryota; kingdom Metazoa; phylum Chordata; class Lepidosauria; order Squamata; family Chamaeleonidae; genus Bradypodion; species Bradypodion ventrale. The sequence goes on along the minus strand of JAWDJE010000003.1, from coordinate 304,968,563 downwards.
TTACCAGCAAGACCAATTTCAGGGTTGTGCCAACAAATGGGTTCTCTAATGGTGAATTCTCAAAATATGTGCATGAATGAAACTGGTCATTCAAACTTTGTACTGAGTTCTTCAGAGCTACAGGTCTGGAAAACAACCAAAGCAAAGTTGGTATAATATAATTAAACTGCTTAGTAGTTCAAATTTACATGTTTTGATGCTAGTGGTTTTTACTTGTGGTATATTTCTTCTCTGAAGTAAGCTATTATGTCTGTGGTATGAAAATGGGAAGTGGATAAAATATTAAATTATAGCAGTCAAAAAACATATCCTAAAAGAGCACCTTTAATCCAAATACACACCACCTGTAGTGGGTTTAGTATTTGCTGAAGCCTTTTATGGTGATACAGCTGCCTCTGTGTCAGGGGAAGCTATTTGTTCTGGCTGATCAGATGGATGTATCAGCAGAAGGCACTGACAGCAAAACTGCTGTGTTGGCTTTCAACAGAAGAGTGGAGAAACTGGAATGAGGCAGAAGCTGAGTTGAGACTAGATCTAAATCACCTACAGGCCAGAGAGGCAGCCTGTGTGGCAGGTGGGCACAGGAAATGTATCTCAGCAACCTTAGAAGGACACTGTTGATTTTATCAGCAGGTTTCCAGGCATCACTCAGGATCCTGCCATTGATTTTTTCAAAAAAAAAAAAACCTAAAGAGTTCAACACCTTTCCTTTTCACAAGGCATGCCCTTTTCACACATCAGTTCTCATAATAGAGAAACATTCTGAGGATGGAGAACACTTGCCACAGTTTTTTGTGTCTCTTAAGTAAGCATGGAATGGAGATGGGCTGTAGCCACAATGTCTAAGAATGACTTGGTGATAATGTTCCATTGTCCAGTGTAATGAATTTAACTTTTTTGTCCTGTCCTTTAGGAGGTAGGTTAGATACTAGTATGCTTTGAAACAACTTTTACCCAAAAAGTTATGTTGAAATTTTTAATACTAAAATTTGCCTCATTTTTGTTGACTTCATTACAGCATTGTGTTGCTTATTTCCAGTACTCTTCTGCTTCTCTTTATTGTCAAATGTTCTAAGAACTGTGTCCAGCATTGGGATGCTTATTACATTATGGGTAGGCAACAATATGGCCCAGGAGTCACTACCTCATCTTAGTACAAGGAGAATCACACTTCGGAAGACTCCAGGAAGTGTATATAATCTTTGAATCAAGACAGAAATGCCTTACATCATTCTCATTATTACTATAAGAAGTAAAAATCTGTTTTCAGAAGATATTTGCACTGAAGCCCAAGGTGGATGTTAGGAAAAATTGACTGAATAATCCCTCTATTAAATAATATAACCAATAATTGTGTTCCTTCAAATTGATTTTTACCTATGATGACCCTGTCCAGACTTTTCTAGGTAGATGATGTGAAGAAGCTGCTTATGAAGGCTCTCTGGGACTATGCAGTTTGCCCATGGCTAGGCAGACTGGCTCTTCTCTTAGGAGGCACAGTGGAGATTCAGTCTTCCAACCTCTGGCTCTGCAGCCAGATACTTAAACCAATGAGCTATCCAGCCAGCTGTATCAAATCATAGACATAACTAAAATATTAACTTGTTTGAGTGGGTGTGACAAAGGTATTAAAGAAGTAAATTTCAGTATTTCAATCTTGTTTTCCTTCCCTTAGGTTCACGTCTTCGTCAGGAGGATTTCCCGCCTCGAATAGTTGAACATCCTTCAGATCTAATTGTTTCTAAAGGAGAGCCAGCAACATTGAACTGCAAGGCTGAAGGCAGGCCAACACCAACCATTGAATGGTATAAAGGAGGGGAAAGGGTTGAAACTGACAAAGACGATCTTCGGTCACATCGGATGCTACTGCCAAGTGGATCTTTATTTTTCTTACGCATAGTTCATGGCCGTAAAAGTAGGCCTGATGAAGGAAACTATGTCTGTGTAGCAAGGAATTATCTTGGTGAAGCTGTTAGCCACAATGCATCACTGGAAGTAGCAAGTAAGTACCCCTTCCCTTTCTTTCATTGGCAGCTATTTTATTACTGCTTCCTTGTGCTGAATTTAATGAAAATGATAAGGTTAGAAATAGTTGGGTTTATGGCTTGATCTTTGTGGAAAGATATTGTTCAATATGACGGTGTAATGCTAGCATTCTGTCAGTGTCTGTATGGAAGACTGCATGCATGAAAGCCAATGATGAGCATGGCTGAGTGGATGAATACAACTAAGTAAGCTGGAGTAATTATGTTTGTTTTGTTGTTTTGTAACACAAGAAGCTAATTTACTTAAGAAGTAGTTAAAATGGCAACAATAACTAAATACCACCAGAGAGGGTTGAAGTAAAAATATGATTTCAGGCATTTTCAGATAGTCTGTATCTGAGGTAGATCAGTACATGATTGTTGTACACATTTGTATCTTCTCATTTCACCAGGGCCTTCATTTCTCTCATGTTAATAGATCACACATTTTAATTTACTGAATACTTGTAGTTTAGTTCCTGTTCATACTGATGTGTGCAGTGGTAGTTTCCTGGAACTGATGCTGCTAGGTATGTGCTGTTGTTGGTCAGTGAACATGAGATGTGTTGTATGCTGTGCACTTGATAAATAACACTTAGAAAGTGTCCTTGGTGAAGCATTGGCATAAGTTTGGACTTTGCCACAGTTTTTAGGTGAGTAAGAGGGAATATAACAGGTGTGTTTCATCTGGAGAATAACATATGTGAAAGATAAGCAGCTGACAACACTTCCTTTCTTAGAAGACTGGTGCAGAATGTGTCATCACCTCCTTGATTTTCAGAGTTTTATGAGGTACAGATTGCAGTTTATTAGTCCTGTCTTGAGGAAAGAATTAGAAATACCATATTTGCTGGCAAATAAGACACATGGATCGGAATATAAGATGCATCCTGTTATTACCAAAATGACCCACTATAAACCACTATTTTTATTTATTTATTTATTTATTGGATTTCTACCCCCCTACTCAGCGCAAGGCCGACTCAGGGTGGCATTACAACATAATTAAATACAACTAAAGGTAATTAAATACAAATTAAACACAAACAAAATACAATAGAAAAAACCAATATCAAGATACAATTGCAACAAAATATACAACTATGATTACAGTAACAGTTTACAAAATATACAACTATGATTACAGTAACAGTGAATACCATATTTGCCAGCACACAAGACATACTCCATTTTCCCCTATGTATTTTATGGGGGGAAAGTGTGTCTTATATGCTGGCAAATACAGTATTTAACCTTTTCATCTCGCTGTGTATTAGTGTAGTTAGGCAAGACAATCGCCCTATATTTAAGTGGTATTCCTTGAAGTTATAAAAGTCTAATTTCTAGCAGAAACTTTTCATACTGCCACATTTTGCAGTTACCTTCTTTTGCTCAATGACTGGTCATCAAGAGAAAAAGAAGAGCTTTGTTGTAGGTCTGATGGTTTTGATGTAAGACTCTGAAGGAATCGTATTACTAGAATGAAAACTTGCTGCTGCCTTATATTCACAAGCTTAACCTCTTGTGTAGCTTGGTCCCATGTCTCTGTCTTTTCCCATTTATAAATCATCTCCTGATCTTGCAGCCAGTTTCCTTGCCTTCCAGAGCATTGTTTCATTCCCATTTCTCACCTCCTACATACAAAATGTCTCACTGTATTATTTTCTTTTCATTTCTCACATTTGCACTGATGGTTTTTGCATGTTAGACTACTGGGCATGACTGACTTTTGAGCAAATATGCATACATTTCCTCTCTTTTTGAATTTAATGGCTTGTCTAGGCTACCTTTGACCCATGTGACTAGTAACATAAACTTGTTCTATTAATTGTTTGCATCTGAAGAAAAGTTTGCTGGGTTTGAATTTAATGTTAGCATTTCACATTTGTAGCACAAAGATATTATTTGTACCTTCGTATATTACCATCACAGCATGTGATTCACAGGGCAGTTAGGAAGCTGTCCCCACTCTCCATTTGATGTTTATTTTTTAGGATGTTATTTTTAAAAACTTGCTTCTACTGCAGAGTTTTGATTCTTGTCATGAAAGATAAAGTATATTCCAAAGGATGTAAATTGTGAATTTACACTATAGAACAGTGGTGGTGAACCTATGAGATGTGTGCCAGTGAGGGCACTCAGAGCCTTCTCTGTGGGCATGCATGCTATCTCCCCAGCAAAGAGTTCACCCTGCCCCTCTGCCCAGCAGCCCAATGGGAATGCTTCCTCCCTCCCTCAGCACAGAGTTTGCCCCGCCCCTCTGTAACCCGGACAACAGCCTGTTGAGTTTGGGCACTCAGTTTCTAAAAGGTTCACCATTGCTGCTCTAGAACAATATAGATACTTGCTCTGGCGCAATGTGTCAGTAGGCACTTGTCAGCATGAGGCTCTCATTCAGCTTTTAGAAAGCTTTGTGTTTCATTTTGCTGATTCAGAATTCTGCTATTGGTTATTATGTATATGATTGGATGCATATAACTTTCTCTTATGAATGAATCATATGTCTTGAATTCTAGAACAAACAGAATAGTACAATGTATTTGGTTGCCATCACTTCTTATGGCTTCGGTTTTAGTATAAGATGCAGTTAATGCAAGTGCTTAAAGTTCTTTCCATAACTAACTCAACATTATGCAATATATTGGCATTGTTCTGTTCCCTGTATAAGGGGTGACTTTTATTAAGCTAACGAGTGTATGATTCCAGTAAGATATGAAATGTAGTCTTTCTGGCCACACTCCTATCCTAGGCAAGGCATTGCACCACATTATATTTTAATTAGATTTTGTTCTAATTAAATTTCCTCAAGTATGTAGAGATTGGAAGTTCTACAGTTGAAATAGCCAATACAGCTGTCCACAACGGTATCTATAAGAGTTTATGAATGCCAGTGACTAATAAAATTCATTGTAGAGATTTTTCTTTGTTGCTAGATAAGGTGTGTACCAGAACAATATTGTTCTGGTACACTGCCACACACAAAGGACTTTGGGGTGGGTAGGACAGTAAGCATAGATGTTACTCACTTATGCAGCAATACAAAAAAAAATAAGATAGTAGAAAAGATAGTGTAATAATGCCTTGTCAAGCCCCCGCTTAACAAAACACACCCAAAAAATATGGTGATCTAACAATATAGTTTTAAAATTAATACAAAAAAAGCAAAAAATTAAAATTAACAGCATCATGGTGAATAGTTGAAGGAAGTATTGAATAATTTTGTTTTCACAAATTTCCTGAATGTAAGGGGGGAAGAAGCATGGCATTTTCTCAAATGGTAACTAATTCAAAAGACAACCAAAAAGGCCAGATTCTTTGTAAAGACCTTTCTTGCCACCTTGAATTGATCATCATGGAAACTGGTTGTTAGCCAATGAAGGAATGCCAAGATTGAGAATATATGATCAAATTTACTAATCCCAGAAATCAGTCTGTTGAGTACATTTCGGACCTGCTAAAGTTTCCACACTGTTTTCAATGGCAGCCCCAAGTAAATAGCATTTTAATACTGTAGCCTTTTTTTTTTTTAAAGATCAATGTGTGAATTATTGTTACTAAGCATTTCTTATTTAGTTAGGGATGCAATTGGACAATCATCTGACAGTGATAAAAATCATTCTTGGCCACAGTTGATAGTTGAACCTCCATAGAGAATGCTGGATTCAGGAGTACCCCAAGCTGCACAATCCATCCTTCAAGGGTAATGTAAACACAAACCCAGACAAGTTTTTCTATAACAGTTCTGATGATCCTCCTAACAGTAGGATCTCCATCTAATCAAGATTCAGATTTAGTTTATCAACCCATGTCTATCCCATTAATGATGCTAGGCAGTGTTCAAGTACCTATATATCATCACGTGCAGATTAAGCAAAGGAGAGATAGGCTTAGTGCCCAAATTTGGTGTTATTGAGCCCCAAATTTCCATCGCTTCTCTCAGTCACTCCATGCAGACATTAAAAAGCTTTGGGGAAATGTTCAATCCCTTAGCAGAGGTTCCAAGGGGTGGAGAAAGCATCTCCAAGATTTTCCCTATAGTTTCAGCCCTCAGGAAAGGGCCAGAACCATCAGAGTATGGAGCCCCTGATTCCTAAACTCAATAGCCTTCCCATGAGGATTATGTGGTCAATAGTATTAAATGCTGCAGAAAGATCCAAGAGGACGGGCACAGAGGACCCCCTGTTATGCCTCCCTTAGAATATATTCTCAGGGTGACCAATGCTATTTCAGTACCATGCTGCAACCTAAACCCTGATTGAAATGCATCTGGACTATTAGTTTCTTCCAAGAATGTTTGCAACTGGTCAACTACTACCAGTTAACTTGACAAAAATGGAATATTTGAGATGGGTCTGATGTTGTTCAAATCATCTTCCACCAAATTAGTTTTTTTAGGAGTCTTCTCGTTTCTTTTAAACAGGAGAGTACATGACCTTCTTGAAGGAAAACCTTGTTGACATGGGTGTCCATGTTGTTGTTGTTGTTATTGTTATTGTATCTTTGGCATATTTTAACACCAAGTTGAGCAAGGATATATAAAAAAAGAGACGGTAGCTTTACAGCATGCAAGTGCCTTGTCTACATCTTCTGCCTTTCTAAATGAAATTGATCCAATACAATCTGACTAGATTGTGCATTGGACATCTCAATTTGATCTACTGGGATAAATAAGGAATCAGGGTCCTGATACTGTAGTTGCATTTAGCCTATAGAGAACTGAAACTGTCAGTCAGTTGCAGTTCTCTATACTTGATAGAAATGTTTGCATCTGTCCAACATCTGTAAGGTTGCAGACAACTTGAAAGAGTTCTATCTGTTGGTTGGAGGCCATATTAATCAATTTGATGTTATAGTCCAATGTTGGTGAACCTTGGCACTCCAGCTGTTCTTGGACTTCAATTCCCAGAAGCCCTGATCAGCTGGTGTGCTGACTTGGGCTTCTGGTAATTGAAGTCCAAGAACAGCTAGAATGCCAAGGTTGGCCACCAGGGTTATAGTCTCCTTTTGTTACCTTTGTTAAATTACAGTGCTTGCCAGACATTTCCCTGACTGTAGCCAAGTTACATTGCAGGCGCACCCCCCAATAAAGGACTCAGACACTGATGAAAGTGGATAACGGCATTGGGCCACATTTATTGATTCATGCCCTAGTCCGAATTATAAATTTCTATTGGTAATTGACCAATCATAATTCTTAAGGCAAGCAGGCCGAAGTAACACTGGTAAGGTACCACCCAAAATTGCCAACGGCAATTGTTACAATGTATCTATTTGTATCAATTTGTTTGTTGACAACAAACAAATTGTTGACCGTAGTCAATATCTAACTAATGACCCCACCCTCTGACGCGTATCCGTAAAATCACGGGGTGATGCATGCTGTCTAGCTGTAGCCATCACCCCATCGCCTAGTTCGTCGTTGACCGGACAACGTTTAACCAACTTATGCCTGTCTAGTGTTGTCCAGTCAATTGCGAACCTGCCGGATACCTGTGGGTCATAAATGTTTACCTTACCAGTGCTACCCGCCCATGTGACCAAAGTCAACAGCAGCAACAGAAACCCCTATATCAAACCATAGCAACAGTGTGGGATGGGCAAAAAAGCCAGGACCCGAGAGCCAATTGTGGGTCCCAGCCAAAAATTCCCACCCGGCCCCGAAGCGACCAAAATATCACACTGTTAACTAGGGAGGGGGTGGAGGGGAAAAACTTCTCCGCTCCGTCGCTTCGCAAAATGGCAGCTCAGCTGCCTCATGGCCGCCCCTTATATAAGGGTGCTGGCCACGCCCCCTAACTACCCGGATGCCTTCGTCCGATGGGAGAGGCCCGCAAAGGGCGCGGCGGCCATTTTGGCTCCGCGCTCGCATTGCAGGCGCACCCCCCAATAAAGGACTCAGACACTGATGAAAGTGGATAACGGCATTGGGCCACATTTATTGATTCATGCCCTAGTCCGAATTATAAATTTCTATTGGTAATTGACCAATCATAATTCTTAAGGCAAGCAGGCCGAAGTAACACTGGTAAGGTACCACCCAAAATTGCCAACGGCAATTGTTACAATGTATCTATTTGTATCAATTTGTTTGTTGACAACAAACAAATTGTTGACCGTAGTCAATATCTAACTAATGACCCCACCCTCTGACGCGTATCCGTAAAATCACGGGGTGGTGCATGCTGTCTAGCTGTAGCCATCACCCCATCGCCTAGTTCGTCGTTGACCGGACAACGTTTAACCAACTTATGCCTGTCTAGTGTTGTCCAGTCAATTGCGAACTTGCCGGATACCTGTGGGTCATAAATGTTTACCTTACCAGTGCTACCCGCCACACGGAGGGGCTTCAAAGAAGGCTCGACGCCCCCCCCCCCCAGGCCGTCAGCTCGGTCAACAGGCCTGCTCGCCAGTCTACTAACCAGAGGTCCATACCTCCCTGCGACAGATGGGCCCCATCCCCTGAGTAAAGCTCGTAATTTTGCAGACTGATGGGGGGGGAGGCTAATGACGCGTCCCCCACCCTTGTCGAAAAGGAACCGGGCAATAGCCCCGTTCACGGAGCATCGGCTCAGTCAAGAGCCTCGAGCCCGAACGCTCCCCTGTAAGCGTACCGCGGTATCGTGTCCGACCAAATGAGGGTTGTCGCAGGCCACACATAATGTGAGTAGGGCAGGTCACTGCAAATCGCAAGGTTCCGCGATAGGCCAGTGACATGTCCCAAGCCATCGCCCCAAAGGTACATAACCAGGACATAGGCGAGTCAGCATCCCTGATGTAGAAAAGGAATGGCAACAGTTCCCGCCATAACATGCCGCGCTTACCATGCCACCTGAGACGTGCGGATGCACCCAGTCCCAGTCGGGGTCCCACTCTGTCGCCGCAGCGTAACGCGCTGCCCTGTGTAGCGTAACGCGCTGCCCTGTGCAGCGTAATGCGCTGCCCCATGCAGCGTAACGCGCTGCCCTGTGCACGTGGCCATGGCCCACCAGCCATACTGTCACCGGTGTAATACGACACCCAGGGTCTGTCAAGGAAAAAACGAGGGGAGAGAAAAGATGTGGTGACTAGACTGGTACTCACTGTGGAACAGGGCGGACATAAAATTGAAAAAATTGTGATCCCCACCTCCCCATACGGCGTATTTCAGCCCCGGAGTACCCAAAAACAGCTGCAGTAGAAGCCACCCCTATCCTGAACGAATGGGTGCCGCAACGAGCCCCAGAGAGGCCAACACTGTCTAGTGCCTTCCCGGCACCCTCCAAAATTGAAATTTAGTAAGGGGAGACCCATCTTGGTGACAGAAAAACGGGCCATGGTGGATGCCACGCAGTGCAAGAAACTCCTGTAGGGCACCAACCGGACAGATGTCTGCCAAAGAACACCGTAGCAGTCTTACACCACTGCCTACGCCATGCTGATCTGTCTTAGAGGAACGTATCCTCAACTGAGCCCAGTCTTTGGCAACCCAGACATCCTCGAGTTCCAGTGCCCTACGACTTGCTTCCGCCTTAGACAGCATCACAAGCTCGCTGATGTGGAGCGCTCCAAAAAAGGCCACCGTCGTAGCCGCATGAATTGGGCTGCCTCGTACTTATCAAAACAGAGGCCATGCCAGCCCCGGGCCAGTTGGGTAAGAACCCCTGGGGAAATCGGGTGGCGGTCGTCCGGGTAACGCCCACGCTCCCGCACCCACCCCTCCAAAACATGTCTCACACGGAAGTCAGCGGTACTATCCACATGACCGCCCACCTTGGCCATAAAAGCCAATGCTGACAGCCTAGATGCTATGGTGCGAGGTGCAAGGCCCTGGGCATGCAGGTAAACCATGAACCGAAGTACATGGGTCACTGGGATCGGCCAGGTTTCTGGCAGCCGGAATTGGGTACAGAAATCTCTGAAAGAATTGAATGCGTAGTGATACGCCTTACGCGTGCGTGGCGCTAGTGACAAGCCAATCGCCCGGTTCACCTCTCCTTGCCAATGGTCCATATCTCGTCCGGGAGTGGCGAGGGAAATTCCTCCGCATCCGGGGCCAAGGCACGGAACCGGGAGATCTGCAGGCGGGACAAAGGGTCAGCGATATCATTATTGACCCCCGGGACATGCCTGGCCCTGAAGAGGACATTGAGGCGCAGGCTGCGCAACACAAACTGGCGCACTAGGACCATGACCCTGGGTGAGTTGGAAGTCTGTGAGTTGACAATGTGCACAACGGCCGCATTGTCACACCAGAAATGGACAACCGAGTTGGCCCACTCCTCGCCCCATAGCATCAAAGCCCCCAGGATAGGGAAAAATTCCAGATACGTGAGACCACGCAGGCGACCCGTGCCTGCCCAGGCTGGTGGCCACCCACCATAGGCCCACTTCCCATTGAAGTACATCCCATAACCCAGGGATCCCGAAGCATCGGACTGTATCTGAAAGCGAGGGGAAGCCAGGAGGTCAGACCTCCAAAATGATACTCCATTGAACTCCCTCAGGAACTGGAGCCAGATAAGCATATCTGCCCTGATACCCCGAGTGAGTCTCACCCTATGGTGGGGCCTAGACAAGCCTGTCATGGCGTCGCACAAGCGCCGAGCAAATGCCCTGCCCGGCGCGACGACCCTGCAAGCGAAATTGAGGTGACCATGTAGCACCTGCAGTTCCTTCAGTGATGCCTTGCGCTTAGCAAGCAAGTCAGAGATAAGGGCCACTATCCTTGACACCTTATCCCCCGGTAACCTAGAAGCCTGCGCTACCGTGTCAATCTCCACCCCCAGGAATACTAGCTTAGTAGATGGGCCCTCGGTCTTTTCGGGCGCTAAAGGGACACCGAGTTCCTCCATTAGCGTCTGAAATGTGTTGAGGAGACGTGTGCACGTGTCCCAGCCCCGTTCACCCCCGAATAAAAAATCATCCAGGTAATGGGCTACAGACCGAGACCCTGACCTGCGGACGAAAGCCCACTGTAGAAATGTACTGAAACGCTCGAAGGCTGAGCATGATATGGAACAGCCAAAAGGCATGGCCTTATCAAAGTAATATTCACCCCGGAACTTAAAACCCAGCAACTTAAAGTCGCCCGGGTACACAGGCAGGAGGCGAAACGCCGACTTGATGTCGCACTTAGCCAATATTGCACCCGGGCCACATGAGCGCACCATGCGCAGGGCCTGGTCAAAAGACGTATACCTGACTGAGCAAAGGTCATCAGGGATAGCGTCATCGACCGATCGGCCGGCTGGGTAGGATAAGTGATGAATCAGGCGAAACTCGCCCGGTGACTTTTTGGGCACTGAGCCCAAGGGTGATACCTTAAGATTAGGGAAGGGGGGTGTTGGGAAAGGGCCAGCGACCCTGCCCGAATCGACCTCCTTAGTAATGCTGGCAGCAGCTACCTCCTCCCGCCCCCTAAGGGACAAAAGGTTGGGGGCATCCTGGGTGGACCTATCACCCACGAAAGGGATACGGAACCCCTGTCTAAAACCTTGAAGAAGGTAAACCGCATCCCCCTCCCTCGGGTACAATGCGAGCCAACGCTCCAACATGTCCACATTAATTGGGGAGGGGGCCTTTCGGTGAACCAGCTCCCTCTGCGGCAGTTTTGCCAGTCCCGTGTCCACCCCTTCCTCTGCCCCGCTTCCCTCCAGGCCTGGGACAGGCGGAGGCCACCTGGGGGCCAGCACAGGAGGGACACTCATGCCTGTACTAGCAATTCTTCCTGTTGCAGGAACCATTGGACGAGAAAGTCCAGCACAGCAGGCGGGCTGGAACCCCCTGCCCCGCCACTTGGCGGGGTGCCTGTGCCGGGGCCGTTCGCTGGACCGCATGTCCACGATGGTATCATTCCCCGGGCGCAGGGCGCGTGGGAGTCATGTACAGAAGCCACAGCCTCTGGCAGGGCTCCTCCCACCTCATCTCGGGGCGCAGGGGAATCCCCATACGGAATTCCTCGTCATTAGCCAACCACGACGGGCCCGGGAAGTCAACCATCGCCCGGTAATGTTGTCCAAATACTGGACCATCGGAATTGCCAAATCCGGCCGAGCCCTGAGGCAGACCGCCATGTATACGAGGTAGGCCGGCAACCAGTTGGCCCACGTACGTGGTGGCACGCGACGACGTGCCTGCTCCTTATCCTTCTCATCTTGCCACTCCCTCTCCTCCTTGGTGGGCTCTCTGTTAAGGAGGGAGAAGATGTCCACATACTCCCCCCGCCAGATCTTCTCTTTGGGGGTCTGGGCCAAATGGTCCCCCAGTGGCAAGGAATACCCTGCTGTCGGCGAAGCCGACACAGGTACGGTGGAAACTGCGAGCATCTGTAAAGGAGCCTGGACTAACCCGGTCACCCCTAGAAGATTCCCGACTGGGTAAGAAGCAGCCCCCACCACGGGGCCCTGGGTGATGGTTGAAGTCACCGAGTGGGGGCGTCGGTGACTGAACCGCCGCACCACCCGTGCGAGGCCAAGGCCATTGAAAAGCCCCCCAAACATGGCCATGTGTGTAGGTGCACTAGTTTGGACCGCATACTCACATGCTGCACCCCCATGGGCCGCCCCCACCGGGGGTTCCGACCCACTGGGGGCGTCGGAGCTCACGACCACCATAGAGCTCGTCGACGGGGCTTGATCAGCACCGGCCTGTGGATTGGGGAGCTGCGAGGCAGTGGCCGAAGCCGGGCCACGCGCCTCAGGCAGCTCGACCCGTCCCGTCGCCTGCCGCTGCCCAGCAGACGATGCATGGACCTGCACCCCAAAAGGGGCCCCTGGGTGACTAACCCGGGCCAGGGATGCCCCAAGGGCCGCAACGCGGGCCAGGAGGGCCTCCACGCTGACATAGCCACCTAAACCAGGGGGGGCAAGGGGAGCGGTGGCCACCGCTTGCGGGCCAAGGGCCACGGCCCCTACTGGGCCCGTACGCGGACCCCCAGCCTCCGGCCAAGGGGGGAATTAACCCCATCCCACCGGTCCCGGTGGGCTCGGGCATAGGAGGCTGCTGGGGAGGCGCAGCCGCGGTCCTCCGACCCGGATTGCGCCTCCGTGCAGAACGAGCCGCATTTGCAGTCGCCTTCTTCTTTGAGGGCATTGGCTAGCCGATGGGAAGCCGAAAAAGGAGAAAATCAGCAGCTAAGAGGCTCCCCGGTGAGGGTAAAAGCGACGGAGGTAAGAGGGAAAAACTTCTCCGCTCCGTCGCTTCGCAAAATGGCAGCTCGGCTGCCTCGTGGCCCCCCCTTATATAAGGGTGCTGGCCACGCCCCCTAACTACCCGGATGCCTTCGTCCGATGGGGGGGCCAGCAAAGGGCGCGGCGGCCATTTTGGTGCCGCGCTCGCATTCTGATGGAGTTTTCTTCCATTTGCTCTCTAGCTGTTTTCATCCTCTGTTCTTTTGTATGCAATAGTGAGGGAATAGCTCAGCAATGAAAAGGTCATTCAACAGATCATACCAACCAGATCAGCTGGCAAATTACCAAGGACTTTCTTGAAACCAACTGGTTCCATCAATCTTTGAGGGTCGACCATTCTAATAGGTCCATCCATACTGCAGAACAGGACACATACAAATTTCAAATCTCAGCATGTGATGTTTTGTCTGTAATGAGGCTGAAGATTCAAGGTTTATCATTTCCTCTCTGCCAAGACATGAACACCAGGTCCAGAACTGCCCTGCCACATGTGTAGGACCCATGACATGTTGAGATAGACTCATAAACTCCAAAGTTTCGCTGACAACATATATCTCAGCATTGATGTTAAAGTTCCTCAGAACTAAAAGTCTGGGATGCCTCAACAGTGCACCTAAGAGTTTTGTTATACAATTGAATCTGTTTGTAAAATATGCTGTCTATGTTTTGTTATTCCCCACCTTACTGTATTCATTGTTCCACAGATCTCTATATATTATTTATTTTTGGGAATTATTCTCCAACAAGTCTTCCCATAGTAGTATTTTTATTTCCGTTCTATATTTTGTACTTTGGACTGCTGATGAAGAGAAGAGATAGGTTGCATGATCTTTTTTGTGACAAAATTGTAGGCTATTTTTCATTTGGCAAACAGCTTCTACAAAAGAGTAGTAGAATAAAATTAGTAGTTGAAACAATGTTGAAATATAGTATTTCAGGTGACTGTTACAGTGGTTGAGGTATTTCAATACTGAAAGCAGTTTTTCTGGAAGCAAGCTAAAACAGTTTAAACAGAAATAGCAGAAACAAAATACAGCTGTGACAATGTATGAAACAGATTGTTCCAGGAAATCAGGGAGGGGAAGATGACACAAGAAGAGATAAGAAAAACTGGAATTTTTTTGGCTGCACAGCCAATTTATTTATTGTACTTTTATTCTGAGACATTTTATTCTCACTCTGAGCAGTTTACACAGATCAATAATAGAACACTAAAATAAGTATAAATTGTACCTGGCTGTGTCACATTAGTACTGTAACTTAAAATATACTTATATAAATTTCCAACCTAAATGATCAATCTGTCCAGAACTAACTAAAGTGAAACTGAAATAAACGTTAAACTAAACTAGCTGGCAAGTGGAAGAAAATCTATAAATGTCTCCCTGAACCAGGTTGTTTTAAAGTGGTTTTTTTTAAAATTCAGGGATTATGATTGGTGTAGTAAAGATTTGGCATGGTAAAGAATTCAATAAAGTGAGTGCCACCACCAAGATGGTTTGTTTCCTTGTTCAGGTGGTCTTCTTTTCCATTTTCGGTTTTGCTACCAGGAGTGACACTTTTTGTGATTATTAGATTGTGCGGCTAGATGTTCTATTAGATAATAATAAAAACCAGTTCTTCAGCACATTTCACTGCAAGGAAAGTGGCTAGCTGTGCTTGTACATATAGTGGGCAAACTCACTTGCAAAATGCAACAAGTACTAACAAACTAAGAGTTAATTAAATGAAATAAATAAACGAAAGAAGAGAAAATCCTTGAAATTAAATACTTGAAAATGTAGCATAAAACTGATGGTTACATACAAATATGGAAGAAATTAATGCAGACAATTACAAACTTAAGAATTGGCAAAATGGCAACAGCGGTCACACTTAAAACAGGTAACAAAATTGATGAAAATAACTCAAAAAATTAACTAAAGTTTTGGAAAGGAAAAAAGTGCAAAAAGAATTAAACCAATTATTAAGTTAATACAAAGCGACCCAAATGAGAACCTAGAAATAGGAAAGTAGTATAAAACCCTTTATCCTGAATTGTATTTAATGATAATCTTTCATAGTCCAGAAGACAATATTAACTGGAAAGACTCCAGATTAAGCAGCTAAATAGCATAAAAAGATCCTTCACTCAGAAATAACATTCCAACAATTGAGCAACATTAATCTCTGTATTGCATTCAGAATTAAATATGGAAGTCATGCCAAACAATGTCATTGAACTATTATTGCATATTTGCAATGTTAGCACTAGAGTGGTATCCATCCTAGGTTTTAATTGCATATGTAGTTTTGTAAACACTTACACAACAATGTATCCTAGAGAAACACTGCTAATGGAGTATTTTCATTTCACAAGAATTATATTGTATCTAGGCTCTAAAAAGTGATGCTGTCGTGGATAGAATTACAGACTATATCAGGGGTTCCCAAACTATGCCCCACACTACCTAATAATCCATCTCATGCTGCCCTTGCTGCTCACAGAAGTGGAAGTAAAATGCACCCTTGCATGCATAAAACACTGCCATAAATGCACCCACAGCTGTTGTAAATGCATTTACGACAGCCGTGGGTGCATTTATGACAGCGTTTTGTGCATGCATGAGTGCAATTTACATCTGCTTCCAGTGGGAGAAAACACGACTGGACCACTCAACCATGTGAACAGCCCTTGACACAAAAAGTTTGTCCACCCCTGGACTATTTCATAACCAGTGTATTGTAGAAGATAGAGTGACTGGCTAGAACAGAGATGGGCAGTCTTGGCCCTCCAGCTGTTCTTGGACTTCAATTCCCAGAAGCCCAAATCAACACACCAGCTGGTCAGGGTTTCTGGGAATTGAAGTTCAAGAACAGCTGGAGGGCCAAGACTGCCCATCACTGGGCTAGAACTCAGGAGTCCTGGGTTCAATTTTTTGTTTGTGGCAGAAGGGAATAGCATGGGTAGGAACCACGCACATACCTTGCTATTCCTATTAGATAATGGAAATGTGTTAAGTCAATTCTGACATGGTGACTTTTGACAGCATTTTCTAGGCATAAGTGTTCTGAAGTGGTTCACCATTCCCTTTTTCTTGGGTCTCTCCAAGACTGTGCAGTTTGCCTAAGTTTATGCAGGCTGACTCTTCTGGGAAGAACAGTGGGCATTGGAATTTTGTTGTCTTGCTTTGTTGCCAGATATCCAACTCAGTGAACTATTCAGTCAGGATTACTTTAGGTTGCATGTGATATGACAGCTTGGAACAGGAGCAGGAACATGGACAGGTCCGAGAATATCGGGATGTAAATCCAGACCTGTCATCTATGTTGGACAGAAAAGATAATGCCAAAACCCTGTACTTTTTATTAACACTAAAATAGTTTTAGTGATAATTGTGCATGTTAGGTACACACTAACAAGCTGCATTTAATTTGCCCAGTATGTAACAAATCATATTTCTGTACAAGATAAAGACCATGAATGAGGATGCCTACTTTCTGAGTAATTTTACCCCAAAGTAGCCCCAACACAAATACAGTGGTACCTTGCTTAAAGAGCATAATGTGTTCCACGGGATTGCTCTTTAAGCAAGTTTGCTCTTTAAGTGAAATTTATTTATTTATTTACACACATTTGTATCCCATTCTTCGGGCTCATACAATCATAAAAAGCATAAAGACCAGGACCAGCCACTTGAAAAATAGTTTCTACCCAAAAGTGGTTCTGGCTTTGAATGCAGTGCAATGCAGTCTATGAGGGAGCTTTTGTATATAGTTTTTAGAGTTTTTAGGGTTTTAGAGCTTTTTAGGGGGTATATGTGTATATGTGTGATAAGTATTCCCCCCCATCTCATTGTTCTGACAATAAAGATTTATATATCATCTATCTATCTATCTAGCTAAAAAAACCCAGCCCAAAAAAACCACCCCAACCTCTTAAGACAAAATAAAACAGTAAAAATGCTAAACAGCTAAAACCATACAAAAATGCATTAAAACAGTTTAAAAAAACATCAGACAGCTCCAGCAAAAACTATAATCTAGGGCAGCTAGACTAGCCAGCGAACCTGGGTCATACTGCTGGATGGGTCCCAGACCCGCTGGCACAGCCAGGTCTTAAGAGCTTTCCGGAAGGGGAGCAACTCTGTCTAGAGGCGCAGTTCCAATGGCAGTAGGTTCCACAGGGCAGGGGCACACACAGAAAAGGCTCTTCCCCTGGTCCCAGCTAGATGTGCTACTCTTGTCGAGGGGATCACCACAGAGCATCTTCGGTCTACCCTAGTAGGACAGGCAGAATACCTTGAGGAGATGCGGTCCCGTAAGTAACCCGGTCCACTGCCATAAAATACCATTGTAACTGACCATTTGTGACTTCTGATGGGGGGGGGGGGGATTGCAAACCCCGATTTAGTTGTTAAGCGAGTTTTTGGTTGGTTTTAGTTATTAAGCGAGGTGACCATTCAGAGAAAATTCTGCACTTTAAGTGAGTTAGTCTCTAAGCGAGGCGCTCTTTATGCGAGGTTTTACTGTAGTTCTTCCTCACAGTTGTGCATGCACAGACAGGGATTCAGGATCCACTGATCTACGTTTGCTGTGTTGATTTTTTGTACACTTCTTATAAATAATGTTTTGTTTAATTTATTATATTATTGTTACTATTTTAAAATTTTGGGGACTCTGTTCCAGTTGCCTTGCATACTAGGACAGGCAAGACTTCATCCTGTTCATATTTTAAGATGTTATTTTTGAAACAACTTCTGCAAATTACCTGCTGATATTAGAGTCAGAGTTGGCCTACTAACAATAAAAACAGATTAAACTGTTTATTCCCAGTTCTGTCTACAGTGGTAGGCTGTGACCAGTGTTAATGCTAACCATATGACAGCGAATACCTTTGCACAATCCTGTGCCAGAAAGCCTTTTACGTATATTGTTTCAAAGTGCTAATATTGATGTTCTGCCAGAAGTAGAATGAATTTCTAGGCCACAGAGAGTGACTTTTAGCTCTCTTTCCTATACTTTGTGAGTTGTGCTATTGTGTATTTCACATGTCTAATTTTTAGGTTCATATCCTGCTAAGTAATAAGTTAGTAGACAGATTGCACTATTAGTCAATTACTGCTATCTGCTGGCTATGGTTGTGGCCTACATCTAGTCATGGTAACAGATGCTTTTAAGTATCACTCTTCCCCTCCTGCTCAAAGAAATTCTCTGTAGCACCACAAAAATAGCTCCAGAGACTTCCCAAGTACTGCAGGTTTGGTTGAATTAAGAAAGAGAGTTATGACTCCTTTGCATTCCATAGAATGCGGCAGAACTGCCACACTGGATTGCAAGTAAAATAAGATATATTAAATCATTAAAATAAAAAGACAGAGAAAACGCCGCCGCCGCTGATGCCATGATGCCATGGCCCTCTTGCCCCCTTCACCAGTGGGGGGAGGATAAAGGGAGCCCCTGAGGCCACGGGGAGCTCCAAAAATGCTGCTGCCACTGATACCACTGATGCTGTGCCCCTCTGACCCCCTCCACCTAGCGGGGGGAGGAAAAAGGGAGCCCCCGAGGCTACGGGGAGCTCTGAAAATGCTGCCACTGCTGCCGCTGCTGCTGCCGCCACTGCCGCCTCCACTAATGCTGCAATGCCGTGCCCCTCCTGCCCCCTCCACTGGCAGGGGGAGGATAAAGGGAACCCCCAAGGCCATGGGTCGATCCAAAAACAACTCCACCGGTGATGCCATGATGCCGCACCCCTCCCACCTCCTCCACCGGTGGGGGGAGGATAAAGGGAGCCCCCGAGGCCATGGGGAGCTCCAAAAACGCTGCCACTGCTGATGCCGCAATGCTGCACCCCTCCTGGCCCTGTTTACTAGACTTTCTTTGGGACTCCTAGGATGAGGTTTCCTTTTTTGTTTTTTGAAATGTTTTATTTTGTATTGCTAATAGGTTGTATTGCTGCTTACCTCTGTTTTATGGGGTTATATTGTTTCCTATCATAATTGAATTTCTGTTGTTTATGATTGATTAATTGAACTATGTAACTTTGTATATGTATGTATATGGAATTTTTGTTTTGTCATTCATGTCCTATGTAAACCACCTTGAGTCGGCCATTGGTCTGAGAAAGGCAGTATAGAAATATTAAATGAAATGAAAATGAAATGACATATTTCTGGATCGTAGCCTGCTTCATCAAATGAAGTTAAAGTTTTTTGTTCTGCACTAGAGTAACAATTTCTTCCCATATTGGTGGTTTAATTTTTGCTGTCTGAGGGATGGCTTCTGTTTTTTCAGCTGCACTAAATCATTTCAATTATTTTTGTCTGATTTTGTACCTTATAGATAGATTTCACTATCAGTTATTACTAATGACCTAAAATGTTACTGTGCAAGAATCTGACAATTCAGCCAAAAAGTTTTCCAGTTGCAATGTTTGTTGGGAAAGACAGTGGCTTTTAATAGAATCAGGTAAATATTTGTGACTCAGTTGTATTAGAAAAGAGAACTGTCAACCCGTTTTAATATCCATCTTACTTAACATCTTACTTTTAGTGTCTGTATCAGGCAGAGTATTAATGGTATTATCATTTATTCTCATTTGTCATTAATTTATCTTTCAATCTAGTTATATTTTTGGACCATAAGACAAACTTTTTCTTCCCCAAAAGTGGGGAGAAAATGAGGGTGCATCTTATAGTCCAAATGCTGGTCTTCGGCCAGCTGTGGCTGTTGTAAATGGATATTTTACAAGAGCCGCAGCTGGCCGAAGACTACTATTGCCGCCTCTCAGCTGTTCAGGGCACGGGGGAAAACATATGAAAAACAAGTGGCCACTAGAGAGCGAAAATCGCAATTTCCCATTTAAATGCATTGGAAATAAATTTCCTGTATTCAAAGGTTTTCTGTCTGTATGTTCCCAATGCATTTAAGTGGGAAACCAAACCTGTGCTTAAAAAGAAAGGGTTTCACTTACCATGATGCCTTTATCTCTACTCCACGTGGACAAAATGGAGGGGGAAAAATGCTTCCTCATTGAAAGGAGAGCAAGAGGCTAGGCTAGATTATCACTTCCTTCCTCAGTGCAATTGGCCTGGCCTGCCCATTTCTCCTGCAGCGCCACCACTGGTTGCTGGCGCAAAATACAGTATTAAATATTATTTTTTGTTTTCCTGCTCTGAAAACTGGGTGCATCTTATGGTCCAAAAATATTGTAGATTTCCTTCCATTTTTATATGACCTATAAGAAATTTACCAAGTTTTGCTTTCAGTTAAAATATAAAAAAAGAAATATATAAACAACATGTAATGTTAATCTTAATGTTAAAGAAGGATCCTTTAAGCCTGTTTCCACCCCACATCCCACCATCAGCCAAGGAGAGTGGGATTGAGGGGAAAAAAAAGGATCCTTTAAGCCCATTTTCACCCCATCACACCACCGCTGAGGGCAGGATCAGCCAAGATCTGCCGGGCAAGAGAGCTCCTTTGGAACCCGCTCTTCATCTGGCTCCTAGTAGTCAGCAGCGGCCACCAAATTGCATGAGGGATGGGGGTGAGGGCGGCATTCAAACAACCCTTTCTTGTCTCCAGTCACCTATCCTCTATAGCTGCCAAACTGCATGGGGGGCTGTTACAGGCATATAAGATGCACTCCATTTTTCTGGTTATCATCAGGGGGAAAGTATGTCTTACACATTGGCAAATACGCTACTTATGGTCTGGTCCAGCAATTCAGATTATAATGTTGTAGGCCCATTTTTCTTTCTGTGTTGGATATATTTTAAAGGTTTCTTTGCTTTTGGGAAAGAGAATTCTTACTCAGAGTGCAGACAAATTATTACCACGTAGATGATAATGGGTGTGTTTTACAGTTTCAGAGACTCATATTCCTCAAGATAATGTAAACCTTGAATGACCTGGAAGATGAACATCAGGAGTCACTCATTTTGATTCTATCTTCTTTGTAACATTTACTTAAACCAGTCATGTAAACTCAATGAACTAGCTTTGTGTTTTGTGTCCAGATAATTCAGATGAAAATCATCTGACCTAACTTGGCTCTAGCATGTAAATTGCTTTCAGCTGATTGCCTTGAATGTTGAATGAAATTTAATTTAAAATTCTCTTCACCATTGTAGTGGATGTTTCTCTACATCATCTGTTAAGCAGTGCATAGTAAGCATATGGCTGGTCCTCTTCTGTTTAAGCTGTTTTCTCCAGAGAAAGGGAAATTCCCTCTAGACCAGACAGACATCTGGTGGCTTTCTTACCAGCAAGGCCACAGAAGAGATATCTTTCCTGTGATTAAAAGAAATAACGTCTGGATTTTTAAAAAGTTTTTGTTCAATTAATCAAAGATTGAATCCATGTGGGACTCAAGGAAACTGAGCTCCTTTGTATGTTGCATTTGCTCCTAGGCACACCATGGATGAATTTTAACATTTTATCAACATAGTTTTGAAATTTAAATATACAATAAAAAGTACCTTGCCTTGGAAAGCTTCCTAAGTAACAGAAAGCACAATTCAAAAATAGCTTCTTTAGAATAGAATAGAAATTTGGATCTACTTGTTCTTTCTTTAAATAACTGTTGTATGTTTTTGTGAACCTTACATTTTGCATACTGCCTACTCTAAGCATAAGTTTATATTTTAAAAATTCTTTTCCTCAAAATGAATATCTTGCAAAAAAATTCATAATTAGCATCTCATAATGTTTTAATTGTTTTCATATTGTAATTTTTACCTATTGTAAAAATTCTTTTACTCAAAATGAATATCTTGCAAAAAATTCATAATTAGCATCTCAGTTGTTTTAATTGTTTTTATATTGTAATTTTTACCTATTGTATTTTCTCCCTCTCCTCTTTCCCCTTTTGTTGTTAGCCGCCCTGAATAGTGTACCCACCAGGAGGGTGGGATATAAAAGTTTAAAATAAATAATGAGTAGCTTGTAACTGTGGTTAAGACCAAGTAAATCCTGCTTTCTTGGTTTTAAGTTAGGATGCAGAAGACAGCAGGTCAGCATACATATGTTCATTTATCTGAGCCCATGTTAAGCATGTTAACAAATGTTGACTATGGATTGTGTAACTAGTGATGTACATGTTGTGTTATAAATATTAGACAGTACATATGAAGTACTTTATTTACTTCTGTATTTCAACATAAATCAAAGAAAGCATGATTACCTTTTTCATTTTCTTCTTTTGCTTTTTGAACATTATATTTGTATGAATTGAACATTCATAAGATTAGTTTAGCAAAAATCAAATAATTGATGAAGTATATCAACCTCTTTAAACCTCTTGTCTCTAAGAACAAGACTGATATTATATTCCCCTCCATCTGTCACGAGTAAGAGATTCAATATAGATAACTTATCTGACTGCAGTTGTTTGGCTTCAGTTCTATTAGTCATGTGGAGTTTATAATACTATATGTCTTGGTTTTGAGATGAGAACTGTAAATATTACTTTGTTTACCCATACTAAGCCAAAATACAGTTGGCTAGACTAGACCCTTTGAAATAAATGAAACCTATTAGAGCAGGCCTTCTCAACCTATGGCTCATGGGCTAAACCCACCCCCAAAGCCATTTCATCAGTCCCACAACACCCTCACCAAACCCAGAAGTGGGAAAACTGCACACTGCACATGCACAGATTAATGCTAAATGTGTTCTGCGCATGCACGCTGCACATTTTACTTCTGTTTCCGGGTGGGCAGATCCACATGACCAGCTTGATGAGCTGCCCAGGAGGCGTTGTGGTCAGGCCCGTGACCCAAAAACTTTGAGAAAACCTGTATTAATTAGAATCACCATTTATATTAGCCCCATGGTTTGGGTAACAGTACTATAATTGGATCGAGCCTTAAATTTGGCCCTAAAACTTTCAACTTTTTCACCTTGAAGCCTTAATCTATGTACACCAGCATTTTGTTGTGTTGTCATTACAATCTTATAAACATTTGTCTAAGCCTCTGCTATGCAGCCTGTTTTGAAACAAGAGAAGCACTGTGTGATGCTGGGAAAAGCATAAGCTGCTCAGCAGATATAGTGTGTATCAGTAAATCCATTCCACAAAAATATGTTCAGTATTCTGAACATCTCATTTAACTTCAGATTTTTCAGGAACTGGAGAACATTTTGGGACAAGCCAAATCTGTTCAGGAGGGATGGGTTGCATTTGAACCATGATGGGACCAGATTGCTGGCACTCAACATCAAAAAGGCTGCAGAGCAGCTTTTAAACTGATAACTGGGGAAAGCCGACAGGAGCTGGGCAGCATCCGGTTCGGGAAAGTGTGTACTTGAGTAGTGAGGAGGATGGAAAAATTACTGAGCAGAGCAAGGAGCTAGTCACCAGCACTCTAGCAGAAGGATGCAAGAGGCAGTCTAACAATGCAACTGGACTCAAAAGACTGTATCAGGAAAGCATATATAAATGCTTGTATACAAATGCCAGAAGCCTCCGGAACAAAATAGGGGAGCTGGAATACTTAGCAATAGATAAGAATATTGATATTATTGGTATCACTGAAACCTGGTGGACGGATGATAACCAATGGGATACAGTTATCCCAGGCTACAAACTGTACAGGAAGGATAGGAAGGGACAAACGGGAGGTGGTGTAGCCTTGTATGTCAAAGAAGTGATAAAATTGTATGAAATGGAATATCTAGGTGATTTGGAGTCACCATTAGAAGCTCTGTGGGTAAGAGTACCAGGCCACAAGGATGGTCTAACAGTAGGTATATACTATCGGCCTCCGACCCAAAGTCTTGAGGGAGACTGGCAGTTGGAGAATGTTGTAAAGGAGGCATCCAAGAAGGGAAGCCTGGTTATAATGGGGGACTTAAATTACCCTCACATAGACTGGGTGAACTGTTGTTCAGCACATGATAAAGAGATAAAGTTCCTAGATATGCTAAATTATTGTTCCCTGGGACAGATGGTTGAAGACCCAACTAGAGGTACAAGAATCTGGTGCAAGATGTTAATGTGACTGATCCAATAGGGAACAGTGACCACAACTCAATTATGTTTAGCTTGATCATAGACCGCAAGTCACTGATAAAATCTAACACAGAGACCTTAAATTTTCAAAAAGAAAATTTCCCAAAGATGAGGAAACTAGTAAAAAAGAAGCTGAAAGGGAAAATTGAGAGAGTCCAAACACTCCAAGAGGCATGGAGGCTGTTTACAAAAACAGTAACAGATGCCAAATTGGAATGCATACCCAAAAGGTATGCATTCCAGGTCCAAGAGGACTCTGATGTGGCTTACAGGAGCTGTTCGGGAAGTTATCAAAAGCAAGAAAAGCTCATTTAGAAGATGGAAGGCTTGTCCGAATGAGGACAGCAGGCAGAAACATAAATTCTAGCAGAACAAATGCAAGCGCGGCGCCAAAATGGCCGCCGCGCCCTTTGCGGGCCCCCCCCACAGGACAGAGAATCCGGGTAGTTAGGGGCGTGGCCAGCTCCCTTATAAAAAGGCTGGCCACGAGGCAGCCGAGCTGCCATTTTACCTCAGCGACGGAGCGGAGAAGTTTTTTCCCCTGTGTCTCCGTCGCTCGTTAGCTTACCGGGAAGCCTTTTGGTAGCGATTCTGCCTTGCCGGCTTCCCTTTTTTGCTTCGGTGGAGATGCCTTCGAAGAAGAAGGCAGCTTCGAGTTCAGCTCGCGCTGTTAGGAGGCGCAACCCAGGTCGGAGGACCGTGGTGCCGCCTCCTCAGCAGCCACCTTTGCCAGCCCCGACTGGGGCTGGCGGAATGGGGTCTATTGCCCCTTGGCCCGCTGCGGGCGAGCAGAGTGGGAGCGCGGATGGCGCTCCGGCCCGCGGCCCACGAGCGGTGGACACCGCTCCTCCTCCTGCTCACTCCGTCGGGCCTGTTCCTTTTGGGCCGCAGCCTCTCCCCGGGCCCTCTAGCCTTGGGGGGTGGGGCGGCCCCCTGCCTTGGCAGGTTTCTCCACCAGCTCTGCCGGGCTTTGGTGCTGGCCAATGGCCATATGCTGGCCCCGGGGTGCAGGGACCTGTACCCGTGCCTGGCTCAGGCGGGCCGGCCGGCCCTTTGCCCATGGTCAACGTGGACACCTTACTGGCCCGCATTGCGGCCCTGGAGGCGTCTTTGGCCCGGGCCAGTCAGGCGGGAGCCCCCTTTGGGGTTCCTTTTGAGGTGCTATCGGCAGCAGGACAACAGCCGGCGGGGAGGGTCGAGCTGCTGCAGGCGGGTGGCGCGGCTTCGGCCACTGCCTCGCAGCTCCCCAGCCAGCAACCTGGTGCGGGTCAAGCCCCGGTCATGAGCTCTAGGTCGGTCGTGAGCTCCGACGCCCCCAGTGGGCCGGAACCCCCGGTGGGGGCGGCCCGCGGGGGTGCAGCATGTGAGTATACGGTGCAAGCAAGTACATCCACACACATTCCCAATATAGGGGGGGCCTTTCAATGGCCTTGGCCTCGCGCGGGTGGTGCGGGGGCCACGCTGTCTACGGCCCACCCGGCGACTACAACTGCCACCTTGGGCAATGGGGTGGGCATTGGTCCTTACACTGCGGGGAACGTTCTGGGGGTGGCTGGGTTAGCTCAGGCCCCTTTTACTAGGCCGGCTGTCCCCTTTTCGGCTTTGCCGACGGCAGGGTATTCCTTGCCATTGGGTGATCACTTGGCACAGGCTACTAGGGAAAAGATATGGCGTGGGGAGTACGTAGATATCTTCTCACTCCTGAACAGAGAGCCCACCAAGGAGGAAAGGGAGGGTCAGGATGAGAAGGATAAGGAGCAGGCACGTCGCCGTAAGCCGCCGCGTACCTGGGCTAACTGGCTTCCCGCCTATTTAATATACATGGCGGTATATTTGAGGGCGAGGCCGGATTTGGCTATCCCCATGGTCCAATATTTGGACAACATATATAGGGCAATGGTTGATTTCCCGGGCCCCTCATGGCTAGCATATGATGAGGAATTCCGTATGAGGATTCCTCTCCACCCCGAGATGAGATGGGATGAGCCGTGCCAGAGACTGTGGCTCTTGTATATGACACCCACACGCCCTGCCCCGGGGGATAGATACCATTGTGGACACGCGGTCCAGCGAGCGGCTCCAGCGCAGGTTACCCGCCAACCGGCGGGGCAGGGGGTTCCAGCCCGCCTGCTGTGCTGGACTTTCTCGTCAAATGGTTTCTGCAATCGAAAGAACTGCAGGTATAAGCATGAGTGTCCCACATGTTCTGGCCCCCACGCAGCCTCTGCTTGTCCCAGGCCTGGGGGGGCACGAGGCAGAGGGAGGGGTGGACAGTGGGCTGGCAAAGCTGCCGCGGATGGAGCTAGTCCTCCAAAAGGCCCCCTCCCCAATTAACGTGGACATGCTGGAGCGCTGGCTCGCATCGTACCCGAAGGGGGAGGACGGGGAGTATCTACTTCAAGGTTTTAAGGGATTTCGTATCCCTTTTATGGGTGATAGGTCCCCTCAGGATGCTCCCAACCTTTTATCCCTCAGAGGAAGGGAGGA
The DNA here is from genome assembly GCA_035047345.1 of Bradypodion ventrale. Taxonomy (NCBI): domain Eukaryota; kingdom Metazoa; phylum Chordata; class Lepidosauria; order Squamata; family Chamaeleonidae; genus Bradypodion; species Bradypodion ventrale. The sequence continues at coordinate 304,941,888 of JAWDJE010000003.1, read as the reverse complement.
GGTGGCTGCGGCCAGCATTAAAAAGGAGTTAGACGCGGGCAGGGTCGCTGGTCCCTTCCCCGCACCCCCGTTTCCCAATTTTAAGGTTTCACCACTGGGTTTGGTGCCCAAAAAGTCCCCAGGTGAGTTTCGTCTTATTCATCATTTGTCCTACCCAGCCGGCCGATCGGTCAATGATGCTATCCCTGATGACCTTTGTTCAGTCAGGTATACATCGTTTGACCAGGCGCTGCGCATGGTGCGCGCTTGTGGCCCGGGTGCCCTGCTGGCCAAGTGTGACATTAAGTCGGCTTTTCGCCTTTTGCCGGTGCACCCGGGCGACTTTGAATTGCTGGGTTTTAAATTTAAGGGGGAATATTATTTCGATAAGGCCATGCCTTTTGGCTGCTCCATATCATGCTCGGCTTTCGAGCGTTTTAGTACCTTCCTAGAATGGGCCTTCGTCCGCAGGTCAGGGTCCCGGTCTGTAGCCCATTACCTGGATGACTTTTTATTCGGGGGTGAACGGGGCTGGGACACGTGTGCACGTCTCCTTAACACATTTCAGACGCTAATGCAGGAACTTGGTGTCCCTTTAGCGCCCGAAAAGACCGAGGGCCCATCGACCAAGCTAGTATTCCTGGGGGTTGAGATTGACACAGTAGTGCAGGCTTCTAGGTTGCCGGGTGATAAGGTGTCCAGGATAGTGGCCCTTATCTCGGAATTGCTGGCCAAGCGTAAGGCATCCCTGAGGGAACTGCAGGTGCTCCATGGGCACCTTAATTTTGCCTGCAGGGTGGTCGCTCCGGGCAGGGCTTTTGCCCGGCGCTTATGTGACGCCATGGCAGGGTTATCCAGGCCCCACCACAGAGTCAGGCTTACCCGGGGTATCAGGGCAGACATGTTCGTCTGGTTGCAATTCCTGAGGGAGTTTAATGGGGTCTCATTTTGGAGGTCTGACCTCCTGGCATCCCCCAATTTCCAGATCCAGTCTGATGCCTCAGGATCCCTGGGTTATGGGATGTACTTCAATGGGAAGTGGGCCTATGGTGGGTGGCCACCGGCATGGGCAGGCACAGGTCGCCTGCGGGATCTCACATACATGGAATTTTTTCCCATCCTGGGGGCTTTGATGCTATGGGGCGAACAGTGGGCAAATTCGGTGGTGCATTTCTGGTCTGACAATGCTGCCGTTGTACACATTGTCAATGCACAGACTTCCAAATCGCCCAGGGTTATGGATCTAGTGCGCCATTTTGTGCTGCGCTGCCTGCGCCTCAACGTCTTGTTCAGGGCCAGGCACGTCCCAGGGGTTAATAATGATATTGCTGACGCTTTGTCCCGCCTGCAGATCTCCCGGTTCCGCGCCTTGGCCCCGGATGCGGAGGAATTTCCCTCGCCACTCCCGGACGAGATGTGGACTATTGGCAAGGAGAGGTGAACCGGGCGATTGGCCTGTCACTAGCGCTACGCACGCGTAAGGCGTATCAACAAGCATTCTATTCATTTAGGGCATTTGCTGCTCAATTTCACTTGCCAGAGACCTGGCCGATTCCGGTGGACCATGTTCTGCGGTTCATGGTTCACCTGCATGCACAGGGCCTCGCACCTCGCACCATAGCATCCAAGCTTTCGGCGTTGGCTTTTATGGCCAAAGTAGGGGGTCATGTGGATACCACCTCTGACTTCCGTGTGAGACATGTTTTGGAGGGGTGGGTGCGCGAGCGCGGGCGTTGCCCGGACGACCGGCACCCTATTTCCCCAGGGGTTCTTACCCAGTTGGCCCGGGGCTGGCCAGGCCTCTGTTTTGATCATTATGAGGCAGCCCTTTTTCATGCAGCCACAACGGTGGCATTTTTTGGAGCGCTCCGCGTCAGCGAACTCGTGATGCTGTCTAAGGCGGATGCAAGTGGTAGGGCACTGGAACTCGAAGATGTCTATGTTGCCAAAGACTGGGCCCAGTTGAGGATACGCTCCTCTAAAACAGATCAGCATGGCGTAGGCAGTGGAGTAAGACTGCTACGGTGTTCTTTGGCAGACATCTGTCCGGTTGGTGCCCTACAGGAATTCCTGGCACTGCGTGGCATGCACCACGGCCCGTTTTTCTGTCACCAAGATGGGTCTCCCCTTACTAAATTTCAGTTTTGGAAGGTGACAGCCAGAGCCCTCACCAGGGTGGGCCTACCAGGTGCCCGTTATGGCACGCATTCATTCCGTATTGGTGCAGCCTCTACAGCAGCTGCTTTTGGGTACTCTGGGGCTGACATACGCAGCATGGGGAGGTGGGGCTCGCAATGTTTTCAGTTTTATGTGCGCCCACTCCCGCCATGAGTACCAATCCAGTCACCTTACCGCCTTTTTTCTCAATTTTCTTACAGACCCTGGGTGTCGTATTACACCGGTGACAGTATGGCTGGTGGGCCACAGCTATGTGCACAGGGCAGCGCGTTACGCTGCGGCGACAGAGTGGGGACCCCGACTGGGACTGGGTGACCACGCCAGTCTCGCATGGCATGGTAAGCCTGGGATGTTATGGCAGGAGCTGCGGCCTTTCCTTTTTTCTGGCCTGGGTGCTGACCCGCCTGACATTCTAATCATCCACCTGGGGGGCAATGATTTGGGCCAGGTCACCGGCTTATCGCTCAAACATGCGATTTGCGAGGAACTCGCCTACTTGCATTATGTCTGGCCTGCCACAACCCTGGTTTGGTCGGACATTGTTCCGCGCCATTCTTACAGAGGGGGCATTAACCTCCTGGCTCTTGACCGCACTAGGCGCGCGGTCAACAAGGCAGTGGCGCGGTTTCTTGCCACCAGGGCTTGGGGACGGGTTAGTCATCACCCCGATATTAGCCTACAAAATTATGACCTGTATGCAGGGGATGGGGTCCACCTGTCGCGAGGAGGTATGGACCTCCTGTTGGGTGACTGGCGAGCAGGCCTGTTGACCGAGCTGACGGTCTGGGGGGGGGGGGCGTCAGGTCTTCTTTGAAGCCCCTCCGTGTGGCGGGTAGCACTGGTAAGGTAAACAGTATGACCCACAAGTATCCGGCAGGTTCGCAATTGACTGGACAACACTAGACAGGAATAAAGTAGTTAAACGTTGTCCGGTCAACGACGAACCAGGCGATGGGGTGATGACGATTGCTAACCAGCATGCATCACCCCTGTGATTTCACGGATACGCGTCAGAGGGTGGGGTCATGAGTTAGTTATTGACTACGGTCAACAATTTGTTTGTTGTCAACAAACAAATTGATACAAATTGATACATTGTAACCAATTGCCGTTGGCAATTTTGGGGTGGTACCTTACCAGTGTTACTTCGGCCTGCTTGCCTTAGGAATTATGATTGGTCCTTTTACCAATACAAATTTATAATTCGGACTAGGGCATTGAATCAATAAATGTGGCCCTATGCTGTTATCCACTTTCAATGTTGTCTGTGTCCGTTATTGGGGGGGTGCGCCTGCAATGCAAGTGCGGCGCCAAAATGGCCGCCGCGCCCTTTGCGGCCCCCCCCCACAGGACAGAGAATCCGGGTAGTTAGGGGCGTGGCCAGCTCCCTTATAAAAAGGCTGGCCACGAGGCAGCCGAGCTGCCATTTTACCTCAGCGACGGAGCGGAGAAGTTTTTTCCCCTCCACCCCCTCCCTAGTTAACAGTGTGATATTTTGGTCGCTTCGGGGCCGGGTGGGAATTTTTTGGTTGGGACCCATATTGGCTCCGGGTCCTGGCTTTTTTGCCCATCCCACACTGTTGCTATGGTTTGATACAGGGGTCTTTCTGTGTTCCTACTGCTGACTTTGGTCACATTGGCGGGTAGCACTGGTAAGGTAAACAGTATGACCCACAAGTATCCGGCAGGTTCGCAATTGACTGGACAACACTAGACAGGAATAAAGTAGTTAAACGTTGTCCGGTCAACGACGAACCAGGCGATGGGGTGATGACGATTGCTAACCAGCATGCATCACCCCTGTGATTTCACGGATACGCGTCAGAGGGTGGGGTCATGAGTTAGTTATTGACTACGGTCAACAATTTGTTTGTTGTCAACAAACAAATTGATACAAATTGATACATTGTAACCAATTGCCGTTGGCAATTTTGGGGTGGTACCTTACCAGTGTTACTTCGGCCTGCTTGCCTTAGGAATTATGATTGGTCGTTTTACCAATACAAATTTATAATTCGGACTAGGGCATTGAATCAATAAATGTGGCCCTATGCTGTTATCCACTTTCAATGTTGTCTGTGTCCGTTATTGGGGGGGTGCGCCTGCAATGCAAGGCAACAATCAGGAAAGCAAAGCAAGACTTTGAGGAGCGTATAGCTAAAAATACTCAGAAAAATAACAAAGACTTCTTTAAGTACTTTAGAAGTAAGAACCCAACTAGGAAGGCCATTGGACCATTAGATGACAATGGAAAACAAGGGGTCATTAAAGAGGAAACAGAGATTGCAGAGAGACTCAATGAATTCTTTGCTTCAGTATTCACTGAAGAAGACAGAGACCACATGCCCAAAACGGAGCCTATCTTCGTAGGGAGGGAAACCGAAGAATTAAGCCAGATAGAAATAACCAGGGAGGAGGTCCTTGCATGTCTTGTTAAGCTAAACACTAACAAATCACCAGGACCAGATGGCATCCATCCACGAGTTCTCAGGGAACTTAAAGATGAAATTGCTGATCTCCTAGTCAAAATATATAATATTTCCCTCAAATCAGGCTTTGTGCCTGATGACTGGAAGGTAGCGAATGTAACACCAATTTTCAAAAAGGGATCCAGGGTGATCCAGGAAATTACCGACCTGTCAGTTTGACAAGTGTCCCAGGTAAAGTGATGGAAACCATCTTAAAAGATAGAATTAATAGGCACATAGAAGAGATGGCACTGCTAAAGGAGAGCCAACATGGCTTTTGCAAGGGCAAATCATGCCTCACCAATCTGTTGGAATTTTTTGAGAGTGTCAACAAGCATGTGGCTGAGGGGGATCCAGTTGACATTGTTTATCTGGACTTTTAGAAGGCTTTTGACAAGGTCCCACACCAAAGGCTTTTGAATAAACTTACCAGTTATGGAATAAAGGGACAGGTCTTGTCCTGGATCAGCAACTGGCTAAGGGACAGGAAACAGAGGGTAGCACTCAATGGACACTTCTCCAAGTGGAGGGAAGTAAAGAGTGGGGTCCCCCAAGGTTCAGTACTTGGACCCCTGCTTTTCAACCTCTTCATAAATGATCTAGAGGTAGGAGTAAAAAGCAAGGTAGCCAAATTTGCTGATGACACTAAATTATACAGGGTAGTGAAAACTGTGAGAGATTGTGAGGAGCTCCAGAGGGATCTCTTGACACTGGGGGAGTGGGCAAAACAGTGGCAAATGAGCTTCAACATTAGTAAGTGCAGAGTGATGCATGTTGGGGCAAAAAAACCCAATTACATTTATAAACTGGTGGGTTCTGAACTCTCTGCGACAAACCAGGAAAGGGACCTTGGTGTCCTGGTGGACAACTCAATGAAGGTGTCAACCCAGTGTGCCTCAGCAGTGAAAAAAGCAAACTTAATGTTAGGGATCATTAGGAAAGGTATAGAAAATAAGTCAGCAAGTGTAATTTTGCCTCTTTATAAATCTATGGTGAGGCCCCATCTGGAATACTGTGTACAGTTCTGGTCGCCATACCTCCAGAAGGATATTATGGAGTTGGAGAAAGTGCAGAGGAGGGCAACCAGAATGATTAGGGGACTGGAACACCTTCCTTACCATCTGAGGCTGCAATAGTTGGGCCTTTCCACTCTTGAACGACGGCGTCTAAGAGGTGACCTGATTGAAGTTTATAAAATCATGCACGGTGTGGACAAAGTAGATAAGGAAAAACTGTTTTCCCTATAGCACGACACTAGAACTAGGGGACACTCGATGAAACTTTTGGGTACTAGTTCTCAAACAAATAAGAGAAAGTACTTTTTCACCCAGAGGATTACTGGTCTATGGAACTCACTGCCAGAAGAAGTAGTGACAGCTGTCAGTCTTGACAGCTTTAAGAAAGGATTAGACAAGTTCATGGAGGACAAGGGTATCAATGGCTATAATTATGGATACTTAAGGACAACCTCGGGGTTGGAGAGATAGGCAGGAATCCTAAGCAGGTGAAGGCATCTTCTTGGGAATACCCTGAAGGAAATGGTGAGCCAGTGTGTGAGACAGAATGCTGGACTGGATGGGTTGTGGCCTGTTCCAGCAAGGCTGTTCTTATGTTCTTAACATTAAGACTAAAACTCATACTGGATTCACTACTTTCATTGCTTAGAGTCACCAGTTCCTGCTGAGGCCACTTGGCCCTTGGATAATCTTGAAAGTAGCTTGATTCAGAATGTATCTGTAGCTTGGGAGGCTTGCATTCTCTGAGGACCCTACTTCACAATGTGGAAAAGATTGGATAGTGTCATTTCATGGCTAGCTATTTGCTCTTTAAATTAATTCATCTTGAAGAACTTTTCAAGTACAGTACTTTCAGAATTATAGAGTTTCTACATACCATAATATGTACTTTTGAAAAACTGTTTCAAATGTTATAGGAAAATGCCTTTCAAAATCTCTAGCTTTTGAACATAGCTTTTTTTGTATGTTAGCTAGAGTTTGGCTTGTCCCCTGGCTTAGGAGAGGTGTCTAAATAGGGCAGTAGGGAGAAGGCTGGAGCTGACCATATCAGATTCTATATTTTCTTATTTTTCTGACAAGCAATATCAATTAAACTTATATACCGCTCCATAGCGCTTAGTGCATTCTCTGGGCAATTTACTGGTAATTAGCATTTTGCCGTTAAAATGCTGGGTACTCATTTTACTACCTTCAGGAGGATGGAAGGCTGTCAACCTTGGTCCCCGTCAGGATCAAACTCACAACAGTTTAGGTACAGTACAGCAGTTTAACCGCTGCACCACCAGAGCTCTCATAGAACAGTCATTTTCTATCCAGGCATAGGAAAGGAAGGTTGGTATTTTGCTTACTAGATTGGCTTCTTTCTTTTGTTCTTTCATTCATTCTTTCTTTTATTCGTTCATTCATTCATTCATTCATTCTTTCATTTGTTCTTTCTTTTTCTATTAGTCACTTTCCTTCTACTACCATTTCTACTTTTATTTTTAATGCTTGCTCAGACAAAATGATCTTAAATGATCTTAAATTCAACAAATAGATTTCTCCATCCTTCCTAGTTCATATGTATTTTGTAAAAATAATAATCAATTTCCCCCTAAAGTTATTCTAGTGTTTTTAATGATTCTATGAGCTTTGTGTCATTGATTATACTCGCAAGTCTTTGATAGTTAAAAATATATATATGAGAAGAAGCACATTGCATCAAACTGAAGACCCATCTACCTTATTCTTTTCTCTAGATGGCTATGAGAAGCCAAATCTAAGAGGACCTTTCAAAAGTTACTAATTTATAGGGTTTCCCAAGTTGAAAGCAGTAACACAGTTGCTTCTTTTACATGTGCTTAGGCTAGTTAAAAGGTCATTAGTAAAAACAAATTACAAAAACATAAACAAAAGTATTGTGACACTTCTATGACAAACATTTATTTTAAATGTCAACTTTTAATCTACTTCAGATTAAAGTTACAATCTTTGGCAATGGGACAAAGTAGAGTGGGGGAAAAATTGACAGCTAACCAATGAATATCTGAGAGTGAATTCCAAAAGTCATATGAATATGGTTAACATGGGTAATGGACATTGAAATTATTAGTTACATTAACAGTTTGGCAATGATAACAATTACGGTACTAGATGCAAATAAAATGAGTTTTCAGGACCAAGGTTCACCACTTGCATTTTTAGGAAGTGATAGATTCTATTTAGTTATCTATTTTGTACTTTTTTTGATCTTTAAAGTCTCACTTTATTTTTTTTTATATGATAAATCTGAGATTTGTTGTTCAGTCGCACAGTCGATTCCGACCCTTTGCGACCCCGTGGACCATTTTCCTCCAGGCACCTCTATCCTCCACCATTCTCCTCAGCCCACCAAGCTCTGTGCCCATTGTGTCCACAATACCATCTATCCATCTCATCTTTGCACGCCCCCTTCTTCTCTTTCCCTCCACCTTTCCCAGTATCAAGGCCTTCTCAAGTGAGTCCTCCCTTCTCATTTGATGTCCAAAATACTTTAGCTTCATCTTCACTATTTGTCCCTCCAATGAACAGTCAGGATTGATTTCTTCCAGTATTGGCCTATTTGTTCTCTTTGCTGTCCAGGGGACACTCAGGACTCTTCTCCAACACCACATCTCAAAGGCATCTATTCTTCTGCGCTCAGCCTTCCTAATGGTCCAGCTCTCACACCCATACATTACCACTGGGAATACCATTGCTTTGACTATGCAAATTTTTGTTTTCAAGGTGATGTCTCTGCTTTTCACTATATTCCTCAGGTTTCTCATTGCTTGTCTCCCCATAATCAGTCGTCTTTTTATTTCATGGCTACAGTCGCCATCTGCAGTGATCTTAGATCCCAGGAAAGTAAAATCTGTCACTGCTTCTACTTCTTTCCCATCTATTTTCCAGGGACTGATCAGACCTGTTGCCATTATTTTGGTTTTCTTGATATTGAGTCGCAAGCCAGCTTTTGCACTCTCCTCCTTCAATCCAATCAAGAGGTTCTTTAGGTCTTCCTCACTTTCTGCCATTAGGGTGGTATCGTCTGCATACCTCAAATTGTTGATGTTTCTCCCAGCAATTTTGATCCCATATTGTGATTCCTCCATCCCTGCATTGCGCATTATGTGCTCTGTGTATAAATTGAATAAGCAGGGTGATAAAATGCAGCCTTGTCTTACTCCTTTTCCTATTCCAAACCACTCTGTCATTCTGTGTTCTGTCCTAACTGTTGCTTCTTGGTTCGTGTACAGATTTCTCATGAGGCATATGAGGTGTTCTGGTATTCCCATCTCTTTAATTACTTGCCACATTTTGTTGTGGTCCACACAGTCAAAAGCCTTGGTGTAGTCAATAAAACAAAAGTAGACTTGTTTCTGGTATTCTTTTGTTTTCTGCATGATCCAACGTATGTTGGCAATGTGGTCTCTCGTTCCCCTGCCTCTTCTGAAACCGGCCTGCAACTCTGGTAGTTCTCTCTCCACATGTTGTTGAAGTCTATCATGTATTATCTTGAGCATCACCTTGCTGGCATGTGGGATGAGCGTAATTGTTTGGTAATTTGAGCATTCTTTGGCATTGCCTTTTTTGGGGATTGGAATGTACACTGATCTTTTCCAATCATGTGGCCACTGTTTTGTTTTCCAAATTTGCTGGCATATTGAATGCAGTAGTTTGATTCCATCATCTTTTAGGGCTTTGAAAAATTACATTGGGATACCATCATTTCCACTAGCTTTATTGTTTGCAGTGCTTTTTAGGGCCTTTCTGACTACACTCTCCAGAATGTCTGGTTCAAGTTCAAATTTCTCATTATTGTTATTATCAGGAGTGTTGAGGTCCTTTTTATAGAGTTCCTCTGTGTACTCTTGCCATCTTTTTTTGATCTCTTCTGCTTTAGCTAACTCTTTTCCATCTCTGTCCCTTATCATGTTCATTTTTGCTTTAAATGTTCCCTTGAACATTTAAATCTGAGATAATGGACGGAATATCCTGGAAAGTTGAAATATTATAATATTAGCTTCTGCGAGTTGTGTTTTAATATCATTCTCTCCCACCCACCCCACATTTCCTGTCTTCTTCAAAGATTGTTCTAAGTGCCTCATATAGAATCCAGAGAGGCATTTCTGGGAGAGGTTGACATACACCACATTAGAAAATGAACATGTAAAAGCAACAGTTTTTTTTAATGCCTGATAAGTAGATCAGGACTGCACCAGGCATATAGGCTTGTAACAGAGAAGTGTCCCTGTCTTTATATCCACATTGTGTTGCTTTATAAGTATCAGTACAGTAATTGTTTCTAGTTGGGAGCTGTCTGTAGGAAAACAGGCCAGCCAATGAAAATCTAGAGAGGGAAATATTTTCATCCATTATGGACAGTAGCTCAAAGATGATATCTGTGAGTGCTGAGAGCTGTAACTGATACTCTCTTTGTTAAATGTGTTTCAGGGTGACCAATTTTTATTGCCCTCCTCTCCTCTCTTAGATAGTGTCAAAGCTGCTATCTCCTACCATATCTCCCCTGCTCTATACAATTCTGTTCACTGCTCCCTGACTTCCCCCATTACTCTCCTTCACATGAAAACACATCCCTCCTGTTCATGAGCACACAAAGACTTTAAATGAAAAATTACTCCTCGGCTGTGGAAGGTAGCTGACAATAAAATAACCACAACATGAGAGTAAAAATAAGATAGGTAAAGGAGAAATTTGGGAATATTGTGATCCATTAAGTCAGTGGTTCCCTACCTTGGACCCCAGATGTCCCTGGACTAAAACTCTTAGATGCCTTCATTGTCGACCATGCTTGTCTGGGAGCTGTCTAAGCTGTCTTGTCTAAGAACATCTGGGGAGCCAAGATTAGGAACCACTGTGATAAGTATAAGAGATGGGGAAATATGAAAGAACATTGTAGCAATTGTCAGCCTAGAACAGTGATGGTAAAATTTGGCACTCCAGGTGTTCTTGATCTTCAATTCCCAGAAGTCCAGGTCAGCACTCCTGCTGATCAGGGCATCTGAGAATTGAAGGCCAAGAACTTCTAGAGTGCCAAGGTTCACCATCACTGGCCTAGAAGTTCTGCTGGAGACTCAACATTTCCTTCTCTAAACATGTGCCTCTTGCAGTGCCAGCACACTTAGTATGACATTTGTTGTAGTGCAGAGATATGTGTAGAGATGCTCTCTGCCAAGGTGTGTGGCTTAAATATAGAAAGGCGAAGCCATATACACAGGTGTGAATCTGGGTATTCCAGATCTTCCTCTTTATTCAATAGCCATTTCTTTTGCCCAGTGTCATCCAGAAAGTACACTAGTCTCACTAGCAGTAAGACAATGTTGTGTTAGAAATAGGTTATGGGAAATAAGAGGCTGGAGCCAAAGGTTTGATGGATAAAATTGGGTTTGAATATATAGAGGACTGCAGTGGCTCAAGTGGCTAACATGCTGACTGGGAGGTGGAAGGTCAGCAGTTCGATTCCTGAGTACTGTACTGCAGAATGGAATGAGCTCCCGTCTTTGTCCCAGCTCCTGCCAACCTAGCAGTTCAAAAGCAAGAAATTTCAAGTAGATAAATAGGGACCACTTTGGTGGGAAGGTAACAACGTTTCGTGCACTCCGGTGTCTAGTCATGCCTGCCACATGACCACGGAAACGTCTGCAGCAGCAGACAGCGCTGATTCTTCGGCTTTGAAACAGAGATGAGCACTGCACCCTAGAGTCGGATAAGACTGGTGTTTGAGCAAGGGAAACCTTTATATAGAAAATACATAGCTTTAGTCAGATTTGCAAAACAGGACTGATATCTTTGCAGCCACAAACCCAGTTTAAGAACTAAAAGTGGTTGTTTTTTGGGTTTTTAAAAAATCCTATCTACCCGGCTGAATGCTAGGGGAGATGAAAAATAGTAGCCTAATTATACAGAAGCCTATAGAATAACAAAACTGAAGACAAGTGTAAGAAACATTGGACCCTATTTGAAAAAAAATATTTTAAAAATTAAAATGCAGCATTAAAATGTATGGTCACTATACTGTAATTTCCAAATTATAATCCATATAAAAATAAAACTAATCACATTGCTTAAATTTATTTATTAAAATGAAGGGAAGTAAATATATTCCTATTTTTTCAAATATTTTATTTTTCATAAGGACAACCAATTTGCAGACATGTTCAGTCCATTGTTGCTGTTTATTTGATTATTTTTATTGTGTTTTATAGGTAAAAAAAAGAAAAAACAAATTAAACATAAATTCCTACTTAAAACTTATTAATCTACTTAAACAATGGAATTAAATAAAGAGAATAGTTTCTGCCAACACAAAACCCTTTGCAGATATAATCAAATTATTTTTCTTTATGAAGTTATTATGCATCCTGCACTCTAGGATGTCTGAGAACAGATCCCGTCTTTCATCTTTATGACCATCTTTCAGAGTGCTATCATGTTTCCCCTCAGTCTGCTTTTCTCAAGGCTAAACATGCCCAGTTCCTTCAGACTTTCCTCTTATAGCTTGGTTTCCAGTCCGCTGACCATCCTTGTTGCTCTTCTCTGTATCTGCTTTAACTTGTTTGCATCTTTCTTAAATTATGGTGCTGAGAATTGGAAACAACACTTTAGATGGTGATCTAACTAGTGCTGAATAGAGATGGACTAGAACCTTTTGGGTTTTAGAGACTACTGATTGCCCGCCCTTGCCGGGGGGGGGGGTGTTATTTTTTTTTAATAGTGGAAAGGTATGTCCCTTCTTATGAAATGTTTATCTAGTTATTGTGTATGTCTCTGTGTGTATTTGGAATGCAGATGCAGACAGGCTTTCTTTTTTTGTCATAGATGGTTTGACGTGGGCTTGGGTGTCTAGTCATGCCTGCCACATGACCATGGAAACCTCTGCAGAAGCAGACTGATTTGTGTGTTGATGGAGGCTTACTGGGATGTGCCTATTACTTACTTTTTGGGGGGCGGCTCAACCCGTGGGGTGGGGGTGGCTTGGGGACCCTAACGGTGATGGTCTCAGTTGGGCAAGGTATGTGTGCACCGTGCATTACAGGACAGGCTAGACGGGTGTGGACACGCATTCCGCACACGCACGGCCCAACCCATTCCTGATAGGATAAGATACTGTACTTCTTTTCACTATCGCCATCTGCTACTCATGTCCAAGTATACATTTTCCCATTGGAATCAATTTCATCAGGAAAAGTGCCACTAACGTGAATTTGTTTAAGGTGGATCCCAGCTTGCCATGAAGTGACTCGCATACTGTGTTCACGGAGCCATCTCACGTGGCACATATGAAATGAGACATGCAGGATTTAACACTGAAACTGCAATGGACTGCCATGAGGCGCACCTTCACATCTAATCCATCTTCCATGGCCTATTCCATCTCCATGACCATTGGGAATCAGATTAGTGAAGTGGTTCCTCCTCCACTAATTTTGTCATTGGGCCCAATATGATGGTTTCTAGTGGCATTTCCTCCACCGAGGGGGGCATCACCCCACCTAAAGAGGCTCATCAACCCATAGACATTTGCCACTTTAGGGAGTCTGATTATTTACCACTGCCCAACACTCACCATTGAGTCACTGGCTGTACAGTCTATTCCATTACTGTAGCGGGATGTCCGGCCAGACATTAATACTTCTGTTAATGCAGCCTAAAGCAGCATTGGTCTTTTTTTTTGCAGCCATATCACACTGTTGACTATTTAGCCTGTGATCTACAACCATTCCAAGATATTTCTCACTTGCAGTACTGCTGAGCAAAGTATCCCCCATCTTGTAACTGTGCATCTGTTTTTCCTCCTATGTGTAAAACTCTGCACTTTTCCCTGATAAAATTCATTTTTGTTGGTTTCAGCCTAGTGTTAAAAATCCTTTTGAATTCTTTTCCTGTCTTCCAAGGTAATAGCTATTCCAGCCAATTTTGTGACACCGGCAAACTGTATGTGACACGAGGAAAGAGAGAAACTGAGATCAAAAAGAAGTGAAACTATAAATCACAGGATTCTGTTATTTGTTTTATAATACTGTTTAATAAGTTTAAACCTTAGGCATTGTTCAAAAGCAAATACTTTATTTAGTGGTGTTCACACTGAATTTGTGAATTTGTACTTCAGACACTACAAATATTTGAAAGTAAACTGTTCACAGAATTTTAGTAAATTTTGAATGCAAATTTTGTTTTTCTGATAAAAATGATTTTTTGTAGTTATCCTGAAAAAGGTAATATTTTAAAAAGGCATTTAGGATGTTGAAAGAACAGGATTTTCTTTACACAGAAATAGAAGGGGGGAGATCACAGTTGCTTCAGAGCAGATTTAGTATGTGATGTGAGAGAAGGGAGAAACTGAGATAAAAAAGAAGTGAGAAACTATAATTCACAGTATTCACATGCAAAAAATATCCAGACTGGATACAAGCCATAGGTATGGGTGGAGTAACTGAGAGCCTCAAATTTAAGAAGCATGGTGAGCCAGAAATATATATGTAACAGTCAGGTTCCTGGGTTAACTTCCTTCTTGGCATCAATTTCTGCCTCATATTTCTTGGAAGTAAAAATACAACATATACTTTTGAAGGTTTGGAATGAATGACTAAAAACGTTATGACTAACTTTGAAGATAAATATTTGGGTTAACTTCCTACTGATGTTATTTTTAGTAATATGATTTGTACTGCCACTGGCGAGGACAGCTTTTTTTCTGTTGCAATGAATGTGCCATACCAGTACATTTGACTTTATGTTTTGTTCTTTCCTACATATTCATTCATTTGTTCATTCATTTATATTATTGGTGTATTTTTTTCTTGCTGGGCTACAGAGGGTTTTTAATAATTCTGCATTAATTTGCTTTCCAATACCTCTATTATGTGTTTTGTGAGTGCTTAGTGCACTCTCTGGGTGGTTCACAAGTTAAATAGCATTTTGCCCCCAACATGCGGGGTACTCATTTTAGTAAAGGTAAATGCTTCCCTTGCTCGAAAGCTAGTCGTATCCAACTCTAGGGTGCAGTGCTCATCTCTGTTTCAAAGCTGAAGAGCCAGCGTTGTTTGCTGCTGCAGACGTTTTCGTGGTCATGTGGCAGGCATGACTAGACACCGGAGCACACGGAACGCTGTTACCTTCCCACTGAAGTGGTCCCTATTTATCTACTTGCTGTTTCTGTTTGTTATAAAACTCTACCCATGTTACTGCTTTAATGCAGAGGTTTTCAACCTATGGCCCGTGGGCTGAACCCAGCCCAGGGCACAATTTCATGTGGCCCGTGTCATCGTCATCACCACCACCAGCAGAAGCAGACATTTTTATGACAGCCGTAATTGCGCCTGCGGCTGTCATAAACAAGTTTAAGGCAGCTGGAGACATTTTTAATGGCAGCATTTATAGCAGGTGAAACCACCAGTCCAGCCTGTTCAGCTGTCTGAGGGGGTATGGTCTGGCCCATGGCTTAAAAATGTTGAGAACCCCTGCTTTAATGGCTATCTGCTGAGAGATATTTCACAAGGAACATGTACGGATCTTGAAACTTCTGTGTCTCAACTCCTGTAAGAACATTATTTGCTAAAATTAACAGAATTCTATCTGGGAAAATTTCTACAGAAATCTAGTACTGTACTTATGAAAATAATAATAATAATAATAATAATAATAATAATAATAATAATAATAATAATAATAATAATAATAATAATAATAATAATAATAATAATAATAATAATAAAATTATTCCAAAAATCCAATACTCTGAAATTCCTTTTAGCTTCAAAGCAATGCCACGCCTGTGCTTCTACTATGTGTAATGTGGAAGAAATGGAGTGCATATAAGTGGTTTGTGCATCTATGATTTGTCCATAGGCACAAAGATAATATCAATCTTGGGGTACAGGAATGGATGGTTTTCTCAATCAAATAGATGGTATCTCTTATACAAATACTAATAAAATTCATCTTTGTTATATTTTTTATTTCTGAAATGAAAGCTATATAAATCTTACTCTAAAATAGTTCCCACAAATGCCAAATTATTAAGTCCCCTGAGTAACAGGATCAGCCCAAAAATAAAATAGTGACTTATCTCGCTATTTTCTATGGATCTTGCAGAATAGATCCTAATGTACTTTATATACCTAATCAGATTTTTTAAACAAAGGTTTTCACATGAAACTGAGCTACTTGTCAAAATGCTGGAAAATTTCTAATGCAGAGGTATTATAGAAGCCAAAGTTTTTAAGTCAACAAAAAAAAAATAAGCATTACATTTTCGTTAATACTGTGTTGGTGTATTTCATTTTCACCTATTGTTTAATGAATTCTGTCAGATCAAAAGTTCCCTGGGAGTTTCAGTGGCTGAAAGTAATAATGATGAAATATGTCTGAAGTAACCACATGATTTAATTTGGAAAGTTTTAGGATAGGGAAGTTGTAAAAGCAATGTGAACAATTTCTCCTTTGTTCAAAAAAAGTAGAGAAATGCTTTTGGTCAGTCTGGAAAACCACAGCAATTAGTTCAAAATGAAGTCATGCATTGTTTTCTCATGAATAATTTTACTCCTGGGTTTGACCTACTTTCTTAGGAAAAGGAATATTAATATTTTGGGTGTTTAAATAAAAACAATCTTGAGTGACTTTTCCCTAATACTTTGTAGATACAGGTGCAGATTAAGCCTTGTTTAAAAGTGTTGAGATTACTTTTGGTGACTCACATTCAGATCATGTGGCAACCAGTTTGTAAGATTATTGCAATTTCTTATCTTCTTCTAGCCTTTGAAATGGGGCACTCTGCTGTATTTTAATCTTTTTATGTTGCACAGTGTTTATATGTGGTAATTTCTGAGTGATGTTATTAAAGAACCAAGTAAGCCAGAGAGCTGGCTTTTTCAAAGGTATGTTTGAGTCCAATAGTGAGTAATTTGGGGGGGGGGGGCGGGGGGCAGATGAGCAGTTTGATAAAGAGTAGTGGAACAGACTACCCCAGATACACTGCAAATTATGGTTGGATCAAACAGTAGTAAGTCAGCAAAATTGATTGGCAAATTATATAATGCATTCAGTAGGCTGGTGAGTTGGAAACATTGATGGTTGAAGTAGGCTGGAAGATGGCTAGTAAGGAGAAAGATCTGAGTAGGTAGGGGGGAGGGAGAAAGTGTTCCTTGCACAGAGAGCACTGTTGGGATCTATGTTCTCAGTAAAGACCTGAAGAGCAGAAAAGAACAAGTAGCAATCACATAGGCAGCAGAATCTGGCACCAGAAGGCATATCAAGTTTAAGCAGGGATCTGACAAAAGGAGAATTCCAGTGTGCAGTGGCTGAAACACCTTTGAATCCATAAACAGGCAACACATTAGAGGTAGAGAAGGAATTTTGTATTTTAAGTGTTCCTATTTGCACATGACAGGGATGGGTTACTTCAGCTCAGGAAACCATATCTACTACTGTGGACAGGAAAACCTTAGAAGAAATGGAGTAGCCATAATTGTCAATAAAAGAGTGAGAAAAGCAGTAATGGGATATAACCTCAAAAATGACAGAATGATGTCAGTCAGAATTCAAGTCAAACCTTTCAATGTCACTGTGATCCAAATATACGCACCAACCACTGGTGTAGATGAAGTCACAGTGGACCAGTTCTATGAGGACCTAGAACACCTCATAGAACAGACACCAAGAAATGATGTACAAATTATATTAGGAGATTGGAATGCCAAAGTAGGAAATCAAAAAGTGGAGGGAATAGCAGGCAAGTTTGGTCTTGGAACACAGAATGAAACAGGGCAAAGACTGATAGAGTTCTGCCAAGAGAACGCACTGGTCATAGCAAACATTCTCTTCCAGCAACACAAGAGGCGACTTTACACATGGACATCACCAGATGGCCAACACTGAAACCAAATTGACTACATTCTCTGCAGCAAAGATGGAGAACCTCCATACAGTCAGCAAAAACAAGACCTGGAGCAGACTGTGGCTCAGATCACAACCTACTGATCGCAAAATTCAGGCTTAGACTAAAGAAAATAGGGAAAACAAGGAGACCAGAAAGATATCACCTAGACAGCATCCCTAAAGAATATATGGTGGAGGTGATGAACAGATTTAATGGCTTAGACTCGGTAGACAGAGTGCCAGAAGAATTATGGACAGAGATGAGGGACATCATGCAGGAAGCAGCAAAGAAAATCATACCAAGAGAAAGGAAGCATAAGAAAGCAAGGTGGTTGTCTGATGAGGCTCTTAAGATAGCAGAGGAAAGAAGGAATGCAAAAGTCAAAAGACAAAGGAAAAAATACAATCATCTGCACACAGAATTTCAAAGAAAAACAAGGAGAGATAAGGAAAACTACCTAAAAGAGCAGTGCAAAGAAATGGAGGAAAACAACAAAAGAGGCAGGACTAGAGATCTTTTCAAAAAAATCAGGGAAATCAAGGGAACATTTAAAGCAAAAATGACCATGATAAGGGACAAAGACGGAAAGGAGCTAGTTGATGCAGAAGGGTTTAAGAAAAGATGGAAAGATTACACAGAGGAACTCTACAAAAAGGACCTCAACACTCATCACAATGATGAAAAAAATTGAACTAGAGCCAGACATCCTGGAGAGTGAAGTCATAAAGGCCCTAAAGAGCACTGCAAACAACAAAGCTAGTGGAGATGATGGTATCCCAGTTGAATTTTTCAAAGCTCTAAAAGATGATGGTGTCAAACTACTGCATTCAATATACCAGCAGATTTGGAAAACAAAACAGTGGCCACAGGATTGGAAAATATCAGTATATGTTCCAATCCCAAAAAAGGGCAATGGCAAAGAATGTTCAAATTATCGAACAATTGCACTCATCCCACATGCCAGCAAGGTGATGCTCAAGATAATACAGGATAGACTTCAGCAGCTTGTTGAGAGAGAATTATCAGAGGCGCAGGGTGGTTTCAGAAGAGGCAGGGGGACTAGAGACCACATTGCCAACATACGTTGGATCATGGAGAAAACAAAGGAATACCAGAAACAAGTGTACTTTTGTTTTATTGACTACACTAAGGCATTTGACTGTGTGGACCACAACAAGATGTGGCAAGTAATTAAAGAGATGGGAATACCAGAGCATATCAGATGCCTCATGAGAAATTTGTACACGAACCAAGAGGCAACAGTTAGGACAGAACACGGAATGACAGAGTGGTTTGGAATAAGAAAGGAGTGAGACAAGGTTGCATTTTATCACCCTGCTTGTTTGATCTATACACAGAGCACATAATGCGCAATGCAGGGATGGAGGAATCACAGTATGGGATCAAAATTGCTGTGAGAAACATCAACAATTTGAGATATGCAGACGATACCACCCTAATGGCAGAAAGTGAGGAAGACCTAAAGAACCTCTTGTTTGGATTGAAGGAGGAAAGTACAAAAGCTGGCTTGAGACTTAATATTAAGAAAACCAAGATAATGGCAACAGGTCCGATTAGTTCCTGGAAAATAGATGGGGAAGAAGTAGAAGCAGTGACAGATTTTACTTTCCTGGGATCTAAGATCACTGCAGATGGCGACTGTAGCCATGAAATAAAGATGACTGATTATGGGGAGACAAGCTATGAGAAACCTGGGGAATATAGTGAAAAGCAGAGACATCACCTTGAAAACAAAAATTCGCATAATCAAAGCAATGGTATTCCCAGTTGTAATGTATGGGTGTGAGAGCTGGACCATTAGGAAGGCTGAGCGCAGAAGAATAGATGCCTTTGAGATGTTGTGTTGGAGGAGAGTCCCGAGAGTCCCTTGGACAGCAAAGAGAACAAACAGGTCAATACTGGAGGAAATCAAACCTGACTGTTCATTGGAGGGACAAATAGTGAAGATGAAGCTAAAGTACTTTGGACATCAAATGAGAAGGGAGGACTCACTTGAGAAGGCTCTGATGCTGGGAAAGGTAGAGGGCAAGAGAAGAAGAGGACGTCCAAAGATGAGATGGATAGATGGTATTGTAGACACAGTGGGCACAGAGCTGGGCGGGCTGAGGAGGATGGTGGAGGACAGAGGTGCCTGGAGGAAAATGGTCCATGGGGTCGCAAAGGGTCGGAATCGACTGTGCGACTGAACAACAACAAATCCTCTTTACAGATGAAATTGTTCTATTACGTTACACAAAATATTACATTATACAAAATAGTACATTAATGTCATAATTTCTAGAACACCAGTCTGTTTGCGAAATATATAGTTAAATGTAAGACTCAACAGTCAGGCCTTGGGGGGGGGGCGGGGGGCGGGAGAGTAACCCAAAGGCTGTTAAGGAAAGCATTTCTCCTACTGCCAAATTTCCCAGGGTTTGATGAACAGGAATTTTCCCTCCAATTTTTAATATAGCAGTATAGCAGAAATAGAGTTTTGCAGCACCTTAATGGTGAATGGGTCTTTTTATTTTCATGGGCTTTCATTGGTGCATGTGGACAGCAAATTGTGAAAACATATGCCAAGTCAAACATCTTAGTTTTTTAATACTTGATACAAAACTAAAAACAAAGTTTTAAAACTTTGCTGCAACAGCCATAAATGAATACTCCCTTGAAAAAAATAATAATACAGAAGCCAGACATTTCTCTTACCAGTTAACCAGAGTATTGATATTTTTCACAGAAGTATAACTGACTGCAGTTGCGCTAGTTTAAAAGATCTAAAATGTATTAAAAATATTTTTCTGCTTCTATTATGTTTCATGCCTTTGTTAAAATTCTTGTTGCATGTGGTGGCTGTACTTGTATGATTTTGAGCTTTTGCCAACAATTTAAGATTTCACACCTTATGAATCCTGGGGTATGCACTCATCCTTTTGTTTTTAATCTGTGGATTAAAAGTTTTGACAATGTTTTCTAAGACAACAGGTTCCAGGTATTATGATGAATGTCCACATAAAAGACTTCTTTAAAAATCATGTCTAAAGAACAAACAAAAGTAAAAAATGTGAGGCCAGTTGTCCTAAGGCCATGGTGGTGAACCTTGGCACTCCAGCTGTTCATGAACTTCAATTCCCAGAAGCCCTGATCAGCAGGTGTACTTATTTTGGCTTCTGGTAATTGAAGTCCAAGAACAGCTGGAGTGCCAAGTTTTGCCACCGCTGCCCTAAAGCATTGTTATACTTATGGAAGATAATTTTTGTATTTGCTTTTACAGTAATACCTCATACAAAGTCGGCTTCATACAACATCGGATTCATACAACATCGCCTAATTCCTTGAAAAAATTTGCCTCATACAAAGTTGTGCGACTTTGTATGAGGCATTGGGTTTTCCCCAGGTTGCATTGTGCCTGGGCAGTATAAAAGGCAGGACACATGCATGCGTTGCTCTTGTGGGTTTTGCATGAGGCGAAGAGTGTTAGGGAGTGGTTTTGAGTGTGATTTTGAATTTTTCTGATTTTATTCGTCAGAATTTTTAGAAGCATTCCTGGAATTTTTGCAGCATTCTTCAGGTTCTTGGACAATCAGGGTTGTTTGACATTTTTTGTAATGTTTTTAGCCGTTAGACAATGGTTTCTTAAAGTTCAGTCAGTTTCCTGTCTGTTTCCTTGACTTTTGCCCTGAAGTCTGTGCTGTTACAGTACAATGTATCTCTATGGAAATGACGTTGTACGAGGCATCGTGGCAAGGATTTGGATGTTGTATGAGGCATCGCGGCTAGGATTGTGCAAGCCTCATACAAAGTCCAAATCTGTATGAAGTCCAAACTTGTGGAACCAAGTTTGGACGTTGTATGAGGTATCACTGTATATAGCAAAATTCCTTTTTAATAGTTGGGGCTGAGCATTGGCATTCTTCAATTTTTTTAAAGCAGGGATTGTTATTGTTGGAACACTGAAAAATATTATTAGATTTTACTTCTTCTTCCTCCTTTTTTATATATACAACACAAAATGAATTAGGGATGTGGAAGAAAATGGGGTGAGGTGGGGAGATGGTTGAGAACCATGTTGTAATTTGTAATCCAGACCAGATTAAGTATTGTTAGAGGTGAATAATTAGATCTTCATTTAATGTTATTTGATTCCTTTCCTTCCTTTCCTCCCCAGACATCATGAAAAATTCTTAAACGGCAAAAATTAACTAATCTTCCTTACATCTCTCTCAAAAAGACAATATATAGTCTCACTTTATAATGAAAAGCTCAGCAATAATATGAAATATTTAAATAAAAAAACCATAATGAGACTGATTTGAGAATAGAGTCACCAAATATTGAGAGAGAACCTATACATCGAGGACTCATTTAAATAATAGCTAGATCTGTTTGGTGATTCTTTTTAAATACATAATCTTGACTCTCTTTTGTCCTTATTTGTAATTAATTATTGTGATAAATACAGGACTAATAGCTTGCTATCTATTAATTTCTGTCAGGAGGTTCTAAATAATTTTTTCTGTAAAAGGACAAGAAAAGAGCTCTCATAAAAGATGAATTTAAGCATTAATTCATAGGACTGTTTCCATGATACATCTTGATAGAAGGCTGGGCAAATTCCATCCATAAAGGAAAATTCACCATACACTGTGGGATATTCATTAGCCTCTTTAAGAAAGAAGAGAACAGGTGATCCTAGAGGGATGAACCATTGTTCTCCATACCCACCAGTCCAGAGCACCCCATCTCCAATTTCTTGATAGACCAAATTCCTTCACATCTAACAAGCTTTTATCGAGTGTAGTTTTCTAATTTCTGCCATAGTTTATCACAATCAATTGAATAAAAGTCTCATTCCATAAATTCTGGATTCTGGGGCTAGGACAGATGCCCACCATCAAGGATTAGCCCTAATTTATTTGGAATGGATTCTGTGCCTGGTGTTTTGCCCTGGCATAATGGTTTCAACCTCTAGCATATTCACTGGGTCCTATGGAGGGATTTCTTCTAGCAGAAGTAAGTTTGCCCTTGTTTGAGTTTGTTATTTTCCATAAAATAATTCATTGTAATATCTTTTCCAGGTTTGAGGAGAAATACAAAATGGAATACTGTAATGTGAATCTAAAGAGGAATTTATTATAGTTCAAAATAGAATATTATTTCCACTATTAATGGCCATTATCAAATGCTTCTAAACTTTAAATACTGTACTTGTCCTTCCCCCCTTTTCTTTAATTAGATCTTTATAGGCTGCTTTTCAACTGAATAGTTCTTTTAAGGCTGATATTTTATTATTAGATCTAAATTCATGGTACTTACATTGGATAATTATTTTAAGATGTTTGCATTCAGAATTAAACCAATTATTCCTAAGTTAATATCATTTCTTTTGCAAATGAGGATTTAAAGAAAACAAATAATAAAACAGTATTTATGAGAATTGCTTTTCTCCTTACTATCCAGTGAACTTTTGTAATAACAATGCACACTTAAAAGAGTTTGAAATTACACTGGCCTTTTTGTCAAATTTCTCCCTTCATTTTAAACAGCAGTAGTCTAGCTTTACATTGTAAGTTAAGATCTACTCCTGCAGTACTTAACTGACACTTTCCTTTAACTGTAACTGCACGTCACATGTTGAAGGGAAATTATCTCCTTCCATATACTGTAACCATTTACTTGCATATAGGAAACATAATCTAAACCATGTTAGGATTGATGTCCATGAAGAGGATGGGTTTGGTGCTCCATCACCTTATTTCATTCCTTATTTTTAGTACCTCTCAACATACTTCTGGAGATGCAAGGCCAGCCAGATAAAACACTTTTTCACTGGGTGTATTAGACAGACAATAATAATCCTGCATGAACTACATCCACTTGAATGTGCTGATTTATGCCATACAGCAGTATAGATCATAATTACTAGACCCAATATGAGAAAACAGAAGATATCATATTGTTACATTCTTTGGTTGATGGAGGGGTATTAACACATACATCTATTGTGGTAAATACAATGACAGAACATCCAAATATTGTTATTTTTATATAGCTATACAAAGCTTAAATATCTTGAAATACAGACAAAGAATTGCTTCTGGGGAAGTTATATCAAGGTGATAATTTTTGAGGACTGAAAAATCAATTTCATCCATCTTTAAGAACTTTACCGGCCTTTCACCAATGAATATGTCATGTCAAGCTTTAGTATATTTAAAGTATTTCAAGAAACTGTTGAGATAAATGATGTTTAGCAAGTACGGAATATAGCTTCCAGTGTATTGCCTGAAAGACAAGATTAATGATTAATTCATTAAAAGGCAGTATCTGTAACTTGAGTCACCTGGACTCTAAAAACTGTTTGGCAACTGCATTAACAGGCAGCTATTTAAACATGAGTGGTTAATGAACTTAGGTAAAGGTTGTCCTTGCTTACATAGCCTAAAATTGCATTGCAAACTGTAAAACATTAAAAAATGTTCTGTTTTTGCAAATTTAAATTGAAAAGTCAACGTTTAAAAAGTCAACATTTGAATGTTAATGTCTCATTAATAGCCTCCTCCCTACGAATTAGACATTCAAATTAAAATTAAAATAGTAGAGTTTATTAAAGATCATACATTGAGAAATGCACTGAATCTATTTTAGAATTATTAGCTTGGACATAATATTTTACAGTTACAGTATTTAACAAAACTGCTATTTTTTTAAAAAAAATTATTCATATCAATGCAAATACATTTGTTTGAAAGAAGACCATCAGATTCAACACCTGGGTGTATTTTTTTTTAACTAAAAGAGGAATTGCTGTGATTAAGCTGTGGTTATGGACTGCTGGAATTTTGATCATAATACAATTGATGTGAGAGGGAGTAATTGACTATTCTTGCTATGGCCTCTTACATTGCAGAACTGAATCTGTATTTCTACTTTCCACTTCTGAGTAATATAACCTGAACATGTTTTTACAATGTCAGTTGACCTGTCTAACAACTTGAAAAGTATAGCCTAAGTGTATGTTAGCTCAAATTCATCTATAGAAATAGATCTTACTTCAAAGCTTTTAAGTCTTGAAGAAGGTCTTCGGTATAGTTCATTAACAATAGGTCACATATCTTCAAAGATTCCTTCAGGGCCTCAGCTCTGTTAAAGAGATAACAAGGAATAAAGGGATTTAGCATCAGAAGATAGGATTAAATGAAAGAAATTGAAAAGGAAAGGTAACGTTAATCCCATTTAAGAATAATGCCTTAATTTATCCTAATTTTCCCCCTAGATGGATGTTTCACTGTAATATATTCACTTTTAGAAAAATGTTAGGGTCAGAACTTTATCTTATGTAAAGGCACAAGTATTTAAATATATTTAGATTTTTGTTAATTAAGATAGTTCTACATTGTTTCATTAAAAACTAAATAATCTTGGGGGGAAATGGATAAATATCTTTTAAATATAAAGTGTTCTGATTTAAATTTAATTTAATGTACATTTAAGAAATATATATGGATGAATAAGACTCTTTCTCTCAAGGATGCATTCGTTTCTCTTTTTCCTAAGAATAAAGTAACAATTGGAGTAATAAGGTAAAGGTTTCCCTTGCTCAAAAGCCAGTCATATCTGACTTTAGGGTTTAGTGCTCATCTCTTTTTCAAAGCCGAAGAGCCAGCACTGTTTGGAGTAATACTCTTTCCCATTTTTGTGCTTTTGTGTTGCATGGGAACAATTTCTGTTGTAATTTTGTAATAATTTTAGTTTGGTGTTTCCTTATAATCGCACTAAGCAAAAAAAAAAAAAAAAGCTCCCCGCTCCCAATCCTCATGTTTAAGAATGAAATAAGTGAAGGTTTATATCCACATGCTGCTGACTCCAACCAAAGAGGTTACTGCTTTTCATTTGGATATACAATAACCCCCCGGTTTACGTTGCGTTCGGTCAACGTCGTTTTTGGTTTATGCCGAGATTTTTTGTGAAAAGTAATCTTTCGGTCAACGATGTGGCATCATTAACTGAGGGCACCATGTTTCATCTCCTACCTTATGAAGCAGTGTGTGGGAGGCTTGGAAGACCTATCTGGCACTATCCCCACCTTCCTAGGTGCTCCCTGTGCTGCCCAACAGCTGATTATAGTTGCAACAAGCCTCCCACAAACTGCTGGAGAGGCAGAGAGCCTGAAACAGGGACTCCACTGACGATGATTTTCCAGCTTCATAAGGTAGGAGATATCGTAGGGGTGGGCAGAGGCGCAGATCACCTCCCCTAACCACCCCAAAGGTGGCAGGGGTGGTGGGGATCCCCCCCAAAGGGGGAAAATCCCATCATGATGGAGGTTTTCCTGCACATTTTGGGGTCTCTGCCACCCCTGCCCACCCACACAAAAAGGCTGTCCACCCCCCACAAGAAGGAAGACTGATCCCCTACCTTTCCAGCAGATTGTGGGCTAAAAAAAATCACCACTTTTGGCCCCTGTTTCAGGCTCTCCGGGTCCACAGCAACATCGCGGGTAGGTGGGGGCTGGGAGTTCCTCTCCCGTGCAAACCCCATCTTCCTACGACCTTCCTGAGCCATTCTAGAAGCAAAAACAGTAGCATCCGCCATCTTGGAAAGAAAGAAAAAACAAAATGGTGGATGCAACTTTTTTGCTTCTAGTATGGCTCAGCTTCTAGTATGGCTCAGCTGGAAAGGTAGGGGATTAGTCTTCCTTCTTGTGGGGGGTGAGCAGCCGTTTTGTGGGGGTGGGCAGGGGTGACGGAGACCCAAAAATGTGCAGAAAAACTTCCACCATGATGGGATTTTCCCCCTTTTGGGGGGTTCCTCACCACCCTTGCCACCTCTGGGGAGGCCGGGGAAGGCGATCCAAGCTGTTTCCGACCCCCAAGGACCTTATCCGATGCTGCTGCAAGCAGAAACCCAGGGGAAACCCCTTCGTCGGCTGCAGGTTTCTGCTTCCCGGTTAACGATGTTTCCTGGTTAGCGATGCAACATTGGGAACCAAGAAACGTTGTTAACCAGGGGTTTACTGTATCTGTAATTGCTCGAACAGGGATTCTCAACCTGCAGCCCCTGGGCCGGATGTGGCCCACAACATCATTTTATGTGGCCCACCTTCATCACACCAGGAAGTGCCATGTGGTGGAGGAAGGGCAAAATGGCGGTCTGGCCCCTGAAGCTGTCTGGGGTTACATGACCCTACCCCTTGCTTTAAAAGGATGAGAACTCCTGTGCTAGAGGATACAGGCAGTTGCCTGCAAATTCAGGAGATGATTAATTCCTTTTATTTCTGCCCTAGGTTTGGCTGTACCATAGAGTCATATGTTGGAGTTATCATATTTTCTGTTGCATTATTGAGAGAAAAGTACCTACATAGAATCCTTTTACGTCTGGCCTAGACACGGAAGAAAAAAAACAATACCCAGTGACTGATGTCTTCCGGCTATTACAATGATTAGATGTTTTCAGTTAGCTATTTAATATGAACTTAAGTCTCTTTTCTCCTGCACAGTGATTCACTTTTATTTTGCATTTCCCTCATAAATCATACTTGATTACTTATTTAAAAGGCTACCTTCAATGAAATCCATATTCCTGAACAAGTATTTTTTAAAATATTTGAAATATTTTGTTTGCTGTGCTTGCACAAGCAGAACTATATTATTAGCAGCAGTGGATTGTTGCTAAAGTCTTTAATTAGTCCCAGACAATTTGAGATGTGCAAAAGGATATCAAGTACTGAGTTTCCCCAAATATTAGACAAAGCTGGTAAATAGATTACTATGTCTTCCTGTACAAGCAGCAGTTAGGACAGGATACGGAATGATGGAGTTGTTTGGAATAGGAAAAGGAGTAGACAATGATGTGTTTTATCACCCTGCTTATTTAACTTATATGCAAAACACATAATGTGCAATGCAGGGATGGATGAATCAAAAGCTGGAATTAAAATTGCTGGGAGAAACATCAACAATTTGAGATATGCAAATGATACTACTCTAATGGCAGAAAGTGAAGAAGACCTAATGAAGCTCTTCCTTAGGTTGAAAGAAGAGAGTGTAAAAGCTGGCTTGAGACTCAACATTAAGAAAACCAAGATAATGGCAACAGGCCCTATCACTCCCTGGAAAATAGATGGTGAAGAAGTAGAAGCAGGGACAGACTTTACCTTCTTAGGATCCAAGATAAATGCAGATGGAGATTGCAGCCATGAAATAAAAAGGCGACTAATCCTTGTTATATCAGAAAACAAAAAACAAAACAAAAAATAAGAATAAAAACACTGCAGCACTTTAAATACTGCTATATTTTTACTGTGAGCTTTCGTGGATCAAGTCCACTAATTCTTTGGAGGCAAGCTATGAGAAATTTGCAGAACATAGTTAAAAGTAGAGACATCACCTTGCAAACAAAAGTCCACATAGTCAAAGCAATGATATTTCCGGTAGTGATGTATGGCTGTGAGAGCTGGACCATTAGGAAAGCTGAGCACAGAAGAATAGACGCCTTTGAGATGTGGTGCTGGAGGAGAGTTTTGAGAGTCCCCTGGACAGCAAAGAGAACAAAAAGGTTGATCCAAAAGAAATCAACCCCAACTGCTCCTTGGAAGGTCAAATATTGAAGATGAAGTTAAAGTACTTTGGACATCAAATGAGAAGAGAGGATTCACTTGAGAAAACCTTGATGCTGGGAAAGGTCGAGGGCAAAAGAAGAAGGGGTGGCAGAGAATGAGATGGCATTGTTGATGCAATGGGCACAAAGCTGGGTGGGTTGAGGAGGATGGTGGAGGATAGGGATGCCTGGCGTGCGGTGGTCCATGGTGTTGCAGAGGGTGGGAATCAACTATGTGACTGAACAACAACAACTCAGTGTTACTGTATGCAAGACTGTTGTTATCCCAATACATGTATTTTAATACCCTTGAATTTAAAGAACCATTTTTGAAAGTGGGAGCTGTGCATCTAGAAACTTTATCCAAAGCTTCTTTGTATTTTATAAATTTTGCTCTAGTATAAAATCATCAAACTGCTTTTCAAACACAGGAGTTATAATTCTATGTTAACGACTTCCATATTTAAATGTGTGTTTTTGCAAGTTGGTACCACATCTTAAATCCAGTGCAAAAACTAATATTTATATAGTCTAGAAAAATAGGACTTTATCACAATTAGTAAGTTTTAGTAAGTCCCTCTAATTAACTACATGCTGTTCAGCAGATTGG
Organism: Bradypodion ventrale; assembly: GCA_035047345.1. Classification (NCBI taxonomy): domain Eukaryota; kingdom Metazoa; phylum Chordata; class Lepidosauria; order Squamata; family Chamaeleonidae; genus Bradypodion; species Bradypodion ventrale. The sequence goes on along the minus strand of JAWDJE010000003.1, from coordinate 304,913,136 downwards.
GAGTAGCTTTAGTCGGCAGTAATGTTGGTTAGAAAACCTGGAATTTAACAGCATATGCTAAATACTGCTTTTTTATTTTTATACAGATGTACAAAATATATACATGATTCATAGTAATCATAGAAACATAAGGTGATATTTAGAAAATGGAAATAAGTGGAAGAGCACAAACAGTGACTCTGCTTGGGTGGCTGTAATTAATGTAATTGTCCATTGCAACAGCAAGAAGAGTTGATCCAGAAAAGAAATCTTATCAGCTTGTTTAGCATGAAAGATACTTTCCTTGAAATGCTGATAATGAATTCAAATAACTATTCACTTTTGACAGCTGTCAAACTGTAATCAATTTTTAAGCTAGTCTCGGTAAATTTGAAAGGGATGGGTTACATAGAGAGAAATGGAATTACTGTTTTTTGTTTCAGAGGTACAAAAAGCAAAACCTTTCATCTGAAACTGTATTGGTAGTAGGAGACAGAAACAAAATTGATTGCTGCTTCCTTCAAAAAACACATCACTGCAACAATTTTTATTCTCTTTATTTAGAAGAGAGATGGGAAGTTACAAAATGAAAAGCTGGCAGGAGGAGATAATTATAAATGTTCTTTCTTTTAATCTGTCCAAAATACAAAATAATGATAGGGTAACTCATGAAAAGAGGGAACCTTGTTCTCTCCCTCCCTAGTTTAGCCATCCTTCTAAATTGGAAGACAGTCTGAAGAGAGCTCAATTATTCATAGGAGCTTGCTATGTGAATTGAGGCCTTGAATTCCGAGTGTCCAAATAGACATTTTGATCCTCTGTAGATACTGGGGTATGTTACATCTCAAACTTTTTGTCCTCTACTTGCAGGAGAGTGATGGAAGTGATGATAATCAGTCACTAAAACATTTTCCTTTCAACGGGAACTAGGGCAGTAACTGCAGTAACTAGAGCTGCAGCAACTCTTCAGTAATATGTATCTGTTTTTATAAGCACTTCAGCACAAACTAAAGAAATGTAGAAAACATTTTTTCTTCATTTTTCGACCACATATAAGGGGTGACCCACAGTGTGTGGCCTCCTTGCTAGACAAAGTGTGTGACTTCTGATGTTTAGAAAACAATTACCCACATAACAGTCCCTGGAAAATAGATGGGGAAGAAGTAGAAGCAGTGACAGATTTTACTTTCTTAGGATCTAAGATCACTGCAGGTGGTGATTGCAGCCATGAAATAAAAAGGTGACTGATTCTTGGGCGACAAGCGATGAGAAACCTGGGGAACATAGTTAAAAGTAGAGACATCACCTTGCAAACAAAAATTCGTATATTCAAAGCAATGGTATGGTAATGTATGGCTGTGAGAGCTGGACCATTAGGAAACCTCAGCACAGAAGAATAGATGCTTTTGAAATGTGTTGGAGGAGAGTTTTGAGAGTCCCCTGGACAGCAAGGAGAACAAATAGGTCAATCTTAGAAGAAATCAACCCTGACTGCTCCTTAGAAGGTCAAATATTAAATGAAGCTGAAGTACTTAGGACATCAAATGAGAAGAGAGGATTCAATTGAGAAAGCCTTGATGCTGGGAAAGGTGGAGGGCAAAAGAAGAAGGGGGCGGCCAAAGATGAGATCGCTAGATGGTATTGTAGACACAATTGGCACAGAGCTGGACAGGTTGAGGTGGATGGTGGAGGACAGAGGTGCCTGGAGGACAATGGTCGATAGGGTTGCAAAGGGTTGGAATCGACTGTGTGACTGAACAACAAACATAATACATTGGTGTTGTGTTAGTGAGTTCATTTGCATCATTATATGGTAATGATTGAAGAAAGTATCAGTTAATTGCAGGGGTAGGAAACCTACGACCTTGAGGGGAACCTGGGCTTCTGGAAATTGAAGTTCTAGAACACCTAAAGGACTAGCCTGTTTCCTCTAGTGGCCAGGCTTTCTCAACCTTGGGCATCCAGGTGTACTTGGACTTCAATTCCCTGAAGCCCAGGCTCCTCTCAAGGCCACAGGTACTCCACCCCTAATGCTTCCCAGGTAACAACTGATAATATTCAATGAGGAATTTTTCAGTCATCCACAAAATCTTTGTGTCTCTTGGCCGTTGTTTCTGTTTAGATTACCATGTCGGAGAGGTGAGCTGGAGATGAGAACCTCCAAAATTCTGAATAAAAATTCAGGGGGGGGGGGGGTGACCCAGAACCTCACTTTAAAGTAGCTTGCTTTTATTGGTGATTCTGAGTCTCTTTCCTATGCTGATTACTCAAAAATGTTTCCATGTTTCCCCTGCTTCATGTGCCACTTCTGTATCTTTAAAACAAGGGTTCTCTAGGTTTTAGTGCCATGGGCCGGACCATTCCCCCTCAGACATATGAGCGGGCCAGACACATGATTCCCCCCATCGTAAACATGTCCATAAACCATGGTGGGCTCATTTGCACATGTGTAGGTGTGTTTATGGCTTTTGTAAATGTGTCCACTTCTGCTTCTGGGGTTGTTGCCACAGGCCAGATGGAATGGTGTCGTGGTCTGGGTCCAGCCCATGGGCTGTAAATTGTGAACCCCTGCTTTAAAGTTTCATGCCCATACATGTGTAAATGTGATTTTTCTACACTTGTATTAACTTTTTGCCAGACAATACCAGAAGTGGGTATGCTACCTCATCTCTCATAGCAATCTCTCTCCTATTTTTAAATAAAACAAAACATTTTCTTTATTGTAAATGAGTTGTTACAATAAACAGACATGACTGTGGAAGTGTTTGGCCAGAGTTACATGACAGAAGCAGCTGCCCAGAAACAATGAGTTGCACAGTTATCAATTACTTTAATAAAAAAGAGGGACTATATCAGTGGTGGTGAACCAATGGCATGCATGCCAGAATGAGCCCTCTCTGTGGGCACTCGTGCAGTCACCCCAGTACAGAGTTTGCCCTTCCCCTCTGCCCAGCAGTCCAATCAAATCACTTCTGCCCTCCCCCAGCACAGAGTTCACCCCACCTCTCTGCCCAGCAGACCAATGGGAACATTTCCTTCCTCTCCTGTTATTGTGTTGGCACTTTGAGATAAATAAGTGGGTTTGGGGTTGCAGTTTGAGCACTCAGTTTCTAAAAGGTTTGCCATCACTGGACTATATGTACTTAATGAAAGAAGTGGTTGTGATTCTTGAATGAAATCTCCTTGAAATAGCCAAAATGAAATTAATTTCTTGGCCTTGTTGTTTGTCAAACTTAAATCTTCATTGGTACATGTTTCCAGTAGTAATTGCCAGACCAGCAAATGAGCTGGATTCTGTATCTCTCCACATTCACACAGCATGTTGTAGTCCACCAAGAGCTCCCACTTGAGCATGTTGATCTTACATTTAGGCACTCTGAACCTCAGCCAATTTAGGTCCCTCCAAATGACATAGGGGAGGTTGAGTTCCTCAGCCATATCCTCCGTTAATATTATTCCATGTTCAGTCAGCTCCTCCCTCCATCTTCTAATTTGCTTTGCTTTTGCATACCTTAAATAATGTTTGTTCTTCAATCTGAGTCAGCAGAATTGGGGCACTTATCCATTCAGAGGATGTTGAGTGTCATTATCTTGGTTAATTCTCTCACCATCTGCTTCTACTTCTCTCTTTGGATGGAGCAATATGAACAGGAAGATATATTTTCTCAGCTGGTGTAGGTTTGAAGCATCCTGTGACTTTACACATTGTTTCATTAACACCAATGACAAATTGTTTTGTGTGTGTGGATGTAGTCCATACTGGAGCAGCATACTCTGCTGCAGAAACACTCAGGGCCAAAGCTAATGTACAAAGCATGGATGGTTGAGCTCCGCATGTATAGTTTGTCAACTTCCTGATGATATTGTTCCTCACACTAATGTTAGCCTTGGTATTCAGGCAATGCTGCTTAAAATAATGAAATAATAAATGAAGTGTGTATTTTTACTGGTGTTTCTCTCACTTTTTAATGGAAAGAGAAGTTAGAAACATTATTTAAAAATGTATTTAAAAACCTTGGAGTTTGTATAGATTTGGGGTATATGTATATTTCGCTGTTGATGAAGTAATGTCTTGAAACAGGCTTTCTCTGATCTGTCAGGTATAAATTATAATCGGTTATACTTCAAAAAGCATGAGCACCACTCTGTTGTGCATTTTGATTTAATAACATTTGTTTTGAAAATAAGCTAATAACACCTCATATTCCAGATTTACTGACCACTTGAGACATTTGTCAGTTATAAAACAGACTATGATGAGAAATGTTAATTCATTGGGGAGGATAAATGGTATGGTTTTGCACACAGATGTTACTTTTCAGTAGTATAAAGAACCATTGTTTCCCCCCTGAAGTTTGCTTTTAAGAATGTCAGGAACAGGAAATAATTTTCAGCAGCAGTTTGTAATTGGCATCGTCATGAGATTATTGATGCAAATGCCAATATCTTGATTCAAAACTGAAAATTTGTTTTCCAGGTTTTGCAGTATTGTCTCAGATGGTTAATGCTTCTTTCTACTATGTACTGCATTAGACATACAGTACTTAGTTATCTTTGCCAAAAGTTCTAGAAAACAAACAAACAAAAAGAACCAGTTGGTCTTTACACAGTTCAATTGAATGAGCAGGTGATACCTTTACTAGACTACTATAAGCAAACTGTGTGAGCTTTTGTATTTGAAAATCACTTCAGGTGTGGTTTTATCTGTGTGTTTTTTAATTGAGGAGCTGCAGATGATACAGAAACAACACCTACCTGAGGTGTAGTTTGAACATGCATCTGATGAAGCCTGTGCTTTTGGTGGTTTTTTTTTACTCATCTTTAAGAAACAGGGAATGACATTGACAACTGCTATAAACATTTGGGACCCTCATTTATAATATTTCTGTGCTATCCACAAGAAATGAATGCCTGCTTGAAAAGGTAATGATTTCGTGTCAGAAATTATTCTGGGTTGAAAGGCTATTTGTGGAAGAAACTCTGCTCAGGGAATGCCCAGATGAGGCTCCTTTCATGTCCCCAAGAGCTGGGACATAGATGACACTCAATCCGTCATGCAGTATCCTGGTCTCAAACTGCGGACTTTACAGGCTTCCAGCTTACAAGGTGAGCTTCTTAACCACTGAGCCACCACAACCCCTACCTGAAAAGGTGTTTTTGAATCATGGAAGTGCATTCAGTATTTGATTTTTTAGTAGTCTAATAAAGGTATTGCTTGATTCTGCAACTCTAATTTGGAAAAAAAGTGTACATAATAGGTAAATGTGAATATGAAGGAATCACAAGGGAAGAGAAACTGCTAATACATTTGGAAATTTCCTTAGGAATTTGTATCTGCTTTTTCCTGTAATCATAAAGACCTGTGAAATTATAAAAGCAAATCTTTATCTAAAGACAGGTTGACATGTAGGTTAAAATAGAAGCATGCAGTATATTCCCAAGATATTTGAATAAAGGAGTAGTTCAGGCATATAATGAATCGTTTTTAATTTTTTCTTATGTGATAGGGGAGAGGAATAATCTAAAAAGAATAAAATGTTCAGATATCATAAATTCAAATATTTTGGGTGTCCGCGAACTTTTTACTCATATACTATTGTCAGAAGGATTAAAATGAAGAAACTCTAATCATGAAAATTTAAAGTAATATATTAGTGCTGTATTTCTTAATATATAAAATCACTCATCTGGTAGTAATAATCTTTTATGTGCTTGAGCAAGTATTATAGCTGAGAACAAAAAAATTAAATCAGCAAATTAACTGAAAATAAAGGAGCATTTTCCAAAGAATACAGAATTATATGCCTTTAAAACTCTGCTTATTCAGATCAACTGTGGATATGACAAATGCCTCCTTCGCTGAACAAGGAAGGAGAAGAGAGGACCATCAGCTGGGTCAAGGCAGGGAGAGGTGGCTGCAAAAGACCTTCTATCCACCACCACCCTTCCCAAATGCCTCCTTCGCTGAACCAGGAAGGAGAAGAGAGGACCAGCAACTGTGTCAAGGCAGGGAGGGGTGGCTGCAAAAGACCTTCTATCCACCCCCCTTCCCAAATGCCTCCTTCGCTGAACGAGGAAGGAGAAGAGAGGACCGGCAGCTGTGTCAAGGCAGGGAAGGGTGGCTGCAAAAGACCTTCTATCCACCCGCCTTCCCAAATGCCTCCTTCGCTGGACCAGGCAGACAGCTTCAAGAACTGCAGCCCAACTCCAGCCATGGAAAACAGACACTGCCTTTCCTCCCAGCCGCTCCGGTGGGAGGGAATTGGTCCCAGCCGGGGAAGCCTTGGTGGATTGATGGATTGGCACATTGCCGCCCCCCTCCTTCACCTCTTGTGGGGTTAGGGAGGAGAGAGGGAGGTGGTGCCAGCAGTGAGGGCCCTTACCCCCCTTTTTTGAGTAATTGAAGGGGTTGGAGGGGTGGGAAGAGAATGGGATTGGGTTTGGGGAGGGATGGCCTGGAACAAAGATGGTAGCTCCTGAAATAACGCAGGGCCCCTGATCCATAGCCACTCAGTCTTGCCAGGATTCAGTTGTAGAGTATAGCTTAGATGCACTTTTATTTGAAACTCATTTGAACTATGCTATGTTCAAAGATTTCTGCCTAAAACAAATGGTGCATGTAGTTGAATAACAGTATAGTCAACCTCTCTCCCCCACCCTCCCTCCCTCTTTTTCCTCTGTGCCCAGAGACAGTTTTGGTGTGGAGTGTACAGAAAGATGCAGTAAAAAATAGGGAATTTCATTGAATTTCACTCTTCCAAAGGTTAGAAGTACACTTTCCCAAGATTCCTCTTCATTTCTTTTCCTCCTCCACTTTTCTGGTTAAGCTTAGTATGCCTGAAGGCAAAGTTGAATGGCATGGGAAAAGAATTGCCTTTTCTCTTGTTCCAGTTTTAATATTTTGGAAATTGAGTATAATGGATTAGTTATGTTTATAAATTTGAAGAAAACACTAATGGTCAAGTGAGTTAATAATTATTCTGTAATGAGGATAGTCAAATGCACGAAAATGATCTTGTCATCTATTTTAAAATGTTGGCATTAAATAATATTTTCCTTATGTGAAAACATGTATTTTTCTAGCAGTTGTCAAAAATACATTTGTGTATAGGTATGAATAACACACATCCATTTCTCGATCCATTAACTTTAGAACACATTACAACTGTTATTTAGTCATATACAGAGTTGTGTCAAAGGAGTAAATGACAAAAGTAGTACATTAAAATATGTGTATATAACTTTATCTTCTTTAATTTGAACATAGATTTATTTCTTATAAAATCTGTAGATAAATAAAAAAAACTAAAATGTGTAATTGTTGCAACATAGGAATCCTCCATTTGCATATATATGTCAGGAAAAAAAGAGGTTGGTTGTGTGGTTTTGAACAAATATATCAGTTTTGCAAACACACAGACTGATAGCAGAAGGGATCTAATTTTGGAAAAGCATACATGTGCAAGACCTGCAATACATTTTACAAAACAGTGCACAAAAAGTGCACATGTTTAAAATATGTATGTCTTCAGCATCCATATAAAGGTGGATTAATGTTTATCAGTCATGAAAAAAATATCCATACAGGAATGCATGTACTTTGAAAAATGTGCTCTGAAATATGAATTAATTTCCATCTGGTGAAAAAAATACCTGTCAATTTGATGCTTAAATGTGACAGCATGAAAATGTGGGTGAGCCATGGAGAAAATCAACTACAGTATAATGAAACAAACAGATTTCTATAGCCATAGTATATATACAGTACCTACTCTGGAAGCCTTGCAAACAAGAACCTATTAACTAGTCACAAATTCTGTAATGGTAGGAGGTTCATATACTTTAAATGAATCAGCACCAATAAATCTGTTAGAGCTATGCTGTTTGAATACATACAAATGAATATATTCAAACTGACTTTCAAAGTTTGGTATATTCAGTTAGTCTTTTTGTTTGCTCAGCCTTTTTATCCAAATGGTAAAGTGAAAGCTGTTGAAACTTGCCTGCATTACCATTCAGAATACTATGTCCTCATTTTTCTTGTAAAGGTCTTTGGTTAAAGTCATTACATGTTTTTACTAGCACATTCATAAATTATTCCCTGATAAAGAAAAATGCCTTGGCACAATGGATTCACTTCTAGATTAATGATCAGTTTTTTAAGAGGTGGCTTTGTTTTTACAGAAGATTGATTCAGCCATTTATCTCAATTTTCTAAAGTAAGCGAGTTCTAGTGATTCTGAAATAGGATTCGGTACAGTTCTTCTGCAAAAGGTGCTTGTGTGCATCTATGTGTAGACCATCTTTTCATTCATATTTTACAGCAACACACAAATTGATAAGCCCCAGTCATATAACATTAGATAAAGTCAGCTTTATGCCTATTTACAGGGGACACCATTTCATTTTCCCATCCCACTTGAATTTTCACTCCCTTCTTGCTTAAATAGAGAATTGTAATCTGTGCCCATTTAGCCTCTTCAGTCCTTACTTGGATTTTGAAAGGAAGGGGACTTCCCATCCCCATAGGTTTCCTATCTCTGTTTTCGTAGTTCTTTTGGTCAGGGAGTTGGTGTTCCACTGAACATGCAAATATCATGTGGTTCTGTTTTGGCTGCATAAGGAGGTATATAAGAGGCGATACTGTTTGGCTACATAAGAAAATAAATTAGCTCTTGGTCTATGTGATATTCTTTTATGATTTGTTTATATGCATACATATTCCAATACTTGTAAAAACCAAATCCTGACACAATTATTTGTGTAAGCTTAGACCCTATTTATTTTAGGGGCTATTCATGCACTTTTATCATTCGTTTTTCTATTTTTGTGCCAATTTTTCTTTTTTAGAGAAGGTCCCGATAGTATACTGCTCCCTTTAAATAGCAGTCTGCTGCAGCATGCCATTTCAGCTTATTAAAATCTGATTCATGTGGTGCCAAGTTTATTCATAAGGCTTGTGCTGGGCCAAGTATATCCATAAAAAAAGGAAAATAGAAACCTCCCATGGGGAGAATTATATGGCTAAAATCAGTGAGCTTAGTTAACTTCTGTCTGCCTAGATTCTAAAGGATTGCTGCTGTCCACTTTCTTAGCATTTCCATTTTGTTTCTTCCTGAATGGACAAGAGGGCATAATCTTAAACATATAAACTATAAGAGCTTCTGTAGTCCAATCTACTAATTAGACTATCTTGCACAGATGGTATTTAGCCTTTCTGTTTGGTGAAGAAAGCATATGGTAATGATACTCGTGAATTTTTATAAGATCAAACACACCACTTTGGTTTCTCGTGCATATTTCTTAACCTTGCAGTAATACCAGGCTAGTGGTTGGAAACAAATGTAAATATAAATGTAGATACATTCTTAACCAATCTAGTAAATCACATAGGTTAAAAAGCACATTCTAGCAGACTTTTAATGTGTATTTTAAAACTATAATGAAAATAATAGGCAATTTGCATTCTTAAAAGTAAAAGCTGACAAGTTAAATGGATTTAAAGAAGTATATAGGTTTCCAGAGATAACTAATGCTTTGTTGATTAAGCAGACTCCTCATCATTTAGAATACCTACCAGTAATTCCTTTTAAAAGCATTATTACATGAGTGAAGTTAAAAATAGTGTTTAAAAATAGCTGTTCACAATAAACCCTAAATAATAAAGAAAAGCAAATGTGAATTGGCCAAGTCCCACAGAAACAAAGCAGGAGACTTTGACACTTTTCTGTGCATTTATACATGTTTTATAGATCTTTGTTGAGTTCCTAAGGACTGACCAATAGTTTTCAGTGATGACAATAAAATAAAATAATTAGAAAATAGTGCTGAAATTTAGAAACATGGCTTAGTTGCTATAACATAGCACAGCGGAGGAATAAAACTGAGACAGAGGCCAGGGAGCGAGCAAATGGGGAGAAGAAACAGGAGTTTGACAGGGAAGGCCAAAGTATAATAATTTGTGTATGTATGTATGTATCTCTCTCTCTCTCTCTCCGTAAACCAAGCCACTATTTTCTATGGATTTCCTTTTGTTATGCAAGTTTTATGTTAACCAAGCCTTTTGTTAAACCGAGGTTCCACTGTAATAATATATCAGTATGCTTACCCAGCAGCCTTTATGACAGGAGAGACAAAAAAGGCAGTGAGAAAAAAAAACCCAGAAAGAAGCAAATGAAAGCGCGGCGCCAAAATGGCCGCCGCGCTCTTTGCGGGGAGCCCCCCACCCGGACTCAGACATCCGGGTGAGTTAGGGGGCGTGGCCACCCCTCTATAAAAGGGATGGCCACAAGGCAGACGAGCTGCCATTTTAAAAAGAGCGACAGAGAGGAGAAGTTTTCTCCGTCGCTGTTTGTCTGTACTCTGCGGCTCTTTAGCCCTGGATCCTTCCAGGCTGGGAAGGGAGAATTAACAGAGCCTTAGCTTGCTTTGCTCTGTGTTTTTTGGTGCTAAGATTTTGATCCCTGGAAAGGGATCCTGCTCTTTCTGGGAAGATATGCCTCCCAAACGGAAGGCCCCGGCGACGAAACCGCGGCCCAAGGGGAGGACTTTTGCGGGCCCTGCACAGGACGGGGGGCAGCCTTCAGGTCGGAGGACCAGGGCTGCGCTCCCGCGGCAGGGCACTATCACAGCCTTGCCCACCAATACCGGTGGGGTGATTCAGGCTGGTACTTGGCCCTTGGATGGCCAGCCTCTGGCCGGCCCCTCAGGGACTCCGGCCCTCGGCCCGCAGTTCACTTGGCAGCCGGGCTCCAGCTCGGTGGCTGGCCAGCTACAGGCCAGCCCCTCAGGGCCTTCAGCCCCCGGCCCGCCGTTACTGGCCCTGGGTCAGGGCAGCGTGGGAGGGCCTGGTGTGGTCATACAACCCGTTTCCCCTCCGGCGCCTCATGGGCTGGAGTTTTGGGCATGGCCCTATTCTGGCCCTGGCTCGCCAATTTGGGTTACCTTTCAAACTGCTTAGTGGGCCGTCCGTCCCACCCAGCCCGCCTTATGCTAGCCTCCTCCGGAGCGGGGGGCACTTCTCTTTTTTCTACAGGGGCCCCTTCATCGACCCGGCTACCTTGCCGGCCACTATGCTTCAGCGGGCGGCCAACCGGGTCGAGCTGCGTGAGATGGTCCGGCCGGCTCAGCTGGTGTCTCGAGCTCCCCGTTCTACCTGATGTCCAGGCTGGGAGCAGTCGGGGGTGATCCCAGAGCTCGATTCTGGTCGCGAGCTCCGCTGCCCGCCGCGGGCCAGAACCCCCGGTGGGGGCGGCTCACGGGGGTGCACCTAGTGAGTATCAGGTTCAATTTAAGTGCACCAACACCACAGCCCACTTACGGTGGTAGGGTTTAGTGGCCCTGGCCTCGTCAAGTTGATGCGAGCGGGCATCAGTTACCATCTTATCCCAGTATCCCATGGTGCTAAATGGTCCCTTGTTAAGGGCGGGGCTGTCCGCCCCCGGGGCAGTGCCAAGCATCGCAGGGGCTGTCCGGGTCCTGCTGCGTATGCCCTTTATACAGAACGTGCCGTCGATGGCTTTGCTGACGGCTGGTTATTCCTTGCCCCTGGGTGATCATTTGCCGCAGGTCACGAGGGATAAGGCCTGGAGGTGGATATGTGGATATTCTCCCTATTGAACTGTGAGCCCACTGAGGAGGAGGAGAGAGGAACAGGACGACAGAGACAAAGAGCTGTCCCGTCGTCGTAAGTCACCGCGCACCTGGGGCCAACTGGCTGTCGGCATACCTTATATATATGGTGGTATGCCGCAGGGCCCGGCCTGATTGGGCCATCCCGATGGTTCCATCCATTGCTAATATTTACAGGGCGATGGTTGATTTGATGGGCCCATCACAGTTGGCTTACGATGAGGAATGTGGATGAGGGTGGCCCTACACCCTGAGAGGAAGTGGGATGAGCCCTGTCAGCAATTGTGCTCGTGTACATGACTCCCACGTGACTGGCGCCTGGTGATAGGTACCATGGTGGTCATGCTGTGCAGCGGACTGCTCAGACACAGGCTCCACGCTAACTGGTCGGGCAGGGGGTTCCAGCCCGCCTGCTGTGTTCGACCTGCTCAGCTGGCGACGTGTGTACTAAGCGGCAGTGTCGTTACCCCTACGCCGCCTCTGCGTGTCCACGGGTTGGTGGGTTACGGGGCAGAGGTAGGGGTGCACAGGGGGCGATCAGAGCTCCGTCTGAAGGAACTAGCCTTGTCAAAGCCCCCCCTCCCCAATTAGTGTACTCAGGCTGGAGCGATGGCACTCAGCTCATCCAAGAAGGGATGATGCAGGGTACCTGCTGGAGGGTTTTCAACGGGGCTTTTGTATTCCATTCAGGGGTGTTAGGGGTCCCAGGATGCTACTAATCTGGTTCCCTTGAAAGGTAACGAAGAGGTGGCTCCACTGTGCACAGCTACGGGAGTTGAGGCTATGAGAGTAGCGGGTCCCTTCTTGGAACCACCTTTCCTAAGTTGAAAGTCTCCCCTATGAGACTAGTACCGAGGTAGAACCAGGGTGAATGTCATTTAATCCTCCATTTAGCTTACCCTGTGGGTTATCCGGTCAGGGATGCCATTCCTGATGACCTTGTTCAGTCAGGTACCCGTAGTTGGTTCAGCCCCTATGGGTGGCACGCTCATGCCGTCCCGGTGCTTTCCTGGCACAGTGTGATATTCATTCGGCTTTCCAATTACTGCCAGTGCACCCAATGGATTTAGAGCTATTGGGTTTTTAGGTTCCAAGGGGAATTTTATTTAGATAAGGCCAACCCCTTCTGACTGAGTTAATTCATGTTCAGCATTCGAACGATTCGGGACTTTCATTCAGTGGGCCTTTGCTCGCAGGTCGGGGTCTCGGTCTCTAGCCCATTACCTTGACGACTTTTGGTTCGGGGGTGAATGGGGCTCGGACACGTGCACGCGTCTCCTCACTACATTTCAGACACTCAGGTGGGAACTGGGTGTCCCCTTGGCCCCTGAAAAGACCGAGGGCCCAGCTACTAAGCTCACATTTCTAAATCGACTCTGTCGCATGGGCATCCGGGTTAACCATGAATAAGGTGGCTCGGATCTCCGCGGCGATTTTGGCATTGATTGCCAAACATAAAGTGTTCCCTTGTGAGCTGCAGTTACTTCATGGCCACCTTAATTTTGCCTGCAGGGTGGTTCCATCTGGCAGAGCATTGGCCAGGCGCCTGTGTGACGCCATGGCTGGCCTGTTAAAACGTCAACACAGGGTCCGGCGGATCAGGGGCATATGGGTGGACCTTCCGGTCTGGCTCAAATTACTCCTGGGTTTTAACGGGGTCTCTTCCTGGAGATCAGACCTTATGGTCTGCCCTAGATTTCAAATACGGTCGGATGCCTCCGGCTCCCTGACTTATGGGGGTTTACTCTGAGGGTAGGTGGACTTACGGCCAATGGCAGCACGCATGGTTTGGCACGGATCGCCTCCGCGATCTTACCTTCCTCGAGCTTCTTCCCAATTTGGAGAGCACTGATGCTATGGGGCGATGAGTGGGCCTACTCAGTGGTCCATTTTTGGTGTGATAATGCGGCAGTGGTGTACACTGTCAACACCCAGACATGCAAATCCCCCAGGGTCATGACATTAGTTTGTCTATTCTTTTTGAGAAGCCTACGCCTAAATGTGCTGTTCAGGGCCAGACATGTTCCAGGTATTAATAACGACATTGCTGCTGCTTTATCCCACCTGCAGATCCCCCGGTTCCGTGCCTTACTCCGGAAGCAGATGAATTCCACTCGCCACTCCCGGCTGATATTTGGAAGTTTGGCGAGGAGAGGTGAACCGGGCATGTCATTGGCACCTCGCACGCGTAAGGCATATCACCTGCGTTCATGCTATTTAGCACTTTTCGCGAGTAACTACAGTTACCTCAAGTGTGGTCAATATCTGTGGACCAGATTCTGCAATGCATGTTTAATTTCGCAGTCAGGGTTTCCCCCCCCCCCCCCCCCCCGTACTCTAGCCTTCAGACTTTCAGCACCGGCATTTATGGCCGACGTTGGGGGGCTCACTGACTGCGTGAGTTACTTCCGCATGCGTCGTGTTTTGGAGGGGTGGACACGGGAACGTGTCCGCCGCCCGGACACGCGTCACCCCAGTTCCCAGAGTTTCTGACCCACCTTGCACGAGGCTGGCATTACTTATGTTCAGATAGGTATGAAGTGGCTCTTGGTCACGCAACTACCATGGTAGCCTTTTTGGAGCGCTCCGCATCAGTGAGTGGGTGCCAGAGTTGGTACCATCTGTGTAAGGCGGATGTGTCTCATAGGGCACTGGAACTCGACGATGTCTCTGTCACACATGAGTGGGCTCAAGTGGGGATACGGTCCTCACAGGTTGTTCAGCACGGCGTAGGCAGTGGAGTCAGACTGCTACGAAGTTTTATTGGAGACATCTGTCCGGTTGGTAACCTACATGTATAGAAATAAACCAATAGTACATAAATAATATTGCAAAGGCACAAGATGTTATATATAGAAATGAAAGATTTTTGTTAGAAATGTTGTGGAATTTTACTCCATCTGCAGGCTTTACAATAATAATAATAATAATAATAATAATAATAATAATAATAATAATAATAATAATAATAATAATAATAATAATAATAATTATTATTATTATTATTATTATTATTATTCTGGGCTGAAAGTGAATGCCCAAATAAGGCTCCTTTCATGTCCCCAAGAGCTGGAACAGGGGCGGGTGCTCAATCCATCATGCAGTACAGTAAAATCTTGAGTTATAAACAGCTTGACCTACAAAAAACTCGCAATATGAAAGGAAATCTTGGACAAAATTATCTTCGAGATACACAAATTTGGGGGTCTTCTGATGCTTCACATGGCGGTGGGAGGTTGTTTGGAGCATTTCCGCTCCTTGTTTAGAATTTTTCGTTGTGTTTTGGCACAGCCGGAAGCTTTCCCCACAACCAGGAAGTGCTAAAAATTCCCCCGTTCCCTCAACAGCTCATAGTTGGGTACTAAACCAGCAATTACCACAGCTGGCCACTAGAGGGCTCTGTCAGAAATGTGCCAAATATGCATTGAAAACTAAAATAATTTTTACCTATAAGAATGGGATGGGCCGTGTGTGTGCTGAATGTGCGTGAAAAATTCCAAAGTGCTCTTTACGAAGAATTTTGGACAGAAAAAAATCCCTGTTTTGGCTTTTTTCTGAGCTCAGGAATGGATCTTTTGCTTTTTGATGCATTCCTATAGGAAACCACGTTTCAAGATACGAATTTTTCAAGATGCAACCCCCCCAAAGAATGAATTAATTCCATATCTTGAGGTTTTACTGTACCTGAGTCTTGAACTGCCAACTTGCCAGCCTTCCAGCTAACAAGGCAAGATTCTTAACCACTGAGCCACCACAGCCCCGGGTTTTACAATGTCAGGCAATATCTTAGATTAGTGGTTTATTTCTGACATTTGTGTCACAGAAGTCTGCATCACTTTATAATGACTTCTTTCCTGGGAAGATATTTGTTCAGATATTCTGAGCAGCACTCCTAATTTTGAAGATAAAAGATGAATTCTAACTACAAAAAAATGGGTACCAATAAATTTGTAATATAATCTAACACCAAGGGTGTTATGACAGATGTATTCTTTAAAAACATAGCAGTTATTGATGAATTGCTAAATAGTGCAGAGAGGTATGAAAAGCCACAAAGAGTAATATAATTATTTTTCCCATTTTCCAATATTGTTAATTTGTATGCAAGAGTAATGATGAGATAATGAACAATGCTCTTATCCAGATTGAAATTGCATAGTAATGGCGGTTTGAGATCTGTAGTTATGCTAACACTATTGCAATGTTCTGAGTAATCATTCATTTGCCACTTGGTTGAATCATTTTCTTAAGGTGCTTTTAAAATAAGGATGCTTAAGTTCCGCTCTGTTCACTGTTGAATGGACAAATTAATATATGCTTTGTTGATATTAATAGCAAAATTGATAAAGAAGATGTAAGAACAATTGTGGAGTAGAATATCAGGAAATCCTAGGAGATTAGAAATGGATAGATTACTGATCCTTGGTTGTACTTTCTCAGATTTCTTAAAATAGCTAGCCAGTGAGTTCACAGCCATATAAGATTTCACAATATTTATGAAACATGAATGTAAATGGAGCATTCTTTATAGCTACTCCTGAAAGTCCCTGTTATCAGAATTTATTAAATTTTGGTCTATGGCGTTTCATGCTTCCCCCCCACCTTTGTAATTGCTTTCACACTGGTGTGTTCATCTCTTCCTGTTTTAATAGATTGTTTAATCTATGTGTTAACTTCTGTAAAGATACCGAACATGAAGACTGGGGTGGGGGTGGGGGTGTCATGTGTAATTTTATATGAGAAAAAAGTCTTACATAGTTAGCAGTGATGTAGATAATTCTACGGAGACTGAATAAAAGGTCAAGGGAAATACAGCTATCCATAATGGAAAATAATACTTGATAGAGCTATGACAGATAGCTGATCACTATGATCACAGCGTTGATTGTAAATAACACAGACAATCAAGTGAAGACTGATGGGAGAAGTTTGGGGAAACAACAGGAAGCATGTGAATGGATATGAAAGAATAATTACACTTTAAACGTTGCATGGAAAGATGTCAGACAAGATGCTGGCAGCCTGGAGGACAGTTTCTGTTTACACTAGTAAAAAGAAAATAATAATGGCTAGTGTTTCGAGGAATGGTGTCTTTTTTAAAAAAAATCTCAAGAAAAAGCTCTTGTTTCTTTACATGGTATCTGACAGTGTGGTGAGGCTCTCTGTGCCACAGATATTCTCTATACTGATTTCTTGAGGCAATTAAATTCCAAAAATAAAATCAGTTGTGTTACATTTGTGAGCATTAGTTGATAAGATTTTGGATAGTATTCATAAGGACAACATCCTCAGTGATGCTGTGGGCAGTGTGTCATATTAGTCACATATCTATCACCAAGACATTGTCAGGCTCTGAGGCAGCTCCTGTATTTGCCGGTGAGTTCATCTCTCACTTCCTATTGGTGCTAGCCATCAAGATTCCTGGAACCTCTAATGAATGGACCAGGCATGACTCTGCCTTCTCTATTTTGTAAAGGTGACTGCTTTATCAACTTGGACCAACAGGTTGACCTACAGCCTGAGTTCATCTTCTGATTTTGGAGAAAGACTGATGTAGGTGTCTCAGCTTTGGCACTTGCGCCATGTTAACCCTCAAAGTAACAAAAGCTGACTCCATTATTTTTGGTGATTTATAGTTAGATATGTTTTATGATATCAGAGTACATGAATTAATAAAAAGTGGAATGAAAGTTTTTACTCTTTAAAAGCAATGTTAGTGGTTTTATAGACCTACATGTGTTAGCTAAAGCCAGGAAAAAAAACTGTTCAGCATGGCAGTTAAGAAAAATGAACAAAAACAGAAATGTTAGAAAAGTCAAAATTGACTTGACCAGTGCGTGGTTACCAATGCAGCAAACACTATGCTTAAATATGCAGGAGCTAGGTGGCAGAAATAAGGGAGCAGGACAAGAGCTACTTCACTTATTTCAAACTATAAATACTGTACAGGGCTTTTCATAGCTTTAAACCCAGTGTCTTGAAGACTTGACCTGCTGTTTACAGATGCTGGGCACTCTACCAAGAGAAGGTATCTTTACATTATGTGTTCCAAAACAACAGATAAGATGTCTCACTGAGAACAGAGATGGTAACTGGAAATAATAATTGGCCTCTTGTATCTTACTATGCCAACACATTCTTTTTAACTTCCAAAATATTTATCATGTCTTAGTGGGAGGTGGATTGTTTGCTTTACCTTGTTAAAACTTGCAAGCTTTTTTTTTCCTTCAACAAAAAAAATCAAGTGTGCATCAGTATGGATGTATTGATGAATATGATGTCTTATTTACCTTGAATGATATTTTTTGGTTAATATAAGTAATAAGTGCTTTAAACAATATTGTTGGTTATTTTAGAAAACTTGTTTTATTATTCCTTCTGCTTAATTTTGCAACTTTAAATTTTGACTTCGATGCACTGCATTGAAAAGATTATGATGCTTTACAGAAAGATAAATCTACTTTGTTACTTGTTAATATAGCCTAGGCTATAATATATACTGTATTTGCTGGTGTATATGACACATCGGAGTATAAGATGCACCCAAGTTTTTATACACATTTTAAAGGGGGAAAATAATTTTCTACTTTCTCCCATGAATTTCCAAAACTAACTCCAATAGCAGGGGTGTGTGGGATAGGGAAAAAAAGGAAGGGGGGTCCTTTGAAGCCTGTTTTCTCACCATCCCACTGCTGCTGGCCACCAGGAGCTGAGGAGAGTGGGATGGGGGGGGGGGAGAGGATCAATTAAGCCGATTTCCACCCCATCCCACCTCCAGCTGAGGAGGATGGGGGGGGAGGAGAGAAGGATCCTTTAAGCCTGTTTTCACCCCATCCCATAACCAGGCATGGAGAGTGGGATGGGAGAGAAAGAAGGGGCCTTTAAGCTTGTTTCCCACATCCCATCACCAGCTGGGGAGAGTGGGATTGGGGGGGGGGGGGGCGCGAGGATCCTTTCAGGAGACAGGGAGGGTGGGATCAGCCAGGCAAGAGAGCTCCTTTGGAAGCCACCCTTCACCTGGCTCCTAGAGGTCACCAGCAGCTAGCTGCCAGTGTGTGAGTGTGTGTGTGTGTGTGTGTGTGGGGGGCTGTTACACTCCATTTTTCTGGTGTATTTTAAGGGGGGAAGTTGGTCTTATATGCCGACAAATATGGTAAGTGTTAATTGTCATATTTACTCTATTTGCAACTAATGTAAGCAATAAATACTTTGTAATACGTTATATGTCATTTATATGAAACCTTGTTTACAAATAATTAGTTATGGCATATACACTCATATATACACAAATTTACTCATGTTAAATAAATATTAAAAATGAATCTTTTCTTTGTTACATTTATTGCCCCTCAATAATCGTAAAAAGAGTGTATACCTGCAAATACAGTGGTACCTCATACAACGATTTTAATCCGTTCCATTGGGCTCATTGTTGTATGAAATAAATGCTATATGATACATGCATTGTATAGCGATTTTTCCTATGGGATGCATCATACAACAATTATTTTTGCTAAGTGGTTTTTCTCATTGAAAAATTGTTGTATGATTTTTTTTCCATAGGGAAAATTGTTGTGCGGGATGCCATTTCCCCCAAAAACCTAATTGTTATGTGATTTCGTTGCTGTATGGGGCAATTGTTATATGAGGTTCCACTGTACTTTTATTCATTCATTCATTCATTCATTCAAATTTATATATTGCCACCCAAATTGAATGAGCGACTCTGGGCAGCATAACAACAGTGAAAGCATTAGAATCATAAAATATTTAAAACCCTTAAAAACCCTTAATAGTCCTTAAAGATTACCCTACCCTCCCCATCAATTATTTAAAAATTATGGTTAAAAGAATGACTAAAAGAATAGAGAGGCCTACACTATATAAGCCAGCAGGGCAGGGTCACCACGTTACCGGTGCCCGACACCTGCTTTGCCAGCCAGGTATTGTAATTATTTCTTGAAAGGCAACAACTCCACCTGGAGGCACAACTCACTTGGTAAGTGGTTCCATAGGGCTGGAGCAGACACCGAAAAGGCCCTCCTCTTAGTACTAGAGAGTTGAACTTCTCTAGCTGATGGTATCTTCAGTGAGTCCCTCCGGTCTGCTCTGGTGGGATGGATAGATGTTCTTGGGGTGACGCAGTCTCTTAGGTATCTTAGCCCACTACCAGCACCTTGAATTGCACCCGGAGGCACACTGGTAACCAGTGCAGCTCTTGGAGCAGTGGCGAGGCACAGGCATAACACCTGCCCCCATCATCACCCGGGCAGCCGCATTCTGGACCAGTTGCAGCCTCCAAATGGTCATCAAAGGCATTCCCATGTAGAGCGCATTGCAATAATCTAGTCTGGAGGTGACTAGAGAGTAAGGAGTCTCAGTCCAGGAGCGGGCATAACTGGCAGATCACATGAAGTTGTGCAAAAGCCATCCTGGCCACAACTGCCACCTACTCTTCGAGCAGTAGTCGTGAGTCCAGGAGGACCCCCAAGTTTTGCACCGCGTCTGTTTGAGGCAAAATAGCCCCATCCAGAACCAAAGAAGGTAGCTCTCAAGATAATGCAGGGCCCTTGATCCATAGCCACTCATTCTTACCAGGATTCAGTTGTACTTTATGCAAAGGTGCTGGGAGCAGAAACCTTTCTTTGAGAGGCTGGATGGTTGGATTTTGGCAAAGAACCTAAAGGTAGAGGACAGGTGCCTACTTTGTGTTGTGCATTTGTTGTTGTTCAGTCGCACAGTCGATTCTGACAATTTGCGACCCTATGGACCATTGCACGCCAGGCACCTCTGTCCTCCACCATCTTCCTCAGCCTGCCCAGCTCTGTGTCCATTGTGTCTAAAATACCACCTAGCCATCTCTTCTTTGGCTGCCCCCTTCTTCTTTTGCCCTCCACCTTTCCCAGCATCAAAGCCTTCTCAAGTAAATCCTCCCTTCTCATTTGATGTCGAAAGTACTTCAGCTTCATGTTGTGCATAGGGGGTGCTATTTCCATCATGTGTTCTATTTGACCTTGACCATTGGCCCAAGCCACTGTCCCACCTTGTCTGAAATCCTCTACTATTATACCTCTGCCTAAAAAGCCTAACATAGATAGTCTGAATGACTTCCGCCCTGTGGCGCTTACACCTGTCATAATGAAATGCTTTGAAAAGTTGGTGCAGAACCGTATTATGGCTTGTTTACCAGTTGGACTCGACCCTTGTCAATTTGCATGTAAGAGAAAGTGATCCACGGAGGATGCTGTGGCTACAGCCCTACATGCTGTTCTGACCCATTTGGAGAAGCAACAAACTTATGCGAGACTGTTATTTGTAGATTTTAGTTCTGCTTTTAATACTATTCTTCCGCATAGACTGGTGCCCAAATTATTAGATCTGGGGCTTCCGCCATGCTTATGCAGGTGGATACTAGATTTTCTATCAGATCGTTCCCAACGGGTCAGGATGGGCTCTCATGTCTCTGCGGATCTCAGTATAAGTACGGGGACGCCGTAGGGGTGTGTGCTGATCCCCCTTCTGTACACGCTTTACACATATGATTGTGTTCCCAGTTACCCCAGCAATAAGATCATCACGTTTGCAGACGACACAACGGTGGTGGGTCTGATTACTGCTGGGGAGGGAGAGTTGGCTTACAGGAAGGAGGTTGAGATGCTGACGGAGTGGTGTGGGGAAACAATTTATTCCTCAATGTAAAAAAGACAGAAGAGATCATTGTGGACTTTAGAAAATGCAAATTGAACATCCAGCCACTTATTGTTGAAGGGAATTGTGTGGAACAGGTCTCGGTGTTTCGATTTCTGGGAATGGAGCTGAGGGATGATCTAACATGGGGAGCAAACACCAAAGAACTGATGAAGAGAGCACAGCAGAGGTTATACTTCTTGAGAATCCTCAGGAAGAACAATCTTTCAAAGGACCTGCTGTTGGCATTCTACCACTGTACCATAGAGAGTGTTTTAACCTATGGTCTGTGTGTATGGTTTGGGAGTTGTACAGCTAGGGAAAGAACAATGCTGTCCAGGGTCGTAAAGACTGCAGAGGGGATAATCGGGCGTACTCTTCCCACTCTAGATCAAATCTATGCCACCAGGTGTTATAAGAAAGCTGTAGAGATTGCGCAAGATAGTACGCACCTTGGAAATAATCTCTTTCAGCTTTTGCCTTCTAGAAGAAGGTATAGGGTCATAAAGACCAGGACCAGCCGCTTGAGAAATAGTTTCTACCCAAAAGCGGTTCTGGCTTTGAATACAGTGAAATGCAGTCTATGAGGGAGCTTCTGTATAGAGTTTTTAGAGTTTTAGAGGGTTAAATGTGTATATGTGGGGTGGGAGTATGTTGATAATTTTGTATAGTTGTATTTTGTTTAGGTTTTGTTGGGTTGTTAAGTGTTGTCCCCCCCCCCCCATCTCATTGTTCTGTGCAGGACAATAACAATAAAGATCTATCTATCTATCTATCTATCTATCTATCTATCTATCTATCTATCTATCTATCTATCTATCTATCTATCTATCTATCTAAGGAGACCATTGATATAGTTAAATCATCAGCAAGAGCACAGTTTCCTTAGCTTCTTCCCTGTAGCAGATAAGAAAAATGATAAGCATAAAATTTGTGGTGGGAAAATAATAGAAATATTTTTGCACATTCCATATGGGGTTTATTTGTTTGAGTTTTGCAGCAAGATTTAAAGAAACTTCTGCAAGCAGGTACTTTGGACCTTGCCCATGTATCTCTGGTTTGTAATAACATTCACTTCCTGACTGTTCACCCTGTCTGGTAAATTTTATAAAGTTTTCTCCATCATGCCATTTAGTAACCCCTTCTCCCATGCCACCTGCTTGTGAGTTAAGTAAACTTTTGTAGTAAAATGGTTGAAAAGGTAAAAGTGAAAACAGGTGAAAATTCATTGGCTAAATATAAGAAGGCACAAATAATGTACTTTAAAAATAAATAGATGTACAACTTAATACAGAAAATGTTTACATTTCTTTTTGTGAATGACAGACTGTTGGTTAAGGATATCATTAGTTCAGTCAAGGCATAATTAGTAACATGAACTATCTGTGCCTTTGTCAAAGCTGGAAAAAAACCAAATAACAAAGTATCTAATATAATTATATAATGCTCCAAATAATATTGAGATGTCCATATAAAACATATAGCTGTTTGAATCTACTACCCTGGGAAAAGGATCAAGATCCTGCTTTGAATAACCTCACTGACTGGGCTTCAATAGATGGAACAAAAGAATGTGGTCAGTGAAGAAACACAATCTTAGAACTTCATCAGCCCATCTACTCTATTTACAGAGGAATAAAGACATGAAAACTTGATATTTCCAGAAGGAGATCTTTAGTTCAGGTGACACAATAAATCCTTCTGTACTTTGAAAAACACTGGAGTTCATAAAAAGTGAATAAAATGTAAGCATAATACTCTTCTTTTAGAGGAACACAGTGCTTTTTTAAAAAACAAAGCAAACTAAAATGCATGTGATAGTGAGCATGTTTTTCTGAAACTAAAGGAGGCAGTCTCAATGCATTCACAACTTTGTGTATTGTCCCTTTCCAAAGGAAGAAGACATGTTTTTCCATCCCCCACCCCCCCAATATTAGATAGGTCACTTCAGAATGGGATTTGTTAAACTCACATTGCTAAATATATTGAATTCCCTGCTCCCCAGCAAAATGACTTAACTTTATTTCAATAAGAATAAAAATGGAGTACTGTATAAAATTATAGTAGCCCAAATTGTTTCCATGTCAAAGAGTTTGTTTCTTGAAATCATGGAAACTTCAGATTTAAAACTACCAAGAATTTTCTGCTGATGTAATGTGAACCCCAATCCTAGCTATAGTTTTTGACCCTTAAAGTTTCTCCTCATCCCATGGCTCCCAAAGGCTTCCACAGAGTGAAAAGGGGTCCTTATTAGTATGGAAACATGAAAGGAGGGGCAGGAAGTATTACAGTCATTTGAATTAATTATTTCTGATGCTGGATCCAGTTTATGCCAGTGTAACTTTATATAAATATGACTAATAAATAAATAAATAAATAAATAAATAAATAATAAACTTTATGCAACAGAATTTTGTCCATTATATTGTTGGAATGCTGCTGAAATTCTCATGATTTCAAACACTGACCATAGTTCTTTTAAAAAGTGTGCCAGTTAAATCCTACAACTCTGATCTGTGCTCAGCAGACTGGTGTTATAGATTGTTGTGAGGCCAGTTCAAAATCTGTGGTCTAAAATCCTGTTGCCTGGCATAAGAAAATTTATAAATTTCATTCAAATTCTAGTGGCTAACAAAGATTTCCTGTGGCTATTAACATGGTATTAGCATGTAGGCTAGCTTGGAGCTTGTGTATAAACTCCTGAAAATTGCTGTGGGGAGTTTTTATTAGCCAGCTAGGAACAGACTGAAAGTTACAAACTTTCTTACACACAGTAACAGTATTTCAGAAAGAGGGTGAGTAGAGCTATTTGAATAGTGTCCATATGTACCGTATTTGCTGTATAAGACACATGAGAGTATAAGACGCACCCTGGTACTACCAAAATAGGCCACTATAGGCCACTATATTCAGTACAAGACACACTCCATTTTTCCAGTGTATTTTAAGTTGGGAAAAGTGGGTCTTATACGCCAGCAAATAAGGTATGTGTAGGACAGGAAAATTAAAGTCAATCAAGAAACTCAAAGTCAATTAAGAATATTACCTAGTGGTTAGAAGGAACTTTTAGCTGACTTTGATTTGGCTACAATTGATGTGGCTAATGTGTAAAACAAATTATATCTCCAATTCTCTGATGGAGGGTCCTGGAGTTTTCATTGCTTTTGTCTGGGCGCAAAGGAAGCTACAGCTTCAAATTACCATTTGGGAGAGAGCATAAGCAGATACCTAGCTTCCTGTGTTTGTTGAACAGGGGAAGGTATATAGCCTGCTGCTTTTTCACATTCATTTTTAATAAAGGGAACCTGCCAGACCATCATGTGATGAACGTTTGGGACTTGCATTGATAATTTTTCTGTCCTATCCACAAGAAACCGATGCATGCCTGAAGAAGTGATCTTGAATCACAAAAGCTTGCACAATGTTTGATTTTCTTAAGTGATCCAATAAAGGTATCCCCTTCCTCCATCATTTGTTTTGTATATGGCTTACACGGCTATCTTTGTTTGTATATGTATGTGTGTAAGACATAAATAAAAAGATGAATATGACTACTTTCAAATATAATGTTGCAATATTTAAAAAACATCTCCTGGTGCAAATTACAAAAAAAAAACCAAACAAAAAAACCCCCCACAGTAACACAAGGACTACCTAACTGTTAGATCACTAAAAATAAAATAATTAGCAAGCTTTTGTAAATAAAAATCCATTTCTTCAGGCTTATCCAGCAGCATTCCATTGGTAGTGCAGGAAAATTGTAAATAGTTCAAAAAATTCATGGCAGATTTATGTTCCCAGTCTGCTTGAGGTGAATTCAAATGTTGACAATTTGTAGTAGAAGCTTGTTAGAATGTTATTGTGAGAGTTCTGGTTCGATTCAATTTTAATTTGTTATAATATACATTTTAACTCGCTTAATTTTTAAAATATGTTTTATTTTTTTAATTATAAAAACACAGATTGTAAACTGTGTAAAGAATGTTATCTGGAAAAAGTAGTTTTTCAAGGTCACATAGCTGACAGTGTTCACAGCTTTTTAATTTATAGGTATGTTTTATTCCTATTTTTATTCCTCCCTTTGAAAGTGATAATTATGGGTGATAGACATGATGACTGCTTTCTTTGTGAAGGCATAATTCATACTTTGCCCTATTCTTTCTGAAAGGTACAGTTTAAGTTTTCAACTTAATCTCTTTTGTATTCATACTAAAAGCTTTCTTGAAAGTTTTCACATGGGAATTGATTTTAGAGCAGAATAGAAGTACAGTACAGTACTTGAATTGCTGTTTGAAACTGCAGCTATGTCTTTTGATTAACTCTCCTTATGACTAATGTGAAAAGAGAAAGCTTAAATGAGTATGAAAAGCTGAGTCTTTCGAGTAGTGTCAGACAGTAGTAGAAGCTGGTAGAAATTCTGACTGATGGTATTATGGTTCTTTACAATGTTTGAATCTGAATTTTGATGGACTATTTTATAGGGATTGCTTTATGATGTAATAGTGGTACAGGTTCCCTAGTGGTGCCTGAAGGGGAAGAACCAGAGCATATAACATTAGCAGCACATGATCCAGACAAGTACTGCATCCTAAAATGTTGCAATGAATTTACTTCTTGGTGGAAAATGTGAACTGTTACTTGGTCAAATATGATTAGCAGTCAGGTTTCAAATTTCTCTCAATTCCTGTTCAAAAACATCCCAGACAGAGTATTTGCCTCAGATGTTAAAAAGCATCTTCCAGTCAGAATAGATAATACTGGGAAGAGAGGTCTGATTTGGTGTAAAGTAATACAGTGGAACTCCTGATAATGTCAAAAGTTGGTTCCACAAGTCTGGACTTTGTCCCGATTTGGTTCCGCAGCCCTTCCAAGGAGGGAGCCGGCGAAGCATGTGGCTGGCTCCCTGTCCGGAGGAGTGCCAAGTGGGTCTGAACTCCCCCACTGCACCTCCAGGCAGGGAGCTGGCCATGTGCTTTGTCAGCTCCCTGCCGGGAGGCTCCGCTAAAAAGCGCTGGTTTGTTTGGGGGGAGACGTGGTACCGTGCCTCCTCCCCACAAACAACCCGGGGGGGGTCTTTTTAAAGCCCCACCCACAGCCTCTGTCACTTACCAGTGTGATGGAAGGCTGTTTGGAGGCATCTCGCTCCATCTGGATGATTTTCCAATGCTTCCCCACTTCACTAGGCCACTCGAACGCGTGGCAGGGCAACTTCCTGGTTCTGCGCTAGCAATCAAGCCAATGATGCAAGCTCCGTCTGGCACAGGAAGTCACCACCGGAGGACTTACCATTGAGAGAACAAATTTAGTGGGATGTCAAAAATGATCCAGGGGACTGTTTCACAAAGTTAGGGACAAAGTTTGATTTATATTTTGGAATATATGAAAATTAAAAAAAACAAGCTTTACTTTAAAAGCATTTATTAAGTAATTAATGTTTTACTAGTGATTGGTAAAAAACCGCAAATTTAATAGATTAAGTATATATTTGCAGTGATATATTTCATTCTGGTTTTGGGACACGCCAGGGGATTGTGTTTTAGGGGTATTGAAAAGCTGTAAATTTTAAATTTATGTTTTATATTATCTGATACACTATGGTACACTTAGATTAGTTTGTATGCACCTATTGTTTAAGTTTGTAATTTACAATAAGAGCCATTGTATAGATATTTCCTTGGGACATTGATTTTCCATTTAGTAAAGTGCCATAAATATTGAGATGTCAGCAAGCTGGCTGAAAATTCACACTATAGACTTAATCAACTATCGACAGGAAAGCACTTTAATTTATTGAAAGCTTGCATAGTATTTTTAGCTATAGCATAGACCAGGGATTCCCAACACCTGCCCTATGGGCCTAATCTGGCCCACACACCTCATTAATCTGGCCCACAGTGGCCACCTAGCCACCTCTAGGACCCACCCACACACCACACCACCCCTCACCACCAGAAGTCACAATATGTCACTTAGCATGGTGGTAGTGATCACACATTTCTTCTGGGGGTTTGGAAGCCTCCGCTGCTTCCCCACTTTGTTGGAGCACAATTGCTCTGTTTTTAAAAATTTGTGCTGCTTCTCCACTTTGTCCCAGTAGTTAATCCCCAGTGCTTGGAGACTTCTGATAGCGTGTGATACTGATGTCAGCACCTGGTTTCCCAGTGCTGAACCAGGAAGCATCCAAGCACTAGGAATTAGCTGCTGGGACAAAGCGGAAAAGCAGTGGAAATTATTAAAGTGTCACATTAAAGGTTTAAAATAGTAGTAAACTGTAATAACTGTGTAGTGATTATTGTTTTTACCCATGCTGTCTAAGGCTTTGAATTTATATTAATTTTCTGTTTAGGATTTTAATGTTCTTTACATTTATATCATATTTTTTTCTAATTGATCAAGATGGCTTTACTTTCACCTAAGGCAATCCTTTACAAAGCCTCTCATAGTAATCTAATCTGGATGTAACTAGTGTATGGTAGATGTGGAAGAGAAACTCCAATGTGCATAAGAGGAATTGAGCTTTAGGTCTGCACTCTAAATGTACAACTCTCTGATGTTAGCTATGCTGTCAGTCTGCATTGTCAAAGGCAAAGTAGATTATAGAAGAGTTCCTTAAAAGAGGAAGACATTTCTCTTTCCCAAGTACATGATGGCAAGGAAACTAGTGGCATAATGACATTGGTAGGATCTTTGAACTGTAAGGGTCATGGAGACTGTACTGCTATCTTAGATTCCTGATGTTACTGCCATTCATAGTGCAGTGAGGCACCTGACAGGTTCTCTTGCTGAATAGCAGAGTATTCTCTTAGTTAATTCAGTCTGTGAAAAACATGATTTGCTGAACATCTCCCATTTTTATTTATAGTGATCTCCACCTTCTGCTTACAGATATTCAAGGTCACATACACACAGACTCTCCTGAACTGGGTTCACCTGCATCAGGCAGTACACTGAACTAGGAAGTTTTAACTCTCAAGGGTGTCCTGTAGCAAATTGGAAATGACTGATAGATTTTCAGGGTAAACAATATGTACCTCTGTATAGTATATTTTAACATAGGCTGTTCTTTACATGTTTTTGGTCACTGTTGATCAAAATGAAGAGAAATGCTCTTTTCAGTGGTGAAAAAGAAGAAACACTACACAAAATATCACAATTGAGACTGATGTCTATCTTGCAACTTACAACAGATAATAATGACAGGATTTTGCCAATTATGCAATTCAAAAAGAGGCTTCAAAAGGATGACAGTATCTGATAGTTTTCGGAAGCCAGAAATTCCATTTTTCTTTGAAGTTCAAACCACAAAGTAAAATGGAAGCACTGTTTACAAGGTGTTTTCTCATATGGTAAGGTATAAATTGCATACACATAAATGCTGCAATGAGTGATTGATTCACATCAAATTTGTCTTGTACCCAAGTAGTCCTATTTACTTCATTCTCTAATCATCAAACTTTGCTTCAGAGTCTCTTAAGATACTTCCAGATTGCCTGTTGGGAGACACTTCTTGGCATTTATCCATTCAACAAGGAGTGTTGCTTTCCATGGGTTTACCTTATCCTCTTCTAGATTAATATTTAGAGTTGAAAAGTTTGCAGAAAGCAGCATACTAGGGAGACTAATAATAATATTTTTTTGTCAGAAATTGTTCTACATTGAAACATTTTTTGCTGGAGAAACGCCGCTCAGGGGACGCCTGAATGAGGCTTCTTTCATGTCCCCAAGATCTTTTCCCACAGATATGGTACCTATTTATCTACTTGCAATCTCTTGCTTTTAAATTGCTAGGTTGGCAAGAGCTGGGACAGAGATGGGTGCTCAAACTATCATGCAGTCCATGGGTCTTGAACTGCTGACTTGACAGCTTTTCAGTTAACAAGGTGAGCTTCTTAACCACTGAGCCACCACAGTCCTATAGTTTTTGGATATCATTTTGGATATCATTGAGTCCCACTGCTTTGACATTTCTGTATGAACACAGCAGAACATTCATTGGATTCACTCTGAATATCCCTCTGATGTTTTATTTTTATTATGCATTGATTGGAGTTCCTTGCCAAAAGCAGTGGGGTGTGCTTTTTGGTTTATTGTATATAGCATTCTTTTGTTTAGATTGTTGTTAGGTCTTTTCAGTAGTCTCTCAGCTTTCTGGCTGTTTCTTTCCATATCAAGATCTGTTATAGTGTTTATCCAGTGAGTTCTTTTTATTTTTGCAAGAGTCAAGATTAATTTTCTCCCTGCTTTTATTGCATGTTCACTAAAAGGGGTTTCTTCTAAGTGTGAAACATAATGGGTGAGTATTCCTTGAGTGACACTGGCATCTAGTTGGAACATTCCTAAATGGAAGTTACAAGTTCACCATTGTTCTCTGGTTGAAGAGGAAGCAGAAGCTGCACCTAACATTGTTGTAAACTTTGCCAGTTGGGTTTATTGAAATTATGTCTCCTAGAGAATGGTGTAGATCAGTGTTTTCCAACCTTTGATTTGTGGGTCTTCCAATTCCCAGAAGCCTAAATCAATTCCCCAAAGCACTGATCAGCCAATGTACTGAGTTTAGGCTTCTGGGAATTGAAGACCATCAGTGTTCCACAGAATATAGTTTGGGAAAAACTGGCCCAGTGGATGCCTGAGTGTACTGTACTTGCAATGATTTCCACCCTTGCAGTAGGTTTCTGTGTCCCTTTCAATAACTCAAGAAGAAAAAGAGGTTAATCTAACCTGCCAGTAAATAGCCAACTGGAAAAAAAATTCTTGGAAGAATCCCATCTATAGGCATTCCAAAATACAGCAGATGAAGGGAAGTTGAAAAATTATATGGGGTGCCATTCAGCATAAATAATCTTATCTGGGCACCCTAACCAGCCTTATCCGAAAGGAATGAATACTTTCTCTCTTACTGTCTTCCTTGGAGAATTGTTTATTTTGATTTTATTCAACTGAAATCCTTGTAACTGAACACTTGTCACTTTCAATTTTATTTTGCAGATGGTACGTTTGTGTAGCTGTGACTGAGAGCATGATTTCATTTGTAGACTTTTTAACTACTGGAGGTGTATGAAATGTATACACCTATTAAACATCAAGAATGATTATATAAAATTAATGTGACATATACCATTTTGAGGATTACAATAGCTGGAGAGCTCCAGGATATTGCAGCTTTATGCTATATAGCCAGAAGGAAACTGGGCCGGAAAGAAGAAGAAAACATATAGTTCATGTGGATAGGAAGATACACAATGCATACAGAAGATCAAACTGTGGACTCTATATCTAGGGCAAGAGTTCTCAACCTTTTAAAGTCAGGGGCCTGGACATGCTCCCTCAGAAAGCTTTGGGGGCTGGATGGCCATTTTGCCCTTCTTCCACCACATGGCACTTCGTGGTGTGGTGGAGAGGGGCACATGAAATGGCATCGCAGGCTAACAGGTTGAGAATCCATGATGTAGGAGCATGCATTTTTTCCCCATACATTTCATTTTAGTCTTAGATAACTGGAAATGGGATTCAGTACCACTTTTCTATACACCACAGTGAACCCACCTTCTGAGTTTATTTCTAACTAGCTGAGAGCCCAGCTTCGCCCGGGATTCCCTGTCTGCGGTATCTGGCATATTCCTGTGCCTACCTGGCTGAGGCGTATCGCTCTCCCTCCCTTTCTTTCACCTGGTGATTGTCCGGTGGCTGGTAGGCAACACACAAACACAGACAGACAGACAGACAGACAGACAGACACACGCGCACACACACCCTCTCTCACAGAGAGAGAGGGGGGAGGGAGGGGGGAGTGGCCCCCCTCTCTCACACACTCAAACACAACACACACACATACACACACACTGCTGCTTCATCAGCTGCTCCGCCACCCCCTTAGCTGTGGGTGCTGAGGTGATCTGCGTCTCTAGCGGCAGTTTGTTTTTTGCGCCAGGTTTGGCATCAGGGCATTTGGGCACACACAGACTCTCTTTGTTGGATGTGTGTGGATCAACATATCTGTGCGCGGCCAACTCTCCTCCCGCTGCTATGCGTGTGCATGCTCTGTGCATGCACAGTTCTTTTGTCTGGATTTGTGGGGTATAGGCCCCACCCTAGGCCTCAAGACCCTCACAGTGCTGACCCCTGTTGCGAAATGTACATATGTGCCAAGTTTCTCAGCTTCCCTTGCCACCCTTTGTCAAGAGTTCAAAGATGTTCCCAGATGTCCATCTCGGGTGAAATGTTCTCTCAGAGATGGTCATCCTGATAAGACACCTTTACTCATGGGATAGAAATCTCATAAGTCAAAACAAATGTCTTTATTAATGGCCTAATTACATATTTTCTCATGCAAAACCCTATATAAACAAGCCAATTTGGGGGCTTTGTTAGTTGTCATCCCGATGCCAGCGGGAGTGACTGTCTGTCGAATCCACAATGCTTTAATTGCCCAGATGCCGCACCTCTCTATGCAGGCTGATGGTCCTTGCTTTCATTAATTAGTTAGCTATGCATTACTTTTGTTATTTTCTGTGTATTCTGAATAGATTAAGAAAATGTATTTGATTTACTTTGCTGCACTATTAACACCACTTTGCCTAATAAAGGCTGCTGAAGAATTGGCCTCGTGGCTCCATGTTATTTCTTCAAAGAAGAGTCAAAGGCAGAGGGAAGATAAGGAGGGGGTTCATCACAATATAGCTCTTCTCTCATAATCATCATTTGAAAAAGTTCATCCTTGCCTGGGAATCAAATCTCCGAAGGGAGTTTTTCAGTGGCTCTGCTAAACTTGAAAGGTAAACAACCTTGTTCCCTAGAATTGTTCCCAAGGGACATTTCCTCTGCCCTGTCAGCATGGGGGTTGGCATACAGACGGGACTTTTCATGCTACTAAGAATTGCCACCTGTCCTAAGGGTAGGCTAGCCATCCCTTTATTTCATCTATGAGCCAGCCAAGACTGGAAAAGAGGCCTGCACGCATTCTAAACCCAGCAGCAGAAGCAGGTCCATGCTTTGCCTCTAAGCTTAAACGCTGACACCCCGCAGTCCAACTGGGGATTTCTGGGGACCCCAGCCTCAATACAGGAAGCCCTGGGAGGGGAAGTCGCTTGCAGGAAGCCCCCGATCATGACAGTATGCACTCAGAGAAGCTGGTCTGTTTGTTCCAGCTGAGGCTGACTCTCAACCTTTCTGAATACATGAAAGCAACTAAATGATTTCTATCAACTTGACTAAACATTTTACTTTACTCCTAAGCAAGTAAACTAAGCACACAGAATTCTACCTTCTAACTCTAAAGTAAGTTAAACTTATAATTGTGATTAATATTTCTTCTTAACTAAACTCTTAACAGCTAGTTTAAGGAATACATTTCTATCAGCTAAATTAAACATTTCTACTTAAATTCTACGCAGCTAACTTAATTCTAAGCAAGCAAATTCAAAGCATACACACACCTGAAGAAAGATGCAGCAAGGCACTGCATTAAGCATCTCAGGATTATGACACAATGGACTTGGCCTTTGGGGCGGGGGGGGGGGGGCAGGACATTGCCCTCCTGGCAAGCCTAGGCCTTGGACTCTTAGGCCTTGGACTCTGTTTTAAATTATGTGATGTTTTGAAACTGTTTATTTCTATTATTGTATGCTAATTGTATTTTTTATTGTATTGTGATATATAGGTGAAACTCGGAAAATTAGGATATCGTGCAAATGTTCATTCAGTTCAGTAATGCAGCTTAAAAGGTGAAACAAATATATGAGATAGACTCATTACATGCAAAGTGAGATAGTTCAAGCCATACTTTGTTATAATATTGATGCTTATGGCTTACAGCTTATGAAAACCCCAACCCCCCAATCTCATGTATCCTATAATCATCACATAATCGCATATACACTGTACGCCATGATCGTCACAAACATAACGAATTAAGGCATGACATATCTCACTTTGCATGCAGTGAGTCTATCTCATATATTTGTTTCACCTTTTAGGTGAAATGAATGGACATTTGCACAATATTCTAATTTTCCGAGTTTCACCGGTATGTATAATGTATTAGATTTGGTATTGTTGTGAGCCACACTATGTTGCGTTTTTGAGTGGGTGGCATAATAATAATAATAATAATAATAATAATAATAATAATAATAATAATAATAATAATAATAATAATAATAATAATAATAATAATAATAATAATAATAATAATAATAATAATAATATGGGATCAAAATTGCTGGGAGAAACATCAACAATTTGAGATATGCAGACAATACCACCCTAATGGCAGAAAGTGAGGAAGACCTAAAGAACCTCTTGATTGGATTGAAGGAGGAGAGTGCAAAAGCTGGCTTGAGACTTAATATCAAGAAAACCAAGATAATGGCAACAGGTCCCATCAGTCCCTGGAAAATAGATGGGGAAGAAGTAGAAGCAGTGACAGATTTTACTTTCCTGGGATCTAAGATCACTGCAGATGGCGACTGTAGCCATGAAATAAAAAGACGACTGATTATGTGGAGACAAGCGATGAGAAACCTGGGGAATATAGTGAAAAGCAGAGACATTACCTTGAAAACAAAAATTTGCATAGTCAAATCAATGGTATTCCCAGTTGTAATGTATGGGTGTGAGAGCTGGACCATTAGGAAGGCTGAGCGCAGAAGAATAGATGCCTTTGAGATGTGGTGTTGGAGGAGAGTCCTGAGAGTCCCCTGGACAGCAAAGAGAACAAATAGGTCAATACTGGAAGAAATCAATCCTGACTGTTCATTGGAGGGACAAATAGTGAAGATGAAGCTAAAGTACTTTGGACATCAAATGAGAAGGGAGGACTCACTTGAGAAGGCCTTGATGCTGAGAAAGGTGGAAGGCAAGAGAAGAAGGGGGCATCCAAAGATGAGATGGATAGATGGTATTGTGGACACAATGGGCACAGAGCTTGGTGGGCTGAGGAGAATGGTGGAGGACAGAGGTGCCTGGAGGAAAATGGTCCATGGGGTCACAACGGGTCAGAATCGACTGTGCAACTGAACAACAACAACAACAATAATAATAAAAAAATCAGGATTTAAATTTACAAAAACAATGGGATTCTTCTAGAAGAAGAACTGTCATTTTTCTTGCTTGACAATTTTATCTTAATACTTGTTGCCATATGATCCAAAATATATTAAATGAAGTGCCTTCTAATCTTATGATTTCTCCTAGAACTTTTTGAAAACTGTGATATCATTTTGGGCACTTACATTGTGCTGATACAGAGGCCAATCATAGGAAAAGATTTGGTAAGAACGGCACATGAGGCCTCTTTACTGTACAGTGGTATCTCACATAATGAATGCATCATATAGTGAAAAATTCGCACAGTGGAGCGTTTATTATGTAATGGTGATACCCCACATAATGATTTTTTTGTTATGTGGGGTTTTTGGTAACCGGGGTATACCCGCTTAATAGGAACCCCAGTTAACAAACTATTTTTTCATTATGCGGGGTATCACTCATAGGGAACCACCTAACAAAAAAACTGCATAGCGAAGAGCTCCGTGGAATGGAGTCGTTTTGTTATGTGGGGTTTTACTGTATCTCTCATACGCCAAGTAATTTTTAAGCAAATTGAAAATTTTATTTTATTTGAGTTCCTTCGTATTTACCAATTTGTTTGTATTTGATGCAGTGATATATTCACTGCTATTTGCTTTGCAGGCGCACCCCCCCAATAACGGACACAGACAACATTGAAAGTGGATAACAGCATAGGGCCACATTTATTGATTCAATGCCCTAGTCCGAATTATAAATTTGTATTGGTAAAACGACCAATCATAATTCCTAAGGCAAGCAGGCCGAAGTAACACTGGTAAGGTACCACCCCAAAATTGCCAACGGCAATTGGTTACAATGTATCAATTTGTATCAATTTGTTTGTTGACAACAAACAAATTGTTGACCGTAGTCAATAACTAACTTATGACCCCACCCTCTGACGCGTATCCGTGAAATCACAGGGGTGATGCATGCTGGTTAGCAATCGTCATCACCCCATCGCCTGGTTCGTCGTTGACCGGACAACGTTTAACTAATTTATTCCTGTCTAGTGTTGTCCAGTCAATTGCGAACCTGCCGGATACTTGTGGGTCATACTGTTTACCTTACCAGTGCTACCCGCCAATGTGACCAAAGTCAACAGCAGAACAGAAAGACCCCTATATCAAACCATAGCAACAGTGTGGGGTGGGCAAAAAAGCCAGGACCCGGAGCCAATATGGGTCCCAACCAAAAATTCCCACCCGGCCCCGAAGCGACCATAATATCACACTGTTAACTAGGGAGGGGGTGGAGGGGAAAAAACTTCTCCGCTCCGTCGCTGAGGTAAAATGGCAGCTCGGCTGCCTCGTGGCCACCCCTTTTATAAGGGAGCTGGCCACGCCCCTAACTACCCGGATTCTCTGTCCTGTGGGGGGGGCCCCGCAAAGGGCGCGGCGGCCATTTTGGCGCCGCGCTTGCATTGCAGGCGCACCCCCCCAATAACGGACACAGACAACATTGAAAGTGGATAACAGCATAGGGCCACATTTATTGATTCAATGCCCTAGTCCGAATTATAAATTTGTATTGGTAAAACGACCAATCATAATTCCTAAGGCAAGCAGGCCGAAGTAACACTGGTAAGGTACCACCCCAAAATTGCCAACGGCAATTGGTTACAATGTATCAATTTGTATCAATTTGTTTGTTGACAACAAACAAATTGTTGACCGTAGTCAATAACTAACTTATGACCCCACCCTCTGACGCGTATCCGTGAAATCACAGGGGTGATGCATGCTGGTTAGCAATCGTCATCACCCCATCGCCTGGTTCGTCGTTGACCGGACAACGTTTAACTAATTTATTCCTGTCTAGTGTTGTCCAGTCAATTGCGAACCTGCCGGATACTTGTGGGTCATACTGTTTACCTTACCAGTGCTACCCGCCACACGGAGGGGCTTCAAAGAAGACCTGACGCCCCCCCCCCCCCCAGACCGTCAGCTCGGTCAACAGGCCTGCTCGCCAATCACCCAACAGGAGGTCCATACCTCCTCGCGACAGATGGACCCCATCCCCTGCGTACAAGTCATAATTTTGTAGACTAATATCGGGGTGATGACTAACCCGTCCCCAAGTCCTGGTGGCAAGAAACCGCGCCACTGCCTTATTGAGCGCACGCCTAGCGCGGTCAAGGGCCAGGAGGTTAACGCCCCCTCTGTAAGAATGGCGCGGGACAATGTCCGACCAAACCAGGGTTGTGGCAGGCCAGACATAATGCAAGTAGGCGAGTTCCTCGCAAATCGCATGCTTGAGCGATAAGCCGGTGACCTGGCCCAAATCATTGCCCCCCAGGTGGATGATTAGAATGTCAGGCGGGTCAGCACCCAGGCCAGAAAAAGGAAAGGCCGCAGCTCCCGCCATAACATCCCAGGCTTACCATGCCATGCGAGACTGGCGTGGTCACCCAGTCCCAGTCGGGGTCCCCACTCTGTCGCCGCAGCGTAACGCGCTGCCCTGTGCACATAGCTGTGGCCCACCAGCCATACTGTCACCGGCGTAATACAACACCCAGGGTCTGTAAGAAAATTGAGAAAAATTGAGAAAAAGACGGTAAGGTGACTGGATTGGTACTCATGGCAGGAGTGGGTGCACATAAAACTGAAAACATTGCGAGCCCCACCTCCCCATGCTGCGTATGTCAGCCCCAGAGTACCCAAAAGCAGCTGCTGTAGCGGCTGCACCAATACGGAATGAATGTGTGCCAAAACGGGCACCTGGTAGGCCCACCCTGGTGAGGGCTCTGGCTGTCACCTTCCAAAACTGAAATTTAGTAAGGGAGACCCATCTTGGTGACAGAAAAACGGGCCGTGGTGCCTGCCACGCAGTGCCAGGAATTCCTGTAGGGCACCAACCGGACAGATGTCTGCCAAAGAACACCGTAGCAGTCTTGCACCACTGCCTACGCCATGCTGATCTGTCGTAGAGGAGCGTATCCTCAACTGGGCCCAGTCTTTGGCAACATAGACATCCTCGAGTTCCAGTGCCCTACACCTGCATCCGCCTTATACAGCATCTCAAGCTCGCTGTCGCGGAGCGCTCCAAAAAGGCCACCGTTGTAGCCGCATGAAGTGGGCTGCCTCATTTCCAAAACAGAGGCCAGGCCAGCCCCGGGCCAATTGGGTAAAAACCCTGGGAAAATCTTGCATCCGCCTTACTCAGCATCTCAAGCTCGCCGATGCGGAGGGCTCCAAAAAAGGCCACCGGTGTAGCCGCATAAAGTGGGCTGCCTCATTTATCAAAACTGAGGCCAGGCCAGCCCCGGGCCAATTGGGTAAAAAACCTGGGAAACTCTTGCATCCGCCTTACTCAGCATCTCAAGCTCGCCGACGCGGAGGGCTCCAAAAAGGCCACCGTTGTAGCCGCATGAAGTGGGCTGCCTCATCTATCAAAACAGAGGCCAGGCCAGCCCCGGGCCAACTGGGTCATAAACCCCCTGGGTAAATGGGGTGGCGGTCGCCCAGGAAACGCCCGGGCACGCGCACCCACCCCTCCCAACATGTCTCACCCGGAAGTCATTGGTGCTGTCCACACGACCTCCCACTTCGGCCCTAAAAGCCAACCCGACAGCTGAGATGCTATGGTGCGTGGTGCAAGGCCCTGGGGATACAGGTCAATCGTGAACCGGAGAACATGGGCTACTGGAAAAGGCCAGGTTCCTGGCAGTCGGAATCGGGTACATAATACTCTAAAGGAACTAAATGCGTGGTGATACGCCTTACTCATGCATGGCGCTAGTGACAGGCCAATCGCCCGGTTCACCTCTCCTTGCCAACGGTCCATCTCACATCCGGGAGTGGCGAGGGAAATTCCTCCGCATCCGGGGGCCGAGGCACGGGACCGGGAGATCTGCAGGCGGGACAAAGCAGCAGCAATATCATTATCAACCCCTGGGACATGCCTGGCCCTGAAGGGAACGTTGAGGCACAGGTTGCATAACGCAAACCAACTAACTAGCTCCATAACCCCGGGCGATTTGGAATTCTGTGCAGTGACGATGCGGAAAAAAGCCGCGTTGCCATGCCAAAGTTGCACAACCGAGTTGGCCCACCCCTTGCCCCATAGCATCAAAGCACCCAGGATAGGGAAACATTCCAGATACGTGAGACCATGCAGGCGACCCTTGCCTGCCCAGGATGGTGGCCACCCACCATAGGCCCACTTCCAATTGAAGTACATCCCAGAAGCCCAGGAATCCTGAGGCATCGGACTGCATCTAAAAGCAATGGGGGAGCCAGGAAATCAGACCCCAAGATGACACCCCGTTGAACTACCTCTGGATCTATGGCCAGACAAGCACGTCTGCCCCGATACCCCGGGTAAATCTGAGCCTGTGGTGGGGCCTGGATAAGCCCGCCATAGCGTCGCACCAGCGCAGAGCAAGTGCCCTGCCCGGTGCGACGACCCTGCCAGGGAAACTGGGGTGACCATGTAGCACCAGAAGTTCCCTCAGTGATGCCATGTGCTCTGCCAGCAAGACCGCGACAAGGGCCACTAGCCTTGCCACCTTATCCCGCTGCAACTTAGAATCCTGCGCTATCGTGTTGCTCTCCACCCCAGGAATACTAGCTGTGGAGATGAGCCCTCGGTCTTTTCGGGCGCTAAAGGGACACCAAGTTCCTTCATTAGCGTCTGAAATGTGATGAGGAGACGTGTGTACGTGTCCCAGCCCCGTTCAGCCCCGAATAAAACCATCCAGGGAATGGGCTACAGACCGGGACCCTGACCTGCGGACAAAAGCGCAATCTAGTAAAATGGTGAAACGCTCGAATACCGAGCCCCAATGGAATAGTCAAAAGGCATGGCATCATTGAAATAATATGCTCCCCGGGACGGGGGTGCAGGGACAGTGCCATGACCCTGCCCGCATAGACCATTTTGCAAAGCTGGCAGCAGCCACCTCCTCCCTCCCTTTAAGGGATAAAAGATTGGGGGCATCCTGAGGGGACCCGTTACCCATGAAAAGGATCCGGAACCCCTGCCTAAAAACCCTGAAGGAGATAACCCGCATCCTCTCCCTTCAGGTACCATGTGAGCCAACGCCCCAACCTGTCCACCTCAAATGGGGAGGGAGCCCTTCGGTGAACTAGATCCATCTGCGGCAGTCTTGGAAGCCCCCTGTCTGCCCCACTCTCTGCCCCGCATCCTTCTATGCCTGGGACAGGCAGAGACCGCATGGGGGCCAACACAGGTGGGACATTCCTGTCTGTATATACAAGTCCTCCCAACAGAGGAGCCATTGGACAAGAAAGTCCAGCACGGCAGGCGGGCTGGAACCCCCCGCCCCGCCCCATGGCAGGTGACCTATGCTGGGGCCGCCCGCTGAACCGCATGCCCACAATGGTATATCTCCCCGGGCACAGGGCGCGTGGGTGAAAAGTACAAAAGCCGCAGGCTCTGGCCTGGCTCATCCCGCCTAATCCCCAGGGTGTGGGGGAATCCACCTACGGCATTCCTTGTCACAAGCCAACCACGCTGGGCCCGGAAAGTAAACCATGGCCCGGCAGATGTTGCCCAAATAGAGGACCATCGGAATTGCCAGATCCGGCCGGGCCCTAAGGTACACCGCCATGCATATGATGCAGGCCGGCGACCATTTGGCCCACATACTTGGTGGCTTGCGACAACGTGCCTGCCACTATCCTTTTCATTCCGCCCCTCCATCTCTCCTTGGTGGGCACCTTGTTTAGGAGTGAGAAGATATCCACATACTCCCCCCGCCAAATTTACTCCCTGGCGGCCTGTGCCAAGTGGTCACTAGCAGTAAGGAATAGGAGCTTAGACCAACCCGGCCACCCCAAACATGCCCCTCAGGGTAGGGAACACCCCCCACCACGGGGCCCCGGGGATGTGTGTGGATGTACTCGCTTACACCGTATACTCACATGCTGCACCCCCGCGGGCCGCCCCCACCGGGGGTTCCGGCCCACTGGGGGCGTCGGAGCTCACGACCGACGTAGAGCTCATCACCGGGGCTTGACCCGCACCTGGCTGCTGGCTGGGGAGCTGCGAGGCAGTGGCCGAAACCGCGCCACACGCCTGCAGCAGCTCAACCCTCCCTGTCGGCTATTGTCCTCTTGCCGACAGCGCCTCGAAAGGAACCCCAAAAAAGGGGGGGGGCCCGCCTGACTGGCCCGAGCCAACGACGATTCAAGGGCCGCAAGGCGGGCCAGTAAGGCCCCCACGGTGACCTGGGGCCAAGGGCCGGCCGGCCCGCACGGTCCAGACGTGGGTACAGGTCCCTGTACCCCAGGACCCGAATATGGCCATTGGCCAATACCGAAGCCCGGCAGGGTCGGTGGAGAAACCTGCCAAGGCAGGGGGCCGCACCACCCCCCAAGGCTAGAGGGCCCCGGGGGAGGCGGCGACCCATGAGCAGCAGGCCCAACCTGGTGGGCAGATGCAGGAGCGGTGTCCACCGCTCGCGGGCCGCGGGCCGGATCCCCTACCGCGCCCGCACTCTGTTCGCCCGCTCCGGGCCAAGGGGCAATAGACCCCATTCCGCCGATCCCGGCAGGGGCAAAGGCGGCTGCTGAGGAGGCGGCACCGCGGTCCTCCGACCTGGGTTGCGCCTCCTGACAGCGCGAGCCGCACCGAAGCTGCCTTCTTCTTCGAAGGCATCTCCACCGAAGTAAAGGGAAGCCAAAAAGGAAAAATTCGCCGCCAAAGGCTTCCTGGTAAGTTAAAGAGCGACGGAGACACAGGGGAAAAAACTTCTCCGCTCCGTCGCTGAGGTAAAATGGCAGCTCGGCTGCCTCGTGGCCACCCCTTTTATAAGGGAGCTGGCCACGCCCCTAACTACCCGGATTCTCTGTCCTGTGGGGGGGGCCCGC
The DNA here is from genome assembly GCA_035047345.1 of Bradypodion ventrale. Lineage (NCBI taxonomy): Eukaryota > Metazoa > Chordata > Lepidosauria > Squamata > Chamaeleonidae > Bradypodion > Bradypodion ventrale. The sequence goes on along the minus strand of JAWDJE010000003.1, from coordinate 304,871,935 downwards.
AAAGGGCGCGGCGGCCATTTTGGCGCCGCGCTTGCATTAGTTCAGCATATTCCCTTATCAACAAAGTAAGTACAGGCACACATATCTAATCTGCATGAAAGACATAGAATTCATTCAGCTAATCTGTAGTCTTCCTATCCTTATTTAAAACAAATGTAATAAAAACTGTACAAACAAGCAACTATGGATTTCAGACAGATACACTTTCTGTCTACAATTAGATTTGGGCCAGGAAACATACTGTAAAATATCCAATGAAGTTGCAATGAAAGTGGGAAAGTATCATTTTCCTCTTGGCACATTTCCATTTTCTTCTTGCTGGAAATATTTTTGATGTCACTATCAGTCTTTTTGCCAAAGTTTTGACAAAAGAGACAAACAACCAATGACCAAGTTTCCAAATTAATATACAACTCTTACCTAAGAGTAGGAACACCCTAAAGAAGAATGTCTTCCTTCTTCAGCAGTTGGACAGGACTAAGGAAAAAACCTTCCACGGTACCCATAAACAACAACCAGCCCAATGCACTTGTTTGCCTGGAAGCATGTGACATTGGCTTTTTTTTAACTTCATACCCAAGAGTTATCCATAGTGGGAGTTCCATGATTTGTGAGACCTAGCTCTGCCTAGTTCCTATTATGAAGTGTGGCTCTTCAGACTCCCAGGAAGCTGGGGCAACATCTTTCCCTAACAGGCACACACTACCCTTTGATTTCTCTGCAGACTATGACTCTCTTGAAATTCAAAAAATAATCTTTGGTTTTAAAATAGAAGGATGGTCATTTCAGTTTGTCCACGATCTTTAATAAGGAGGCAGAGCTTTTTAAACAGCAATTGATGGTTGACAGTGTCATATGTTACTGTAAAATCAAATATGCTGTTTCAGTTATTTTGTGTGTTTCCAAACCATCTTCTACATGCTGAGGTAAGTTTATGATTTGAGCCATACAGCTATTGTCATTTCTGAGGCCTGTTTTTTCTAGAATTAGAATAGGTTCAATTTTAGGCTCAACAGTTTCATATCATTCAATCAAACACTTTATACAAATAGGGAGATTGGCCTGTATTTTTTGAGATCTGATTATTCTTTCTGGGTTCAATATATATATTGCTTTCTTCTGTATTGTTTTTTGGAATTTGTTTGTTCATCCAACAGTTAGTAAAGAGTTGAAGGAGTGATTCCTTTTCTTTTGCCCAGAACATTTAATTTGCTCAATCCAGCTATCATTGAGCCCTCTAGGTCTGTCAATATGAAGGCAGCAAAAAAGTCATTGAATTTACTTTGAATATTCCATCGTGTTTTTTATTTTGCATTTATTGGACTTGTGGGGTGTGCATTTTGGTTTAGGATTATATTTGTATACAGCATCCTTTTGTTTGTATTGTTGTTGTGTCTGGCTCTTTCTTGCCATGACAAGCTCTCTTTTAGTGTCTATACAGCAAATTATTTTTCTTTCTGCAAGAGTCAAGATAAAATGTATCTCAGCTATTATTGTATGTTCACTAAAAGGATCTTCATTCAAACACATGTAAAACACAATCTACGTATTGGGCTTGTATTTCTGTAGTGACACCTGGGATGTAGTTGGTCTGGTACATTTAGTACCTGCTGCATATGAAGTGGAATATTTTCCATATCAAATTGTGGAATGTACCTTGGAGTTTCAAAAACACAAAACCCTAGTAAAGACAATTTAGAACAGAAGAAAAATGTTCCCACAAATCTAAATGATTTTGAGTTGAAATCAGGCACTTTATTATTTTTCGAGGTGGAGGGGATGCATCTTTAATTTACAGGTCTAGTAAGCATGATTTCTACATTCATATGTAAGATCAATTATGGAGATTATCTGAAACATCTTTTCAGAAGCACATTTTAAAAATGGCATTTTAAGAAATGATAATCACTTCCGGATGTTACCATTCTACACTTTGGAAGACAACAACCTAGCTGGATAGCTCAGTGGTTTAGGTATCTGACTGTCGAGTCTGAAGTTGGGAGTATAATTCCCTTCTGTGTCTGCAGGGAGCAGATCCAGTGCATTTAGCCTTGGGTAAGCTGCACAGTCAAAGGATGCCCCTGGAAGAAGATAGTGGAAAACCACTTCTACATATTCTCTACTAGGAAACTCTGGGGTTACTAAAGGTCAGAATTGATGTGATGGCACATAATTATTATTTAAAGACTAAATATTTTCTATGTCTAAAGCACTATAGAAAATGTCTGCTTCTTCAGAAAATGCAGCTCTTGAATCCTGTTTCTTTCCACCAGATGGGTATTTCAAAACATAACAGATGTAGTTCTCTGAGAAATTATATTTTAATGTTTGAAATTAAGTTAAGAGCATTGTATTAATTTAAAAAAATGCTAAATCTTGCACATGAAAGAAGAAATATGCCATAGATTTTTATTTGCCTCAAGCTAGGAAGACATAAGGTAAGCAAGCAATTAATATTTCTGTGGCAGAACACTGTAACTTGATGCCAACTGTGACATGTATTGCAATACATGCTTGTATATGCATAGATGGCATAGCCTTCAGTAAAACCATGTTATAAATGGTACAGCGATCTTGTAATCACTCTGCTAGTACATATTGCAGGCGCACCCCCCAATAAAGGACTCAGACACCAGTATAAGTGGATAACGGCATTGGGCCACATTTATTGATTCATGCCCTAGTCCGAATTATAAATTTCAATTGGTACTCAGCCAATTATAATTCTTAAGGCAAGCAGGCCACAGTAACACTGGTAAGGTTCCTCCCAAAATTGCCAACGGCAAATTGGCTACAATGTATCCATTTGTATCAATTTGTTTGTTTACAACAAAAAATTGTTGACTGTAGTCAATAAACTAACTACTGACCCCACCCTCTGACGCGTATCCGTAAAATAACGGGGTGATGCATGCTGCATAGCTCGTGCCATCACCCCATTGCCTGGTTCGTCGTTGACCGGACAACGTTAACCAACTTGTGCCTATCTAGTGTTGTCCAGTCAATTGCGAACCTGCCGGATACCTGTGGGTCATAAATATTTACCTTACCAGTGCTACCCGCCCATGTGACCAAAGTCAACAGCAAATAAACCCCTGTATCAAACCATAGCAACAGTGTGGGATGGGCAAAAAAACCAGAACCCAAAAGCCAATTGTAGGTTCCAGCCAAAAATTCCCACCCGGCCCCGAAGCGACCAAAATATCACACTGTTAACTAGGGAGGGGGTGGAGGGAAAAACTTCTCCGCTCCGTCGCTTTCGCAAAATGGCAGCTCGGCTGCCTCGTGGCCACCCCTTTTAAAGAGGGCTGGCCACGCCCCCTAACTACCCGGATGTCTGAGTCTGGGGGGGGGCGCAAAGAGCGCGGCAGCCATTTTGGCGCCACGCTTGCATTGCAGGCGCACCCCCCAATAAAGGACTCAGACACCAGTATAAGTGGATAACGGCATTGGGCCACATTTATTGATTCATGCCCTAGTCCGAATTATAAATTTCAATTGGAACTCAGCCAATTATAATTCTTAAGGCAAGCAGGCCGCAGTAACACTGGTAAGGTTCCTCCCAAAATTGCCAATGGCAAATTGGCTACAATGTATCCATTTGTATCAATTTGTTTGTTTACAACAAACAAATTGTTGACCGTAGGCAATAAACTAACTACTGACCCCACCCTCTGACGCGTATCCGTAAAATAACGGGGTGATGCATGCTGCATAGCTCGTGCCATCACCCCATTGCCTGGTTCGTCATTGACCGGACAACGTTAACCAACTTGTGCCTATCTAGTGTTGTCTAGTCAATTGTGAACCTGCCGGATACCTGTGGGTCATAAATATTTACCTTACCAGTGCTACCCGCCACACGGGGAGGCTTAATAAAGACTCACCGCCCCCCCCCAGACCGTCAGCTCGGTCAACAGACCTGCTTGCAAATCCTCCAAAAAGAGGTTCATACCTCTGGGCGACAGGTGGACCCCATCCCCTGTATAAAGATCACAATTTTGGAGACTAATTGTGGGGTATCGGATGACCCGCCCCCAACCCTTGTCAACAACGAACCGGGCTACTGCCCTGTTCACCGAGCGGCGAGCACAGTCAAGGGCCTGGAGGTTAATGCCTCCCCTGTAAGCGTGACGCGGTATGATGTCCGCCCAAATCAGGGTTGTGGCAGGCCACACATAATGCAAGTAAGCCAGGTCACTGCAGATCGCATGTTTCAACGACAGGCCCGTGACCTGGCCTAAATCATTGCCCCCAAGGTGTATCACCAGGACATCGGGCGGGTCAGCATCCCTGATGGAAAAAAGGAATGGCAACAGTTCCCGCCATAACATCCCGCGCTTACCGTACCACCTGAGACATGCGGACGCACGTAGTCCCAGCTGGGGTCCCCACTCTGTCGCCGCAGCGTACTGCGCTGCCCAGTGCACGTAGCTATGGCACACCAGCCATACTGCCACCGGTGTGAGTCGACACCCAGGGTCTGTCAAGGAAAAAAGGGAAACAAGACAGTGACTGAACTGGTACTCCCAAATGAAGAGGGCGAACGTATGACTGAAAACACTGTGATCCCCACCTACCCATATGGCGTATATCGGCCCCAGAGTACCCGAACGCAGCCGCAGTAGAAGCAGCTCCTATTCTAAAAGAATGGGTGACGTAACGAGCCCCGGGGAGGCCAACACTGGACAGTGCCTTACCGGTCACCTTCCAAAATTGAAATTTAGTAAGGGGAGACCCATCTTGGTGGCAGAAAAACGGGCCAGGGTGCGTACCACGCAGTGCAAGGAACTCTTGTAGGGCACCAACCGGACAGATGTCTACAATGGAACATCGTAGCAGTCTAACACCACTGCCTACACCGTGCTGATCAACTTTTGAGGGACGTATCCTCAACTGAGCCCACTCATTGGAGACATAGACATCTTTGAGTTCCAGTGCCCTACGCGTCGCATCCGCCTTAGACAGTAGCACCAGCTCACTGATGCGGAGCGCCCCAAAAAAGGCCACCGTAGTAGCCGCATGAAACAGAGCTGCCTCATACCTGTCAAAACACAGGTCATGCCAGCCTTGTGCAAGGTGGGTAAGGACCCCCGGAGAAATCGGGTGGCGATTGTCCGGGCAGCGTCCACGTTCGCGTGTCCACCCCTCCAAAACATGGCGAATACGGAAATCCGTTGTATTATCAGTGTAACCCCCCACTTTGGCCATGAATGCTAGTGCTGACAGCCTGGATGCTATGGTGCGGGGAGCTAGGCCCTCGCCGTGTAGGTAAACCATAAATTGAAGGACATGTGCCACTGGAATGGGCCACATCTCGGGCAACCGGAATTGCGCACAAAAGGCCTGAAATTTACTGAATGCATGGTGATACGCCTTATGCGTGCGGGGCGCCAGCGATATGCTGATAGCCCGGTTCACCTCTCCTTGCCAAACGTCCAGATCTCGTCCGGGAGCGGCGAGGGAAATTCCTCTGCGTCCGGAGCCAAGGCACGGAACCGGGGGATCTGCAGGCGGGATAAAGCATCAGCAATATCGTTATTAATACCTGGTACATGTCTGGCCCTAAATAGAACATTGAGGCGTAGGCTGCGCAAAACAAACTGGCGCACTAACTCCATGACCCTGGGCGATTTAGACGTCTGTGAGTTGACAATGTGCACTACCGCAGCATTGTCACACCAGAAATGAACAACTGAATTGGCCCACTCCGCACCACATAGCATCAAAGCTCCCAGTATGGGAAAAAACTCGAGGAACGTAAGATCGCGTAAACGATCCGTGCCCCTCCAAGCTGGAGGCCATCGGCCGTAGGCCCACCTCCCCTCAAAGTAAATCCCATAACCCAGGGACCCCGATGCGTCCGACTGAACCTGAAAGCGAGGGGACACCAGCAGGTCAGACCTCCAAAATGACACCCCATTGAATTCCTTGAGAAACTTAAGCCAAATTAACATGTCAGCCCTCAAGCCCTTGTTCAGTCGGACCCTATGATAGGGCCTGGATAGGCCAGCCATGGCGTCGCACAAGTGTCGAGCAAAAGCTCTGCCAGGAGCGACCACCCTGCAGGCGAAGTTAAGGTGACCATGTAGTACCTGAAGCTCACGGAGTGACACCTTGCGTTTGGCCAGTAAGGCCAAAATCAATGCAGTGATCCGGGAAACCTTGTCTATGGGTAATCTGGATGCATGTAAAACCGTGTCGATTTCAATACCCAGGAATGTGAGCTTGGTTGATGGGCCCTCGGTCTTTTCGGGCACTAACGGGACACCAAGTTCCTTCATTAGCGTCTGAAATGTGTTGAGGAGACGCGTGCACGTGTCCCAGCCCCGTTCACCCCCGAACAAGAAATCTTTGAGGTAGTGGGCTACAGACCGAGACCTGACCTGCGAACAAAGGCCCACTAAAGGAAGGTGCTAAAGCGTTCAAATGCTGCGCAGGAGATGGAGCAGCCAAAAGGCATGGCTTTATCAACATAAAATTTGCCCTGGAATTTGAAACCCAATAACTCAAAGTCGCCCGGGTGCACCGGCAGCAGACGGAAGGCAGACTTAATGTCACACTTTGCCAGTAGTGCACCCGGGCCACAAGAGCGCACCATGCGCAGGGCCTGGTCAAATGATGTATACCTGACCGAACAAAGGTCATCAGGGATGGCATCATTGACCGAATGGCCAGCCGGGTATGACAGGTGGTGAATTAAACGAAACTCTCCGGGTGTCTTTTTGGGCACTAACCCCAAAGGGGAAACCTTCAGATTGGGAAAGGGCGGGACGTGAAAGGGGCCAGCAACCCTACCTGCGTTAACCTCCTTTGCAATACTTAGGGCGGCCACTTCCTCCCTGCCCTTAAGGGAAAGTAAGTTGGGGGCATCTTGGGGGCACCTATCCCCTGTGAACGGAATGCGAAACCCCCACTGGAAACCCTCAAGCAGGTAACCTGCGTCTTCCCTCCTCGGGTACGTTGCGAGCCAACGCTCCAACATAACCACATTAACTGGGGAGGGGGCCTTTTGAGTGACCAGCTCCCTCAGCGGCCGGTCTGCCTGCACCCTGTCCACCTCTACCTCTGCCCCGTGACCCACCTGCTCGCGGGCACGCAGCGGCGGCGTGGGGGCCAGCGCAAGAGGGACACTCGTGCTTGTACCGGCACTGTTTTCTATTGCACGCACCATTGGCCGAGAAGCTCCAACACAGCAGGCGGGCTGGAACCCCCTGCCCCGCCACCTGGCGGGGGCCCTGAGCTGGAGCGGCTCGCTGGATCGCGTGCCCGCAATGATATCTCCCCAGGTGCGTGGCGCGTGGGGGTCATATACAGAAGCCACAGCTTCTGGCAGGGCTCGTCCCACCTCATCTCCGGGTGTAGGGGCACTCTCATTCGAAATTCCTCATCGTAAGCCAACCACGATGGGCCAGGGAAATCAACCATTGCCCTGTAAATGTTGTCTAAATATTGGACCATCGGAATGGCCAGATCAGGCCGGGCCCTGAGATACACCGCCATGTATATGAGATATGCGGGTAACCAGTTGGCCCATGTGCGTGGTGGCTTGCCATGGCGGGACTGCTCTTTGTCCTTTTCATCCTGCCCCTCCCTCTCCTCTTTGGTGGGTTCCCTGTTCAATAGGGAGAAAATGTCTACGTATTCTCCCCGCCAAATCTTCTCCCTCGTGGCCTGGGCCAAAAGGTCCCCGAGGGGCAAGGAATACCCTGCCGTTGGGAATGCCGACACCGGCACGTTAGCAGTGCGGGACATCAAGAAAGGGGCCTGTACCGTCCCTGTGACACTCATTGCATTCCCTGCGGCGTAAGGCCCCCCACCCAATGTGGGGCTTGTAAGCGGCCAAGCTGGACCCTGGTAAACCGGGGGCTGCTGTCCCCCCGCCCCGACATGATGAGGCCATGGCCATTGGAGACCCTCCCCCATAGTGGATGGTGGTGTGGGGACATTAGCTTGAACCGTATACTCACTGGGTGCACCCCCGTGGGCCGCCCCCACTGGGGGTTCCGGCCCACGGTGGGCGTTGGAGCTCGCAACCGCAACCGAGCTCTGAGGGCACATCTGATCACTACCTGCCGGTGGTGTCTGCTGCGTGGGGAACTGCAAGGCCGCGGCGGTGCCGACCTGTGCGCCTCGAGCAGCTCCACCCGACCGGCCGCATGCTGCAGATTGGCGGCAGCCGCGGTGACCTGTCGACAAAAAGGTGCCCCAGATGGATTAGATATCCCCAGGGATGCTTCCAGGGCCGCCACGCGGGCCAGTAGAGCATCCACAGTCACAGAACCCCCTGCATAAAGGGGGCCAAGCTGGCCGGACGGCCCGCTGATCGCGGGTCCAGGGCCCGGTACCGAGGCACTTGGGCCCGAGTAGGGCCATGCCCAAAACTCTGGCCCCCGAGGGGCCGGGGGCATGCCCTGCCGAATTGTACCCAGCCCACCCCCCTGGTTGAAACCCATGGCCGTGGAATGCGGGCCGGGCGCCGGAGGCCCGGTCGCACCATGCCCACCCACCTGCCCCAAGCCCATGGCCGGCAATTGCGGGCCGGGGGCCGGAGCCCCATAGGGCCGGTCTGGGGCTGCATCGCCTCGGGCCACGGACTAATCTGCCCCATCCCACCGGTCCCAGTGGGTGCCTCCACAAAGGGGGTCTGCTGGGGGGGGGCGCAATCGCGGTCCTCCGACCCGACTGTCGCCTCCTGGACGGGCGAACTGAATTCGCCATAGCCTTCTTCTTGGGAGGCATTGCAAAGCCGATCCCTGAAAATGGTGGGAAGCCTAAAGAGAAGGCGAGGAACGCGCCAAGCTGCCTGCCGCCGGAAAGGGGCTTCCCTGGAAAGTAAAGAGCGACGGAGCAAAAACTTCTCCGCTCCGTCGCTTTGGCAGCTCGGCTGCCTCGTGGCCACCCCTTTTAAAGAGGGCTGGCCACGCCCCCTAACTACCCGGATGTCTGAGTCCGGTGGGGGGCCCGCAAAGAGCGCGGCGGCCATTTTGGCGCCGCGCTTGCATTATTGCAAATGGATGCATTAAAATGATGTCATCCTAACACAAAGGTTTCACATAAAACTGAAATAGAAGTTCAGTTTTTCACATTTTTTTCCTCTTGAGTATGTTTTTTTTGTTGATACTAATAGGAAATTCTTTTGCCAGAAGAGGCATGTTGTATTCCACATTTTGTATCTTAGTCTATGTTGTTTCAGTGGAGAGATAACTAATAGGGCATATTCTTAGACACACCAATGGCTACTGTGCACATTTCTACTTACTATGCATATGCTATTAAAAATACACTGACATTCCCATTGCTAAGAAGGAACATACTTGTATCTTGGAGTAGAAAAATAAAGATGTCACACAACTGCAAGTGCATGTTTTTGTGGAGGCTATGGAGACACTTGGCTGTGATAGATATGCTACTCATATAGCTTAGTTTTTGTTCATGAGATGTGTCCAGTTGCTTTCCTAAGTAAAAATATAATCATTGCTTCCATTTTTGTTAACATCCACGATCACAAAGGTGTTTTGACACTGAGACATCCTTGTTTCCTCTCTCTATAAAAACTTGTCAATCAGTGGATATTTTTTTTGCTTCTTTCCCAACCAGAAAGACCAGCAGATTTTGTCTACACTAACATTAGCAAAACAAACAAGCAATAATTGCATATTGCTCAAGAAATGTATTTTTAGCTCAAAAATCCTTCTGCATATATTTTGAGAAAGAGATCCTAAAATTCAAAATCATGATTTCACCCACTGGAGGTGATATGGTTTTCATAATGTATGTCTTCTCCTAAAATTTGCATTTTGCATTTACTTGTGCTTTATTTTGTAATGGTTTATTGAAAAGTAAATACAACCTTATTTTTAGAATGTAATTGCTGAGGCATATTTTTCTTCAGGGAAAGATTGGGGGAAAAAATTGAGACATATTTCTCTGTCCAGACATTCTGCTATGGTAATGGAGTAGACCATACAGCCAGTAACTCAATGTCGAGTGTTGGGCAGCGGTAAATAACCGGACTCCTTAAAGAGGCCAACAGCTATGGGTGGATGACCCCCTTCAGGTGTGGTGATGGCCCACTCAGTGGAGGAAATACCACTAGAAACTATCATATTGGGCCCAATGGCAAAATGAGCAAAGGAGGAACCAATTTATTCTTATTCCCAATAGTCATGGAGGCAGAATAGGTCATGCCAGATGGACTGGCTATGAAGGTGCACCTTGTCCATATCCTCAAGGCTGCGGCAGTCCGTTGCAGTCCTGGTGTTAAATTCTGCATGTCTCATTTCATACATACTGCAGGAGATGGGTCCATGATAACAATGTGTGGGTGACTTATTTTATTATTTATTATTTATTTATTTATTCAATTTATATCCCGCCCACTCAACACAAGGCCGACTCTGGGCGGCTAACAACATAAAAAGTAACCCCAGGGCAACCCAAGGAGTTTACAGACAATATTGATAATCCTAAAAACAGTTAAAACAGTAAAAAAAGTTAAGACTACCCACCCCCTAAAAAGCAGGGGCTGCAGGATCGAAAAGGCACCATGGGGAAGAGTTCCTCTACACCAACCACCCCATGGTGGTTACCCTTCCACCTGCACCCCACACTTGACCTGCCAGCCAGGTTTTAAGATCCCTTCTGAAAGGCAGCAACTCCGTCCGAAGACGTAATTCTGTTGGCAGGAGGTTCCAGAGGGCCGGTGCAGACACGGAGAAGGCTCTCCTCCTTGTGCCAGAGAGGCGAGCCCCTCTGGCTGATGGAACAATTAGAGAGCCCCTCCAGTCCGCTCTGGTTGGACGGACAGACGTCCTCAGGGCGATGCGGTCTCTTAGGTAACCTGGCCCACTACCATATAGGGCTTTAAAGGTCAAAACCACCACCTTGAATTGCACCCGGAGACATACTGGCAACCAGTGCAGCTCCCGGAGCAGTGGCGAAGCATGAGCATAACGCCCACACCCCATCACCACCCGGGCAGCCGCATTTTGGACCAGCTGTAGCCTCCGAATGGTCGTCAAGGGCAGCCCCATGTAGAGCGCATTGCAATAGTCTAGTCTGGAGGTAACCAGAGCATGGGTGACCATGAGCAAGGAGTCCCGGTCCAGGAGTGGGCGCAACTGGCGAATCACCCGAAGTTGGGCGAAAGCCCTCCTGGTCACAGCCGCCGCCTGTTCTTCTAGCAGTAGCCGTGAATCCAGGAGGACCCCCAAGTTGCGCACCGGGTCTGTCTGGGGCAAAATAGCCCCATCCAGAACCAATGATGGTAACGCCCGGATTAACGCAGGACCCCTTATCCATAGCCACTCAGTCTTGCTGGGATTCAGTTGTAGCCCGTTAGCCCCCATCCAGACCCCCACAGCTTCCAGGCATCTGGAAAGGACTTTGATGGCATCACTGGGGTCCCCATGGGCCGAGATGTACAACTGAGTGTCATCCGCGTACTGATGGTACCGCACCCCATGGGAACGAATGATCTCACCCAGCGGTTTCATGTAGATGTTAAATAGGAGAGGAGAGAGCACCGAGCCCTGAGGAACCCCCCATTTGAGGGGCCTAGGACTGGACCTCTCACTCTCCAACCACACCGACTGGGACCGACCCCTCAGAAATGAGGAAAACCAGGACCACACAGTACCCTGGATTCCCAAACCTCGGAGCCGTTCCAGAAGGATACCGTGGTCAACGGTATCGAAAGCCGCTGAGAGGTCAAGAAGAGCAAGGACGGATGGATGACCACCGTCCCGCTCCCGCCAGAGATCATCCATCAGTGCGACCAATGCCGTCTCGGTACCATATCCAGGCCTGAATCCTGACTGAAAAGGGTCCAGATAATCCGCTTCATCCAGTACCCCCTGCAGCCGACACGCCACTGCCTTCTCCAACACCTTCCCTAAAAAGGGGAGGTTTGAGACAGGCCTATAGTTAGTTAGGACAGCTGGGTCGAGGGAAGATTTCTTCAGGAGGGGGCGCACCAAAATGTTTTAAAGGTGCAGGAAACACCCCCTCCCGCAATGATGCATTGATCACAGCCCCAACCCAGCCACCTGTCACCGCCTTGGAGGCTTTCACCAACCAGGTGGGACAGGGGTCCAATGGGCAGGTAGTGGCGCGCACAGCTGCAAGGAGCCTGTCCACTTCATCAGGGGCAACTGGATCAAACCGGTCCCAGATGGTATGGCAAGACTGTACTCCAGCTCCCTCCGGACTCTCCCCATCCACGCCAGGATTAAACCCAGAGCGAATCCGATCGATTTTCTCCACTAGATGGTCAGCAAAGTCCTCAGCCGACCCCTGCCAACCGGGCACCGGGGTCTCCCTACCAAGGAGAGACCTGGTAACCCGGAACAGGGTGGCTGGGCGATTATCAGCGGAGGCGATAAGGGTGGTGAAGTATTGTCGCCTCACCACCTCCATCGCCACTAGATAGGCCCTAATAGCGGCCCTAGCTAGTGTCCAATCGGAGTCTCTCTGGGTCTTCACCCAGCGGCGCTCTTGGCGTCTCTTTGCCCGTTTGAGCTCCCGCAGTTCATCTGTGAACCATGGAGATGACCTAGCTCGATGAGCTCTGAGAGGCCGTAGTGGTGCGATTTCATCCAAGGCCGCTGTAGTCATCCTGTTCCACAGGTCGACCAGCGCCTCGGGCGAATCGTGTTGCCGATCCAGAGGGAAATCCCCCAGTTCCCTCTGGAATCCATCAGGATCCATCAGTTGCCTGGGGTGGGCCATTCTAATAGGCCCTGCCACCCTACGGTGCAGCGTCGCACCCAGGAAGTCTAGAGCCACCAAATAGTGATCTGACCATGGCACAGGTGTTATGTCTAATTTCCGTAGTCTCAGATCACTCTGCCACCGCTCCGACAAAAAGATTAAATCTGGCGTGTGGCCACTGCCCCTGGTCGGGCCCTGAATTACCTGAATCAGGTCCATATCTGCCATGGAAGCCATGAACTCCTGAGCCACCTCGGAGCCAGTCCCCAGCGAAGGCAAATTGAAGTCCCCCAGAACCATCAGTCTAGGGAACTCCAATGCCAACGCTGAGATGGCCTCGAGGAGCTCAGGCAGGGAGTCCCTTACCCTGCAAGGGGGCAGGTACAGGAGTAAGACTCCCAACTGACTCTTAGAGCCCAGACGCAGAAGCAGGGCCTCACAGCCCAGAATTTGTGGAGCAGTAGCCCTGGTGACTCCCAGTGACTCTCTGGCTATAATGGCAACGCCACCGCCCTTACCCTTATCCCTAGGCTGGTGCCAAGTACTGAACCCAGCTGGACACATTTCTGACAGAGGAACCCCATCCTCTGGTCTCAGCCAGGTCTCAGTAATACATGCCAAGTTGGCCCGCTCCCCCATAATGGAATCTTGTATCAGGGGGGCCTTATTACATACCGACCTGGCATTCATCAGCAGCAGCCTAAGGACAGGGTCACCCTGGGTCAGCTGCTCAGGACCTAGAGGTGTAACCGTGGGGCTGGAACGAGGGACAGATACTAAGCATCTGCCCCGCGTTCCCTGGGTGCGGCCCGCCCCTCGGTACCCGCTATATCGCCCCATGCCCATCACAACCTCTATATTGGTCTCCGGAGCCTCCCTGCTTGCCCTGGACAGAATGCTGCCTCTCCTTCCTGGCTGGCCTGGCAATCTCTCCCTCCCTCCCTTCCACCCCAATATAAAACCGCCCCATTCACTCCCCCCACCACCCTCCGCACGGCTCCGGTGGTGATGGAAGTGGTGGGGCATTCTTCCACAACTGTGTTGAACCCTCAACTGCCGGGCGGGGCCCGAAACGCCGGCCGATGGCGAGTCCAGCGAGCCTCTTCGCCCCCGCCGGGGCCGAGCACAGCGGCGGTGATGTTTCGTCCGGCAGGCCCCCTCGCCTTTTGAGTCCTGGCGGGGGGCGGGGCCCGAAACGCCGGCCGATGGTGAGGCCAGCGAGCCTCTTCGCACCCGCCGGGGCCGAACACAGCGGCTTCATGGCAAGCTGGGAACCACCTTAAACAAATTCATACCAATGACATTTTTACCTGTTTGTCATTCTTCTTTCGTGAAAATGATTTCCAAGGGGTGGGGGTGGGGGAATGGATGTATACTTGGATACAAGTAGTAGCTGCCATCGCCAATGGCTAATGGGGATCCACTTTCTGAATGCAGTCACAATTATGGAGCAAGATGAAATTCAATTCTTAACATTAGCTTGAATTAAGTAACACCTTCAGGTGGTGAAGCAGGCCATGGTGGCTTAGTGGTTAAGACTCTGAACTTGACAACTGGAAGGTTGGCAAATTAGCAGCCTGAGACCTAAATGTCATGTGATGGAGTGAGCTCTCATCGTGTGTCCCAGTGCTGCCAATGTAGCATTTCAAAAGCAAGAAATTGCAAGTAGATAAATAGGTACTGCTTTGGTGGGAAAGGTAACAGTATTCTGTGTGCTCTGCCTTCTATGCCAAACAACCATGGAAACATATGCAGATAGCAGTGGCTTTTTGGTTGTTGAGATGAACACTGCCGCCTCAAGTCGGACACAACTGGCTTTCAAGCAAGGTAGTCGTTACATTTACTTAGCAGCTCCTCCAGTGGCTTAGTGGGTAATGCACTGAGCTTGGAGACTGGAAGGGCAAGGTTCAATACTCGAGAGCTACACTATGGGGGACGATGCCTCATACAACGTCGTATCCATAGAGATACATTGTACTGTAACAGCACAGACTTCAGGGCAAAGTCAAGGAAACAGACGGGAAACTGACAGAACTTTAAGAAATCATTGTCTAAAGGCTAAATACATTACAAAAACATGTCAAACAACCCTAATTTTAGGGGACAAACCATACAACAAGTTTTAAACTTTTGAAAACTTTATGAAGTGCAGGTTTAAAAGTTAATATATCCCATCATGCAGCACAGTGTTAATCTGCAGCCATGTGGCCAATCATCCATTTTGTACAAGCTACTGTAAACAATTACTAGATGGAAGCAAGGACAAAATGGATGCCAACATGTCCCATTATGCAGCACAGTGTTAATCATCCAAACAGCAGCAAACACCAAACAATTGGCCACCCCACCAAACATTGCCCCCCCCAAAAGACCAACATAAGAAAAATTATGGAGCATATAATATGTTTTTAAAAAACACAGCAGCAAACACCAAATAATTGCCAATTCCACCAAACAATTGACCTCCCCATCTACCTCCCCACCCCAAGCCAATTGGAAGCAGAAAAACCTCACTTACCTACCTTTCCACTGTGCCAAAGAATGGTCCAAGAACCTGAAGAATGGCTGCAAAAATCCCAGGAATGCTTCCAAAAATTCTGATGAAAAAATTCAAAAAAATCCAAAGCCGTGCTCAAAACCCCTCCTAAACACTCTTCGCCTTATGCAAAACCCACAAGAGCAATGCACACATGTGTCCTGCCTTTTATACTGCCCAGGCACAATGCAACCTGGGAAAGACCCCAATGCCTCATACAAAGTCGCAGCGACTTTGTATGAGGAAACTTTTTCCAAGGAATTAGGTGGTGATGTATGAATTCAATGTTGTATGAAGCGGACTTTGTATGAGGTATTACTGTACTAAGGTTTGTTATTGGAAAGAAAATATCTATTGCATCATAGGTTATGAAGCTCAGTAGGCTAAACATCATACATACACACATTTAAAACACAACATGATTTTAAAGAATATATTAAGTACAAAGATGAGTATAAAATATAAATGCACCAAAGTACAAATATGCATTTAAAGAAAGGAAAGTTTGAACAGTTTAGGATTCAAGGGATAAGAATCATTTCCTTCTAAATAATAAAAAGAGATTGGATAATCACAAAACTTTCTGTATAGTACACATTTTTAAATACATATTGACCTCTTAGCTGAAAATAGATTTTGCCTACTTTTGAAATAAGGTATTTAAGCGTGTCACAGCGATATGAAAGAAAGGAACAGTGGTTGCCAACATTGACTGAAGAGAATAATTCCCTTTTTGTAGATGAATTTATTTTAGATTGAGTCCTTTTCTAAGAGATTGATCTGTTTACTTTGAGCTCATTGTATTCACATTGTATAATCATCTAGTTCAAATATGTACTTGCTTGTTCATTTATTATTGCACCTTTTAATAATCAGTTAGTATTTTGCTTTTTTTTGGGGGGGGGCACAGAGTTATGGTGCAAGTCATTTTTTGCTCCAGGAAGCAAACAAATTATCATTCAAAGTAAACAAAGTTCTCCTTCGTATAGTTTGTGAATCCACACTCATGGGGTTATGCGCCTGCGCAGAACGGCCGATCGGAGGCTTGAAAAGCTATTGGTCAAAAGTTTTGGCGGTGAGACGGCCCACCGTACCGCCCACCCTGAGGCGCCCGCGCGCCATTTTACCTCAGTTCTCTTCTTTCCGCCGTAGCAGCAGGACGATCTTTGAGAGCTTCCTCAATTTTTTTCGCCCTACTGAGGGAAAGTCTTTTGGCAAACTTTTCAATTTTTGCGGTGATCTTGTCCTTTGGGCAGGATCGCCACCCCGGTGCTGTTTCTTCCTTCTGGTGGACTCAGTTACCTACTCGCTTCGGTCACCGTTTCCCCCCTCAAGGGGGTGGCGGCTGGCCAGCCCTTCGGGGTATCCGCATTCCTGAAAAAGTTTCCGGCCTCCGACGGGCATAGCCTCTGCCTTTTTTGCCTCGGAGAGTCTCATCAGAGCCAGTCTTGCCCTCACTGCAAGAAATTCACCCGTCTGGCAGTGCAGAACCGGAGCTACCGGCTCAAAGCCCACCTGATGGAACTCTCTCTGGCTCCCGTCACGGCCGCTTCTACCTCGGCTAGTGTCTCTCAGCCTCCTCCGCCTTCGGCTTCTTCTTCCGCTCTTCCCATCAAGAAGAAGAAGAAGAGGGACAAGAACGGGGAGAAGAAGAAGAAACACGGGTCGGAGAAGAGGCGATCGCTCCCGCCTACTCCGCGCACCCCTGTTTCTCCGGGACCTTCGCCGCCATATTTGGTCGCAAGATGTCCGTCGCCTGGGTCTTCCATCTGGGGAGGACGATCCTCCTCGGGATCTCCTGAAAAAGGACGCAGGGCTGGGGCTCCAGCTCGCCCACTTCAGGTACTCCCGTTGCCGCCGCGTGGAAGGGCCCATTCGCCTACAAGACAGGCCTCCGTCTCCCCTAGGCCCAGGACTCCAACGCTCGATGACGCGGCTATCACCATGCCGGCCACCGTTTCGTAGCCGCCTATACCAGCCACCGTTTCGACGGCCACCGTTTCGTCCCTCCCGACGATGCCGGATCCAGCCCAGATGGAGCTCCTGAAGGGGATGTTTGAGGTCATGGCTCAGACTTTTGCCAGCCAGTTTAAGACCTCCATGCCTGTGGCCTCTGCGGCTCCGGTACCGACCACCGCAAGCCCCAGGGATGTTGGCCCTGCTGTGGCCCCTCCGACCTCCCGAGGGTCGAGTATCCGCTCCGCTGGCCCACCCACATCGTCGCGGGTTGGTCCAGATGTCGATGCGGTGGACTCCCATCCCGCCGGCCCGCCCAGGCCGTACTGGCGCGGTTCCTACGTGGATGTAAGAGTTCCTCGTCCTCCGATGACTCCAGCGCCTCTTCGGAGGAGGACGAGGGAGACGTCGACACCGAGAGGACGCCGGACCAGGCCATCGGCGCGGTTGACCCACCGCGTGGTGAGGATCAACGCTCGCTTACGGCCATGCTGACACGGCTCGGCACCGCTCTGAACCTGAAGATGGACCAGCCCCCACTGGAAGGTGAAGACCAAATGATCGCCAAGCTGGACAGACGGGCGGTACGGCCGGTACACATCACCATGCTGCCGTCCATGTTGACATCGGCGAAGGCGACATGGAGGAAGCCGGTGTCAGCACACTCCGTTTCGTCCAGGCTCGACAGCATGTATAGAGTCCTGGACGAGAACGTCGAGTTCCTGCAGGCGCACCCCCTGCCCAATTCCCTGGTGGTCAAGGCCTTTCAACATAGGACGGCCACCAGCGGGTTCCCGGTGCCTTCGACCCCGGAAGGGAAGAAGCTGGACGCGGTGGGCCGTAAGTTCTACGCCACCGGTTCCCTCTTCCTCCGTGCCGCCAACTACTCGGCCGCCATGGGCCTGTACCAGTCTCACCTCTGGGAGCGAGTGAAGGCCGAAACGGCGGCGTTACCTGCCGACGCCCAGAAACGGATCGACGCGCTGGCATCCGAGGGCGATTTCCTGGCGGAGCAACAAATGCGAACAGCCAGGCATATAAATGACTATGCGGCGAAGGACATGTCGTCTGCGATCCTGCTCCGTCGCCACGCCTGGCTTAGGGGCACCTCCCTCGATGATGCTATGAAGAAGCTCATCGAGGAGTTTCCCTTCGACGGACAGGGTCTCTTCGGGCAGGACACGGACGAGGTCCTCAATGAGATGCGGCAGACCAACTCCACCGCCAAGTTCCTGGGGCTCACCACGCCGGCTCCGGCTGCCAGGCCGAGATTCCAGCCCTTCACGCGGCGGTAGCAGGGGAACCCGCAACAACAGGGTGACCCCGTGGAGCAGCCAAGGTCTGGCTTCTTCAAGCAATGGCGCCAGCACAAGCCCCGCTACCAACCATACGGGCACGGCAAGCGTTCGGACGCTAAGTCCAAGTCGCGCGTTTGAAGCTGCGACGGCCGAGTCTCTCTCGCTCCACATCCCGTACCTCCCCCTCCGGAACTTCCTCCAGGTATGGTCAAGCATCACGGACGACCAGTGGGTCTTAAAGATCTTGTCCTCTGGCTACGCCATCGAGTTTGTGCGGGCGCCTCGGGTAGGAAGACATTGTCTCACCACCTCGTCCCCCCATTTGGAGGAAGAAATATCAACTTTTCTGTCCAAGGGAGCCATCGAGCGGGTGGCGCCGCCCGATTGGGACAACGGCTTCTACTCGAGGTACTTCGTGGTTCAGAAGAAGGACGGCGGACTTCGCCCGATTCTGGACCTGCACCGCCTCAACAAGTGCATCCACACCAGGAAGTTCCGGATGGTGACCCTGCAGACCGTCCTTCCCCTCATCGACAAAGGGGACTGGTTCACGGTCATAGACCTCAAGGACGCTTACTTCCATGTCTCCATCCTCGAGGAGCACCGAAGGTTCCTCCGGTTCCGCATCGGCGATTCGGTGTACCAGTACCGATGTCTACCGTTCGGTCTGGCCACGGCACCACGAGTCTTCACCAAATGCATGGCTCCGGTGGCTGCCTTCCTTCGCCAGCGGGGAATCAGGGTCTTCCCATACATCGATGACTGGCTGATTGTATCCCACACCAGCTCGTCGGCCATTCGGGACACGCAATTCACGGTCCACCTCATGGAGAGTCTCGGCCTCAGGATCAACTTCACCAAATCGAAGCTGATTCCCTCTCAACGCGTCGAGTACATCGGAGCGGTACTCGACTCGCTTGCCACTAGAGCCTTTGCACCCCAGAAGCGCTTGCAGGACATCGCGCAGGGGGTGGACAATTTTCGCACCAAACCGTGCGTCCGAGCGAAGAAGGCTCAAAGACTGCTAGGCCTTATGGCCTCAACGACGGCTATGGTCCCCCACGCCAATTTAAAGTTCCGGTCCCTACAGTCGTGGCTTCTACACGAATTCGACGCGCTCCGGGAGAGTCAGTCCAAACGGCTAACTCCGTCTCCGGAGCTGAGGGACCAGCTACTGTGGTGGACGACGCCACTCAACGTGACAACGGGGAAGAGCTTTTACCCCCCGCAACCTTCGTTGCAAATATTGACCGACGCAAGCAACCTCGGCTGGGGGGCTGCCTGCGGGACTCTCACGGTCAACAACCCTTGGTCGCCTCAGGAGATGGTGCACCATATCAACTACTTGGAGCTACTGGCCATTTGGAAGGCCCTCCGTTCCTTCGAGAGCCTGCTCATGGGCAAGGCGGTCCAAGTGGCATCGGACAACACCACGGCGGTGGCGTATCTGAACAAGCAGGGAGGAACACGATCCACCACCCTTCTTTACCTCGCTGTGCAACTCTGGGAATGGTGCCTGGAGAGGCACATTTTCCCGATTGGAGTGCACATTCAGGGCAAGCTGAATGTCCTGGCCGACCATCTCAGCCACCTCACCTCGACGACCCACGAATGGGAACTGAACGATGAGGTTTTTCAGTCGCTTTGCGAGGCCTGGGGGACTCCGAACATCGACCTCTTTGCATCGGAGTCCAACACGAAATGCCACTGGTACTGCTCCAAGGCAGGCATCGGGATGAACTCTGAGGGCGATGCCTTCATGAAACGGTGGGATCAGGACTATTTCTACGCTTTTCCTCCATTTCCTCTGGTCCAGAAGGTCCTCACCAAAATGTACCAACACAGGACCAGCGCAATCCTTGTGGCCCCAGCATGGCCTCGTCAACCATGGTTTCCGCTGCTGTTGCGTATGTCATCTCAGCATCGCACGCTACCGGAGTCACCGACGCTTCTCCAAATGGAGCAGGGCCAGCTTCACCACTCAGACCTGCCCAGCCTCCACCTCACCGCGTGGAGGATAACCCCAGACTGTCCAGGATCCTGGAACAAGCCAGGCGCCCTTCCACAAGGAAGTCCTACGCTTCCAAATACAAACGCTCTTGTGCTTTCCTGGCATCCCAGCAGACGTCCCTCTCACAGGTGGGACTGCAGGCCGTCTTGACCTACCTCCTCCATCTGGCGGAGTCTGGCCCCAGCATCACCTCCATCCGAGTACACCTTGCGGCGGTGGTGGCTCACTCGCCGGCTGGCTCGCCCGCTTCTGGCGCTTTCCGCGACCAAACAGTGAAGCGTTTCCTCAAGGGGCTACGCAACGCCTTCCCTCCGGTCAGGACTCCGACGGCCCAATGGTCACTCTCTACCGTCCTCAACGCGCTCACCAGGACTCCTTTCTAGCCCATGGCTACCGCGGATGCTCACCTCCTCACTTGGAAGACGGCTTTTCTTGTGGCCATCATGTCTGCACGACGAGCTGGTGAGCTAGTTGCCCTGCGGGCAGACGCACCCTTTCTTCAATTCTTCAATGACCGTGTGGTACTCCAAGCAGACATCACCTTTCTTCCCAAGGTGGTCTCCCAGTTTCATATGGCACAGACTATCTCCTTGCCTACATTTTTCCAGAACCCCACTAACGCCCAAGAAAGGGCTTGGCACATGCTGGATGTCAAACGAGCTTTATTGTTCTACACCAGCAGGACAAGGGAGTTCAGGAAGTCACAACACCTTTTCGTGGCTCATGGGGGGAAGTCCAAAGGTGAACCCATCTCTGCACAGCAGTTCTCCAAATGGATCACCTCTACCATCTACTTGGCCTACGAGTCGGCATCGCTGCCCCCTCCACCGCATGTCAGGGCACACTCTACCAGAGCGGTTGCAACCTCCACGGCCTTTCTGGAGGGCACACCGCTTGAGGACATCTGTAAGGCTGCCACCTGGTCCAGACCTTCTACATTTGTCCAGCACTACAGGGTGGACACCAGAGGCACTGCGGACGCCAGGCTTGGCCGTGTCGTCCTCACTCGGGGGCTCCAGGCCCATCGCCCTTGACAGTTCACCCTGCCTGACCATCATCATCTTCATCGTGGGATCATCTCATCCGACTGCCCACCGACCAATTAAGTGTGAGCTTGCTAATGTCCCATGAGTGTGGATTCACAAACTATATGAAGGAGAAAGTTCGGTTTCACTTACCAGTGATAACTTTCGTTCTTCGAGTATATAGTTTGTGAATACACACTACCCACCCTGCCTCCCCTCTTGAGCTGCACAGATGAGATCAACTGGTTTATCCTGTGCTTGGCTTAAGTATGGAACTGAGGTAAAATGGCGCGCGGGCGCCTCAGGGTGGGCGGTATGGTGGGCGGTCTCACCGCCAAAACTTTTGACCAATAGCTTTTCAAGCCTCCGATCGGCCGTTCTGCGCAGGCGCATAACCCCATGAGTGTGTATTCACAAACTATATACTCGAAGAACAAAAGTTATCACTGGTAAGTGAAACCGAACTTTCTTGAGAAGGTAAACTACCTTCTGAATTACCGAGTAACTTTTTGTTTATTCAGTTTTATTTTGAATGAAATAGGTTTAATAAGTGCCAGTTTCAAAAGATTTTACTTAACGTAATGGCTGAAATCCAGTAGTAATTTACAACTAGAGAAGGCCTGTTAAATCATTGGTACTTGTGAAGGAGTTGACTTACGAAGTACCCACTGATTCAGTGGCCTACTACAGTTGTGACTCATGCTGATTTTCAGCCATTGTAATATTTGATCTTTTAGTTTAATTTAGGGGTTCTCAACCTATGGTCTGCAGGTTGGATCTGGCCCATAGCACCAAATAATCTGGTCTCTGCCCTCGCTCCAGCCTCTGCCACTGGAATTGGCTGCAGACTCATTTACGGCTGTTGTAAATGTGTTTACAACAGCCATAAATGAGTCCACAGTTGATTCCTGCAGCGGCTGTAGTGGCAACTGGATCACCAGTCCAACCTGCAAACTGTTTGATGGAGCGTGACTCAGCCACTTACTTTGAAAAGGTTGAGAACCCCTAGTTTAATTATTTAGGTCAAAATCCCATTGGTGATGGGGAAAATACCCATAACACAGTCACATACAGTTTTCACTTTTTGCTTACATCAGGTACATAAAAGAGAACCTACTGGAGAGAAGGAAAATCTTACTGAGTTTGCTATTGCATGATCATATAAGTAAACTAGCAAGGGTTGCCCGGCGTTGACAGGCTTTTTTGTTTTTGTTTTTTAAAAAAATATGAATCAATTTAGTTTTGAAATATTTTTTATTTATATGTTTATTTTTCATGCAATTGAACATTGTTTTTTAAATGGTTTTTCTGCTTTTTTTCAAAAATATATTTTAAACGTTTAAAATAGTTTATATTATGTTCTGAAGTAGAAGGTTGCAATCTTTAAATGGGGCTGTATCTTGTTAAATGAGTGATATCTCCTGCGTTGTTGTTTTAAAGTAATTGTTCTATTATTTCAATCTTTTAAAATTTGATCAGTATTTTTGCAATATTGTAAAATTTGAAAAGTGTATATTTGATTAATATTGTAATGGTACAAAGTGGAAGTCTTCTGTTTTTAAAGGCTGTTTGGTTATTTGTTATTTAATTTTCAGCAGAGTAAATGGAGTTTGCAGCAGACAAAATGGATTCCGGACAGTGAATAGTTTACTGAATTAGGTTTAATTGAAACTATTTTGGATCTTTTAAAATGTTGTGAAGTCGAAGGTTGCAGTCTTTAAATGGGGCTGTATCTTTTTAAAAGAGTGAATACTCTCGAGTTGTTGTTTTAAAGAGTTCTATTCCAATGTTTTACAACTTGAAAAGTATTTTTGAAACATATTTTATTGTATGAAGTTGATGTTTTCTGTTTTTAAATGGTCTTTTCTCTTTAAGATTGAGTGCAAGGTGCTGATTTGTTGTCTTCAAGGAATAGTATGGTGTGGTTTAAATATATTTCCCTGGGTTATTTCTGATTTCGCGAAGGTATTCTGTTCCTTAATTGTCTTTAGTGTAAACTGCTGCTTTCCGCTTTTAAATGTGGAATGTTCTTTCCATTTCTTGCCGTTTGTGGGGCTGATGCCCCCATGCTGGTTTTCTGAAACCTTCATTGACCTGCGGACCCACTTCGGCCGTGCGCACGAAGGGTGGGTGCGGGTCAGTAGGGCAAGGTATAGCAACCTATAGCCAGTTCCAATGGTTAACCCTTGGATTTATAGGTTAAGATATCATTCTAGCCTTAATATTTCAGTCAATCATATTGTGAACTCTGTTTTAGTGTTGGGAGTAAATCAGGATACAAATAATAGACAGACAAACAAATCTCTGGTTTGTTTGTTTTTTGGGTGGGGTGAGTGGAGGTGGTTAATATAACCCAAGGTATGTCTGCAGACATTGGCAGCACTGGCTCTTTGGCTATAAACTGAGATGAGCACTGTTATGTATGTTAACTGTGCTTAACTGTCAAGGCGATTCAAACCACCATGTTCCCACACTTTTCCGAGCTGTCAAACAGCGTCCCTGTTTGACAGCTACGAGATCTCGCCAGACAGCGTAGTCTTGCGAGATTTCAATGTGGCGCGAAAAATAGAATCTGACAGGAGCAGAATGTATCATTTTTCATGTATATTATTATGCAAATAAGAGGATCAAAAAGTGTGCACTCTCTGTTAGCCAATGGGGTTGTGTTATTGTTGTTACTGTTACTGTTTATAGTGTATATAAGTCTGAGTTTTGCCCCGTCCAAACTATGTTCAAACCCCACTAATAAAGAGCTGAATTTCACTACTTCATTCATCTGCTTCTTCATTCCTTGAACACTAAAAGCACTGAACCCCAGAGTCGGATACGACTGGCTTTCTAGAAAGGGCGATCTTTGCCTTTTACCATATCTCTGTGTAAGGAACATCCCAGGCTCTTGGGGTGACAAATTTACAGGGGACCACACATTATTTATCCATTTCCATACTGGCCCACTGTTTCAGGCTGAAAGAAGCTATGTTAACATGATGAAGTTGTTCCCAGCATCCCAGTTCCTAAGCAGCTCACATTCGTTACTTCATATGAGTGTCAGACCTGTATCTGAGCATCCAATTTCTCACCTCTTTTTTTCTCGGTTTGCTCCCCTTTTGAGCCTGACATCTAGATTTGTTTAGCATAGGTAGTAACATATATCTATAGGTCTAGTTCTTAAAATGGGCTGAAAAGCTCATTTGCTTCCCCATAGTCATATCTTGCTTCCTTCTCAACTCTTCTGAGTATTAAATAAAACAACAGATTACTACCTGAAGTTTATTTAATGGATTTTATTTAAAGATATTCAATGAAATTACATTTTAAAATGAAATGTAAAATTTGTTTAATATATATGCATGTGCTCTCCTTGGGTAATGTAAACAACTAAACATTAGGCTTGTCAATTATCTATTCTGACCACACCACTTTCTTTAGGAAGTATGCCCACCCCTCTAGAAGCAGTTGGCCAGTCTGACATACAGCTTTCACTCTTGTCAAAATGCAATGATGATGAACCTTTTAGAGACTGAGTGCCCAAATAGAGGGGTGGGGTAAACTCTGTGCTGGGGGAGGGAGGAAGTGCTCCCATTGGGCTGCTGGGCAGAGGGCCAGGATGAACTCTGTGCTGGAGGAGGCAAGAAGCACTCCCATTGGGCTGCTGGGCAGAGAGGTGGATCTAACTCTATGCTGGGGTGATGGTGAGTATTTATTTACTTTTAATTTTTTTATTAAATTTATATCCTGCCCTACTCAACCCAAGGGTGACTCAGGGCAGCTTACAACAAAGGGAAATAGATACAAATATAAATACAATACAAAATACAAAATTTAAATATAAACACAAATACGAAAAAATACAAAATGTAAAAGGTATAGATACGGAGCCCGGCTCAACATCACGAGCAGAGCCCGGACGGAGCCTGGGCTCCACATCCCTGGGCCGGTAAGGAGGGCTGCTAACAGAGAGGGCTGGGAGTGTCCCATCAGGTATGCATGCCATAGATTTGCCACAACTGCCCTAATGAAAGGGAAAGGAGGCCAACACATATTAGTGGAATGTTGGTTTGTTAATGAAAAGGAAAAAAACTGGTGGGAAATTGGAAGGATCGATCATCATGGAGGATGAAATATCTGGGTGAAATCCTATGTGGAAACAGTCCAACTCTAATTGTTGCAAGTCTCATATGTTTGTTTAATTCAGAAATTTATGCAAGTGCAAATTTTTTTTTTGAATGTTCCTAGTTTTTCATCAAAATATATAAAAAGTTTCATCTGTCTTGGATAGACCCATACACAGCTTCATCTATAATTACATCTAATCCTAGCTTCAGGGAACTATCCTGATGTAATATCCTTTAGCAATACTAATTGTCTTTGCAGTCAGTAACAGTAACAGTTATTGGAAGTGTGATATTATAGATAATTACAGAGATCAATTAAAAATAATCATTGTTTAAATGTAGGTGAACTCTTGCAGGTACTGTATATCAGTAGAAGCCTTATAAATCCAAGGACAGAAATCAGTAGTTTAGATAATGCAGAAAATTCTCTGTTATAAAGCAATTAAACTATTTAAAATAAGGCTGATGTATGTTAATATTGGTTGATCTATATTTTAGGAATATGTTACCATAATCTAACACTATAGATTATGTTATACTATATATACATTTCTGGTATTCCTTTTCCATACACACTTAAATGGAAATAAATTTTAATTAACAAAGATATATCTAGTGATTGTGTTCACACCGCAGTGGAAGCAAATGCATACTTGAAGCATATATTTTGGTTTCATATATAAATCCTAGTAAAACAGAAGTACATCTTTACTTAGAAGATTTATTAGATTAGATTAGATTTTTAATTTGTACCCCGCCCTACTCAGTTTGTAGGCCGATTTGTAGGCCGTTTTATGCAAAAAGGGGGAAACGCATCTATCAATACTGTCTAAAATACATTAATAACATGCTGGGAACATTCTAAATTTGAACATACAACACTACTATCATATACATTTCAGTGTGATGAAATAATGTTTTAACAAATCAACTTTGAGAATGCTAAAATGCTTATCATTGCTATAAATGTTCCATAATTTTAAATGAGATTTCTTAAATGTTTTAGGGTTGGTTGCAAACTGATAGAAAACATTGAAGTACTGATACTCTTCTAGAATTGGGGTTACACTTGCCAAGTTCTTTCTCTAAATTAAAAATCTCTAATAAACTGCACAATAGTCTTTCAAATTATCCAACAGACTAAGCACAAATCCAATGTACTATAGTAATTCCAAGCATTTGGGAATTAATTATAATTTTATGACAGTGTAGTGCTCTAGCTGAATTGTATTTTGGCTCAGTTATATTTTGCACTGGTTTCATTTTTGTCCTGGAATTAATCCAGTAGTCATTTATTATCAGAATATTTTGAAAAAATATTTATTATGTTTGATGTCAGCATCTCCTGTTCAAAGTCTGGAAGCAATACAAGTCTATGGGAAATACAAGTCTATGGGAAATACAATACCATCGTAAGTCTTTAGCACATTTTTTTCCAATGGACACTTGGACACAAATTTAAGTTGTTACTAAATGAAAAATATGGGTATTTTAAATGTTATTGTAAAACCTATTTCACTATACTCAATTTATCTGGCATAATTTGTTATGGTTTGGTTTGGCTGGAATGTTTTTATGCATTTTAAATAAATACGTTCAAAGCTCAGTATGTTTTATTGCAAATCTGAATATGTAAAGTATTTAATTAAATAGTTTTGGAATCAACAGCTGTATGAACTCAGACCTTAGAATGATTTTAATGTTGTATTTGTAAATAAAGTTCTGTTGATTTATTTTATCTAACTTTTAAAGTTCTGTTCTGTTTCTGCTTTATACTCACATCAACCTTATTTGAGTGTAACTTTACCAAGGTCACACAATGAGTTTCTTGTCCATGTGAGTGACTTTGCTTATGGTAAAGCCAAAAGTGTGTTGTAAGTATCAATTTTATGATGAAATTATATCTTAGTTTATGTTGGGCAAAAGGAGATATTAAAACCACTCTCTTGCTTAGAGTCAAAGTAATGAAAAACCTTCCAATGGTCTTTGATTTGTAAGTACAGTGGTACCTCATACAATGATTTAATCTGTTCCACGGGGCTCATTGTTGTATGAAACAATTGCTTTACTTGGGTATTCCCAAGCATTGTATAGCAATTGTCCCTATGGGATGCATTGTACAACAATTTTTTTGCTAAGTGGTTTTTCCCATTGAAAAATTGTTGTATGATTTTTTTCCATAGAGAAAATTGTTATGCAGGACGCCATTCCCCCCTCCCCCAAAATCTAATTGTTATGCAATTTCATTGCTATACGGGGCGATTGTTGTATGAGGTTCCACTGTACTTCGCTTTTTCGATGAATAGTAGTGTACAGTATATTTATCTTTCTGACAGACAACTGCTGTGTCTGAAGACAGGGATTGACTCTCTGTTGCTCAGGTTGGAATTATTCTTTATCAGCTTCTACTCTTCTTGCAGTTTTTCATGTCACCAGCCATTTTCATGTTGCATTAGAACAGGGTTTCACAAACTTGAGCCCCCAGATATTCTTGGACTTCAGTTCCCAGTAGCCCTGATCAGTAGGTGTGCTGACATGGGCTTCTGGTAATTGAAGCACAAGAACACCTGCGGGTCAAAGGCTGGGAAACCCTACATTAGAAGAAGAGGACAGGCAGTGAGTCTCACTCCATCAGATCTTTCAAGAATAAAATGTTACTTGATTTCTTCCTTTATAGAACTGTATCATAATGTCTGGAAAGTTCAGTGGTTTAGGTAACTGGCTGCAGAGCCAAATGATGGGAGTTTGATTCCTCACTGTGCCTGTGTAGTCATGGGCAGGCTGCAGAGTCTTGGGGCATACCAAGAAGAAAGGAATGGTAAACCCCTTCTTTGTATTCTCTACATTGAAAACCCCATAAAAGGCCACCATAAAATGGAATTGACTTGATGGCATGCAGTGAGTATTTATTGTCATCATGTCTTTCTGGATATGACTATCAATAACTCTGTCCTTGTTAGATTTCATTTTTAGTTTTGTTGTTTTGCTTTCATTCAGCCCTTTCACAGTGCTTCAGCCATTCTCTAACATGAGACATGCACCAATAAGGACTTGTGTTTAGGCAATGACAAAGTGAAGAAAGTGGTTTCATTTTGGTAGTCCTGGGTTTGATCAGGATATGAAAGAAGATGGCATTCTCTAGATTAAATTCTCTAGCTTAAATTGACTTGGGTGACAAAGCCAGAGCTGACTACATGTACTAAATCCAGTGATGCACTCTAAAAAAATTACTACTACACTGTGGGTGTGGCCAACTTGGTGGGTGTGGCTAGGTGGTGCAGGGTACCACTCGGGTGGTGGCACATGGGCTGGTCCAGGCAGCTCCTCTCCCTGCCCCCCGCCGCTGCCACCCTGCCGCTGGTTCTAGCAGCAGCAACCCCTGCAAGGCAGAGTTTACGCCAGGTGGGCATCACAGAAGGTCGATAGAGGGCTGAGGCCAAGGCTGGGAGGAGGGGAGAGAGGAGCTTGCACCACCTTGGCCTCAGCTCTTGACCGACCTTCCAGCGCTGCTGCTGCTGATCCAGGCAGCTCCTCTCCTCCGCCACTGCCCCACCACTGGTTCTAGCAGCAGTGATGCCTGCCAGGCAGAGTTCATGCCAGGTGGGCAGAACATAAAAACAGCCTTGCTGGAACAGGCCACAGCCCATCCAGTCCAGCATTCTGTCTCACACAGTGGCTCACCATTTCCTTCAGGGTATTCCCAAGCAGATGCCTTCACCTGATTAGGATTCCCTGGAAATGGCATTGAGAGATATCCTGCTATCTCTCCAACCCGGAGGTTGTCCTTAAGTATCCATAATTATAGCCATTGATACCCTTGTCCTCCATGAACTTGTCTAATCCTTTCTTAAAGCTGTCAAGACTGACAGCTGTCAACACTTCTTCTGGCAGGGAGTTCCTTGGACTCTGGGTGAAAAAGTACTTTCTCTTATTTGTTTGAGAACTAGTACCCAAAAGTTTCATGGAGTGTCCCCTAGTTCTAGTGTTATGCGATAGGGAAAACAGTTTTTCCTTATCTACTTTGTCCACACTATGCATGATTTTATAAACTTCAATCAGGTCACCTCTTAGACGCCGTCGTTCAAGAGTGAAGAGGCCCAACCGTTACAGTCTCAGATGGTAAGGAAGGTGTTCCAGTCCCCTAATCATCCTGGTTGCCCTCTTCTGCACTTTTTCCAGCTCCATAATATCCTTCTGGAGGTATGGCGACCAGAACTGTACACAGTATTCCAGATGGGGCCTCACCATAGATTTATAAAGAGGCAAAATGACACTTGCTGACTTATTTTCTATACCTTTCCTAATGATCCCTAGCATTGAGTTTGCTTTTTTCGCTGCTGAGGCACACTGGGTTGACACCTTCATTGAGTTGTCCACCAGGACACCAAGATCCCTTTCCTGGTTTGTCGCAGAGAGTTCAGACCCCATCAGTTTATAAATGTAATTGGGGTTCTTTGCCCCAACATGCATCACTTTGCATTTACTAATGTTGAAGCTCATTTGCCACTGTTTTGCTCACTCCCCCAGTGTCAAGAGATCCCTCTGGAGCTCCTCACAATCTCTCACAGTTTTCACTACCCTGTATAATTTAGTGTCGTCAGCAAATTTGGCTACCTTGCTTTTTACTCCTACCTCTAGATCATTTATGAAGAGGTTGAAAAGCAGGGGTCCCAGTACTGAACCTTGGGGGACCCCACTCTTTACTTCCCTCCACTTGGAGAAGTGTCCATTTAGTGCTACCCTCTGTTTCCTGTCCCTTAGCAAGTTGCTGATCCAGGACAAGACCTGTCCCTTTATTCCATGACTGGTAAGTTTATTCAAGAGCCTTTGGTGTGGGACCTTGTCAAAAGCCTTCTGAAAGTCCAGATAAACAATGTCAACTGGATCCCCCTTATCCACATGCTTGTTGACACTCTCAAAAAATTCCAACAGATTAGTGAGCCATGATTTGCCCTTGTAAAAGCCATGTTGGCTCTCCTTTAGCAGCACCTTCTCTTCTATGTGCCTATTAATTCTATCTTTTAGGACGGTTTCCATCACTTTACCTGGGACACATGTCAAACTGATAGGTCGGTAATTTCCTGGATCACCCCTGGATCCTTTTTTGAAAATTGGTGTTACATTCGCTACCTTCCAGTCATCAGGCACAAAGCCTGATTTGAGGGAAAGATTATATATTTTGGCTAGGAGATCATCAATTTCATCTTTAAGTTCCCTGAGAACTCGTGGATGGATGCCATCTGGTCCTGGTGATTTGTCAGTGTTTAGTTTAACAAGACATGCAAGGACCTCCTCCCTGGTTATTTCTATCTGGCTTAATTCTTCGGTTTCCCTCCCTATGAAGATAGGCTCTGTTTTGGGCATGTGGTCTCTGTCTTCTTCAGTGAATACTGAAGCAAAGAATTCATTGAGTCTCTCTGCAATCTCAGAAGGTCGGTCAAGGGCTGAGGCTAAGGCGGTATGTGTGGCTGGGAGGAGGAAAGAGCCTTGGCCTCAGCTTTTGACCGACCTTCCGCCTGACCGGTGCAAACTCCTCCCACCCAGCTGCTGCTGCTGGGGGAAGGGAAGCGTTCCTGCCATGCGGCCTGGACCACACACACAAACATACACACACAGCAGCCTCCCCTCCCCCCACAGCCACAGGTGAGGGACTCACCTAAAAGGGGCAAGCAGCGGTGATTCCTCCTCCTCTCCACCCCCGTGGCCATGGCAGCCACGGAGGATCGGGAGGGAAAACAGACTCCCAGCCGGGTGACGGTGACAGCAGGGCCTCCCTGCTGAACCCAGCCTGGGCACTTTCTTCTACTCCCTGCCCCTGGCTCCAGCAGCTCTTCCTCCTCAGTTCCTGGATGCACCCAGAGAGTTGGGACAAGAGGAGGTGGCGGTGGGGTGGGGAGTTGGGGGTGTGGGTGGCTGGCCAAGTGGGTGTGGCCTGGGGGATTTCCGCTACCAGTACTGCCAGACAGGGCAGGACTTCAGCACATCACTGACTAAATTCCCAGATGTACATTAAAAATCCTGGGTGATAAATGGAGCTTAGTGAGCCCCCACAACATGAATGCAAGGAGAACAAGCAGAAATCATTTCTCATCTCCTTCTGAATGACTCTTTAGATAAAAGGACTACTCTGCCCACTCTGAAACATGGAGCAACCAGGAAAGTAGGGGTAAGTTCTGTTTATTTTATAGACATTCTGACAAGATTTCTGGAAATGACAAAGGGAAATTGGTCTGGAAAGTGTGGTAAACATTATCATTAACTCCAAAAGACAGAAGTTACAAGTGAAATACAGGAACACTCCTGCAGATAATTCCCATCATATGTGTCCTTCTCACTTGTGGCTAATTGCACTTATTTTCCAAAGTAGCTTTTTTCAGTAGCAGCTCAAATGACATTTATTAAAACTCTGATGTAAAATTTATCAGTTCAAATTTTCATTCAGTTTATCTTGAAAGTGAGCAACAAAAGCAGGAGTAGACAGCTCATGTCTCATAAAAGTACATGTGAGAAAGGCAGTTCACATTACATAGACATACTTTAGGAGAGATAATAGATAACTCACATAATGTAGCAGAACCCCCTTTTGGAAAGCCTAGCTCCACTGTAATAACCTAAACTTCAAGCTGAAGTGTGATTAATAGATTTTTTTTTGCCCTTTTAAAAACAATTTTTATGAATGCATTTTTCAAACTGAGACAGAACATATTATCGCCTTCTTGATCATTGTAGTAAGTGTTGAGATCTGAGAAGGCCAGCTGTAGCAGCTGTGTTTCCCCTTGAATCACAGAACTAAATAACTTTCATCTCTGTTGCTGTCTCAGCTGCTGGTCTCAAGCTATGGCCTTCCCATAACTCACCATTTCAAAGCAATATAAGTAACCTCTTTGGAATGCTTTAGAAAACCACAGGAAGGTAGAGTTCCCTTCCCCCCATAAAAGAACAGGGCCTGCCCATCCCCCCCTTTTCATTTCTAGGTATTATACACATGATGTCAATAAACCTTGGAAAGCTTTTTAATTAACATTATTTTAAAAGGTAGACATGATCTCTCCAGCTGAAAGTAATGAATTTATTGACCATATTTGTTTCAATTAAAATCTCCTTTCATTATTGTCCACTTGATTTGAGGTACGTGTGTGCTCTGAGCCAAAGTATGCACTTGAATTTCTGAAACATAGAACAAATATAAAACAAACAAATGTAAAAGCAATACACTTAAGGAGAAGAAATAGAATATTAATGTTTTAACATAAATTTGCTTTTTAATTTAGTCTGGGGTTTACATTATTTTACAGATGGAGTTTTGTTTATGGAACCAATTATACTTTAGTCTGTGCTCCCCTTTTTCACTATACAGTAATACCTCACATAAAGAGCGCCCCACTTAGAGACTAACTTGCTTAAAGAGCAGAACTTTCTCTGAATGGTCACCCTCACTTAACAACTAAAAACAATT
This sequence comes from Bradypodion ventrale, assembly GCA_035047345.1. NCBI lineage: Eukaryota > Metazoa > Chordata > Lepidosauria > Squamata > Chamaeleonidae > Bradypodion > Bradypodion ventrale. The sequence goes on along the minus strand of JAWDJE010000003.1, from coordinate 304,838,824 downwards.
AAAAACTCGCTTAACAACTAAATCAGGGTTCACAATCCCCCCGCCAGAAGTCACAATCAGTCACTCACAATGGCAGTGGTGACGTTTTTCCAAGTGTGTCACTTAAAGAGCAATCCTGTGGAACACATTATACTCTTTAAGCGATGCACCACAGTATCTTTTCCAGAGGACCTTTCAGAAAGTGTAGGACAGGAGTTCTCAACCTTTTAAAGCCAGGGGCTGGGTCACACTCCCTCAGACAGCTTCAGGGACTGGGTGGCCATTTTGCCCTTCCTCCACCAAATGGCACTCCTGGTGTGGTGGAGGCGGTGGGGTGTGTGTGTGTGGCACAAGAAATGGTGCTGTGGGCCACATCCGGCCCACGGGCTGCAGGTTGAAGATACCTGGTGTAGGAGATGGTGGAGAACTGAAGGTCAAGGGTGTGTTTGATCTTCTCTCCTGTTCCACCTTCTATTGGACTAAAGCTACTCCCCTCCCCTTGCTTCCTGGAAGGACATGTTTGGCAGCAAACCATTTCAACAAGCTAACGAGTAACAATGCATAGTACCATCAATTAAATTCTAAGTATGATGGAGACAGTATCTCATTCTTTTCAATCAGTTTCTTCCATTAATGTTACAGAAAGGTTATCAACCCAAAGAAACAGTAGTTTAATCCAGCAAGATATTAGTTATATTTCCGATCTGTTATTGATTATTTACAGCATTTCATATTCAGCAAGGCCATCCCAAAGCCATTTATTGCCTGTGGCTAAGCCTTAAAACCCAAAAGGGGTAAAGGAAGAAGTAAAGAAAAAGAAGCCTGTGGCTAAAAATGAAATTATTCCAGATCACTGCAGGAATGGGTAGCCTTGCCTTTCTTATTGCCTGGGGTCACTTGTTTACTCTGCCCATTTATCCAAGTCTCGCCTGTAGGAAACTGCTTTTCAAACATCATTGTTACCAGAAAGAAGGGTGGGTGGGAGGGAGAGAAATTGAAGATATATTAGCCATGTCTTCCCCCTTTTAAACTGTTGTCATTGTTCACAGCCATTTGTAGGATATGTGTTTTGTCTTTAAACAGAAGAAATAGTGTTCCTCTTTGTGCTCCATAATTTGGTGGAAGCTTCTGTTTTGTTTGCAACCTGATCCAAGAGTTCAATAGTCAGCCATAATCATATACTGAATAAACAACTAGTGTATTGCTCTCCTGGCAGATGGCGAATGAACTAACTTTGTTGTTTGCTTGGTTGCTTTCAGAATTATCTGTTGTGTTAAAGAGGTACAAACTAATGTTTGACACCTACTGTACATTTGTTCACCTAAAATATCTGCTTAACAATTAACATCTATTTGAACAGTGTTGAAAATAATTAAAAAGGATGATGTTCTTATGTTGTTATAAACAAATTAAAAAATCTTACTTTGTATAGGCCTGAGTAATGAGTTAAGCAGTAAAATAGGAATATAGTCTCTGTGCTATGGTGATAGTATTTCTAGCTTCTCACACCACAACCATTAAAATTGAGTACTGCTACATTTCCTATTGTCCAGTTTGCATGCATACCTTAGGCACTGCTCAAAGTAAGGGAACACCAGAGAGCAATTTCCCTGGATTAATTTAATTTAATATTTCAACTTGTTCACTGCCCACTCTGGTAAGCCTGGCTCAAAGCAACTTACATAATTTAAAACCCCATACATTAAAAGCAGTTTAAAAACCTCCACCCACATTAATAAACCCACCCAACCCGAGAGGCAGAGACTGGGTACATCTCATGTTAAAAGCCAGCGAGCAGGAGCCACATTGCCCTCAGGGCTCCATACCTGCCCTCCAGCCAGGTGTTAAATCCTTTTGTGAAGGGCAGCAACTCCATCTGCAACCATAGCTCTACTGGCAGGAGGTTCCAAAGGGCCAGAGTGGACACAGAAAAGGCCCTTTTTCTTGTGTCAGAGAGGTGGGCCCCCTGGCTGATGGAACAACTAGGGAACCCCTCCGGTCCGCACTGGTTGGATGGACAGATGTTCTTAGGGTGATGTGGTCTCTTAGGTATCCTGGCCCACTAACATGTAGGGCTTTAAAGGTCATAACCAGCACCTTGAATTGCACCCGGAGGCAAACTGGTAACCAGTGCAGCTCCCGGAGCAGGGGCAAGGCCCGGGCATAATGCCCGCACCCCATCACTACCCAGGCCACCACATTCTGGACCAGCTGCAATCTCTGAATGGTCGTCAAGGGCAGCTCCATGGATAGCAGATGTGGGGCAGCTAAAAAACCCTTACTTACCTTGCTATTTCTGTTTTATTCCCCAGGCACAATCATTACCTGGAATCATGCTCCTCCTTCCTGGTTAGTTTTTTGAAGGCCTTTCTCATTGCACAAGACCTGTTTATTTAATCAATGTGACACCTTTTAAATAATAAGTAGTGTTATATTAAAATGTGAGAGAGCTGGGTTTTAATCACTACTGACTCTGAGCCATGAAACTCACTGTGTGAACTAACCTAGCCTACTTATCAAGACTATTGTTTTAAGGACAAAGTGTGAAGAAGATTCACAATTTAATGGGGGTGGGGGGAGAGACAGACTTTCAATCTTGTGAATAAGTAAATGAATAATAAATACTCCTTGGAGTAAGAGTCAATGAACAATAATGTGTAAACGTATTTTCTGTAAGAAAGGCCAGACAAGTTAAATTTTGGCAAGTATTCAATTTTAATTTAATTTAATTTAATTTCTCATATTTCTATAGCCGCCGCACTCACAAGGATTCTGGGTGGCTTACAATACAAACCCCAACAGATAAAATCCCATTAAGAACAAGTAACTCCATTCAAACCCCTTTAAAACCCACCAACACATACTAAAAGAAAGAGAGTTATTCCGTTACTTAACCAACCAACAGGTGGGGGGTCACTCCTCCATCAACGCCCCACACATGCCCTGCCAGCCAGGTTTTCTTTGTTAAACAATAATTCTGATTCCCAGTGTTTATGTTGAAATCTATCTAACAAAAATTATGAAGAATCTATAATCTACTACGGAAGATAACATTCATTTATAAGATACAGTAAAACCCCGGCATACAACTGCCCTGGGTTATGTTTGCCGTGGGTTATGATGACAAATTTTTATTAAATTAATGCTTCGGTTTATGAGAGATTTCTTGCTTATGATTGAAAATCGTGCTATTTTAAAATCTAAGATGGCGGCCACCACCATCTAAGAGATCAAAATGGCACCCACCCCCTCTGCAGAAAGTCTCTTACCACTTCGGAGGTGCTGTTTTCATTCGAAATGGCAGCCATATGCATTTTGGGCTGCAGCACTGGCGAAGGAGGTTGGAGGGTGTTAGAAACAGCGTGGATCAGCTTCCCCCGACCCTCCCAGAGGTGGCAGGGGTGGAAAACAGCCCAAAACGTGCAAAAAATCACCATCATCGGGTGCACATTTTGGGCTGCAGTGCTGGCCAGGGAAGTCAGAGAGAGTTAGAAACAGTGTGGATCAGCTCCCTCAACCTTCCCAGAGGAGGCAGGGCAGAAAATGGGCTCAATGCACACCTCCCCAATGTTGGAACAGAGCGAAAAATGTCCCCAAATTGCATGGAAAGGGTAAGGTGATAACTTCTTTGCTTTTGTGGGGCTGTGGGTGGGGACAATGCAAGCGCGGCGCCAAAATGGCCGCCGCGCTCTTTGCGGGGCCCCCCCACAGGACAGAGAATCCGGGTAGTTAGGGGCGTGGCCAGCTCCCTTATAAAAGGGGTGGCCACGAGGCAGCCGAGCTGCCATTTTACCTCAGCGACGGAGCGGAGAAGTCTTTTCCCCTGTGTCTCCGTCGCTCTTTAACTTACCGGGAAGCCTTTTGGCGGCGATCTTTCCTTTTTGGCTTCCCTTCACTCCGCTGGAGATGCCTTCGAAGAAGAAGGCAGCTTCGAGTGTGGCTCGCGCTGTTAGGAGGCGCAACCCGGGTCGGAGGACCGCGGTGCCGCCTCCCCAGCAGCCGCCTTTGCAGGCCCCTGCCGGGACCGGCGGAATGGGGTCTATCGCCCCTTGGCCCGGAGCGGGCGAACAGATTGCGGGCGCGGTAGGGGCTCCGGCCCACGGCCCGCGAGCGGTGGACGCCGCTCCTGCATCTGCCCACCAGGTTGGGCCTGCTGCTCTTGGGTCGCAGCCTCTCCCGGGGCCCTCTAGCCTTGGGGGGTGGTGCGGCCCCCTGCCTTGGCAGGTTTCTCCACCGACCCTGCCGGGCTTCGGTGTTGGCCAATGGCCATATTCGGGTCCTGGGGTACAGGGACCTGTACCTACGCCTGGACCGTGCGGGCCGGCCGGCCCTTGGCCCCAGGTCAACGTGGAAGCATTACTGGCCCGCCTTGCGGCCCTTGAAGCGTCGTTGGCTCGGGCCAGTCAGGCGGGGGCCCCACTTCGGGGTTCCTTTTGAGGCGCTGCCGGCAGGAGGACAACAGCCGACAGTGAGGGTTGAGCTGCTGCAGGCGCGTGGCGCGGTTTCGCCCACTGCCTCGCAGCTCCCCAGCCAGCAGCCAGGTGCAGGTCAGGCCCCGGTGATGAGCTCTACGTCGGTCGTGAGCTCCGACGTCCCCAGTGGGCCGGAACCCCCGGTGGGGGCGGCCCGCGGGGGTGCAGCATGTGAGTATACGGTGTAAGCGAGTACATCCACACACATTCCCAATATGGGGGGCGGGGCTTTTCAATGGCCTTGGCCTCGCGCGGGTGGTGCGGCGGTGCACCCGCTGACGCCTCACCCGGCGATGACAGCTAACACCCAGGGCCCCGTGGTGGGGGGTGTTCCCTACCCTGAGAGGAATGTTTTGGGTGGCCGGGTTGGTCCAAGCCCCTATTCCTTACCGCTGAGTGACCACTTGGCACGGGCCGCCAGAGAGTAAATTTGGCGGGGGGAGTGCGTGGATATCTTCGCGCTCCTAAACAGGGTGCCCACCAAGGAGAGAGGGAGGGGCAGAATGAGAAGGATAGTGGCAGGCACGTTGTCACAAGCCACCAAGTATGTGGGCCAAATGGTTGCCGGCCTGCATCATATGCATGGCGGTGTACCTTAGGGCCCGGCCGGATCTGGCAATTCCGATGGTCCAGTATTTGGACAACGTCTACCGGGCGATGGTTTACTTTCCGGGCCCAGCGTGGTTGGCTTGTGACGAGGAATGCCGTAGGCGGATTTCCCCGCACCCCGAGATTAGGCGGGATGAGCCAGGCCAGAGGCTGCGGCTTTTGTACGTGACGCCCACGCGCCCTGCGCCCGGGGAGATATACCATTGTGGGCATGCGGTTCAGCAGGCGGCCCCAGCATAGGTCACCTGCCAGGGGGCGGGGCGGGGGGTTCCAGCCCGCCTGCTGTGCTGGACTTTCTTGTCCAATGGCTCCTCTAATGGGAAGACTTGCAAATACAGACAGGAGTGTCCCACCTGTGTTGGCCCCCATGCGGCCTCTGCCTGTCCCAGGCCTAGAAGGATGCGGGGCAGAGGGTGGGGCAGACAGGGGGCTGGCAAGACTGCCGCAGATGGATCTAGTTCACCGAAGGGCTCCCTCCCCATTTAAGGTGGACATGTTGGAGCGTTGGCTCACATGGTACCCGAAGGGAGAGGATGCGGGTTCTCTCCTTCAGGGTTCTAGGCAGGGGTTCCGGATCCCTTTCATGGGTAATAGGTCCCCTCAGGATGCCCCCAATCTTTTAGCCCTTAAGGGGAGGGAGGAGGTGGCTGCTGCTAGCTTTGACAATAGGGTCTATGCGGGCAGGGTCGTTGGCCCTGTCCCTGCACCCCCGTCCCGGGGAGCATATTATTTCAATGATGCCATGCCTTTTGGCTATTCCATTGGGGCTCGGTATTCAAGCGTTTCACCACTTTCCTAGATTGCGCTTTTGTCCGCAGGTCAGGGTCCCGGTCTGTAGCCCATTCCCTGGATGGTTTTATTCGGGGCTGAACGGGGCTGGGACACGTACACACGTCTCCTCAACACATTTCAGACGCTAATGGAGGAACTGGGTGTCCCTTTAGCGCCCGAGAAGACCGAGGGCCCATCTCCACAGCTAGTATTCCTGGGGTGGAGAGTAACACGGTAGCGCAGGATTCTAGGTTGCAGCGGGATAAGGTGTCAAGACTAGTGGCCCTTGTCTTGGTCTTGCTGGCCGAGCGCATGGCATCACTGAGGGAACTTTTGGTGCTACATGGTCACCCAGTTTCGCTGGCAGGGTCGTCGCACCGGGCAGGGCATTTGCTCTGCGCTGGTGCGATGCCATGGCGGGATTCTCCAGGCCCCACCACAGGCTCAGATTTACCCGGGGTATCGGGGCAGATGTGCTTGTCTGGCCATAGATCCAGAGGTAGTTCAATGGGGTGTCATTTTGGGGTCTGATCTCCTGGCTTCCCCTTGCTTTCAGATGCAGTCCGATGCCTCAGGATTCCTGGGTTTACGGGATGTACTTCAATTGGAAGTGGGCCTATGGTGGGTGGCCACCATCCTGGGCAGGCAAGGGTCGCCTGCATGGTCTCACGTATCTGGAATGTTTCCCTATCCTGGGTGCTTTGATGCTATGGGGCAAGGAGTGGGCCAACTCGGTTGTGCAATTTTGGCATGGCAACGCGGCTGTTGTCCGCATCGTCACTGCACAGATTTCCAAATCGCCCGGGGTTATGGAGCTAGTGCTTTGGTTTGTGTTATGCAACCTGTGCCTCAACGTTCCCTTCAGGGCCAGGCATGTCCCAAGGGTTGATAATGATATTGCTGCTGCTTTGTCCCGCCTGCAGATCTCCCGGTCCCGTGCCTCGGCCCCCGGATGTGGAGGAATTTCCCTCGCCACTCCCGGACGAGAGATGGAACTTTGGCAAGGAGAGGTGAACCGGGCGATTGGCCTGTCACTAGCGCCATGCATGAGTAAGGCGTATCACCACGCATTTAGTTCCTTCAGAGTATTATGTACCCGATTCCGACTGCCAGGAACCTGGCCGATCCCAGTAGCCCATGTTCTGCGGTTCATGGTTTACCTGTATGCCCAGGGCCTTGCACCACGCACCATAGCATCTCAGCTGTCGGGTTGGCTTTTATGGCCAAAGTGGGAGGTCGTGTGGACAGCACCAATGACTTCCGGGTGAGACATGTTTGGGAGGGGTGGGTGCGCGTGTGCGGGCGTTTCCCGGGCGACCGCCACCCCATTTACCCAGGGTTTTTTTTACCCAGTTGGCCCGGGGCTGGCCTGGCCTCTGTTTTGATAGATGAGGCAGCCCACTTCATGCGGCTACAACGGTGGCCTTTTTGGAGCCCTCCGCATCGGCGAGCTTGAGATGCTGAGTAAGGCGGATGCAAGATTTTCCCAGGGTTTTTACCCAATTGGCCCGGGGCTGGCCTGGCCTCAGTTTTGATAAATGAGGCAGCCCACTTCATGCGGCTACAACGGTGGCCTTTTTGGAGCCCTCCGCATCGGCGAGCTTGAGATGCTGAGTAAGGCGGATGCAAGATTTTCCCAGGGTTTTTACCCAATTGGCCCGGGGCTGGCCTGGCCTCAGTTTTGATAAATGAGGCAGCCCACTTCATGCGGCTACAACGGTGGCCTTTTTGGAGCCCTCCGCATCGGCGAGCTTGAGATGCTGAGTAAGGCGGATGCAAGATTTCCCCAGGGTTTTACCCAATTGGCCCGGGGCTGGCCTGGCCTCTGTTTTGGAAATGAGGCAGCCCACTTCATGCGGCTACAACGGTGGCCTTTTTGGAGCGCTCCGCACCAGCAAGCTTGAGATGCTGTATAAGGCGGATGCAAGTTGTAGGGCACTGGAACTCGAGGATGTCTATGTTGCCAAAGACTGGGCCCAGCTGAGGATACGCTCCTCTAAGACAGATCAGCATGGCGTAGGCAGTGGTGTAAGACTGCTACGGTGTTCTTTGGCAGACATCTGTCCGGTTGGTGCCCTACAGGAGTTCCTGGCACTGCGTGGCATGCACCACGGCCCGTTTTTCTGTCACCAAGATGGGTCTCCCCTTACTAAATTTCAGTTTTGGAAGGTTACAGGCAGTGCCCTCACCAGGGTGGGGCCTACCAGGTGCCCGTTATGGCACACATTCATTCTGTACTGGTGCAGCCTCTACAGCAGCTGCTTTTGGGTACTCTGGGGCTGACATACGCAGCATGGGGAGGTGGGGCTCGCAATGTTTTCAGTTTTATGTGCGCCCACTTCCGCCATGAGTACCAATCCAGTCACCTTACCGTCTTTTTCTCAATTTTTCTCAATTTTCTTACAGACCCTGGGTGTCGTATTACACCGGTGACAGTATGGCTGGTGGGCCACAGCTATGTGCACAGGGCAGCGCGTTACGCTGCGGCGACAGAGTGGGGACCCCGACTGGGACTGGGTGAACACGCCAGTCTCACATGGCATGGTAAGCCTGGGATGTTATGGCGGGAGCTGCGGCCTTTCCTTTTTTCTGGCCTGAGTGCTGACCCGCCTGACATTCTCATCATCCACCTGGGGGGCAATGATTTGGGCCAGGTCACCGGCTTATCGCTCAAGCATGCAATTTGCGAGGACCTCGCCTACTTGCATTATGTCTGGCCTGCTACAACCCTGGTTTGGTCGGACATTATCCCGCACCTTTCTTATAGAGGGGGCGTTCACCTCCTGGCCCTTGACCGCGCTAGGCGCACGGTCAACAGGGCGGTGGCGCGGTTTCTTGCCGACAGGGCTTGGGGACGGGTCAGTCATCACCCCGCTATTAGCCTACAAAATTACGACTTGTACGCAGGGGATGGGGTCCATCTGTCGCGAGGAGGTATGGACCTCCTGTTGGGTGATTGGCGAGCAGGCCTGTTGACCGAGCTGACGGTCTGGGGGGGGGGCGTCAGGCCTTCTTTGAAGCCCCTCCGTGTGGTGGGTAGCACTGGTAAGGTAAACAGTATGACCCACAGGTATCCGGCAGGTTCGCAATTGACTGGACAACACTAGACAGGAATAAATTAGTTAAACGTTGTCCGGTCAACGACGAACCAGGCGACGGGGTGATGGTGATAGCTAACCAGCATGCATCACCCCGTGATTTCACGGATACGTGTCAGAGGGTGGGGTCATGAGTTAGATATTGACTACGGTCAACAATTTGTTTGTTGTCAACAAACAAATTGATACAAATTGATACATTGTAACCAATTGCCGTTGGCAATTTTGGGGTGGTACCTTACCAGTGTTACTTCGGCCTGCTTGCCTTAAGAATTATGATTGGTCGTTTTACCAATACAAATTTATAATTCGGACTAGGGCATTGAATCAATAAATGTGGCCCGATGCTGTTATCCACTTTCAATGTTGTCTGTGTCCGTTATTGGGGGGTGCGCCTGCAATGCAAGCGCGGCGCCAAAATGGCCGCCGCGCTCTTTGCGGCCCCCCCCACAGGACAGAGAATCCGGGTAGTTAGGGGCGTGGCCAGCTCCCTTATAAAAGGGGTGGCCACGAGGCAGCCGAGCTGCCATTTTACCTCAGCGACGGAGCGGAGAAGTCTTTTCCCCTCCACCCCCTCCCTAGTTAACAGTGTGATATTTTGGTCGCTTCGGGGCCGGGTGGGAATTTTTTGGCTGGGACCCACATTGGCTTTCGGGTCCTGGCTTTTTTGCCCATCCCACACTGTGGCTATGGTTTGATATAGGGTTTTTTCTTATGTTCCTACTGTTGACTTTGGTCACATTGGCGGGTAGCACTGGTAAGGTAAACAGTATGACCCACAGGTATCCGGCAGGTTCGCAATTGACTGGACAACACTAGACAGGAATAAATTAGTTAAACGTTGTCCGGTCAACGACGAACCAGGCGACGGGGTGATGGCGATAGCTAACCAGCATGCATCACCCCGTGATTTCACGGATACGCGTCAGAGGGTGGGGTCATGAGTTAGATATTGACTACGGTCAACAATTTGTTTGTTGTCAACAAACAAATTGATACAAATTGATACATTGTAACCAATTGCCGTTGGCAATTTTGGGGTGGTACCTTACCAGTGTTACTTCGGCCTGCTTGCCTTAAGAATTATGATTGGTCGTTTTACCAATACAAATTTATAATTCGGACTAGGGCATTGAATCAATAAATGTGGCCCGATGCTGTTATCCACTTTCAATGTTGTCTGTGTCCGTTATTGGGGGGTGCGCCTGCAATCATGCTTGCCATTTATTGATTAATTTTTTGGTGTGTGTCTATTTGTTATGATTATTTTTGATCGGGTCAGCAACTTTTAAAAAAAAATTCCAGTGGATCCCAATGGGAAATCGTGTTCCGGCTTACAACCATGTCCTCTTACAACGGAGGCTGTTGGAACGGACCTATGTCATAACCCGGGGTTTTACTGTAGGTTTTATAAGGTGGTGTACTGACAAACTTAGGGATGATGGTCTTTCAAATAAAGCAAACATCTGTGAATTGCAAAATAGAATTTATTGCACAACATAATTTACAATTAAGAAAATAACAGGTGAAACTTTTACTTCTCTGCTAAAATTTGCAGGTATGACATTGACTTTGGGATGATTGGTACAGATTGTATGTAGAAGTAGGCATCCTGCTACACTTTATAATATGTTCCACTCCAATGTGACTACCAGAATATTTTCTGTTGTGCATCATACTATTGCATTTATGATATAGAATTTTCTACCTTCAGTTTTTCATAGAGTTTGTAATATGTTAAGCAAGTGGGGTTTTCTTAGAGTAGAAGAATATGGAAGAGTTGAAAGAAAAGCTTTCATTAACATTTTCTGAACCTTTTAAATGTTTTGACCTTTGTACATAAACCTGTCACTATGGTCAACTCAAAGCCTATTATTGATTTACCGATATTCAAACCTGTCATTTCTAATCATAGACCTTTTAGTCTTTTAACTGTTGCAAAAAGAAAAAGTTGGTTCAGAGTGCCAGTATCAAACATGGCTTTAGCGCATTAAAGTCAAAGGATTAATTTTGTGTACCTTTCAGTCAGTTAAACAATGTAGACGAAAGGAGAAAATGAAATACACATAATTAAAGGTCACAAAATATTGACCAGTTCCTTATGGAGGCTCTCCTAGTAAGAAATAATGACAAGATAGACGTGTGCTTTTCCATTGCTTATGAAAAACTAGAACAGTTTAAAAGTAAATTCTCTGTTGCTACTTTGTTTGTATGAAAGCTAGTGTTGTGCCAAGAATTATATTTTGTCATTCGTTGATAGAAAATAAAACTCAGATTGAAAAGAATTTCAGAGGAGCAAATTCTGAAGAGATTCTCATGGATGTGGTTCATAATTCTAATGCTTGCCTTGCGAGGTGGCCATGTATAGATCATCTTTGCTTGTAGAATTGTCTTGCAACTAACACTAGTCCTCAGCATTCAACACTTCATTTAAATCCCAGGAGAAAATAAAATAATGTTAGACTTCTTACAGGCATTTTTCAGATTAGTTCAAACATCCAGCTATAGAATGAATCTATGCATAACGGAATGGTGAAAAATGTGGAGGAAGCAAAATGTTTACAAGGCTGCCAATACAGTGGCCTTTGTAATATTTGCAGTAGTAGTGAAAAATATGGTTAACATTATGTTAAAAAATTGAAAATGTGTAGGAGAAGACAAAGTTTTGCCACTATTTCTGCTAATAGTGATCCCCAACTATGAGAAATAATTAGATAATTTACCTTTGCCTTGGAGAAATTAAGGGAAACTGTCTCATCAATTGCTGTATCCATGACTAATGTGGAGAATTTTAAGACACTTTTGTATTGTGAGCAGAAGGAAAGAGAGAGAGGGATCTTCATTTGTTACTGTACAGTACTTAGCTGTGTAATGTCACTTAGCACCATTGGATAGTGTTTTATTAGGGTATGGATAAATTCTTTCCCTTGATAAACCACCACCAGTTTTCCTGTATGAATACAGTAAAACCACGACTTACAAATGCCTCGAGTTACATAAAATTCGACTTACATAATGATTTTGTGCTAAAATCACGTCCCGAGTTACACTATTTCCTATGGGTTTGCTTTGAGTTACGTAAAAATTCATTTCCCTATGGGTTTGCTTCGATTTACATAAAAATCATTTTTCCTATTGGTTTGCTTTGAGTTACGTAAAAAAATAATTTTTCCTATGGGTTTGCTTTGAGTTACATAAAAATTGATTTAAGCAAAAGCCTACGGAACGGACATTTTTTGTAAGTAGGGTTTTTACTATATATTTGTATTTGTTTTATTCCAGATTTTGATGAACAACAATACTTCCCAGTTACCACATTTATCAGTGATTTGTGAATCAGAGATGTTATGCATATTGATTCATCTGAAGGATAGATGCAAGGATATCTGCTGCATATCATCTCTATATTCATTCTCCGAACAATGCCTTATTCTCCTTTCCTTTAAATTCTTATGCATATTTAAGACACACACACACACACACACACACACACACACACACACACACACACACACACACACACACACACACACACACACACACACACACACACACACACGAGAGAGAGAGAGAGAGAGAGTGAGTGAGTGAGTGAGTGAGTTTTCATATTCATTCAGGAACATTTATATAATCTACCTTGGTGAGTCATTTTGTATAATCTAGTTTGTTAAATCATACACAGCATCAGCATCTGACTGGTTATGGCAGGTCTGCATGTGTTTTATATCTCCAGCTCAGAGAAATAAGTGAACATTGATAAATGTCTTAACTTTATTGAGTATCATCCTTTAAAGATTCATTTTTCAAAAACAAAAGAGAACAGTGTCACTGTGTATCACTGCTGGTACTAAGATGAAAGGACTAGATTCATGTTGGGCATGGATGTCTGAAATCTATCAAGATATGCCTAATATCATGGTCAACATAGCACACCTTACCTACCTGTTCTGTAAAGACTGGTCATGTGCATAAACATCTGCTGAAATTCTTTGCGTAAAAAACTATGCATGTAGATGAGAATGTGGATAGAAATGTTCTTTCTCTTCTGTAATGTAAGTGCAACATTTAAATTGTGTCTTTAATTTTTCTATTTTTATTTTTTTCTATGATGAAATTCAGTGGTATCCCAGTTTTCAGATGGAAAACTAAAGCTTAGCATGAGTGACTTCTCAAGGCCGTAGGAGTCCTGTTCTGTTTCAGAGGTGGGATTTGTACCCAGCTGTTCCACATTCTCCTGGGACTAAGTCTATTGGACCACACTAGTTCTTCACTAAACAAGGATAACCTTATAACTGTCTACAAAGCTCTCTGTACTCATCTGGAAATTGTCTAGATAAGCCTTGACTTCTACATGATTAAAAAATTATGTGCTATGGGAGAGTTTTGTAAATGATCCCACCTATATCTGTTTGATGTAAGCAGTAGTATTTTGAGGAGGAAAGCTCAAATTACCCATTTCTCCTTGAGCTATATCTGATCCATCCCACACATTCCCTTCAATAGCAGCTAGTTATTATGTGCTAATTTTTCTTAGGAGCACATATACAAATGAATTGTGCAGATGTATTTGTAAGTGAGCTTCCTCTACAAAGCAAGTACCAGTTTATTGTAGAGTATTATAGATCAATTCAATACATGCTATCTATAATAATAACTTAAAAACCTCAAAAATGTAGTTTTGCTCTCTACAAATATCGTTATATACTACTGATTCAGCAAATTTTTATTTTTCAAGTAGTATATGAGCTTCCGGTATTTAGTTAAGGAGTTAGGCTGTTCCACTATACCACACTGCTGGTTTGGTTGCCCCAGGGAAAACAGATGCCAGTACCAACAGCAAAAGATTTACCATCTGCCACCTTGGAGGAAAAATAGTCATGGATTAAAATTTTAATGCCTGAGAGGGTTTTTAAAATTAATTTTTTTCTTGGATTTTGATCACTGGACAAAGTGTCCAATTAAACTCTGTGGAAGGATTAATTGGCCATGTTTCTCCATCCATTTAAAAAAGCACACACCTTTTGTTTTTCTTTGTATTTACCATTTATCAGAATGACTGGCCAAAAAAAAAAAAGAACAAAATTAGAATGAGAGGTGAATTTTTGTTAGTGATGTTTACATCCTTGTGTCTAGCAGGTATTCTTTGCTTCCTTGTTTACAGGAACTGTGCTGTTTGTATGATTTTAGTAGATTTTTATATCTCATGGCATCTTAAATGTTTGCTTATTATTAATATCTATGAGAACAAGATGACATTGTTCATTTCATGTTAGTCCAAATTTGTACCTGTCTTTAGACATACAAAAATAAATATAGTTTTTATAAGTAAAGGAACATATGGGGATCTTTTAAAGGAATGGGTTTTCCTTATTTGAACTTTATTATGGCTTCTTCTTTTTCTGCCATATCCGGATCTGAATATATGTGATCATCATGGCGATCAGCCATGAATACTGTCCTGAGAATATAATGAAGGCAACTGAGTTGCCACTTAATCCGGATAAGACAGATGTAGAAGCAAAACTCTTCCCTGTGGCTCCAGATGCAGACTGATGCCACTTTGGAATGTGTAACATGGCTCTTCAATAGTACATCAACATTCTCATGACCTTTCATCTGCCATTGCAGAATGACACCTGTACCACTGATCCAGTTCCGTGAGTCACTTACTAGTCCTGAGCCATTTTGGCATATGAAGTCCTCATCAGCCCCAGGCCAGTATTGATGAAGCTGCTGCCCTTCATCAAGATGGATTCAAGTAGGATTTAATCCACTTGGAGACCATCACCTTTCCCTGTGGACTTTGGTACCCAAGGCCATTAGTCCTCAGGGTTGTCAGGTTAGTTAATTGCTGCCTGTCTCTCAGCATTGAGTTGCTGGCACTATGGTGTACTCTATTACCATAGCAGGATAGCCTCGCCAGACAAGTTATCATGGCTACTCTCTCTTTATTAATTCTCCTCCATAAAATGTCATAGACTTGTTGATTTTATGATCAATATACAGGAGTATTTTGATATTGAGAATGTTGATGTACTACTGAAGAACCATGTTACACATTCCAAAGTGGTATAATTCTGCATCTGGAGCCACAGGGAAGAGTTTTGCTTCTACATCTGTTTTATCTGGATTAAGTGGCAACTGAGTTACCCTCATCCATCTCCAAACCACCTCCAGGCACTTGTTAAGGGGTCCAGCATTCTCCCAAAGAAAACTGTATGCCATCATTTTTTAAATGCACAAATAGCACTACAGACAATCCTGACAACAAGGCATTGATCTACCAATTTGTGTAAAGGTTGGATGTTTTTGCCCTGCTGTCCTAGAGGGAATCTTCAGGACTACAGTCACATTTCAAGGATGTTTAGAATGCATGCCTGCTAACCAACTGAAAAAGTAATGAAATTATGACTACACTGGATGTAGTCATGCAGTGATATTATTGTTTAGCTCAGCAAAACAATATTCTACAAGGCAAAAAAGGGAGCACTGCAAACAAAAATCAGAACTTTTAAACCAGGCTTCTGATCAGCACCAAATTTTGCAGAGTAGGAATAGACAATCTGTTGCTCTATGCCAAGTTTGAAGACATTTGGTCACATAATTTACTGTTATGCTGTTGGTGATGTCCTGGAGATTCTTCAGCAAACTGCCCTGTCACCTAATGTTTGGAGGAATGTCCCATTGGTATTTGGAGTGCAGAATGGTGCCTAGAGTGGGGCATAAGTGAAGTCTATATTGTGAGGCATGCACACTACGGGAGAAAGGAACAGTCTTTTTAGCAGAGATTGCATCACTCAACAGTTTTATGCTGTTTGGCTTAGCATTTTTATTTTCCTGTGTCCTAGGAGGAGAACTAGATAATTTCCCCCAAAAAAACTGTAAATGAGAAATCTTCCTATACAATCTACCTCACAGAGTTGTTGCTAGGACTATGAGTGCTGCTTTGTGCAACTTTAAGGAAAAGTAGAATATGTTTTTATTTTATTTCATCCTATCTCAGTTAGCAACATCTATGGATTGAGTAAAGAAGGCTAAACAGGGATGGAGTTTGCATCTGTATTTTGAAGCATTCAGCATGGGGCAAAGATGGAATCAGGCATCAGGTGTGGGAGTTCATTATACTTTTAGCCTTAAACATTGACTGTGTGGCATATAGCTGGCAATTGTGGTTAGCCTTTCGTACGCCGACCACAACAAGACCTGCGGTTAGCTACTTCCTGCATCAACAAGCGCTTCCTGTCTCTGCAGAGATTCTGCCTCTATGCAGAGATTCTGGTTTGATGCAGAAAAGCGTCTCTATATAATCTTCATATATATGCTTTTGGTATTAGCCTTTTACAGCTGAAGCTAGATCGTAGCTACTGCTGAATATACAGGTAACAGCTTTTGCAAGGGTACCGCCACAGAGAATAGGCTTTGGCCTAGCCTGGCAGGATATAAGCTACTGCGCATGTACTAGTAAGAGATATAGGTCATGCCATATATGGTTATGCTATAGAGAATGTCATATTATTGGCTGAATACCACTGCACCTATGCTTGCATATACATCCTGTGTATGCTGTCGTAATACATCCTGTGGAACCTGTGTATTTTTCAATAAAAACTTGCTCCCCGGTGCCGGAGCAGCTCTTTTTCTTGCGCACCTTTAACTCTGACTGCTGTTTCAGTTTCTTTTGACTTTATGCTTACACCCTTGTTGAGCTGGATTCTCAACAAGTGCTTGGTCAATCTTTGACCTGATCTCCTTTTCTGTAGCCACCCTCTGGCTAGAATTTCTCCACAATCAGGCCTCTGCCACTGACCTAGGTATAGCATTTCTCTTTTTGGTCCAATGAAAACCACAGGCTGACTTGGCCCCCAAAGATCTCCCTGACTAAAGGACTAAACAACCTTGTCCCTACAGTGATAAATGAGAGATCTCTCCTTATATCCTACCTCACAGGGTTGAGAGTATAATGACTTGGAGGAGAATGACATAAAATGAATCAAAAATTAAATATCATTTCATTCACACTTGTTGCGAAACAGCTCTGATATTTGCTTTGTGTTTGATGAGAAGTGGCAACTGATGGGAAACGGAGTCAGCTTTTGAAATTTGTCCTTTCCCCTATTTGAATGATAATGAACACAAGAGGGTATATGTAGACCATCTTGAGTGTTGCCATTCGTATTGTCAACATTAAGATTGCCATTTACTATATAAAGCTTGGCATGCTTTTTCCTGTTGGCGACATGAGCATTTTCTGTCATGTTGATATGTACATATAGACGTGCAATATCCCACATTCATAAAGCTGGAATTGTTTGTAAGAATTGAATACAGTACTTTGGACAACAGTGTTTCATCCTTAAGCAGTTAATACTAGTAAATAGTCTATCTGCAATTCACCCTACTACTGCTGCTTCTGTGTATAGGCCAGACATGAAACTGTCAAAATGAAGCCACCTTTTGGTGAATTCATTTCTGTAGATCCTTTTGTCTAACCTAGTGTGAGAAAGATTAGCTGGCAACACAAGGCTGCTGTTGTCAGGGTACACCCAATTGTGGTTCAGAAATACCACAATCTTTGAGGAAGCTCTTTCTGTGTACCTCATTTAAAGGATGGGTTTCTAATTGATGCCTAAAATGGCAGGCAAATAAGTTAAAACATTCTTCCAGTGAATAGGATAATATACCCTGACAGTAGATTGATTTGTTTTTCATTTTGTAATTATGGAGAATGCAAAATTTTACCAGGCTAATATTTATGACATCTTGTTATAGTTGTATCAAAAGAGATTATGAATCCCTCTCATCCCATTTTCACCTCATTTTAATTTGCTTTGTTCCTTGGGTCTTCAGATGTTTTACAGCATGTGAATAACATACATTTCTTACCATTAAGTACAATATGTGGTTACAGTTTTATAGATTGCATTATAAGGTCAAAAAGTATTGTGGTTACACAAGAGTAATTCTAAAGCGCAATTGTCTCAATGAATCACACTTTATTGCTGAGTCTTCATGCAGCAGAAATAGATGTAGTTCTGTTTCCTCTGGCAGAACTCCACCATTTTTATATACTCTGCTGATAATATTAGGATTCTAGCAAAACAAACTCTTTGTTGATATCAAAAATTCCATCTGCTAAAGCACAAACTAAATTAACACTGCTACTCAGAAACAGCAGTTCAAAAATCTAGGGGGGGAAATACCAGAGACCATCAAAGAAATTGCCCATGTAGAGGCATGTGAAGGAGTAGTATTTTGTATAGAAAGGTTGAATGGCTATATTTTTCTAGCTTATAAGAAGAATTAATTAGAAATTGTAGGGATAAGTTGGTGACTTTTTGCAGGAGGAGTCTAGAATGGATTAATTTTTGAGCTTTGTCTCTGCTGCAGTGTTATTTCTGAGGAAAACTGATGCTATATGTATGAAATAAAGTTTGAAGATATGAACATGTGTTATATTTTAAATGTTTTAGGGTTACATACATGGAACCTAATGTATAGTGGTTCCTTTGTGTGTGAGAAGGAGAGATAATGCAATTTTCATTTATTCTCCCCATTCTTCACTCTGTTCCAGAGTGTCCCCTGGGTGGAATAGCTTTGAAATATGTACAATAAGCTACAGAGAACAATTGGCAAATGTGATTATCTTTGCTTTTTATAAATCCAAGTTCAGCAGGAAAATAATGAGAATTCCATAACAGACATATTGCCTATTGCAGGGGTGCCCCAACTACGGCCAGTTGGCCCAATTAGGCCTCTGCATATCATTAATCTGGCACATGGTGAGTACCAGGGCTCACCGCAGACTGCCCCTCCACCCACACCACCACCTGACATCAGCAGTGGCGGCGGTGGCAGTGGCAGTGGCGGCACTCGCACTTTGTCCTGGCTACTCTGAGCAGCCTCTTGCTCAGTCCCATCCGCTCTGCAGGCTTTGCCAAAGCCGATCGTCATGTTAGGAAAATCTTCAGAGCCTCCTCTGTTTCAAAATCTGTGGTGCTAAGAGAGCCCCCTGGTGCGCCCAAGATGATGTCATTGCAACACACCAGGTTTACCCTTCCAGCGCCATGGATTTTGAAACAGACTGCTCGGAGCAGCCAAGACAAAGCACAGGACCGGCACAGAAAAAAGGTGGCCTATTGCCATCTATAACAAATGGAAGGCCTTCTTCCAAGGCCCCCATTGTCCTTCTGAGCTCCAGTTCCCTAGCTGGTCAACCCAGGCCTCTGAATTAGGTGGTGTAGCAAATGAATCAGTCCAAGTCTCTTCAGGCACTTTCATAATTGTATTATAAGCATAGCAAGGTTCAAAGTACAGTTCCTTAAAAGCATTATAAAGAAAAGAAATAAAGCAGACTGTTGGGCGGGGGAGCCCACTGACCCCCCTTTCTCAAAAGCATCTACATCTTGCTGGCTTCAGAGCTAAAGCATCTCTGACTGAGAGACTGCCTCTCTCTCAACTAAAAAGTTCAGGCAAGCCCTCAATTGGTTCAGAGAGTCACATGGAGTTTTTATTACCCTTTCTTCCTCCGTGCAAAAGATCATGTACTTAATGAAGACCCCCAGTTGTAGAGCCATACATTTACCAATAAAATTGCCAGTCCATGTCCCTCTGCAGAGTCAGAACCAATAGGATAACCTAGAGATAGGTTATTCTATTACACCATCCTTAGGTTATTCTATTACACCATCCTTCTGTAGAATTATGTAATGGCCTGTCCCTGAATGTTAAAGACAGGGTGGGGGAATGTGAGGTACACATTATGTTCCATGCACCTGTTTCTCCCAAAGCATTGATAGGTGTGCCTTTGAACATGGCAGCTAGAATCTGAATCCAGAAATAATTCAATTTATTAAAAAAAACCTCCGGTTTATTAATGTGTGATGTTGTGCTTCTGTATACAAGATTCAAAATGTCAGGGAATTTTGTCTGCAGGAGAAGGCATACCAGGCTTTATGTAGCAAATGGCAGCCTACATGTTGACAGTACCAATTTCAGCAGGTAGAGGGTTCCCTCTTGTGTTCACTACCATTTACAGTTATTGAGAAGAGCTATGGCAGTTGTTTTGTGTTTGAGTGAGGAGTGTTTAACTGATGAAAAAAGAATTCAGCTTCTAGGAGTTTTCCTTGCTTGGTGTGTCTATGTGAACAGTAGTACTATTCACTGTTTAAGTGTATACCGTATTGACTATAACTTTGAAACTTGTTGTCTTGTCTCCTACAAGGCATGGTGAGGAATCAGGCTCCCAGCCTCTGGCTCTTGAACCACACACCCAACTCTCTGACACAAGTTTTATACCATCTTTGCCTAATGAGGAGTTGTGGGACTTGCCTTAGTTATAACTTTCTAGTGAGCCCATAGAATAATAGTACTTTTCTCATTGTTTCAATATGTAGTGTGAAGTGTATAATGTGTCAGCTTCTGTATTTTACAACATTTGAAATAAAACCTTAATATATTTCACAACGTTTCTGGAAGATGGATGATATCTCATATCTCAGTCACCTAATCTTTTGTGTCACTGCATTTTTATTTATTTGTTGCCCTTTTTCCTTTAAGTACCTCGGGTAAAGTCCAATTCGGATAAAGTCTGATTCGGATAAAGTCACGGTTTTCATGCACACATGAGGCATCACATTAAGTCCAAAACCCCTAAAAATGGATGTTATCCGAGGTATTTGGTATAGGAACCTCAGATAAAGTCCATTTTTTGGATGTTATCAGATGCATCGCCCATTTGATTTGGATAAAGTCCAAAATCAGATAAAGTCCAAACTTGAGGAATGGAGTTTGGACTTTATCCGAGGTTCTACTGTATCTGAAACCAGCATGTATAACCTTGGAGCATTACATCCTTTCCACCTGTGAAACAGAGGTCCATTAATAGAGAGACTGACTCTGGCCTTTTATCATATCCACTTCTTGGTATTGGTATACAGTATTTGATAATTTTATGACTGGGTAGGTGAACGATTCAGGTGCCTAGATGCAGAGCCAAAGGTTGGAAGTTTGATTCCCTTCTGTAGCTCCAGGGGGGGAAATCCAGCCTCTGTAGTAATGGGCAGTCCCAGGGCACCCCCAGAGGAGGGGAATCATAAACCATTTCTGTATATTCTGTACCTAAAAAGTCAGAAAACATATAGAAGGGCACCAGGTTGTATGGAAACCATCTCTGGATGGGCTGTGATGGACTGGATGGGCTGTGGCCTGTTCCAGCAAGGCTGTCCTTATGTTCTTATCTCTATACAAAGATCATAATGCCATTTTTTCTTTTCAATGTTGACTTCTCTAAAGTTCCTTTTCCCCATAATCTCGGTATCTAATGTGTGAGCTAAAATCTTACTCAGTTTTATAATATATGCATTCTATCTTTTGCTAAGATTAATGAAAATAAATGTTATGTAAAATATTTTTAGTTTATGCATATAAAAATAATAACATGTTCCTTTCTTTGCCTCTAATAATTTGCATCGAATTAAGAAAATAATTAAGAAAAAAGTGCATTCTCTAAACTAGAATTTTAACTGCATGGAAAAAATTGGGATACTTTAATCCCTGCCCAGATTTCCATCTTGCTGCTTTAAACCTCTATTCTGTGATGTAAAATCTTATGATCCTTATGCACTTAAAACATATAACAGACCAAAAGTATTCAAAGCATTAATGACAGTAGTAGTCAACCTGTGTTCTTCGGCAGCTTTCTAGAGACAATTGCTTCATGTTAAGATCTCAAAAGAAACTGGTGGTTTCATGGAGATGTGTGGCATTTTGTGGTTATCCACAGACTAGAAGAATAAAAATGTCCTAACCAGTCAATAACCCAAGCCACATCTGCTGCTTTTTTTAAATTGGAAAGCTTCACATGAAAACCCATTTTGCAAGCTGGCATTTTGGAATAATTTTCTTTATGTTGCATACTGGCTTTATTGCAAAAGGCAATTAAGACCATATGTAAAACATTTCATGAACCAAATTTTAGTGTATCCCACATGGACTTGGAGTGATACATGGTAACATAAGTGCTGAATTATGAAACTAGCTGCAGAGAGAGCATTTTGTAACATTATGTATTAAATGCTAATTTATACAACAGATATATTTGCCTAGTCTGAGATTTTGTCCCAGAATACACAAGTTCTCTTATCTATTAGTTTTGTCAGCTTTTGGGAGCCCTGACTGACCATTTAGTTTGTGGTTGGCAATCAAGTTTTTGCAATCATCGCACCCTGCGCTAAAATGTATGTTCTATTTAAAAATTAGAACGCATTGTGGTTCCTCCAATCAGATTGCTTGTTTCAGCCAATTAGGCTTCCATAAATATTCCATTATGTTTACTAATATGTAACAATGAAAACTGGCAGGCAGCAGTTGCTTCAGATTGAAATTTTTAGAATGGTGCTATGAAAGACAAGCCTTTTAAATAGTTTTAAAGGATAGTTAAATACTGAATTATTGAGAGTTGTAAAAAAATAATAGTAGTGTCATTAACATATGGCTAACCACTGCTATTTTCCTGCCAAAAACTAAAACAGAGGTCATGTATTATTTGATCTTTGTGCATACATTGGTGACAGCTGAGATCATTACTATAGTCAATGCACAAAAATTGGCACAGGAGTAGATAGTCTAAGGTAGATCTGTGTCAAATCTGGTGACATTTGATCAAATAATTTTAAAGTTATGATTTTAAAAGCATAGACATGATTTCTCTTCCCTTTAAAGACCTCAGTGATTTATCAGCAGATAGGAAACTGCTACTTTTTTTGAAACATCTAACTTTCTTCTCTAAAAAGCATACTAATTATCTTAGCCTTCAGTTTTATCTAAGGCCAATCCATCCAGTAGTTGTAGACTTGTATTATCCTGCACAGTGATAATAAAACTTGGCATCCTTTTACTTGCTAGTAACATAGGCACAATACTGTACAGAATCAAGCAATTTTATGGCATTTTGAATCATAGATACAAAAGAACAATATTCCATATTCCTAAAATAAAGTGTTTTAAGGAATTGAATGTGTTTTGGTGCAATAGGTTCCTTATGGAATTAAAAATCTCATTAGCCAGAGAATTCTTCATATTGTAATTGCTAAGTATCCCATGCAATGATAATTTAGTAATAAAAAGTCCATCATTTGGGCAAAAGTTTATTTTCAGTGTAATCCTGTATATGTCTATTCAGGAGTCCCCAACCCCTGGCTCACAGACCTAATCCAGCCCATGCATATCATTAATCTGGCCTGCAAAAGCCACCCGGACATCTCTAGGACCACCCCACTTCCCATTGCCAGAAGTCACGATACATCACTTACTGTGGCAGTGGTGGGGATTGGGTGGTTTTTCTGGGGTTTTGGATAGCCTCCATTTCCCAGGGTAGCGGGAGGCTTTTCGGAGCAATTTCGCTCTGGTTTGGTAATTTTCCGATGCTCCCCCACTGCGCTTTGGCAGCTGGAGCGGGATGGTGAGCTACCTCTGGTGCGGGGCGGAGCTGATGTAGGTACTTGGAATCCAAGCCTCAAACCAATCACTGTCCTGCTCTAGTTCCCAAAGTGCAGCAGGGGAGAATCAGAAAATTACCAAACCAGAGCAAAATTGCCCCAAAAAGCCTCCCACTGCCCTGGGAAGTGACAGAGGCTGTCCAAAACCCTGAAGAAAAAAAAAACAATTCCCACCACCACCACTGCCAATGACGATGAAAATGTAAGTAGTGGGCGTGAACAGGCCTCCGGCTCATACAGCTGAGCATGGTGGCGGGAACTAGCCCCTGGTAGGAAAACGTTGGGAACCCTTGCTATAGATCTATGATCTGTCCTGTAAAGAAATTCCAAAGAAGCAACCATGTTAGCTTGTCTGAGCATCTTAACAAATAGAGGGGGGAGGTAAAATATTATAAGACTTTAAGGACTTAATCGACTGTGCGACTGAACAACAAAAAGGACTAATAGTTTTATTTCAATGTAAGCTTCCATTAATCAAAACTGAGTTTTTCAGATGCAAATGCATGTATAGTTATACATATAATTATGACTAGGTAGGATAGAGATAATAGACAAATTAATGCTGCCTTGTTAACACAGGAGTAGGACTACCAAGCTATTATTTACTTGAATTAACAGGATATGGTAAAAGTAATAAACTGCAGGCCAGATGGACTAGGCTGTGTGTAATGGAAACTCTGAGGTGTTTCTGGGGGAGAGGTCAGAGTCTGTCAAGGGAGACAACTCTTTCTATAACTGCAAGATATTTCAGAGACCTGGGCTACTAATATATTTAGTGAGCAAAGAAGCTTTGATTGGTATTGAGTCTCTTAGAGCAATTTCTGCTATCTCCTTTTTAGTCTCCCTTTGTACGGTAATTTCTTTTTATTACAAAAGTCAGTTTGAGATCTGTAACAGATTGTCCTGGAAGATTGACATGTTCTATAAATTCTGTTGCAATATCTGTGTCCTGTATAGAAAACATGCACACAATAAAATGAATGAATGAATGAATGAATGAATAAATAAAAGTTTTCTAAACATAGGAAGAATTTCTACATATGAAGTGTGCATGAAGAGAAGTTTGTAGGCTTGGTATTATGCAAGGTTCTGAATTACTTTCTTTAATTATTGTTGTTTTTTATGGTATAAATAGTTCTAATCCACTATTCAGAAAATAAGTCACTACACCAAAACTGGGGAAATAAGCTTGTCTGTAATGTGAATATCTGCATTTATATTTACTGTATACATATGAGGATACATAAAAATATACATGCGTATGTTAAGGATTAAGCAGTAAAACGTGATTCTCAGGGATTCTGCATTTAATTGTACTTTTTGAAAATATCACTAAGGTACTAAATATTACATTTAATGTTATGTTTGTTAAATCAGGTACATATATTTTGACAGTCTCTAACTTGCAACACTCTTTATTTTAAAAGGATTAAAAGGGGTAAGATTCAGGAGGCATATGCAACAGTTCATGTTGTATACTTTAGACTTTCCTAATTAAGTTTCTGTGAAATAAGAAAGTTACCATTATGAAAAGGGACCAGCCCATCTTATTTTATCTTTAAAATACTTCCAGAGTTGATGGAGGACAAAATCACATCCATTGAAAAAGTGAGAAACCATGTTTTCTCTCTTGGTACTAGGAAGAATAGCCTCTGGCCTGCTTCCATGTCTTGTTCCTAATGACTTAGAATATGTTATTTGGATGACACTGTCATTCAAGTCCAAATTTATTTTGACTCCAACCAAATTGTTCCATTGATTGCTTCAGTTCATAGCACCTTCTGTTCAACTTGGATTGCAGTGTACATTATGTGTTCTCATATAATTGACTGTTTACTAAGAATTGTGTATGCTTCCATTTTTGTCATTTGCGTTGACAGCATAGGAAGTGGGACATTTAGATAGTTATGTCATCAGTATGCTGATGACATGTAGTTCTTAAGCCAATTTTCATCACACCCAGGCAGTGCTTTACTTTGGTTTTCATTGCATACTTTACAAGAGATAAGGAAGTGACTTGAGAGTGTGTTGGCTGACATGTAACCTGTATGAACCTAAACAAAATAACACCAGCTGCTTGAAAGTAAATCAGCAGTACAAACATTTTAAAATGCAGATTGCTTTATTTCAATTTAGGTGATCATTTTCACAACAATAGTGTGAGATGCCTTGACCTGTGTCATTCTATTTGAGTAGCAAGTTTGCTTAGGGCCTATCTTAATGAAAAAATGGAAATTGTCTTCACTTATACCTAACCCATTATTAACACTACTGTTCAGGAAACTCAGTGAATTTGAAACCATTTTATATTTATTAATTTAGACAATCATCTGCTCATATTAATATATTGCAGATTAAATGTGTTTCTATGTACAGTGGAATCTTGGTTAACAAACGGCTCGGTTAACATAAAAATTGCATAACAAAAGGAAATCCATAGAAAATAGTGGTTCGGTTTACATAAATTTTTTTTGGAACAGATTAACTGGTTCTCAATGCATTCCTTAGATCTTTCTTCTCCCTAACCTTTGGTTATTGTTTTTTTCTGTGGAAGTAGTTAACACTTTGTCTTCATGACAAAGAACTCCTGAGGCATGAAGAACTCCTGTCTCAGCTTTTCCCTCTATAAGTAATATATTTTCCCATCTAAGTTTATAGCAGTTGCAAAGGCTAAAGAGGGACACACATATATATTAAGATGACTTGCTTCTCTCTTACACTCATTATAACTCACATTTGTCAAAAAAAAAACCCACAGCCATGGCAATTACTTTGTGTTTGTGTGAGAAGTGATTAACTAATGAAAAACAGTGCCAGTTTCTATGATTTTCTCTTACTTGAAGTCTCTATTTTAATAGCAGTGTGTGAATATTTCTGTTCTCCCTGTGATTGTAAACCATCTTGATTGTTGCCACTGGCATTTTAAATCATGGATACAGAAGGATAATATCTATCTTTCATAAACCAGAGATTTATAAAGAAATGAATTTCCTGTCTTTTAAAAATTAAATTAAATATAAAAATACTACACACAAATTCCAACAAAAAATTCCCTTTTGTAGCATTATGCAATGTCAGGGGGTACTAGAAGATGAGCACATGATCTATACCTGGGATGCCCAAACTTTTCCAACCAGGGGCCTGGCCACACCCGCTCAGTGAGCTGTGCGGGCCGGTCACACATGGTTCCTCCTGGTGACAGTGGCAGCAGTGGTGTGTGAAATTGTGCTGTGTTTCCGAGCGTTTTTTCTTCCTCAACGCTTCCCTGGGAGCATTGGGAGATCATTTTGCAACCTTTTTATTTTTATGTTTTTGCTGCATTTTTGCCATGTTTTGGTGCAAAAAACCGCACCAATTTCAGCACCTCTAGTGATGTTGTAGCACTCCCAGTATTGGCAGCACTCTGGCCCCTGGGACATAGTTTAGACACCCCTGATCTATAGTTTGGTTGTTAGGAGAGGACAACAACAAGGACAGATTGACTGTGGTTGCAATCCTTCTGTGCCAACATATTTTTGAAAGACTGCTTTGGACTTGATGAAATGCTGAAGCAAATATGTGAGTTAGTGTAACACATACAATAGAGAAAAAGACACACACTTTAATTTCTCAGGTAAACTAACATGAGTTTGGTTGACTCAGTAAAGGAAGCCACAACTTTTAGTTTGCAAGAGCTGAGCAAAAAATTACTTGAAAAGATGATACTGTAAGAATAGTATGAGGAAGGCGCATAGGGATAAAGAACAAACAAATAAGAGATGCAGTTAGTTTGCAAGATATACACAGAGCTGTTAATGAGAGGACATTATGGAGATGATTAACACCACACATCAGAAGTGTCTTAATGACATATAATATCTTTGGATTTTTCTTAATTCCCACACAATTATAAAGCTCTGCCAACATCAAGCAAGAAAATCCATAGCCATAAAGCAAAAAAACCAAACAAAACAAAACACAGTAATTTCACAAATTAAACAATTGAGTTTTGAATATTTGCTCTCTATACTTTTAAAAATATCTTTTAAAATATTGTTACAAGAAACATAATTGCCTTTTAATGCCTGTTTGGCTAGGAAGGAGTTAAAAATTTTCTTCATGTATATCAGCTAAGTTCCTGCCTGGCAAAGTCAAAAGTTAGAATTGCCCCAGAACTCAGCAATCTTACAACACTACAGTAAAACCCCAGGTTACGACAGAGGACCGTTCCAACAGCCTCCTTTGTAACCTGAAAAAAATTGTAAACCAAAACATCCATAGGGATGCAATGAAAAATAAATAGGTACTGAATTGATTGTTGCAAACCAAAATAAATACATCAAAAATTTGTAAACCAGTATGGCATTTCCATAGGATTTGCCATTGTAAACCACAGCAAACTTAAACCAAGGTGGTTGTAACCAGGGGTTTTAATGTATTTCTTTTTTGGATTTTGCTGGTAAGCCTCTTGAATGCAGTTAATAACAGACACTATTTTACACCTTTGAGAGGCCTTTTTCAAAGGATATATTTTTCAATCCCTGTAGCTGGATTCCTTCTTAAAAAAAAAAAAGCAGATGCAGCCATCCCTTCTCCTTGAAGATAAGCAAGAGTGGACTTTTTAGCTTATTTCATCTGTTTTTCAACAAAAAATTCCCTATAAAACTATGAGGTGAAAATAGTTTTATTAAAAAATAGCATAACTCAAAAACTCTTTGTCCAAACTTCCACATATTGGCACAGAACAAGAGCAGACTTTTTGGTGGTGATCTGAAGTCCAGTTTCAAAGTGACTTTTTTTGTTTTGGTTGCCCAATTTTTAGAATTTTGTTGAAGAACATTGTTGCTGCACAATAATATACCATATATACTTGAGTATAAGCCAAGTTTTTTAGCCCAAAAATGAGGTCCAAAAAGGGAACTTGGCTTATACACGGGTCAACAACCACAATGGTCATAAAATATGTGTTTCCTTTTCAGTGATTCGGATGGTTTAAAAAGTAAGGTTCAGGGCTTTTACAACAAAATGGCTGATGTGCAGTTACCAAAACTGGCCACAAGAGGGTACAAATTGTGATTTTTTTTCTCTCCATTAGAATAAATTGAAAATTCATTTTCTGAAGTTTGTTTTTAATTCATTCCTATGGAGAAAGAAGCTCTACAGTACAATCACGTCCCTCTTCCAAACTAGTGTGGAAAAAGAAAGGATTTCACTTACCTTGTGTCTTTGTCACTACTCCTTGTGGCCAAGATGGAGGGAGGAAGCTATGCTTCTTCCTTGGAGTAGGAGCAAGAGGCTAGGCTAGAGCAACACTTTCTGCCTCAATGCAATTGGCCTGCCCACCCAGTTCCCCTGCAGTACCACCACTGGTGGATGGTGCAAATACAGTACAGTAAAAAAGCTCTACTGTATTTTCATGAATTTTAATTATTGAAACTCACTAGCAGCTGCTGCATTTCCCACTCTCAGCTTATACTCAGGTCAATCTATTTTTCTGGGTTTTTGTTTTGGTTGCCCAATTTTTAGAATTTTGTTGAAGAACATTGTTGCTGCACAATAATATACCATATATACTCGAGTATAAGCCAAGTTTTTTAGCCCAAAAGTGAGGTCCAAAAAGGGGACTTGGCTTATACACGGGTCAACAACCAAGATGGTCATAAAATATGTGTTTTCTTTTGAGTGATTTGGACGGTTTAAAAAGTAAGGTTCAGGGCTTTTACAACAAAATGGCTGATGTGCAGTTACCAAAACTGGCCACAAGAGGGTACAAATTGTGATTTTTTTAGGTACCTCAGCTTATTTTCGGTTCAGCTTATACTCGAGTATATATGGTAGCTATACTCCCATGACGTTATAATTTAGAGAAATGCAGTCCAGAGAAATGAAGTAATATATCTTGCATGAAACAGAAGGTAACAACCCACTGTTTCTGATTTGCTTCTTCACACACTATTTGAGGTGTGTCAGAATATCTTAACTTTAAAACTTTTGGCCTAGTCACAGTTAGGGATATCTTACTCAGAAGAAAAGAACCTGGTTATATTGATATTTGGCCTGTTTACATTTCTAGATTTATCCCCTAATTAGATCCAAGCAGTGAAAATGACATTCCTTTTGATCTACACAGTGGTACATCTGTATATATTTATTTGACATTTGGTAATCATTTCAGCTTGGATGCATAGGATGTGGATCTGTGTGTGTGCATCTCTGTATATAAAAGAAAAGGAAGAATAGTCGCTCGCCACATGAAATTTTAGTTCATAAAAAGTGGCTGTGCTTGAGTTTGAAGTGAGGCAATCAAATTTATTGATACATGTAAGTATATTAAATAAGTTCCATGCCCTTTCGAATAAAAATAATTTTATTTAATTCTTTCTATACTATAACATCTTATTTTCACCTGTCGTAGAAATTTTACTCAGTATATCAAATGTTCTTTTGAAACAGAAAAGGACACAGCTTTCAAAAAGTGTAATTATGATTTGCTTGCTTCGTATTGTTTATTTATTATTTAGAAGTATAATTGCTGTTTCAGAGAAGTACATAGGTATTACAGGTATCGTACTATTTTCTCAAAACAGAGAAAATAATAAACAGTGGTAAAGACAACACCTAATTAAACCAAGATAATGCCAGTAGCAAAATAACAGTAGCAAATCAAAACATTGCCGGCAAAATGTTTTTCTTCACCACAAACATAATGGGATTGTGCACAAGATTTTTTTCCTTCTATTGGTTCTAGAAGGGTTCATTCACTACTTCTGCATGGATGATCACTGTTGATTTTAAGAGTCTTCTAATAGGGTGGTGGCCAATAAAAGCAAAAGCAAGTGAAAAAATGAATAAACACACTAAAAGTAGTTTTCTTTAAAAATAGCTGGGAGAATAAAGTAATAGTAAAAGAACTGTCAAAGGTCCTCAGGTAAGACCAAAACATATGTTTTAGGGATACTTCTCTGGAGAGGTCATTCTACAGATGGAAGCCATCAATGAAAATGCTTTCATTTGTGGTTCCAGGTTTGACTTCATCCCAATCCATGTAGAAGCATAATTGATACAGCAGTCAGTACTGTTAAAAAATGCTGCAAGGCTTTTTATAATTATGCTACTGAGAAAAACGATAATCCTCAAACACAAGGAGTTTGGTATTCAGCTCCTAAATATGTGCAGATCCAAAGTGGAGTGCTGCAGCCACGATTTACAGACTTGGGAGTTTCAGTGTAGCAAGGAGTTCTACTTTCATGTCCTGATCAAACCCTGGACTGCCAAAATACTTTATTCGCTTTATTGTTGCCCAAACTCAAGTCCTCATCGGTGCATGTTTTTGGCAGTAATTGGCAGACCAGTAAATGATCCGGATTCTGTATCTCTCCACATCCACACCACATGTTGTTGTCCTCCAGTAGCCCCACTTGATCATGTTGGTCTTGCATTTAGGGACTCCAATCCTCAACCTATTCTGGATCCTCCAAGTGGCATTGGGGTGGGGGGATTGAGTTCCTCAGCTATATCCTCCTTTAATGTAGTTCTTTGTCCAGTGAGCTCCTTCCTCCATCTACTAACTTGGTTTTGCTCTTGTATACCATCAAGAATGTTTGTTATTGCCATAAAACTGTTCCTGGATCTAAACCAGTGGACGAGGCTCATATCCATTCAAAAGAGCATTGAGGGTCATTCTCTTGTTTAGTTCTCTCGGTGTCTGCTCCTATTTCTCTCTAGGTACACAGAAAGAGTCTTCTCAAACATTGTGAATACAGTCGGGCATATCCTGGGCGGCAACCTTGCCAGCTAATTTTTCTAACCCCAAATCAAACCAAAGAAACTGAAGAATAGCAAAGAGTATGGTATCAAGATATTCCTCTCACATTACAAAGCATTTAACAGTGGTTTGGTCTTGAATAGACATTTAAAAATTCTTTGCCGTACAATTTTTTAGACTAGTAAGCGTGTTAGTCTGTGTGTCAAACATATAGGAGAGAAAATAAAATAAAACAAAAATGTAGCACTTTAAAAACTAACTGTTATTTGTTAATGTTGGCTTTTGTGGATCAAGTCCACTTTGTCAGATATAGGAGTGAGACTTCATGGCATCAAATATGCAGGATAAGGTGGATACACAGTTTACCCGTAATTCAAGAAAAAATGTGCATGTCAAAATTGAGATTTTAGCAATAGTGCAATTAATAATTTTACCTGATTACAACCCTGGTGGCGGAGTGGTCAAACTGCTGCACTGCAGCTAAAACATTGTGAGTTCAGTTCTAATTTGGAATCAAAATTGATAAGCCTTACATCCTTCTGAGGTTGGTAAAATGAATATCTAGCATGTTGGGGGCAAAATGCTAATTAACTTGTGAACTGGCCAGATATTGCACTAAGTGCTATGGGGCGATATATACGTGTAATTGCTATTGCTACTACCAATGTGTGGCTTTTGCATTTTCTTAAATTAGGAGCCCTAAGTTTGTTCTTGTTGTCTTTTCTCAGGCATTATTTTTTCAGCCTTTCGAGGCTAAGCTGGTGGCAATGGTAATAGTAGGGTTGTAACCAGCATCTGCAACCTTTCACTCTATGAAGCAGAAAAAAATAAAGAAGACTTGATTTAATTGAGAGTTCCATTCCACTAAAGTATGATACAGAATATTTTAAAAAGATTATTGTTCAAGTATATATAAGTATAAGCTTAGGTTTCTGCTTTAATGGACTGTGTATGATTATCATCTATAATTTTCATTTTTATGCTCTGACTTTGCAGGCACACCCCCCAAAGAAAGACTCAGACACCGGTATATGGATAAAGGCATCGGGCCACTTTTATTGAATAATGCCCTAGTCCGAATTATAACTTTCAATTGGTGTAGTCATCCAATTGTAATTCTTTAAGGCAAGCAGGCCGAAGTAACACTGGTAAGGTTCCTCCCAAAATGCCAATTGCAATTGGCTACATGTAATTATTTGTATCAATTTGTTTGTTGACACAAACAAATTGTTGACCGGAGTCAATAAACTATCTACTGACCCCACCCTATGACGTGTATCCATTAAATATCAAGGTGATGCAGGCTGTTAAGCTCCTGCCATCACCCCTTGCCTGGTTCGTCCTTGACCGGCCAAAGCTATTACCCCTGTACCTGTCTAAATGTTGGCCAGTCAATTGCGAACCTGCCGGATACCTATGGGTCATAAATCTTTACCTTAACAGTGCTACCCGCCACACGGGGAGGTGTCCATGATGACTCACCACCACCACCCCAGACCGTCAGCTCTGTCGCCAGGCCTGCTTGCACCTCGCCCAGAAAGAGGTACATACCTCCAGCCGACAGGTGGACCCCATATCCTGCCTACCAGAAAAAAGTTTTATAAGCCTATCTGCAGGTTTCCAATGGCTGACTCCCAGCCATGCTCAGCAAGGGACCGGGCAACAGCCCTGTCCACTGACTGCCGGAACGGTCCGAACCACGGAGATCCACGTCTCCCCTAAATTGGTGTCTCGGCACGATGTTAGACCATAGCGACCGTGTGTAAGCCATACATGATATAAAACGCCAGGTCACTGCACCTAGACAGTTTAAGGAATATCAGTGATCCGTATAAGATCATTGCCGCCGAGGTGCAGAATAAGAACGTCGGGCGGTCCAGCAGCCCTGATGGACATCAGGAATGGCAACAGTTCCTGCCCCCTTGTGCCGCGCATACCATACCATCGCATACGTGCGGAAGCACGCAGCCCAAGTCGGGGTCCACACTCTGTCGCCGCAGCATATACTGGTCCCAGTGTACATAGCTGTGGCCCACCAGCCCCACTGCCACCGGTGTGCAGAGACACACAGGATCTGTAAAAGAGGAGAAGAGGTTAAGGACATAACTAGGTACTCATACAGTGAGGGGACATACATATAAGAAATTACGCGGAAAACATATATCCGCCTCCGAGTACCTCAAACGTAGCCACGGTCAACGCGACGCCTATCCTAAATAAACGGGTGCCAAAACGGGCCCCACACCACGAAGCGCGGTACCGGTCACCCTCCGTAACTTTACTTTGGTAAGGGTAGACCCATCCTGGTGGCAGAAAAACAGGCTGCGGCGCGCAGCAGGCACTGCCAAAAATTCATGTAGGGCACGAACCGGACAGATGTCTCCAATGAAACCTCGTAGCAGTCTAACTCCACTGCCTACGCCGTGCTGAACAACCTTTGAGGACCGTATCCCCAATTGAGCCCACTCATGCGTGACATAGACATCGTCGAGTTCCAGTGCCCTACGAGACACATCCGCCTTACACAATGGTACCAACTCTGGTACCAACTCACTGATGCGGAGCGCTCCAAAAAAGGCTACTGTGGTAGCTGCATGACCAAGAGCCACTTCATACCTATCCTAACATAAGTTATGCCAGCCTCGTGCAAGGTGGGTCAGAAACTCCGGCGAACTGGTGTGACGCGTGTCCGGGCGGCGGACACGTTCACGTGTCCACCCCTTCAAAACACGACGCATGCGGATGTAACTCACGCAGTCATTGAAGCCCCTCACGTTGGCCATAAATGCCAGTGCCGAAAGCGTGGAGGCTATAGTACGGGGGGCCAAACCCTGACTGTGAAGATAAACATGTATTGTAAAACCTGGTCCACTGGTATTGACCACACTTGAGGCAACTGTAGTTACTCACAAAAGGTTCTAAATCGTATGAAAGCATGTTGATACGCCTTACGCGTGCGAGGTGCCAATGACATGCCGGTCGCCCGGTTCACCTTTCCTCGCCAAACGTCCAAATATCGGCCGGGAGTGTCGAGGGGAATTCCTCTGCTTCCGGAGCAAGGCACGGAACCGGGGGATCTGCAGGCGGGATAAAGCATCAGCAATATCGTTATTAATACCTGGTACATGTCTGGCCCTGAACAGCACATTTAGGCGTAGGCTTCTCAAAAAGAATTGACAAACCAATGCCATGACCCTGGGGGATTTGCACATCTGGGCGTTGACAATGTGCACCACTGCCGCATTGTCACACCAAAAATGGACCACTGAGTTGGCCCACTCGTTGCCCCATAGCATCAGTGTTCCCCAAATTGGGAAGAAACTCAAGGAAGGTAAGATCGCGGAGGCGATCCGTGCCAAGCCATGCGTGAGGCCATCGGCCGTAAGTCCACCTATCCTCAGAGTAAATCCCATAACCCAGGGAGCCGGAAGCATCCGACTGTACTTGAAATCTAGGGCAGACCATAAGGTCTGATCTCCAGGAAGAGACCCCGTTAAAATCCTGGAGGAATTTGAGCAAGGCCGAAAGGTCCGCCCGTATCCCCTGGCCAGCCGGACCCTGTGGTGGAGTTTTAACAGGCCAGCCATGGCGTCACACAGGCGCCTGGCCAATGCTCTGCCGGGTGTCACCACCCTGCAGGCAAAGTTAAGGTGGCCATGAAGTAGCTGCAGCTCACGAGGGGACACTTTACGTTTGGCAATCAATGCCAAAATCGCCGCAGAGATCCGAGTCACCTTATCCATGGGTAACCTGCATGCCTGTGCGACAGAGTCAATTTCAATGCCTAGAAATGTGAGCTTAGTAGCTGGGCCCTCGGTCTTTTCAGGTGCTAAGGGGACACCCAGTTCCCGCATGAGTGTCTGAAATGTAGTGAGGAGACGCGTGCATGTGTCTGAGCCCCGTTCACCCCGAACCAAAAGTCATCGAGGTAATGGGCTAGAGACCGGGACCTCGACCTGTGAGCAAAGGCCCACTGAAGGAAAGTACTGGATCGTTCGAATGCCGAACATGAAATAGAGCAGTCAGAAGGCATGGCCTTATCTAAGTAAAATTCCCCTTGGAACCTAAAACCCAATAGCTCAAAATCCCCTGGGTGCACTGGCAGTAATTGGAAAGCCGATTTCATATCCCACTGTGCCAGGAAAGCACCGGGACCGCATGAGCGTACCACTCGTAGGGACTGAACAAACGACGTGTACCTGACTGAACAAGGTCATCAGGAATCGCATCACTGACCGAAGAACCCGCAGGGTAAGCTAGATGGTGGATTAGACGACATTCACCCGGGTTCTTTTTCGGTACTAGCCCCAGAGGGGAGACCTTCAAATTAGGGAAAGGTGGTTCCAAGAAGGGGCCCGCTACTCTCATAGCCTCAACTTCCTTAGCTATGCTCAGTGTAGCAACCTCCTCGTTACCTTTCAGGGAAACTAAATTAGGAGCATCTTGGGGCCCCTAACACCCCTGAATGGAATACGAAAGCCCCATTGGAAACCCTCCAGCAGGTACCTCGCATCATCCCTTCTTGGATAAGCTGAGAGCCATCGCTCCAGCATGAGTACACTAATTGGGGAGGGGTCTTTTGCTGGGCTAGTTCCATCAGACGGAGCTCTGATCGCCCCCTGTGCACCCCTACCTCTGCCCCGTGACCCACCAGCCCGCGGGCACGCGGAGGCGGCGTGGGGGCCAGCGCAAGAGGGACACTCGTGTCGGGAACGACACTGGTGCTTATTACTCACGTCATTAGCTGAGAAGCTCCAAGATAGCAGGCGGGCTGGAACCCCCTGCCCCACCGGTTGGCGGGGAGCCTGTGTTGCAGCAGCCCGCTGCACAGCATGACACCAGGCGCCGGTCGCGTTGGAGTCATGTACAAGAGCCAAAATTGCTGTCAGGCCTCATCCCACCTCATCTCAGGATGTAGGGCCACCCTCATCCTAAATTCCTCATCGTAAGCCAACTACGATGGGCCCGGGAAATTAACCATCGCCCTGTAAATATTATCAAGGTTTTGAACCATCGGGATGACCAAATCAGGCCGGGCCCTGAGGCATACCGCCATATATATAAAGTATGCCGGCAACCAGTTGGCCCAGTTACGCGGTGGCTTACGACGACGGGACAGCTTCTTGTCTCTGTCATCCTGTCCCTCCCTCTCCTCCTTAGTGGGCTCACAGTTCAAGAGCGCGAAAATATCAACGTACTCCCCTCGCCAAATCTTGTCCCTCGTGACCTGTGACAAATGATCACCCAGGGGCAAAGAATAATCAGCCGTCGGTAAAGCCATCGACGGCACATTTTGTATAGAGGGTATACGCAGCAGGACCTGAACAGCCCCTGCGATGCTCGGCACGGCCCCAGGGGCGGACACCCCCGCCCTGAATGAGGGACTTTTTGGGAACCAGGGGTTAATGGGACAATGTGGTAACGGCTGCCCACCCACATCAACTTGACGCGGCCAGGGCCATTGAAACCCCCCCCCCCAGTGTAAGTGGACAGTGGTGGTGGTGCACTAAATTGAACCTGATACTCATTAGTCGTACCCCCCGTGAGCCGCCCCCACCGGGGGTTCCGGCCCACGGTGGGTGTTGGAGCTCGCGACCGGAATCGAGCTCTGGCACCACACTTGGCTGCTCCCAGCCTGTACATCAGGTCGCACGGGGAGCTGCGAGGCACCAGCCGGGGCTGGCTGGACAGTCTCAAGCAGCTTGACCTGGTTGGCCGCCCGCTGAAGCATCACGGTCGACAAGTCTGCCGGGATCGACGAAGGGGCCGCCGTTGAAGAAGCGGTTGTGCTCCCCTCAGAAGGTGGCTTGGCAATGCCCAAAGATGCCTCCAGCACTGCTATACGTCATATTAAAGCATCCACTGCCCCAGAGCCCCCAGTATAAGGTGGGCCGGGTGGGCCGGACGGCCCACTAGGCAGTTGGTGAAATGGCTACCCAAAAGGGGAGCCAGGGCCAGAATAGGGCCATACCAAGAACTCAGGCCCGTGGGGGGCCGGAGGAGCTGTGGGGCAGACACCCACACCAGGCCCCCCTGGGCCACCCTGTACTGGGCCCTGTAAAGGTGCACTCAGGGTCGAAGCCCCTGAGGGGCCAGCCTGCGCCGGCCCGGCTATGAAGCTGGGACCCGGCTGCCCAGTGGTAGCCTAACCGGCGCCACTGGTAACAGTGGGCAAGGTCCGATCGCTGCCCCGTCATGGGGCGCAGCCCTGGTCCTTCGACCCGGAGGCTGGCCCCCATCCGATGAAGGGCCAGGAAAAGTCCTTCCTCTCGGCCGCGGCTTCATTGCCGGGGCCTTTCGCTTGGGAGCCATGTCTCCCTAAAAGAAGATGCCAAAGGATCCCTATCCAGGGATCGAGCTCCTGTGCCCGAAGTACCGCGGTAGCCAAGAGGTAAACTCAAAACAGCTCCGGGCACAAGGGGCAGCTAAAAAGAGAACACGACGGAGAAAACTTCTCCTCTCCGTCGCAATTCTAAAATGGCAGCTCGGCTGCCTCGTGGCCACCCCTTTTATAGAGGGGTGGCCATGCCCCCTAACTCACCCGGATGTCTGAGTCTGGGTGGGTGGGGGCCCGCAAAGAGCGTGGCGGCCATTTTGGCGCCACGCTTTCATTTGAAACACTTGGTAGCAACATTAAAACACTCTTAAAAATCAGCATTAGCCCATTATATCTTGTTTATTTGGCACTTCTTAAATATTTCCTTCTACTATGTTGCACCCTATTGCATTACAATATAATATAAAAACTTAAAATGAAATAAATAAATACATTTTTTTCTTTTTAAAGTAACAACCATCAAGAGATAAATAGTAGCCTGCATGAAGCATAAAATCTTTTTTTTCTTTCATTTTGTTTGGTCAATTGAAAAAGAACATCAGTACCATCATAGTTGCTGTAATTTTCTAGCAATTATCTGCAGAAACTAAGATCATGTGTAGTGTTAGATAACAGAATAAATAGAACATTTCCTTTTGAGATGGGTACCGGTAATTTAGTGGGAAAACCTTGATGAAGCTAAATTTTATAAGATGTGCATTAGATGATTAACTTGAAATTTTACTCTGTCAGGAAGAATATGCTGTATATTGGGCATATGAAAACAGATCATGAAACCATTATTTATAGAAAGATTTTAAACATGAAAATTGGGATTGATTTGTAGCTTGCTTATGTGTGATATATTGGATCCAAAGTTAGCTGTACTTTAAAAAGATGGTTGAAATCCGCTAGATTTTCTGAATTTAATGGTTAGCTGTTTCCTTCCTAAATGAAATTGATTGTTTAAATTTCTACTTGAACTAAAACACATTTCTTGGAAACTTTTCCCCCCATTTTTCATGCATTGTAAACTATTCACATGTTCAATTCATACAAAATTCTAGGTTTTCTTTCTTTGATTTATTCTGTGATTCCCCCTCATATGAGGTGAAAATTCCATATTACAAGAGAATAAAATGAATATACATTTAAATTTTTGTGTGTGAAATATATTAGTTCCATATGCAAACTTCACAGTATTTGAAATGCAGTATATCATTATGCATTGGCAGGCAATTCATTTGAATAAAGCAAGAGTATTTAAAAGAGGGGTGAAGATTTTCCCCTACTTTTTCTTTCTATCAACAAAAGAATATCAGCAGGCTTTTTTCAGCCTTTCTAGAATTGATAGATTATCACAAATTATCATTATGTTCCTATTTTATAAAAGATAAGAATCCCTGAATTATACTTAAAAGAGAAAATTCAGTAAAAATTTTACAAAATTGACAGCCAAATTCAACTGGACAAAATAGGAGCAACAGAATGTCACACTCAAAATATTATGGAAACATATTCTGCATTAAAGTATCAGGAGATTTAATTAAATTAAAGATGAAGCTTTTTAATGAAAGAGCACCGCCATAAACAATGGAAATGCACATTATTCCCTCATAGTATAAATAATTTAACAACTCTACAATAGAAATTAAGCTACATATTCTAACACAAATTGCTATTTCTATCATATAATGAGGTAGGAAAGAAACTCAGATACTGCATTTGCTGGCTCCACCCCCCAAAAAATACAATGAAAAAATGGAGTGTGTCTTGTACTGTGTATAGCGACCTATAGTGGACTATTTTGGAAATAACAAGGGTGTGTCCTATACTCTGATATGTCTTATACTCTAGCAAATATGGTAATTAAAACAAAGTTTAAATAGAAAAGACCAATGAAAAAAGACAAAATTCTCTTAAACTGCTTTTGTTTTGGTAGTGTGAAAATACTAATAAATAAGCATTTGAACAATGAGGACATTTGTAATCTGGGCATGCTACTTGATCCAGTTCTACCCATTGAGTCTCTATTGCTATCGGTGATCAAGTCTGGATCATACTAATTATGATGCATTGCCCAGAGCGCTGTGGTGGTCTTTGATAACACTGACCATATAATATACTGAGATTTTCTACGATTGACTATTGCAATGTTTTCTATATGGTGCTACCCTTGAGGCTGGTATGGAGACTTCAGCACATACAGAATGTGGCTGCCAGAATGATTACGGGGATTACAATTATGGTTGATATGACCATATTACTCCAGTCTTGGCATGTCTGTTTTGGTTGCTTGTTATCGTCAGATTAAAGGTGCTGGCTATGACCTATAAAACCCTAAACAGTTTAGGAACATGCTATCTGCAGGAGTGCCTCTCCCTAAGAAATGCTACCCAGAGCACCCAACAGCTGAAGCTATGAGTATTCATGCCTAAAGAAGTGAAGAAACCTTTAACTGAAAGAAGAGCATTTTCAGTAGTAGCCCCCACATTGTGGAATTGCTTGCCATCTAAAAGAAGATCTGCTCCATCTTTAATTGCCTTCTGTAAACAACAAATATGTATATCTTTTTTATCAAGTGTTCTGTGGCTGCAGTGACTCAGTGATTAAGAAACTCTTGTTAGCTGGAAGGCTGACAAGTAGTTCGAGACCTGAGTACTACATGATGGAATGAGCACCCGTCTCTGTTCCTGCTCTTGCCAACCTAGCAATCCGAAAGCAAGAAATTGCAAGTAGATAAATATGGACCATTTTGGTGGGAAAAGA
The DNA here is from genome assembly GCA_035047345.1 of Bradypodion ventrale. Classification (NCBI taxonomy): domain Eukaryota; kingdom Metazoa; phylum Chordata; class Lepidosauria; order Squamata; family Chamaeleonidae; genus Bradypodion; species Bradypodion ventrale. Next base: position 304,798,571 of record JAWDJE010000003.1, on the reverse strand, counting down.
TCTTGGGAACATGAAAGGAGCCTCGTTCTGGCCTCAATTGAGTGGAGTTTTCCCAGTAAAAATCCTTTCAACCCAGAATAATTTCTGACATGGAAATATTATTATCAAGTGTTTTCACCTGGAATTTCTCATTTATAAAATAAGAAAGTTTTGGTTTCACTTGAGTTACTAGTCCCACTTTGATGTTATTTCTAAAAAAACATCTTAAGTTACAGTATTGAATAATTTGACTACAGTTGCTGGATGGGTATGTTTAATTACTTGTATTTGTTGAACTGTTCTATCAGTTATATTTTTCTTTGTACTAATGAATGATTATTATGATTCTGTATATTATTGGCTGGTTTATGTAACGATGTGAGCTGCCCAGAGTAGTGTGTTTGGACCAATTGGTGTGGGATACACAATCAAATCAAATCAAATCACTCATTCACTCACTCACTCACTCAATCAATCAATCAACCAACCAATCAATCAAAAGGTCCACTGAATTTGGTGGGATGAGTTCTTACCTACCAATGTCTTCTTCTTGTGCCATATCTGATTCTGAATATTAGTGATCATCATGGTGATTAGCAATGAAGATTGTCCTGACAATATAATGCAGTGGCCTTCCATTTGAATTCTGCATCACAGCGTGACACCTATACCACTGATCCAGTTCCGTGAGTCACTTTCTGGTCCTGAGCCCTTTTGGGACACAAAGTCCTCCTCAGCCTCAGGCCAATATTGATGAAGCTGCTGCCATCCATCAAGATGGATTCAAGTGGGATTTTATCCACTTGGGGACCATCACCCTTCCCTGTGGACTTTGGCACCTAAGGCTGTTAATCCTCAAGGTTGGCAGGTTAGTTAATTGCCGTCTCATGATCCATTGAGTCACTGCCAGTATGGTCTACTATAATACCATAGCAGGATAATCTGGCCAGACTGGTAACCTCTAATCTAAATGTGTAAATAATTGTAACCTAAATTTAATAAATTCCACTAGTTTACCATTTCTTTCTTCCGAGGGCACTGTGGGACTGTGCAGCTTGCCCAAAGCAACACAGACTGGCTCTTTTAGAATGCACAGTGGGAATTAAATTCTCAGTCCTTGGCTCTGCAGCCAGATACCTAAACCACTAAATTGTCTGGCAAGCCCAAACTTCCAATAGCTATTTTATTAGCAAGTTAAGCCTCTTCGTCTCTTGCTTTTTCATATAACCTGAAATAAAAACAATTAGTCATTACTGGGATTTTTCTTTCCAGCCCTATTTTTAGGAAGTTCCCAAACATTGTTACCAAGATAAAAACCTAACAACCAAGCTCAAACTGATAAATGTTCATGTTATCATAACCTTTCCCTTGAAAAAGAAGCTATGTCTTCACTATTAGCCTTCAAGACAAATTGCACAGCATTTAAAGAATTAATATTAGTCACAATCCTTTTGGTTTTCACATAAGGCTTAAAATTTTATGGCAATTCATCAGTGAGGGGCCAAGACATATATCAGTCATGTACCAGGTTTCACAACCCAACTGTACAATTGAGATCTATCCCAGTACCTCATCATATAGTCAGAACTAGTGTAGCAAGCTTGTGTACAAACCAATAGTCTTCTGGTCACCATTATTTAATTGCATATAAGATATAATTAAAATGAAAAATAATCCTCATTTATTTGTGACCAGTAGATTAAACAAAGTTTCAATTAGAAGATAATTGTTTTATAATAAGGTTGGAACTCATCCCACCAAATTCAGTGGACTTTTTGATTGATTGATTGATCGATCGATCGATCGATTTTGTACCCCACCCCAAATCTAAATTTGCTCTTTTGCTCTGGGAGGGATAGAAATGAATTTCCATATAAATTTCGTATTTCATGGTTATAAGCCACTATTTCAAGTATTAAAACTTTGTGAAAACCCTACATTAAGTCTTGACTGAATAGTTAGGTGATTTAAATATCTAGCTGCAGAGCCAGAGATGAAAAGATTGATTCCTTTCCATGCCTCTCAGGACAAAATCCAACCTATGTAGCATTGTCCAAACTTTCCAGTCCTAGGGTGCCTCTACAGTAAATGATTTCTTAGTAATTCATATCCAAAAAACCTTGAAAAGGGCTGCCATAAGTCAGAGTTGACTTAAGGGCACATAATTACTACTATAAAACTGATTTCCACAGAGTTCAAATCTTCTTATGCAATATGAGAATTTGAATAACACTGTAGTCCATGTGGTTTTAAAGCACAAGTGAGAGAAGGGAAAATTATATGGCTGAGTGTCCCACCCATGTAGGATTGTTCCTAAATTATCTTATTTCCATTGATAATCTTCTAGCAGCTTTCAGAAAAGGCTAATTCTTCCAAGAACCATAAATGTTATAGTATTTAAGACATCTTAATCTAGGAAGCAGTTTCAAAATACTGTACTGAGAACATATCTGAGATTGGACAGCCATGCTATGAGTTTTAGACTGACAAAAAGATATTTTTCCAAAACTCTGTAGCCTCTCTGTAAATTTATTAACCTCAGAATCACATCTTTCACCATTATGCTAATATCCAATGTTTAGTAAAAAATAATAATAAAAAAATAGCTACTACCTCATGTCTCCCTGAAAACAAGTGGCCAAGTATTGGGACAGTGAAAGTTACAAAAGAAAACTAACCAGAATCAATATATTAGATTTTGTTTCCCACTGCTTCCATATTCATAACTGTCACTTGTCCAATTTATTCTCATTGTCAATGGCTTGACATTTTCTCATATGTTTGTTCATTGCCTCCATGTATGGAATCCAGTAATTTCCCAGCATACAAATACCACCTCAAAGCTGATTCTCCCATGAGAGAAGCTTTAGCTTAATCCATTAATATTAATTTTTAATTCCTATCAAGTTTAAGTATTTGTATATGTATTTACTCTCATCTGCATCCTTCCTATGCTGATTTCCCTATGGCAGTTTTAGGCTAAATATACTTTTTGAACAACAATGCTTTTATTTGTTTTAGGCTGGATTATAAAACTGTATAAAGGAAAATGCTTGGCAATAACTTTCAGGTAAAAATAATAACTCACTGTAATAAGATCCTTAGGAAAAAGAAATATGAAAGCTGGAATATTAAATCCAGCAACATGGATCAACTAACTCAGTTTTAGTATTACCATCCTAAAGTGTTTTTGAAACCCAACACATACAAAAACAAGGTCATGATATGTGGCCCCATCACTCCCTGGCAAATAGAAGGTGAAGAAATGAAAGCAGTGGCAGACTATCTTCTTGGGATCTAAGATCACTGGAGATAGTGACTGCAGCCATGAAATACTGTAAAAGGAAGCGTCCTCCTTTGGAGGCAAGCTATGGCAAGCCTAGGCAGCACAATACAAAACAGAGACATCATCCTGCTGACAAAAGTCAGCGTACTTAAAGTGATGGTCTTCCCAGTAGTAATGTACAGCAGTGAAAACTGGACCACAAGGAAGGCTGAATGCAGAAGAATAGAAGGCTTTGAACTGTGGTGCTGGAGAAGGCTTTTGAGAGTTCCCTGGACTGTAAGAAGATCAAATCAGTCAATTCTAAAAGAAGTCAACCTTGATTGCTCCTTGGAAGGAAAGATACTGAAGCTGAAACTCAAATACTTTGCCTATCAAATGAGAAGAGAAGACTCACTGGCGCAGTCCCTGATGCTAGGAAAGATCGAAGGCAAAAGAAGAAGGGGGTGGCAGACGAATACATGGCAAAATAATATTGAGTCAGGGGTTGAGCTGGTTGTCCCATATTGTGCCCTGTATGCCCAACTGATTTGCATGAATCGCATCAGACAATCAGTGCCACCTCATCAATAGGCACTGTAAAGGATTCACTGCCAACCCCATCCACCCAGCACTACCGGCCACAAGAGAGGACTAGCACAAGCTTGGCTCCACTCACCCCCCCCCCCCTCATATCACAACTTGTATCAATATTCTTCTGAGTCAACTTTGTCCATTGTCAGTTTTGGCAAGTCAAAAGAACTAAAGCATTCATGCAAGGGAAGAGATTCTGCCAATGAGAATACATTCCCTGGGGAAATTCCCACATATTTAGATAAGAAAGTAAAATTGTCTGGTTCATTAAAACTAAAATTTGTTTATGGCAGAGGTAACAGAGAATTGTGGGGTTTGGATGGCGAGAATTTCAGTGTTGTTTGTTTCCGTCAATGCAGCTGATATTATGCTGAGGCCAGGTCTAACAAAAATTGCACTCCCATACTGAAAAGGACTACAGTGGCTCAAGTGGCTAAGATGCGGACTGGAAGGTGGGACGTCAGCAGTTCGATTCCCGAATACTGCAGGATGGAATGAGCTCCCGTCTTTGTCCCAGCTCCTGCCAACCTAGCACTTCGAAAGCAAGAAATTGCAAGTAGATAAATAGAGATGCTATTTACCTTCCCACTGAAGTCCCTATTTAGCTAGTTGCAATTTCTTGCTTTCGAATTCCTCGGTTGCCAGGAGCTGGGACAGAGACGGGAGCTCATTCCGTCATGCAATACCCAGGAATCAAACTCTTACCTTCCAGTCAGCGAGTTCAATGTCTTAACCACCTGAGCCACTGCAGTTCAAAGAGTTCCAATTGACATATCCAACTTTTTCCAAGTTAACTATACTCTGACCTTTGAGCCATCATAAGTAGTAGCCAGTAAACAGATAATTGCGAAGATTGCAATGGAGTCCATGCTGTTTGACTTTAAAATATGAGTACGTGAACAATGTGGATAAAGTAATGGATGGAAACATGGTCAGTCCCAACTGATAAGGAGCAGAATTGGATGGAATCTGGCAGGATGTAATAATCCCTGGATCTTTGGGGAGGAGTACTAATGTATTTTTATTATACAGTACCAGTAAATTACTGTTGTCTGATAATCACCAAAAAAAAAAGTCAAAGGAGGAGTTTCTGAATTTTCCCTTACTTTGAATTCCCCCCCCCCCCCTTGGGAAAAATAGAAAGAATTGGAGATTGCAAGCGCGGCGCCAAAATGGCCGCCGCGCTCTTTGCGGGGCCCCCCCCACCGGACGAAGGCATCTGGGTAGTTAGGGGGCGTGGCCAGCACCCTTATAAAAGGGGTGGCCACGAGGCAGCCGAGCTGCCATTTTGCGAAGCGATGGAGCGGAGAAGTTTTTCCCTCTTACCTCCGTCGCTCTTGCCTTTCATCGGGAAGCCTCTTGGCTGCTAATTTTCTTGACCTTTTTCGGCTTCCCATCGGATAGCTGCTATGCCCTCTAAGAAGAAGGCGACTGCGAATGCGGCTCGTTCTGCGCGGAGGCGCCAGCCGGGTCGGAGGACCGCGGCTGCGCCTCCCCAGCAGCCTCCTTTGCCTGAGCCCACCGGGACCGGTGGGATGGGGTTAATTGCCCCTTGGCCGGAGATGGGGTGTCCGCGTGCCGGCCCAGCAGGGGCCGCGGCCCTCGGCCCGCAAGAAGTGGCCACTGCCCCTGGCGTGGCCCATTCTGCGGGGCCTTCCTCCGTTGGTGCGCAGCTTCCTGCGGGGGGTTTCAGCCATGGGGGGTGGCTGGGTTCCCTCCCCTGGCAGGGTACTCCCCTGGCCCCGCTGGGGCCAGGCATAGGATCGTGGCCCTATACGGGCCCCGGGGTCCAGGGACCTGGACCGACGCCTGCAGTTAGTGGGCCGGCCGGCCCTTTGGCCCCCTTGGCTTAGGGGGCTACGTTAATGTGGAGGCCCTTCTGGCCCGTGTTGCGGCCCTCGAGGCATCCCTCGCGAGGGTTAACCACCCTTGGGTGCCTTTTGGGGTGCAGGTTGATGCCTCGTCTGCCGGGCAGCGGCAGGCGGCAGGACGGGTCGAGCTGCCTGAGGCGCGTGGCCCGGCATCGGCCACTGCCTCGCAGCTCCCCAATCAACAGGCCGGTGCTGGTCAGGCCCCGTCGACGAGCTCAATTGCGGTCGTGAGCTCCGACGCCCCCAGCGGGCCGGAACCCCCGGTGGGGGCGGCCCATGGGGGTGCAGCATGTGAGTATGCGGTTCAATCTAGCGCACCCACACACATAGCCACGTTGGGGGGGGCAGTTCAATGGCCTTGGCCTCGCACGGGTGGTGCGGCGGTTCAGTCGCCGACGTCCCACCCGGTGACTCCACCTCTCACCCAGGGCCCTGTTTTGGGGGGTGCACCTTACTCAGTCGGGAATGTGTTAGGGGTGACCGGGTTGGTCCAGGCTCCTTTTCAGATGCCCGCAGTTCCCACCGTTCCTGTGTCGGCATTGCCGACAGTGGGGTATTCCTTGCCCCTCGGGGACCATTTGGCCCAGACCACCAAAGAGAAGATCTGGCGTGGGGAGTATGTGGACATCTTCTCCCTTCTTAACAGAGAGCCCATCAAAGAGGAGAGGGAGGGGCAGGATGAGAAGGATAAGGAACAGGCACGTCGTCGTAAGCCGCCACGTATGTGGGCCAACTGGTTGCCGGCCTACCTCATATACATGGCGGTCTACCTCAGGGCCCGGCCGGATTTTGCAATTCCGATGGTCCAGTATTTGGACAACATTTACCGGGCGATGGTCGACTTCCCGGGCCCGTCGTGGTTGGCTTACGACAAGGAATTCCATATGCGGATTCCCCTGCACCCTGAGATGAGGTGGGATGAACCCTGCCAGAAGCTGTGGCTTCTGTACATGACTCCCACGTGCCCTGCGCCTGGGGAAAGATACCATTGTGGACATGCGGTCCAGCGAGCGGCCCCAGCACAGACACCCCGCCAGGTGGCGGGGCAGGGGGTTCCAGCCCGCCTGCTGTGCTGGACTTTCTCGTCCAATGGTTCCTGCAATAGGAAGAATTGCCGGTACAGGCATGAGTGTCCCTCTTGTGCTGGCCCCCATGCGGCCTCCGCCTGTCCCAGGCCTGGAGGGATGCGGGGCAGAGGGAGGGGCGGACAAGGGGCTGGCAAAACTGCCGCAGAGGGAGCTGGTCCACCGAAAGCCCCCCTCCCCAATTAATGTGGACATGTTGGAGCGTTGGCTCGCATTGTACCCTAGGGAGGCAGACGCGGTTTACCTGCTTCAGGGTTTTCGACTGGGGTTCCGTATTCCTTTCGTGGGTGATAGGTCCCCCCAGGATGCCCCCAACCTTTTGTCCCTTAGGGGGAGGGAGGAGGTGGCTGCTGCCGGTATTAACAAGGAGGTTCATGCGGGCAGGGTCGCCGGCCCTTTCCCTGCATCCCCGTTCCCCAACCTTAAGGTGTCACCCTTGGGCTTAGTGCCCAAGAAATCACCGGGCGAGTTTCGCCTGATCCATCACTCGTCCTACCCAGCCGGCCGATCGGTCAATGATGCTATCCCTGATGACCTTTGCTCAGTCAGGTATACATCTTTTGACCAAGCGCTACGCATGGTGCGCTCATGTGGCCCGGGTGCGCTGTTAGCTAAGTGCGACATTAAGTCTGCCTTTCGCCTCCTGCCGGTTCACCCGGGTGACTTTGAGTTGCTGGGTTTCAAGTTCCGGGGTGAATATTATTTTGATAAGGCCATGCCTTTTGGCTGTTCCATATCATGCTCGGCCTTCGAGTGTTTCAGCACATTCCTACAGTGGGCTTTTGTCCGCAGGTCAGGGTCCCGGTCTGTAGCCCATTACCTGGATGATTTTTTGTTCGGGGGTGAACGGGGCTGGGACACGTGCACACGTCTCCTCAATACATTTCAGACGCTAATGGAGGAACTTGGTGTCCCTTTAGCGCCTGAAAATACCGAGGGCCCATCTACCCAGCTAGTCTTCCTGGGGGTGGAGATTGACACGGTAGCACAGGCTTCTAGGTTACCGGGGGATAAGGTGTCAAGGATAGTGGCCCTTATCTCGGACTTGCTTGCTAAACGCAAGGAATCACTGAGGGAACTGCAGGTGCTACATGGTCACCTCAATTTCGCTTGCAGGGTCATCGCACCGGGCAGGGCATTTGCTCGGCGCTTGTGCGACGCCATGACAGGCTTATCCAGACCCCACCATAGGGTTAGACTGACCCGGGGTATCAGGGCAGATATGCTTATCTGGTTCCAGTTTCTGAGGGAGTTCAATGGGGTGTCATTTTGGAGGTCTGACCTCCTGGCTTCCCCTCGTTTTCAGATACAGTCCGATGCCTCTGGATCCCTGGGTTATGGGATGTACTTCAATGGGAAGTGGGCCTATGGTGGGTGGCCACTAGCCTGGGCAGGCACGGGTCACCTGCGTGATCTTACGTATCTGGAATTTTTCCCTATCCTGGGGGCTTTGATGCTATGGGGCGAGGAGTGGGCCAACTCGGTCGTCCATTTCTGGTGTGACAATGCGGCCGTTGTCCACATTGTCAACTCACAGACTTCTAAATCACCCAGGGTCATGGACCTGGTGCGCCAGTTTGTATTGCGCAGCCTGCGCCTCAATGTCCTCTTCAGGGCCAGGCATGTCCCGGGGGTCAATAATGATATCGCTGACGCTTTGTCCCACCTGCAGATCTCCCGGTTCCGCGCCTTGGCCCCGGATGCGGAGGAATTTCCCTCGCCACTCCCGGACGAGATATGGACCCTTGGCAAGGAGAGGTGAACCGGGCGATCGGCATGTCGCTAGCGCCACGCACGCGTAAGGCGTATCACCATGCATTCAATTCTTTCAGAGCATTCTGTGCCCAATTTCGGCTGCCAGATACCTGGCCGATCCCAGTGGCCCATATACTTCGATTCATGGTTTACCTGCATGCCCAGGGCCTTGCACCTCGCACCATAGCATCTAGGCTGTCAGCGTTGGCTTTTATGGCCAAAGTAGGCGGTCATGCGGATAGTACCACTGACTTCCGTGTGAGGCATGTTTTGGAGGGGTGGGTGCGGGAGCGTGGGCGTTGCCCGGACGACCGCCACCCGATTTCCCCAGGGGTTCTTACCCAATTGGCCCGGGGCTGGCCTGGCCTCTGTTTTGATAGATATGAGGCAGCCCTATTTCATGCGGCTACAACGGTGGCCTTTTTTGGAGCGATCCGCATCAGCAAGCTTGTGATGCTGTCTAAGGTGGATGCAAGTCGTAGGGCACTGGAACTCGAAGATGTCTATGTTGCCAAAGACTGGGCTCAGTTGAGGATACGCTCCTCTAAGACAGATCAGCATGGCGTAGGCAGTGGAGTAAGACTGCTACGGTGTTCTTTGGCAGACATCTGTCCGGTTGGTGTCCTACAAGAGTTCCTTGCACTGCGTGGCACGCACCATGGCCCATTTTTCTGTCACCAAGATGGGTCTCCCCTTACTAAATTTCAATTTTGGAAGGTGACAGGCAAAGCGCTGGCCAGTGTTGGCCTCCCGGGGGCCCGTTATGGCACCCATTCATTCCGAATAGGGGCGGCCTCAACTGCAGCTGCTTTTGGGTACTCCGGGGCTGAAATACGCCGTATGGGGAGGTGGGGATCACAATTTTTTCAATTTTATGTCCGCCCTGTTCCACAGTGAGTACCAGTCTAGTCACCACATCTTTTCTCTCCCCTCGTTTTTTCCTTGACAGACCCTGGGTGTCGTATTACACCGGTGACAGTATGGCTGGTGGGCCATAGCTACATGCACAGGGCAGCGCGTTACGCTGCAGCGACAGAGTGGGGACCCCGACTGGGACTGGGTGCATACGCAAGTCTCACATGGTATGGTAAGCCCGGGATGTTATGGCGGGAGCTGTTGCCATTCCTTTTTTCAGGCCGGAATGCTGACCCGCCTGACATTCTGATCATACACCTTGGGGGCAATGATTTAGGTCAGGTCACCGGCTTATCGCTGAAGCATGCGATTTGCGGCGACCTCGCCTACCTGCATTACGTGTGGTCCGCCACAACCCTCGTTTGGTCGGACATGGTACCGCGGCACACGTATAGGGGAGGGTTCGACCTCCAGGCCCTTGACCGTGCTAGACGCATGGTAAACAGGGCTGTTGCCCGGTTCATTGTCGACAGGGGTTGGGGGCGGGTCAGTCGTCACCCCACCATTAGTCTGCAAAATTATGACCTTTACGCAGGGGATGGGGTCCATCTGTCGCGAGGAGGTATGGACCTCCTGTTGGGTGATTGGCGAGCAGGCCTGTTGACCGAGCTGACGGTCTGGGGGGGGGGGGCGTCGAGCCTTCTTTGAAGCCCCTCCGTGTGGCGGGTAGCACTGGTAAGGTAAACATTTATGACCCACAGGTATCCGGCAGGTTCGCAATTGACTGGACAACACTAGACAGGCATAAGTTGGTTAAACGTTGTCCGGTCAACAACGAACTAGGCGACGGGGTGATGGCTACAGCTAGACAGCATGCATCACCCCGTGATTTTACGGATACGCGTCAGAGGGTGGGGTCATTAGTTAGATATTGACTACGGTCAACAATTTGTTTGTTGTCAACAAACAAATTGATACAAATAGATACATTGTAACAATTGCCGTTGGCAATTTTGGGTGGTACCTTACCAGTGTTACTTCGGCCTGCTTGCCTTAAGAATTATAATTGGTCAATTACCAATAGAAATTTATAATTCGGACTAGGGCATGAATCAATAAATGTGGCCCAATGCCGTTATCCACTTTCATCAGTGTCTGAGTCCTTTATTGGGGGGTGCGCCTGCAATGCAAGCGCGGTGCCAAAATGGCCGCCGCGCTCTTTGCGCCCCCCCCCCCGGATGAAGGCATCCGGGTAGTTAGGGGGCGTGGCCAGCACCCTTATAAAAGGGGTGGCCACGAGGCAGCCGAGCTGCCATTTTGCGACGCGACGGAGCGGAGAAGTTTTTCCCCTCCACCCCCTCCCTAGTTAACAGTGTGATATTTTGGTCGCTTCGGGGCTGGGTGGGAATTTTTGGCTGGGACTCACAATTGGCTCTCGGGTCCTGGTTTTTTCGCCCATCCCACACTGTTGCTATGGTTTGATATAGGGGTTTCTGTTGCTGTTGTTGACCTTGGTCACATGGGCGGGTAGCACTGGTAAGGTAAACATTTATGACCCACAGGTATCCAGCAGTTTCGCAATTGGCTGGACAACACTAGACCGGCATAAGTTGGTTAAACGTTGTCCAGTCAATGACGAACTAGGCGACGGGGTGATGGCTACAGCTAGACAGCATGCATCACCCCGTGATTTTACGGATACGCGTCAGAGGGTGGGGTCATTAGTTAGATATTGACTACGGTCAACAATTTGTTTGTTGTCAACAAACAAATTGATACAAATAGATACATTGTAACAATTGCCGTTGGCAATTTTGGGTGGTACCTTACCAGTGTTACTTCGGCCTGCTTGCCTTAAGAATTATAATTGGTCAATTACCAATAGAAATTTATAATTCGGACTAGGGCATGAATCAATAAATGTGGCCCAATGCCGTTATCCACTTTCATCAGTGTCTGAGTCCTTTATTGGGGGGTGCGCCTGCAATGAGATTACCAGTGTAGTTTTCCTGTGGTAGGTATTGTGTGGTTCTCTGCCTTCCATTCTGTCTTCTTCCTGGTAAAGGTAAAGGTAAAGGTTTCCCTTGCTCGAAAGCCAGTCGTATCCGACTCTAGGGTGCAGTGCTCATCTCTGTTTCTAAGCCAAAGAGCCAGCTCTGTCTGCTTCCATGGTCATGTGGCAGGCATGACTAGACACCGGAGCGCACGGAACGCTGTTACCTTCCCACCGAAGTGGTCCCTATTTATCTACTTGCAATTTCTTGCTTTTGAACTGCTAGGTTGGCAGGAGCTGGGATGAAGACGGGAGCTCATTTCCGTCCTGCAGTACTCGGGAATCGAACTGCTGACCTTCCGCTTCCCAGTCAGCGTCTTAGCGACTTGAGCCACTGCAGTACCCTGGTACAGGCATAGAAATGCTAATGAAGCTAATGTGTGATAGCAAGGATATTTCTTGTCTGATTCCACCATGAGCAGCTGCATACATTGGGAGAAGAAGGGGAAAGGAAGATTAGCAGCAGGGGGTCCAACTGATCCTGTGATCTATTAGATTTTACTCATTCTCATAATTTGTCAGAGAATACTAGGATGAGTTGGTAGTCATAGTTAAGAACATCATAGCATTTTAATTTTAAAATATAGTTTAAATATTCTACAATTTATTGATACACTATCACAAGCATGAACTTTGCTACTGGTACCATTAGCTACTAGGAAAAAGCTGCATCCTTCATGATCATTCGCATAGTGCAGGGAATAGCTGCAGTAGTTCTTATGTTGAAGAAAAGTAATATGTTATTTACTAAGAGTGTACTTTTTAACAGATCATGATATTACTGCTTTTATCTGGGGAAATATAACTTTACTCAGAACTGTTTCTTTTCAAAATATAGAGTGAAGGGAGTTACCAGGATTTTAATGATGAACATTTTTCATATCATATCCTTTTATAGTTATAAGTGATCTAAAGTATTTTAAAAATAAAAATAACACCAGGGGAAGGTGGTATCTCCAGAAAGTAAAACAGCAGTATATTGTGAGATACAGTACTGTAATTTATGTTACAAGTATTTGTTTAATAGCTACATTTAGGGATCCAATAAATATCCAAAAAAAGCACATTGATTTTTTTCTATAGAAAAAGGATGGTACTGCAAGCTAGCTGCACTTCTTTAGTTCTTCCTTTTATAAGAAAACAGATTTAATATACCATAGCAAATGTATCTGACACATAAATATTAGAGTTTCTTCTCTCAATCCAGTTATTTCATCCTTGTTCTTTTTTATCTCTCCATGTTCCAAACTGTAAAATAAATGCTGTAGGGCACTGACAGCAGATTTGTTCATTTCAACTACTCAGCTGTTGTAGACTTTCTTTTTTCATTTTCCTCATTTCTCTCTTTTTTATTTCCAAGTGATTTTCTTTCTTATCATCTCTCTATGTGTGTTTTGACTATAATAGCCAAAGTTCTTCAGATATTTTAAAGAAATTGTTCTAAATGGATGGCAAAGATGTATCATACTCTATACATAAAGGATGAAATATGCAAGCGGGGGCCAAAATGGCCACCACGCTCTTTGTGGCCCCCCCACCTGGACTCAGACATCCGGGTCAGTTAGGGTGTGTGGCCATCCCTCTATAAAAGGGGTGGCCACGAGGCAGCCTCACTGCCATTTTAAAGAGAAGCGACGGAGAGGAGAGGTTCGCTCTGACGCTGCTCCCTTAGCCTTACTTGCCTTTCTCTTTTACAATTCTGATTGGAGGATATCTCTCCTCTGATCAGTGCTGCACCGCTTGGGTGTCCATGGCACCCAAGCGCAAGTTTCAGGCGGCCCCTATGCCGCGACCTGGGGGGAGGGCTCGGCCCATCCCCTCGACCTCTTTGGGGCAACCACCCGGCCGGAGGGCTCGGGCAGCCGCCACACGGGGGGTGGCAGGGTTACAATTCCCACTGCCACCAACAACGGTGACCAGGCCTCGGCCTACCCGCCCAGTCGGAGGACTCGGGTGGGGGCTGTGTGGGCCTGCTCCCCTGGGGTTTCTACCCCTATCCAACATTTGCTCATTGGGCATAGCGGCCCATTTGGGCGTGGCGCGGGATCGTGCCCCACTGTTCCATCGGTCCCCCATGGGCCGGATTATTGGGCATGGCCCTATTCTGGCCAGGGATTGCCACACGGTTTTATCCCTCCGCCCGCTCATCAATTCCCCGGTGGGCCGTCCGGCATCTATGGAAATTGCTCCACCACCTTTGGATGGTGGGCTTGGCAGCTCTTCGGCTCCGGCCCACGTGCCAGCCACAGCCGCGCAGCGGGCCGCCAACAGGGTTGAGCTGCTGGAGGCCATCAGGCCAGCACAGGCTGGCGCCTCACAGCTTCCCATCCGGCCATTACAGCAGGGCATTCCACCAGGGACCGGTCCTGCTTGGCATGGACGCACGGAGACACAGAGCTCAATGGCCATCGCAAGCTCCGACGCCCACCACGGGCCGGAACCCCCAGTGGGGGTGGCCCATGGGGGTGCACCGAGTGAGTATCCTGGTCAAATCAGCACACTGGTGACACTAGCTCATAACACTGGGGGGGGGGGTGTACAGTGGCCATGGCTGCAACAGGCCAATTACACCCAGGTTCTTACAGGGGTGACCGCCCCAATGCTTCCGCTTAACTTCTCGGGGGTCCGATTGTGCCTATTATGTGTTCCCCCACTCCAATCCGTGCCAACGGCGGCCCTGCCGATGGCCGGTTACTCCCTATCCATGGGTGACCATTTATCCCGGGCTACTAGGGAGAAGATATGGCATGGGGAATATATTGACATTTTGACCCTCCTGCACCGTTAACCCACTGAGGAGGAGAGGGAGGGGCAGGACGACAGGGACAAGGAGTTGTCCCGTCGCCGTAAGCCGCCTCGCACTGGGGCCAATTGGTTACCGGCCTATTTGGTATCCATGGCAGGATATCTAAGGGCCCGTCCTGATTTGGCCATCCCAATGGTCCAGTACCTGGACAATATTTAAAGGGCTGTGGTTGATTTCCCTGGCCCGTCATGGTTGGCCTATGATGAAGAACTTATGATGAGGGTAGCCCTTCACACTGAGAGGCGGAAGGACAAGCCCTGCTAGCAGTTGTGGCTACTATATATGACCCCCTACGCGACCAGCACCTATGCTCCATACGAAGAGTCTATTTTCAGGCAACTACCTCCGTGGCTTTCGTTGGGGCTCTGAGATTCAGTGAGCTGGTCCCACTTTCAACAGGGGACATGTTCTGCATGACACTGGAACTGGAAGATGTGTCGCTCGATCAGGAGTGGGCTCTGTGGGGGATTCACTCCTCAAGGGCTGGTCAGCGGGGAAAGGGTAGTAGCATGGTGCTGCCATCTGTCCGGTTGGTGCCCCACATGCGTTTGTGGCAGCGCATGGTTCATGCCCTGGCCTGTTGTTCTGCTACCAAGATGGGTCTCCCCTTACCAAATTACAATTGGTACCCATTCGTTCCGGATAGGCGCTGCATCAACTGCGGCTGCATTTGGGTACTCGGAGCCTGACATACGTCGCATGGGCAGGTGGGGATTTGCACCTTTTTTCTCCGTCTGTTCGTCCCCTCACTGCATGAGTGCCTTGTTATGCTCTCAATTCTCTCTCCTTATCTTACAGACCCTGTGTGTTTCCGCACACCGGTGGCAGTGTGGATGGTGGGCCACAATTTATGTGCACTGGGCGGCACAGTATGCTGCTTCGTCAGAATGGGGACCCCATATCGGGTTATGTGCAACCGCGCGTATGCAGTGGTATGGTGTGCACGGCATGAGGTGGCGGGAACTGTTGCCATTCCTGATGTCCATTGGGGATGCTGGACTGCCAGATGTTTTAATTCTGCACCTTGGAGGCGATGATCTTGCACAGATCACTGGCCTGGACTTAAAGACTTCTGAGTGCAGTGACCTGGCGTTTCTTTACCATTTATGGTCATACACATGGTTGCTATGGTCAGACATCGTGCCGAGACACTATTATAGGGGAGGCATTGACCCCCGTGGTTGGACCGTGCCCGACAGTCAGTGAACAGGGCTGTTGCCTGGTTCCTTATCCAGAATGGCTTGGGGGACAGCCATTCGTCATCCGGGGATAGGGTTACAGGAATTTAGCCTGAATTCTGGAGATGGGGTTCACCTGTCAGCAAGAGGATGGACCTATTTTGAATGACGTACAAGCGGGCCTGGTGACCAAATTGTCGGTCAAGGGGGGCGGATCTCTGTTGCGATTTTAGCAATGTTCACCAAGTGTAAGGTGTCTCTCCGGGAGTTGCAGGTGATTCACGGCCACCTCAACTTCGCCTGCAGAGTGGTAACACCAGGCAGAGCCTTGGCCAGGCGTCTGGGTGACACTATGGTGGGCCTTTCTAAACGACACCACAGGGTACGGCTGACTAGGGGTTTACGAGCAGACCTGTCGGTTTGGCAGGACTTTAATGACTTTAAGTTCCTGCAGGACTTTAATGGCGTCTCCTTTTGGAGATCTGAGCTTATGGTCAGCCCCCAGTTCCAAGTACAGCCGGATGCCTCTGGCTCCCTGGAGTATGGGATTTATTTTGAAGGACAGTGTGCCTATGGTCAATGGCCCCAGGGATGGCAGGGCACGGATCGCTTACGCGATCTTACGTTCCTGGAGTTTTCCAATTTTGGGTGCCCTTATGCTCTGGGGGGACAGGTGGGCTAATTCTGTGGTTCACTTTTGGTGTGACAATGCTGCGGTGGTGCACATTGTCAATGCCCAAACGTCTTAATCCCCCAGAGTCATGGCCTTAGTTCGCCAATTTGTTCTTAGGTCCTTGCGTTTTAATGTGCTCCTTAGGGCCAGATATGTGCCAGGCATTAATAACGATATTGCTGATGCTTTATCCCGCCTGCAGATCTCCTGGTTCCGTGCCTTGGCTCCAGACGCAGAGGAACTTCCCTCTCCACTCCCGGCCGAGATCTGGACATTTGGCGAGGAGAGGTGAACCGGGCGATCGGCATGTCTTTGGCACCTTGCACGCGTAAGGCATATCAGCATACACTCCTACAATTTAGGACCTTTTGTAGGCAAAGGCAGTTGCCTGAAATGTGGCCGATACCGTTCAACCAGGTTTTACAGTACATGGTGCACCTTCATGATCAGGGGTTGGCCCCATGCACCATCGCCACCAGGCTTTCCGCCTTGGCGTTCATGGCCAAGGCACGGGGCTTTACTGACTGTGTGAGTGACTTCTGCATACGCCATGTATTGGAAGGGTGGACACGTGAACGTGGCCGCCGCCCGGACACACGTCACCCTGTTTCACCAGGTATTCTGACCCACCTTGCACGAGGTTGGCATAGACTGTGTACAATAGGTATGAGGAGTCTCTTTTTCATGCAGCTACCACCATAGCTTTCTTTGGAGCTCTGAGAATCAGCGAGCTGGTCCCATGGTCAAAGGGGGACGTGTCTCGTAGGGCACTGGAACTCGAAGATGTGTCTATCAACCAGGAGTGGGCTCAGTTGAGGATTCGTTCCTCAATGGCCGATCAGCATGGAATAGGCAGTGGTGTTAGACTGCTACGATGTACATTTGCTGACATCTGTCCGGTTGGTGCCCTACATGCAATTTTGGCAGTGCGTGGTACGCGGCCTGGCACGTTGTTCTGCCACCAGGATGGGTCTCCCCTTTACCAAATTTCAGTTCTGGAGGGGGACCGGTACCGCACTTCACAGTGTGGGGCTTGTTATGGCACCCATTCATTCAGGATAGGTGCCGCATCGACTGCGGCTGCATTTGGGTACTCTGAGGCTGATATATGTCGGATGGGCAGGAGGGGGTCCGCGTGTTTTTTCCTTATATGTACGTCCCCTCACTGGATGAGTACCTAGTTATGTCCTTAATTCCTTTTCCTTCTTTTACAAACCCTGTGTGTCTACGTACACCGGAGGCAGTGGGGCTGGTGGGCCACAGTTATGTACACTGGGCGGCACAGTATGCTGCATCGTCTGAGTGGGGACCCCATCTCGGGCTGTGTGCATCCGCACGTATGCTGTGGTATGGTATGCGCGGCATGAGATGGCGGGAACTGTTGCCATTCCTGATCTTCATCAGGGATGCTGGACCGCCTGATGTTCTGATTCTGCACCTCGGTGGCAATGATCTCGCACAGATCACTGGCCTTTCCTTAAAAATGTCAGTGTGCAGTGACCTGGCGTTTCTATATCATTTATGGCCGTACACACGGTACACACGGTTGCTATGGTCTGACATCGTGCCGAGACACTGTTATAGAGGAGGCATGGACCTCTGTGGTTTGGACCGTGCCCGGCGGTCATTGAACAGGGCTGTTGCCCGGTTTCTTGTTGAGAATTGCTTGGGGACAGCCATTCGACACCCGGGGATAGGGTTGCAGGATTTTAGCCTGTATGCAGGAGATGGGGTCCACCTGTCGGCCAGAGGTATGAACCTCTTTCTGGAGGACGTGCAAGCGGGCCTGGCGACCGAGCTGACGGTCTGGGGGAGCAGTGAGTCATCATGGACGCCTCCCGTGTGGTGGGTAGCACTGGTAAGGTAAAGATTTATGACCCATAGGTATCCGGCAGGTTCGCAATTGACTGGCCAACACGTAGATAGGTACAGGGGAAACAGGATTGGCCGGTCAAGGGCGAACCATGAAAGGGGTGATGCTAGGAGCTTCACGGCCTGCATCACCTTGATATTTGGACGGATACACATCATAGTTTGGGGTCAGTAGATAGTATATTGACTTCAGTCAACAATTTGTTTGTGTCAACAAACAAATTGATACAAATTGATACATGTAGCCAATAGCCATTGGCATTTTGGGTGGAACCTTACCAGTGCTACTCCCGCCTGCTTGCCTTAAAGAATTACAATTGGATGATACGCCAATTGAAAGTGATAATTCGGACTAGGGCATTATTCAATAAAAGTGGCCCGATGCCTTTAATCCAATACCGGTGTCTGAGTCTTTATTTGGGTGGGTGCGCCTGCAAAGGCAAAATAGATGGAACAGGAGGTGAGCCCACCAGGTCAGAAGATGGGGGAGGGGATAGGAATTGCTCACCCCACATGCTAGCAAGGTTATGCTCAACACAATACAGGATAGACTGCAACAGCATGTGGAGAGAGAATTACCAGAAGTGCAGGCTGGGTTTCAAAGAGGCAGGGGGACTAGAGACCACATTGCCAACATACGTTGGATCATGGAGAAAACAAAGGAATATCGGAAACAAGTCTACTATTTCATTGACTACACCAAGGCCTTTGACTGTGTGGACCACAACAAAATGTGGCAAGTAATTAAAGAAATGGGAATACCAGAACACCTCATATGCTTCATGGGAAATCTGGATATTAGTCAAGAAGCAACAGTTAGGACAGAATACGGAATAACGGAGTGATTTGGAATAGGAAAAGGAGTAAGACAAGGCTGCATTTTATCACCCTGTTTATTCAACTTATATACAGAGTACATAATGTGCAATGCAAGGATGGAGGAATCACAAGTTGGGATCAAAATTTCTGGGAGAAACATCAATAGTTTGAGATATGCAGATGACACTACCTAATGCCAGAAAGTGAGGAAGACCTAAGTGAGGAAGACCTAATGAAGCTCTTGCTTAGGTTAAAAGAAGAGAGTGCAAAAGCTGTCAATAGTTGCTTAAAATGCTCACTGTTCAAAGATAATTGGTTGTTTGGGATAGAGGGTGAAAAGAAGGATTGCAGTAGATTAGTCTGGACAGGGATATGGTTGGCTGGTGAAAATCTGTAACAGGATATATTAAACACAGCAACATTTCATTACATATTCCATTTATGATACAGTATTGTGATGTTACTGGTTGTTGTTTTTTTGCCAAATGAGAGAGATATGCTGGAAATTCAACTTGGACAATTAAATGGACATTCTATGTTTGATTACTCAGCATATTGTTAATATTTGAAGATGTATACTAAAATTTCAGTCAAGACTCAAAGGGCAAGAGGAAAATACTTCTTTTGCACAGGAGGAGAGGTCCTTCAATTTATAACTTCATATTTGATTGCTACGGCCTGCGGGCGCCAGGTTTTCTCTAAAATGTGAATCAGTTTTACAGCTGCAAAAATAATTACTTGACTGTTATCTACAGAGCAATCTTTAATAGATAACATTCAGTTAGCTTTTCATTAAGTAATGTTAGAACCAAAATAATTAATAGTAAATTGAAAAATGTTTTTGCTCTCTCGATGCCCCTTCTTTGATCTTCTTCTAAGGTATATTGTAATCTGCTAGTTAATTGATAAAAAGTGCACTTGTAAGATAGACTTTTCCTGACAAGTATTGAAATTACTCATGGAATTTGCTTTTATTAGAGTAGCACAAATATCTTTGTTGTTTCAAAGGTGTTTTGCAAAAGTCCAAGGAACTGTTGGAGGAGTATTCAGCCTAAGTTTATGAGCTTTTCCAGATGAGACAAGCACTTAACATTTGCAAGAAATGTTTAATTAGGTTTTTTAAAAACTGCAACAGTGATGGTATGAACCTATGACTTTAGACTTGTGATAAAGAAAGATCTGTATTCCAACCTGAGTGGAAAATTCTTTTGCCCTCAACAAATACTGTCAGAAGCTTTCTCATCCCTAATGTAAGTTTTTCTTTTATTTCTCCTCCCCTTCCCATTTCAGTACTGCGTGATGACTTCAGACAAAATCCTTCTGATGTTATGGTAGCTGTTGGTGAACCAGCTGTAATGGAATGCCAACCTCCAAGAGGCCATCCTGAGCCTACAATCTCATGGAAAAAAGATGGTTCCCCTCTGGATGACAAAGATGAAAGAATTACAGTAAGTTTGTCACTAAAAAATAAAAGCCAGTAAAACATTTGTACACATCATAAAGCTACTATACACAGGAAAAGCATCCTTGAAGATTGTGGTATTTTTAAACCACAATTGGGGATCCTCCAGGCAATGACCACCTACATGTGTAGTGGGAGAGGTTTTTGAGACTATACTTCTGCTAATAGCATTGGCCTTTTTTGTAGTCACATCACAATGTTGGTTCATATTCAGCTTGTGATCTACATCAGTTCCAAGATTCTTCTTGCTCTTAGTGTTATTGAGCCATCTTGTAACTGTGTTTGGTTATTTTCCTCGAGTTGTAAAACTTTGCATATCCCTGTTAAATTTCATTCTGGGTTTTTCCCCCCAACCCAGTGCTCAAGTCTATAAAAATATTTTGAATTCTTTTCTTATCTACCCAGGGATTAGCTATTCCACTCACTTTTGTGTAATCCACAAATTTGATAAACATTCCCTGTACTGTACTTTCATTTAAGTCATTAATGAAAATGAGGAGGGCAATTCAATAATGAGTAAGACCATATTAATGGCTTCCTCCATGTGAATAGGAGTGCACTTTTTGAAATAGAATTATATGTCACGGGGGAGAGGGGATCAGGATTTTAGAGATGCATGACCAAAAAAGATTGGGAACCACTGGACTACAGCATTCCCACGATTTACCAAATAAATTACATGAGATACGATTACTCTGGCAGGATTTCATATTGACTCATTCATGTTGGCTTCTAGTTATTACTGCAAATGCGTACCCACACCCCTGGAGCCTATCCCATAATGGTCCGCACACACCTACCTTTTGTCTCCGAGATCTGTGCCGCAAGGTTCTGGGGGTCAAGAGTGGGGCCTAAGCCCCACAAAATAGGGGGGGAATAGAAACTAAAACTCCCATGGTGCCATGGGAGAAAAACGGCAGTTTAACAGCCAGGCCTGGAAACAGAATGTTGGAGAGAGCTGATTTGCATGTTGGACTGTGATTGGCTGAGAGTGAATGACTGATGGGGTTAGGTCCTGGAATTCCGGAGAGAATCTAGCCAGGCCTGGAAACAGAATGTTGGAGAGAGCTGATTTGCATGTTAAACTCAAATTGGATGACCTTGAGAGTGAATAACAGGGAAAGGTCCTGATGCGGATGGAACAAACCCATTCCATTTAAGCCTCTACAGCCCTGGAACAAGACACTTTCAATGTACATCAGTGTACACTTGTGTGTGTGTGTGTGTGTGTGTGTGTGTGTGTGTGTGTGTGTGTGTGTGTGTGTGTGTGTGTGTGTGCCTGAATATGAGAGAGAGAGAGAGAGAGAGACAGACAGACAGACTCTCTGTGTTGGGATGTATCAGGGTCCGAAAAACCTAAACATACAACAAACACCCCCAGGCCAAGGCTGTGTAATTAGCTCTCATCCTTCCTTCCCTACCTCCAGTCTTTCTTCTCCCCTTCTTTCTTTCCTTCCCTCCCTCATTCTTACTCTCCCATCTTCCTTTCCTCCTAAATTTCCCCCTCAATACCTACCATCCCTCCCTCATCATCACGCCGGGGTGAGTCTGCCCAGGTTCCTTTACTGAGAACCAGGGGGCATCACAAATGGTGTGGGGGGAGGAAAAAAGGGAAAAAAAACCTCCCCAAGCCACCCCAACCCCACAAGTTGAGCCCCCCAAAAAAACAACCATCAAAGACGGGCACCTATGCTAGTTCTTTCATAATGTTGGCAGTTTCAGGTGGTTTACTTATGCAAAGGAGTGTACTGTATGTTCTGTCTATTCAACTGTAAGGTTGTGTTGTATTTTTTTCTGATTAAGAAGCTACCACTTATTTGGTAGCTCATTGTGCTGCAAGCTGATGTCATTAACCATACAGTAAAAACAGACATGATTATTGAAACATGAGAATCTTCCAGATGTGCCTAGGGACAGACTTTATCCCATTTTCTTCTTTCCTCTGTCTCCGGTTTTCTTATCTTAAACCAGGGCTTGCAACATTTGGCAACTATCATGTAATGGTTGATTTCCATGTGATTCTCATGCATCTCCAATTTATATAACCTCAATTAGGAATATGAGAAATAATTAAAGGAATTACCTTGAGAATATTTGGGATAGTTTGCATGATGTGTGTGATCATGGGATTAGAGGTGGTGTAATCAGAAGTTCTCTTCTGCATATATTTATTTCATCTTCCAAAACTGATTACAGGTGACTCTCTTACAATTTTTATCTAGAAGCAGTCGAAATACCAATTACTTAATTCTTAAAGGAAATCTACATTGCCTTTCTTCCCCAATGAATCCTAAAGAAGCAGCTCACTGTTGTTTTTAATTGTTTTTATTTACACCTGTTGTAGTAGCAGACTTGCTGACTATGACTTTGCTAAGTTAGCAGAGTTCTTGTGACGGAATCTGATGGTATAGACCAGGGGTTGGCAATCTTTTAAAGTCAAAGGCCTGGTCATGCTCCCTGTGACTGTTGAGGGGATGGACTGGTGGTCCCCCACTGTAAACACTGCCATAAAACACATCAGCAACTGTCATAAATGCATTTATGACAGCTGTGGACATGTTTATGGCTGTGATAAACATGTTCACAACTGTTTCTGCTGCTTCCGGCTGCAGCCGGAGTGAAGACAGTAGGTCAGATGATTTGGTGCTGTGGGCTGGATCCAGTCCATGGGCTATAGGTTGCTGACCCCAGGGATAGACTTTTCTCATTGTTTTGGCTTCCTTATTAGTGTTTGTGTATTCATGCTTAAGTGTTGGCTTACTAGAAAAGAGATGTTTTAGTTCACTGCCATTTTATTAAGGACAATGTACCTTTTCAGGGATCTAATTTTTAGATCACAACCTACTAATAGCAAAATTCAGACTTAGACTAAAGAAAATAGGGAAAAGAATCAGGCCAGACAGATATGACCTAGACAACATCCCTAAGGAATTCACGGTGGAGGCGAGGAACAGATTTAATGGTTTGGAATTGATAGACGGAGTGCTAGAAGAATTATGGACAGATGTGCAGGACATCATGCAGGAGGCAGCAAGGAAAACCATACCAAAAGAAAAGAAGCATAAGAAAGCAAAATGGTTGTCTGATGAGACTCTTAAAATAGCAGAGGAAAGAAGGAATGCAAAAGGCAAAGGAAAAAAGGAAAAATACAGTCACTTGAACACAGAATTTCAAAGAAAAGCAAGGAGAGACAAGGAAATCTATTTAAATGAACAGTGTAAAGAAATAAAGGAAAGCAACACAAGAGGCCGGACTAGAGATCTTTTCAAAAAAATTGGGGAAATCAAGGGAACATTCAAAGCAAAAATGACCATGATAAGGGACAAAGACGGCAAGGAGTTAGCTGATGGAGAAGAGATTAAGAAAAGATGGAAAGAATACACAGAGGAACTTTACAAAAAGGACATCAACACCACTGATAATCACAATGATGAGAACATTGAACTTGAGCCAGACATCCTAGAGAGTGAAGTCAGAAAGGCCCTAAAAAGCACTGCAAACAACAAAGCTAGTGGAGATGACGGTATCCCAGCTGAATTTTTCAAAGCTCTAAAAGATGACGGAATCAAATTACTGCATTCGATATGCCAGCAGATCTGGAAATCAAAACAGTGGCCACATGATTGGAAAAGATCAGTATACATTCCAATCCCAAAGAAGGGTAGTGCCAAAGAGTGTTCAAATTATCGAACAATTGCACTCATCCCACACGCTAGCAAGGTGATGCTCAAGATAATACAGGATAGACTTCAGCAGCACGTGGAGAGAGAATTGCCTGAGGTGCAGGTGGGTTTCAGAAGAGGCAGGGGGACTAGAGACCACATTGCTAATATACAGTGGATCATGGAGAAAACAAAAGAATATCAGAAACAAGTATACCTCTGCTTTATTGACTACACCAAGGCCTTTGACTGCATGGACCACAATAAAATGTGGCAAGTACTTAAAGAAAGGGGAATGCCAGAACACCTCATATGCCTCATGAGAAATCTGTACAAGAGTCAAGAAGCAACAGTTAGGACAGAACACGGAATGGCAGAATGGTTTGGAATAGGAAAAGGAGTAAGACAAGGCTGCATTTTATCACCCTACCTTTTCAACCTATACACAGAGCACATAATGTGCAATGCAGGGATGGAGGAATCACAATATGGGATAAAAATTGCTGGGAGAAACATCAACAATTTGAGATATGCAGACGATACCACCCTAATGGCAGAAAGTGAGGAAGATTTAAAGAAGCTACTGATTAGGTTGAAAGAAGAGAGTGCAAAAGCTGGCCTGAGACTTAACATCAAGAAAACCAAGATAATGGCAACAGGCCCTATCAGCACCTGGAAAGTAGACGGGGAAGAAGTAGAAGCAGTGACGGATTTTATTTTCTTGGGATCTAGGATCGCTGCAGATGGTGACTGCAGCCATGAAATAAAGAGGCGACTGATTCTAGGGAGACAAGCCATGAGAAACCTTGGGAACATAGTGAAAAGTAGAGACATCATCTTGTAAACAAAAATCTGTATAGTCAAAGCATTGGTATTCCCGTGCTAATGTATGGATGCGAGAGCTGGATCATTAGGAAGGCTGAGCGCAGAAGAATAGACGCCTTTGAGATGTGGTGTTGGAGGAGAGTTTTGAGAGTACCCTGGACAGCGAGGAGAACAAATAAGTCAATCTTGAAAGAAATCAGTCCTGACTGCTCCTTAGAAGGTCAAATAGTAAAGATGAAGCTGAAGTACTTTGGACACCAAATGAGAAGAGAGGATTCACTTGAGAAAGCCTTGATGCTGGGAAAGGTGGAGGGCAAAAGAAAAAGGGAACGGCCAAGGATGAGATGGCTGGATGGCATTGTGGACGCAGCAGGCACCGAGCTGAGCGGGCTGAGGAGGATGGTGGAGGACAGGGGTACCTGGAGATCAATGGTCCAAAGGGTCGGAATCGACTGTGCGACTGAACAACAACAATTTTTATTACTTCCTAACACTGCACGTATAAAATTTCAAACCTCAACAGCTTAGGAACTAGCAATAAGCATCTCATGAAGAGAATCTAATGTAATTCTGTGAAAACAGCAATTTGTTTCCTGTACCTACATGCTTCAGATAACTAAAGGGATGATAATAATTTTGTGTCAGAAATTATTCTAGGTTGAAAAGATTTTTGCTGAAGAAACTCCACTCAGGGGATGTCCAATTGAGGCTCCTTTCATGTTCCCAAGATCTTTCCCCACAAAATTGGTCCCTATTTATCTACTTGCAATGTCTTGCTTTGGATCTGCTAGGTTGGCAGAAACTGGGACAGAGATGAGTGCTCATTGCCAGACCCACTCCCCAAATAAAGAGACGGACACCTGTGTTTGGTTTAAAAATTGGGCCACTTTATTAACTTGCAACTTTAATTAACTGTGTTAAGGCAAATGGACCAGAATAGCACTGGTAAGGACTAGTTGTTATTTCCTGATCTTAATTTGCTACATTGTATCAATTTGTTTACTTCATTAAACAAATTGTTGACTCCAGTCAGAAGTGATACTTGTTAACTCCACCTTCTGACAGATATCCGGTGAACTCTCAAAGGTTTTGCAAGTCTCCGAACTTCGCATTACCTTGTTCATGGTCCGCATTTGATTGGCCAGCCCAACTTTCCCTCTACCTTGTGGTTCTGGTGGCCAACCAACTGCGTACCTGCCGGGTTCCTAGGGGTCATCCGCTTTGTCCCTACCAGTGCTAACCGCCAAAGTGACCTGTAAGGAGAACCACAACAAACCCCATAACTCAACCATCAGCAACATTGTGGGATGGGCGAAAATTACAAGAACCAAGGTTCAAGCAAAAATTTCCATCCAGCCCCAGAGTGACCAAAAATAGTCACACTGTCAGCTAGGGAGGTGGTGGAGGGCAAATGCGCCCTGGCCAGGCCGATATTGTAAAGGCCGGGCGAAGCGTGCGGAGCCGCCTTTTAAAGGCCGCTCGGCTCCGCCCCTCTGGCCTGTCCAGGTGCCCGGATCTAAGGGGCGGGGCCAGCAAAGCACGCGGTGGCGGGAGTCCCCACCGCCACGCGTCCAATCTGTCATGCAGTACCAGGGTTGAACTACTGACTTGCCAGCCCTCCAGCTAACAAGGCAAGCTTTTTAGCCACAGATTCACTGCAGCCCCACTGAAGGGATGATAATTCTCATATATATCATTGGTCAATGTAGAAATAAAATTGTCTATATAATTTGAAGCATATATTGGAGAAACAGTATTCTTTCTAACCAAACAAGACCAGGAACAAAGTTTGGTACAGATCATGAACTATTAATATATGTAATAAAATAAATTGAAGAACACTAACACAATCATAATGCCAAAACCGAATTTACATTACATTCCTGAATAAATTAAAGAAGATAGAAAGAACAGATTTGTAATAAAATTCAGTAGACAATGAACTGGAAAATATATGAAAAAACTCTAAATATATTTGTTGTTGTTGTTGTTGTTGTTGTTGTTCAGTCGCACAGTCGATTCCGACCCTTTGCGACCTATGGACCGTTGATCTCTAGGCACCCCTGTCCTCCACCATCCTCCTCAGCCTGCTCAGCTCGATGCTTGCTGCGTCCACAATGCCATCCAGCCATCTCATCCTTGGCCGTTCCCTTTTTCTTTTGCCCTCCACCTTTCCCAGCATCAAGGCTTTCTCAAGTGAATCCTCTCTTCTCATTTGGTGTCCAAAGTACTTCAGCTTCATCTTTACTATTTGACCTTCTAAGGAGCAGTCAGGACTGATTTCTTTCAAGATTGACTTATTTGTTCTCCTCGCTATCTAGGGTACTCTCAAAACTCTCCTCCAACACCACATCTCAAAGGCGTCTATTCTTCTGCGCTCAGCCTTCCTAATGATCCAGCTCTCGCATCCATCCATTACCACCGGGAATACCATTGCTTTGACTATACGGATTTTTGTTTGCAAGGTGATGTCTCTACTTTTCACTATGTTCCCAAGGTTTCTCATGGCTTGTCTCCCTAGAATCAGTCGCCTCTTTATTTCATGGCTGCAGTCACCATCTGCAGTGATCCTAAATATATTATTTAATTTAATTTTTCAACTTGTTTGCCTCCCACTCAGGCAAGCCCGACTCAGGGAGGCTTTCATAATCTAGATCCCTGCACAATAAAAATGGTTTAAAAAACCCACATTAAAATCCCACCCACCCCAAGAAGCAGAGAGAAGAGCATCTTATGGTAAAAAACAGTGAGCAGGAGCCACATTGCCCTAGGGCCCCACACCTGCCCCGCCAGCCAGGTCTTAAGTCCTTTCCTGAAGGGCAGCAACTCCATCTGCAACCATAGCTCTACTGGCAGGAGGTTCCAGAGTGCTGGTGCGGACACGAAAAAGGCCCTTTTTCTTGTGCCAGAGAGGCAGGCCGCCTGACTGATGGAACAACTAGGGAGCCCCTCCGGTCCACTATGGTTGGACGGACAGACGTTCTTAGGGCGATGCGGTCCCTTAGGTATCCTGGCCTACTACCATGTACAGCTTTAATGTCATAACCAGCACCTTAAATTGCACTGGGAGGCAAACTGTTATCCAGTGCAGCTCCAGGAGCAGAGGTGAGGCATGGGCATAATGCCCATACCCCATCACTATTCCTATAGCCAAAAAAGGAAAAGAAAACATGATGGATGATTGAGGAAACTTATAATTATTAATAATTTTCAGGAAGCAAAAAGGCAACTGAAATGTATTCAGAATTCTGAATGTGGTTCCTGTGCAACTGTTATAAAGCCAACCACATTTTCATATTTAAAAAAACCCATCACATTTTCATATAGAAGTGCCGTAATAATACCTGCAAAG
The DNA here is from genome assembly GCA_035047345.1 of Bradypodion ventrale. Lineage (NCBI taxonomy): Eukaryota > Metazoa > Chordata > Lepidosauria > Squamata > Chamaeleonidae > Bradypodion > Bradypodion ventrale. The sequence continues at coordinate 304,770,468 of JAWDJE010000003.1, read as the reverse complement.
AACAGAACAGGTCAGCCCAAACAAAAGTAATGAAAGATTTCTTCAAAGAAGAATCCCTTGATGAAGAAATGTGGCATGGGCACAGCATGAGGGAGCCGGGGGCGTGGCCGGCTACCCCTTTATAAAAGGTGGCTGCGCCAACGGCTCCCTCTTTACAAATTCGGCTGGGCCCCGGGCGTGTTTCCCGTGCCAAGCTGATCCATTGTTGGGGCCTTTTCGCCCTGCTCCTCGGCTTCTGCCACAAGCCCATGAACCTGCTTGCGCTAGTGCCGCTTGACGCGGCTTTCCCCCATTGGGGCTGCCCGGCTTTGGCACAGGTCACAGGTTTGGAGTTGGTCTGCGCCATTCACAGAGATCCTGCCCTGTTGGGTCAGTCCTGGCCATGGGTGCGGATCATCTGGTCCCAGATGGTACCACGTTTCCACTACCAAGGGGGTATTGACCCCCATGGCGTTGACTGGGCCCACAGGTCCGTGAACAGGGCAGTGGCCCGTTTCCTTTATGCCAATGCTTTGGGGACGGTTGTCTCACACACCCTGATCCACATACAAGACCGCAGTCTGTATTGCAGTGACGGAGTGCACTTATCGGCAAGAGGTATGGACCTCTTTTTGTCATCTTTGCAAATGGGCCTGCTGAACGTATGTGGTCATCTTTTTGTCATCTTTGCAAACGGGCCTATTGACCGTATGTGGTCATGGTGGGGTGGTGAGTCGGTGAACTCCCCGTGTGGCTGATAGCACTGTTTGGGGGCAACTCCATTAACCATTTAACAGGGCAAATGCATTTGGTTGGCCATAGGGAGGACAAGGTTAGCCGGACTTGTAATGGCCAGCCAGCTGACAAAGATAAGATAACATCCGAATCGGGTCAACAACGTGTTTCCGCAGAAGCAGGTTGTTGACAGAGGCTCACACCTTGTTGCCGCAGTAACAGGTGTGGAGAGATATTCAGTTAGGGTTATAATTGGATTTGCCCCTTACCAGTGCAATTTCGGCCCGTTTTGATCCTTAACCGTTGTTAAGGAAAGTTTAGCTTAAAGTTCAATAAAGTGGCCCATATTTTAATCCAATTTACGTGTACGTGTCGTTATTGGGGTGTGGGTACTGCAAATGTGGCTTTTCCTTGTGCAAAGAGATACTGGTTGAAACAGAGTAGCAGAATTTACACTGTGTAAGGCTGAGAATGATCTTACACTGATGACAATTTTTTGGAATTTAGAAGAACTCCCACCTGTTATGCCGTCTCCATTGATTTCTCCATGATAAAAGAGATCTTAATGCAACTTTAGGAATGTTGAGGAGGAGAGTGGGATTCAGGTATTGAAAATATCTGGAAAACCATCATGGTTGATGAAAATGTCAAACTTAGCAGCTCACATTCTGCTGCTGGTTTTCAGCCACTGCGTATGTCCTTCAGCAGGTGATTCAAGCATGAAACAGTTCATGATACATCATTTGCTTAAGTAGTTCACCTCTACAGGATCCTGGTCAGCCTTATCCTATTCTGTATCATATTTCATAGCTACATTGTCAAAACATACTTCATCAGTTAATATTCATTAACAAAAAGGTAGTGAATTTTATGCAAAAATATCTAATTCTTTTCCTATGTGTTAAAGAGGGCTGAACAATTATTTAATTCAAATCCAATCCAATTCTTTATTACAGCCCAAGGCCAGTGTTAATTATTAAATTTACATTTGGTCTCAAGATGCAGAATGTTTTGTACATACTCTCTCTCACACACAGTTTTAAAAATAATTGTGCATCATTCATTCTGTATCATTGTATTTCATATTTTAATAGGAAACTTCTGTGAAGCAATTCATCTTTTTGTTTTTTGTTTCTGGCTTTAAGAACTAATTTTAAAAATGAATAATGTATGGACATCTTCATTTCGGTTGTGTGCTTAGCTCAAATTTTGAAAGATTTGTGGTTCAGATAAGTTGTAGCTTCATTTCTGTTCTGCCAAATCCCCTAAGTAGTACATGAAAAATCCAAAATGTTTTGTCTGTCTTGCAAAATTAAGTTTATGGGCACAATGTGTTGGGGAAATGATACTGAAATGAATTGGAGAATTATGGTACTCTTGCCTACTTAAAAAATGGCTAAATCAAACTTAAATTCTGTCAAACTATTTGTTTGTTGTAAAGATATCAAATTATTTCAAACAAAATACTATTTAATCTTCTAAATAGCTAGATGATGGGGAGAAAAATAGAGTTATCTATGTCAGCAAAAAGATATCTATGTGTAAGAGAAGAAAGGTACTAGGAGAAAATTAATCTCCATCCAAAGGAGACAAATTTAATTTAATTTAATATTTCTATAGCCGCCCAACTCATGACGACTCTGGGCAGCATACAATATTAAAACCCTTAAAACAAGAACAACCCCAATAAAACAAATTACCCCAATAAACCCCGCCCACACATATTAAAAAAAGAAGACAGTTACTTTGATATTAAAGCAACCAGCAGGCAGGAGTCACCACTTCTTCAGAACCCCACACCTGCCCCGCCAGCCATGTTTTCAGATCTTTTCTAAAGGGCAACAATTCCATCTGCAGCCTTAATTCAACTGGCAGGAGGTTCCATAGGGCCAGTGTGGACACAGAGAAGGCCTCCTTCTTGTGCTAGAGAGACGAGCCCCTCTAGCAGATGGTACAAGAAGAGAGTACCTTGATGCATTGAGAGGTTCTTGATGCATTGCGGTCTCTTAGGTATCCTGGCCCACTACCATGTAGGGCTTTAAAGGTAATGACCAGCACTTTGAATTGCACCCGGAGGCAAATTTGTAGCCAGTGCAGCTCCCGAATCAGTGGTGAGGCGTGAACATAATGCCTACACCCCATTACCACCCGAGCAATCACATTCTGGACCAACTGCAGCCTCCGGATGGTCGTCAATTGTTGTGATACAAAAGGTCAAAAAGGAGACAAGCTATTATTTCATGTTGTCTGAAGAGGAGGCTGTAGTTTTAACTCCTAAATACTTAATCTTCATACATTTTACAAAATATGGTAATATGTCCTTTGCTTGTTTCTGTGATGATTCTATTACTGTACCCTTTTATTTGACTGTTTTTATATAATTAGTTTGATGGGTTACTATTCATATATGCCTGTTTCTAGAACCTTTATTAGTAAGTTATGTGGAAGGGGAGAAATACTAAGTGTTTAGGAAAGTTAGGATTTGTTATTTTACTTTAGATCACTGATATTTTGTGGATTCTTTTTAATCATTTCGTTTAAGTGAGTGAATTAGTTAGTGGTTAGGTTAGTTGGCCTTAAGCTATAATGTAACAAACTGCTTATACATCTTTTTGTTAGATATGAATGGGAAAGATCTTTGATACCTAACTACACAAACTTCCTCGGAGTCACATCATACCTTGAGAAACTATGAAAAGTGGAAGTGAGCTTCTAGATGACTTTGGAACAGAAACAAACAGAAACGAAAAATATATATGTCTTCTACAGAATGAACTGCTCTTTGAATGTTGTGGTAGTGGTCTTGTTCTCCTTTGTTCTCTGTTTATACAGCCTTTCTTGATTCCATCACATTAAGGGTGGTTGACTTGTATAATTCAATATGATATTTGATTTTAACTCCCATCATTTCTATTTAGCATAGTAGTTGGGTTCAGCAACATCTGAAAGGACACAGTTAGCTTTTCCCTGCATTGGATGATGTGCTCCAATTCTTAGAAGGACTTGGTAAAAACATTATCCTGCTGTCTTTGTTTGCAGTTAACATAGCTATTTACTACCAAAGAAGGGCTAGATGATTTTGACTGCCAACTACACTGTAAGTAGTCCTCTAAAGACTACAGAATTTGTATTGCAAGCTACATGAACTACTAAAAGTTATAACTGATAATTCTGATGGGCGTTTTAAAATCCATTATTTTCAAGTTGCTTTTCCTTAATCAAAAATAATCTTTCTTAGTCTGAAATATTTCTTAACTACCCTGCAGCAAGGAGATTCTAGGGTGCTGCACAAAACTGTGATTGCATGTTTGACATGTTTAACCACAAAATGGTTGTTTAAAGAGTAGGGTTTCTGTGTTAAAATCCTAGCACTTTAACATACTTTTTCTATATAAAATGCCTAGAGATCCAGATTCTCTCTTAAAGTGTGTGTATGTGTGCATGCATGTGTTTCATTGACTTGGTACTGAGTAGCATTCCTAGCTTTTTCCTGTTGTCAGGCTCCCCCCCCCCTCCACAGATAATTGTTCCTTTTTTACGTCTTCTAGGCTACACGTTATGTCTGACTGTTCTGTCTCTTGTTCTGTGAAATGTACTTAATTATGAAATTTCAGGCACTAGAAGACATAGGTTCTTTTAATTTAATGGGCCCATAGTAACAAATAAGTGCTGCTATAGTTGGACAAGTTGTGTACTATTATGAATAATCAAGGCACAAACAAAAATATTCATTACATCTTTAATATGACAGTCTATGGGAATTGAAGATCATATTGTATGTGTGAGTTGGCCAATTGAAAATGGTATCAGGTAGGAACATAGGTGTTTGTATGAATATTTACATCAATTATATGAATTGTTCAGACTTTATAAATATGAATGTTTGAAAAACCCAGCTGCCGAAGATGGTACTAGTGTGCTTAAACACATATACAATGTCCAGATTTATGTCATCATATGATCTGTCATTGAAACATATTCGAAAACATGGGAAAGGTTATGAAATCATCATCATAATCTGCTGCTGTTGCCATATCTGAATGCGAATATTGGCAATCATCATGGTGATCAGCCATGAAGACTGACCTAAGAATTTAATGCAGTTGCCTTTCATCTTCCTTCTGCATTGCAGCATGACACCTGTACCACTGACCCGGTTCCATGAGTCACTTTTTAGTCCTGAGCCCTTTTGGCACGCAAAGTCCTCATCAGCTCTAGGCCAGTATTGATCAAGCTGCTGCCTTCTATCAAGATTGATTAAAGAGGGATTTAATCCATTTGGGGACCATCACTCTTCCCTGTGGACTTCAACACTCAAAGCCATTAGTCCTCAGGGTTGTCAGATTAGTTAACCACCACCTAACACTCAGTTTGAGTCGCTGGCAGTATGGGCTACTCTATTACCATAGCAGGATAACCTGGTCAGGCTCTATTAGAGGAAATCAAATTTGTTAATATTCCTTACAGATAGTGTGAAAAAATTGGATTTAACATTGAAAAGGCATTGAATACACCTGTAAAATACTAAAATACCTAAAAGGAAATACATGTAAAGTAAAAAATATTTCCTATCTTTTTAACATGTTAAACACTTTTCCATAGAAAAATACTGTAGTTTCTATATGATCACTCCTCACCCATCTGCTAGTTAAAATCTGGGGAGGAGGGTAATCCTTGATGATTTTCTGCTGCCACTGAGGTACATATTGTCAACAACACATATGGTGTGTTGTTGCGATGTTAGTTTGCTGGAATTCTGGAATCAGAAATCAGTGCCCTGAGTCTTGGGGAGGGGGACTTTCTGTTATTTATATCTTTATCTGTTCATCACCAACCACAAATAATACTTTCTGCAGAAGGAGGAAAACCAGGGGCTTGAAACTCCAAAGATTTTCCCCCAGTAGAAATCTCTGTTGAATTAGCACTTTTTGGTACTCCAAGTATCTAGATCTGGAACAAATATCTGACACCCTGCCATTACAACAATAATGTCACTGGTTTTTGCTAGCAATCTGCAATGCTTAGATTCTAAGAGTCTATAATAACATTCCCTCGGTCCCTTGTTATATCACAATGTTGTTCAACCAACATAATGTAGAATATTTATTTATTATTTTATACTGCCTTCTTCCATGTCTAAGGCAGACATAAAACTACCAAAATGAAGTCATCTTTTGGTGAAATCATTCAATTCATAGTTTTGGAATTAGCACAATGCAGCAGTAATCACATTCTGTGTGTTATCTGACTGAGATGGTAGTTGGAGATCTATTTTATGCTATAATATCAAAATTAAGCTTTGAACTGCTATGATACAGTAAAGATGTTTTTAAATTTCTTCATATTATGCTGACTTTGCAATAATTGCATTTTCTCTATCAAAGGAAAGAGTTTTATTTTCAAAATCAGGGAAAGGGGGTCTGTTACTTGGTTCTTTGAGACAGATGTAAAAGATTAGTGTGTCTTTGTTTATATTGCTTTGATACATTTTTTCAGTCTAGTCATTTCACATTTTGCTTATTTCACAATCTGTTTTGGGTAGTTTTGCATTTCTAAAGTTCCTATATCGCTTCTGTTATATGAAAAGTGTAATTCAAAGCACAGAATTGCAAAAATAATATTTGTTTCAGGTCTTTGGTTTCTTCAACTGCACAGAATTGCAATTACCTTTTTCTGGATTTTTGCCAAGAACAGATAGCAAACAGATCTGACATACATGATGTTGGACTTTATCCAAGACTCCCTTGAAGTCTCTCCAAGAAAGTAGAAGCATTCTGTTGCAATTTATATGGTTTTGAGGTTTGGGTAACTGAGCTGAAGTGATTTTATTCGCAACTGGAAGCTATTTTTGATAGTTAATGAAAGACAGAAAGATATAACAGAATGTCAACTATGGTAAAAGATGCATTGGAGAGTTAATACTAATGGTAACTAAATATTGCCTGACGTCCAGAATATAAACTAATGAGTTGAGTTTGTTCTGTAACAATACTAACTTTTGTCAGGTCTTCAGACTTTAAAACAGGCCAGTATTTTCATAGCATGAGTTTCTTCATTCCTAATAAATTAATAGCATTGATTTATTTTTAGACAACAGAAAGATATTTTTGCAACATTTACCACTTGAATATATTAGCATGAAATATATAGGCTATTTATTTGTTCTGATTTCCAGGAATATAAAGTTTCCAGTAAGGGTAAGCTTCTTTTTATTAAACTCCCTGTTATTTACAAATCTGTGTCTTAATCAGATGAACTATTCCATATACATTGTTGTTTTTTAAAAGTATATGTCACAAGATTTTGATAAATGCTATGTCTGAGAAAGTGAACTTGATCCATGAAACCTCATATTAAAATATAACAGTTAATTTTAAAGTTGCCACAATATTTTTCTCTTTCTCCCCCGTCTGATATGCTTGTACAGGCTAACATGGCTACTGCTTTGAAAACTACAAAATTGTAAAGTATAGTATATTGTACAGATAATACAGTCTTATCACAAAATGTGTAAAAGCACTTTTCTAGAAAGGAAGCATTGCTTTATATTTTAAACACATTATCATAGTATATTAAGATACCTTAAAGTACAATTCTAAAAAAAAAAAAAGCTAAAATATGTGCCAGCTATAGGCATAAATGAAAGGCAGGTGCTTGTTTTGCTCATAGAAATCTCTCTATACTGTACTGGCAAAAATGCTCTTGCACTTGTAAAATCTGCTTCTCAGAGATCCAATAGAAACATCTGCCAAAAGAACTACTCTAGCAGGTAAAATCTGCCAGCAAAAATACCAAAAGGAGACAGATAAAAGGTGGCTTGGGAGAGAAGCAAAGTTATGTCACCTCCAAATTGTTTTCAACTTTGCCTACAGTTTTCTTAAAATTTATACCCAGAACTGCCCAGCACAGGGAAGGCCTAATTAAGGCAAAATATTGATTCTAGTAAGCATATCCACCAAAGTATGGTCACAACTTACAGTTACATTTTTGGGCAGCACCTTTTCATCTTGGCCATATGGTGCCCCCTGTTTGAGGAGACATCAGCCAGCTCTGGGCTTGGATATTGAAAGAGAAGATCACTGTGTCTGAATTCAGTCGCAATAGCACAGACATATGCATACCAAATGGATTATACATACCTAGCTATTATCTTACCAAAAGGACTTCCAATGGATTCCTGTCTCAGTGCTCTAGTATTATTAAGGAAAATGTAGGATATTTTTTTTTATGAAAAGTACTAGCCCCATGTATTGACATTTCCAGTTTTAATCTGGTTCTCATTGCTTTCTGTATACAATGGCTGTGGCAAAAGATAAAACAGATGGGTCCTCCATTAATTGCTGGCATACATGACATTTGGAAACAGAATACAGTGCTCCTGACATTATTTGCAAAAGGAAGTGAAATTAAGGTCAGTCACTGAAACAGAGAGCTGTTGTGGCCAAAATCCCAAATTCTTGGTTTAGCTCATTATCTCCATGCTACTACAGTAAAACCCTGACTTCCATGTGCCTCGAGTTACATAAAATTTGACTTATATAATGATTTTGTGCTGAAACCATGCCTTGATTTACATGATTTCCTATGGGTTTGCTTTGGTTTTTACATAAAGATTCTTTTTCCTATGGGTTTGCTTTGAGTTACATAAAAATTCTTTCCCCTATGGGTTTGGTTCGATTTACATAAAAATTTCATTTTTCCTATGCTTCAAGTTATGTAAAAAAAAATTCCCTATGGGATGGCTTTGAGTTACATAAAAAAATATTTAAGCAAAAACCTACTGAATGGACTCTTATTTTGTAAGTAGGGGTTTTACTGTATTTGTCTTCAATACATTTTACAAGTTATCTCTAACAACAATACTGTCTGATGAATTTAACTGCACTACAAAATTACAGGAAAAGACCAAGACAGCTACAGAAGAAGCAGTTATCTCAGCAGGTTTCTTCAGCTTATTCAAAGGAATGGTAAACCACCAACAGAGAGCAAACAAGACTTGAGCCCGAGCACATAAGAGAGCAAGAGAAATGACATTCTCAAGTGGTTTAACTATAGTTGTCTGTACGAATATTCATTAAGTAATGACTGTTGGTTATGCATCATGCTGATGACAGATGAAATCTTCCATTTTGAAACATTGCTGTGGAAAATACTTTGTTCTACTGTACTTTCAGTTCTTGCAAATACAGTACATGCAAGAAATAGATTTCAATCTTTGTGTAGGAAAGTAGGTGCTAAGTAACAGTGCAGCCTGTCAAGTCATGAGAATTTCAAGGTTAAAGGGTAATCAGATTATTAAACTGGTTTAACTCTCTTTCATTTCCTTTAGGAACTGAACAAAAATAGCATGGTGATATCTAACAAGATCATTTCCTAGTACACTACCATTCATTTGCTTCTGTCTATTATGTGGGGGAAAGTGGAATGTTGACAATTTAAGCTGCTGATACATTTTTACACCAAAAAGCCTTGCAGCCATGTCAGGTATCAGTTCTTAATGATGCTTTGGACTTAGTAGAGACAGTTTTATTTTTTCTATGTTTTGAAATGACTAGAATACAGAACACAACTGGAATAGGTCCATTGATCTGTTGAGGTTTTTCTGACTCAACACCTGTGTAAGTTGTATTAATTCAATGGGCCATTCTAGTTGTGACTTAGTATTGGATTTCAGCCAATGCAAGCGCGGCGCCAAAATGGCTGCCGCGCTCTTTGCGGGGGCCCCCCACCGGACGAAGGCATCCGGGTAGTTAGGGGCGTGGCCAGCACCCTTATAAAAGGGGCGGCCACGAGGCAGCCGAGCTGCCATTTTGCGAAGCGAATGGAGACGAGAAGTTTTTTCCTTAGCTCCGTCGCTCTTGCCTTTCGCAGGGAAGCCTCTTTGGCGCAGCGGTTTTTCTTCCTTCTTCCTTCGGCTTCCCAGCAAGTGAAGCAATGCCCTCTAAGAAGAAGGCAACGGCGAACACAGTTCGCGCTGCGCGGAGGCGGCAGCCGGGTCGGAGGACCACGACTGCGCCTCCCCAGCAGCCTCCCTTGCCGGGAGAGCCCACCGGGACCGGTGGGATGGGGTCGATTGCCCCTTGGCCCGAGCCGGGGCGTCCGCGTACTGGCCCGGCAGGGGCCATGGGCCCCGGCCCGCAATCGATGGCCACTGCCCCTGGCCTGGTTCATACTATGGGGCCTTCTCCCCTTGGTCCGCAGTTTCCTGCGGTGGGCTTCAGCCATGGGGGGTGGTTGGGTTCTATTCCCTGGCAGGGCATGCCTCTGACCGCCCAGGGACCGGGACTGGGCCTGTGGCCGTATTCGGGCCCCGCGGTCCAGAGACCTGGACCAGTGCCTGCCACCAGTGGGCCGGCTGGCCCTTTGCCCCCCTTAGCATTGGGGGCTATGTGAATGTGGATGCCCTTCTGGCCCGCGTAGCGGCCCTCGAGGCATCGCTCGGGACGGTCAACCCCTCAGGGGCGCCTTTTGGATCCCAGGTCGACGCATCGTCTGCCGGGGAGCGGCAGGCGGCAGGACAGGTTGAGCTGCCCGAGGCGCATGGGCCGGCGTCGGCCACTGCCTCGCAGCTCCCCGTACAACAGGCGCCGCAGCCGGGTGCTGACCAGGCCCCATCGATGAGCTCAGTTCCGATCGTGAGCTCCGACGCCCACAGTGGGCCGGAACCCCCGGTGGGGGCGGCCCATGGGGGTGCAGCGTGTGAGTATACGGTTCAATCTAGTGCACCCACACCATTAACTACATTGGGGGGAGCATTCCAGTGGCCGTGGCCTCGCACGGGTGGCGTGGCGGTTCAGACCCCGCCGGCCCACCCGGCGACTACACCTCTAACCCAGGGCCCTACTTAGGGTGGTGTCTCCTATTCTGTCGGTAACTTATTAGGGGTTACGGGGTTGGTTCAGGCTCCTTTTACTATGCCCACCGTTCCCACCGTGCCGGTGTCGGCATTGCCGACAGCAGGGTATTCCTTGCCCCTTGGGGATCATCTGGCCCAGTCTACCAAAGAGAAGATCTGGCGGGGGGAGTATGTGGACATCTTCTCCCTTCTGAACAGAGAGCCCACCAAGGAGGAGAGGGAGGGGCAGGACGAGAAGGATAAGGAACAGGCACGTATTCGTAAGCTGCCACGCACGTGGGCCAACTGGCTGCCAGTGTACCTCATATACATGGCGGTTTACCTCAGGGCCCGGCCGGATCTGGCCATCCCGATGGTCCAGTATTTGGACAACATTTACCGGGCGATGGTTGACTTCCCGGGCCCGTCGTGGTTGGCTTACGATGAAGAATTCCGTATGCGAGTGCCCCTGCACCCAGAGATGAGGTGGGACGAGCCCTGCCAGAAGCTGTGGCTTCTGTACATGACCCCCACGCGCCACGCGCCCGGGGAGAGATACCATTGTGGACATGCAGTCCAGCGAGCGGCTCCAGCACAGGCACCCCGCCAGGTGGTGGGGCAGGGGGTTCCAGCCCGCCTGCTGTGCTGGACCTTCTCGTCCAATGGTTCCTGCAGTAGGAACCGGTACAAGCACGAGTGTCCCTCTTGCACTGGCCCCCATGCCGCTTCCGCCTGTCCCAGGCCGGGAGGGATGCAGGGCCGAGGTAGGGGTGGACAAGGGGCCGGCAAGACTGCCGCGGAGGGAGCTGGTCCAGCAAAAGGCCCCCTCCCCAATTAATGTGGACATGTTGGAGCGTTGGCTCACATTGTACCCAAGGAGGGCGGTCGCAGCTTACCTGCTCCAAGGTTTTCGAGTGGGTTTTCGCATTCCTTTCACGGGGGACAGGTCTCCCCAAGATGCACCCAACCTTTTGTCACTCAGGGGAAGGGAGGAGGTGGCTGCCGTGAGCATTACTAAGGAGGTGGATGCGGGCAGGGTCGCCGGCCCTTTCCCTGCACCCCCGTTTCCCAACCTTAAAGTTTCCCCCTTGGGGTTAGTGCCCAAGAAGGCACCAGGCGACTTTCGCCTAATACATCACTTGTCCTACCCAGCCGGCCGATCGGTCAATGATGCTATCCCTGATGACCTTTGCTCGGTCATGTATACGTCTTTTGACCAGGCGCTGCGCATGGTGCGCTCCTGTGGCCCGGGTGCGCTGTTAGCTAAGTGCGACATTAAGTCCGCCTTCCGTCTCCTGCCGGTGCACCCGTGCGACTTTTGAGTTGCTGGGTTTCAAGTTCCGGGGTGCATATTATTTTGATAAAGCCATGCCTTTTGGCTGTTCCATCTCATGCTCGGCCTTCGAGCGTTTCAGTACCTTCCTACAGTTGGCTTTTGTTCGCAGGTCAGGGTCTCGGTCTGTAGCCCATTACCTGGATGATTTCTTATTCGGGGGTGAACGGGGCTGGGACACGTGCACACGTCTCCTACACACATTTCAGACCCTAATGGAGAAACTTGGTGTCCCTTTAGCGCCCGAAAAGACCGAGGGCCCATCTACTAAGCTCACATTCCTGGGGGTGGAGATTGACACGGTAGCGCAAGCATCTAGGTTACCGGGGAATAAGGTGTCACGGATCGTGGCCCTCATATCGGACTTGCTTGCTAAATGCAAGGCGTCCCTTCGTGAGCTGCAGGTGCTGCATGGTCACCTTAATTTCGCTTGCAGGGTGGTCGCACCTGGCAGGGCATTTGCTCGGCGCTTTTGCAACACCATGACAGGCTTGTCCAGACGCCACCATAGGGTAAGACTCACCAGGGGCATTAGGGCAGATATGCTTATCTGGCTCCAGTTCTTGAGAGAGTTCAATGGGGTATCATTTTGGAGGTCCGATCTTCTGGCTTCTCCTCGTTTCCAGATACAGTCTGATGCCTCTGGGTCCCTGGGTTATGGGATGTACTTCAATGGGAAGTGGGCCTACGGTGGGTGGGTGGCCGCCAGCCTGGTCGGGCACAGGTCGCCTGCGCGATCTCACGTATCTGGAATTTTTTCCCATTCTGGGGGCTTTGATGCTATGGGGTGAGGAGTGGGCCAATTCGGTGGTACATTTCTGGTGTGACAATGCGGCTGTTGTCCACATTGTCAACTCACAGACGTCTAAATCTCCCAGGGTCATGGACCTGGTGCGCCAGTTTGTTTTGCGCAGCCTGCGCCTCAATGTGCTATTCAGGGCCAGGCATGTCCCAGGTATCAATAACGATATTGCTGACGCTTTGTCCCGCCTGCAGATCTCCCGGTTCCGCGCCTTGGCCCCGGATGCAGAGGAATTTCCCTCGCCACTCCCGGACGAGATATGGACGCTTGGCAAGGAGAGGTGAACCGGGCGATCGGCATGTCGCTGGCGCCACGCACGCGTAAGGCGTATCACCACGCATTCATTTCCTTCCAGGCCTTCTGTGCCCAATTTCAGCTACCCGAGACTTGGCCTATCCCAGTGGCCCACGTCCTCCGATTCATGGTTTACCTGCATGCACAGGGCCTTGCACCTCGCACCATAGCATCCAGGTTGTCAGCACTGGCATTTATGGCCAAAGTGGGCGGTTATGCGGACAGTACTACTAATTTCCGTGTGAGACATGTTTTGGAGGGGTGGGCGCGGGAGCGTGGGCGTAGCCCAGATGACCGCCACCCAATTTCCCCAGGGGTACTTACCCACCTGGCACGAGGCTGGCATGACATCTGTTTTGACAGGTATGAGGCAGCCCTGTTTCATGCGGCTACCACGGTGGCCTTTTTTGGAGCGCTCCGCATCAACGAGCTTGTGATGCTGTCTAAGGCGGATGCAAGTCGTAGGGCACTGGAACTCGACGATGTCTATGTCTGCAATGATTGGGCTCAATTGAGGATTCGCTCCTCTAAAACGGATCAGCACGGCGTAGGCAGTGGAGTAAGACTGCCACGATGTTCCTTGGCAGACATATGTCCGGTTGGTGCCCTACAGGAATTCCTTGCACTGCGTGGCACGCACCATGGCCTGTTTTTCTGTCACCAAGATGGGTCTCCCCTTACTAAGTTTCAATTTTTGAAGGTGACCGGTAAGGCATTGGCCAGTGTTGGCCTCCCTGGGGCCCGTTACGGCACCCATTCCTTCAGGATCGGGACGGCTTCTACTGCGGCTGCTTTTGGCTACTCCTGGGCTGAAATACGCCGTATGGGGAGGTGGGGATCACAATGTTTTCAGTTTTATGTCCGCCCTCTTCCGCCGTGAGTACCAGTTTAGTCACCGCACCTTTTCTCCCCCCCCCTTTTTTTCCTTGACAGACCCTGGGTGTCGTATCACACCGGTGGCAGTATGGCTGGTGGGCCATAGCTACGTGCACAGGGCAGTGCGTTACGCTGCGGCGACAGAGTGGGGACCCCGACTGGGACTGGGTGCATACGCAAGTCTCACATGGTATGGTAAGCCCGGTATGTTATGGCGGGAACTGTTGCCATTCCTTTTCTCAGGCTGGCATGCCGACCCGCCTGATCATACACCTCGGGGGCAATGATTTAGGACAGGTCACTGGCCTATCGCTGAAGCACGCGATTTGCGGTGATCTCGCCTACTTACATTATGTGTGGCCTGCCACAACCCTCTTTTGGTCAGACATGGTACCGCGGCACGCTTACAGGGGAGGGTTCGACCTCCAGGCCCTTGACCATGCTCGGCGCATGGTGAACAGGGCTGTTGCCCGGTTCCTTATCGACAAGGGCTGGGGGCGCGTCATTCGGCACCCCACCATCAGTTTGCAAAATTATGAGCTTTATTCAGGGGATGGGGTCCATCTGTTGCAGGGAGGTATGGACCTCCTGTTAGGTGATTGGCGAGCAGGCCTGTTGACCGAGCTGACGGTCGGGGGGGGGGGGGGGCGCCGAGCCTTTATTGAAGCCTCTCCGTGTGGCGGGTAGCACTGGTAAGGTAAACATTTATGACCCACAGGTATCCGGCAGGTTCGCAATTGACTGGACAACACTAGACAGGCATAAGTTGGTTAAACGTTGTCCGGTCAACGACGAACCAGGCGACGGGGTGATAGCAAGAGCTAGACAGCATGCATCACCCCGTGATTTTACGGATACGCGTCAGAGGGTGGGGTCATTAGTTAGATATTGACTACGGTCAACAATTTGTTTGTTGTCAACAAACAAATTGATACAAATAGATACATTGTAACAATTGCCGTCGGCAATTTTGGGTGGTACCTTACCAGTGTTACTTCGGCCTGCTTGCCTTAAGAATTATAATTGGTCAAATACCAATAAATATTTATAATTCGGACTAGGGCATGAATCAATAAATGTGGCCCAATGCCGTTATCCACTTTCACCAGTGTCTGAGTCCTTTATTGGGGGGTGCGCCTGCAATGTTTACATAAATGCTAACAATTGATTATAGCCTATGGTTCAAACTAAGGCATCTGACCCCAAAATGGTGGGGTCATGGGGTGCCTGCATGAAGAGTGTTTTGAGGGATGTTTGTAATATAATCAAGTTAGCCATTAGCCTGTCTGCTACTTTGTATTGGCTTATTAACAGTTTCAAGTTAAAGCTTTGAACTGGGTATCTGAACATTGACTACTGTACAGTAATTAGTCAATGGAGAAGATGGCTTTAATAGCAGTTGGACTAGGAGGAAGATGGGAGCAATAAATTTGAGTGACAGTTCGGGCATACTGTATCTTCACTAAAAGAAGTCTGAACATGTCTTACAGGGTAAAGGAAGGAAGTAATTGACGTAAAAGACCAGATAAAATTGGTTAAGAATTTATCAGTTGGAAAAGAACCCAGAAACTACAGTAGGTAGCTGAAGAGAACAGAATTCTGAAAGGAACAAGCCTTCCTGTATGAAAAATCATTGTGGGAGATGATTGAAGATCACAGAACTTATACTGTAAGTTTATGCTAAAATTTTAAGGCAGCAGCGTAGCCCAGGGTCAGAGGATTTCAAACAGAGTTTTACCCAGAAAGGGAACTGGCACAGACAGCCATGAAGTAGGTGAACCCTAGATGCCAGAAGTCGCAGGGAACTTTGAGGCTGAGGAGAACTACTATGTCATATCTGTTCCTTTCTCTTTGTAACTGTGGACATGGTGAAGATTAGGAAAAATTCATTTGAAGAAAAACATGTTGAGTACTTATGCAGTGGAGGAAGAGTTTCTTAAATATTAGAAGTGGAATTAATTGACCAGAATGTTATTGTTTAGTTATACTGGTATAAGTACAATAGTATAAACAAAAATGGTTAATTGCTGCTAATTGACTGATTATCACATATGTTACTCATTGCGTATCAGCTCATGTTACTGGCACATTACAAGGAATAAAAGTGGTGATTTATTAACTTGCTGCAGTTTACCAGTGTAGTTTGCATCACTGAATTTATGCTAGGGCAACTAATCATAACATTTTGACCATTAGAGTTAATGTGAATTACTGAGAAACAATGTGTCATTTTTCTGTCTGAATAATAACCCCTTTCCCCTCTTAATAAACATCTTAATTTAGTTTATTTTATAAACTTGTATGTAATAGAAATATATAGAAGATCTCAATCCCATGGATATACTGTAAGATACTGTGTATTCATTGTGTATTCACAGTCATTGCAGCATTACCAAAGAAGCCCATAGGATGGTTTTATTAGACATTGTGATTTACATTCCATTCAAGTCACAAGTAGCAACAATTATTGAATACTAAATCATACTGGGCAGGGAGTTCCTTATAGCTAAACCCCACTGGTTGAGAAAATAATATATTTGGATTAATGTAGTGGCTGCAAAGGAGTTCTCTATTTCATTATTGGGTTGAACAGAATATTACCTGAGAGTAAGGACAAAAAACCAAAGTCCATGCTCAATATCTGTCAGAGGATGCAATTATTTGTTATATCTCTTGTGATATAGGCTAGCACAGATTCTATATTCCTGTCTCACATAATATATGTTGATTTTTTTTTCATTTTTATGTCTGATGAAGTTGACTTGCTCCACGAAAGCTCACATTAAAAATATAGCAGTTAGTCTTTAAAGTGCTGCAGTGGTTTTGTTTTTGCTTCCTGGTATAATAAATGTTAGTTTCTCAATGTTTGATAGGGGGATAAAGCTCCATTGTCTCCTCCTTATCAGCGGAGGCTTTGTAGTATCTCCAGCTTTCAATATGATTTCTGAAATTCTGTGCAATCAAGTGACAACAATGCAGTAACAATCATACAGAGAGTAAGGAAGCTTTATTATAGAACTCACTTTGCAGGATCAAGGTTTTGAATTAAAGATATATGGAAATATGACGGGGGAGGGTGGTTGTTTCTGTCTGTGGGATGCTGCAACTGCAGCTGAATGGATGAAAGGGCAGGAAGTCACAAACACATTCCAAAAAAGATTGACACCATGCCAAAATGTGCAGCCTAATAGAAAGTAGTAGGACTTAGCACCACATAGAATCTAATAAGAAGCTTGTCAAAATTTTCTTTCATTTGGCAGAAAGAGACTAGGTTGTCTAACAGGGGAAAAAACAGGTTCACAGGAAGAGTGGCTAATTGGCTTATTCTTTCAAGTTCCAGTGACAGGATCCAGCAGTTAGGTCACTTATCAAAGAAGTCAGGTAGGCTCAGATAGGAACAAAAGCACTAACAGGTTACCTTTAACCCAGTGCTAAGTACTATAGAATATTGCTAACAAATGCTTATGTACACTGAACTTTTAAAAATTTAAGATAGGTGTGGTTAGAATTAAAGCATTAATGTGTGGTATAACTTTCCTCCACAGAAAATTAACTACTTAATTACTTACTTTTTACTATTATAATAATAATAAGAATCTTAAAGCTGCAGAGTTGGAAGGGACCCTATGGCTCATTGAGTCAAAGCAGGGAATAGGATTCTCATCCTCTGGCTCCTAAACCACTGAGCTATTTATAGGTAAAAATTATCTTCATGCTAAGGCTCCTAATTCTCCTGCCAACCTACCAGTTCAAAAGGAAGAAATTGCAAGTAGATAAATAGGGACCACTTTGGTGGGAAGGTAACAGTGTTCCATGTGCTGTGGTGTCTAGTCATGCCTGCCACATGACCACAGAAACGTCTGCAGAAGCAGACAGCGCTGGTTCTTCGGCTTTGAAACAGAGATGAGCACTGAACCCTAGAGTCGGGTATGACTGGCTTTTGAGCAAGGGAAACCTTTACCTTTACCTAAGGCTCCTAATTATTCTCAGTAATTGGAAGAGGATAATTGCAAAAATGATTAGAAATATTTGACCTTTGTGTGTTTGAATAACTTGATAGCAGTTACATTTTTGGAACAAATTTTGTGAAAAGCATAAAATTATGCGGAAGCAGAGAAATCAAGGTACTGTTTCATTTGTCCTTTTTATTTCTAGTGTCAGCTGTTGTTTCTATGAAAAAAGAATATGTAGGACTATATTAAGAATTAATTTGCAGATTAGATTTTAATTCTTAAAATAATAATAGTAATATCAGTTATCAGGGATGTAGGGGGAAGAACATGCCTCACAAAGGCTCCGTTGGGCTCCCAGAATTTTTCTTGGGGACACCCGGCAGGGCGGACCTTAGATCCTGTGACCTGCTTGCCTCTATGAGCACTCTTCCCCCTAGCCTGATTCGCTGGGGGACAGGGTCAGAGTAGCCTTCTGCATATGGCAGGTAATATATTATTTCCTTGGCAGAAGCTAGACTTCTAAGTGCTACTTTCTCTCTCTCTGCTACTCTGCCCCTCCCTTACAGAGCATTCCCCTCTCACCTCCTTCTTCCGGAAACGTGATGAGGATTGTCAAAGACTTCTTCGGCTCTGCTTGGTTTCCTTCTGCTCCTTTACAAAGTCAGGCACACAAACTACTGGCTTTTTGTAATTTTATTGTTGGAAACACAAATACTGGATACAGATATTACTTACTCTACACTTACGTAAAAACACAGTGAATAAAACATAAAAGAAAACAAAATCTTACTAGCTTTTCCTAGCAGGTTCAATCTTAATAGTTTGGGGCACCATAGCCCCTCATGGCTTTTACCCCCAAAGAGCCATTTTGGGATGCCCACCGACAAGGGCTCCCGCTGCAATCATGATTATTATGTGGAGGAAACAGAGTTTCCCCTGTCTCCCGAAGTGTGCATGCGTAGTGCTCAAATTGGGCTCTTTTTATAAGAAAAAGGAGCTCAGGAATGCGATGATCTCATGGTGATCTCATGGGAGTGCACCTGCATTCCCAAGAGATAGGAGACGACTGGTACGTGCAATGTGACATTGAGCCCCCACCTTTGCATTCCTGGAATGACCCAATCTGCAGGTATCTGGGGTAATTGACTGTCAGGAGTGGAGACGTCTCTCCCTTGCATCAGTCTGTCCCATCATGGGGTTGCAGGTGTCTCTGGAATAAGTCCAAGGCTGGACACTCATTTCTCCCTCCCTCTCTCACAGGAGAGAGTTCTAATCTTATCTATGCACCATTTGTCATGTCAGGCTGTCAGCCTGGCATTTCATTGTGCTAAAAGAAAGCTGGCATTTCTAAACCTAAGAAAATTACAAAATGTATCTTAACACTACATGGATCAAATGTCATTTTAAAATCAAGACAAGGTCACATATGGAAACCCTGACATCAGTAATATTCAAGCATCAAGGAAAGATTGCTCAACTGGAAGCTTGACATTTCTTCCATTTTAGGAAACTTTTCCATTTTAGGAAACATTTGCGGAAGTCCAGGTTGGGAAGCATTGGCATCTGTACAAAAGCTTTCTTCTGCAATCCACTGTAGCAATACAGGTACTTAGATTTGCCTCTGCTATCCAAGCAGCAGGCCTTCGTGTTGGGGAAAACATTCTTCATGATCTTCCCAGACCTTCCTGACTTAAGGTCATTGCAGTGCCGTATTTATCCTAGGCTGAACCTGTAGTGCGGGCCCTACTGGGGAAAGTATTTTTTTAAAAAAATTAACCTTCAAAAGCCACATTTTCAGCAATTCAATTCAATTCAATTATCCAATTATAAACATTTAAAGTTTATTATTAAACTATAGAAAATTTATATACAACATTCCTATACAGTATTTAGAATTAGATGAATTCATGAGATGATAAAAATGAAAAGAACTGTACATCATTAAGGTAATAAGACTAGAATAAACGGAAAAATCAAAAAATATAAAAAACAACTTACTACAACTTTACTTTGCTGTATTGAAAACGTCTTAATATGAAACAGTATTGC
This sequence comes from Bradypodion ventrale, assembly GCA_035047345.1. NCBI lineage: Eukaryota > Metazoa > Chordata > Lepidosauria > Squamata > Chamaeleonidae > Bradypodion > Bradypodion ventrale. Next base: position 304,750,612 of record JAWDJE010000003.1, on the reverse strand, counting down.
GCTTCACGAAACTTCCGGCTGGCAGACAGTGGGAGGAGATATTCATGTCTGGCTGGTCAAACACCACATTAAGTTAAACCAAATGCAAATGATAAATGATGATTACGATCACCAAACTTTTATACTATTTATATACTAAAACAAAAAAAAACCTGATTTTAAAAATTGACGTAGAATCATGTGGTGTGGGGCCCCTTTGTGGTGTGGGCCCATAGGCTGCAGACTAGGTAGCCTATGCTTAAATCCGGCCCTGTGTCATTGATTCTCTAAGTAACTACTTCATAACAGAAATTACAAAATTACACTGTTTCAAACAAAATTCCTGTGAATCAGAGCTTACTGACAAGAATAATGTGGGTATCTACCATTTCCCTGAGGCTTCCCTTTGCAGGCGCACCCCCCAAAGAAAGACTCAGACACCGGTATATGGATAAAGGCATTGGGCCACTTTTATTGAATAATGCCCTAGTCTGAATTATAACTTTCAATTGGTGTAGTCATCCAATTGCAATTCTTTAAGGCAAGCAGGCCGAAGTAACACTGGTAAGGTTCCTCCCAAAATGCCAATGGCAATTGGCTACATGTAACTATTTGTATCAATTTGTTTGTTGACACAAACAAATTGTTGACCTGAGTCAATAAACTATCTACTGACCCCACCCTATGACGTGTATCCATTAAATATCAAGGTGATGCAGGCTGTTAAGCTCCTGCCATCACCCCTTGCCTGGTTCGTCCTTGACCGGCCAAAGCTATTACCCCTGTACCTGTCTAAGTGTTGGCCAGTCAATTGCGAACCTGTTGGATACTTATGGGTCATAAATCTTTACCTTACCAGTGCTACCCGCCACATGGGGAGGCGTCCATGATGACTCATGGCCCCCCCCAGACCGTCAGCTCGGTCGCCAGGCCTGCTTTCACCTCGCCCAGAAAGAGGTACATACCTCCAGCCGACAGGTGGACCCCATATCCTGCCTACCAGCAAAAAGTTTTGTAAGCCTATCCGCAGGTTTCCAATGGCTGTCTCCCAGCCATGCCCAGCAAGGGACCGGGCAACAGCCCTGTCCACGACAGCCGGAACGGTCCGAACCACGGAGATCCATGTCTCCCCTAAATTGGTGTCTCGGCACGATGTTAGACCACAGCGACCGTGTGTAAGCCATACATGATATAAAACGCCAGGTCACTGCACCTCAACAGTTTAAGGAATATCAGTGATCCGTATAAGATCATAGCCGCCGAGGTGCAGAATAAGAACGTCGGGCGGTCCAGCATCCCTGATGGACATCAGGAATGGCAACAGTTCCTGCCCCCTTGTATGGCATACCATACCATCGCATACGTGCGGATGCACGCAGCCCAAGTCGGGGTCCACACTCTGTTGCCGCAGCATATACTGCTGCCCAGTGTACATAGCTGCGGCCCACCAGCTCCACTGCCACCGGTGTGCAGAGACACACAGGATCTGTAAAAGAGGATAAGAGGTTAAGGACATAACTAGGTACTCATACAGTGAGGGGACGTACATACAAGAAATTACGCGTACACTTATATCCGCCTCCGAGTACCCCAAACATAGCCGCGGTCAACGCGACGTCTATCCTAAATAAATGGGTGCCAAAACGGGCCCCACACCACGAAGCGCGGTACCGGTCACCCTCCATAACTTTACTTTGGTAAGGGTAGACCCATCCTGGTGGCAGAAAACCAGGCTGGGGCGCGCAGCAGGCACTGCCAAAAAATTCATGTAGGGCACCAACCGGACAGATGTCTCCAATGAAACCTTGTAGCAGTCTAACTCCACTGCCTACGCAGTGCTGAACAACCTTTTAGGACCGTATCCCGAATTGAGGCCACTCATGCGTGACATAGACATCGTCGAGTTCCAGTGCCCTACGAGACACATCCGCCTTACACAATGGTACCAACTCTGGTACCAACTCAGTGATGCGGAGCGCTCCAAAAAAGACTACTGTGGTAGCTGCATGACCAAGAGTCACTTCATACCTATCCTAACATAAGTTATGCCAGCCTCGTGCAAGGTGGGTCAGAAACTCGGGCGAACTGGTGTGACGCGTGTCCGGGCGGTGGACACTTTCACGTGTCCACCCCTCCAAAACACGACGCATGCGGAAGTAACTCACGCAGTCATTGAAGCCCCTCACGTTGGCCATAAATGCCAGTGCCGAAAGCCTGAAGGCTATAGTACGGGGGGCCAAACCCTGACTGTGAAGATAAACATGTATTGTAAAACCTGTTCCACTGGTATCGACCACACTTGAGGTAACTGTAGTTACTCGCAAAAGATTCTAAATCGAATGAAAGCATGTTGATACGCCTTACGCGTGCGAGGTGCCAATGACAAGCCGGTCGCCCGGTTCACCTCTCCTCGCCAAACGTCCAAATATCGGCCGGGAGTGGCAAGGGGAATTCCTCTGCTTCCGGAGCAAGGCACGGAACCTGGGAATATGCAGGCGGGATAAAGCATCAGCAATATCGTTATTAATACCTGGTACATGTCTGGCCCTGAACAGCACATTTAGGCGTAGGCTTCTCAAAAAGAATTGACAAACCAATGCCATGACCCTGGGGGATTTGCACGTCTGGGTGTTGACAATGTGCACCACTGCCGCATTGTCACACCAAAATTGGACCACTGAGTTGGCCCACTCGTCGCCCCATAGCATCAGTGCTCCCCAAATTGGGAAGAAACTCAAGGAAGGTAAGATCGCAGAGGTGATCCGTGCCAAGCCATGCGTGAGGCCATTGGCCGTAAGTCCACCTACCCTGAGAGTAAATCTCATAACCAGGGAGCCAGAGGCATCCGACTGTACTTGAAATCTAGGGCAGACCATAAGGTCTGATCTCCAGGAAGAGACCCCGTTAAAATCCTGGAGGAATTTGAGCCAGACCGAAAGGTCCACCCGTATGCCCCTGGTCAGCCGGACCCTGTGGTGGCATTTTAACAGGCCAGCCATGGCGTCACACAGGGGCCTGGCCAATGCTCTGCCAGGTGTCACCACCCTGCAGGCAAAGTTAAGGTGGCCATGAAGTAGCTGTAGCTCACGAGGGGACACTTTACGTTTGGCAATCAATGCCAAAATCGCCGCAGAGATTCGAGTCACCTTATCCATGGGTAACCCGGATGCCTGTGCGACAGAGTTAATTTCAATGCCTAGAAATGTGAGCTTAGTAGCTGGGCCCTGGGTCGTTTCAGCCGCTAAGGGGACACCCAGTTCCCGCATGAGTGTCTGAAATGTAGTGAGGAGACGCGTGCACGTGTCCGAGCCCCCTTCACCCCCAAACCAAAAGTCATCGAGGTAATGGGCTAGAGACCGAGACCCCGACCTGCGAGCAAAGGCCCACTGAAGGAAAGTACTGAATCGTTCGAATGCCAAACATGAAATAGAGCAGCCAAAAGGCATGGCCTTATCTAAGTAAAATTCCCCTTGGAACCTAAAACCCAATAGCTCAAAATCCCCTGGGTGCACTGGCAGTAATCGGAAAGCCGATTTCATATCACACTGTGCCAGGAAAGCACCGGGACCGCATGAGCGTACCACTCGTAGGGACTGAACAAACGACGTGTACCTGACTGAACAAGGTCATCAGGAATCATATCACTGACCGAAGAACCCGCAGGGTAAGCTAGATGGTGGATTAGACGACATTCACCCGGGTTCTTTTTCGGTACTAGCCCCAGAGGGGAGACCTTCAAATTAGGGACACCCCCACCCTGAACGAGGGACCATTTGGGAACCAGGGGTTAATGGGACAATGTGGTAACGGCTGCCCACCCACATCAACTTGACGCGGCCAGGGCCACTGAACCCCCCCAGTGTAAGTGGACAGTGATGGTGGTGCACTAAATTGAACCTGATACTCACTAGTCGCACCCCCATGAGCTGCCCCCACCGGGGGTTCCGGCCCACGGTGGGCGTTGGAGCTCGCGACCGGAATCGAGCTCTGGGACCACCCTTGGCTGCTCCCAGCCTGTACATCAGGTCATACGGGGAGCTGCGAGGCACCAGCCAGGGATGGCCAGACAGTCTCAAACAGCTCGACCTGGTTGGCCGCCCGCTGAAGCATCACGGCCGGCAAGTTGGCCGGAGTCGACGAAGGGGCCCCTGTTGAAGAAGCGGTTGCGCCCCCCTCAGAAGGTGGCTGGGCAATGCCCAAAGATGCCTTCAGCACTGCTATACATGCTATTAAAGCATCCACTGCCTCAGAGCCCCCAGTATAAGGTGGGCTGGGTGGGCCGGACAGTCCACTAGGCAGTTGGTGAAATGGCAACCCAAAAGGGGAGCCAGGGCCAGAATAGGGCCATACCCAGAACTCAGGCCCGTGGGGGGTCGGATGAGCTGTGGGGTGGACACCCGCACCAGGCCCCCCTGGGCCACCCTGTACCGGGCCCTGTAAAGGTGCGCTCAGGGCCGAAGCCCCCGAGGGGCCAGCCTGCACCGGCCCGGCTATGAAGCTGCACCCAGCTGCCAAGTGGTAGCCTGACAGTGGGCAAGGTCCGATCGCTGCCCCGCCGTGGGGCGCAGCCCTGGTCCTTCGACCCGGAGGCTGGCCCCCATCCGATGAAGGGCCAGGAAAAGTCCTTCCTCTCGGCCGCGGCTTCATTGCCGGGGCCTTTCGCTTGGGAGCCATGTCTCCCTAAAAGAAGATGAATCGCCAAAGGATCCCTATCCAGGGATCGAGCTCCTGCACCTGAAGTACCGCGGTAGCCAAGAGGTAAACTCAAAACAGCTCCGGGCACAAGGGGCAGCTAAAAAGAGAACGCGATGGAGAAAACTTCTCTCCGTTGTGATTCTAAAATGGCAGCTCGGCTGCCTCGTGGCCACCCCTTTTATAGAGGGGTGGTCACGCCCCCTAACTCACCCAGATGTCTGAGTCTGGGTGGGTGGGGGGCCCGCAAAGAGCATGGCGGCCATTTTGGTGCCGCGCTTTCATTCTATTCAGAGCTTGGCTGTAGTCTTCACAATAGCTGTGACACACACAAAAACATGGATTTTTCTCAATAGCAGTACATTTGTGCAACTTACCTCTAAACTTAACTCTAATATATATTTTGCATGGCTTGGCCTTAAAAAGGGGCATAAATCCTTTCTTGTCACATTCTGATAGAAAAGAACAAAGCTGTTTTTTCTCTTTCTTCCTGAGGGGAGAACAATGCATTTTTATTCTATCCTCACCAACAGAAAAGAACAGAATGGTTTTGGGGTTTTTTGCATAGTAAGCAAAAATAGCACACCATAACAAATAACTAACAGAACTTGTGCAAAGTGACAGTAATCCCAGATTTGTTACATTGAATTGCTAAGGATTACACACATTGGAGAGGTTGCTTGTATCTTTTTTCTTACAATCAACCAGTTGTATGACTGGGTATGTGCTTTGCTTTTCAGAAGGATATGACATTACTTTTGCTCAGACATTTTATGTAAATTCTTGAGATCAGAATGCAAAAGAGGGGAACGCTCCTTGTCTCATTTTCTCCTGGAGGCAAGGAGTCACATGAAAATTACTTCTTGAAGTGTCTTGTCAAATGCAGGCAGCTGAAATCTATGACAGTAAAGAATACAGTACATCTTTCTTATATTCTAGCCTTGAAGAATTCAGTACTTATTCCTTACATTTTTAGCCTTAAAATTAAAAATGAACAGTTCCTAGCGGAGTTGAAAACTGCTACAGTAGAACTGATTTGTTAGGGTAGATCAACATCACAGCTTGCATTTTTTATTCTTCATGGAATATGGCTAAAGAAATGATGCTGAGTCTGCACTTTAAAATGTATCACTACTGCTGATTAAGAGTAACTTTTTTTTAAAAAACTTGACATTGGGAATTACCTCATTCATGAGTGAGGCTCCTGGATTACACTTCCAAATCCTTCTACTTCCACTTAATGCCATCAAATATCCGTTTATGAACAATACTTTTCAAATTTGGAAATATGGGAATATGAAATTAATTCTTTTGATTCTCTTGTTATATCACCCACTCCTCACGGACCTCAGTAAGTTTGCTTACGAGGCCTTTATCCCCAAAATGAAACCCAAAATTGTGTTGAACTTAATAGAACTACCACCTTGTACTTTCAGATTAAACTGTTTTGCCCCTCATCTATGTGAGGTTCTGGTCTCCTGGCTTCTATTTCCACTTCTGATGAACTTGTCCAGTGATTGCTTCTTACTTTAGAATACATTTTCAGTTGAATGGAAAAAATTGCTGAGCAAACATTTTATTTTTCACTTTCTCTAGGTTGATTTTGCTTTTTCTCAATAAAATAGTGAGTTACATCACAAACAGTAGTAGATATAGAGATTGCAGTGAATTGGAGGTGGTAGACGTCTTTCAGTATCTCCATGGAAGTCCAGACTATGGAACATTGTTCCCATGGAGAAACTCAAACAGAAAATGTGGTATTTGAGGAATAACTGTTTTCCCACTATATGGTCACTTTTTGTTAATTATGCCATCCACAAGAAAGATTTATACTACCTGCCCTCGTCCCATGGCTTGCTCTAATAAAACATGTTTGATTAATAAGTTGTACCTCATGCCTGTCCCCTTTTTTTGGGACCAATAGTATTAATAACTAACTAAAAACCTTTTTTGAATTTGTTTCCCATATGTTTAATATTTGTATTTTTAAAAATTAAATTTAGCACAATCTTACAATATAACTTCTGTCGGAAGAGAGGGGAACAATTGTGTGCTTGAAGAATTGTACTTGTTTTCTTTAAAAAAATTGTCAGAGGGGTTTAAATTTTTTCAATATCATGTAAAATATTTCCTTAACTCTTTGAGTAGCTTTTGTCAAAAAAATACAGGGTGTTCTTTTTTTTGGGGGGAGGGGACAGTTGGAGCTTTGTTAATAACTCAGTACTAGAACTATACTAATGCCATTAAGTTCAATATGTGTTCAATATGATCAACGTACATATAAGTATTTTACTTTTAACATTCTATTTTCAATACATAAAATAATCCTCAACCTTTATGCACTACTGGTTTTCTAGATGATAAAGGACATGCTTTTTTTCCTGCTTGAACAATCAGTGCTAAAGGCAAAAAAATGACATTTGTATGCAATACATTCTACATTATATGTGAGTGCTCATCTATCTCAATAACTGTCATCTTTGTATGCATATGTCTTGCAGTGATAATAATCCTATCTTTCTGAAGATGTCAATTTTTCGGTGATAGATTTTTAGCTGTAGGAAGCTGTAGTGAAACACTTCACACTGTGAACATGCTTCTTCCTGCCAGTGATCGCATTAGACTGCCAAATGCAGCTTTATATGTATTTTGCTTTTTCTACCATGAATGCCAGTCTTTACCCTTCATTATTTTACATTTGTGATTAGAAGTCTTCTCCATATGAGCTGTATGAATAGGTTTTGATTTTTTCAGTGAAAAATAAGAACTATTTTGTAAAGTAGTACTGCTTGGAACATGACAATTCTGAGTTCCCCAACTAAAACATTAGAGTAAGCCTAAAAAAGAATTCTAAAGGAATTGTAGTGCCAAAATATAATTTAAACAATATTCCTAATCAATTCAAAGTTCACATAAGAAACACATTCACATTACTAATCCAAGTTGATCGGGAACCAAGAGACATCTTTAGGTAGCTAATTCCCATAAAATCTAGCATAATTGGAAGAGATAGCACTTTGGGTTGTTCCTGAACCGGATCTGTATTCTTTATCACAAGCATGTCTTCCTTTCAGAAGGAAGCTAGGATGCAAATAGCAAAGTGCAAGCAAGAGGTAAACGTTTTTCTGGATACAATAATATTATTTCAAACTATCGATGATAATGTTTGCCACTAACTGTCCACTGAAGTGGTAGAAATCAAAAATAGATTTTACACTAAACTGCTGTTTGTGAAAAGATGGCATATCTGGATATTTTCTAAACTTGATTATTTATACAGTGGTGATTACTATAAATACATTTCCTTAGTTAAAATCAGATGGGATTAAGAATTTGATTGCAGATCTAAGTAGGAAATTCACTGCATGTATTGTTTAATTGCACCAGTTAATAATATTCACTGGCTCGCCAGGGTAGAGTAAATCTGAACTGATTGTTGGAGTTGAAAATCACCTTTTGAGGCTGGAAAGAATTGCAAGTACCTGTATAAGAGTATTTTAATGTGTGCAAAAGCCTTTCATGTTCCACCATACAAGCTGAATTGTGAGTGACATTCTTGTTGTTGATGGAATTTATTTCCTTTGATCGCTTATACTAAAGACATAAATATCTGTTATATCAAGAGAAGTGTGAGCTGCTTTTTTAAAAGGAAATTCCCATCACCTTTCCACAGATGTAGTGAAAGGCTTAAATCTTGTGTGAAGCTGTAATACAGTTAAGGACATATTTTTCATTAAGTAAACCTTTTTATCCATCTGTGTATACTTGGATAGTGGGATAGATCTATTCACACCCCTCCATGTACAATTTTATGAGTTTCTTACATGTAGAGAACAACAAGTTTGAAATGGGGATCTTTTGGGGGCTGTCACAGAAATCAGGACTTTGAAGAGATTTCCACATGGAAAATTACTGCTGATAGCAAGAGGGCAACACAATGGGAAACAAAGGGTAGGTAAGACTAGAACCTTCTTCTCTACCCATGATAATAATAATAATAATTTCGTGTCAGAGATTACTCTTGGTTGAAAGGATTTTTTGCTGGAGAAACTCTGCCCAGGGATGAGAATGATGCTCCTTTCATGTCCCCAAGTGCAGCTCTTGGGTAGCGAAACCTGACCTTCCAGTCTCCAGCTCAGTATCTCAACCACTAATCCACCAGGGGAGCTGCTCTACCCATGATGATTATATATGACCTACAAAGTATAGAGTCCATCATCAAATCTTTCAGTATATGAATACATGGTGGATCCAGTCTTGATCATAATTAGAATAGACTGTTCTTCTTGAAGATAATTGGGAATACATGTGGATGGCCAACCTTTCTTAACTCAAGGATTGAGCCTGGATGGTGTAACACAACTATTCTTAAATGACTGATTTACTGTTTTATTGAGCTGATGGAAAGTGCAGAATGAGGTTCCAAAATGTTTTATCATTTATATATTTTTAATATTGTGTAATGCAGGGGTCGGCAACCTATGGCCCATGGGGCATGACCCGGCCCCGACTTTAAAAGGTTGCCGACCTCTAGGTTGAAGTTTTGTGGATAAGTTTTTGTTATTTATGTATTTCTTGTTCTAGATCAGAGGAGGAAAGCTGATGATCACCTATACCAGGAAGAATGATGCTGGCAAATATGTCTGTGTTGGAACAAACATGGTGGGGGAAAGAGAGAGTGAAGTAGCAGAGCTCACAGTTTTAGGTACAGGATTATTCATCTTTAAGAGGTTTCATCAGTAAGAAAGTTATCAATACACATTTGATTGCTAAATATTGCACTAAGAGTTGGTTAATTAATAATTTATTCAGGACAGAGAAATAAAATGTGTAGTTATGTATGTAACTGTGTCTCAGAACAGAGAGCCCAATCTTGAGTCATAAAATTTGGTGGAATAAATTTCCCTCATCCTAAGTAAGCAGTGGCTATCAATATTCACAAATTAGTTTTTAAACCTAACATTCCATGTTACATGTAATATTCTGGCAAAGCACTGAAATAACCACACTGTGTGTGTCATTTCCTCACTGAGCTAGTCTTTGTGCCCTTGGGCAAGCTGTACAGTCCCAGCAAGAAGGGAAGGTTAAATCACTTCTGAGAAAATCCTGAAAAATGTTACCAGAACTGACTTGATGTCACATATTTATTATTAATATAATACAAAAGAAGTTTTGTTTTCAGTTATTTTTCTTCCATGTGTTTATTTAAATTTGCCTAAGCATAAATTTCTTTAATCTGCTTCATAAAATAATTGCACATTGGAGGTTATATGTATATTTTCACATAGTTTCTTTTGCTCTGATCTGTATTTCCTGTGTGTTGATTTTAGAAAGACCATCATTTGTGAAGAGACCAAGTAATTTGGCAGTAACTGTAGACGACAGTGCAGAGTTTAATTGTGAAGCACGTGGTGACCCACTTCCAACAGTAAGATGGCGAAAAGATGATGGAGAACTACCTAAAGGAAGGTACAGCAAAATTTAGTCACCTTTTTAAAAGAAGTTGAAATATGGTTTGGTCTTTGTTTTGCTGTGTTTCTGAATATCCAGATGTGTAGCCATGTTTTTCTCTAGTAGTAAAAACAATAAAACATCTCATAGTGCCTTAAAGACTAGCAAACTTGTAATTGCATAAGCTTTTATTGACATTTTAAAAAGTACACACTCAGAAAGACATAAATATCATGCTCACATCTAGGCTAGGACATAGGAGAGGGAGGCGTGTATCGATCAGTGGACTACTGCAACCTCCTATAGGCATGCACACTCCCGAGTGCAGTTTCTCCTGTCAACTCACCAAGCCAGAACCAAAGCCTGCTGAGCAGATTCCACTCCTTTAACTTCCGAGAGTATGTGATCTTTTACGCGGTAGCGTACAAAGCAGAGAGCTTAAAACCTGGGTTAGCCTGATTAACTTGACTTCCATTCAATAAATCCTTTAGTAGCAATTTAAAAAGAACAAAAACAATACAGAAAGAAATAGTTAGTTAGATTTTCCCTTTGGTAGAGCCTCGGGCAAGGGTTGCTCCGTAAATGTTTTTTCTCTTCTCAGAGATTGGTGCAACGTTTCAGCGAAACCTGTTGGTCTCGAGCCAGTGAGCCCAAAGAATGTGCTCCGTGTAGAATAGCAAAGAGATGCACTATTTCTCCACCTTTAGGGGTTGGTGTAGATAAGAGAATCCAATCAAGTATGATCACTGATAAGAGAGAAACAATTAATATGATTGACTACTACCCCTCCCTTTAGGTGCAGGTGGAGTTTTATCTGACTGGTTAAGGAAGAAGATAAAGATTAGGGACTTTCCCAATGCTCCAGGCTCCCGCCTTTGGAGAGTCCTTGAGCCAAGGCCAGACAGCCTGAAATGGAGTCAGAAATAAAATGGAAGTAGTCTGGTTCATCAAGATTCTGACAATCTATATAACTAAAATCAAGGTCGGGTGCTGTATGTTCCTTATACAAATCCACACCCCTGCACCAATCGCGCTGAAACTCAGCACACACGTACCTTGGGCCGAAGAGATGGTCATGGCGGGGGTGACAAGTCTCATGGGGAGGGGTATGCCCCCTAAATCAATCCGCAAATTGGACACTACCATCAACAGGAGAAAAAGCATGGGGAAAAAGCCAACAGGGGGGAATGTGATGTCATCACCACAGCTCAACCAATTCCTAGCTGACCATATCTGGGGCTCCATGACATCACAGGGCTCTCTAATACAAAGTGACACCCCTGCACTGATTGCACTGGAAACTGCTTGTACGCCTACCTTCAACGTCTGGGGTGGCCGGCATGGGTAACCAGCAGCCCACCTTGGGGTTCTTGCCCCTGAAAAGGGGCTGCAACGCCCATCCCCCAGCCAGCAGAAACAACCAGGAAAGGTGACTGAGCATGCGTGAGAATCCACACATGCGCCTAACCCTACCTGGCATTCCAGGCTGTTTTGCATGTGCAACATTCCACACATGTGCCAAAGTCTGCCCAGCATTCCAGGTGGTGCATGGCCTAGCTACTAGTAGGGTTGGCAGCAATTATGGCCATTATGGCCACCCCGCCCCAGCGACTACTGTTGGTGGGCAGCCACCGTGGCATGGCTCCTCTGCACTCCTGAGGCATGCCGCGGGGAGGAGAGAGAACCCACAGCCAGGGGGCTGGTGGAGGACAGGACCGGGCCACCGCCTTCTGCAGGCCTCCACCCCCAAATGGGTCCTCTGCCCACCTGCCCAAATGGAGCCTCCCTTCCGCCTGACACAACCCACGGGAGGACGGAGGGGCTGGGCTGTGATGGCTACCCACTGAGTGTAGTCGCTGGGGAGGCCGGCGGCGGCAGCCAGAGTCGGGCTGAGACAGTGCCTCGCGGCAGAGCTGAGAGAGTGGCCGTGATGATAGCAGACAAAAAGGTAAAGCAGCTGGGGGGTGTCTCACCTTGGCCTGGGTAGGATACCCCCGGGCAACGCCGGGTCCTCTGCTAGTATAGTTCTATAGTTAGATCTGGGAAATTCACTACAGAATGGGCTGAAGTCATTGTAGTATAACAAAGATGTTTGGACATATTCTAGGAATTATTGCCCCATAAGTCTCTTAGATGTTGCCAATAAATTGTATGTAAGATACCTTTTGGGTAACCTAAAAAAATTGGTGTCTTTAGACAATCTCTTAGCAGAGGAATAAGCAGGATTCCACTGTGGCAGGTCTACAAATGTCTTTTTATTGCAACATTTAATGGGAAAATTTATAGCTTCTCTTTTTTTGTGGTTTCTGTAGGCTGTAAAGCTGCCTTTGATATCTTGATCTTGTCTTTAGAGTAAATTAGAATCCTGGAAAATCGACTATAGGCTGCTTAGGAGAATCCAACAGTACCCTAAGAATAAGAGTTATCTCTGATAGCATTCTTTCAGACCCAATCCCTGTAAATAAGTATGTGTGTCAGGGATGTCTACTTGCTCCCCTTCTATTTAATTTGCATTTAAACAAAATAGTCTCCTTATCCAGTCCCAAGTTTTTCTCACCTCATCTAAATGACAGGGATATCTCAGCACTTTTGTATACTGATGATGCTTTCCTCCTGTCTTATACTCAAATAAGAATAAGAATATGAAGAGCTTAGGCTGATACTGTTGCAGGAAATAGCTTCAGGTAAATGACACAAAACCCACCTTTTTTCTTTTCTTTTCTTGAAAAAGATGATGAGATACAGACGAAAGTTGAGTTGGAAATTACTGAACTGGCCAAATCACGTAAATACTTTGGAGTGATAAAATATGGTTTAATCACTTGGAATCTTTAACTTTGTCAGATGAAGTATCCACCAATACTATCAACTGCTTTTCCTCTGCATTAGTCAGAAAAATGGTGGTACATTTAATACAGCGGTACTAAGAATAAACTGCCTCATCAGAAGCTTTATGCAGACGCAGTCAGGGGCATGCTGGCTACGCTAAAAGGGTGCCTGACAGGGAGGGAGTGTGCGGCACCTATGGGGGGTACTGCATGATGTCATGGATTGTAGCCACCAGGTGACATACTTCTCCCTGGGGGGGGGGGAGTCACTGGGGTGCACTAGGACATGTCCCTGTGTCCTAAATGGCCAGTATGGGCCTGGCCCCAGTATGGACTCTTTGGAATATTTTGATAATGAGATATATCCAGCATAAATGTATATTGAACATATTGCAGTTGAAAGAGATACAGGGATGTTATATAGACTAAAATGGTATAAGTAGTTATAGCCTGGCCAGATGCTCTTAAGATGGAAGGCATTTTATATTTTCTAAATCTCAATATACAGATTAGAGAAATCAAAATCTTAAACCTATACCAAATAGGATCAAGAACAATGCCCCTTTATGAAAAGCTTTATTTCTGCTAGCTGGCACTAACTATTTTATATCCTACAGGATATATATGAAAAGAGAAAATTTACTGTGTGCTTCGTAGACTCTTCAAATTAATCTCACAACTTGATACTTATTTGAGAATGCTTATTTTATTATTATTTTATACTTTTCCGGTGTATGTGTGTGTGTGTGTGTGTGTGTGTGTGTGTGTGTGTGTGTGTGTAGATAGATAGATATAGATATAGATATAGATATAGATATAGATATAGATATAGATAGATACACACACACACCTATAAGGAAGGAAAATAGACGTACCGTATTTATTCGAGTATAACGCGCACTCGTGTATAACGCGCACCCCTAATTTTCCATGAAATATTGGTATAAAATTTTTTTTACACGCCTCGTCTCCCGCGCCACCCAATCAGATCCCGCCAGCCGCGCGCCCCTGGGCCCGTGGGTGGGGCAGACGGTGCATCTCAGCAGTGCCTACCGTACTCGGCGCCGGCTCCTTGAGTCGCGCGGCCCGGGTAGGCGTGGAGCACGCCGCGGCCCTCTCCCGTAGTGTTCCATTCTCGGTGGGTGCGTGCAGGTGAGCGGCGGCGGCAGCGGGGCCTGGGCGCCTGGGAGGAGGGCCGCGGCATGCTCCGCGCCTACCCGGCGCCGGCTCCTTGAGTCGCGCGGCCCGGGTAGGCGTGGAGCACGCCGCGGCCCTCTCCCGTAGTGTTCCATTCTCGGTGGGTGCGTGCAGGTGAGCGGCGGCGGCAGCGGGGCCTGGGCGCCTGGGAGGAGGGCCGTGGCGTGCTCCGCGCCTACCCGGCGCCGGCTCCTTGAGTCGCGCGGCCCGGGTAGGCGTGGAGCACGCCGCGGCCCTCTCCCGTAGTGTTCCATTCTCGGTGGGTGCGTGCAGGTGAGCGGCGGCGGCAGCGGGGCCTGGGCGCCTGGGAGGAGGGCCGCGGCGTGCTCCGCGCCTACCCGGCGCCGGCTCCTTGAGTCGCGCGGCCCGGGTAGGCGTGGAGCACGCCGCGGCCCTCTCCTGTAGTGTTCCATTCTCGGTGGGTGCGTGCAGGTGAGCGGCGGCGGCAGCGGGACCTGGGCACCTGGGAGGAGGGCCGCGGCGTGCTCCACGCCTACCCGGGCCGCGCGACTCAAGAAGCCGGCGCCGGGTAGGCGCGGAGCACGCCGCGGCCCTCCCCGGAGGGTTCCCTTCTCGGCGGGTGCGTGCAGGTGAGCGGCGGCGGCAGCGGGACCTGGGCGCCTGCCCAGGTCCCGCTGCCGCCGCCGCTCACCTGCACGCACCCGCCGGGTCGAGAAGGGAACCCTCCGGGGAGGGCCGCGGCGTGCTCCGCGCCTACCTGGCGCCGGCTTCTTGAGTCGCGCGGCCCAGTCCTCGTGTATAACGCGCACCCAAACTTTGAGCCTTTTTTTGGGTATAAAATTTTGCGCGTTATACACGAATAAATACGGTACGTGTGCCTCAATCGTAGCCACACCCCTGGAGACCATCCCGTGTTGCTTCGCACACACCTTCCTTTCCTAACATTGATGGTCTGTGGGAAGGTACGGAGGTCAAAGGTGGGGCCTGTGCCCCACAAAATGGGGAAAGTAACTTGAACTACAACCCCCATGGTGCCATGGGAGAAAAATGGCAGTTTAACAGCCTGGAAACAGAAAGTTTGAGAGAGCTGATTTCCATGCTGGAATGTGATTGGTTGGGAGTGAATGACTGATGGGGAAAGGTCCTAATGCAGATTGGAACAAACCCATTCCATGTAAGCCTTAACAGCCCTGGAACGAGACACTTTCAATGTATATCAATGCTGTGTGAGTGAGAGACAGAGAGAGACAGGGAGTGTGTGTCTGAGGTGGCCGGCCCTTCACCAGGAGGCAGGGGCTGAATGGAGCACTCCAATCCACCCTGGCATCCCAGAAAAAGTGAGGTGGCCAGGCCTTCGCCGGGAGGGGGCGAGCCGATCACTCCAATCCGCCCCAGCCTCCTGGAGAAGGCCCGGCTGCCTCGCTTTCTCCAGCAGGCATGGGCTGACTGGAGCACCCCGTTCGGCCCATGCCTGCCGGAAAAGGGCCGTCCTCTGGCTGAAATGCCAGCCAGCCAGTGGAGGATAATCTGGAGGACACCCACCAAATGGAGCGCTCCAAACAGGGTGCTCCGGTTAGCAATACACACCGGAACCTGAGCTGAGGCTGCCACAGGTGCGGGGAATCACAGCGGCAAGGCTGCCACAGGCAGCTGCACCGCCCGCCATGCCACCACCGTTTGAGGCTAGGCCGCCATAGGCAGCCGCAGGTAAGGATCCACTACCCCTGCTAGTGTGTGTGTGTGTGTGTATAACTATTATTTATATATTCTCCAATATTTATATTAATACTTCCTTTTGTGACAAAACATCCAAAAAGAATATATGTGTGTATGCCTGTGTGTATGCATGTGTGCATTTTTTCCAATTAACTGACCTTGATACATTGGTTTCTATACAGAGTATTATCTTGTTAGTTTACAGTTCTTTTATTCCAACTTCAAGAGACAATACTGCACAAATCAATCTGATACATATCTATCACTTTTTAAAGATATGAAATCCATGATGATCACACCTTGAAAATTCGAAAAGTTATGGCAGGAGACATGGGTTCTTATACTTGTGTTGCAGAAAATATGGTTGGGAAAGCAGAAGCATCAGCAACTTTAACAGTTCAAGGTAAGAACTATGTTAAGAAACTATTTGTATTCTGAGATGAAAGAGAAACACTTAAATCCTAATTTTATTGTACCCATAAATAATAGCTCCATGAACATGGATTAACATATTATCACACGTTTGGACATTGTATGAATTCCGACTTTGTATGAGGCATGCAAAATCCTATCTGCAATGCCTCATACAACGTCCAAATTATTGCCACTGATGCTTTGTATAATGTCGTTCCCCTGGTGAGAGCGGGGTGGCGGGGGGGCTAAAGTCTGGCCCCAGCTGTGAGGCGGCCAGAGAAGCAACCGTGGGGGAATCCCCCAAAATATCCAAGTGGCCCCAAGCACCCTCACCCGAGGACAGGAGGAATGGGGTGAGGAGGAGGAATGGCGCTTCTGGGGCGACGGCGGGAGACCGCTGTGAGGCGGCCAGAGAAGCGACCGTGGGGGAATCCCCCAAAATATCCTCACAACTGAAGCCAGTCTCGCTTCCCTTCCCTGCTCTCGCCAGGGAAGCGTCCCTTGGAGACTGGCTTCAGCTGTGAGGCGGGCAACGTGGCGCATAAGAAGACCAGCCACGCCGGAGTCTCAATATATATATTCACCTGCTCACTAGACTCCTGTTCAATTGTACTATAAAGGTTTGGGACACAGTGAATTAGTATGTGTGAAAAATCTGTCATTGGCTTTGTATGTGATTTCCAGATGTTCTCTCTTCAGATAATCCTTTGCTTCCATTCGTCACTAGAAGACCGACAATTATGTCATATTTGTCCCCTTGGCTTAATTGCTGTAATCTTTTTTCTTGTTCTGTCTTCCTTATGAGTTAGTTTCCAGACTCTCATCAATCTGGATAGCACTGTGTTTGTGGAAACTTAATTTGACACCTCTTGATACTGTGTCTACTTGTGATTATCAGTAAAGTCAACTTGATTAGTAATGAGAATATTGTTCAGTAAAGTATGTGTGGAAATGCATACTTCCTGTATTTATTTTTGTTTGTTTGCCAAACCTTGATGATCAGAACTGTTAAATTTAGAAACATGACTAGAAAATTTTTCTTGAGTCATGCCATTTTAGCGATCTGATTTGTAGTGAAACAATATGGCTATCTGTGTTCCTGTTATAAGATGGTAAGGTTTGGATCCAAATCTTGGACAGAATGTTTGTTTGAATAGCTCCCAGAATTTCCCATCCATCACACCACATACTGCTAGTTAGGATATTCTAGGACTTGTATTCCACAAAAAGTAACTCTTCCCAGCTCTGCTCTATGCAGCTTTCTCCTGTGGTGGTTAATACAATCCTCCAGCAGAACACACAGGAATGTTGCATCTTTATCTATAAAAAGGGGCGTTAACGGGTGGTGTCCGGCATGCACGCCCACAACCATCCCGACTATCCCGTACCAAGCCCCCTACACTTGCCTTTACATCGTCCGAGCATCGACGCAATGGTCCGGCAGCCGCGAGTGGGACAGCTACTCCATGAACGCAACCAGAAAAAATAACTACAGTTCCCAGTGTCCTCCGCACCACACAACCAATCAGCCTGGCTAGATTTTCTCCCAACCAATCACAGTCCAACATGCAAATCAGCTATCTCCAACATTCCGTTTTTAGGCCTGGCTGTTAAAAAACTGCCATTTTTCTCCCATTGCACAACACACAGTGTGTGTTTTGTGCATGTGTATTGTGTGTGTGTGTTCTGTGTGTATTGTATGTGTGGTTGAGTTGTGTGTGTGTAGTTGTTTTGTGTGTGTGGTTGTGTGTGTATGTATTATATTGTATTGTGTGTGTGGTTGTTTTGTGTGTGTGTGTGTTTGTGTTGAGTGTGGTGTGTACACCCCCCTCAAAAAAGAAATCTACCACCAAAACACACAAAAACAACAACAACTAGTTACCTATGAAACATTTACTCTGTCCCACCCAAATAAGTTACATTGTGGGAGTTCATTATACTTTTAGCTTAAAACTTTTAGCTTAAAACATTGACTGTGTGGCATATAGCTGGCAATTGTGGTTACCGCAACAAGAACTGCGGTTAGCTACTTCCTGCATCAATAAGCGCTTCCTGCCTCTACAGAGATTCTACCTCTATACAGAGATTCTGGTTTGATGCAGAAAAGCGCCTCTATGTAACCTTCATATATGGTTATGCTACAGCTGAAGTTAGATCGTAGCTACTGCTGAATATACAGGTAACAGCTTTTGCAAGGGTACCGCCACAGAGAATAGGCTTTGGCCTAGTCTGGCAGGATATAAACTACTGCGCATGTACTAGTAAGAGATATAGGTCATGCCATATATGGTTATGCTATAGAGAATGTCATATTATTGGCTGAAGACCACTGCACCTATGCTTGCGTATACATCCTGTGTATGTTGTCGTAATACATCCTGTGGAACCTGTGTATTTTTCAATAAAAACTTGCTCCCCGGTGCTGGAGCAGCTCTCTTTCTTGCGCACCTTTAACTCTGACTGCTGTTTCAGTTTCTTTTGACTTTACGCTTACACCCTTGTTGAGCTGGATTCTCAACAAGTGCTTGGTCAATCTCTGACCTGATCTCCTTTTCTGTAGCCACCTTCTGGCTAGAATTTCTCCACATCTGGTGCCCCCCGTGTGAGGCAATTCAGATTGTAATCTACCGGATCCAGATTACAATCTCCCTTCACTTCGACCACGCTCACGACTTCAGCGCTGCGGCCCCACAGTCCTCACCCACGACCGGCTAGGTCCAGGACGTCCCTCGTCATCCGTGTAAGGATCCCGGGTGAGTGACACAGTCAAGTTAGAGTACTTAGACAAGACAAGACAAGACAACATGGGCAGTGGTCTCTCTTCTCTGCAACAAAAGTATTGTCAGGATCTTAAACACCTCCTGCAGAAAAATGGACAAGCAGTATCAATCAATGAAATAGAGCAACTCGTTAAGGCAATTTACGATTTTTGTCCATGGGTCCCAGAAAACGGGACTTTAAAGTTACAAGTGTGGGACAAAATTGGGACTCAATTTCAAAACCACCCCAGAGTCAGTGTAACTGTACAACTCCTGTGGTGCAAAGTACGAATCTGCTTGCAAAATCTCACCCCGAAAAATATTTTGTTGGCGCAGGGGGTGACAGTGGCTCTGCCGCAGATTCTGCCGCCATGTCCGTTACAAAGACCGGACTTAAAACGGGACTCTGATCCTACGGCACCACCACCATATGCCACCCCACCAAATCCTCCTGATCTGAATAATAAACAACCGAAGAACATTTTTTTGGCCCAAAGCCTGACCACCTCCATGCCACAAATACTGCCACCTGCTACTGGAGATCCTCTGTCCCCAACAGCACCTCCGCCATATGGGCCACAATTGTCTCCGAAACCCCCTGATGAAGGTGGAACATTATATCCTGATGAAGGTGGAACATTATATCCTGCTTTGCAGCAATCAAGTACTGTTACCCCGTTCTCTGCTGCTTTAACTGCGGCTGTTCTGGACTTGGAGGCTGCTATTACATTTCCAATCATCAGAAGTGCCTCAATAGTTGCAAATGCTCCAGCCCTCCCTGCCACCTCATCGCAGATAGAAGCTATTACTGCATGCAGAATGGCAGGCAGAGAGGGTTCTGAGGGCAGCACAGAGGACCTTGGCTCATCCCTGAAGTGCCCCCCATCACGAAAGGTGGAGAAGAGGACCAAGCAGGAGAAGCCGAGTGATAAGCTTGATTCCTCACTTGGGGGCAGGAATTGGAAGGATGAGCCAGAGGGGGAGAGCAGAAAACCCAAAATCAGAAAGGGGTCTTCTCGCAAATCCAACATGACAGTTTTTCACTTGGTTAAGATTCAAATACTGCAACTGAAAGAAGCCCAGAGAAAACGTGGCATGGATCCTTCCTCTATGGATGGCAGGTTTCTGCCAAAATACAAGGTGGGAGAAGATATATTCCAGTTTTTGGCTAAGTTACTTGCAAATTCTGGAGAAGCTGTTCTTTTGGGTTCTTGCATTTTCTACTTGCTGAAATATAGATGGATGTGCCTGGAGAGTGAAGAACTGAGTGAGTAGCTGAAAAGCTGAAAGATGTGCTTGTTTGGAGGGTGGAGGGTTGCCTGGTTGTTTTGTGACCAAGAACTGTGCTGGAGAGAAGATGGTGTTTAAATTCTAGTCTGAAGAGATCTTCAATCAACATTTGGACTCTTAATTTGGACATTTTAATTTGGACTAAAAAGTTTGTGTCGACTCCAAAAATGAATTGGCCTTGTTTGCATTATAAAACCTGAAAACCTCTTTAAAATTGTCTAAATGCTCTACTGGTGGGAAATGTTGTTAAAATGATATGTGTAGTTTGTTTGCTAGAATTGTTAGAGAAACTTTCTTGTAAGGAAGAAAAGAAATGTGCTTGCCTGTTTTAAAAGTGCATACAGTGAACTATGACAAAAAGCATGATTCTACAAGAAGATCATGGTTTTTGTCACCCTAATGAGGGGGGTGTCGTGGAATGAAGTTCCTGCTCGTTCCATGTTTCCTGCCTCCTGAAAAAGAGGGGGGGAGATGCCCCTGCAAGATGGCGACCCCTGGGAGCCATGGCCACATGGCAGACTTGGGGAAGAAGGGATGGAACCTGGTGTGTGATTGACATGTCTTCTTGTTGGAAGGTCATTGGGGGTAAACCCTAAGGAGGAGGGTCAAAGGGAGGATCCTGATGGGACGGGTCTTGTCCGAGAGGAGGAGACCCTCACACATTCAAGGAG
This sequence comes from Bradypodion ventrale, assembly GCA_035047345.1. Taxonomy (NCBI): domain Eukaryota; kingdom Metazoa; phylum Chordata; class Lepidosauria; order Squamata; family Chamaeleonidae; genus Bradypodion; species Bradypodion ventrale. Next base: position 304,729,654 of record JAWDJE010000003.1, on the reverse strand, counting down.
TCGCTCTTGAAAAGCTGGCTGGCAAACAGCCAAAATGTAGTCTCTTGGAAAGGAGGGGCGACCAGCTTTCTTCCTCCCCCCCACAACAGACTGCTTTAACTATGTGTTTTTGATCTTTTACCTGAATGTATTTTGGGACTTTGCTGTACTTATAATACAATTATGAAAATGCCTGGAAGAGTTTTTTCACTGTAACCCTACATATGTAACTGAGTTTGTTATATTGCAATGGTGTTATTCGATATGTCAGGCATGTTTCATGTCTAGTTCCATGGTGCAATCTCTTGTGGAGAGGGTTGTAATAACATGGCACTGGTCATCAAACATGGCATGTTCATGTTTCTTAGAGGAGCTGGTTGCCCTGTAGGTGGGCCTCTTGACTCCCTCTTGCAACTTTATGGTGTTAAAAATGTTTTCTACTATGGATGAAGATGCTCATCTTTCATCACCTGACATTGATAGTCAATTGATTTGAAAGCCAGATATTGTTTAGATAAATTTTGACCCTGATTGGTTTTAAGCCAGATTGAGAAAGAACTTCAGAATCTGTAGGAGATTGTGACTAATAATGTGCATAATGATGTATCTACTGAATAGAAAGGAAGCCTCAGGTTGTGAGCAGTTCAGAATATAAGCTGTTTTACAGAATGCCTTGCCAGCATGGTAGGATGCATTATGGTCCTGCTTGCCGGGAGCAAGGTGGTTAAGACAAATACTAATTGCCATAGGTGTTTTTATAGTAAGCTGCATTATGTTATGTTGTTGTATTCAATGTGTACCAAATCTTATGGCTGTGAGTAAAAACTGTTTTCATGCATCAGGAAGATCCACTAGGTTGACTCAAAACCAAATCTATCAAGCTCGCTATCAGAATGAGATCTGTCAAGGTAATTATCGAGCCGTTCCCCGTGTGGCAGAGGAGAACTATGATGATGGGGAATATGTATATTGTTTGCCAACAAATAACGTGGAATATGAAGATGTTAACTCAGAATCTGATAGCGAGATTGACTTCCAGCGTGTGTATAATTGGCAAACGATGTCCCACAGAAAATAATAAATTTAAGAAGTGGAAATGTGGGAGTTCATTATACTTTTAGCTTAAAACTTTTAGCTTAAAACATTGACTGTGTGGCATATAGCTGGCAATTGTGGTTACCACAACAAGAACTGCGGTTAGCTACTTCCTGCATCAATAAGCGCTTCCTGCCTCTACAGAGATTCTACCTCTATACAGAGATTCTGGTTTGATGCAGAAAAGCGCCTCTATGTAACCTTCATATATGGTTATGCTACAGCTGAAGTTAGATCGTAGCTACTGCTGAATATACAGGTAACAGCTTTTGCAAGGGTACCGCCACAGAGAATAGGCTTTGGCCTAGTCTGGCAGGATATAAGCTACTGCGCATGTACTAGTAAGAGATATAGGTCATGCCATATATGGTTATGCTATAGAGAATGTCATATTATTGGCTGAAGACCACTGCACCTATGCTTGCGTATACATCCTGTGTATGTTGTCGTAATACATCCTGTGGAACCTGTGTATTTTTCAATAAAAACTTGCTCCCCGGTGCTGGAGCAGCTCTCTTTCTTGCGCACCTTTAACTCTGACTGCTGTTTCAGTTTCTTTTGACTTTATGCTTACACCCTTGTTGAGCTGGATTCTCAACAAGTGCTTGGTCAATCTCTGACCTGATCTCCTTTTCTGTAGCCACCTTCTGGCTAGAATTTCTCCACATTACATCAGATCCAAATAGCAACCAGAGAGCATCTCCACTGCCAGCTGCGGGGAGCTGTATTGATTTGCATGATGATGTTATTTTGATTTAATCACTCTATGACTCTATATTTGGTGTATATAAGCTCATGCCTTGCTATTTCATTCTTATGTCTGAAGAAGTGGACTTGATCCACAAAAGCTCACATGAAAAATATAGCAGTTAGTCTTTAAAGTGCTGCAATGTTTTTGTTTTTTGCTTCCTGATATATTTTTGTAGTGATAAAACTGCTGGCTGGGTAGCACAGTGAGATAGATGTAGGTATCTGGATGCAGAGCCAGGGGTTGGCTGTTCAGCTTCAAACTACCACCTTCGAGTAAAGCCAGTTTATGTAGCCTTGCACAAGCTGCACAGTCACGGGACATCCCCAGAAGGTGGTAATGGTAAACCACTCTGAGTACTCTCTACCTAAAAACCTCTGCAAAGGGTTGCTATAAATCAGAATTGATTTAATGACATGCACTTATTTTTGCAGGTGCACCCCCCAAAGAAAGACTCAGACACCGGTATATGGATAAAGGCATTGGGCCACTTTTATTGAATAATGCCCTAGTCCGAATTATAACTTTCAATTGGTGTAATCATCCAATTGTAATTCTTTAAGCCAAGCAGGCCGCAGTAACACTGGTAAGGTTCCTCCCAAAATGCCAATGGCAATTGGCTACATGTAACTATTTGTATCAATTTGTTTGTTGACACAAACAAATTGTTGACCGGAGTCAATAAACTATCTACGGACCCCACCCTATGACGTGTATCCATTAAATATCAAGGTGATGCAGGCTGTGAAGCTCCTGACATCACCCCTTGCCTGGTTCGCCTTTGACCAGCCAAACCTATTTCCCCTGTACGTGTCTAAGTGTTGGCCAGTCAATTGCGAACCTGCCGGATACCTATGGGTCATAAATATTTACCTTACCAGTGCTACCCGCCACACGGGGAGGCGTCCATGATGACTCACCCCCCCCCCCCCCCGACCATCAGCTCGGTCACCAGGCCTGCTTGCATATCCTCAAGAAAGAGGTTCATACCTCTGGCTGACAAGTGGACCCCATCTCCTGCATAGAGATCATAATCCTGCAACCTATCCCCAAGCCATTGTCTGCCAGGAACCGGGCAACAGCCCTGTTTACCGACCGGCGAGCGCGGTCAAGGGCACGGAGGTCAATGCCTCCCCTGTAAGCCTGTCGCGGCACAATGTCCGACCAAAGCAGCCGCGTGGACGGCCATACATCATGTAAATAGGCTAGGTCACTGCAAATTGTGAATTTTAAAGAGAGGCCAGTGACCTGTGCGATGTCATTGCCACCGAGGTGCAGGATAAGGACATCAGGCGGTCCAGCATCCCTGATGGAAAACAGGAATGGCAACAGTTCCCGCCATCTCATACTGCGCTTACCGTACCATCGCATACGTGCGGCTGCACGTAGCCCGAGATGGGGTCCCCACTCTGTCGCCGCAGCATACTGCGCTGCCCAGTGCACGTAACTGTGGCCCACCAGCCATACTGCCACCGGTGTGCGGGTACACACAGGGTCTGTAAAAGAAGAAAGAGGGATAATGACATAACTGGTACTCATGCATGCATATAATGCAAAGCGCATGGATCCCCACCTGCCCATCCCGCGTATATCAGCCTCAGAGTACCCAAACGCAGCCGCAGTGGACGCGGCACCTATCCTAAAAGAATGGATGCCGTAACGAGCCCCAGGGAGGCCCACACTGTGAAGTGCCATACCAGTCACCTTCCAAAACTGGAATTTAGTGAGCGAAGACCCATCCTGGTGGCAGAAAAACGGGCCAGGGTACGTACCATGCACTGCCAAAAACTCATGTAGGGCACCAACCGGACAGATGTCTTCAATGGAACATCATAGCAGTCTGACTCCACTGCCTACACTGTGCTGATCAACCTTTGAGGACCGTACCCTCAACTGAGCCCACTCATGTGTAACATAGACATTGTCGAGTTCCAGTGCCCTACAGACATATCCGCCTTAGACAGTGGTACCAACTCACTGATGCGGAGCGCTCCAAAGAAGTCTACAGTGGTAGCTGCGTGAAAAAGAGCCACCTCATACCTATCATAACATAAGTTATGCCAGCCTCGTGCAAGGTCGGTAAGAACCTCTGGTGAAATAGGGTGACGTGTGTCCGGGCGGCGGCCACGTTCACGTGTCCACCCTTCCAAAACATGACATATGCGGAAATCATTCACGCAGTCAGCGAAGCCCTGCACCTTGGCCATAAATGCCAGTGCCGAAAGCCTAGAGGCTATAGTACGGGGGGCCAACTCCTGACCATGAAGATAAACCATGTATTGTAAAATCTGGTCTACTGGTATTGGCCACACTTCAGGTAACCGTAGTTGCCCACAAAAGGTTCTAAATTGTATGAAAGCATGTTGATACGCCTTACGCGTGCGAGGTGCCAATGACATGCCGATCGCCCGGTTCACCTCTCCTCGCCAAATGTCCAAATCTCGGCTGGGAGTGGCGACGGGAATTCCTCTGCTTCCAGAGCCAAGGCACGGAACCGGGAGATCTGCAGGCGGGATAAAGCATCAGCAATATCGTTATTAAAAGCTGGTACATGTCTGGCCCTGAACAGCACATTGAGGCGTAGGCTTCTCAAAACAAATTGACGAACCAATGCCATGACCCTAGGGGATTTGGACGTCTGGGCATTAACAATGTGCACCACTGCAGCATTGTCACACCAAAAATGGACCACTGAGTTGGCCCACTTGTCGCCCCATAGCATTAGTGCTCTCAAAATGGGAAAAAAATCCAGGAAAGTAAGATCGCGGAGGTGATCTGTGCCTTGCCATGCATGAGGCCATCGGCCATATGCCCACCGCCCCTCAAAATCAATCCCATAACCCAGAGAGCCGGAGGCATCTGACTGTACTTGAAGTTTAGGGCAGACCATAAGGTCTGATCTCCAAAAGGAGACCCCGTTAAAATCCCGGAGGAATGTGAGCCAAACCGAAAATTCTGTGTGTATACCCCTGGTGAGCCGGACCCTGTGGTGGCGCTTTAATATGCCAGCCATGGCATCACTCAGACGCCTGGCAAAAGCTCTGCCCGGTGTCACCACCCTGCAGGCAAAGTTGAGGTGGCCGTGGAGGACCTGTAGCTCACGAAGGGTCACTTTACGCTTGGCAATCAGTGCCAGAATCACCGCGGAGATCCGAGTCACCTTGTCCATGCGTAACCTGGATGCCTGTGCAACAGTGTCAATTTCGATGCCTAAAAAGGTGAGCTTGGTGGCTGGGCCCTCGGTCTTTTCAGGCGCTAAAGGGACACCCAGTTCCCGCATAAGCGCCTGAAATGTAGTAAGGAGACGCGTACACGTGTCCGAGCCCCGTTCACCCCCGAACAAAAAGTCATCGAGGTAATGGGCTACAGACCGGGACCCTGACCTGCGAACAAAGGCCCATTGGAGGAAAGTGCTAAATCGTTCGAATGCCGAACATGAAATAGAACAGCCAAAAGGCATGGCCTTATCTACGTAGAAGTTTCCTCGGAAATGAAAACCCAACAGCTGAAAGTCCTCGGGGTGCACTGGCAGTAATCGGAATGCCGATTTGATATCACACTTTGCCAGGAGGGCCCCGGGACCACAGGAGCGTACCATCTGTAGGGCCTGATCAAACGACGTGTACCTGACTGAGCAAAGGTCATCAGTAATAGCATCATTGACCAAGGAACCCACAGGGTAAGAGAGATGGTGAATTAAGCGAAATTCACCTGCGATCTTTTTCGGGACTAGCCCCAGAGGAGAGACCTTCAAGTTAGGGAATGGTGGTTCAGTAAAGGGCCCCGCCACCCTCATAGCCTTCATCTCCTTAGCTATGCTTTGTGCAGCGACCTTCTCATTACCCTTCAGAGAAAGTAAATTCGGGGCATCCTGCGGTCCCCGAACACCCCTAAATGGTATACGAAACCCAAACTGGAAACCTTCTAGCAGGTACCTCGCATCATCCCGTCTAGGATAAGCGGAAAGCCATTGTTCCAGCATAGGGATATTAATTGGGGAGGGGGCTTTTTGTGTGGCCAGCACTGTCAGAGGGAGTTCTGACCACCCCCTGCCCACCCCTACCTCTGCCTCGTGACCCACCAGCCCGCGGGCACGCGGAGGCGACGTGAGGGCCAGAGCAAGAGCGACACTCATGTCAGAAATGACACTGACGCTTGTTGCACACACCGCTAGCTGAGAAGCTCCAACACAACAGGCGGGCTGGAACCCCCTGCCCCGCCGGCTGGCGGGGAACCTGCATCACAACCGCCCGCTGCACGGCATGGCTGCAATGGTACCTATCACCAGGCGCCGGACGCGTGGGAGTCATGCACAAGAGCCACAATTGCTGGCAGGGCTCATCCCACCTCATCTCAGGATGTAGGGCCACTCTCATCCTGAATTCCTCATCGTAAGCCAACCACGACGGGCCAGGAAAATCAACCATCACCCTATAAATGTTGTCGATGTATTGCACCATCGGCATGGCCAAATCAGGCCGGGCCCTCAGGTATACCGCCATATATATAAGGTATGCCGGTAACCAATTGGCCCAGGTACGCGGTGGCTTACGACGATGGGACAACTCCTTGTCCCTGTCATCCTGTCCCTCCCTCTCCTCCTTGGTGGGCTCACGATTCAAGAGGGAGAAAATATCGACATACTCCCCTCGCCAAATCATATCCCTCGTGGCCTGTGATAAATGATCACCTAGGGGCAAGGAATAACCAGCCATCAGCAGAGCCGCCGTTGGCACATTTTGGATGGAGGGTATGCGCAGCGGGCCCTGAATAGCCCCTGCAACGCTTGGCATACCCCCAGGGACGGACACCCCTGCCCTAACCGAGGGGCCATTTGGCAACCAGGAGTTAATGGGGCAGTATGGAAGCAACTGCCCACCCACAGTAACCTGCCGTGGCCATGGCCACTGCACCCCCCCAGTGTGACTGGAAAGTGTCGGTGGTGCACTAAATTGAACCGGATACTCACTAGTCGCACCCCCATGAGCCGCCCCCACTGGGTGTTCCGGCCCACGGAGGGCTTCGGAGCTCGCGACAAGCATCGAGCTCTGGGGCCACACCTGACTGCTCCCCACCGGCAAATCCGAACGTGCAGGGAGCTGCGAGGCGCCAGCCTGGGCTGGCCTAATTGCCTCGAGCAGCTCGACCCTGTTGACGGCCCACTGGAGAGTCACGGCCGACGTGTTGGCCGGAATCGACGAAGGGGCTGTAATTGAAGCGGTGGCTAAACCCCCATCGGAAGGTGGTTGGGCAATGCCCATTGATGCCTCTAGCACTGAAATGTGTGTGAGGAGCGCATCAACGGTCTCCGAGCCCCCTGTATAAGGTGGACCGGATGGGCCGGATGGCCCACTGGGCAGTTGCTGGAATGGAAACCCGAATGGGGATCCAGGGCCCGAATAGGGCCATGCCCAAAACTCTGGCCCGTGGGGGGCCGGAGGAATGGTGGGGTGGAAACCCACACCAGGCCCACATGGGCCACCCTGTCCTGAGCCATGAAAAGGACCTCCAGGGGCAGGGATCCCCGAGGGGCCAGCATGTGCCAGCCCAGCCTGCGAGCTTGTGCCAGGTTGACAGGCAGAAGCCTGGTCGCCCCCACTGGCAGCAGTCGGCAAAGCTCTCCCACTGCCCTGCTGCGGGGGTGCAGCCCGAGTCCTCCAACCCGATGGCTGCCCCCCAGTCGAAGAAGGGGTAGGGAAAGCCCTTCCCCTCGGCCGCAGCTTGACCGCCGGAGCCTTGCGCTTGGGAGCCATGTCTCCCAGAAGAAACTGCCTCCTACTTGATCCCTGGCCAGGGATCCGATCCTGTGCCCTGAGTACCACAGTAGCGAAGAGCAACGGAACTCTGTTTGAAGCTAAAGGTACGAAGGACGAAGCTCAGAGTAATAACGCGGCGGAGCAAACTTCTCCGCTCCGTTGCGTTCTAAAATGGCAGCTTGGCTGCCTCGTGGCCACCCCTTTTATAGAGGAGTGGCCACGCCCCCTAACTACCCGGATGTCTGAGTCCAGGTGGGGGGGGGGGCACAAAGAGCGCGGTGGCCATTTTGGCCCCGCGCTTGCATATTTCATCCTTTATGTATAGAGTATGTAAGGTTTCTCCTAAGAGTTATCTGCAATCAGCCATAAAACCATTTGAAAAGCAAGTCCTATTACAACACACTTCCTCACATTAAAGCACAACATGTATTTCCATTCACCAGCTAGCTCTGCAAGCTGGCTTCCTGACCACTGACAGTGTTGGTGTCAGGGGAGCAGCAAAGAGTTCTTGTCCATTCAACAGCTGATGAAAATGTATCTGTTGAGGCTGCTCCCACCTTGCCCAGGCAAGAATTTTGTTGCTGATTGACTAGAGACGAGGTAGCCTAGAAGCAATCACAGCCTAAAGGGCTGCTGCTACTTCAGTGCATTTTTTTTGGGAGAAGGCTCTGCTGCCCCATCTCTCATGCTTTCGGTATCCTGGAAGCCTTCCAACATTGACTAGCCAGTGATGGAAGCCCTAATACACTTTTAAAAGTGTGTATTGGCACCATTTTCCTACTGCAGTAAGGTCATGTGCAATGGCCTGTAGTTACTGCCATTGTGATCTAAAACAATATTGTGTTGTTGTTCATGAACTGCTTGCTTTTATATAAACACCTTCTCCTATGTTATGCAGGTTCTAAACTAATTGGGTGATCATTTCAGAGTCAAGACTCTGCAAATTATATCTGACTTGTATGTTCCAGCCTCCCTAAAAGTCTTCTTTTCTGCCTGGCTATTAGTGTTCTCAAATTGGCAAGACATCTGGGTTAAATATATGATTGTCAGCTTTGTTCATTCTTTTTTCATAGTACATAGAACTAATCAATTTATTGATTAACATAGAATAGGAATTGGTAGATCAAAATTATAATAGTTGGCAATCTTCCCTGACTCACGATGATGCTTCCTATTAAATAAAAGAATTCTTTAATAGTCTGACAGTTTGTAAAAGAATAATTAGCCATGAGAGTAACAGACCACAGATCAGCAGAAAGTATGGAGGAATGCTGCCTCCAGAGCAGCTAAACTTCAGAACAGAAGCATGTGAGATGGGAAACAGAGGCTTCAATACAGAAATGTGTGAGACAGGAAGCAAAGTTGCAGTGGCTAGAGACAGGAACCATATGCCAAGTTGAAAAGAAAATTCTTTCTTTCTCTCTTATCCAGTTTTGGATGGTCTATTAATTACAGTTGGCTCTACACCAACTTCTTGTACCTCTGCTATGCAGTCATATGAAGAGAAGTATCTCCAGAGACATGTTCTGTTTTTGTCAAGTTAAACTATTATGCTTCCTCAAGTTAAAACTACTGTACTTTGCTTCCTCTGAAGAACAGAGTTTGTGAAAACAGAATATGTGACTTTGGCTCTCACTGTCTAGCTCCATTCAATATTGGATTAAAACAAGAGCTGATATCCTGTTCCATGAGGCTGATGGTTTTTAAGAAACAACATTTCCATCTTCTGTCTCGAAGCTTCCATGTAATTTGTTTCATCATTGGAAAGCCTTCAGAGGCAAGGAGTTGAGGGGTGGGGGAGCAAGAATATAATCACCCAAAATCATAGCCTCTGTGGTGTCTTGATCAAACTGAAGGTGTTTGTGTTTGCATGTACAAAATACATGACACAAAAAACTACAGTGCAAGACATGAAAAATGAATTTTAACAAGTGCATTACAAAGAATTTAACTTATCTCAGTATTGCTAATAGGATTTCTATTTTATAGAAAGATATTCATGAAGGCATTCAATGGGAATGGGGAATGAAGGAAATTGCTGTCAAATCCATCATCTGAGTCTGATTCCCTTTCACCTGACCTAAGAGATAAAAAGGTCAAAGGAAACTTGAGGTTAATCTGAGCCTAGAAGATCAATTTCTTCCCTTTCCTTTTTCAGCATTACTGCCAAAAGAATCTGAGGGAGTGAGAACTGAACTTGAGGAATCAACGTGGCAAACCATGTTTTCCTCTTGAGTTACAATGATAAAATATCCAACATCTTAAATACTTGGTTTTGTCTATTATCATTCTGAAGCTCCTCATAAAGTGTTAACATGCAGTTGTCATCCAAATTGGTCTTGTCCCTACTGTCTTCATACATGGTGTGAAGGGGTGGCTGTATGCATCAAGGCAAGCCATCATATCCAATCCCACAAACACCCTGGGAGGGTGGTTTCCCTCAATCTTGAGCCAGGAGAGAAGTTCTGCCATAGGTGGAGGAGAGATGGCTGCCAGACAAGGAACAGCTGGAGAATTCTGAGCTAGTGATGGTTTAAAGGGCAGGAAAGGACAAGGAGGAAGGGTCACTGTTTACATCAGAGGAAACAGGTGTGTGGGAGTAGTCAAAGGAGAGCTGGTACCCATTCTCTACATAACTGCAGAGGTGAATAAGGAGTTTATGAAGAGATGCATTCCTCCCCTCCCCATCCAGATCAGTTGACTGAGCCAGGGACCTGCTGGCCCAACAATATCTTTTTGCAGCCATGGTCATCCCAATCCAGCTTTGACTCTTGATAGGTGATCAGATGCAGATGTGCTAGGAAGGCACCAAAGACAACAAAGCCCAGTTTACATTTCCCATCTCTTATTGGAACACACCACAAGCTAGAACTCTTCTGCCCCTCCTTTCTCCTAGGTCCTGGATTCCATGAGATTTCAGTGAAGGCAAGTGGAGCACCAAATGGGCAGTCTAGCGGTCGAGGGAACTCAGTCCTCAGGTGATAAGCAGGAGAAGGCAGTCAGAAGTGATACTGTAGCTTTAATAAATGTTGATCAGAGCAACAACACAAAGTTAGAGCTCATGGAATTATAGTTGTGGATTACAATGCCACCTGACCCCACAGTGGGACCCAGCTATACTGCCACCAGCTCCTACTCTTGGTCATATCCCGACCTGACCATCATGTATAGTATATAAACCTGTGGCAGAGTTTTGTCTTCTGTGTTTTTAAAGATATGAATTGCATCCACAAAAGCTAACACTGAAAATAATGTGTTACTTTCAAGGGTTCCGCAATATTTTTTTATGGATCGCCCGCGTTACTAATTGGCTACAACCTTTCCTGATTGGTTCGTCTGGCTAGAACACGGGCTGGAGACCACCCGGGCTATGCTGGAAAGGAGATTGGGAATGGGCTAATAGTAATAGGTAGCAGTTGAGAATCCATATTGCCTTGGCTGGGGGCACTGAAAGGAGTAGGACAAAAGTCACCCAAATGTCACAATGCCTAGTAAACAGCACACAGTATCTCACTCACATCCGCGGAGACACCAAGCTGCAACTAGACCAAACAGTTAAGCGTAGGAGCCCGGAGTTTACAAGGACTCTGAGATAGGACGAGAACAGTGAGTCTCGCTACATCTGCTGATTAGTCTCCATATGGGGAACCTAGGCACGCAGTACTTTCTTAGTAACTTCTTAGGCTGGCAAATGTAACTTGGCCAGCAATATGCTACGTAAGCAAGCTTTCTGTGATAGGGGTCATGTGCAGTCTGTGCGCAAGTGATCCAGAATGCAAGTCAATAAATACAGACCACCTGACTTGATCGGAGCTGGCTTTTCCACCACACTTCCGTCTCCCGTGCCTTCCTTGCGCCCAGTGGCCCTGATCCTCGAGGGGGGGGGAACCATTGCAACAATTTTTTTATTTTTTTATTTGTTCTTATTGCTGAAATAAACAACTACAGTTACCTTTCTGAAAATGTTTCTTTAACATTTCAAGGCAACTCCATTGACTAGCTTCCAAACTTAATTTTTCTGTAGCAATTATTTGTCACAGTCTTAGATTTCTTAATATGAATTCAAAGAGGTATTATCATGATGATACCATTTTTTTCATCACAGAATTTGTATCAGAGGAAAAAAATTGTGCTTTTAATTGTAAAAAGAATTGAAAATGGATGTTGATCTTCTGGGTGCTAGCCTAGCAATCATCATTTATCTCAGGGGTTCTCAACCTATGGCCTGGGCCCAGGTGTGGCCACAACACCATTTCATGTGGCCACCACTGCCACACCAGAAAGTGCAATGTGTGACAGGCAGGGCAAAATGGCCATCTGGCCCCCAAAGCTGTCTGAGGGAGCATGACCCGGCCTTCGACTTGAAAAAGTTGAGAACCCCTTATTTAGTTCTTAAAACAAACAAACAAAAGCATACACTAAACCATTAGAAAAATATATACCCATTCTTGTTTTTATTCTGACTAGCAGAGGTTGTTTTAAATTGTGTTGTAAGGTGTGTGGTGTTTTTTTTGGTAAAAAAGAGGTTATTCTATAATTTTAAAAAAAATTAAAAAAATTATGCACAATTTGTGTGCGTTGCCGGGCTGTTATAAACTGCGATCAGCTTTTTGGTTTTGTTTTGTTTTTGTGGATTAAAAAAAGAACAAAGGATGATATAATCTTTTCAAATTGTTTTATTTAACCAAATAATATTTTAGTTTGTGGGTGTTTTTTAAATAGTTGTACCATAGGTAATAATTTTAAAAATGTGAAAGTACATGTTTTTTACATTCAATGTTTTTAAACTGCGTTTAGATGTTTTGGGTTTTTATTTGAGTTTAAACTCAGCAAAGGATTTTAGAAATCTTTTTATTTTATTTTATTGACATATGTTTGTGATTTGTGTAAAATTGTGATTTATTATTTTTTTGATTTGTTTTTACTTTTATGGCCTCCAGGTGGAGCTGTTGAGTCTTTTTGAGTTGTTTTTATTATTGTGCCCTGCAGGTGGGGGCTGCTAGGGGTTTTGTTTTCATTTCATGTGTTTTTTCTCTTCTGGCCTCTGGGTGGGGTTTCTTCCGGTAAGTAGTCTCTTTGTTTCTTCATTTCTGTTCTGTCGTCGTGGAGGGAGGACGTACTGGTGAGTTGTCTGTTTTTTTTTCTTCTGGGGTTTTTCTTTGTTTTGTTTTTGTGGTGGTGGGCTGTGAGGTGTTTCTGTTTGTTCTTTTTTGTCTTGGTTGGGTTTTATGTTTGTGTAATTGGTTTGGTTTTTTCTGGTTTTGTTTAATTTTTGTTATTTCATTGTTGTTTATTTTTGTAATTAGTTGTTTGTTTGTGTAATTTGTGGTTTTTTTCATGTTGTAGTTAGGTGTTTTGTTTGTGGTATTGTGGTATTGTGGAAGTTTTTGTTTGTGTATTTTGTCATTTATTTCTTTTTGTTTATTAATGGGTTTTTTATTTATTTATTTATTATTTTTAAAATAATTTTAGTGTTTGTTTTTGGTGGTTACTTTAGATTGAAGAATGAGCTGCCTGTGGGTTTCTCTTTGGAGGCAGTCAAGTCATTCTTCTCCCGGGAAGGTTGCTTAGGTAGGTTGCAGGAGAGGGAGGAGGCAGAGAATAGCTTACTGTGCCTAACGATGGTTCTCTCTTCTTTGTCTCCTTTTTCTCCCGGCTTACCTAACCGGAGATCGACAGGCAGTGATCCGTAAGGGGTGAGGCTCTTCCTTGTGGATTGCTGGCTATTGTTTTTGTATTCTGAAATACAAAGGCATCAGCCAGTCATCTGCCAGGGATGGTGCTTCCACTGACGGACTGGGGGGGGGGGTTCCACCCCAGCTCAACTTTACTTGAGGGTAGTGGTGGTCTCGCCGTGTCTTCGGCGGGGTAGCATGGAAGATAGGGAGTCCCTCTTCCCCCGTTGCTCCAGGAAAGAAGGCCGGCAGGTGTCTTGTGGTGGCGTTTTGTGGCTTTTTATTTTGTGTGGCTGTGAGGCGCTGAGTCTGCCTGCTGGGTACTTGCGCTCCCGTTGCTTTTTGTAAGTTTATTTTTCGCACGCTGGCTTTCTCAGCATTCTGCATGCTCACAGCATGCAGGACACTGGGACTTGTAGTTTTGAGTTTGTGGTTTGCATTCGTGCGGCAGTTTTTTTAATGCGGCTCAATTTCAATTGGCCGCGACATGTCTCCCAGTGTTCTTTTTGCTCGTGCCTCTCAGCCTGATTCGCTCTGGTGCGGTGCAAAGAACATTGGGAATTGAAGTCCTTTTTCTTTGTTTGCGTTCGTGGGGCTCTTGCCCCACTGGTGCATTTCTCAACCCGACAGTTACATGCAAACCGGGTTCGGGCGAGTGCAGGAGGCTCGGTACGGGCTAGTATGGCCGGGTGCGGGAGCCTTTGTCACATTCCAACGGTTAACGCTCGGATTTATAGGTATAGATAAGAAAAGGTAAATGAATTCATTGTTTTCTCTCAGAATTAATTTTTGCATTACAGTCTATTTTTCCCCAGTCTGGTTAGCAATTATTTATTCCCAGAATCAATTCTCACTTAATTGTTCAAATGATTTTCCTTTGTTTAACAACGGTAAGGAAAAAATGTCCCGGTTTATCTCCTGTTTTGTTTTTTTGCATCCTTCACAGATCTGATGTGCTTATTTTGTTTCATTGCAGATTATACATTAAGATCAGTCTGTTTTAAGTGGTAGAGACCTCTGAAAATTATGTGGAACAGCAGCTTTTCTATAAAATAGTTCTAAAGTATGCTGCTTGTTAGTGCATAGATTTTCTAAACTGCTATAATTTCTGCTTCTTCAGTAGGGGATTATCAACTGGATTGAAGGCATATTTCTCTTTCTTGTTTTTTAATTGAGTTTCCTTGTATTGTTTTAATGTTGCACACTGTCCAGAGTGGGGAACTCACTTTTCCAGGGGTGGTGGTATATAATTGTATCAGACAAACAAATAAATTTTGAACACTTCTTCAAAATACAAAACTTACTCCTTCCACAGAGAACATAGGATAGGGTTTTATTTTGATAGGGTTTTGCTTATTTTGCCACAACTATTCATATCTGAACACATTTCCTATATGCATTTTTAAAGTCACAACCTTTATGTTTCATGAGTTCTTTCTGGAAGTATACCTCTTCTGTCCAGTGACAGTTTAGAAAAGGATACAGTGCAGTCTTTGTTAACACTTTTTAAAGTAAAGTTCACAAAATATGAACCATGTATTGATTTTAATGCTTAGTAACATATAAAGAAGCAGCATTCCTAGGCTATTTATCAAGAATCTTAATCTTCTGGAATGCTTTTACAGCCTTCCAAAATTCCAGTCTAATAAAAGGTATATCTTTATAATAGATGTCAGCTTCATGTAAAAAAAAAACACATTTATACCAAACTTTGCAATCTTGTAAAGGTGGTACTGAATGATAAGATTGTTCTTGTTTTTCTATTAAAATAATCAAGCTCTTAAGAAACCTTATAACCACTCCATGAGTAGCATTATTATGCATTCCTTTTTTGTTTGCTTGCTTTTGGACTCTAAATCCTTTTTAAAAATCCATTCTGGGGCTTCCTAGAAGCTCCAGGAGCAACTACCTTTTCTAAGCGGAAATTGAGCCCAAACCTCTCCTGTCTTGGATCATTAGGCTACACAACTCAGCCATCCTTCAGGAGAGCACAATGTAGTTGTCGGTCTCAGGAGAATTCTGAGATTTAAAGTGGGGGGAGGGGGGCACACACCACATATGCCTACTTATTATGCAGTTCAAATACATTTTAGTCTATCTAATAAAGTAAGTATTTCTTGATTCAATTCTTCTTTAACTTACATGATAACATTCTGTTCTCTTTTCAAGAGAAAAATACCATTTCTTTTCACTTACCAAAGACAAAACTCACCATGACTGGCTCCAAAATTCCCTTCAACACTATGTTTACACTTCCTCTCCAGAAATAATATTTATATAAGAGAAGTCCAGCAATGTTAAGACTTGAATCTGGCAAAGCTACAGCTGTACTTATCAGTAAAAACTAGTGTGACGTGTTTTAATATTCTACATTGAAGCTCTGCCACATTTCCAAGGGCACTGCATGGAAACTGATCGCCAAGCTGTTTTGGTTCAGTGTATGTTGTGGACTGCAGTGGCTCAAGTGGTAAGACGCTGACTGGGAAGCAGAAGGTCAGCAATTCGGTTCCCAAGTACTGCAGGACGGAAATGAGCTCCCGTCTTCATCCCAGCTCCTGCCAACCTAGCAGTTCGAAAGCAAGAAATTGCAAGTAGATAAATAGGGACCACTTCGGTGGAAAGGTAACAGCGTTCCGTGTGCCTGCCTAGTCATGCCTGCCACATGACCATGGAAATGTCTGCAGAAGCAGACAGTGCTGGCAGATGAGCACTGCACCCTAGAGTCGGATACGACTGCCTTTCGAGCCAGGGAAACCTTTACCTTTACCTTTACCTACCTTCAATTTGGGGTGAATGCAGCCCTGGGAATTTTTCAGTCATTTGTTGAGCGTTTACTGAAGTCCTTCCTGGGTCTGCTCAACTTTTATCATTCATTTTTGCCAAGGAAGGCTTCCATGGTGGAGCCGCTATACCAGTTGTTTAAAAAGGATGCGGTCTGGTGGTGGAGGCAGGCTCAGGATCGTGCATTCAGTGAGTTGAAAGAGCTTCTTTCATCTGAAGTGGTCTTAACTCAATTCGATCCGCGGAAACCCGTGGTTCTGGTATGTGATGCATCACCAGTGGGGGTAGGGGCTGTCCTGTGCCATGTCTTAGAAAATGGGAAGGAAGCCCCAATTGCATTCTATTCATAGTCCCTATCTAAAGCAGAGTGCAACTATGCCCAGACCGACAGGGAGGCTCTGGCCATAGTTGCTGGAATGAAAAAGTTCCATGACTTCCTCTATGGGAGGGAGTTTGCCATTGTAATGGACCACAAGCCCTTGCTGGGGATTTTCATAACTTCCAAACTGACTCCCCAGATTCTTTCCCCCCACATGTTATGTTGGGCCATTTTCTTGAATGCTTATCAGTTTACCCTGGTGCACCATCCGGGTAAGGATATCAGCCATGCTGATGCTTTGTCACGGTCTCCTTTACCAAACCTGGGGGAGGCGGATTGTGAAATTGAGCAGGATGTTCAGGTGCTGTTAATTGAGTCTCTCGACTCGCCCCCCCCCATTGTACCTTCCGACATTGCTAAGGCAACTGCTTGTGACAAACTCCTGTCCCAGGTAATCTCCTGGGTTAGGAAAGGTTGGCCCACATCCCCTCTTGGGGAGGAGTCTAAAGTGTTATTTAAGAGACGTTTCAAGCTCTCGCTCAAGAGAGGTTGCCTTCTATGGGTTCAAAGGGTGGTTGTCCCCTCTGCGCTATGATCTAAGGTGCTGAGGCTTCTACATATCAGTCACCCTGGTATAGTATGCTCAAAGGCTTTGGCCAGGAGTTTCTTTTGGTGGCCCCAAGTAGACCATGATATTGAGCAATTGGTAGGCATTTGTCGGAGCTGCCAGAGTTCCAATCCCGAGGAGTCCTGGCTTCTCACCAGGGAGTGAGACCATGCCTGTGGTCATGGATCCATGTCGACTTTGCAAGCCCTTTTCGGGGCATGCTATCCCTACTGGTGGTTGACTTGTTTTCTAAATGGCTGGAGGTAATTCCTATGCCCAGTACCTTTTCCGTAGTCATTATCAAACAGCTCCGGAGGTTGTTCAGTTGTTTCGGGTTACCGGATGTGCTAGTATCCGATAATGCCACAACGTTCACCTCTGCCGAATTTCAGGCATTCTTGGAGAGGAACGCCATTCGGCTTGTAAACTCTGCCCCTTTCCACCCTGCCACCAACAGTCAGGTAGAATGGCAAGTTTGCACTACTAAAGAGGAACTTTGCCGCATGGGTCATAGAGGTACAACTTTGCGAATTCCTAGTATGTTACCGCACAACGCCCCTGGCGTCGGGGCTGTCGCCAGCCAAACTCTTAATGTGCAGGAGGCTGGTCACATTGCTTGACCGGTTGGATCCTTCCAGGGTGGAAGATAGGGGTGTTAATGTTGAAATTGCATACAAAAAGGTTTTCTCTGCTGGGGATCCGGTGCACTGCCGGAACTATGTGGCCTCAGGTCCAGCTTGGGTTCTGGGCATTGTGGTGGAACAAACGGGGTCAGTGTCCTATCATGTCAAAACAGGAACAGGTTTGCTTTGGCGGCGCCACGCAGACCAGCTCAGACACAGGGTCACGTAGTTTTCAGAGGTATTAGGTGACTCGTCATATGGTGACTCCACATTAGGGTCCTCCCCCACCCGCTTACTCCCAGGGGGAGACACAGGCAGAGCCTTGGAAGGTGATTGTGGTTCTTGGCTTTCTAACTCAGGACAGCCCCACTTCCTCTGGAGGCCGTCAGCAAGCCCAGACCATGGAATGTACCTTATGATTTACAGGATCCGTGGGAGTTTACCGAGTGTTCCCCCACTCGTCCAAGCAAGACGCGGGGCTTTGATTTCTCCCAGGGAACCCCCCATCCTTCTACATTCGAGTCCACCTCAACTTCCACCCAAATGAGGCAAGCTTTTGTTGAGTTGCCAACTACTCATAATTCTCAAAAGTTGGACTTTACATTGTGTTTTACCCCTCCTGATTCTAGTTTTAATTTCGAGCGATCCCCTGTTTCTGCTTCATTCAAACGGGGTTTTGATTTGGTTTGTTTCCCCCTGGTGCCAACTCCGAGTCGGGCCAAAACTCCCTTAATTCAAATGGGTCAGGTTAAGCCCCCAGTGTGGGGTATCATTCCATAGAACCGAGTCTACCTCATGGAACCGAGTTCAGCCAGGTACAAGCACGACCCAAACGGGTTTGTAAACCACCACAATGGCTGAGGGACTTCGTCCCATCCTAGAGGGGAGGAATGTTGTGTTTGAATACGATTTATGCTGTAATGTTTGTGAACTATTAGGATCATTACGATCTGCCATTTTGTCTCCTTCTTCTAGCCTTGTAAATATCGTGGGACGGTGTTCCCGCCTAAACTAAGTAGTTTGTACAGTTTTCACTCCGGTCCGATAACCTCCAATTTACCCCTTCCCTTCCTGCCTCTTCCCACCTAAATGTATCCATTTCTCAGTGTATATAAGCAGCGGTGCTGCACCACTGTTCTCCATGTTCTGACTACCCAATAAATAGTTTAGCCCTGTTATGCCGGCTGCTTCATACTTCTTGCAGAACATCAAAATATAGTTGTAAGATGCTTCTGCATCCTCAAATGGCATAGATCTAAGAGTCTCGTGGGGACATCTGGAAGTCAGAAATCTTCTCCAACTGTTTTTATCCTATTAAGGGACCCACTGGCCCTCAGGCTGCATTTAAACAAAAAAAGTTTCAAGAAAGAAAAACTGTCAGAGGAAGGAAGAAGGGAAACAGAGGTCATTTCTCACAGGCAAATGGTTGCAGCCTTCTTCAGGTTCCAGATGTGGAGAGACGTTTCAGTATTGAATAACACCTGCAGAGGTGACAAAAATGATTACTATAACTAGCTAGTAACGAGTACTGGTAGGAATTACTTTTGCAGATAGGGTAACTATAAACTATCTGTTGATAATCCAAGGTAGTGATTAACAGAATGAGCTCTTTTAAAAAAGAAGAAATATTTCATTTTCTTAAACATTGTGCAATTTTTTCAGAAATGATAATTTCCTAGCTCTGTGTATATAGACATTTGCTAACATTCTCATCAGTTCATGGTTCTTCTTCACTTTTAACAAAGACAAAGTAGCTTGCCATATATTGCCATATGTTTGTGAAGGTATGCAAAGTTTGAGAGTTCAGGTTTCCTTTGAAATGCTATCTATGTCACCCAGCAGATCTTGTTGCTGAATATCATCAAGGTTATAAAGATCAAATATTACTTCATTCTTTTGATTTATTGAACCTCTCTTATGTAGCCATTTATAAACGATCTGTTATTTATTCTGTCCATTGGTGTAATTTATTATCTACATTCTTTCTTGAAATTTTATATTTCATGTTATACTTCAAAGCATTTTGCTGTGGAACAGTGATTTTTTTTTCATTGCAGTAAGCACAAGCAAGGAAAAAATGTGTTCAACATTTTTTGGGAGATATTTGAACTGTTAAGCTCTTCTTGCCAATATCAGCCTGATTTTAGCACAGAGAAAGGTCCTTAAAATATATTTAGTGGCTGCAGTACAGTAAATGGTGATTCTTGGAAGCTTCAGCTTTCATTGCTTTTTTTTCCTTTTTTTAGTAATTGCTAATCTGAAACTAGGCAAAGATCGATCAGAAGCTACAGGCCAATCTCCCTGTTATGCCACTTGTACAGAGTCTGAATGAATGGTATTAACTTGCCTAGCACCTAAAATTGAACCTTATTCCAATACAGGCAGGCCCTAGCAAGAGCTGTATAGCTCAAATCTTAAATGTAATCCAGCATATAGAATGGGTTCCCAACCCACGGCCCATGGGCCAGATCTGGCCTGCAGTGCCATTTTGTGTAGCTCCCCACCCCTCCAAGGGCATTCAAGAAACAAAATGGTCATCCCCTTTGAAGCTGTTGGGACAAAATGGGCACTCCCATCGTGCAGGCAGGGCAAAATGCAACATATAATACTGTCCACCATCACTCGCTGCTCAAAATGCTCTAAACAGAAATTGTTGCGGGAGAGTCATTTAATTTCAGGGGAGACAGAGTCACTGGAGAAATCAAAGGAACAATTTTTAAAAATATCTACTCAAAGAATCAACCAACATTCTCATTCTGCAGGAATTTCATCTATGGTGATAATCTTGCCTTGATATTTCAGAGGGAAATCTCTGCTTCATGTAGCACCAGCTAACTTATGCATTTGGAGATCTTTTCTTATATTATAAAACAAACAGTTGAAACCAACTCTTTAAAACCACAGGTTTGTGCCTTCCAGCTGGGAAAGCAGGATTTTGGAACTTTGCCAAATCCCAAAGTATGTTTCATCACTCAGAAAACATGAACTAAACATTATACAGAACATTGCCACCAGAAATAACACAGTACTTAGGAAACTTTCTGGGTCAGAGCTGGGTGTACATCTACAATCAATAACACATATCCCTGTTCCAATCAGATTAAAGGTTCATGTTTTATTCAAGTCTTATTCCTAGCATTTTGAATAAACTGGCCTATTGATGTCACAAACTGTATATAGGTTTTTTTTTCCATACATTGTTCTGCAGCATATATATGGTCTACTTTGCTATTCATTAAGGAATTTAAGTTACACAATTTTCCTGATCCAGAGGTCTGCATTTGAACAAATGTGAACACATGCACAAGTTTATATCAGAGTTGCTATATCACATTTTAAATTATAGTGATTAATGGTCACATCTTTATATATTATATCTAAAGATTGACCAATAATATAGGAATTTGGGCAAGACAAATACAGGTTCCAAAAGATCCCATGTTGGGTATGGCAGCTTTTCTTTTCTCCTTTTTATACCCTTTGGCATCATCACATCATCTTTCTATTTTAATGCATTTTTTCATGTCACCTTTCCCCTAGTTTTTTCCCCATCTTCCTTGGTTAGTTGTTTTTTACTTAGACCAGGGGTTCCCCAACCTACAGCCCATGGTCCAGCCCCGGCCCATGGCATCATTTCTTGTGGTCCACACCTCTGCTGCCACTGCACCCGGAAGTGGAAGTGAACGCATTTATGTCATCCATGAAACACAACCATACATGAGTAAATGTCCCATGACTGTCATAAACACAGAAGTGGCCATATTTACAACAGCTGTAAATGTGCCCACTTCCATTTCTGGGGGTGGGTGGGTGGTCAAGCCTGATCAGCTATCCGGGGGCATGGTCAGGCCTATGGTGTAAAATGGTTGGGCACCCCTAAAGTAGATGTTTCTCTTTTTCTATGCAACTGCCTTCTTGCAACCACAAGTCACCTGCTTGTGGTTACATCAAAGCACTTTAAATTCTTTCATCTCAATCATTTCGATTTTAATAATAATTATTATTATTATTATTATTATTATTATTATTATTATTATTATTATTATTATTATTATTATTATTATTATTATTATTATTATTATTATTATTATTATTATTATTATTATTATGAGCAGGAGTTTTGAAGAAGGAAATGGAAGGATTTATATTGGCAGCTCAAGAATAAGTTTTGCCAACAAATTTCATGAAGACAAAAATACAGCACATATCCAACAACAGCAAATGCCAGCTTTGTAGTGAAAAGGATGAAACAGTAGATCATCTGATCAGTGGATGCAGCAAAATTTCACAGACTGATTATTTGCAATGCCATAACAGTGTTTCAAAAATGATCCATTGGAAACTTTGGCAGAAATTTGGATTTGAATGCAGTAAAAATCATTGGGAACATTAAGTAGATAAAGTTTGAGAGAGAGAGAAAATTTTGGACTTATCTGATGTGAACATCATACCTCTGTAAAAAAAACAACTCTACTGGGGCCTGCATATATACTCAGACATTACCTTAACTGCTCTTAAGTCCTTGGTTAGGGCTTGAACTGTTAATTTTATTCCAGTCCTCAACTGTGAACCAAATGGTTGATTTTAATAATAATAATAATAATAATAATAATAATAATAATAATAATAATAATAATAATAATAATAATAATAATAATAATAATAATAATAAATTAATTTCATGTCTGAAATTATTCTAGGTTGAAAGGATTTTTTGCTGGAGAAACTCTGCTTAGGGGACACCTGAATGAGGCTCCATTCATGTCCCCAAGATCTTTTCCCACCGAAGTAGTCCCTATTGATCTACTTGCAATTTCTTGCTCTTGAACTGCTAAGTTGGCAGGAGCTGGGACAGAGACAGGTGCTCAATCAATCATGCATTACTCGGGTCTTGAACTGCCAACTTGCCGGCCTTCCAGCTAACAAGGTGAGCTTCTTAACTACTGAGCCACCGCAGCCCCAATCTTTACCTATAAAAAAGGACGTTAACCGTTGGTATCCAGCATGCACGCCCACACACATCCCTACTATCTCGTACCGAGCCCCCTACGCTTGCCTTTACACCATCCGAGCATCACCCCAAGGGTCTGGCAGCTGCGAGTGGGGCAGTTGCCCCATGAACATGGACAGAAAAAACCAACTACAAGTTCCAGCATACTCTGCGCCAAGACCACTCAGCCAATCAGGCTGAAGGGCACGAGCATGTATAACGTTGGAAAAGCCAGCATGCGAAAAATAAAATAAAATAACGCCTCATGCAACGGGAGCACAAGGCCGGGAAAGGCAGACACAGCGCCTCACGCAACGGGAGCACAAGGCTGCCAAAGGCGGACACAGTGCCTCACGCCCTTGCTACCCCAAAAACTGCCAAAGCCATGGAGAATCCACCACTGGGCTTCCCCGAAGCAACGGGGAGAAGAGGGACTCCTCCTCCTCCCTGCTACCCCGCCGAAGACATGGTGAGACCACCGCCAGCCTCATGGTAACTTCGTCAGGGGAGGCACACTCCCTGGCGAATGACTGGCTGCTGCCTATGTACTACCCACACCATTGTTTTGAGAACTAGCATGAAACAGCGGTGGAGGTAATAGAAATGCAGCAGCCAGCAATCCGCAAGGAAGAGCACCACCCCTTACAGATTGTTGCCTGCCGCACTACATTTTTACAAAATAAACAGCTTCACAGCCACAAACACTGATATGTTAGGTACTCCAGGGGAAAAGGAGGCCGAGAGGAGAGAACCATCATGAAGCAGATAGCTCTTCTCTGCCTCCTTCTCCCCTGACCGTCCAAACGAACGTTACCAGACAAAGTGCAAGCTGACTGCTGGCTCTTCATTTTCCCCATCGCTGTATCGAAAGCTAATCTCAAAACAGCAATGGGGAAAAGAGGCAATGACAGACAGGCCGTTCTTCACCCCGGAAAACACAACCACAACAAAACAAATCAGTTTAAAAACAACACCAACCATCAAAAATACAAACACAAATAAATAAACAAAAAATGCAAATAAACCCAGTAAACAACAAAACAATAAACAAACACATCAAAACACATCGAAAATTCACAAATGGTAATGGTAAAGCTAATGAAAAAACATGAAAACTCACTAAAAACACCTATCTACAACATAACAACAACACGAAAATACCTTACTCAAAATCCACAAACAACGCAATGTGCAAAAATAAATACAGAAAAATTCAAAATAAGAAATAAAAACCAGAAATATTCAACAAAAATGCATAGAAAATCCAAAAGCAATACTAAACAACTAGCAAAAAACACTTAATTAAATACACAAACACTCTACTTAACCCCCCCAGCCCAGCACCCCAAAATCCCAACAAAATGGAAAAATAATAATAACACAAGACAACTTATTTATTTATTTATTTATGGTTCAAATTTCCATGTCCTCCCACGATGCCTCTGCAGCAGAACTGAAGAAACAAAGAAATTCAAACACTTAATCACAGCCCCACCAAGAGGCCGGAAGAGTATCCTACAGCCAAATAAATTTTTTTTAAAAATCCAAATAAAATATAACCAAATTAATAAAAATCAAATAAATTCAAAAACCACAAAATCCAAAACCAGAAAAGCTAATTTATTTTAGGAAAAAAATCTCCCCACAAACAACAGAGAAAACTAAAACTAAACCATTCTTCCAAATTTAGTCACCACCACCCAAACCACCCCTAACCACCAACACACACATTACACATGCCCGGCTTGCCGGGCAAAATATGCTAGTATAGCTAGCTATATAGTTATATGTTATCTCTCATAGGCCTTTGTTATTTATGCTAAGAAGAAAACTCAGAATAGTGAATTTAAAAAAGAAACGTTGTCTGAAATCCTGTCAGTATAGGAGCCCCACTGGCACAGTGGTTAAACTGCTGTCCTGCAACCAAAAAGTGGTGAGTTCGATCCTGGCCAGACCTCAAGTTGACTCAGCCTTCCATCCTTCTGAGGTTGGTAAAATGACTACCCAGCATGTTGGGGGCAGAATGATAATTAACAGAGAGTGCACTAAGTACTATAGGGTGGTATATAAGTACGATTGCTTTGCTTTGCTTTGCTTTAGTAAGACGCACTAGAGAAGACCCATAGAAGTAGTGAGGATTTGGTGAGCCAACAATTCCACTGAATCACATGGGTCAATTCCAGTTACAAAGTACTTCAGCATAGTAAGTTGCAATTAAAGTAGGTAAGTTTGCTCTTGTTCATTTTAGTATACTAAGCAACAAGATTTCAGGGGGAAAGAATGAAAACTATAGTCCCCCATGCATTAAATTAGGTGTGGAAATTTTTTGTGTCTGAGGGCTACAGACCTCTCACACCTGCAGACACCTAAATGTAGCTCACCTGAAGAAATGGCCTTGCTGGGGACTATGAGGATTAGCATATGCCTAGCCGTGGCCTTGATTTTTGTATAGGAAGGAAAGTACCCCAATGTAGTTTGGAGCTTCCAGTCTAGATACTAAGCTAATAAAATGTTAAGTCTGTGAAGAATATCATATGGAGGGATTGTTAAACATATAAAATTCAAGAGCAGATCTTTATTATTCTTGATGAAGTGTTTTGTTCCATCCCTTACTGTCATTCCTTCCCCACTGCCAGCTTCTTACAGAATTTGTGTATTAAACTAAAGTCTAAAATTGATTTGTAATGATCTAAAATAGGCTTGGTCTTAAAAACCTTAAATCTTTAACTTTGCAGTCTTCTCTACCTATATTTCTTCCACAATAAACATTATGAAAAAGTATATTTTGGGGTTATTAATGTCATAGTCTATAGCATACTGAATACTTTTACATCCAGTAAATATGTGTGCTTCCAATTTTATTTTTGTGGTATTCTCTGCTGTTCTCCCATATGCTGTCTAGTGGAAATCAACTTGTTTCTCTCCCACCTAATTAATTTTGACAAGTGGCATATTCTCAGAGTATTTTATTGGAGATAACATGGTGCAGGTGTTTACCTGCTAATTAGGAAAGTGTACTCATGCTTAGCATAAGTTACAGTATTTAAAATCTGAGCCTAAAAGGATAAAGCCAAATGAGGACTGAAGATATGCTGAATATGTATTTTATTTTTATTTAGAACATTTATATTCTGTCCAACAGGTCAAACACCATTCTGGGCAGTTTACAAGCAATAGGAACACAAGCTCTCATATAATATGAACATAAAGAGCCTCAAAACAATAGATTGGTAAATCAATAGAACAATAAAACAAACCTCCTAAGCATCAACAGCATCATTAAAAACAACTAAGACAGGAACTCAACCAGTCTCCCCCAAAAGCACATGACAATCTATTAGATCAATATTACCCAACCTTTGGTTTTTGGACTTCATTCCCAGAGGCCTAAATCAATTCCCAAAGCACTGATCAGCTAATGTACTGACTTAGGCTTCTGGGAATTGAGGTCCCCCTGTGTGGCGTGGTGTTGGGAACTACTGTTTTAGACTAACAATTGGCATGTTAAGAGAGGAAGGTTCCCTAGAAACTGAATGCTTTGACATTTACCATTTGTGATTCCAGTATTATATAAATTATTACATATAAGATTTTTTCATTGAAGTAAATGTCTTAAAATAAGTCCACTTGTTTATTATTATTTTTTTCTATTTCTGTAAATTGCCCTATACCCTCCAGATGTGGGTGTCCTATTGTTTCCCATATTTCTCACCATTGGCTGTTCTGTCTCAGGCTGTTGGAAGTTGCAGACCAACAACATCTGAAAGTACCTGTCATTCAGATTAGTGGTGAAACTTTATCACAAAATCTGAATAACAGGTATTGCCAGTTGTAAAAAACAAAACAAAACCACAATACCTACTTGTCATGGTAACCATTCTGATCCTCTGTACCTGATGTGTATAAATGTATGCCATGAAGTCTCAGTCTCATGTCTGATGAAGTGGTCCTGATCCAGGAAAACTAACATTAAAATACAGCAGTTAGTCTTTAAAGTGCCACAATGTGTGGGGATTTTGTTTGTTTACTGTATGCTTGAAATACAGACTAACACGGCTACTATTCCCAAAGATTTAACATCTGAAAGGTCCCTAATTTTCCTACCTCTACTGTAGAAACATTCTTGTTGATTACAGAAGGAAAGCTTAAAGCTGCATGGTTGAAAGTTAAAACATGCAGGTCACCACCACCCATATCTGTGAGTGCAGTATCTGTGGTGTTAGGTATCCTTATAAAGTCTTGGAAACATATCCCCTGTAAATAAGGAGGGAGACCTGTACTTTAAACTTTCCATACTATTACTCTACCTCTTCCAGTGAGTTTCCAACACTCTCTGGTTTATATAATAATATAATTCAAAAAAGTTGTGACAATATGCTAAACCACATGCAAACTGTTAACAGAACATCCATAAGTGAGGGGTGTGGGGAAAGATGAAGGAGATCCATACCCTTACTGCCAAGAGCCACCTATAGAAGAAGGAAGGGGCAGTCTTTCTTTTCTCTCCTCAATCTTCTCTCAAAAGGATGAGATCTTAAATTGATTTCCCTCCTCTTGGTTGCAACAAAAGGGAATTTTCCTGTACCAGCTACAGATATAGTTCTTAGAGAAATAGTCTCTGATCATTTATTGCATGGTTAGCAAGTGCTTTGAGTGGTGGCAGAGGAAGAATAATATTGTCTATATTGGAAATTGTGTAAAAAGCTGGCTATCTCACAAAGAAGGTACCATGCTACCGGACACCTGTTTGAGGGTGTGGCTTTGCCTCCATCTTCCAGGAGAGGCAGACCGTGGGCACACCCAGGGATGTGCCTGGCTGGGGGAGGGGAGGAGCTAGGCCTTTATATAAGGCTCGTCCTCCCCGACCCTGGCCTCCAGCTAGAAAAACAGTAGGTGAGCGATAGCCTGCCCTCCCACCCTCGAAGTAGCAGTGTGGGATTAGCTGGTGACTTTGGGGCTGAATGGGAATTTTTGCACATGTCCCTGATTGGCCATGGGGTGGTGGTGCTTTTGCCCACTCTACACTTTTGCAGACTGGGGTAATTGGCTTGGCATCTAATTGGTCACTTGGCAGGTCGTGCATATTTAAATGGTAGGTGAAGGCCCAGAATTATTTTGGGATGGCAATGGGCATGTCAACCAACCAGAAGTTGGAAGACCTGTACTTCTGCTTCTGGAGGGGGGGGCATGCCCAGTGATCGGTGACCGTGCTGTTGGCCTACAGCCTTGAGGCTTGAGAACAGCACTGGCCATTATACCTAAATGGTGAGCCGAGATGGGGACTGTTGAAGAACAGGACAATCCCGGTAAGCCGGTATTCACCTAGAGGTGAGTGGAGAAGGTAAAGCTGATCACCTTGGCTCCATCACTTAGCTCTGCGCTACTCAACCCCTGCCGCAGGCAAAACAATTCAGTTATGAATTTGCTGTTAATAAAGTGGCCGTGAGTTTAATTCCAATACTGTGTCTGTCTCATTATTCTGGGGGTTGGGGGGGGGGCAAAGAGGCAATTCTGCTTAGGCAAGTGAGCAAGACAACAAGTAGCCATTCACCTGATCTTGCTTGCAGAGAGTATAATCACATTGAACACTAATGGTGATTATGAACATTACTCCTAGATTAAGCAACAAATGGAATACCATAATTTGTTTTTTGATTTTTTCCAGTGTGTAATCAGATTCAGACAATCACTTAATATGTTTTAACAGGTTGGGGTGGCATTGTGCTGAATAAGATTAGCATGCTCTTCTCAGCAGGATGATCCATTTCACACTAAAGCATATATCTTGTATCTCCTTCATTTTTCGTGCTTCACTTCTCCAGATTTAGAACTGAGCTTTCTCTACAGGTGGAAGGAGCAATCTCTATAATGCCATCTGTTCCATACTGTTTTCTGTATATCATGGATGTATTTTTTTGTTTTCAGATAGTTGCATTTTAATGAATAATAGTTTGCTGATTTTAAAAACATTTTTGTAACTTATACAATTTTTATATTATTCATATAATGTTTCTAAATGGACACCATGCACTTTGGAATATATATTTTAAAGCACATTCATTTTACCTTATTTCATTTTATGTTTGAAATTATTTATTCCATGTTTTCTGTTCTTTTTGTTTTGTTTATAGTTGTGTCTGGTAAGTTGAAATTTTATTGGCCATCTTCTAATCATCGTTATTCCTGTGAATGGAACATCTCTCCCCTTTCCTATCCATACCCTTCCATATCCGCCAACAAATCAGCTTTGAACTTTCACTCATAATTGACTGGACAGACTGCAAAGGGCACATTCTGCATGAAGTATGGGTAATTTTTGTGGCAAGCGTCAAAGGTAATGGCTTGCTTATTTTTATGTGTTCTAATTATTGTTATATCAAATTTTGATTCTTCCTCACTTTTCTCATGCTGTCATATCCTTAACAGATAAAGTATTTTATGATTATGTATTATAATTAAATTTTTAACCAATCATAAGTGAATTAAGTAAAAGGTTTTTGTTGTATAGCTCATGCAGTAACAGTGAAGTATACCTGAGCCAACTCTGCCCACCATTTTTAACCACCCTTCCACTTGATTGATTTATAGAAATGTTGTTTAGAGTTTATTATAGTGAAAGCAGAGAGAGTTAATGAAATAAATTCAAAACTGCATTTTTATATTCTTAGTCCAGAGTTCTAGAAGTTTTTAATCAAGAAATCAAAGTCCTAGCAGGTTTTTCAAGTTCTAAAGCTAAGAATTCAGACTCGGAGAGCCATTTTCATTCTGTAAGGTGGAAGGGAAATATGTTGGTAGAGCTAATTTCCATGGGAGCTACAAAGGATTATAGGTCAGGTAATCTTTTTTGAGAGGCATTCTGTGCATACAAATGGGCAGAGACTCCCGTTCAACTCCCTCATAGCTTAGCCCTGTCCACCATTTCTCCTTTGTTCACAAGATAAAAATTACTGTTGGATTCTCAGTGGCTGCTGAATTCATTAGTTTGTGAACCTGAAAACATGTGTCAGGACTTTGATTTCTTGATTAAAGACTCCAAAATATTTGGGGCGGGGAAAAGAGAATTTTCCCCCTGCTTATTCTGCATAGGAAATTGTTAAATTCTGTCTATATCAGAGTCTTCACTGGGGAACCCTATGAAGGATTCTGGTAAACTATGTGCAGAAAAGATGCTAGTCTTCACCACTGCCAAATTCTGCACAATTCACTCCTCTTTCTAGAAAATCTTGTACAGGGTTTTCTGAAATATATACAGGACAGATGCAACAGAAATTGTCACATTTACATAACCCAATGTTTTCCCTAAGGAATCCAAAATTAGATTCTGGGTGCCATCCTGTTCAGGAATCAAAATCATTCTCTGCAGATTGATGTTTCCACTTTTTAAAAAATGAAAGCTAGAATTTAGTCATGACTGTTACTAGAACTGAATGAAAGAGTACAGTCTACTCAAGGAAAGATTTACAACTATGTGAATGTTTAGGCCTAATACCATTTGCTAGTCTCTACTAACATAATCCCTCTGAATCAACTAGAATTTGGAAAGTAACATAAAATTGTTGACTTACTATATTCCAGCTGACACACTTGGTTTACTCCACTTGTGTCAAGTTGGGCCTAACCGTTGAATTTAGGCCAGATTTAGGCCAGTGTATACACATTTTTTAATGAGAAGACAAGAACTTTTCATTCAACCTCAACCATAATAATACTCTAGACCAGATATTCCCAACCTTTTTTGGTCATGCTCCACCTAAGCATCTCTAAAATCCTGTTTCACTCCCACTCCATGACATATAATTCTTATTCAAAAAGTGAGCTCCTGTTCACATTGAGGAAGCCTAAAAGACCATTAACTTGGTCTAAACAAGCTTCCAAATTGCCCCCATAAAAATCAAATTGCCCCCCTGTGGGGCTTATGCTTCATGCTGGGTACCTCGGCTATAGGCTATGTTCCAAGCCAGCCATTCCACCTCTTTTTCCCTTGATCATAAACTTTCATTCATACTAAAATTCCATTGATTCCATTGGTATGTTCTAACTGTGACTGATAATTGGTTTCAGGCCGAGGCTGCTGGGTGGTTGCTGTCTTAGCAGATCAGAAATTCCACTGTTTTATCATTGCTTTAGTCACAAATAGGTTCAGGTTTTATGAAGTTGCTACTTTTCAGACCCTCACACCAAAAGCAAACAGAAGGACTGCTAGTCCAAGTTTGCATAAGTCCTGTGTATCAGCATTTTCTTCTGTAAAAATTTTCTGCACAGGCTAGAAGCCTAAAATCCTACACCAGAAACATACATAAAATAATTTTTTGCACTCATGTGCTAGTCATGGAATGGGGTGAGAAAAGTGTCATTCTCCAGATTTTTTGGAGTACAACTTGCACTGGCTGTAGTCGACATATCCATTAGCTCTAGACTACATGGTAAAATGTGATGGGATTTATAGTCCCATAACATCTGAGGGCAGCACTATGTCCATCCTGACATGGAACCAGATTGATTAAAATGAAATCTTTGTGAGGACATTTTATTTTTAGCAAGATGTGCTCTTATATTTACATTGCCTTTTATAATTTAAAAAGCACTCACCTAAAGTTGACTTTCACAGATCCATATAGACTGTCATGGCATCATGAAAAATTGCATCTGTCTTGAATAAACATAGTAGCTTGACCCAGAAAGGCTGATTCTTGACATTTGGGCAGCCGGAAATAAAACACTTCCTAAAACATTTTGGAGAATCGATTATTAAACTCCAAAATCCAATAGAGGTTGAACAGAAATTATTTCTCCTAACTGTAATTTCCAGTAAGAATGAGGTTTTAAAAATAGTTATTCAAGTAGTGAATAATTAAAAATTATAAAGTACAGATCAGTTAAAATATGTCATTTAAGACCTCTTTGCAAGGGTGCAATGAAAGAGGGTAAACCCAAGCAGAAGCTTTTGAAAGGATATTTTCTCCTACTCCAGTTCAGTCACTATGCCTAATACATTCAACTGCCATAGTTTAATGCAACTGACATAATTTTGACATTCTATTTACTGCCAGATGAAGTGGCCATTTATGTCTGTATAAATCAAACAGTTTGGACAATGCTGGCAGTATTTATAATGTCAGGATGAGCAGATGTTTCAAATTTGCCTTCATCTACATATAGATTTTGTTTGAACATGCCCTTGCTTATGTAAATGAGGGAAGTATTCTGCTTCACTGTTGCTTTTGATTCATTCATATTCAGTAATTGCACTGAAGAGTTTTAAATGGTTATAATTTACACAGTAGCAATCCTGGTGCTTTTGAGTTACATTGGGGGTGGGGTGGGGGGAGAATTCCATCCTATACCAAATGCAAGCCTCTTACTGAAGCTATTAAATGACTCCTAAGCCACCGTAAATCAATGATGATGACTTTTAGCTATCTAAACCCTGAATTTACAATCATTTTGGTGTTATCACTGTAATTGTTACTAGTACATCATGTCAGGGAATTTTTATTTTATTTCCTTCTGGTATTTAGAATGTTCTTCTAAACTCTCCCATGTATTTTTGCAAAGTGAAGGCAACAATGCTTTGTGTAACTTTGGAGAAAGGCTGTAGAGTAAGTGTGAAAATGTATTTCTACCTGTGTGGCCAGACATTCTGCTGCAGTGATGGAGTAGACTGTACAGCCAGTGACTCAACGCCAAGTATCAGGTGGTGGTAAACTAACCTGACTCCCTAAGGGGCCAATTGCTATCAGCAGATGAGCCCCTTTAGGTGGGGTGATGGTCACCCTCAGTGGAGGAAATGCCACTGGCAACCGTAATATTGATCCCAAAGGCAAAATGAGCAGAGGAGGAACTCTGATTCCCAATAGTCATGGAGGCGGAAGAGGCCATGCCAGATGGATTGGCTGTGAAGGTGCACCTTGTCCATATCCTCAAGGCTGCAGCGGTCCATTGCAATCCCGGTGTTAAATCCTGCATGTCACGCTTCATGTGTGCCCTGGGTGATGGCTCCAAGATCATAGTGTGTGGGTCACACTTCATGGCAAGATGGGATCCACCTTAAACAAATTCATGCCAGTGACATTTAGCTACTTCAGGGGGGAAATGCATTCTCGGATACAAGTTGCAGTCGACGATGACGAAAATGTATTTCCAAGCACTAGTCCTATTTAAAGTGATGTCAAAGCTTAGTGGTCATTATTTTCTTCATTGTAATGAGGGTCTTTTTGTAGTCAAGTCCCTCAACAGAAATATCATATTTTAAATGCACAAGTCCTGTTTTCAAACTTTTGTCTGATTCAATATCCATTGCCTTTAACCCTATTCAGGTGGTACTTATCTACTCAATTCTCTCAAAAATGTGAACAATAGCATGTGTGGCTCCTACCTCTCCATCATTACTTTCTGCATTTGGATTTTTACATTCTGCAGATACGGCATTTCTGTTCTGTTCCCAAGTAGCCTCCTCTCAGAAACGAGAATCCCACTTTTCCAGAGTGTTGTTTGCCCAGAGAAGATATGTGCAAGCAGGAATTTCTCTTTTAGAAACACATTGCTTTCCCTGTGCAGAAAGTGACAATGGAGAGGGAAGGTCTTAGAGCTGGAGAGAACCTTGGGTACGTTGGAGTCATTATTCAGCTAGAAGTCCTTGTATGAGTAGACATCTCTGTGATGACATTCCACACAACTTCTGTACATAATGATCTGTCACTAGCAGTTCTTCTCCAGGCTGGTCCAACATTTTTCTTGAGAAAATCTTCCCATCTGTGAAGTCATCTTTCCCTAGGTCTTTTGTGCTCTCTTGGATATCCATTCATTATTCTGGTGTTCCAGAATAATGAATTGGTATCCGAGAGATTGCAAACCAGGTAAATAACAACTAAATAGAGCTTTCATCTGTTAAGAATCCAGGGTTCAAATGCAGATAGACTTTGCATTAGTGTAGCAGACTTTTTTTTTTTTTGGTCTGTGTTTGCTTTGTCCTTCTCTGTTCAGCTTGAGGTGTCTTTGGTTTATTCTGGCTTGTTCATTGATTAGGCAGAAACTTTACCCACTATCATGGTTTGGAGTGGGTGGGGGAGGAATGGAAATTGAGTTTACACAATTCTTAAAATGCATAATTACCATGGAGTGTGAATAGCTGCTGCTTTTTAAATCAGGCATTCTAGTATGCCCTATACAGCAACAAGCATCTACCTTCCTTGCCTTGCTTAGGGCAAGAAAAGAATCCAGACCCAGCCCACTGTTAATTCATCAAGCATATAAATTCAACTACATATAATTGAGTATATACATGATGTGTATAAATGTGTGTCTTTTAAAGATCTTTTTTGATGGACAAATTGGGTTTTCCCCTCAGGATTGTGTAAATGACCAGACATTTTTCGATTGGGTTTAAAAAAAATCCTTCTAATTGTACTATTCTTTTTTTTCTCCTTCAGAGCCTCCACATTTTGTGCTGAAGCCTCGTGACCAGGTGGCTGCATTGGGCAGAACTGTCACTTTCCAATGTGAAGCAAAAGGAAACCCTCAGCCAGCAATATTTTGGCGAAGAGAAGGAAGTCAGGTAAAATGAATGCTAAATTTTGTGAAACTATTTTGAGTAGCGCTAACAACATGATTGTCTCCTGATCCCCCAGATTGCCCTACCTCTCACCCTTTAAATCAGGGGTTCTCAACCTTTTCAAGCCAGGGGCCGAGTCACGCTCTCTCAGACAGCTTTGAGGGCTGGATGGCCATTTTACCCTGCCTGTATGATGGAGGTGGCCATTTTGTCCCAACAGCTTCAAAGGAGGTGGCCATTTTGTTCCTCAAATGCCCTTTGAGGGGTGGGAGCCACATGAAATGGTGCTGTGGGCCAGATCTTGCCCACAGGTCTTAGGTTGGGAATCCCTGCTTTAAACACTCAAGGGAAGTCTAGCTGTTTTCCCTTGATCTTTTCAAGAATGTATCTGCAAACCTGCTCTATTCATTCATTCAATATTTTATCTTATCTCCACTCATTGACTGGTGGATGAACCCACCTAAAGGGGCTCATCCCCCAGTAGCCATTGGCCGCTTTATGGACTCAGCTTAGTTAACCGCCGCCTGACACTCGGCATTGAGTCACTGGATGTACAGTCTACTCCATTACTGTATCAGAATGTCCAGCCAGACAGGGTAATTATTCTGTAAATGCTAGACTAGATACTGCAATTTTGGAAAACCTTAAGGCCTTGCATGGATGAGGGTTTCACTGAACCTCTGTAAATTGCTGCACTCCAATCATATATGCTCAACTAAAGACATAAGCACATGTACATATCAACAAGTTCAAAGACACATAAAAGCACATTCATAAAGAAGTATCCTCATGCAGCCTGTTTCCTAGCTGCTTTGGGCTGCCACCAAACAACTATCTAGCAAGCTTGGGGAGGGGGGAATCCTGAATCTGCCGGGAAGCAGAGTATACAAGGATGTCTGTCACTACACACCCTATGTGTGTGGGCAGTCATAAGCTCCACAGTTTCCTTCAGAGACACCAGAGAGGTTAATGTAAAGTTATATTTTTTAAAAAATACTGTATTAAATTTAGCAAAGCCAACATGGATCTGAAGTTTAAACAGACCCATGTACAGTATTTTCCCCACTCAGCAGTGCTTTTTTCTGTTCAGGGGATTCCAAGTAACTTGAGGGTTCCAGAGCATGCTTTGAGATTGCATCTCACCTGAGACCAAATTTTAGATGTTGCTGCTTTCAGCTTTGATGAACACATGCCAAATGTGTAAAAAGAAAATTGAGAAGGAGAAGATCAGAGATAAGGATCTGCTAGTGCTGAAGGCTGTAACAAAAATGATACAGTCTGTTTGTTTTGGCAATTTCCAGAGTAGATATTGTTATCAGAAAAAAACCCAATGTTTATGAAATATTAAGAGGCTGAAATTGTTTTAAAGTTATGAACAGAAAGGATTTGCTTCAGTGTGCCATATCCAAAAGCTTTTATAAATGTGCAGAATTCACTGGACTTTTACTGTTTGACTCTTACTTTGTCTTATTTTGGCTTTGGCTTTTTTGGTAATGCCCCCAAAAGAAGGGAATGGTAAACCACTTCTGTGTACTCTACCTAGAAAACTGTGCCCTGGAAAGGGTCACAAGAAGTCAGAATTGTCTCAACAACACACAATACATAGTATCTTGTCCTTGTTCCAGTGTCATTGGGGTATTATAAAGTACAGTACATGTCATTGGAGTTGGTACCATAAAATGCATAGTCAAAGCTTATTTGCATGTTACAAACCAGCTTCTGTCAATACAAAGAGAAGATAAATAATCCAAAATGTTGTTTTTCAAATATGTAAAGTATTGTATAAAATATGATATATGCATGCTATTGATGTTTTCAGCAAAGTATGTGTACAAAATGGACTGTGGTTTCATGAATTAAACCCGATTCATATCTTTACATTCTCATTAATTTATTTAGTTGGAATGTATGTAACTGGTTTTGTTGTTGTTGTTCAGTCGCACAGTCGATTCAGACCCTTTGCGACCCCATGGACCATTTTCCTCCAGGCACCTCTATCCTCCACCATTCTCCTCAGCCCACCAAGCCCATTGTGTCCACAATACCAGCTATCCATCTCATCTTTGGACGCCCCCTTCTTCTCTTTCCCTCCACCTTTCCCAGCATCAAGGCCTTCTCAAGTGAGTCCTCCCTTCTCATTTAATGTCCAAAGTACTTTAGCTTCATCTTCACTATTTGTCCCTCCAATGAACAGTCAGGATTGATTTCTTCCAATATTGACCTATTTGTTCTCTTTGCTGTCCAAGGGACTCTGAGGAC
Source organism: Bradypodion ventrale (assembly GCA_035047345.1). Classification (NCBI taxonomy): domain Eukaryota; kingdom Metazoa; phylum Chordata; class Lepidosauria; order Squamata; family Chamaeleonidae; genus Bradypodion; species Bradypodion ventrale. The sequence goes on along the minus strand of JAWDJE010000003.1, from coordinate 304,693,271 downwards.
TCTCCTCCAACACCACATCTCAAAGGCATCTATTCTTCTGCGCTCAGCCTTCCTAATGGTCCAGCTCTCACACCCATACATTACCACTGGGAATACCATTGTTTTGACTATGTGAATTTTTGTTTTCAAGGTGATGTCTCTGCTTTTCACTATATTCCCCAGGTTTCTCATTGCTTGTCTCCCCATAATCAGTCGTCTTTTTTTTTCATGGCTACAGTCGCCATCTGCAGTGATCTTAGATCCCAGGAAAGTAAAATCTGTCACTGCTTCTACTTCTTCCCCATCTATTTTCCAGGAACTGATTGGACCTGTTGCCATTATCTTGGTTTTCTTGATATTGAGTCTCAAGCCAGCTTTTGCACTCTCCTCCTTCAATCCAGTCAAGAGGTTCTTTAGGTCTTCCTCACTTTCTGCCATTAGGGTGGTATCGTCTGCATATCTCAAATTGTTGATGTTTCTCCCAGCAATTTTGATCCCATATTGTGATTCCTCCATCCCTGCATTGCGCGTTATGTGCTCTGTGTATAGATTGAATAAGCCGGGTGATAAAATGCAGCCTTGTCTTACTCCTTTTCCTATTCCAAACCACTCTGTCATTCCGTGTTCTGCCCTAACTGTTGCTTCTTGGTTCGTGTACAGATTTCTCATGAGGCATATGAGGTGTTCTGGTATTTCCATCTCTTTAATTACTTGCCACATTTTGTTGTGGTCCACACAGTCTCTACATATTATCATTGTATAGTTTTGCATATTTCATTCATGTTTGTACATTTTCAGGGTTAGAGTTGAGTACAAGGATGTAAGAAATGGCTTGTTGGCTTACTCAGGTTAGAGAACCATTCTTTTTTCTGCAACTAATGAAGAGGTGGTCTTACACCACCAGAGAAATACTGGGTTTTTTCCTAACACTGTATTCTCACTGTACTACTGAAAATTGCTTTGTAGTATTGCAAGGTCTGTTGCATTAATGATTCTGTATTTTTAAAATAGAGGGTAAGAATTGGATAAATGATTAATTCATTTAAACAAGTTGCACAAGATATTGCAGAGGAGGCTGAACAGATGTTTGCACCATCTCTTGCACTGTTGCTTCTTATACAACATTCTGCCTACAACTTTGTGTAGTTGCAAATTAATTAAGTCATCCTAAGATAAGATGGTGCACAACAACAACAATTATTAGTAATTATTATTTTGCTATGGCCACTGTATACTTTATTTGGAAGAATTTACTTGGCCATTTAGTACTAGACATAATATTTGTATCTAGAAAATGGGACCCAACAGTATTTCAACTCTGTTAATAAGAAAGAAGACCAAGGTCTTCTATAGGAAATTTTAAGCATCAAAATATTCATATGTATTGATGATACTCTGCCTGACATGCTTCTATTCCTACTTTTTATTTTCTAGAATCTGCTGTTTTCATACCAACCTCCACAGTCTTCCAATAGATTTTCTGTGTCTCAGATGGGTGACCTCACTATTACAAATGTCCAGCGATCTGATGTTGGATATTATATTTGCCAGACTTTAAATGTTGCAGGAAGCATCACAACAAAAGCATACTTGGAGGTTACTGATGGTAATGTATTAGAAGTGTATTCTGAAATAATTAACAGAGCTGAGATTTTGATGAATAGAATATCATTAATGTGAAGACAGAATGAAGTCAAATGGTTTATTCACAATCTATTACTGACTTCTTGAATTAGGCTGTTAACGTTGGAATTGTGACTAAATATCGGTATGCTATTTGAACCAGCTCAGTAATTTCCCAAGCAAAGAATGTAGGGCAGAAAATGAAAAATAAAATAAGAGCTCCTTTAAGGGATTGTTCTTCTTCCGTGTCTAGGCCAGATGTGAAGCTACAAAAAGAAGCCACCTGTTGGTGAATTCATTCCGTAGTTCTTTTCGCCTGACCTAGTGTGAGAAAGAATACCATAATCTTCGAAGAGGCTCTTTCTGGGTATTTCACTGGATAGTTCACAGCTTGGGAATTCAATTCCTCACTGTTTCTTTAGGAGAAACCTGTGTGACCTTGGGTAAACTACATAGTCCCAGAATACACCAGGAAGAAAAAAAAAACCACTTCTAGGTATTTCATATCTAGGAAATCACCACTGACTTATACTTAGAATACAGCCTAATTGACTGTTGAGTTATAATAGACAACTGTTGTAAAAATTAACTTAATTTAGTAACATACTTCCTGTAGATTAGTAGGAATAGTAAATAATAAATTAGCTTGTAATATAAGTGCCAAATGCAACTCATTCGTGGAAAGATCTTCCAAAATATCCTTATCTTGGGAATTTACTTGGAAAATTAGGTCTGAAAACTAAGTTGTTGGTTTTAAATATATATATGGGAAAATTAATATGTTGTTGGAGTTTAAACATGAAAACATTTAAATAATAGAATCAGCACTATTTATTCATTCATCATTAGTTCTAAAATAAGCCATGGGGTTTACAGAGAATGTGAAATAGGTTGTTAACCCTAGTAGCACTTCTTTATGCTGGCTCTTTCAAACATGCCTTTTTTTGTCATTTTGGAATTGCTTTCCTCAATATGGAGATTTTCCAGATGAACTACAAATCACATAATATTTATTTCATTTCTATATAAAATTGTTAGCTAGGAATATTGATGCCAATATAAAAACTATTTGATTGAGGATGCATGTGATTCATCCAGAGACAAAGACTTATCCACATACATATAGAAAGACTATCTCTTTAAAGAGCAAGTAATTTCTTTGATCATTCTGAAGCTTTGCCCAAGCGAATTGTCTTAGCAAAGGTTGCACAGCTCCCCACCTGTAGCCTCACTCCTCTACAACTATACAAGTTACAGTGACTAATTTATTTTCCTAGCTATGGAATTCTGACATTGTAGTGGCATAGTCATGGGAAACTCCTACTGGCTGTGCTGGTTTGTAATTTGGAAGGGTGTGTGCACACAGAAATGTTTGAATTGCCAAGACTAGGCATTATTTATTGCATAACTTCTCATACAAAATATATGGGTGCATTTTTTTTCTGAGGAGACTTTAGACACAAAGACATCTATACCTATAAAATGGTGTGTTAACCATTGGAATGTGACAAAGGATGTTTAGCCAGGCCCCACTAGCCCCGTCCGAGGCTCCGTGCACTCGCCAGACCAGGGTTTGCAGGTAACTGTCAGGTTGAATTTTGCACCAGTGAGGCAGGAGCCACCCCCCCGGACACAAACAAAAAGAAGGGAACTTCAATTCCCAATGTTCCTTGCCTCGCACCAGAGCCAATCAGGCTGAGTGGCACGAGCAAAAGGAACATTCGGAAACGCGCCGCAGCCAATCAAAATCAAACTCGCAGGAAAAAAAACGACACACAAGCCAAAAATGCACACGCCAAACTACAAGCCCCAGCATTCTGCGCACCATGAGCGCGCAGAACGCTGAGGCAGCCGGCGTGCAAAAAATAAAAATAAAAAAGGCAGGCCGCAAAACCCCCACCCCCCCACCGCTGCACACAGCGGCGATGGGATTCCTGTGGTCTGGCCACCCAGGCCGGCCCACAGAAACACCCCCCCCCCCCGCCGCATGTAAGCGGCGATACAATTTCTGTGATCCGGCCACCCAGGCCGGCCCACAGAAATACCTCCCCCCCCCCGCTGCATCAAGCGGCAATGGGATTCCCATGGTCTGGCCACCAAGGCCGGCCCACGGAAAAATCCCCACCCCAATGCCGCATCAAGCGGTGAGGCAATTCCCGTGATCCGGCCACCCAGGCCGGCCCACGGAAATACCGCCACCCCAACGCCGCATCAAGCGGCGATGGTATTTCCATGGTCCAGCCCCCGAGACCGGCCCACGGAAATACCCCCACTCCAACACAAAACAGCACTATCCAAACACAGTAAAAAATAATCAAAACCAAAATAAAAACAGAAAAAGTAAACACAAAAACATCCAAAAACACAATCCAAAAACAGTCAAAAATAATCAAAACCAAAATAAAAACAGAAAAAGGAAACACAAAAACATCCAAAAACAAACAAGGAAAAACACACAGACCCCCCCAAAAAAACAACAACCCCCCCCAAAAAACCCCCCCCACAAACCAGAGACCTTGCCAGGAGATGTCCTCACTCCATGATGACCGGAACTAAACTGAGGAAAGAAAGAGACTACTTACCGGAAGAAGAAGCGATACCCAGAGAACAGTAGAGAAAAATAGTAAAATACAAGAAAAGCTCACCAGCCCCACCCAGAGGCCACAAGAGAAAAAATATTCAAGAATATTCAAAATAATTACAAATAATTCCCAAATTACTGAAATAAATTACCAAAACATTCACAAATATTCGCACTAATCACAAATAATTTTTAAAAAAAGAAATATGTTTTCACTCAAAAAACAAAACAAAACATCTGAACACAGTATAGAAACATTGATTTTTTTTAAAAAAAATATTCTTACACATTTTAAAAATTATTATCCAAGGTACAACTATTTTAAAAAAATCCACATAGTAACACATTATTTGGTTAAATACAATAATTATTTAAAAAATTATATCATCCTTTCCTCTTTTTAAAAAACAAAAACAAAAAATAAAAAATCACAGTTTATAACAGCCCATGCGTAAAAATAAAAAATAAAAAAACCACAATTAAAAACTAACCTCATTTGCATAAACATAAAACAAAAACTTTCCAAAACCATTTTAAAGAGCCCGGCACCACCGGGCAAAATATGCTAGTAGTATATATAACTTAGGTAAAGGTAAAGGTTGCTCTTGTTCGAAAGCCAGTCATATCTGATTCTAGGGCATACCTGTCAACCCGCGGCTCCGGAAAAACGGGACCTGCGCAGATTGCTTGTGTGCAGGTCGCTTTCCATGCATGCGTGAAAGCACTATGCCGCTTGCGCAGCCCCTATGCAAGCAGCGTAGTGCTTCCGTGCATGCGTGGAAGGGTTTTACCCCTTCCACGCATGCGCGGAAGTGCTACACCACTTGCATAGGGGCTGTGCAAGCGGCGTAGCGCTTCCACGCATGCATGAAAAGTGTTTCCCCGCTGCCAAATTACGGGGTTTTGGCAGCGCAGGGCGGGTTATGACGTCAATTGATGTCAAATTACGGGGTAATCCTGGCCAAATTGGGATGGTTGACAGGTATGTCAGAGTTCAGTGCTCTTCTCTGTTTATAGCCAAAGAGCCAGCGCTGTCTGCATTTGCAGATGTTTCTGTGACCATTTGGCACGGAACACTGTTTACCTTCCCACTGAAGTGGTACCTATTTATCTACTTGCAATTCCTTGCTTTTGAACTGATAGTTTGGCAGGAGCTTGGACAGAGACAGAACTCACTCTGACATGCAGTACTCGGGTATCAAACTCTAACCTTCCAGTCTGCAAGTCCAGTGTCTTAACCACTTGAGCCACCACAGTCCCCATATATATAACGAATGACAAACTTACTAATTTTATACTTAAGGTATGATTTTAAAAACATTGTATAAAATAATGCTTTTTCTTCTATTTTCAGGAAAACTAAGATAATTTTGATGACTTAGTTTTAGCATACAATTTCTAAACTCCGGATTTTTGTCCATGTGGTTGCTACTCATTTCTTTATGTAAACCAATCTCAAGCTTTAATGGCATCACTGCTGATGATTGCTTGCCTTAATTAGGGAGTGTTATCTACATTTTCCCCAAACAGCAAATCAATTAATTGACTACTCATATAGCTCATAGATCTGTTATACAATGCAATAAAATGAACATTTTAAAATGATTTATTATTGTACTAATAAAATGAAGCTTTACAGAAAAAGAAAAATGAATCAGAGAATTCTTGTGAAAATATTTTGTTCAGCTCTAATGCTATTAATATTAATTGTTTTTGCAATTAGGAAATTTTTGAAGTCAAAATGGTTTAGCATGCCTGCATAACCTCAGTCTGAATCTTTTTGTTCAGTTGTCTCCGTTCTGCTAATGTTAGTAACAAGAATTCCCACTTTCCAATAAATGCAACCTCCTACTTGACGTGATAGAAATAAATAAAAAGGGACACATTTCAAATAAGGTGCAAAAATTATTCAGAGTCTCTATCACTTTAAAGGTTAAGAGAGCTAAGTGAATGCCAGAGAATGGATAATAATGCTCGATATTCTGTTGCTGAACAACACATTACTATGCTCTGAATAATGTATGTCTTACACCTTAATTACTTATTTAATTATCTTCAGATTCTTTTAAAGCCTGAAGCTACCACTGTTGCTTAGATGATGAAATGAAATTGCTTCCAGTTTTCAAAATCTCCTTTTTCATCCTGTCATTTCTGTTACCAGTGATTGCAGACCGGCCTCCCCCTGTCATTCGACAGGGCCCTGTGAATCAGACAGTAGCTGTGGATGGTACTTTAGTACTCAGCTGTGTGCCTGCAGGCCCTCCAATGCCTACAATTCTCTGGAGAAAAGATGGTACCCTCATTTCTACACAGGATTCTCGAATCAAGCAGCTGGAAACTGGTGCATTACAGATTCGATATGCAAAGGTAATTTGAAAATGAAAATGCACTGTGCTTTTACATCTAGCTTTTCTTCACAGTTTGTATTGGTCTTGAGGGCCAGATTGTAACAATGTAATATTATTATTATTTGATTCTTCTGTTCTTGAGATAAAATTTTGTGAATTCCCAAAGTACCTTAGATTATGATATATAAAATTTGTATGTAAAATTCTTATAAGAATTAATTTAGAAGACTGGTCTTTTATGGAAAGGGTGATGATATAACAGTGCTTATACATGAGCAAAGGCTGTGGCCATAGACATGATCATGGTTGTGGTGGTGGTAGCATTAGTTACTGTTGATCCTGTTGTTGTAGTAGTTCCTGCCATTAATTAAGGCAGCTAACAATCATAGATAAAGGTTGCTCTTGCTCAAAACCCAGTCATATCTGACTTTAGGGTTCAGTGCTCATCTCTGTTTATAGCCAAAGAGCCAGCACTGTTTCTGTTTGCAGATGTTTTCATGGACATATGGCAGTCATGCCTCAACACCTGTCATAAAATATAAATGAAAATAATGAAAATAGTTCTAGCCATAAAACCATTGCAATCAAATAAAAAGATCATACAAACATTAAAATCAATAAATCTATAAGTAGTTAGTTAAAATAATTCCAATTCACAACCCAGTTTAAGAAGATATGTCTTCATACTCTTGTTAAAAGCAGAATAGCAACTGTTCCCAACTTGTGGGGAGTACATTTCACTGTCTGAAGCCATTAAATAAAAAGCCCTCTCCCGTGTGTCTGTCAAATGGACTTCTGCACCTGTCAGCATTACAATAGGGCCTCTCTTGAAGATTTTATGATTTGGCTCATTAATAACAAAAAAGTAGTTCCTTGGATAGCCAGACCCAGGCTGTATATGGCTTTACAAACTAGCACCAAAGATCTTAAAAGGAATGAGACTTGGCAGCAATGAAAAAATTAGAAAATATTATCATGTGTAGGGATGTGTCATTGGAACCTAGATCAAGATCATCCACACTCCTGCATTCTTGATCATTATGTATGGGTGTGAAAGCTGAACAGTCAAGAAAGGTGACAAGGAAAAATTAAGAGGAAAGCTTTATGAATATCCTGAACTGTCAGAAAGCCAAAACAAGTGGATGCTAGAGCAGTCAAGCGTAAACTGTCTTTGGAGGCCCTATAATCAAGGGTGCTAGTGAGGGAGAGATTTCGGGAGTCTCACCTTCCCAGGACTAAGCTTTCCTCCCCCTCACCTAGCTGCAACATCGAAGGCCAAATTCCCATAAGAAAGCCATGATAAGGGTGAATAAGATCTAATAGATGAAGCCGCTATCAGTCCCAGAGGGCTTTGCAGAGTTTTTCAATCTGTGACACTTTTTAAGGCACCACCATTACCCATTAGAACTCCATTTTCCTTACTGGTTTTCCCTGCCGGGGTTAATTTAGTAAAGGCACCCTTTCACAACGCTACCAAAAGTCCGCTTTGCTTTCTCTCTCTGAGTCGGCAAACCGTCCCGATTGTCCTGGGATGAGGTGACCTGCCCAGCCGATCAGGGAGAGCAGGTGAAGAAGCGGCCTCCGTGAGACCGGGTCTCAGGTTAGAGCCTAGGCCCGGTCGCCGTGTGCGATAACTTTATCTATTGGTAGCTATCCCTCTTGTTATTTTCATCCTTTCTACTCTCCTTATGACATGCATACATGCAGGATTAGTATTTTGAAATACAGAGCTGGTTTCCAGAAGAATTTAGGAGGTGTGGGTGGTCACTGTGTTGTTCCTTTAAGATACATTTCTATGATTTTGTAAGGCACATAAACATCTGTTCTTACTTGCTGGCACTTTTTGCCTTAGGATAAGTTAGTTCATAACATTAGGCCAAAATGTAAAAGTATCTATTCATACAATACTTTATCTGAGACTGTATAGCTATTTGCCTATGCAGCTCTTCATCATATAGAGAATTTGGGTTGTTAGAATGCTCCCTTGAATTAAAGTTCAAACTGTTTTAGTTTTTGTTTCTTAATCTCTGTAGTTGTAATTTCAGGTAAACTTAGCCCAGTGTATGTGTCATGCTGACTGTGCAAATTGCAGCTCTTTTATCTAAAACTACTGAGAACCAATGTTGTTATTTTTAGCACTGGACTTGAACAGCTTTTGATAATGCAAAGACATTATTACTTTTCTAATATTTTATTAGTTATGTGGTTTTTTTTCTGAAGACACTTGCAAGTATCAGCAGTTTGGCACACTCAAAAGCAAACCACTAATTTCACTATAGACATTTCAATGGTTAAGAGTGTCCATGGTAATAGGGTCTGATATTGAGTTTAAATTGTCGAGTCTGCAGTAATCCTTTACAGCCTCCCACTTTCAGAAGCTGTGTCATTGTATCTCATCTATTGGAGTCAAAATGATGTTACAATTTGTAAAATAACTTATCCTTTAATCTCAAATCTAAATTCATTGTTGTGTTCTACTTGCAACTGTCCTTAGTGGATTTTTGTTATACTTTTCATAGTAGTAGTTACTAGACAGAATCCTGTTATTCATCCCTGCTGGTGTAAATTCAGCAGCAAATAGTCACAAGTTACGGTAAGAAACTCGCATTTGTATTTCTCATTGCACAGTAGATGCTTAACCCAGTAAAAAATAAAAAAACACAACCCATGATTTCTTTTTGTGTGGCAATTTGCTGCTGAATATAAATATTCAGTTGGAATCTGGACAGTATTCCATCATTGCTTTTCTGAAATGTATATATCTATACATTTTCAAGATCATTTCAGTACTGAAAATCTCTAAAGGATTTACTTTTTCCTAAGTGGAAGCTATAGGAAATAATAATCCTTATCCTGTTCTCCAACTAGTAAAGCACACAGACTCTCTTCTGGGAAATGTTGTTTCAAACCTGTTTATTAATGTTTATAATAGCTTAATGGAGTTTATAGAAATAGAAACCATCTCATGGGATCTCAGAAAGCAGAAGTGATGTCATAATGCTGTGTAGTTTTTTTTTCTTCATCACATATTGGAATAAGGGTTTTGTTTTGTTTTTTTAAAAAGTCTAGTTCATTTATGGAAGAGTTGATACAGCTTCTGTCCACGGCTATTTTAGGACCTGACCTACATGTAAGAAAAGTGATGGGTTAGGACAACTAACTCATTAACAGTGGAGATTTGAGGGACTTGTTTGTCCAGTGCATATTTTAAAGTCAACCTTAGCTTAGCCAAATGTAAAAGGCGGGGTTTTGGATCAGGGCATGTTTAATCTTGCCCAAAATCTAGTTTCCAACAGTGGCTGGTTAGATCTACACAGGAAGCCCCGAAGCAAGACATGAGCCATTTGTTTTTTTTTAGAATTACGCTGTTTTTGGATTTGAAACTGAAGAATAGTCTCCCAACAAAGTAATGCTGTATTATTTTAAAGGTCATGTTCAACTTCAGTTCCACACTGTTTTCTGCTACATACATATTCATAGTCCTTTTTACCCAGTTATCCTGAAGACCAGTTATATTTCTCTTTCCACACTCTCTTGATGTCCCTTTCCATTTACACAAATCTACTCCCCATTCATACTCATGAATTGTGTTCATAATATTCAAGCAGATCATTTACATATAACAGGACTTTTGCATCAGTTAGACATGCTCAGGGCTCTTACTATAGTTTCTCAGAATAGCATGCAAATACAGACAGATATATGATAGTAACACTACAATGGGATGGAGCACCACCTGTTGTTTATTTAGGGTCAGATTTCCCACCCCTGTGCAAATGCTTACATTGGAAAGATAGAGGTATCTGTCACACACATTCATTGGACAAATAATCTTTGGTAACTGGTTATTTCTAATATTTATTTATTTATTTATTTATTTATTTATTTATTTTATCACCATCAGTTGGGTGACACTGGTCGGTATACCTGCATTGCCTCAACTCCAAGTGGTGAAGCATCATGGAGTGCCTATATAGAGGTCCAAGGTAAATTAATCAAGAATGTAACTGTATAAATGGGGGGGGGGAATCATAACTATAGGCAAATACAGCCTAATCTGTCTCCAATTATGTAATAAAGTAAACATATTGATGTGATCCTATATTGGTTTTTTTACTCATCTCTCTTCTGTTATCATTAACTAGAGTTTGGAATTCCAGTCCAGTCACCAAGACCCACTGATCCTAACTTGATTCCCAGTGCACCATCAAAACCTGAAGTTACCGATGTCAACAAAAATACAGTAACATTATCTTGGAAGCCTAATTTGAATTCAGGTGCAACTCCAACCTCTTATATAATAGAGGCCTTCAGGTATTATGCCTTCCATGTGATCTGATAGAGCTTATTTTGTTAAACCACAGGCAAGCACTGACTTGTTATGTTTATATGTTTGTGCTTTATCCTTAGCCATACAGCTGGCAGCAGTTGGCAAACTGTAGCAGAAAATGTGAAAGCAGAAACATTTGCAGTTAAAGGACTGAAACCAAATGCAATTTACCTCTTTCTTGTGAGGGCAGCCAATGCATACGGAATTAGTGATCCCAGCCAGATATCTGATCCAGTAAAAACACAAGGTAAAATGCCTGTAAGAAATATTGGCTTTGATTTTTCATTAGATATTTGTGTTGACTAAAAGAAAACTTTGCACTAGCTACTGATAGTAATACAATTCTAAGATACTTATGTTAGCAAATGAAAGAATATAAATTTTAAAAATGTATGTATTGCATTGGTAGAACCTTTGTACTACTGAGAAAGAGAAAAGCCAGATCTGTGTCTGAACAATTTGGATCTATTGAGGCATTCCAATCCAGATAGGCTACAAGCATAAGAAGTGGATATGTGATAGCTCTCTATGCGTCATCATTATTTCCAGTCACCCTCCACAAGAAAAGTGTCTGAATGGGGAAGCTGGACACTTGTTATACCACTGGCAATACTAGTTTTCTAACATGCCTACTTTTGGCTTCACGGCATAGCTGTCAAGTGTCCCGAATTGGCCAGGAACCTCCTGTATTTTACCCTCTTACCTGGTAGCCTCCCGTATTAGGAAGACTGCAATGCCCTAATGCTGCCAGTGGAGGGCTGCACAGGATAAGCATAGCTGTCAAGTTTCCGTTTTGTCCAGGAAATTTCCCTTATTTTCAAATCCAAAACTTGCAGGTATGCTTCACAGCCAGATACCTAACTCATTGAGATGTCTAAATAAACATCCGTCCCTCACAGAATAGTTGTAATGAAAGAGATCCCTAACTGAAGGATTCAGTTATGAATATGTGGTTTTCAATTATGACTCTTTGTCCCATCGCCCATCAAGATGATACTTGAAATTTAGGCAGGGTGACTTGAGTATAATCCAAATCTGACAGAAAGTGAAAGACTGGACCAATTATTTTGGAAACTTTAGTTGACCTAATATGTTGGAATTGAAGATGTGTGGGATTGTGAAGAATAATTATTGCATTTGATGACAGTACATTAGGCCCTCCATATCCATGAGTTCTGCATTTAAGGTTTAAGATCCATGGGCCAAAAAGTCCCAAAATATATTACAGTAAAACCCTGGGTTACGATTGCCCTGGTTTACGTTTCCCTCATTTGCGCCTGGGGGAGGTGCACATTTTTTGCTGGAGCGCTGCCCAGGGAGCTCAGATGAAGGTCAGAACCAAGTGGATAAGGTCCACAGGCTCTTCCGCTGCTGGCATGGGTGGAAAATGGGCTTTCCTGGTGGCTGGACAAACTACACAGGAAGCAGCAGCAGCATGGAAAAGGTAGGGAGATTGTTTCATTGCTTTTGTGGTGGTGGGGAACAATGATGTCTGGCATTTTTTGGCTTTTCCAGGTGGTGGTTGGAGATATATATATATATATATATATATATATATATATATATATATATATATATATATATATATATATATATATATATATATATATATATATATATATATATATATATATATATATATATATATGGTCTGGTCAGGACCTTTTTAAAATTTTCAATGCATTCCTGTGGGAAAATGTGCTTCGGTTTGTGTTTGTTCTTGTTTACGGACCTCTGTCATAACCCGGGGTTTTACGGTATTTCCAAGTTGCATTACCAGAACTGATAACTAGAGCCAGTATATGCAATGTAATCCATAATAGGGAGCACTTCAAAACCTTCTATAATAAAGATCATTATTTTCCTAGGTTCAGACAATCACAGTAAGTCTTAGAACATCTCACCTGAAAATAAGGGGGTCTACTATACTTTACAGGTGCAGATACTATTTTGTCCAAAAAAGGAAAGTGTTAATTGTCTTATATCTGTTGGGGAGTGGGTCTGTCTGTTTTAAGTTCTCCCTATACATGCTGGATCCTTGGAGCTCCAGCTGTCGTGCAGATACAGAAGGTAGAAAAAGGACTTTCCTTCATTGTGTATCACCAGCTTTGAGTTTCAGAGACTAACAGAGGCACTTAAGTTTGTTTCCAAACATGTGCTGCATTTCAAAGACACATAGGGGTATACAATAGCTGTGCTCCCCTAATTGCCAGCCCTGATACTTGGCAACAATTATCACAGTCTAAAATTATGACAGCATATTTCTTACCTTTCGCCTGAAATCTTCCCAATAATATACATCATCTTACTGGATGTTAAAATTCTTCCAGAGATTGATCATAGAAGAAGGATTAAATAGCCACAATGTGGCTATTGCCCTGAGTACGCCCAATGTGGTTCACGCTCCACATTCTTTGTTTGTACCTCTTTATCACAATGTTTGTTTGTTAGAAACCTTGTTTATTAAAATTGTTACAGATGTTCCACCTACAAATCAGGGGGTAGATCACAAGCAAGTACAACGAGAACTAGGTGATGTGGTTCTACATCTACATAATCCTACAATCCTTTCTTCTTCCTCAATTGAGGTTCATTGGACAGTAAGTAAATCTAAAAATGCTAGCCTACACAATGAAGTCTCGTTAGAGCATACCAAAATGTGAGATACTCATTAGAGCATACCAAAATGTGAGATACTCATGATAAATTCTGGCCAGATGGTGCTGAAATTGGTTATCAGAGTTAATAGCATTCATGGTAAATCATTAGTAAGCATTATATATTGGTAATTGCTAATTCTCAAAGTGGGCTGTGAGAGCAGACTGTATTTATAGTCAAAAAATCCACTTGCCCTCTGCTCATCTCTGAGATGAGCTTAAAATTTTTTATTTATTTATTGCATTTATATCCCATCCATCTGGGATAGTCTCCTAATCTATTAAACTTGTGTAAAATGTTTTTAAGAACCTCCCTGTCAAGTGATGACTGGCTATTAAAATATAAGGTACCTAAAAGCTGAGACACTTCAGATAGAAGTGTTTGTCTTAGATTTTAATTACCTTTCTCTGTGCTTTGATTTTAATTACCTTTGTCTGTGCTTTGTCATTTATCATGGTCATTTTTGCTTTAAACGTTCTCTTGATTTCCCCATTTTTTAAAAGATCTCTAGTCCAACCCCTTATGTTGTTTTCCTCAATTTCTTTGCACTGTTCATTTAGGTAGGTTTCCTTATCTCTCCTTCATTTTCTTTGAAATTCATTATTCAATTGATTGAATTTTTTCATTTCTCTTTTGCCTTTTGCATTCCTTCTTTCCTCTGCTATTTTAAGAGCCTCGTCAGACAACCACTTTGCTTTCTTACACTTCTTTTCTTTTTGTATGGTTTTCCTTGCTGCCTCCTGTATGATGTCCTGCACCTCTGTCCATAATTCTTCTGGCACTCTGTCTATTCAATCTGAACCATTAAATCTGTTCCACACCTCCACCGTGTATTCCTTAGGGATGTTGTCTAGGTCATACTTGTCTGGCCTAATTGTTTTCCCTATTTTCTTTAGGCTGAATTTTGCAATCAGTAGATTATGATCTAGGGTACTGCAGTGGCTCAAGTCGCTAAGATGCTGACTGGGAAGCGGAAGGTCAGCAGTTTGATTCCCAAGTACTGCAGGCCGGAAATGAGCTCCCGTCTTCATCCCAGCTCCTGCCAACCTAGCAGTTCAAAAGCAAGAAATTGCAAGTAGATAAATAGGGACCACTTCGGTGGGAAGGTTACAGCATTCCGTGCGCTCCGGTGTCTAGTCATGCCTGCCACATGACCACGGAAATGTCTGCAGAAGCAGACAGCGCTGGCTCTTCGGCTTAGAAACAGAGATGAGCACTGCACCCTAGAGTCGGATACGACTGGCTTTCGAGCAAGGGAAACCTTTACCTTTACCTAGATTATGATCTGATCCACAGTCTATGTTTCAAATTTTTTATTTTTATACTGACTTCTACATTATATTGATATTGTTTAATATATTGACTTATCCATTATTGTCTCATTTATAAAGTTCTGTGAAATAAAAATGAAGCCACAGGGTGGAGTGATCTCCTGAGGTAGCATCGTTGGTGCGGTCCTCGCACTGCTCCCTGGTTGCATCCCCTCAGTGGGGCGGCCCACCACTGCCTGAGACACTGCCTCGCCCATTGCGTTTTTGGCACCTCCGCCACTGCCAGGCCTGCCACCCCAGAACACAGTGACGGTTTTAGTGGCCCTATCCATTGCTTCCTTGGGCGGCCGCGTTGCCTCGGCAGTGCTGTCCCTGCCAGTGTGTGGGCTAGCATGTTGGCACCAGCTTGCGGGCGCTCACAACCTTAATCCAGTCCACAAATGCAGCCCCGCTGCCCCCGCCACTGTCGCT
Organism: Bradypodion ventrale; assembly: GCA_035047345.1. Lineage (NCBI taxonomy): Eukaryota > Metazoa > Chordata > Lepidosauria > Squamata > Chamaeleonidae > Bradypodion > Bradypodion ventrale. The sequence continues at coordinate 304,678,010 of JAWDJE010000003.1, read as the reverse complement.
GTGGTTGTGGCTGGCATCCTCTGCTGGGTGCATCGCCATAGGGTTCTCTCTGTCCTGGCCTCCAGAGTCCACGGGCGCCGCCGACTCCCTGGAGGCAGCAGTGTCCAGCGCTCCAGTGGTGTGTCGTTCCTGGCACCCGTTTGCATGGGTGCACGTCCGGTATGGCCGCTGGCATTTCAGAGGGCAATGCTATGTGCACACAATGGCTGTTGGTGTGTTGGCCATGCAGCCATTGCCCCGCCCCTCCTGTGCTATTTCTGTGCTCTTTGATTGGTCATGGCATGCTGCGTTGCACACTGGGATGTGTAGTTTTTTGTGGCTTGCCTAATTGGAGGGGTGCATGCCTCCCATGCTTGTTCAGACCCCAACGGTGCTGTTCTCACATGTGCAAAGTATGTGTGTGCCAAGTTGCAACAGGATACACCCAGGGGTGTGGCTGCCTATAGAGCACATGCATACCCCACACCTCTGCTTTATATAGATAGATAGATAGATAGATAGATAGATAGATAGATAGATAGATAGATATAGATAGATATAGATAGATAGATAGATTTTATTATTTTATCACATACTAACGAACTGATAATGGTTGTTCTCTTGCCACTGTTAGGTAGATCAACAATCCCAGTATATTCAAGGATATAAAATTTTGTACAGGCCAACAACTGCTTCACAGGGGGAATCTGAATGGTTGATTTTTGAAGTGAGAACACCAACAAAAAACAGTGCTGTCATTCCTGAACTGAAAAAAGGAGCAAACTATGAAATTAAAGCTCGGCCTTTTTTTAATGAGTTTCAAGGAGCTGACAGTGAAGTGAAATTTGCCAAAACTCTGGAGGAAGGCAAGTAATAAATACCATATCTGTCTTTATCTTTTCTTTTTGAAGCATTCTGGTTTACGTCTCCATGATAAGTTCATTTCTTGGTTTGCTTTGATGTGCATTTTTTCCAACTCAGTCCTCTATCCTTAAAAAGTGTGTTAGTGCAGAGACTGATTGTTATGTAAGTAGATATTCAAAAGACTATGAATGATAACTCATTCCTAGATCAGGAAATCTATTTTTCTCCTTTTTACATTTTTTAATTGCCTGTCTGCTGAGTTCACAGTACAGTCCCAAATGATTGTGCTTCATAATCACTAAGATAGAAAGCATTACACTGTCAAACAACTGTAATTCAGGAAGTATAAGATAAATTATCCATTCTTGTCCCCACTCAGCTTATGTGCCTCACAGGTGACCAAATTTTAAGTTACAATAAGGGGTTAAGAGTGATATTTTGTAAAATAATGTAATGTACCATCTTTTGGTATGCTCGTCCTTCCTAAGAGGTTGCTGAGAAGGGTGTTTAATTCTATTTTATTTTTAGTATCTTTTGTTAAGATAACTGAAAAGCAACACATTAGTAAAATCTTAGTACTAAAAGTAGGATTTGAAAATGAATTGAAAGTTATAAATCACTTTTCAGATTTTGCTTTGTTCTAAGCTCAGGAATAATATTACTTTAAAAAGTAATATTTTTTAAAAAATAAAATAGTATCTCTGAATATGTTTTGAATTCTGAAATTCTCTTTAAAGTGGATACTTGGAAAACTGTTTTCATAAAAAATTCTGTTTCTTTCTACAAATAAGCTCCAAGTGCTCCTCCGCAAAGTGTTTCAGTAACCAAGAATGATGGAAATGGCACTGCTGTTGTAATAACATGGCAGCCTCCGCCAGAGGACACACAGAATGGAATGGTTCAGGAATATAAGGTAACGTTGTTGTTACATTCCATCAAGTCACCTCTAACTTATCTTATGGCAACCTTATGAATGAGAGATAACATACCCTGGCACAATATTGGCAAGGTAGTTATAGGAAATGTTTTTATGGTTACTTGGCTCCATCTGGTGGTGAAAATCAGTGTACAATGAAAATATTGACAACCCCAATTTTCCTAATAGAATGTTTATGTTTTTTTAAAATGTGTCATTCTGATCAATTTACATTTAAAAGGTCAAAATATGAATGCATAAATGCAGAGATGCAGAATAAAATATGTAGCCAACATTTAGTACCACTCTCTACTGTTTATATTCTTGCTAAAGTTGCAGGCATGAGATAAAAGGAAATCATACTATATAAAAGCATATTATGACATAAAATTAATTATAACAAATAAATATATATCGGGTGAAGCATTGGAGTAATTGAAATTGAAGTCTAAGATATTATATCAGGAACATTAACAATATACACTTTATTGTTAGTGTAAAAAAATAGTTGAATGGCTACCTTGTTATAATTGACCTCAATGTTTGCACATAGTGATGGGAAAATGTATTGGCAGGGATAGTTTCAAATGTGATATGGTATATGTTTCTCTAAGCCAAAACTGTTAACTTGAAGAAAGGTAGTTGAAAACAATTGGTTCATAGAGCATCATTTCCTACCCCAAACCTTGAGGCTTTTCACTATTTGCAACCATAAATAAGTCTCTACATTTATGAAAGCCTTGGGTTGCTTTACTTCCATTTCCCCCCTCAAGTATCCAGGCTGGAAAGAGGAAAGGCTGCCAAGGAAAGGACAGTTGTAGCTTGAGTGTTTGATATGAATAGTGGGAAAGTGCCACAGTTTGTTTCTGGAGTAGAAAGTTGGATACTCCTGTTTCCCTAGCCTAAACTTCAATAGGTGCATTTTAAAATGAGCTGAAAGAATCTAAAGTGGCGGTTAATATCCTTTAATGTATCTTCCTTTAAAATTTTAGCACATCCCAAAGCAAAAAACTAAAAAAAAATCCATCCAAACCTTGAATGTAACAACGGTAACCTAGAAAGCAACTTTCTTCTTCTTTTGATAAGAAAAAAACTTATCTGTGGCCTTTCCAAACATTTTTTCTTTGCCACCCTGTTTTAAATAATAACAAAAAGGGTAAGATTTGTGATACAGCCCAATGAACATACACTTTTATTCTAAAAGTTAGTGTTGGCCTTATTGGTGGGAATAGTATCTAGCAATAATATAATGCAATAATGTTATCAGATTGGTCACATTTGTTTGTTGAAAACAACATTGCAGATAGGACTGGTATGTTACATCATAGTCTCTGTGTTGCACATTTTTGATAATGTCTGAACTGGGATATTGAATGTAGTCAAAACAGTGCATAAACAAAACCAACCAGAATAAGTAGAACTAGGGGAGCTTGTGGCTGGGATGTCTCTAATCATTATTTTGTTAAGCATAAATTATGTAGCATTGTGTTCTCAGCATCACAGTAGTATCTAGCCCTTTGGCATCACATTCTCATGGTTTAATCAAATTGTTCTATCTTTAACAATTGCCTATATCAGTGATGGTGAACCTTGGCACTCAAGGTGTTTTTGGACTCCAATTACCAGAAGCCCAAGTCAGCACTCCTGCTGGTCAGGAGGTTCACCATCATGGGCCTATATAGTTGGCACTATTGTATAGATATCTCTTCCAATGTCTGACTATCCAAATATGGAGGTTAACCTTTATCCCCGACCATAAAAATACAGTGTTTTAGGGAAGAGAGGGCTGTATCTTTTATGGCAAATGGATTATAGAACTTTCTCACAAGAGGCATCTGCTTAATCATATCACTGCATGATTTCCAGCATCTAAGTTAAAATCTAAATTTTTAATTTGCTTTTATTATGGTTATTAGTGGATTAATTGCAAAGCCTGATAATGGTTATTAATGCACTGCTATTTTCTATTGAAATTGTTCACAGCTTCCTTTTTTTAATGTTTTGTTGTGTTGCTGTTAATAGTGATATTTTTTTTGCACCACACCAGCTGCCCCCCTCCAAGTGACTGCCCCCCTCTAGTGTCTGGGGCTGAGTCAACTTCACTAGCTCTTCAGGCACCTTTTCTCCCATTTATGGATCCAGTTAGCATCAATGGGTTTCTGCCCAAGTCCAGGTCCTGGGAGGCAGAGGTGGGGGAAAAAGCCACCAATGGGACAGTCTCCCTGAAACAAACATTTATAGAAATACAGACAAGAGGGTGAAGCCTACAGCTTCCCCTGGCCCTGGTTTTCCCCATCTCAGTCTCTACCCACTTTCCTTTCAACACGAAGATTGATGTTCTCAGTTCCTGTGCAGTCATGCCTCCTGGAAGCTGAATAAGAATTCCCAGCATCTCTTCTCCTTCAGTGCAGAATGCTCCCCACTCAGCTATTACTTCTTGCTACATATCTGCTGCTTCTCCAATTGGTACAGAAAACCCCTTGCCCTCTTTCCTCTGCCTGTTCTTTTGTAGCTATCCACCTGGCCTTATCCAGGTTTTTTTGTGTGGCTCCAGCTGGATCAGCCTGCTCTGGCAGCTACTTCATTAGGGGCTTCATCCTCCCTACTACAGTAGAACCCCACATAACGAAAAAACTCCATTCTGCAAGTTGCATCGCTATGCGGTTTTTTCCCGTTATGCGAAGCAAATTGGAGATGCCCTGGATAACAAACAAAAAATATTCATTATCCGGGGTTCCTATAGACCGGGTATATCCCGGTTATCAAAAACCCCGCATAACTGCAGTCCCTCCAACTGCAGCCTTTCTTATGAGAATTTCTTGTCACACAGATATTCATAATGACATACACCTGAATACAGTTACATGCCAGCTTATGTTAAAAAAGAGAACGGGTTGGGTCAGAGCATATATCCTCAGCTTTCTCAATGGTTCTTAGTTTGGAAAGGTGTCTGAGGTGTATGTGACCTCTAGAAATCAACGACAAGGTTATCTCCTGCAATTGTGGACTACTGGATTGTGCTGAACTAATATTTGTCATATGGGCTGTTCTTAATTTTCAGAATAGCAAAAAAATGTGTTGTACAGTAGAACCTCGGATAAAGTCCAAACTCCGTTCCACAAGTTTGGACTTTATCCGATTTTGGACTTTATCTGAATCAAATGGGCGATGCATCAGATAACGTCCAAAAATGGACTTTATCCGAGGTTCCCATACCAAATGCCTCGGATAACGTCCATTTTTTAGCAGTTTTGGACTTTATGCAATGCATCACGTGTACATGAAAACCGCGGCTTTATCCGAATTGGAATTTATCCAAGGTACCACTGTATTATCAGGTCTGCAGCCTAATCCACAAATTATTCAAAAGGTTTGGTTTTTTCTGGTGTTTATATCATTTTGTTAACAGTTTTTACAACAGCTCTAATAAATGAGCTCAAATTGGCTTGTTGTGTAGAGAGGAAAATGCCATATGGCACATTTCATATTATTATTTTGATCTCTTTTTTTAAAGCCTGTGCACATAAGACTTGCTTTATTCTTCGTATTCTTATCGTAGGTTTGGTGCCTTGGCAATGAAAGTCGGTATCACATTAATAAGACAGTAGATGGTTCCACATTCTCTGTTGTGATTCCATCTCTAGTTCCTGGTATTCGATATAGTGTGGAAGTAGCAGCAAGTACTGCAGCCGGACCAGGAGTGAAAAGTGAGCCACAGTTTATTCAGTTAGGTAAGACTTTTCTAATTCTGCCTGCTTTTTTACCTTTAGGAGTTAATGAAGGGAACATGAGATGTTCTGATGATGTGCAATGAAAATCACTGACTAGGTTTACTTGTGCCAAACATTTTATCTTTCTAGGAAAGCTGCAAATATTCTTCTTACCGTCTTATCTGATTGTTTACTATATGATTTCTAATTGTGCATAAAGATTATTACCATTTTATTAAGTTAAGCATACTTTTGTTCTTCAGAATAGTACTTTTATTCATTCTTCACATGCCCAGCATTTAAACTGGTGCCATGACATTCCTCATCATATATTTCCATAAGCTTTGAGAAAACGGCTATGAGAGTCTATCTTCATGACAGAGCCTGAGAAAGAGAAACCTTTCAAAGATTCTAGATCAACAGCCGCCCAGCAGCTGTATTTTAGTATAAAAAAAGTTGACAAAAATTTAACATTTCTGTATGAATATTTATCTTGCATTATGAGAATCTTCACTCAAATAGTTACACCTTAAGTGTTTTATTCATGCTTTAAATGTCCCCAGTGTTACTCATACAAGCAGTTCTCCTTGAACTTTTATTATTGTAACAGCTCCCATTATGAGGTGTGATTTGTGAACTAATTAGCATGCCTTTTGAAATGATCTGCTGGATGTTCCAGGTATCCATACTCCCCAATGTTTGTTTGATTTAAAGCTGCAATGAATTGTGCAAGAGACACTAATGCTGTTTCAGAGAGAGGACTCATTTTCTTCTCTGATCCTCTGAGTGGCTGTAACAATTCAGTTTGATTCTCATACAGTTTTCGTATTAATTTATTAACACTCTCAAAATTGTTGAAAGCTGAGTATATTATAATGGTTCAATAATTCAAATAAATTTATAAGAAACCTCCATGCACTCACATATCATTTCTTTCACTTCAGTGCTGTCAGATATGTATTTGTTATTTTCTATCATTATCTTTACCTATAAGGAGGGACGTTAACCGTTGGAATCCGGCAAAGGCTCCCACACCCACCCCTACTATCCCCTACAGAGCTGCTCACACTTACCTTTACCCACCCTGACCATTGCCGCAAGGGTCCAGCAGTTGCCAGTGGGGCAACTGCCCCACAAGTGCTATATATGAGGCTGAAGGCCGCGAGCGTGGAGGAGGCTGGGCAGCCGGCACAGCGGCTTAAAAAAAACCACCGGTGAAAGGCCCAACCCAACCCGCTGCCCCCAAAAAAGTAAGGGGTGGGAGAGAGGGACTGGGGGAGGAACGGCCCCGGGAACCCCATTGCCCACCCCACCACCACCTTGCCCCCTCCTTGCCCCCTTACCTTTTGCCTGCTGTCCCGTTCCCCCCAGTGCAACTTTCTCCGCAGGAATGAGCACTGGTCTGTCCTCCATCCCTGCCGGGATTGAAGCCTCAATGCCCGCAGAAGGCTGTACCTGGGGGAACAGGCCAGCCACCAAAAGGTAAGGGAGCCAGCCCAGGAACCACACCACCCACCTGCCTCACACCCCCAAGTCCCTGTCCACCACCCCCTTACCATTTGGTAGCTGCCCCTTTCCCCAGCACAGCCACCTACTTGCTTTCAATAGAGGGTAAGGGGGTGCCTTCACCACACCACTACTCCCATTGAAAGCAAACCAATTCTCCAGGAAGCAAAGACAGCGACCAGAGCCCCATTCGCTGTCTTTGCTTACAAGAGAATTCCCCCCTCGCCACCGCTGCCACCAGGGTCCCCACGGCCTAGTCAGCAAAGCCAGGCCTTGGGAACCACCACCATCGCTGCCGCCAGGGTTACTGCAGCCTGGCCAGTGAAGCCAGGCCATGGGACCCCATCACCACCATCGCTGCTGCCGCCACAGCCGCCGGGGTTACCGCAACCTGGCCAGCAAGGCCAGGCCATGGGAAACCCTCCCCCCCAAACCGCCCACCCACATACACCACAGGAAACCCCCCACCCCCCCACACACACACCATGGGAAACCCTCCTCCCACACACCCCACACACACCACAGGAAACTCCCCCCAACCACACACACCATAGGAAACCCTCTGCCCCCCACCCACTGACACACACACACCATGGGGAACCCTCCCTCCACCCCCCCCACACACATCATGGGAAACCCTCCCCCCTCCCCCCACATGACAAACCTTCCCTCCTACTCACCTGCACACAGCCTCAGCAGGTAGCCTCCGCCCTCCTCTCCTGTCTCCTCTGTCTGTCTGTCTGTCTCCTCTCTTACTCTTTCTAACTCACTAACCCTCTCTGGTGGTCTACTCTAACTATCTGTCACTCTCTTTCTCTCTCCCTCACTCTCTCTCTCACACACACTGATTCTCTGTCTCTGTCTCTCACACACACACAAACACACACACACACATACACACAGGGAGACAGACAGACAGACACACACACACACACACACACACACACACACACACAATACACACGACACTCCCGCCTTGCCAGGAATTTTTAATGTGTGTGTTGGTGGTTGGAGTGATATTTTATGTGGGTGGTGGTGGTTGTGCACACCCCAAACCACCCCTAACCACCAACACAAACATTAAAAATGCCCGGCAGAGCCAGGCAAAAATTATTCTAGTCATTTAATAAGCAAGCTAAAATTTGCTTGTGGTTCCAGGTGCTGATGTGTTGCCTAATTTCTAAGAGCACAGGATAGTCTCACCTAACTGGTTGGTTGCTTAAAAAGAAACATTATGTGCTGATATGAACATAAAACATGTGGATATAGACAAGCTTGACAGTAAACCATGGTCTTCATAGTGCAAGTCTTTATCTTGAAGGTTATATCCTGGTGAATATCCAGGCCTATTATGAAGCCTGAATTTCTAAAACCAACCAAGCTTTACTTCTTAGTACTTGAGTCCACAGGAGGGTGTGCATTTATGTTCTACTTCTATATACAGGGTATAAGAACTTATGCAAATACTTGAAGTGATATCATTACCATCCTGCTAATTAGATTTACACATACAATCCTTTAATAGGTGTATTTAAAGCTGTTAAGATTCAGGGAGACTATTATTATGTTCTACTTGAGCCACTATATGAATTGCATTCTTAAGAACAAGTAAGAATGCGGTACAATATTTGTCTTGTAATGCTCTCACTTCCTTGAAATTTTTTACACTCTGCTAGTTATATTACTTGAAAAGTCAATATGAGGATTTCATGGGATGATAAAGAACTCCATTGTTACAATAAAGTATACTTGAAAATATAAAGCAAGGAACTGTATTAAAAAGAAGAATTGTGTTGATGATAGAAGAGAGTTATTCATGAATAAGATATATTTTTCCTGCAGAAGTGACAAATGTAACTGAAACAGAATGGTGTAATTTCCCCATATTTCAGTTCAGCTGGTATGAGATAGCAAATAAGGTAGCAATAGCAGTTTAAATTAATTAATTGCAGCACACTTTTTAGACACATAAATCTCATCGGTCAATTACGTGGTCTTAATAGTTGTATTCCATAAACTCTGAACCAACCTAACTTGACTTTATATTCGTAACTATGGATGTTATTACTCTGGAATTCAGAAAACACAGTTAGGAGACAGAATAAGCACTTTTATTAAAAATATTCCGGTTACAAAGAATTTTCAGATATGAAATGGAATGTGCATTGTTAAAGATTTCCAGTTACTAGTAGAAAGCACTTGCAACTCTCTAATTTTGTATCCAGCGTTGATATCATATAAAACAAAATAATGAAAATCTGGAGAAGAAGGGGTTAGGAAAATAAAAGAGATACAGGAAGTAGTTTAATCATTTATTTAAGAATGCATATTCTTAAATAAATGAAGGGCAGCTAATGACAGGACGTGTTGGAGAGCATTAATTTATGAAGTCACTGTAAATTAGAAACAACTTGGGTGACACAGAAAGACAGTTCTTAATAACACAATTATTGTTATCAGGCAGAACTGCACAATTACAGTTTCCTCTGTATTTACTGTTTCAGATGTTGCTGGACTTTTAGCAAAGAAGGGGAGCCATGTAGTGTGGGAAAACTGTTGAATATTAAATATAATCAAAATTTCCAGATTTTATTCAAATATATCACATTTTTTCCTTCCTTAGATTCTCAAGGAAACCCTGTCTCACCAGAAGACCAAGTCAGTTTAGCCCAACAGATTTCAGATGTTGTAAAGCAGCCTGCATTCATTGCTGGGATTGGTGCTGCGTGCTGGATTATACTAATGGTTTTCAGCATTTGGTTATACCGCCACCGAAAGAAGCGAAGTGGACTTGCTAGTACTTACGCCGGCATCAGAAAAGGTATATTGATGTGCCTGTTTAAAATCTGCCTCTAAGACATGGAGCCAGTAAACCAAATAAAAAATAATCCTAAAATGTTGAACACTGAATATAATCCAACTAGAGTGGTCTAATACCATATCTTGAAACATTCTTAAAATGTTGCTTTATGTTAAAGGAAGGAGATACCATTTTCAAGTATAATCATAATGTTCCCTACCCATTCTGATTACTTTCAGAATAATAGCAAGAAGGTCCTGTAGATGATTGTAGTAGCACAGATGAGAAAACACAATCCCCTGCTATCTTTCATTCATTTTATAAGTAATGGTTTTATTGGTGAATCTTTTTAGTTGTAAGTCACTAATGATAATGAATCAATGATATGGCACAAGTTATCACTATCAAGATGTGCTGCTGCACTGGTGAAAGATTCTAGACCAGTGTTTTCCAAATTGGTGCACCTCTATATGTGTATAACTGTGATCATCCCCAACCTTCATGGCTAGTTAGATGACATCAGGTTGGGGAAGAATGATCAACTTAGTCATTGGGGCAGACCATATATAAAAACATATTGTGCTTGTTTAATGCTGATGTTATGAATTATGAGTAACTAATGCTGTGTGACATGGGCAGAGTCACAATCTGGAAGGAATATGAAAAGCCTTTGATATCTTCACTGTTCTGAAGATCCTGATGATGCATTGAACTATGGAAGACTGGATATCATTAATGTCAGATTTACTTATTGGAGTTTGGCAACATTATTTCAGTGTCAGCTTCTATCAGTTGGAAACAACAAATCTATTACCAGGGAGGCACAAAGACCTTCTCCTTATTCTGTGTCTAGGCCAGACATGAAACTGCCAAAATGAGGGCATCTTTAGTAGGTTCATTCTGTAGTTCCTTTGCCTGACCAATATAAATGTTATCTCAGAAAGGAAAGGTGTTCTTTACACCTGCTGTATCATTGTGTCGGTTTGCTAAAAACAGTATAAAAATACTGTGTGAAGCAACAAGTGTTGCCTTGAAGGATAGAAGGCAATGAACGCCTTTACTTCACCAGTGAGATGAAATCCAGTGTTTTAATATTATGTTGAGAATGAGAGCAAAACCAACACAATGATACAGCAGGTGTAAAGAACCTCTAGTCCTCCACATGGTTTTGGATTTCAGTTCCCATAATACCTTACAGGAGAGCCCTGGTGGTGCAGTAGGTAAACTGATGTACTGCTGCCAAAATGTTGTGAGTTCGATCCTGATGAGGATCAAGGGTTGACTCAACTTACCATCTTTCCGAGGTCGGTAAATGAGTACCTAGCATGTTGGGGGCAAAATGCTAATTAAAGTGAACCACCCAAAGAGTGCACTAAGTATTCTAACACTTTGTATATAAATGTAATTGCTATTGCTGGTTGGCTAAGTTGGATGAAACTGAGATGAGTTCAAATCCAAAACATCTAAAGGACCAAAAAGTCCTTAGGTGCATCATAGGAATATAAACACAACCAAGAATACTTGAAACAGCAAAGTATTTACTTTCTAAAACAGATGTTCAGTTGAAAACAGGAGAAAAATCTTAATGCATTTAAGTTTTAGACCAAAACTCAAGTAAGCTGTTTCATGTGAATATGTCAGTAACTCCATTTAATAAAGGACTCAGTTCTTTCTTACTGCTAGTGATTAATTTATCCGATATTTGACTGTGCTAAAGAATCAACCATTCTTTAACTGTAGAAACAGCAAAAATAATAATCCATCTAAGCCTCATTTGTTTATAGCCTACAGAGCTTGAAAATGAAGGCTAACAACATTACTTTTTAATGCTGTAATGGTAATAACAAAGACACTAAACATTTTTGTATATCAGGTATGTCCTCATTTTTGTGCTAAGTTGCTGGTAGCATTTTATATGATTTTTTGTTAAAAATAAAAATAGCATGTGTTTTTTGTTATAAATGGGTAAAAACCTAACAATCCTGTTTTTTTTATAATGTTTTTTTCTAAGCTCTGATCTCTTAAATAGTTGGATTTCTGACCACATTCAATAAATGATAAATAAATAATAATGTCTGATCTCTAGAACTCATAGTAATATTTTTATCAACTATTTTCTAAGAAAATTAGTGAGAACTGAAGATGATGTATGTTCCAGGATGTGTGCTCCAGGGAGCAGAATCTTTAATGCAGTTTTTTTCAAATAAAAATGTTCAAGCCAACATAGAAATGACAAAACAAGTGTGGTTCAGTAACACCATGCAAGCCTAATGAAATCGGGTTATTGTTCCTCTGGAAAAGTTCAATGATATCCTTCATGCTGTTTTAACCAATTCTGTTTTCATTTTACTAATTGCATGGTGCCATGCAATCTTTTGTATAATGGGAGACTAATACTGTTACTTTCATGCACATGGAAGTAAATCCACAGCATGCAGTTTTTTGAAGTTCTGGTAACTTTTTAAATCTATTTGCAATCTTACAGATTTTTGTGGATGACTCAACAACTTTTTATTAACATTTCAAAATTTTAAAAATATATATTAATAAATGTCAGTTGAAACAGATTGATTAAATACAAATGAAGCAAAATTATTGTCAAGGAAATACAAATTGTATCAAGTCAGACATGTCAACATAAAAACTGAGTGCCCATAAACTTCAGTAATCCCTTCCCTTTCTTTGTGAGGATTCAGGGTGAGATTTTGACAACTGTTAAAAGATCTCTATAGCCACACATACATATATATTACATTAACACCAGGGGAAAATTAAGATTTTTCCTAATGACATTTTTTATAATTAAGTTGACATCTGAGATAAAAAGATTTTACAGAGACTGATCTATATGGAAACAAAACAAAGCAAAGTGTGTGTGTGTGTGTGTGTGTGTGTGTGTGTGTGTGTGTGTGTATATATATATATATATATATATATATATATATATATATATATATATATATATATATATATATATATATATATATATATATATATATATATATATATATATATATATATATATATATATATATATATATATATATATATAAAAGAGGCCACCCCACCCAGTGCTGATGATTTAGTTTGCAGGACTGTAATGACAAAAACCTTTTGTCTCTTCTTAAATCCTTGTTATTTCAGTTTAATGTGGGTAAGCTTGAGTCTTTTGTATATAACACTTTTTAAAATGCACTACTCTGTGTATTGGTGTGAAAGCTTCTTCACTGTGGATCTATATTTTCTTTCTTAATGACGCTAAATGCCTTCGACTATGTAAAAAGAACTGGCAAAAAGAAAATCACAATAGGCTTCCTGAGATGAGAACAGCACTGCTACAAATGAGGGACAGTGCTTGAACTGTTCAGAGGTTTTCATTTTTTCCTCTTCAGTGCCAATATTCCTAGAAATAAAGTGGCTTGATAAGAACAGAGTCACATATGCAGTATGTTCTAAATCAGGCTTTTCTGGCCCCTTAGAGGCTTAAGGGTCCCATTTTAATACAAAAATCAGATCTATGTGCAGCAAAATATGAGCTATTGACATATCTTTATCTAAGCCATTCTATCATTCCTTTGTGGCCTGCCTGCTAACCTAAATTTCAAGGCCGAAACCTATTTGGAAACGATTGTGCTGCTTTTCATGCTTTTATTAGTGTTTTCTTAGAATTAAGAAGCTTTTCATGGCTTTCTTCTTCCCATTAGCTATACAGAAAATTTATTCTATTGTTCATCAGAAGAGGAAGTGTGTGGTAGGAAAAATGCAGTAGATGTTGCACTGCTTTTTGATTAGGCATTTTATTGATTCAATTAAGATCCACAGGGACAGTGAAAGCTAAAGGAGTTTTTAAAAAGAATTATTATAGTCTCAGAATTTTCTCTTTTAAATTACTTTAGTTTTAATTGAAAATATCAAAAGACTCTCAAAAAGGTAAGAATGAAAACTAGATTTATATATTCTTTATAAGAAGATAGTTTTTAAAGCTACCTATAACTCTGATTTGTTGTTATAGTAAAGGGTGTCACAGTTAGAGGGCCACATAAAATGAAACAGCTATTTTCATTGCTCCTAGTAGTTGCACATCCTTTATTAAATGAGTAAGTGCTATTTGTTTGAGGCAGTGGAACTAAAAGTAAAGGAAAATGTAGAGTATACTTGTAAAAGTAAGCATCAGTCTTTGTTTTAATTTTATATACAGTAAAAGTGTTATTTGTACATGGGATTGCAGGAAAACAAAATGCCCTAAAGTAAGGTCATTCAGAGGCTAAACCACATTCTATTTTTCTCAAGAGCATACTGCAGTAGAATGTCATTCTTCTTCAGAAAGTGTATCTGTGGAGGCAAGCTTCCTTCTAAAATCACAAATTTTGTTTATTCACATATCACTGTATCTGGATGTATTTACCCTTGCTTCTGTTGCTGCCTTGATTTATACTAATGTTGTATGGTCTCTCTTTCTTTCTTCAGCTTAATAACCAGATTTTTTATTATGTTTTGATTTTTCAGTCCCGTCTTTTACCTTCACACCAACAGGTATATATTTGCACTTTTCCCTTGTCAGTTTTGCTTGTGCCTGTGTGATACTTTGTCACTTCTTCTTCTTTTCCCCCCTATAACAAGCCACAATGTTATATAACAAAAGTATCACTAATGTTACTTAAGGTGGTGTATCATTCATGTACCTCTTTTATCAGTTTATCACTGCCATCAGAAGTATGAGTTTTTATTTTCTTTGGAAGGCTGTTTTCAATTGCCAAAATATATCATGGTTGAATTCTATTGGTCCTTGTTTTTGTGAAGTTATCAATTTGTATCCTTTCTTACAAAAAGAACTGTTCATCGTTGAATTTGACCTGTTCATCATCCTAGAGTACAGGACACATAATAATGGTCTGAAACTAGTGGCGGGCTCCAAATTTTTTTGCTACCACACTGTGGGCGGGGCCAGGGGAAAAACCCTGCATTGCACCTGAATTAGGACTACTTTATTTCAAAACTTGGATGGGCGGGGCCAGCTGGAATTTCTGCTACCGGTTCTGGCGAACTGGTGCGAACCTGCTGATGCCCACCACTGTCTGAAACTATAGGAAGCCAGATATAGGATGAATATTAGGAAAACATCTTAAGGGTTAGAGCAGTACGGCAGTGGAACCAACTGCCTCAAGAGGTTGTAAGCGCTCCAATACTGGAAGCATTCAAGAGAGAATTAGACAACCATCTGTCATATCTGATTTGATCTGGACTCCTGCATTGAGTAGGATGTTGGACTCGATGGTTTAAAAGGCCCCTTCCAACTCAGTTATTCAATGATTCTATGACTGTGTATAAAGCAGGAGTTCTCAACCTTTTAAAGCCAGGGGACAGATGGCCATTTTGCCTTTTCTTTACCACATGGTACTTCCAGGTGTGATGGAGGTTGTGGGGGGCCACATCAAATGGTGCCAAAGCCGCAGGTTGAGAATCCTTGGTATAAAGGAAGGCACGATTCCCTTTTGTTGGACTTCGGGACCTTTGCTTAATGCTGAAGTTGATCGAAATTTAAGGGAAGTTGGAAACTGTGTAAGTGGGATAGCATCATGTTACACTGCTTAGCAAGACTTTGTTCTCACTCAGCACTGCAAAGCATCATAACATAAGAACAGATAAAGATAAAAAATATGAAAAGCAAAGTAGTCCTGTTAATTTCTCTGAACTTCAGCAGTGGGTTATTATAGATTGTCTGCAAACTCTTATTAAAAAGGTTGGACTAAGCCAGTAATGATGTCAGCGGTCCTTATAAAAATTTGACAAAACACACTACAAGTCCCATTCATTTCACTGAGTCTTCTCTAATTTGAGCTATAGATCCCTGTCTATAAAGGGGCATTGCTTCAAAAAAAATCATTAATGTTAAAAATGCAATCATAGCAGCAAGGATAGAGCTCTTACCTGTGAAGGTTTATCACTTACCAACATAATGGACCATATAGTCATTATTATTGCATCATTATGAATCACATTTAGATATTAATGATGATGATGAGGCTCATGGATTCCTATAGGAATATGAAAATATATATTTGGGAATGATTATTTCAACTTTTAGAATTGTTTCCCAACTTGTTCATAATATACTTACTAGATCAAGGGTCCTCAACCTTTTTAAGCCAGGGTTAGGGTTAGGGTTAGGGTTAGGGTTAGGGTTAGGGTTAGGGTTAGGGTTAGGGTTAGGGTGTTGGCGGGACAGATAGGTGCTACTGCCGGAGGCAGCAGGGCCACCCTGAGCCGCTCACCACTCCACCCACACCACAGCTGATGCCACCGACCATCCCAAGCCACCCACCACTCCACCCATGCTGCTTCTCTGCTGCATGGCACCAAATCATCCAGCCCATGACCTCGCTTCAGCCACCACTTTCGTCGCCACCTTTTCAATCCTTGTCTCCTCTGCTTGGCTTAGTGTGTTCCTAATGGCACTCTGTAGCAAGGTGTCTGGAATGAGGATGTGGGCTGTATGATTTGGTGCCATGGGCCATATCTAGCCCACAGGCTGTAGTTTGAAAACCCCAGTACTAGATTGTTCTTAGCTTCAGTGTGGGTTCTGCACAGAAAATAACAAATATACATAAATTTAAGCAGATAGTATTGCTGCATTTATTCACAAGCTTAAATTTAAGTATGTTTACACTCAGTGTCAGATTCCTCACAGGAGATGACTTTTTAGAACTGTAAAGATGAAAATACTGGAATTAGAGCTGGTGTAATAAGTGACAGCTGCACAACAGCCACCGGGAAGATTTGACAAGGAATGGTTTGAGATGCTGGCTGTATTTAAAATGGAAAACTTTTCTTTCAATAATTCAGAATCCAACTAGTTTAGTTCCACTGAATTTAAATGGTAGCAGGCACTCTTCTTTAGAAACACTCTCAGTAAAAGGCCCACATACCACTGGCAGCTATGATTTAATCCTGTTATTATAATCATTGCAAGCAGTTATCTCTGCCTTGCAGACCCCCACTTTGGAGTTCTTCTAAGGAGCATAATTTGGCTGCCTTTTACAACACATTCCTGGTTTTGGAACTGCATAACTTAGGAATCCACCATCATCTGCACTGAAGCTAATTTTCTTAACCCATTGCTTAACCTGGAAGTGGAAGCTAAAGTGCAGCAAGTTTATTTGGAACTGTGTCTCCTTTAAAACACATTTTCAGGCAATTACTATGTCTGAACTAGTTCCCTGTCTTTATTTAGAAACATTTTGAAATACTCATCTATATGGTATTTCACAATTAATTTTATAAAACACAAGACATACATCAAACAGTTGTTGTGTGGTGGCTCAAAAAAAAATCTCCTTTGATTTTTGGTTTAGCTTTGTGGGATGGGAAAACACTCTAAAACTCTGATGAAATGTAAGAGGCACTACGGTAATCATATGCTTAACTTCCACATCTATAATATTTGCATTTTTTTTATAGAACTGCTATAAATTTGGCAACAATGGTACAAAAATAGTTATGTAGCTCTTTTTTTCTAATTCAGTGACAGCACATTAAGTGTATTAACTTAAACACTGTATTATTTTTATTTCATATTTTAGTAGCGTATCAAAGAGGAGGTGAAGCCGTAAACAGTGGAAGCAGGTAATACTGTGTTTCTTGCTATTTTCTGACATACAAAGCAGTGAATGAACTACAGCTTAGTTACTTTGGACTTTTGGTGAAAATGCATCTCAGAATAACAAACAGTAGAGGGAGCACTTTAACTTCTAAATGCAAGTACAGTACTGTACAGTACTTTCTGCTCTAAAATCTTGTTACAGAGTTAAATTATCTAAATTTTCATTTCAAAAGAATTTTAAAAGCAATAAGTAAAGTAATTAGAGAGAAAATTTAATTGGAAAACATTCCACCATAGCAGTGGTTTATTAGACACTTTTTGAAAACTAAGGACCATAAACGTAATAGGGCTTGTTCACTGATTGCTGAAAATGTTTAAAGAAGAGGTATATATACAAATAAAAGGACTGCAGTGGCTTAGTGGTTAAGATGCAGGTAAGCAGTTCGAGACCCAAGTGCTGCACGACGGAATAACCTTCTGTCTCTGTCCCAGCTTCTGACAACCTAGAAGTTTGAAAGCAAGGTATTGCAAGTAGATAAATATGTACCACTTCAGTGGGAAGGTAAACAGCATTCCATGTACTCCATGTCTAGGTATGCCTGTCACATGTCCACAGAAAAGTCTGCATACACAGACAGTGCTGGCCCTTTGGCTATAAACGGAGATGAGCACCGAACCCTACAGTCAGATACGACTGGCTTTTGAGCAATGGCGACCTTTACTGCATTCCAAGAAATGAAGATACTGCTGAGTCAAATTAATTAACCAGTTTGGGGACTCTTTTTACACAAATGCCATTTGTAATTAATTGAAAACTTCTTTATGGGCAAGCTCAGTTTCAGAGGCAGCATGGATATAACAAAATTGTTTCATTACCATGTCACACCAGTGGCATGTACTACAACTGCTAATCTCTCTTTGTCAGAATTTTCTTCCCAACTTCCACTAGCGTTGCTATTTAAAGTTCAAGTTTCTCTTCACCTTCCATCCTATCCTCTACCTCAAGAGTTTCTTTTATATCCCACAAATCAAATTCTGCTTTACTGTCTCTCCCCCGCCCCCCTTTTAGAGGGCTCTCTTCTTTCCCACCACCTGCTTTGGTATCATTGGGCCACCCCTGCCTCAGGTTTGTCTGTCTTGGTCTGGTTATGAGCCCTGCACTCTTCTACCCCAAACTACCTGGTTTTGCCAGTGTTTCCTGGACCCCTGGGGTTAGAGAACCCACTAGAGGCACCCTCAAGTCAAGATTACCTCTAATGCATAGTCCAGAATCAGGTGCTCAAAGTGTAATGACATTTGGTTTGCATACCATCAAGATTTTCAGCTTGTTAAAATGGTATTAAATAAGCTTCTAGAAGAGCAATGTAGGAGGAGTTGGCAGAGGATGATGAATTCAGGTACAAGGGCGATGTCCGTGTTCTAATAATAGCAAAGGTGGGAAGAAGCACTCAGTTCCTTTCGCAACAGTCTTATTATTCAACTACATCAGCTTCATGCATCCACCTGCATGTAATTCCTGGTATCTTTCACTGGCAACTGTTTGAGATTAAATTTTCACTTATTTAATTATTGCAGCGTAGAATAGATAATTTCATTTTTTCCCCACCTAGGCTAGTTCTCAATATTCATTGTATACTTAGCTACTGTACTAAACTGAGATACCTTAAAACTGGTTAGCAAACCAGAACCAGCATGAGAAAAGTAAATATAATAAATAGGGAGTGCTTGAGCTCAAAGGACTTAATGCCGGGCTTGTTCGCATATTGCCACCTCACAGTTTGATGCTGCCTCTGAATCTGTCCTGTTTAGATTAATATTGCCACTCCAGATGAACCTCCACTGAGTTAAAAGGAAGACATTTGCAAAGAGAGCATTCTATATCACCTCCACATGCAGAGGCAGTTAGAACTGGAGATGTCATAGCTGTCATGCAGAATTTCCTTGGCAGTTAGAGTTTTTGACTAGGTTTTGTTTTGTTCCTAGTGATTTATTCACAAAACATTTTTAAATATTGATTGATACCATTTCATTTGAACATAATGTTTTTTTTGCATAATGGGAAGAATCTGTTCAGTGTTTATAGCAAATCCTTTTCTTATTACTGTGCTTTGTTTTCTTTGTACCTGATTTTTGAGCTCTCCTTCCTCTGTTTGCTTTTACCTAATATGTTTGCCACTGCCTAACGCTGATTTAGTGTCAGCTACATCAGCCAGAAGCCAGCATGAGAAACACTATATTTTATGGTCAGTTATGTAAGGTGGTTCACAAATATCCAGTGCCAGATAATAATTCATCAAGGTGCTGCATACATAATTGTATGTATTATTGTATTGTATTATTCAACTTATATGCCGCCCCACTCGCAAAGCAACTCTGGGCGGCTTACAAAGAAACAATAGATCAAATTCCAAAATATCACATTACAAAATGTCACATCACAGAAAACAATTCAAAAACATTTCAACACCAAGGCCGCAGCTGGTCCTGGGCTGCTTCTCCCAGCCTGAGGGAGGGTAAAGGCTGCCAGCCCCTGGCCTGCCGAGAACACCAATGCCACAGCTGATCCTGGGCTGCTTCTCCCAGCCTGGGGGAAGGTAAAGGACACCAGCCCCTGGCCTGCCGAGAACACCAAGGCCACAGCTGATCCTGGGCTGCTTCTCCCAGCCTGAGGGAAGGTAAAAGCAAATAGCCCCTGGCCTGCTGAGAACATCAAGGCCACAGCTGATCCTGGGCTGCTTCTCCCACCCTGAGGGAAGGTAAAAGCGACCAGCCCCTGGCCTGCCAAGAACACCACCTTCGGGAGGGAGACTGGCGAGAACACCTGAGGCAGGGTGGCTTCTGGAATCCTGGTTGGGCTCCAAGGCCACCTCCACCGCCGCTTAGCCGGTTTCATCTTCGGGAGTGGAGGCCGTTGAGAACATTGGACGTTTGTCTTCCGTCCCATGGCTGGTTTCGGAGAGGGGATATTTTTCCTGGCTGTCCGGGTCCGGCGCAGCAGCTACAAGGAGGACCTTGTGCTGCCAGGACCAGGGGCGGGGAGGAGAACATTGGCTGCACCTGGGGTTCCATGTGGCCCCAGAGATGGCGCCCCCCGCCATCTATGCAGCCACGAGGCTTGCGCTGCCAGGACTGGGGTGGGGAGGAGAGTGTTGATTGTACCTGGGGTCGCTTGCGGCCGCAAAAGCGGCGCCCTCCGCCATCCCGACAGCCACGAGCCTTGCGCTGCCAGAACTGGGGCGGGGAGGAGAACATTGGCCGTACCTGGGGTTGCTTGCGGCCTCAAAAGTGGCACCCCTCGCCATCCCTGCAGCATCGTGCCTTGTGCCGCATGGACCGGGGTGGGGAGGAGAACTATGGCCGCACCTGGGGTTGCTTGGTGGCCTTAGGGGCGGCGCCCCCCCTCCCCGTCACCCCCGTGGCATTACAGCGCTTGGACCAGGGCTGGGAGGAGGAGACTCCCGTCATTGGAGTTCTGTTGAGGGTGGAGGGAGTGAGAGGGTATGTTTTAAGTGGGTTAGGGAGGGAGGGAGGGGGAGATGGCCTTGCTAGCCGGGAAGAGAGGGCGACACTCCATCTGGGTTAATGGTGGAGGTTCCAGGGGCTCATTTAATGGTTATGACGGGCATGGGGCATTATAGCGGGAACCATGGGTTGGCCACACTCGGGGAATGCTGGACCGATGCTTAGTATCTGTCCCACGTTCTGGCCCCCCTCTAGGTCCTGAGCACCTGATCCAGGGTGACCTCGCCCTTAGGCTGCTGCTGATGAATGCCAGGTCGGTCTGTAATAAGGCTCCCCTAATACAAGACTCTATTTTGGGGGAGCGGGCCGACCTGGCATGCATCACTGAGACCTGGCTGAGACCTGAGGATGGGGTGCCTCTATCAGAGATGTGTCCGGCCGGGTTCGGTGTTTGGCACCAACCTAGGGATGTGGGTAAGGGCGGTGGTGTTGCCATTATAGCCAGGGAGTCATTGGGAGTCACCAGGGCCACTGCTCCACAAATTTCGGGTTGTGAGGCCCTGCTCCTGCGGTTGGGCCCTAACCTGCCTCCTTGCAGTGTAAGGGACTCCCTGCCTGGGCTCCTTGAAGCCATCTCGGCGTTGGCTTTGGAGATCCCTAGACTGATGGTTTTGGGGGACTTCAATTTGCCTTCACTGGGGTCTGGTTTCGAGGTGGCACAGGAGTTCATGGCTTCCATGGCAGCTATGGACCTGGCTCAGGTAATTCAGGGCCTGACCAGGGGCAGTGGCCACACGCCAGATTTAGTCTTTTTGTCGGGGCAGTGGCAGAGTGATCTGAGTTTACAGAAGCTAGACATAACACCTGTGCCATGGTCAGATCACTATCTGGTGGCTCTAGACTTTCTGGGGGTGACACTTCATCGTAAGGAGGCAGGGTTGATTAAAGTGGCCCGCCCCCGGCAACTGATGGATTCGGATGGATTCCAGAGGGAACTGGGGGAATTTCCTCTGGATCAGCGACACGATTCACCTGAGGCACTTGTTGACCTGTGGTACAGGTCGACGACATCTGCCTTGGATGTAATCGCTCCACTACGGCCTCTCAGAGCCCGTGGAGCTAGGTCATCCCCGTGGTTCACTGAAGAACTACAGGAGCTCAAACGGGCAAAGAGACGCCTTGAGCGCCGCTGGGTGAAGACCCAGAGCGATTCCGATTGGACACTCGCTAGAGCCGCTCTTAGGGCCTACCTAGTGGCGATGGGGGTGGTGAGGAGGCAGTACTTCACCTCCCTTATTGCCTCCGCTGATAATTGCCCAGCCACCCTGTTTCGGGTGACCAGATCCCTCCTGGGTAGGGCGGGGCCTGTGCCTGGTTGGCAGGGATCAGCTGAGGACTTTGCTGACCATCTTGTGGAGAAAATCGATCGGATTCGCTCGGGGTTCAAACTTGGTGTGGGCGGGGAGGGTCCAGGGGGAGCCAGTGCGCAGTCTTGCAGTGTTACCTGGGATCAGTTTGATCCAGTTGCCCTGGATGAAGTGGACAGGCTCCTTGCGGCGGTCCGTGCCACTAATTGTCCATTGGATCCCTGTCCCACCTGGCTGGTAAAAACCTCTAAGACGGTGACAGGTGGCTGGATCGGGGCTATAATTAATGCGTCTTTTCAAGAGGGGATGTTTCCTGCACTGCTGAAACATGCTCTTGTGCGCCCCCTCCTGAAGAAGCCATCCCTCGATCCAGCAATCCTAACCAACTACAGACCTGTCTCCAACCTTCCTTTTTTGGGGAAGGTTCTGGAGAAGGCAGTGGCACATCAGCTGCAGGGGGTACTGGATGAAGTGGAATATCTGGACCCATTCCAGTCAGGATTCAGACCTGGATATGGTACTGAGACTGCATTGGTTGCGCTGATGGATGATCTCTGGCGAGAGCGGGATGGCGGTCATCCTTGCTCTTCTTGACCTCTCAGCGGCCTTCGATACCGTTGACCACGGTATCCTTCTGGAACGGCTCCGAGGATTGGGGATCCAGGGCATGGTGTGGTCCTGTTTTTCCTCATTTCTGAGGGGCCGGACCCAGTCGGTGTGGTTGGAGAGAGAGAGGTAGAGTCCTAGGCCCCTAAAATATGGGGTGCCTCAGGGCCCGGTGCTCTCTCCTCTCCTATTTAACATCTACATGAAGCCGCTGGGTGAGTTCATCCGTTCCCACAGGGTGCGGTACCAACAGTATGCGGATGACACACACTTGTACATCTCGGCCCGTGGGGACCCCAGTGATGCAGTCAAAGTCCTTTCCAGCTGTCTGGAGGCTGTTGGGGTCTGGATGGGGGCAAATGGGCTATAGCTGAATCCTAGCAAGACTGAGTGGCTATGGATAGGGGGTCCTGCGTTATCCCGGGAGCTACCATCTTTGGTTTTAGATGGGGCTGTTTTGCCCCAGACCAACCCGGTGCGCAACTTGGGGGTCCTCCTGGATTCGCGGCTGCGGCTAGAAGAACAGGTGGCGGCTGTGGCCAGGAGGGCCTTCACCCAACTTCGGGTGATTCGCCAGTTGCGCCAGCTCCTGGACCGGGACTCTTTGCTCATGGTCACTCACACTCTGGTGACCTCCAGACTAGACTACTGTAATGCACTCTACATGGGGCTGCCCTTGATGACCATTCGGAGGCTGCAGCTGGTCCAGAATGGCCCGGCCCGTGTGGTGATGGGGTGTGGACGTTATGCCCATGCCTCACCACTGCTTCGGGGGCTGCACTGGTTACCAGTTTGTCTCCGGGTGCAATTCAAGGTGCTGGTTTTGACCTTTACAGCCCTACATGGTAGTGGGCCAGGGTATCTTAGAGACCACATCGCCCTAAGGACGTCTGTCCATCCAACCAGAGCAGACCAGAGGGGCTCTCTAATTGTGCCATCAGCCAGGGGGGCTCGCCTCTCTGGCACAAGAAGGAGGGCCTTCTCCGTGTCCGCACCGGCCCTTTGGAACCTCCTGCCTGTAGAACTGCGTCTCCAGACGGTGTTGTTGCCCTTTAGGAAGGAACTAAAGACCTGGCTGGCGGGCCAAGTTTGGAGTGCGGTTGGGGATGGGGGTACCGTTGGGTGGTTGGTATAGAGAAGTGTACCTTCCCCCAAGGTCCCTTCGGTTTGTGCGCACCTTTTAGGGGTGGGTTTTTTAACTTTTAACTTTGTTTTATCATGTGTCTTTTATGTATTTACTGTCTGCTATCTAAACCGCCCTGAGTTGGGTTGTACCTGAGTGGGCGGTATATAAGCGTGAAAAATAAAATACAATAAATCCCCAATCACAATTACAAAATATCACGTCACAAAATATCACATCAGAAAAAACATTTTGAAAACCTTTCAATAAATCCCCAATCACAATTACAAAATATGAAGCCATCATAAAAACACTTCAAAAATACTTCCAAACAGTACACAAAGATCTTGTAGACTCAACCCCACCCACTAGGTCCATTCCCCTCGAGGCCGAACTGGCCAAGGGAGCGTCTGGTGGCAGTGGGGCATAGTTTTTAAAACCAGCTGGGCTGCACAGCTGCTGCTCCTTTCCCTCTCAGCCGGGCTGGCTGAGGGGGCATCCGGCAGCGGCAGCGGTGGCATTGTCATGGCCAGCCGGGCTGTACTGCTGCTGCTTCCCTCCTCCTCAGCTGGAGGGAAGGAGACCCACACAGCTGGGTCCTCCTCCCTCCAGGCTGGATGGCTGAGGGCAGGAGTCCATTGGGGGGTAGTGGCGGAGAGGTTTTAAAGCCGCCAGCTCCCTGTGTAGCTGAGTATTCTTCCCTCCAAGCCAGACAGCCGAGGGCAGGAGTCCGGGGGGCGGGCGGTGAGGTTTTAAAGCCCAGACAATTACCAACCTTGTCTTTTTGTCAACTTTATGCCATTTGCTAGTTAGTGTTGGTGCTTTCTAGTCTCCATGAAATCTTTCTTTTCCCTCATCTGATGAATTGAGAATGTTGCCTGTTTTGTCCTTTGATCTTATCCTGTAGTTTGTATTTCTTACAAGCAAATTCCAGTTTCGGGGCATGGGGAGAATCAGACATTGAATAGCTCTTATAGGTAACCACAATAGATGGCCTGCACTGTCAAATGCCATATTACAGAATCTCTATTCTTACACAGAAATAAGGTATAAATAACTCTTGTTCTCTGCAGTGTATTTCTTGCTAATAATGCCAAGAAGTATGAGATTTACAGTAAAACATTTGCCAGCAGGAAGTTCTGTAAAAATAATTTACAAGAAAGGATATAAAAGTATACAGAATGGATTATACGAATGGATCAAAAGATATGTTAGTTCAAGTTATTTATAGTAGAATTGCAAGTTGTGTTAGAAGACAGAAGCGTTCTCTTTTATAAACACGAAGGAGTATTAATTTATTTAGTTATTCTTGCTACATTTCATGGTCCATTACCCATTTCTGTTCACAATAGCATTCACTTCATGTAAATAAATTTCAAATGAATAGTCATTTCTGTTTCTTTTCTTATTTTGTTATCAAAGCAAATTCCATTCGGAGACGAAGTTCTGTTGGTAAGAGGTTCCAGAGAGCTGGTGCAGACACGGAGAAGGCCCTCCTCCTTGTGCTAGAGAGGCGAGCCCCTCCAGTCCACCCTGGTTGGATGGGCAGACAGCCTTAGGGTGATGCGATCTCTTAGGTAGCCTGGCCCCCTGTCATGATTCAGGTGAATCAGCTGGGAATGCAGGACAGATCATGTGGCATACAAGCGGCACAAACAGTGATGCTTCACAGTTTTCATAACTGAATGGATTTGGAAATGCCCTGAATTAGCTGGTCTGTGCAGTAACTGTCAAGGTCCAGAATTGCTCAGGGGCTTGGGTTTCATCAGTCTGGGCAGGGGAGAGGAGCACTAGCTTCACCTGCCCTGGTACCAGGTGAATAGCAGTACCTTGTCCTATCACAGGTCTGGGATTTAAATTTCAATAAAACTGTGGCCCAAGTTTTAAAACTAAATAATTGTGTCCTGCCTCTTTATTTCAGGGAGTATGGAAGGAATGGAAACATTTCAAAAATACAATTATGAGTTGTTTGTGTGTGTAGGTTTTATGCTGTCTCTTTTGAAAGTAGTATAAGATACCTCACAAGTTAAAATAAGAGGTCAGGCATTATTATGAATCATGAATATTTGTGAGAGTTAGTGACTAAGGACTGGATCAATTTCCTGTAATTGGAGGTGAGCATTGTTTGTTTGTTTAGTTATTACTCACATTTCTACTGCCACCCCCTCGCTGAGGTGACTTCAGGCATCTTACACATAAAACATGACAACTACAAGTTTACAAAAATATTTAAGAAAACATTAAAAATTAGATTGCTTGAATTTTTTTAAAAAATTCTTTTTTAAAAAAATACCCTCCCAATGCCGCATCACCAGATTTACTAAAACTGACAGCCCGGGCATTACTTAAACAAGCCAACCCAGGATGGCTATCTCCCCAGCCGCCCCACACACCCATTGCACTAGCCAGGTTTTAAGATTCTTGTGAAAGGATCTTAAGGTTGCACATAGGTGATAAAGACAGTCTTTCCATTTTTGTAAAATCAGAATTCAGAGGAAGCCTGTGCTTAAAATTTGAAGACCAATACAGATCACCCTTGTGTGTGTGTGTGGGGGGGGGGGGCATGGGAATATACATTCCAAGATATTCCATGGATGCCTGAAACTGCGGAAAACAGTGAACCCCTATATTTTAGTACACATGCTGGAGTCATACAAGCAGGGATGGTGGAAATACTTCCTCTGATCTTCACATACACTATTGAAATGGTTCCCCTGGAAATAAAGTTGTTTAGAACAGCATTCCTACTCAACATTAAATTGTGAAGTTCTAGTAATGCACTTTTGAAATATGTATGAATTTCATATTTCAATGATGCTTCACAAAATATTTTCAGATTCTGGATCAGTTCAATTGCAGGTACTAAACCCAAGGATGCAGGGAGTGACTTGAAACAAAACAATTTAATCTGCATAATCCCAGAGGTGATGGCAGTTTGTGCTGTGACACTTAGGATATGTACATTAGTTAAGAATCTCTCTCTTTTAGTCACAGGCTATATTTAATGTCTGTTTCTGGTTTTTGTTTTTTTAAAACTGTGTAAGTAAATTTTCACATACCTGTGCATATCATTAAATACCTTTAAACTGTCACCTCTAAGGGGTGGTATTGTTCACAATACCTACATGGATTTCTCTGATTCTTGTCTATTTGTAAACAGTTGTGTATCAACATTAAACAACCAATAGTATGTTTTAAGAGGTCAATGACCCAAGTACCCTAGATTCATCACAACTTTTATATTTGGTTATCTGTAATCTACATTTGATTGCACACTAGTTGTGAATTTTGTGTGTCTTATTAATGTATTTGTTATCAGATTAAATAGTGGAAACAAATTTAGCAGTGGACTAGCATATGCTGAATAAGGAAAATTATCCCAAGGGTTATCTTGTCCACTATTCTGTTCATATAGTACTCAATCAGCTGCTTATGGGAAGCCTAAGAATAGAACATGCAGTCAATAGATTACACACACACACACACACACACACACACACACACACACAAACTGAAATGCTTCTCATCAACAGATAATTTTCAACCTCAGGAACAGACTGTGTATTCACATCTTCCATGATATTTTCCATTCCTGCTTGAAAACTATACAAATTTGCAGCAGTGTGTGGATAGAAAGTTCTGGATAGAAAGAAAAAGCCCTGAGGTGCTCCATACATAAAAAAAGCTTTTACAAATCAGGCTTCCATAGTATGGAGTTATTCTTTTTCAAAATGTTTAGTTTTTGTACATTATTGTCTCTGTCTTCTGAAGGCCAGGTCTTTTAAACATCAATGAACCTGCTGCTCAGCCATGGCTTGCAGATACATGGCCAAACACTGGGAATAATCACAATGATTGCTCCATCAACTGCTGCACCTCAGGAAATGGAAACAGTGATAGTAACCTCACTACATACAGCCGACCAGGTAAATGTAATTAAAGGGCTTCTGAACTTAATATCTATTGATTCTTGCTTATTTATTCCCTGTGTTGTTCAGACAGACCACATCAAAATTACCATATTTTTCTTTGTTATGCTTTGTTGATACATGCTAGATACACTCATTCTAAAACCTGCATTCTAGTGAGGCATTGTGTGTGTGTGTGTGTGTGTGTGTGTGTGTGTGTGTGTGTGTGTGTGTGTGTGTGTGCGTGCGTGCGTGCGTGTGTGTGTGTGTGTGTGTGTGTGTGTGTGTGTGTGCGCGTTCATAATTCAGAGCTCTATGCCTTAAACAGTACCCATCATCTCAGTCCTTGTGCAATGTTTAAGGTGTTGACAAATGCTCTTTATACTTTTCCATCTTTTGTGTAGATCAGTGGCTCCCAAAGTGGGGCAGTTCCCAGAAGCCTAAGTCAGTACACTGGCTGACCAGTGCTTTGGGGAATAGACTTAGGCTTCTGGGAACTGAAGTCCACAAACTAAAGTTTGGGAAACACTGGTGTAGATGATAAAATAGGTACATTTGAATCGATGGATTTGATACCCATTGATTTAATGGGCTTTTCTTATCATTCAGTTGCACAGTTGAGTCTAACCCTTTGCGACCCCATGGACCACAGCATGCCAGGCTTCTCAGTGGGTTTATTCTAGTGCAATTTATAACACTAAGCAATAGGATTTGAGCCACTGAGTTTCATCTGCAGGGTAAAATACGGAGCCAAGCAGAAGCAAGCCAGTATTACTACTAGAAAAGAAATTTATAGTGGTGTGCTACAAGTGTTTCTTAGAATATGAGTATAGATAACTTTACAATCATAGCAATTAAGTGAGTAGATGTCATTTCCAAGGACCTTGAAGGAAGAAGTGTTTTATTTGTCATCGTTCTGGAAAAAGCCATTGGATCAAGACAATAATGCCATTATATGGGAATATACCTTAAGGAACTAAACTAAATGTTTGCAAATTCACAGTTCAGTTTCTACTTTTTCTGTTCACGCCAACCATATCATATGATTATACACTAGCACGGGCACACATACAAGTTAAGTATCTCAAGCATCAAAATATGTTATAACTAAGCATAACTCCTCTCCTTTTTCCCTTCCTGCTATGAAATAGCTGATTGTATAGCAAATTACAACAACCAGCTGGAAAACAAACAAACCAATCTGATGTTACCTGACCCTACAGTTTATGGTGATGTGGACCTAAGCAACAAAATCAATGAGATGAAAACTTTCAATAGCCCAAATCTAAAAGATGGGAGATTTGTCAACCAACCAGGACAGCCTACCCCTTATGCCACAACCCAACTCATCCAGTCAAATATCGGCAATAATGTCAACAGCAGCAGTGGTGATTCAAATGAAAAACATTGGAAGCCATCTACACAACAGAAACAAGAGGTTGCAACAGTTCAGTACAACATTATGGAACAAAACAAATTAAATAAAGGTAAATGACTTTTAATATTTTGCATTCTTTATTTATGCACTGGAGATTCCTTAAGTCTCCTCTTTCAAGTTTTCTCAGTGTGTCTAAACAAAGAACTACATATATTTCAGTATGTCCAGAGTGATTTAAACTATATCTGGATTGATAATTAGTTACTGGAATGTAAAACTTGTTAGGAGGAATCAAGCACTGTGGTACATCTAAGTCCTTTGTAGATTTAGAAATTCCTAATTAACAGTGTCAAAGAGTTAATTAGCAATGCAATAATCTTTGAAGATTGAATTTATTCTAACAAAATAAGTGGCTCTATGTTAAAAGAGAATTAAATAAAATTTATTTTCACATGTCTTTGAGCTTACATGAAAATTAATAATAACAAATAAGTGATTGGGTGGTACTGAGACCACATCTTTAATTCATAAACCAGATGCAAAGTATAGGCATTGAACTCACATTTTAAAATAGGTCACTCCATTCTTCTAATGGCGATTGAAGACTAATTAAACCTGCATATCCCTATAAATAACTGAAATGTTGCATATGAAAGTATATAGGCTTGCACTATAGTTGGTTCTAAATATGGAAATTGACTAATTTTAGCCCTGTTCTTAGCATTCAGCATCATGCTTTCAGTACTAAACGGAATTTTTTGCTCTAGACCCATAAGCTTAAAATGAATTGATTTCTGTTTTAACTTGAAACATCAGAATGTGACCTCTATGTCTTTATATGCACATATCTCTAATGTACTGTGTGAGATATGGAAAAAAAGAAGTGATGAGATTTCTTCCGAGTCTTTCAGGCTACCATACAGCTTGCTTTAATAGCCTGATTTGCAAAACACTCCTAGGAGCTGGCCTGTTCTACCTTTGAAGTTTCTGGACATATTGTTGCAGCTTTCATGGCCACCTTGTGATATGGGAAAAGGCAAAGGACATGTCCTATTACAAACACATTTCAGTCTGTTTACTACCTGGCCTGTTTGTCCACAGTATGATTCAGAGAACATACAGAGAACAGATTCATGAATGTATAGCTGTTTTTGGAGGGGAGAAGAAAACATTTTAATTTTACTTGCCCTGTACTTTTTGTTTCAATGCACATCTATGTCTGTGTGGGAGCTAGTTCATATTTATCCAAATACAAATGGATGTGACATGGAACGAAATGTAATGCAGAAGGACTCAACCAACTTCAGACAAAATAAACTAACATGAAAATAATTATTTTGACTTTTTTCTCTTTACTGATATCTCTTCAGAGTACCAATTAAGTACAGTAAAACCCCGGCTTACAAAAAAATTCGGTTATGTGGCCTCTTTTGTAACTCGGATTCTTTCGTAATTCAAGGCAACCCATAGGAAAAAATAAATTTAAAAAAGGACTGATTTCCTACCTTATGGCTGCTGCTGCTTCCATTTATTTCCCTTCCAAAGGTGTGAGTGAGTGGCTGGGAGTGATTTTCAATGCTCAAAATGGCGGCAATGCTATTTTGGGCACTAAAAATGAATTTTTCAAGTTATGATTTTTTTTATACCGGGATATTTTGTAACTCGGATTTTTCATAAATTGGGACCCCTGGTTTACAAAAAAAAACATTATTTAAGTCGAAACATTCATAAGTCGAGGTGTTCGTAAGTCGGGGTTTTACTGTACATACATTTACAGGAAATAGGAAATAAGTCTCCTATTAATGCATGTACTGTATAGATATGTATATAGATTCACACACACATATATATCATAACAGCATGTGTTGTACCTCAGTGTGACTCTGTCATTCTCTCTCTCTCTCTCTCACTCTCTCTCTCTCTCTCTCTCTCTCACACACACACACACAATCACACACACACCGGAGCAAAAGAGAGAGCATTCTTATGTTGGACTTCCTATAAATCTCTGTTTCTAAACTGTATAACAAGAAATATTCAGTAAAAGAACTCATTGTATTATATGATGCATATTTTATTCCTGTGGAAGTAAAGTACATTCTTCAAATCTTAAGTTTTGTTAATATTAATGCTAGCATTCCCTCTCATTTTCATTACCACTAATGAGGCAACATATCTAATACAACAAAATTCACTATAAGTATAAATGTACTCATTATCCTTTGATACTTGATAAGGAATATTGACAAAACACCTTCTGTAGACACACAGAGGAGAGAAGCAGGCACATACAAGTAGTTAGATGGAACATTCATCATTCCAACCTCTAGGTAGTTTCTCTTCTTCATTCCTCAGCACACACTTTTACCTCTCTATTTTAACATCAGTTAGAATGTGCCTGGGACTGCAGTGGCTCAAGTGGCTAAGACACTGACTGGAATGTGCAGCTCAGCAGTTCTTTACCCGAATACTGCAAAACAGAATGAGCTCCCATCTTTG
The DNA here is from genome assembly GCA_035047345.1 of Bradypodion ventrale. Classification (NCBI taxonomy): domain Eukaryota; kingdom Metazoa; phylum Chordata; class Lepidosauria; order Squamata; family Chamaeleonidae; genus Bradypodion; species Bradypodion ventrale. The sequence continues at coordinate 304,646,292 of JAWDJE010000003.1, read as the reverse complement.
TCCCAGCTCCTGCCAACCTAGCAGTTTGAAAGCAAGAAATTGCAAGTAGATGAATAGGTACCACTTCAGTGGGAAGGTAAACAGTGTTCCTTGCACTCCAATGTCTACTCATGGCTGCCACATAAACACTGAAACATCTGCAGAAGCGGACAGTGCTGGTTATGAAACAGAGATGAGCACTAACCCTACTGGCTTTCAAGCAAGGGTGATGTTTAGAATGTGCCTTAATTTGACTGCAGACTTTGATCAAAGCTTCACATTGCCAGAGTTGGACAAATGATATCTGCTTTTGTGAAGCCTTGGCTGCTAGAACTCCTAGGCCTGTCTCTTGCCATAGTCTAACCCATATCGGTGTAGGTATTTAAAAAATCTGCCCTTTAAACTACTCCCTTGTCAAGTTGCATGAAATCCCAAACTTAGATTAGAAAATGTTTCAAACAAATTAACACATTTTAATCAAAATTTCTTTCTTATGTGTATGTGCTTTCATGGAAATAATTCTTGGTTTCAGAATCCATGGTCTTGCAACTTTAACTCTACTATATATATTTAAAACAAAATTATCATTTTATTCGTTAACTTATTTGTATGCCTCCATTCATCTTGAAAATTGTACAAAGCCATCACCAAGCATTTACAATTTTTTCAGATTTTTCCCTCTTGCATATAGATCATAACATAGATTTGTTTATATTAATAGATTATGTCAAATAATGGCAGGTGATAATCCTGCCCTCCAAGCTCTATAATGGTCTGCATATCTTGAGAATAAGCCTTAATGAAAACACATCTGTTACACAGATGATTTTTCTGAAATTTCCTGGTAACAAGAATAAACAGGCCAGTAAACAATCACCTCACTCTTTAAAGGGGAAATATTCATCTGTATTGTGATACGCATGCAATTGCAGGTCAATCATCTATTTGTTGGAAATATAAACATCCTGTATTAAACCTACTTCCTAAACTTCCTGTATTAAACCTACAGATTACCACCGAGTAAATGATAATGCTCAAACAATTCCATACAACCAAAACTATGATCAGAATACAGGAGGGTCTTACAACAGTTCAGATCGAGGAAGTAGTACATCTGGTGAGTACAAACTAAAATCTCCAATTTGTTTAGATAAATTAGAAGGTATTCATTAATACTAGGGAAATGCTTGCCGTCTAAGGGACTCTCAAAAATCTTCTCCAGCATTAGGATTGCCCTTCTTTGGAATTGGAACGTAAACTGAACTTTTCAAATCCTGTGGCCACTGCTGCATTTACTAAATCTGCTGGCATATTGAGTGCAACATTTTAACAACATCATCTTTTAGGGCTTTAAATAACTCAACTAGAATACCACCATCTCCACTAGCTTTGTTATTAGTAATACTTTCTAGGGCCCACTTGACTTCACTCTCCAGGATGTCTGACTCGAGGTCAGCAATTGCACCTTTGTGGTTTTCATGGACATTAAGGTCCTTTTCCTGCCAACCTAGCAGTTCAAAAGCAAGAAATTGCAAGTAGATAAATAGGGACCACTTCGGTTGGAAGGTAAACAGCGCTCCATGCACTCCGGTGTCTATTCATGCCTGCCACATGACCACGGAAAAGTCTGCAGAAGCAGACAGCTCTTCGGCTTTGAAACAGTTATGAGCACTGAACCCTAGAGTCGGATGCGACTGGCTTTCAAGCAAGGGAAACCTTTACCTTTACATTGTAGAGTTCTTCTGTGTATTCTTGCTATTTTTTCCTAATCTCTTCTGTTTCTTTTAGGTACCTACCATTTTTTCCCTTTATCATGGCCGTTTTTTCTTTATAGGTTCCCTTAATTTCCCCAACTTTCTTGAACTGGCTGACTTCAGCCTCTTTAGCATCAGTGGTTGGGGCCAACTAATTCTCAGATCTCTGTAGTTATGAATACCATTGTAATCTGGATTTCACAAACATTTTCCACCTTCCAGAGTGATGAGGCAATGACATAAGTAGAACATACAAAACAGCCCATTGTTTAAGCAAAAGGGGAACAGCCACAAACTTTTCACTGTCTACAAATGGCTGGCTAAACCTAAGCACAGCAGAATGGTGTCTCATCTAGTTAACTAGGATCAGTATGCAGCACCAGATTTCTGCAGACTTATACTTAATGTTCTTAGCCCTGATGCACAATGAAATGTACACTTTTGAAACTACAGTGTGTTCAGTAGAATATTCATTCATATGTACTGTATACTGAAATGTTGGCCAATATCTAGTGGTGTCATTTCACTAGCACAAAATTGTATTGCACTCATGGATGTCTAATTTGCAAACTGTGCATAAGGGGGAAACCTATTACACAGTAGACAGAGTTTGATTGGAACAGAGTTCCTGCAAAACCATACAGAGCATGGCATTTTCATAGCCCACCAGTGCAGCATAACAACTCATTAACTATCAGAGGCTCACAAAACTCTTATTCCACCCTGAAAACAATATAAAGTGCATATGAGCTTCATTTGCTATACATAACATAACAACTTGATGGCCAGATGGTTCCTTTAAATAAAAAAAACATTACCTGTATGTGGAATAAACAAAAAAATGACAAATAAGTTTTTAAAAAAACAGGAGCTGGGATGTCGGACCTCTTCCTAATTATGTTTTCCCCTTCAGTTTCACAGTGTGACATTTAGATCTGCAAGTTCATGGCCTACATTTTCAATTCAATTTTAGTAATATGTGAATTTATTTATTGGGCTCAGCCTCTTTTGTTATGTATGCATGTATTGACTTAAGCATGTCTATTCCTACTCTCCATTGCCACAATTTTGTAAGATACACCATAGACCACAATGGACAAAAATAATATTTTTTACTCACTGTATATGGTTGGTACCGTAAATCTTTCCTTTGTGTCTCAGCATAGTTTCTGAGGGTGTTTTTCCCAGTATAGTGCCATTGATTTAATACTAGCTGTATTATAGATCAAATGTGTCTGGGAAGCCACATCTATCTATCTATCTATACATCCATGTGTCCGCTATAAAAATCCGCAACCCAGGATCAAGCCACCCCAAACTTGGCACACACATATCTTGGGTGTCTGTGCCCATCACTGTCTGGGTCTGGAATGCCATGGGGGCCCTGTACCACATAAAGCAGAACAAACAGAACAACTACACCTCCCAGTGGCCAGGGCGGCATGCTACAGCCAATCAGGGAGGCTGGGCAGAGAACAGAAGGGGCAGGGCATAGCCACCACCCGTGCTGAATGCACCCGAAGAAAACTCCAGCACCCATGGCTGGAAAGTCTGAGACAGCTGCTGCAAGGTCGCCATGCCCAAACCAGCACCAGTGGACACGTGGATGGTCCAAAATGAGCCAGCCGCCAGAGGAGGAGGCACGGGCAGGGTGGGGCGGACTCCAGCAGATGTGCTGGGTGAGGCAGCGGAGGTGGCAATGGGCAGCCGGCAGGCTAAACCAGTGCCAGCGGAGGAGGTGTGGGCTGGACAAGGTAGGCATCTGCAGAGGTGATGGGCGAGGCCGCGGCGCCGGCGCCGGCACCAGCAATGAATGGCTTGGGGGCTATGAGGGACAGCCTATGCAGCGGCACACCAGCCCCTGGCAGGTCTGGCAAGCACCGCGGGATACATAGATGCCCCCAGACGAGCCAGCCGTCAGCACTCCGCGATGGTCCCCACAACCCACAGCAGATCTGCGGTGCTGACTGCCAACAGCATGGAGGCCCGGTACCACCCACTGCAAAGCCACCCCGGGAGGTAAGATAGGGGCTCCACACACATGACCCTGACGAAGCCGGGCACCCCTGATAGTGACTAGGAAAAAAGCATACAGTGGAACCTCATAGCAGCCACTGTGCCCCCCATGAGCCAATGGTTAAGCCATAGGTCACCAACCTTTTAAAGTTCATGCTCCCTCAGATAGTTGAGGTGGCCAGACTGGTATTCCCCTTTCCATTTATGGCTGCCATAAATGCATCCACGGCTGTTGTAAACATGTTTACTGCTGTCGCAAATGAGTGCACAGCCAATTTCGGCATCAGTGAAAGTGGCATGAGCCAGATGATTTGGCGACACATGCTGGATCCAGCTCACAAACCGTAGTTTGCTGACCCCTGGGTTAAACTGAGGGGAAAGGAGGGAAATTATCCAACTGCTTGCTCCACAGCTTGTACAATCACTTTCACAGCCTCTTAGAAAATATGTCATGCAACAAAACTAGTATTTAATGCAAGAAATTGTAAACAGGGAAAACTTTGGGGGTTTATTCATTTTGGGTCCTTTGGGTGGGTACTTCATTCATTTTCAGATTTTTCATTTCCTTATCCTTTTATTAAACATTAAAGTGACCAGCTCTTTTAGGTTCTTTAATTCTGTTTGTCCCTATTCCTGTTCTGTCTGGCATTCACCTAAAAACCCTTAAAAAAACTTTAAAATACTACAAAACAGCAAGAGCAGGCAGACAACAGAACATCTGTCAAAGTTTTCAAGAAACCTTAAAAACTACTTACAAAAGCAATAGCAGTGTGGCTAATCCATGGTGTACTAACCAAATAAGGGACTGCAGTGGCTCAGTGGTTAAGAAGCTCACCTTGTTAACTGGAAGGTTGGCAAATAGGCAGTTTAAGATCCGAGTACTGCATGACAGAATAAGCTCCCGTCTTTATCCCAGCTCCTACGGTACCAACCTAGCAGTTTAAAAGCAAGAAATTGCAAATAGATAAATAGGGACCACTTCGGTGGGAAAAGATCTTAGGGACATGAAAGGCATCCCCTGAGCGGAGTTCCTCCAGCAAAAATCCTTTCAACTCAGAAAGCACCTTTGTGTGCTTCTGACAAGATTTTTTTAAAAAACTAACCCAATAGCACAGTTGTTAAATACCAACCTAACAGAAAAAAAGCAAATTAACAATGAAAATACCCATACAAGTAATGGGGGGGGGGGGGGCTCCCAGCAAGCTTATAGTTAGTAATTATGAGTTTTGTAACACGTAGAGAACTAATAAACATGTAATAAATTGTTTTAAATATTCAGATAAAATCACTATTATTGGAACTTAAAATGCCTTGAAATATACATTTATCATACATAGAAGCATACAGATTAGTGGATGCCAATTCTGATTACATCTCATGTCATATTTCCATTTGAAATTCAACAGCACCTGAATAATTGATCTTTTCCCCAAACCTATTCAAATTACTAAAGCTTGTATCATTCTACTGTAAGCCATAATTTTCCATGAAGAGCAGCTGAAAACATTTATGCTATACTTTTGCTGCTTTTATTGTGGGCTATTTTAATTTTTCCAGCGATTATTTCCAGCTGCACCTGCCTTCTGGAATAAATTTAATAATTCATTGTATCCAAAATATTATAGTGGACAGCTACAAATTACATACGTTCATTGGCTTAATGTAACCCTGGACCTTCAGGGGATGACCTTTTTATCATATTGTGGGTTAGGCATCAATAGTTAAATAACAGAAGCATTCTTTGGATAATATATTTACAGCTCATTTGTTTTATGTAATAATCTATAATGTAATTAATAGCTGTGGGAAGAATTCTGTATTTTTTTTTAATTGTAAAATTCATTTATAGATTTAATGTGCTTTAGTCATTTATTAATGCACATTTTGAGTCCTATGTATTTTTGTTAAAATCCAAAAGCTGACTTAGATTGTTGTATATTGTAATTCCCTGTATTTGTAGTATTTAATGAATTCAGCAAGGGGCAAAATTTAGTGTTCTTGCTAAATACTCCAAGCATGTGAATTGTCCTGTAATTAAAAACCTAATCAGAGAAATCATCATTTGGTTTGATGTGGTGTTAGAAAGATTAGCCAGCAAGGTTGCCACCCATGGTATGCCCGATTGTACTCACAATCTTCATGGAGGCTCATTTACTGGTCTGCCAATTAATTCCGGAAACATGCATCAATGAGGGCTTAAGTTTGGCCAATGACAAAGCGAAGAAAGTGGCTTCATTTTGGCAGTCCAGGGTTTGATTGGGACATGAAAGAAGAAGAGAAAACAAATTGCCTACCACATGGATTAATCTCTTAGAATACTGCATTTCACAGTTCTGATCAACTGTTTGTTCTTGATATTATGATATAATGATATATGTATGTTTTTATAGGGAGTCAAGGGCATAAGAAGGGTGCTAGAACACCCAAGGCATCCAAACAGGCTGGTATGAATTGGGCAGACCTACTTCCACCTCCTCCTGTACATCCTCCGCCCCATAGTAATAGTGAAGATTACAGCCTATCTGTAAATGAAAGGTAAGATAAAATAATGTTTTGTAAATATTTTGAAACAATTAATTGAATAAAGGGGGTTGTTATAAAGTGTAAGGATTCAGTCTTGAAATGAAAGAAAGGAAACAAAAGAAAAAATAGCATTGATATATCTGAATGAATTCTACAGACTTAAATTTATTCTTAGCTATGACCAGGAAATACCATGTCCGTTGCCACCAGCAAGAATGTACCTACAGCAGGATGAACTGGAAGAAGAGGAAGATGAACGGGGTCCTACACCACCAGTTCGCGGAGCAGCTTCATCTCCAGCAGCAGTGTCCTACAGCCATCAATCTACTGCCACACTAACACCTTCTCCTCAAGAAGAACTGCAGCCTATGCTACAGGATTGCCAGGAAGAAGTAGGCCACTTACAACGTCCACAAGATCGAAGGTATGTTAGCAAAACATGTTCAGAAGGAACTATTTCATCTTCTTCTATATCGGCCAGTATAAGATGTTTCAGATATAGTCATAGGTTGTTAGGGCAATTTTAACTTGAAGAACTTGCAGTATGATGCTTCAGCTTCTCATAGTACACATTAGGCTTTCCCAACCTGGTGATTCCCAGATGGTCTAGATTTTATTTTATTTATTTATTTTATTGTTAAATTTCTATACCGCCCACTCAGCCAAAGCCGACTCCGGGTGGTTCATATGTTAGCCTGTTTCCACGTGGTGGTCTCTAGTTGATTTCTATTTTAATTCATATTAAACCCTGCCAAGACAGCCAAAAAACAGATAAAAACCAGCAATAAGAACTCACCCCTAAAAAGAGAGGGGTGCAGGAACTGAAGAAACCATGGGGCAGGCATCCTCCCCTATATTAACCACCCAACGGAAGCCACCCCTCCACCTGCACCCCAAACTTGGCCAGCCAGCCAGGTTTTTAGTTCTTTTCTAAAGGGCAACAACTCCATCTGGAGACGCAGTTCCACAGGCAGGAGGTTCCAAAGGGCTGGTGCAGACACAGAGAAGGCTCTCCTTCATGTGCCAGAGAGGCGAGCCCCCCTGGCCGATGGCACTATTAGAGAGCCCCTCCGGTCCGCTCTGGTTGGACAGACAGACGTTCTTAGGGCGATGCGGTCTCTAAGGTAACCTGGCCCACTACCATATAGGGCTTTAAAGGTCAAAGCCAGCACCTTTTAGATGGGATGCAAGGCTTTAATGAGAATTTTCATCTACTCCTTTTGTTAATGCCACTGTATCATTATGTTCTTAATGCTTTCCATTAATAATAAATGTAGTAAAAGAATGTCTGAATGTATAAATGCACTTCAAAAAAAATAGGCTCTTTATATCGTGGTGGTTACCCAGATATTCTTCAATAGAGTGATTAGTGGGATGTGTGATAACAAAAGATTGAACGTGATGGCTTAAAACCACAGATAAATTATACCTTGTTATTGGCTGTCTTGGCAGGGTTTAATATGAATTAAAATAGAAATCAACTAGAGACCACCACGTGGAAACAGGCTAACATATGTAGTATATAGTGTGCTCAAAATGTAGGTGTATCAGGGTAGAAGTAAGAGATAGAAATTATGTGGCCCTGAAGCTTCACAGAAATGTAGTTTTCCTTCAAAACAAAGTGCGCGCCTGCACACACACACACATGCACATACACAAACACACACACACACACCGCTGAGAGGTCATATGAATATCCATATCCTCCTCATTAACAAGTTACCTCTCCATTCATTTGTACATTCATTCATTTTTCATATTTATTTTTATATATTTCATTTTATTTGCTTGCTTGCTGATACTTATGATATATATCTCAAGGTAGTTTACTGAACATATTCGGAACAATAACAAAAATCAGGTAAAATGAAAATATAAATATCAAAAACATTTAAATTTCACGTAAACATTCACACAAAAGAAAAATGGTTCTGCCTGGTGTCATATAAATATGGATAAGGCATAACCACACATGTATCAGTAAGCATATCTCATTCCTGTAATGTCACACTGAAAAAGTTTCCTACCCAAACAAGAGCATCATATAAGCAAATTTACTTACAGACAGATTCTGATTGTGAGATATATATATTTTGATAACCACTGATCATCATAAATATATGTATAATCAAGCCAAAATACATAGCTCAGCTCATATAACCTCCCACATTGTTGGAAGATCAGAACCAACATCACAAAGTGGGTTCAAAAATGAACAGCTACCAGTACATTTATTTCAGCACTAGCAAAATATGAGCCATTGTGGCTGTTAGAAACCAAACATCTAACAATAGATCCAGATCTATTTTATACTCTTATATAATTTCACACAGGAGGGATTGCAGACCCACCCCATTATACCCACTTCCAATTAATCAAGTCTTTTTCACTTTAATCATAAAAGAACCTGAACTGTTTCTCCATTTTGTAAAGTTGTCAAAAACCTTTGCTCATAAGTATACTCAAACCCTGATAAATAATAAGAAGTGTATATGTATGAATAAATATGTATGTACTAACACAATCCCTATCTATTTATTTACACACAGGCATCAAGCTGTGAGTCCTCCTCCACCTCCAAGACCTATTTCTCCCCCACATACCTATGGTTATATTTCAGGGCCACTTGTTTCAGACATGGATACTGATGCACCAGAGGAAGAAGATGAAGCAGACATAGAAATGGCCAAGATGCAAAACAGAAGACTTCTTTTGCGTGGCCTTGAGCAAACACCTGCCTCCAGTGTGGGAGATCTGGAGAGTTCTGTGACAGGTTCCATGATCAATGGATGGGGTTCAGCTTCTGAAGATGACAATATTTCATCTGGACGGTCTAGTGTTAGCTCATCTGATGGATCCTTTTTTACAGATGCAGATTTTGCACAAGCTGTTGCAGCAGCAGCTGAATATGCTGGTCTTAAAGTAGCAAAGCGTCAAATGCAGGATGCTGTAGGAGGTGAGAATTGTTCACAGTCATAATATATATGTTTTAAACTGAAGCTGAATCCTGAACAACATGGAGTCCTGTTGTTATGTGGGCCATTTTTTCAAATAGGTGACCTGGCGGGAGTGCTCCTGCCTTGGAGAGACCAGGTCTGCAATCTCCATCCTCAGTCTCAAATACAGTAATTTGTCGGATAATGCTAAAACTTGGTTGCACAAGTCTTAGCATTATCCGATTTTAGCGTTATCTGATGCGTGCATCAGATAACGTTAAAATCCTATGGGATACATCGGATAACATTAAAACTCCATAGGGATACATTTTAACTGGCACAGGCTTTAGCGAACATTATCCAATGCATCCCATAGGATGTTAACGTTATGTGATGCAATTTTTTCCTCAGATTGCTTAACGTTATGCGATTTTAGCATTATCTGATGCAGACGTTATCCGAGTTATTACTGTACCAGATTGAGGCCATATCAAAATCTGTATTTTCCCAACTTCATCGGTTTATCCAGCTGTGCCCATTTTTTGATAATCCCTGGTGAAACTGGTTCATGCATTGGTAGTCTCAAAGCTTGACTACTGAAATGATTCTTATATGAAGCTGCTCTTGTACTGAATAAGGAAATTGTAATAGGTCCAGGATGTAGATTAAATATTGCCTTGCCAAGAAAATAGATTTTGGCGGTCCTCAATGTATTTTCTGACTGTACAAGGGAAAATAAACAAATAGATCTGTAATATTAGTGAAGCTTTGATCATCCACTCACAAAAGTATTAACTAGGCTTTAACAAAGATTAAAATTGGCACCAAAATACACATGCACATATACATACTAAATATGGAAGTAAAAACAAAATAGTAAATCAGTGGGGAAGAAATGTAAAAACATAGTCCGTGTCTATATGCTGGCCCCCTCTGCTACAGAAATAATGTATTCAGAATGGCAAATAATGATAACCTTATTCTCACTCCCATTAACAAAGAGACACCAAATAAGGAAAAAATTCCTAGAACCTGGCTCCTTTTTCTATCAGTTAATCATTTGCTTCTGCCCCATGGCACAGCTCTCCCAGCATCCATAATGAGAAAGAAACCACCATGTACCTTCAGGGCCAAATGTACCTTTATGCTCAAGAGTGGAGCATAAAACATCCAGATATTGAGAGAATGCTAAATGAAAGTTATAGATACAGTACTTAATTTAGTTTAATAATTTAATATTCAAATTTCTATGCCACCCACTAAGGCGATCCCAACTCAGGGCAGCTTACATTGGTTCTAAAAACCTATAAAAACCCATAACCACCCCCCAATTATCCCACTCACCCACCCCATCCTATACATAAAAGGGAAAGAGAAGGGCTCCTGATTTCTATCTTGGAGTGAGCCAACAGGCGGGGGGTGTATTTACATTAGGACCCCACACCTGCCCTGCCAGCCAGGTTTTCAAGCCTTTTCTAAAGGGCAGCAATTCTGTCTGTAATCTTAGGTCTGTTGGCAGGAGGTTCCAGAGGGCTGGTGTGGACACAGAGAAGGCCCTCCTTTGAGTGCTAGAGAGATGGGCCCCTCTAGCCAATGATATAGCTAGAGAGCCCCTCCGGTACTGTCTAGTTTAATGGACAGACACTCTTGGGGCAATGCAGTCTCTTAGGTATGCTGGCCCGCAACAATATAAGGTTTTAAATGTCAAAACCAGCACCTTGAATTGCACCTGGAGGAAAACTGGTAGCCAGTGCAGCTCAAGAAGTAGCGGTGACTTGCGGGCATAGCGTCCACACCCCATCACCACCTGGGCAGCCACATTCTGGACCAGCTGCAGCAACCGAATGGTTGTCAAGGGCAGACCCATGTAGAGTGCATTACAATAATCCAGTCTAGAGGTGACCAGGGGGTGAGTGACCATGATCAAGGAGCACTGGTCCAGGAGCGGGCGCAACTGGCGAATCACCCGAAGTTGGGTGAAAGCCCTCCTGGCCACAGCTGCCACCTGTTCTTTTAGTAGCAGCCGCAAGTCTAGGAGGAACCCAAGTTGTGCACCGGGTCTGTCTGGGGCAGAATAGCCCCATCCAGCACCAAAGATGGTAGCTCTTGGGATAGCGCAGGGCCACTTATTGATAGCCACTCAGTCTTGCTGGGATTCAGTTGTAGCCCATAGGCTCCCATCCATACCCCAACAGCCTCCAGGCACCTGGAGAGGACTTTGATAGCATCACTGGGGTCCCCATGGGCTGAAATGTACAACTGAGTGTCATCCGCATACTTATGGTACCGCACCCCATGGGAATGGATGTTCTCACCCAGCGGCTTCATATAGATGTTAAATAGGAGAGGAGAGAGACCCGAACCCTAAGGCACCCCATATTTGAGGAGCCTAGGGCAGGACCTCTCACTCTCCAACCACACTGACTAGGTCCAGCCCTCCACAAAAGATGAAAACCAGGACAACACAGTGCCCTAGATCTCCAATCCTTTGAGTCATTCCATAAGGATACCATGGTCGGCGGTATCAAAGGCCGCTGAGAGGGCAAGGAGAGCAAGGACAGACGGACGACCACCGTCCCGATCCCACCAGAGATCATCCATCAGTGCGACATGACCGGGCCTGAATCCTGGTTGAAAGGGGTCCAGATAATCCGTTTCCTCCAGGACTTGTTACAAAATCATTCTTAGGGGTCTGCAGTGTGGGTATTCCTTTGAAAAATGTTGTTTATTAGGCATGTATTTGGATCTTTGGGAAACAAAAGAAATGTCTTAAATTAGAACATCTGATTACGCGTGACTTTTGGATGGAAAAAATTGTGTTATGTCAAGTTCAAGATCCACACCTATGCATTTGCTCAGTTTGCTGCTTTACAACACTGCTTTACACACTGACAGCATCCAAATTCAAAAACAAGAGCAGCAGTAAAGATCAAGTTCAGATGATACCATGATTCAGCAAAGAAAAATATTTCTAATGTAGATGAGAAGAAAGTGGAAAGGCCACCTCTGAATCTGTAAAACCCAAGATCTGAAATGTCTAGCCACCTCTTTCCATAAGCATCTGCAATCAATTCAAAGGTCATTAATCAGTATATGATCCAGTGTCTCCCCTAATCTTCTGAAAGCAGAGGCTTAATCACAGCACCTGATCATTGACATGTTTTCCAAACAGTAGAAACCTACAGAAGTTGTTGAAAAACAACCCTGACAATTGCTTTGTGTTTGGGTGAAAAGTGATTAACCAATGAAAAAAGGAGTCAAGTTTTGGCAGTTCCTCTTCCATTCTAACTCTTTGTGAAAGATAGTAAGCAAAGAGGGTATCTTGTAGACCAGGAGTTTTCAATCGTTTAAAGCCGGGAGCCAGATTACTCTCCCTCAGACAGCTTCGGGGGCCAGAAATCCATTTTGCCCTTCCTCCACCACATGGCACTTCCGGGTGTGGTGGTGGCAGTGGGGGGGGGGGGCACATGGAATGGTGCCATGGCTGCAGGTTGAGAATCCCTGTTGTAGACCATTTCGACTGTTGATACTGGTGTCATTAACATTCATGTTGTCCTTTGTTTGATAGCTCTCCTCAGTTTAGTATCTTTTTTTTTCCTGCTGGAAATGCAGATATGATATTGTGCAGTAATATTAGGCCATTTCATGGAGTTTGAACTGTGGATACAGAAACACAAAATCCCACATTCATAACCAGAGGTTTTCTTGAAGAAATGCAATTCCTGTCTTTACAAAATGGAAGTTTAAGTTTTTTACATTACAGACAAATTCCAACAGAAATTTAACTCTGGCCAAAAGAAGCTGGCTTGGAATTAGTAAAACTTGTTACTGGAAACCAAAGTAAAAAAAAAAATCCATACTATCTAAAAGACAGAGAAGAAAGGAGGGAATAACTCATTTGAAGTGTGGTGTTGGAGAAAAGTCTTATGGATACCACAGACCACCAGAAAAGCAGATCAGTGGGTTCTGAATCAAGTAAAACCTCTAACTACAACAAAAATGTCTAAACTGGGGCTACCCTACCATGTACATATAATGAGAATCCAGAACTGATAGAAAAAGACTATTACTGGGGCAAATTGGATGTGTTTGTGGAATGGAGCAGTTAAAACAGAGAATGGCCTAACATTAGGCTCAGTAAGGAAATGTCGCCAAAGACTGAAATTGTCTCATCATAGGGTTTGTAAGCAGTGGTTTACAATTCCCTTTTTCTGCATAGTACTGTCCATCCACCATCACTGCAACTAACGTTCTGTTATGCTGATGTGACACTTATTCCTGAAGAGGGTAGGTGCAATCATTCACTGGTGAAGTACTATGCAGAAAGTGAGGACAAGCAAATACTAATAAACTATTGTTATTTCTGACAAGTTTCTACTGAGCATGCTCAACAGTTATGAAATAGCTGGTTCTCCTGTTTGAAAGAGCCATTCTAAGTTATAAATCTTTTTACAAATACCAGATTTGGTGGGGGAAAGGGGGTTACGTGTGTGCATTCATGTGCACACATAAGCACAAGTCTTTCTTGACTGGCAGGTGAAGCAGAGATGTAATAGAGCAGGGCTTCTCAACCTATGGCCCATGGGCCAGATCCGGCCCATGGCACCATTTAATGTGGCCCACTCCCTCACTTGGGGTGGTCCTGCACTCCCCCTGCTGCTGACAGGACCAACCTGAAGCCCCACTACTCCTCTCCACATTGTTTCCCTGCTTGCTAGCACTCTTCCATGCTCCTTGTCTTTCCCCACCGACCCACCTGGGGAGGCCCTCATTGCCTTCCCCTCACCCACCTCATCGTGTTACCTAGCACCCACTTCTCCTTCACCATTTCACTTTCCAGAAGTGATTGTGTTGCCAGGTGGATAATGCAGTGCCAGCAGCAGAGGGTCCCATGTGTACCCAGCAATAGCAGGGTCCATTGGTGGGAGGCCTTGTGTGCACTGGGAGGAGTGTGTGTGTGTGGGGGGGGGGCTGCACTCACTCATTTTATGAAAAGAGGCAGGGCCGCCAAGTGCAGGCTCTGAGGGACACTATGGGCAGGGGGCCTCTTGGCCCTCTTCGGCTCCCATAGCTGCCCTCATTGTGCTGCTGGTCCATGACATTCTATTAATTTGCATACACTCACAACTCCCAAAATCCATGAAAGAAAAGGTACTAAGCTGTGGTATCTGCTATAAATAAACATAAATAGTAGTTGGCAGGACTTTTGAAGTAGCATCAACAGCATTATAAAGTCTTGGGATCTGGGCAGCACAGTAGCGAAGGCAGCTTGATTAGGCAATAATTGCATTGGTTCCCTAGTGGCTACTACTGCTTTATATGTAGGTGAAGATTAGGATGGAAATGCTGCACAGACACAGAGATCATGAGGCATATTTTCTCCAGGAAATAGTTCACAGGAACAGGAAGAAGATTCGATATGTCTCACAGCAAGTTGATAAAAATGGTCTTCTGAATGAAAGAACTTGTAGAACCAGTGCAAGAGGGAACAGTGAGGGTGAATGCACACACACAGCTTGTCAAAGAGAGTACACACACACAAACATGTAAGCAGAGAGCAAAATAACTTTGAAATTATATCCATAGGTCAAAGTAAATATGACTGCTGTCTACTGTTAGGTAGCCTGAGAATTTTTTTTCAATTCCTTCCAAATTCATACTGATACACTATGGGGAGATACTGCTACCAAATGACTACACTATTTTTATTGGTTAAAACAAATAGTAGTTATATTGGGCTGAGAAAGTAGTTGTTTCTACAAGGAAAGTAAGATTACCCTTATTTCTTCTCAGGCCGTCGACATTATCATGCCTCACACTGCCCTAGACCTACCAGCCCTGTCTCTACTGACAGCAATATGAGTGCTGCTGTTATTCAGAAGGTTCGACCTGCCAAAAAACAAAAGCACCAGCAAGGACAAATGCGCAGAGAAGTCTACACAGATGGTAAATATTGACATTGTACAGTCATCTGATGTGTACCCAAAGTTTCTGTAAAACGTATACTATGTGAGAAGGCTAGTATTTCCTCATGCTATGTGTATATGACAAAGTATATTGTAGGCATTACCTCTGTTTTCTGTCCTGAATTTTCCTGGACACACATACATTCTTTGTAATACCCTAATCAGCTTTTAACCATGACTGTGTTTGAGAGCAGACATTACAAATGAGCACAAGAGTGGGAAATAATGCATGCATGAGATTAAGATCTTCATTAAAATAAATCCTCTATAGTGTCATTTCCCCCATCAAAGAAACAATTTGGCATTCAAATAGTAGGCAGCAAATCATTGAATTTTAATCCTATCCATGGTATTATTCCATGTGGTTATTTTGTGCACCAAAAGGCAAAATCTAATCATTTTCTCTCATGCCTTCACACACAATATCGACTCCTGCTGAAAAGGTAATTCTTGTATTCTCTGGGGAGTATAGCAGGATAATGCAAACATTGTGATGTTGTCTAGAGAGAGCCTTTAATGAAAAATGCCTCAGGAGGGCCAGCTTTTATTAAACCACCACCTTTCAGTTTCATAAAACAACCAAAGAGGTTTTGTTGGAAATACATGTTAGATGCATTCCCAAAGATTCACCCATCTTGTCAATTCACCAAAAAAAAAGAAAGAAAGAAAGAGGGGGGGGGCTAGTAGAAGCATCATTCCCCCTCCTCGTTCTCAACAACAACAATCTGATTAGGACTTTCATTACCAGTCAGGTTTTTTTCCCCAAAGAGGGGCATCATTTGCCATTATCATATGAAAACCTAATATTATAGATACTTATCCAGGGTTACAAGAAGGGTTTTTCAAGCCACTTCTCCCTGTGATTCCTGCCACTTGACAGAAAAATGTAATACAAAGTGCACAGCATGATGAGGAAAAGTAATTTTGCAATGAGTGGGTTGTCCATGCTATTATCTGTACTTTATTCTGAGTATTTTCTCTCTCGTAACATCTATCTGATATTAGACTACATTAAATAGTGACATGACACAATGCACCTGGGCCTCTTGGCTTCTGCCCAGGCTTTCTTTGTCAGCAAAAACTGAATTGTCAGAATATTATCTGATTTCAAGAGGTTATTACAACAGTTCTCTGCATGCTTATTTATTTGGTTTTTGTTTGCTTGATTTTTCTATTTTGTTTTTGTGTGAAGGGAGAATGCATGGTAGAAATCCCAAAACTACCAGGGAGTTTATATTTATGGAGCCCTTGGAGTTTTGCAACAATCTACAATGTCTTTATAGGCTTTATTATTTTCATGTGAGAAGTTCTATGTGAAAAATCGACTTAGCTTTATATGAAAGCATCAATGCTGGCTGGAATACAAAAAAGGAGCTCTATATAGTTGTTTTTTCCTGTTCTCCCCCTCCTTTTTTAAAAAAGCAAATAAAAGTAACCTGCCTTTGTTGTAATATTTTACCAATTTTTTAAAAAACAACAACAACCAAGCTACATGCTGAGTACTGTAGATTAAAACTGCACCTGGCCTGATAAACCTAATCAGCATATGTACTTTTTTCAAGCAGGTGAAAGCACATTTTGTAATTAGACATGAATGTCCTTGAACCACTTTGCTATAATTAATACTGTCTAGAATAAGCAATACAGACAGCAGGCTATTGGCCAGAATCATATTACCTACACACATTGACATAAACTACAACAATGTAAGACCAAGCTACCATTTATTAAGGACTTAATATTTGTACTCTTTGTCATTCACCAAGTTACACAAGTTATGCATGAAGAGCAATACAAATACTGATATCTTAGCTACCGGGAATTTTCTGCTGCTATTTACGCCATTGTACTTATGCCAGTCTAAATAAGTGATAGGATTCTGGCCACTCTCTAATACATTTTACTAAACATAGTTGTGCTAAAGTGTTATTAACTTTGGACACAGAATCCTTTGAAAGATCCAACTTGTTTCTTAATGACAAATATATGCATATAAAAATCATACCTGTATAGAATAGAACATCAAAGCATAAAAATTAGAGTGAGAATCATGTGGTCTTTGGAGTATGCATGATCACAAAAGTGCTTCCAATAGCATCCCTATGTCTAACCATCTCAGATATAAATCCCACTGAAGTTCAATGGATGTGAATTTCAGGTGTGTGTAGGATTTCAGCCAGGGAAAAAAATCAGCCCCGACAATGTCAAAGTGAATGTGAACTGTGGCAGCTGAAGGCAACTTAAATGTATTTAAACTAAAGAGCTTCAAATATGGAGAGCAAGGGAGAAATATAAAGTTCAGGACAGGGGCAGTCAAGCAAATGTGAAGCAAAGCTGAGGAATTTTCTTCTTCAGGTTCTCCCTTTCTCTCACACAGACTCTTCTCCAGAGTCTCTTACTCTCTAGCTTTTGGCACCTTTCTTCCCAGAAGGCAAGGAATTGGATTTTTCTTCTTCTTCCACGACTGAACCATGTCATTCTCCTGATCTTCTTGAGACCACTCAAGAAAAAACCTCACACCTGTTCCATCACACAAATAGTGAGTGTTGTTCGTTAAGTCCAACTGGAGGAAAGAGGACCTTTAATTGTGGCATTCACTTTAACTGGCATGTTTAGACATTGAGAGAGGGAATAATTAGCTAATGACTAAGGTGTGTCCATGTTTTATTCTTCACTTGTCTATGTAGGGCTAGGAAAGATTTACCTAAAATTTCTGCATGCCATTGTCAATCAGTGTAGACCATAATAACATGTCAGGTCCAAAGGTCTTAATCTTCAATTTTTTATGAGAGCAGTAGGCTGTTGCATACTGAAAACAATTACAACTTAGATGCTTTCTTGGTTCTTGGATGCACCCATCCTTATGGTCTCAAATAGAATATGATCTGCTATGTGCCTTTCATATAAAATGAACTATATCCCACTAAAATATTCACCCCCTCTGTGAACTGGAAATAATACATACATAATGATTTACAATGCTTAGCAAACAGACATCTTAGTCTTCATTGGAAAGGAATTTTTAATGAGACAATTCTAAATTGCTTTAACTGAAATGGTTCTTACATTTGAAGCACTTTGAGTAATTACAGTAAAACCCCTACTTACGTAAAAAGTCTGTTCCATAGGCTTTTATGTAAATCGGTTTTTTACTTAACTTGAAGCAAACCCATATGAAAAATGTTTTTTACATAACTTGAAGCAAACCCATAGGAAAATGATATTTATGTAAATCGAAACAACCCCATAGGAAAAATGATTTTTTTATTTAACTCAAAGCAAACCCATAGGAAATTGTGGTATGTAAATTGGGACATTTACGTAAATAAGGACATGGTTTAAGTGCAAAAATCATTATGTAATATGCCTTGAGGCATATGTAAGTCGGGGTTTTACTGTACTGTATTTGCATTTTCCTCTTCAAATTTTAAACTGGCTGGCTGAATTGATTTTCCTTCTCCCACCACACCCCAATTATATTTCCCATGGTTCCTATATCTTCTCTGTTAGGTTGCTGCTGAAAATTACAGCTATCTTATTAAACAAATATTAACAATATGGAAGATTCACCCTATGGATGTATTATAAAATAGCATCCATTAATTGTTTTCCTTTAAGCAGGCAACAATGTAGCAGCAATATGCAGACACGTATAAATGAAGTAGTTGAGCACAACTGACCTTTTCTAGTTACCTCAGAGTTCCACATATTGGTTTGATGTTCCACATATTGACTGGAACACCTTCCTTACCATCTGAGGCTGCAACTGTTGGGCCTCTTCACACTTGAACGACGGTGTCTAAGAGGTGACCTGATTGAAGTTTATAAAATCATGCACGGTGTGGACAAAGTAGATAAGGAAAAACTGTTTTCCCTATCGCATAACACTAGAACTAGAGGGCACTCCATGAAACTTTTGGGTACTAGTTCTCAAACAAATAAGATAAATTACTTTTTCACCCAGAGGAACACTGGTCTATGTAACTCCCTGCCAGAAGAAGTGGTGACAGATGTCAGTCTTGACATCTTTAAGAAAGGATTAGACAAGTTCATGGAGAACAAGGGTATCAATGGCTATAATTATGGATACCTAAGGACAACCACCGGGTTGGAGAGATAGGCAGGATATCTCTCAATGCCATTTCCAGGGAATCCTAAGTAGGTGAAGGCATCTCCTTGGGAATACCCTGAAGGAAATGGTGAGCCACTGTGTGAGACAGAATGCTGGACTGGATGGGCTGTGGCCTGTTCCAGCAAGGCTGTTCTTATGTTCTAATATTAGTCTGGCCACAAGGATTCCTGATCTGGTAATTTTTGTATTAGCTTATTGCAACATGTCAACCATCCCAATTTGGCCAGGAAAACCCCGTAATTTGACGTCTATTGACGTCATAACCCACCCCCGCTGCCAAAACCCCATAATTTGACAGCGGGGAAAATGCTTTCCGCGCATGCGTAGGGGTTTTCCCGGCCAAATCAGGATGGTTGACAGGTGTGTCCTAGTGTGCCTCCTAGTATGGGTTCATTTCTTGTTCTCTTTGTCTTTTCCCTGTAAAACATGCACACAAAGCTGTATGTGTATAACTGTTTAAGCCACTGGTTTTTGTTGTTGGTTTTTTGCCATTGTTGTGACACTGTTTGGGTGCAACTTTCAGATAGTTTGTGTACTTTATTTTTATCCTCCCCCCACCACTACAATGTTCTAACAACTTGTGAAAGATATGTAGCAGCTACTGTTTCTGATGAAAGCTGATATGAAGTGTAAAATAAGTGCCACTGAACAACAGGCCATGGCTTCAGTGTAGAAGCTACTGTGGATTTCAAATTGCATCCACATGGCAATTGGTCCATCTAGAAAACAGTTCATATGACGTGTGCATGTTAGAATGAATTTCTGTATTGAAGTTACATGGGTGTCTTGAAGTTTAAACAGTTAACTATTACTGTCGATCTTAGTTCTATAGATTTCAATGAATGCAGACTCTGTGAAGGCTGCCTTTAAGAGCGAACTTGTAATACTAGTTATCAATTTTAGAACTTGGTTTCATGTGCAGGAGATGAATATTGGGAGATTTAGGAGAGGTAAGAGGTATTTCTTGCACAGCACACTGATAAATTGCAGGATTCAGGACTACAAAATACAGTGTATGCTACCAATGTGAGTGGCTTCAAAGCAGGATTAGATAAACTGATGAAGATATAGCCATATCACCTCTCTTATCAGAGGAAGTATGTCCTTAGTAGAGTTCGTGGAGAATATAAGTAGACTATTGCAATGCGCTCTAAATGGGGCTGTCCTTGATGACCATTCGGAGGCTGCAGCTGGTCTAGAATGTGGTGGCCTGGGTAGTGATGGGGGACAGGCATTATGCCTGTGCCTCGTCGCTGCTCAGGGAGCTGCACTGGTTACCAGTTTGCCTTTGAGTGCAATTTAGGGTGCTGGCTATGATCTTTAAAGCCCTATATGATAGTGGGCAAGGATACCTAAGAGGCCGCATTGCCCTAAGGACATCTGTCCATCCAACCAGAGCGGACCAGATGGGCTCCCTAATTGTTCCATTAGCAGTGGGGCTTGCCTCTCTGGCACAAGAAAAAGGGCCTTCTCCATGTCCACACCGGCCCTCTGGAATCTCCTGCCAGTAGAGCTATGGTTGCAGACAGAGTTGTGGCCCTTCAGGAAAGGTCTTAAAACCTGGCTGGTGGGGAAATTGTGGGGCCCTGAGGGCAATGTGGCTCCTGCTCGCTGGCTTTTATCATAAGATGCACCCTCTCTCTGCTTCTTGGGGTGGATGGGATTTTAATATGGGTGGGGGTTTTAAATGTTTTTATTTTGTGGGTTTTTTAGATTATGTAAACCGCCCTGAGTCGGGCTTGCCAGAGTGGGCAGTGAACAAGCTGAAAAATTAAATTAAATTAAATGTGATGGAGGATAACTCTTACTCCACAAACTTTCTGCTTGTTGGTACTGCTTAATGCAGTTATTGTTTTGTTCTAAAATCTTTTTTAAAAAACACTATTTGTTTTTCTAGCAAAGATTTAACTGTCCTAGAAACTTGAATATGCATTAAAGACTGAATGCTGAACATCCTACTCATTAACCTGAATAACTAACAAATATTTCCTTTTGTATGGTGATTTTTCACATTCATTTTAATAGCAAAGGACTAACAGTACATTGTCCTGTAAATGTATTTTCTATTGTGTTCCAGAGAAGAGAATCTCAACTGTAAAGAAATCTGAGAAATAGGTACATATTTCAGATTGAGGGAGTATAATGTATTTGCACATGAATGCTGATGTACACTTTCTTTATTCGTGTCAGATGCACCACCAGTATATAATAACATACAAAGCTAAAATTAACAACAGTGATCTATTACCGGCTAATCCTTTCAATCCAGAAACCCTTCTTGAGTAGATGTACACTCAGAAGCACAGTAAAAGAATGCAGATAGTCTTTATAGAAAAGTAAATCAGTATCAAAACATTTGTCAGTTGCTTGTTTTGATTTGCTGTGGTTTTTGTTGTTATTTGTTATCTGTTTGCACACCACCCAGAGTGGGATACCACTCAAATGGGTGGTATAGAAATGCAATAAATAACATAAATAATATAATAGTATTTAATTAAATGCAATTTGGTACACACCAGTAATGGCAACCACAAAGTAATATGCTCTTTAGAGAAGGTTTTATCACAACCAGCAGAAAAGGTAGAGAAACTTCCATTACAGAACATCATTCCTTGTGAAAAGGAATCCTTCAAACCAAAAAGGAAAGTTTTCAGAGGTCAACACTATTTCATCCTCATGCTATTTCACAGATCAAATCACAGAGAAAATCCAGAATCAATCTACCTTTTCTGCTATAAACTGGCACATTTAGTTATTAAAAAAGAAAATGGATGCCTCCATGGTGAGAAATAAAAAAAATAAATCACAGAGTGACATAAGAACATAACAACAGCCTTGCTGAAACAGGCCACAGCCCATCCAGTCCAGCATGGTAGATGATTCATGGGACAAGGACTGTTTGCAACTTTGGTGCTCTGAGACCTGCCGCCCCGCCGGGACTTGAGGAGCAGGGGCAGTAGTGGATGCGCAGATGGTCGGTCCCTCCGTTCTGGTTTCATTGACTCCTTGCTTTTGTTAGGAAGTTGTAATAGTATTCACGGACTTTATTGATTTATTGTTCTGCTGTATATGAATTATGTTGTTATTGATACTCTGTAAGATTTTGTTTTTTGCTGTTTGAACTATATTATGTATTGAATTTTGTTTTGTATTGTATATTTTGAGATTTGTTTTAGGTACCTGTATGAACCACTTTGAGTCGCCCGCTGGGCAGAAAAAAGCGGTATATAAATTAAACTATTATTATTATTATTATTATTATTATTATTATTATTATTATTATTATTATTATTATTATTATTATTATTATTATTGCATAGGGGCTGCGCAAGCGGCGTAGTGCTTCCGCGCATGCGTGGAATGGGTAAAACCCTTCTACGCATGCGTGGAAAGCGACTTGTGCACAAGCGAACTGCGCAGGTCCCGTTTTTCCGGAGCCGCGGGTTGACAGGTATGCACTAGGATTGCACTATCTGTCTCTCAGCATAAAGCCAAACTAACTTTCTTTCATCAGCTATGTAATAAACATTTATTGTATATACACAGTAACATGAAGAGCTGTTCTTCCCCAGCACCAAAGACATATAGTGACTGTTGTTGAAGAAAATTTGCTGCAGCTGAATTTTATTGGTTCATCTTATATGTCTTGAAACATATCTGGCCAGTGTTATCTGTGCTCTTTTAATTTAATTACTACAGCTCTGCCTACTGTTTTCCCTTTGCCCACTGAGAAGAAATACCTAGTAGACCCATTAACTTGAAAGCACAGCAGCTCTGAGATTTGGAATGCGTTCTCATTTCCTTTTTGGGGCATATTTATTACAAATTGCAGGAGCAGGAATTTTAACATTTAACTCTTCTCCTTTGAACAATATATGCACTCAGGATAAAATGCATTATAAGCACATCACTATTATTTACACCTCTCAGACCAATTTTCCTCAGCCTACTATCTTGAAGTTTACCTGTCATCAGCTTCCGCTGCTCTTAATACAAAGCAGCCCTAGTTCTTTCTTTCCTCTAGTGAGTGTTTGAAAGTGTTTTTTTTAAACTTTTTTACAATACTGGTGGATGTATGTATGCCTGAACTACTGCTTTCTCTTGCATTTACAAATGATAATTGTTAATGGAGGAACAGAAATAGCTGTGTGTGAGTGTTTTAAAATATCATTTATATTCTGAAGTTATGTAAAAAGAAGCATTTTAGGCCCTGTGATGGAATGGGTCACAAGTTATTCAATATGGAGTCTCTTTTGTTTTTAAACTGTCTTAGAATGTAGCTTTGCTTCTTTGCAAAGGCCTCATAATTCTTCCTGCAGTGCTTATTAAGCAGGTATGCTTAGTAGAAGCTTCTCAGAGCTTGAGGCCTATGTTTTGTCTTCTTCTCCAGGCCTGGAATGTTCTCTTGCATCAACATTATTATTATTATTATTATTATTATTATTATTATTATTATTATTATTATTATTATTATTATTATTATTATTATTATTATTATTATTATTATTATTATTATTATTATATTTGGACATGTATGCCGGGTTGACAGGTATGCACTAGGATTGCACTATCTGTCTCTCAGCATAAAGCCAAACTAACTTTCTTTCATCAGCTATGTAATAAACATTTATTGTATATACACAGTAACATGAAGAGCTGTTCTTCCCCAGCACCAAAGACATATGTGACTCAGGGTGGCTCACAACACTACCACATCTAATACAGTATGCATATATCGCAATACAATAAAATAAGATACAATTAGCGTACAATAATAGAAATAAACCACAGTATCAAAAACATAAGTCAAAACATCACAAATCAAGTACCATCATAAAACATTTAAAAGTCATTCATTTCAACAAGTCGCCTGCAAAAGAGTCCAAGGCCTAGAAGTCCTAAAAGTCCAAGGCCTAGGCTGGCCAAGGGGTGATGTCTGCCCCCCAGCCCCAATGGCCAAGTCCATGGTCAAGTTCACGGCATCAGCCAGCATAAGGAGCAAGAACTCCACCACACCAGAGCCCCTGCCACTGGCCCCTGTGTGGCCGAACAACCCAAGTCGCTGCTGCCCACTCCGCCACAGCTCAAACAGGCACCCGGTCCGCCACACCCGACGCTGACCCAGCCGCAGCTGGAAGCAGAAAGCCACTGCCGCCGCCATCACAGGGTGGAGGGTGGGGGTGGCACAGTTTTTCCTCGCCCTCTGCAGCTGCTGCCATTTTAACCTCTGGCCATGTACGCTACCACATACATATATTTTTCTCCCCATTATTGTCTCGGCTCTGTACAATTCAGTTAAGCCCCAGGTTGCTGCAGGTATTTGCAGGACGGCATTTAGGTGACCTGAACTCGGAGTCTTGGTTTCCACACAGAGCAGGCTGGTACAAGGAAGCTCTGAAAGGAATGGGGAGATACCAAGGCAAGGGTCAGGCCGAAGCCTATCTGTCACAGGCCCATTAAGTATTCAATATTCCATCATTAATTTTTGAACTTTCTTTAGTGTCATCTTAATCTGCTTTAAATGTATCTTTAGAATATGCAACCCTTTGCCTCTTTAGAGGATAACTATTTTAATCAAGATTTTTCATGGAAGAAATCTTATTTATACCATATTTCTTATTATGAAATTATTGCATTTTTATTGCAAGAGAAGTTTGTTTTGCAGCCATTTGCAATAGGGGGCCAGGCTTTGCAGCAGGTTTGAATAATGACAGGGAATTTTGTAAGTTGAAAAAAGATACAATGTTACTATTCGGTTAGGCTGGCCAATTATTGTGTACCTATGTACCTGAGTGTGTATAAATTGATGCAATAAGGCCTCACTGTTATGTCTGATGAAGTGGACTTGGTCCACGAAAGCTCACAGTTAAATACAGGACTTAGTCTTTAAGGTGCCACAACATTTTTTTGTGTTTATTTTTTTGCTGGTTTTTTTATTTACTTTCAGATATTTGTTACTAATGTGATTTATAGAAAAAATATGAGACATATATAGACAGTGTATCTCCAATATACCTTTGGGTACATTAAGTTTACAATAGGGAACTTCTTTTCTGCTCTTTTGGAAAACATGGAAGATAGTTTACAATAATAGAGGTTACTTTTCTTCTTCTTTTCTTTTTTCAGAAACAATTATCAGGAACATATATTTCTCCCCACTAAATAGTTCATATTTAAATAACTCCTGATTTCCTTCTGAGGCATCTACAGTTTCTATGTGATCCCATCTGTTGTTATGAACCCTTTGGGGGTGAGGGACTGGAGGTGTGTATGGCGTTGTTTGGCTATACCCACATTTTAATGGTGAATATAGAGCACTCCCCGTGAAGGGAAAAGCCCCCCCCCCCCAACAAATGTCAAAATTTAAACTAATATATTTTCTCGTAAAACCTTTGTCATGAGTTTTTTATTCAAAGAACGGAAATATGTCTGAAAACCCTTAGCTTTCAAAATGTATGGAAATACTAGAAAACAAGAATTTAAAAGTCATACTTTATGTCTTTCCACTATGAGGGGGAAGTTGGTAAGGACCAGGGATAGGTCCTTTTATTTTGAATTTTTTTAAAATATATGCTGAACATTCCTTTTATTTTAACATTTTTATTTTAATAACAATACAATTTAACAAACCTATAGTACAAATACAAGAAAACAAAAAATATTAAAATCATTACAATAACATTAATAAAAGAAAAATTCACCACGTGCTATGTACAATGCTACTGAGACAGAATTTCCCTTTTTGTCTATTATCGTCTCAAAAATGCAATATAGTCAGGCACTGGCAATTGTCCATAACCATTAATCAAAGTATAGTCTGTAAAACATTTCCAAATTTCCTGAAATTTGTTTTCTTTAATTAACCCTTTTCCTAAATTTAATTCCCAGGTGAGCTTGTCGTTCAACGCTGTATTGCATAACTCCTTATACCATTCTTCTATTTTTGGGGTAGCATCACATTTCCAGTATCGAGCTATACATTGTCTAGCACTAGACAACATAATTGCTAATAATTCCCTTTTTTGACACTCTACTTATCCACATCCGTTAACAATACTGAAGCTACATCCAATTTCATTTTTACATCTAATATTCTCCCAATTTCATATTCTACCTTCATCCAAAATGATTTCATCTTTTTACACCCCCACCACATATGTTCATATGTTCCAATATCCTCCTTGCACCTCCAACAAAATTTCAACTTTGTACTATCAATTTGATGGAGTCGCACCAGGGTCAAATACCACTTCCACAGTAGCTTAAAGTTACGCTCTTTTATTCTTACGGACAAGGACCTCATTATCCTCTTTTCCCATTTACCATTCCAATGTTCATTGTAATTTTAATATTCAAATCTTGCTCCCACGTTGCCTTTAATACTACCTGATGTTGATCCAAATCGTCTAAAACCTTATATATTTTTTGCTTACTAAACCTTTAATTTTTATTTGACCACTTTTTAAACTATGTACCAACTCTTCAAATTTTGTCCCATCTCTATCCAAGCTCAATTCTTCTATATATATTTTATTCCAATTATCAATAGATATCATTTGAAGCCAATTCAACTTGAGCTGTCTACATATTTCTAAATTTCTTCCTTTATCTTTACAAGCTGCTATCCAATCTTTTAATTAGGTTACTTTGTTCTTATTCAATATCTCTTCTACTCTCTGATCCATCCTCACTGGGAATGATTTCATGTCTCTCAGTTCTATAATTGGGGATTCTCCTGGAGCCAATCTATTTTTTAATACTGTCCATGTCTTGAAAAGAGTTTTTAACATTTTATTCGCAGTGTTAATCTTAACCTTTCCTTTACCCAAAAACATTATTATTTCTTCTCTCACTTTCTCCCACAATTCAATTTTTTCCCAGATCGGTTCTACTTTCACTAAAATTTTGCAAATATTCTTCAATTGAAACGCCCAACAATAATTTTTAATATTTGTGATTCCTAACCCACCCTTTTTCTGTGAGGAATACCATAAAAATTTTGGTATCCTAGCTCTTTTTCCCCCATTACAAAAATTATTAAATATATTTTGGAATACCTTTAATTCTTTCTCTTTCACATATATTTGCAAAGTGTCAAATAAAAAATTTATTTTAGGTAAAAGCTTCATTTTACATAAGGAGACATGTCCAAACCACGACAAATTTAATTTCTTGTATTTTAATATCATTTCTTTTAATTCTTTTTCCAATTTATCATAATTCAGCCTATTTAAGTCATCGTACTTATTCGAAATTTTTATCCCCAGGTATTTTATATTATCTCTAATTTGTATTTTAAATTTAGTCTTCAAAATTTCTTGTACATCCAAATCCTCATTTAAAAAAATTGCCTCTGACTGGATAGGTCCTTTTAATTGATTTTCTTCTGTGTCTAGGCCAGATGTGAAACTGCCAAAATGAAGGCACCCTTTGGTGAGTTCATTCTGCAGTTCCCTTCACCTGACCTAGTGTGAGAAAGATTAGTTGGCAACACAAAGTTGCTGTTACCAGGGTATCCCCGATTGTGGTTCAAGAATACCACAATCTTCAAGGAGGCTCTTTCTGTGTACCCCTTTTGATTGGTAGCAGTGTATCACCATTAAGATACTCTCTCTCAAGAAGTTAAATGGGAGGTTTGTTCAGTTTTAAACAGCTTTAGAACTTTCTTTGTTCCTCATGATTTTTTTTTTGAAATTTAAATACATTCTGTTTTTTCCATTTTTCCTTGACAACTCTGATGTTTATTATGTTTTAAGGTTTTTAAATAGTTTTAAAGCTTTTTATTTTTCATTAAGTTTGCATTATGTTGTACTGCAGAACCCATGCAAGTCTTTAAAAACTCATAAATTTATATTTTAAAAAATCCAAATGAAAATAATGATCATGAAGTTGCTGCATTAAATATTTTCCTATTCTGCTTTATAGATTTACCACCCCCTCCAGTGCCACCTCCTGCTATAAAGTCTCCCACTGCCCAGTCCAAATTGCAGTTGGATGTCCGGCCTGCCATGTTGCCAAAGTTATCTTCTATAGACCCAAGAACAGAAAGAGCAGTGGAGAGAAAAGGAACAGTCTATAAGGGGAAAGAGGGAGCCGAAGGCCGCCTATCTGATATGCGGACAGGTTCAGCAGAGCGCCGAGAAACACAGGAACAGCAAATTGACAGCAAACTGCGAGGAAACAAAGTAGCAAAGCGAGATGGCTCACAAGCAAAAACACATCTACTCCAAGGTGACTTGATGTAATTTAGTGTGTATTAATTGAACCTTTTCCAGTATAAAATGGTTTGCCAACCTACATTCCCCACTGATATAAAAGCTAGGCAAGATTCCTTTACTCATTCACAGGCATAAAACCGTACACCCTGAAATGTAATTGTATTGGAATATAAAACAAAAGCAAAGCATTGTACTTTGGGACATGAAAGGAGCCTCATCCGAGTGTCCACTTAAAATCCTTTTAACCCAGAGTAATCTCAGCTGAAGATTTTGCTGATTATCTAGCAGAGAAAATCGCTTGGATTTGCTCGAAGTTTGATCCTAGCGTGGATGCTGTGGATCTGGGGTTGACTGGAGTGCAGTCTGGCCAAGTTATCTGGAATCAGTTTGATACAGTTGTCCCTGAGGAAGTGGACAGGCTCCTTGCATCTGTTCACGCCACCACCTGTCTATTAGATTCTTGTCCCACCTGGCTAGTCAAGGTGTCCAAGGCGGTCACAAGTAGTTAGGTCGGGGCAATAGTCAGTGCTTCCTTGCGGGAGTGGGTGCTTCCTGCATCATTAAGAAATGTTTTGGTGTGCCCCCTCCTGAAGAAGCCAGCTCTCGACTCACCAATATTGGCCAACTACCAGCCTGTCCCAAACCTCCCCTTTTTAGGGAAGGTCTTGGAGAAGGCAGTGGCGCAACATTTGCAGGTGTTCTGTATGAAGGGTATTATCTGGACCCCTTTCAGTCAGGATTCAGGCTTGGATATGGTACAGAGACTGCATTGGTCACGCTGCTGGATGATCTCTGGTGGGAGCAGGAGGAAGGCCATCCGTCTGTCCTAGCTCTTCTTGACCTCTCAGCGGCCTTCAATACCATCGACAATGGTATCCTTTTGGGATGGCTCCGAGGTTTGGGGAACCAGGGCACTTTTTTTGCCTTGGTTTGCCTCATTTCTGAGGGGCCGGACCCAGTCGGTGTGTTTAGAGGATGAGGTGTCCAGCCCTAGGCCTCTCCAGTATGGGATGCCTCAAGGCCTGGTTCTCTCCCCTCTTCTATTCAATATTTACATGAAGCCGCTGGGGGAGATCATCTGTTCCCATGGGGTCAGGTATCATCAGTATGCTGATTATACTCAGCTATACATCTCAGCCCGTGGTGATTGCAGCGATGCAGTCAGAGTCCTTTCCAGATGTCTAGAGGCTTTTGGGGCCTGGATGGGGGACATCAGGCTACAACTGAACCCAGAGTCTTTGGAGTTGGGCGGCAATAGAAATCTGCAAATAAATAAATAAATAAATTAAATATCTGACACAAAAACACACACTAAACTCTTAATCATGTCTTACTCTTTAAGAGTCACTCTAAGGGTACACTGGTACATAAATTGAAGTTAATTTCCCCACACGGCTTCGTCGGGGTAGCGGGGAGAGGGCAGAATGTGGAGCTCCACCCCTCTTTCTCCCCGTGTGGGTGTGTGTGTGGGTTGGTGGGTTTGTGTTGTGTGTGTGGTTGTGTTGTGTGTGTGTGTGTTTATTGTGTGTGTGTGGTTGTGTTGTGTCAAAAGTACAGATTGCTGGATCGGCTGCTAGGAATAATTGAAAGTAGGTATTTCATAAAGTTAAGGGTCTTTGACTGCCCATTCAAGCTATCATTTTCTAGAACAATAGCTTGTGATCATATACAATTTCTGGGGGGAAATCCATTTATCTTCCAGCTAGTTCAAAAGGAACAGGGAAGCATGGTGTGGGGGTGAAGAGTGGTAGATGATGTCATAGTTCTTGCTGCTCACAGGTTCCCAGAGCTCTGATTATGAGAGCCCTGACTCCTCACTGTTGGTATCTTTACCTATAAAAAGAGGGTTGGGCCATGCGTGTCCGGCATTAGTGGCCACACCCGACCCAACCATCCTGTACCAAGCCACCCACACTTACCTTAAGACCCTGCGAGTGTCGCCGCAAGGGCCCGGACACCGAGAGTGGGGCAATTGCCCCACAAAGACGAACAAAAAAAACCTACGGTTCCCAGTGTCCGCTGCGCCACACAACCCCTCAGCCAATCAGGCTGAAGGGCGCGAGCATGGAGGAGGCAGGGCAGCCAGAGCGCACATTAAAAAATGTCCGGAAGACAAAGGCAAAGAATGGTGCTCTGTTCTTTGCCTTCGACTCCCAGAGGTAAGCCATTGTTTCCCCACCACTCTGACGGCTGGCACCGGCCTCGCCGTGGCTTTGGGGAAGAAGGGAGCCCCTCTCCCCATGCAGCTTCGGTGGGGAGAGCCCATCATTCCCCACCGCCCTGAAGGCCGGTGCCAGCCTCGCCGTGGCTTCAGGGTGAGGAGGGAGCCCCTCCTCTCCCCGTGTGACTTCGGCGAGGAGAGGCCATCGTCTCCCCGCCACCACGAAGGCTGGCGCCAGCCTCACCATGGCTTCATGGGGAGGAAGGAGCCCCTCCTCTCCCCACATGGCTTTGGCAGGGTAGCGGGGAGAGGGAAGAATGTGGAGCTCCACCCCCTCTCTCCCTGTGTGTGTGTGTGTGTGTGTGTGTGTGTGTGTGTGTGTGTGTGTGTGTGTGTGTGTGTGTGTGTGTGTGTGTGTGGTTGTGTTATGTGTGTGCGTACCCCCCAAAACCACCCCAACCACCAACACACACACAAAACCTGAAATTCTAGTTTAAAATATACTCCACTAAAGCACAGCTCTCAACAAAAAGACATAGGGCTTGGCAAGATGTCATCTGAAACTCTGAAGAACAACTGCCATTTGGTATGGGAGAAAAACAAAGCTACATGAACCAACAGTCTTGACCTGGTAATATAACCTTATCCATAATTTTCAGTATCAATTTCTAATATACACTAGTGACATAGGATTGTTTGGCTACTGGACATTTTGCTCAAAAATGCTGTTTCCCCAGTAATATTACAATATGTTCCCTTCTTTAAGTATTATAGATTTGAAACTGTGCAGTGGAAAGAAATGTCCAGAACTTCAAAGGCTTAATACAGCACAGTCTGAGCCACGGGCTGCCAACCTGAATGTTAGAGAGGGGTTATACAGTAGTATGTTACAAAAGATGAATTGTTATTCTCAACAGTTGTTTATGTTTGCTATTGTTATTCATCCATACTATAATCATTAGAAAATACCAATTTAAGTCGAGAAGACAGAACACAATTACACCAAGTATTTATTTACAGCAATATTAACATACAATTCTCTTCACAGAGGATATTCTTCCATATTGTAGACCTACATTTCCAACATCAAATAACACTAGAGATCCCAGCTCATCAAGCTCTATGTCATCCAGAGGATCAGGAAATAGACAAAGGACCGAGCAAGCAAATCTAGGTCGAAGGAATATTGCAGAAATGCAGGTGTTTGGAACCTATGAACAAGGAGAGGATGATGAAGAAGAATTACAGGTAATGTGAGTTTCAGTCATCATGGAGTTTGAAAGATGGTGTGAAAATACAAATATTAATTTCTTAAAGCTAATTGACTTTTATATTTCTAGCCTCAACATATAAGCATAATTCCAATTTTGCTACCCTTTTATATTTATTTCATCTATAAATCAGTAATGTATGGACTGTATACAATTCTGAAATTCTTTACATTTCTTTAGAATTCTTTGCCATTACCTGTGTTTTGCAGAAAATATAAAAGGTAAGAAATAAGTCAGATTTAATGCTGACTATAGCAACTGCAAGAGGTTTTAGGAAAACGTAAGGTATTACACTACATGTGCCAAGGCTATAGGCCATTAACAACAACAAAGCAGATTTTGAAAACAGTGTGCATTTGCAGAAGATATTTCTGTACAACACTGGCTCTCAACATTTGACCCTCCAGATATATTTAAGCAGTTACTAGAAGCCCTAGCTACCAGGGTCAATTTTAAGGAACTTTGGAAGGTGAAGTCCAAAAATCTGGGAGGTAAAAGTTAAAACTCAGATCTCTGCATCAATATTCAAACACATAATCGTTTCCATATTATGTTTTTTATATTATTATTTCAAAAAGGCATGTCATCTGTTAAATTTAAATTATTATACCGTAACCATATTGTTGATGGAAGTTATAATTTTCTACCTCCACTGTATTGACTTTTTAAAAAGATACAATTTCATCTTCTATCGAAGTAAAATTTTAGGCATTATTGAACTATTCCTTAAATAACCACTTGTATATATTTATTCTCAATACTATGCACCAATATTTTGAGTGAGAAAGATAATACCCATCCATTATTGTTTTACAGGAAACTGAAAGCTGAAGAAGTGATGTACTGTAATACATTTCTGAAACCTAATCAGAAAGATATCACTTAAGATGCCTCATGTCTGATGATATTTGATGCCAGGAATAATGTTCAGTGCAATCAAAGTGTACAATTCCTCATGGTTTTTTTTCATGTGAGCAGAACTTACTCTTTATTTTAATGTTATTTTAAAGACTCCATTCCTAGTTACATTCCCTGTTTACTTCCCTTGGCTAAACATAGCACATGTCCATGACAGCAATCAACTCTTTTTTGGTGCTATGCTAGCTGCTGCTTCCAGCTTTGGACAGAAGGGGAAGCCCTTCATTGCTCTCAGGGGAGGCAGGATACTATAATCAAAACTGTTCATAATCATATGCATAGATTATCACTGATTGGACAATGACAAGTTGCACAGAATGGTATCTATGCAGAAGATTTTTTTTTAAAAAAATCAGTGCTGTTACAGATCACACATAGCTCAAATGGCATTGTGTTTTATTTTCAGTAGCCAGATTCCTTTGAAGCAAAAATACAACTTCATACAATATGGGCTAGGATGGCTCATGTTGCAAATTTACATTGATTTCTCAAATCTTCATAGGACTTAAATTTTCTAGATTTCAACCAAGAACACAAAAGTACATTCTTGATTACATATGTTCTCTAGAATAGCAAGCAGGTGTGACAGTAAGAACCTGGCAATTATATCATGAGTTTATCAAATATGTAAGCCATTTTGGCTTCAATATGTGCTACTAAAACTCAATAAAGCAATGGACATTTTTATACACCAATGGGAAATACTATCATCATCATCATCATCATGACTGGCCCAAATCTCAGACCTCTACTTCATAGTGTCAATTCACCTTAAAGAAGTGCCACTTAAAGGAGTTATGTTTTGATCGTGGGGGTGGGGGGTGGGGGAGGGGGTTGTTTTTTAATTTTCTTTTTTTGTAATGCACTGTTTATCTTTTTTTGGTTTTAAAAGCACAATCACTAAACTTTATTTGTAAAACATTGTAACTATTAACCGTTTTTGTCTTACTGTAAGATGTTAAGCTTTTGTTTGTTTTTTCATATTTTATTAATGCTCTATGTCTGTATTGGGGGATGTTTGAATGCTGACAGATGGTATTGGTAGGAAAACTTAGAGTGGACCATAAACAGAACATTTTTCCTGTTTCCTGAACTTTTATTTTTCAAGTTCAATTTGGCCAATCTCAACACTGGATTTCCAGTGAATCTGAAATAGAGCCATTAGTTCCTTTTGAAAGTACAAAATGATGTCCTCTGTCTGTAGATCTTTATGATCTCTTTTGTGATTATATAATTTTTTTTGTCATCAGTGCTAATGGAAAATTGTGTGTTTGTTTATGGACAATTATCAGACCTATCAGTGGGAGAGAAAAAGAGTGTTTTGGTATTTACTGAGGGATAAAAAGTTTCATTTAGCTAATTTTAAAGAAATGGTTATAATAGAGAAGGGTGTGCAGTACAGAGGGAACAATCCATGTGGTTAATGTTTTTTTCCATTATGTACATGTAAGGAACCTCATATTTTAGCCATAATTTTGCATACCAAGGATTCAATAATCATAAAAGTAATTTTGTCACATTATTTATTAAAAACATTCTCAAAGACATCATCTTTTCTTGTCAAGTTTCCTGTTTTTACTAACATATTCTCTTCACAAATATTACCTTTGTAGTAATGAACAAACTCTAAACAAACAACTATTCAAGTTGTAGTATAAAATAATGACAACCACAAAATGATCCCAGAATATCTGGGTTGGGTGGTTGGCAAGGTCATCAATACTAGAACTGATTTTTATAAGGAAAATATCAGTCATGTTTAAGGATTCATCTGGAGCACAGTAGAGTTGGGTGCTGAGACTTAAGAGTCATTTTGTTTCCTTTGTGGGATGAACTGATGTGTGACACTCAAAACTAGTCCTGATGGGCAGGTCTTATCCTCATTTGAATAGTGATTTCAACTGCAGCATTGTAATCTTCTGCATAGGCAAAAGTGGTGAACACAGTCATGCAAAAGAAAAAAGGAGGTAAGTCACTGTGGGGACGGGAGCATGTTCCAAATGTTCTGTGCCATTCCTATGGAGAAGTTGAAAGGGTACAGAAGATGATGCTTCAGATTTACCTTTACTGCCAAGAGTACTAGCATATTGTTAAATCGTGCAATTGGGAGTACATCTTGCTCTCTGATGGACAACAAAATGAAATATCTATTGCTCAAGACTTTCCTTATCGAATTCAAATGCAGTAAAAACCTGTTTTATGGGGAAAAAGTCTTTTTCCATAACTATTCTATAACTATTTTTTCCATAACTATTTTTTTTCCTGTAAAATGAGGCATTCCCATAAGAATGCTTTGGGGGGAAATGTTCCTGACCCCACAAATAAATAAATAAATAAAAAACTCTTAACTCCTCTCCAGACCACTCTACTGCCACCCACAGGGCCCAGAATGGCTGTGGGTGGTCTTTTATAACCCACCAGGCATAAGGCACTCTGGGAAATCGTGTTCTGTAAAATGTTTTTTTCCTGTAAAACGGGACACTTTTTAGCAACAAAAAAAAACCTTCTGTAAAACAGGGTTTCTGTATAATGAGACTTTTGTAAAATGGGGTTTTACTATACAGAAAGGCAAGAGAATGGTTAAAATGGGAAGGTTCTGTTTCCGGGCTTTGGGGGTGTTTTTCTGTGTGCCAAGTGTGTGACCACAATATTGTGTATTTTTTCCATTTCTCCGATCTGGTCAGTAAGTAGTGCAGTTGCAAAACAAATTTAAGCAGTCTGCAGTGGTGTTTTGTTTGTTTGTTTGTCTGCAAAATAAGTTTATTTTTAAACCATTGAGCAGAGAGGGGTGGTGTTAACTATGGGAAGATACTTGGCTTCTTGGCAACAGTAGCCTCAGTAGCCTTTTACACCTTACCATTCCACAAACCAAGGTCTTGTTCAAAGTGCTAGTTTTGTCATAAACTGGTGAGAAGACTGAATTCAGGAAATATTTGGATTCCAAATATTTCTGGGGATAGGCCAGTTGAATTTGTCTCTTGTCTCTGAAAAGAAAGCTTGCTACTGTCATTCCAGTTTTCAGAAGCAAGCTCTTCCATATGGCAACACAGTCAGTAAAGCTCTCCAAGTCCACAAAATCTCATCCTGCCCAGTAGCAAAACACTATGCAATAAAAATGCACATATTGTGCAAACAATCAGAATTTATTTGTGAAGCTCAAAGTAGGGTGACATAATAACTGTTCTTCTCAATGGCACATAAATTTAGTGGATACAAAATCCTCATTCAGGCAACTACTTATTTATTGTCATCTTTCATTTAAAGACGTCCTCCTTTTCAAATAACTTTACAGGAGATACCTTCAAGGGCCTGGAGATACAGATTGAGGGTGACTACCATTAGTCCTAGCTAGTATAGATGGTGAAGGAGAGAAAATATCCTCCAGTAACACCTGCAGGGTCCAACACACACTTCCAACCTTGCTCTAGCATTAGAAATTAGCTAAAGAGAAGCATGAAAAGAGTGACAGGGAAAGTTGAATAGAAAAGGAAGCTTAATTGAAGTTCTTGGTGCATCAACTAAGAAAGCAAGTGAAGTGCAGTTTGAGATTGGCCAGCTACCATTATCACTGGTGATTATAAAGTGCAGTGTTTCCCAATCTTTGGTTTTTGGACTTCAATTCCCAGAAGCTTAAGTCAATTCTTCAAAGCACTACTCAGCCAATGTATTGACTTAAGCTTCTGCGAATTGAAGTCCACCAGTGTTCTGCAGAACATCGTTTGGGCAAC
Organism: Bradypodion ventrale; assembly: GCA_035047345.1. NCBI lineage: Eukaryota > Metazoa > Chordata > Lepidosauria > Squamata > Chamaeleonidae > Bradypodion > Bradypodion ventrale. The sequence continues at coordinate 304,609,690 of JAWDJE010000003.1, read as the reverse complement.
GCTCATTTAGACACCCTTAAAGAAAAAAGGTGTGTGCTACTTAAAAAGAAATACACTTTAACATCTGCATTTCTATTATAAATTATATCAATAAATAAACACATTGAGGCCTGTTACATTTTACTTTGAAGAACATTTTTTAATAAAAAATGCTTTTGGAGCCATTGGAAATTATGTTTGACCTTGTCTTTCAGAATTTACATATGCCTAAGCATGAAAAACAGGGTTACTCTTGCATCCTTACATAGACAATTGTTAATAGGTACTGTAGAGAAATCGGAGCACCCAACATTCGTTCTAAGTCCATGGAAAGTTTAATTAGCTACTGGACATATTTCCGATGAAATGCTAATAGCATTGAGAAGCTGGAGAATATATTCTTACATGTAATGAATTTCATGGATTTACATATTTGAGGCATGTTTTGACATTCTCTGAGGGCTGAAAACAAAATGAAGCGCAAATAACAGCAAACGGTACAAAAATATTGTAATTGTTTATGCTCTCAGGCAATTGGGAATAATTGTTACAAGGTAAAACAAATAGTCATGTTGCAATGTAGAGAGGTGCTTGTTATTTGTTTCTCTCAGATGAAGCCATATTCTTAGAAATGAAAAATGGGCACTTAGACATTCCATTAATTACACAAGTCTAAAAATTAAGAGGAAACCCCCTTCAGAACTGTAGTGACCTTTCTTTCTCACTGTTTTTTAGAAAGGGTGGGAAGATACGTTTGTCCACTCTTTTACACTCTTTTTATTATTATTGTTTTTGTAATGCTTTTTTTGTTTAATATTATTTTAGACATGTTGAATGTAATTTAAATGGAAAATTGGGATAAAAACATAACAAAAAAGTGGCACCTAATTGTCCAGCCTCATTGCTTTTTATTTATGGGTGAGGGAGATGGAATGGGAAGCCTGTTATATGCATGTTGGCTTCTCCCATTGGAAGTTTTTTAAGTATATATGTATATAACGGGCTCATTACTGGTGTTGAAAAAGTGGTGTGGTGGAACCATTAGTGATTCAACAGAAAAGGCAGGACTAGCAAAAATGGCTCTGCTAGCTGGCTTATGTGAGTGGAACAGCACGATGTTTGAATATCCAAATGCAGTTTTTAATATGTGCAAGAGTTGAAGATGCAATGTTGTATTTGTTGATGGACACATCTCTCAGACTCTTACCTTTGAAAACACATTATTTAGCAAAATTCAGTTTATCTTGATACTGAAATCAGCAGTATCATTGGCCAAAATCCTATTATGAAGAGACATATACATAAGAGAAATTGTACAAATAATTTCTCACAACTTGGCCATCTGTCACATGTTCAAGTATACAACAGAGTGTGGTTGGGTATATCTGAACATATGACAACCAGCCAGAATAAATCTACCAGTTACACACTTTTTGTTAATATCTATCAAGCCCTATTAGGACTCTGGCCATTGCCTCTTAAGCAAGGCTAGAACAGTGTAATTAATACTCCATTTGCTTATCAGTGTTCAGTAATTGACAGAGATCACTGAGTCTTTTCATACTCATTAAAAACATGAGAAGAAACTTGCTGAATCATACCAAGGCTCTATTCAGTCCAGGAACCTATTTCATATATTAGTACAGTAGAACCTCTACATATGATCCCCCCCCCCATTCCACAAGGTTATTTGTATGTCAAAAATTGTATGTTGAAAACACATTGCATCACCAGAAGAGACCACTTGATATCACCATATATTTTTTGTATGTCAATTTTTATATTAAAAATTTGCACACTATCAAAAAATTTTTAGCCAGGATTTCTATTTGTATGTTGAATTTTTTTGTAAGTTGAACCATTTGTATGTCAGGGTTCCACTGTACTCTCATGATATAAAAAGTACATTCCTCAAAGTCATTTGTCCCCAACATCTAGTATCTAGTGGTACACTGCTTCAGAACATAGAAACCTGATATTGCTACTATAGCAAAAAGCGGTTGAAAGAGCCATGATTTGTGCAACATTCCTGTTACAGCTATCATCACATCTATATTGATAGTGCACTGTGTGTAGAAATCAGGCGACTTGTACTTTTCTAACAATAAGAATTTACAAACATCAAGAATAAATTATGTTCCATGTTGAAGGGCTCCTCTTGTGTCACTCCTTACTTCTCTTAAAGTAAGGTGTTGATGGCTGGTAAAATGAGAGGACTAATCAAGACAGCAAAGTGAGGGAGAAAACATTTTTGATTTGGGTCCAATTTGAAGAGCACTGGGTTCAATTAAAAATATGACAGAAAAGAAATCCACTTCAAAAAAAATGGTAACATTGGCTGGTTGACTGCTTCTCTTACTTTGTTGTTGGCTGAGCAATGTGAGTTCATGCATTGTCATTTATTGTATAATATGCTAATGTGGCAGCCATCAACTTCTTCAGTTTCCTATACTGTACTTCAATTAAAGCTTAAGAAAAGGAGTCATAAAATAACTTATTCTATAGGTATTTTTTTAATCAGGAAATATGAGCTGTAGGGTGTTACAAAGGAAAAGTAAATACAGCACATTACAACACTATGGCAAATTCAAAAACCAGAAGAAATCTGAAAGCCACGAAAATGAAGTAGAAAAATGAAAGATCCTGTCCACAGTAAATAAGCTTCTCAAATATTAGAAGACAAATGACAGAACTAGATCTCCCCATTTTCTGGGGCTCTTTACAACACTGTCCTTCCTCATTGTAACTAGCATATAGGACAAGAGCCAGATAAGGGCAAAATTGTGTGAGGCACACCTACAATGACTCCCCCCCCAAAAGACCAAGGTAAGGTGCTAAACTCTGAAGTGTTCAGGCACATTCTTTTCATAATCCTTTAAAAAAAACTTTTGGTAGAATCCTGTGATGAAACATGGAATATAAGCTGTCCAACAACCATAGCATCCTGTGCAGTCTCTGGGTACACTACAGCTACATGGCCCAGTAGTTGCCCCACTGAAAGCAGCAGAGCTTCTGCAAGCCCAAGGGAAGACTGAATAAACACCAGGAAAAGATCAGCACTCTTCAAGAAATTGTTGCATGAGAAATACAGTAGTATACATTACCAGGGGCATTTGAATTATTTTTCTTAGAAACAGAAGAGAAATAGAAAGACATCAGGTATAGAGCATACCTGTAAAGTATCCCGGATTGGCTGGGATTTCCCGTATTTTTGCGCCGATTTTTGCCATTTTCCGCCTGGAGCTGCCGCTACCCCATAATTTGGCAGCAGGGGGGAAATGAGTTACTGCGCATCCCTTCTGTGCAGGTCCTTTCTGTGCATGCGTAGAAGGCTTTTACGCATTCATAGAAGGCTTCTGTCCAGAAGGGGAAGCGTAAAAGCCTTCTACGCATGCGTAGAAGTGAGCTGCGCAGAATGTTTCTGCGCAGTTTTGTTGTATGCATGCGTAGAAGGCTTTTACGCATGTGTAGAATGGACTTGTGCAGAAATGTTCTGCGCAGAAACGTTTTACACATGCATAAAAGCCTTCTATGCATTCGTATAACGGACCTGCGCAGGTCCCGTAATCTCCCGAGCTGCGCTTGACAGGTATGGTATAGAGCATTATGAAGAAAACAAAGAAGACAACAAATCTACCAATTTAAGAGATGTGCATGATGAAAATTTTCACCTTTTTCATTTTGGAGTCTTTCAGAGATGCCTCTTTGATTTTCTTTCATTTTTGTATATTTGGATGTGTATATGTGTGTATTGGTCTTTTTGTTTTACATGAAAGGGAAAGTTCATTCGCTTTCATGTTTCCGCAATCAAAAACCTAAATAACCCTTTCAACTACTCCAAAAGAGCCACAGGGAAGGTAATAGAGAAATAAATATAGTCCAAAAACAGAGAATAATCATGAGAAAGAAAAATTGTCAGACTTATGTAAAATAAAAAACCTCACTCTCCTACCAGCCAATTTAAAAAAAACAATAAAGTAACCAAAAATTAGAAAACAGGAAGGAACTGTACCACAGAGATCCTCTGAGCCTGGGTAGTTTAACAGAAAAAAAGGCAATAGACAGGAACACAGAGACTATCCACACAGTCGAGTCCAACCCTTTGTGACCCTATGGACCACTGCAAGCCAGGCCCCTCTGTCATCTGCCATCCTCCGCATTTAATTGATTCGTTCCTGCTTTGTTAGGGTGAGAGTTTGGGGTATCCCAAGGACTAAGTCAGGCCTCTGGGCCTACCCAAAAATGATCACTTAGAGTTAGTCAGGTTTATTTTCTTTTGTTGGAGAAACCTGGGTGTGTATTTCCCTGTCTGTAATTTTTGATTAGTATTTTTGAATGCTGATTTTGTATCCTGAAACCTCAAGAGACAGCTATTTCTTCAACATGCTTTGTGAACAATAAAACTACTTTATTTCATCAACAATGCCTCTTCTTTGGAGGAGGGGTAAGGAAAGAGTTAAACCAGATGCCACTAGCAATCACACGCTACCTTAATTTACACTATCTCTCCATAATACTTGGCCGGGTACTGCAAAGGCAGATAAGCCCCAGGTAACTTGCGGCCTGTATTGCCGGACAGCTGTGTCGTAGTCAGTTGGTATTGCCCATCTGGCAAGGCGCAGGCTTGGCTTGTTCATTATAGCCTGCCCAGATCATACCTGTCAAGTATCCCGGATTGGCCTGGAAATCCCATATTTTGGCACTCATTCTTCCCCTTTCCTGCCACCATCCCGTATTTTGAACGGCCTGGAAAGGAGTTACTGTGTATGCATGCACGTGGACCGGGACTCCTTGCTCATGGTCACCCATGCTCTGGTTACCTCCAGACTAGACTATTGCAATGCGCTCTACATGGGGCTGCCCTTGACAACCATTCGGAGGCTACAGCTGGTCCAAAATGCGGCTGCCCGGGTGGTGATGGGGTGTGGGCGTTATGCTCATGCTTCGCCACTGCTCCGGGAGCTGCACTGGTTGCCAGTATGTCTCCGGGTGCAATTCAAGGTGCTGGTTTTGACCTTTAAAGCCCTATATGGTAGTGGGCCAGGTTACCTAAGAGACCGCATCGCCCTGAGGACGTCTGTCCGTCCAACCAGAGCGGACCGGAGGGGCTCTCTAATTGTTCCATCAGCCAGAGGGGCTCGCCTCTCTGGCACAAGGAGGAGAGCCTTCTCCGTGTCTGCACCGGCCCTCTGGAACCTCCTGCCAACAGAATTACGTCTTCGGGCGGAGTTGCTGCCTTTCAGAAGGGATCTTAAAACCTGGCTGGCAGGTCAAGTGTGGGGTGCAGGTGGAAGGGTAACCACCATGGGGTGGTTGGTGTAGAGGAACTCTTCCCCATGGTGCCTTTTCGATCCTGCAGCCCCTGCTTTTTAGGGGGTGGGTAGTCTTAACTTTTTTACTGTTTTAACTGTTTTTAGGATTATTAATATTGTCTGTAAACTCCTTGGGTTGCCCTGGGGTTACTTTTTATGTTGTTAGCCGCCCAGAGTCGGCCTTGTGTTGAGTGGGCGGGATATAAATTGAATAAATAAAATAAATAAAAATAAATGTGCGAACATGTTCTGTTTATGCACAAATGAGTTCTGCGCATGAGCAAATGGGTTCTGTGCATGCACAAATGGTTTCTGCGTGTGTGCATCTGCACGCATGCTCATAAATTTCCCAGTTTTTTGGGAGCCGCGCTTGATGGGTATGGCCCAGATCTACACCCACTGTATCAATGATGCCATCTAGCCATCTCATACTCTCCTGTCTCCTTCTGCCTTTGATCCTAGCATCAGGGCCTTCTCTAGTGAGTCCTCTCTTCTGATTTGGTGGCCAAAGTACTTGAGCTTCAGCTTCAGTATTTGTCCTTCCAAGGAGCAGTCAGGATTTATTTCCTTTAGGATTGACTGATTTGATCTGTTGTCAGTACAGGGGACGCTCAAGGGTCTTCTCCAGCACCACAATTCAAAGGTGTCTATTCTTCTGCACTCAGCCTTCCTTACAAATTAAACCGACTGAGAAGCAAACAAAATCTGAAATGTCCTTGATCTCATTAAGCTCTTTAAATTCAATAATTACAAAATGCATATTACAGATGAGTATAAAGTTTAAATGTATACAATACTTTAAAATTGTACAGATAAAAAACTGAAGCAATAAAATATGAAAGCATAATGCTGTTCAATGGACAATATGCTGTGACAAATAAGCACAGACATGCATAATAGTTACTCTTCTATTCTCAGCAGTCACTACAAATCACTGTAGGCCAAAATGCTAGCTGAAGCATAGCTAAAATACTAGCTTTAGCATAGCTAAAATATACCTGAAAGAGAGCATTTTCAAATCCTAGGGAAGGGGACTTTTATTTACCAAGCCAGTCACCAATATCCTATTGAATACTAGACGCTTTGCCTACTCAGCAGCAGCCTCCATATAAATCTGTAGAGCCAATTCCTTTTAATATTTTGAAGCATGATAATAAAACTGTATTTATTGGATTTTTGTTCAGATCTAAGCAGTTATTTAACAACAACAATATTGTGAAATGTAACAGAATCTCTTTAGTATTGTCATTTTCCTGCTTCTGGCCTCCATCAGCATAAAAGCATACACATATGTACAATAACAGTTCCCAAAGGATTTGAGGCAATGAAAACCTCAATGATCATATCTAATTATAGGAGGTAAATTGACTTGCTTTCCTAATATATATTTTTTACTAAGTTTATGATATGACACAATAGGTACATGTTCCACTGAACTGTTTTTATGCTCTCTGAAGTTCTAGAGGAAGTTGATTTCACATACTGCCATTTTTTATCTTGTAGTCTGACATGTAAAAGATAAGATTCATAGTAGCAAAATTTCTGTCAGTAACACAAAAGTCATATTGGTAGCATACGAACAGCTAAGTACTACTTCATCAGGAACATAAATTCTTGACAAGCAGATGCTGAGCTGAGAGTTAGAGAAAAGGTCACTTGCCTGAAATACTGCCATTAGCATGTACCTAATAACTATGACTCTAGGGTGAAAAATATGCAAAAGTTCACCATAGGCAATACAAGAGTCAACCTACATCTTCACACTGAACATTAGGCAGTCATTAACTCTAATCTTCTGTCTGATAATGGAACTCAAGAAATACAACTTTCCAACAGTGAGGAAGAACCTGCTCTATCCTATCATCTATCATGAAGAACAGGCCCCACCTGGGGTGTGGCACAACTTGTGCGGAGACAGTTTTTTTGTTGGTATGGACTCTTGTATTGAATATATGGACTTTTAAAATTTATGTGAGTGGAGGTTTTTTGCAATGTTTTTCTGATGTTTTTCTTTCTTTATAATGTTGTATTTATGATCTGTATGATTTTGTGATCTTTTTGTGATGTTTTCCTGTTATGTGAGCCGCCCATGGTCGAGCAATCGAGGGGGTGGCATATATATGTAAATATAAATAAATAAATAAATAAATCTCCCTAGATAAATGTTAAATTGCTCCTGATATTAAAGAGCTCCCCTGAACATAGAACTAATGCACATTTATGTGAATTGTGCCTCAAAATTGGCCCATATGCCAGGTTTTCTTCGTTATTCTTTTCAGACACACCACCAGCATATAATAACATTACAAAGCTAAAATTAACACATCTAAAACAAAATAGAATTAAAAGGGCTAGATGACATCCACCCAATATTAGGCCACATCAACAGCATTTCCTCTTGCCAACATAAGGTCCTCCTCAGTAAACGATGAGGGGCATCATATGCATTGTATTATATGGGAGATAGTTTGTTCTTCTCTGCATTCACACAGGCTGTCATCTACAGGGAAACCCCATTTTTTCAGATTAGCCCTTGATCATCCTACCCCAGCACACAATCTCTCTAAAGCTTTCCACACAGGCCACAGTTGTTCTTGGCCAGGAGACAGAGAGTCGTATTATTCTGTCCAGTTATCTGATAGCTCCTTGCTAGCCTTCCATAGTTCTAGGGCGGTCTGTGGGGGCTAGTTTTTTGAGGGGAAGAGAGAGAAGTTTTATAGGCCAGGTTTTCTACTAGCATTTTTCTGTTCAATGATTTTCATTGAATTTAACATTTAGCCTAAGTTAATACAACATTTTTACAAATAATATTAAAAATTTTAAGCCAGTACCAAGTGTTTCTCTTGGGATGAGCAGCTAACGAGGATATTCCAGCAAGGCTGTTCTTATGTTCTTATATTCCTCTATATGACAGTAAAGATTTTTCAGTACAGCATATATAGTTAATAAAACAAAACAAAAAAAGACAAAAACATTGTGGCACCTTAAATACCATCGTGAGCTTTTGTGCATCAAGTTTGATGAAGCAGGGGTATCACAGTGATCTTCAAAGTCAATGATGCATGCAACATGTTGCAATAAGCTAATACAAAAATTACCAGATCAGGAATCCTTGTGGCCAGACTAATATTAGAACATAAGAACAGCCTTGCTGGAACAGGCCACAGCCCATCCAGTCCAGCATTATGTCTCACACAGTGGCTCACCATTTCCTTCAGGGTATTCCCAAGGAGATGCCCTCACCTGCTTAGTATTCCCTGGAAATGGCATTGAAAGATATCCAGCCTATCTCCAACCCCGAGGTTGTCCTTAAGTATCCATATCCAGGTGCCTGGAAGCTGTTGGGGTCTGGATGGGGGCTAACGGGCTACAACTTAATCCCAGCAAGACTGAGTGGCTATGGATAAGGGGTCCTGCGTTAACCCGGGAGCTACCATCTTTGGTTCTGGATGGGGCTATTTTGCCCCAGACAGACCTGGTGCGCAACTTGGGGGTCCTCCTGGATTCGCGGCTACTGCTAGAAGAACAGGTGGCGGCTGTGACCAGGAGAGCTTTCGCCCAACTTCAGGTGATTCGCCAGTTGCGCCCACTCCTGGACCGGGACTCCTTGCTCATGGTCACTCACGCTCTGGTCACCTCCAGACTAGATTATTGCAATGCGCTCTACATGGGGCTGCCCTTGACAACCATTCAGAGGCTACAGCTGGTCCAGAATGCGGCAGCCCGGGTGGTGATGGGGTGTGGGTGTTATGCCCATGCTTTGCCACTGCTCCAGGAGCTGCACTGGTTGCCAGTTTGTCTCCGGGTGCAATTCAAGGTGCTGGTTTTGACCTTTAAAGCCCTATATGGTAGTGGGCCGGGTTACCTAAGAGACCGCATCGCCCTGAGGACGTTTGTCCGTCCAACCAGAGCGGACCGGAGGGGCTCTCTAATTGTTCCATCAGCCAGGGGGGCTCGCCTCTCTGGCACAAGGAGGAGAGCCTTCTCTGTGTCTGCACCGGCCCTCTGGAACCTCCTGCCAACAGAGCTATGTCTCCGGACGGAATTGCTGCCTTTCAGAAAAGAACTTAAAACCTGGCTGGCGGGTCAAGTGTGGGGTGCAGGTGGAAGGGTAACCTCCATTGGGTGGTTGGTGTAGAAGAACTCCTCCCCATGGTGCCTTTGGATCCTGCACCCCTTGTTTTTAGGGGGTGGGTAGTTTTAACTTTTTTAACATGTGTTTTTTTAATTTTTACTGTGAACCGCCCTGAGTTGGCTTTGGCCAAGTGAGCGGTATATAAATGTGACAATTAAATTAAATTAAATTAAAATTAATTATAGCCATTGATACCCTTGTCCTCCATGAACTTGTCTAATCCTTTCTTAAAGCTGTCAAGACTGACAGCTGTCACTTCTTCTGGCAGGGAGTTCCATAGACCAGTAATCCTCTGGGTGAAAAAGTACTTTCTCTTATTTATTTGAGAACTAGTACCCAAAAGTTTCATCGAGTGTCCCCTAGTTCTAGTGTTGTGCGATAGGGAAAACAGTTTTTCCTTATCTACTTTGTCCACACCGTGCATGATTTTATAAACTTCAATCAGGTCACCTTTTAGACGTCGTCGTTCAAGAGTGAAGAGGCCCAACCGTTGCAGCCTCAGATGGTAAGGAAGGTGTTCCAGTCCCCTAATCATTCTGGTTGCCCTCCTCTGCACTCTCTCCAACTCCATAATATCCTTCTGGAGGTATGGCAACCAGAACTGTACACAGTATTCCAGATGGGGCCTCACCATAGATTTATAAAGAGGCAAAATGACACTTGCTGACTTATTTTCTATACCCTTCCTAATGATCCCTAGCATTGAGTTTGCTTTTTTCACTGCTGAGGCACACTGGGTTGACACCTTCATTGAGTTGTCCACCAGGACACCAAGGTCCCTTTTCTGGTTTGTCGCAGAGAGTTCAGACCCCATCAGTTTATAAATGTAATTGGGGTTTTTTGCCCCAACATGCATCACTCTGCACTTACTAATGTTGAAGCTCATTTGCCACTGTTTTGCCCACTCTCCCAGTGTCAAGAGATCCCTCTGGAGCTCCTCACAATCTCTCACAGTTTTCACTACCCTGTATAATTTAGTGTCATCAGCAAATTTGGCTACCTTGCTTTTTATTCCTACCTCTAGATCATTTATGAAGAGGTTGAAAAGCAGGGGTCCCAGTACTGAACCTTGGGGGACCCCACTCTTTACTACCCTCCACTTGGAGAAGTGTCCATTTAGTGCTACCCTCTGTTTCCTGTCCCTTAGCCAGTTGCTGATCCAGAACAAGACCTGTCCCTTTATTCCATGACTGATAAGTTTATTCAAGAGCCTTTGGTGTGGGACCTTGTCAAAAGCCTTCTGAAAGTCCAGATAAACAATGTCAACTGGATCCCCCTTATCCACATGCTTGTTGACACTCTCAAAAAATTCCAGCAGATTAGTGAGGCATGATTTGCCCTTGTAAAAGCCATGTTGGCTCTCCTTTAGCAGCGCCTTCTCTTCTATGTGCCTATTAATTCTATCTTTTAGGATGGTTTCCATCACTTTACCTGGGACACATGTCAAACTGACAGGTCGGTAATTTCCTGGATCACCCCTGGATCCTTTTTTGAAAATTGGTGTTACATTCGCTACCTTCCAGTCATCAGGCACAAAGCCTGATTTGAGGGAAATATTATATATTTTGACTAGGAGATCAGCAATTTCATCTTTAAGTTCCCTGAGAACTCGTGGATGGATGCCATCTGGTCCTGGTGATTTTTTTTAGTGTTTAGCTTAACAAGACATGCAAGGACCTCCTCCCTGGTTATTTCTATTTTGCTTAATTCTTCGGTTTCCCTCCCTACAATGATAGGCTCTGTTTTGGGCATGTGGTCTCTGTCTTCTTCAGTGAATACTGAAGCGAAGAATTCATTGAGTCTCTCTGCAATCTCTGTTTCCTCTTTAATAACCCCTTGCTTTCCATTGTCATCTAATGGTCCAATGGCCTTCCTAGTTGGGTTCTTACTTCTAATGTACTTAAAGAAGTCTTTGTTATTTCTCTGAGTATTTTTAGCTATACGCTCCTCAAAGTCTTGCTTTGCTTTCCTGATTGTTGCCTTGCATTTGTTCTGCCAGAATTTATGTTTCTGCCTGCTGTCCTCATTCGGACAAGCCTTCCATTTTCTAAATGAGCTTTTGTTGCTCTTGATCACTTCCCGAACAGCTCCTATAAGCCACATCGGAGTCCTCTTGGACCTGGCAGTGCCCTTTTTGCTTTTGGGTATGCATTCCAATTGGGCCTCTGTTATTGTTTTTGTAAACAGCCTCCATGCCTCTTGGACTGTTTGGACTCTCTCAATTTTCCCTTTCAGCTTCTTTTTTACTAGTTTCCTCATCTTTGGGAAATTTCCTTTTTGAAAATTTAAGGTCTCTGTGTTAGATTTTATCAGTGACTTGCAGTCTATGATCAAGTTAAACATAATTGAGTTGTGGTCACTGTTCCCTATTGGATTAGTCACATTAACATCTTGCACCAGATCCTGAGTATTACTCAGGATCAAGTCAAGGATTCTTGTACCTCTAGTTGCGTCTTCAACCATGAGTCCCAGGGAACAATCATTTAGCATATCTAGGAACTTTATCTCTTTATCATGTGCTGAACAACAGTTCACCCAGTCTATGTGAGGGTAATTGAAGTCCCCCATTATAACCAGGCTTCCCTTCTTGGATGCCTCCTTTACAACATTCTCCAACTGCCAGTCTCCCTCTAGAGTTTGGGTCGGAGGCCGATAGTCTATGCCTACTGTTAGACCATCCTTGTGGCCTGGTACTCTTATCCACAGAGCTTCTAATGGTGACTCCAAATCACCTAGATATTCCAATTCATAAAATTTTATCACTACTTTGACATACAAGGCTACACCACCTCCCGTTTGCCCCTTCCTATCCTTCCTGTACAGTTTGTAGCCTGGGATAACTGTATCCCATTGGTTATCATCCATCCACCAGGTTTCAGTGATATCAATAATATCAATATTCTTATCTATTGCTAAGTATTCCAGCTCCCCTATTTTGTTCCGGAAGCTTCTGGCATTTGTATACAAGCATTTATATATGCTTTCCTGATACAGTCTTTTGAGTCCAGTTGCATTGTTAGACTGCCTCTTGCATCCTTCTGCTAGAGTGCTGGTGACTAGCTCCTTGCTCTGCTCAGTAATTTTTGCATCCTCCTCATTACTCAAGTACACACTTTCCCGAACCGGATGCTGCCCAGCTCCTGTCGGCTTTCCCCCAGTTATCAGTTTAAAAGCTGCTCTGCAGCCTTTTTGATGTTGAATGCCAGCAATCTGGTCCCATCATGGTTCAAATGCAACCCATCCCTCCTGAACAGATTTGGCTCATCCCAAAATGTTCTCCAGTTCCTGACAAATCTGAAGCCCTCCTCTCGACACCACCGCCTCATCCACGCATTGAGGCTTCTGAGCTCTGCCTGCCTGGTAGGTCCTGCGCGAGGGACAGGCAGCACTTCTGAAAATGCTACCTTGGCGGTCCGGGACTTCAATCTTCTTCCTAACAACCTAAATTTGGCTTCCAGGACAGACCGCTTGGCCTTCCCAACATCATTGGTACCAACGTGTATCATGACAACTGGCTCCTTCCCAGTTCTCTCTAACAATCTATCTAGATTTCTTGTGATGTCTGCAACTTTTGCACCTGGCAGGCAAGTCACCATATGGTTATCATGTGCATCACAAATCCATTTCTCTGTATTTCTAATTATTGAATCTCCTAGTACAAGGAGCCTCTCTCCTGCAATCTGTTCATCTACATGCACCTCATCAACCATATTAAGGGAGAGAACCTCAGTTTGTTCCTGTTGTTTTTCTTCCTGGATCTCATCAAGTGTGATGAAGGAGAGATCATCAGGTGGAACCAGTTGTTCCTCTGTGTGTTCCTCATCAGGTGTGATAAGGGAAAGAGCCTCAAATTTATTCTGTAATTTCAGACTCTCAGAGTGATCCCCTACTCTCCTCCTACTTTGAGTCACATTCCTCCAAACATCTCCCTCCTGAGTTAGTGAAGGGCCTTCTCCCTCAGAACTGTGCCCTGTCTCTTCTTTGTCCAGCATAGTCTGCTCTACTCTGTCCAAAAACAGCTCAAGCTCCTTAATTTGTTGATTGTTAGATATGCGGGCCTCTAGCTGCTGGACCTTCTCTTCTAGTAGTGCAATCAGCTTGCACTTGCTGCAAGTGTAGTTCTCCATATGCTTTGGCAAGAACACAAACATGGCACAAGTATTGCAGGTAACTACAGCTGTTCCCTCAGAATCCATTTTAACAAGTGCAGTATTCTGGGCCTCAAAAATGTACACGTTTACTACTTTTCTACCTAGTAAGACTATATTCTTCCTTTGTTACTAGTTTGCAATCTCGCGTGCCATTAGGCGCGCCGGCCTCTAAAGCAGCTCTACTCCAACGGCAATACTTACCAGTGCTCACTTCCTTTGTTTGGCTCTCCTCAGCAGCAGCTCTGCTTAAGAGCACATGCAGAGTCAAAAGGGCTGACCCTGAAAGAGCTCAGAGCTTTTAAAGGCTAGTGTGGCTCCGCCCCTATGAGTCACAGTTCAGGGAAGGGCCTGGTGTGGCTCTGCCCCCCTGCTTCTGGAAGCTACTAACTGCTTCCTCTGTTGAACAGAGGTGGCTCTCAGCAGTTTAAATTATCAATTTAAATTAGTGGAGGCCTCTAAAGCAGCTCTACTCCAATTGCAAAATTTACCAGTGCTCACTTCCTTTGTTTGGCTCTCCTCAGCAGCAGCTCTGCTTAAGAGCACATGCAGTGTCAAAAGGGCTGACCCTGAAAGAGCTCAGAGCTTTTAAAGGCTAGTGTGGCTCCGCCCCTATTGTCAAGCAAAGGCCATAGTTGTCTGAAATATGCAGTTGTCTGAAATATCTGATTGGATTATCCTAGCCTTAAGAAAGAGTCCATCGGGCTACCCTTGAGGCTAGTACAGAAGCTTCTGTGGGTGCAAAATGCAGCTGCAAGGCTTATTGTTGGTATTAGCCAATTCAACCATATCTAATACATCCTACACTGTGACTGTTCATCGAAAATAAATTATTGCTGAGGGGGAACTGCACAAACTTTTTGAAAAGGGATGTTTTTCTTCTGAATCTGGGAAAAACATTTGCCCAGAGTTTGATGGCCTGGCCTTAAACCATGACCTTTCTTTATAAAGAAAAGCTAAATTGTTGTCACTGAGAAGATTTTACATTAGTAGATTATTTCAATGTAAACCTGAAAACTATTGACCTATAATAATTTACTGTCTTTTACACTATTATCTTATGCTCTCAGTCTTCTTGAGAACTTGTTTTGCTGACTGATGTACCCTGCAAAAAAAAATTATTCTGGAGAAACAGATAGTTACTACAGTCTTAGTCATGCTCAGCATAAATCCAAAATGTACAAAAATATAATTTACTATCTGATTACCCGGCTTTGCTTCGGTTTTTCTTTTCTTTAATGTAGGCCAGCCTTTTCTTCTTGGAAGCCTCGTTGGGTGTATGTGGGTCACTCCTGCCTCCCTTCCTCCATCTCTCTCTTGCCTCACCTGTCCCGCTTCTCTGTCAAAGGTCACTTACACTACTGTTCTCGCATGCCCATTTGCCTTCCATCTACTGTGAAAACTACAGCTGATCTCAGAGGGCTGCAGCTGAGCTAGTCAGATGATGACACAATCTCAACCTACCTGAGACTATGACATCAGCTCAATTGCATCACTGGGAAACACACACATTGTATAGATCAATTGTGTCCCAATTTTGGGGGGGGGGTATGGGAGTTATTATTATTACGTTTATTTCTATACTGCATTTCTTACCCAGCGGGCAACTCAAGGCAGTTAACAGCATGAAAAAAGACATCAAACAGAAAACAAGATCTAAGCAAACAACAGCAGCAATAACAATACAATGGTTACCAGATAAATAAATACATAAATATACATCATAATCTATACAATCAATCTGACAACAGTAATATCAAAAGGTCCCAAAAATAAAATGTTCAACCCCCACATAATACAATAGGAGAGACACATTAAACATAGCAGAGGACAGTGGCTGCGAAAGGGCCTTTTGAGCCCCGTAGGGGCAGAGCAGGTATTGTCCATTCCTCCCCGGTTTGCCAGACCAGGCTGGGGCTCCAAGCCGCGACATTCACTCTGTTGTGAAGTTGTCAGGTCTCAAACTGCTGACTTGTTGACCTTCCAGTCGTCACGTTCTGCATCTTAACCACTAAGCCACAACAGCCACTGTTTGGAGGGAGGAATATTAAATATATTAAGTTTTTATTATTATTTTCTGCCCCCCTCCCCCCAACAAGTTGCTGCCAGGTTTGTATTATCATCTATGCTGTGGTTTTAACTATGCAAACTGCTCAGAGTGGGACTATCTCATAGATCAACCAATGGACCTTATGTTTATGAGAATGCACTGTACCTCTTATCTCCAGTTTAGGTAAAATATTTTTACCACCTAACAAATAGAACCCAAATATATGTCCAATACAAGGTCCAAAGGTACATCCAGTTTTACAACCAAAGATTAATTGAATCATAGCCATAGCAAAATACCCTACACAGGAAGAGGATATCATGAAAATTATTGTTAAGCATTTTTTCCCATTGAAGAAATTTAATCCAGTAAAACCATTCGATTTTTTAAAGTAGATTCAGGAAGCAGCACTGCAGTGGCTTAGTAGTTAAGATGCTGAGCTTGAAGACTAGAAGGTCGGGGTTCGATACCTGAGTGCTGCATGATGGATCTTGGGGACATGAAAGGAGCCTCATTCGGGCATCCCCTGAATGGAGTTTCTCCAGCAAAAATCCTTTCAACCCACAGTAATTTCTGACATGAAATTTATTTATTTATTTAGTAGATTCAAGAACTATAGCATGCATTTTTAAACTTGGCAGACTGAAAGCATCCTGCTCCTGTTTCTAGCAAGGGACTACCTTTAATTCAAAAACTGCAGACTGCATTTCCTCTTTGGCTAGATTTGTTCACATTGATGATAAAGATACCAGATTCATCACCAACCGTTATTGAATCAGACAGCTCAAGTCAGAGTTGAAGAGCAGCTGACAGAACAGGTTCAAATTCACAGAGGTGTGCAATAAGGCTGTATGTTGTCCCCAACACTGTTTAATATATATTCAGAGAGTATTTTTTCAGAAGCACTATCAGATATAAACATGGACATTAAAATTAATGGGGAATACCTGAATAACATCTGATATTCTGATGACACAGTGTTAATGCTGGATCGAGTTAGAGCTTCAAGTGCAGAATATGGCTTGGATCTCAACACTAAGAAGACAAAATATATGGATGTAAGCCAAACACCAACTCACGGCAAGCTAATTGCAGGAACACAAGAAATGGAAAGAGTGGATAAAATTGTCTATTTGGGGAGTATGTTAAATGAAATTAGGGATCCTGAAGCATAGATTAAAATATGAATACAAAAAGCAAAATCCATAAAAATGTGACATTTGTTATGCAGTAGAGATCTACCTCTCGCTACAAAGATTTGAATAGTGAGATGTTACATATTCCCAGTGTTGCTATATGGAGTCAAAGCTTGGACGTTGACTAAAGCATCTGAAAAAAATAATTGAAACTTTGAAATGTGGATCTACAGATGGCTGCTAAGGATATAATGGGTTGACCATGTGACTAATGTAGAAGTATTGTGCTGAATGGATAAAGAAGAACTCTTTAAGACCATTAAGCAAAGAAAGCTCCAAGACCTTGGCCATATCATGAGAAACAACATAAAATAGAGAATCTTCCAACTTGCTCTGCAAGGAATGATCCCTGGGAAGAGAGGCCCTGGACGTACAGTAGATGGGCTTAATGGCTGAAAAACCTGAGAGACTGGTGTGGCATGTCCTTAGAAGAACTGTTCCGAGGAGTTTTGACAGGAAAACTATCACCATGATGATAGCCAATATCTGGAATGGATATGGCGAAGAAGAAGAAGAAGAAGAAGAAGAAGAAGAAGAAAAAGAAGGAAGCATTTCAGTAATACAAAAACCAAACTGCATAAGAATGAGATATACTGTATATTGAAATATTAGCAAAAATACTAAACATTTCCAAGTAACAGTGTAAAACTGTCTTCAGTTTTAGGCAAGAACTAATTTCATCAGTATGTTTTAAAGAAAAATGCTCATGAATGTTCTGAAGGGACATAATTTTACCACTCCCATGCCACTATGTGCCCCACAGGTTTCACCTGACATGAAGTGTGCACAAATCTTGCCATTGTGGATGATGAATGAAATGAAGTAAATTGGGGGCAAGTATTGATGGCATAGGGCAATGGCAAAACAGCTATAGCTTAATTTTCAAGACACAAAGAACAAATAGCTCTCATTTATTTTAATGGCAAAATGGGTGCTCAGTTCTTCTGAAAATCAATTCTCTGCCATGTACTGTGATTGTCAGGAAATCTCCCAAACCTGCAGACCCTGAACAAAACTAAAACAATCTCTTTATAATGCTGTATAGTAAATCATACAACTAATTAAGTAACTCAACCGTTACTAACATGCAGTGGTAACATTTCCCAACTTTTAGATCTTTAGACTTCTCCAAGTAAAGAAATATTTCCTTCTCTCATTCCAGCATCTTACATTGCAAAAACATATAGCCTTATCACTTTTGTGAATACTAATTCATTTCCTTGAACTATAAATCATCTAGGACTGCCACAATAATACATATAATTTCTGGGACTCACGGCTCTCATAAATAGCATTTTCATTTTCTGGAACTGACAATATGAGTTTCTAATGTTACAGTGAGCACTATTCATGCCACTTCCTTTTTATGACTACTGTACATATTATAGGTACATGGACATAATAGATCTGTCATTGTCTTACTTGTCCAAAAACTTCAAAATGAAACAAAAGTTCAGCAAATGGTTTTTATGCAAACTTTTTGTTTGTTTGATTATGTGTAGTTCCGGAAGCTATGAGCCACATCAAACTATTCAGCTAACTCATATACTTGGGGGGGGGGGGTGAATGGGGGGGGGTGAATGGGGAGAGAAAAAATAGTATAGACATAAAACTGGGAGAAAAACAAAGCATCACAGTGTAGACTGTCACTTGTCTTGATCCTGGCAAGTCAATGATGATCATTCCCTTCTTTTCTTACATTTAGAATCATAAAATAACTGAGTTGGAAGGGGACTTTTAGGCCATCATGTCCAAGCCGCTATTCAATGCGGGAATCCAAATTAGTACAGACCTGACAGATGGTTGTCCAATTCTCTCTTGAATGATTCCAGTGTTGGAGCACCCACCACCTATCAAGATAGTTGGTTCCACTGTTGTACTGCTCTAACTGTTAAGAAGTTTTTCTTGATATTCAGCCTATATTGAGCATCCTTTGGTTTGATATTATTCTGCATCATGCACTCTGAGATGATCGACAACAGATCATGCCCTTCCTCATTATTATTATCTTTCTAGTATTTGAGGAATGCTATCATATCCCTTCTCAGTCTCCTTTTCTCAAGGCTAAACATGTCCAGTTCCTTTAGACTTTACTCCTTTGTCTTGGTTTCCAGCCCTCTGATCATTCATGTTGCCTGGCACCATTTCCAGCAATGGGCAGATTACAGAAAGTAATTTGGTTTAGGGATGGAATTCCTTGCTTAGCTTGGTCTTGACAAGCAAAGATAGGAAACTGTTGGAATTGGAAGCAAATATGCAGCCAATGCAGGTGCTGAAAATTCAATTTAACATGCACTGCATGCTTAGCGCCTACATCATTCTGGCTGCTATATTCCCCACCACTTGTAATTTTCATACTATCTGTAATACCAGCACCATGTAAAGTGTATTACAATGATCAAGCCTGAGTGCAAAATGGGGCCTGTGTTACTAAGACACATGAACCAGGACATCAAGGTTTTCATTGCTTTAATTTAAAAAAAAAACCTGGTTGTCAGCTGCTTTAAGACTAATGGAAAAAAGGAGGATATGGAATCCTAAACAAATTAATACAAGGAATTAATATAAAACTAATCAACATACAGAAATTATTCAGAATATGTATGTGTGTTTCAGGAATTGTGAGTTGATTTGCTGCACTGACAACTCAGCACAACATAGCTGACAAATGACTTGAGCTGATTGTTCAATAAAATATGCTTTTTCTAGATTGATCAGCCCACTTTGCTGCTCTGAAGCCGAGAAAAATCCTGATTGCAGCTACAGCTCAGAGCTTCGTAATTTCATTAACAACATAAATATTTTTAATACTACCATTTCCTAATTATAATGCAGGGCAGCAGTGCACAAACTGTAGATTATTTATCTAAACCTGACAGCGTTGACAGTAGTTGGCCTCTGCCTTTGTGCCTAATGTACTAAGTAAGAATTAATACAAAACACTTCACACTCTGTCATGTCCCATTGGTTAATTAAGCAATCAGAAATATTGTGCAGATAGCCAAGAAGATTTCACTCACCAGGCTGCATTTAACATTACTCAATTCTTGTTGTTAAATCCTCTCTTCACAATTGAAAATCTGCTTCCCTGCATACACACTTGGGTCTGATACTATGTTTACATGTACTCCTGCTCACTTGAGCCTTTTGGCTTTCAGAATAATTTTGTGTAGCACTGTTTTCAGAAAATGAAGTGAATTTTTTCTGACCCAAGTAATTTTTTGTCATATTTTCCACTTTAAAATGCTTCCTTTCAAAGACTTTACTACTCATATGTGAAAATCTGCTGTAGGATGAAATTTTACATTTTGGAAACACTTTTCCTCCTAGTATTAATCTATCTGTATCTCCCTATTATTCCATATGTATTGTCATAATTTTTTCTTTTGCATCAATATTCTTGCTTACAAAAAAGAAATGAAGATTTTTTTTAAAAAAAATCCCTTATTGCCAATAGTGTAAGCTCATCTGGGGCTCATCTAGAGCTGCGTTGGCTCAGTGGTTATGAATCTCACCTTGTTAGCTGGAAGGCCATCAAGTAGGCAGTTCGTGACCTGGGTGCTGCATGACAGATTGAGTGCCTGTCTCTGTCCCAGCTCTTGGGGAAATGAAAGGAGCTTCATTTGGGCATCCCCTGAGCAGAGTTTCTCCAGCAAAAATTCTTTCAACCCGGAATAATTTTTGACACAAAATTATTATTATCTGGGCTCCTTTTTTGACTGAATAGCTGGTTCTAAATACAACAACAACAACAACAACAACAACAACATATTTGTATGTGTTTTCTAAAAAAAAATTCTGATATAAATTGGAGGGTTGATACTGTATTATTGTGATTATTGTTTCCCTGTAATTGTACTGATCAATCATTGTGTATTTGTATCATTATATTGTAACTTTATGTATCTTAATATGTTGTTAGCCGCTCTGAGTCGGCCGTGGGTTGAGTGGAGCGGGATATAAATTTAAATAATAAAAAAATAAAATAAAAAAAATTAAATGCATGAAATGAAAGCCAATGATACATATGTTTTGTGTAATCATTGTAATTCTGAAGAAAATTCAATAACTTTTATATTTTAAAATTTCATAGAAGTCCTATTGTGTGATTTTGCATTAAGGATACGTGGTTAGACAAAGATGCTGGCTGTGCCAAAGTCAGTGTTGCAACATTTATGGCTGAGGGGAGATAGCAATGTCTGCATCATTAATTCTAAATCCACCATACCACATTGACACTTAATGCTAGTAACACCCATATCATAATGGAGTATTTTAGAACTGTAACCATATAAGCCCGCCTATTCAGGTAGATGGAAATACATACAGTTCCAGTAGGTTCCTGGAATCAACCAGAAAGGAAAGCATTTTTACATTGACAGGTAGCATTGAATGAATGCTCTTTTTATTTCCATGGTTTCCCAGGCCAAATGGCTCCACACAAGCTGAGAGTTTCTTTGACATTTTCCATGGAATATGTAGTTAAAGCCTTGCAGGGTAAAAGCCAGCTTGGTAGGGAGGAGGTAGAGTGGGAAAACTGTACATTGAAAAAGTGAAATACTCCCCTGCCACTGAAACAGTTTTTATTTACCAAGACAAGCTATTCAAGCGTTGTTACACACATTTCTGTGCAGCATACCATTTGCTGCTTTGTCACAATCTATTCTTGACTCCCCCTCACTTTTGAACGTTACATGGCATGCATGGTTTAAATGTCATTTCATGAACAATATTAACATCACTAAGTGCCTTTTTAGATGGATTTTGCAGTTTTCATGCTGTGCTTGAATCAGTTCTGTTTTCAACCAAGCCTTCCCTCCAGTGATTGACAGAAAGGAAGATTGGTAAGGGTTCTCACTCAGTGCTGTAGGGAACCTTTAAATTGATGTGATGATGATTTATTATTTTACCTAATAAGTTTCATGGATGCAATAATGAGTGGTTCTTGTGGAGCTGTCATCATTCCTTGGTACCATAACACCTTGCCAAGAGCAGAAAGATTTGTTTTCTGGACAGAAAGGGAAGATTAAAGAACATTAAACATTTTGCATTCTCAGAAGAATCCATTAACAAGAATTTAGGGCAAAAATCATTCTGAAAACAAGGAGCAGCAACTGATCTTCTCCTTTTCAATTTTGAGATACAATTTAATCGAGAATAAATCTTGTAGTAAAGCAACATTTAACAAATTTATTCAAAAAACATCTTTCTCCACTTTGTCAATTATGTCAAATGCAGCATCAGGAAAAGTTTATGCTGCAATTTTTTTGTGCATTTAAGATGTTACTGGCTGGACAGTTCAAGAGTTAAATGGCTACTGATCAAGAGGTTGGGAATTCACTTTCCTGCTGTACCAGCTAATGAAGCCATGGACAAGACACACAATCCTGGAGCTCCACCAAACAGGAATAGATAAACACTGTCTGAGTATTTTATACCGAGAAAGCCCTTAAAAAGGTCATTATAAGTAAGAATTGATGTCACAGCACATGATGGTGAGCCCTGGTGGTGCAGTGGTTAAACTGATGTACTATAGTCAAAACATTTCGATCCTGATGGGGCTCAAGGTTGACTCAGCCGTCCATCCTTCTGAGGTCGTTAAAATGAGTAACCAGCATGTTGGGGGCAAAATGCTAATTGACTTGTGAACCACCCAGAGAGTGCACTAAGCTCTATGGGGTAGTATATACTGTAAGTATAATTGCTATTGGTATTGCTGATGCCATAAGACTGCTGCAACACACCACTGTAGGGTTTTATTGTAAGTCAAGTGGGCAGAAGCTCTATATATACTTTAGTTACAATCTCTAAAAAAGTTACTGAAAATAAGACCCACTGAACTTGATGAGGTTTACTCACAAATGGATAGGTAAAGGACTGCACAGTTAACTTTATAACTGAAACAGATACACATCTTAAATGAACACTAAGGCTCTTTGGATTACTGTGAAGGGACTTTTTCATTTTTCTGTATGATGTGTCCTTGTGGGGGGAAATTTCATTTGGTAAATTTGCATATTAAAATTGTGGTTCTCTTATTTTCTGATCAGGATACAGTACCATATCTTTTTTCACCAAAATGGCTCTATAAAAGAACGCTTTAACCACATATTCACTCCTCTTTAATAAAGAATATTCTATAAACCAGTCCTGACACTTCTGAAGTTAAACTCTAACTGCTAAACCATGGAAATAATTACTTATACTAAACTGATGTAAACTGAAGTGTCAGGGAGGGGAAAAAACTAACATGTGGAATTTGTTTCAGAACCATTTTAAGCAATATTAAAGATTGTATGTTTACAGAGGTAGAAATATTTCCAATATGTGTCACATCTCTGCCTGTTTCATTCCAAAAAAATATAGTTGACATCTATTGCTGTGCTTCACTATTTGGGTTTTTAATTTTTCCCTGTTCTCCATTTTCAATCCTTTCTATTGTTTCCTCATGGTATTGAAGAAATTCCTGCTGTTTTTCCAAGGTTCTCGTTATCATTCCTTCTGTCCCACATTCAGAATGTTTTTGTGATATAATGTTTGGGAATTAATTATTTAGTTGTGTCAGGACAAAACTATCATTTTTACAAGCCGCTTCCCTGGATTTAACCCTTTCTTCACTCCGAATAAATATGATTCCTCAGACTCAACATTATTGAGGTTTCAGATAGACAACTTAACGTATTATAGTAGGAATTTGACTTTTTCACTTTTCCTCCATTGACAAAGGATGTAATCAAAACAACTACCATTAGTCATTATATACATGACTTTATACTGCATTATAAGGGAAGGATATCATGTAGACATGTCCAACAACAACCAGGAATAGGGGTGATCACAGAAACCAAAACCAAATGATGCAACAGGCAACATTACCAAAAAAAAAACCACCAGCATGCCAAAAAATATAAGGCTTACAATATCTGTCCTGCTATGGAACGCCGGCAGGGACACCCCAAACCAAGTGGAGGGGACAAGGATTGAGGTGGCAGAGGTGGCCACAGCGAGGGTGTGGGCTGGATGATTTGATTCCATGTGCCGTAGTTTGGGGAGCCCTGATATATATCTATACTAATGATCAACCACGGCCGGAAACCACTAGGAGCTTTCTCTACACCGATGACCTTGCAATTGCCACACAGTGCACAACCTTTGAGGCTGTTGAGAAAAAACTGTCTGAGGCTTAGAACTATAATGGCTATATATTATAGGGATAACCAACTGAAGCCAAGCTGTCTAAAAACTCAACTCTGTGCTTCTCATCTGAAAATCGCAAGGCATCAAGAAAGTTGCAGGTGAACTGGAATGGCACCAGGCTCAAACACTGCGATACCCCCAAATACTGGGAGTTATCCTGTATCAAACTATCACCTTCAAGACCCACTGCCTACCAAACAGAAGGTTTTTGCCAGGAACAATGTTTTGAGGGAAAAAACAGGCACAAGTTGGGATGCACACCACACACATTAAGAACTTCTGTGCTAACTTTATGTTACTCTGCAGCAGAGTATGCTAGTCCAGTGTGGTGGTACAGATCAAAGCATGCAAAGCAGGTGGATGTGGCCCTAAATGAACAGAAAAATTGGTCACAGGATGCCTAAAACCAACCCTAGTACAAAAGGTGCATTACTTAGCTGACATCCCACCAGCAAAATTCACCAAGAAAATGCTGCTCAGAAAGAATGGGTCAAAGCAAGATCCTCAGAAACATATCTGCTATTCGATCACCAACCACCAAAGCAGAGAGTGAAGTCAAGGCACAGTTTCCTCATAACTTCTGCCCCACCCCCACCTGAACAACCAGCCTCCATATAACCACATAATTTTCTACCGCCTGGTGAAGAACAACCGCCTGGTGAAGAACAACTCTATAAAAGGGGTGGCCACGAGGCAGCTGAGCTGCCATTTTAGAAATAGCGACGGAGAGGAGAAGTTTTTCCCTCCACCCCCTCCCTAGTGAACAGTGTGATATTTTGGTCGCTTCGGGGCTGGGTGGGAATTTTTGGCCTGAACCTACAATTGGCCCTTGGGTTCTGGCTTTTTTGCCCATCCCACACTGTTGCTAGTGTTTGACATAGGGGTTTTGTTCTTGACTTTGGTCACTTAGGTGGGTAGCACTGGTAAGGTAAATATTTATGACCCATAGGTATCCGGCAGGTTCGCAATTGACTGGCCAACACTTAGACAGGTACAGGTGTAATAACGTTGACCGGTCAACGACGAACCAGGCAAGGGGTGATGGCAGGAGCTTTTCAGCATGCATCACCCCGTGATTTGACGGATACACGTCAGAGGGTGGGGTCAGTAGATAGTTTATTGACTCCGGTCAACAATTTGTTTGTGTCAACAAATGGATACATTGTAGCCAATTGCCATTGGCAATTTTGGGAGGAACCTTACCAGTGTTACTGTGGCCTGCTTGCCTTAAGAATTATAATTGGATGAATACCAAATGAAAGTTATAATTCGGACTAGGGCATTATTCAATAAAAGTGGCCCAATGCCTTTATCCATATACCGGTGTCTGAGTCTTTCTTTGGGGGGTGCGCCTGCAATGTATTCAGGCATGGAAAATATTGCTATTGATCCAAGTCAAAAGATGCCATAAGCATTCAAGCGGAGTTACTATGTGGCATAAGCAAATAAGGAGATAACAGCAACTGCTGATCTAAAACCTCTGAATATTGGATGACAGTGTAGGAACAGACCTGCCTTTATCTTTCCCAAAAGCATCAAAATATGCAGTTTAGTCAAGGAAAACTTTACTATTTAGACATATTTACATTGTAGCTTAGCAAATTGCCTATCTATCATATGTCTTCTACAGAACTGGGAAAATTATCTTTATCATTGTAGTTACAATGGTTTAATCATAAAATTATATCACTTTCCAGCCTGATTTTTTTACTGTTATTGTCTGATGAATTTTTCTGTAAATTCTCTATTTCACTGCTATACAATGGAAAACAAACCCCAATGTTAACATTAAAAATGTTAGTAAATTGTAGTTTAAATTTTGAAGGCTATTAGAAGATTTTCAAGCATTATGGGAACTCATGTGTATACTGAGAGTGTAACACATGTTTCAGCTGTTACTATTTACAATGAAAAAGGTTGTAGTTTTTCACTTTCTCGACACACGGAGACACCAATTTGAAAAAAGAAATGCCAACCCATTACAACAAAGGTGGGCAGCCTAGCATAACATCATTAGAATCTTTTTACACTAATGTATTCTTTATCCATATAGCTTTTTCCAGAACAGAAGACCTATCAGACAATATGGCAGAGTAAACGAGTTGTACACAAAAGACATTCTGGCAGTGTTTTTTAGTAACAAGATGGTACACAATCTCTCAAATGATTTTTAAAAGATTCTTTATACGAAACATTTTTAGCAAGCCATTCATTCTAAGAAATTATTACAGCACAGTGATAGAATTGTCAGTTTCCAGAACTGATTCAAAGGACGATTATGCTAAAAGAAGTGTCTGATGGGGGGGAGTGAAGGCAGAGAAATGAGGAAAGGTTTCATCTTCCAAAGTTCCTCTTCTCCTTGATTATGGATTCCATTTATTCTATATGCAGGCTGCATAGCCTGAAAGCAATTTAAGATTGTATTTTGGCAGCTGGAGAAGTTTTAACATTGAACTGCACACAGAGATATACAACAGCTATTAATTATTGTGGAGTTCCTTTGCATTAATGTCTCTTTGAGAAACATTTTTTCTTTCACAAGTAATATATAGCTGCATAACAGAAGGAAGAAAAATAGATTGTGATCATGACACTTGCTAATGAAACCAGCTGTATTTTGTCTTATTTACCAGACCATTCACCGTCTGTTACTGCTGAAGGGGGAAAATGCAATTGTTTAAAGTCATCATACAGAAGATCCTGCTGAAAGCATATGAAGTCAAAGTGACAGAACTTTCAATTTTAATTCAATTCAAAAAGCACATTCCATTTACAACTAATTGAATAGTTTTCATTATGTTATAATGCTGAAATAACATGGCACCAAAGGATATGAGAGAAGCCTATTTTGTTCAAACTATTGTGATAAATTATGAATGGAACTTTCTTTAAAATTAGTTGCAACTTCTGTTGATTGAAAACAGGACTGCAAGAAAACAGGACTGGCTTTCGTGTTCAGGGAATGAAGAAGCAGACAAGTGAAGTAGTGAAATTCAGCTCTTTATTAGTGGGGTTTGAACACAGTTTGGATGGGGCTGTTTATATACACTATAAACAGTAACAGTAATACAACAATCTCATTGGCTAACAGAGTGAGGACATTTTCAATCCACTTATTTGCATAAGAATAGATACATGAGAAAAGATACATTCTGCTCCTATAAACAGTAACAATAATACAACAAGCCCATTGGCTAACAGAGTGTGCACATTTTCAATCCACTTATTTGCATAAGAATAGATACATGAGAAAAGATACATTTCGCTCCTGTCAGAAAACACAGTTAACATACATAACATTCTTCCCCCCTAGGTAAAAACAAAATCCTTTAACCAGGATGGTGGTCTAGTTTCCCTTAGACAAGTTCATGGAGGACAAGGCTATCAATGGCTATAATTATGGCTACCTAAGGACAACCTCCGGGTTGGAGAGATAGGCAGGATATCTCTCAATGCCATTTCCAGGGAATCCTAAGCAGGTGAAGGCATCTCCTTGGGAATACCCTGAAGGAAATGGTGAGCCACTGTGTGAGACAGAATGCTGGACTGGATGGGCTGTGGCCTGTTCCAGCAAGGCTGTTCTTATGTTCTTATGTTCTGGGTCGGACGCTTGGCTGAGCGGGCTCAGGGGTTTGTTGGATGGGCGACCTGACTGGAGTGAGGGATTGACTAGAGGGGGGAGGATTGTAAACCCAAATTCAAGCCCCTTTTGTCAGATGGAGGAGTAGGGGATCACTCAAAACCAAAATCTAATTCTGTGGATGAATAAGACAACTCAGGGTCCCTCCTGTGACAGCGTGGAGGGCAACTCCAAGCAAAATTGTTCATCATCAATAAAGGAATCCAGATTGCTAGGTTGGGGCAGTGTAGGAGTACACCTGGCCGGAATAGGGGAGCATTCCACAAATTCCCCTTGAAATCGGTTCCTAGAAGACACTTCTGGGTCTATGTTGGCTAGCTGCTGACTATTACCTCTGCCCCCTGGGTTTAAACGGGTGGGGGCCAACCCTAGTGTTGAGTGTCTGTATTTGTCTTGTGGGTCCAGTACTCTGGGTCTCAAGTGATCCGCATGCCTCATCCAGATCAGACCAGTGGCTGTTTCGATTCTGTAAGAAACAGGACCAGTTTGATTGACCATAAACCCAGGCACCCACGTAGGACCACCAGCTGCATAATTGCGGCAATGTACAGTGTCTCCTGAAGAGAGAAACCCTTCTGGTGTTGGATCGCTATATTTGTGCCTCTGTCCTCCACCATAGAGGGATCCAAACTGTCCAGCAAGGATGACAGTTTCCTTTGCTGGAGCAATTCAGCAGGGGACAGCCCTGATGCAAGGGGGAGGGGTGAGCCTATATGCCAGAAAGCCGGATTCCCAGGGGCCTAAACCATTGGGTCCCAATAAGATAGTCAGTGCCCTGCCTAACTACAACTAATGGCAAGGAGGTGCAAATGTTTTTGAATTTGACCAAGAAATTTCCCACCCCCAGGACCGGAATCTGGCAACCTTGCACATCCCGGGGGAAGTTTTAAAAGATTTGAGCTTGGGCCAAAAGGCAGGGGAATTCTCAAAAACTCCCGCTGTGGGATTATAGAAATGGTAATACCTGAATCTACTGCCATCTTGAAGGGGGCGACCAGCAGGCTCAGTTCTGTGAAGAAACGCTCACTGACGATGCCCACTTGGCGCGGCTCAGGCTCTGGTGACACATTGGCGATGGATGTTTTGTGGTGATGACTCTTCTTCTTGGACTCAGGTGCAGGAGTTCTTTGCTTTTGCTGTTTAGCAATGTGCCCTCGTTGCCCACAGTTGTGGCATTCTGTGGTGCAGAAGGGGCACTTCCTGTGGTCCTGCCCGGCTCCGCAGCCATCACACTTGCAAAGGAATTTCTTCTCCCGATCGTCACGGTGCTCTTGGTGCTTTTGTCGGACTGCTTGGACTTCTCCCTCTGCGTCACTGGACTCCAATGAAGAGGGGGAACCAGGCGATGCTAAGGAGGATGAAGATGAATTTTGCTGAGCTTGCACAGCTGAGTCGGTGGCACTGGTGGTGTAGTGGCGATGCCGCAAAAGCTTGATGCCAGACTGTGCAGCCTCAGACACTACTGCCTCTTCTAGGACAGCCTTGATAGTTAGCGTCTTCCTGATCATGAGGTGACATTGAGCATCTTCGTCCCTCATGCCAGCCAGCAGATGGTCCCAGAGTGCTTCTTCAATGTTTTCCAACTTGCACAGGGTTTCAGCAATGCACAGAGCGGTGGTGTAGTCTGCAATGGACTCCCCAGGTCGCTGCTCCCTTCTGTGGAAGGCCACCCTGGCTGGGAAGATCGAGACCTCTGGCTGCAGGTGTTTCCTCAGTGTGGACATGATTTCTGCGAATTGCACCACATCCACGTCCCTTGGGAGAATGAGGTGGGTTGCCAGCTCTAGTGTCTCAGAACCACACTGAGCAAGGAAACAGGAGCGCTTCTGGTCTTTGTCGGTGATGATCTGCGAGGCCATTGCGTGGCAGAATCAGCTTTCGTATGTTGCCCATTTCTCTGGACGTGCTGGGTCAAATGGGCCAATGTTGCTGCTGTGTGGGGACGCCATCCCATCCTCGTCGCCAGTTTAGTGTTCAGGGAATGAAGAAGCAGACGAGTGAAGTGGTGAAATTCAGCTCTTTATTAGTGGAGTTTGAACACTGTTTGGATGGGGCAAAACTCATACTTATATACACTATAAACAGTAACAATAATACAACAAGTCCATTGGCTAACAGAGTGTGCACATTTTCAATTCACTTATTTGCATAAGAATAGATACATGAGAAAAGATACATTCTGCTCCTATAAACAGTAACAATAATACAACAGCATATTGGCTAACAGAGTGTGCACATTTTCTATCCACTTATTTACATAAGAATAGATACATGAGAAAAGATACATTCTGCTCCTGTCAGAAAACACAGTTAACATACATAACAGTGGCTCTGGACTCTTCTACCACATTATACCTGCATTTTGCCTGCACTACAAGTTCTGGCTACTTACAGGGCAAATCTAAATGCTGAGTTTAGTATTAAACCATCTAATACCTTGTTTTTTCCTCAAGATTGATTCAGTCTTCAATCGGTGGGGAAAAATCTTGGGGACATGAAAGTAGCCTTATTCGGGCATCCCCTGTGCAGAGTTTCTCCAGCAAAAATCCTTTCAACCCAGAATAATTTCTGACAAGAAATTATTATTATTTAAATTGAAAGAACATGAAACATTTCTAATAGTAAACTATTTTACTTCACATTATCATGGTCCAAAAAGGAGTAGCTGCATGCATATGATAAGTAATTGATCTACAGTACTATAGTTGACTTAATATAGTTACTGATATAGCGACTTTACAAGTAACTGATTTAAGATAAGATAAGATAAGATAAGAGCTTATGGTGGATTTTAGGAGGCAGAGTACCGATGTCCAGACACTTTTGATTGACGAAACCTGTGTGGAGAGGGTAGCAACATTCAGATTTCTGGGCATTGAGATATAGGAGGATCTGTCCTGGAGTGCCAACACAAGGGGGCTTGCGAAGAAGGCACAGCAGAGACTGTATTTTTTGAGAACTCTAAGGAAAAACCATCTTCTGCAAAAGCTGCTGCTTGCCTTCTATCGCTGCACTATTGAGAGCGTGCTCACTTATGGCTTATATGTGTGGTTTGGGAGTAGTACTCATCGGGATAGGATAATGTTGCACAGAATTATTTAAATAGCGGAGAGTATCATCGGCTGTCCACTCCCCACTTTAGAACAAATTTAC
This sequence comes from Bradypodion ventrale, assembly GCA_035047345.1. Lineage (NCBI taxonomy): Eukaryota > Metazoa > Chordata > Lepidosauria > Squamata > Chamaeleonidae > Bradypodion > Bradypodion ventrale. The sequence goes on along the minus strand of JAWDJE010000003.1, from coordinate 304,578,880 downwards.
ACCATCAGGTGCCACAGAAAAGCATTAGATATAGTAGGAGACCCATCACATCCTGGCCACTGCTTCTTTGAGCTTCTGCCATCGGGACAGAGATATAGAACAATGAAGGTAAAAACGAGCTGTCTCAAGAACAGTTTCTTCTCCAGAGCAATTGTGGCCTTAAATGGAAATGCTGGACTCTGAAGTCAGCTTATCTTATTTTAAAATTTAAATTTTTTTAGATTTTTAAATTTTAGGGTTTTGGAATTTTAGAATTTTGAAATTTTAAATTTTTTGAAATTTGAAATTTTAAAGTTTTGAAGTTTTTAAATTTTTAAAATTGTACTGTATGGTACTATCTTAATTGGTGTTTCTGTAGCTGTTTTAAATTAAGGGGTATGCCTTATTCGAGTTGATATATAGCAACAGAGAAATTTCGTTGTTCCTGCAAGGGGACAATGACAATAAAGATTTATCTTATCTATCTTATCTAACTGATTTACATAGTGACTTGATATAGTGAACTTACAGTAGAGACGATATAGTGGACTTTCCTTTTCATACCAAGGTTTTTCCTTTCATACCAAGGATGATGACTTATGAGATACTTAGCAACTCCTTACTATAACTTCTTACTTCTTATAAAATTTGAGAGCAGAAGAATAGATGCCTTTGAAAGGTGGTGTTGGAAGATAATTTTAAGAGTCAGCGAAGAGAATAAATAGGTCAATCTTAGAAGAAATCAACACTGACTGCTCCATTGAAGGTCCTTAGAAGGTGTCAGAACCCAAAAAAGGAGAGATAAGGAGAATACTATTCTACGCATGCCCAAAAACCAGCGTTGTCTCTCATGCAAGCAAAGAGGCCTTTGTTTACACAATGTGAAGGCAGACAGGAGACAGAAACCAGATGCCTTCCCACATGTCCTCCTTTTTCATTTAAATTTGAGAGAGGGACGGCTAATCATACCCCTGCATGTCATCATACTCCATAACTACTCCTCCATATACATCATCACTGTCCTCCTGGACATCATACCCCTCCTGACTCCTGGTACCTTGTTCCGGAGGATGATACCTCATTGAGTACAATTGCCGTCGTGCAAAACCCGATGTCTCCCTTCTACGCAGTGGACATGTGTTACACATAGAAATAAGATTAGGAATACAATAAATGCAAAAACACAAAGGTATAAGGCAGATAATAATAATAAACACATAAAAGAAAACTTGTCTAAGGACAGACAAATCAGGCAACCAAGAAGTCACCCAATCAAAGAGATTAACATCAGTGCGTACATTGTTAGTAATGCTCTCCTGTAAATTCCGAAGTTCTTTCTCAATAGTATTATTCAGATCCTGGAATTTTACCCGACATCCCTGGTTCCCGACCAGTTTACAAAATCCTCCGGATTTTGCTAACAGGTAATCTATGGCCAGTCTGTAAGGTAAAATAACCCAATGCTGCACATTGATATTGTCCTGGATGGAAATTCGTGGCAACTCCATTAAAAAAGAACCACATGTTAGGATCCTTGATTTGCCATCCATTGCAAATTGAACCACTATCTATAGCAGAATAATCAGGAGTAAACATAGGAAATACATCATATATATCTTCAATAGTAATGTTAAACAAGGTATAATTAAGCTTATAAGAACTGTTATAACTACCCCATAACCAAAAATAATCATCACAACCCGTATAATTGCCTATATTCCACAAAACCCTTTGTGCTTGAGTCCAGTGCTTCCATTTACTATTCCAGACTCCAGAACTATGACAGCAGAAACAAAGTCCTTTAGTGTATTTCTTGAATGTCATGCTTCGCCAGCGGGTGTTGTTAAATTGTTCTGGGGGATTGGAGAAGAGTGTAGACCTATCAATATGTTGCAAATGTCCAATAACCAACTCAGGCGTGTTGAACAATGCCGGAAGAAAGGCCATTTAAGACACTGCCAGTGGATGCTCATAGTATAACGTTGCATTCTTACCATGAACCTCAAACATATAGTTAGCATGACGAATCCAAAAGTTGGGGTTGCCCCCATGAGGCATTGTTCTTACAGCTGGCAGCACAGTAAGAAAGAAAAGAACAAATGTCAGCACATTTAGTTTACTGGTGAACCACCATCCTGGAGCTGAGTAACCTTCTTCTCTCTCCATGGGCGGATCGCTCGAGCAGGAATCCTTCCACTCAGGATCCCCTTGTTGCCAATAAACGACCAATGGCTTAGGAAGACACTCCCCTAAGAAACAGGAGCATGCCCTGTTATTACTAGTACCATGTAACTAAACATGAAACATGCCTGATGTATAACACAAATGCAATGTCACAAACCCATTTACATGTGTAGGGTACTGAAAAACTCTTCCATGTGCTTCTGGAGGTACCTTGAGAAATGCAGTTTTATAAGACAATACATAACATAAGCAAAGACAGGTCTGTCCCCTGCAAGAGAATAAGCAAAACATTTAAGCATGAACAAAACATGAACATTTCTCTTCTTCCTTACATGAAGTAGGTCTCCATTGCATTCAATAACTTAAAACCAGCATAGCATGGTAAATCAATACAGTACAAATATCATTAGAGCATTTCACACTCATAGCATGAGCAGGTTGCTTAAAAAAGGTTTTCAGGTTTTAAAATGCAAACAAAGCCAATTCTTTGCTTAGAGTCCACACAAACTTTTTAGTCCAATTAAAATGTCCAAATTAAAAGTCCAAATGTTTCTTCTTAAACACTATCTTCTCTCCAGCACAGTTCTTGGCATGGCAAGCTGAAACTAAGCCATAAATTAACTCTCACTGAATTCACAAGACACCCAGACCCCCCCTTTACAGCTTTTCAGGCAAACACACATTCCTTCTTGCTCCAGTCACACCCATCTGTATTAAGGCAGGCCGATGAGGTGTGAAAGCACAAAGAACTTCTCCAGAATTTGCAAGCAGCTTTCACACAGAAGAATAGTACAGGGAATTTCCCGTTGCTTTCCCTGCCATCCTGATGCTGGAAACTTGAGACAGCCCACTCTGATCTCTTTGTTTGAGGGTTGGGCAGTTCAAAATCAGCCAAAAACTCCTTGTATTTTTGCACCAGCCTGCTGTCCATCGAGGAAGGATCCACCCCCCTTGTCCCCTGGATTTCTTTCATCTGCAGCATCTGAACTTTATGACAAACTGCATCTGTTAGTTTGTACTTGCAAGAAGACCCCTTTTGCTTGGGTTTTCTGCATTCCTCCTCTGGGCCATCCTCCCACTTCTTGGCCACACGTGAGGTATCAAGTTTACTACTCAGCTTCTCCTGCTTTTGTGAAGAGGGTTGCTTCACGGGGGGGCTGAGATCTCCTATGCTGCTCTTTGAAACACACTCCTTGCTTCCTGCCACTCTGCATGCATTAACAGCTTCAATCTGTGATGAGGTCCCCACCATTTGTTCCCCATCAGCTAGCACTAGTTGTTCTTTAGACTCGGCAGGCAGTATTGCAGCAGTGAACAGATCTTTTGTAGGGCTAAAAGTGCTTGATTGCTGCAAGGCAGGATATAATGTCCCATCTTCTTTTCCATCTCCACCCCCATCAGGGGGCTTATGCTGTTGTTTCTCATATGATGGAGGAGCAGTTGCCATAGCCCCCCCCCCTTGGCTGGAGGCAAAAGCTGTGGGAGGGGGCCATCAAGCCTCTGAGAGAATAACATATTCTTTGGAGTGAGTCTCTGAAGGCAGTCTCTAACTTCCTCCCATGTAAATAATACTGATACAGAAATTCCATTATGCTTCTGCATTTCTCTCCCAATCTGTTTCCACTGTTTTAAGTCCAGACATTCATCAAATTTAACCCAAGGACTGATTTTTTCTATAGCTTTGACTAGCTTTTGTATCTCCTTCTCATCAGCCTTTCGCCCATTGTTATTCAAAAGATCTGAGATATCTTTACAAAGTTCCTGCATTTGCGACGCCAGCACACACCCCATGATTAAAAAAAATCTTTTCCTTTTTTTATTTTCACTCACCCTGTTGTGATGTTTTCTCAAGCGCTTGATTTATGACCTTCCCGGTCGGACCTTTTTTCCTGGTCGTAGGTGAATGAAGAAGACCTTGTCCCTGGTCGCCAATTATGAGGTGTTAATTGCTGATTTCTGCTTCAAAGCATTCCTTTGAATTTCATTCAATGGCCTCACGACGGGGCGCCACTTGTTGGAATCTGATTCATGTAAAGATAATCAGCCTCATCTAACAGAGCAGTTTATTGCCCCAGATAGAAACTTAAGAGTCCACGAAGTCCAGCTTCATTAGGCTCAGAGTAAGGAAAGAACAGAGAGGGACAGAAAACACGACTCCAGTCCTTGGCTGAACAAAGGATACTAATCTACTCTTTATTCAAGCAGAGTATACCAGAAACGAAACTTAAGCTACATAATCAATCAGAATGTCAGAACCCAAAAAAGGAGAGATAAGGAGAATACTATTCTACGCATGCCCAAAAACCAGCGTTGTCTCTCATGCAAGCAAAGAGGCCTTTGTTTACACAATGTGAAGGCAGACAGGAGACAGAAACCAGATGCCTTCCCACAAGAAGGTCAAATAGTAAAGATGAAGATGAAGTATTTTGGACATCAAATGAGAAGAGAGGATTCAATTGAGAAAGCCTTGATGCTGGGAAAGGTGGAGGGTAAAAGAAGAATGGGGAGGCCAAAGATGAGATGGCGAGATGGTATTGTAGACACAATGGGCACAGAGCTGGGCAGGTTGAGGAGGATGATGGAGGACAGATGTGCCTGGAGGACAGTGGTCCATAGGGTTGCAAAGGGTCGGAATCGACTGTGCGACTGAACGACAACAAATCGTGGGATATCTTGTGAATCACATAATATCTGTATGGGAAAATATATTTATGTCTCTTTGTAGTAACTTTAGTAATTCAGATTATAAGTTAAAGCTATTGTAATTAATTCAGTTTGCATGGATTTTTAAAATTGTTTTCCCCAAATTGACTTCTCTAGAACTGCAGAATTATGCTTTTATCTCAGACATTTTTAGCCATTATGTTATTCAGATCAAACGTTTTTAAGTGAGAAATGTGGCTCAGTGGAATAAGCTACAGCCCAAACAAGTTACAAATTGGAAATGAGCCTTTTCAAAGTGACTTTGATTTCAATTTCCCTAATGTTAAGCCAGAAAAGCAGTCTGTCCAAAAAAAATTACAATTCTATCAATTATTTGTTCCACAACTATGATTTACTAATATATGTAATTTTTACAAAAATATATAATGGTTTGAACAAATGTTCTGACCATTTATATGACAGGTTGTGGAATAACCCTGCACAGGTACTTTTACTTGTGTGGACTTAATTCAGAATAAAACAATGGCCAATATCTTATTCTCCTCAGGTTTATGGAATAAGATCATTTCTGATGTCCCGTATCTCTTTATATATCTCTTACACAATGAGAATTCATGAAGCACCATTATTTGCAGCAAAGCAATCTCAAGCTTATGGTTAGCTGGAGCTAGCTAGAGCATACATGAAGTACTCTGGATATGGAGATGTTAAATTCTGTGTTTGCAGACAGGATTCTGCCTAATAGTTACAGAGAAAAATCAGGTTTTGAGTTGTTAATCAGGATATTACAAAGCAAGTTTGGCACAACTGAGAGTCTTATCAATTCACAAGATATTTGCGGCGGTCCCCCCACCCGGACTCAGACATCCGGGTGAGTTAGGGGGCGTGGCCACCCCTCTATAAAAGGGGTGGCCACGAGGCAGCCGAGCTGCCATTTTAGAATTGCGACAGAGAGGAGAAGTTTTCTCCGTCGCGTTCTCCTTTTAGCTTTCCCGGCTGGGAAAAAGAAAAGACCTCCGTTTTAGATTTGCCTCTTTGCTCGCGGTACTCTAACGCAGGAGTTCGATCCATGGATAGGGATCCTTTGCAGCATATTAATTTAGGGAGTCATGGCTCCCAAGCGAAAGGCTCCTGCATTGAAGCCGCTGCCAAGGGGAAGGGCTTTTACTGGCCCTTCATCGGATGGGGGCCAGCCTTCGGGTCGGAGGACCAGGGCTGAGCCCCCATGACGGGGCAGTGACAGACCCTTGCCCACTGGTACCAGTGGGGCCGGTCAGGCTACCACTTGGCAGCCGGGTGCCAGCATCATAGCTGGGCAGGTACAGGCTGGCCCCTCGGGGGCTTTGGCCCTGAGCGCCCCTTTGCAGGGCCCGGGACAGGTTGGCCCAGGGGGGCCTGGTGCGGGTGTCCACCCCACAGCTCCTCCGGCCCCCCACGGGCCTGAGTTCTGGGCATGGCCCTATTCTGGCCCTGGCTCCCCTTTTGGGTTGCCTTTGTCGCAAGTACGTAGATATTTTCTCCCTATTGAACCGTGAGCCCACTAAGGAAGAGAGAGAGGGACAGGACGACAGAGACAAAGAGCTGTCCCGTCATCGTAAGACACCGCGCACCTGGGCCAACTGGTTGCCGTCATACTTTATATATATGGCGGTATGCCTCAGGGCCCAGCCTGATTTGGCCATCCCGATGGTTCAATACCTTGATAATATTTACAGGGTGATGGTTGATTTCCTGGGCCCATCGTAGTTGGCTTACGATGAGGAATTTGGATGAGGGAGGCCCTACATCCTGAGATGAGGTGGGATGGTCCCTGTCAGCAATTGTGGCTCTTGTACGTGACTCCCACGTGACTGGCGCCTGGTGATAGGTACCATTGTGGTCACGCTGTGCAGCGGGCTGTTGCAACACAGGTTCCCCAACAACCGTTGGGGCAGGGGGTTCCAGCCTGCCTGCTGTGTTGGACCTTCTCAGCTAAGCGCCAGTGTCTTTCCCGACATGAGTGTCCCTTTTGCACTGGCCCCCATGCTGCCTCCGCATGCCCGCGGGCTGGTGGGTTACGGGGCAGAGGTAGGGGTGCACAGGGGGCAATCAGAGCTCCATCTGATGGAACTAGCCAGGCAAAAGGCCCCCTCCCCAATTAGTGTACTCATGCTGGAGCGATGGCTCTCAGTTTATCCAAGAAGGGATGATGCGAGGTACCTGCTGGAGGGTTTCTAATGGGGCTTTCGTATTCCATTCAGGGGTGTTAGGGCCCCCAAGATGCTACTAATTTAGTTCCCTTGAAAGGTAACGAGGAGGTTGCTGCACTGAGCATAGCTAAGGAAGTTGAGGCTATGAGAGTAACGGGCCCCTTCTTGGAACCTTTCCCTAATTTGAAGGTCTCCCCTCTGGGGCTAGTACCGGAATAGAACCCGGGTGAATGTCGTCTAATCCTCCATCTAGCTTACCCTACGGGCGGACCTTTCAGTCTGGCTCAAATTCCTCCAGGGTTTTAACGGGGTCTCTTCCTGGAGATCAGACCTTATGGTCTGCCCTAGATTTCAAGTACAGTCGGATGCCTCTGGCTCCCTGGGTTATGGGGGTTTTCTCTGAGGGTAGGTGGACTTACGACCGAGGGCCTCACGCATGGCTTGTCATGGATCGCCTCCACAATCTTACCTTCCTTGAGTTTCTTCCCAATTTGGGAAACACTGATGCTATGGGGCGACGAGTGGGCCAACTCAGTGGTCCATTATTGGTGTGACAATGCGGCAGTGGTGCACATTGTTAACACCCAGACGTGCAAATCCCCCAGGGTCATGGCATTGGTTTGTCAATTCTTTTTGAGAAGCCTACGCCTAAATGTGCTGTTCAGGGCCAGACATGTACCAGGTATTAATAACGATATTGCTGATGCTTTATCCCGCCTGCAGATCCCCTGGTTCCGTGCCTTGCTCCGGAAGCAGAGGAATTCCACTCGCCACTCCCGGCCGATATTTGGACGTTTGGCGAGGAGAGGTGAACCGGGCATGTCATTGGCACCTCGCACGCGTAAGGCGTATCAACATCCTTTCATGCGATTTAGAACTTTTTGCGAGTAACTACAGTTACCTCAAGTGTGGTCAATACCAGTGGACCAGGTTTTACAATACATGTTTATCTTCACAGTCAGGGTTTGGCCCCCCGTACTATAGCCTTCAGGCTTTCGGCACTGGTATTTATGGCCAACGTGGGGGGGGGGGTTTTCAATGACTATGTGAGTTACTTCCGCATACGTCGTGTTTTGGAGGGGTGGACACGTGAACGTGTCCGCTGCCCAGACATGCGTCACCCCAGTTCGCCAGAGTTTCTGACCCACCTTGCACGAGACTGGCATGACTTATGTTCGGATAGGTGTGAAGTGGCTCTTGGTCACGCAGCTACCACGGTACCCTTTTTTGGAGCGCTCCGCATCAGTGAGTTGGTGCCAGAGTTGGTACCATTGTGTAAGGCGGATGTGTCTCGTAGGGCACTGGAACTCGACGATGTCTATGTCACGCATGAGTGGGCTCAATTGGGGATACGGTCCTCAAAGGTTGTTCAGCACGGCGTAAGCAGTGGAGTTAGACAGCTACGAGGTTTCATTGGAGACATCTGTCTGGTTGGTGCCCTACATGAATTTTTGGTAGTGCCTGCTGTGCGCCCCAACCTGTTTTTCTGCCACCAGGATGGGTCTACCCTTACCAAAGTAAAGTTACGGAGGGTGACCGGTGCCGCGCTTCACGGTGTGGGGCCCGTTTTGGCACCCGTTTATTTAGGATAGGCGTCGCATTGACCGCGGCTACGTTTGGGGTACTCGGAGGCGGATATATGTGTACGCGTAATTTCTTATATGTACGTCCCCTCACTGTATGAGTACCTAGTTATGTCCTTCACCTCTTCTCCTCTTTTACAGATCCTGTGTGTCTCTGCACACCGGTGGCAGTGGGGCTGGTGGGCCTCAGCTATGTACACTGGGCAGCAGTATATGCTGCGGCGACAGAGTGTGGACCCCGACTTGGGCTGCGTGCATCCGCACATATGCGATGGTATGGTATGCGCGGCACAAGGGGGCAGGAACTGTTGCCATTTCTGATGTCCGTCAGGGATGCTGGACCGCCCGATGTTCTTATTATGCACCTCGGCGGCAATGATCTTATACGGATCACTGCTATTCCTTAAACTGTCGAGGTGCAGTGACCTGGCGTTTTATATCATGTATGGCTTACACACGGCCGCTATGGTCTAACATCGTGCTGAGACACCAATTTAGGGGAGACGTGGATCTCCATGGTTCAGACTGTTCTGGCAGTCAGTGGATAGGGCTGTTGCTTGGTCCCTTGCTGAGCATGGCTGGGAGACAGCCATTGGAAACCTGTGGATAGGCTTACAAAACTTTTTGCTGGTAGGCAGGATATGGGGTCCACCTGTCGGCTGGAGGTATGTACCTCTTTCTGGGCGAGGTGCAAGCAGGCCTGGTGACCGAGCTGACGGTCTGGGGTGGTGGTGGTGAGTCATCATGGACGCCTCCCCGTGTGGCGGGTAGCACTGGTAAGGTAAAGATTTATGACCCATAGGTATCCGGCAGGTTCGCAATTGACTGGCCAACACTTAGACAGGTACAGTGGTAATAGCTTTGGCCGGTCAACGACGAACCAGGCAAGGGGTGATGGCAGGAGCTTAACAGCCTGCATCACCTTGAGATTTAACAGATACACGTCATAGGGTGGGGTCAGTAGATAGTTTATTGACTCCGGTCAACAATTTGTTTGTGTCAACAAACAAATTGATACAAATAGTTACATGTCGCCAATTGCCATTGGCATTTTGGGAGGAACCTTACCAGTGTTACTACGGCCTGCTTGCCTTAAATAATTACAATTGGATGATTACACCAATTGACAGTTATAATTCGGACTAGGGCATTATTCAATAAAAGTGGCCCGATGCCTTTATCCATATACCGGTGTCTGAGTCATTCTTTGGGGGGTTGCGCCTGCAATGAAAGCGTAGTGCCAAAATGGCTACCGCGCTCTTTGCGGGGGCCCCCCACCCGGACTCAGACATCCGGGTGAGTTAGGGGGCGTGGCCACCCCTCTATAAAAGGGGTGGCCACGAGGCAGCCGAGCTGCCATTTTAGAATTGTGACGGAGAGGAGAAGTTTTCCCCTCCACCCCCTCCCTAGTGAACAGTGTGAATTTTTGGTCGTTTCGGGGCCGGGTGGGATTTTTTGGCCCGAACCTACAATTGGCACCTTGGTTCTGGCTTTTTTGCCCATCCCACACTGTTGCTAGTGTTTGAGCAAAGGGGTTAGTTGACTTTGGTCACTTTGGCAGGTAGCACTGGTAAGGTAAAGATTTATGACCCATAGGTATCCGGCAGGTTCGCAATTGACTGGCCAACACTTAGACAGGTACAGGGGTAATAGCTTTGGCCGGTCAACGACGAACCAGGCAAGGGGTGATGGCAGGAGCTTAACAGCCTGCATCACCTTGAGATTTAACGGATACACGTCATAGGATGGGGTCAGTAGATAGTTTATTGACTCCGGTCAACAATTTGTTTGTGTCAACAAACAAATTGATACAAATAGTTACATGTAGCCATTTGCCATTGGCATTTTGGGAGGAACCTTACCAGTGTTACTGCGTGCTTGCCTTAAAGAATTACAATTGGATGATTACACCAATTGAAAGTTATAATTTGGACTAGGGCATTATTCAATAAAAGTGGCCCGATGCCTTTATCCATATACCGGTGTCTGAGTCTTTCTTTGGGGGGTGCGCCTGCAATGTTGGGCAGACATTTATTATTGTGGGTTTTTTTACATCCATATTTTCCTGAAATATATGCTACTATGATTGACTGTAGTCTGTCTTATGGTGACTATCTATGTCAAACTGCTGCAGGTTTATACAAGATGACTTCAAATGATCATACTGTGGTTGACAGAGGCAAGACAGCTTCAAATGTTAATGATATGCAAAGAAATACAAAACATGGATGAACTGCATTTTCAGAATCTGTGTATTAGTTAACATCTGAAACTCCTCATAGTTCAGCATCCTATGCTCTTGTACCACAAGATATAAGTCAGATACAATCTGAGATATAAATAACTCAAGGGTCAAATGCTTTTGGACAGAATGGGTGAAACAGATTAAACTACAATGGTTTTATGAATCTAGTTGCAATGCATTCAGAATGTTCACCAGCACCACTAAAAGCAGAATGAACTGTTTATTGGGAGTCAGCAGTATCCCTAATGGTCACTTGTCTGAAATTGTTATATTACATTATCTCTGCTTGTGAAAAATTAATGCCTCAGGGAAAGGGCTAAGAGTAAATTAGATTGATTCTTTCTGATGTATGATTTTCTCATATGTGTATGTGATTTTTAAATGTAGGTGTCTTCAAACATCAAGTCCCATACATACTGTGTATTCGGGAATGGGATGTGGTATGGTTCCACACACGACATAGTTTGGAAAGAGAAGAGTAGATCGGAGTTGTGATGTGGTTAAAGCTTTTTGGCTTAAAATTGAAAATGAAATATCACAAATAATGGGTAGTAACTTTAAGATGGAGTCAGGTACCGCCTTATTGATGGAATTTCATAATATGAATATGGAAGAACACAATATAGAACTATTAACAATAATATTGACAACTGCAAGATAATGTATTGCTAGAAATTGGAAGAATGATTCCACAGTGGATATAGAGGAATGGTATAGAGAAATGTGGCATCTTGCACTTAATGATAAGCTAACATGGGAATTGAAAATAAAAAGAGGTATGACAGATAAAACCAAATTTGGAATCATTTGGAAACCATTTCTGGTTTATACACTGTCTGAAGTTAAAGGTAGCAGACCAGCCCCAAGTCGCATGAGTTTTTGGTTATAATATGTGATGTTGGGCAGCTCTGCAACTCCCAAGGTAATGTACATAGCACTGGGGTATTATCTTATGTTTAGATTTGTTTTTCTTTTTAAGATAGTGTATTTTTCACATTAAAATAGTATATGTCTAAACAAGAGGGTTTAAATAAGGTAAAATGAATATACACTATCTATTATTACTGTATTTTTGAGTATGTGATTTTACTTTTACTTTTTACTTTTAATTTGTATTTTTATGTTATCTTTATTATGTATTGATGTCTTTTTCTTTGTGTACTACTTTTTCTTTTTTAAAAAAACAATAAAAATTATTATTTTTAAAAAAAGAGAAGAGTAGATCAAAATCTTGATGGAGAGTCATAAAGGAGGAGACTAATACAAAGGTATTAACAGTAAAGCAGAATCAAAGGACGCCAGAGAGAAATATTGATTAAATACAGTGTTTCATTATTCAAGGCCATAGTGTTTATGGATGGGCATAATGCTTTTGTAAACACTTTAGAAACACATGTATTTCTATACTTCTTCAGGAGACACTGTACATTGCCGCACTTTCTTTCTTGGATCATAGTATAAGGCTAGAGAAGTAGTAGTGTAATGCATGAATTTCAGAATTTGAAATTCTGTATCAATGTATAGAGTCCCGTGGCACATTTCCGACTATAAATTCTACAAATATAAACAAATCCTATAAATAGTGTGAATTTTACTTTTGTTAAAGGTTTTACGATCACATTCTTGCAAGGTGATCTAGGTGTATTTGTTAGGTGTTTTTGTAGCTGGTCAGCAGGCTGTAAACAAACAGTACTATTGGCTTCTTGTCACCCTGGAGAGAAGTGACAAGCAGATTGCTGTAACATTCTGTCCTGGATTTGGTGTTGTTCAACACCAGAGCTCTGGTGGTGCAGTGGTTAAACTGCTGTATTGCAGCCAGAACATTGTGAGTTTGATCTTGATCAGGGCTCAAGGTTGATTCAGTCTTCAATCGGTGGGAAAAGATCTTGGGGACATGAAAGTAGCCTTATTCGGGCATCCCCTGAGCAGAGTTTCTCCAGCAAAAATCCTTTCAACCCAGAATAATTTCTGACAAGAAATTATTATTATTTAAATTGAAAGAACATGGAAACATTTCTGATAGTAAACTATTTTACTTCACATTATCATGGTCCGAAAAGAAGTAGCTGCATGCATATGATAAGTAATTGATCAACAGTACTATAGTTGACTTAATATAGTTACTGATATAGCGACTTTACAAGTAACTGATTTAAGATAAGATAAGAGCTTGTGGTGGATTTTAGGAGGCAGAGTACCGATGTCCAGACACTTTTGATTGACGGAACCTGTGTGGAGAGGGTAGCAACGTTCAGATTTCTGGGCATTGAGATACAGGAGGATTTGTCCTGGAGTGCCAACACAAGGGGGCTTGTGAAGAAGGCGCAGCAGAGACTGTATTTTTTGAGAACTCTAAGAAAAAGCCATCTTCTGCAAAAGCTGCTGCTTGCCTTCTATCGCTGCGCTATTGAGAGCATGCTCACTTATGGCTTATGTGTGTGGTTTGGGAGTAGTACTCATCGGGATAGGATAATGTTGCACAGAATTATTAAAACAGCGGAGAGTATCATCGGCTGTCCACTCCCCACTTTAGAGCAAATTTACACCATCAGGTGCCACAGAAAAGCATTAGATATAGTAGGAGACCCATCACATCCTGGCCACTGCTTCTTTGAGCTTCTGCCATCGGGACGGAGATATAGAATAATGAAGGTAAAACGAGCCGCCTCAAGAACAGTTTCTTCTCCAGAGCAATTGTGGCCTTAAATGGAAACGCTGGACTCTGAAGTCATCTTATCTTATTCACACTAAATGTTTATAGTATTCACACTAAATTCACACTATTTATAGGATTTGTTTATATTCGTAGCATTTATAGTTGGAAATGTGCCACGAGACTCTATACATTGATACAGAATTTCAAATACACCCTTTGAATTCCTATGTTTCTATTATCATTTTTCCATTACCTACTTTTCTACTCTGTTACTAAAAAATTACCTTAAACCTTTTAAATAGCCTGCTTGGACAAGATTTTATTATGCCTCTGGCCTATCTAATATAAGCAGTTACAACAAATCTGCTGATATGACAAAAAGGGCAAATTTATTTCTCCTAAGTTTGACACCCAACTATAGCACCCAACTGTGATAGTTATGGTAACCAGAGGAGGGGGGGAGGCTATAACGTTGTTTACAAGACATGACAAATAAACATCCTGTTAGAATAAATACATCACTTCCTTTCTCTTTGTTGGTATGATCAGCCAGAAGAAATACTATGTCTGTGCAATGCCAGGGTTCACAAATGTGAGTCTTTCTATGGCTTCAGACTAAGGATGTGGACAGCTTATTTTATGCTATTTAATAACAGAAACAGCTGCTATGACTGGTCACTTTTATCTATTCTTTGAATATATAGTAAACTCAAGTGCACATGACGAAATGTGGTATAATAGGAATGGCCACCTCAGCTTGGTGCAGAGCTTTGTTTATCTCCTCATTTGGCAGAGGCTTAAAATGTCATTCTCCCCTTGATGTTTCATCTACTTGAAATCTATTATCCATCTGATTGAGATGAAAAGACCCTTAGGCCAAGGACTATGTCTTCCCATGTTGGTACAATGCCTTGTACTGTGACAACATGTATACATCATCTTAAAAGCTTATGATAGACTAACAATGTTCCCTGGAGTGAATACTGTGCTACCTCTACTGAAATGCACAGAATCAACATATTTGTGAAGGTTACATATAGCCAATTTAAATGGCTGTGGCATGCCATTTAAAGAGCCCAATGCATTTTTATTTATTAAGAACTATTCAGACTTATCAGCATTTATTTTTCTCCCATGAGAAATTGCTGTATACTTATGTATCTAAGCATGAATTTATCAGTGACAAACATAGATGCATTTTTTAAAAAAAAAGATGTTTACACAAATATCTCTTTAAGATTCTTTTCCCCTATTCCCAATCCTACTCATCATCAGCTTCCAACTCCATCACAGAACTCAAGATGTGACTAACCATGATATAAAACCATTATCTTTTAAAAACCATTTTATGCCGTTCTTTAAACCAGGAATTCTCAGGGGCCGGGTTATGCTCCTTCAGACAGCTTCGGGGCCTGGATGGCTATTTTGCTCTTCCTCCACCATATGGCACTTCTGGGTGTGGTGGTCGTGGGCCACATGAAATGGTGCTGCGGGCTGCAGGTTGAGAATCCCTGCTTTAAACAGTAGTAAACACCATATTTTAAAAGGAATGATAACACTATAGTTATGCAAGTAAGTAAGTAAGTGAAGGAGATTATTAAAGATATGTTATGCAGATGATTCAAGGTTTAGAAGACAAGGGTATGCAACCTAGACATGGTTGATCTTGTGAAAGTTAAAAGAAATTCTAAAAACAGAGACTGGTTAAAATGTATCTTATGGCATATGCAAAATGCCTTATTTTGCCACTAAGTAACTACATTCACTTATTGAAAAACTGGGATTATATAGTTAGAGATTTGGCCTCCATATTACCAACCAAAACCTATAAACAACAGTAGGAAACCAGACTGCAGCTACAATAAGGGGGAAAATCAACAGTAAGCCAACATTCTTCTTATTCGCCTTGCAAACAAACATCCTGTTGGTCAAGTAAGGGAACTAACACACCACTAACGGCAGGGACTTTTAAGGTTGTACCTTTTTGTTTTTTGAATTGTTAATGGCAATTATTTTTATTTAGATTATTAAATCCTTTTAACTATATTCTATTCTAACACGGCAACTGATATAATTATATTTTTACATATATTTTTTAAAATTAGACTTTAAAAATATATAATTCATCTTGGGTTCCAGGTTCTGTGAAAAGGACAGGATACAAATCAAATCATTTTCTAAAGCTTCTAATGGTCCTTTCACTTGACAAAGAACAATCCCTAGAACAATGAAGTAAGTTTTCAGAAGAAAACAGTTAAGAGTAACTGTTACTCTGCAACCATGAGCACTACTCAGTTATGGATTGTTTCAGCACATTATTATATGCATTCTACTTAAATGATAATTTTCTAAACTCTGTTTTGGAAATAAGGGAAATAATTCCCTTTGGGGACAGCCTGCTTTACTCCTTTTGTTTCTAAAAGAGAGGGAGATACTACTCAGCAGTGTACATAATCGGATTCTTTGTCCTCAGCTGCTAAATGTACAAGCAGATAATTACCTAGGCACCTGATTAACAAATGAATTGCAATTATTCGGGAGTTGAAGACCAGCCTGTATAGGGCACTCCATTCATTGAGTACCAGGGTGATCTGTACCCAGGAGAAAGCCCTTCTGAATTACATGAAGATAAATTATTCTTGTTCTTGTTTCTATTTATATACCACCCCATGCTAACCATTCGCTGGCTAGTTTCAAAGGTGACTATGCAAACTACAGTTTGCCCCAACAAACTAGAGTAAAAGCCCACAGAACTCAGGCTATACTCCAGTACAAAATTAGGAATATAAACCGAGCATACTTTATTTAACAGAATGGAGTCACTAGCCTAGGACCTGTATGCAAGACTTAAGCAGACATCTAAAGCTTCTTTCCAACTTTATAAAAAAAACCATCAGTATAATATATAGAGAAAAGGAGGAAATAATAATGCAAATTATTTCTCCACAGGGAATAAACAGAAGGGACTGCTTTTGTTTGCCATGGAAGGGAAGGGATTCATCACTACTAATAATCGTTTGGCATGTCTTTTGCTAGAAAAGAATGAAGGGTTTTCTTTCCCTTTGGTGTTTCACAGCTATGCCCTTTATGCCCTCCTTTGAGAAGGAACACTACAGTGACCACTCCCCTTCTCCCCTAGAGGTAATATTGATGGAAGGGACCTTGTCTCCACAGATGGAAATGCGGTTAGTTCTGTTTTAACCAGAAAACTGGAACAAGGGAAGAAAAGGATATGCCTTCAGGTTTTGGTCAATGGGAAGATTTTCTTTAAAGAGTGTATGTTATGTTATGTGGGACCTGATTTTATTGTTCTAAGTTTTAATGTACTATGTAGTTTTCAAAGTTTTTAAATGGTTAAAAAATTGAATTGTTTTCTCTTATTTCTGTATGCTACCTTGAAATCTTAGGATGTAAGATGGAAATAAAAAATTGTGTCTTAAATAAAGAAATAAATAGGGGCTGAGCTGGATGATATTAGCTATACATTGAGTTGTTGTTGATCGTCGTCGTCATCATCATCATCATCATTACACAAATCAACCATTTGGTTCACAGTTGAGGACTGGAATAAAATTAACAGTTCAAGCCCTAACCAAGGACCTAAGAGCAGTTAAGGTAACATCTGAGTATATATGCAGTCCCCAGTAGAGTTGTTTTTTGGAGAGCTATGATGTTCAAATCAGATAAGTCCAAAATTTTCAAATATCTATGGAGTTCTTTAGGTACTGCTCCAAGGGCTCTGATCACTATGGGAACAACAGATTTCTTCTGCAATAGGCGTTCAACTTCAATTTGCAAATCATGATATTTTGTGATTTACTCCAGTTGTTTGTCTTCAATTCATGCATCTCCTGGTACAGCAATGTCAATAAACCAGACTTTATTATTCTCCACAACAGTTATATCAGGTTTTTTGTGAGGCAGATGTCTATATGTTTGAATTTTAAAGTCCCACAGGATCTTGACTCTCTCATTTTCTAAAACTTTCTCTACTTGATGTTCTCGATGATGATGATGATGATGATGATGATGATGATGATGATGATGATGATGATGATGATAATAATAATAATAATAATAATAATAATAATAATAATAATAATAATAATAATAATAATAATAATAATAATATCTTTAAAGTGACAGAAGATTTTAAATATGCTAATATCAACATGATGAGGAACAAAACCAGCAGGGATTTAGCTGATACAGAAGAGATTAAGAAAAGATGGAAAGAGTACACAGAGGAACTTTACAAAAAGGACTTAAACACCCCTGACAATTACAATGATGACAGCTTTGAATTGGAGCTGGACATCCTGGAGAGGGAAGTCAGAAAAGCCCTAAAAAGTACTGCTAATAACAAAGCTAGTGGAGATGATGGTATTCCAGTTGAATTATTCAAAGCCCTAAAAGCTGTTGGAATTGAAGCATTGCATTCTATATACTAGCAGATTTAGAAAACACAACAATGGCCACAGGATTGGAAAGATCAGTATATGTTCCAATCCCAAAAAAGGGCAATGCCAAAGAATGTTCAAATTATCGACCCCTGCCTCCATTGGATAAAAAGGACAATGCAGCAGGATGCTGCGGGACCTCACCGCCGCCTCTCCCAGCCCTGCCATCGGCCAGGGAGTCGAACCCAGCTGTGGACACTTTCGACAACCCCCACCTCTGTGGGGATAAAAAGGATGATGTAACAGGATGCTGTGGGACCTCGCTGCTGACCCTCCCGGCCCTGGCATTGGCCAGGGAGTTGAGGCCAGCTGTGGCCACTTTTGTCAACCCCCGCCTCCACGGGGATAAAAAGGATGATGTGGCCGGATGCTGCGGGACCTCACCGCCGCCTCTCCCAGCCCTGCCATCGGCCAGGGAGTCGAACCCAGCTATGGACAGTTTCGACGACCCCCACCTCTGTGGGGATAAAAAGGATGATGTGGCCGGATGCTGTGGGACCTTGCTGCTGCCTCTCCCGGCCCAGACATTGGCCAGGGAGTCGGGCCAGCTGTGGCCACTTTTGTCAACTCCTGCCTCCACAGGGATAAATAGAACGATGCGGACAGATGCTGCGGGAACTCACCACCACCTCTTACGGCCCCGCCATCAGCCAGGGAGTCAAGGTCAGCTGTGGCTGCTTTTGTTGACCCCTGCCTCAGCAGGGATAAAAAGGACACTGCAGCCACTTCCCCGGTCTGGCACTTGCTGCGGGGGAGTGAGAACACCCTGGACTTCTCACATGGTGTAGACTTCAAGCCGGGCGCCGCCTCCACCCCGTCTGAGTCCTTTTCCCCAGTCTGGCATTTGTTGCGGGGAAGTTGAGCATTTTTCTGTTGCTACATTGTACTTTTGATCTGTCATTTGTATTTTATATTTTTATTGTTTTGATTGTAATTTGTAACTTGTTCCTGTAATTCTTTTCTGTATTTTTTGAGATTGCTTGTAAACTGCTTTGGGGTGTCGGAAGACAAGGAAGGCGGTATATAAATACCTTAAATAAATAAATAAATAAATAAAAATTGTGCGCATCCCACACACTAGCAAGGTCATGCTCAAGATAATACAGGATAGGCTTCAGCATGACATGGAGATGGAACTACCAGAAGTACAGGCCCAAAGTCACGCCCCAAGCTGAAGGCCCTTAAGACTAATTTGTGGGACATTCAGGGCAAAAGTATACCAGTGTTGGGGGTGGGAGAGTTCAAGGTTCAGTTTAAAAGGTGCTCCGCGCAGTTGCCCCTAGTAGTTCTAAAGGAAGGGCCCTGGTGTCTCCTGTGTACACAGTGGTTTGGGTCCCTGGGAGTTTTCATTGGAGTCATACACGCCGTGCAGGCTGACCCGATCACGGAGGTGTGTAGCACACACCCTGCTGTCTTTGAGAAGGGGCTAGGGAAGTTCAAAAGGGCCCCCAGTTTCCTTCGAATTGGACCCCGACATCCGACCCATCAGGATGAAGCCAAGAGTGCCTTTCACACTAAAGGACAAAATAGAGACTGAACTGGACAAACTGGTGGGTCAGGGGATTTTGGTGCTGGTGGACTCTGCTGAATGGGAAACCCCCATTGTTACGGCACTTAAGGCTAATGGGGAGGTCAGAATCTGCGCTGACTACAAGTGCATGATTAACAAGGCAATTCACCCAAATGCGTATCCGGTGCTGGTAGTAAGCCACCTGCTAGCAACCTTGCATGGGGGAAGGCGTTTCGCCAAGCTAGACTTGGGCCAGGCATACCAGCAATTGTCGGTAACCCCAGCTACAGCCGCCGCTCAGACATTTGTTACCCACAAGGGAGCCTTTAAAGTGACGCGCCTCCAATTCAGCATAAATTCGGATCCGGGGATCTTTCAGTCCCTCGTAGAAAGATTGTTGAAAGGGCTCCCAGGTGTTTTCCCCTACTTTGATGACATTCTGATAACAGCGGAAGGGGAACAGGAATTGGCCAAGAGGTTAGACCGGGTACTAACAGTGTTCGAGAAAGCGGGGCTCAGGTTGAGAAAGGATAAGTGTGTGTTTTTTGCTGAGGAGGTAGTTTCTGGGTTTCTGAATAACCCCCGAGGGCATAAAACCGGCAGAGTCTAAGGTAGCGGCAGTGAAAGATGCTCCTCACCCCACCACCAAGGCCGAACTACAGTCCTTCCTAGGACTCCTAAATTTCTACCACTCTTTCCTCCCGCTCAAAAAGGATGCGGCTTGGCAGTGGGGGGACAGCCAGGAATGGGCATTCCGGGAGCTCAAACAGCTTCTATCTTCCGAGGCTGTGTTGACCCACTTCAACCCAAGGAAACCCGTTGTGTTGGTCTGCGATGCCTCACCGGTGGGGGTGGGGGCGGTCCTCTGCCATGTGCTAGAGAGCGGGCAAGAAGTTCCAGTGGCATACTATTTGAGATCCCTGTCCAAGGCAGAGTGCAACTACGTGCAAACAGACAGGGAAGCCCTAGCGATTGTTGCAGGAACCAAGAAGTTCCATGACTTTCTCTATGGCAGGCCATTCAAAGTAGTGACCGATCATAAACCCCTCTTAGGAATCTTCACCACAGATAAGCCAACTCTGCAGATCTTGTCCCCAAGGATGCTGCGATGGGCGATTTTCCTCAACGCGTACCAGTACGTGTTGACCTAACGCCCCGGCATGCCGATGCCCTTTCCAGGTCACCCCTCCCACAGGCAGGGGACCCCGAGTGCGAGGTAGAGCAGGACCACCAGGTGCTCCTGATTGAAGCCCTAGAGTCTCCCCCAATTCTGCCAGCGGAGATCGCCAAGGCTACGGTGAAAGACAAGTCATTGGCCATAGTCAGTTCATGGGTACAGAAAGGCTGGCCGACAACCTCCCCTACGGAGGAATTCAGGATTTATGTCAGGCGGAGAGACGAGCTCTCCCTAGAAAGGGGGTGCCTACTCTGGGGGCAGCGGGTAGTAATCCCCGAAGTTCTGAGGCCCTGGGTGCTCAAGATGCTGCATATCAGCCACCCGGGGATCGTGCGCTCCAATTATTATTATTATTATTATTATTATTATTATTATTATTATTATTATTATTATTATTATTATTATTATTATTATATTTACATTTCTATACCGCTTTACTTCCCCTAGGGGAACTCAAAGCGGTTTACAGCATATAAATACAATATCCAAAGTACAAAAGCAACATACATTTCTCAATTCAAACAATATACAAAATCACAATTATAAAATTATATGTAAAACATCAATATCATCAAAAAATACAAAATATATAAAATTCAAAATGTCCAAATGCAAATAATAACAAAATAACAATATAGCAATATAAAGATATACCCCAACACAGTCCCTTTCAAGTCCTTCCGGGGGGGGGGGGGGAGCATGCAAAGTCCTAGTGCTCCTAGCAAACGGCAATGGTCCTCGGGGTGGAGGCAGGTCTTTACCTCTCCCGGCAATGGGAGGAAGGGGAGGACTCACCTCAGCTGGTTAGCGGCAGCGGTCTTCTGCCCCCGGGAGTGCTCCCATCAACTTGAGCAGTGACAGGACAAGCCTCAGCGGTGCTCCCACCCCACCGTGACCGGCCAGGCCACGGAAGGGAACCAAAGGTGCTGATGCTAGCATTGGGAGCGGCGGGAGCGGCTTTTCGAGGCCCCGCTGTGATGGTCATCAGCTGGGCTCAGCTGCGCTCCCACCGCCCACTCGTCTTCCCTCCTAGCTGGCCGCCGGTTGTGTGGCAGTGGTGGTCTCAGTGGCGTGGTGAGCGGCTTTTGAGGGCGTCAAAACTGCCCTCAGGTGCCGCTCGTCTTCCTTCCCGGCCGGCCGCCGGTCAAGTGGAGGTGGTGGTCTGGGCGGCATGGCGAGCGGCTTTTGAGGGCGTTGAAACTGCCCTCAGGTGCCGCTCGTCTTCCTTTCCGGCCGGCCGCCGGTCGAGTGGAGGTGGTGGTCTGGGCGGCATGGCGAGCGGCTTCTGAGGGCGTCGAAACTGCCCTCAGGTGCCGCTCGTCTTCCTTCCCAGCCGGCCGCCGGTCGAGTGGAGGTGGTGGTCTGGGCGGCATGGCGAGCGGCTTTTGAGGGCGTCGAAACTGCCCTCAGGTGCCGCTCGTCTTCCTTCCCGGCCGGCCGCTAGCTAGGAGTTATGTCTGGTGGCCCAAACTGGACACAGATATAGAGCACATGGTAGGCACTTGTGAGAGCTGCCAGAGCACCCGGCCCGAAGAGTCCTGACTTCTGCACAGAGAATGGGACACGGCCCGGGGTCCGTGGTCACGTCTACACGTGGACTTTGCGGGTCCATTCAGGGGTACCCTTGTCCTCATAATAGTGGACTCCTACTCCAAGTGGTTGGAGGTAATTCCGATGGCCAGTACATCGTCAGCTGCAACGATTAAGCAATTATGCAAGTTATTTAGCTGTTTCAGTTTACCTGACGTACTTGTGAGCGATAACGCCACAACTTTCACGTCAGCGGAGTTCCAGAGTTTCATAGATTAACAAAATTCGCCACATAACTGCGGCCCCCTTTCAACCCGCTACAAATGGTCAAGCGGAACGCCTGGTGTGAACAACAAAGGACGCACTGCGTAGGATGGGCCCCGGGGAATTGAACTTGCAGTTCTGCCAATTCCTATTAAGGTACCGTGTAACCCCCTTAGTGTCAGGGCTCTCTCCGGCCGAGCTCCTCATGCAGAGGAAACCCGCCACAATTCTCTCGAGATTAGACCCAACCAGGGTGGAGGACACAGGTAGAAACATAGAAACGGGGGGCACCAAGAGTTTCGAAATTGGCCAGCCAGTACATTGCCGAAACTACGCGGCTGGCGGCCCCACTTGGGTACCTGGATTAATGATCGGACAGATGGGGCCAGTCTCCTACAATGTCGAGACAGGCACAGGCCTCCTCTGGGGGAGGCATGCTGACCATCTCCGAGGTAGAGTAGTGGGAAGGCAAGACGTGAGTGACCAAATGGAGCAGTCAGCGTTAGGGTTCTTCCCCACCCATTTATCCCAAGGAGGAGACACAGACCACAGGGGGGAGGGAAATGAGACAAACCCATATCCTTTTGACCCCCCGGGTAACAGGGACAACTTGGATGCGAGAGATCCCAAGGAATTGTTAGATTTTGAGTTAGGAGACGGGGGGGGGGGGTTCGGAGTGGTCCCCCACCCATCCAAATGAAGAACGGGGTTTTTCTTTAATCCCTGGAGCCCCCGGTCTCACATCCCTGGAGTTTACTCCCACACCTAGACCTTCCCAATCCCCGGCTCACGACTCGCAGTCAATCGCTAACGAGTCACTCTTCTCCAATGCAGGGACTATGGCCCGAAGTGCGGCCACCACTCGCCCAAAGCGAATGTGCGGAAAGCCTCAATGGCTAAAGGACTTCGTCCTCACCTAGCGGGGAGGGATGTTATGTACTGAATAGAATGTGACAAGTACTCTTTAACTGATTGTAACCGGCAATTGTATCCATTGTAAATAATCAAAGACACATTGTAGCAAGCTGTTAAGAATGCTGCTACCAGTGGCAGTAGCAGTATCCAGCTCACATGATATAGATTCCCCTGAATACCTGAAGGACGGGAAACCTTCCCACCACACCGCACCTGGAGAAGATGGGCGTGACGATCTATGATGTCACGCGGACAGTAACCAATGGACTATCACCCGGGTTATTCAAAATGTACAGTGTACTTTAAATAGAGCTGTTTGGTCCACCATTACCTCATGTTCACTCTGACTACCATCCAATAAAGTTGTGTTTTAGCCCTTACTGTGGCTCCTTCTTTGTCTTCCATGCAAGACACCAAAATTGACTACACCAAGGCCTTTGACTGT
Source organism: Bradypodion ventrale (assembly GCA_035047345.1). Classification (NCBI taxonomy): domain Eukaryota; kingdom Metazoa; phylum Chordata; class Lepidosauria; order Squamata; family Chamaeleonidae; genus Bradypodion; species Bradypodion ventrale. The sequence continues at coordinate 304,555,079 of JAWDJE010000003.1, read as the reverse complement.
GTGGACCACAATAAAGTGTGGCAAGTAAATTAAAGAGATGGGAATACCAAAACACCTTATATGTCTCATGAGAAATCTGTACATGAGTCAAGAAGCAACAGTTAGAACAAGATACAGAATGATGGAGTGGTTTGAATAGGAAATGGAGTAAGACAAGGCTGTATTTTGTAACCCTGCTTATTTAACCTATACACAGAACACATAATGTGCAATGCAGGACTGGATGAATCAAAAGTTGGAATTAAAATCGCTGGGAGAAACACCAACAATTTGAGATATGCAGATGATACCACCCTAATGGCAGGAAATGAGGAAGACCTAAAGAAGGTTGAAAGAGGAGAGTGCAAAAGCTGGCTTGAGACTCAACATGAAGAAAAACAAGATAATGGTAACAGGCCCTATCAGTCCCTGGAAAATAGATGGGGAAGAAGTAGAAGCAGTGACAGACTTTACATTCTTAGGATCCAAAATCACTGCAGATGGAGATTGCAGCAATGAAATACAAAGGTGACTAATTCTTGGGAAGCAAGCTATGAGAAATTTGGGCAACATAGTTAAAAGTAGAGACATCACCTTGCAAACAAAAGTCCACATAGTCAAAGCAATTGTATTTCCAGTAATGATGTATGGTTGTGAGAGCTGGACCATAAGGAAAACTGAGCGCAGAAGAATAGATGCCTTTGAGATGTGGTGCTGGAGGAGAACTTTGAGAGTATCCTGGACAGCAAAGAGAACAAATAGGTCAATCTTAAAATAAATCAACCCTGACTTCTCCTTGGAAAATCAGATATTGAAGAAGAAGTTAAAGTGCTTTGGACATCAAATGAGAAGAGAGGATTCACTGAGAAAGCCTTGATGCTGGGTAAGGTCAAGGGCAAAAGAAGAAGGAGGTGGCAGAAAATGAGATGGCTAGATGATATTGTTGATGCAATGGACACAAAGCTGGTGGGGTGAGGAGGATGGTGGAGGATAGGAGTTGTTTGTGTGTGGTGGTTCATGGGATAGCAAAGGGTCAGAATCGACTGTGCGACTAAACAACAAAAACAAATATCAACATTCAAAATTGCCTAGGTTCCTTCACCAGCATATGACATTGGCACATAAAGGCACTTGCCACAAAATACTTCACTTGTTTGTCATAATAATTTTGAACCACTGCACAGAACATCAATAATAATAATAATAATAATAATAATAATAATAATAATAATAATAATAATAATAATAATAATAATAATAATAATAATAATAAAGTTTAATTTCTATCCCGCTTTCCTGTCACAAGTGCCACTCAAAGCGGCTTACAACATATATAAATTCAACAGAGCAAAATATACAATAAACTACAAAAGGCAATACAATCAAAACATCAGAATATGCAAAAATACAATACAAAATATAAATAATTAAGCAATATCACAATGAGAAATTACACAAAAAATCAACCTCAACCACCCAGCAGCCACAAAGGCACCCTATAGTTCAACGTCTGTGAGGCAGCTGCATCGGCGGCGGCAATGGCTCCCACCTGTCTCTCCCCAACGGGGCCGGTGGCATGGGCTCCCGGGGCGAGACAGGGAGCTGCTCGAGACGGCGGGCGTCGTCGTCCTTTTCTGCTCTCCGGGCGGGCCGTCCCGGAGAGCGAGGGCAGCTGTGTCGGCGGCGGCAATGACTCCCACCTGTCTCTCCCCAACGGGGCCGGTGGCGTGGGCTCCCGGGGCGAGACAGGGAGCTGCTCGAAGCGGCGGGTGTCGTCCTTTTCTGCTCTCCGGGCGGGCCGTCCCGGAGAGCGAGGGCAGCTGTGTCAGCAGCGGCAATGGCTCCCACCTGTCTCTCCCCAACGGGGCTGGTGGCGTGGGCTCCCGGGGCGAGACAGGGAGCTGCTCGAGACGGCGGGCGTCGTCGTCCTTTTCTGCTCTCCGGGCGGGCCGTCCTGGAGAGCGAGGGCAGCTGTGTCGGTGGCGGCAATGGCTCCCACCTGTCTCTCCCCAACGGGGCCGGTGGCGTGGGCTCCCGGGGCGAGACAGGGAGCTGCTCGAGACGGCGGGTGTCGTCGTCCTTTTCTGCTCTCCGGGCAGGCCGTCCCGGAGAGCGAGGGCAGCTGTGCCGGCAGCGGCAATGGCTCCCACCTGTCTCTCCCCAACGGGGCCGGTGGCGTGGGCTCCCGGGGCGAGACAGGGAGCTGCTCGAGACGGCGGGCGTCGTCGTCCTTTTCTGCTCTCCAGGCGGGCCATCCCAGAGAGCGAGGGCAGCTGTGTCGGCGGCGGCAATGGCTCCCACCTGTCTCTCCCCAACGGGGCCGGTGGCGTGGGCTCCCGGGGCGAGACAGGGAGCTGCTCGAGACTGCGGGCGTCGTCGTCCTTTTCTGCTCTCCGGGCGGGCCGTCCAGCCAATGGAATTCACCTCAGGGAGCCATGATAAAGGCAACAACAGTTTCCACCCAAAGATAACAGAAGCTCCTTTTGGTGTAAACACATACACAACACTCATGATATATATTTTTGTAAGAATTAAAAGGAAAGGAATGAATATATCAACTTCCAGCACTTTTTAACATGTTGTACCCCAATGGTAAAATTGCAACTTTCACCTGTCCAGCTCGTACCAGAGAACTGGTGTTGTCATGACTACCATATGGTAAACCAGCAAGGCTCATCCAGATTGGTACACACTAATATGGAAAGAAGCTCCCCTGAAAACACTTGTTAACAAGCCCTTATACCTGAGATCACTGTGGCTGTCTGATCAGTACTGAGAAACCTCAGGGCAGTAATATGTATTATGTGAAAATTCTTAACTAAACTGAGCATCAGAGCCTCTCTTACCATCTCAATTAGCTGGCTTTATTTGTTCTTTGGGATTTAACTATGGGATTCATTTATGTCTGCTTTCACAAGCACAGAAAAACTGTCCCAGTCTCCTCTCTGCAACATTAACATGCTTTTAGCTCTAATTAAAGGCTATTCCTAACATCTGTTTCTGGCCTCAAAGACAAAGAATCCCCTGCATGTTGTCTTCTTACCCAGAATCCCAGCTGTGACTATGACTAATGTTCAACCAGAAGTGTAGCCAGCTCTTGTCTGGAAATGCCAGCTTACCCTACATATTAAATGCAAGCATTTGCAATAGTGCCAGTGCTAATACTTAAGAATTATATTATTTAGAGCCCTGATGCATTAAAATAATATTCTTAGGGATAGTATAAATCCTCTGCCTCTACATCCTGGTTCCTGAAAAGTACTCTTGGATAACAGGGCAACATGACCAGGATGCAATACCTAAAGTCCCTTTGCTACATAGATTTGTCTAATCTTGTGAAGCACCTTCATACTGTCACCTTATGTCCCTAGTGGCAGTTATCTCAGCTGTGGAGACAAAGCATGTAATTACTTAAGTTGTAATGGACTCTTGCTCTTAGTGTAGAGAATCATTTTCCACTTTATGAAAAGAAGCTGTGTTATTTTAACTGGCCCTAAGAATTAGAATTTATACTTTGTCCATTAGTGTTTCCAACCTAAAAATGCTATCTGGAAAATTAATAGGATTTCTTAAAAACTGAGATAATTTGGAAGCTATGGTTCCCTCACATTTTTTCTGGAAATGGCTGGTTAATATTTGCTTTACTCAATATTGCTCCCGCATTACAATGCTGCAATGAATATTCATATTGTTGCTTTACCAGTTATTATCAATGAAAATGAGGGATTAACTGAAGCAATACTTTATTTCCTGCTGTAATTGTGAATACACAACATTCATTACATTATTAATCCATCCTGAAATGCTATTTTGAGCCATTAGTTGCATCATTGTAATTGATGGATTACTGCATTAATGTTTAATTTAGTTTTGTTTCCAAAGCACAAAACTCAGTTTCATTCAAGTTAATTATATAACATAATAGAAAAATAAATTGTCCAGGAATAATGTATTTTCAGGAATCTTCCCCATTCAGGTAATCCAGGTTTGTTTTCTAAAAGAAGTAGCAGTTTCAGATTAGAAATTTAAGATATAAAAATGTAAATGGACATTTTGTATCCTCTATATGTAACTGAGCAGAATGCAAAAGAGAAGAGTAAATGAAATATCACAAACCACAGCAGAGTTCCAACACAATTGTGTGTATTTTAAATATTATGTGTTAGGTATTCTGTTATTAATATACATGTGTCTCCTAAATTGATGCTAAATTTCTTTGTAAATTTCACTGATCCAGTATTTTAGCCATTTTGCAACTTCTCTGTCTACCTTTGTCCGGAACACTTGGATACCAAAAATAAATTTATAGGCTGCAGCTGGAAGCAGATCCTCCCCTCCTGTTCCCCCTCCTGGTCTTTCCTGAGGGAAAAAGGGAACGGAAGGAGTACAGCAGGGGTTCTCAACTTTTCCAAGTGACATGCCAGACCACATCCCTTCAGACAGCTGAGTGGGCCAGACTGATGGTTCCCCTGCCCTAAGCGCTGCTGTAAAATGCATCTGCGGTGGCTGTAAACATGTTTAATAGGATTAATAGGGTTTAGGACAGCCATGGACATGTTTAAGGCTGTTGTAAATTCATTTATGACAGCAGCAGGTGCATTTACTACACTTGTAAATGTGCCTGCTTCCAGTGGTGGCAACATGAGATGGTGCCACAGGTTGGGTTTGGCCCGTGGGCCATAGTTTGCAAATACTTGGGGTAGACGATGCCATTTTGGGAGTCTGCAATTTCAGCTGCCATTTTGTTTCATAGTTCTGCAAGGGTTGCTGGGTCCTGTAGTTTTTGTTATCTGTTTTAAAGTCACAGCATTTCTATTGTTATCTGTTTCCATCCAGAGGTTTATTCTTGAATGAAGAAGACTGCTGTGCATCTGGGTGGTGATGACATTGGCACCACTGAAGGTAATGCCTTGGTTGTGCAGGCAATTTGAGTTCTGTAGGTGTAGAATGCAAGCGTGGCGCCAAAATGGCCGCCGCGCTCTTTGCGGGCCCCCCCCACCGGACGAAGGCATCCGGGTAGTTAGGGGCGTGGCCAGCACCCTAATAAAAGGGCTGGCCACGAGGCAGCCGAGCTGCCATTTTGCCGAAGCGACGGAGCGGAGAAGTTTTTCCCTCTTACCTCCGTCGCTCGTGTCCTTTCAGGGGAAGCCTTTTTCGGTGCAGCTTTTCCTTTCTTGGGCTTCCCAGCTAGACCAGCTATGCCCTCTAAGAAGAAGGCAGCTGCGAACGTGGCTCGATCTGCGTGGAGGCGTCAGCCGGGTCGGAGGACCGCGACTGCGCCCGCCCAGCAGCCACCTTTGGCGGAACCCACCGGGACCGGTGGGATGGGATCAGTGGCCCCTTGGCCCGATGCGCGGTCCGCGCAGGCTGCCCCAGCCGGGGCCTCGGCCCTTGGCCCGCAAACGGTGACCACTGCCCCTGGCATGGCCCGTGCGGCTGGGCCTTCTTTCCTGGGTGCACAGTTCCCCACGGGGGGAGCGAGCCATGGGGGGTGGTTGGGTTCCCTGCCTTGGCAGGGCATGCCCACGGCCCCTCAAGGGCCGAGCATGGGCTCTTGGCCGTATCTGGCCCCCGGGGCCCAGGGACCTGGACGGGTGCCCGTGAATTGTGGGCCGGCTGGCCCTTTGCCCCCTGTCGGGGCTGGGGGCTATGTTAACGTGGAGACCCTTCTGGCCCGCGTAGCGGCCCTCGAGGCATCCCTGGCAGGGGCCAATCAAGCGGGGGCATCTTTCGGATTCCAGGTTGACCCTTTGGCTGCCGGGCAGCGGCAGGCGATGGGTCGGGTAGAGCTGCCTGAGGCGCGCAGGCCGGTGGCGGCCACTGCCTCGCAGCTCCCCACTCAGCAGGCACAGCAGACTTGCGCTGATCTGGCCCCTTCGACGAGCTCAGCTTCGGTCATGAGCTCCGATGCCCACAGCGGGCCGGAACCCCCGGTGGGGGCGGCCCGTGGGGGTGCATCGGGTGAGTATGCAGTTCAAGCTAGTGCACCCACACAACTGACTTCCCTGGGGGGGGGGGCTTCTCAGTGGCCATGGCCTCGCACGGGTGGTGCAGCGGTGCACTCGCCCCCGGCCCACCCGGCGACTTCATCTCTGACCCAGGGCCCGGGTTCGGGTGGCGCCCCCTATGCGGTAGGGAATGTGTTGGGGGTGCCCGGGTTGGTACAGGCCCCCTTTGCTTTGCCCGCAGTTCCCTTTGTGCCGGTGTCGGCATTGCCGACAGCGGGGTATTCCTTGCCCCTGGGGGACCATCTGGCCCAGTCCACCAAGGAAAAGATCTGGAGGGGCGAGTATGTGGACATCTTCTCCCTTCTTAACAGGGAGCCCACCAAGGAAGAGAGGGAAGGGCAGGACGAGAAGGACAAGGAGCAGGCACGTCGTCGCAAGCCGCCATGTACGTGGGCAAATTGGTTGCCAGCATACCTAATTTACATGGCTGTTTACCTCAGGGCTAGGCCGGATCTGGCCATCCCTATGGTACAGTATTTGGACAACATTTACCGGGCTATGGTTGACTTCCCGGGTCCGTCGTGGCTGGCTTATGACGAGGAATTCCGTATGAGGATTCCACTGCACCCAGAGATGAGGTGGGATGAGCCCTGCCAGAAGCTGTGGCTTCTGTATATGACCCCCACCCGCCCGGCGCCTGGGGAGAGATACCATTGTGGACATGCGGTCCAATGAGCGGCCCCGGAACAGGTACCGCGCCAAGTGGCGGGGCAGGGGGTTCCAGCCCGCCTGCTGTGCTGGACCTTCTCGTCCAATGGTTCTTGCAACAGAAAGAATTGCAAGTACAGGCATGAGTGTCCCTCTTGTTCTGGCCCCCATGCTGCCTCCGCCTGTCCCAGACTGGGAGGATTCAGGGGCAGGGGTAGGGGTGGACAAGGGGCAGGTAGGACTGCCGCTGAGGGAGCGGGTCCACCGAAAGGCCCCCTCCCCAATTAATGTGGACATGCTGGAGCATTGGCTCGCATTGTACCCAAGGAGGGCAGACGCAGTGTACCACCTTCATGGTTTTCAACTGGGGTTTCGTATTCCTTTCATGGGGGATAGGTCACCTCAAGATGCACCCAACTTTTTGTCACTTAGAGGAAGGGAGGAGGTGGCTGCTGCCAGCATTAATAAGGAGGTTGATGCGGGCAGGGTCGCTGGCCCTTTTCCCACGCCCCCGTTCCCCAACCTTAAAGTATCCCCACTGGGACTAGTGCCCAAGAAGTCCCCAGGCGAGTTCCGCCTGATTCATCACTTGTCTTACCCAGCCGGTCGCTCGGTCAATGATGCTATCCCTGATGACCTTTGCTCGGTCAGGTATACATCCTTTGACCAGGCATTGCGCATGGTGCGCTCATGTGGCCCGGGTGCACTGTTGGCTAAGTGTGACATTAAGTCGGCTTTTCGTCTCCTGCCGGTGCACCCGGGTGACTTTGAGTTGCTGGGTTTCAAATTCCGGGGTGAATATTATTTTGACAAAGCCATGCCTTTCGGCTGTTCCATATCCTGCTCGGCCTTCGAGCGTTTCAGTACATTCCTGCAGTGGGCATTTGTCCGTAGGTCAGGGTCTCGGTCTGTAGCCCATTACCTGGATGACTTTTTGTTCGGGGGTGAACGGGGCTGGGACACGTGCACACATCTCCTCAACACATTTCAGACGCTAATGGAGGAACTCGGTGTCCCTTTGGTGCCCGAAAAGACCGAAGGCCCATCTACTAAGCTAGTATTCCTGGGGGTGGAGATTGACACGGTAGCGCAGGCGTCTAGGTTGCCGGGGGACAAGGTGTCAAGGATAGTGGCCCTCATATCGGACTTGCTGGCTAAGCGCAAGGCATCCCTTCGGGAAATGCAGGTGCTACATGGTCACCTTACTTTCGCTTGCAGGGTGGTCGCACCTGGCAGGGCATTTGCTCGGCGCTTGTGCGACGCCATGACAGGCTTATCCAGGCCCCATCACAGGGTGAGATTGACTCGGGGCATCAGGGCAGATATGCACATATGGCTCCAGTTCCTGAGGGAGTTCAATGGGGTCTCATTTTGGAGGTCTGACCTCCTGGCTTCACCTCGCTTTCAGATACAGTCTGATGCCTCGGGATCCCTGGGTTATGGGATGTACTTCAACGGGAAGTGGGCCTATGGTGGATGGCCACCAGCCTGGTCGGGCACGGGTCGCCTGAGGGATCTCACATATTTGGAATTTTTTTCCCATACTGGGGGCTTTGATGCTATGGGGTGAGGAGTGGGCCAACTCGGTGGTGCATTTCTGGTGTGACAATGCGGCTGTTGTCCACATTGTCAACTCACAGACTTCTAAATCTCCCAGGGTCATGGACCTAGTGCACCAGTTTGTTTTGCGCAGCCTGCGCCTCAATGTACTGTTCAGGGCCAGGCATGTCCCGGGGGTCAATAACGATATTGCTGACGCTTTGTCCCGCCTGCAGATCTCCCGGTTCCGCGCCTTGGCCCCGGATGCGGAGGAATTTCCCTCGCCACTCCCGGAGGAGATATGGACCTTTGGCAAGGAGAGGTGAACCGGGCGATCGGCATGTCGCTGGCGCCCCGCACGCGTAAGGCGTATCACCATGCGTTGGTTTCCTTCCGGACATTTTGTACCCAGTCTCGACTGCCAGATACCTGGCCGATCCCAGTGGCCCACGTCCTTCGTTTCATGGTTTACCTCCATGCCCAGGGCCTTGCACCCCGCACCATAGCATCCAGGTTGTCAGCGCTGGCTTTTATGGCCAAGGTGGGAGGTCATGCGGACAGTACCGCTGATTTCCGTGTGAGACACGTTTTGGAGGGGTGGGTGCGGGAACGTGGGCGTAGCCTGGACGACCGCCACCCAATTTCCCCTGGGGTCCTTACCCAACTGGCAGGGGGCTGGCATGACCTATGTTTCGATAGGTATGAGGCAGCCCTGTTTCATGCGGCTACAACGGTGGCCTTTTTTGGAGCGCTCCGCATCAGCGAGCTTGTGATGCTGTCTAAGGCGGATGCAAGTCGTAGGGCACTGGAACTCGAAGATGTCTATGTTTGCAATGATTGGGCTCAGTTGAGGATACGCTCCTCTAAAACAGATCAGCACGGCGTAGGCAGTGGAGTAAGACTGCTACGATGTTCCTTGGCAGACATCTGTCCGGTTGGTGCCCTACAGGAGTTCCTTGCACTGCGTGGCACGCACCATGGCCCGTTTTTCTGTCACCAAGATGGGTCTCCCGTCACTAAATTTCAGTTTTGGAAGGTGACTGGGAAGGCACTGGCTAGCGTGGGCCTCCCTGGGGCCCGTTACTGCACCCATTCATTTAGAATTGGGGCGGCCTCTACTGCGGCTGCTTATGGGTACTCCGGGGCTGACATACGCAGCATGGGGAGGTGGGGCTCTCAGTGTTTCCAGTTTTATGTTCGCCCACTCCCGCCGTGAGTACCGTTTTAGTCACCACACATCTCTTCCTTCCCTGTTTTTTCCTTGACAGACCCTGGGTGTCGTATTACACCGGTGACAGTATGGCTGGTGGGCCATAGCTACGTGCACAGGGCAGCGCGTTACGCTGCGGCGACAGATTGGGGACCCCGACTGGGCCTGGGTGCATACGCAAGTCTCACATGGTACGGTAAGCCCGGTATGTTGTGGCGGGAGCTCTTGCCATTTCTCTTTTCGGCAAGGAATGCTGACCCGCCCGACATTCTGATCATACACCTTGGGGGTAATGATTTGGGACAGGTCACTGGCTTATCGCTGAAGCATGCGATTTACGGTGACCTCGCCTACTTACATTACGTATGGCCCGCCACAACCCTTGTTTGGTCAGATATGGTCCCACGGCACGCTTATAGGGGAGGCTTTGACCTTCAGGCCCTGGATCGCGCGAGGCGCATGGTGAACAGGGCGGTGGCCCGATTCCTTTCGACCAAGGGCTGGGGGCGGGTCAGTCGTCATCCCGCCATTAGTTTGCAAAATTATGGGCTTTATGCAGGGGATGGGGCCCATCTGTCGCGAGGAGGTATGGACCTCCTTTTGGGTGATTGGCGAGCAGGCCTGTCGACCGAGCTGACGGTCTTGGGGGGGGGCGTCGAGCCTTTATTAAGCCTTTCCGGGTGGCGGGTAGCACTGGTAAGGTAAACATTTATGACCCACACGTATCCGGCAGGTTCGCAATTGACTGGACAACACTAGATAGGCATAAGTTGTTTAAACGTTGTCCGGTCAACGACGAACCAGGCGAGGGGGTGATGGCTACAGCTAGACAGCATGCATCACCCCCTGATTTTACGGATACACGTCAGAGGGTGGGGTCATTAGTTAGATATTGACTACGGTCAACAATTTGTTTGTTGTCAACAAACAAATTGATACAAATAGATACATTGTAACAATTGCCGTTGGCAATTTTGGGTGGTACCTTACCAGTGTTACTTCGGCCTGCTTGCCTTAAGAATTATGATTGGTCAATTACCAATAGAAATTTATAATTCGGACTAGGGCATGAATCAATAAATGTGGCCCAATGCCGTTATCTACTTTCATTTGTGTCTGAGTCCTTTATTGGGGGGTGCACCTGCAATGCAAGCGTGGCGCCAAAATGGCCACCGCGCTCTTTGTGGGCCCCCCCACCGGACGAAGGCATCCGGGTAGTTAGGGGCGTGGCCAGCACCCTAATAAAAGGGCTGGCCACGAGGCAGCCGAGCTGCCATTTTGGTGAAGCGACGGAGCGGAGAAGTTTTTCCCCTCCACCCCCTCCCTAGTTAACAGTGTGATTTCTTGGTCGCTTCGGGGCCGGGTGGGAATTTTTGGCTGGGACTCGCAATTGGCCCTTGAGTCCTGGTTTTTTCGCCCATCCCACACTGTTGCTATTGTTTGATATAGGGGTTTGTTCTGTGCTGCTGTTGACTTTGGTCACATGGGCGGGTAGCACTGGTAAGGTAAACATTTATGACCCACAGGTATCTGGCAGGTTCGCAATTGACTGGACAACACTAGATAGGCATAAGTTGTTTAAACGTTGTCCGGTCAACGACGAACCAGGCGGGGGGGGGGGTGATGGCTACAGCTAGACAGCATGCATCACCCCCTGATTTTACGGATACACGTCAGAGGGTGGGGTCATTAGTTAGATATTGACTACGGTCAACAATTTGTTTGTTGTCAACAAACAAATTGATACAAATAGATACATTGTAACAATTGCCGTTGGCAATTTTGGGTGGTACCTTACCAGTGTTCCTTCGGCCTGCTTGCCTTAAGGATTATGATTGGTCAATTACCAATAGAAATTTATAATTCGGACTAGGGCATGAATCAATAAATGTGGCCCAATGCCGTTATCCACTTTCATTTGTGTCTGAGTCCTTTATTGGGGGGTGCGCCTGCAAAGTGTGTTGGTCTGGTGTGGTCATTGTATGATCAGCCATTGTGACCAGGAGTGCTTGGAGAGGAAAAGACAATCCCCATTGGATAGACTAAGCATTTCATAGTTAGCAAGTTGTGGTGCACATAGTGAGCTGAAGGCATGGATTCACAGGAAAGGTGTGAGGGTGGGGGTTTGACAACTCGGATATCCAGTTGGGATGCTCTGAGTTGCTCAGAAGATGGGGATACATTTAGCTGCTGCAGGGTATGACATTTAATTGGATGTCCTGCGAAGGGCCATTTTAACTGTCCGTGAAGGCAGTTGGGGTGAGAGGAGCCAAGCATAGGCTGGCTCTCACTGGTGGCAGGTAGTGTGGGGTTAGGATGGTAGAGGTGAGTCCCTCAGAGTGTTATTGGACAAGGTCAAGACTGTATTCTTAACACAATTCATGCGAATCAGTGGGGCATGCAATGGACAACATGGAACAGTGCTGCAATATGATCAACATCCATTTCCACATATAGAGTTGAATACGATTGCAGTGATGTCTCCCCCACCCAGCTGGTCTGTGCAGTAGCTGGCAAGGATCAGCACTATGCAGGGGGTGGGATTCGCCATTCTGGGCTAGAGAGATGAAAAGGAATCTGTCTGCAACAGTTGGGCCTCTTCACTCTTGAACGACAGCGTCTAAGAGGTGACCTGATTGAAGTTTATAAAATCATGCACGGTGTGGACAAAGTAGATAAGGAAAAAATGTTTTCCCTATCACACAACACTAGAACTAGAGGGCACTCCATGAAACTTTTGGGTACTAGTTCTCAAACAAATAAGAGAAAGTACTTTTTCACCCAGAGGATCACTCGTTTATGGAACTCCCTGCCAGAAGAAGTGGTGACAGCTGTCAGTCTTGACAGCTTTAAGAAAGGATTAGACAAGTTCATGGAGGACAAGGGTATCAATGGCTATAATTATGGATACCTAAGGACAACCTTAGGCAGGATATCTCTCAATGCCATTTCCAGGGAATCCTAAGCAGGTGAAGGGATCTCCTTGGGAATACCCTGAAGGAAATGGTGAGCCACTGTGTGAGACAGAATGCTGGACTGGAAGGGGTGTGGCCTGTTCCAGCAAGGCTGTTCTTATGGTCTCATACCAGTTTTCACACTACTAGGACCTCCACAGGTCAGGGGTGTTATTCAAATTTCAATAAAGTTGTGGCCCAAATTTACACCAAATTTCTCTGTGTGCTTCCTCTTCATTTCAGGGTTGGGAGGGAAATAAGATCCTTGATATGTATAACTCCATGTCATCTATTTTTGACTGATGATAGTTTCTTCAGACAAACATCTTTTCCAGTTCTGCAGTTTGATCTTTAGGCAAGGAAGCAAAGAAAAACAAACATGGGCAGTGCAAAATACAAATTTTATATTCAGATACATCTCTTTCTGCATCAAATTCTTATTTCTTTGATAGCAGTTATAGCTAGCTTTGAATTGTCACCCAGAGCACCATGAACTAGAAAGGTGCTTGCTGTGAACTGCTGTTGGTTTGATGACACAGCAAGTCTTAGTACCTGCAAGAGGTACATTTTATTAAATATTGTTCCAGAAAGAAAAAATGAAGACAGTAAACAGAGGTGTAAGAAATTACTCCAGTGGATGCAGCGTAGCTCATTTGCCTCCAGCATCAGATCGAGGTAGATGTCATATATTCATGTCATGGCATAATGACACACTGTAGGCTATTCTCATATACATTCTCATTCCAAACTCATTTGTCAGTTGTCTGTAAATTCAACATCTTTCTCATGTGGGTGAGTTTATATATCTTTTTCTCAGCTGACTGTAAATACATTTCATGTACTATATGGCAGGTGACAAATAGACGGAGTTGGCCATGTAGATTTTAGTGCAATCTACACATTGCAGATGGGCATTTTTAGTAGAAATATTTGGAAAAGACAACTGGTGCCATATCATGAGAACAAAAAGATAAAATATAGTTACCTTAGATGAGTAATTTTCCCATTCCATTTTTAATTTCTTTTCTTTTCTTCTCTAGAGCATTACAGAAGGATTTGCTTTGCACTAGTAATTGATTGCTTCATAATGGCTTGGCTTAAATGCCTAAATAATTATAAAGCACTTGGTAAATGCTATGTTCTAATCCTAGTTTGTGGCTGGTTTTATTACATTGGAAGAAAGGCAGTATTCTGAAATCACTTCCATATGAGATACTTCTGAGAGTGAGAAATCAGGCAAATGTTTATGGAAAATAATGAAGCCTCTGTGTACTATGTATAGAATGAACAAGGCATACTCTGGAATGCATAAAATGGTAGACTGGAAATACTGAAGCACATTCCAGCAGCTCATCTAGATTCTTGGGAAAGAGAAGAAAGCAAACAGCTTTACTGAAAGAGTATTTTATTTCATTTATATCCCATATCTTACTGTAGCAGATGTGATCTCATGCAAACCTACATGTCATTCATTGTACATGTACCAGTTACCTAATATTTTCTGTACTGAAATATGAAACAGTTCAACATCCAAGAGAGGAGTATACATAAGAAAACCTTCTTGTTCTCATTTGATCAGGAAAACATGAAAAGGCAGACTGGTGCAGAGAGAAAGGCCAGCACTAGCCCACTTGTTGTGATGCTTTTCTGATTTATTTACCGTATTTGCCGGTGTATAAGATGCATCAGACTATAAGATGTGCCCTGGGTTTTATGCACATTTTTAAGGGAAAAATAATTTTCTACATTTTAACTCCAGGAGCCAGGAAGGCAAGATTGGCCGGGCAAGATTGCACCAAAAGGAGCAATCTTTCCCTCCTACCCACCCCACCATTGGCTGCCAGCAGGCGATGAGGGCAGGCTTGGCTGGGCAAGATTGCTCCAAAAGGAGCAATCTTTCCCTCCCACCCACCCCACCATTGGCTGCCAGCAGGCGATGAGGGCAGGCTTGGCTGGGCAAGATCGCTCCAAAAGTAGAGATCTTGCCTTCCCCATGCCCAGCTGCTGGCTACCAGGAGGCAATGAGGGCAGGATCTGCAGGGCAAGATCACTCCTTTGGAAGCCACCCTTCACCCTGCTCCTAGCGGTCAGTGGTGGCTGCCTAACCGCACCAGTGTGTGTGTGTGTGTGTGTGTGTGTGTGTGTGTGTGTGTGTGTGTGTGTGTGTGTGTGTGTGTGTGTGTGTGTGTGTGTGTGTGTGTGTGTGAGGGCTGTTACCAGCATATAAAATGCACTCTGTTTTCCCGGTGTATTCTAGGGGAGGGGAGTGTGTCTTATATGCTGGCAAATATGGTAGATAGAAAATAAATGTAAAAAGAATTTACAAGGTTGATCTAAATTTATAATATACTGCAAAGGTAGTGAAGAAAGTTAACCCTTTCCTTTCAGTACATAAGAAAATTTCATCAGAGGACACAGATATGTAAAACCAGCACCTATGTCTTTTAAAAATGCAACATTTTAAACACTAAATGTGAAAAAGAGGAATATTTAAGAAGGTAAAATGGATGGGGAAAGTCATATTTTATTTCTTTTCTCATTAAAAACACTTCTTATCCCCAAAGTACCAGTAGAGCACTTTATAGGGCTGCTTGGAAAGAAGGCCTGAATGTGTAAACTCTCTTCTCAAGTACATATTTTCATTTTCCATTCTGTCACACTCTCCCTTGCAAATGATACCAGTTTTCTGTAATCCAAATCTCTTTAGAGCTCATCCACAAACAGTCAAAGCAATTATCTTTTAAACTTTGTCATCCTTGCATATGTTAAAGCAGGATTTCCAAAAGCATATTTATTTATATTAAGTAGAAAAAGTATAGTGTATTGGTTTATGTATAATAGATAAAAGGTAAAGTAGTTTGAACTGATTCTATTAAATCACTTTTAATTTACATATCATTCAAACAATTCACTATTATCCTGTAGAAAGCAATAGATGAGAACAGTTGAGTGCTCTCATTCTTTCTTGAACTCCAAGTAATCTCTAATCTCAAAACCTTTGCTAATCAATGCTCGGTTGTTTATTATGCTGGAAAAAGATTTCTGTCTTCTTAAAAAGACTGCATGTGTGTGCATGTATGTAGACAAATAGGGATAAATATCCAATGGAATGAATGAGAATGCATTATTTATCATAGGTTGCTGATGATCTAATAATTCACAAAGCAGCAAAGCAGCATCGGGAAGTATCCTGAAAGCTCATTAATAATGTTAAAAAACGATGCGTTCATGGGCTGTCAATCGTTCATTCTATTCAGGGAGTAATGAATTTTTTTCCTGGTTGTAATTATATTATGCACATTTTAAGAATGTATATGGCATTTGCATTCTGACTATTCTTCCTGAATAAATGACTCAGGTTTAGAATTTTATGCAGCTAGAATAAAAGCAAATATAGGCCTTTTTCTTCTTACATAATGTTAATATGAGAAATGTAACAATGGATTCCTATAATTTTTATGGTTGAAATAAATGTAATACAACTATGGCAACATATATTTTAAAAACTAGTAAACTGATGCAGTCCCTCATAAAATAATTTTTTTTAAAGGGGAAAATATTATGTTCTCCATCCCTTCAATGTTTAGCTATTATGTCAGCTGCTGCTTTTTTTGCTGTGAAATATAAATAATTTAAACTCTCTTGACACTTAATACATGCTTGTAGATTGCATTAATTTCTACACCGCCAGGATCTCCTTAGAAGCTATACTGAGTTTTATCTGCTTTGTGCTTTGCAGGCGCACCCCCCGAAATAATGACACAGACACCGGTGTTGGATTTAAAGCATTGGGCCACTTTTATTGAATAATGCCGTAGTCCGAATTATAACTTTCAATTGGTGTTTCATCCAATTGTGAATATTTAAGGCAAGCAGACCGCAGTAGCACTGGTAAGGTCCCACCCAGAATTGCCAATGGCAATTGGTTATCATGTATCCATTTGTATCAATTTGTTTGTTGTCACAAACAAATTGTTGACCGAAGTCAATATGCTATCTGTTGACCCCACCCTCTGACCTGTATCCGGTAAAATATCAAGGTGATGCAGGCTGTCAAGCTCCTAGAATCACCCCGTTCATGGTTCGCCCTTGACCGGCCAAGCCTGTTTCTCCTGAACCTATCATCGTGTTGGTCAATCAATTGCAAACTTGCCGGATACCTATGGGTCATAAAGTTTACCTTACCAGTGCTATCTGCCACACGGGGAGGCGTCCATGATGACTCACCACCACCCCCTGACCGTCAATTCGGTCACCAGGCCCACTTGCACGTCATCCAAAAAGAGGTCCAAACCTCTTGCTGACAGGTGTACCCCATCTCCAGAATAAAGGCTATAGTCCTGTAGCCCTATCCCCGGATGACGAATGGGTGTTCCTGAACCATTCTCAATGAGGAACCGGGCAACAGCCCTGTTCACTGACTGCCGGGCACGGTCCAAACCACGAGGATCGAGTCCTCCCAAATAGTGGTGTCTCGGTATGATGTCTGACCATAGCAACCGCGTGTGCAGCCATAAGTGATCGAGAACCGCCAGGTCACTGCACATGGATATCTTTAATGCAAGGCTGGTGATCTGTGCCAGATCGTTGCCTCCGAGGCGCACAATTAAAATATCCGGAGGTCCAGCATCCCTAATGGACATCAGGAATGGTAACAGTTCCCACCACCTCATGCCGTGCACACCATACCATTGCATACACGTGGTTTCACGTAGCCCGAGATGGGGTCCCCATTCCGACGAAGCCGCATACTGTGCAGCCCAGTGCACATAACTGTGGCCCACCAGCCATACCACCACCGGAGTGTGGAAACACACAGGGTCTGCAAGAAAGGAAAAGAAAGTGAGAGCATGTATGGCACTCATGCAGTGAGAGGACGAACATACAGAGAGAAACACACAGATCCCCACCTGCCCATCCGACGTATGTCGGCCTCTGAGCACCCAAATGCAGCCACCTATCCGAAATGAGTGGGTACTGTAACGAGCCCCGGGGACCCCCAAACTGCGAAGTGCCATCCCGGTAACCCTCCAGAATTGGAATTTGGTAAGCGGAGGCCCATCCTGGTGGCAAAACAACAGGCCAGGGTGTGAACAACGCACTGCCACAAATGCATGTAGGGCACCAACCGGACAGATATCAGCAAACGTACATCGTAGGAGCATCACGCTACTACCCTTCCCTTGCTGATCGGCCTTTGAGGTGCAAATCCTCAACTGAGCCCACTCCTGGTTGAGAGAAACATCTTCCAGTTCCAGTGCCCTACGGGACACATCCCCTTTTGAAAGTGGGACCAGCTCACTGATTCTCAGAGCCCCAAAGAAAGCCACGGTGGTAACTGCATGGAAAAGAAACTCCTCATACCAATCATAGCAAAGGCTATGGCAACCTCTGGCAAGGTTTGCCAGCAGAAAAGGGGAAACAGGCTGACGTGTGGCCGGGTGGTGGCCGCGTTCACGTGTCCACCTCTCCAATACATGGTGTATTCGGAAGTCACCCATGTGATCAGCATAACCCCGTGCCTTAGCCATAAATGCTAAGGCAGAAAGCCTGGTGGCAATGGTGCATGGGGCTGGACCTTGATCATGAAGGTGCACCATATACTGCAAAACATGGTCAACCAGGATCGGCCAATGGAGAAAGGTGCTGAAGAGTACAAAGGCCGAGCACGAAATAGAGCAACCAAAGTGCATGGCTTTGTCAACATAAAACTTGCCTTGAAAACAAAAACCCAAAAGCTCAAAGTCATCAGGGTGTACTGGCAACAATCGGAATGCCGATTTAATATCACATTTTGCCAGTAGTGTCCTGTGACCGCATGAGCTGACCATCTGCAAGGCTTGGTCAAAGGACATATACTGGACCGAGCAAAGGTCATCCGGTATAGCGTCATTGACCGAGGAGCCCACAGTGTAGGAAAGATGGTGTATCAAGCGAAATTCACCTGAGGATTTTTTAGGCACTAAGCCGAGAGGGAAGACTTTCAAATTTGAGTATGGGGGCATATCAAACGGGCCAGCAACCCTACCTTCCCTCACTTCTTTGGCTATCTTTTCCGCAGCAATGCCCTCCTTACCCCTAAGGGACTGTAAATTTGGGGCATCCTGGGGTGTGCGAACACTCCTGAATGGGATGCGGAAGCCATAAGTAAAAGCCTCTAACAGATAGACCGTGTCATCCATCCTAGGGTAGATGCGCAACCACCTCTCTAGCATGCTGAGGTTAATTGGGGAGGGGGCCTTTGGGATGCGTAGTGGTGTCAGACGCAACTCTAGCCGGAACCTGGTATCCCTTCCCTCTGCCCCGTGATCCGCCGGCCCGCGGGCCCGCGGAAGCAGCGTGCGGTCCAGCACAGGAAGGGCACTCATGTCTAAACTTGCATTGCCACCTGGTGCACACTCCATTAGAGGAGTAACTCCAACACAGCAGGCAGGCTGGAACCCCCTGCCCCGCCGGCTGGCGGGGAGCCTGCGTAGTGGTGGGCCGCTGGACTGCATGGCCGCAGTGGTAACGGTCACCTGGTGCTGGCCGTGTAGGGGTCATTTAAAGGAGCCACAATTGCTGACAGGGCTCGTCCCACTTCATCTCAGGGTGAAGGGCAGCTCTCATCCTAAATTCCTCGTCATAGACTAACCATGATGGGCCAGGGAAATCCATGACAGCACGGTAAATGTTGTCCAGATACCGCACCATCGGAATAGCCATATCAGGATGAGCCCTGAGATAAACGGCCATATAGATCAAGTAGGCTGGAAGCCAGTTAGCCCACGTACGGGGGGGGGGGGGGCTTGCGACGACAGGACAATTCCTTGACCCTGTCATCCTGCCCCTCCTTTTCCTCCTTGGTTGGTTCCAGGTTAAGGAGGGTGAAGATATCGACATACTCCCCCCCACCATATCTTCTCTCTGGTGGCCTGAGACAAGTGGTCACCCAGAGGAAGAGAGTAGCCGGCATGGCAGGAGTCGGCACAGAGTGAAGTGGGGGAGTAGAGAACAGGCCATATGGCCCAATAGGCATTGGAGCCGGTACAGGTGGGGTGGTCATCCCCGGCAAACCCTGTGAATAGGGAGGGCCCCAAGTCACAAAAGGGTGCTGTGCAGTGTGCTGCAATGTCGAATTGGCCCGGTGAGGCCAGGGCCACTGTACCCCCATGTTATTAAGTGGTAGTGTGAATGGTGCGCTAACTTGACCACCATACTCACTTGTTGCACCCCCTTGGGCCACCCCCACCGGGGGTTCTGGCCTCAAGTGGGCATTGGAGCTCGTGACGGAAGTGAAGCTCTGAGCCATTGGAGGTCCAGGCCAGGTCGCACCGGGCATCGACAGGATGCCCCGCCAAGGCAGCCACACAGGGAGCTGCGGAGCCCCACCAGGCGTAGGCCTGATGGCCTCAAGCAGCTCTACCCGGCTGAGGGCCCGCTGTTGACTCTCAATAGGCAAAGGGGCAGCAGACGGACGCGGCCCAACCCCAGGGTCCTGGGGTAGTGGAGCAATCCCCATTGAGGCTTCTAGGGCCGCTATGCGGGCCAGAAGCAGATCAACAGTGTCCGACCCACTGCAATAATGTGGGCCGGAGGGGCCAGGCAGCCCACCGGGCAGTCCCAGTCTGGCAGCAGGAAGAGGGCTGCGGCCTGGTCCGAGGCCAACCATGGGCGGTGGGGCGAGGCCACGTGCCAGCCCTTGACCAAAGTAGGGCCGGGCCAGGTAATCTGGCCCATGAGGTGCAGGGGCCAGGGCGGGGCGCAATCCTGCGGTGGGCCACGTTGTGCCGCCTTGCCCCATGCTGTGCCCCAGTGTTGTTTCTGGGCCCAAGCTGGGGGCTCCAAAGTCCATGGGGGCTGAAGCCCCAGGAGGGCAGGTCTGCGCAGCCCCCGCACGAGTCCTTCGACTGGGCGGAGGGGGGGCAGGAGCCTGCTCACCCTCATTGGTGGCAGTTGGGGGGGGGGGGAAATCCCAGCACCAACCCCTCTTGGCGCTCCCACACGAGGGGACGCCAGGAGGGATGTGGTGGAGGTTCGGGTGAGCCCGTCTCCATGCGCATGGCCGTGCGGCCACCACACCCTTCTTTTTGGGGGCCATGGCCCCCAAAGGTGGTGTCCCTAAGCGGGACAAAAAGACAGACCGATGGAGCAAATTCCCCTGCTCCGACGGTCTCGATTGAAGTCAAGGCGAGATCTGCAAGGCTTGGTCAAAGGCAGAAAGAACAAAGAGTGGCAGAGCAAACTTCTCCACTCCATTGCTCTTCTACAAATGGCGGTAAGCTGCCATGTGGCCACCCCTTTTATGTAGCAGTGGCCACGCCCCCTAACTACCCGGATGTCTACGTCCGGGGGTGGGGGCCCCCACAAAGAGCATGGTGGCCATATTGGCGCCACACTTGCCTTCACAGCATTGTAGTTACATTGGGGTCACAACATGCAAACCATTATTATTATTATTATTATTATTATTATTATTATTATTATTATTATTATTATTATTATTATTATTATTATTATTATTATTATTATTATTATTATTATTATTATTATTATTATTATTATTATAATAATAAAATAACATCCCACAGCTATTTCTTGCTCATTTTCTTTTCATTTAATTTCATTTATTAGATTTGCATGCTACACCAATTGTCAATGCAACTCTGTGCGACTTACATACACCACTAACTTCAATAGTACAATAGGAAAGATAACAGCTGTTCCTGCATTCCACTTTTTCATTATTTTATGCTATTGCAAAAGTGAAAACTAAAAACAATCCTAAAAATAAAATTAGAAATCATTATAGCGAAAATGTGAAGATTTGAGAGTGTGTGCAAATAAAACAAGGAGGGGAAGAAGTGAAGTGTGAAGTAGGCAGTGTCGTAGATCCCATAAGTCGAGATGCATTAAATTTAAAGTGTTTTAATATGATGCTTGATATGTAATCATATGGCAATGCTTTGCTTAGCTTTAGGCTCAATTTGGGGTTCAATTCTAGCAACCAGCTAGAATCCATTTTGAAGTATCTGCTTCATATTTTAGCAGACACAGTCTTTCTCTGCTAGAGAAATCTATTTGGCTTGCTAAGCAGGTAAACACTGTACTCTGAAGAGTCAACAACTTGCAAGAATGCAAACTGTAACATCATGTTTAGGTTATGGGGTAAAATTCCTGCCACCAGGGAATTTCCAAACCAAGATATGGAACCAGGTGCAGAGACCTGGATCATAATCTTTGGGTGCTTTGTGATCTTTCAATCACAGCATTGACACATGGACAACACACATTGAATTTAAAAGGTTCCCATGAGAGCCCTATAAAAAGGGATCTTAATGTAAACAATTTTTTTCAGAAAGTTGGAAGGATCCTAATACTGAACAGTTTAGGATTCCATTAGCCATGCTGTCTGACTGAGCTACCACGATAGAAATGCTATGGGCGGCTTTGGCCACATTTAGAAGTGCCTATTCTATACTTTGAAAATATTCTATTTTTCCAACAATGTACTCTAGCTAAACCAGAGAGCTAGGATGCATAACTATATTTTTATATTCTGGAGTCATGCTATTTCTTCACGATAAAACTACAAAAATAATATCCTTTTCAGGGACCCTCTTGTCTCAGTGTGCACCCTGCGCTACCAGGAGAGAACAGGACAGAAGTCAAGAGTCAGGAGCCCCGAGAGACAGGAGAAAAGGGTGGAGAAGAAAGGAGACAATTAGTGTTGGGAGTTAGGCATCCAGGGATAATTTCAGGTATGTGTGAACAAGCACTGGGAGAACTTTGTGCATCCCAGTGGATCGACAAAATCTTCACCCTAAAGTGACCAGAATGAACCAGAGCAACCCCAGAATGCCAAGGGATGGAATGGCAGCATAATGCAGATGAACTCCTAGAAACACTGTTTTCGCACATGATTTCGTATGCAGAAGCTTGGATTTTCTTAGAGGCTGTGTTTATAGTATAGGGATGCAAAGGTTGCATATCATGGAGTCCCATTAACACTCTCTTATTTTTCCATCACTTTTTCCACTTTTTCTCCTTTCAGAGCTCCAATTTCTTTAATGTTTGCAGGCAATGCTGATATTCAACAGGTATAGCTTTACCAGAAAAGAAGATTCCACATAGCTTAGTCATGCTCCAAACATATTAAATTACTTAAATCTCCCCTTGCTTAGCACTAAGCCCAAATGATAACAATCATTTGTTTGTTTGTTTATTATATTTTTATACTGCCCATCTGACTAAATCAGCACTATGGGTGGTGTGCGTGAATATATAAATGTAATAAACACAATACAGTTAAACCATATCACAATCTGACTCACCATTAAAGCTATTATGCAAATTGCTGCTTAGATAGAGTGAAAAATACCTTTCATGTTTAAAAAAAGCTGTAAAGAACAAGTTTTCTGAGCACCAAATATTACTATGCATGTGCAAATGGTTCCAGATTTTCAAATTAACAATGCCATATTCTAATTGCATCAAAATGGCATATGCATCTCAAGTGACCCTATTTGGTCTGGCTTCTTCTTATAAGTGTAATTGCTATTGCTATTTAAATTTCCCATACTGTGAAGTAGCTTAAGAAGACAAACACTTAACAATATTGGGAAATTAAATACTTTCTCTGTTTCTCCTCCAAGTACCAGCCAGTGGTAAATTCATCTGCAGGCAAGTTCTTAGTCTGACCTTTAAGATAAGTCACCAAAAAAAGAAAGAAAAATCTCCCTTAACCTTTCTCTCCCCTACTGCCAATAGGAATTTTCAATTTTGAATTTTTTAAAAAAGTGATACAGTGTATTGTTGTTGTTCAGTCGCACAGTCAATTCCGACTCTTTGCGACCCCATGGACCATTGACCTCCAGGCACCCCTGTCCTCCACCATCCTCATCAGCCCACCCAACTTCGTGCCCACTGCGTCCACTATCCCATCCAGCCATCTCATCCTTGGTTGCCCTCTTCTTCTCTTGCCCTCCACATTTCCCAGCATCAATGCTTTCTCAAGTGAGTCCTCTCTTCTTATTTGGTGTCCAAAGTACTTAAGCTTCATCTTTACAATTTGCCCTTCCAATGAGCAGTCAGGATTGATTTCTTCTAACATTGACCTATTTGTTCTCTTTGCTGTCCAGGGGACTCTCAAAACTCTCCTCCAACATCACATCTCAAAGGCATCTATTCTTCTGTGCTCAGCCTTCCTAATGGTCCAGCTCTCACAACCATACATTACCACAGGGAATACAATTGCTTGGACTATGCGGATTTTTGTTTTCAAGGTGATGTCTCTACTTTTCACTATGTTCCCCAGGTTTCTTATGGCTTGTCTTCCCAGAATCAATCGTCTTTTTATTTCATGGCTGCAGTCGCCATCTGCAGTGATCTTATATCTCAGGAAAGTAAATCTGTGACTGCTTCTATCTCTTCCCCATCCTTTTTCCATGGACTGATAGGGCCTGTTGCCATTATCTTGGTTTTCTTCATGTTGAGTCTCAGTCGAGCTTTTTCACTCTCCACCTTCAGCCCAATCAAGAGATTCTTTAGGTCTTCCTCACTTTCTGCCATCAAGGTGGTATCGTCTGCATATCTCAAATTGTTGATGTTTCTCCCAGCAATTTTGATCCCATATTGTGTCTCCTCCATCCCTGCATTGCACATTATGTGCTCTGTGTATAAGTTGAATAAGCAGGGTAACAAAATGCAGCCTTGTCTTACTCCTTTTCCTATTCTAAACCACTGTCATTCTGTGTTCTGTCCTAACTGTTGCTTCCTGATTTGTGTACAGATTTCTCATGAGGCATATGAGGTGTTCTGGTATTCCCATCTCTTTAATTACTTGCCATATTTTGTTGTGGTCCACACAGTCAAATGCCTTGGTGTAGTCAATAAAACAAAAGTAAACTTGTTTCTGGTATTCCTTTGTTTTCTCCATGATCCAGCGTATGTTGGCAATGTGGTCTCTAGTCCCCCTTGCCTTTTCTGAAGCTGGCCTGCACCTCTGGTAGTTCTCTCTCTACGTACTGCTGAAGTCTATCCTGTATTATCTTGAGCATCACTTTACTGGCATGTGGGATGAGCACAATTGTTCTATAATTTGAGCATTCTTTGGTATTGCCCTTTTTGGGGATTGGAATGTATACTGATCTGAGTATTCTGGCTTGCACTAAAAAATGTAGAAGCTGTTGATAAGTACCCAGAAATGTGCGAGTGGGAACAAAATGTTGACAGGCTGGTTCACTCCAGCAATTATATTGTATGATTACTGGGAAAAGAAGCAAACCAGTCCATCCTCACAGTAAACCAAATAGAAGACTAAGTGCCTGTTTGACTGAACCCTAATTTACGTATCTGGTCATGCAGAAAATCCACTGCTTCAACATCTTTGATAGGTTGTCATTCAGCCATTGTCTAAAGACCTCTGACAAAGCATCCACCACTTTGAAGGTACAGTAGTTTCTTTTGATGTCAAAAAGCTTATACTGTAAGGAATGTTTTTCTACTGTTGGTAAAGAATTATCCTCTTATAATTTGAAATATGATCTACTCCAGTGTTTCTCAACCTTTGTTTTTTGGACTTCAATTCCCAGAAGCCTAAATCAGTCCATCGGCTAATCAGTGCTTTGGGAAATTGACTTAGGCTTCTGGGAATTGAAGTCCATAAACCAAAGGTTGAGAAACACTGATCTACTCTGAGGAGCAACAAAAGAAGAAAAATGTTGCTTACATGGTAGTCATTCAAAAACTCAGTAATTCCGATCACATTATTTTTTAGTCAACTCTAGTTGGGTCTGTGCACATTTAACCCTTCCATCCACTGTAATGTTGAGCAACTATTTGTTTAAGATGGGAATGAGAATAAGCCTAGCCCCCTATTTGATTGCACGTTGATGCTGTCACCAATTTTCTAACAAGACTCTACTTTCTCATGAGACTGTACAATAGGCAGCACCTTTACTCTCAAACTTCCCATCCCTGTCTCCCCACAAAAGAAAACTTGAGGGGGGGGGAGAAAAAGGAAGCACATAGGTAACAAGTTCTCTAAGTTCTTCAAAGAGAACCTCATTACATTCAGAACATGGGGATAATAGTAGCACACCAATCACAAGAATCTTGCACAGTGGTTAATGTTTAAAATATGTGCTTCAGTACCTTGCTTATTTTTAGATCTTCATTCTCTTTCAGAATTTCCATAATGAGCACATTGAGCCTGTCAGCATTCTACTTTCTTGCAGAAGCCTTCAGTCTCTTTTATCACCAAAGTCTCAAATGTCTTGTCAAACCCTGTAATTATTTCCTAGAGTCAAATCTGCCATTAATCCTCTCAGCAAAGCTTGTGCAAGTTGTCGTCACACAAGGGAGATGAAGTGAGGAAGGACATAATATGTTGTTGACATTCTTTAGTTTTCATGGTATTATTGTGTGGAAATAATTGAACGTTAGGTAATACACCCTAGATAGTTGTACAATAAATAATATAAAGATTTGTTATTCCAAAATTATAATTGAAATTATGAACAAACCTTTCTCGTTAATCTATTCCCTACTTCACCTGATGTCTAAGAAAATGAAGATACATCTCCTTTCATCAGCTGAAACAACAAAGACCAGTGAAAATGGTATGACAGTGGATAAAGCATATTTAACAATTGTAATGTTGTGGGTTCTAGAAGGAACAATGTGACTCCAGGGTAGGTTTCAGCTCTTTATTAAAAGGTCTTGTCAGGTAAGGTTACATGCTGGAACAGAATGCCTATATGGCCAACAGGGCCAACTTATATACACTCCCAAGCTATCTGGGCTAGCTGGCTATTGGCTAGTTGGAATCTTCTCCTTGGCTTCCCATTGGGTGGGGGAAGGGGCAGGATCCTAGTATTCATTGGAGGGACCAGGATCCAAGGAATGATTGGCTAGTTGGACAATTCTCCCTGGCTTCCCACTGGAGGGGCCAGAATCCCAGGAACTATTTTTCCCAGTACAATAGTACAGTAATGACCCTGACTGGGTGGGGACTTAATCCCCTTCAGAGGTCATGATCTTCTGAGTTCAAGGCCTGTACACAACAACAATACTTGCTATTCACTATGTAATAGGAATATATGTGCAGCTCATTACTTTCTCACACTGAATGGATACATACTTAAAAGTGCTTATTACAGATTCCCAATCACCACTGTTACTTAAACTGTGGAAGGGCATGTCGGTCTGGCCTCCCTAACAGAAATACTCTTCCTATGGGTTTTGTTTTTCATATAGTGGCAAAGAAATTACTGTAGGTTATTATTTCATAGTGTCTGGTCTTATGTACATCATAATTAAATGACATGCCACTGCAGTTTTTTTGGTAATATTTTGCAACACATGTTGCATTCTTAAATTAAAGTCCTCATTTTTAAATGACAAAACATTTCTTTTATTAGTAATAGTAAGGTCCAATTACACAATCCATGAGTGCACAATTACTTTTTTTAAAAGTACACCAGGTGTCAGCCTGTTCTATATGTTTTTCTCTCCAGGATCACAAATTTCAAATCCTATAAAATGTAAAGGTAAACTGAAATGATTTGAAACAGATTTCTGTGTGTATTGCCATTCTAATGATCAATTTATGTCTAT
The DNA here is from genome assembly GCA_035047345.1 of Bradypodion ventrale. Lineage (NCBI taxonomy): Eukaryota > Metazoa > Chordata > Lepidosauria > Squamata > Chamaeleonidae > Bradypodion > Bradypodion ventrale. The sequence continues at coordinate 304,528,143 of JAWDJE010000003.1, read as the reverse complement.
TCTCTTTCACAGAGATTGTCCTATTGGTCCTATGTAGAGTGAAGAGGAGTATTGTTGGCAATTATGTAAGAGGGAATGTGGGAGCAGATCTGGTAGCAGGGTATAGTCTCACCACTGTATTAGTGTTGTGTTGTGTATAAAATTTGTTTTATTATCTATAGCAGGTGTGACCAACCTTGGTGCTCCAGCTATTTTTGAGTTTCAATTCCCAGAAGCCCTGATCAGCAGGTGTGCTGACCTGGGCTTCTGGGAATTGAAGTCCAAGAACAGCTGGAGTGCCAAGGTTGGTCACCCCTGATCTATAGCATGAGGTTCCGGCACATACTTACCATTGTTACAAAACTAATCTCCATTAGAAAAGAACTTAATATCAAAACTTTAAGTCATTACAAGGCAGGAAATTTTCCATTGTGGATGTTGAGCCTTGGGCTCCGTCATGGATGGTGAGCCCTGCTGTGTGTGTGTGTTTGATTGTTTTCCCTCCTGGTGCTGTGTATGATGGATTTGATGCTTTAAAATTTATACATTTGTAATTTGTATATTTTGTATCTTATTTTTATGTTACCTTGTTATATTCTGTATTTATTGCTTTACTCCATTGTATTTCTATATAATTATATTGTATCTTTATTTAAAATGCTGTTAACCGCCCTGAGCCGGCCTGTGCCAAGTATGGCGGGATATAAATTAAATTTATTATTATTATTATTATTATTATTATTATTATTATTATTATTATTATTATTATTATTATTATTATTATTATTATTATTATTATTATTATTATTATTATTATTATTATTATTATTTATTATTATTGAATCAAAGTATTTCCAACCCATGTTTAACCAATCCCTGTCTATTTATCTTGAGCCCACGTATAAATAATTGTCATGCAGTCTCACTCTTATGTCTTAGAAAGTGGAATTGAGCCACAAAAGCTCATATTAAAACACAGCAGTTAGCCATTAAGCTATCACACTGCTTTGTCTTTGTTAAAATGTTCTTTTTTAAATTCTGCTCTTTTTTATAGACTTGTTACTTTTTCATATCTTCTGTAATTTCATGACACATTCAGCGTCAGGCATCACCCGGTCCGCCCTGGTCTGGGCGGACCAGTAAGAAACCTGGCCGACCACATCCCCTCCCCTCCCCACCCCACCCACCTCTTCTGGGAGAGTGGGCAACCCAACGGCTTTGGGCAGCGCTTTGTTCTTCTCCGGAGCGGCTGCGGGTGCCACTCGGGTGGTGGTGGAGGTGGTGGCGTGTGTGTGCCTTGCCCTGGGGGAAGAGGAGGGGGAGCTGATGTCATGCGCCACCCAGGAGAGCTCGCATGCACCCCCGGTGCCCCCGCCACCACTCTTTGCTACCTCCTTCTAGCAGCAGCAGTAGCTTTCGCAATGCCTGGACTTATTACTGCAGGAAGAGAACTTCCTGCAGGATGTCTGTCTGACTCTGGGCATTGCGAGAGTTGCCCTGCCTGGACACCTCTCGCAATGTCCAGACAAACATCTTGCAGGAAGTTCTCTTCCCTGCAGGAATAACTTAGTTCAGGCATTGCGAAAGCTGCTGCTGCTGCTGCTGCTGCTAGAAGGAGGCAGCAAAGAGTGGCGGAGGGGGCATTGGGGGGCGCAGAAGCGAGCCCTCCTGGGTGGTACGCGTGACATCATCTCCCCCTCCTCTTCCCCCAGGGTCAGGGACACACTCACCTCCACCAGCAGCAGCCGCTCTGCAAGCAGCAGCACGGCTGGACTCGCTGGTCCTGGAGGACTAAAGGAGGAGGGAAACACCCCCCCCCCAATGGGAGAAAGGAACACCCCGACGTGTCACTTTCTGGGTAAGTGTGTCTTTTGGTTTCCTCCCCTCCCCCCCCCGTGTGTGTGTGTGTGTGTGTGTGTGTGTGTGTGTGGAGATTGGAAGCATTAACAAATACTCACATACATTTACTAAAACTTTAAGAAGAATGCTTGAAGGGATAGTCTTTTTTATTTCCTTGCTTCTTTATTTCTTAGACATGTTTACGTCCCCAAAAACTGGACTTAAAAATACCACTATTAAAGAATACTAAGAGATGCTTGTTTGCACAGAAATCATGGGGAAATGGGTACTAGTTCAAGAATGGAAGTGCTGGAGGTGTGTGTGTGTGTGTGTGTGTGTGTGTGTGTGTGTGTGTGTGTGTGTGTGTGTGACACACACACACCTCCAGCACTTCCGTTCTTCAACTTCATCTATTACATGGCCCTCGAGTCAAAAGGTTTGCCCACCCCTGTCTTAGAGCAATGGATTTAATTATGAATTTATACAGGCTTACTTTTCTATTAGCATATTTAACAACTGCTGGAAGAAATAAAAGCCAAAATAAGTATTGTACACAGTATTGAAGATACAAGGTCATTGTATTGATTTAAATTATAGACATATTATTTTAATAAATGTTCCATCTTTTTTTAAAAAAAACTGTGTGTGTGTGTGTGTGTGTGTGTGTGTGTGTGTGTGTGTAGAAGGGAGCAGAGGCTAAAGGGATTTCCCAGGGCAGGAGTGGGGGTGGGGTGGCAGTGAGTCTTTAAGGTGCCACAACATTTTTGTGTTTTTGTTTTGTTTACCTCCTGATCTGCTTGCACAGAATTAAACTTTAGAATTGGTGCCATTTTATTCTGTGCAAGCATATCAGAGAGTAAACAAAAAATGTTGTGGCACCTTAAAGACCGATTAGGCCATGCCCACTAGTTAGGCCACACACACCAGTTAGGCCACGCCCCACAGTGTGGTAGTAATTTTTTTTGGTGCCCATCACTGGACACATTGAATATTCCAACTGTTGAAATGGAAATGTCAGTCATACAGTTTTGACAATAAAATACTTGAAAATACAAAACCAATCTGGCTGGCGGGAACACTACAGGGAAGGGGGATGACTTAAGAAATTAAGCAAAAGGTTGTCCAAAGCAACAAGAAGACAAAAGAAGGCAACAGAAGAAAAATTATTGCTTACATTTGAAGATGCCACTTCATGCATGTTGTCTGATACTACATAGAAATTTAATTTTTTGTGTGTAAGTGATAGTGAGCAAGAGAGGCTAAAACAATGTGTCTGCACACTTTTAGATCAATAGGGAATAATGGTATTTTAGATACAGTATTTAATAAACAAGAACATTTCTCCCCTTAAAAACAGAAACACAATGTTAATTTTGGGAAAGTGATATAATTTACATGTCCAAAACCACTCCTATAAAAACCTGAAAAGTATATTATCAGGCCAAATGTGTAAAAATAGGATATTTAAAATTCCTGGCAGTACTTTAATTAGTCAGATGTTAATTTGGCTGGAACTGAATGCAAAATGAAGAGGAAGGATGTATTTTTGAAAAGCACTTCATGATTGTTTTAATTCATCACTTATTGCAGCATTGGTCTGGTTTGAGGCTATTTTGGATGAAGTCCTAGAAAATGCACAAATATTTGAAAAATATGGTTGCATTAGAAACACTCGTGATGATAAAATGTCATTAGGGTTAACATATTCTAAATGGTGAAAGGATGGAAGTTGAACAGGCTGGATCATGGGATCTATTTACATATTTATTTCTGGATAAAATATGAAATGGCTCAATAAGTACAATCAAACTTTTATTATGAAGGAAAGGGGCAAATACAGTGTTAGGTAGTAATATTATTTTAGGAACACTTGACTTTGCAATCAGAATCCACATCATTGAAGTGTAGAGGAGTAAATCAAAAGATGCAAATATGGTTGTGGCATTTTTAAAATAATTATAAATATACGTTATCTTCAAAAACAAAAAATGTGATACATTAGACTAAGAAATAAAAATATAAAAAAGAAAACAAATGTTATTGTTATAATTATATTATATTTAACGTTGGTCCTTTTTTCAAATGTCACTCAGAATTTTAACATCTATGTTTATCATCTTTTGGATATAAGAAACAACATTTTAAATGCATATCTCTTCTAAAAGTTATCTCCTTAAAATTTTTGGAATACAAAGTACAATTTCCATGAAAGGAGGAGGAAGAAATTTTTCCTCATACATCCCAAAAACCTGCTCCAGGCTACTGGAAAATCCTCTGGAACCATGGAAGGAAGGAAGTTCTATCAAACTGACACCATGCAATCAGTGTAATTTGGGACTGAGACCAATATTTTCAAGAAGTTTATGGGAACCTTTGCAATATATTTTTGCTGTTGTACTTTTCTATAATTACGTGAATCATGAGCATGTGGATTTGTTCATCCAGATGGATTTAGAAGCATGAAAACAATGATACTGTTTAGTTGGACAAAGTCATGTTAAGTCTCCGCTTACTGCTGTTAGTGAGTACATTCAGATTTGTTTAATTTATATGTAGCTAAAAGATGAAACAAACACTTTATATGAATATTATGTTTGGCACCCTGCTGAGTGTTTGCAGAATAGTACAGTTAAACTGAATTGAATTTTTCACTTGCCATTTGAAACAGCCTGTGTTGTGAATATATCAGCCCAGATTTCACTTCCATATGTAGGTAGTGTTTGTTATTTCATGGGTCAAAGTCACAACAGAGCATTACACTAGCACATGGAGAACTACACTTGCAGCAAGTGCAACCTAGTTGCACTACTACAAGAAAAGGTCCAGCAGCTAGAGGCCCGCATATCTTACCATCAACAAATCAAGGAGCTTGAGCTGATCTTGAACAGAGTGGAGCAGACTATCCTGAACAAAGAAGAGACAGGGCACAGTTCTGAGGAAGAAGTCATTTCACTAACTCAGGAGGTAGATGCATGGAGGAATGTGACTCAAAGAAGTAGAAGGGCAAGGGATCACTCTGAGAGTCTGAAGTTACAGAATTAATTTGAGGCTCTTTCCCTCATCACACCTGATGAGGAACACACAGAGGAACAAGTGGTTCCACCTGAGGATCTCTCCTTCATCACACTTGATGAGATACAGGAAGATGAACAACAGGAACAAACTGAAGTCCTCTCCCTTAATATAGTTGATGAGGTGCATGTAGATGAACAGATTGCAGGAGAGAGGCTCCTTGTACTAGGTGATTCAATAATTAGAAATACAGAGAGATCGATTTGTGATGCACGTGATAACCCTATGGTGACTTGCCTGTCAGGTGCAAAAGTTGCAGACATCACGAGAAATCTAGATAGCTTGTTAGAGAGAACTGGGAAGGAGCCATTGGTCATGGTACAGGTTGGTACCAATGATGTTGGGAAGGCCAAGCAGTCAGTCCTGGAAGCCAAATTCAGGTTGTTAGGAAGAAGATTGAAGTCCCGGACTTCCAAGGTAGCATTTTTAGAAGTGCTGCCTGTTCCTTGTGCAGGACCTACCAGGCAGGCAGAGCTCAGAAGCTTCGATGCATGGATGAGGCGGAGGTGTTGAGAGCAGCTTTTAAACTGATAACTGGGGGAAAGCTGACAGGAGCTGGGCAGCATCTGGTTCACGAAAGTGTGTACTTGAGTAGTGATGAGGATGCAAACATTACTGAGCAGAGCGAGGAGCTAGTCACCAGCACTCTAGCAGAAGGATGCAAGAGGCAGTCTAACAATGCAACTGGACTCAAAAGACTGTATCAGAAAAGCATATATAAATGCTTGTATGCAAATACCAGAAGCCTCTGGAACAAAATAGGGGAGCTGGAATACTTAGCAATAGATAAAAATATTGATATTATTGGCATCACTGAAACCTGGTGGATGGATGATAACCATGGGATACAGTTATCCCAGGCTACAAACTGTACAGGAAGGATAGGAAGGGGCAAACAGGAGGTGGTGTAGCCTTGTATGTCAAAGAAGTGATAAAATCATATGAATTGGAATATCTAGGTGATTTGGAGTCACCATTAGAAACTCTGTGGGTAAGAGTACCAGGCCACAAGGATTGTCTAACAGTAGGCATATACTATCGGACTCTGACCCAAACTCCTGAGGGAGACTGGCAGTTGGAGAATGTTGTAAAGGAGGCATCCAAGAAGGGAAGCCTGGTTATAATGGGGGACTTCAATTACCCTCACATAGACTGGGTGAACTGTGGTTCAGCACATGATAAAGAGATAAAGTTCCTAGATATGCTAAATGATTGTTCCCTGGGAGAGATGGTTGAAGACTCAACTAGAGTTACAAGAATCCTTGACTTGATCCTGAGTAATACTCAGGATCTGGTGCAAGATGTTAATGTGACTGATCCAATAGGGAACAGTGACCACAACTCAATTATGTTTAACTTGATCATCGACCACAAGTCATTGATAAAATCTAACACAGAGACCTTAAATTTTCAAAAAGGAAATTTCCCAAAGATGAGGAAAGTAGTAAAAAAAGAAGCTGAAAGAGAAAATTGAGAGAGTCCAAACACTCCAAGAGGCATGGAGGCTGTTTACAAAAACAATAACAGACACCCAATTGGAATGCATACCCAAAAGCAAAAACGGCACTGCCAGGTCCAAGAGGACTCTGATGTGGCTTACAGGAGCTGTTTGGGAAGTGATCAAAAGCAAGAAAAGCTAATTTAGAAGATGGAAGACTTGTCCGAATGAGGACAGCAGGCAGAAACATAAATTCTGGTAGAACAAATGCAAGGCAACAATCAGGAAAGCAAAGCAAGATTTTGAGGAGTGTATAGCTAAAAACACTCAGAGAAATAACAAAGACTTCTTTAAGTACATTAGAAGTAAGAACCCAACTAGGAAAGCCATTGGACCACTAGACGATAATGGAAGGCAAGGGGTTATTAAAGAGGAAACAGAGATTGCAGAGAGACTCAATGAATTCTTTGCTTCTGTATTCACTGAAGAAGACAGAGACCGCATGCCCAAAACAGAACCAATCTTCGTAGGGAGGGAAACCGAAGAATTAAGTCAGATAGAAATACCAGGGAGGAGGTCCTTGCATGTCTTGTTAAACTAAATGCTAACAAATCACCAGGACCAGATGGAATCCATCCACAAGTTCTCAGGAAACTTAAAGATGAAATTGCTGATCTCCTAGACAAAATATATAATCTTTCCCTCAAACCAGGCTTTGTGCCTGATGACTGGAAGGTAGCAAATGTAACACCAATTTTCAAAAAAGGATCCAGGGGTGATCCAGGAAATTACTGACCTGTCAGTTTGACATGTGTCCCAGGTAAAGTGATGGAAACCATCCTAAAAGATAGAATTAATAGGCACATAGAAGAGAAGGCGCTGCTAAAGGAGAGCCAACATGGCTTTTGCAAGGGCAAATCATGCCTCACTAATCTGTTGGAATTTTTGAGAGTGTCAACAAGCATGTGGATAAGGGGGATCCAGTTGACATTGTTTATCTGGGCTTTCAGAAGGCTTTTGACAAGGTCCTGCACCAAAGGCTCTTCAATAAACTTACCAGTCATGGAATAAAGGGGCAGATCTTGTCCTGGATCAGCAACTGCTAAGCGACAGGAAACAGAGGGTAGCACTAAATGGACACTTCTCCAAGTGGAGGGAAGTAAAGAATGGGATCCCCCAAAGTTCAGTACTGGGACCCCTGCTTTTCAACCTCTTCATAAATGATCTAGATGAAGGAGTAAATAGCAAGGTAGCCAAATTTGCTGACAACACTAAATACAGGGTAGTGAATACTGTGAGAGATTGTGAGGAGCTCCAGAGGGATCTCTTGACACTGGGGGAGTGGGCAAAACAGTGGCAAATGAGCTTCAACACTAGTAAGTGCAGAGTGATGCACGTTGGGGGAAAAAACCCAATTACATTTATAAACTGATGGGGTCTGAACTCTCTGCGACAAACCAGGAAAGGGACCTTGGAGTCCTGGTGGACAGCTGAATGAAGGTGTCAACCCAGTGTGCCTCAGCAGTGAAAAAAGCAAACTCAATGCTAGGGATCATTAGGAAGGGTATAGAAAATAAATCAGCAAGTGTCATTTTGCCTCTTTATAAATCTATGGTGAGGCCCCATCTGGAATACTGTGTATAGTTCTGGTCACCATACCTCCAGAAGGATATTATGGAGTTGGGAAAAGTGCAGAGCAGGGCAACCAGAATGATTAGGGAACCTGAACACCTTCCTTACCATCTGAGGATGCAACGGTTGGGCCTCTTCACTCTTGAACGATGGCGTCTAAGAGGTGACCTGACTGAAGTTTATAAAATCATGCACGGTGTGGACAAAGTAGATAAGGAAAAACTATTTTACCTATCACACAACACTAGAACTAGGGGGCACTCCATGAAGCTTTTGGGTACTAGTTCTGAAACAAATAAGAGAAAGTACTTTTTCACCCAGAGGATCACTGGTCTATGGAACTCCCTGCCAGAAGAAGTGGTGACAGCTGTCAGTCTTGACAGCTTTAAGAAAGGGTTAGACAAGTTCATGGAGGACAAGGGTATCAATGGCTATAATTATGGATACTTAAGGACAACCTCCGGGTTGGAGAGATAGGCAGGATATCTCTCAATGCCATTTCCAGGGAATCCTAAGCAGGTGAAGGTATCTGCTTGGGAATACCCTTAAGGAAATGGTGAGCCACTGTATGAGACAGAATGCTGGACTGGATGGGCTGTGGCCTGTTCCAGCAAGGCTGTTATTATGTTCTCATGTTCTTAGCAGTTTATCAGAATTCCAAAATCTATTATAGGTACCCTTTTACTAAAATGTCAAGTTATCTATATCAAATGCTAAGAAGTAAGGATGGGCTGTTTTTGTTGTCTTTTTTAGATTACTGTTCCCATAATTTTCCTTTTCTGTCTACCACTAGATGTGGCTCATCGGGGAGAAAGGCCAAACCTAGAAGGTTCCGAGGCTTAGCTCTGCCCAAATTTCCTGTCCCTGCACTATTAAGAGTTTTCTTTCTGAATAAAAAGCTGGGCAGAACTATGCCTCAAACTCTTCCAATTTTGGTCTTTTTAGGTGTCTTTCAGGAAGAACTCCCAGAATGGAAAAAAATGTTTGATCTGTGGCCCAAGAATTCCATCCCTACTAAATAATACCTTGAAATTCTAGGGCACCTTTGAACTTTAAAAGGCCGTTGTGGTGGCAGGCAGTCGTCCTCGCCCAGCTGATTCGATGGGCGGGGAGGCCTGCAGCGAAGACGCCGACCATCGCCGCTGCTGCACCATGGGACCCGCCTTCCTCCGCTGCCTCTGGCCAGGACTTTAAAAGGCCATTGAAGCAGCAGGCGTTCACCCTCGCCCAGCTGTTTCAATGGGTGGAGAGGCTCACAGCAAAGACACCAACCATTGCTGCTGCTGCATCACGGGACCCGCTTTCCACTGCCGCCTCCAGCCAGGACTTTAAAAGGCCATTGAGATGACAGGTGTTCACCCTTGCCCAGCTGTTTCGATGGGTGGGGAGGCCCGCAGTGAAGATGCTGACCATTGCTGCCGCTGCACCACGGAACCCGCCTTCCTCCGCCGCCTCCGGCCAGGACTTTAAAACACTGTTGAGGTGGCAGGTGTTGATTTCTATTGTAACTTATTTGTATTATTCCTCTTTGCCTACATTGTATCTTGTTGTTGGTTACTGTGAATGTTGTAAACCGCTTTGAGTCTCCCATTGGGATGAGAAAAGCGGTATAAAATTTTAAATAAATAAATAAATAATAAAATAAATAAATAAACTGTGGTGGCTTAGTACTTAAGACACTGAACTTAATGACTTGAAGGTTAGCAGGTCAGCAGTTCATGACCTGAGTGCTGACAATGGAGTGAGCTCCCCTCTCTGTCCCAGCTCCTGCCAACCTAGCAATTTGAAAGCAAGAAATTGTAAGTAGATACATTGGTGGGAAGATAAAAGTATTCTGTGCACTCCAGTGTGTAGTCATGCCTGCCCCATGTCCACGGAAACATCTGCATATGCAGTGCTGGCTCTTTGGCTTTAAACAGGAATAAGCACCAAACCCTAGAGTTGGGTACAACTGGCTTTTGAGCAAGCATGACCTTTATGCTCAATATATATATGATTTGGTATGATTTAAGACTACATTCCATGCCATGAGCACTTTTCATTGCAATTTATCAGCAGTATAACTCTCAATCCACATTTCTATGTACTTGACACAAGTGGCTTTTTATTGACACAAATACTGCTTTCATTAAAGGTGGTACATTGTTAGCATTGAGGCCATTACTTCACATAATAAAAATGCCAAAGAGGACATTCAAAGGGGATAATCAGTACATAAATTCTGCCTGAATTTTTGATTGTTTTATATATGCATGTGAATGAGGATGTAATCCAAAATACCACATAATTCAAAATAGCAGCTCTGATCCTGCAAGAGAAGATATTTTTAAAACAATTCTCAGGGATGGTACTATTCAGAAAGTGGGAATTTTAAGAGAGGCTGTAAAGGTTTGCTGTAAAAGTATTGCAGGAGCATTTAATATCGTGTGAACAGAGAGTTGTGTAAAGGTAAAGGTTTCCCTTGCTCGAAAGGCAGTCGTATCCGACTCTAGGGTGCAGTGCTCATCTCTGTTTCAAAGCCGAAGAGCCAGTGTTGTCTCCTTCTGCAGACGTTTCTGTGGTCATGTGGCATGTGGATACTTAGTATCATGTGGATACTAAGTATCCAGAAAGATAAAATAATTTCATCTATTAGGACAAATCTTAAATCAAAACATTTTCTTTCTCCTGTCACTTCCTCCCACAACTCTCCAACAAACAGGATTTTTTTTTTAAAAAATGCCTCATGTTACTTGGCCATTTATCCTTTCCTGTTAAAAAGACCCTTCTCTGCCCTCTTTTGTGCCAAATGTGAGGGAAGCAATTGCCAAGGGACCAATCTATGGAGTTAAGCACAAGTTCCAATCTAACATTGGAAGGAGGACACATGATTGACATTTCCATTCCTACTATTGGTCCAAGTCTTTACAAGCACCAACTAAATTTCATTTTATCTTATCTGTAGGTTATCATTCTTACAAGAATCATCACATACTGACAGGATCTTGATTTAAGGCTTTCAACTTAGCTTGGTTCAAGCTGAATTCACAAGGTCAAAAAGACTCCAGATTTTTCATAATACAGATGGAATGTCAAGTCTTTAAAGGCCCTAGATAAGGCTAAATGTGTCTCACATTCCCATTGCCAAGTAGGACAATTTTTAAGGCAATCAAAAACAAATAGTTATGAATTGTGGTTTTCCCTCTTCCACTAAGAAATCATGGAGAAATATTTCCCACTTGAAAAGAAACTAGGCCCATCTAAAGATGAATCTTTAAAATTTTGAAAAGAAATTTATGAAAGGTGAGATGAACATAATAAAAACATCTCAAAAGCCATCTTTAAGGATGCCCAAAGAAAACGTACTGATGATATTGTAATAACAACTGTAATAATTAAGAGGTAAGAAAAGGTTGTGAAAAATTGGTGTATGCCTGGACCAGATGCACAGACTTTGGTTAAAGCACTTAAAAAATCTCCATCAAATGTCCACAGCTGAAGACTGCATCGGAACAGGTCATACATTTTTGATAATGTAAGATCAAAAAAGTGTAATGGTCCCAATAATTATAGACCAATTATTCATCTTCCAACAATTTTAAGATACTCTCAGGAGTACATGATTGATCAATATATAATTATTTAATTGAAAACTCCCTATATCCAATTGAAGAGAATTAAAGAGTCAAAAGGCATGATAATCAGCTACTAATTGATAAGTTGGTACTAAAGAACAAAAAAAATAACAACTAAAACCAGCCCTTAATTAACGTTTACGTTGCCAATAGGTGTTTTTGTTGCTGGCATTTTTTAATGTGTGGTATTAGTTTTGGTTTTTGCATATATTTATAATTTACTGAATATATTTAATTTTTCTATTGTAAATATTTTTAATATGTTGTGCACCAGCCAGAGTGGGAAAATATCTCATATGGGCAAGATATAAATGCAATAATAAATAAACGTAATATGGCATGCATATATGATAAAAGGGGCATTTTATTCATGGCCTTGACACAGCTGTGTCGGCTCTGGTGTTCTTTTGAAGCCCTCCTGGCGGGCGGGGGCCAGGAGGTAGAGGAGTGCCAGCAGCCCCAGATGAGCCGAATCTTCCATCCCTGGCCAATGGAAGGGCCCGGGAGAGACATGGAGAACCATGTTGGCCCCAAGTGCAGGTGTTCCGCCTTGGCCAGCCGGTCCTGGTCAGAGGGAAGAAACGTGGGGTGGCAGCGGCGGCCGGGCGGACAGAGTGTTTGCGCTCAAACTTCCCCCACAGCCTGTCCTGGGATGAGGGAAGGAGTGTTGGGTGGCAGTGGCGGCGGCCAGGCATTTTTTTTGTAGTCTTGTTGGCCCCGGGCGCAGGTGTTCTGCCTTCCCACAGCCAGTCCTGGGCTGAGGGAAGGAGCGCTGGGTGGCGGCAGCGTTAGCCGGGTGGCATTTTTGTAGTATCATCTGCCCCAGGCGCAGGTGTTCTGCCTTCCCACAGCTGGTCCTGGGCTGAGGGAAGGAACGCGGGGTGACGGCGAAGTCCGGGCGGCCAGAGCATTGGTGCTCAAACTTGCCTCACAGCTGGTCCTGGGCTGAGGGAAGGAGTGGCTGGGCAGCATCCAGGCGGCATTTTTGTAGCCTCGTCGCCCCTGGGCTCAGGTGTTCTGCCTTCCCCCAGCTAGTCCTGGGCTGAGGGAAGAAACGCGGGGCAATGGCAGCATCTGGACAGCCAGAGCATTGGCACTCAAACTTTCCCCACAGCCAGTCCTGGGCTGAGGGAAGGAGCACTGGGTGGCGTCAGCACCTGGGTGGCATTTTTGTAGCATCGTCGACCCCAGGCACAGGTGTTCTGCCTTTCCCCCAGCCAGTCCTGGGCTGAGGGAAGGAATGCAGAGTGATGGTGGTGTCCGGGCGGCCAGACCACTGGCACTCAAACTTCCCTCACAGCCAGTCCTTGGTGACAGCAGAAGAAGCCACACCAGGAGAGAATCCTGTTACAATATTAAGCATTGAATTTCCTTGCCATTATCAAAGTTTGTTCATGCATCTTCATTTCATTCCCATCAGAAAATGTATGATCAAGCAGGAAAAATTGATCATCTGTTATACATAGATGACCTAAAATTTCTAAAATGTCCCACTGATACAGAATCACTATTTGGTACTGTGCAAATATTTAACAAATATATTCAAATAGAATTTGGACTTGGCAAACATGCAAATCTCTCTGTACAGCAGGGCAAGATCCGATAGATAGATAGATAGATAGATAGATAGATAGATAGATAGATAGATAGATAGATAGATAGATAGATAGATAGATAGATAGATAGATAGATGCTTGCTTTTGCAAAAATGTCCATAAGGCATCTATGTTTGTCTAACTACAAAGCCTAATAAAGGGTTTTACTTGACTGCTTTGTTGACTGCACCTCATGGAGGAAGGGCAGGGCTTGGGGTCTGGATACTTTGAATTAGTTTCTTGAGAAGCAGCTCATTGGAGCTATAACTCTCTGAGTGCTGTAGTTTTTTCTTGTCTACTCAGCTATCTGTTTTTGTCTTAGTTACTCTCATAAGTTATAAGTTATTGCTGAGGTTTAATGAACTACCTATCTCTAAAAGTAACAATAGCAATTACACCTATATACCACCCCATAGTGTGCACTTGCTTAGTGCACTCTCTGGGTGGTTCACAAACTAATTACCATTTTGCCCCAACATGCTGGGTTCTCATTTTACTGACCTTGGAAGGATGGAAGGCTGAATCTACCTTGAACTATTCCACTCTACCATAGTTTCTTTTACCATATACTGTAAGTGTTAATCAATATATATATTTAGAGAGATGACATCCTGCATGGATGGCTTTGTGGATTTTGGCAATACAGTACCTAAAAATGTGTTGTTGGCTTATTGAATAAGGAGTATTATTAATTGTTACTACCTATGATGTGGCAGTCTGTATTTGCAAAGAGACCAGAGTCTAATTTTTTAAGGAAAGTACTATGGCTCAAAAGCTTAAAGCTATCTATGATCACATTACCTGCTCTGGAAACCCTGCCCTTGGCTCTATGTTGTGAGGGTGTTCACAGCACGATCGCTGTGGCTAATGGCAAACCATGGTCATAAATCGTGGGTGATCGTTCTCCTGCCTCATCTGTTTATGCCGTAACTTAGAGGCCTGGGCCCCCAGCTTGGGCCTCTGACCATTACTCAAGGCCTTCTAGCCCTCCCTACTATACCCAGGGATGGCACGCAATCACTTAACCAACATGCAGCTGTTTAACCAATCAGAAAGGTGAGCACGAGGCAGGCATGCTGATATTTAGCCAATTATGTAACCTTATGCTATCGCAGGTAACCAATAAGGATATATTGCATACTCTTCTCTGGAATGTCTTTGTCCTGTTATTCCTAATAAACTCCGTCCGGGCTATCCTGCCCTATGCCTCTCCATGAATCAAGCCTCCACTGTCTCCTTGATCCCAAAACACATCATCTGGTGACCCCGACGTGATTGCTGGATCCCAACTCCCTGACTCACCGGCAGGAATAGCCCCCTGGTGCACCTCTCTCAGCTTTCGAGCTCCCGATTGTGAGTATGGGGGGGGACTTTCTTTAGGGCAAAAGACCCATGCAAAGGAATTGCAGAAAATCATCAAGGAGAGCGGATGTCCAGACATCACGCTTAATAGTCTAGAAGACTTCATTAAGGAAGTTGAATGCCAATGTCCTTGGTACCCAGAAATTGGATCACTCAAACGGGATGATTGGCAAAGAATTGGAACAATTTTATTGGAAGAACCGAGGGCAGTGGTTCATCATTTATTGATTTGGCAAAGAATTAATGAGGCAGTCAGGAAATTAGTACCAGCAGAGGCATCCCTGACCAATCCTCTGACTCATCCACCCAAGGACCCACCACCTCCTTATCCAAAAGTGCTGCCCGCTATTTTACCACCTACGGCACCATTGGTGCCGCCCATCCCGAGCCTGGTTCTCTAGGTGCCGCCTGTCTACCCTGGCGGGATGATGGGAAATGTTCGCTCTGCTATACATCGAGCCAAGAGCGATGGGGTTTTGTCCCTGGAGGAGGCGGAAGAGTGGCAAGGAGAGAGTCCTTCTGCTTTTCCCATTACGGTTGAGATGGGGGTGGGGGCGGATGGGAATCCAGAGGAACGTATCCATTGGCAAGCTCTGTCATATACAGTAATTAGGGAACTTAATAAAGCTGTTAGAGAGGCTGGTGTCCGATCAAATTTTGTGCAAGGGTTGCTTGAGTGAATTGGGAATGGGTACACGATGCTGCCCCAAGACTGGAAGGATTTGTTTCGAATGATTTTGACTGCTTCACAGTATGTTGTTTGGGATAGTGAATTCTGAGCGGCTGCGGTGGCGGCTGGTACGCCACAAAACACCCCTGAGCAGATTTATGGAGCAGGTGCATTTGCTACCCTCCAACAGCAGATGCAACTCCCCCGGGAGTCTTTCCACCGCACCTTTATGTGCATCATGAGAGCCTTTAAAAGGGTCCCCGTCTCTGGGAAACCCACACGCTCCTTTACTTCCACACGGCAGCAGCCCACTGAACCCTACTCACAGTTCATTGATAGATTGAAGGAACCCATACAAAGACAGATAGACAACCCTGATGCCCAGGGAGAACTCCTGAAACGGCTGGCTTTTGAGCAGGCCAATGCCGATTGCAAGAAGATTTTGCAAAATGTCATTCACCGCCCTGAGTATAGTTTAGCTGACATGATTCAAGCCTGTATGGAGGTGGGCACTCAAACACATGCAATGGCCCTTCTGGCTGGAGCGCTTCGTGCCGGAAACAAGCCCACTGGCAATTGTTTCAACTGTCAGAAACCGGGCCACTTCAAGAAAGACTGTCACACCCCCGGAGGGGGAGCGCATAAGGGAGGTGGAAAGGATGTCAGGCGCCCCAGCAAGAAGTGTCCCCGGTGTGGCAAAGGCTACCATTGGGCTAGCCAGTGCAGAGTCAACCCCTCACCACAGGGCAACTAGATACCGGGCCCTCCCCGGGCCCCGGAAAAATAAAGGGGACACGGGTCGATCAGCGCAAGGCTGCTACTGCTGGCAGCACTGGTCTCGATCTCGTTAACACACAGGACATGACAACTGTGTTGCCTGGGGAGCTTATCCTGATGCCTGCCGACCTTACTGGCCCCTTGCCAAAAGGGACCGTTGGTTTGGTACTGCCACGTTCATCAGCGGCCAAACATGGCATCAGGATAGTTCCTGGCGTGATAGACGCAGACTACACAGGCATCATTTATGTACAATTTTGGAGTCACCTCCCATTGCAACTGCGCAAGGGGGACTCCTGGGCACAATTGATCATTGTTTCTTATGAGACCCCAGGGGGAGCGGAGCCCGCCCTTCGCAGAGGGGGGTTTGGTTCCACCCGTGCTGGGGCCGATGGAGACACCTATCATCCACAGGTTGCTGCCCTTCGAGAGCAGATAGGACAACAGAAGCTGACCCGTAAGTATTGGGTAAACGGTAAGTTGTTGGAGGGATTGTTGGATACGGGGGCGGATATTTTTGTGATAGCTGCTGGGCACTGGGATCCCTTGTGGCCAACCGAAACCGCTCCCTCAGTTTGGGGCATCGGCGGTAGCCAGGCCTCCCGGAAAAGTGCTCAGTGGTTATCTGTCAGTCTCCAACCTGGCGGGCCTGAGATCGCTTGCATCAAGCCCTGTATTTTACAAATTGATCTCAACTTGTGGGGGAGGGATTTGCTGGCACAAGTTGGCACCACCCTCATAACTCATGAATAGCCATCAACATTGTGCTCTTCCACTCTCGTGGAAGACTGATCAAGCCGTGTGGGTGGAACAATGGCCACTTCCGCAAGAGAAGTTGACTGCGCTTAAGCAGCTCGTCCAGGAACAACTGGACGCAGGTCACATTGAACCGACTAGTAGTCCGTTCAATACCCCGGTATTTGTCATCAAAAAGAAGTCCGGGAAGTGGCGGTTGCTCCATGACCTGCGGGAGATTAATAAGATAATCGAGCCGATGGGCTCGCTCCAGTGTGGAACCCCAAACCCAAATTTGATACCCCATGATTATGAGATGGCTGTCATTGACCTCAAAGATTGTTTTTATACCATTCCCCTTCAGGAAAAGGACCGGAAGTATTTTGCTTTCACGGTCCCAGTGTTGAATAACTCCCAGCCCACAGTCCGGTACCATTGGAAGGTATTGCCAATGGGAATGCTCAATAGCCCCACCATGTGTCAGTTTTATTTAAATGCAGCTCTCATGCCGTACAGAAAGGCTTACCCTAATTTGGTCATATATCATCACATGGATGAAAAACTGACCGTTTGAAGACCGATAACGGCCCCGCCTATTGTTCTACTGCCCTAGCAGAGTTTTGTACCCGCTGGCAGATTGTCCACACATTCGGCATCCCTTATAATTCTCAGGGACAGGCCGTGGTCGAATGGGCCAATAGGACACTGAAAGATGCGCTAGATTGCCAAAAAAGGAAAGGGGGAACTGTCCCCCTCTCACTTCCAGAAAAGGAGGAGTGGCTTGCTAGTGTACTGTTTACTCTAAACCACCTTAACTTGTCTCAATTTAATTCTCAATTTTTATCCAGGGCTCAGCGTCACTACTGCCAGCTTGAGGTTCTGCCTGCCCCCCAGGTCCAGTACAGACGCCTGCCGGACCTAGAGTGGAAAGGGCCTGTTCCCCTCATAACCTGGGGAAGGGGCTACGCCGCCGTGTCTACGCCAGAAGGTCCTCTTTGGGTCCCTGCCCGGTTTGTTCGACCGTGGAAACATGGCATGGCATCAGGGTCTCAACAACCCCATTCCAAACTTCAACCTTCACCTGCATGAGCTCCCGGAGAGGAGACGGAACCGAGGGGGAAGGCGAAGGGGGCAGAATCCGCCGATAACCTGGGGCCAGGTGAAAGCATTGTCGGATGAAGCCCAGTCCGTGCTGGACGAAATCCGGGTGGAAAAGACTCCTGAGAACTTTGTTGTTGCTATCATAGCTTGTCTAAATGCTAATTCTATAATGATTCTTTGTTGCTACATGCTTCTCTTTCCAGGGGCACTTGCCGTCCAAGATGAACTGTCCCAACGCTTTGAGTACAACCTGTGGTATAAGCTTGCCCGCATTTCTAATCAAACTGAGTTTTGCCTTAAGCAAAGCGTTGACTCCTATCACCTGTTAAGCACCTGTCTCATTCCCATTTGCTACACTCCCCAAAACGTCAGTAGATCAGTGTTGGGTTACGATATGGCCGACTTTAATGACAAGGTCAAAAACAAATATGCTCTTAGCCCCCTTTGGGGAAAGGCAACCAAAAGGCTGCCCCTTGATGCCCTGGCTCTCTATACTCCTATTGTAGCTGTTAGTAATGCTAGTAAATGTGCCAGGGTTGTGAACTGTACTCAACATAAGTCAAAGCCTCGCTGTTTCCAGCCCGGTCGCGGTCTTAATTGCACCGGGAGGGAAACAGAGGACCTTCATTTTAACTTTCAGCACATTCTGTTGCCTTCTGGGTGGTTCTGGACCTGTGGGTCACGAACTTGGAACTATATTCCTGCTAACCTCTCTAAAACCACTTGTTGCCTTAGTTGTATGATTGTTGCTTTGCCCAACCGCACTACGCTGGTCCGTCAGCGTCCCGCCTGCAAATGCATCACCCGGGATACTGCCGCTGAGCAGTTACCCTCTGATTGCGATAGCACTGTTAAGGTGCTTTCCCAGGCCGAGTACACATCCTTGGCCATCAGTCTTGTTGGCGTGCCTGGCCTGGCAGCCGGGAATGCAAGGCAGCTTGGAAAGCTTGCTTGTGCATTTGTAAAAGCCGTCAATCACACTTCCCAAGCTATTAGCCTCCTGAACAGGGAGCAATTTCAGCTTCGCAACGCCATTTTAGATAACCGCGCCGCGATCGATTATTTGCTGATGTTGCATCATCAAGGTTGTGAGTCTGTGCGTAATATGTGTTGCTTTAACTTATCCGATAATTCTAGTAAGGTACCAAACCAATTGGATTCTCTAACCAAAATTGTTTCTGATATTAAGCAAAATCCTCTGCCTTCGTGGTGGAGCACTCTTTGGTCCTGGCTTCCCAACGGAGCTTGGGTACGGACCATTCTGCAGTATGGTTTAATTATTCTTGCCATTCTGATAACTGCCTGTTGCTTTATTGAATGCATACCTTCGTTGCTAGCCACCTGCCTGCAAGGATTTCGCTTGATGCCTCGTGCACGCAAGGACCAAATTTATTATGCTTATAAGCTTCTTAAAAACAGAAGGGGGGAGATGTGAGGGTGTTCACAGCACGATCGCTGTGGCTAATGGCAAACCATGGTCATAAATCGTGGGTGATCGTTCTCCTGCCTCATCTGTTTATGCCGTAACTTAGAGGCCTGGGACCCCAGCTTGGGCCTCTGACCATTACTCAAGGCCTTCCAGCCCTCCCTACTATACCCAGGGATGGCACGCAATCACTTAACCAACACGCAGCTGTTTAACCAATCAGAAAGGTGAGCACGAGGCATGCATGCTGATATTTAGCCAATTATGTAACCTTATGCTATCGCAGGTAACCAATAAGGATATATTGCATACTCTTCTCTGGAATGTCTTTGTCCTGTTATTCCTAATAAACTCCGTCCGGGCTATCTTGCCCTATGCCTCTTCATGAATCAAGCCTCCGCTGTATCCTTGATCCCAAAACACATCACTATGTAGACTTGTAGTAGAGGATGGACTTGTGTAGGAATTGGGCCGTGAGGAGGCCCTTAGGGTCCCGGAGGAGACTGGTCAAAGGAGCGACACGAGGCAGGATGGAGTGAAGACCAGTAGTTTATTGAGAAAAGGCTGCAACATATATAGGGAAAAAAGAGCAACGGTGGCAAGCTGTCATCTGACAGGAAAATTACCTCACCCACGTACCCGGGTTAATGGGGAACATCTTAAGGGAAGTTTATTAACTGGGGCAAACATGGACTTAGGAGTCCCATTGTTCAGGGATTAGGCAGGGGCAAACATGGCTTATTTGCACCAGGGATTTCCCCCGAGCTGGGAGATGAGGTATACACTTAATGTCAAACAGGAGTCAGCTATCTGCTTACTTGGCAGAGCCGTAGGTCAGGTCACAGTAATTGGGTGAATCAAACCCTATATTTTATTCACCCCCCTTAATTTGGTGGCCGCAGAAACCACATGCAAGGGAGCGTCTCTCACCGCGGTGGTTCCTAGCGGGCCGTTCCATGCCCTATGGGGCATGGGGAATCCGCATCTCCCCTTTATTTTCTATTTAAGGACCTGACTGGCGACCTTGCGCAAGAGCGGCATCAGCTGTTGAGCGGGTATGACGTCACGGAATTTCTCTCTGGGGCGGCACTTGGAGATCAGCGAGGGAATACACTGAGCAAAACAACAGAGCGTAATGCCTAGTATGCCTATCCCCACCTCTACCTTAAGCACCGTTTGCAGCCACCCCCAGGGAGTCCATGACCACAGGGAGTCCTGCCACCCCCATGAAGAATCCTCCTTGATGTCCCTAACTGGGGTGTGGAGGTCCGTGAGCTGGCTCTGTATCTTGTGGGTATAGTCTGTGAGGTTAAAGCAACACATGCCATGGACAGACTTGCAGCCCAAATGATGTGACTACAGGGGATAATCGATAGCTGCTTGATTATCCAGTATGGCATGGCGAAGCTCTGTCTGCTCCTGGCTGAGCAGCGCTATTGCTGAGGAGGTGTGGTTAGTGGCTTTTGCAAAAGGCAAGCCAATTGACCAATTCATTCTCCGAGCATTGCTTATGGCTAAGCCTGGCCCACTGAATATAGCAAGGCAAAATAACGAGATGTGTCATTGATCTTTTACTGTGACCTGGGGAGATTCTAAGCTATCTCTGCAGCTTCTGGCATTGTGTAATTGTCTTCCTAGCACCTATGGGGAGGTGTGAAACTAACTGGGGATTACCAGCTACCGGGTACTCAATCTTTCCAAGCAATGGGCCGATGCAAAACATGGGCCGGTCTGGCTTCCTTTGGTGGAAGCTGGCCGTTATTAACAATATACAGAAATTCAAGTGTCCCTTGCAAATCCCAACTGGAGCATTGCACAAGGCATGAATAAATAATAGCAACTACAGATAATAATAGCAAGAAAAGACATTCAGCAGCTTTTCCGGAGGTGAAGCTTCCCTTCTTGGTGGGGTTTCCTGTGTAACTTGAGTTTGGAGAAGTCTTGTTTTGGGGAAAAGCATGATCCTCAGAAGTAGCACTGAGTATGCAAAAATGTTCATAGAAATGTCTTTGGAGATGTAAGTCATAAAGGCAGACAGACAGCTGATGACATCCAGGACAGTGACTGGTGCTGCTCCTGCAATCATCCGGGTCTGATTCTGGCCTCTGGGACCTGCATGGGGAAGAGACTTGTTTGGGAGATAAAAATTCTGAAAGAGTTAGTTGGTTTTTGCACTTATAGGATAGCAATTGCTGTGCAACTATGGGACGTGGTTTCCCCCCTTTCTGTTTGTTTGTCAACGTAGGACTTAAGCGTCCGATAGACCCGTTCCACAATCGCTTGCTCCTGCGGATTGTAAGGAACGCCAAAAGTGATCTTAATATCCCAGGTGGCCCTGAAGGTGGCCAGCTGCCTGGAGCTATAAGCTGGGGCGTCAACGGACGTCGTGCGCCGACGTTCGCCCTTGGCCGTGGGAAAGGAGATGCTGCTCCACACGGGGAGCCATTACTCCCTTCTGCGCTGTTACCCAAACAAACTGTGGGAAGGTATTAATGCAAACGTCCATGTACTGCCATTTGCCAAAATGTGGGGATGCGTGACGTCCATTTGCCACACCTGGATGGCCTCTGTCCCTCGTGGGTTGACCCCCCCACGAGGGCCCCTGCACAATGCTGGCAAGAGCGAACCATGCCTTGGGCTTGAGAAAGTGGCAGGTTGAACTGCCTTGCGAGTGCTTGGCATTCTGAAGAAGGAATGCATGACTCTGAAGTGGAGTAGTGAAGAACAAACTTAGCAAATTTTTGTCTATCGCAGGAGTGATGTATGCTCCCGGTAGACTGTGAAGCAAATTCCTAGGAAAACTGGCTGTCAGCAATTATGTTGGAGCGTTACTTGGCAAAGGTGCGCAAAGCAAGGTTCATGGCTGCCAACTCTGCCCGCTTGCGGAAGAGTCAGGAGCGTGCGCCAAGCTTGGTCCTCTTGCCAAGTAAGAACCTAATATGTGCGACCCCCATAAGTGAAAACTGTCCTAGCCCCCCCAAAAGGGAACCAGTGACATGAATTCACACAAGGTGACTGTCTGTATTTGAAGCGAGACGAGTCTGGGGTCTTATGGCAAACCTTGGCACCTGAAGCGCCAGGCTTCCCTTGGGTAAATTTCTCAAGAAGGCCCCCCTGCGCACATCCATTCATGGTGTGCATGCACACTTTCACTGGAGTGATTCTGGTGCTCCTGTGAGAAGGGTGCCAGATGCTGGCTTAGCTTTTTGCCTGTGCTTAGACTAGCAGCAAAAAGGGAAGGGGTGGCCTAAAAATGCCTGTATCTGATTGAAGGTGTGACCTGACTGCACTCTTAAAATGGTCCTAGGCTGTCCTGACTAATGAGTGGCACTCTGCATATGCTCGGGAGCTCAGGGACTAATCCTTCCTCTGTGCTCTGGAGTTTGCAAAATGTGTCTGCTCACCAGAGAGGGTGCTGTGGACCAGGTGCCATACTTAAAATGACTGACTAAGACTTACTAAGGACAAGCCAACTATGACGTGCCAGCTGTAAGGAAATAATACACAAACAATGAAAAGACACACAGGTTAAGCATTTCCAGCAGGGAGTTCCACTGGCGGAAGGAGAAAAGGAGGAAAGACAAGTCAGAAGTTAGCACAATGAGAATGCAACAACTCTTATCATAACGAAATCAGATTAGGTCAGGTAACCAAGGCAACCAGGTCCTTCTGTCAAGAAAATCCCTATCAATAATTAACCTTGGAGCCTGTGAAAGGAAACAATTTTAAGACTTAGAAGGAAACAAATTGGTTAGTTTTGTTCCTGTAAAAAGGTAAGCATTTTCTGAACATACAGAGCGCAAGAACGTTTGCGTGCTTTTTCCTGTGAAAGGGGTACAATGAGCGAGTTACTTTGCACAGATTACCAGAACAGTGTCTTCCTTAAGAGAATGAAGGAGAGTTAGAACGATTCTCAACCTGCGGCCAGATGTGGGCCAGATGTGGCCCATGTTGCTCTGCCACTCCCCCCGCCAAGCCAAGAAGGGCTGTGCGGTGAAGGAAGGGCAGGATGACTGTCCGGACCCCAGAGCTGCCTGAGGCCCCGGAATTTGGCCCCTGACTTTAAGAGGTTGAGAACCGAAGTTACAAGATGATAACACAACACACACATGAAGACAATGCAATTCTCTCACTCCTAGTGAGATTCCAAGACGCGAAGAGACATTCAAAAAACCTTAAAACACAGAGATGGGGTTTGAGGAACGCAGACGTAGGGAGGGGCCCCATAGCTTATGATACAGTGAGGAAAACTCATAGAAGTGATTTCTTGTTTTCAGATCGTGCTTCTGAAAAGAAAAAATCTGTTTTCCTGATTGCAAAACCGGTTTCCAAGAGAGGCTTAATCCTTTGACAAAGAGAAAAGTCTCAAGGGAAGGAGGCCTATTGTAGGTTAGGATTCCCCCCCCCCTCTCCTGCCCAAACTGCCAAGCAGGCAAGGCAAAGGGTTTTGCTCATCATGCTTCCTCAAAGTTTAAATAGCTCCTGCCCATGAACAGAGTGCAAGCTGTTTTAACACATATTTCACAGTGACATTACCACGCAGTTACACACAAGGAACACTTTTTCAGTCATACTGTGGTCATAGAGACAGGGCTTTTGCAATCATACGCAGTTCTTGCAGACATACATTCAGTGGTGCACCACGCATACACACATCTATTTACGCATTCACACATTCCTCCCCTGATCTGCAGCGTTCTATACTACACATGAGGAGATGGCTAATACACAGCTGGCTATTTACAGCCATCTGGGTGCTTTTACTTAGGGACAAGTTTCTCTGGGCTACTCCCAAGGTGAGACAAGTAGACTCTGCCTGTGCCCTGGGGGAACTCGGGGTACTATTGTTGGGATGGTTCTCCTGGCATGGCCAGGGCGATGGCTGCCTCCTTTCTAGCCTGGGCCAGATGCATGCCAGGGTGGCCATTTGGCATTAAGACAACCTTTTGAAGATCTGCCTGGTCTAGATTGGCTTTCTCTTCTAAGGTGTCTCACTTTATCACACTGGAAGCAGGCGCCTTGGGGTTTTGGCACTGCTCTGCGCCTGAGTGTGGTAATGGGTCTGCTTTGGAGTCCTGCGTGGCCAGGGGCCGTGCAGGTTTCCGTGAGCAGTGGGCGCTGAGCAGCCCTGCCTGAACGTGTGTCTGCCTTCAGATGGGCTGAGCACGGCAGTTGGGCGCTAGCTAATTGTGCCACTGGCAATTTCCCCGTGAATGGATCTTCCTCACCCATGCGCTGAATGGAGTTCTTTCTTTGCAGGGAACTTTTAACTGTCCGAGAAGCGCCAAGGCCTCTCATGCCATGAATTCCTTCAATGACGTCTGCAGCTGTCACTGAGGGAATGCTCCCTATACTGCCCTGCTTAAGCTGAAATGACGAATAGAGACTTCTTGGGGCTGATGGTTCTGACTGCGCTGGGGTTTTCTGGGTCTCTATCCGGACTGGGTCTACCTCTGCTGAGAGTTTCCTACATTTGCTCCATGTGCGGGTTATGCCCTCTGGAGCTTTCGGGGGTTGCTGAATGCAGTCTCCTATCTGATCCCAGAGCTTCAGGGTTAACGTACCTACTTCTGGGTAAAGTAGGCAGTGTTCCCTGAGGTACGCCAAAAGTCTCGCTAGCTCTCCGCTGTGAAATCGCAACTTAAAAACCCTGGCCAGGATTATGAACTCTCCCTCTCGAGTTCTTTGGCTAGCGGACGGACTTGGTCTGTGAGAGCAAGTCCCCATATTACCTGCGATGGTCCTCTGAAGTTTCCTCCTCGGGACGAGAGTCGACGCGTCTTTGCAGGCAACAGGTTCGGGCGACGAGTGTCTGGGGTAGCCCTCGGAGCGTGGACCTTCTGCCACGGGCCCTCGGCGGCCTCTGCGCTGTCAGGGGCTCACAGCCTGCCCTGAGCGGAACGCGTTTTTCCCTTTGGTGCAAGCCTCCCCGAAAGCTGGGAGCAAGCTGTAGGAATGCCTCTTTGGAATGCCTCGCCGCTGGCCGTCCCTCTGACCGGCTGGCTGCCGACCAGAGTGCCGTGCTGTCCTCCGGGCTGGTTTTGGTCGCGGTTCAAGCGCAGAACCGGACCGCGTGGATCGTTACTCGCGAGTAGACCTCTCCAGGGTCCCTTACTCACGAGTAAATCACGTCGGGGGATCACCAGATGTAGGAATTGGGCCGTGAGGAGGCCCTTAGGGTCCCGGAGGAGACTGGTCAAAGGAGCGACACGAGGCAGGATGGAGTGAAGACCAGTAGTTTATTGAGAAAAGGCTGCAACATATATAGGGAAAAAAGAGCAACGGTGGCAAGCTGTCATCTGACAGGAAAATTACCTCACCCACGTACCCGGGTTAATGGGGAACATCTTAAGGGAAGTTTATTAACTGGGGCAAACATGGACTTAGGAGTCCCATTGTTCAGGGATTAGGCAGGGGCAAACATGGCTTATTTGCACCAGGGATTTCCCCCGAGCTGGGAGATGAGGTATACACTTAATGTCAAACAGGAGTCAGCTATCTGCTTACTTGGCAGAGCCGTAGGTCAGGTCACAGTAATTGGGTGAATCAAACCCTATATTTTATTCACCCCCCTTAATTTGGTGGCCGCAGAAACCACATGCAAGGGAGCGTCTCTCACCGCGGTGGTTCCTAGCGGGCCGTTCCATGCCCTATGGGGCATGGGGAATCCGCAGACTTGCCTTCTTAATATAGTTACAGCAGGATGGAGAACCACTGACATTATGGTAGCTGCATCCTATCAGATTTTCATCATGCCAATTCTGAGTAGGCCCTACCTACATTTTTTAAATTTATTTTTTTACAAAACCAGAAGTGATCATAAAGAGAGGCTATTTAGGACTTTAGAAGCCCAAGGGGCCAAAATAGCCTTTAGTAGCTAACCATCTTACTGGATTCCTCTGGAAACATGAAATGCTGTTTATTGGGAAAACCAGCCTGGGTGGGTTCATGTAGCCCACAGGCTGCATAATTGCTGCTGAAATTAGAGGGTAGAGACACTTTATTATTAGTGGCATAATTTGGTATTGAGACCACTTACATATTATGGCCAGAAATGTTCTGAGAAACTATGGTGGGTGTATCCAGAATGGTGTTCTTTTAAGCAGACATGATGGGTGGAGGCAACCCTCTTTTTTTGGACAAATCTAGAACATTGCTCTTTGAGCACAAAATAGAAGGAATCTTACTCAATACTACTACTGGCATAATATCAACATCATAACTTTCAGCAGTAAATTGCAGCAAGTTAAGAAGGCAATATAAGTGTTTGCCATCACATGACAGTTGCGTACTTTGCTATGCAACAATGCCATCACTGACTTGTTAACTTCTTGAAATTCATAGTTAAAGATTACACTGATGGAGAACTAGCATATGTTTTCAGTTGGATTGTGGCCTATGTGTGTTATGAAGTTATTTAAAAAAATAATTTTGTTGTTTGTTTGTAATCCCTGAGCCATTTTGTTATAAATCATTTTTCCCTAGAGTCTAAAATTAAATTTTAAGAGACCTGTTTCTTGTGTTGTATAGTTTTTGTATTTACAATTTGGTGGACAGAGGAGTAGCTTGTGATACATTTGAAATACATTTCCTTCCCCTCCTTTAAATTTTTTGAATCACTTTTGCCTCAGTTGTCAGGTCTTGTATGTGATGGAGAGGCTGTTACACACAGTCATCTAAAGACAGTTCCTTTCAAAATACCTGTACAGCTATGGAGCTCTCACATTCATCATTCATCTATTGGTTGAATAAAGATGGTTTGAATCTTCAGACTGATAAAAAGGATGCATAATTGCTTAGTTTCTTCTATAATATGAATACAGAAATATTCCCTACTCTAGAGTCTAGAGGAGATCTATCGGGAATACAGGAGAAAATGTATATTAACCTCTTTGGGCTTTCAGGGAATTGATGTATAAAGCGGAGTATGATTATTTTACTTATGACAAGTTGGCTAGAGTCCTCCAGGTCCACTAGACCTCCACTAGAATTATCTTGCTGCTATGATGGAACACTGAATAGTCTAGTGAGGAAAAAAGCCATAGAAAGAAAGAAAGACCAGGTCTTATGTTTGGAGGAGGCAAGTGCATTCCTTATGTTGAATAGCTAATGGGCCAATTAGGAAGCACTGTGTTATTTTAGCAGCATTTGGGTTAGAAATCAGTCAGTATTAATTTCAGTACCCTCATTAGTCCTCTGGACCTGCCAATTCATTCTTTACTTAATATAGTAGTTATTAAATAAAATGATATGGTTTATTGATTGAGTCTTTGAACAAATGTTCATCAAGATTGGTTTTAATCAAGATTTATTGCAATGTCAGCAATGATCTAATTTATTTTACTGTTACACACCTGCACTCTATTGCTTACCATGAGAAAGATATTGATGCAGCCATTTGTCATTTTATCAGTAGATATGAAGCCACTTCTCTCTCACACACACATAATTTGACCTCCCATAATCCTCTTAATGACTGTCAATTAATGTGTGAAGTGCCTCTTTTTGAAAAGTATTATTTTTATGTTAACATCAAGGGATATGAATATCTTAACTATGTAATTTGTGATCAATCAGCCCCAAATGAAAGACATCACTTGCTGCTAAAAACATCATTTCTTGCTAAAAACTTGCTTTGTTATATGCTTTCTCTACACTTCCCACATGCATCCTTAATAGAGTTTTTTGTGGTATATGAGATATTCAAGCCATTTCCCAGTGAGTTTCCATTGCCATGCAGGGATTGAATCCATCTTACCAGAAATTTGGCTATTCATTGTTTCAATCCTAAACCACATCACAGATGAATGATATCAAAGGACAAGTAACAACTAGTATACATTGAAAATTCAAAGCTCTATGCAGACATTAATGCCACTCATGTGGCAGCTGAAAGAATGTATAGAACAAGTATGCACACCTGGTCTCATACATGTGTGCCTCATATTCCTGATAACTTTTACATGTTCAGTGTCAACATCCAAAAGGGTTTTGTAAATGTGTAAATGTTGCATTAAACTTTCATGTGATTAAGACTCTTGATAATATATAGTCTCTAAGTACAGTACAGAGAAAATTCAGGTGACCATGCTTACAGATTTCCCTCAGAGGTTAGCATTGGATATGTGAAGATCAGTCTTTTTTTAATTAAAAAGGCAACTTTGTGCTTGTATGCACAGCATTGCAGACTTACAGAGTTTTTTAAAGGCTAAACAGATTTTGAAATTCAGCATTCATCTTCTTATTCTTCAATTTCCTTTCATAGGCAAATTTGAATAGAAGAAATCAGTAGAATAAAACCAATATTCAAATTAAGAGAAAATATACCTTAAACAAATACACTGACATTCCACACTGGCTTTCCCTCATTTTAGCCAACTATGCACTCTATACCAAATGGAAAACAGGAGCTAAGGCAGGGGTTCCCAAACTTTTTGGGCTGTGGGCAGGTCACGTGGTTCAGGGGGTGGGTCACTATAGCCCAGGGGCCGGATCCCATCCCTAATGCCAATTCATCTGGCCCACGATGCCCTTGTTTTACTTCTGTTTCTGGGAGTGATGAGGGCATTGTGGGCTGGATGAATTGGTGTCGGGGGCCAGATACAGCCCCCAGGCCATAGTTTGGGCAACCCTGAGCTAAGGGATTCTCAGAAAAAGAAAGGGGCTGTCCCAAGAATTCACATATTGCACATAATCAAATGGGAAGATTGGTAGGAGAGACTGATTCTATTGTCTGTATTCACAACATCATTCTTGTTTTTAAAATCACTGACAATCAAATCACATAGCAAATCTATTGGGGTTTTCAAGATAAGTAAGATATTTAAAAATTAGTTTTACCATTCCCATATCCTACTGAGTTTTTATGGCTGAGCAGCAAAACAAACCCAAGTCTTCTGAATCCGAATCTGCCCTCTAACTACTTCACCACCCTGACTCACATTTTAAAAATGCCATGTGCATACATAATAATAAGTTATGCTGCCAAATGATTTCTGACTTATGGCCACCCTCTCCAGGGTTTTCTAGTTAGTGCATATACATAAATGGTTTACCATTCCCTTCTTCTGCTTCCAGGAGCGATGAGGGCACCGTGGGCTGGATGAATCGCAGCAAACCCATTCGTGTGGATTCACAGGGGTCTTGGGCTTCTGGGAATTGAAGTCCAAAAATGTCTTGAGTGCCAAGGTTCACCATCACAGGTCTAGAGTGTCACATGGAGGGATGGGCATCAGAGCTAACCCTTGTCATGTGCTTGATCATGGAGGCTGCCAGGATGGAGGAGAAGTTGGACAAAAGCTAGTCCATATATGGTCAAAAGCATGTCGTTTCCCAAAACACCCTCTTCATAGGTGAGATCATCCAGATGCCCATCCCAATGTTCCTTGATTGTTTGTAATCTTCCTTTTGTGGACTAGACTGCAGACAGCATCAATTGCTTTCTTCCATTGGCTGATGGGATTAGCTGGTCATTCTTTGTTTTACCTAATGACACCTATTGTTCTCTCTGGCCTCTTCCAGGTGGCTGTTCCTGGAATATCAGCAACACCTCTGACTTTTGTAATTTATTCAATCTTTTCCCTTCCAAGACAGGAAGTGATTTGATCATGTTACTTTTTATTAATATGACATAGCAATTTATAAGGAAACCCAATGCTTCCCAAAATAATGTATTGTTTTACTCATATTTCTTTCTGGAACTTCCCAAATGAATATCCCTTGGTGTAATGCCTCTGTAAACAACTGTTTCAAGGCTTCTGTGCCCATGTACCCCTGCACAGACATGTGCATGAGCAGGGAAACCTTCATTAATAATGTAACTCCTTGATATTAGGTAACGGTAACACACACACACACCACTCATTGAATTCTCCCCCCCAAATAATAATAATATATGAGTGGCATCATAACTAATCTGTAACTGAATTTTATACTGTGGTAACTGTAGTGCCTTGCCAGTATCACATACCATGGAGTGGAATTAATATATCACAGTCTCCCCCATAATTATTTCCTCCCAACCACCACTGAATTTTGCAATCAACAATTTTCATTGTATCTATTCCTGAGGTGCTTTGTAACCTTCTGTTTTTCTTCCAATTCTTTTCTTGAGTTCTTTGAAAGCAGAACAAATCCACCAGGTACAAATATAACCCTGCTGGAGTTTTATTATTTTCTCTTAGAATCACAATTGCTGCAAGAAAGGAGAAAAACTGTAATACATCATCATAGGGGTTTATATCATTTTGACTCTGATGGCCTGTTTCAAATATTTCAACAAAGAGCTTTAGTGAACCATTTGATGCTTGATAATAAGTAGCAAATCGTGTTATTCAGTGGATCTGTTGCCTTAAAAATGCCTAACCACAGTCTTTTGTTTGAAATAGCTCATAAAGGCAGACAAACATTCCATGATACCTGTTATATTGACCAGATGACCTCGAAAAACTGCCTACAACAAAAGCTATTATGGACAACATTTTCAATTGTATGTTGCACAAAAAAAGACCATAGATTCATATAATCAGGCTGAACCATTTCTTTGCGACCAGAAAATCACACTGTCCACTAGGGAGGGGGTGGAGGGAAAAACTTCTCCGCTCCGTCGCTTCTAAAATGGCAGCCAGGCTGCCTCGTGGCCACCCCTTTTAAAGAGGGTGGCCACGCCCCCTAACTAACCTGGATGTCAGAGTCCGGGTGGAGGGGGCCCGTAAAGAGCATGGTGGACATTTTGGCGCCACGCTTGCATTGCAGGCGCACCCACCCAAAGAAAGACTCAGACACTGGTATTGGATTAAAGGCATCGGGCCACTTTTATTGAATAATGCCCTAGTCCGAATTATCACTTTCAATTGGTGTATCATCCAATTGGAATTCTTTAAGGCAAGCAGGCCGCAGTAGCACTGGTAAGGTTCCACCCTAAATGCCAATGGAAATTGGCTACATGTATCAATTTGTATCAATTTGTTTGTTGACACAAACAAATTGTTGACCGGAGTCAATATACTATCTACTGACCCCACCCTATGACGTGTATCCATTTAAATATCAAGGTTATGCAGGCTGTGAAGTTCCTGACATCACCCCTTTCATAGTTCGCCCTTGACCAGCCAAACCTGCTTCCCCTGTACCTATCTACGTGTTGGTCAGTCAATTGTGAACCTGCTGGATACCTATGTGTCATAAATCTTTACCTTACCCAGTGCTACCCGCCACACAGGGAGGCGTCCATGATGACTTACCCCCCCCCCCCCAGACTGTCAGCTCAGTCACCAGGCCTGCTTGCACCTACTCCAGAAAGAGGTACATACCTCTAGCCGACAGGTGGACCCCATATCCTGCCTATAGTTCAAAATTTTTGCAAGCCTATCGTCAGATGTCTACTGGCTGTCCCCAAGCCAATCTGAGCGAGGAACCAGGCAACAGCCCTGTTCACTGACCGCCGGGGACGGTCCAGACCACGGAGATCCATGTCTCCCCTGAAATGGTGTCTCGGCACGATGTTAGACCATAGCAACAGCTTTACGGCCATAAATTATGTAAAAAGGGCCAGGTCACTGCACCTCGACATTTTAAGGAAAGGTCATTGATCCGTGTGAGATCATCGCTGCCAAAGTGCAGAATAATAACATCAGGCGGTTCAGCATCCCTGATGGACATCAGGAATGGCAACAGTTCCTGCCCTCTCATGCCGCACATACCATACCACCGCATACGTGCGGATGCATGCAGCCCGAGCTGGGGTCCACACTCTGTCGCCGCAGCATATACTGCCGCCCAGTGTACATAGCTGCGGCCCTCCAGCCCCACTGCCACCGGTGTGTGGAGACACACAGGATCTGTCAAAAAAGGAGAAGGGGTTAAGGACATAACTAGGTACTCATACAGTGAGGGGTCGTACATATAAGGAAAATATGCGCCCACCCCCACGTGCCCACATATATCCGCCTCCGAGTATCCAAAAGCTGCCGTGGTCAATGCGATGCCTATCCTGAATGAATGGGTGCCATAACGGGCCCCATACTGTGAAGCATGGTACTGGTCACCGTCCAGAACTTAAATTTGGTAAGGGGAGACCCATCCTGGTGGCAGAAAAACAGGCCAGGGTGCGCAGCAGGCACTGCCAATTGCATGTAGGGCACCAACCGGAACGATGTCAGCATATGTACGTCATAGCAGTATACAGCACTGCCCACTCCATGCTGATCGGCCTTCAAGGGACCAATCCCCAACTGAGCCCACTCATGGTTGATATAGACATCTTCGAGTTCCAGTGCCCTACAAAACACGTCCCCTTTTGACCATGGGACCAGCTCGCTGAGTCGTCGAGCTCCAGAAAAAAGCTACAGCGGTAGCTGCATGAAAAGAGACTCCTCCTACCTACTGCAACATCATCTATGCCAACCTCGTGCAAGGTGGGTCAGAATATCTGTGAGGATAGGGTGACGTGTGTCCGGGCGGTGGCCACGTACACGTGTCCACCCTTTGAATACATGGCGTATGCAGAAGACCCTCGGATAGTCAAGAAAGCCCCGGGCCCTGCCCATGAATATCAAGGCTTAAAGCCTGGTGGCTATGGTGCGTGAAGCCAACCACAGATCATAAGGGCGGAGAAGACATGATAAAACCCAGTCGACCAAGGTCGGCCACATTTTGGGCAATTGCCTTTTCCCCACAAAAGGCTCTAAAGTGAAGGAGTGGATGCTGATGCGCCATGCGCATGCGAGTTGCCAAGACATGCCACTCGCCGGGTTCCCGTCTCCTTGCCAAATGACCATATCTCAGCCAGGAGTGTAAGGGGTAGTTCCCAAGCATCTGGATCCCAGTCACGGAACCAAGAGATCTGCAGGTGGGATAAAGCATCAGCAATATCGTTATAAATGCCTGGCACATGTTTAGCCCTAAGGAGTGCCTTAAAGCGCACGGACCCGAGAACAATAGGTGAGCTGAGGCCATGACTCCGGGGGATTTAGACGATTTGGGCCTTGATAATGTGCACCACCACAGCATTGCCACACCAAAAGCGAGGCACAGAATTTGGCCACCCGTCCCCCCAGAGCATAAGGGATACCCAGAATTGAGAAAAATTATTAGAAACGTAAGATCGCGTAAGCGATCTGTGCTCTCCTATCCCTGGGGCCAACGACCAAAGGCACACTGTCCTTAAATAAATCCCTCCACCCAGGGAGCCGGAGGCATCCGACTGTACCCAGAACTGGTGGTGATCTGAAGCTCAGACCTCCCAAGGAAACAGCAGGGAAGTCCTGCGGGAATGTGAGCCAAACCAACAGGTCCACTCGTAAACCCCTAATCAGCCGTACCCTGCGGTGTCATTTAGCGAGACCCGCCATAGCGTGACCCAGACACTAGGCGAAAGCACTGCCCAGTATTACCACTCTGCAGGCGAAATTGATGCGGCCATGCATCACCTGTGACTCTCAGAGAGGCACCTTCCACTTGGCAACATTGCCATATTGCAGCCGGGGCCGCTCCCCTTGACCGACAGTTCGGTCACCTGGCCCTCTTGGACGTTATTCAAAAGAGAGGTGCCTCGACTTGTTGACAGGTGAACCCAATCTCCAGAATACAGGCTAAATTCCTGTAACCCTATCCCAGACGACAAATGGCTGTTCACGAGCCATTCCAGGCAAGGAACCAGGCAACAGCCCTGTTCACTGACTGTGGGGCAC
This sequence comes from Bradypodion ventrale, assembly GCA_035047345.1. NCBI lineage: Eukaryota > Metazoa > Chordata > Lepidosauria > Squamata > Chamaeleonidae > Bradypodion > Bradypodion ventrale. Next base: position 304,494,213 of record JAWDJE010000003.1, on the reverse strand, counting down.
AGTCTGATCGCCGGGCCAAAGTCTCGCCTATGATATTGCACCGGCATGATGTATGACCATAGCAATCGTGTAGACGGCCATAAATGGCAAAGAAACGCTAGGTCACTGCACTCGGAAGTCTTTAAGTCCGGGCCAGCAATCCGTGCAAGATCACCACCACCGAGGTGCAGAATTAAAACATGTGGTGGCCCAGCATCCCCAATTGACATCAGGAATGTCAACAGTTTCCGCCACCTATATGCCGTGCACACCATACCACTGCATACGCGCGATAACGCGTAGCCCGAGATGGGGTCCCCATTCTGACGATGCAGCATACTGCGCCGCTCCAGTGCACAGAGTCGTGGCCCACAAGCCACACTACTACCAGTGTGCGGAAACACACAGGGTCTGTAAAATAAGGAGGGAAAATAGAGGGCAAACAAGGCACTCACTCAGTGAAGGGACGAACAGACAGAGAGAATTGGGTGAATCCTATGCAACATATGTCAGGCTCCGGGCACCCAAACGCAGCCGCAGCTGATGCGGCACCCAACCGGAAGGAATGGGTACCAATTCTAGTTCAGTCAGTGTAGACCCGGCTTGGTAGCAGACGACAGGCCAAGGCGTGCACCACGTGCTGCCACAAACACCTGTGGGGGAGCAACCAGACATATGGCAGCGCCAGGCTAGTACCCTCTTCCGGCTGATCGGCCCTTGAGAAGCGAAGCCTCACCAGAGCCCACTCCTGATCGAGCAACCCATAATCTGGGGCCAGTTCCCTGCCCAACCTGTCTCCCGTTGAAGATGGTAGCAGCTAACTCAATCTGAGAGCTCCAGATTGAGGCACAAAGGTGGTTGCCCGAAAGTGGACTCTCCGCACGGGGCATAAGCATTGCCACGTAAGAGTCACATATAATAACTACAAGTGCTAGCAGGGCTCATTGCTGGCATCTCAGGGTGAAGGGCCGCCCTAAGCCTAATGTCTTGACCTAGGCTAACCACGACGGGCCAGGGAAAACAACCACAGCCCGGCAATCATTGTCCAAGCACTGGGCCATTGGAATGGCCAAATCAGGACGGGCCCACATATATCCTGCCATGGATGCCCAATAGGCAGGTAACCAATTGGCCCCATAGGGAGGCAGGTCATGGCGATGGGGCAACTCCTTGACCCTGTCGTCCTGCCCCTAATGCCCTAACCAGTGTGTTCACATTGCAGGAGGGGGAAAATGCGAATATAATCCCCAAACCACAGAGTCTAGCTAATAGCCCAGGACAAATGGTCACCCAGGGGCATAGAGCAACCGGCCATCGGCAGAACCACCGTTGGCACGGATTGGAGTGGATAAACACATAACCGGCCCTACGGGCCCAGAGAAATTAAGGAAAAGCATAGGGGGGGGCACCCCAGTAAGAACCAGAGTGTAATTGGCCTGTTGCAACCATGGCCACTATACACCCCCCCCCAGCGTGATGCACTAGTGTCACAGGTGTGCTGATTTGACCAGGATACTCACTCGGTGCACCCCCATGAGCCCCCACTGGGGGTTCCGGCCCGCAGTGAGCGTTGGAGTTCGCGATGTCCATCCAGCTCCATGTTCCCGTGGGTCCAGGCTGGATGGGGAGCCGCGAGGTGCCAGCCTACGCTGGCCTGATGGCCTCCGGCAGCTCAACCCTGTTGGCGGCCCACTGCGCAGCCATGGCCAGCATATGGGCCGGAACCGCCGAGTTGGCGCGCCCACCATCCAAGGTGGTGGATCAATGACCATTGATGCCTCCATTGCCAAATTGCAGGCAAGGGAGCATCCGCAGCATCGAACCCACCAGGACAAGGTGGGCCGGATGGGCCAGATGGCCCCACCGGGTAATTGATATGGGATAACCCATGGTAATCCCTGGCCATAATAGGGCATGCCTAGTAATCCAGCCCGTGAGGGGCCGGAATGACGGTGGGGCGGAAACCCGCACCGTGCCCAAGTGAGCCGCTATGCCCAAGCCGGGCAAATAAGCAGCGGGGGTAAGAACCCCAGCGGGGCAGGCCTGTGCCACCCCCGCCCGAGCCCTCAGCCTGGGCTCATGGGACCTGCGGGGTTGCCATCCGAGCCCTCCGGCCCGATGGAACTCCGAAAAATAGAGGGGGTGGGCTGAGCCCCCCCCAGAAGGAACAGTGAAGCATTCCATTCTGCAGTACTCCTGAATCGAACCACTGACTTTCTGCCTGCCAATCAGCCTCTTAGCCACCTGAGCCACTGCAGTTCGGAGCTGTGAGAAAGGAAAACCTCCGATTGAAGGAGACTCAAAAGAGAGAGATCCATGAATGTCTCTCTCCACAGGAATCCTTGCTGAAACAAAGGGCAAATCAAGCCTCTTGCAAAGAGGCGAGAAAAGAGGGGAAAAAAAGAAGAAGCCTCGAACAGAGGCTAGCAAGCAAACTCGAGCCTCTAGCAAAGAGGCGAGAAAAGCGAAACAGAAGCCTCGAACAGAGGCTAATAGGGGAGGAAAGCAAAATCGAGCCTCTTGCAAAGAGGCGAGAAAAGAGGCGGGAAAAAAGAAGCCTCGAACAGAGGCTAGCAAGCAAACTCGAGCCTCTAGCAAAGAGGCGAGAAAAGCAAAACAGAAGCCTTGAACAGAGGCTAGCAGGGGAGGAAAGCAAAATCGAGCCTCTTGCAAAGAGGCGAGAAAAGAGCTGGGAGGAAGCGACGGGGCAAAAACTTCTCCGCTCTGACACTTCTAAAATGGCAGCCAGGCTGCCTCGTGGCCACCCCTTTTAAAGAGGGTGGCCACGCCCCCTAACTAACCCGGATGTCAGAGTCCGGGTGGGTGGGGCCCCGCAAAGAGCGTGGTGGCCATTTTGGCGCCGCGCTTGCATTTCTTTCACAATGCATCTTTTTCCCATGGCATATACCAGGCTGTTTTTTAATCCTGTAAATTGTTCAAGATTTCAGTGATTTTGATCTCACAGATATCTAAGCGCAACTAAGGGTGTGACTACATATCAGAGATATTGTGCCTGGATCCACTGTAATCCACATTCCCCCCCTCCCCCCCGACTGGTTTTCCATGAGTGAAATTGCTGTAGCTGTCCAGACCATACCCGTCAAGCACGGCTCCTGGAAATAAGGGAACTGCTCTGGCCCGGGTGCGCATGCACCACAATAACTCATCTGCGCATGTGCAGAACCCCTCTGCGCACATGAAGAGCCCATTTGCGATGGGTGTGCATGTGCAGTAACCCCTTTCCCCATCATTCAAATACAGGACGGTGGAAGGAAAGGGGAGGAACGAGCGGAGAAATACGGGAAGTCCCGGCCAATTTGGGATACTTGACAGGTATGGTCCAGACACCAAACAATTTGCAGGAAGAAGGGACAAAAACAGAGAGCTGTGTTTGTATGGAGTTCCCTAGCAACAGAAGCCCCTTTCACTAAGGTGCTTTTGACAATTTTCACCTCTTGTTTTTCAGTTTAGTCTTCCTGAATTGAGCTAGCAATACACTATTCCAGCACTGTCTTGAAGGCAAAAAGAGCCGCCGCCGCCGCCGAGCCGCCACAACACCGCCAGCTCCCCACCCCGACCTGCCTTGGTCAGGGGTGGGTGGGAGCATGCCACAGCTGCCCCGAGTTCCCGCCGTGGGGCTAGAAGAGCCGCCGCCACCGCCGCCGAGCCGCCACAACTCCGCCGGCTCCCCACCCCGACCTGCCTTGGTCAGGGGTGGGTGGGAGCATGCCACAGCTGCCCCGAGTTCCCGCCGCGGGGCTAGAAGAGCCGCAGCCGAGCCGCCACAACACCGCCGGCTCCCCACCGCCGGCGTTCCTGGGACCCGCCTGTAGCTGCCTCCGGCCAGGACTTAAAAGGCCGTTGAGGCAGCGAGACTTTGCCGCCGCCCCCGGCCCTCCTGGCAGGGTGAAGGGACCCCTGCAGCGCCGAACGCAGAGACCACCGCCGGCATTCCTGGGACCCGCCTCCAGCTGCCTTTGATTGCCTCTGGCCAGGATTTAAAGGCGGTTGAGGCAGTGAGACTCTGCTGCCATTCTTTTTGTATTGTATTATTGAGTTCTTGTTACTGTATCTCTGTATTTCTGTCCTTGCCCTATGCTATATTGTATTTTGTTTTTTGCAACATTGTATTTGCTATTGTATTTTTTGCTATATTGTATTTTGTTTGATGTGTTGTGAGCCGCCCTGAGTTGGCATGTGCTGAGAAGGGCGGCATATAAATCAAATAAATAATAATAATAATAATATAATTTAAAAAAAGTCTTAATATTATAGAATTATCTAAGTATTGAACCTTCTCTTAGGGATTGGCAGAGACTTGTGTATCATGTGCTGTTACCATGAATAGGACTTCTTCAGACTTTGCAGGTAATACTTATCTCTATGTGATTGGGATCAGTAATCTATAAAACAAGGTGACTCTCTGAGATTGAAAATGGGGCTACTTCATAGTGTCAGTGCCAATATGGTGGAGGTATATGTGTTTCTTAATAATAACATGGAAAATATCAATATAATTGATTTTTTTTAAGATTTCTTGTGGCCTTTCTAGCCAAGAAACTATACAATAAGCATTCCAAATGATAGCTGCAAAGCGGCCTAAAAATTGGGGTGTTTTCCCACCCCAAGGTGAAAAGAGGCAGGCACACGGGGATGAAATTTTGCCATCACTTTGTGTTGGTGGCTGAGCATGCCACAGAGTTGATTTAACCACACCCAATCTCTCAAACAGCCTCTTTAACCATTTTGGAGTTGATGACCCACCCACCCTCCTGTTCCAAAGTATTCATGTGGGTTGCCATTGAGGAGCTGGATAGGAATTTTTTAGCCCAATTTCCAGATTGGCATTGAGAAAACAGGATAGTTTTTCACCTATCCTACTCTGGCTTGTTAGCTACCATTTTATTGAGGTGGGTGGTGATAAATAGTTGGTGGGTAGTGCTGGGTGGATGGGGTTATCGGTGAGTCCTCAGGGCGTCTATTGATGAGGTGGCACTGATTGCCTGGCAGGATTTGTGCAAAGTGGGCATTCAGGGCACACCATAAAATAGCTTTGAGGAATGTCCAGCTAATGTTCATGTGTACAGAGTTGGAAACGAACCCAAGGTTGTTTCTCCAAATAACAGCTGGCCTGGACAGTAGCTGACAAGGATCAGCACTACAGAGGGGCAATGATTTGCTATCTGGTACCGAGAGGGGCAGATTAACTTCTCCTGTTTTGGTATCAGGTATAGCACTTCCAGACACCCCCATCCCACTTCCCCACCATGCAGGTTAGAGGTTAATAATTTTAAATAAAATTGTGGCCTAGGTCTTTTGACCATATTGAATGTGTCTCGTCTCTTTATTTCATGGATTTGTGGTGGGGGTGGGGGAATGATTATCCTGATTCTGTTTCTTGAGGGAATAAAATGCAGCTTTTGTCCAAATTAAAAACTGCTTAGTTGAAAGCAGGGGTGCCCAAACTTTTCAGGCTGTGGGTTGGTCACATGGTTCAGCAGGCCGGTCATGTGGTTCAGCAGACTGGTCACATGGTTCCTCCCACAGGAAGTGGAAGTAAAGCACACCTTGCAATGTTTTGCAACAGGATGAGAGAGATTTTAAGCCACCATTTTCTCTGCTTAAGCCAGGGATGCCCAAACTATGGACTGCAGGCAGTAGTTTGGGCACCTCTGGTCTACAGCACTATAATTAAGTTTGCTAGAAGAACTATCCCGTTGTATTCAAAAGGATCACTTCTGAGTATGTGGATTATGTATTGCAGATCTATATTCCTTTTTGTATTCAAAAATACTTGTACCTTGCCCACTCTCTTTATAGCAAGTTGCAATAAGTGCTTTAAAAAGTCTAAATCTGCTACTGTGCTGAAATTATAAATGCTGCCACCTATTGTGGACAAAAAAAGAAGAAGCAGAAATACCGGACAATTGCTATTAAGTTCCAAAACAAACATACTTTATTACTTCATTACATAAAATCAACATTTTTATAACTGTCTTCCAAAGAAGAGATAAAAAGTCACCATTCATTTCACACTGCATCTCAAGCGTCTTTATGAAAACATCATTAATATGGAAATTGCAACACTTTGATTAGCACTTGCAATCCCCTTTTGTAAAGAAAAAAAGAGGAAGGAACTAACCAGATTGCAGCAATTTGCATAATAAAAACCCAGTGGTGGCACTTCCACCAATAAGTAAAACCAAAGATGGCTGTAATATCTTTTAAAACAATTTAATGCAGTTTTTTAAAAAATCTTTTGTTCAAAAGAAAGGCAAATATTTTTTTCTTTTAACTGACAGAAGTGTTCAGGACAGAATAAATCACAGATGAATTATGTCTTTTAAATTGATAGTCTATAAATCCAGCAATGACATTTCTGTATTTATTAGCATTGTAGTTGGACAATTCTAACTTAAGATGGAAGATTATTTTACTACATTAAGCAGCTTCCAGTAAAACTATGGTATTGACCATATATTTCCTATTGCAATCACTTTAAACCATGTAATGTAGATGGTAATATTCCTGGCACCATTAGAATGAAGTAAATTTATATAGGTGGATCTGGCAAGGACAGGCCATGGCACAGGAGGTAATCACATTGTTATTGCAGGCGCACCCCCCCAATAACGGACACAGACAACATTGAAAGTGGATAACAGCATCGGGCCACATTTATTGATTCAATGCCCTAGTCCGAATTATAAATTTGTATTGGTAAAACGACCAATCATAATTCATAAGGCAAGCAGGCCGAAGTAACACTGGTAAGGTACCACCCCAAAATTGCCAACGGCAATTGGTTACAATGTATCAATTTGTATCAATTTGTTTGTTGACAACAAACAAATTGTTGACCGTAGTCAATAACTAACTCATGACCCCACCCTCTGACGCGTATCCGTGAAATCACAGGGGTGATGCATGCTGGTTAGCAATCGTCATCACCCCGTCGCCTGGTTCGTCGTTGACCGGACAACGTTTAACTAATTTATTCCTGTCTAGTGTTGTCCAGTCAATTGCGAACCTGCCGGATACCTGTGGGTCATACTGTTTACCTTACCAGTGCTACCCGCCAATGTGACCAAAGTCAACGTTAGGAACATAGAAAGACCCCTATATCAAACCATAGCAACAGTGTGGGATGGGCAAAAAAGCCAGGACCCGGAAGCCAATATGGGTCCCAGCCAAAAATTCCCACCCGGCCCCGAAGCGACCAAAATATCACACTGTTAACTAGGGAGGGGGTGGAGGGGAAAAAACTTCTCCGCTCCGTCGCTGAGGTAAAATGGCAGCTCGGCTGCCTCGTGGCCACCCCTTTTATCAGGGAGCTGGCCACGCCCCTAACTACCCGGATTCTCTGTCCTGTGGGGGGGGGGCCCGCAAAGGGCGCGGCGGCCATTTTGGCGCCGCGCTTGCATTGCAGGCGCACCCCCCAATAACGGACACAGACAACATTGAAAGTGGATAACAGCATCGGGCCACATTTATTGATTCAATGCCCTAGTCCGAATTATAAATTTGTATTGGTAAAACGACCAATCATAATTCATAAGGCAAGCAGGCCGAAGTAACACTGGTAAGGTACCACCCCAAAATTGCCAACGGCAATTGGTTACAATGTATCAATTTGTATCAATTTGTTTGTTGACAACAAACAAATTGTTGACCATAGTCAATAACTAACTCATGACCCCACCCTCTGACGCGTATCCGTGAAATCACAGGGGTGATGCATGCTGGTTAGCAATCGTCATCACCCCGTCGCCTGGTTCGTCGTTGACCGGACAACGTTTAACTAATTTATTCCTGTCTAGTGTTGTCCAGTCAATTGCGAACCTGCCGGATACCTGTGGGTCATACTGTTTACCTTACCAGTGCTACCCGCCACACGGAGGGGCTTCAAAGAAGACCTGACGCCCCCACCCAGACCGTCAGCTCGGTCGACAGGCCTGCTCGCCAATCGCCCAACAGGAGGTCCATACCTCCTCGCGACAGGTGGACCCCATCCCTTGCATACAAGTCATAATTTTGTAGGCTAATATCGGGGTGATGACTGACCCGTCCCCAAGCCCCGTTGGCAAGAAACCGCGCCACCACCCTGTTGACCGTGCGCCTAGCGCGGTCAAGGGCCAGGAGGTGAACTATAAGAAAGGCGCGGGATAATGTCCGACCAAACCAGGGTTGTGGCAGGCCAGACATAATGCAAGTAGGCGAGGTCCCCGCAATTTGCATGCTTGAGCGATAAGCCGGTGACCTGGCCCAAATCATTGCCCCCCAGTTGGATGATGAGAATGTCAGGCGGGTCAGCACTCAGGCCAGAAAAAAGGAAAGGCCGCAGCTCCCGCCATAACATCCCAGGCTTACCATGCCATGTGAGACTGGCGTGTTCACCCAGTCCCAGTCGGGATCCCCACTCTGTCGCCGCAGCGTAACGCGCTGCCCTGTGCACATAGCTGTGGCCCACCAGCCATACTGTCACCGGCGTAATACAACACCCAGGGTCTGTAAGAAAATTGAGAAAAATTGAGAAAAAGACGGTAAGGTGACTGGATTGGTACTCATGGCAGGAGTGGGCGCACACAAAACTGAAAACATTGCGAGCCCCACCTCCCCATGCTGCGTATGTCAGCCCCAGAGTACCCAAAAGCAGCTGCTGTAGAGGCTGCACCAATACGGAATGAATGTGTGCCAAAACGGGCACCTGGTAGGCCCACCCTGGTGAGGGCTCTGGCTGTCACCTTCCAAAACTGAAATTTAGTAAGGGGAGACCCATCTTGGTGACAGAAAAACGGGCCGTGGTGCCTGCCACGCAGTGCCAGGAATTCCTGTAGGGCACCAACCGGACAGATGTCTGCCAAAGAACACCGTAGCAGTCTTACACCACTGCCTACGCCATGCTGATCTGTCGTAGAGGAGCGTATCCTCAACTGGGCCCAGTCTTTGGCAACATAGACATCCTCGAGTTCCAGTGCCCTACACCTGCATCCGCCTTATACAGCATCTCAAGCTCGCTGTCGCGGAGCGCTCCAAAAAGGCCACCGTTGTAGCCGCATGAAGTGGGCTGCCTCATTTCCAAAACAGAGGCCAGGCCAGCCCCGGGCCAATTGGGTAAAAACCCTGGGAAAATCTTGCATCCGCCTTACTCAGCATCTCAAGCTCGCCGATGCGGAGGGCTCCAAAAAAAGGCCACCGTTGTAGCCGCATAAAGTGGGCTGCCTCATTTATCAAAACTGAGGCCAGGCCAGCCCCGGGCCAATTGGGTAAAAACCCTGGGAAACTCTTGCATCCGCCTTACTCAGCATCTCAAGCTCGCCGACGCGGAGGGCTCCAAAAAGGCCACCGTTGTAGCCGCATGAAGTGGGCTGCCTCATCTATCAAAACAGAGGCCAGGCCAGCCCCGGGCCAACTGGGTCATAAACCCCCTGGGTAAATGGGGTGGCGGTCGCCCAGGAAACGCCCGGGCACGCGCACCCACCCCTCCCAACATGTCTCACCCGGAAGTCATTGGTGCTGTCCACACGACCTCCCACTTTGGCCCTAAAAGCCAACCCGACAGCTGAGATGCTATGGTGCGTGGTGCAAGGCCCTGGGGATACAGGTCAATCGTGAACCGGAGAACATGGGCTACTGGAAAAGGCCAGGTTCCTGGCAGTCGGAATCGGGTACATAATACTCTAAAGGAACTAAATGCGTGGTGATACGCCTTACTCATGCATGGCGCTAGTGACAGGCCAATCGCCCGGTTCACCTCTCCTTGCCAACGGTCCATCTCAGATCCGGGAGTGGCGAGGGAAATTCCTCCGCATCCGGGGGCCGAGGCACGGAACCGGGAGATCTGCAGGCGGGACAAAGCAGCAGCAATATCATTATCAACCCTTGGGACATGCCTGGCCCTGAAGGGAACGTTGAGGCACAGGTTGCATAACGCAAACCAACTAACTAGCTCCATAACCCCGGGCGATTTGGAATTCTGTGCAGTGACGATGCAGAAAAAAGCCGCGTTGCCATGCCAAAGTTGCACAACCGAGTTGGCCCACCCCTTGCCCCATAGCATCAAAGCACCCAGGATAGGGAAACATTCCAGATACGTGAGACCATGCAGGCGACCCTTGCCTGCCCAGGATGGTGGCCACCCACCATAGGCCCACTTCCAATTGAAGTACATCCCAGAAACCCAGGAATCCTGAGGCATCGGACTGCATCTAAAAGCAAGGGGGGAGCCAGGAAATCAGACCCCAAGATGACACCCTGTTGAACTACCTCTGGATCTATGGCCAGACAAGCACGTCTGCCCCGATACCCCGGGTAAATCTGAGCCTGTGGTGGGGCCTGGATAATCCCGCCATAGCGTCGCACCAGCGCAGAGCAAATGCCCTGCCCGGTGCGACGACCCTGCCAGCGAAACTGGGGTGACCATGTAGCACCAGAAGTTCCCTCAGTGATGCCATGCGCTCTGCCAGCAAGACCGTGACAAGGGCCACTAGCCTTGCCACCTTATCCCGCTGCAACTTAGAATCCTGCGCTATCGTGTTGCTCTCCACCCCAGGAATACTAGCTGTGGAGATGGGCCCTCGGTCTTTTCGGGCGCTAAAGGGACACCAAGTTCCTTCATTAGCGTCTGAAATGTGATGAGGAGACGTGTGTACGTGTCCCAGCCCCGTTCAGCCCCGAATAAAACCATCCAGGGAATGGGCTACAGACCGGGACCCTGACCTGCGGACAAAAGCGCAATCTAGTAAAATGGTGAAACGCTCGAATACCGAGCCCCAATGGAATAGTCAAAAGGCATGGCATCATTGAAATAATATGCTCCCCGGGACGGGGGTGCAGGGACAGTGCCACGACCCTGCCCGCATAGACCATTTTGCAAAGCTGGCAGCAGCCACCTCCTCCCTCCCCTTAAGGGATAAAAGATTGGGGGCATCCTGAGGGGACCCGTTACCCATGAAAAGGATCCGGAACCCCTGCCTAAAAACCCTGAAGGAGATAACCCGCATCCTCTCCCTTCAGGTACCATGTGAGCCAACGCCCCAACCTGTCCACCTCAAATGGGGAGGGAGCCCTTCGGTGAACTAGATCCATCTGCGGCAGTCTTGCAAGCCCCCTGTCTGCCCCACTCTCTGCCCCGCATCCTTCTATGCCTGGGACAGGCAGAGACCGCATGGGGGCCAACACAGGTGGGACATTCCTGTCTGTATATACAAGTCCTCCCATTAGAGGAGCCATTGGACAAGAAAGTCCAGCACGGCAGGCGGGCTGGAACCCCCCGCCCCGCCCCATGGCAGGTGACCTATGCTGGGGCCGCCCACTGAACCGCATGCCCACAATGGTATATCTCCCCGGGCACAGGGCGCGTGGGCGAAAAGTACAAAAGCCGCAGGCTCTGGCCTGGCTCATCCCGCCTAATCCCCAGGGTGTGGGGGAAATCCACCTACGGCATTCCTTGTCACAAGCCAACCACGCTGGGCCCGGAAAGTAAACCATCGCCCGGTAGATGTTGCCCAAATACAGGACCATCGGAATTGCCAGATCCAGCCGGGCCCTAAGGTACACCGCCATGCATATGATGCAGGCCGGCGACCATTTGGCCCACATACTTGGTGGCTTGCGACAACGTGCCTGCCACTATCCTTTTCATTCCGCCCCTCCATCTCTCCTTGGTGGGCACCTTGTTTAGGAGTGAGAAGATATCCACATACTCCCCCCGCCAAATTTACTCCCTGGCGGCCTGTGCCAAGTGGTCACTAGCAGTAAGGAATAGGAGCTTAGACCAACCCGGCCACCCCAAACATGCCCCTCAGGGTAGGGAACACCCCCCACCACGGGGCCCCGGGGATGTGTGTGGATGTACTCGCTTACACCGTATACTCACATGCTGCACCCCCGCGGGCCGCCCCCACCGGGGGTTCCGGCCCACTGGGGGCGTCGGAGCTCACGACCGACGTAGAGCTCATCACCGGGGCTTGACCCGCACCTGGCTGCTGGCTGGGGAGCTGCGAGGCAGTGGCCGAAACCGCGCCACACGCCTGCAGCAGCTCAACCCTCCCTGTCGGCTGTTGTCCTCCTGCCGACAGCGCCTCGAAAGGAACCCCAAAAAAAAAGGGGGGGCCCCGCCTGACTGGCCCGAGCCGACGACGATTCAAGGGCCGCAAGGCGGGCCAGTAAGGCTCCCACGGTGACCTGGGGCCAAGGGCCGGCCGGCCCGCACGGTCCAGACGTGGGTACAGGTCCCTGTACCCCAGGACCCGAATATGGCCATTGGCCAATACCGAAGCCCGGCAGGGTCGGTGGAGAAACCTGCCAAGGCAGGGGGCCGCACCACCCCCCAAGGCTAGAGGGCCCCGGGGGAGGCGGCGACCCATGAGCAGCAGGCCCAACCTGGTGGGCAGATGCAGGAGCGGTGTCCACCGCTCGCGGGCCGCGGGCCGGATCCCCTACCGCGCCCGCACTCTGTTCGCCCGCTCCGGGCCAAGGGGCAATAGACCCCATTCCGCCGATCCCGGCAGGGGCAAAGGCGGCTGCTGAGGAGGCGGCACCGCGGTCCTCCGACCTGGGTTGCACCTCCTGACAGCGCGAGCCGCACCGAAGCTGCCTTCTTCTTCGAAGGCATCTCCACCGGAGTAAAGGGAAGCCAAAAAGGAAAAAATCGCCGCCAAAGGCTTCCTGGTAAGTTAAAGAGCGACGGAGACACAGGGGAAAAAACTTCTCCGCTCCGTCGCTGAGGTAAAATGGCAGCTCGGCTGCCTCGTGGCCACCCCTTTTATCAGGGAGCTGGCCACGCCCCTAACTACCCGGATTCTCTGTCCTGTGGGGGGGGGCCGCAAAGGGCGCGGCGGCCATTTTGGCGCCGCGCTTGCATTTGTGCCACATTGGTAATTTTGTTGGGGTATACAGAAAGAGCCTCCTTGAAGATTGTGATATTTTTCAACCACAATCGGGTGTATCCTGGGCAATGAACACCTTGTGCTGGCTATTCTTTATCATGCTAGGAACTGCAGAATGAACTCACCAAAAGGTCTAGACATTAAATAAGAAGCAACTTTGTTGAAACAGTAGTGGATGTAATGTATTAATAGCCCATGTCATAGCAGCTGTTACTGACACAACTGATAATGTATGAACCTGAACATTTTGAGATGGGACACAAGAAGTATAAATGGTTCATTTCCCGTTTCCAGATTTTTGAAATGTCCAATGTAAAGATAATAACACATGAAGACCTGTCAAATCAGGCAGAAGGCCCATTTAGTCTTGTGTTCAGTTTACACAGTGGACAACTAAATGTATAAGGAAAGCAGGACTGAACTGAATTAGCACTGTTCCCAACAATTCATAGGAATACTGTAATTTATGTTGGAGTGAAAATAGAAACTAATACACATCTTTTTCTTGGACAAAATATGCAAATATATTTTATTCTATGTTTGCAGCATACATGTACTTTCACAGGGAATGAGATTTAAATATCATTTCAGATATCAGGCATAACTGGCAGGCCAAGAATGTAAATTCTTGTTTGTCCCATTCCTACATTTGAGAAGATTTTTCTACTTGGGTGTGAGATGCTTTCTGTTTCTTTCAATGAGAATGTTAATATTGCTTTGTTATATGGGATTTTAAATTTAAGAAGTATTGGGTGGGTTTGTTTGCATTGTTTATAACCATGTAATTGGTTTTTATTATGCAAATTATATTATATATTTTGTTTAGATGTTCAGTGTTGCTTAATGAAGAAGTCTAACTACACCAATGAAAAACTTAAGTCAGTATTTAAAATATATATCTATTTCATAGATAGGACTGGTCCTATGTTTTTGAAGAATTTGTGTGTGTCGAGCATTCTATTAATTGCATACAATTAATAAAAAATATCAAATAATTTTCACTCAATAAGAGCACTTAGGGCACTAGCTTTTGTGCTCTGTTGCCAATGTACGAACCAGGAATCTGTAATTTATTTATTTTCATTTATTTATTTTGCACTATTTCTATACCGCTTTCCTTGCTTAAAAAAGCGACCCAAGGCAGTTTACAAAGGTGGTAATAATTCAAAGATCCTTCTCATTCTCTGCTGAATAAATGATCTGATAATAATAATTTCATGTCAGAAATTATTCTGGATTGAAGAGATTTTAGAGGGAGAAACTCCACTCAGTGGACGCCCGAATGAGGCTCCTTTCATGTCACCAAGAGCTGGGACAGAAAGAGGTGCTCAATCCATCATGCAGTACCCAGGTCTCGAACTGCCAACTTGTCAGCCTTCCAACTAACAAGGTGAGCTTCTTAACCACTGAGCTAACACAGCCCTGCTCTGATAATAGTGCCATTCCGTAAGTGAAAGTACATTTTGTCATAGACAAATGTATATAAAATATAAATTATTAAGTTATTATAGAAGGTGAGAAATCTAAAGGCCGTAAGAACATTTTGGATGTTATTAATGTTTTATTGGCTCACTGAAGTCTAACAATGATAACAGAGTTGAAAAGTTCTGTAAACAGAAACAAATGAAACATTAACAAAACGGAAGTTTAAAATATTAACTTTATTGCTAAGAGAATATTACATAGCTCATATGGGGATCATAACTTCTTTTGTATAAAACACAATGGGGATCTACCAAAATTAACTGGCTTCATGGCAAATTTTGTTCTCTGCAGTTCTGTAGTGATTTTCTGCAGCTGGTTTCCATAAAAATGGCTTCATTAAAATTTAAACAAAAACTAATATTAGTATAAGAGTTAGAAATAGCAAAGAAGATTATAAAACATTAGGTGTATGCTCTATTTCATTCTGGAAATATAGCCAAAATCCAATAAATCAGCTTCCTACTATGGGATATGAAACAAAAATATAATGTACTGCAGGTTTTGGTAGGGAGATCAAGACTGAAATTTTCACTCAGAATTGATATTGTGGAACAAAATGTGAAAACTCTTTAAAGTAGAACATGACTTGGCACCACATAATCTGTGATAACAATGTTCAAATCAATTGATTGATTCAAGTCTTAATGGTGCATTTCAGGTGTAACAACCTTGAAATTTTAGGGTACAACAAATGTATACTGTATATTCCTTTGGCTGGAATATTATTGCCAATTTATGCTTCTGTCAATGAAATAACATAAGACTTTCTAGCAAACTGCAATTCATTAATGAGATGCTGATTAAGTTTGTGCACTTGCAGGAACACAACCACACACCTTATTAATGAGCAGCAATTTGCTATGAGATTTATACAACTTCCATTACAGAAGTAGAAATCAACTATGGTTCTTTCTTTTTACTGAAAGATGTACCTTGCTTTCCACCAAGAAACAAAATGAATAAGCTAGAAACAGCTGCAAAAACCACAGAAGAATAAATACAATAAACAGTCAATTAAGAGTCAAATACTTTTAAAAAAGGAAATATGTTCAATTAAGACAGAATACAGCTATGGAAGAAGGAGTTCCGTATACAGAGTACCACCATCCCAAAACCTTCTCAAATGTTGTCAGTGTCAACACTGGCCCAAAAGTCAATGACAAATGTTTTCCTCACACAGCTTTAAGAAGACTAACTCTGTGGATGAAATCAGAAGTTCATTTTTATTTATCTGCTATTTGTACATGAAATATCCACCCAACACATACCTGTCAAGTTTTGGATTTGAAAATAAGGGAAATTTCCCAGCCCAAACGGGAAACTTGACAGCTATGCTTATCCTGTGCTGACCTCCAGTGGTGGCATTAGGGCATTGCAATCTAACTAATATGGGAGGATGGCAGGAAAGAGGGTAAAATACGGGAGTTTCAAAGCCAAAATGGGATACTTGACAGCTATGACCGAGCAATATTCAAGATAGAAGGAGCAACGGAAATGCAAAATAAGAAACATGCATAAATAGAGATAAATTACATCAATAAAATAAATGAAACTCTTGAAAACATTCAGTTGAACAAGTGGAATCATGTTTATAGTGGCAACAAGCCAGCTAAAGCCTAAGACATGTCTGATTAAAATGTCTTTCTCCACTGGCTATGAAGACCACAGAACATGTCAATTTCTTGCTCTCATAGTGGTCAAAAGTAGCTAACTCCAGAAAGCATAGGTAAAGATCACCCTTGCTAGAAAGCCAATCATGTCTCACTCTAGGGGTCGGTCGGTATTCATCTCCGTTTATAGTCAAAGGGCAAGTGCTGTCTGCATCTGCAGATGTTTCCATGGTCATGTGGCAGGCAGGTATGACTAGATGCCAGAGCACACAGAACACTGTTGCCTTCCCACTGAAGTGGTACCTATTTATCTACTTGCAATTTCTTGCTTTTGAACTGCTAGGTTGGCACAATTGGCCCATCACCTCTTTTGAGTTGATATAAATACACTAGATGGCACTGTCAGAAATGTGCCTAATTTTTATTTATTTAATCATATTTACATTGCCGCCCTCTCACCTGGGTGACTCAGGGCAGCTCACAAACAAAAGAGTCATTGGAGTTGGGTGGCAATATAAATCTTGAAATAAATAAATAAACACCATACAACAATAACATCCCCCCCAAAAAAAAACACCAACCCCCAAACCATTAAAACATTAAAAATATTAAAAATATTTAAAAAATACCCTCCCCAATGACTACAGCATTAAATTTAAAAGACTAAGAGCTGAAAGTCCAGGTGTCCCTCATATGAGCCAATGCGGAGTGGCTACCACACTGACCACACCCCATGCCTGCTGCATGAGCCAGGTTTTGATATCTTTCCTGAACAGTAAAAGCTCTGCCTGGAGACGTAGCTTGGTTGGCAGGGGGTGCATTGCATTGCAAACCAAAAAAAATCAGTCCTGGAACTCACTAAAAAGCCAAAAAACGTATCCCCCTCTGCTCAAAACTCTTTGGAATTTTTCATTGTGTTTTCACCACTTTAAAAAGAGCTTTGAACAGAAAAAACGTGTTTCCTTGGCTCCTTTCTAACCTTCGGAATGGAAATATTAGTTTTCAATAAATTCCTATGGGAAACCACAGTTCGCTTTAAGGGGAAATTGCTATAAGGAAAACCCTGCAGAATGGATTAATTCCATAAAGTGGGGGTTCACTGTTAATTCATTTTACAATGTTTTCCAAAAGTTTGACCTTTAACTCCTCCCCAGAAAATGCAAGCGAACTGTGAATATATTTTTTTCAAAATTTGATGTGTTTCTACACCCCAGCCATTATTAAACAGAAAAGCTGGATAATCATGGAAATATGTTAAGTCTCCTCCTTTCAGTTTAATAATCATTCTGCCAGTGTGTCTCTTCCTGTGTGTGGTGGAGTCATCATTACCCTCAATAGGTAAACCAAGTTGTAAGGCATCAGAATGTATAGGCAGACCAAACTGTAAAACATCAGCCCAAGAAAGGGTCCATACCTCTCAACCTTCCCGGATTGGCTGGGATTTCCCGATTTCTGGCGCCAATTTGTGCCATTTCCCACCTGCAGCTGCCAAAACCCCGGAATTGGCAGCGGGGGGAAAGAGGTACTGCACATCCCTTCTGTGCAAGTCGCATTCTATGCATGCGTAGAAGGCCTTTATGCTTGCATAGAACCCTTCTACGCTTGCGTAGAAAGCTAGGCAAGCATAAAAGGGTTCTACACAAGCGTAAAAACTTTCTACGCATGTGTAGAACACGACTTGCACAGAACCATTGTGTGCAGGTCCTGGATTGTCCGGAGCCGTGGTTCACAGGTATGAAAGGGTCATTCTCTATAAATACTCATAATGGGGGTCCATGTGTTGCAAGATTATATATTGCAGAAAGAGATCTAAAGCCATGCATGCATACTGTTATGTATGCTAACTGTGTTCATTAAACTGTCAAAGATTTAAACTGCCGAGTTCCCACGTTTACTGCTCGGCAAATCATGAAGTATCGCGAGATTTCAGAGAGAGCGCAGTTTGAAGTTTGACAGGCGCACTATGTATCTTTTTCATGCAAATGAAGGGATTAAGAAGTGTACAAAGGTTAACTGACCAATCAGCATTGTTCCCTGTTGGAAATGTATCTTTCTGTGTATGTATACACAGAATGTTTTGCCCCATCCAAGTTGTGTTCAGACCCTCCAAATAAAGAGCTGTATTTCACTTTCAGTGCTTGTCGTCTCCAATTTCTGAACACCATACATACATACATACATACATACATACATACATACATACATACATACATACATACATACATACATACAACTTCTTCAAATTTGTTATTTAGATTATATTTAACTAAGATATCAATGTCCATGTCTGTATTGGTATCAATTTCTAGATCCATTTCTATCTGACTTCAGACCTGCTCAGGGTAAAGATATCTTTGTCACCCTTGGTGATACTGAGAACTGAATAGGGGGATTTGTTCTTCTCAGTCATTCTGTATTACTCAGCAGTTGGCAGTACCATCAATTACAGCAAATCTTTTACTTCTCCTCTCCTCTATTTTGGGATTTAATGGCACTGCTTGAAATGGGACCTGTTCTGGCTGGAAGCACAAGCTAAGAAAGGGTCTTGGGGTGTCTGCTTTGTCTCTGTAGGATTTGTTAGAGTTCAAGACCCCCTAATGTCCTTTAACAAAAGTGAAAATATTGCTCACAAAAGCTAGGGATAATTTTAAAAAGTGATATAAATTACAAAAAATAAGAGGGTAAAGTCTTCTCAATATAAAACTTTATTATATAGCTAATCAGCTGAGATGTATACCAGATAATTTAACCTCCCTTGATAGTTAAATATGGGCAGATTTGGAAATGCAGGAGATAGAGTGTAATATTGGGCATATATTTTAAAACACAAAATATTTAGAATATGTTTTACATTTTAATAGCTGCTATGATATCAAAGCCTTGAATTCTAATTGTAAAATGGAGTAGATTTTGTTATCCAGAGTCCCATGTTGTTGTTTTTATCCAAAACGATATAGTCCTTTGTAACAAACTACAGCAAGATTGAACAAGACCTAGTCAGTTTTCTTTCTGCATTTACAAGTTTCCTGCTTAGTCAGCTAACAAATAAGCCAGATTGATTTTGATGGAGCTATCTGCTTAGATTTTATAAATCAGATTTATAAAGGCTTATTCAATAGCATTTGAATCTCTAGTGAATGGTTTTCTACTGCTTCCTTTATGCTGGTCCTATTGCATTTGTAGTTCAGTTTAGTGATTTGCTAGCTAGACTGCTTTTCATGAAAGGCTAAATGAGAAAACAGCAACCCCCTTTTCTCTTAAGATTTCTGCAGTTATTCCAAAATCACAATAAGTAGCATCAATCCATATCCCAAAATGACAACAAATGATACTAACATGATCAATATCATTATTACCGTTGTGGATTTAGATTATAAAATGAAAAGATAATATAATATATAAAGGGCTGAATCATTTATTCCATAGGATTTACAGAAACACTCTGGATTTGGATCTAAACCTGTGAGGTACTAAACCTTTCCCAAAACATGGATTTCCCCCACAGTTTGCCATCTTATTCATTTTGGTGACTGCTGGAAGAATACTGTTCAGCCAACTCTAAATGTTTTTCACACTACACCAATATTTCAATTTGTAAAATCTGGATAAAATGCAGGAAGAATGCCACTGAGTGGCTACAAAGTAGAAATTTCAAGTTCATTTCCTTCTCGTTAAATTTTGGTCCACATTCTACCTTGCCAGGAAATAAATTCTTCAGAAGTCAGGCTTTGTATTCTACCACCAGAGAAATAAAACATGCACCTTTATAGGTGAGCGAAGGAGAAAATGCTTCCTTCCTGAACAGTTCATATAACAAAACATGAACACTATTTTTAAGTTCTGTTTTTACTGTGCCAATAGGCAGAGATGGATATTATTGAAATGATTAGGTTCAATTAACTGCCAAACACATTTTGAAAAGTATTTTTTTTTGGGGGGAGCATTGAACTCTGGAACCCAAACTGTAATCCAATGCTAAAGGTACAACCAAATAAATGAAATATTAATGTTTGTAATTTTATACTAGGCACTTTAAGACTGAAGAGAGCTCTTTCATACTAATGTGACATTCTAGATAGATAGAGATAAATCTTTACTGTCATTGTCCTTCACAGAACAATGAGATTGGGGGGAAAAACACTTATCAACCCAAGAAAACCAAAACAAAATACAACTATACAAAATTATCAACATACTCCCACCCCACATATACACATTTAACCCCTAAAAAGCTCTAAAACTCTAAAAAACTCTAAAAATCTAAAAACTCTAAAAACTATATACAGAAGCTCCCTCATAGAATGCATTGCACTTCATTGAAAGCCAGAACCGCTTTTGGGTAGAAACTATTTCTTAAGCGGCTGTTTCTGATCTTTATGACCCTATACCTTCTTCTAGAAGGCAGAAGCTGAAAGAGATCATTTCCGGGGTGCGTACTATCTTGCGCAATCTCTACAGCTTTCTTATAACACCTGGTGGCATAGATTTGATCTAGAGTGGGAAGAGTACGCCCAATTATCCGCTCCGCAGTCTTTACGACCCTGGGCAGCATTGTTCTTTCCCTAGCTGTACAACTCCCAAACCATACACACAGACCATAGGTTAACACACTCTCTACGGTACAGTGGTAAAATGCCAACAGCAGAACATTTGAAAGATTGTTCTTCCTGAGGATTCTCAAGAAGTATAACCTCTGCTGTGCTCTTTTCATCAGTTCTTTGGTGTTTGCTCCCCATGTTAGATCATCCCTCAGCTCCATTCCCAGAAATCGAAACACCGAGAACTGTTCCACACAATTCCCTTCAATAAAAAGTGGCTGGATGTTCAATTTGCATTTTCTAAAGTCCACAATGATCTCTTTTGTCTTTTTTACATTGAGGAATAAATTGTTTTCCCTACACCACTCGGTCAGCACTTCAACCTCCTTCCTGTAAGCTGACTCCCCCTCCCCAGCAGTAATCAGACCCACCACCATTGTGTCGTCTGCAAACTTGATGATCTTATTGCTGGGGTAACTGGGAACACAATCAAATGTGTAAAATGTGTACAGAAGCGGCGTCCCCGTATTTATACTGAGATCTGCTTAAATGGAAGCTTTAAAATACCTTTGCCCTGTTTTCTGTCCTTTTTTGTTTGACTGTCATGAATACAGAGATCATCTCAAATCTCTCTGTTTTTACTCAAACACCTGTATTGGCATGTGTTCATAAAGCCCTCTTATATTGTGCAACTTTCTTGTACCTTTTATTAAAGCCTTTCTGGAAGATGTTTGTCAGAGAGCTATACTCTCACATACTCCTGAAGTAATTAAAATGCTTTGTTGAGATGTATAACATAGACTCACTGTGTGTGACCTGGTAGTTCTGTTCTTGGGGTAACTAGTTTTTGCTAAACTACTCATTTTGCCATCTTCCTCATTCTTGTATTGTGATTCACCAGAACTGCATGACTGCTGAGTCATTAATTAGTGCTTGGCTTCCTGAGAGTTTGTCTAATTCATGTTTGTAAATGCCAGGCCCAACCAGAAAACTCTTTAGACCCCATAATCTATGGAATAAAATTTATGGCTCAGTTTCCATTTGCCTAAATTTCATCTATAATAATAGAGTTCTGGTCCCTAAGATTAAAGTTTATAGGGGAGGCCTTTGAGCTGGCTTGGCTTCTTTGTTGAAATGTACTGCCAACAAATGTAAAATATGCAACAGATGCCAGCAATTAGGTGCTTTGTTCTTCTTCCCATCTCTGGAAAGTAGCATGATTTTTGTCTAAATAGTTTGTTTAACTAATTGTTGGTGTCTGCATTTATAGAGCTGACAATAATATAATATTATTTCATTTCATTTTTAATTTATTATTATTATTAATTATAAATCATAAACATGAAAATGCAATGGTGTAATAACTAAAACATAAATATAACAAGAAAAAAAACAAGAAAACAAAACAAATTAATTTGTACATAAAAAGGACCTCAGTTGTAATGCATATCAATCATATTTTTGTAATATATATATATATTTTCTTACTTTCTTTAACCAATATATAAATTTCTTTAACCACTATATATAACCCATATTAATTATTTCATTTTTTAAAAAAACAAGTGATTAATGAGAACTCTGATCTAATTATATGGTTCAAATACATACTGTTACTGAAAGGGAATGTTGCTGCAGAAATCTGTCTCTGCCATTTAATTTCATGAAATATTGTCCTTGACTTTATAGCAGTGATTCCAAGACTTTCCAGCACAACAACCCATCAATTTTTTTGAGAAACCTTCATGCTTCTCTGCCTCTCCTTTACCATCATATTTGTTTGTTTGTTTGTTTATCTAACTTCTATACCACCCATCTGACATAAATGTCACTCTGGGTGTTTTATGCAACAGAATAAGAACCTCAACCCCAAATGCCTAACATAATATATAATTTCTAATAGACAATAATCTAGTGTTTCTCAATGTTTGGTTTTTGGACTTCAATTCACAGAAGCTTAAGTCAATTCCCCAAAGCACTGATCAGCCGATGTACAGACTTTGGCTTCTTGGAATTGAAGTCCCCCTGTGGGGTGTGGCCCCCATGTTGGGAACCGCTGCTATAACTGGAACAT
Source organism: Bradypodion ventrale (assembly GCA_035047345.1). Taxonomy (NCBI): domain Eukaryota; kingdom Metazoa; phylum Chordata; class Lepidosauria; order Squamata; family Chamaeleonidae; genus Bradypodion; species Bradypodion ventrale. Next base: position 304,471,637 of record JAWDJE010000003.1, on the reverse strand, counting down.
AAGAATGAAATATGATGGTGGTAAAAACTTCTAACACTTATTAATAGTTCAGATATTTTAAAAGTACGGATAATTTTACTTGAGAAACCTTAAACTCCACCACTGTGAATTTTATCTTTATGGAAGCTGTCATGTTATCATTGCCGTGGTGATTAGCAACTCCTGCATATCTGTTGCCTTTGTATGCTTCTTAATATTGCCAATACAAGCTGAATTCACGTAGCATTTATTTGAGGATTTCCATATATCATTCCAAAGCATTACAATTTCTTTCTCTTGGGAGGCATGATGCATTGTGGTTATTGCAATCTCCATTCAGGCATTTGTAAAAATAGCAGTAGTCTGACTAGAATAACTTATTTTATTTAAATTGTTTGCTTTGCGCCTAGTCTCTCTTTCCCTCCCTCCCTCCCTCCCTCCCTCTCCCTCCCTTCCTCTCTCTCTCTCAATCCCTCCCTCCATCTCTCTGCCAGTGCAGTTGCTTGATGTCCCTATCTGAATGGTACTGTGTGAGTGATACTTTTCTTTGTGAATGTAGACCATCCCGACAGCTGCCATTAGTGTTGTCAACACTCCTGGTATCCTTTGCTATGTAAAGCTATACATACCTTTTCCTGCTAGTAATACAAGCATGATGTTGTGCAGCAATATTGGGCAATTTCCTGGAAATCTAGATTACAGATACAAAAGCACAATATTCCACACTCATAAACAAATTGAACTAATAAATTGAAGTTCCTGGGTTTTTAAAATGGAAGTTTCAATATACACATACCACACCCAAATTACAATAGAAACTCCTCTCATGTAAAATATGAAAAAGTGAAGAAATCTGACAGGGGAAAAATCATTTATTTGGAAAATAGTGTTGGAGGAGAGCTTTGCCAAAATCCTGTACTACCAGAAAGACAAACAAGTGGGTCCTAGAGCAGTTAAACCCTCAACAGTCTCTGAAGGAAAAAAATTATGAAACTTTGGACATATAATAAAAAGGCAATACTCTCTGGAAAAGACAATATTCCTAGGAAAAGTAGAAGACAGCATGAAAAGAGGAAGACCAAACATAAGGATCGACTCCATGTGGAAACACAGACTTGTGTTTCTAAGAGCTGAACAGCAGCATTGTTGAGAACAAGACATTTTAGAGAGCTCTTGTTAATAGGCATGATTTAACTGATGATTAAAAGTAATACAACCTAACTGGATAAAGGCTGGGGTCAAGATCCTGTTCAGCATGAGAAGAATAGAAAATTTTGTGGGTGTTATAACATAGGACCTCCTTGCTTGTTGTTGCATAAATGATTGTCCATTTGATGATACATAACTTCTGTATACTCGTTACCTCCCTGTATGAACAACAAAAAGTCTTACTACTTGGGCTATAATCCACTGTGAGAACAGGTTGATTAAAGAGGATCCTGGCTGCGATCTACTCATTTACCAATAGTGTTTTGCCAAAATTTGATATTTTTATGCTTTGTTGACATCTCAAAGTTGTTTCCATGTCTCACATCCCTTAGCAATGTCATATATCTAAAATTCTAACAACCCACTTGTTTACATTTATTTATTAAATTTTACCTGATTTGTTTACATGCTATTGTACATTCAACCATTGCTTCTTAGGCATGACAGAACTACGGTTCTCTGCAGCTTCAGTGAATTACATGACAGAAGTTTCAGTAGATAATCTAAACAAACTTTTCTTCTCTGTGACTGATCTGTGTTTTCCTGGGCTTCCATCATGAAATACCCCAACATAAATCTGACAACGGGCATCTCAACAGAAATACTGTCATTTTATAAACTTTAGCTGTTTGAGGATTTAATCTGTAAGCCTGAGAATTTGAACAGCAATCTTTGCTATGGAATCATTCTGTCATAGTCAATGCTGTGGTTTTCACTCTTCACAGGGAAAAAAGCACTTAAGTATCGTGCTTTTTCAGCCTGATGTTTTTAATGCACAACATATACCTTGTCCTCACTGCCCCTCCTGGGCTGGTGAAGATCAGCTTTTTGAAAGCCACTGGAAGTCAAGAAGAGGAACAAAATGCTGTTTGATATGATCCCCATGTCCGGACAGCATTTTGGTCCTCTGATAGGGCTGCAGCAGACAAGTCAACACAATAATAGCCAATTTGCATCTGATAGGGGAAGCCCCAAAGGCTCTGTTGTTGTTGTTGTTCAGTCGCACAGTCGACTCCGACCCTTTGCGACCCCATGGACCATTTTCCTCCAGGCGCCTCTGTCCTCCACCATCCCCCTCAGCCCTCCCAGCTCCCTGCCCAATGTGTCTACAATGCCATCTAGCCATCTCATCCTTGGCCTTTACCTTCTTCTTTTTCCCTCCACCTTTCCCAACATCAATGCCTTCTCAAGTGAATCCTCCCTTCTCATTTGATATCCAAAGTACTTTGCAGGCGCACCCCCCAAAGAAAGACTCAGACACCGGTATATGGATAAAGGCATTGGGCCACTTTTATTGAATAATGCCCTAGTCCGAATTATAACTTTCAATTGGTACTCATCCAATTATAATTCTTAAGGCAAGCAGGCCGCAGTAACACTGGTAAGGTTCCTCCCAAAATTGCCAACGGCAATTGGCTACAATGTATCCATTTGTATCAATTTGTTTGTTGACACAAACAAATTGTTGACCATAGTCAATAAACTATCTACTGACCCCACCCTCTGATGTGTATCCGTCAAATCACGGGGTGATGCATGCTGAAAAGCTCCTGCCATCACCCCTTGCCTGGTTCGTCGTTGACCGGTCAACGTTATTACACCTGTACCTGTATAAGTGTTGGACAGTCAATTGCGAACCTGCCGGATACCTATGGGTCATAAATCTTTACCTTACCAGTGCTACCCGCCTAAGTGACCAAAGTCAAGAACAAGAAAAACCCCTATATCAAACCTCAGCAACAGTGTGGGGTGGGCAAAAAAGCCAGAACCCAAGGGCCAATTGTGGGTTCCAACCAAAAATGCCCACCTGGCCCTGAAGCGACCAAAATATCACACTGTTTACTAGGGAGGGGGTGGAGGGAAAACTTCTCCTCTCCATCGCTATTTTAAAATGGCAGCTTGGCTGCCTTGTGGCCACCCCTTTTATAGAGGGGTGGCCACGCCCCCTAACTCACCCGGATGTCTGAGTCCGGGTGGGGTGGGGTCCCGCAAAGAGCGCGGCGGCCATTTTGGCACCGCGCTTTCATTAGCTTCATCTTTACTATTTGACCTTCCAATGAGCAGTCAGGGTTAATTTCTTCTAAGATTGACCTATTTGTTCTCCTCGCTGTCCAGGGGACTCTCAAAACCCTCCTCCAAACCCACATTTCAAAGGCATCTATTCTTCTGCGTTCAGCCTTCCTAATTGTCCAGCTCTCACATCCATACATTACTACTGGGAAAACCATTGCTTTGACTATTCTAATTTTTGTTTGCAATGTGATGTCTCTGCTTTTCACTATGTTCCCCAGGTTTCTCATTGCTTGTCTCCCAAGAATCAGTCGCCTTTTTATTTCATGGCTACAATCCCCATCTGCAGTGATCTTTGATCCTAAGAAAGTAAAATCTGTCACTGCTTCTACTTCTTCCCCGTCTATTTTCCAGGAACTGATTGGGCCTGTTGCCATTATCTTGGTTTTCTTGATATTGAGTCTCAAACCAGCTTTTGCACTCTCCTCCTTCAGCCCAATCAAGAGATTCTTTAGGTCTTCCTCACTTTCTGCCATTAGGGTGGTGTTGTCTGCATATCTCAGATTATTGATGTTTCTCCCAGCTATTTTAATCCCATATTGTGATTCCTCCATCCCTGCACTGCGCATTATGTGCTCTGTGTATAGGTTGAATAAGCATGGTGACAAAATGCAGCCTTGTCTTACTCCTTTTCCTATTCCAAACCACTCTGTCATTCCATGTTCTGTCCTAACTGTTGCTTCTTGGTTCATGTACAGATTTCTCAGGAGGCATATGAGGTGTTCTGGTATTCCCATCTCTTTAATTACTTGCCACATCTTGTTGTGGTCCACACAGTCAAATGCCTTGGTGTAGTCAATAAAACAAAAGTAAACTTGTTTCTGGTATTCCTTTGTTTTCTCCATGATCCAGCATATGTTGGCAATGTGGTCTCTAGTCCCCCTGCCTCTTCTGAAACCAGCCTGCACCTCTGGTAATTCTCTCTCCACATGTTGCTGAAGTCTATCCTGTATTATCTTAAGCATCCCTTGCTGGCATGTGGGATGAGCACGATTGTTCGATAATTTGAACATTCTTTGGCATTGCCCTTTTTTGGGATTGGGACGTATACTGATCTTTTCCAATCCTGTGGCCACCGTTTTGTTTTCCAAATATGCTGGCATATTGAATGCAGTAATTTGACGCCGTCATCTTTTAGCGGTTTGAAAAATTCAACTGGGATACCATCATCTCCACTAGCTTTGTTGTTTGCAGTGCTCTTTAGGGCCTTTATGACTTCGCTCTCCAGGATGTCTGGCTCAAGTTCAATTTCTTCATCATTGTGATTAACAGGAGTGTTGAGGTCCTTTTTGTAAAGTTCCTCTGTGTACTCTTTCCATCTTTTCTTAATTTCTTCTGCATCAGCTAGCTCCTTTCCGTCTTTGTCCCTTATCATGGTCATTTGTGCTTTAAATGTTCCCTTGATTTCGCCGATTTTTTTTTTGAAAAGATCTCTGGTTCTGCCTCTTTTGTTGTTTTCCTCCATTTCTTTGCACTGTTTTTTAGGTAGTTTTCCTTATCTCTCCTTGCTTTTCTTTGGAATTCTGTGTTCAAATGATTGTATTTTTTCCTTTCTCCTTTGCCTTTTGCGTTCCTTCTTTCCTCTGCTATTTTAAGAGCCTCATCAGACAACCACTCTGCTTTCTTACTCTTCTTTTCTTTTGGTATGGTTTTCTTTGCTGCTTCCTGCATGATGTCCCTCATCTCTGTCCATAATTCTTCTGGTACTCTGTCTACCGAGTCTAAGCCATTAAATCTGTTCATCACCTCCACTGTCTAGGTGATATCTTTCTGGTCTCTGTGTTTTCCCTATTTTCTTTAGTCTAAGCCTGAATTTTGCTATCAGTAGGTTGTGATCTGAGCCACAGTCTGCTCCAGGTCTTGTTTTTGCTGACTGTATGGAGGTTCTCCATCTTTGGCTGCAGAGTATGTAGTCAATTTGGTTTCGGTGTTGTCCATCTGGTGATGTCCATGTGTAAAGTCACCTCTTGTGTTGCTGGAAGAGAGTGTTTGCTATGACCAGTGCATTCTCTTGGCAGAACTCTATCAATCTTTGCCCTGCTTCATTCTGTACTCCAAGACCAAATTTGCCTGTTATTCCCTCCACTTTTTGATTTCCTACTTTGGCATTCCAGTCTCCTAATATAATTTGGACATCATTTCTTGGTGTCTGTTCTATGAGGTGTTGTAAGTCCTCATAGAACTGGTCCATTGTGGCTTCATCTGCACCAGTGGTTGGTGCGTATTTTTGGATCACAGTGACATTGAAAGGTTTGCCTTGAATTCTGACTGACATCATTCTGTCATTTTTAAGGTTGTATCCCATTACTGCTTTTCTCACTCTTTTATTGACAATTATGGCTACTCCATTTCTTCTAAGGTTTTCTTGCCCACAGTAGTAGATATGATGGTTTCCAGAGCTGAATTCACCCATCCCTGTCCATTTGAGCTCACTGATGCCTAAGATGTCAATGCTTATTCTTTCCATCTCAATTTTTTACCACTTCCAGTTTACCTTGGTTCATTGATCTCACATTCCATGTCCCTATGCAGTATTGCTCCTTGCAACATTGCATTTCCCCTCCCCCTTTCCTGTCCCTCCCCTTCCTCCCCTCTGTGGTGTTAAGCATCCTGTATCACCTAGCCTGCCCCTTTGTTTTGCCTTATGTTTTGGTCAATAGGGTTCTCTTGGCAAGATTTGTGGCATGGTTTCCCGGTGTCTACGCCATTTTCCCCTCCTCATACATTTTATCACAGTTTTTAAAAGTTTAAAACATTTTAGACAACATATTATCATGCATATTATCACACTTTAAACACAGTCTCTATGTCAGTTTCTATATTAAGTCTTCTACATTTGCATATCAGGTACTTATCCTTTGCCTGGGACTCTGAGTCTCTGCCCCTGCTTTTCCTCCTCTGCCCTCTTCCCTTCTGTCAAATGGTCTTCTCCTGGCCCTTCCGCCGCTCAACCGGCTCTCCTCCTCCTCACCCCCCAGCTGGGGGTGGTTGCCCGCCGGCGGCTGCGGCTGGCCCTTCCGCCGCTCGGAATAACAGTGAATCAGGGACAGGGGACTGGGGACATCAGCTGTAAAGTAGCTATTATACCTACACTGATGATTGAATTCCAATCAGCATCAGCTACAAAATTGCTGTTACTACCCCACTTAATTTTATCCCATTTTCAGCATGCACATACATTGGTGATGAGATAAAATGCAGCAAGGCAATTTAGTTAAATCTCCTGACAGGGTCTAAAAATCATGTATGTGGGTTAGATTATTCTGATTCACTTGTACATGAGATCTGACCAACCCGCCCTAAATAATGGCCTTTACTTATTTATTTAAATTTTTATTGCCACCCACTCACCTGGGGTGACTCTGGGCAGCTCACAACCAGATATAAAACATACATGCTAAAAACATCTTTAAAACCCCATTGAAACACATTAAAATCCATTAAAAAAACCACCCAACCCTTCTGCAGAGAGGGAAAGTTCAAATAAGCCAGCAGGCAGGTGCCACCTCCCCAGGAGTACCCCACACCTGCCCAGCCACCCAGGTTTTGAGTTCTTTCCTAAAGGACAGCAATTCTGTTTGCAATCGTAACTCTGTCAGCAGGAGATTCCATAGGGCCAGAGCAGACATGGAGAAGGTCCTCCTCCTCATTCTAGAAAGATGAGCCCCTCTAGCCGATGGCACAGTTAGAGAGCCCCTCCAGTCTGCTCTAGTTGGATGGTAGACATTCTTGGGATGATGCGATCTCTGAGGTATCCTGGCTCACTACCATGTTGGACTTTAAAGGTCATCACCAGCACCCTGAATTGCACCTGGAGGCAAATTGGTTACCAGTGCAGCTCCTGGAGCAATGCCCACACCCCATCACCACCAGAGCAGCCACATTCTGGACCAACTACAGCTTCCGGATGGTCATCAAGGGCAGCCCCATGTAGAGTGCATTACAGTAATCCAGTCTGGAGGTCACCAGAGCATGAGTGACCATGAGTAAGGAGTCCTAGTGTAACAAATAGTAATTTTCTAAAGTGATATTATTATGATTTTAATTATTTTCCAGTTGTCACATTTTCTATGATTTACTTGCTTTCTCAATTTCATCACATTATTATGCTAACCTTATCAGGCCAAGATCCAAAGCAATCCTATATAGATAATTGTATGTCTACTCAGTCCTATATCTACACAAAATAAAATAGCCAGGTAAGTGTGAATAATTGCAGCTTCTGTGTTTACCAGAAACAACAACCCTTGTTTATGGGATTTCTCTTTTTCCTCATCTCTTCTGAATCATAGTACTTGTTTCTTTGCCTTGGGTGAACTTGCCTGTCTTGAGCATCCTCTACTGATAAGACGTTTTCTTCAGTTATCTTCTTGAGTTATTAGTTAAACTATGGAGGGTTCAAAATACAAGTCACTGTAACTTGAAATCCCCCCCTTTAAAAAAACAAAACACATCTTTCTCTCTTGTCCACTTTTATGTACTGCATTATTTTTGGAATAATGCTCTACAATCTGTGCCAGAGTGGAACATTATTAACATTGTTGGTATTTTTCACTATGATGTCTATGAATGCTGCGGTGGCTCAGTGGTTAAGAAGCTCGCCTTGTTAGCTCGAAGACAAGGATAGACAGCTGGGGTGTGGACAACAGGAAAAGGGGGGGAGGAACACCCCAATATTAACAATTGGTAAAAAAAATAAAAGTGCCAAACTTTAATATATAGTGAAGAGCAACCAAATCACATGGGTAAATATACAAAAGTTATAGAGGACAAAAAATGACTCTATACAAAATCCGTTGCCACAGCTCAAGTATAGATGTATGGTACACGATAATAAAGACAATGAAAAAAAGTATATACACGAAGTCCATTACCGCGGCTACATGTTCCATCGTATAACTTTGACATGAGCAGCGGTAATGGACTTCGTGTATATACTTTTTTTCATTGTCTTTATTATCATGTACCATACATCTATACTTGAGCTGTGGCAACGGATTTTGTATATAGTCATTTTTGTCCTCTATAACTTTTGTATATTTATCCATGTGATTTGGTTGCTCTGCACTATATATTAAAGTTTGGCACTTTTATTCTTCTTACCATTTGTCACTATTGGGGTGTACCTCCCCCCTTTTCTTGTTAGCTCGAAGGCCAGCAAGTCGGCAGTTCGAAGCCTGGTACTACATGATGGATTGAGCACCCGTCTCTGCCCCAGCTCTTGAGGACATGAAAGGAGCCTCATTTGGGCATACCCAGAACAGAGTTTCTCCTGCAAAAATCCTTTCAACCCAGAATAATTTCTGACACAAAATTATTATTAGTATGATGTTAAAGGGATACCAGTAAAAACAGACTGCACTGTACTTATAATTATCATCATTTACATAGTTTACTCTGTAAGGTTGGTAGAAACATAATGGTCTCTCTATTTTTGTTGCCTAAATATTAGTATCTATTTTACTTTGAAGTTATTTCTTTATTTGCCTAATGGAAACAAACCCTCCTGCACATCAAAAATATTAAGTTAAGGATTTCTATGTTTTCTCTAGCCACCAAAATCCCTTCATTCATGCACCTGGTTGATTCTTAGCTGAAGTCAATGCTTTGTGCTGTTCGTCTCTAGTCAAAATAAAGATGAATTAACAACCCACAACTTTAAATCTTCTGTATTTACATAATGATAAAGCAATGAAATAATTGTCTCAATACTTTTAGACCAGAAACATAAATGCATCAGATATAGTAGTATTCTATAGGTACAGTTGGTGCATCATTATTTCTCTTGCATGTAGTATAAAATGCATGAATCAATGTTCATAAATGCTAAAACTTTCTTTTAATAAGAACACATTCACAATGTAATTAATAAAAATAATTGGGATGACTTACTATATACTTGGGGAGAAAAATATATAACCATTCTATAGGAAAAGATAATTCCTTGTAAATAAGCAATGTTGACATTAAATAGCATTATATATTGTTTATCTTTATCCTGCTGAAACAGATTTTCCAAAGGGAATATGGAGCTTTCAAAAAAAATGATACTATAGTGATACCAGCTAAGATTCTTAGGCCTATATCCAAAGGGCATTATTATACAGAAGATGGGAAAGATGACATTTGATACTGTAGAGAAAAAGAGATATGTATATCAGTTATCCTGGGGAAACTGGCCTCCCAGCTGGAATGCTTATCTTTTTCCCATAGACTCTGCAGGCGTCCACCTATACTCATAATATTTATACTGTATCTGTATATGCCTCTTTGAAGATACAGTTATGGTTTGTATTCCATCTGTTCAAAATATACATTTGATGGCCCTAAAATAATGCCATCAGCTGAATAGCATTGCAAATATGTTTAATACATATTGTGGGGGAAATGCACACTTTAAACATAAAATAAACTCGATTTGTACTCTTGAAATATATATCAGTCTGGATGCAAATATTTTTTGTTATAGTCAAGAGCAGAACATGGCCATACATAAGCATGAAGCTGGAGCTTTTCTACAATTATGGTTTCAATTCCAAAGAAGTTTTTTTAAAAAAGAACTTCATAGTATTCAGCTAAGGGAGACTAAAATTGGATTTCCCCCCTCCCCCACCTCCCTAAACACAGGATCCTTTCTTCAACAAAAATGCTAACTGCATTGCAGGGTGTATAAAAGTGTCCTCATGAGTAATTAAGCTTGCAGTTTGAACAGAGGAAGCGCAAGGCACTACATTCCAGCTGATTTAAACACTCTGAGGGACTTGCCAGTAATGAAAAGCAGACCTTATAACTACAAAAGTAGTTGTATCTTCGTTATGTTTACACTTTCTACATTCCACTGGAAGAAACCAGGGAGAAATGAGGGACTGGAACAGAAGGAAGAACATGCATTTTTCTGAGAGTGGGAATTCTGTTCTGTCTGTTACATATCTTTACCTATAAGAAGGTGTGTTAACCGTGCGTATCTGGCATGCACATCCATACCCGGCCCAACCATCCCAAACCGAGCTGCCAACACTTACCAAAACACCCTGCAAAAATCGCTGCAAGAGTCCGCCAGCCATGAGTGGGATAACTGCCCCACGAACGTGAACACGGGGGGGGGGAGAGAAAGTGGGGGTAAAAGAGGGAGAAAGAAAGAAGGGGGTGAAAGAGAGAAAAGGAGAAAGCACATGTGAGAAATAGAGGGGAGAGAGAGGGAGGGTGGAAGAAAGAGAGAGGGGGAGAGAAAGGGGAACAGAGAGAGACGGAGAAAGCATGCGCCTTCCCCGCCAGGTAATGGCCAAAGCCGGTGCCCCGTTTGGTCCTTGCCTGACAGAGGAAGGGAGCCCACTTCCCCTCCAGGCAAGGGCCGTGCGTGTCCCACCCTCTCTCTCTCTCTCACACACACACACACCAGACACCCCTGCCTTGCCTGGCAGTTAAGAACATAAGAACATAAGAACAGCCTTGCTGGAACAGGCCACAGCCCATCCAGTCCAGCATTCTGTCTCACACAGTGGCTCACCATTTCCTTCAGGGTATTTCCAAGCAGATGTCTTCACCTGCTTAGGATTCCCTGGAAATGGCATTGAGAGATAACCTGCCTATCTCTCCAACCCGGAGGTTGTCCTTAAGTATCCATAATTATAGCCATTGATACTCTTGTCCTCCATGAACTTGTCTAATCCATTCTTAAAGCTGTCAAGACTGACAGCTGTCACCACTTCTTCTGGCAGGGAGTTCCATAGACCAGTAATCCTCTGGGTAAAAAAGTACTTTCTCTTATTTGTTTGAGAACTAGTACCCAAAAGTTTCATGGAGTGTCCCCTAGTTCTAGTGTTATGCGATAGGGAAAACAGTTTTTCCTTATCTACTTTGTCCACACCGTGCATGATTTTATAAACTTCAATCAGGTCACCTCTTAGACGTCATCGTTCAAGAGTGAAGAGGCCCAACCGTTGCAGCCTCAGATGGTAAGGAAGGTGTTCCAGTCCCCTAATCATTCTGGTTGCCCTCCTCTGCACTTTTTCCAGCTCCATAATATCCTTCTGGAGGTATGGCGACCAGAACTGTACACAGTATTCCAGATGGGGCCTCACCATAGATTTATAAAGAGGCAGTTATTATCTGTGTGTTGGTCATTGAGGTTTGTTGGGGGTTTTTTGGGGGTGGGTGGGGTGCACACACTACCCAAAACCACCCCAACCATCCACTCACAGATAATTACTGCCCGGCAGGGCTGGGCAAAAAAAGCTAGTCTGAAATAAAATTCTGAGTATATTTTACCATCCTATTCAAAACATGTTGGTTTAGTCCAACAGAAAGATAATGGAGGAAGACTATGCTAGTAGACCGTCATTAGTTTTTATTCCCCAAGTTGCATGGCCAGTAATATGTTTGCTAATGTGACTCCTAGACAAATCTGTCAAGTTCCCCATATTTTCTCCGTTTCCCAGCCAGAGCTGCCGCTACCCTGTAATTGGGCAGCGGGGGGAGAGGAGTTACTGTGCATCCCTTCTGTGCAGGTCCTTCCTATGCATGCATAGAACCCTTCTACGCATGCGTAGAAGGCTTCTCTGCAGAAGGGGATGTGTAGAAGACTTCTACGCATGCGTAGAAGTGACCTGCACAGAACGGTTCTGCGCAGGTCTGTTCTACACATGCATAAAAGCCTTCAATGCATGCGTAAAAGCCTTCTACGCATGCATAGAAGTGACCTGTGCCAAACATTTCTGCGCAGGTCGCTTTTACGCATGCGTAGAAGGCTTTTATGCATGGGTAGAATGGACCTGCACAAAAATGTTCTGCGCAGGTACCGTAATGTCCGGAGCTGCGTTTGACAGGTATGCTCCTAGGTACACTACCATTTAAGATTATCCCTTACAAGCATGTCATTAGAAGGAAGATGGAGGCAACTGCTGTGTCGGGCTCGTTAGACCTTCTTTGTCATTTACCCATACTTTCATTAATGATCAAAGCACCTGACAGCTTTGACTACTACAAAAATATCAGCATTTGTTCTGGATCTATTACTTTTGTTTTCTCTACCTTTCCCCAATTTTACACCAGTATTTCCCCATGAAATACTGAATCCTTTTATATAATAATAAAGGATGGTTTGTATCAGTCTTCACCATTACTCTGAAACATAGAGTCCTATCCAGGTGTATGGAGGCTGTGGGGGTCTGGATGGGGGACAACGGGCTGCAACTGAATCCTGGCAAGATTGAGTGGCTATGGATTAGGGGCCCTGCGTTACCTCAGGAGCTACCATCTTTGCTCCTGGATGGGGCTATTCTGCCCCAAACAGACCCGGTGCACAACTTGGGGGTCCTCATGACTACTGCTCAAAGAGCAGATGGCAGTCGTGGCCAGAAGGGGTTTTGCACAACTTCATGTAGTTTGCCAGTTGCACCCACTCCTGGACTGGGACTCCTTGCTCATGGTCACACATGCTCTGGTCACCTCTAGACTAGATTATTGTAATGAGCTCTACATAGTGCTGCCCTTGACGACCATTCAAAGGCTGCAGCTGGTCTACACCCACAGAATACGTAGTAAAAAAATTTGAATCCCACCATTGACTATAAATATTCACAAATCAAGCACACTTGCTTTGGAGTGAGATCCTGCAAATAATCTCGGCTTCCTTTTCCATTTTGAGGTAGAGGTTAAATTATATTTGAATACTAAAAGCAGATAGCACTCTATGAATTTCTGAAACTTAATCATCAACAGAAGACTAGAGACCAGTAGTTTTCATTTGTGTGACTTTTACAGAGGCTGCTGTGATCCATCATATTTATAAAGGATTGACAGTTAAGATTTTTGCAAATATCTACTCACTATATTTACTGTATTGTATCTATGGTAGTATATTACAGAGGCCTATGTAAAAGTGGTGAAAGAGTCACTGACTGTGTAAAAAAATAACTCCTACAATACTTGGGTAGGGCTTCTGAGAATTCTAGTTCTAACACACGTGGCATTTAAATGTAACAATCGTTCCTTGCAAACCATCTCTTTCTGGAAAATATGTACTTTTTACAAGTGTACAATATAGAAGAAACCAAATAAATAACAATTTTAATGTAACTGACAATTAATTTTAATTTAATTTTAATTGTCACATTTATATACCGCTCACTCGGCCAAAGCCAACTCAGGGCGGTTCACAATAAAAATAATTAAAAAAACATGTTAAAAACAGTTAAAACTACCCACCCCCTAAAAACAAGGGCTGCAGGATCCAAAGGCACCATGGGGAGGAGTTCTTCTACACCAACCACACAATGGAGGTTACCCTTCCACCTGCACCCCACACTTGACCCGCCAGCCAGGTTTTAAGTTCTTTTCTGAAAGGGAGCAATTCCGTCCGGAGACGTAGCTCTGTTGGCAGGAGGTTCCAGAGGGCCGGTGCAGACACGGAGAAGGCTCTCCTCCTTGTGCCAGAGAGGCGAGCCCCTCTGGCTGATGGAACAATTAGAGAGCCCCTCCGGTCCGCTCTGGTTGGACTGACAGACGTCCTCAGGGCGATGCGGTCTCTTAGGTAACCCAGCCCACTACCATATAGGGCTTTAAAGATCAAAACCAGCACCTTGAATTGCACCCGGAGACAAACTGGCAACCAGTGCAGCTCCCGGAGCAGTGGCAAAGCACGGGCATAACGCCCACACCCCATCACCACCCGGGCTGCCGCATTCTGGACCAGCTGTAGCCTCTGAATGGTCGTCAAGGGCAGCCCCATGTAGAGCGCATTGCAATAATCTAGTCTAGAGGTGACCAGATCGTGAGTGACCATAAGCAAGGAGTCCCGGTCCAGGAGTGGGCGCAACTGCCGAATCACCCGACGTTGGGCGAAATCCCTCCTGGTCACAGCCGCCACCTGTTCTTCTAACAGTAGCCGAGAATCCAGGAGGACCCCCAAGTTGTGCACCGGGTCTGTCTGGGGCAAAATAGCCCCATCCAGAACCAAAGATGGTAGCTCCCGGGTTAACGCAGGACCCCTTATCCATAGCCACTCAGTCTTGCTGGGATTCAGTTGTAGCCCGTTAGCCCCCATCCAGACCCCAACAGCTTCCAGGCACCTGGAAAGGACTTTGACGGCATCACTGGGGTTCCCATGGGCCGAGATGTACAACTGAGTGTCATCCGCGTACTGATGGTACCGCACCCCATGGGAACGAATGATCTCACCCAGCGGCTTCATGTAGATGTTAAATAGGAGAGGAGAGAGCACCGAGCCCTGAGGCACCCCCCCATTTGAGGGGCCTAGGACTGGACCTCTCACTCTCCAACCACACCGACTGGGTCCGACCCCTCAGAAATGAGGAAAACCAGGACCACACAGTGCCCTGGATTCCCAATCCTCGGAGCCGTTCCAGAAGGATACCGTGGTCAACGGTATCAAAAGCCGCTGAGAGGTCAAGAAGAGCAAGGACAAATGGGTGACCACCATCCCGCTCCCGCCAGAGAGCGGGACCAATGCCATCTCGGTACCATATCCAGGCCTGAATCCTGACTGAAAGGGGTCCAGGTAATCTGCTTCATCCAGTACCCCCTGCAGCCGACGCGCCACTGCCTTCTCCAACACCTTCCCTAAAAAGGGGAGTTTGGAGACAGGCCTATAGTTGGTTAGGACAGCTGGGTCGAGGGAAGGATTCTTCAGGAGGGGGCGCACCAAGGCATGTTTTAAAGGTGCAGGAAACACCCCCTCCCGCAATGATGCATTGATCATAGCCCCAACCCAGCCACCTGTCACTGCCTTGGAGGCTTTCACCAACCAGGTGGGACAGGGGTCCAATGGGCAGGTAGTGGCGTGCACACCTGCAAGGAGCCTGTCCACTTCATCAGGGGCAACTGGATCAAACTGGTCTCAGATGGTATGGCAAGACTGTGCTCCAGCTCCCTCCGGACTCTCCCCATCCACGCCAGGATTAAACCCCGAGTGAATCCGATCGATTTTCTCCACTAGATGGTTAGCAAAGTCCTCAGCCGACCCCTGCCAACCAGGCACAGGGGTCCCCCTATCAAGGAGAGACCTGGTAACCCGGAACAGGGTGGCTGGGCGATTATCAGCGGAGGCAATAAGGGTGGTGAAGTATTGCCGCCTCACCACCTCCATCGCCACTAGATAGGCCCTAATAGCGGCTCTAGCTAGTCTCTCTGGGTCTTCACCCAGCGGCGCTATAGGCGTCTCTTTGCCCGTTTAAGCTCCCGCAGTTCATCTGTGAACCACGGAGATGACCTAGCTCCATGAGCTCTGAGAGGCCGTAGTGGTGTGATTTCATCCAAGGCCGCTGTTGTCATCCTGTTCCACAGGTCAACCAGCGCCTCGGGCAAATCGTGTTGCCGATCCAGAGGGAAATCCCCCAGTTCCCTCTGGAATCCATCAGGATCCATCAGTTGCCGGGGGCGGGCCATTCTAATAGGCCCTGCCTCCCTACGATGAAGCATCGCACCCAGGAAGTCTAGAGCCACCAAATAATTATCTGACCATGGCACAGGTGTTATGTCTAATTTCCGTAGTCTCAGATCACTCTGCCACCGCTCCAACAAAAAGATTAAATCTGGTGTGTGGCCGCTGCCCCTGGTCGGGCCCTGAATTACCTGAATCAGGTCCATAGCTGCCATGGAAGCCATGAACTCCTGAGCCACCTCGGAGCCAGTCCCCACTGAAGGCACATTGAAGACCCCCCAGAACCATCAGTCTAGGGAACTCCAACGCCAATGCTGAGATGGCCTCGAGGAGCTCAGTCAGGGAGTCCCTTACCCTGCAAGGGGGCAGGTACAGGAGTAAGACTCCCAACTGACCCTTAGAGCCCAGATGCAGAAGCAGGGCCTCACAACCCAGAATTTGTGGAGCGGTAGCCCTGGCGACTCCCAGTGACTCCCTGGCTATGATAGCAATGCCACCGCCCTTACGCTCATCCCTAGGCTGGTGCCAAATACTGAACCCAGCTGGACACATTTCTGACAGAGGAACCCCATTCTCTGGTCTCAGCCAGGTCTCAGTGATACATGCCAGGTCGGCCCGCTCCCCCATAATGGAATCTTGTATCAGGGGGGCCTTATTACATACCGACCTGGTATTCATCAGCAGCAGCCTAAGGGCAGGGTCACCCTGGGTCAGCTGCTCAGGACCTAGAGGTGTAACCAGGGGGCTGGAATGAGGGACAGATACTAAGCATCTGCCCTGCATTCCCCGAGTGTGGCCCGCCCCTCGGTACCTGCTATATCACCCCATGCCCATCACAACCTCTATATTGGCCTCCGGAGCCTCCCTGATTGCCTTGGACAGAATGCTGCCTCTCCTTCCTGGCTGGCCGGGCAGTCTCTCCCTCCCTCCCTCCCACCCCCATATAAAACCGCCCCACCCACTCCCCCCACCACCCTCCGCAAGGCTCCGGTGGTGATGGAAGTGGTGGGGCAGTCTTCCAAATCTACCTTGAGCCCTCAACTGGGGTGAGACATTCCACCCGCAGTAGCGACGGCAGTGGTCCGGCTTTTCAAAGCCATCTCGAATCGTCACCTTAATTTTATCCCCATGGACCTCCAAGCCAGCCCCAGACAGACTGCTGCTGCTATTTCCTGGCAGGCAAGTTAGTCCCTCAATCCTTCTAACTCTCCCTCCCTCCCTCCACCATCTCCTCCCCCCTTTTGGCCCATATCTCCCCCCATCGCCCCCAGTGGGCCGAAGAACTTTCAACTCCCCACCTCCTCCACTCAAGGCATAGGGAGGAGGAGGGAGGGAGGGCTCAGGACGCCGGTGTTGGAGGCTGCCCTGATGCCTGCAGTTGTTGTTCCAGCTGGCCTCCAGAGTCCCAGGCAATGGAGAAGCCCCTCCAGCATAGCCTCCCTTTAAGCCCCTGCTCAAGGCCAAGGCATAGGGAGGAGGAGGGAGGGAGGGCTCAGGACGCCAGTGTTGGAGGCTGCCCTGATGCCTGCCGTTGTTCCAGCTGGCCTCCAGAGTCCCAGGCAATGGAGAAGCCCCTCCAGCATAGCCTCCCTTTAAGCCCCTGCTCAAAGCTAAGGCAGAGGGAGGAGGAGGAAGGGAGGGCTCAGGACGCCGGTGTTGAAGTCTGCCCTGATGCCTGCCGTTGTTCCAGCTGGCCTCCAGAGTCCGAGGCAATGGAGAAGCCCCTCCAGCATAGCCTCCCTTTAAGCCCCTGCTCAAGGCCAAGGCAGAGGGAGGAGGAGGAAGGGAGGGCTCAGGAAGCCGGTGTTGAAGTCTGCCCTGATGCCTGCAGTTGTTGTTAATGTTACTTTTAAAATGTTACTTTTATAACACTGCATTTATTCATTGCATTTTGCTTGCTGGATGGATGTAATGTTATGTAGTGAATTTAACATTAACACATTAAAATTAATACATTAATAAAGCCAAAAGTAATTGTTGAACTGCTATAATGCAATCTACTGTATTTTCTGGCGTATAAGACTACTTTTAAACCCCGAAAAATCTGTGCCAAAGTCGGGGGTCATCTTATAGGACAGGTACTTAACTGCAGCTTGTTTCCCCTTGCTTCATATATCCGGCACATATGGTGGGGGCTGCCGTGGCCGAGTCCCTGCTCTGTGCGGGGAGTATGAAGCAAGGGGAAGCAAGCTGCACACATCTTCCTGTATCTCGAGGAGGAGAACATGAGCGTGGATTGGCTCTCCACCAGAACCTGCCCATTCGACTCGGAGGGCTGCGTGTCTTTGGGTTGAGTATGGGTTAATTTTTATTTGGTGTGCATTGGAAGAGAGGTAGTTTTATACGGCAAGTATATTCCAAACTCTATATTTTAACTGTAAAAGTTGGGGGTCGTCTTATACGCCCAGTTGTCTTATACACCGGAAAATACGGTACTTAAATTACAGTCTCTTTGATGATTGAAAATGCTGAGGGGAAGTTTTCAGAACTGTGTTATTATATATCTCAGTATTTTTGTAGTGTTCAATTTCTGAAATCTTCATATACAGTAAAACCCCTACTTACGAAAAAGTTCATACCGTAGGCTTTTGCTTAAATTGTTTTTTATGTAACTCGAAGCAAACCCATAGGAAAAATGAAAATTTTATGTAAATTGAAGAAAACCCATTGGATATCGTGTAAATCGGGACATGTATATATATTTGTGTATATATACACAAATTATCTGTTATTTGTAAATTGTACTGCTAGAAGAAAATTATAGAAACAGTATATGGGATAGCCATGGTTATAAAGTTCAGTCCCTATGGTACATAGGCTAGAAATTATCAATGCTTATTCCATGTGAAATGGCAATCTGGAGAAGTTTAATTGCTTTCCTTTGGAAATAAATTATTCATTTGCTGTGTTCCAATGTGCCTAACAGTTTGTGGTGTATAAGGTTGTCTCATTCATTTCAAAGAAGTTCTGACAAGAAGGAAAAATCCTTGTACACACTAGAGATGCAGTTCTTAAGAACAAAAATAATACATAGTGGACAGTCATATTTTGTGTGTGTAAGATAAAATGTCATCAATAATTCTGTAAAGTGAATGACTGAATTAACAAATCTAAACTATTTTTCTGAAAGACAAGACACTGTAGTGGCAAACTGCAATTTTGCTCAGCTATGAATACCTTCTTGTACATTTCTACATATACAGAGATGTACATCTCTGGCTATGGCAGATGGCTGCTACTTAAAAATGTTCTGTTTTGATTTCAGCGTGTGCACAAATATGCACAATGAGATGAAGCTGCAGTAACCCCAAGAAGGTAAAAAGGAACTCTTTAATTAGTGATAATATGCTGCTTTCAGTGAAATCTTTCCTGCTGCACACACTCCATAGCACCATGTGGTAGTACAACCCCTCTGCTAGCACTCAGTTCCCTTGTTGTTATTCTGGTCAGCCAGGAGAAAAGTGTCCTGGTGGCCTGCAAGAATCATGAGATTCCCTGAGAATTGCAAAGTCCCATATAAGTATATAAAAACAAGATCTGTCAGACATTGTTGCCCATGGATTTTGCAAGTCTCAGAGAATCTCGCAGTTCCTGCAGGACAGTAGGTACTCCTATTCTGTTGACTGGGGAAAAACATTGTGAATAAACCTAATGGAAATAAAGAGGCTGTTCTAACTTATGCTTCTATAGGACTTTCACTCACATAATTCAGCTTAAGGAGTTCCCTGTGAAAGTCCATCAAATGTAAATATTTCATTTCCTAATACATATTTTAGAACATCTATAGGCAACCTCTGGAGGTTTGAGGGGCCAATTAATGATCCCAGCTCCCTCTGTGGTTTTCACAGAGCTTAGAATTGGTTGTGTTCACTCCTCACTTTTTTTAACTGAAAAAGGTAAATAGGAAGGGCATCTGAATTCTTCTGCATTTTAAGGGAGCCTTGAAAGACATCCACCCCGCCCTAAATGTAAAATGTTTTCTGGAATTTTGGGAATATGATATAGTATGAGAGCTTCAAAAATGCCTCCAAATGGCTACGTACAGCATGTGGGCCACATTTTGCTCTTGACTTCATTACATTGCCTTCTGTTGTATTTTTAAGGCAAACAGAACAATGGCCAGGCTGCTGAAACAGTTTTGTTGCAGCCCTTGAGAGTCGTGGGGAAAAGCAAAAAGTCTTCTGGGGAGACAGAAAAAAAATCTTGAGTCCAACCTATAAAAATGATGGAAAATTTATTTCTTCAGAGGAGAAATGGGATGAAATAGTTCTTCCAATTCCTTTCTCAAAAAGAGAGTGGAAATTTTTGAAAGGAAAATTTGTATACTGTATAGCTTTAGTACAAATTTCTGCAGCCAGCTTGCTCATTTGGATCATTTATAGAGGGAATAAAATTGTTTCATCATGACAGTTTCACAGCAATTCAAGTTCTGTTTAGATCACTATATATTTTTCTCTATATATGTACATCATCTTGAATATTATAACTAATTTCTATTTTCCCTCTCTTTGACAAGGGAATCAAATAGTGCACGTTTTCCACGTGGTTCAGAGGCACCTATTATAACCCTTGCATTTTTATGTAAGAAAAATATAAGGTTAATAACATTACCTTGGGTCTTATGAAGATATGCACATGGCTTTGAAGTACAAGTATACAAGACTGCTGTAAAGTATAAGTTACAGAGAATAAGTTTTAATGGAGTCCCAGAAGCCAAATCTCAAATCAGCAAAACCATACTCCACTTGACAGTAAGATGAACATAAATGCTGTAATTAAAAATAAGAAGCACTTTCATTAAATACTGAACCCCCATTGTGCAAATTATCCTAGAAACATTTGCATTAATACTTATGAATTTATAATAAGAAAAGATACAAAGCAAGTTTTGCCTTCAAAAGAATAAAATGTAAGAATATTTTATAGTGTAGTGACTGCCAAATTGCAGATCTGCAACATCTGTGATGTTAGATAATCAGAATATCTCATTGTTCTGTGCAGGACAATGGCAATAAAGATTTATCTATCTATCTATCTAATAAATAATACTATTTCGGAGAGAAAGTTCCATAACAATAATATCTTATTATATTTCCCTTTCCTTTTCTTTGTGATAGGATTGAAATCTCTAGGTTATATAGTCAACAAATGCCAATAAAAATCTGATTGTGTAGCCCTTAAACATCCTACCACATTGATCTATGGTGCAAGTTTGATGGTTTGTTACTTTTAAAACTCCTCTGATAGTTTCCTAAGTCAGCTTTACAACTATTTCATTTTCTAGAAAAATAAAGAGCACTTTTTTGAACAAACTGCTCAAGGATGAAAAATTCTACAGTGATACCACAAATGTTTGCTTATATGAAAAATATTTTTTTCCGTAATGTTTGCTTTCTTAATGTTGTTGGTGGCATCCACATATTGAACTGAACATACATTCCCCCCTCCTGCCCTAGGGCGCCGAGCGGCCTGATCTTGGAGGCCAGCTGGTTCTGGGCCATATTTGCCCTCTGGGGCAAACAGAAAAAATGTCGGTGGCATGAATTTGTTTAAGGTGGATCCCAGCTTGCCAAGAAGTGACCCATACACTATGATCTTGGATCCATCTCCTGTGGCACATATGAGATGTAGCATGCAGGATTGAAGATATTATCAAGGCTATGGCTTCACAGTCACTCCATCTGGCATGGTTTCTTCCACCTCCATCATTGTATTATATTGTATTGTAAATTCTTAATTTATAATATTCCTAATAAGAGGTAATGTGTATGTAGCAGGATCCTTAAAAGATCCATTAGATGTTTTTAAATACTAAGATTTAAGCAACATCACAAGTTCCTGGATTTGGTTAAAAAAATTGTAGGTGAAGGAATTACAAGAACTTCCTGTTTCCCCTCTTACAAGATCCCTGAGTCTAAAACAGCCTGCAAAGCTCATATTCCGTAATTGCTCCAAGAATTTCACTTTCACCTGTTTTAATAGAAATGCCAGAGTACATCACTCATTCCTTGTCCTTTTTTGATCTTGCATTGTAATGCATGAAGCAGCTCTCAAAGGCAGAACTAAATGTGTTCTCATTTTTTTAATTGCATAAAATGTTATCAGAAAAGCAAAATGCTAAGATTAGCAGAATTACCACAATGTGTGCTCAGATAAGATTATGTGTGCGTATGTGTGTCAAAGAAGCAGTATGTTAAATTACTTACCTAGCCGAGGACAAAGAGAATGTCAGAGGAGACTATTTAAGGTCATTAATTCTGTTTTAGAGAGGGAGTAGAGAATGAAACAATCAAATTATCTTGGAATGCAAATGAATATTCATGAATGGTTTTCGTTTGTGAAGAGAGCTTCATCATTTTGCAACATCTTTCACAAAATATGATGAGGTTACTGAAAAATGATATTACCTGATTGGAAGAGGGACTTTCTTCCTTCTAGTTTCTGTTCTGTGTGGCTATTTTTAAAAATGGGGGTCAGAGAAATGGAAGAAAGAATAATGCCACAGAGTCATACCAGAAGGTTTGATATCTTACTGGAGTTCTGCAAGCCACTCTTGAACTGACAAGAACATATACTAACAGAACATTTTGTGGATTACAATTGGACTCTGCTATGTTTTTTAATATAAGAAAAACAAAGAGGCATTATCTCAGTCCTTTTAACACAAGCCAATGATTTAACTCAGTGACTAATCAAATGACAGGTTACATTGAATTGATTTCATGTTTTTGTTTAAACAGCCATTGTCTTAAATAGAGTAACTTGTGGTTTATATGAACCTATACTATTGAACATATATTTTGATTTCAGTTTCTGCATTTCAGATTATGTTGCTGAATCTTATTTTATCTTAATCTTATTTTTTTCCTTTTCTTGTGATATTAATATTCAATCACATATGTTGTATTATTGTATTTCTCAATGAAGCAAGGATTTTTGTAATTTTTTTGTAATTTTCAAAGATTATATGGGCTGCTATATGGACAATATTAGATATCATAAAATGACTTCTTATGCATAGTCTGTATAGGCAACATTACCTGCAGCCACTACTCTAAGCAAGTGATTCTGGATACAAAGGATACCTGCCATTTCTTCCATTTTCTCAATTTGTAGTATTCATTGGTTACCAATTTACAATCAGTGCTGGAATTTTAAATTAAATTTGTATCATGTATGATGATTTGCAAATGTGTGCATCAATGTACACATTTGTAGAGCAATTTAAAATCAGGACAACCACCTGGAGTGCAAGGTTTGAGGGGTGCCTCTCAAGGGTGAACTACTCATTTAGCCATTCAACACTTGAAACATATAGACATCACTTGTAAAGCTGACAACACTGATCTGCTCTGCATTAACAGTTGCTGGCTTTAAAAAGAAGAGGTCAATAAATTTACATCAGTTCTTATGCTTAATAAGTAATACAAAGTAATATCCAACCATGGAAATCAGTTATTTTCATAAAAGAGATACATTGTGCAAGTAGCTCTTGTGTCAAAGTCATTAAATACTTCATATGCATCAGAACTGTATGGAATACAAAAACAGTTTAAAAGAGAAGAGACCTATAAGCTGTTCAAATGGAGCAGGCAGGAAAAGGTCTCCATGAACCATTTTGTCTAGTTGTTGGTTGTATTTACAGTGGACAGAACAACCTCTTCTTCTTCTTGTGCCATATCTGATTCCAAATATTGGTGATCATCATGGCAATGACCCACAAAGACTGTCCTGAGAATATAATGCTGTGGCCTTTCAACTGCCTTCCACATCTCAGCATGACACCCATACCAGCTCCACAAGTCACTTTCTGGTCCTGAGCCCTTTAGGCATGCAAAGTCCTCCTCAGCCCCAGGCTAGTATTGATGAAGCTCCTGCCCTCCATCAAGATGGATTCAATTGAGATTTAATCCACTTGGGGACCATCACCCTTCCTTGTGGACTTCACCAAGGCCACTAGTCCTCAGGGTTGTCAGGTTAGTTAACCTCTGCCTGATGCTCAGCGTTGAGTCACTGGTAGTATGCTCTATTACTCTAATATTTTTTAGTTCATAAACACTATTATGAAGAACTCAATATAAATCATGCAACGGGAATTAAATAGTGTGACCATTGTATCATTGCATCTGAATGACTGTTCTGAAACCTCCAGCCTTGTCAAACGCTACAACATGATCAGAAAAAAGGCACATTATGTGACTAATGCTTCTTTTTTGCCAGCTACTTCTGACAGGATGACGTTTTTAATTAGAATTTTTTTCATTTTAAATGGTATACTGTAAAAATATCTCATATTTTACTCCTAAATCTGAAATTCTATACATAAGTAAAGAGTTGTATCTTCATTTAATCTGTCCTTTGCCCTTGACAGCATGAGTACCATCTCTTTATGCAGATAATTGACTACTATAACTTCAAGATGAAGGTTCTTTGCATCTGTTGTCTTGAGTGAACTCCTTCCCCATAATATTTTATCCAATGGAAATGCCAACCACTCTTTAAATTTGATAGAAAAGAATTTCAAAGAAAGAGAAATTTAAGATAAATTCTCATGGGAGAGATTTGTGGTTCTTGAATTTACCTTACATACAAGAGATATCTAAATCTACTGCCCTACATTGTACAGAAATCTCTGTGGTAGACAAAAGACCTACTACCCTCTCATTCATCAATTAAAATCCAAGGAAAATATTCATTCCACAGATCTTTTCAGATCAAAAAGGGTGGTTAGCTGGCAAAGGTGGTGTATAATAAAGCTAAAGAGCCATGAACCTTGAACATATCTTAAACCCAGGCAGAATCTAGTATACTAAATAATACACCAATCCTACTCATAAGGAGTGATATTTTGTGTGGTATAGTGAATCCTGTGAAGAACTAGGACTTGGGTGGCCTGAGTTCAAATGTTTGGTCAGCAATGGAAATTCACTGTGGGTGCAAAACTGGCAAAACCACTCCTTAAACATCTCACTTATCTTGAAATCCCTATTAGGGTCACTATAAGTCAGGTCCAACCTGAAGGCATGTAAGAACAACTCATAAGTAAGACATGAGCATTCAACAGAGCTGTCCCAGCTTTGTTCTCCAGCAACTGGTGCTCTGAACAGAAAACATAGCTATCATAACTAATCTTCAACTCAGCTGGTTTGTTTATATAACACTCTTTATTCAGGGAAAGTTGATGATGTTTTGAAATGTGAAATGTTTGTAACAATGGTACTGTTTTATCTGTTTGATTTTTTTTTTGTACATACAGACAATTGGTTAACATGATACGACCTGTCCAAGCCAAAGTGCTTCAGTGGCAAATTAAACTTTCAAGGAAGCCTCAAAGCTGACTGTGGAGCAGCAGTCTTCATAAGTTGTTTGCCCGTGGCTTCTGGTCTTTAAAGTAACAATAAAACAAGCAACTAATAAACTACATGCAATGATTCCATTTAACTCTAAATACTGAACAGACCTTCTTCCACGATATGGTCTAAAAGATAGCAGTAAATTTTCAGCGTGAATAGCACAAATAATCCTTTATTGAATTCAGATGGAATAAAGTGTGCAGTTCTGCACTCAAATCCATTTGCATGTGCAGCTACCACTCTATTGAAGTAAATGGTGTAACACTTAGGGAGACGAGAGCTTTCTGCTTTGCTGAAGCATAAAATAAGGGATTTGTTCACACATTCAACTGATTGTACAGGTATAATGCCAACTTCAGCTTTCTCACTATTATGATGGAAATGATCAGTTTCTTTATTTTCACATAAGAATAAGATATAATCAAAGTAGATAACTTACTAAATTTCATATGGACATAAATAAAGTCAACAAAATGCACATACAAAAGAGAAAGTATGACTAAGAAACTATGAGAAAATGCTTATTCAAGAGAACTTATCTACATTTTTGTATAAGATGGCCTTAAATAATGTGATTTAGTTAGAAACTAATGAAATGGGATTTTATCCATACTAATCTTTATGTGGGGCCAGACAATATAAAAATATGTAGTGATTGCATGATATCAGGGCACACAATCAGAAATAGTAGAATTTATCAAATTAGCAGTTTTCCTTTGAAGAGAAACATTTAATAGAGATTTTGAAAATAAGAATATAGGGCTGCAATTCTATGTACTCTTAACAGGAATGAGTCCAATAGAAAGCAATGTCTAAACCCTGTTCCTGGCATAGTGTAAATAGTGCTGCATATTATGAAATCAATGCAGACATTATATGTAGTAGCAAATAAAGGCCACACTGACTTTGTAACATGCCATTTACTAGCAATAAGATTTGCACCTATAGGACACAGACTTTTGAAGGGATATTTCAAAAGTCAAAACTTCATTTCCTTTACATTCATAGATAAAAACTTCATCTGAGACATTATTTAAATAAAATAATGAAACTAAAGTGGAAGGTGATAAGAAAATTTGTGTGCAATTGTGTGCTAGTGAGAGAAAACAATATCTAACTAAATGGATAAACTGCCTGACATAGAGTCAGCTCAGTATTCCAGAAAAAGAAAGTCAAATACTCATTGTCTTTGGTTAGATGTGTGTATTTTATTAAACACTGTCTAATTCATGCTTTATTATAAATGTTGCTGACTATAAACTCTAATTTTGCAATTCTATATTGCATTCTTTTTTTCACATGTAGAAATTAGCCATACAGTTAATGACAACTGTCAGCCTGGAGGAATTTTTCCTGGGACTTCAGGAATCAAAGGCATTTAATATGAAATTGCCTGTTGCTTAATGGTAGGATAGTATACAAAGTGGAACAAAATTTAATATGTTTCTTTATTAAAAGTAGACATTGATGTGTCTCCTTGCAGAGAGGAAAAAGCCCATAAAACTATAATATTCATTCCTTACTCTCATTTAAAAAAAACCAAAGGGACAAAATTAAGGTTTTAACTTTCTTATCACTTCTTTATGGACAGCTTAAAGTTATATCTGTGGAGGCTCACAAATATAACTAGAACGGTTTTCACACTGTCCTAATTTTGAGCTGCAATATTGAACACTAGAGATGAAAGAACAAAATATCATTGTGTTGCCAACCCTTCTTGTTGCTATTCTGTGCTAGAATGTCATTTGGCATCATAATGTAGCACCACTTTTGCTGAAGTAGAAATGGATCATAGCAATCCCAGAAGTGTTTTGGTACCACTGCAACACTCCACCTCACCCCACCAATGACTTTGTCTGGTGGGATGAAATTGAGTGCTGTGGGATATTAGTAATTATCATCAACATGCATTTCCTATGAACCATCTGACTTGTTTCCTGAAACAGTGAAATAAAGCATAATGATGTAAAACCCCAGTCATACGAACCATAAGCAAAGAGCACACAAAGGAGGGCAGAGCTTTCTTCCCCTTCTTTTTTTAAGTGTTGATGTTTTCAGTACTGTCATCCATCACCATAATGAGCACCCAAAACTCCTTTGAAAATTAGATGCCTGTGATTACACAGATTTCCAAGTGCAAGCTTCTGCTCTATTTGATTCTGAAACATATTAATATGAATGTTATGCTAATTTTTATGCTTTTGACCTAGAGTTTATCTCAAAGATTCAAGAGGATATTGCCTAATTAACTAACTCACTCACTCCCTCTCAAAGCTACCGTCACCTCCGTACTTCATTAAAGGGTTCTCCCCTCCTTTTTAAAATAGAACAAATAAACAAGGGTGCTTAGAATATATGCAGTGTTTCTGCCTCGAAAGTGCTTTCCCTGTGCCTAGGTAATTCAGCTATTAAAAATAGCATTCCACTCTTACTCTCTTCAGTCTCGCTGATGGTGTTTTGATGGGTTCTGGTGCTTTTTCCCTTCACAGGAATTTTTGTGATGAAATACAAGGCAGGCAAAACACCTTCATTTCCATAAGCTGTCTGACCTTGAGTCTAGCATCTTCTGAACTCTTGTTTGTATCAAGCCAGCAATGATTTGGTTATACTCTTCTAGTACCAACAATTTCAGAAAGGAACTACACTAATACCTCATACAACGTCCAAACTTGGTTCCACAAGTTAGGACGTTGTATGAATTCCGACTTTGTATGAGGCATGCAAAATCCTATCCGCAATGCCTCATACAACGTCCAAATTATTGCCTCTGATGCTTTGCATAACGTTGTTCCCCTGGTGAGAGCGGGGAGGCAGGGGCTAAAGGCTGGCCCCAGCTGTGAGGCGGCCAGAGAAGCGACCATGGGGGAATCCCCCAAAATATCCAAGCGGCCCCAAGCACCCTCGCCCGAGGACAGGAGGAATGGGGCGAGGAGGAGGAATGGCGCTTCCGGGGTGGCAGTGGGAGACCCGCTGTGAGGCGGCCAGAGAAGCGACCATGGGGGAATCCCCCAAAGTATCCAAGCAGCCCCAAGCACCCTTGCCCGAGGACAGGAGGAATAGGGCACTTCCCCACTCTCGCCAGGGAAGCGACCCTTGGTTGAAAGTGGGTAGGTGGGAGTGAGACTCGCCGGCGGGAGCAAGAGAAGCGACCAGTGCCCGAAGAGGAAGAGACTCGTCAGGTCTCCCGCCACCACCCCAGAAGCACCATTCCTCCTCCTCGCCCCATTCCTCCTGTCCTCGGGTGAGGGTGCTCGGGGCCACTTGGATATTTTGGGGGATTCCCCCACGGTCACTTCTCTGGCCGCCTCACAGATGGGGCCAGTTTCGCTCCCACCCAGCTCACAACCAAGGGAAGCGTCCGGTGGGTGTCGCGGCTTCTTTCTCATGTGAAAACCCTAATGCCTCATACAATGTGTGGCGATGGTGTATGAGGCTTCTTTTTTCCAAGAATTGGGCGACGTTGTAGGGATCCAACATTCTATGAAGCGGACGTTGTATGAGGTATTACTGTATATTACTTAAAATATGCTGACCCTGATCCAAACCAAAATATACAGGTGATTTTACATAATCTACATTGTTTGGGGCACTTTAACAAACAAGCATAACTATTATTTAAAATTACATCTCCAGTTTACAGCTTTGCATGGGAGTAAGAACTGTTTTGTCTTTTTGGGTATATATGGTACCAATAGGTCCCTATGCTAATCTTGGAATCAGTATATTTAAATATATTATGCTATTGGACTGTGTCAGGTAATAAATTTTACCAAACAAACAAATTAATTATTTTTATATATGTGTGTATATTTCCACAGAAAGGCATAGAAGGGACATGGGTGTGACTGGCCACCAGGAGACAAGAGAGAACACAGGGGAGGAAAAAGAAGTATGTCAATTATTTATTATTTATTTTTAATTATTAGTTAAGTGCATGGAGCTGGGACATACCATTACTAAATGCTGACTAATTTTATATCATCCATGATATTTCTTTATTTGCTTTTCCACCGAGTTTCTCAATTTCAAATTTATCTGATCAGAGAGGCATCCCTTTCTCCGATTTGTTTGACTAACAAGATGACCTCCAGTATCCTTTCCGTTTATCACATTGCAGGTTAAGGCTTTCTAAAATGGCAGGAAATTACAACTGTTATTGAAAGATATTATATGAATAAAGCATGGTGCCCTATGCTGCTGTTGTTGAGCTTTTTTTATGTTAAATCCTTTTTTCAGTTAAACAGCAGACATACAGAGCTAACAATAGCTATACATTCTCCCAGAAACCCACCCTCACAAATCACTCAGGAATAAAAACATCTTTACTAATAGGTCTACTTGTGGATACATAATAAGAATAAATATATATTTTTAAAAAGTGGTCTCCATGCACCCTAGAGTCGGATACGACTGGCTTTTGAGCAAGGGAAACCTTTATCTTTACTTTATGCAGCAAAGCAAAGAGCAAGAAAAAGAAAAGAAATCATGCTGACTCATTCTCTTGGAGGCATGCTGGAAACAAATAACTAACAAAGGCAGGAAACATGCAGAGTTGGAAGAAGACAGTAGATCATCTGGATGATCCTTTTCTTGGTCAGCTCATGCTGCAGGTGTGCTTGGTCCATGCATTCATCTTCTCACTCCATGACAAACTGATAAAGCCTTCATTGCCTTCCATTCACTAGTCTGGCATCTCAATGTCCTCTAGCAGCCCTTCTAGCCATTCCTGTTCTCTGCATTGTTCTGCTGCAGCAAAGAACTCTGACTCTGTGAAAGACAAAGCTAAAACACTTTATTTGTTGTTAGAGTCTAACAATGAATAAAGTGATTTAGCTTTGTCTTCTACAGAATTAGAGTTTATTGCTGCAGCAGAACAATGCAGACTATGAAACAGATGCATCCTTACACCAAAACAGAAAACCACTAGTGGATGTATAGACTTTGGTATCTTCTACCCAGTCTGCATCTATGTGCTCTCCAAGCTTTGGGTTTTTGCTAGCTAGCAGTTTCATTTTAAATTCCTTAGTTCTTTTCAAATACAGTAATACCTCATAAAAAGTCCGCTTCATACAACATCGAATTCATACAACATCGCCTAATTTCATGAAAAAAGTTACCTCATACAAAGTTGCTTGAAAAAATTGCTTGACTTTGTATGAGACATTCAGTTTTCGCCAGGTTACATTGTGCCTGGGCAGTATAAAAGACAGGACACATGCGTGCATTGGTCTTGTGGGTTTTGCACAAGGCAAAGAGTGTTTAGGAGATGTTTTGAGCGTGATTTTGGATTTTTTTGAATTTTTCATCAGAATTTTTAGAAGCATTCCTGGGATTTCTTCAGGTTCTTGGACAATCAGGGTTGTTTGACATGTTTTTGTAATGTATTTAGCCTTTAGACAATGTTTTCTTAAAGTTCTATCAGTTTCCTGTCTGTTTCCTTGACTTTGCCCTGAAGACTGTGCTGTTACAGTACAATGTATCTCTATGGAAATAACGTTGTATGAGGCATCATAGCAAGGATTTTGATGTTGTATGAGGCATCGTGGCTAGGATTTTGCATGCCTCATACAAAGTCCAAATCCGTATAAAGTCCACCTTTCATTGCAGGCGCACCCCCCAAAGAAAGACTCAGACACCGGTATATGGATAAAGGCATTGGGCCACATTTATTGAATAATGCCCTAGTCCGAATTATAACTTTCAATTGGTACTCAGCCAATTATAATTCTTAAGGCAAGCAGGCCGCAGTAACACTGGTAAGGTTCCTCCCAAAATTGCCAATGGCAATTGGCTACAATGTATACATTTGTATCAATTTGTTTGTTGAGACAAACAAATTGTTGACCGTAGTCAATAAACTATCTACTGACCCCACCCTCTGACGTGTATCCGTCAAATCACGGGGTGATGCATGCTGAAGAGCTCCTGCCACCACCCCTTTGCCTGGTTCGTCGTTGACCGGTCAACGTTATTACACCTGTACCTGTCTAAGTGTTGGCCAGTCAATTGCGAACCTGCCGGATACTTGTGGGTCATAAATCTTTACCTTACCAGTGCTACCTACCACACGGGGAGGCATCCATGATGACTCACCGCCCCCCCAAGACCGTCAGCTCGGTCGCCAGGCCTGCTTGCATCACACCCAGAACGAGGTACATACCTCTAGCTGACAGGTGGACCCCTTCTCCTGCCTACCAGCAAAAATTTTGTATAAGCCTATCATCCGGTCTCCAATGGCCGTCTCACAGCCATGCTCGGAACAGGACGGAGCAACAGCCCTGTCCACTGACTGCCGGAACAGTCCGAACTAGGGAGATCCACATCTCCCCTAAATTGGTGTCTCGGCACGATGTTAGACCATAGCGACCATATATAATCCATACGTGATATAAAATGCCAGGTCACAGCCCCTCGACGGTTTAGTAACAGCAGTGATCCGTATAAGATCGCTTCCGCCGAGGTGCCTGTAAAACATTGGGTGGTCCAGCATCCCTGTCAGACAGCAGGAATGGCCACAGTTCCCACCCCCATGTGCCGTGCATACCATACCATAGCATACGTGCGGATGCACACAGCCCAGCGGGGGTCCACTCTCTGTCGCTGCAGCATATACTGCTGCCCAGTGTACATAGCTGCGGCCCACCAGCCCCCTGCCACCGGTGTGTTTAGACCCCTGGATCTGTAAAAGAGGAGAAAAAAGGTGAAGGACATAACTAGGTACTCGTACAGTGAGGGGACGTAATATCTGAAATTGCGCGTAGACGCATATCCACCTCCGAGTACCCCAAACGTAGCTGCGATCAACGCAACGCCTATCTTAAGTAAATGGTGCCAAAACGGGCCCCACACCGCGAAACGCGGCACCGGTCACCCTCAGGGACTTTACTATGGTAAGGGTAGACCCATCCCGGTGGCAGAAAACAGGCTGGGGCGCGCAGCAGGCACTGTCGAAAATTCATGTAGGGCACCAACCGGACAGATGTCTCAAAAACTTCGTCGCAGTATACACCACTGCCTACACCGTGCTGAATAACTCATGAGGACCGCATCCCCACTCGAGCCCACTCATGTGTGACAGAGACATCTTCGAGTTCCAGTGCCCTACGAGACACATCCGCCTTACACAGGTGGCACCAACTCTGGCACCCACTCACTGATGTGGAGCGCTCCAAAAAGGCTACCGTGGTAGCTGTGTGGCCAAGAGCCACCTCACACCTATCTGTACATAAGTAATGCCAGCCTCGTGCAAGGTGGGTCAGAAACTCTGGGAACAGGGGTGATGCGTGTATGGGTGGCGGACACGTTCCCGTGTCCACCCCTCCCAAACACGACGCATGAACGCATAGTGATACGGCTTACGCATGCGAGGTGCCAATGACCTGTCCGGTTCCCTTCTCCTCGCCAAACGTCCAGCCATCGGCCAAAAGTGGCGAGTGGCATCCCTCTGCTTCCGGAGTAAGGCACGGAACCGGGTGATCTGCAGGTGGTGGAAAGCAGCAGTAATG
Organism: Bradypodion ventrale; assembly: GCA_035047345.1. Lineage (NCBI taxonomy): Eukaryota > Metazoa > Chordata > Lepidosauria > Squamata > Chamaeleonidae > Bradypodion > Bradypodion ventrale. The sequence continues at coordinate 304,439,121 of JAWDJE010000003.1, read as the reverse complement.
TCATTATATATACCCAGAACATGTCTGGCCTAGAACGGCACATTTATGCATAGGCTTCTCAAAAGAATAGACAAACTAATGTCATGACCCTGAGGGATTTGCATGTCTGTGTGTTGACAATGTGCACCACTGCCGCATTGTCACACCGAAATTGGACCACTGAGTAGGCCCACTCATTGCACCATAGCATCAGTGCTCTCCAAAATGGGAAAAAACGCAAGGAAGGTAAGATCGCGGAGGCGATCCGTGCACCCACCCTCAGAGTAAACCCCCATAAGTCCGGGAGCCGGAGGTATCTGACCGTACTTGAAATCTAGGGCAGACCATCAGGTCTGATCTCCAGGAAGAGACCCCGTTAAACCCAGGAGTAATTTGAGCCAGACCGGACAAAATTAAGGTGGCCATGAATTAACTGCAGCTCACGAGGGCACACTTTATGTTTGGCAATCAATGCCAAACTCGCCGCGGAGATCCAAGCCACCGTATTCATGGTTAACCCGGATGCCCGCGCGACGGAGTCAATTCAGAAATGTAACCTTAGTAGATGGATCCTCGGTCTATTCAGGCGCCAAGGGGACACCCAGTTCCCACCTGAGTGTCTGAATTGTAATGAGGAGACGCGTGTACGTGTCCAAGCCCCGTTCACCCCCGAACCAAAAGTCGTCGAGGTAATGGGCTGGAGACCGAGACCCCGACCTGTGAGCAAACAGCCACTGAGTGAAGTCCCCAATCGGTCGAGTGCTGAACATGAATTAACTCAATCAGAAGGGGGTTGGCCTTATCTAAGTAAAATTCCCCTCGGAACCTAAAAAACTCAATAGGTCTAAATCATTGGGTGCACTGGCAATAATCTGAAAGCCGAGTGCATATCACACTGTGCCAAAACAGCACCAGAAATGCGTGAGCGTGCCACCCCTAGTAGCCGAACCAACTACGAGTACCTGACTGAACAAGGTCATCAGGAACGGTATCCCTGAATGGAGACCCCACAGGGTAAGCTGAATGGAGGATTAAATGACATTCACCCTAGTTCCAGCTCAGGATGACATTCGACTTAGGAAAGGTGGTTCCAAGAAGGGCCCCTGCTACTCTCATAGCCCCAACTCCCTTAGCTATGGACAGTGGAGCCCCCTCTTCATTACCCTGCAAGGGAACCAGATTAGTAGCATCCTGGGACCCTCAACACCCCCAAATGGATACAAAAGCCCCCATAGAAAACCCTCCAGCAGGTATCCCGCCCAATCCCTTCTTGGATGAACTGAGTGCCATCCCTCCAGGCTAACTATACTAATTGGGGCGGGGGGGGGGGCTTATGACAAGGTTAGTTGCTTCAAACGGAGCTCTGATCGCCCCTGTGCACCCCTACCTCTGCCCCGTAACCCACCAACCCATGGGCACGCGGCGGCGGTGTGAGGGCCAGCGCAAAAAGGGGACACGAAGTCGGTAACGACCGTGGTGCTTAGTACACGCATCGTCAGCTGAGCAGGCCGAACACAGCAGGCGGGCCAGAACCCCCCGCCCGACCAGTTTGCGTGGAGCCCGTGCCTGATCAGCCCGCTGCTCAGCATGACCACCATGGTACTTATCACCAGGCACCAGTCCCGTGGGAGTCATGTACACGAGCACACTTGCTGACAGGACTCATCCCACCTCCCCTCAGGGTATAGAGCCACCCTCATCCACATTCCTCACCATGAGCCATCTGCCATGGGCCCATCTGATCAACATCAGGATGGCCCAAGCAGATCAAGCCCTGCGGCATACCACAATACGTACAGGGTATGCCGACAACCAGTTGGCCCAAGGTGCGCGGTGGCTAACGACGATGGGACATATCTTTGTCTCAGTCGCCCTGTCCTCCTCTCTCCTCCTAGTAGGCTCGCAGTGCAATAGGGAAAATATCCACATGTCCCCCTCCATCCCTTACCCCTCATGGCCTGCGGCCAATAATCAACCAGGGGCAAGTAATAGCCGGCCGTCGGCAAAGCTCTTGATGGCACGTTCTGTATAAAGGGCATACGCAGCCGGACCCAAACAGCCCCTGCGATGCTCGGCACTGTCCCGGGGGCGGACGCCCCAGTGCGTGGTGGCTTACTACGGCGGGACCACACAATGTCTCTGTCCTCCTGTCCGTACTTCCTATCCTTATTGGCCTCTCAGTTCATAGGGAGAATATATCCACGTATTCCCCCCCCCACCAAATTTTTCCCTTCCTGATCTGGGCCAGATGATCACCGGGGGGCAATGAATAACCAGTCGTCAGCAAGGCCGTTGCCGGTACATGATATACACAGGGCATATGCAGCGGGACCTGGACAGCCCTTGCGGTGCCACGTACTGCCCCGGGGGCGGAAACACCCACCCCCAACGTCGTGCCAGAATGCAACCAAGGGGCACTGGGATAGGATGGCAAGTGATGCCCACTAGCCTCAAATTGGCAAGGCCATGAGCACTGAACCCCACCGCTGAAAGTGGACTGTGATTTGGGTGTATTCAACTTGAACCTAATACTCACTAGTTGCACCCCCGTGAGCCGCCCCCACTGGGGGTTCCGGCCCACTGTGGGCGTCAGAGCTCGCAACCGAAATCGAGCTCTGGGGCGAACTCCAATGCACTCCAGCCGCAGTTCTGGACAAACAGGGAGCTGCAAGACAGTGGCAAGCACAGGCCGGAGTGTCTCAAGAAGCTCGACCCGGCTGGCCGCCTGTTGCAGAGTGGCAGCAGTCGAAGTAGCTGGCGGACACAAAGGGGCCCGGTAGATAGGGAAGGGACCCCCACCCACTGGATTGCTAAGGATGCCTCCAGCATAGCCAAACGTGCTAACAAGGCATCCCCTGCCACAGAAACCCCTAGTAGGTGGGCCAGGTGGGCCAGACGGCCCAACAGGAATTGTGCCAGAGGCCCTAAATTGAGAGACTGTGCCAGAATAGGGCCATGCCCAAAACTCCGGCCCCTAATGGGGAAAACATGCTGTGAGCGAGCACCAGGCCCTCCCCCAAATTGTTCCGGCCCATGGCCGGCAACCGTGGGCCGAGGGCCGCATCTTCCGAAGGGCCGGCCTGAGGCTGTCCTGCAGTACACAGGAATTGAACCACTGACCTTCCACTTCCCAGTCAGCGTCTTAGGCACTTGAGCCACTGCAGTCCCGTAAAGTTTGGGCACCCCTGGGGTAGGAATACCATCCAGGGACTGTATAACTTGCCCAAGGCTGCCGCCAAGGGCCAGCCCTAACAAAGGATTTTCGTGAGGCTCTTGTCAGGCAAGGACGACACTCCGTGTCTTAGCCACTTGAGCCACCGCGATCCCCCGATGGGCTAAATAAAAAGATCCCTGTACGGGGATCGCAATAGCGCCAGGCACCCAGCCAGCGGTAGCTAGGCTCTGTAAATGGAAGGGGAAACAAACAGCGACGGAGAAAACTTCTCCTCTCCGTCGCTATTTCTAAAATGGCACCTCGGCTGCCTCATGGCCACCCCTTTTATAGAGGGGTGGCCACGCCCCCTAACTCACCCGGATGTCTGAGTCTGGGTGGGGGGGGGTCCCCGCAAAGAGCACGGCGGCCATTTTGGCGCCGCGCTTTCAATAGATTATCTAAAGCAAATACAGTTTGCACATTGCACAGAGTAGAAACCCTGATAGTTATAGTAGACCTTTCAAGCACAACTGAACCCAAGATCTCATAAAAAGCAGATGATGGCTAAAAGTGGTCTACTTCAGACCAACAGAAGGAGAGTCCTATGAGAGTCCTTACATCTATATGTAAACCAGATTTTAAAAATTACTTCACTAAAAGAATAATGAAAGAAAATTTATCTATCTACCAAGCACAGGAGTCTTAGAGTAGCCCTCTTCTGAACAAGCCATTGCAAAATAATCTGTCTGCTCTCATATGAAGCAATTCAACCACTTTATCTCTTTCCTGTTGTCTGAAGTGGTACAAGCTGGGAATAGATTTATTGGCACATCAGCTGTTTTAACAAGTAGGTGAAAGGCAGAGAGTGAACAGACTGAGATAGGTCCAATTTTGAAGTAAATCCATCTATTCATTATTTAGTAATGCCCCCAACATTTCAGTGATATATGTTTTCATGATGTAAAAATATAATTTAAGTAAGCTTAATATATTCTTTTGATTCATCTATTTATCTCCTTTCAGTCATGGGAATAAGCCTAGACCTCTGAAAATAATGCTGAGACCAATTCTGGCTTCTGAGATGTATTATTACTTTTTCATCTAGAAATTTATATCCTTTCTTTCTTTAATAAAATCCAGTAATGTAACTTACCAGTCAAAAAAACAAAATCAACTACAGTAATACCTCATACAAAGTCCACTTCATACAACATTGCTTAATTCCTTGAAAAAAAGTTGCCTCATACAAAGAAGCTGCAACTTTGTATGAGGCATTCAGGTTTTTTCTCAGGTTGCATTGTGCCTGGGCAGTATAAAAGGCAGGACACATGCGTGCATTGCTCTTGTGGGTTTTGCATGAGGTGAAGAGTGGGGAGGTGGATGGGGGGGGGATTTTTGGTGTGGGGGGAATTGTTTGGTGTTTGCTGCTGTGATTTTTAAAAACATTGCATGCTCCATAATTTTTCTTATGTTGGTCTTTTTTGGGGGAACACTGTTTGGTGGGGTGGGCAATTGTTTGGTGTTTGCTGCTGTTTGGATGATTAACACTGTGCTGCATGATGAGACATGTCCTTGCTTCCATCCAGTTTACAGTAGCTTGTACAAAATGGATGATCGGCCGCATAGCTGCAGATTAACATTGTGCTGCATGATGGGACATGTTAACTTTTAAACTTGCACTTCATAAATTTTTCAAAAGTTAAAAATTTGTTGTATGGTTTGTCCCCTAAAATCAGGGTTGTTTGACATGTAGTGTATTTAGCCTTTAGACAATGCTTTCTTAAAGTTCAAAGTCAGTTTCCTTGACTTTGCCCTGAAGTCTGTGCTGTTACAGTACAATGTATCTCTATGGAAATGACGTTGTACGAGGCATAGCGGCAAAGATTTGGACGTTGCATGACTCATCGTGGCTAGGATTTTGCATGCCTCATACAAAGTCCAAATCTGTATAAAGTCCAAACTTGTGGAACCAAGTTTGGACATTGTGTGAGGTATCACTGTACCAACTATACAACAACAAATTTTTAAAGATATATTTAGAGGTTTCTCAGTGGCTGTTCCCTGGCTGTGGAATTCCCTACCAAGGAAGACCATGCTGATACCTTTCTTGTGGTCTTCAAGTTTTGTTGTTGTTCAGTCGCACAGTCAAGTCCAACCCTCAACTCCCTTAGCTGTGCTCAGTGGAGCAACCTCTTCATTGCCTTTAAAGGGCACTGGATTAGTAGCATCTTGGGGCCACTAACACCCCCGAATGGAATACAAAAGCCCCATTGGAAACCCTCCAGCAGTTACCCCGCATCATCCCTTCTTGGATGAGCTGAGTGCCATTGCTCCAGCATGAGTACACTAATTGGGGAGGGGGAGCTTTGACAAGGCTAGTTCCTTCAGATGGGGTTCTGATCGCCCCCTATGCACTTCTACCTCTGCCCCGTAACCCACCAACCCATGGGCACGCGGAGGCGGCATTGGGGCCAGCGCAAAAAGGGGGCACCCAAGTCGGTAATGACACTGCCGCTTATTACACACGTCGCTAGCTGAGCAGGTTGAACACAGCAGGCGGGCTAGAACCCCCTGCCCGACCAGTTAGCGTGGAGCCTGTGTCTGAGCAGCCCACTGCACAGCATGACCACAATGGTACCTATCACCAGGCGCCAGTCACGTGGGAGTCATGTACACGAGCACAATTGCTGACAGGGCTCATCCCACCTCCTCACAGGGTGCAGGGCCACCCTCATCCAAATTCCTCATCGTAAGCCAACTGCGACGGGCTCATCAAATCAACCATCACCCTGTAAATATTATCAAAGGATTGAACCATCGGGATGGCCCAATCAGGCCGGGCCCTGAGGCATACCACCATATATATATATAAGGTATGCCGGCAACCAGTTGGCCCAGGTGCGCGGTGGCTTACGACGACGGGACAGCTCTTTGTCTCTGTCGTCCTGTCCCTCTCTCTCCTCCTCAGTGGGCTCACAGTTCAATAGGGAAAATATCCATGTATCCCCCTCCAGATCTTATCCCTCGTGACCTGTGACAAATGATCACCCAGGGGCAAGGAATAACCAGCCGTCGGCAAAGCCATCGACGGCACATTCTGTATAAGGGCATACGCAGCAGGACCTGGACAGCCCCTGCGATGCTTGGCACTGCCCCAGGGGCGGACACTCCCGCCCTTAACGAGGGACCATTTAGCAACCATGGGATACTGGGATAAGATGGTAACTGATGCCCGCTCGCATCAACTTGACGAGGCCAGGGCCACTGAACCCCACCACCGTAAGTGGGCTGTGGTGTTGGTGCACTTAAATTGAACCTGATACTCACTAGGTGCACCCCCATGAGCCGCCCCCACCGGGGGTTCCGGCCCACGGCGGGCGTCGGAGTTCGCGACCGGAATCAAGCTCTGGGATCACCCCCGACAGCTCCCAGGCTGGACATCAGGTAGAACGGGGAGCTGCGAGAGACCAGCTGGCCGGCTGGACCGTCTAACACAGCTCGACCCGGTTGGCCGCCCGCTGAAGCATAGCGGCCGGCAAGGTAGCCGGGTCGCTGAAGGGGCCCCTATTGAAAAAGAGAAGTGCCCCCCGCTCCCCGGGAGGCTGTGCAATGCCCAAGGATGCTTCCAGCACTGCTAAACGTGCTGACAGAGCATCCACCACCACAGAGCCCCTAACATAAGGCGGGCCGGGTGGGCCGGATGGCCCACTAGGCAACTGGAAAGGTAACCCAAAATGGCGAGCCAGGGCCAGAATAGGGCCATGCCCAAAACTCCGGCCCATGAGGGGCCGGAGGGGGAACGGGTTGTATGCCCACACCAGGCCCTCCCACGCTGCCCTGACCCATGGCCGGTAATGGCGGGCTGGGGGCCGAAGCCCCTGAGGGGCTGGCCTGTAAGCTGGCCAGCCACCGAGCTGAAGCCCGGCTGCCAAGTGCCAGCCTGAATCACCCCACTGGTATCGGTGGGCAAGGCTGGGTTAGCGCCCTGCCGCGGGGGCGCAGCCCTGGTCCTCCAACCTGATGGCTGCCCCCCGTACCTGCGCAGGGCCCGAAAAAATCCTCCCCTGTGGCTGCGGTTTCATCGCTGGGGCCTTCTGTTTGGGAGGCATATCTTCGACGAAAGAGCAGGATCCCTTTCCAGGGATCGAAAACCTAGCGCCAAAAGCACAGAGCAGCCAGCAAGCTAAAGGCTCTGTGCTAATCCTCCCTTCCCAGCCGGGAAGGAGCAAGGGCTTAACAGCCGAAGACTACGGACAAACAGCGACGGAGAAAACTTCTCCTCTCCGTCGCTCTTTCTAAAATGGCAGCTCGTCTGCCTCGTGGCCACCCCTTTTATAGAGGGGTGGCCACGCCCCCTAACTCACCCGGATGTCTGAGTCCGGGTGGGGGGGGGGCGCAAATAGCGCGGCGGCCATTTTGGCACCGCGCTTTCATTTGGCACAGTGCTTAAACTGCAGTACAGCCAAAACTCTGTTCACCATTAGAGTTCAATTCTGATGGGCTCAAGTTTGATTTAGCCTTCCATCCTTCTGAGGTTGGTAAAATGGATACCCAGCGTGTGGGATAGCAAACTGCTCATTACCTGTGAACTAACAGGAGAGTAATATAAGTACTGTGGAGTGGTATAAAAGTGTAATTGCTATTGCTACTTTGAAAAAAAATTACAAATATAATGGTATGTTTTAATAAACTTGTATTTTAATATTTTAACATTACTTTTAGTTATATCTGGATTTAAAAATTTCATTAGCTGCTTGGGGTTCCAATACTGGGAGAAACATATCATATAATATTTTCATATTAATATCTTCATCCTCATAAGGCTTTGAAACTTTGACAAAAATGAATGATCATATTTTTAAAGATTTCCTTGTATATTTTCTAAACTTGCATGGGGGAAAATGGAATGTGTATAACCATGAATATTTGTAACTGATTCCAGTTAATATCAAGAATGTATGCTTGGCAGGTCTGAAGTAAAGGCTTTTTGTCTCTCTGTACAGAGCTCATGAGAATGTTGGAATAAAACTATTCTTCGTTAGAAATTTCTGCTTGCTTCAGGTTAAGGTCCTGAAGATATGTGGATATATTTACTGAATTCAATCATATTAATGTTCCATGTTTTATAATGGGACATTCTAAGACCATATGATACAATATATTTTATTATTGATTAGGAAAATAAAACAGAGAGCAGTCAGATTTGTATATCGTCCCATATTGCTTAGAGCACTTGGTGGGTGTGTTACATGGTAATTAGCATGTTTACCCCCAACATGCTGGGTACTTATTTTACCAGTCTTGGAAGGATGGAAGTCTATGTCAATCTGGTGCCCATCAGGACTGAACCCACAATGTCAGCAGTTTAAGGTTAAAGGTAAAGGTTTCCCTTGCTCGAAAGCCAGTCATATCCGACTCTAGGGTGCAGTGCTCATCTCTGTTTCTAAGCCGAAGAGCCAGCGCTGTCTGCTTCTGCAGACGTTTCCGTGGTCATGTGGCAGGCATGACTGGACACCGGAGCGCATGGAACGCTGTTACCTTCCCACCGAAGTGGTCCCTATTTATCTACTTGCAATTTCTTGCTTTCGAACTGCTAGGTTGGCAGGAGCTGGGATGAAGACAGGAGCTCATTTCCATCCTGCAGTACTCGGGAATCGAACTGCTGACCTTCCGCTTCCCAGTCAGCGTCTTAGCGACTTGAGCCACTGCATTCAGCAGTTTAGGCTCCAGTAATACCATTTAACCACTGTTAACCACAAAGACTCCTTGTGTAAAGAGATAACAACTGTTGATGGGATTAAACTGTCAAGTTTATTCAGTGAATGTGGATTAAAACATCAGCTATTCAGACCAATGTGGAAGGGTGATCACATGTTGTCAGGGCAGGCAGATAAACATGGGGAGGGGGTGCATTTGAGATGTCCCTTTGGCACAAATCTATGAAATGGACATGATATCTATCAGTTGCCACTGCTGGTAAAATACATATACCATACCTGTAGAATATTAAACATTCACAATGTCATTGTTTGTACTATGCATTCACAACAGTTGAAAACAGTCCAACAAAAGGACTATTGAGACCACTGAATAGATTTACCATGGTTATCCATATATTTTCCAAACAATAGACATGAGAGAACATTTGGAAATCAGTCCTGACAATTGTTTTCTCTTTGGTGGGAAGTGGTTTACTGACTAAAAATAAGAAGTCAGATTCTGGGATTTCTCCATGCTTGATACCTGTTTGTGAATTGTACTAAGAACAAGCAGGTATCATGTAGACCAGGGATGGCCAACTTTGGTGTCACAGGTGTTTTTGGACTTCAATTACCAAAAGCCCAAGTAAGTACACCTGCTAATCAGAGCTTCTGGGAATTGAAATCCAAGAACACCTGGGGCACCAAAGTTGGTCACCCCTGTTGTAGACCATCCTGACTGCTGACATTGATGTCACCAAGTCAGTCTGCTACCTAATTTTTATATCCTTTTTGCTTCTGGCAACATTAGCACACAATTGCACAGCAGTAACGGGCCATTGCCTGGCATTTTTAATTATAGGTACAGAAGCACAATATCCCACATTCACACACCAGATAGATTTTTTGTCTTTTTTGCAAGAATTGAATATATTCATATACACTGAAATTCTATTGCATTGCATAGTAAACTGAACTAGGGTTGGCCCTATGAATCATTGGATTTGATGAGCCAATTATCTCATAAGTCTTTTTGATTTATATAGGCCTGCTCTGGTTGTGATCTCCTATATTAAGCAACAAGACTTCAGCCACTATTTTCTACCGGTTACTAGAATGTGAAATTAATTTAACAAGTGGCAAGAATTCAGAAACAGTATGGATAATTTTCCATTGCTCCAGCAGACAGCCCATCCTCCCATTTTTCTCTAGCTTTACCTCACATTCACACATTCATGTGGGAAGTGAACCATTTTATAAGTATATACAGATGCTTCTTTCCTCAACCCGCGTAAAGGCCCCCACAAGAAGGCATCCTTTTCAAATCCCAGGCTTACAGATAATTGGTAGCTTCTAAATGTAAAAAAAAAATGCTTTCAACATTGTAGGAGGCTGCATAGTTTGAAATGTTGCTGGAGCAGAGGAACATGTTGCTACACACACACACACACACCAGTAGCCACAAGCTTGCAGAAGATAGTATATGTGCCCTATTTTCATTTGTCAACTGTTATAGACTATAATGAAAATCCTAAGGACTTTAGGGATCAAAAGGATGACACTTTACTCTGGATGATATGAAAGAATTATGAAACGTTACAGCCCTTGTTAGAATAAGATCCATATGACTATTTTTTATTTTAGCTTTCAGAGTGACATGTATTTTTTTATACTTTCTTTATTAATGAATTGCAGCCCAAGGCAGAATGGAAGAATTGCAAAATCTGGAAACTATAAACAGAGAAACAATGTTTTCTTTCTTTTTTCTGTATCTAGGTCAAACATGAAACTGCCAACATGAAGCCATCTTTGGAGAGTTCATTCTGTAGTTCCTTTCACCTGACATAGTGTGAGAAAGATTAGCTGGTACAAGGTGGGCATTTCCCAGGGTATGTCCATTTGTGGTTGAAAGACACCACAAACTTCAAGGAGGCTCCTTTTTCAAATTCAACTCCCATGCAAGTTTACCATTTAGAGCTGTTTCCCATATCTCTTTATACCAGCCATCCACTTCTAACTTGAAATTATTTTTCCAATTCTTTGCAATATATTGTCTTGCTGTTGTTAAGAAGATGGATAACAGATGTTTTGTATTTTTATCTATGTTTATTTCTTCCAAATCAGTCAACAGACTGTCCTTGACTCTAGTTTAAAGTTAAAAAAACCCATTTCCCCCTCAATTTCATTTTCTATTTTTTGCCAAATGTCAAATATCATTATGCAACTCCACCACATATGCTCATATGTTCCCAGTTTGTTCTGACATCTCCAACAATTTTTTTTTGTTTTTATATTATCCATTTGATTTAACCACACTGGAGTCAAGTACCACCTCCACAACAATTTATAATTGTGCTCTTTAACTCTTACTTACAAATTCTCATAATCCTTTTTGTCCATTTACTTTTCCAATTTGCTTCCAAAATTTTATTTTTAAATCTGACTCCAATAATAGTCTTAAAACCTCATGCAGATTTCCCTCCTGATTTAGAATTTTATATATGTATTTTGCTCACTAATCCTTTTACCCCCATAAGTCCTTTTCTTATTTTATAAATCATCTCCTCAAATTCCATCAATTTCCTATTCAAACCACTCAACTCACTATATTTCTTATTCCACTTATTTAATAATACTATTTGAAATCAATTCAAATTCATTTGTTTATAAATTTCTGTTCTCTTTTCCTTGTTTTTACATATTTGTATCCAATCTTTCACCAAGTACACATTGTATTTATCAAGTATCTCTTTCTTCTATCAACCTCAATTCAAAAAGTTTTTCTTTCTAATTCAATATCTGGTGCTAACTTATTCTTTAAATTCTTCCAAATTTTCATCATCCCTTTAGTTAATTTATTTTTCCTCTTCAATTTCATTTTATCTTTAAAAAACTGCATTTTCAATTTGATTTGAATCCCTCATTTGAATTTCTTTTCAAATTATCTCATACTTTATTAAACTTTTTACTAAATTTTCTAATTGGAAGGCCCTATAATAATTCTTTACATTGGGTAAACCCAAACCCCCTTCTTTTTGAGATAAATACCATAGATTTTTTGATATTCTTTGTCTCTTTCCTCCATTACAATAATCATTCAACATATTTTGAAAAGTTGCATTTTCTTTATCTGTATGTTGGATTGGCAAGACATCAAATAAAAATTATTTTTTGTAATAATTTCATTATACACATTGCAATCCTGCCAAATCAAGATAAATTTAATTTGATACTGTTCTATATTTTTCTTAATTTCAATCTTTTGCTTTTCAAAATTTAATTTTCTAAGATCATCAAATTTATCAGAAATGTTTATTCCCAAATATTTTAAATCTGTATTTTATATTTTTCCTCTATCTTTTCTACTTTCCCCTTTTCCATGTTACAAAATGTAGCTTCTAATCTTGCCCAATTTATTTTTAAACCTGTCATTTCCTCAAATTCTTTTAAATATATTTGAACTTTTTCCAATTTTTTCATGGTTTTTTCATTATAACCAATGTATCATCTGCATACAAACTAATTTTTCTTCCTTCGATACCTTCAATATTTTGATCACTTCTTATAGCTTTTGCTATCACCTTCATGGCCATAACAAACTATATCGGTGAAAGGGGGCACCCTTTTCTAGTCCCTGCTTTAAGTTTTATATCCTCTGTTGTATCATCATTTACTCTTACTTTAGCATAACTTTCTTTGTATTATTGGTCAATTACATTTTTAATTTTACTCCAAATCTATATTTTGTAATAATTTCTTTAATTGTTATCCATTAAAGTGAATCAAATGCTTTAAAAATATCCAGTGATAACAAACCAATGTTCTCTTTGTTTTGATTTGTTATGTCTAATAAATCCAATACTCATCTTGTGAGATCCATCATATGTCTATTTTTAAGAAACCAACCTGATCCTTATGTGAATATTTTGTCATGAAACTTTTCAACCTATTTGCCAATATTGCAGTAAAATTTTTGCATCTTGATTTATCAATGAAATGGGTCAGTACTCATCTACTTTTTCCAGGTCTTGGAATTACATCTATAATTGATCTATGCCATGATGTTGGTGTTGTTCCTCCCTCCAGTATATAATAATTAAATATTTTTTTCAATTTTTGAAAACACAATTTCTTCAGATTCTTTATAAAATTCTGCTGGCTCCTTCTGTGTACCACATAACCTGGGCAAATAATCAAACAATAAACTTGATGGCTTTATGTTAAAAATAAATGTATACCTTGTGCTTTGTTTAAGAATAAATGTGTCAGAGTCTGGGCCATAAGCAGCTGGCAAGCAACATGAATACCAGGAACCAGTACAACCAGATAACAGGCCAAATAGTAAGTGAATATCAATCCAGAGATCACATGTCCAAGTGAAACCAGAGATGCAGGATTAGTCCAGATGACAAAAACATAGTCCAAACAAAACAGAAGTCAGGTGACCAGGAGAATAGACGTGACAGAGAACCTTCAATGATTGGGAAAAGGCAAAGATGGAGTTCAAGGACCCAGGCAAGGCAAAATAAGTCCACAGGAACAAAGCAGAGAATGTTCAAGAGCAGAAACAAGGCAGGAGATCTTCTAGTGCAGAAATCAGGAGCAAGCAGAAATCATTGACCACAAAAACAAGGAACAAGGCAAGTGATCCAAAATCCAAGCAACTGCAAATCGAATGGAAGCGTGGCGCCAAAATGGCCGCCGCGCTCTTTGCGCCCCCCCCACCGGACGAAACCATCCGGGTAGTTAGGGGCGTGGCCAGCACCCTAATAAAAGGGGCTGGCCACGAGGCAGCCGTGCTGCCATTTTGGCGAACCGACGGAGCGGAGAAGTTTTTCCTCCTTACCTCCGTCGCTCGTGTCCTCTTTGGGGAGGCCTTTTCGGGCAGCTTTCTCTTGTTTTGGGCTTCCTAGCTACCTTAGCCGTGCCCTCGGAGAGGAAGGCAGCCGCGAGCGTGGCTCGATCGGCGCGGAGGCGTCAGCCGGGTCGGAGGACCGCGACTGTGCCCGTTCCGCAGCCACCTTTAGCGGACCCCACCGGGAACAGTGGGATGGGATCGGTAGCTCCTTGGCCTGATGCGCGGAGCATACCTGCTGCCCCGGACGGGGCCTCGGCCCCTGGCCCGCAAACAACGACCACGGCCCCTGCCATGGTCTGTGGGGCGGGGCCCTCTTGCCCGGGTGCGCAATTCCCTATGGGGGGTGCGAGCCAAGGAGGGTGGTTGGGTTCCCTGCCTTTGCAGGGCGTTCCCACGGCTCCCCAGGGGCTGAGCATGGGCTCTTGGCCTTATCTGGCCCCTGGGGCTCAGGGACCTGGACAGGTACCCGTGAATTATGGGCCGGTTGCCCAATTGCCCCCTGTTGGGGCCGGGGCCTATGTCGATGTGGAGGCCCTCCTGGCCCGGGTGGCGGCCCTTGAAGCGTCCTTGGCAAGGGCCAACCAAACAGGGGTGTCTCTAGGTTTTCAGGCGCCCCCTTTGGCCGCCGAACAGCGGCCGGCGATGGGTCGGGTTGAGCCGGCTGAGGCGCGCGGGCCGGTGGTGGCCACTGCCTCGCAGCTCCCCACCCCACAGGTGCAGCAGTCTGGTGCTGGTCTGGCCCCGTCGACGAGCTCAGCTTCGGTTGTGAGCTCCGACGCCCCCAGCGGGCCGGAACCCCTGGTGGGGGCGGCCCGCGGGGGTGCAGCGGGTGAGTATGCAGTCCAAGCTGGTGCACCCACACAACTGACTTCCTTGGGGGGGGGGCTGTTCAATGGCCTTGGCCTCGCTCGGGTGGCCCGGCGGCCCAATGGCCCCCGGCCCACCCACCGACTTTGCCCGTGACACAGGGCCTGGGTCGGGGTGGTGCCCCCAATGTGCTGGGAAATGTGTTGGGGATCCCCGGTCTGGCTCAGGCTAATTTTCCTTTGCCCGTAGTTCCCTCAGTGCCGGTGTCGGCTTTGCCAACAGCAGGGTATTCCTTGCCCTTGGGGGACCATTTGGCCCAGTCTACCAAGGAAAAGATTTGGAGGGGCGAGTATGTAGATATCCTCTCCCTTCTAAATAGGGAGCCGACCAAGGAAGAGAGGGAAGGGCTGGACGAGAAGGATAAGGAGCAGGCACGTCGTCGTAAGCCGCCATGCACGTGGGCAAATTGGTTGCCAGCATACCTGATTTACATGGCCGTTTACCTCAGGGCTAGGCCGGATTTGGCTATCCCTATGGTCCAGTATCTGGACAATATTTACCGGGCTATGGTTGACTTCTCGGGTCCGTCATGGCTGGCTTACGACGAAGAATTCCGCATGAGGATTCCACTGCACCCAGATATGAGGTGGGATGAGCCCTGCCAGAAGCTGTGGCTTCTGTATATGACCCCCACGCGCCCGGCGCCTGGGGAGAGATACCATTGTGGACATGCGGTCCAACGAGCGGCCCCGGTACAGGTACCCCGCCAAGTGGCGGGGCAGGGGGTTCCAGCCCGCCTGCTGTGCTGGACCTTCTCGTCCAATGGTTCTTGCAACAGGAAAAATTGCAAGTACAAGCATGAGTGCCCCTCTTGTTCTGGCCCCCATGCTGCCTCCGCCTGTCCCAGGCCGGGAGGATACAGGGGCAGGGGTAGGGGCGGACAAGGGGCAGGTAAGACTGCCATGGAGGGAGCGGGTTCACCAAAAGGCCCCCTCCCCAATTAATGTCGACATGCTGGAGCGTTGGCTCGCATTGTACCCGAGGAGAGCAGACGCTGTGTACCTCCTTCAGGGTTTTCAACTGGGTTTTCGTATTCCTTTCACGGGGGATAGGTCACCGCAGGATGCACCTAACCTTTTGTCACTTAGGGGAAGGGAGGAGGTGGCTGCCGCCAGCATTAATAAGGAGATTGCTGCGGGCAGGGTCGCTGGCCCTTTCCCCACACCCCCGTTCCCCAACCTTAAAGTGTCTCCGCTAGGACTAGTGCCCAAGAAGTCCCTGGGCGAGTTCCGCCTGATTCACCATTTGTCCTACCCAGCCGGCCACTTGGTCAATGATGCTATCCCTGATGACCTTTGTTCTGTCAGGTATACATCCTTTGACCAGGCATCGTGCATGGTGCGCTCATGTGGCCCGGGTGCACTGTTGGCTAAGTGTGACATTAAGTCGGCGTTTCGCCTCTTGCCCGTGCACCCGGGTGACTTCGAGTTGCTGGGTTTCAAATTCCGGGGTGAATATTATTTTGACAAAGCCATGCCATTCGGCTGTTCCATATCCTGCTCGGCTTTCGAGCGTTTCAGTACCTTCCTGCAGTGGGCATTTGTCCGTAGGTCAGGGTCTCGGTCTGTAGCACATTACCTGGATGACTTTTTATTCGGGGGTGAACGGGGCTGGGACACGTGCACACGTCTCCTCAACACATTTCAGACGCTAATGGAGGAACTCGGTGTCCCTTTAGCGCCCGAAAAGACCGAAGGCCCGTGTAATAAGTTAATATTCCTGGGGGTGGAAATTGACACGGTAGCGCAGGCGTCTAGGTTGCCCGCAGACAAGGTGTCAAGGATAGTGGCCCTTATATTGGACTTGCTGGCTAAGCGCAAGGCATCCCTTCGGGAACTGCAGGTGCTACATGGACACCTCAATTTCGCTTGCAGGGTGGTCGCACCTGGCAGGGCATTTGCTCGGCGCTTGTGCGACGCCATGGCAGGCTTATCCAGGCCCCATCATAGGGCGAGATTGACACGGGGCATCAGGGCAGATCTGCACATATGGCTCCAGTTCCTGAGGGAGTTCAATGGGGTCTCATTTTGGAGGTCTGACCTCCTGGCTTCGCCCCAATTTCAAATTCAGTCTGATGCCTCGGGATCCCTTGGTTATGGGATGTACTTCAATGGGAAGTGGGCATATGGTGGATGGCCACCAGCCTGGTCAGGCACGAGTCGCCTGAGGGATCTCACATATTTGGAATTTTTTCCCATACTGGGGGCCTTGATGCTATGGGGTGAGGAGTGGGCCAACTCTGTGGTGCATTTCTGGTGTGACAATGCGGCTGTTGTCCACATTGTCAACTCACAGACCTCTAAATCTCCCAGGGTCATGGATCTTGTGCGCCAGTTTGTATTGCGCAGCCTGCGCCTCAATGTACTGTTCAGAGCCAGGCATGTCCCGGGGGTGAATAGTGATATTGCTGACGCTTTGTCCCGCCTGCAGATCTCCCGGTTCCGTGCCTTGGCTCCGGATGCGGAGGAATTTCCCTCGCCACTACCGCAGGAGATATGGACCATTGGCAAGGAGAGGTGAACCGGGCGATAGGCATGTCACTGGCGCCACGCACGCGTAAGGCGTATCACCACGCGTTGGTTTCATTTCGGACCTTTTGTTCCCAATCTCGCCTGCCAGATACCTGGCCGATCCCAGTGGCCCACATCCTCCGTTTCATGGTTTACCTGCACGCCCAGGGCCTGGCACCCCGCACCATAGCATCTAGGCTATCAGCGCTGGCTTTTATGGCCAAGGTGGGAGGTCACGCGGACAGTACCGCTGATTTCCGGGGGAGACATGTTTTGGAGGGATGGGTGCGGGAACGTGGGCGTTGCCTGGACGACCGTCACCCAATTTCCCCTGGGGTACTTACCCAACTGGCGCGAGGCTGGCATGACCTATGTTTCGATAGGTATGAGGCAGCCCTGTTTCGTGCGGCTACAACGGTGGCCTTTTTTGGAGCGCTCCACATCAGCGAGCTTGTGATGCTGTCTAAGGCGGATGCAAGTCGTAGGGCACTGGAACTCGAAGATGTCTATGTTGCAATGTTTGGGCTCAGTTGAGGATACGCTCCTCTAAAACAGATCAGCACGGCGTAGGCAGTTGAGTAATACTGCTACGATGTTCCTTGGAAGACATCTGTCCGGTTGGTGCCCTACAGGAGTTTCTTGCACTGTGTGGCATGCACCATGCCCCGTTTTTCTGTCACCAGGGTGGGTCTCCCCTCACTCAGCCATTCCTGCAGGATGGGGGCGGTTTCTACTGCAGCTACTTTTGGGTACTCTGGGGCTGAAATACGCTGCATGGGAAGGTGGGGATCACATTGTTTTCAGTTTTGTGTTCACCCTCTTCAACCGTGAGTGCCAGTTTAGTCACTGCAATGTTTCTCACCCCCCCTTTTTTCCTTGACAGACCCTGGGTGTCGTTTTACACCGGTGACAGTAGGGCTGGTGGGCCGTTGCCACGTGCACAGGGCAGCGCGTTACGCTGCACAGGGCAGCGCGTTACGCTGCACAGGGCAGCGCATTACGCTGCGGCGACAGAGTGGGACCCCGACTGGGACTGGGTGCATCCGCACATCTCAGGTGGTGTGGTAAGCGCGGCATGTTATGGCGGGAACTGTTGCCATTCCTTTTCTACATCAGGGATGCCGACTCGCCTGATGTCCTGGTTATTCACCTTGGGGGCAATGGTTTCGGACAGGTCACTGGCCTATCGTGGAAGCTTGCGATTTGCAGTCACCTGGCCTACTCACATTATGTGTGGCCTGCCACACCCCTCATCTGGTCGGACATGATACCGCAGTACGCTTACAGGGGAGCGTTTGGCCTCCAGGCGCTTGACCGGGCTCGTCGCTCCAGGGCTATTGCCCGGTTCCTTTTTGATATGGGTTGGGGATGCGTCATTCGCCTCCCCATCATCAGTCTGCAAAATTATGAGCTTTATTCAGGGGAGGGGGCCCATCTGTCGCGAGGAGGTATGGACCTCCTGCTGAGTGATTGGCGAGCAGGCCTGTCGACCGAGCTGACGGTGTTGGGGGGGGCGTCGAGCCTTTATTGAAGCCTCTCCGGGTGGCGGGTAGCACTGGTAAGGTAAACATTTATAACCCACAGGTATCCGGCAGGTTCGCAATTGACTGGACAACACTAGATAGGCATAAGTTGTTAAACGTTGTCCGGTCAACGACGAACCAGGCGAGGGGGTGATGGTTACCACTAGACAGCTGGAATCACCCCCTGATTTTACGGATACACGTCAGAGGGTGGGGTCATTAGTTAGATATTGACTACGGTCAACAATTTGTTTGTTGTCAACAAACAAATTGATACAAATAGATACATTGTAACAATTGCCGTTGGCAATTTTGGGTGGTACCTTACCAGTGTTACTTCGGCCTGCTTGCCTTAAGAATTATGATTGGTCGTTTTACCAATAGAAATTTATAATTCGGACTAGGGCTTGAATCAATAAATGTGGCCCAATGCCATTATCCACTTTCATTTGTGTCTGAGTCCATCATTGGGGGGGTGCGCCTGCAATGACCTTCATGACTGAATCTGAGAATCTTCAAGGGCTAAAGCAAAGCAAAGACAGAGTTCAAAGAGCAAAGATCCAGGCAAAGCACATCAATAGTCTACAAGAATCAGGAACTAGGCAGAAGTCTTCAGAAGCAGCAATCAAGCAGATCTTCTAGAAACCAGGAACAAAGCAAGAGAGCCAGGAGCCAAGCAACTGCAAGTTGTTGACCACTGTTCATGAGGTAGCTTGTGAGAGGAAAAAACTGTTCTTATTTGATGAGCCACCCAGAATCTCCAGGTGGAGCTTATGAAGGGCTGTAGCCTTCCTCAGGGTTCTCAGGTGTGGCTTAACAGCTGCTCCCAGGCCAAGGGTTCCAGTCCTGCAGGACTTAGAACAGCCACTGCAAATCCTTACAAATGTTTTCTTTCTGTAAATAGTAAAGGTAAAGGTTTCCCTTGCTCGAAAGCCAATCGTATCTGACTCTAGGGTTCAGTGGTCATCTCTGTTTCAAAGCCAAAGAGCCTGTGTTGTCTGCTTCTGCAGACATTTCTGTGGTCATGTGGTAGGCATGACTAGACACTGGAGCACATGGAACACTGTTACCTTCCCACCGAAGTGGTCCCTATTTATCTACTTGCAATTTCTTGCTTTCGAACTGCTAGGTTGGCAGGAGCTGGGACAAAGATGGGAGCTCATTCCATCCTGCAGTACTCGGGAATCAAACTGTTGACCTTCTGCCTCCCAGTCAGTGTCTTAGTCACTTGAACCACTGCAGTCTATAAATATAATGTAATATAATAACCAGAAAGTTTGAAAGAATACCTTTAGCACAAAGTACTAAACCTATTTGTTGTTGTTGTTGTTGCTGCTGCTGCTACTGCTGTTGCTGCTGTTCAGTTGCACAGTCGATTCCGACACTCTGTGACCCCATGGACCCTTGCCCGCCAGGCACCTCTGTCCTCCATCATCTTCCTTAACTTGCCCAGCTCTGTGCCCATCAGCTGGAAAATGTATTTCAGTCCATGCTTCTGAGCTGGTTATTATGTTTGAGATTATTTTGATTCCATTAGATTTTTTAGTGTAAAACAAGGAAATTTTGCTGCTTGAAGTAGCACAGGAAATGGCTCCCATGCTTCACTCAGGTCGAGATGCATGGCACCTACTGTAATGCAGGCGAAGTTATTTTTGTCAGATGTGGAATAATCTCTCACAAGCAAAACCCCTGTATCATAATAATAGGCTAGCAGATTTAGCCCTACCATTAAGACAGAACTCTCAGGCAGTTTAAGCTTTACTGGTCCCAATCCATTGTACCCATGATATTGCTTTCTAAAAACCAACCCTCTCTAGTCTTCCTTTCATTTCAACAGTACCTCCAGCCTCCTTCTAATTCTTTCCCTTGACTCCAGGAGTCCTGAAAATAGATTTGCCTACCTAATTTCATTTAAACTCACCTAGAGCCGGACAGTAACTCACAGCTGAACTGATATTCCCAAACTTCAAAGTGTCCCCCCCCCCCCAGTGATTGATTATTTCTTTGCTAAAATGTGATTTGGCAAGGATATTTCATTCAAACTGTCCATCACATTTAATTCCATCTTCCTTTTGTGAACAGACTTCCAATTGGGCTTGTTGGAGTGATAGGTTAGGGGAAGGGGGAGATGGTGCTGTGGACTGCCAATTTCACATCAACAAAAAAGTAGACCAGTAGTAACAGACTAAATTTTCACAAAAGAGGCAATACATTTGTTAATATATATGTGATGAGAATTTTTGTCTTTGTATTTCATAAGCAATTATATATCAAGTGTGATGTACATTGTGCTCTACTGATCAACATAATTAAAAAGATATAGACAGAGACAATGATCAAGGAAAGATTGGCTTGAGAATAAAAAGAGGAAGTTTTGTCATGAACGTATTGACAATGTCCCAATCACAGATCCCCTGCAAGGGTCATGGTGGCCTGAGAGAGAGATGTGAGCATGCTGGCCCTAGAGATGTGATTTGGTTCAGGCAATGCTAAACCAGCCTCATTTGTTTTGCATAGGAAATGCAATCCATCCTGCTGCTCTTGGTTTATGGTTTGAACCAACTTTGGCTGGTAGCTCTTTTTTGATGTTCAGTTGCACAGTTGAGTCCGATCCTTTGCCACCCCATGGACCATCGCACCCCTGGCACCCCTATCCTACTCCATCCTCCACAGCCCACTCTGTTCGTCGCCCATTGCATCAACAACACCATTTAGCCATCTCATCCTCTGCCACCCCCTTCTTATTTTGCCTTCAATCTTTAGATAGATAGATAGATAAATCTTTATTGTCATTGTCCTGCACAGAACAACGAGATTGGGGGAAAAACACTAAATAACCCAACAAAACCTAAACAAAATACAACTATACAAAATTATCAACATACTCCCACCCCACATATATACATTTAACTCCTAAAAGCTCTAAAACTCTAAAAACTCTAAAACCCTAAAAACTCTAAACCTATATACAGAAGCTCCCTCATAGACTGCATTGCACTGTATTCAAAGCCAGAACCGCTTTTGGGTAGAAACTACTTCTCAAGCAGCTGGTCCTGGTCTTTATGACCCTATACCTTCTTCTAGAAGGCAAAAGCTAAAAGAGATTATTTCCAGGGTGCGTACTATCTTGCGCAATCTCTACAGCTTTCTTATAACACCTGGTGGCATAGATTTTATCTAGAGTGGGAAGAGTACGCCCGATTATCCCCTCTGCAGACTTTATGACCCTGGACAGCATTGTTCTTTCCCTAGTGTACAACTCCCAAACCATACACACAGACCATAGGTTAACACACTCTCTATGGTACAGTGGTAGAATGCCAACAGCAGGTCCTTTGAAAGATTGTTTTTCCTGAGGATTCTCAAGAAGCATAACCTTTGCTGTGCTCTCTTCTTTGGTGTTTGCTCCCCATGTTAGATCATCCCTCAGCTCCATTCCCAGAAATCGAAACACCGAGACCTGTTCCATACAATTCCCTTCAATAATAAGTGGCTGGATGTTCAATTTGCATTTTCTAAAGTCCACAATGATCTCTTTTGTCTTTTTTACATTGAGGAATAAATTGTTTTCCCTACACCACTCCGACAGCATCTCAACCTCCTTCCTGTAAGCCGACTCTCCCTCCCCAGCAGTAATCAGACCCACCACTGTTGTGTCGTCTGCAAACTTGATGATCTTGTTGCTGGGGTAACTGGGAACACAATCATATGTGTAAAGCATGTACAGAAGCGGGCTCAGCACACACACCCCTGTGGTGTCCCTGTACTTATAATGAGATCCGCAGAGACATGAGAGCCCATCCTGACCCGTTGGGAACGATCTGATAGAAAATCTAGTATCCACCTGCATAAGCATGGCGGAAGCCCCAGATCTAATAATTTGGGCACTAGTCTATGCAGAAGAATAGTATTTAAAGCAGAACTAAAATCTACAAATAACAGTCTCGCATAAGTTCCTTGTTTCTCCAAATGGGTAAGAACAGCATGTAGGGCCGTAGCCACAGCATCCTTCGTGGATCTCTTTCTCTTATATGCAAATTGACAAGGGTCAAATCCAACTGGTAAACAAGCCATAATATGGTTCCGCACCAACTTTTCAAAGCATTTCATTATGACAGGTGTAAATGCCACAGGGCGGAAGTCATTCAGACTATCTATGTTAGGCTTTTTAGGCAGAGGTATAATAGTAGAGGATATCAGACAAGGTGGGACAGTGGCTTGGGCCAAAGTCCGATTAAAAATCTTCATAAAAGTTTCTGCCAGCTCTTCTGAGCAGTCTCTCAGTGCCCTACCAGCCACTCCATCAGGACCCATAGACTTGCTTGCATTTATTCCTTTTAATATTCGCCTCACTTCTCCCTCTTCCACCCTGGCAACATTCCCTAAGGGGAGTAATGACGATGACTCTGGCAACACTGCTGGATCCACTGCTGGTGTCACCTCAAATCGGGCGAAGAAGGTATTCAGCTCCTCCACCAGAGAAGCACTGCTCTCTACAGGTGATGAATTACTGGGTTTGTAGTCAGTAAGGTGCTGGATCCCCTGCCACACTTGCCTGGTGTCGTGACTACTCAGGTGATCTTCAATTTTTCCTCTATACACAGCTTTTGCCTTCCTTATACCCCTCTTCAGGTTCGCCCTTTCTATACTATACAATACCTGGTCTCCAGTTCTAAAAACAAAGTTTCTGGCCTTCAACAGTCTCTGAACTTCACTCGTCATCCAGGGCTTCCTATTTGGATACATCTTTACATGCTTTTCCCTGGTGACGTTGGCGGTGCAGAATCTAATATAATCCAGGACCGTTGATGTGTAGGTCTCCAGATCTTGATGGTCAAACACATTCCAATCGGTCTCCTAGAAACAGTCCTGCAGCTGTTGAGAGCCTCCCTCAGGCCACACAGTAACAGTTCATGTTTGTATCAGGGCTTGTTTCCTAAAGGGTGTGTATGTTGGTGTCAAAAGCAGGGACACATGATCTGACCTGCCAAGGTGTGCCAAGGGCTTAACCTCATATGCCTGTTTAATGTTTGTATACACCTTGTCAAGAGTATTCTCCCCCTAGTTGCACGTTTAATGTGCTGATGAAATTTTGGGAATACTGCCTTCAAGTCTGTATGATTGAAGTCTCCTGCAATGATCAGTATGTTTCCATACAAAATATCCATGGCCATGCGTGCATTTGCAGTTGGTGCCACATACACCACCATTAATACTACTGCTGTAAATTCCCGGGGGAAATAAAAAGGTCTACATTTAATCATTAAAAACTCTACTTCCAGGGAACAGTGACTATCCAACCTGACCGAATCCTTGCACCAGTTGTGATTTACGAAGATACACACTCCCCCACCTTGTTTCTTGCCAGAATCCTTTGTCCTGTCCAACCGGTGTGTAGTATAGCCTTGCAATTCAATATCTGTGTTGGGAATGAAAGAGTTAAGCCATGTCTCTGTGAGTAGCAATGCACAGCAATCCTGAAAGTCTCCCTCAGCTCCAACACGCAGCCTCCACTAGTCAAGTTTGTTCACCAAAGACCTCACATTGGAATAGAAAATACTTGGGAGAGGTAATTTATAGTGTTGTTTTCTTACCTTTGCCCTCATGTTCACATGGCCATTACCTCTACAGCCTCTTTTTTGCCTTCGCTCTCTCCTCCTCCTCCTCGTCTTCCTCCAAGTTTGATGATTTATGATTTCTGGAATCTTGCAAGCTCACAGTTTTTCACACAGTTTTCCACACATAACACAGTCTCCACTTCTGCTTCTATAAAACAACAATTCCTGACGGCTATAAATAACCCTACTTAACTGACCCTGTCTCAAAAGCAAGGAGCTCTCAGCCGCAGCATCTGAACGCGCCACCATCTTTCACAGCATCAATGCCTTCTTGAGTGAGTCCTCTCTTCTCATTTGGCATCCAAAGTACTTTAGCTTCATCTTCAATATTTGTCCTTCCAAGGAGCAGTCATAGTTGATTTCCTTCAGGACTGACTTTGCTGTCCAGGGTACTCTCAAAACTCTCCTCCAGCACCACATTTCAAAGGTGTCTATTCTTCTGCGCTCAGCATTCTTTATTGTCCAGCTCTCACAGCCATACAGTCATTACTACTGGGAATACCATTGCTTTTACTATTCAGACTTTTGTCGACAGGGTGATGTCCCTACTTTTTTTTAGGCTCCCTAGGTTTCTCATAGCTTGCCTCCCAAGAATTAATCAACTTTTTATTTCATGGCTGCAATCACCATCTGCAGTGATCTTGGATCTTACAAATGTAAAGTCTGTCACTGCTTCCACTTCTATTTGTCAGGGAGTGATTGGGCCTGTTGCCATTATCTTGGTTTTTTTTTTTTATGTTGAGACTCATACAAGCTTTTGCACTCTCTTCTTTCAACCTAAGCAAGAGCTTCTTTAGGTCTTCTTCATTTTTTGCCATTACGGTAGTATCAACTGCATATCTCAGGTTGTTGATGTTTCTCCCAGCAATTTTAATTACATCTTGTGAGTCATCCATCCCTACATTTTGCATTATGTGCTCCACATATAGGTTAAAGAGGCAGGGTGACAATATGCAGCCTTGTCGTACTCCTTTACCTCCTTGAACTACTCCATCATTCTGTATCCTGTCCTAACTGTTGCTTCTTGACTCATGTACAGATTTCTCATAAGACATATGAGGTGGTCTGGTATTCCCATCTCTTTAATTACTTGCCACATTTTATTGTGGTCCACACAGTCAAAGGCCTGCCCTTGGGGTAGTCAATGAAACAGAAGTAGACTTGTTTCTGGTATTCCTTTGATCTCTCCATGATCCAACGGATCTTGGCAATTTGGTCTCTTTTTCCCTGTCTCTTCGAAACCCAGCCTGCACCATTGGAAGTTCTCTATCCATGTACTGCTGAAGTCTAGCCTGAATTATCTTGAGCATGACCTTGCTAGCATGTGAGGTTAGCACTATTGTTCAATAATTTGAGCATTCTATAGCATTGCCTTTTTTGGAATTGGAACATATACTGATCTTTTCCAATCCTTTGGCCACTGTTGTGTTTTCCAAATCTGCTGGCATATAGAGTGCAGCACTTTAATTGCATCATCTTTTAGGGCCGGTGTTGTCATTGTTTTCCCGCCAAGGGCTGGACCTGCCCCCAACACTTCCCGTCAGGTGCCGGAGGCATGTCTGTACTTATGTGTCCATCGTCATCAGTGACAGCAGCGGTCAAATTTTTCCCCTGCTGTTCTGGACAAGCTCCGCTCATTCCCAGGGCAGCAGAAGCCTTTGCCAAGTTTGATCACTGCATTTTTTTTTAAAACTGCTTTCCCGCTTTGTAATCCACATCACTATGTCAGCCTTGATGTCAGCACCGTGCACCAAGGGAACTCTTCCAGCACCACAGATTACGAAGTGGGGAAGCAGCAAAAAATAAAATAAAATAAAACACAGTGATTGAACTTGGCAATGGCTTCTACTGCCCTGGAAACGAGCGGAGCCTGACTAGAACAGAAGGGGAAAAGCATGGCCACTATTGTAGTAAGTGATGTATTGTAATGTCAGGCAGTTGGGGTGGGTGAGGGGTGGTCCTAGAAGTGTTGGGGTGACCACCATGGGCCAGATTAATGAGATGCACGGGCCATGTTTGGCCCACAGGCCAGAGGTTGAGAACTGCTGTTTTAGGACTTTGAATAGTTCAACTGGAATACCATAATCTCCACTAGCTTTGTTGTTGGCAATGCTTTCTATTGCCCTCTTAACTTCACTCTCCAAAATGTTCAAATTCAATGTTCTCATCAATGTGGTTGTCAGGGACTTTGAGGTTCTTCATGTAGAGTTCTTCTGTGTACTCTTGCCATCTTTTATTAATCTCTTCTGCATCTGCTTGATCGCTACTGTTTTTGTCCCTTATCACATCCATTTTTGCTTGAAACGTTCCTTTAATTTCCCCAATTTTTTGAAGAGATATCTAGTCCTTCCCCTTCTGTTGTTTCTCTGTATTGATTTGCACTGATCATTTAAGAAGGCCTCCTTATATCTCCTTGCTTTCCACTGGGATTCTGTATTCAATTGAATGAATCTTTCTCTTTCACCTTTGCTTTTTGCTTCCTTCCTTCAGCTATTTGAAGGGCTTCATTAGACAACCACTTTGATTTCTTGCATTTCTTTCTCTTTGGTGTTGTTATAATTGCTGACTCCTGTATGATATTATGAACCTCTTTCCATAATTCTTCAGGTACTCTGTCTATCAAATCTAATCTCTGAAATCTGTTCCTCACCTCCACCACACATTTTTTAGAAATGTTATCTAGGTCATATCTGTGTGGCCTAATTGTTTTCCCTATTTTCTTCAACCTAAGCCTGAATTTGGCAATCAGTAGCTCATGATCTGAGCAACAGCCTGCTCCAGGTCTCATTTTTTCTGCCTCTATAGAGCTTCTCCACCTTTGGCTGTAGAGTATGTAATCAATCTGGTTTTGATGTAGAAGGTTTCAAAAGATTTCTTCTTCTTTATGTTAAACAAATGTATAATTCCACTAATTATTTTTCCTGGCCGGATTTTACTCTATGTTAACAGATTAGACCATACTGCCAGCAACTCAATGCCAAGTGCCAAGCAGTGGTTAACTAACCTGACAACCCTGAGGACTAGCGGCCTTGGCAAAGTCCACAGGGAAGGGTGATGGGCCCCAATTGGATTAAATCTCAGTTGCATCCATCCTGATGGAGGACAGCAGCTTCATCAATACTGGCCTTAGACTGAGGAGGACTTTGCATGCCAAAAGGACTGAGGACCAGAAAGTGACTGGTGGAGCTGGATCAGTGGTACGGGTGTCACATGGTGATGCAGAAGGCAGATGAAAGGCCTTAGCCTTATATATTCGCAGGACAGTTTTCATGGCTGATCGCCATGATTATCGCCAATATTCAGAATTGGATACAGCACAAGAAGCAAAAAAAGAATTATTTTTAGCTAGGATTGTACTGTGTTTGTGCATGAACATATGCTACCATACATGCTATGGCTCCATGATCACAATTTTGATAGGTGAAAATATAATAGAAAGGGAAGAAAGGTGTGGGGGTGTTGTGTTCTATGACTGTACCTGTTACAATGTATCCATTCACGTGTATTCAATGTAACCATGCTTGTGTAACATTATAACCAGCAGCTGCTTAACTGTAGCCCTTGTAATAGGACGTGAGCTAATGACCACCTGGTGGCAATAGCGAGCGTCCAAGCTCTCCTGGCCCAGACTCACCAGCAAACAACAGCGCGGGAAGATTCCCGCCATCACCTACACCTGGACAAGAAGGGCGTGACCGTCCGTGACGTCACGCGGACAGTAACCAATAGACTGTCGAGGAGCCACATTCAAATGTATAGCCACTGTATATATTGAGCTACCCATCCGCCATTACCTCATGTTCCCCTGGATCATCATGCAATAAACCTGTGTTAAGCCAACCTTTCGGCTGTTCATTGTCTTTGGTCCCATACACTAAATTGGCGACGAAGGTGGGATATGGCTGCCCACGGGACCAAGACATGCGCCGGTTTCGAAATCAAGAGACCGGCAGACTGGGATATCTTCGAGATGGACTTCCAGGGAGCCCTGGTTGAATCCGAAGTCACGGATGAGGCAAAGAAACGGGCCATCTTCACCCGGATGCTGGGGCCAGACACCAAGAGGGTCTTGGTGGACCTGATCGCGCCGAGGAGGGCGAGTGAATTCAAGGTGAAGGAGCTCATGCACATGCTGCGTGAGTACTTCCGGCCCTCGACGGCGATGTTCCCCGCTCGGAGCGCGTTTTGGAGGCGAGTCCAAGCGCCCGGGGAGACGGTCGCCGACTTCGCAGTGGCCCTGCGACTGGCGGCCGGCTCATGCAAATGGGAGAACGTAGAGGTCATGCTAAGAGACTGCGTGCTGTGCGGCCTGAGCGATGCCGAAACTCAGCGCACATTGATGAACCGTGAGCCACCCCCCACATTGCAGGAGGTTCTGAAGGAGGCACAAGCCGCGGAAGCTACGAAGGCCGGGGTCCAGGAGCTCCAGGACTGGCGGCCAAAGACGGGTAAGGCAGAGACTTCGGTGCACGTTTCAGTGCATGCGGCCCGGCGAGTTTCGAAGTCGTCCACTGAGAGCAGCGACGACGAGGACGTCCGGAAGGTCCGGAAAGAAGGCCGGCGTTGCGACGGCTGCGGAGCGAACCACGACCGCGCCAAATGCCCCTTCAGAAAGGCCGAGTGTCACAACTGCGGCCGCCGCGGGCACATTGCCAAGGTCTGCAGGAAACGGCGCGAGGCCCGGAAGAGCTCGAGAGACCGTGCGACGATACCCAAGGACGGCACCCAGGCCACGAGGAAGCGAGACGGCGTGGGCCGCATCGCCGACGACAGCGAGGACGACGCACCGGTGTTCAGCGTGTCCGCGGGACACCCCCGTTACTTTGTTGAGGTACTAGTACAAGGGGCCCCCATTAGGATGGAAATTGACTCGGGTTCCTCATATTCCATCATTCCCCAGAAGGAGTTTCTGAAAATTGCCCCCCACGTGCGGCCCAAACTCAAAGCTTTGAGGTCCACGCTACGGGACGTGCAAGGGAACTGCATTCCGGTATTGGGGGTTGGGAATTTTCAGGTCCAATTTAAGAAACACGCCGCGACTCTCCCCCTAGTTGTTCTCAAAGGGGGGAATTGCAGCCTCCTCGGGACTCAATGGTTCCAGCCCCTGGGTTTGTTCATGGGGGGGGGTGCACGCCGTTGCCGTTGGGACTGACCCGATACAGGAGGTGTGCGACGCGCACCCCGAAGTCTTCAAAAAGGGACTTGGGAAATATAAGGGACCCCCAGTAGCATTCGACCTAGACCCTGAGGTCCGCCCAATAAGACTCAAACCGCGCCGGGTGCCATTCGCACTCAAGGAGGCGGAACTGGACAAATTGGTGGGCCAGGGGATCCTTGTTCCTGTGGATTCTATGGAGTGGGAAACTCCAATTGTAACAGCACTAAAGGCCAACGGGGAGGTGCGCATATGCGCTGATTACAAGTGCACCATCAACAAGGCCATTCGCCCTAATGCGTATCCGGTGCCTGTAGTCAGCCATTTGCTGGCCAGGTTACATGGGGGAAAGTGTTTCGCTAAGCTCGACTTAGCACAAGCCTACCAGCAGCTTTCGGTGACCCCAGCTGCCGCAGCTGCACAAACTATAGTCACCCATAAGGGGGCGTTCCAGGTGACGCGCCTTCAATTCGGCGTAAACTCGGCGCCTGGGATTTTCCAGTCACTCGTGGAACGCCTCCTAAAGGGGCTTGAGGGGGTGTTGCCTTATTTTGATGACGTATTGATAACGGGGGGGGGGAGTCAGGCCGAATTGGCAAAGAGGTTGGGTAAGGTCCTGGCGATATTCGAAAAGGCGGGGTTGAGACTGCGAAAAGACAAATGCGTCTTCTTCGTGACCGAGGTCGAATTCCTAGGGTTCCGTGTCACTCCTGAGGGAATAAGGCCGTCCAAGTCTAAGGTAGCCGCTATCAAGCAAGCCCCTCGCCCCACCTCCAAGCCCGAGTTGCAGTCGTTTCTAGGGCTGCTGAACTTTTATCACTCCTTCCTTCCCCGGAAAGCAACCATGGCCGAACCGTTGCACAGGCTACTTAAAAAGGACGAGGCATGGAAGTGGGGCGACCAGCAAGAGAGGGCATTTAGTGAGCTAAAGCAGCTTCTGGCGTCTGACGCCATCCTCACCCATTTCAACCCCAAGCGGCCAGTGGTCCTCATCTGTGATGCATCCCCGGTGGGGGTGGGGGCGGTGCTGTGCCACGTGCTGGAAAACGGGAGGGAGGCCCCGATAGCGTTCTATTCCAGGTCCCTGTCCCAAGCGGAGAGAAACTATGCCCAGACAGACAGGGAAGCATTAGCGATAATTGCGGGAACAAAAAAGTTCCACGACTTCCTGTATGGCCGCCCCTTCACAATCATAACCGATCACAAGCCCCTGCTAGGCATCTTTACCGCAGATAAGCCTACGCCACAGATCCTGTCCCCTAGGATGCTTAGGTGGGCCATTTTTCTTAACGCGTATCAGCACGCGTTAGTGTACCGGCCCGGGAGGGAGATCAGCCATGCGGACGCTCTATCGAGGTCCCCCCTTCCCCAAGAGAACAGCCACGTGGGCGGGGAGGAGCCAGACCATCAGGTGCTGATGATAGAAGTCCTCGACTCGCCCCCAATACTGCCCGCCGACATCGCCAAGGCGACCGGCAAGGACAACATTTTAGCAAGGGTTAGCTCCTGGGTGCAGAAAGGGTGGCCAGCGTCCTCCCCGGCAGCGGAGTTCGACCCATTTTTCCGAAAGAAGTTAGAGTTGTCCCTTGAGAGGGGGTGCCTTCTGTGGGGCCAGCGAGTAGTGATCCCGGCGTCCTTACGACCGAGGGTACTCAAACTCCTGCACGTCAGTCACCCTGGGATTGTGCGCTCCAAAGCCCTGGCTCGGAGCTACTTCTGGTGGCCCCAGCTAGACGCCGACATCGAGCACATGGTCGGCACTTGTGAGCCCTGCCAAAGTTCCAGGCCAGAAGAAGCCCGCCTGCCTCACAGGGAGTGGGACGCGGCGAAGGGGCCGTGGTCCCGAGTTCATGTAGACTTTGCTGGCCCGTTCCGTGGGACGCTGTTTCTCCTTGTGGTGGATGCCTTCTCCAAGTGGTTGGAGGTCATTCCGGTTACAAGCACGTCCACGGCCACAACCATAAAGCATTTGCGGAGGGTCTTTTCCACGTTCGGTTTACCCGACACCCTCGTAAGCGACAACGCAAGTTGTTTCACGTCCTCTGAGTTCAGGGCATTCACAGAAATCAACGCCATTTGGCACATCACCTCCGCTCCTTTTCACCCTGCCACAAACGGCCAAGTAGAGCGCCTTGTGCGCACCACCAAGGACGCGCTGCGGCGCATGGGGCCCGGGGACCTAAACCATCAAGTGTGCCAGTTCCTACTAGGCTACCGAGTGACTCCCCTAGCGTCAGGATACTCCCCCACAGAGCTGCTGATGCGCAGGAAGCTGACCACCATACTAACTAGGCTAGACCCCATGAGAGTAGAGGAAAAGGGGAGGAACATTGGGATAGAGGACACAAAGAGTTTCGACGTGGGTGCCCCCGTGTATTGCAGGAATTATGCCAGCGCGGGTCCGGCCTGGGTACCGGGCGTCATCCTAGAGCGGACCGGCCCCATCTCGTACCGCGTCGAGACCGGCACAGGTCTACTCTGGAGGCGGCACGCACACCAGCTCCGGCGCAGGATCCCCGGCGAACAGGGCACGGACCGCGGGACACAAGACTCAGCGTTAGGGTTCTCCCCCACCCGTTCAGCCCAAGGGGGAGGAAAGGGGGGCCATGGATCCCCACCAAGGGGGGAGGAAAGGGAATTTGTCCTCGTAGATATCTTGCGGGATCGGTCAGCAGAGGGAAGGGAACCCGATCTCATAGATATTCCGCGGGATCTCCCCACAAATACGGATACCCCAACAGAGTTAGATTTTGATTTCCAGAACCGGGGAAGTTTTGCGGAGTGGTCCCCCACCCGTCCAAGCGAGAAGAGGGGTTTTTCGTTAGCCCCGAGTGTCTCCGGTCTGCCCACAATGGAGTTTTTCCCTTCCCCCAAAACCGCCAAACCACGGCAAGCCTCTAACAAGTCTCCCTCTCCCGTTTCAGGACAAGGGACCAGGGAACGAGGAAGCAGTAGCGCTCCTGGGGCGGGTCAGCCCACATCGCGGCCCAAACGCGTTTGCAATAAGCCATCTTGGCTGAGGGACTTCGTCCCATCCTAGGGGGGAGGGATGTTGTGTTCTATGACTGTACCTTTTACAATGTATCCATTCACGTGTATTCAATGTAACCATGCTTGTGTAACATTATAACCAGCAGCTGCTTAACTGTAGCCCTTGTAATAGGACGCGAGCTAATGACCACCTGGTGGCAATAGCGAGCGTCCAAGCTCTCCTGGCCCAGACTCACCAGCAAACAACAGCGCGGGAAGATTCCCGCCATCACCTACACCTGGACAAGAAGGGCGTGACCGTCCGTGACGTCACGCGGACAGTAACCAATAGACTGTCGAGGAGCCACATTCAAATGTATAGCCACTGTATATATTGAGCTACCCATCCGCCATTACCTCATGTTCCCCTGGATCATCATGCAATAAACCTGTGTTAAGCCAACCTTTCGGCTGTTCATTGTCTTTGGTCCCATACACTAAAGGGGGGAGGCCTCAAATGAAGTACTGGTAGAGCAGAGTAGGCTTGTCCTATTGAAGCAATTGGCAAGCAAGGAGAAACCCACAGAACAGCTTATCCATTTGACGTTTTAGCCCAGTGACTAAAATACTTGGCAAAGGTGAAATAATGTCTTGAAGTGGCCTCTTCCTCTCTTAGATTCTGTAATAAAGCTGTGAACTGTTATTGAATACCCAAAATTTGGAATCACGTCTGTCCTTGCTGCCACAATAATAACTTCCTTACGACCTCTAATCTAAAAGGAAGCACAGGTCCACAGTGTCCACAGTATCATGAGAGGACAATGTTACCATGTCTCTCTGTACAATTTAGTATTATAATCAGGGATGACTTTAAGCAACCTCTCTCAATCTCTAAGAAGGAGGACACCCAAATGGGAAAATTATCTTTATAAAATTAGTACAGTATGCCATTGTGATGTATCATGATTCTCTCCAGCTCCCATTTTTTATTTTGTCATTTTATTCAAGTAGGTGTTTTCGCATAACATCACCATTTTAAATGTTTAGTGGTCTCTTGGCATATTGTAGCATCATATATATTTGTATCAGAAGGAGAGTGCCTTGAGATATTTTTATGTCTTTATCCTTCTCTTACATATATTCTTTATAACTGAAATCCATCACCTTGACATTAGTGCAGTTGCTTTTTTTGCTCAAAAGGTCTTACACATGCTTTTGTAATCTATTGGCCTCATATAAATGGGACATAAATCTAGTGGAAATATTTCCGTTCATAAAATACTCCAGTCTCCATCATAAAACAGTGTATTATGTAGAAAATCAACAAAAGCAACAATACTTGAGACAGTATATTATTTCAACACAGACCTCACTATACTTCTATTAAGTATAACCCCGAGAGAACAGAATGGCAGAAACCTTTCATCAAATTATCAGCAACATCGTCAGACGTTATACTGTGCAGATACAAATCTCACATCTGTACACCAACAGAAAATCTGTCTGCTCATTCACCCTCATTTTCCTGAAATCATCCTAGCAGCAGACTCGCAGAAAATTACCAGGCATGTTAATAATAAGAAACAGGAAGCATTAGATAGATAATATTGGGAAGAAAAGTGTGCCCACTCGCTACAGCACAACAAAACATACATAAGAACGTAAGAACAGCCTTGCTAAAACAGGCCACAGCCCATCCAGTCCAGCATTCTGTCTCACACAGTGGCTCACCATTTCCTTCAGGGTATTCCCAAGGAGATGCCTTCACCTGCTTAGGATTCCCTGGAAATGGCATTGAGAGATAACCTGCCAATCTCTCCAACCCAGAGATTGTCCTTAGGTAGCCATAATTATAGCCATTGATACCCTTGTCCTCCATGAACTTTTCTAATCCTTTCTTAAAGATGTCAAGACTGACAGATGTCACCACTTCTTCTGGCAGGGAATTCCATAGACCATTGATCCTCTGGGTGAAAAAGTACTTTCTCTTATTTGTTTGAGAACTAGTACCCAAATGTTTCATGGAGTGTCCCCTAGTTCTAGTGTTATGCGATAGGGAAAACAGTTTTTCCTTACCTACTTTGTCCACACCGTGCATGATTTTATAAACTTCAATCAGGTCACCTCTTAGACGTCGTTGTTCAAGAGTGAAGAGGCCCAACTGTTGCAGTCTCAGATGGTAAGGAAGGTGTTCCAGTCCCCTAATCATCCTGGTTGCCCTCCTCTGCACTTTTTCCAGCTCCATAATATCCTTCTGGAGGTATGGTGACCAGAACTGTACACAGTATTCCAGATGGGGCCTCACCATAGGTTTATATAGAGGCAAAATGTCACTTGCTGACTTATTTTCTATACCCTTCCTAATGATCCCTAGCATTGAGTTTGCTTTTTTCACTACTGAGGCACACTGCGTTGACACCTTCATTGAGCTGTCCACCAGGACACCAAGGTCCCTTTCCTGGTTTGTCGCAGAGAGTTCAGAACCCATCAGTTTATAAATGTAATTGGGTTTTTTGCCCCAACATGCATCACTCTGCACTTACTAATGTTGGAGCTCATTTGCCACTGTTTTGCCCACTCCCCCAGTGTCAAGAGATCCCTCTGGAGCTCCTCACAATCTCTCACAGTTTTCACTACCCTGTATAATTTAGTGTCGTCAGCAAATTTGGCTACCTTGCTATTTACTCCTATTTCTAGATCATTTATGAAGAGGTTGAAAAGCAGGGGTCCCAGTACTGAACCTTGGGGTACCCCACTCTTTACTTCCCTCCACTTGGAGAAGTGTCCATTTAGTGCTACCGTCTGTTTCCTGTCAGCCAGTTGCTGATCCAGGACAAGTCCTGTCCCTTTATTCCATGACTGGCAAGTTTATTCAAGAGCCTTTGATTTGGGACCTTGTCAAAAGCCTCCTGAAAGTCCAGATAAACAATGTCAACTAGATCCCCCTTATCCACATGCTTGTTGACACTCTCAAAAAATTCCAACAGATTGGTGAGGCATGATTTTCCCTTGCAAAAGCCATGTTGGCTCACCTTTAGTAGCGCCTTGTCTTCTATGTGCCTATTAATTCTATCTTTTAGGATGGTTTCCATCACTTTACCTGGGACACTTGTCAAACTGACAGGTCAGTAATTTCCTGGATCACCCTTATCCTTTTTTGAAAATTGGTGTTACATTTGCTACCTTCCAGTCATCAGGTCATCAGGCACAAACCCTTATTTGAGGGAAAGATTATATATTTTGGCTAGGAGATCAGCAATTTCATCTTTAAGTTCCCTGAGAACTCGTGGATGGATGTCATCTGGTCCTGGTGATTTGTTAGCATTTAGTTTAGCAAGACATGCAAGGACCTCCTCTCTGGTTATTTCTATCTGGCTTAATTCTTTGGTTTCCCTCCCTACGAAGATAGGCTCTGTTTTGGGCATGTGGTCTCTGTCTTCTTTAGTGAATACTGAAGCAAAGAATTTATTGAGTCTCTCTGCAATCTCTGGTGTATTATGTTTAGGAGTGATGTTTGGATAATTTAAGAATCAG
Source organism: Bradypodion ventrale (assembly GCA_035047345.1). NCBI lineage: Eukaryota > Metazoa > Chordata > Lepidosauria > Squamata > Chamaeleonidae > Bradypodion > Bradypodion ventrale. The sequence continues at coordinate 304,403,254 of JAWDJE010000003.1, read as the reverse complement.
TGGCAGTAGGTGACATTGCCAGTCCCAGGGCTCCTTGTTGTCCCTTACCTTACTTTGGAGAGGTGCCACAATTGCTTCCGACATATTTGCTCCAGAGAGCTATTGGGCAGATCAGATCGGGCTGCGGTAACATCTGCTTGATCTCTTTGGCAGTTCCCTCTCTAGGACTTCATGCAGCCAATTCACCTAGTCTAATTGGCTCAAAGAGTTTATGGCTTTATAGGTTGAACAACAGCAAATGCTTAGTTGTTTGAGCTTCTTTATGGCTACCATACAAGGCTAGTGGAGAAATGCAGAACCCTCATTCTCTGATTTATTAACACCCAGTTAACACCTCGTATGCTATAGGTAGACTTGGATACTTCAGATTTTGCTTGCTCTGGAGCTGGTCTAATGGAAAATTTGTAAGTGAGAGGCACTCAGTATGACAATCCCCATAGCTAGCCTGCCCCCTAAGAAGAGTCCAAAAAAATGCAGGCTTCTGGATAAAGGATAAAGGAGAAGCAGTTATTTTATAAATTTAAGAGCTCTCTTTTGCCCACTCATAAACCACATTACAACAGGGATAGCTTGTAATGCTTCACTGTTCCCTGGACAGTATAGTTTCTCTACCAACTGCTATAGAGATTGCAGGTAAACTTAGAATGAAATAGTCATTCTACTCGGTCCTGTGATCCTTGGCTTTATTACACCACTGCCTGAAGCCATGTTTTCAGGCCTCTGGATCAGAGTCCAATATCAATACTCTCTGCCAAAGCAGAAGGAGAGTCGAAGGTATGCCTCTGTTTCTTTTCCTTTTCCAATCTGCTACTCATGTTTCTCTACCATCTCTTTTCTATCTAGTTGGTCTTCTATTTAAAATAAATGGGCCTTAGGAAGGGGGGGAGGTTCAGATTTCACAAATATGTTTATATTTATTGAGGTATTTATTTATAATACACCAGTATTTATGAATATTTGGTTTCATTCAATTTGAATGTTCCTGTGTTAAATATGGTTTAAGACTTTTTAAAATATGAATTGATCTATTGAGAAAAATGGCAGAATGCTAGTACTATAGTTGTTATTTTTAAAGAAGCATAATCCACATCCATTTCACTCCACAGAGTTAGAAAATTTTACAGTTAGTTTTTTGCTGGTGGGTGGAGATAGCTACATGCCCTCCCCCATCCACCTCCCCACTCTTCGCCTCATGCAAAACCCACAAGAACAATGCACACATGCGTCCTGCCTTTTATAATGCCCAGACACAATGCAACCTGGGACAAACCCCAATACCTCATACAAAGTTACAGCGACTTTGTATGAGGCAACTTTTTTCAAGGAATTAGGTGATGTTGTATGAATTCGATGTTGTACGAAGCGGACTTTGTATTACTGTATAAAATATGGGGAGGTGTCTTATCATGAGATGAAAAACTATTTTACTTTTCAACTTTTACTTAATTTGGATTAAGCTGGAAGCTCACCCCTAAGCCTCTGGGAAATTTAGATGTTGGCGCTTCTTTTCTTCCTTTCCCATCCTTCTCTCTCTCTCTCTCTCTATATCTATATCTAAATATCTATATCTATCTGTATATAAAGCATAGGTGTCTTCTTGTATGTGATGAACACAAATCTAGACCCCTGCACCAATCACACTGTAACATGGCACACACGTACCTTGGGCATGCTGGGTCGTAATTGCGGGGGTCACGAGCCCCATGGAGGATATATGCCCCTAAAATGATCTGCAAAGGGAAGTATACTCAACAGGAGGATGTGTGTGTGTCCCAGTGGTAGTATCCATAGTGATGCTAATGTCATAGCCCCAGGTAAGTCACCTGATTGTGACATCACAATTGTAATTGAGCTGGGCAGGGGCCTGACAAAGGTGGCCAAAGACATGTATGGGGGGAAAAACTTGAGCAAGGCCAGGTAATTGGCTAGTCAACAGCAGCCTAACATGACCCAACAGCTTGTGATTGACTGAAGCACTTGCTACTAAAAACCCAAATCCTTATGTCTGAAGAAGTATTTTTAGATCCAGTTTTCATCCATAAATGTTTACAGTAACATAAATTTGTTAGTCCTTTAAGTGCCGAAGTGGCAAAGGAAAGTGCACTGTGGCAAAGGAAAGTGATTCCAATGCCTTAGTGGTTAAGATACCTGGCAGATCAGCAGTTCTAGACCTGAGTGCAATATGATGGAGTGAGCTCTCTTCTCTGTCCCAGCTCCTGCCAACCTAGCAGTTTGAAAGCAAGAAATTACAAGTAGTTAAATTGGGACCACTATGGTGGGGAGATAACAGAGTTCTGTGTGCTCCAGTGTCTGATTATGCTTGTCATGTGACCATGGAAACATCTGCAGGCGCAGACCGCACTGGCTATTTGACTGTAAACAGACATGAGCAGAGTACCCTAGAGTTGGATAGGACTGGCTTTCGAGCAAGGGTAACCTTTACCAAAAGTGCCAAAGTATTTCAATTGCCCTTTTTCTCCTTTAATTTTCCCAACAAGTAGAAACAGACTAAAGTGGTTACTTCTTTTGAAATTACCCCAAACTCCTGACTCACCCTGTTTCTCCAGAAATTCAGATTTTCAAGAGCCACATTTGGGTCCTAAAGTAGAGCCAGAAAAGATGTTACAATGACTATACCTCCATTGGTATAGCTGCCATGACAATCTGATAATATACTACAGACAATTGGGGTGGGGTAGCAAAGCACTGCGGCACTTGGCCTGTCAGGGCAGCAAGACAAACTGGGGAAAATTATTCAGCTGACTTCATATACAGAAGACAGAAGTCTTTTTAGTAGAAGCTCTCTACAATCAGAAGGACCCTACCATTCATGGGACATTCATACCTTGTAAACTATAGACATGTGCTCTGCAGACATTGTTAAGAATATAGTGTTCTTGCAGGCAGAATATTTCTAAATGCTGTAAGTAAGTAAGTAAGTAAGTAAGTAAGTAAGTAAGTAAGTAAGTAAGTAAGTAAGTAAGTAAGTAAGTAAGTAAGTAAGTAAGTAAGTAAGTAAGTAAGTAAGTAAGAGTATTCAGAATAATGGAGAAAATGTCTTAAGCATTGTCTCTTCCACCATTCCTTTTTTTAGTATACAGTAAAACCCCTACTTACGAAAAAAGTCAGTTCTGTAGGCTTTTGCTTAAATCATTTTTTTGGTAAATCGAAACAAACCCCTAGGAAAAATTATTTTTACGTATCTCGAAGCAAACCCATAGGGAAATAATTTGTTACATAACTCGAAGCAAACCCATAGGAAAAGAACCTTTATGTAACTTGAAGCAAACCCATAGGAAATAGTGTAAATCGGGACATGGTTTTAGCATAAAATCATTATGTAAGTCAAATTTTATGTAACTCGAGGCATTTGTAAGTCAGAGTTTTACTGTAGTTTGCAGATGCTGTGGACAGTTGGACAGCAAGCAAACTCCAAAGAGAAAGAAATCTGCTGTGTGACGGAGGGACTGCTACGTGCATGTTTTTAGGCTAAGTATTGTGTTTAACAGGATAGCTCTCCAGAAGGCATTATTATCTTGATGAAAAGAAATATTTTACATTTTTCACCATGATCTGCCTGAGACTGACAGTCTGATAAATTAATTTAATTTGGCTATCTCTGAATATCACCAAAAATGGCTCTTCTAGAAGCAAGTGTTTCAAACAGTTTCTAATTCCATATCATCACATCCATTACATTCACCTCAGAAATGTCTAAATGTATTCCAGGAATAATGGCTGCCCTATGTGAAATGCAACATGACAGGGACGTTTAGAATAGTTCAAAGCTGTACTGTGGAAACCAGTTTGATTTGTATTAGCCTTCCAGCTTGGGATTTGCATATTTGACAAACTCTGAAAACTCTGCGAAGGATTTATGCAATGCAAGTCAGCTAATGCACAAGTTTTACTTAAGCATTTTAGACTCATGTGCAAATAGCAATGATAGAAGAAAGAACAACGGCATCCATTGCTTGGCACTGTCAAAATATGGCTTTTTTGTTATTATGTTAATACTAAATCTGAGATAATGCTCACTTGAGAGACAAGGAACAATCACAGGGGACTTTTTAAAAAGAGAAATAGATTCTAAAAGGTGTCAGTGTAAGTGGTTTAAATACTTTGAGAGAAAATTAAAACAGTGCTCTAATGTCTCTAATTGCAGTAAAAGATAATCAAAATCAGTCTTATTCTGAAGAAGTATGATTTAAAGCATGATATAGGGAAGAAATTAGATAAATGCATTAAAAAAACTTTCTCTTCATAAATAAATGATCATTCCCTCTGTCCTAAGTAAAGCAGTAGTTCACAAAACTGAATAAGCAGAAATCCCACTGTGTGTTGGGACAATCCAAAATCAGAGGGGGGGGGGGCGGAGAAATAAGAGAGTAGCTCTAGTTGCAACTTTCCTTCACTTTTTAAAACTATTTCTCTCCAATTTTTAACACCCAGGAGCTGAAATCCAATGGTCAGCCTCAATTAGAATAGGCACTTTGAATCAGTGGAACTTATGAAGGAATTGACTCACCAGACCCTCACAATGCATCCACTTTAGTTGTGACTCATTACTGGAATTTTGCTACTGTTTGCCTGTGTTGGGGTAAGGATTTGGCAGAATTTTCATATCATGTTCCACATGTGCATGAGTGATGAGAATCCTGTCAATGCAAGATTACACAACCGACTGCCTCCTTGCATCATGGTCTGCAGAAAAGTGGTAAAAGACTGCCCACTCACCCCCAACTATCTTACTATACTGGCTGAGACAATAATAATATCCTGCATAAATGGCAGAAATCAATAGATGTGTTTATTAGGTGCAGGTTTCTTTGCTTTCTCACAAAAAACAAAAAAGCAGGGACAAATTCCTGCTATTATTAGGAGAAACAAAGAAAACTTGTACATGGCAAATGGTATAAAACTGGGAGCACTGGTTACAAGTACTGTATTCATTTGCTAAGTTGTGTGGTTTCTTAACAAAATGTGGTTCTGGGGGACTGTAATGTTCTGTCCTGAACATTTGTTATTTTTTTATACTTGGCAAATCTAGAAACATAAATGGCAAACCAGTGTAGTGCAGCAGTTAGTTTGTTGGGCAAGTAAAATCTTAAAATCTGGTCTTAAGCCATGCCATGGTGTAATTGAGAAAATCTACTGGTTGACCATTGCATTTTACTTTAACCTGCATCACACAATTGTTGTTAGGTTTTTACTAGGATAAAATAAAGAAGAGAAGACCCATACATGCCATCCAGAAATCACTGGATAAACAACAAAATATAAATGTAGCTAAGGAAAAAAATAGTAAATATATGTCAGATAATGTCAGATAATCATAATCTGACAAATTTTTAATGGCAAGAATGCGAGCGCGGCGCCAAAATGGCCGCCGCGCCCTTTGCCGGGGCCCCCCATCGGACGAAGGCATCCGGGTAGTTAGGGGGCGTGGCCAGCACCCTTATATAAGGGGCGGCCATGAGGCAGCCGAGCTGCCATTTTACGAAGCGACGGAGCGGAGAAGTTTTTCCCTCTTACCTCCGTTGCTTTTACCCTCACCGGGAAGCCTCTTGGCTGCTAATTTCTCCTTTTTCGGCTTCCCATCGGCTGGCTGCAATGCCCTCAAAGAAGAAGGCGACTGCGAACGCGGCTCGTTCTGCGCGGAGGCGCAATCCGGGTCGGAGGACCGCGGCTGCGCCTCCCCAGCAGCCTCCTATGCCCGAGCCCACCGGGACCGGTGGGATGGGGTTAATTCCCCCTTGGCCGGAGGCTGGGGGTCCGCGTGCGGGCCCAGTAGGGGCCGCGGCCCTCGGCCCGCAAGCGGTGGCCACCGCTCCTGGCGTGGCCCATTCCGCTGGGCCTTCCTCCGTTGGGGCGCAGCTTACTGCGGGGGCTTCCAGCCTTGGGGGGTGGTGTGGCCCCCTTCCATGGCAGGGTACTTCTCCGGCCCTACCGGGCCCGGGCTTAGGATTGTGGCCCTATTCAGGCCCTGGGGTACAGGGATCTGTACCGACGCCTCTAGTTAGTAGGCCGGCTGGCCCTTTGCCCCCCCTTGGTTTAGGTGGCTATGTCAGCATGGAGGCCCTCCTGGCCCGTGTTGCGGCCCTTGAGGCATCCCTGGCCCGGGTTAGTCACCCTGGGGCCCCTTTTGGGGTGCAGGTCGATCCATCGTCTTCTGGGCAGCAGCAGGCGGCGAGACGGGTTGAGCTGCCTGAGGCGCATGGCCCGGCTTCGGCCACTGCCTCGCAGCTCCCCAATCAACAGGCCGGTGCTGGTCAAGCCCCATCGACGAGCTCTATGGTGGTCGTGAGCTCCGACGCCCCCAGTGGGCCGGAACCCCCGGTGGGGGCGGCCCATGGGGGTGCAGCATGTCAGTATGCGGTCCAAACTAGTGCACCTACACACATGGCCACGTTGGGGGGGGGCTTTCCAATGGCCTTGGCCTCGCACGGGTGGCGCAGCGGTCCTGGTGCCTACGCCCCTCCCGGTGACTTCAACCATCACCCAGGGCCCCGTGGTGGGGGGTGCTCCTTACCCAGTTGGCAATCTTCTTGGGGTGACCTGGTTACTCCAGGCTCCTTTAAAGATGCCCGCAGTTTCCACCGTGCCTGTGTCGGCTTTGCCGACAGCGGGGTATTCCTTGCCACTGGGGGACCATTTGGCCCAGACCACCAAAGAGAAGATCTGGCGGGGGGAGTATGTGGACATCTTCTCCCTCCTTAACAGAGAGCCCACCAAGGAGGAGAGGGAGGGGCAAGATGAGAAGGATAAGGAGCAGGCACGTCGTCGCAAGCCACCACGTACTTGGGCCAACTGGTTGCCGGCCTACCTCATATACATGGCGGTATACCTCAGGGCCCGGCCGGATTTGGCAATTCCGATGGTCCAGTATTTGGACAACATTTACCGGGCGATGGTTGACTTCCCGGGCCCGTCGTGGTTGGCTTATGACGAGGAATTCCGTATGCGGATTCCCCTGCACCCCGAGATGAGGTGGGATGAGCCCTGCCAGAGGCTGTGGCTTCTGTACATGACTCCCATGCGCCCTGCGCCCGGGGAGAGATACCATTGTGGACATGCGGTCCAGCGAGCGGCCCCAGCACAGGCTCCCTGCCAGGTGGCGGGGCAGGGGGTTCTAGCCCGCCTGCTGTGCTGGACTTTCTCGTCCAATGGTTCCTGCAACAGGAAGAATTGCAAGTACAGGCATGAGTGTCCCTCCTGCACTGGCCCCCATGCGGCCTCCGCCTGTCCCAGGCCTGGAGGGATGCGGGGCAGAGGAAGGGGCGGACAGGGGACCGGCAAAACTGCCATGGAGGGAGCTGGTTCACCGAAAGGCCCCCTCCCCAATTAATGTGGACATGTTGGAGCGTTGGCTCACATTGTACCCGAGGGAGGAGGCTGCGGTTTACCTACTTCAGGGTTTTAAACAGGGGTTCCGTATTCCTTTCGTGGGTGATAGGTCCCCCCAGGATGCCCCCAACCTTTTGTCCCTTAGGGGGAGGGAGGAGGTAGCTGCTGCCAGCATTACTAAGGAGGTCGATGCGGGCAGGGTCGCTGGCCCTTTCCCAACAACCCCGTTTCCCAATCTTAAGGAATCACCCTTGGGCTTAGTGCCCAAAAAGTCACCGGGCGAGTTTCGCCTGATTCATCACTTGTCCTACCCAGCCGGCCGATCGGTCAATGATGCTATCCCTGATGATCTTTGCTCAGTCAGGTATACATCGTTTGACCAAGCCCTGCGCATGGTGCGCTCATGTGGCCCGGGTGCGCTATTGGCAAAGTGCGACATCAAGTCGGCGTTTCGCCTCCTGCCTGTGCACCCGGGCGACTTTGAGTTGCTGGGTTTTAAGTTCCGGGGTGAATATTACTTTGATAAGGCCATGCCTTTTGGCTGTTCCATATCATGCTCGGCCTTCGAGCGTTTCAGTACATTCCTACAGTGGGCTTTCGTCCGCAGGTCAGGGTCCCGGTCTGTAGCCCATTACCTGGATGATTTTTTATTCGGGGGTGAACGGGGCTGGGACACGTGCACACGTCTCCTCAACACATTTCAGACGCTAATGGAGGAACTCGGTGTCCCTTTAGCGCCCAAAAAGACCGAGGGCCCATCTACTAAGCTAGTATTCCTGGGGGTGGAGATTGACACGGTAGCGCAGGCTTCTAGGTTACCGGGGATAAGGTGTCAAGGATAGTGGCACTTATCTTGGACTTGCTTGATAAACCCAAGGCATCGCTGAGGGAACTGCAGGTGCTGCATAGTCACCTCAATTTTGCTTGCAGGGTCGTCGCGCCGGGCAGAGCATTTGCTCGACGCTTGTGCGACGCCATGGCAGGCTTATCCAGGCCCCACCATAGGGTTAAACTCACTCGGGGTATCAGGGCAGATATGCTTATCTGGCTCCAGTTCCTGAGGGAGTTCAATGGAGTATCATTTTGGAGGTCTGACCTCCTGGCTTCCCCTCGCTTTCAGATACAGTCTGATGCTTTGGGATCCCTGGGTTATGGGATGTACTTCAATGGGAAGTGGGCCTATGGTGGGTGGCCACCAGCCTGGGCAGGCACGGGTCGCCTGCGTGATCTCACGTATCTGGAATTTTTCCCTATCCTGGGGGCTTTGATGCTATGGGGCGAGGAGTGGGCCAATTCGGTTGTCCATTTCTGGTGTGACAATGCGGCCGTTGTGCACATTGTCAACTCACAGACTTCCAAATCGCCCAGGGTTATGGACCTAGTGCGCCAGTTTGTGTTGCGCAGCCTGCGCCTCAATGTCCTCTTCAGGGCCAGGCATGTCCCGGGGGTCAATAATGATATCGCTGACGCTTTGTCCCGCCTACAGATCTCCCGGTTCCGTGCCTTGGCCCCGGATGCGGAGGAATTTCCCTCGCCACTCCCGGACGAGATATGGACCATTGGCAAGGAGAGGTGAACCGGGCGATTGGCTTGTCCCTAGCGCCACGCACGCGTAAGGCGTATCACCACGCATTCAATTCTTTCAGAGATTTCTGTACCCAATTCCGGCTGCCAGAAACCTGGCCGATCCCAGTGACCCATGTACTTCGGTTCATGGTTTACCTGCATGCCCAGGGCCTTGCACCTTGCACCATAGCATCTAGGCTGTCAGCATTGGCTTTTATGGCCAAGGTGGGCGGTCATGTGGATAGTACCGCTGACTTCTGTGTGAGACATGTTTTGGAGGGGTGGGTGCGGGAGCGTGGGCGTTGCCCGGACGACCGCCACCCGATTTCCCCAGGGGTTCTTACCCAATTGGCCCGGGGCTGGCCTGGCCTCTGTTTTGATAGATATGAGGCAGCCCTATTTCATGCAGCCATGACGGTGGCATTTTTTGGAGCGCTCCGCATCAGCGAGCTTGTGATGCTGTCTAAGGCGGATGCAAGTCGTAGGGCACTGGAACTCGAAGATGTATATGTTGCTAAAGACTGGGCTCAGTTGAGGATACGCTCCTCTAAGACAGATCAGCATGGCGTAGGCAGTGGTGTAAGACTGCTACGGTGTTCTTTGGCAGACATCTGTCCGGTTGGTGCCCTACAGGAGTTCCTTGCACTGCGTGGCACGCACCATGGCCCGTTTTTCTGTCACCAAGATGGGTCTCCCCTTACTAAATTTCAATTTTGGAAGGTGACCGGCAAAGCGCTGGCCAGTGTTGGCCTCCCAGGGGCCCGTTACGGCACCCATTCCTTCAGGATAGGGGCGGCTTCCACGGCAGCTGCTTTTGGGTACTCCGGGGCTGACATACGCAGCATGGGAAGGTGGGGTTCGCAATGTTTTCAGTTTTATGTTCGCCCTCTTCCACCGTGAATACCGGTTTTGTCACCGCACCTTTCTCTTCCTCGTTTTTTCCTTACAGACCCTGGGTGTCGTATTACACCGGTGACAGTATGGCTGGTGGGCCACAGCTATGTGCACAGGGCAGCGCGTTACGCTGCGGCGACAGAGTGGGGACCCCGACTGGGACTGGGTGCATACGCAAGTCTCACATGGCATGGTAAGCCCGGGATGTTATGGAGGGAGCTGTTGCCATTCCTTTTTTCAGGCCGGAATGCTGACCCGCCTGACATTCTGATCATACACCTAGGGGGCAATGATTTGGGCCAGGTCACCGGCTTATTGCTAAAGCATGCGATTTGCGGCGACCTTGCCTACCTGCATTACGTGTGGCCCGCTACAACCCTCGTTTGGTCGGACATGGTCAGGCGGCGCACGTACAGGGGAGGTTTCGACCTCCAGGCGCATGGTGAATAGGGCTGTGGCACGCTTCCTTGCCGACAAAGGTTGGGGGCGGGTCAGTCGTCACCCCGCCATTAGCCTACAAAATTACGGCCTTTATGCAGGGGATGGGGCCCATCTGTCGCGAGGAGGTATGGCCCTCCTGTTGGGTGATTGGCGAGCAGGCCTGTTGACCGAGCTGACGGTCTGCGGGGGGGCGTCAAGCCTTCTTTGAAGCCCCTCCGTGTGTCGGGTAGCACTGGTAAGGTAAACATTTATGACCCACAGGTATCCGGCAGGTTCGCAATTGACTGGACAACACTAGACAGGCATAAGTTGGTTAAACGTTGTCTGGTCAACGACGAACTAGGCGATGGGGTGATGGATATAGCTAGACAGCATGCATCACCCCGTGATTTTACAGATACGCATCAGAGGGTGGGGTCATTAGTTAGCTATTGACTACGGTCAACAATTTGTTTGTTGTCAACAAACAAATTGATACAAATAGATACATTGTAACAATTGCCGTTGGCAATTTTGGGTGGTACCTTACCAGTGTTACTTCGGCCTGCTTGCCTTAAGAATTATGATTGGTCAATTACCAATAGAAAGTTATAATTCGGACTAGGGCATGAATCAATAAATGTGGCCCGATGCCGTTATCCACTTTCATCAGTGTCTGAGTCCTTTATTGGGGGGTGCGCCTGCAATGCGAGCGCGGCGCCAAAATGGCCGCCACGCTCTTTGCGCCCCCCCCCCATCGGACGAAGGCATCCGGGTAGTTAGGGGGCGTGGCCAGCACCCTTATATAAGGGTCGGCCATGAGGCAGCCGAGCTGCCATTTTACGAAGCGACGGAGCGGAGAAGTTTTTCCCCTCCACCCCCTCCCTAGTTAACAGTGTGATATTTGGTCGCTTCGGGGCTGGGTGGGAATTTTTGGCTGGGACCCACAATTGGCTCTCAGGTCCTGGCTTTTTTTCCCATCCCACACTGTTGCTATGGTTTGATATAGGGGTTTCTGTTGCTGCTGTTGACTTTGGTCACATGGGCGGGTAGCACTGGTAAGGTAAACATTTATGACCCACAGGTATCCGGCAGGTTCGCAATTGACTGGACAACACTAGACAGGCATAAGTTGGTTAAACGTTGTCCGGTCAACGACAAACTAGGTGATGGGGTGATGGATATAGCTATACAGCATGCATCACCCCGTGATTTTATGGATACGCATCAGAGGGTGGGGTCATTAGTTAGATATTGACTACGGTCAACAATTTGTTTGTTGTCAACAAACAAATTGATACAAATAGATACATTGTAACAATTGCCGTTGGCAATTTTGGGTGGTACCTTACCAGTGTTACTTCGGCCTGCTTGCCTTAAGAATTATGATTGGTCAATTACCAATAGAAATTTATAATTCGGACTAGGGCATGAATCAATAAATGTGGCCCAATGCCGTTATCCACTTTCATCAGTGTCTGAGTCCTTTATTGGGCGGTGCGCCTGCAAAGACAGGCAGGCAGCAAATAAATAAATAAATAAATAGTCATAGAGTATCCTGAAGTATGATTGGTATGTATATAGTATCACTACCCACATGAATAGTCAAAATTGACCTTAAAGGTAAGGAAGGTCTCCCTTTTTTCAAAGCCAATTGTTTCCAGCTCTAGGCGGCAGTGTTCCTCTCTATTTACTTCCAGAGAAAAAGTGCTGTTTGTGTCTGCAGACATTTCTGTGGCAGGCATGACTAGATGCTGGAGTGCATAGAATGCTGTTACCTTTCCCACCGAAGTGGTACTTGTTTATCTATTTGTCGTTGTCGACTGCAACTCATATCCAAGAATGCATTTGTTCCCCTGAAGCAGAAAAAATGTCATTGGTGTGACTTTAAGGTGGATCCCAGCTTGTCATGAAGTGACCAACACATTATGATCTTAGAGCCATCTCCTGCAGCACACACGGAATGAGATGTGCAGGATTCAGCACCAGGACTGCAATGGACTGCCACAGCCTTGAGGATACTGACAAGGTACACCTTCGCAGCCAGTCCATCTGTCATGGCCTCTTCCACCTCCATGATCATTTGGAATCAGAGTTCCTCCTCCGCTCATTTTGCTGTTGGGCCCAATGTGATGGTTTCTAGTAGCATTTCCTCCTCTGAGGGGGACCATCACCCCACCTAAAGGGGCTCAGCGGCCCGTAGCCATTGGCCCCTTTAGGGAGTCAGGTTAGTTAACTGCTGCCTGACACTTGACGTTGAGTTGCTGGCTGTACAGTCTACTCCATTACCATAGCGGGATGTCCGGCCAGACAAACATTTGCAATTTCTTGCTTTCAAACGTCTAGGTTGGCAGGAGCTGGGACAGATGATGGGAGCTCACTCAGTAATGCCGCACTTAGATTTTGAATTGTTAACCTGCTGACTTTAAGAGAGTCTTCCAGACCACCACACCATGAACATTTTAATAAATGCCTGAAGAAGTGGTCTTGAACTACAAAAGCTTGTGTAACATTTTGTTTTTCTTAGTGATCCAATAAAAGTATCACATGACTCCTGCATCTTCTCCCATCTTTTCGGTTGTCAAGCTTAGCTTCTTAATCACTAGCTCACAATGGCCCTGCTTGACTTTATCATGCTTTTAATGTCTAATATATGACTGGCTTTTGAGCAAGGGTAATCTTTCCCTTTACCTATCTTAGCCAAATATTCTTTGAGATATCTCTCCTAGGAAAATGGTATAAGTCTTAATAGTCAAGAGACTTTCCTTTTATTTTAATATGGCGGGCCATTCCAAATGAAATAAACAAACATTCTAGTCAAATAAAAGGACAGCTGTAAAAACAGTTAATGAATGTTTGACTAATCATTGTAGCACACAGGATACTTTCCTTCAAAGTGATATCTCAATTTGTCTCCACCATGTCTTTGTTGTAATACTAGTAGGAAGTTCATAAATAATGTGTTTGCTATTTTTATCTTAGGAAGGAAGAAACCCATTGCTTCCCAAGTGTGTGGGGGCTGGCTGAACACATGCTTTGCATTTTGTTGTGTTTTCAGCTACAGATGAATGTACCCTGATGCAGAGACGCACATAAATCATGTCAATGCTATTCAGATCACAGTCTTTTCAGTGCATGGCAGCTGTCACATTCCAAGTAGTATGTGAATAAAAGTGTATGATACATTGTCATTTCTTGATCCTCAGGTCAAAATGAAATTTTTATATTTTAAATAAATAAGGCCTGTGCACACTCAGGTGACTGAGTCCCACTTAGTAGGGATTATCTCCAGCTAAGCATATATAGAATTGTATGTAGAATCAGTTAAATAGATGTAAGATCCTTCTCCATAAAAGTGGTTGGCAGGAGGAAAAATATTCTAAAACTAAAAATAACTCAGAAAAATAAAAATCATCAGATGAAACAAGCACTATCTTTTATGTGTTGTTTTATGCATGTTTATTGGCAAAATAACTTGATTTGGTCAATATGTATTTCCTCATAATGTAGGAACACTCATATTGCTTAATTTTTCTTTCTCCAATCAATAGTGGTACACAAAACCCAGGATGTTGTAGTGGAGAGAGTGTGGGCTAGTGTTCAAATCTCTGCTCAGCCATGAAGACTCCCTGGTCTGAGTGTAGAAATGGTGAAACTACTCTCTAAATATCACACTTTTCTTGCAATTTGGGTCACTATAGATTGGTTTTGATTTGACAATGAACATCACACATATCAATAGTGGTAAGATTACGGAGCTAATTACATAAGTATTTTTATCACTCTCAAAGGTACCAAATAATATTGCTTCATTTGTTACTGTCTTTGCATAAACCATTCATTCCTCAAGATAATTTGAGTACCTTTTTTGAATCCATTCACTACTAAATTTTATTCATTTATTCATTCATTTATTTACTATTCGACTTATATGCCGCCCTGCTCGCAAAGTGACTCTGGGCAGCTAACAAAGAGCAAAATAATTACAATCACAACTACAAAGCATCAAATCACAAAAAAACATTTCAAAAACATTTCAAAAAGAAAGGAAAATTGTATACATCCTAACACAGTCATAAAAATCATCCAGCAGCGGTGGCGGTTTTATGGCTGGGTCTGCTGCACAGCTTCTGCTCCTCTTCGCTCCTTCCTCCAGGCCGGGGCCAGCCGAGGGTGTCCAGTGGCAGTGGGGCATCTGTTGGCGGCAGCGGTGGTTTTATGGCCAGGCCCACTGTGCACCTGCTGGTCCTCACCGCTCCTCCCTCCAGGCCAAGGGTGTCTGGTAGAGGCAGGGCATCCTGTGGTGGCAGTGGTGGTTTTATGGTCGGGCCCGCCGTACAGTAAATACCTGTACTTTTATTTGTGCTCTTTGGATTAAAATTATGTCTCCTCCTAGTTGGGCATTACATTTTCAACATTTAACGAGAAACAACATTTTTTTGTGTTTTTAGCAGTTTTGAAGATTTTAAGGTTAAGGTTAAGGTTTCCCTTGCTCGAAAGCCAGTCGTATCCGACTCTAAGGTGCAATGGTCATCTCTGTTTCAAAGCAGAAGAGCCAGCGCTGTCTGCTCCTGCAGACATTTCCGTGGTCATGTGGTAGTCATAACTAGACACTGAAGCGCACGGAACACTGTTACCTTCCCACCGAAGTGGTCCCTATTTATCTACTTGCAATTTCTTGCTTTCAAACTGCTAGGTTGGCAGGAGCTGGGACAAAGACAGGAGCTCATTCCGTGCTGCAGTTCTCGGGAATCAAACTGCTGACCTTCCACCTCCCAGTCAGCATCTTAGGCACTTGAGCCACTGCAGATTAATAAAACTATAATCACTACATATCTAGAGCAGAAAACAATCTGTATACTATTCACAGCTTTAAACACTCACAATAATAGTTTATAGTTAGAAAAGGGAAATGCCTATTCCCCCTCACTGTTTATGAGCACTTGCTTTCATAATTTATTCATAGTTGATTCTTTTTAAACTGCTACACCAAAACAATAAATAAATAAAAAATTCAGAACATGACTTAAGAAGGTGGATGAAATTTTTGATATGGCTTCTATGCACAGTTAATACAATTGCGACGAATCTGGCCAGTTGTAGCTAAATGATTTTTCAGGCAAATAACTAATGGCAAAGCTTTTTACTCAGTAATTTCCTTGATAAGATTCAACAAAATAAAAAAATCATTGGAAGCCCTGCTGGGATTCCATCAGCAAGCATTTATTTGCAGTTGCTTCTACACCTGCTTACACAGTAATAATACACCAATGAGTTAAGTCTCTATGCCAATGCAAATTAGCTTTATTTTGAACCAAGCACAGGATTTCAGCAGGGTAATGTGTTGCCACTAGATGGATATAGGTAGCAGGGGTGCAGTGGGGGAAAATCCACAGACATATATTGCCTATTGCTGCTTTTCTTTCTGCAGTTAAATCTCATGGGATTATCCAGTTGCAACTATTAATAGCATTTAGCTGGAGCATATGCTTTTCTGTGCTGGTAGAACAAGGATTTTTCTCTTTCAGTCTAAGCTTTACCATCTGTGATTTGAATTTGTTTTAAAAGATGAACCATATTTCAATCTAGGAAGAAATTCCTTCCTTTACACCATATGGGAATCTCTTCTCTGTAGAATGTTTCTCTCCATATGCTTTCATTTTATGTGTGTAAGAAATACCTCTATACAGCTTTAAAATCAATCCAGAGTGGCTGTTGCATGAACTTTTGCATCAACCATTGAACTTTAACTAATTCCACATTTAGTCTATATTCAGATTAAAGAATGCAGTTTGAGCAGTTGTATAACCTAATTCTGTATGTGGATAGAGTCCAAATCTGTTTGAAATATCACCTTTATTAATATAATAATGCAACTTTTAGACTATTTATTTATTTATTAGATTTATATACTGCCCATCTGGGTGTTATCTCATTCTGTGTGGTGAACAATAGAAAATAAATTACAACAATACCCACAAAATAAAACCCACCACCAACCAATACATCATTGACTAAAATAAAAAATAATAATAATTGGCAATAAAGAACATTGAAACTGAAACTAACTGTACTTCAAAGGGAAAAATGACCTGAAAGGCCTCCTTGAACAGGAATGTTTGTAATTTTTTTAAGGTAGCCAGAGTTTTAGAGTTTTTAGAGTTTTAGAGCTTTTTAGGGGTTAAATGTGTATATGTGGGGTGGGAGTATGTTGATAATTTTGTATAGTTGTATTTTGTTTAGGTTTTGTTGGGTTGATAAGTGTTTTTCCCCCAATCTCGTTGTTCTGTGCAGGACAATGACAATGCAAGCGCGGCGCCAAAATGGCCGCCACGCTCTTTGCGGGGCCCCCCCCACAGGACGAAGAATCCGGGTAGTTTAGGGCGTGGCCAGCTCCCTTATAAAAGGGGTGGCCACGAGGCAGCCGCGCTGCCATTTTACCTAAGTGACGGAGCGGAGAAGTTTTTCCCCTGTGTCTCCGTCGCTCCTTACCTTGCGGGAAGCCTTTTGGCGGCGAATCTTCTTTTCGGCTTCCCTCTTCTGCGATGCCTTCGAAGAAGAAGGCAGCTTCGAGTGCGGCTCGAGCTGTGAGGAGGCGCAACCCGGGTCGGAGGACCACAGCTGCGCCTCCCCAGCAGCCGCCTGTCCAGGCCCCTGCACGGCCCGGCGGAATGGGGTATATCGCCCCGTGGCCGGATGCGGGGGATCGGAATGCGGGCGCGGCAGGGGCTTCGGCCCGCGGCCCGCGAGCGGTGGACACCGCTACTCTCCCTGCCCATCCTGTTGGGCCTGCCTCTATTCCTCCTGGGCCTTCTAGCCTGGGCGGGTGGTGTGGTCCCCTACCTTGGCAGGTTCCTGCACCGACCCTACCGGGCTTCGGTGTTGGGCAATGGCCCTATTCGGGTCCTGGGGTACAGGGACCTGTACCCGCGCCTGGACTTGGCGGGCCGGCCGGCCCTTGGCCCCAGATCGACGTGCAGGCCTTACTGGCCCGCCTTACGGCCCTCGAAGCGTCTTTAGCTCGGGCCAGCCAGGCTGGGGCTCCCTTTGGCGTCCCTTTTGCGGCGCCGTCGGCGGGAGGACAACAGGCGGCAGGCAGGGTTGAGCTGCCTCAGGCGGGTGGCGTGGCTTCGGCCACTACCCCGCAGCTCCCCAGCCAGCATACGAGTGCAGGTCAGGCCCCGATGACGAGCTCTACGTCGGTCGTGAGCTCCGACACCCCCAGTGGGCCGGAACCCCCGGTGGGGGCGGCCCACGGGGGTGCAGCATGTGAGTAAGCGGTCCAAGCCAGTACACCTACACACATTCCTTCTATGGGGGGAGCTTTTCAATGGCCTTGGCCTCGCTCGGGTGGTGCGGTGGCACAGCAGCCGGCACTCCACTCGGCGACGGTAACTGCCACCCAGGGCACCGGGGTGGGTAGTTTTTCTCACAATGCGGGGAACGTACTGGGGGTGGCTGGGTTAGCTCAGGCCCCTTTCCCGGTGTCTGTGGTGCCTTTTTCGGCCTTACCAACTGCGGGGTACTCCTTGCCACTGGGTGACCACTTGGCACAGGCAACAAAAGAAAAGATTTGGCGGGGGGAGTATGTAGATATCTTCTCACTCCTGAACAGAGAGCCCACCAAGGAGGAAAGGGAGGGACAGGATGAGAAGGATAAGGAGCAGGCGCGTCGTCGTAAGCCGCCACGTACCTGGGCCAACTGGCTGCCGGCTTATTTAATTTACATGGCAGTGTATCTGAGGGCGCGGCGGGAGTTGGCTATTCCGATGGTCCAATATTTGGACAACATATACAGGGCGATGGTTGATTTCCCGGGCCCTTCGTGGCTTGCTTATGACGAGGAATTCCGTATGCGGATTCCCCTCCACCCGGAGATGAGATGGGACGAGCCGTGCCAGAGGCTTTGGCTTCTGTACATGACACCCACGCGCCCCGTGCCAGGGGACAGATACCATTGCGGACATGCGGTCCAGCGAGCTGTCCCAGCACAGGTTACCCGCCAAGCGGCGGGGCAGGGGGTTCCAGCCCGCCTGCTGTGCTGGGCTTTCTCGTCCAATGGTTCCTGCAATAAGAAGAATTGCAAATACAGGCATGAGTGTCCCACATGTTCGGGCCCCCACGCAGCCTCCGCCTGTCCCAGGCCTGGGGGGACACGGGGCAGAGGAAGGGGCGGACAGTGGGCTGGCAAGGCTGCCACAGATGGAGCTGGTTCACCGAAAGGCTCCCTCCCCAATTAAGGTGGACATGTTGGAGCGTTGGCTCACAGTGTACCCGAAGGGAGAGGATGGGGAGTATCTTCTTCAAGGCTTTAAGTACGGGTTCCGCATCCCTTTCATGGGTGATAGGTCCCCTCAGGATGCCCCCAATCTTTTGTCCCTCAAGGGGAGGGAGAGGGTGGCTGCTGCCAGTATCAGGAAGGAGTTAGATGCGGGCAGGGTCGCCGGCCCTTTCCCTTCACCCCCGTTTCCCAACCTTAAGGTGTCGCCCCTAGGCTTGGTTCCCAAAAAGTCTCAAGGCGAGTTTCGCCTTATTCATCATTTATCCTACCCAGCCGGCCGGTCGGTCAATGACGCTATCCCTGATGACCTTTGTTCAGTCAGGTATACGTCTTTTGACCACGCGCTGCGCATGGTGCGCTCGTGTGGCCCGGGTGCCCTGCTGGCCAAGTGCGACATTAAGTCGGCCTTTCGCCTCCTGCCGGTGCACCCGGGTGACTTTGAGTTGCTGGGTTTCAAATTTCGGGGCGAATATTATTTTGATAAGGCCATGCCTTTTGGCTGTTCCATATCATGCTCGGCCTTTGAGCGTTTTAGTACCTTCTTAGAGTGGGCTTTCGTCCGCAGGTCAGGGTCCCGGTCTGTAGCCCATTACCTGGATGACTTTTTATTCGGGGGTGAACGGGGCTGGGACACGTGCGCACGTCTCCTTAACACATTTCAGACGCTAATGGAGGAACTTGGTGTCCCTTTAGCGCCCGAAAAGACCGAGGGCCCATCTACCAAGTTAGTATTCCTGGGGGTGGAGATTGACACGTTAGCGCAGGCTTCTAGGTTACCGGAGGATAAGGTGTCCAGGATAGTGGCCCTTATCTCGGAGTTGATGGCCAAGCGCAAGGCATCACTGAGGGAACTGCAGGTGCTACATGGTCACCTGAATTTCGCTTGCAGGGTGGTCGCTCCGGGCAGGGCTTTTGCTCGACGCTTATGCGACGCCATGGCAGGGTTATCCAGGCCTCGCCACAGAGTTAGACTTACCCGGGGTATCAGGGCAGACATGTTTGTCTGGTTACAGTTCCTGAGGGAGTTTAATGGGGTCTCATTTTGGAGGTCTGACCTCCTGGCATCCCCCAATTTTCAGATCCAGTCTGATGCCTCAGGATCCCTGGGTTATGGGATGTACTTCAATGGGAAGTGGGCCTATGGTGGGTGGCCACCGGCCTGGGCAGGCACGGATCGCCTGCGTGATCTCACATACCTTGAATTTTTTCCTATACTAGGGGCTTTGATGCTATGGGGCGAGGAATGGGCTAACTCGGTCGTGCATTTCTGGTGTGACAACGCTGCTGTTGTCCACATTGTTAATGCACAGACTTCCAAATCGCCCAGGGTTATGGACCTAGTGCGCCATTTTGTGCTGCGCTGCCTGCGCCTCAACGTTTTGTTCAGAGCCAGGCATGTCCCAGGGATTAATAATGATATTGCTGACGCTTTGTCCCGCCTGCAGATCTCCCGGTTCCGTGCCTTGGCCCCGGATGCGGAGGAATTTCCCTCGCCACTCCCGGACGAGATATGGACCATTGGCAAGGAGAGGTGAACCGGGCGATTGGCCTGTCACTAGCGCCACGCACGCGTAAGGCGTATCAACAAGCATTTAATTCTTTCAGGGCATTTGCTGCTCAATTTCAACTGCCAGAGACCTGGCCTATCCCGGTTGACCATGTTCTGCGGTTCATGGTCCACCTGCATGCTCTCGGCCTCGCACCTCGCACCATAGCATCCAAGCTCTCGGCGCTGGCTTTTATGGCCAAAGTAGGGGGTCATGTGGACAGCACCTCTGACTTCCATGTGAGACATGTTTTGGAGGGGTGGGTGCGCGAGCGTGGGCATTGCCCGGACGATCGGCACCCTATTTCCCCAGGGGTTCTTACCCAGTTGGCCCGGGGCTGGCCAAGCCTCTGTTTTGATCATTATGAGGCAGCCCTTTTTTCATGCAGCCACAACGGTGGCATTTTTTGGAGCGCTCCGCATCAGCGAACTTGTGATGCTGTCTAAGGCGGATGCAAGTTGTAGGGCACTGGAACTCGGAGATGTATATGTTGCCAAAGACTGGGCCCAGTTGAGGATACGTTCCTCCAAGTCAGATCAGCATGGCGTAGGCAGTGGTGTAAGACTGCTACGGTGTTCTTTGGCAGACATCTGTCCGGTTGGTGCCCTACAGGAGTTCCTGGCACTGCGTGGCATGCACCATGGCCCGTTTTTCTGTCACCAAGATGGGTCTCCCCTTACTAAATTTCAGTTTTGGAAGGTGACAGGCAGAGCCCTCGCCAGGGTGGGCCTACCAGGTGCCCGTTATGGCACACATTCATTTCGTATTGGGGCAGCCTCTACAGCAGCTGCTTTTGGGTACTCCGGGGCTGACATACGCAGCATGGGGAGGTGGGGCTCGCAATGTTTTCAGTTTTATGTGCGCCCACTTCCACCGTGAGTACCAATACTATCACCTTACCTTCCTTTTTTCTTAATTTTTCTTACAGACCCTGGGTGTCGTGTTACACCGGTGACAGTATGGCTGGTGGGCCACAGCTATGTGCACAGGGCAGCGCGTTACGCTGCGGCGACAGAGTGGGGACCCCGACTGGGACTGGGTGAACACGCAAGTCTCACATGGCATGGTAAGCCTGGGATGTTGTGGCGGGAGCTGCTGCCTTTCCTGTTTTCCAGCAGGAGTGCTGACCCGCCTGACATTCTCATCATACACCTTGGGGGCAATGATTTGGGTCAGGTCACCGGCTTATCGCTCAAGCATGCGATTTGTGGGGACCTTGCTTACTTGCACTACGTCTGGCCTGCCACAACCCTGGTTTGGTCGGACATGATCCCGCGCCATTCTTATAGAGGGGGCATTGACCTCCTGGCCCTTGACCTCGCTAGGCGCGCGGTCAACGGGGCGGTGGCGCGGTTCCTTGCCGACAAGGCTTGGGGACGGGTCAGTCGTCACCCCGCTATTAGCCTACGAAATTACGACTTGTATGCAGGGGATGGGGTCCATCTGTCGCGAGGAGGTATGGACCTCCTGTTGAGTGATTGGCGAGCAGGCCTGTTGACCGAGCTGACGGTCTGGGGGGGGGGGGTCAGGCCTTCTTTGAAGCCCCTCCGTGTGGCGGGTAGCACTGGTAAGGTAAACAGTATGACCCACAGGTATCCGGCAGGTTCGCAATTGACTGGACAACACTAGACAGGAACAAATTAGTTAAACGTTATCCGGTCAACGACGAACCAGGCGACGGGGTGATGGCGATAGCTAGCCAGCATGCATCACCCCGTGATTTTACGGATACGAGTCAGAGGGTGGGGTCATGAGTTAGATATTGACTATGGTCAACAATTTGTTTGTTGTCAACAAACAAATTGATACAAATTGATACATTGTAACCAATTGCCGTTGGCAATTTTGGGGTGGTACCTTACCAGTGTTACTTCGGCCTGCTTGCCTTAAGAATTATGATTGGTCGTTTTACCAATACAAATTTATAATTCGGATTAGGGCATTGAATCAATAAATGTGGCCCTGTGCTGTTATCCACTTTCAATGTTGTCTGAGTCCGTTATTGGGGGGGTGCGCCTGCAATGCAAGCGCGGCGCCAAAATGGCCGCCGCGCTCTTTGCGGGGGCCCCCCCACAGGACGAAGAATCCGGGTAGTTTAGGGCGTGGCCAGCTCCCTTATAAAAGGGGTGGCCACGAGGCAGCCGCGCTGCCATTTTACCTAAGCGACGGAGCAGAGAAGTTTTTCCCCTCCACCCCCTCCCTAGTTAACAGTGTGATATTTTGGTCGCTTCGGGGCCGGGTGGGAATTTTTGGTTGGGATCCACATTGGCTTCCGGGTCTTGGCTTTTTTGCCCATCCCACACTGTTGCTATGGTTTGATATAGGGGTTCCTTCATTTCTACTGTTGACTCTGGTCACATTGGCGGGTAGCACTGGTAAGGTAAACAGTATGACCCACAGGTATCCGGCAGGTTCGCAATTGACTGGACAACACTAGACAGGAACAAATTAGTTAAACGTTGTCAGGTCAACGACGAACCAGGCGACGGGGTGATGGCGATAGCTAGCCAGCATGCATCACCCCGTGATTTTACGGATACGAGTCAGAGGGTGGGGTCATGAGTTAGATATTGACTACGGGCAAACAATTTGTTTGTTGTCAACAAACAAATTGATACAAATTGATACATTGTAACCAATTGCCGTTGGCAATTTTGGGGTGGTACCTTACCAGTGTTACTTCGGCCTGCTTGCCTTAAGAATTATGATTGGTCGTTTTACCAATACAAATTTATAATTCGGATTAGGGCATTGAATCAATAAATGTGGCCCTGTGCTGTTATCCACTTTCAATGTTGTCTGAGTCCGTTATTGGGGGGGTGCGCCTGCAATAAAGATTTATTTATCTATGGGGCCTAGTGCACCTCCACCGGTAGTTTATTCCACAGTGTAGGTGCCACCACCGAGAAGGCTCTATTTCTGGTTAAAGACTTTCAAGCCATCCTCGGTGTTGCCACCTGGAGCTGTGCCGATTCTGATGACCAGGTGATGCAGGGAGTTGTTCTGAGGGAGAGACACTCTGACAGATAGCAAGGTCCCAAACTGTATAGGGCCTTGTATGATAACATTAACATCTTGACTCTAACATGGTGGGCAACAGGTAACCAGTAACAATGTGTGCCAACAGGCTACATTTTAAAATTGGACTTATTATTTCACTCCATTTTCTCCCAATAAATGGGACTCAGGCAAATAACAATAAATTGATAACTCAGTACAAATTAGTCAAGTAAAAGTGGCTAATGAAAACAAGCAACTTTTAATTGTTTAGAAAACATCAATTAAATCAAAACAATTAAAATGAAATTAAAAGGGGAAATGGCAACAACCACCATTAAAAGTCTGTTTCATAGAACCCAGTCTAGTTCAAAAGGCCTCCTTGATTCTAGAAAACATGCATAAAAATCCTCGGTGGTGTTGCTCAGTATAAAGGGGAAATGTAGATTGATTTGTCTAGGAGTTGGCCTTTAAAAGATGGGAGAAAGCAAATGATCAATTCTAGTCCCTAGTATTACTTCCCTATTCTTCTATCCATTTATCTACCTATATATTCCTTTTGTGTATGCTCAGTACAGACTTGCTTTGCCCTGTAAATTAACAGCAGTCAGCTTCCAGTGCCTCACAGAGCAAATATAAATATATATCCCTTTTTTACCCAAACACTTTCACATGGGGGTGAGGAATGCAATGTTCTGCATTTCCTTTATCTTTGTGAATATATTGCAGTGATTTTGAGGCAAGGCTGAGTGTCATCAATATATTCCCCCACCACCATCAATATTAGTGGTAAAGATGATGCTTTCTGGAAAAGGAAGAGAACAGTGTTTTTCCACTACACAATGCCTTTGTTCATGGTGGGACATGAAAACGATGTGTCTCAGATGTCTGGCAGATCAGATTTTATCCCTCACTAAGAGCCCTCAAGTACTACATGCCTGCCTATAGCAATAAATAATAGCCGCTGACTTACACAGAGAAATCCTGAAAAGGTGAATGTGAAGACATGATTCAAGGCAGGACAGACCTGCTCCCTATCACCTTCTGACTCTAACCATTAATAATCACAGTGGCTCCTGTCTGCCTAGCACTGTAATTGATTTTTTCTATATCTTGCTATAGTGGTACTGAATATAAGGGTAAACTTTTCATTAGATCGGTAGGACCTGCAACAAAATGTGGCGTTTGAGATTTCCCCCCAACAACTATGCTTCTTTTCAGGGGTCTGGCAACACAATGATTCTTCATTCAGGACACCTCAAGAAAGCCAATGCACTATCTTGTTGACAGTTGCGTCATTTCCATTTCTACCTGCATTCAACATTTTAAAGCTTTATTCATTTAATTACATACTGACAGAGGTGCTGTCGTTCTTGTATTGGCCAAACACAATGCATACTAACTCAGTTGTGTACATGTATGCATGTTTGTGTCTTTGTTCTGAAACTTGCTTTTTGTCAAGTTTGTGCTACTGTTAAAATGCTCAACATTTTCTTGAGCATTCTGTTTCTGTACAATGATTCAAGATCTGTATGTATTAGGAAGAAATGAAAGATGCTGCTCATTCTCAGAGCTACAGAGGTATTTTTGTCTCACAGAAACAGTGTGAGGTAATTAAGATCAGAGTGAAAGCACGGCACCAAAATGACCACCGCGCTCTTTGTGGCCTCCCCCCACCCGGACTCAGACATCCGGGTGAGTTAGGGGGCATGGCCACTCCTCTATAAAAGGGGTGGCCACGAGGCAGCCGAGCTGCCATTTTAGAATGCGACGGAGCGGAGAAGTTTTCTCCGTCACGTTTTTCTCTGTGCTTCGTCCTTTGTACCTTTAGCTCAAATGGAGTTACTTTGCTCTTTGATACTGCGGTACTCAGGGCACATGATTGGATCCCTGGCCAGGGATCAATTAGAGAGCAGCTTTTCTCTTCGGCTTGGGAGACATGGCTCCAAAGCGCAAGGCTCCGGCTTCCAAGCCGTGGCCGAGGGGGAGGGCGCTCCCTACCCTTTCTTCTGCCAGGGGGCAGCCATCGGGCTGGAGGGCTCGGGCGGCGCCCCCGCAGCAGGGCAGTGGGATTCCTTTGCCCACTGCCACCAATGTGGCTGACCAGGCTTCCGCCTGTCAGCCTGGCATAAGCTTACAGGTGGGGCTGGTGCAGGCTTGCCCCTCGGGGACCCCTGCCCCTGGAGGGCCTTCTCCTGGCTCGGGGCAGGGTGACCCATTTGGGCCTGGTGTGGGTTTCCACCCCACCATTCCTCCGGCCCCCCCACGGGCCGGATTTTTGGGCATCTCCCTATTCGGGCCCGGGATCCCCATTCGGGTTTCAGCAACTGCCCAGTGGGCCATCCGGCCCATCTGGCCCACCTTATACAGGTGGCTCAGAGACCGTTGATGCGCTTCTCGCACGCATTTCAGTGCTGGGGCATAAATGGGCATTGCCCCACCGCCTTCCGATGGGGGCTTAGCTACCACTTCAATTACGGCCCTTTCGTCGATTCCGGCCAACACGTCGGCCGTGACTCTCCAGCGGGCCGTCAACGGGTCAAGCTGCTCGAGGCCATCAGGCCAGCCCAAGCTGGCGCCTCGCAGCTCCCCGCACAATTGGATTTGCCGATGGGGACCAGTCAGGTGTGGCCCCAGAGCTCGATGCCTGTCGCGACCTCCGACGCCCGCCGTGGGCCGGAACCCCCAGTGGGGGCGGCTCACGGGGTGCGACTAGTGAGTATCCGGTTCAATTGAGTGCACCAGTGACACCGTCCAGTCACACTGGGGTGGTGCAGTGGCCATGGCCAAGGCAGATTACTGTGGGTGGACAGTTGTATCCACACTGCCCTGTTAACTCCTGGTTGCCAAATGGCACCCCGGTTAGGGCAGGGGTGTCCGCCCCTGTGGGTATGCCAAGTGTTGCAGGGGCTATTCAGGGCCCGCTGCGCATACCCTCCATCCAATACGTGCCGCCGACGGCTCTGCCGACGGCTGGTTATTCCTTGCCCCTGGGTGATCATCTATCACAGGCCACGAGGGACAACATTTGGCGAGGGGAGTATGCAGATATTTTCTCCCTCTTGAATCTTGAGCCCACCAAGGAAGAGAGGGAGGGACAGGATGACAGGGACAAGGAGTTGTCCCATCGTCGTAAGCCACCGCGTACCTGGGCCAACTGGTTGCCGGCCTATCTCATATATATGGCGGTATACCTGAGGGCCCGGCCTGATTTGGCCATTCCGATGGTGCAATACCTCGACAATATTTACAGGGCGATGGTTGATTTTCCTGGCCTGTCGTGGTTGGCTTACGATGAAGAATTCAGGATGAGAGTGGCCCTACATCCTGAGATGAGGTGGGACGAGCCTGCCAGCAATTGTGGCTCTTGTATATGACTCCCACGCGGCCGGCGCTTGGTGATAGGTATCATTGCGGCCATGCCGTGCAGCGGGCTGCTGCGACGCAGGTTCCAAGCCAGCCGGCGGGGCAGGGGGTTCCAGCCCGCCTGCTGTGTTGGAGCTTCTCAGTTAGCGGCGTGTGCAACATGGGCAGTGTTGTTTCCGACATGAGTGTCCCTCTTGCTCTGGCCCTCACGCTGCCTCCGCATGCCCACAGGCTGGTGGGTCACGAGGCAGAGGTAGGGGTTGGCAGGGAGTGGTCAGAGTTCCCTCTGACGGTGCTGGCCACGCAAAAGGCCCCCTCCCCAATTAATGTCTCTATGCTGGAACGATGGCTTTCCGCTTATCCTAGACGGGATGATGCGAGGTACCTCCTAGGAGGTTTCCAGCTTGGTTTTCGTATACCATTTAGAGGTGTTCGGGGACCACAGGATCCCCCGAACTTACTTTCTCTGAAAGGTAATGCGGAGGTTGCTGCACACAGCATAGCTAAGAGGTAACTGCTATGAGAGTTGCTGGGCCCTTTAATGAACCACCATTCCCTAACTTGAAAGTGTCTCCTCTGGGGCTAGTCCCGGAAAAGTCCCCAGGTGACTTTCGCTTAATTCACCATCTCTCTTACCCTGTGGGTTCCTCGGTCAATGATGCGATTCCTGATGACCTTTGCTCGGTCAGGTATACGTCATTTGACCAGGCCTTACAAATGGTACGCTCCTGTGGTCCCGGGGCGCTCCTGCAAGGTGCGATATCAAATCGGCATTCCGATTGCTGCCAGTGCACCCCGATGACTTTGAGCGATTGGGGTTTTCATTTCTTGGGGAAATTGTACGTAGATATGGCCATGCCTTTTGGCTGTTCTATTTCATGTTCGATATTCGAACGGTTTAGCACTTTCCTCCAATCGGCCTTTGTTCGCAGGTCAGGGTCCCGGTCTGTAGCCCACTACCTCGATGACTTTTTGTCCGGGGGTGAACAGGGCTCAGACACATGTCCACGTCTCCTTACCACATTTCAGGCACTTATGTGGGAACTGGGTGTCCCCTTAGCACCTGAAAAGACCGAGAGCCCAGCTACCACGCTCACCTTTTTAGGTATCGAAATTGAAACTGTCGCGCAGGCATCCGGGTTACCCATAGACAAGGTGACTCAGATCTCCGCGGCGATTCTGGCACTGATTGCCAAGCGTAAAGTGTCTCTTCGTGAGCTACAGGTCCTTCATGGCCACCTCAATTTTGCCTGCAGGGTGGTGACCCCGGGCAGAGCTTTTGCCAGGTGTCTGTGTGATGCCATGGCTGGCCTATTAAAACGCCACCACAGGGTGCGTCTGACCAGGGGTATATGGGCAGACCTTTCAGTTTGGCTCACATTTCTCCAGGAATTTAAGGGGGTCTCTTTTTGGAGATCAGACCTTCTGGTCTGCCCTAAATTTCAAGTACAGTCAGATGCCTCTGGCTCTCTGGGTTATAGGATTTATTTTGAGGGGCGGTGGGCCTACGGCCGATGGCTTCACGCATGGCAAGGCACGGATTGCCTACGCGATCTTATTTTCCTGGAATTTTATCCCATTTTGGGAGCCATAATGCTGTGGGGCGATGGGTGGGCCAATTCGGTGGTCCACGTTTGGTGTGACAATGCTGCAGTGGTGCACATTGTTAACGCCCAGATGTACAAATCCCCCAGGGTCATGGCATTGGTTCGTCAATTTGTTTTAAGAACCCTACGCCTCAATGTGCTGTTCAGACATGTGCCAGGCATTAATAATGATATTGCCGATGCTTTATCCTGCCTGCAGATCTCCCGGTTCCGTGCCTTGGCTCCGGACGCAGAGCAATTTCCCTCTCCACTTCCGGCCGAGATTTGGACATTTGGCAAGGAGAGGTGAACCGGGCGATCAGCATGTCCTTGGCACCTCGCACGCGTAAGGCATACCTACATGCTTTTATACAATTTAGGACCTTTTGTGGGCAACAACAGTTGTCCGAAGCATGGCCGATACCAGTAGACCAGATTTTACAATACATGGTTTCTCTTCATGGTCAGGGGTTGCCCCCCCCCACACCATAGCCTCTAGGCTTTCGGCATTGGCATTTATGGCCAAGGCACGGGGCTTCGCTGACTGCATGAATGACTTCCTCATACGTCATGTTTTGGAAGGGTGGACACGTGAACATGGCTGCCGCCTGGACACACGACACCCCATTTCACCGGCTGTTCTTACTCACCTGGCACAAGGCTGGCATAACTGGTGTTATGATAGGTATGAGGTGGTTTTTCCATGTAGCTACCACTGTAGTTTTCTTTGGAGCGCTCCGCATCAGTGAGTTGGTACCATTGTGTAAGGCAGACGTGTCTCGTAGGGCACTGGAACTCGACAATGTCTATGTTACACAAGAGTGGGCTCAGTTGAGGATATGGTCCTCAAAGGTTGATCAGCACGGCGTAGGCAGTGGGGTAAGACTGCTACGATGTTCAATTGCAGACATCTGTCCGGTTGGTGCCCTACATGAGTTTTTGGCAGTTCGTGGCACGCACCCTGGCCCATTTTTCTGCCACCAGGATGGGTCTCCCCTTACTAAATTCCAGTTTTGGAAGGTGACCGGTATGGCACTTCACAGTGTTGGCCTCCCCGGGGCTCATTACGGCACCCATTCTTTTAGGATAGGCGCCGCGTCCACTGCGGCTGCATTTGGGTACTCTGAGGCTGATGTACGCCGGATGGGCAGATGGGGGTCCAGGCGTTTTGCATTATACGTACGCCCCCTACAGGCATGAGTACCAGTTAGGTCATTAATCCCTTGCTCTTTGTTTTACAGACCCTGTGTGTCCACGCACACTGGTGGCAGTATGGCTGGTAGGCCACAGTTATGTGCACTGGGCAGCACAGATGCTGCGGCGACAGAGTGGGGACCCCATCTCGGGCTACGTGCAGCCGCACGTATGCGCGGGTATGGTAAGCGCGGCATGAGATGGCGGGAACTGTTGCCAATCCTGTTTTCAATCAGGGATGCTGGACCGCCTGATGTCCTTATCCTGCACCTCGGTGGCAATGATCTCGCACAGGTCACTGGCCTCTATTTAAATTATCGATTTGCAGTGACCTAGCCTATTTGCATCATGTACGGCCGTCCACGCAGCTGCTATGGTCGGACATCGTGCCATGACAGACTTACAGGGGAGGCATTGACCTCCGCACCCTTGACCGCGCTCACCGGTCGGTGAACAGGGCTGTTGCCCAGTTCCTTGCGGACAATGGCTTGGGGACAGCCATTCGGCATCCTAAGATAGGCTTGCAGGATTATGATCTCTATGCAGGAGATGAGGTCCACTTGTCGGCCAGAGGTATGAACCTCTTTTTTGAGGATATGCAAGCAGGCCTGGTGACCGAGCTGACGGTCTGGTGGTGGTGGTGGTGGTGAGTCATCATGGACGCCTCCCCGTGTGGCAGGTAGCACTGGTAAGGTAAAGATTTATGGCCCATAGGTATCCGGCAGGTTCGCAATTGACTGGCCACCACGTAGACAGGTACAGGGGAAATAGGTTTGGCCGGTCAAGGGCGAACCAGGCAAGTGGTGATGTCAGGAGCTTCACAGCCTGCATCACCTTGATATTTAACGGATACACGTCATAGGGTGGGGTCAGTAGATAGTTTATTGACTCCGGTCAACAATTTGTTTGTGTCAACAAACAAATTGATACAAATAGATACATGTAGCCAATTGCCATTGGCATTTTGGGAGGAACCTTACCAGTGTTACTGCGGCCTGCTTGCCTTAAAGAATTACAATTGGATGATTACACCAATTGAAAGTTATAATTCGGACTAGGGCATTATTCAATAAAAGTGGCCTGATGCCTTTTATCCATATACCGGTGTCTGAGTCTTTCTTTGGGGGGTGCGCCTGCAAATGCACATCGCCGTTAAAATAATTCCTCAATCTGTAGTTGCTTCTGTTCTTTCACACAAAATCATCCCTCTGCCTTGATAAAAATGGTCACCGTTGCAGGGTTACCCCCCCCCCCAAAAAAAAAAAAAAAGCTATGAAGGGTTCCATTTTGATGTGAATTTGAATCTGGTAATGCTGACATTTTTCTTGCTGCAGGACTACCTGCCCATTCTGCCGTCATTCTACTTCCTCTTTCACCCTTTGTGCTGGTCTTATTTCACTTGATGATATCTGGGGAAGCATTCTGTTTTCACCTCATGTTGCTGTTGTTTTATTTCAATGCTAGGCAGTGGTGGGGTTAATTAAAAATTCACCAATTTAATATTGCTGTGTGAAATAGACAATGAGGTTTAGGACAAATGGAATGGCATGTCAAACTTCTGCTATATCTATGTGCATCTCTTCAGTTTACATACATTATATCAGTTCACATTAGGTGGTCAGAAAACATGAGGAAAGGAAAAATATATACTGCAAGTTTGGAAACCTCTTAATCCACTTTGGCACAACATTTTTCTGATATGTAGTTTCTGCCGTAGGCTATGCGTTTTTTTCTGATGTCCTTTGCTAGCGACTGATATTCAGAAGAAATGCTGAATCATAAAATGCATGTACGAATCAACCAGCAACACCAGCTGTACCAGAAATAGGCAATCCTATCCACAGATTTACCCCAAGAGTTAAAACTTCAGAGTTCACATTTATATTAACTTAAAAGATTTTGGAAATCACATCTGAGAGTTGTCAATGCCTAGAAAATTGTTAATATCCCTAAGTTGTTTGTGCAACTTAGACCCTTTCATGTCCTGATTCTCTTTTCCTCATTTAAAATGCCCTTTGTAGGGTTTTTCTTAAAAATATTAGAACAGCTGGGTGTAACTGCATATTAATTAATTATTACTGTTTATGGAAGTTTAGATTTATAAATTTATAGTAATCAGCAAGATATTATTCAACTGCAAATGCCCCTAGCTAGGGACCTGCCTTTTATAGCACTGTTGGAGAGGTTTGCAGAGGATTTTCTAAAATATACTGTAGTTACCCATTTAAAAAAAAGAATTTGAGGTTGGTGCTGAGCAAAAATCACCACTGGATGTCTGCTCAGTGGACTGTGTATAATAAGCAATTGAAATCCACTTGCTTCCTCAGGGATAGGTGTCTGTATTAAACAAAGACAATACAGAACTGCTACAGTAAGCACCCTAGTGAGCAGTTTCATCACAAAGGCCAAAGCCTGAAAATTGAAAAATTTATCTTACATATAAAAACTGAAAAATGCCAGAAGCTATTACATGAAACCTGCATTCCAACAGCTGGGTTTATTTTACCAACTATATGGATAAATACTAGACAGAGAATCAAATTTTCATTTCAAGCAATGCAATGTACTTTAGGAGTGATTATTATAACTTGTGTTAGGAGAAAATGGGTTGTTACGTATACAGTATATGGAAAAAAATGATTTTCACGCAATATCCAGGATTAGGTTGGGTGTGTATTTTTACTGTGTAATTGCACTAGGGAAATGTGTTAAATGCTATGGGTTTGGAGTGGGC
The DNA here is from genome assembly GCA_035047345.1 of Bradypodion ventrale. Taxonomy (NCBI): domain Eukaryota; kingdom Metazoa; phylum Chordata; class Lepidosauria; order Squamata; family Chamaeleonidae; genus Bradypodion; species Bradypodion ventrale. The sequence continues at coordinate 304,371,322 of JAWDJE010000003.1, read as the reverse complement.
TGATTCACATTTTTTCCCATCAATCACCCAATGCAAAAGGAAATGTGAATCAGCTGGGAACATCCCTAATTCTATAGATTTTCCTTCTGCTGCTGAGATTTCTATTTTTTAAAAAATTGATAAGTTTACAGTTCACTTTACCTCACTGTGTAGTCTTATCCTGACTCAGCCATTCGCTTTGCTTTGGTTATAGCCCAAATTCAATTACAACAATGAAAACTTCAAAACTTTGTGATGCTGCAGATGAAACAGGCTCTGTAGAAGCAGACTGGTTTAGCAAGGCATATAAAGGAGCAGAGTAAGTGGCACGTGGACCCCGACCCCCCCCCCACTTTTTTATTTTTTGGAACATTTTAAAAGATAGAATTCTATAAAGCAATCCTTAAGAATATATTTCCTGATGTTGTGAACTTTTAATTTCTAAATTTAGATTGTTTAAAATTAAATTTATTTTATTTATTTACATTTATACTCCACCCTTTTGGTGCAAGTGCCAACTGAAATGGAAGTTAGCCATCACCATATTGTCCATTTTTTGTATGTGAATGGTGTATGATATTCTGCAAACCACCGTGTTATGTATCTTAACTGTGTTTTCTGATAGGAGCGGAATGTATCTTTTCTCATGTATCTATTCTTGTGCAAATAAGTGGATTGAAAAATGTGCACACTCTGTTAGCCAATGGGCTTGTTGTATTATTGTTACTGTTATTCTTTATAGTGTATATAAGTCCAAGTTTTGCCCCATCCAAACAGTGTTCAAACCCCATTAATAAAGAGCTGAATTTCACTGCTTCATTCGTCTGCTTCTTCATTCTTTGAACACTAAACTGGCGACAAAGGTGGGATGGTGTCCCCACATGGCAGCAACATCGTCCCGTACGACCCAGCTCATCCAGAAAAATGGGCAACATACGAATGCTGGTTCCGCCATGCAATGGCCTCGCAAAAGATGACGGACGAAGACCAGAAGCGCTCCTGCTTCCTCGCTAAGTGCAGTTAGGAGACGCTTGAGCTGGCAACCCACCTCATTCTCCCAAGGGACGTGGTTGTGGTGCCGCTCGCGGAGATCATGTCTGCACTGAGGAGACACCTGCAGCCAGAGGTCTCGATCTTCCCTGCCAGGGTGGCCTTCCACAGAAGGGAGCAAAGACCCGGTGAATCCATTGCAGACTACGCCATTGCTCTGCGCATTGCTGCAGCCCCGTGCAAATGGGACAACATTGAAGAAGCACTCCAGGACTGTCTGCTGGCTGGCATGATGGACGAAGATGCTCAATGTCGCCTCATGATCAGAAAGACACTAACCTTCATGGATGTCGTAGAAGAGGCAGTAGCATCTGAGGCCGCACGGTCCGGGATAAAGCTTTTCCGGCATCACCACTCCACCACTAGTGCCACCGACTTAGCTGTGCAAGCTCAGCAAAGTTCACCTTCATCCTCCTCAGCATTGCCTGGTTGCACCTCTTCAATGGACTCAAGTAATGCAGAGGGAGAAGTCCGAGCGGTCCGACAAAAGCACCGAGAGCACTGTGATGATTGGGAGAAGAAATTCCTTCGCAAGTATGATGGCTGCAGAGCCCGGCATGACCACAAGAAGTGCCCCTTCCGCACCGCAGAATGCCACAACTGCCAGCAAAGAAGGCACATTGCTAAGGTATGCCAACAGCAAAAGCAAAGACCTCCAGTGCCTGTGCCCAAGAAGAGTCATCACCACAACACGTCCATCGCCAAAGTGTAACCCGAGCCTGAGCCATGCCAAGTGGGCATCGTCAGCAAGCGTTTCTTCACAGACCTGAGCCTATAGGATGTCCCCTTCAAGATGGAGGTGGATTCAGGTATTACCTTTTCCATAATTCCACAGCAGGAGTTTTTGAGAATTCCCCCTGCCCCTCGGCCCAAGCTTAAATCCTTTAAAACTTGCCTCCAGGATGTGCAAGGTTGCCAGATTCTGGTCCTGGGGGTGGGTAATTTCTTGGTTAAATTCAAAAACATTTGCACCTCCTTGCCATTGGTTGCAGTTAAGCAGGGCACTAACTGTCTTATTGGGACCCAATGGTTTAGGCTCCTGGGAATCCGGCTTTCTGGCATCCACACAATAGACTCTGACGCAATCCGGGATGTTTGTGCTGCACATCCTGAGGTATTCAAAAAGGGTTTAGGGTTATACAAAGGACCCCCTGTTGACTTTGAGCTTGACCCAACCATCCGGCCCATCCGGATGAAGCCACACCGGGTACCCTTTGCTTTAAAGGAGAAGATAGAAGCCGAGCTGGACGAACTGGTGGGGCAGGGCATCTTAGTGCCGGTGGACTCCGCAGAGTGGGAGACACTAAATGTGACTGCTTTGAAAAGTAACGGGGAGGTCAGGATATGTGCTGACTACAAGTGTACAATCAATAAAGCTATTCACCCCAATGTATATCCTGTGCCCGTGGTAAGCCACCTTCTTGCCTCCTTGCATGGAGGAAATTGCTTTGCAAAACTTGACCTTGCCCAGGCTTACCAACAATTAACTGTGTCTCCTGCTGTTGCCATAGCCCAGACCATAGTAATGCATAGGGGGGCATTTAAGGTAACTAGACTACAATTCGGGGTGAATGCATCCCCCGGAATATTTCAAACTCTTGTAGAACGTATTTTGAAGGGGTTGCCTGGTGTCCTGCCATATTTTGACGATGTCCTGATCAGAACTAAGGACACCGTCAAACTAGCGGCCAGGCTCGATCGAGTCCTGTCACGTTTTGAGAGGGCTGGTCTATGTCTCAGAAGAGACAAATGTGTGTTTTTGGCACAGGAAGTGGAGTTCCTGGGGTACAGCATTACACCCCAAGGTATCATACCCTCTGACACCAAGGTGATGGCCTTGCGGAATGCACCCAGGTCGAAATGTAAAGCCGAATTGCAATCATTTCTAGTATTGTTAAACTTCTATCATGCTTTTCTCCATCGCAAAGCCTCAGTTGCCGAACCATTACATCGGCTTCTTAAGATACTGTTTGGCACTGGGGCCATTGCCAGGTGAAAGTGTTCCTAGAACTTAAAAGACTGCTTTGGATGCTGTATTAACTCATTTTGATCCTAACAAGAAAGTTGTACTTGTGTGTGATGCATCCCCTGTGGGGGGAGGGAGCTGTGTTATGCCATATACTAAATGACGGGAGGGAAGCCCCTGTAGCATTCTATTCCCGTTCACTCTCAAAGCCTGTGAAAAATTACACTCAGATAGACAGGGAGGCATTGGCAATCGTGGCAGGCACTAAGAAATTCCATGATTACCTTTACAGAAGGCTTTTTACCATCGTAACTGACCACAAGCCCCTCCTTGGAATCTTTGTGAACAGGAAGCCCACACCTCAAATTCTGTCCCCAAGGATGTTGCGTTGGGCAATTTTCCTAAATGCATACAATTTTATTTTGGTGCACAGGCCCGGCAAGGACATCAGCCACGCTGATGCTCTGTCACGTTCTCCACTGCCAGGGGTCGGGGAAGCCGATTGCGAGATCGAAAGCAACCACCAGGTCCTCATGATTAAGGCATTTGACTCGCCCCCAGTTGCCCCCTCAGACATAGCCAAAGCTACGGCAAAGGATGTAACATTGACTAAAGTAATGTCTTGGGTACAAAAAGGCTGGCCTCTCTCTCCTCTAGCTGAGGAATTCAGAACATTCCACCGCAAGCATTTGGAATTGTCAGTGGAATGAGGTTGCCTTCTATGGGACCAGCGGGTGGTCATTCCTTTCACTCTCAGGAAAAAGGTTTTACATCTACTTCACACAAGTCATCCGGGAATTGTCCATTCCAAAGCCCTTGCCCGTAGCTACTTTTGGTGGCCTCAACTGGACCAAGACATAGAGTAGATGGTCGGCACTTGTGCCAGCTGTCAATCCTCTTGCCCAGAGCAATCCCACCTTCCCTCTCCAGAACGGGATTCTGCTCGGGGCCCGTGGTCCAGGTTGCACATAGATTTTGCAGGTCCATTTAGGGGTGTCCTATTTTTGTTAGTTGTAGACTCATTCTCTAAGTGGCTGGAAGTGTTTAGAGTGCCTAATACCACTTCAGCCACTACGATAATGCACCTGAGAAGGCTGTTTGCAGCATTTGGACTTCCAGATGTGCTGGAGCTCCAAATCCCATTCACCCATACGCCGAATCGCGTCTTTAGTTGTGTGCACCTGCCGCTCCACCTGGCCATTGGTGGCTAGGTGGAATGGGGCAGCAGTGATGTGCCTAATTGCATTCCTTTCCGTGAAGGATTGGAATTCTGCAGATGTGAACATGATATTCAACCTGTTCTTCTCAGCACGGGCGACATCATCTTATAGTGATGCAGCTCCAATCAAAAGCTTTACAGCCTCAAGGCAGTTATTCAAATGTCAAACAAAATATGTTTTTTTTGCCTCTTTGCATTCTTCTGAAGTGTAGATGATTCAAGCTTAGCAGCGTTCTGCCATACATAGACACACCCTCTGCCTTCCAATTTTTTTATTTATTAAAAGATCCTCAGTAATTGTAATTTCTAAGCGGGCTGCCAGGGAAGTAAACTCAAAAAATAAAACTTCAGTTTAAAATGTCTTGTTCTGTTCAGGATGCTAAGGTAGCTTTGCAGTAAAAATGACCTACATTAAAAACAAATTACTTTGAGACAACTGGAAGAGACAAGAAACCCATAAACATATACTGTATGCCTTTATGATATAAAAGCAATCACATAATACATTGTAAAGAAACAAAAAAAAACTGTGAAAAGAGACTACATAACAGATGTCTGAATGAAAACCATTTTTAAAAAAAAACTAAGCTATATTATAATTAAGCAAAGCTTCTTGTAAAATTGAACAGTTTTGAAGAAAAAACAGAAAAATATATAAAATACATATTGAAAGAAGGGTTTTTTCCATTCTTAAATGTACTACATGATGTAATGTGATGAATGTTACCCAAAGCAAAGAAAGAAAGAAAAATAACAGAACTCTTTTATTTACCAACATGTCGTTCACTAGGTGGGCCTTAGGCATATCAGAAAACAAAAAAATAAAAATAAAAAATAAACAAAAACACTGTAACACTTTAAAGACTAACTGCTATATTTTTACTGTTAGCTTTTGTGGATCAAGTCCACTTCTTCAGACAAGGAGTAAAACTTCCAGGCATGGTTTATATATAGCAGATGCAGGGCTCAAGATGTCACAAGGGGAAAAGACTAATGCAAAGTGGACTTGATCCACGAAAGCTATCAGTAAAAATATAGCAGTTAGTCTTTAAAGTGCTGCAGTTTTTTTGTTATTATTTTGTTTTGTTTTTGTTTTCTGATATGCCTAAACCACAGACTATCAGGGCTACTATTCCAGAAAATTCAACTATGTAGGGGGCCTTAGTAGACTTTGCATTAGTTGACAAATCATGTTGCACTGGAATCACAACTGGCCACATTTAAAGCCTATTGACTTAAAGGGCTTTAGGAGAAACCTTTGTGAGTCAGAACTGAAGTCTTCCAGTACAATTCTTCACATCCACTATTATCTATATTGTTTATTATAACCAAGTTGTGCAGTATGTTGATAATTAACAGATAACAAATATGAATAGTATCTTTACAACACCTAAAGAAAATACATGTTTGTTGCATCTGGTTGTTATCTAAAGAGCATTGACAATGGTTTTGTCAAGGTCAAATTGGACCCAAGACAGGTATGTATGCTCCTTATGCTAAATTGCACAGTAGACACATTTCTCCACCCTTAGAAACCAAATGCTAGGTTCTTTTTCCAAAATACAAACTTCTCAAAGAAAATTATGTGTGTTCCCAGCATCTTTGTATTATAGGTAAATTATTGTAGATATATAGACTGCAGCAGCATGTGAAGAGAGAGCTACCAGAAGTGTAGGCTGGGTTCCACAGAGGCAGGGGAACTAGAGACCACATTGCCAACATACGTTGGATCATGGGGAAAACAAAGGAATACCAGAAACAAGTCTACTTTTGTTTCATTGTTTCAAGGCCTTTGATTGTGTGGACCACAACAAAATGTGGCAAGTAATTAAAGAGATGGGAATAACAGAACACCTTATGTGCCTCATGAGAAATCTGTACATGACTCAAGAAGCAACAGTTAGGATGGAATACGGAATGATGGAGTGGTATGGAATACAAAAAGGAGTAAGACAAGGCTGCATTTTATCACCCTGCTTATACAACTTATACACAGAACACATAACGTGCAATGCAGGGACGGAGGAATCACAATATGGGATCAAAACTGCTGGGAGAAACATCAACAATTTGAGATACACAGATGATACCACCTTAACGGCAGTAAGTGAGGAAGACCTAAAGAAGCTGCTGCTTAGCTTGAAAGAAGAGAGTGCAAAAGCTGGCTTGAGACTCAACATCAAGAAAACCAAGATAATAGCAACAGGCCCTATCAGTCCCTGGAAAATAGATGAGGAAGAAGTAGAAACAGTGACAGACTCTACTTTCTTAGAATCCAAGCTCACTGCAGATGGAGATTGCAGCCATGAAATAAAAAAGTGACTGATTCTTGGGAGACAAGCTATGAGAAACCTGGGGAACATAGTGAAAAGTTGAGACATCACCTAGCAAAAAAATTTTTTGCATAGTCAAAGCAATGGTATTCACAGTGGTAATGTATTGTTGCGAGAGCTGGACCATTAAGAAAGCTGAGCGCAGAAGAATAGATGCCTTTGAAATGTGGTGTTGGAGGACAGTTTTGAGAGTCCCCTGGACAGCGAGAAGAACAAACAGGTCAATCTTAGAAGAAATCAACCCTGACTGCTCCATAGAAGGTCAAATAGTAAAGATGGAGCTAAAGTACTTTGGACATCATATGAGAAGAGAGGATTCACTTGAGAATGCCTTGATGCTGGGAAAGGTGGAGGCAGAGCCAGATTTAAGCGTAGGCTACCTAGGCTGTAGCCTATGGGCCCATACCACAACGGGGCCCCCACACCACGTGATTCTTTTTTTTTAGGTTTTTTAAAAAGGTTTTTGTAGGTTAATTTAAATACAAATACTTTCCCTGGTAGGGCCCACACCACAGGTTCAGCGTAGGGGCCCACAGATCCTAAATACGGCATTGGGTGGAGGGCAAAAGAAGAAGGGGACAGCCAAAAATGAGATGGCTAGATGGTATTGTAGATGCAATGGGCACAGAGCTGGGCAGGTTGAGGAGGATGGTGGAGGACAGAGATGCATGGAGGGCAGTGGTCTATGGTGTCGCAAAAGGTTGGAATCGACTGTGCGACTGAACAACAACAAAACAAAAAAACACTCCCATTTATGATTATTGAGAGGCAATGAATATGGCAAGAGAGAAATTACTCTTTAATTTTTTAATATGAGTATATATGGCATTATTAAGTATTTCAAAAGCAAAATTTCATATGAATGACAAAGTAAGTCTGTCTTATTTTAAAATACTTTATTATAATTTCTATTTTGCTCTCTGCTCACCTAGACAAAGCAATGACTTAGGCCCAATTTTACTTAATGCAGGGGTTTTCACACACACCCTTTTCTTATCCAACTTCCTTTTTGTTTTAACTGCCCTGTTAAATGTCATATTCCTAGCTTTAGCTTATACATGTAAAACCACACACAAAGCATGATACATTGCTTTGGCAGAATAATTTCATGCTGCCTTTCATTTATTTTTAATTTTTGAACCCAGACAGCATGAAAAAATGACAGTAACATATGTACTTCCCCATCTACATTTTTCAATTACTTTTTATAAGTACATTATGAGGCCTTTGGGCTACATTTTGTCAGGTCAAGGGATCATAGTGAAGAGTCGTTCTTCATAAGAAGGATTTTGCTAGTCCTTACAAGGGAACTGCAGGACGGAAATGAGCTCCCGTCTTCGTCCCAGCTCCTGCCAACCTAGCAGTTCGAAAGCAAGAAATTGCAAGTAGATAAATAGGGACCACTTCAGTGGGAAGGTAACAGCGCTCCGTGCGCTCCGGTGTCTAGTCATGCCTGCCACATGACCACGGAAATGTCTGCAGAAGCAGACAGCGCTGGCTCTTCGGCTTAGAAACAGAGATGAGCACTGCACCCTAGAGTCGGATATGACTGGCTTTCGAGCAAGGGAAACCTTTACCTTTACTACAAGGGAAACTCTGGAGATCCCTGTTGTGCCAAACGTTGACCATTCTAGTTCAATTTGGTTTTAAAAAATCAATTGCTCTTAGAAATAATTTCAAAAATAATTTTTGGCAAAAATATCAGTGTTGATGCTCCTGGTGCCTTGTTTTACTCACAAGGTGGCTGTTGATGTATGTAACATTCTCATTTTAATGATACAATTTTTACTGTAGAACACAGCCCCAAACCCACCTGCCCCCTGCAAGCTTACTGCATTTTAATTAAAACACTGGGGAATATGTCCTAAGATAACTCTTCTATGGAGCTTTCTCAAGTAAGGAAAGATGGACAGGCAGAAAAATAGAACAGAGATGCAGAAGTATGTAATAAAAAGAGAGAGAAAACACCCAAATGGAGCACTATCAGTCACTTTGCAATATATTATAATATATTATAATAAGCTCCCCCACCTCCAAATTATTGCCATAAGAGTGAGGCAGAAAAATTGAAGATTTTTTTTTATGGCAAAAAGAAACTTCTGAAAGTACAATTATAGTGCAAATCCAGTTTTACTTTTGTCTTGGAGCTGGACACAGCTCTACACTCTCAATCAATATTATATATATATATGTTGTGCAGTAAAGGCAAAACCTACCTACAATGACCCCTTAAAATATAATATTTTTGTGCATCCTACGGGAGGTACAATTTAGACTAAATCAAACATTTTCAGAAGACACTTTCATAGAAACCTTCTGAGGTTTTTCTTTTTATTATTTCCCTAAAAATTAATCTAGGGATGTGCCTCTACACTTGTGCCACCATTTTCAAATTTTTATTTTCTTTTTGGTGACTGCCCTGCCTACTAACTAGTTTTCATTTTTCAAGGAAACAAAATTGTGTCCAAGCTTTACATACAGTTGCATTTGTTGTTGCTTGGTGGTGGTGGTGGTGGGGAAACAAAAATTTTCAAAAGTGCTATTAATCGTGAATACCATCTTTGCGAAACTGCTTGAGAATTTATCTTCTCCCTGAAGAAATCTGGTGAATTTCTAGGTCTTTTGTTCATAGCTACACCAGAAAGATCAGGACTCCTACAAAGGAAGAGTCGGTGGGCCATACTGTTGACCCCAGAAAAGGATCACATAGATTCCTCCTCTCAACACTCTCAAGATGAAAAGAGATATCTGAGGATTAGATGACTATTTGATTGACTTCTGCAGAAGTAGAAAAGATCCAGCAGATGGGACAAGCTAGTGGATAAACAAAAGAAGGCAGCTCGGTGGGATGGGGGTGGGGGGAATGTCCATCCTGATTTCCACAATGGCAATAGTATGTGTTATGGCACTAAAGAGAATCAGAGGATATGTGGGTGATGAAGTAGCTGTCAACACTCCATGAATGTAAATAGTTGCAACCAAGTCAAACCTGTCAGTGAAAGAGTTTATATTAAAGTTGGATTTTGTTACACCTTAAAAAGTGTCAGGACCTTTAAGAATTTATTGCTGGTCAGAATTTAAGTCATGAGAAATATCTTTGAAATGTCCATTTGTTTACATCAGAGAAACTATGCAGCTGTTGTTAGTGGGCAAAGTAAAAAGAATGGAAGTGCGGCGCCAAAATGGCCGCCGCGCTCTTTGCGGGCCCCCCCCACCGGACGAAACCATCCGGGTAGTTAGGGGCGTGGCCAGCACCCTAATAAAAGGGCTGGCCACGAGGCAGCCGTGCTGCCATTTTGGCGAACTGACGGAGCGGAGAAGTTTTTCCTACTTACCTCCGTCGATCGTGTCTTCTTGAGGGAAGCCTTTTCGGGCAGCTTTCTCCTTTTGTTCTTAGGCTTTCTAGCTACATTAGCCATGCCCTCGAAGAAGAAGGCAGCCGCGAACGTGGCTCGATCGGCGCGGAGGCGTCAGCCGGGTCGGAGGACCGCGACTGCGCACGTTCCGCAGCCACCTCTAGCGGACTCCACCGGGAACGGTGGGATGGGATCGGTAGCTCCTTGGCCTGATGCGCGGAGCATACCCACGGCCCCGGACGGGGCCTCGGCCCTTGGCCCGCAAACGACGAACACGGCCCCTGCCATGGTTCGTGCGGTGGGGCCGTCTTGCCTGGGTGCGCAGTTCCCTATGGGGGGTGCCAGCCACGGAGGGTGGTTGGGTTCCCTGCCTTTACAGGGCGTTCCTGCGGCTTCCCAGGGGCTGGGCATGGGCTCTTGGCCTTATCTGGCCCCTGGGGCTCATGGACCTGGACAGGTACCCATGAATTATGGGCCGGTTGCCCAATTGCCCCCTGTCGGGGCCGGGCCCTATGTCGACGTGGAGGCCCTCCTTGCCCGGGTAGCGGCCCTTGAAGCGTCCTTGGCGAGGGCCAACCAAACAGGGGTATCTTTGGGTTTTCAGGTACCCCCTTTGCCCGCCGAACAACGGCCGGTGATGGGTCGGGTTGAGCCGCCTGAGGGGTGTGGGCCGGTGGTGGCCACTGCCTCGCAGCTCCCCACCCCACAGGTGCAGCAGTCTGGTGCTGGTTTGGCTCCGTCGACGAGCTCAGCTTCGGTCGTGAGCTCCGACGCCCCCAGCGGGCCGGAACCCCCGGTGGGGGCGGCCCGCGGGGGTGCAGCAGGTGAGTATGCAGTCCAAGCTAATGCACCCACACAACTGACTTCATTGGGGGGGGCTGTTCAATGGCCTTGGCCTCGCTCGGGTGGCACGGCGGCCCAATGGCCCCCGGCCCACCCAGCGACTTTGCCCATGACACAGGGCTTGGGGCGGGGTGGTGCCCCAATGTGCTTGGAAATTTGTTGTGGATCCCCGGGCTGGCTCAGGCTCATTTTACTTTACCCGTAGTTCCCTCGGTGCCGGTGTCGGCTTTGCCAACAGCAGGGTATTCCTTGCCCTTGGGGGACCATTTGGCCCAGTCTACCAAGGAAAAGATTTGGAGGGGCGAGTACGTAGATATCTTCTCACTTCTAAATAGGGAGCCGACCAAGGAGGAGAGGGAAGGGCTGGACGAGAAGGATAAGGAGCAGGCACGTCGTCGTAAGCCGCCACGCACGTGGGCAAATTGGCTGCCAGCGTACCTGATTTACATGGCCGTTTACCTCAGGGCCAGGCCGGATTTGGCTATTCCCATGGTCCAATATCTGGACAATATTTACCGGGCTATGGTTGACTTCCCGGGTCCGTCATGGCTGGCTTACGATGAAGAGTTCCGCATGAGAATTCCGCTGCACCCAGAGATGAGGTGGGATGAGCCCTGCCAGAAGCTGTGGCTTCTGTATATGACCCCCACGCGCCCGGCGCCTGGGGAGAGATACCATTGTGGACATGCGGTCCAACGAGCGGCCCCAGTACAGGTACCCCGCCAAGTGGCGGGGCAGGGGGTTCCAGTCCGCCTGCTGTGCTGGACCTTCTCGTCCAATGGTTCTTGCAACAGGAAAAATTGCAAGTACAAGCATGAGTGCCCCTCTTGTTCTGGCCCCCATGCTGCCTCCGCCTGTCCCAGGCCAGGAGGATACAGGGGCAGAGGTAGGGGTGGACAAGGGGCAGGCAATACTGCCATAGAGGGAGCGGGTTCACCAAAAGGCCCCCTCCCCAATTAATGTCGACATGCTGGAGCGTTGGCTTGCATCGTACCCGAGGAGAGCAGACGCTGTGTACCTCCTTCAGGGTTTTCAACTGGGTTTTCGTATTCCTTTCACGGGGGATAGGTCACCGCAGGATGCACCTAACCTTTTGTCACTTAGGGGAAGGGAGGAGGTGGCTGCCGCCAGCATTAATAAGGAGGTTGCTGCGGGCAGGGTCGCCGGCCCTTTCCCCGCACCCCCGTTCCCCAACCTTAAAGTGTCTCCGCTAGGACTAGTGCCCAAGAAGTCCCCGGGCGAGTTCCGCCTGATTCACCATTTGTCCTACCCAGCCGGCCACTCGGTAAATGATGCTATCCCTGATGACCTTTGTTCTGTCAGGTATACATCCTTTGACCAGGCATTGCGCATGGTGCGCTCATGTGGCCCGGGTGCACTGTTGGCTAAGTGTGACATTAAGTCGGCGTTTTGCCTCTTACCCGTGCACCTGGGTGACTTTGAGTTGCTGGGTTTCAAATTCCGGGGTGAATATTATTTTGACAAAGCCATGCCATTCGGCTGTTCCATATCCTGCTCGGCTTTCGAGCGTTTCAGTACCTTCCTGCAGTGGGCATTTGTCCGTAGGTCAGGGTCTCGGTCTGTAGCCCATTACCTGGATGACTTTTTATTCGGGGGTGAACGGGGCTGGGACACGTGTACACGTCTCCTCAACACATTTCAGACGCTAATGGAGGAACTCGGTGTCCCTTTAGCGCCCGAAAAGACCGAAGGCCCGTCTGATAAGTTAATATTCCTGGGGGTGGAAATTGACACGGTAGCGCAGGCTTCTAGGTTGCCCGCAGACAAGGTGGCAAGGATAGTTGCCCTTATATCGGACTTACTGGCTAAGCGCAAGGCATCCCTTCGGGAATTACAGGTGCTACATGGCCACCTCAATTTCGCTTGCAGGGTGGTCGCACCTGGCAGGGCCTTTGCTCGGCGCTTGTGCGATGCCATGGCAGGCTTATCCAGGCCCCATCATAGGGTGAGACTGACACGGGGCATCAGGGCAGATCTGCACGTATGGCTCCAGTTCTTGAGGGAGTTCAATGGGGTCTCATTTTGGAGGTCTGACCTCCTGGCTTCGCCCCACTTTCAAATTCAGTCTGATGCCTCGGGATCCCTGGGTTATGGGATGTACTTCAATGGGAAGTGGGCATATGGTGGATGGCCACCAGCCTGGTCAGGCACGGGTCGCCTGAGGGATCTCACATATTTGGAATTTTTTCCCATACTGGGGGCCTTGATGCTATGGGGTAAGGAGTGGGCCAACTCTGTGGTGCATTTCTGGTGTGACAATGCGGCTGTTGTCCACATTGTCAACTCACAGACCTCTAAATCTCCCAGGGTCATGGATCTTGTGCGCCAGTTTGTATTGCGCAGCCTGCGCCTCAATGTACTGTTCAGAGCCAGGCATGTCCCGGGGGTGAATAATGATATTGCTGACGCTTTGTCCCGCCTGCAGATCTCCCGGTTCCGTGCCTTGGCTACGGATGCGGAGTAATTTCCCTCACCACTACTGCAGGAGATATGGACCATTGGCAAGGAGAGGTGAACCGGGCGATAGGCATGTCACTGGCGCCACGCACGCGTAAGGCGTATCACCACGCGTTGGTTTCATTTCGGACCTTTTGTTCCCAATATTGCTTGCCAGATACCTGGCCGATCCCAGTGGCACACATCCTCCGTTTTATGGTTTACCTGCACGCCCAGGGCCTGGCACCACGCACCATGGCATCTAGGCTATCAGCGCTGGCATTTATGGCCAAGGTGGGAGGTCATGCGGACAGTACCGCTGATTTCCGTGTGAGACATGTTTTGGAGGGGTGGGTGCAGGAACGTGGGCGTTGCCTGGACGACCGTCACCCAATTTCCCCTGGGGTACTTACCCAACTGGCACGAGGCTGGCATGACCTATGTTTCGATAGGTATGAGGCAGCCTTGTTTCGTGCGGCTACAACGGTGGCCTTTTTTGGAGCACTCCGCATCAGCGAGCTTGTGATGCTGTCTAAGGCGGATGCAAGTCGTAGGGCACTGGAACTCGAAGATGTCTATGTTTGCAATGATTGGGCTCAGTTGAGGATACGCTCCTCTAAAACAGATCAGCATGGCGTAGGCAGTGGAGTAAGACTGCTACGATGTTCATTGGCAGACATCTGTCCGGTTGGTGCCCTACAGGAGTTCCTTGCACTGCGTGGCACGCACCATGGCCCGTTTTTCTGTCACCAAGATGGGTCTCCCCTCACTAAATTTCAATTTTGGAAGGTGACAGGGAAGGCACTGGCCAGAGTCGGCTTCCCTGGGGCCCGTTATGGCACCCATTCATTTAGAATTGGGGCGGCCTCTACTGCGGCTGCTTATGGGTACTCCGGGGCTGACATACGCAGCATGGGGAGGTGGGACTCACACTGTTTCCAGTTTTATGTTCGCCCACTCCCACCGTGAGTATCTTCTGAGTCACCATGTATCTCTCCTTCCCTGTTTTTTCCCTTGACAGACCCTGGGTGTCGTATCACACCGGTGACAGTATGGCTGGTGGGCCATAGCTACGTGCACAGGGCAACGCGTTACGCTGCGGCGACAGATTGGGGACCCCGACTGGGACTGGGTGCATACGCACATTTCACATGGCACGGTAAGCCCGGTATGTTGTGGCGGGAGCTTTTGCCATTCCTCTTTTTGTCGAGGAGTGCTGACCCGCCCGACATTCTGATCATACACCTTGGGGGTAATGACTTGGGTCAGGTCACTGGCTTATCGCTGAAGCATGCGATTTGCGCGGACCTCGCCTACTTACATTACGTATGGCCCACCACAACCCTTGTTTGGTCAGATATGGTCCCACGGCACGCTTATCGGGGAGGCTTCGACCTCCAGGCCCTGGACCGCGCTCGGCGCATGGTGAACAGGGCGGTGGCCCGATTTCTTTCGACCAAGGGCTGGGGGCGGGTCAGTCATCATCCCGCCATTAGTTTGCAAAATTTTGGGCTTTATTCAGGGGATGGGGTCCATCTGTCGCGAGGAGGTATGGACCTCCTGCTGGGTGATTGGCGAGCAGGCCTGTCGACCGAGCTGACGGTCTTGGGGGGGGGGCGTCGAGCCTTTATTGAAGCCTCTCCGGGTGGCGAGTAGCACTGGTAAGGTAAACATTTATGACCCACAGGTATCCGGCAGGTTCGCAATTGACTGGACAACACTAGATAGGCATAAGTTGTTTAAACGTTGTCCGGTCAACGACGAACCAGGCAAGGGGGTGATGGTTACCACTAGACAGCTGGAATCACCCCCTGATTTTACGGATACACGTCAGAGGGTGGGGTCATTAGTTAGATATTGACTACGGTCAACAATTTGTTTGTTGTCAACAAACAAATTGATACAAATAGATACATTGTAACAATTGCCGTTGGCAATTTTGGGTGGTACCTTACCAGTGTTACTTCGGCCTGCTTGCCTTAAGAATTATGATTGGTCGTTTTACCAATAGAAATTTATAATTCGGACTAGGGCTTGAATCAATAAATGTGGCCCATGCCGTTATCCACTTTCATTTGTGTCTGAGTCCATCATTGGGGGGGTGCGCCTGCAAAGTATTTCATCTCTCAGGTGAAGTCATCTGAGAAATAAAAACAACTTGGTGACATAGGTGACCAGCTGCAAAGCAAACAAAGCTCTGTATGACTGTATATTTTGACCATATATAAATCTGTTCCATTGAGCTTATATCAGTATCTCAATATGGTGAAACATCGAACACCTGTTTGTAGGATAATCTGATACAAAATTATGGTTTAAAAAACAATGAAAATATGAGACTCCAGAAAAGCAGAAATGGCGAAAAGAAGACGAAAGACATGATAGCATGGATTTGCCTCCATAGTTTCAAGCAGGCATGTTAATATAATGTTCTCTGTGTCATTTTAACAGGCTTAAATGCTCAGAAATGCTTTTATTTTAATATTTTTACTTTTATGATTTTAAAAATATTTTAAAGAAGTTATTTTCACTTTTTAAGTACTTGCCTGTAACTTGAGTTCAGTTTGTACCTGCTATATGTATACAATATTTTTGAAGTATCTTATATGTTAGATTTCTATCCAGAGCATTTTATTTTATTTTCCACCCCTGTGTTCAAAATTTTATCATTTTAATTATGCACCGGCAGTTCTCCATGATTCTTAGATGATGCTAAGACATTTTGGATCACATGCCTGTTTTATGTTTTCAACAACTCTGAAGTACTGTGAGCAATGTGAGGAATAAATGCTTGCAGCATAGTCAAGCTGCCTTGTCTTGTATTATTGCAACAGAGATAACCAGGTGGTTTATACTGTTATTGAATTGCTACTGAACTGCAAAAGTACAGAACCTCTCAGGGTGTAACCTATTGATAAATTAACTTTGTCAGATGGTGAAGAAGCTAGTCTTCTGAGTCACTCTGTTAGGTCTGACACACTCTGGTCTCCCTGTGAGTAACGTGGACAATCATCTAATAACTGCATTTCTGAAACATGGAAATAGGGAATTGAGTAGTTGTTACAGTATTCAAAAAGCAACTTTGGTGCTTTTTGAAAGTATTGAGTTCCATATATTTAAAGTAATTAACTTTGCTGGCTTCTTGGATATGAAAAAAAATAGAATACATACTCATTGTCAGTTGAACTATGATTATTTATTTAGGCATCACATACGTTTGTAAAATAGCATATTTCATCCATTTTATGCATACATTAAGAAAGAGAGCATTAGAGAGAGCCAATTTCAGGTGATTTAAATGTAGGTGTGCATTGATTTTTGAACCCAGTGACAGAAAGCTAGACTGTACTGAACAGAATGCAAGCGCGGCGCCAAAATGGCCGCCGTGCTCTTTGCGGGCCCCCCCCCCCCCCCACCGGACGAAGGCATCCGGGTAGTTAAGGGGCGTGGCCAGCTCCCTTATAAAAGGGGTGGCCACGAGGCAGCGGCGCTGCCATTTTACGAAGCAACGGAGCGGAGAAGTTTTTCCCTCTTACCTCCGTCGCTTTTACCTTTACCTTTTGGCTGCTGAATTCTCTCGTTTTCGGCTTCCCATCGATTGGCTGAGATGCCCTCGAAGAAGAAGGTGGCTGCGAGTGTGGCTCGTGCGGTTCGGAGGCGCAATCCGGGTCGGAGGACCGCGGCTGCGCCTCCCCAGCAGCCGCCTTTGCCTGCACCCACCGGGACCGGTGGAATGGGGTCTATTCCCCCTTGGCCAGAGAATGGTGGCCCACGCACGGGTCCAGTAGGGGCTGCGGCCCTCGGCCCGCAAGCGGTGGACACCGCTCCTGGTGTTGCCCATTCTGCTGGGCCTTCCTCTATAGGGGAGCAGCTCGCTCTGGGGCCTTCCAGCCTTGGGGGGTGGTCTGGTCCCCTTCCCTGGCAGATTGCTACATCGGCCCTAACGGGCCCGGGTGTGGGGTTGTGGCCCTATTCGGGCCCCGGGGTACAGGGACCTGTACCCATGCCTGTAGTAGGCGGGCCGGCTGGCCCTTTGCCCCATGTCAGCGTGGAAGCCTTATTGGCCCGCGTTGCGGCCCTCGAGGCATCCCTGGCCCGGGCTAGCCACTCTGGGGCTCCCTTTGGGGTTCATTTCGACGCGTCGTCTGCTGGGCAGCGGCAGGCGACGGGACGGGTCGAGCTGCTTGAGGCGCATGGCACGACCTCGGCCACTGCCTCGCAGCTCCCCAATCAACAGACCGGTGCGGGTCAGGCCCCATCGACGAGCTCGACGGCGGTCGTGAGCTCCGACGCCCCCAGTGGGCCGGAACCCCCGGTGGGGGCGGCCTATGGGGGTGCAGCATGTGAGTATGCGGTCCAAACTACTGCACCTACACACGTGGCCACATTGGGGGGGTTTCAATGGCCTTGGCCTCGCGCGGGTGGGGCGGCGGTCCAGCCGCTGACGCCCCACCCGGCGACGACAACTACCACCCAGGGCCCCATGGTGGGGGGTGGTTCCTACCCTGTGGGGAATGTTTTGGGGGTGGCTGGGTTAGTACAGGCCCCCTTTCAGATGCCAGCAGTTCCTGCTGTGCCTGTGTCGGCCTTGCCGACGGCGGGGTATTCCTTACCACTGGGTGACCATTTGGCACAGACCACCAAAGAGAAGATCTGGCGGGGGGAGTACGTGGATATCTTCTCACTCCTCAACAGAGAGCCCACCAAGGAGGAGAGGGAGGGGCAGGATGAGAAGGATAAGGAGCAGGCACGTCGTCGCAAGCCACCACGTACGTGGGCCAACTGGTTACCGCCCTACCTCATATACATGGCGGTGTACCTTAGGGCCCGGCCGGATTTGGCAATTCCGATGGTCCAGTATCTGGACAACATCTACCGGGCGATGGTTGACTTTCTGGGCCCATCGTGGTTGGCTTATGACGAGGAATTCCGTATGCGGATTCCCCTGCACCCCGAGATGAGGTGGGATGAGCCATGCCAGAGGCTGTGGCTTTTGTACATGACGCCCACGCGCCCCGCGCCCGGGGAGAGATACCATTGTGGACATGTGGTCCAGCGAGCGGCCCCAGCACAGGTTCCCCGCCAGGTGGCGGGGCAGGGGGTTCCAGCCCGCCTGCTGTGCTGGACTTTCTCGTCCAATGGTTCCTGCAATAGGAAGAATTGCAAATACAGACATGAGTGTCCCGCCTGTGCTGGCCCCCATGCGGCCTCTGCCTGTCCCAGGCCTGGAGGGACGCGGGGCAGAGGGAGGGGCGGACAGGGGGCTGGCAAGACTGCCGCAGATGGAGTTAGTTCACCGAAAGGCTCCCTCCCCAATTAATGTGGACATGTTGGAGCGTTGGCTCACATTGTACCCGAAGGGGGAGGATGCGGATTATCTCCTTCAGGGTTTTAGGCAGGGGTACCGTATCCCTTTCATGGGTGATAGGTCCCCTCAGGATGCCCCCAATCTTTTATCCCTTAGGGGGAGGGAGGAGGTGGTTGCTGCCAGCATTAATAAGGAGGTCGTTGCGGGTAGGGTCGCTGGCCCTTTCCCTTCACCCCCGTTTCCCAATCTTAAGGTATCGCCCTTGGGCTTAGTGCCTAAAAAGTCACCGGGCGAGTTTCGCCTCATTCATCACTTGTCCTACCCAGCCGGCCGATCGGTCAATGATGCTATCCCTGATGACCTTTGCTCAGTCAGGTATACATCTTTTGACCACGCGCTGCGCATGGTGCGCTCGTGTGGCCCGGGTGCGCTGCTGGCTAAGTGCGACATTAAGTCGGCTTTTCGCCTCTTGCCGGTGCACCCGGGCAACTTTGAGTTGCTGGGATTCAAGTTTTGGGGTCAATATTACTTTGATAAGGCCATGCCTTTTGGCTGTTCCATATCATGCTCGGCATTCGAGCGCTTCAGTACCTTCCTAGAGTGGGCTTTCGTCCGCAGGTCAGGGTCCCGGTCTGTAGCCCATTACCTGGATGACTTTTTATTCGGGGGTGAACGGGGCTAGAACACGTGTACACGTCTCCTCAACACATTTCAGACGCTAATGGAGGAACTCGGTGTCCCTTTAGCGCCCGAAAAGACCGAGGGCCCATCTACCCAGCTAGTCTTCCTGGGGGTGGAGATTGACATGGTAGCGCAGGCGTCTAGGTTACAGCGGGATAAGGTGTCCAGAATAGTGGCCCTTATCTCGGACTTGCTGGCCAAGTGCAAGGCATCACTGAGGGAACTGCAGGCGCTACATGGTCACCTCAATTTTGCTTGCAGGGTCGTCGCACCGGGCAGGGCGTTCGCTCGGCGCTTGTGCGACGCCATGGCAGGATTATCCAGGCCCCACCATAGGGTTCGGCTTACCCGGGGTATCAGGGCAGACATGCTGGTCTGGCTACAGTTCCTGAGGGAGTTCAATGGGGTCTCATTTTGGAGGTCTGACCTCCTGGCTTCCCCTCATTTTCAGATTCAGTCCGATGCCTCGGGATCCCTGGGTTATGGGATGTACTTCAATGGGAAGTGGGCCTATGGTGGGTGGCCACCGGCCTGGGCAGGCACGGGTCGCCTGCGTGATCTCACATATCTGGAATTTTTCCCTATCCTGGGTGCTTTGATGCTATGGGGCGAGGAGTGGGCCAACTCGGTTGTGCATTTCTGGTGTGACAATGCGGCTGTTGTCCACATTGTCAATGCACAGACTTCTAAATCGCCCAGGGTTATGGACCTAGTGCGCCAGTTTGTGTTGCGCAGCCTGCGCCTCAATGTTCTTTTTAGGGCCAGGCATGTCCCAGGGGTTAATAATGATATTGCTGACGCTTTGTCCTGCCTGCAGATCTCCCGGTTCCGTGCCTTGGCCCCGGATGCGGAGGAATTTCCCTCGCCACTCCCGGACGAGATATGGAACATTGGCAAGGAGAGGTGAACCGGGCGACTGGCCTGTCACTAGCGCCACGCACGCGTAAGGCGTATCACCACGCATTTAATTCTTTCAGAGCATTCTGTACCCAATTTCAACTGCCAGGAACCTGGCTGATCCCGGTAACCCATGTTCTGCGGTTCATGGTTTACCTGCATGCCCAGGGCCTTGCACCTCGCACCATAGCATCTAAGCTGTCAGCGTTGGCTTTTATGGCCAAGGTGGGAGGTCATGTGGACAGCACCACTGACTTCCGTGTGAGACATGTTTTGGAGGGGTGGGTGCGCGAGCGCGGGCGTTGCCCGGACGACCGCCACCCGATTTCCCCAGGGGTTCTTACCCAGTTGGCCCGGGGCTGGCCTGGCCTCTGTTTTGATAGATATGAGGCAGCACTATTTCATGCAGCCACAACGGTGGCATTTTTTGGAGCGCTCCGCATCAGTGAGCTTGTGATGCTGTCTAAGGCGGATGCAAGTCGTAGGGCACTGGAACTCGAGGATGTTTATGTTGCCAAAGACTTGGCTCAGTTGAGGATACGCTCCTCTAAGACGGATGAGCATGGCGTAGGCAGTGGTGTAAGACTGCTACGGTGTTCTTTGGCAGACATCTGTCCGGTTGGTGCCCTACAGGAGTTTCTTGCACTGCGTGGCACGCACCATGGCCCGTTTTTCTGTCACCAAGATGGGTCTCCCCTTACTAAATTTCAATTTTGGAAGGTGACAGGCAAAGCGCTGGCCAGTGTGGGCCTCCCGGGCGCCCGTTATGGCACCCATTCATTCCGAATAGGGGCGGCCTCAACTGCAGCTGCTTTTGGGTACTCCGGGGCTGACATACGCAGCATGGGAAGGTGGGGTTCGCAATGTTTTCAGTTTTATGTGCGCCCACTTCCAGTTTAGTACCAGTTTAGTCACCTTACCTTCTTTTCCTCGTTTTTCTTTACAGACACTGGGTGTCGTATTACACCGGTGACAGTATGGCTGGTGGGCCATAGCTACGTGCACAGGGCAGCGCGTTACGCTGCGGCGACAGAGTGGGGACCCCGACTGGGACTGGGTGCATACGCAAGTCTCACATGGCATGGTAAGCCCGGGATGTTATGGCGGGAGCTGCTGCCTTTCCTTTTTTCAGGCCAGAATGCTGACCCGCCTGACATTCTCATCATACACCTAGGGGGCAATGATTTGGGCCAGGTCACCGGCTTATCGCTGAAGCATGCGATTTGCGAGGACCTCGCCTACCTGCATTACGTCTGGCCCACCACAACCCTTGTTTGGTCGGACATGGTTCCGCGCCATGCGTACAGAGGAGGTTTCGACCTCCTGGCCCTTGACCGCGCTAGACGCATGGTGAATAGGGCGGTGGCGCAGTTCCTTGTCGACAGGGCTTGGGGGAGGGTCAGTCGTCACCCCGCTATTAGTCTACAAAATTATGACCTGTATGCAGGGGATGGGGTCCATCTGTCGCGAGGAGGTATGGACCTCCTGTTGGGTGATTGGCGAGCAGGCCTGTTGACCGAGCTGACGGTCTGGGGGGGGGCGTCAGGCCTTCTTTGAAGCCCCTCCGTGTGGCGGGTAGAACTGGTAAGGTAAACATTTAAGACCCACAGGTATCCGGCAGGTTCGCAATTAACTGGACAACACTAGACAGGCATAAGTTGGTTAAACGTTGTCCGGTCAACGACGAACTAGGCGACGGGGTGATGGCGATAGCTAGACAGCATGCATCACCCCGTGATTTCACGGATACGCGTCAGAGGGTGGGGTCATTTTACCAATAGAAATTTATAATTCGGACTAGGGCATGAATCAATAAATGTAGCCCAATGCCGTTATCCACTTTCATTAGTGTCTGAGTCCTTTATTGGGGGGTGCGCCTGCAATGCAAGCGCGGCACCAAAATGGCTGCCGCGTTCTTTGCGGGGGCCCCCCCATCGGACGAAGGCCTCCGGGTAGTTAAGGGGCGTGGCCAGCTCACTTATAAAAGGGGTGGCCACGAGGCAGCGGCGCTGCCATTTTACGAAGCGACGGAGCGGAGAAGTTTTTCCCCTCCACCCCCTCCCTAGTTAACAGTGTGATATTTTGGTTGCTTCGGGGCCGGGTGGGAATTTTTGGCTGGGACCCACATTGGCTCTCGTGTCCTGGCTTTTTTGCCCATCCCACACTGTTGCTATGGTTTGATATATGGGTTTCTGTTCCTGCTGTTGACTTTGGTCACATGGACGGGTAGCACTGGTAAGGTAAACATTTATGACCCACAGGTATCCGGCAGGTTCGCAATTGACTGGACAACACTAGACAGGCATAAGTTGGTTAAACGTTGTCCGGTCAATGACGAACTAGGCGACTGGGTGATGGCGATAGCTAGACAGCATGCATCACCCCGTGATTTCACGGATACGCGTCAGAGGGTGGGGTCATTAGTTAGATATTGACTACGGTCAACAATTTGTTTGTTGTCAACAAACAAATTGATACAAATAGATACATTGTAACCAATTGCCTTTGGCAATTTTGGGTGGTACCTTACCAGTGTTACTTTGGCCTGCTTGCCTTAAGAATTATGATTGGTCGTTTTACCAATAGAAATTTATAATTCGGACTAGGGCATGAATCAATAAATGTGGCCCAATGCCGTTATCCACTTTCATTAGTGTCTGAGTCCTTTATTGGGGGGTGCGCCTGCAATTAAATTTGGTCAGAATAAAATACTGTATCTGAAAAGCAAGGAGTTGTGTATATTTCACTGAACCTTCCCATCTCTAATATTTATTGTTTATTTAAAACTCACCTTTCCCATGCATGAACAGCAATGAACATAATATTTGGTAATATCATTAATTTTTGGAAAGTTACACACTGGTGCATATTTCTTTTTTTTTAAAAAAAAACTGGAATAGTAAGCGAATATAGTTGATACAACAAAGAGAGGAAAAGGGAAGTATCCTTTTTCAGGATGTGGTAGCTATTCAGGAAGTTTTTAAGCACTCACATTTATTACTGCTTGTAAAACATGTCAGCTATCTATGGAAAACAAAACAAAATGGCAGATACTGTTAAGATCAGTATCTAATTTATTAGTTTTGATTCCATCAGTTAACTCTGTTGAACAGCCAATTTCCTGTATTCTTTAATTATCCCATAGAAGTATCAATATTCCCATGATATTTCAACGTTTAGCCTTTCCCCACATAAATCTTTATTTCTATAAAGCATGAATTGTTTCCTTCTTGTCTACAAATCTTGCAAATAAACAGTAGCAGAAGGCTATAAATTCAACAGTTGCATACATGAGTCCAGTTGTGGCATGTGGAATATTTTCTCATGAAGTTCAAGATGTGATAAGTTTGAAAAACGTCATCTTCTTTAACATTTCTAAATGAAAGAAGTTCTTAAAAACTAGAGCTTTGATCTTATTTATAAATATGTACATATGGGCTATTATCTTCTGTCTGCATATGGACATATGTCTAACTAAAAAACTAAACTGTGCCCTTCTTATGGGGAATCAGACTCTGAAAGCACAATCATGCACATGTTTACTGAGAAGAAAATATCAGTGTCCAATATGGTTTACTTCTACTAAGTGTCTTAGATTGCAGCCCAAATATGAAAATCTGACCATTTCCATATCATTGTCTTTTTTTGCCTCTGTCCATCCAGGATTTTTCTATTTGAGCTAGAACAGGAAGCTATGAAAGACACATAAACCTGCAGAAAGCTACTTGTCCAAAAACCTTTTTCTTCAAACAAGATAATATATTAATACACTCCTATAAATCATTGGCATTCTTCTTTCAATCAAAATATAAGGTATAAGGTATAAGTTCATCTTATCCTGAACTATTCCAACTTGCAAATACTGTATGATACATCCAAACCTGTTTCATAATAGATGTTTCATCCTGTTGTTAAGCTTTGAAATGAAAGACGTGTGTAAGCCCCAATGTTACTCTTAAAGCTGGCAAAGGAAGTATTTGTTTGACTTCTGATTGTTAAAATATTTGACACAGTTATGGAACCACAATATTATCCAGAACAAACATTGCCCTGTTATGGAAAGCATATATGCTGCACAAATGTGGTGCAGAATGAGAGTGAGGTAAAAGGCTTCTGCCTGCACTCTTTATTTAATGTTGGGTGTGTTCTGATATTGTAGGCCCTGCTTTACACTAGATAGAAAAGGTTCTTTAGTGTGTTGGTTTGCAATCCAGCCTGTGAAGGAGTCTTTGGTGCTTCTAAGGGTAGCATGGTGGAACCTAATATAGAAAAGATGTCATGTGTGCATTTTAAAAAAAATTAAATTGCAAGTGTACCTTCCACTGAGCTGAGACCTTGGTGTGAAGGGGGGGGGGGAATTGAGATTTTGCCGAGGGCTGCAATAATAGTTCAAAAGGCCCCCTTTCCCACACCTGCTCTTTGCATTGGAAAATGTCCATTCTTTGCATATATGTCAATCATTCCCTTCACTATAAGTAGTAAACAAACTCATGTAATAAAATCCACTAAAGTTCCCTTATAGCTTACTGAATAAACTTTTCCTGTCATGAACAATTTTTATTAATTGCATTTCACTTTGAATTGCATTTAAAACTAAGTGCTGAGGCAATTTCCTGTGCAATAATAAGAATTTACTACCTCTTTCTTCATTCACCAACATTTCATTCTCGTAGAGCAGACGAATTACAAATCTAACCAATTAAAATGTGGGCAATATTTTACCCACAGTTTTATTACCACTGTTCACTTTGCCTAAAGGAGGCATAATAACTTTAATTACTGCCATTGCTTATTTAAGAAACAATGGTACAATACATTTACCAAAAAAAAAAAAAGGTGTGGGACCTTGTGTGAGGGCTAAAGGACAAAGTTCTGGTGATAGATGAATGACTCTTCATGCAGGTGTGGACTTTATTATAGCTATCAGTCTGTTTCTCCAGCTGCAGATCTTTAACACCTGTCAAGAGACCACATTGTGGCTGGTTTTTTAGATACATAATAAATGAGCACAATATACAACAGCCAAATTTAAAATTAGTTTTTCTCTTCAATTTCTCTAATGTGTTGATTGTTATTTTTAAAACCTGTACTTTTTAAGACAAAAAAGCATTAAAAATATGAACCTAACAAATAATTAACTATGGAAAGAAACTAATTTTTTATGATTATGGTAAAACTAGGTTTGACTTTTTTCCTAATCTATCTCAGTAGTGTAAATTTTAAACACATGGCCAGGTGCCTGAAAAACAAAATTGCCCTCCTTTGGACAAATCTGGTGTTCTGTCCCAAAAGTCTGTAAGTATAAACAGTTATCCTAATAGAATTCTTCTAGATGCAGTCTGTGTTTTATGAATGAAGGTCCATAATAACAGATAGACTGGTACAGCGTTACCTTTTTGTGAACTATAAACACTTCTTTTGTTCTTCATAATGGGACATCAGAATTCCTATTTGCAACTTGTAACCTTTTATGGACTGTTTGGTTCAGCCCAATGGGTGGGAAATCTTGGTTGGAGATGTGATTCAGGATTTGAGTTAGAAATTGCAGGAGAGTCAGGAACTGCTGTTCCCATGGAGAAGACCCTTAACACCTTAATTTAGGGGTTTAGAGACAGTATATGTGGAACAGATTCCTCTGTTGTGGATATGCTACTCCAGTTAATAAATATATCTTGGACTTTGTTCTAATTTGGTTTCAAAGAGACAACTGAAGTATTTAATTCTTCAGATGGCTTCTATTCTGCTGCTGCTGAAACTAGGGGGTGTACAAGTTGAAGTATCCAGATTTGTTATATCATTATTGCTGATGCTTGATATATAAGCACAGTAAAACCATTGGTTACGACGGAGGTCTGTTCCAACAGCCTTCACTGTAACATGAAAAAATCATAAAGCAAAGCATGTTTTCCCATAGGAATACATTGGAAATTTTTAAAAAGTCATGTCCAGACCAAAAATAATAAAAAGTTTCAAAAAAACACACACACAAAATCCAAAAAATGCCAGACACAATCATCCCACACCCCACAAAAGGGAAACATTCCCAACCAGACCAAGAATAAAATAAAAAAGCCAAAAAATGCCAGACGTGACCATCCCCCATCCCCACAAAAGCAATGAAGCATTCTCCCTACCTTTTCCATGCTTTTTGGGGACCTTATCTACTCAGTTCCAACCTGAGGGAGGCATGCATTGAGCCCATTTTCCACCCCTACTGACACCGGGAGAGTCTGGGGACCTTACCCGCTCGGTTCCCACTTTCCTCTGAGCTCCCTGCTACAGCTGAAAATGTGTACCTGCCCCAGGCACGTGCCTGGGGGAGGCACATGTTCCTAGATGTAGCACTGGCCAAGGAGCTCAAAGGAAGCTGGAAACCGAGCAGATAAGGTCCCCAGACTCTCTCGGTGCCAGAAGTGGCGGTGGACAGTCCAGAAAGAGCAACACAAACAATGATGATGACGGCATCTCCTCAGTGTTAAGCGCTGCATTATGACTTCGGGTGGAGGTGGCAGTGGCCATTTTAAACTGTAAAATGGCAGTGACAGCTATTTTAAACTCTAAAGTGGTGGCAGTGGCCATTTTTCAGGTAAAAATAGCACAATTTTCAATTGTAAACTGAAAAAGGCATAAACCAGGGAATTATTTTAATTGAATTTGTCATCGTAAACCATGGCAAACGTAACCCAGGACACTCATAACCCAGGGTTTTACTGCATATATAGAAAGTTTGTTGGTGAGGTTTGGATTTGCAATACTCATTTTATATATAGATCTAGATGTTGATCTAGGTATAAATAATGAACTTCACAGAACCAAACAGTTATACAACCAAACGCTGAAAGGGTATAAGATGCCTATGAAGTCTTTGGCATGTGCTGGTGGAAGATCTTCCCCAGAGAAATAGAGAAAGTGGAGGCAAGGTTGGGAAGGACTTGTGGGTTGGAGGATGGAAATGTTTATTTGCACAGTGATTACAAAGGGACATGTAACTACACCTTTTTTTTTTACAAATATATTTTTCTTCTCTGTGAATCTTCCTTCCTGTCTTTTATAGCATTTTGTGTGCTGATAAACATGTACATTCTCCTATCTCAAAGTCCCCTTGGAGTACCTTGTGGAAGGGATGTACATGAACGATACCAGATGGTGATGGGAATACAATATCTTCCTGAGCATCTGTGAGAAGCCACCAATGTCTTGTTGCTTTTCCTCATTGTTGCAAGATTCACTGCTTCCCAAATAGCTTTAGAAATACACCATGGAACAGGCTTATTAAGCCTTAGAAATGCACCATGACATTGCAGGCGCACCCCCCAAAGAAAGACTCAGACACCGGTATTGGATTAAAGGCATCGGGCCACTTTTATTGAATAATGCCCTAGTCCGAATGATCACTTTCAATTGGTGTATCATCCAATTGTAATTCTTTAAGGCAAGCAGGCCGCAGTAACACTGGTAAGGTTCCTCCCAAAATGCCAATGGGAATTGGCTACATGTATCTATTTGTATCAATTTGTTTGTTGACACAAACAAATTGTTGACCGGAGTCAATAAACTATCTACTGACCCCACCCTATGACGTGTATCCATTGAAATATCAAGGTGATGCAGGCTGTGAAGCTCCTGACATCACCCCTTGCCTGGTTCGCCCTTGACCGGCCAAACCAGTTTCCCTGTACCTGTCTACATGTTGGCCAGTCAATTGCGAACCTGCCGGATACCTCTGGGTCATAAATCTTTACCTTACCAGTGCTACCCGCCAAAAGTGACCAAAGTCAACTTACCCCGTATCTCAAACACTAGCGACAGTGTGGGATGGGCGAAAAAGCCAAGAACCAAAGAGCCAATTGCAGGTTCAAGCAAAAATTCCCACCCGGCCCCGAAGCGACCAGAAAATCACACTGTCCACTAGGGAGGGAGTGGAGGGAAAAACTTCTCCGCTCCATCGCGTTCTAAAATGGCAGCTCGGCTGCCTCGTGGCCACCCCTTTTAAAGAGGGGTGGCCACGCCCCCTAACTCACCCAGATGTCTGAGTCCGGGTGGGGGGGCCCCGCAAAGCGTGTGGCGGCCATTTTGGCGCTGCGCTTGCATTTGCATAGTCTATTTTGAGGGCTAATGTGTTTTAAAGACCAAACGCTTATAATAATAATAATAATAATAATAATAATAATAATAATAATAATAATAATAATAATAATAATAATAATAATAATAATAATAATAATAATAAATAGTTTTATTTATATACCACTTGTCTCTTCCCGGAGGAGACTCCAAGCAGTTCACATTGGGGCATGCTGCCTGCAGCAGGCAGCAGCAGAAAAAGATACAATGTCAGTAAATATACAACATAAAAAGTGCAAAAGAAAAGAATAGATGGACTCCCGCGGCCAAGACCAGGCAAGGGAAGCGGGTCAAAACAAGGCAGCAGCAGCACTCTACTTTATAAAGTCTCTGCCGTGCTGATATGAGCCCAGGAGTTCACTTTCACTCTTCCCTGTGGCAAATGCCAGGCCAGGAAAGAGGGCTAAGTCCTCAGGTGGCATGGGGCAGTGACCTTTTAAGCCCTCTGAGGCTCGGAATATGGAGACGCGGCGGCTGGCCTCCCATCCCTAGGACCAGGTGTTGCGCGTATGTAGGGTATATTTTCAATTCGTTTCAGACTCTGACTTCCTTACTATGTTCTGAACTGGATCAGATGCAGAGAAGTATAACTATGTCAAGAACCTCTGAGGGTGTGTGTGTGTGTGGGGGGGGGATCAGGAATTCTTGCCATCTCTTTTCTTTTTTTTTCCCTTCCCTTTTTTCCACAGGCAGATATACAAATATTGATTTTCTTTTGCAGCTACTATATGGAGTCCAATCAGGAGTCCCTCTGAACAACTTGTCCCTTATGGAAAGAGTATAATCCAAATTCTTACATGCAGCTCTCCAGACCCCCTGCTGTGTATCCAATGCCAATCTTTGCCTGGAGATGGGTGTGGTAAAGGTTGAGGCAAGATTGTGGTTAGCCACTCTCAACCTTTCGTTCAAGACTCTGTTTAATCCCAGCAGCCTGTCTCCTCTACGTCTCCAGGATAGTTTCCAATCAGAATGGAAAATAACAATTCAATCCAGACTGCAGTACTTTGGCTTCTCCCAACCTCTCAAACAGGTTATGAATTATGACCAGGCGAAACTGAGAATGCTAGACATGGAAAGGCAAACTGTTATTTCCAGAGCACTAACCTTTCTGGCTACTGAGAGTTAGAGACATATCGTCACCCCGGTCCAGTACCTGCTCCAACGTGAGATGTCTTGTCATTGGAAAACCAGTTGTCAGGCTCTTCCTTCTGTGGTTCTCAAGGGAATGTTTCAAAGGACACCAATGTCAGACAGACAATGCCCCTGTGACACCAGAGAAATCGAAACCACACATTTTCCCTTCACCTGCCCTTTTTACAGAGAAATCTAGAACAAGTTCATATCTTCACTGCTTTGCAAGTATCCTGGCCAGTCAAATAGCACATACACCCACTGGCTGTTATCTGACGAAATCCCCACCTTTACCCACAACTCTGCCAGGTTCTATGCCACAGCGTGTAGGAGCAGAAGAACAATTCTTGTAGGTCAAGTCAGCTAAATATACTATCAATGCTACATCATAGGTTTAGTAGTAGTTATAGCAGCAATATTAATTTTAAATATTAATTTTATCACTCCTTTAACTCTGAGCAGATATGCTACTCTTAGTACCCTCATCTTAACTTTTATGTTTTTGCTTTACTTTGCTGGTCTTTGACCATAATAAAGATTTGGGGGGAAAATAATGGTTGGGATTTTGACATGTACATATTGCTACATAATTACATGTAGTGGCCTCGGAATTAATTAATATATGTGGAGTATGTGTAAGAAGTGTTCTGCAACTCCTGCTACATGCATACAGGGATTTCTGTGTAGGATAGAACCTTAACACAGCTCTGAATTGTTCAATGAACAGAACTGAAATAAATAAATATGAATTATGGGTTTGGATTTACTTGTGCTATAATTGCAGTTTGGAAACCATACGTAAACAATGAGAGTAGAATTTTCAGTGTGACCTATCAAGAAGTATTAGGCACAAAAGTTCCATTAAAAATAAATGGAGTAGCAGGTTTAATTTTCACAGACTATTGCTGAAAATGTGCCCTGAGTCTATTTTTCCCTTCTAAAATTGAACCAAGTGAATAATTAATGTGGTACAGTTTTTGCATTATTCCTTGGCTGATGTCTAAAGATGGAATGTATAATGTCCTAGGATTTCCTAAAGGAAAAAAGAGGGGAAACACATTAAAAATGACAAAATAATTGTCATTTCCAACAGTTAAAAGGTTGGTTTTGATCTTTGTGACATCTGTTTCACCATTAAATTCTCACTGTTAACCCTACAGCAATGTATAGTTATTCACAGAACAAAATGACAGGATGAAAGGAAAGTCTGAAATAAAATTAAAATCTTTGTTTAAAGTGTATAACATCCATGTGCGGTAACACACTGAAGTTTAAATCAATTCAGGAAATATACCTCTCAGTGGTGCATCACATTACATTTTATTGCCTTATTCTGCTGTTCAAAAGTGCTTAAAAATCTAATGGACTTTGTTGTTTATTTTTTGCCTTGCAGAAAGTATCTTGGTGTATGTTTTGCAACTCTCTAAGAAAGTCATCCAGAGAATAATGAGCCATACTCCTCAGCTTCATGTGCTACTGGTCATGTATCACATGATTAATACCCATTAGATTTGCAACTTTACTCTGGGGTTATTGATCAGATTAGCATTGCTGGACAACCTTATACAGAAGAAAAAAGAATCAATACGACATAATTTTACTTGCAGACCTTAATAACAGTGTATATCTGTCTTTTTTACATAAATTATTTCTTATAAAAATATATGCCATGTATAAAATATTTGATGTCATCCTTTAGATATCAGTTTGTTTGTGTGGGGGTTGGTTTTTTATTGTTTGTTCTACTAATTATATCAGAATTAAACAACCATTTCTTGATATCCATTTATAAATAAAACAACTTTTTTAAAAAAAAACTAATGAAGTGGGGGGGGGGAAGTCACTGACTATGGTCACGACATCTCAGGGTTGTGCTTCTGGGGTCATTCCAGTAAAACAGACTTGAAAATATCAGGTGCTATTGAAAGAGTTTACATGTGCAAGTTATGCAGATAAATCATCCTTTCACCCTCCACCACATATGATACTCTTATAATACCTAATATACATACTGTAATATGTTTTTCACCTCAGCTTTGGACATTTTTCAGAAATGTTACCTAGTGCTAAACCAGCAGAGGGAGCACAGAACACATGATTACAGTCTTTCAGTTTTCAGCAGACTGTTCAGAAGCTTAAAGCTAAGCACTGACTTAAGTGTGTTCTAAACTTTAGTGCACTGTACTAAATCTATGTTTTTCCACACTTGCTTTGCCATAAAAATCCCACTTTTCAAATTCAGAGGCTCAGCTAAAGGACAATAACACACAGTCAAGATCTCAATTGACTTGAGGCAAATTAATACCTCTTCCATTGTTTCCATACTATGGCTTGTATTAAGTATCTGATTACTTGAGCATTTTGCTTCTAAGCAAGACAAGAAATCAAAAAAGGAAGGAGGTTAAACTTCAAAGATACTTTGAAATACTTCTAAATTACTGGAACCCTTTTAGAACTATTGGCCTGGGAAATGTTAGGCACTGTTAGGCAATAAAACAAAAAGGTACCACATGAGACAGATTTGGCTGTACAAGTCACCAATTCAAAAATCTAACAGATATTCCACACAGACTGGAACCTAAACTTCCCGCAAACAGTACTGTCCTTTTCATAAGCTACTTGCAAATGTCAATAGTAGTCTTAAAACCACAGGATTCTTTTTAGATGTACCTGTCTTACTTAAGAACCATTCTCATATCTTCAGTAGCTGTTTCTTGGTACCAGTTTGTTTAGAATTTAAACAGGTTCCTGTTGAAAAAAAAAGGTTGTGAAATATATTTAAATTAGACATTCAAAGACATCAAAAGGTTTTAAAGGCATTTTGTTCAGTTTTGGGCTATTTTAATCAGAATATTCTGTTGTCCCACCTATATACTGGACAATACAACAAAGGTCTAAGGCAGGGGAGAGGAAACTGTGGCCTTGATGGGAGCCTGGGCTTCTGGGAACTGATGTCCAAGTACACCTGAAGGCCCAAGATTGAAAAACCCTGGCCAAGAGGAAACAGGCTAGTCCTCCAGGTGTTCTTGTACTTCAATTCCCAGAAGCCCAGGCTTCCCTCAATGCTGCAGGTTTCCCACATCTGGTCTAAGGCTTATCTTCATTTAAATCAGAATTTACCTAAATTCTCCCTCTCCTCAAACTGAACAAACCAATGAAATTGTCTCATGGCCCTTATGTCTGCATTCAGATGAAATACATTGTAGAGCAGAAGAAAGGACGTGCCGAATCAAATTTTAAGATTGGTCTTTGTGAATAATTGGTGGTATGGGGAGGGTCTGGATTCTATGAGCTACAAACCCAATTTCTGTATAAACATCTGTTTCCCATTGTCATAGAAACTACTGGAACTATTGCTTCCTAAGAACTGAGGACACACACATTAAAGTGCAATTTAAGAATCACTCACTTATATATGATCTATGGGATAGCTGCCTACATCCAGCATTCATCCTCCAGCATCTGCTTCTAACTGCGTAAGAGCTATCTAAGTTATTAGTTACAATGTTAAATATACTGTGGGTTGAATGTTGGTGATGGACAAGCAGTGAAATTTGGTTAAGGTGAACTATCCTCAATTCAAGGATTGGAATGTTTGTGTTCTTTTTGGACTTCTGACTCTAACCACACTAACACAAACTCTCATGGTTGCTAATATTGGTATAAATGCTGGAGATGCAAGTTTTTATGGCAAGGTGATATCACAGAATGCACTAGTAACAATACTATGGAGTGGCACCATCCTTAGTGAAGCATGTTTGTAATGCATGAGATTAACAGTGCACAGACTCATCCCATGACATCCTCTAAACCTGCCAAAACACACAAGGACACTTTGTCCTCCCATAGAATTTAACATTGAGGTGTGGAGAATATGAACAAAGCACCTAAAATAATCTAGGGAACCTGTGGGCACATTTCTGCCCTCATAAGTAAACTCTGCAGATTACCACTACTTGATTAACAATCTGGAAAGAAGAATGAACAGCACAGCAGAACATAGAGATAGGTTACTAAAGAACTGGCATGCACAGCAAATACACATAATTCTTTGGGCCAAGGTCTCAAACCACTGGGGTAAGAAAATATTTGCAACAGTGGTCTATGGTTCATGACACCACTTCACATGATTATCCCCGACTTGGAAAATAAAGAAGCAGGACAAATGAACTTTGCTTAAAACTCAGGCCACATTTTATTTTACTTTTAAAATCCCTGCTTAAGGTCTACAATGCTGTCAAAATCGATAGTGCTGCATAGACTTCCTTCATAGGATATTTTTGTTTTCCTTTTTTTTTTGTCACAAGAGATCTGGAAATGCACAGACAATATCATGGGCATGAAGCAAGTTGAACATTTGCTAAAGTGTCTACAGTTGACCACTCCCAATCTGTGTGCCCTTGCAGAGATGGTTGATGGACTTCCACACATTCCAAAATTAAGGCTACCCCCAGAATCATGCGGTAGAACAAAAGAAGGGAAACAGATAGGATTAAAAGCTGTACAATGAAGCATCCTCGTAACTTCTCACAGTCGTGGA
Source organism: Bradypodion ventrale (assembly GCA_035047345.1). Classification (NCBI taxonomy): domain Eukaryota; kingdom Metazoa; phylum Chordata; class Lepidosauria; order Squamata; family Chamaeleonidae; genus Bradypodion; species Bradypodion ventrale. The sequence continues at coordinate 304,337,438 of JAWDJE010000003.1, read as the reverse complement.
GAACCTCCTGGAGTACTTGATGTCTTGGGCGCCACCCACAGATACAACCATATATAATAGGACCAAAGAGCGTACATAATAGATACACCCAAAACTGTTCAATGCCAGTGGAAGCTGCTTGGGCTGTGCATGGCACAGGTTATCTTTTGTGATATCCACCTCCTGCCATTCCATTTAGTAATATCCTGTCATGCTCATTTGTGTGAATTCTACTATCTGTCAGTCACTGCTCCTGCAACCCTCATTATCCATCTTCTTCCACTTTGCCTTGCCAGCTACACTAGTGCAGGGATATAAGCTTTCCAACCAGCGTAATGGAGCACTATAAATATTGTTGCTAAGGAAAAGTAGAATGGCTTCAAATAATATTAGGGAAAGTGGTAATCATTGGTTTTTAGCTAGTTGTGCCTGAAGTGGTTTTTCTAGAGGGCTTGAAATATTTTCAGATCCCAGGGAAAAGCCATTTGGAAAAACTGAAGGTATTAACTTGTGGCTGACAGGAACTTAATATATCAAGAAATATTGATTGAGTATGACCAGAAGTCCACTGAAGAAGATAATAAATAAAGGGGAAAGTATACATGAAGAAAGTAACTTCAGTAGAAGTGTTGGAAGTTGCGAGGAACATTGAAAGGAGCGAACAACAAAGACATGCTGAAATACTAATGTCCTTGTTCCCTTTGTATAGAAAGATGGAATAAGAAACCAATGGCAGAAATATTTAATTCTTTATTAGGAACTTGAGAAAATGTATAAGACAACTATATTTAGAATGGAAATTAGCTACAACAAATTCAAAATTGTTGAGTAAGGACAAAACTAGGGAACATTTTAACAGGTACAGACTTAGGCAGGTCAAAACCATTTAAAGTGGAGGTTAAGCTGAACAAATCTGATTAACTTCTTCAAGGGAGTGACAATGACAGCTGACAGAAATGAAGTCACAGACATAATCTACTTGGACTTCAAGAAGCCTTTTGCCACAGAATTGCCTCAAAGAACAGCACAAAAGGTTAGGGAAGATGGTATTGATGGCAAACCTTCTAAGGAGAAATTGAAGAGAAGTCATTGAAGGTTAACAGCTAATTCAAATTTGAATCTAAACGTTTTAGAACTGTTCCTTTTCCAGACAATATGCTTCCATTTTAAATTAAAGGCTTATACTCAGTGAAGTAATTACTTTAAAAAGAAGAGGATAATAATGGCTGTTGTGTTGGTAAAGGAAATGCCATGCCGGGGGTGGGGTGGGGGGAGAATAGACTACAGGCTTGCAGGATCTTTTCTTTTAATCAATGCTCCAGGACTTTTTGATAATCCCTCTTGGAAGAACTGAGTAAGTAAATATAATAAGAATAATTCTGTGCCACCAAGTTAATTATGAGGTATGGTGATCCCTTCTCTTCTTCTGGGGGTGCCATGGGACTGTGCAGCTGGGCCATGACTATACAAGCTGATTCTACTTGCAGAAGGCACAGTGGAGAATCAAACTCTCAACCTCTAGATTCACAGCCAGATATTTAAATCACTAAGCTATCCAGCCCATGTGGAAGTAAATACAAGGATAAACTGCAAATGTACATTAATCTAGAAGGTAGGGTGGGGTACATTTTTAATGGATGTGGCCAAAGTGAGAGTAGAGTCTTGCCTATGAACATAAAAAGCTTCCCTATGCTTTAAAAAACCTACATGCATTTAACTTGTAAATACATTACTGTGCAGCAAAGCAAAATGACATTTTACACTGGAATTAAAAAAGGGGGCAGCTGAAACAAAAAATTATAACTTTGAAAATGGGCTTCAGATCAGCACCAAATTTGGCACAGCAGGAGTGAAACATTGGATGTTGCTCTGCCAAATTTAGTGCCATTTGGAAAAGATAGTTTTGAATCAAGCCTTCTTAAAAATGAAACTTTTATTTTCCTGTTCAGAAATAGATGTCCCCCCAAAATCTCTGCAAGGATTGTGATTAACTGGATACCAGTTAGGAAGAAAGGAAGACCAAAGATGACTTGGTGCTGAACTTTCTGGGATGACCTAAGAAGGATGAGCCTTGAGTAAAAGGATGTGGAAACTGAGGTTGCGGGTCAAACATAAGACAATTAGATATTTCCCACATCCTTAGAATAAAATAATAAAAACCTAAATAAAGTCCCTACTTCTAAGTAATCATGATGCACATTAATTATATCTGGCTATGAACATACTGCTTGCTCTTAGGCTCACACCCGAGAACTATATTGAAGAACTAACAACTAAGAACCAAGAAATACTATATCTCCTAACTAGCTGCATTTAATTATTTTCCTTCTTGTCCCTCATCCAGAATTAACCGAACAGGTAACATTACATAATTGCAATTATTACTCTCTCAAAGTTCTGCTTTGAAATATGCCCATTTAGCATGGAATGCTGTCCAAGTCTTTTGTGGTGTCTTCTTTGCCTCCCATCTTCATATCATTTCTTCCAACTCACACCATTTTTTCCTCCGCTATTTCTAATGTTCATTCTTTTCTGGGAAAGTAGACAGCCCTATCACCATCTTAGATAATGCCTGAATTTCTGGAGCATTACAGACACAAAAGCAAAGCACTTCTATACCATCCCATAGCTCTTAGCACCCCCTCAAGGATTGTTGCCTTGCCATGGCGAGGGGGCTAGCAAGGACAAGTACACATAGCACTAGAAAGATGAAGCAGCTGGGCCAAAGCCAAAAGGATGGTGAAAGGAAATTCAAATGTTCTAAGGAACAATATTGCATAGGAACCTGGAATATAAGTGTCATGAACCTTGAGTAACCATGGCAACCTTATCACTTAGCTACTCAAGCACTTGTAAACACATTCTTTTCTGATGGAATCAACACAGCTGCATTCCCACAAAGGAATGTATATCTGCAGACCCCTCGAGGGAGGATGACAAATAGGTCAGGTGGCAGAGTGACGACAGAGACATCTGACTACCCCACGAGGGAGAAGATGCCTCCCCCCTGTCAATCAAAACCCCATGACTCTGAAACACCTGCAGATTGAGTCATCCTAGGAATGCAAAGGTGGAGGGAAATCTGCTCCTTTTTGTGTATAAAAGCAGAGCCCTTTCCCTGAGTTCTTCGGTCCTCTCAGGTTGAAGGCAGAGATGTCTCCTTGAGCTGGACTCTAAACACTTATGATCTGAACCCCTCAGATCTAAGTAGACTATACTAACTATGTTATGCTATGTACTTTGTTTTTTCCCCTGTCTTTGTTCTTTTCCAGATACTAAAGGAAAATAAAACTCTTTGTGAGTAACGTCAATGGAGTGGATGTCAATTTATCAGGGTATATCCTAGTGCTTTGCTCTATGCCCCCACATGCTACCAACATATTAAACCACCGCATACTCCCTGTAAGCGACAGGTGGAGTTCTTTGAAGCTGATTGGGAAGCAGTATGGTGAGGCAACCTTAGGCTGCACTGGGAGTGTGCAGATAAAGGAAATTATTGCAGCCTAAAGGATGGGTACATGCCTCCTGTAAGCCATTCAAGACAATAAGATCAACGAATCAAATCAAGCTGGACATGGTCAAAAATGAGATGGAAAGGTTGAGCATTGATATTTTGGGAATCAGAGAACTAAAGTGGACAGGGATAGGGAAATTTAACTCAAGGGACCATTATATAGTAAAGGTAAAGGTTTACCTTGCTCGAAAGCCAGTCATATCCGACTCTAGGGTCCAGTGCTCATCTCTGTTTCAAAGCCAAAGAGCCAGCATTGTCTGCTTCTGCAGACATTTCCATGGTAATGTGGCAGGCATGACTAGACACCGGAGCGCACGGAACGCTGGGCAAAAATCCCTTAGAAGAAATGGAGTGATCCTTATAGTCAATAAGAGTGAGGAAAGCAGTAATGGGATACAGTCTTTAAAATGACAGAATGATCTCATTCCGAATTCAAGGCAAACCATTCAACACAGTAATCCAAGTCTATGTTCCAAACAGTGATGCAGAAGAGGCTGTAGTCAACCATTTCTATGAAGAAATGACACCTTCTAAAACAGATCCCCCAAATGTCCTCATCATCATAGGAGATTGAAATGCCAAAGTAGGAAGCCAAAAGCTAATTGGAATAACAGGTAAGTTTGGCCTTGGAATACAAAATGAAGCTGCATTCTGAGGAGGCAGGGGAACTAGAGACCAAATTGCCAACATTTGCTGGATCATGGAGAAAGCAAGGGAGTACCAGAAAAATGTCTACTTCTGTTTCATTTGACTACACCAAAGCTTTTGATTGTGTGGATCACAATAAACTGTGGCAAGTCCTCAAAGAGATGGGAGTACCAGACCACCCCATTTGTCTTCTGAGGAATCTGTATTGGATCAAGAAGCAACAGTTAGGACAGGATATGGAACAACTGATTGGTTTAGAAGGCTACAGCTGCACAGTAATGCATTTTCTGCACAGTAATGTATTTACTGTGGAGGACTGCAGTGGCTCAAGTTGCTAAGATGCTGACTGGGAAGCAGAAGGTCAGCAGTTCGATTCCTGAGTACTGCAGGACAGAAATGAGCTCCCGTCTTCATCCCAGCTCCTGCCAACCTAGCAGTTCGAAAGCAAGAAATTGCAAGTAGATAAATAGGGACCACTTTGGTGGGAAGGTAACAGCGTTCCGTGCGCTCCGGTGTCTAGTCATGCCTGCCACATGACCACGGAAATGTCTGCAGAAGCAGACAACGCTGGCTCTTCGGCTTAGAAACAGAGATGAGCACTGCACCCTAGAGTTGGATACGACTGGCTTTCGAGCAAGGGAAAACTTTACCTTTTACCTTTACTAATGTATTTACAAGTCACTGCTGTGAAGGTTATTATTGTGTGGGTTAGCATAGTGTGTGTAAGCCTTATGCAAACGGAGCATTGTGCCAAGGACCGCCCACACATAAGGAAGATGGCAGCATTGTGCAACAGAAAAAACAGCTTTACTTTCCTGTGCTAGTATATTTACAGTGGTCTAACATAAATATAGATATAGTCTTGCAAACATATATACACAAAATAAACAGTCTCTTTTGCCTAAGCAGTAAAGGATGTTCGAAACTTTCAAGGTCCTTTGAGAGGCTAACAAGAAACAGTTCAGGTAGAAGCTAGTAGGTTGCTTACGTTTCCTCAGTTGGATATCAGTAGATAGTTCAACTACAAAACATTTCCTTCCCGGCAGTTCAGAAGGATAGAAGCCAAGAGCTTCTCAGACTTCAAGTACACTGGCAAAGCAGTTTAGCATTCAAGCATAGACAAACACTCTGGCATGAGTGTCCAAGAGAACAGACGGTGCTTACTCAGAATGCTCCCACTGCGTGACATCCAGTATAGTCCAGTGTGGGTTTTGTCCAGTGTAGTACATATCTGTCAAGTTTTGGATTTGAAAATAAGGGAAATTTTGGTCACACCCCTCTGTGGGTGTGGCCAAATCTGTGGACGTGGCAAAATAGAGCCATGTGACTTGCTGGCCATGTTTCATGGCCACATGGCCATGAAAATGTCTGCAAACACAGACAGCACTGGCTCTTTGGCTGTAAACGGAGATGAGCACTGCACCCTAGAGTTGGATACGACTGGCAGATTTTACTTTCTTAGGATCAAAGATCTCTGCAGATGGTGACTGCAGCCATGAAATAAAAAGGCGACTGATGCTTGGGAAACAAGCTATGAGAAACCTGGGGAACATAGTTAAAAGTAGAGGCATCACCTTGCAAACAAAAAATTGCATAGTCAAAGCAATGGTATTCCCGGTGGTAATGTATGGGTGTAAGAGCTGGACCATTAGGAAAGCTGAGCGCAGAAAAATAGGTCAATCCTAGAAGAAATCAACCATGACTGCTCATTAAAGGTCAAATAGTAAAGATGACGCTAAAGTACTTTGGACATCAAATGAGAAGAGAGCATTCACTTGAGAAAGCCTTCTCACTTGAGAAAGCCTTGATGCTGGGAAAGGTGGAAGACAAAAGAAGGGGTGGCCAAAAATAAGATGACTAGATGGTATTGTAGATGCAATGGGCACAAAGCTGTGTGGGCAAAAGAACCCTTTCCCCACCTTCTTTGGGTACTTTTATTTTGTTTTCTTTCTTGCTTACTCAGTGGCTTAAGTGACTAAGATGCTGACTGGGAGGCAGAAGGTGAGCAGTTCAATTCCTGAGTACTGCAGGATGGAATGAGCTCCCGTCTTTGTCCCAGCTCCTGCCATCCTAGCAGTTCGAAAGCAAGAAATTGCAAGTAGATAAATAGGGACCACTTTAGTGGGAAGGTAACAGCATTCCGTGCACTCTGGTGTCTAGTCATGCCTGCCACATGACCACGGAAATGTCTGCAGACGCAGACAATGCTGGCTCTTCAGCTTTGAAACAGAGATGAGCACTGAACCCTAGAGTCAGATACGACTGGCTTTCGAGCAAGGGAAACCTTTACCTTACTCATTTTTAATTAATTTTTTTCCTGGGAAGCAAAGAAAGTGCAGAATAGTAAACCAGCCCCCTAGGGTTACCAACTGCTTGTAAGCAGCTTGGCTTTAATGAACTAGCCCTGCACATGGCTAGACACTCCACACACACTCCAATTAGGGTGGAGGAGCAAGGGATTAATCCCCCCCACAAAAAATTTAACCAGTCTATTTGTTCCTCACTGCAACCAAATGAAGCACCAACACCTGAGAATGTCGGATCCAGCTTAAGGAAGGGAATTAGTAAAGAAGTAAAAAGCAACCTCTGTAGTTTCCAAGCCTCCCAGCAGCTGATGAGTTAATCTCCCTCCAGATGGTTTGTTGGAAGGTGGGGTGCTCTCTCTCTCATATAGTGATCAAGCAACATCCCCCCTCCCAAGTTAACTCTAGAACAGAAACAGAAGCCTCCAGCCAGGAGGCAGGGCAGAAACAGCTCAATAAAGCATGAGAGTGAGAGAGAAGTCTCTCACTGATTTGCCCCTGCATATATGAAATATCGCTCACCTCTAGAGTAGACTCCTGTCCCAGCATGGTGGCTCTGAACAGCAGCAGCAAAAACGAAACCTCCATGACCATGTGGCAGGAAAGGAAAATAAAAGAGAAACTACAGAACGCCCCCACCACCTTCTCTCTCTCCCCTTCCACAAGCAAAAAGCCACACAACGACCTTTTGTGGCCGGAAAAATGTTCTGCAGCTTCGCCTGTGAGGGCTCCAGTCAGGATTTTTTTTAAAAAATAAATAAATAAGGGATATTACGGGGAAATTAATAAAATGGGAGGGGTGGGAAGAGGTAAAAATAAGGGGTTTTCCCAGGAAAAATGGGATACTTGACAGGTATAGTGTAGTATAGTCCAGTGCTGGTTTAGATGAGCTTCTCCTGAGCTCCTCTTCAGTGTTCCAACAACTCCAGTTTGAGTCCCAGATTTAGTTCTCCTCCAAACAAGTGCTTTGCAGGCACTATTTTATAGAATATTATATGTTTGCTATATACATCAGTGAGATCAGCTGTGCTAGTCAAGCACAAGCCCTTAAAGATATAGAGACACACGAACTATCACATACATACATCCTGTTCAATACCTAGAAATAACACTTATCCCTGCCCAGAGGAGGACTTTGCTGTTCCGTTTGTTGCGGGGTTGGTTAATTTGAATTTTGTATATTATATTGTCATATACTTTGTATAGTGAATTTGTATACTGTAATATTGCTGTTTTTTGATATGTTGTGCTGAGATTCTTTGCTGATACTGTTTTGCTGATGTCTTTGAAATGATATGTTTTCTGATATGTTCTGAGGTAATACTGTTTTGCTGACATATTGTTTATTGACATATTGTTTTACTGATATCTGATATACTTTGATATGTATTGTTGATACTGTATTATTTATTTATTTTTGTACTACTGTATTGCCATTTGTACTTGTATTGACATGTTGTAAGCCTCCCTGAGTCAGCCTGTGCCGAGTAGGGCAGGGTATAAATCAAATAAACATAAACATAACATAAACAACTGCTACACAGTAATGTATTTACAAGTTAAATGCATGTAGGTAAACTATTGTCACCCTGCTTATTTAACTTATATGCAGAGTACATACATATGTCTCCGGGTGCAATTCAAGGTGCTGGTTGTCACCTTTAAAGCCCTTCATGGTAGCAGATCAAGATATCTCAGGGACCGCATCATCCCTAGGACATCGACCTGTCCCACGAGAGCAAACCAAGAGGGCACTCTTCAGTTACTATCTGTTGGGGAGGCTTGCCTCTCCAGCACAAGGAAAAGGACCTTCTCAGTCATAGCCCCCACACTATGGAACCTCCTCCCAGTAGAATTACGCCTCCAGGTCCAGTTGCTACCTTTTAGGAAAGAATTGAAGATGTGGTTGGCAAAATGGGTCTGGGATCCGGGATTATCAACAAGGTCCCCTTTTTGGCTCATTTGAGGCTCCCCCCTCCTGTAATTAATTTCTTTAATGTTAAGGTTTTGTAGATTTTATATTTGTTTTTAGATAGTAAATGGCACAGCGGTGGGGGTGGGGGTGTTAAGTATTGCTATGTTTTAATGGTATTTAAATTGTTTTATATTGGTTTTAACTTGTATACACTGCCCAGAGTCCATTGGATAGTTGTTGTTGTTCAGTCGTGTTAGGTGTTGTGGTTCGGGTTTGAATCATGCAGAGTTAAGCAGTTAGCTTTTGGCAGCAGTGGTGGTGCCCATGTGGTTTTATCTCTCTCTCCCAGACAATAACAAGTAGAGATGCAGAGTAACAGTTCAACAGAAACAGCTTTTACTCAGCAGAATAGTTCATAAAGATAACAAAAAAACAACAGATTCCTCTCTGGCAAATAAACATTCTGTAAGTCCTTGTGAGAACTACTTTAAGTCCTGAGACACAGTAAAAGTACTCACTGCAACTCCAGCCTTCTCCTGGTTGGCTGTAAGGTAAAGGTAAAGGTTTCCCTTGCTCAAAAGCCAGTCGTATCCGACTCTAGGGTGCAGTGCTCATCTCTGTTTCTAAGCCGAAGAGCCAGCACTGTCTGCTTCTACAGATGTTTCCGTGGTCATGTGGCAGACATGACTAGACACCGGAGCGCACGGAATGCTGTTACCTTCCCACCGAAGTGGTCCCTATATATCTACTTGCAATTTCTTGCTTTCGAATTGCTAGGTTGGCTGTAGGTTGGGAAAACCCTTTTTGTCCTGGCTTGTTCTTTCAGTTGAGTTCCAGACCTCTGAAAACTGCTCTGGCTTGTTCTCTCCTCCAGAGAGTGTCAGTAAAGCCAGCAGCCTTTTCCTCCAGGCAAAACAGTGATGTCCATAAGGCAATAAAGCTAGCAAGCAGTCCGGCTAGCATGCAACCAGTAGTTTAGGCATACAGCAGTTTTTGGCACGAAGCAATGTGGCTTTTGAGAAGCCCTAATTTATACATGATATTCTGCTCAGTCACTCACTCAGTGAATTCAGCTGAGTGCTGCTCCATTGAAACCCTTAAAGACATAGTTTCATGTATCTTACACAATACAAGTCACATGTATACAATACATCCCTATCAATTCGCACAGTCGATTCCGACCCTTTGTGACCCTATGGACCATTATCTTCCAGGCACCTCTGTCCTCCACCATCTTCCTCAGCCCACCCAACTCTGTATCCATTGTGTCTACAATACCATCTAGCCACCTCATCTTTGGCCTCCCCTTTCTTCTTTTGCCCTCTACCTTTCCCAGCATCAAGGCCTTCTCAAGTGAATCATCCCTTCTCATTTGATGTTCAAAGTACTTAAGCTTCATCTTTACTATTTGCCCTTCCAATGAGCAGTCAGGTATGATTTCTTCTAAAATTGACCTATTTGTTCTCTTTGCTGTCAAATCAAATCTTTATTATTACAGCCAAAGGCCAGGCAGAGTGCACCAGATAACACAACCATTCTGGCATCACATATAGAATAAAAGGATTTCCAACACACCAAGCATATACAGTAAAATATTAAAAAATAAAAATTTGTTTGAGAATCCTATAATACACACCATAGTATTTTACTTTAGTCTGACTGTCCCAAGTTCACGTTCGTGAATTTTAACACTGAAGGCTCACTATTTACTGAGCACTATTGGGGTCAAAAGACACGAATCGCCATACTTTTGTGAATGCAGGATTATTTCTATGTAAACCTGGCGACAGCGGCCGTCGTTGCCTTGGAACTGTCAGATAGTAATACACTCAAGTTTCTATTATCGCTGGAGGCCATGTACAGAACTGCTAAAAAGAGCTCTTTTCTGAGATCTTCATAAAAGGGACATAATGCTGAATAATATTTGTGTGTCATGACATGAACAAATCTGAATGTTCTAACCTGAACTCCATGAAAATGTCAAAAGATTAATTAATGATTTTGGCTTATCCCATAGTGATGAAATGTGTAGAAATTTCCAAATTTTATGCTAAAAAAGATGGCTCTGAAAATGTATATTCATTCAGGGATTATTAGCTTGGTAAAGCGTTCCTGAATCTGTTTGGCCAAATAATGATAATAAAACTCCAAAATCTGTTTTAGCGTGTGGAATGTGATTTTGTCTAGTTCATTATTCCATAACAACTATGCAACTTCTTGTTTTCAAGGTGATGTCTCTACTTTTCACTATGTTCCCCAGGTTTCTTATAGCTTGTCTCCCCAGAATCAGTCATCTTTTTATTTCATGGCTCCAATCTCCATCTGCAGTGATCTTAGATCCTATAAAGTAAAGTCTGTCACTGTTTCTACTTCCCCATCTATTTCCAGGGACTGATAGGGCCTGTTGCCATTATCTTGGTTTTCTTGATATTGAGTCTCAAGCCAGCTTTTGTACTCTCTTCTTTCAACCCAATCAAGAGGCTCTTTAGGTCTTCTTCACTTTCTGCCATTAAGGTGGTATCGTCTGCATATCTCAAATTGTTGGTGTTTCTCCCAGCAATTTTGATCCCATATTGTGATTCCTCCATCCATGCATTGCACATTATGTGCTCTGTGTATAGGTTGAATAAGCAGGGTGACAAAATACAGCCTTGTCCTACTTCTTTTTCCTATTCCAAACCACTCTGTCATTCCATGTTCTGTCCTAACTGTTGCCTCTTGATTCTTGTACAGATTTCTCATGAGGCATATGAGGTGTTCTGGTATTCCCATCTCTTTAATTACTTGCCACATTTTGTTGTGGTCCACACAGTCAAAAGCCTTGGTGTAGTCAATAAAACAAAAGTAGATTTGTTTCTGGTATTCCTTTGTTTTCTACATGATCCAACATATGTTGGCAATGTGGTCTCTAGTCCCCCTGCCTCTTCTGAACCTAGCCTGCACCTCTGGTAGTTCTCTCTCCACATGCTACTGAAGTCTATCCTGTATTATCTTGAGCATCACTTTGGTGGCATGTGGGATGAGTGCAATTGTTCTATAATTTGAACATTCTTTGGCATTGCCTTTTTTTGAGATTGGGACGTATACTGATCTTTTCCAATCCTGTGGCCACTGTTTTGTTTTTCAAATCTGCTGGCATATTGAATGCAGTAATTTGATTCCATTATCTTTTAGGGCTTTGAAAAATTCAGCTGGATAGGGTGGTATATAATTCTATTAAATTAAATTAAATTTAATGTGAGGCTAGAAGAAGCACAAGCAGAAATTAAGATTGCTGGGAGAAATATCAACAACCTGAGATATGAAGATGATATTACCCTAATGGCAGAAAGTGAAGAATACCTAAAGAACCTCTTGATGAGAGTAAAAGAGGAGAGTGCAAAAACTGGCCTGAAACTCAACATCAAAATTCCCAAGATTATGGCATCCAGCCCAATCACCTCCTGGCAAATAGAAGGCGAAGAAATGGAAGCAGTGACAGACTTTACCTTCTTGGGATCTAAGATCACTGTAGATGGTTACTGCAACCATGAAATAAAAAGACACTTACTTCTTGGAGACAATCTATGACAAACCTAGGCAGCATAATAAAAAGTAGAGACATCACCCTGCCAACAAAAGTCTGAATAGTTAAAGCAATGGTCTTCCCACTAGTAATGTATGGCTGTGAGAGGTGGACCATAAGGAAGGCTGAGCGCAGAAGAATTGATGCCTTTGAACTATGGTGCTGGAGAAGACTCTTGAGAGCCCCCTGGACTGCAAGGAGATCAAATCAGTCAATCCTAAAGGAAATCAACCCTGACTGCTCCTTGGAAGGACAAATACTGAAGCTCAAGTACTTTGGCCACCAAATGAGAAGAGATGACTCACTGGAGAAGGCCCTGATGCTTGGAAAGGTCGAAGGCAGAGGATGAGATGGCTAGATTGCATCTTTGAAGCAGTGGGTGTAGCTCTGGGTGGACTACAGAGAATGGCAGATGACAGAGGAGCCTGGTGTGTTTTGATCCATGGGGTGGCAAAGGTTTGGACTCAACTGTGTGATTGAACAACAACAGGCACTTAGTGCACTCTCTGGGCAGTTCACAGAGTAATTAGCATTTTGCCCCCAACATGCTCTGTTCTCATTTAACTGACCTTGGAATGCTGAAAGGCTGAGTCAACCTTGGGCTCTAGTCAGGATTGATTTCACAACCTTTTGGTTGCAGTACAGCAGTTTAACCACTGGCCATCAGGGTTCCTGAAATCCTAGACAAAGCAGAATAGGTTTGCCATTCCCTGTTGTTTTTTTGGTGAGAGTCAAAGTTCCCTTTTTAAAATGTAGGGCTTTGACAATAAGGAATCTTTTATACAATTATCTAGCTGAATATGCAAACATATGTATTGCTTATGTAGTTCTCCAGTCATGTTCATCAGATGGGTTGAGAATGCATCCTGGAATCACTGACTATAAATACATAGATTAGATTCAATTATATTAGATTAGAGACAAACAATAAGATATACAAATAGTTTATAGGGAAATGGCAGAATCATGTAAATAATACTCCCATATAGAAGTGACCAAGAATATAGATAAATATTCATAATAGCAAAATTTATGGTGCAGCAAAATAATAACATGTACACTTGAGATGATGTGTTTATTAATGCGTGTATTAATCTCTAAGAAGCCATCTAAAGTTTTCGCTGGCTGAGCTCCAGATCTGCTTGCTGTATAATCACTGAAAATACTTGGGCATGAAATGTCAATGTTCATGTTACCAATCATGTTGCAGTTGCTGAAGTGTGCAAGTTGGAGAAAATAATGTTTGAATTTCAAAAACTAGAATTCTGCTCCAGGTTAATACTCCCTGATAGTTTTGTAGTCATGTTACAAAATGCAGCCATTCACATTAAAGTATCATACACCAATCGGCAACAATTGATATGTCTGCAAAATAAAGAACCCTTACTGCTATTTCCCTTGTTATTTTTTATCTGCTATAAATAGAGATAATATTCCACAATACCTGCCTGTTACATTATTATGATTTATTCTTACTATTACAACTGAGTATATGGAAAAGACAGTGTTTGGGGTTTGTTGTTGCTGCTGTTGTTTTCTTGTTCTGCTTTCCTATTCATCCCAAATTGGAATTATTTTATTGTCAGTTTTATACAATTTCAGGGAGCCTTGTCCTGGTTTGCTTGTACAGTATATAAATACTAATCTTTTTGTTGTACAATGTGTTTCCAATAACTCAGTATAAGGTTTTAGAAGGTATTTCTATTGTGCAAAAAATAAATAAATGAGATGGGGGTTGTTTGTCTATCACAATAAGCCTTGAAAGTCCATTGCTTATAAAAATTAAAGATGCTGATTTAGTGTCCTGAAACATGTTCTCAATTATCTATTTGACTAGGTCTACAAACATGCCAGATTTGACATTGATCTGACAACAATTTCCACAGATATAGCAGGTTAAACTGTTCTGAAAACTGCTGCATTTGCCCTTTTCATTCCAGATTTTACTCAGGCTCATCTTATAGTCTTTTGACATTTTGGATAAAACTATGAAATACTTTATATTCAGGCTTGTTTAATGAATGATGCCTTTCACTCAAGACCTCCGGCTCCATTCCTGTTCCTATGGCAGCAGTTGCTGGCAAACTGGTATCACACACACACACCTGTATTTCATTCTAAAATTAGATTGCCTCAATGTACCTCTGTGCTTTCAGGGAGATTCTGCAATGCCAAGGCAATTCAGTACATTTTGTCTCAAAAGCAAGCTTTTTAGTTATAAAATCTGACCTCACAAGGTCAGATAACACCTTACAATGTAGTTTTGGATTCTAACATGGAGGGATAGTGGTACTTCAGAATCCTCCTATTATCTTGTAAACTGCAGTCCAGAGCTAGAGCTTCTTATCCCTTAACTCCAGGATGTTTATGCTTTATTTAGCTGTATCTTTGAAAAGCTAGGAAACTGTATTGTTGGGGAATAAGAAAATTTGACACAAATAGGGCAATGTAGATGGGTTTATTATCCCGGCTCTTTCTCCTGACACATTATCACTGTCCACTACACCTAGAAAGTGGTTGCCGTCAAAGCAAATCCATCTCTTTTTAGAGTTTTCTGTAGGATTTGTGAACCCTGAATTTAGTTAATGACCTTGCTGTTTGTTGGGTTTTTTATGTGTGTTTTTTTTTAAAAAATACCATAGAAACATGGTTATAACAAAGATAAAAACTAAACAAAAGTATTTATTGGAATGGTAAAGGATATGGAAACCAAACTCTAATGAAACATACATAAAGGAGCTTGATGTGTTTAGCCTGGAGAAGAGAAGACTGAGAGATATAATAGCAATCTAACATTAATTGAACAGCTGCGTCACATCGGATAGAACAAAGTACTTTAGGATCTGGACCAACATATTCAAATTACATAAAACTAGATTTGAGTTAATGATTAGAAAATACAGATTTACTGAAAGTAGAATGTACAGTTTCAGAGGGTAACGGACTCTCCTTCAGTCTTTTGAAACTCATGTTGGGTAGCTATCTGATGGGGGTGAATTTTGCTGGTGATTTCCCACCAAGTATTAACAATACAATCATTACAAATCTTTTTGTATCATAGGAGGTCTTTACTTTCTCACTGTGTAACACATACTTTCAACTACTGATGTAAGCAAAAACAGATATGAGTCTGTTACAGGAAAGTTTATCAGACTATGTAGGACCAGCACAAGGTAGGGCGTTTTTGGTGATTCTTTGTACTGTCATCCCCTTCTCTGAATTTGGGCCTATAAGATCAAAGCAAAGTTGCATGCAGAGTAAGTTATAACAAATCATAATGTGCAACATTGTATAACACCATTAGTCATCATAAGACAAGTTAACCTTAGCTTCCACTTTCTTGGCTTTACATAGTTTGAGTAACCATGACTTAACTTGGTTCTTGACTCAACAGTTTTGGTTTAAGAAAAATGATTGAGAAGTAATCCATAATAAATGGAGGGGGGAATCAAACCATTGGTTGAGACACATGAGACTGAAATCCATGTGTGACTGCAGCCCCTTGAATAAAAGAAGATAAAAATGGAAAAGGAAGTGCACCACAATATGGTAAGGAAAAATTACCAGAAAAGAGAGGGAGTGGCAGCAAAAGTCAGATGTAAAATTTAATTTAATTTAATTTAATTGTTAGATTTATATACTGCCCACTTGGCCAAGGCCGACTCAGGGCGATTAACAATCCCAGGAAAAAAAAACAGGTTAAAATTATTTAAAACTACCCACCCCCTAAAAAAAGGGTACAGGGACCGGACCGAAGGGACCATGGGAAAAATAATTATCTTCTATAACAGCCACCCAAAGGAACCTTCCACCTGCACCCCACACTTGGCCCACCAGCCAGGTTTTAAGTTCATTTCTGAAAGGCAGCAATTCCATCCGGAGACATAATTCTGTTGGCAGGAGGTTCCAGAGGGCCAGAGTGGACATGCAGAAGGCCCTCCTCCTTGTGCCAGAGATGCGAGCCCCTCTGGCTGATGAAATAATTAGAGAGCCCCTCTGGTCCACTCTGGTTGGATGGACAGATGTCCTGAGGGCAATGCGGTCTCTTAGGTATCCACTACCATATAGGGCTT
The DNA here is from genome assembly GCA_035047345.1 of Bradypodion ventrale. Lineage (NCBI taxonomy): Eukaryota > Metazoa > Chordata > Lepidosauria > Squamata > Chamaeleonidae > Bradypodion > Bradypodion ventrale. The sequence goes on along the minus strand of JAWDJE010000003.1, from coordinate 304,321,441 downwards.
TAAAGGTCAAAACCAGCACCTTGAATTGCACCCAGAGACAAACTGGCAACCAGTGCAGCTCCTGAAGCAGTGGTGAGGCATGGGCATAACGCCCACACCCCATCACTACCCGGGCTGCCGCATTCTGGACCAGCTGTAGTCTCTGAATAGTCATAAAGAGCAGCACCATGTAGAGTGCATTACAATAATCTAGTCTGGAGGTCACCAGAGCAAGGAGTTCTGGTCCAGGAGTGGGCACAACTGGCAAATCACCCAAAGTTGGCCGAAAGCCCTCCTGGTGATGGCTGCCACCTGTTCTTCTAGCAGCAGTAGTGAATCCAGGAGGACCCCCAAGTTGTGCACTGGGTCTGTCTGGGACAGAATAGCCCCATCCATAACCAAAGATGGTAGCTCCTGGGATAACGCAGGACACCTTATCCATAGCCACTCAGTCTTGCTGGGATTCAATTGTAGCCCATTGGCCCCCATCCAAGCCCCAACAGCTTTCAGGCACCTGGAAAGGTCTTTAACAGCATCACTGGGGTCCCCACGGGCCGAGATGTCATCCGGATACTAATGGTACTGCACCCCATGGGAATGAATGATCTCACCCAGTGGCTTCATGTAGATGTTAAATAAGAGAGGAGAGAGCACTGAACCCTGAGGCACCCCATATTGAAGTGACCTAGGGCTGGACCTCTCACTCTCTAACCACACCAACTGGGTCCGAACCCTCAGAAATGAGGAAAACCAGGACCAGTGCCCTGGATCCCCAATCCTCGGAGCCATTCCCAATCCTTGGAGCTATTCCAGGAGAATACCGTGGTCAATGGTATTGAAGGCTGCTGAGAGGTCAAGAAGAGCAAGGACGGACGGGTGACCACCATCCTGCTCCCGCCAGAGATCATCCATCAGTGTGACCAATGCCATCTTGGTACCATATTCGGGCCTGAATCCAAACTGAAAGGGGTCCAGATAATCCACTTCATCCAGCACCCTATGCAACTGATGTGCCACTGCACTTTCCAACACCTTCCCTAAAAAGGGGAGGTTGGAGACAGGACTATGGATTTAATACTTCACAGCTCAGTGTATTTATTTATTTATTTATTTTTCACGCTTATATACCGCCCACTCAGGTACAACCCAACTATGGGCGGTTTACATAGCGGACAGTAAATACATAAAAAGACACATGATAAAACAAAGTTAAAAGTTAAAAAACCCACCCCTAAAAGGTGCACACAAACCGAAGGGACCTTGGGGGAAGGCACACTTCTCTATACCAACCACCCAACGGTACCCCCATCCCCACCCGCACCCCAAACTTGGCCCGCCAGCCAGGTCTTTAGTTCCTTCCTAAAGGGCAACAACTCCGTCTGGAGACGCAGTTCCACAGGCAGGAGGTTCCAAAGGGCCGGTGCGGACACGGAGAAGGCCCTCCTCCTTGTGCCAGAAAGGTGATCCCCCCCTGGCTGATGGCACAATTAGAGAGCCCCTCCGGTCCGCTCTGGTTGGACAGACAGACGTCCTTAGGGCGATGTGGTCTCTAAGATACCCTGGCCCACTACCATGTAGGGCTTTAAAGGTCAAAACCAGCACCTTGAATTGCACCCGGAGACAAACTGGTAACCAGAGCAGCCCCCGAAGCAGAGGTGAGGGATGGGCATAACGTCCACACCCCATCTCCACCCGGGCCGCAGCATTCTGGACCAGGTGCAGCCTCCGAATGGTCATCAAAGGCAGCCCCATATAGAGCACATTACAGTAGTCTAGTCTGGAGGTCACCAGAGCGTGAGTGACCATGAGCAAAGGGTCCCGGTCCAGGAGCGGGCGCAACTGGCGAATCACCCGAAGTTGGGCGAAGGCCCTCTGGGCCACAGCCACCACCTGTTCTTCTAGCAGCAGCCGCAAATCCAGAAGGACCCCCAAGTTGCGCACCGGATTGGTCTGGGGCAAACCAGCCCCATCCAAAACCAAAGATGGTAGCTCCCGGGATAACACAGGACCCCCTATCCATAGCCACTCAGTCTTGCTAGGATTCAGCTATAGCCCATTTGCCCCCATCCAGACCCCAACAGCCTCCAGACAGCTGGAAAGGACTTTGACTGCATCACTGGGGTCCCCACGGGCCGAGATGTACAACTGTGTGTCATCCGCGTACTGGTGGTACCACACCCCGTGGGAATGGATGATCTCACCCAGCGGCTTCATGTAGATGTTAAATAGGAGAGGAGAGAGTACCGAGGCCTGAGGCACCCCATATTTTAGGGGCCTAGGACTCGACCTCTCACTCTCCAACCACACCGACTGAGTCCGGCCCCTCAGAAATGAGGAAAACCAGGACCACACCATGCCCTGGATCCCCAATCCTCGGAGCCGTTCCAAAAGGATACCATGGTCAACGGTATCGAAGGCCGCTGAGAGGTCAAGAAGAGCAAGGACGGACAGATGACCGCCATCCCGCTCTCGCCAGAGATCATCCATCTGCGCGACCAATGCAGTCTCAGTACCATATCCAGGTCTGAATCCTGACTGGAATGGATCCAGATATTCCACTTCATCCAGTACCCCCTGCAGCTGACGTGCCACTGCCTTCTCCAGAACCTTCCCCAAAAAAGGAAGGTTGGATACAGGTCTGTAGTTGGTAAGGATTGCTGGATCGAGGGATGGCTTCTTCAGGAGGGGGCACACAAGAGCATGTTTCAACAGTGCAGGAAACATCCCCTCTCGAAAAGACGCGTTAATTATAGCCCGACCCAGCCACCTGTCACCGTCTTAGAGGCTTTTACCAGCCAGGCAGGACAGGGATCCAATGGACAATTAGTGCCATGGACTGCCGCAAGGAGCCTGTCCACTTCATCCGGGGCAACTGGATCAAGCCAATCCCAGGTAACACCGCAAGACTGCGCACTGGCTCCCCCTGGACCCTCCCCGTCCACGCCAAGTTTGAACCCCGAGCGAATCCGATCGATTTTCTCCACCAGATGGTCAGCAAAGTCCTCAGCCGATCCCTGCCAACCAGGCACAGGCCCCGCCCTACCCAGGAGGGACCTGGTCACCCGAAACAGGGTGGCTGGGCGATTATCAGTGGAGGCAATAAGGGAGGTGAAGTACTGCCTCCTCACCACCCCCATCGCCACTAGATACACCCTAATAGCGACTCTAGCTAGTGTCCAATCAGAATCACTCTGGGTCTTCACCCAGCGGAACTCCAAGGCAGATGTCTCTTTGCCCGTTTGAGCTCCCGTAGTTATTCAGTGAACCACGGGGATGACCTAGCTCCGTGGGCTCTGAGAGGCCGTAGTGGAGCGATTACATCCAAGGCAGATGTCGTCGACCCATACCACAGGTCAACAAGTGCCTCAGATGAATCATGTCTCCGATCCAGAGGAAATTCCCCCAGTTCCCTCTGGAATCCATCCGGATCCATCAGTTGCCGGGGGCGGGCCACTTTAATCGACCCTGCCTCCTTACGATGAAGTGTTGCCCCCAGAAAGTCTAGAGCCACCAGATAGTGATCTGACCATGGCACAGGTGTTATGTCTAGCTTCTGTAAACTCAGATCACTCTGCCACCCCGACAAAAAGACTAAATCTGGCGTGTGGCCACTGCCCCTGGTCGGGCCCTGAATTACCTGAGCCAGGTCCAAAGCTGCCATGGAAGCCATGAACTCCTGTGCCACCTCGGAACCAGACCCCAGCGAAGGCAAATTGAAGTCCCCCAAAACCATCACTCTAGGGAACTCCAAAACCAACGCCGAGATGGCTTCAAGGAGCCCAGGCAGGGAGTCCCTTACCCTGCAAGGAGGCAGGTACAGGAGTAGGACCCCCAACTGACCGTTAGGGCCCAACCGCAGGAGAAGGGCCTCACAACCCAAAATTTGTGGAGCGGTGGCCCTGGCGACTCCCAATGACTCCCTGGCTATAATGGCAACACCACCGCCCTTACCCACATCCCTAGGCTGGTGCCAAACACTGAACCCGGCCGGACACATCTCTGATAGAGGCACCCCATCCTCAGGTCTCAGCCAGGTCTCAGTGATGCATGCCAGGTCAGCCCGCTCCCCCAAAATAGAGTCTTGTATTAGGTGAGCCTTATTACAGACCTACCTGGCATTCATCAGCAGCAGCCTAAGGGCGGGGCCACCCTGGATCAGCTGCTTGGGACCTAGAGGTGAAACCGGGGGGCAGAACGCGGTACAGATACTAAGCATCAGTCCCGCATTCCCCGAATGTGGCACGCCCCACGGTTCCCGCTATAATGCTCCATGCCCATCACAACCTCTAAATGAGCCCCTGGAACCTCCACCATTAACCCAGACTTCCCGGCTGGCAAGGCCATCTCTCCCTCCCTCCCTCCCTAACCCACTTAAAACATACCCTCTCACTCCCTCCACCCACCCACCCCCGACAGAACTCCAATGACGGGAGTCTCCTCCTCCCAGCCCTGGTCCAAGCGCTGTAAGGACGCGGGGGTGACGGGGAGGGGGGCACCGCCCCTAAGGCTGCCAAGCAACCCCAGGTGCGGCCATAGTTCTCCTCCCCACCCCGGTCCACGCGGCACGAGGTGCGATGCTGCAGGGATGGCGAGGTGTGCCACTTTTGAGGCTGCAAGCAGCCCCAGGTACAGCCAATGTTCTCCTCCCCACCCCAGTTCTGGCGGCACAAGGCTTGTGGCTGCCTGGATGGCAGAGGGTGCCGCTTTTGTGGCCACAAGCGACCCCAGGTACAATCAACGCTCTCCTCCGCACCCCAGTCCTGGCAGCGCAAGGCTCATAGCTGCAGAAATGGCGGGGGCCACCATCTTTGGGGCCACAAGTGACCCCAGGTGCAGCCGATGTTCTCCTCCCTGCCCCCGGTCCTGGCAGCGCAAGGTCCTCCTTGTAGCTGCTGCGCCGGACCCGCACAGCCGGGAAAAATATCCCCTCTCCAAAACCAGTCATGGGACGGAAGACAAATGTCCAGTGTTCTCAACGGCCTCCACTCCCGAAGATGAAACCGGCTAAGTGGTGGTGGAGGCAATGGAGGTGGCCTTGGAGCCCAACCAGGAGTCCAGAAGCCGCCCTGCCTCAGGTGTTCTCGCCAGTCTCCCTCCCGAGGGCGGTGTTCTCGGCAGGCCAGGGGCTGGTGGCTTTTACTTTCCCTCAGTCTGGGAGAAGCAGCCCAGGATCAGCTGTGGCCTTGGTGTTCTCGGCAGGCCAGGGGCTGGTGGCTTTTACCTTCCCTCAGGATGGGAGAAGCAGCCCAGGATCAGCTGTGGCCTTGGTGTTCTCGGCAGGCCAGGGGCTGGTCGCTTTTACCTTCCCTCAGGCTGGGAGAAGCAGCCCAGGATCAGCTGTGGCCTTGGTGTTCTCAGCAGGCCAGGGGTTGGTCGCTTTTACCTTCCCTGGGAGAGGCAGCCCAAGATCAGCTGTAGCCTTGGTGTTCTCGGCAGGCCAGGGGCTGGTGGCTTTTACCTTCCCTCAGGCTGGGAGAAGCAGCCCAGGATCAGCTGTGGCCTTGGTGTAAGCCAGTATAGGAACCCATCATTATCTGATTCGAAGTGTGAGTTTCGAGGACCATTAAACACTGATCATTCACAAAGTTACTGCAATTACAGGAACAATTGTGCTAAATAACTTTATGTTGCTAGTGCATGAACACATGCATCTTTCTCATCAATTCTACACATTTCACAGTTCTTACAATTGTGCAGTGTTTACCCTGGGCTCATTTTAATTGATATCACCTAATTTTACAGCTACTGATAGTGTTTTAATTTGAATACTGCTGTGATTTTAAGATTTTTTTTAATGGCATCTGACTGCTCCCTGTGTTTTTTTCTTGTGTTTTTATTACAAGATGATTTTTTTAATATTATATAATATTGGGCAGGGTACTGAACATTTTAGGCAATAACATCTTTGCTTCACTTATTTCAAAACATGTATGTGTCCATGTAGTTTTCTTGCAAAAGAAATAGTAATTTCAATTTAATGTTCTCATTTGACACACATGTGTTGTATTTGTATTTCACAGGGGCAGAGTGATACAGAGGTTTAGCATGAAATATATACCAGTATGTTTGGTATCAGTTGAAGACTTTTGTAGATACAGTTCATACCTTCAGCAGTTTTAATGAAAGCATGTTTCTTTTCTCATCACAAAAATGATGAATGTGTATCATAAAAAGGCAAGATTGTAATCACAGTATGTAAGAAGGCAATAGTTGCTTTTCAGTCAACAAAACACTCATTTAAATTTAGTAACAGTGCTGCATATTTTTTCTTAAGAGTGTGAACATTTAAGAGGTTTTTCATCAACAAATGATTTTTAATCTACAGTTTTTGGGGAACCATTTATGAACAAAACCATTCATCATGATTAAAAGAGTATATAATCTGCCCCATTACTATCACACACATTGGCCCTATCTGTTAACAATGAGAAATGAACTCAGGAGAGGAAATTTTGTGGAGCGATTTAATTCCCTGTTTGAGGGCTACCTTGGTGTTGTGTATGCAAGGACACTGTTGCTTTTAGTAAATGAATGTAACCAGCCCCATATCACAATGTATCACAGCTGCTAAAAGAACGCGAGCGGACCGCCCATTGAGGGCGGATGCGAGCGTTCATACTCACACGGCTCAATCCCCAAATCACGGACAGCCGCGGGAACTTCTCCGCATGAAGAACTACAGAAGAGGGGGGGCGTGACTCTAGTCGACGCCCCCAACGGTGGCAACCAATGAGCCACCGTGCAACCAGATTCAAATGTGTTTCGTTACTGTATATAATGTGATGTACCTCCGCCATTACCGCATGTTCGTTCTGATCATCAACCAATAAACCTGTGTTAGTCCTTATTGCGACTCCTTCATTGTCTTCCGTGCAAGACACTAAATTGGCGACGAAGGTGGGATCAATGGCGAATCCCAGAGTCAAGACGTACCATTTCGACGTCAGCGAGCCTGACCAGTGGGAGCTCTACGAGTGCCAGTTTCGGCACGCGATGGAAGCAGCCGGCGTCGATGACGACGCGCTGATACGCTCCCATTTCCTGGCCCAGGTGGGACCGGCCACGCTGCGCATTCTCATGAACTTGGTGGCGCCAAAGAAGGTTGAAGCCGTGCCGATCGACCAACTCCTGGAGCTGCTGAGGGCACACTTCCAGCCCCCAGTCTCGATTTTTCCGGCCCGGGTCGCGTTCCACCGGCGAGACCAGCGTCCAGGCGAGTCCGTGTCCGACTACGCAGCGGCCCTTCGACTGGCGGCCGTGCACTGCAAGTGGGACGACCTGAACCAGGCTCTGCGAGACCGTCTGCTGTGCGGCCTGCGGGACGAGGAGCTACAACGGAAGCTCATGACCCGCGACGAGCACCTCTCGTTCAATGAGGTGTTGCGAGAGGCGCAAGCGGCCGAGGCGGCCAGGAGCGGGGTCAAGGTGTTCAAGGCCCGCAGCACAGCATCCGAGCGGGCCAAGTCCCCCGTTCAAGCGGCACGGCGGACTCCAGCAAAGGCAGCCTGGCGGGCACCTAGGTCGCCCGCCGGCACTCCAGAGACCTCCGACGACTCGTCCGTAACGGCGGACTCCTACACCAGCGAGGACGACGGCGTCCAGAGAGTAAGGAAGCGCGGGGAGCGGCGGCAAGACCGAGAGCGGCAGGACCGCCGCTGCGACGGCTGTGGCGCGGCCCACGACCGCACGAGGTGTCCCTTCCGCAAGGCCGAGTGCCACAATTGCGGTCGAAAGGGGCACATCGCCCGAGTTTGCAGGCGCGGGCGACCCGAGAGCAAAGGCAGTTCCAGCCATCCCCAGCACCACCAGCGGAAGGCGGCCGGTTCCAGGAAGGTGTCCACCATTCGCGGCGAGGACGGCGTGCACCGCGTGGCCCTGGAGCACCGGCGATTCTACGTGGAGGTACAGTTGCAGGGGCACCCCGTGAAAATGGAGATAGACTCAGGGTCGTCATACTCCATACTGTCCCAGAGGGAGTACTTGCGCATCCCCCCAGAGGCGCGGCCCAAGTTGCGGGCCATGCGGTCCCATCTGCGGGACGTACAGGGAAACGGGATCCCAGTGTTGGGGGTGGGGAAATTCAAGGTGAAGTTCAAGAATTTCTCCGAAAGGCTGCCCCTAGTGGTCCTCAAGGGGGGGAAGTGTTGCCTCCTAGGGACGCAGTGGTTTGCTCCCCTGGGAATAGAACTGTCCGGCATCCATGCCATAGAGACTGACCCAATGCGGGACGTTTGCAATGCGCACCCGGACGTTTTTAAAAAGGGGCTCGGGACTTACAGGGGGCCCCCAGTTTCATTCGAGTTGGACCCAGAAATCCGGCCCATCCGCCTTAAGCCGAGGAGGGTGCCCTTCGCACTCAAGGACAAGATCGAGGCGGAACTGGACAAATTGGTGGGGCAGGGGATTTTGGTTCCAGTTGATTCGGCAGAGTGGGAGACGCCGATTGTTACGGCCCTTAAATCAAACGGGGAGGTCAGGATTTGTGCGGACTATAAATGTACGATCAACAAGGCCATTAGGCCAAATGCATACCCAGTGCCTGTGGTCAGCCACCTGCTGGCCACACTCCATGGGGGGAGGTGTTTCGCCAAGTTAGACCTAGCCCAGGCCTATCAGCAACTTTCAGTGACCCCAGCCGCCGCCGCTGCGCAGACCATAGTAACGCATAAGGGGGCATTTAAGGTAACGCGCCTTCAGTTCGGCGTGAACTCGGCCCCCGGGATCTTCCAATCCCTCGTGGAACGCCTTTTAAAGGGGCTTCCAGGAGTTCTACCATACTTCGACGATGTGCTGATAACAGCGGGGAGCGAGGTAGAACTAGCTAAAAGACTAGATGGGGTCCTCTCAGTTTTCGAGAAAGCGGGGCTTCGACTAAGGAAGGACAAGTGTGTGTTTTTTGCGAGGGAGGTTGAGTTCCTAGGTTTCAAAGTAACCCCAGAGGGGATCAGGCCCTCAGAGTCCAAGGTTGCAGCCGTACAGAATGCCCCTCGCCCCACCGGAAAACCGGAGCTGCAGTCGTTTCTGGGGCTCCTTAACTTCTATCACTCGTTCCTGCCTAGGAAGGCATCGGTTGCGGAGCCACTGCATGCCTTGTTAAAAAAGGACGCGGTTTGGCGGTGGGGGGACAAACAAGAGAGAGCCTTCCGAGAACTAAAATCACTCCTCTCCTCAGACGCGGTCCTGACACATTTTGACCCTAGGAAGCCAGTGGTTCTGGTATGTGATGCGTCCCCGGTGGGGGTGGGGGCGGTCCTGTGCCACGTGTTAGAGAGCGGGCGGGAGGCCCCGGTGGCTTACTACTCCAGGTCCCTTTCGAAGGCTGAGCGCAATTACGCGCAGACAGACAGGGAGGCACTGGCCATAATTGCAGGGACCAAAAAGTTTCATGATTTTCTATACGGCCGCGAGTTTACGGTAGTGACTGATCACAAGCCGCTTCTGGGGATCTTCACTACCGGCAAACCTACCCCCCAAATTCTCTCCCCCAGGATGTTGCGTTGGGCCATATTCCTCAACGCCTACCAATACGAGTTAGTCTACCGCCCAGGGAAGGAGATCTCCCATGCAGACGCCCTGTCCCGATCTCCCCTCCCTAACTTGGGGGATTCCGCATGCGAGGTAGAGCAGGACCACCAGGTCATGTTAATCGAGTCCCTCGACTCACCCCCCATTGTCCCGGCCGACCTCGCCAAAGCCACGGCGGCCGACAAGATCCTAGCCCAGGTTAGCTCATGGGTGAAAAAGGGGTGGCCCACTACTCCCCCAGAGGAACCGTTCAAACCGTTCTGTAGGCGCAGGGTGGAACTTTCCCTGGAAAGGGGCTGTCTACTCTGGGGCCAGCGGGTGATTATCCCAGAGAAATTAAGGGCAAGGGTACTGAAGTTACTACACACCAGTCACCCGGGGATCGTGCGGTCCAAAGCCCTAGCCAGAAGTTTCTTTTGGTGGCCACAGATAGACGCTGACATAGAGCGTCTAGTGGGCACGTGCGAGAGCTGCCAGAGCTCCCGGCCCGAGGAGTCCCGATTACCCCATAGAGAGTGGGACACAGCCCGCGGGCCGTGGTCTCGTATCCATGTCGACTTCGCGGGGCCCTTCCGCGGGGCCACGTTCCTACTGGTTGTCGACTCATACTCCAAGTGGTTGGAGGTAATCCCCGTGAGCAGCACCTCCTCCGCGACAACCATAAAGCAGTTGCGCAAACTCTTTGCTTGTTTCGGCCTGCCAGACGTCCTCGTGAGCGACAACGCAAGTTGCTTCACGTCGACCGAGTTCCAAACCTTCATGGAGAGGAACGCAATCAGACACATCACTGCTGCCCCATTCCACCCCGCCACAAACGGTCAGGTAGAGCGCCAAGTGCGCACTACGAAAGACGCACTGCGGCGCATGGGTCCCGGCGACCTGAACCTACACCTGTACCAGTTCCTAATCACCTACAGGACCACCCCCCTAGCTTCAGGGTTCTCCCCGGCCGAGCTGCTTATGAAGAGGCGCCCGGCAACGCTGTTTGACCGGATGGATCCGTCCAGGGTGGAGGATGAGGGGAGAAATATAAATTTAGGGGGGGGGAGCTCCAAGAACTTTTCCACAGGGGACCCGGTTCATTGCAGGAACTACGCGGCCTCGGGGCCAGCGTGGGTGCCGGGGACAATCATCGAGCAAACGGGGCCAGTCTCCTACAGGGTCGAGACGAACTCAGGGCTAACATGGAGACGGCACGCCGATCAGCTCCGAAGGCGAGTCACTAGTGAGGGGGAATCAGCGTTAGGGTCCTCCCCCACCCGCATTACCCAAGGGGGAGACACGGAGGCGTCCGAGAACACTTTGAAAGAGAGGAATGAGTTTGTCCCCGCATATGAAGATGATTATAATTTCCCGTACCAGGGGGAGTTAGCGGAGTGGTCCCCCACCCGTCCTAGCGAAAAGAGGGGTTTCAGTTCAGCCCCTGGTACATCACGTCCCCAAAGCTCGGGCATGCTGGAGTACACCATAGTCCCGGCCCGCAAAAGGCAAACGCCACAAAGACAGGCGACCAGCGAAATCTCGCCAGCCTCAAATCCCCAAACCCCCGATCAGGCAGCGGGAGATAGCGGGTCCACGAGAGTCTCATCGTCAGTTCCGAAGTTCGTGCTAGGGGGGTCCCCGGGCTCTACTGGCAGTAGGCAAGGGTTCACTTCCCAACTGTTCATTCCATTCCCGTCCCCACAGGCAAGGTCAACGCAACCTCATTACAGAACCACTAACGAGTCCCCACCTTACATTGCAGAACAAGACCGCGCGGGACCAGGAACCACGGGCTCCCCTGTGTTAGGGCAAGCTGACACGCGCCCCAGGCGCACGTGCGGGAAGCCACAATGGTTAAGGGACTTCGTCCCATCCTAGGGGGGAGGGATGTTGTGTATGCAAGGACACTGTTGCTTTTAGTAAATGAATGTAACCAGCCCCATATCACAATGTATCACAGCTGCTAAAAGAACGCGAGCGGACCGCCCATTGAGGGCGGATGCGAGCGTTCATACTCACACGGCTCAATCCCCAAATCACGGACAGCCGCGGGAACTTCTCCGCATGAAGAACTACAGAAGAGGGGGGGCGTGACTCTAGTCGACGCCCCCAACGGTGGCAACCAATGAGCCACCGTGCAACCAGATTCAAATGTGTTTCGTTACTGTATATAATGTGATGTACCTCCGCCATTACCGCATGTTCGTTCTGATCATCAACCAATAAACCTGTGTTAGTCCTTATTGCGACTCCTTCATTGTCTTCCGTGCAAGACACTAAACTTGGTCATGACCTTTTCATCATAGATGGTGATTATATGACCTTTGTGAGAGGAAATTGTGGGATGGTCCCTGTTCCCAAAGGACAGTTGCTTATATCCATCAAAATCTAAACTCTTCTTATTATTAAGTCACCAGATAGAAAGAACACATGGCATTTTCCTTCCTCATAGGATTACTATGGAGAGCTTTTGTAATAAGATCAGAACTATTGTAGAGTTGAAATCTTTCTGCTGAGAATAAGCAGAAGACACCTAGTCCTAAAAGTTCCAAATATTTTTATTGAAGAATATTCCCTTTGGAATTATAGCAGATGTTATGATGTAACTTAATGCCAGTAAAGAGTGATTCATTTATCCTGCCTTGATACAAAAGGTAGGGGGGAAAAAGTTAAGAAAAAATATCTCCTACATGTATATAGGGAAGCATAGCATCTACCAAAAAGAAGCAACAACAGATATGTGTTGTCTCTTTGCTCGTACACACTGAAATAGCTACTGACTGGAATGTAATATAGAAGGGAAAATGCATATCATCACAAATGTGAGCAGAAGCGTAGTATCACAGCTATTGATAGGAGACAGCTATTGATAGGTGACATCGTTCTTACACTGTGAATTATCATAGGTAGGTTTTGTCTCAGAAGTTGGCATAGAAACCACCATGGCTTCTAACAATTGTATTTTGGTAGTATAATGAGAATTTTGTTAGAAACAATGGAGTAGTAGCTATGTTAGTGGATGAAGAGGTGGGTTTGATCCATGAAATCTCACATAAAAATAAAACAATTTGTCTTTAAGCTGCCACACATTTTCACCTTTTTTTAAAAAAAGGTTTCTTGATAGAGATATGTACCTCATACAAAGTCCGCTTCGTACAACATCACATTCATACAACATCGCCTAATTCCTTGAAAAATGTTGCCTCGTACCAAGTCACCGTGACTTTGTATGAGGCATTGGGGTTTTCCCAGGTTGCATTGTGCCTGGGCAGTAAACCTGCACTTCATAAAGTTTTCAAAAGTTAAAAACTTGTTGTATGGTTTGTCCCCTAAAATCAGAGTTGTTTGACATGTTTTTGTAATGTATTTAGCCTTTAGACAATGATTTCCTAAAGTTCTGTCAGTTTCCTGTCTGTTTCCCTGACTTTGCCCTGAAGTCTGTGCTGTTACAATACAATGTATCTCTATGGAAACGATGTTGTACGAGGCATCGTGGCAAGGATTTGGACGTTGTATGAGGCATCACGGCTAGGATTTTGCATGCCTCATACAAAGTCCAAATCCGTATAAAGTCCAAACTTGTGGAACCAAGTTTGGACGTTGTATTCTGTTTTCCTGGAATAAAATAGTTATAGCAACTTAGGAAGAAAACATACACATGCAACCTGACCTTGCCAAAGATATTTGCAAAGGTCCTTTGTCCTGTCACCACTAGAGACACGTTGGTAAGAATGTAAGAAACAGACATCTCTGGAGTTGTTTCCAGGGTCCAGATCCCACAGCCAATGGAGGCTAGCTCCGGCTTCAATGTCATTTTATGTCCTGATGAATTGAATATACTTTGCAGTTAACTTAATTCCTAACAACTGAGCATCCCAGTTTGCTTTTTTCTTTCTTCATCCTAATAATGTTCTTCTGTTGTGTCATGTGTTTTTCTCATTTCTGGTGTTCAATATATATAAAGGAAAGAAAGAACTAGGTTAACAGGTTTTTGGCCCTGTGCCTAGAAAGGCCCATGTATTGTTTTACAGTCATGTAAGGGGAAAAAATTATTGTTCTGAAGAGTATTTTTCAGGTTGCTTTGCTGGCAATATAAGTAGATTTTTTTTGGTCAAATTAGATACTAAACATTGCCAGAAATCCCCACAATCTTCTGATTAACTTCCAATTTAAAAGTAATTTAGGCTGAAAATAGTAAGTGCTACAAAGTCTTTGCTTGTTTAGCTTGATAATCATTTTCATCTTAAGAGAATTGAAATACTAAAATGATGATGGTGATCATTGCATTGTATATGAGCCTGATATTTTGAGAATAAAAGTTTTATAGCAGAATAAAAATATATCTGTGCCTGATGAAAGGGAACAGTTATTATGTGCACATGTACCATGTCATTGTTTTCAAAATGCTTCTTAGATGTACTATTAAGAATTTGAGAATTCAAAATTTTGTGTCCTGTTGGCAATGTCTTTAAACTTTGTGCTTTGCTAATATGTCTCTGTTTTAGTACAGTAGAACCCTGCATAACAAAAAAAAAAAGAGCTCTTCATTATGCATTTTTTTGGTCATACGGTTCCCTATGGAAAATACCCTGCATAATTGAGGAAAATGTTCATTACCTGGGGTTCCCATTAAGTGGGTATACCCCAGTTACCAAAAACCACGCATAATGGAAAAAATTCATTATGTGGGGTATTGCCATTGCATAACAAATGCTTCATTGTGCGAATTTTTCACTATATGATGTGTTTGTTATGTGAGGTACCACTGTATATCTAAACACAAGGCTTCTACACTGGTTTATTTACTTTACTTTTTACTTATTGGATGCATTTAGATCAGTGCAGCTCAAAAATAGGAGAGAGATAATGAATTCTGATTACAGGCATATAGTCTGATATTGTATATATAGTTGTACATACAGACTAAGAGCCTTTCTCATTACCTTCTTATATTTCAGCTCCAACTTTTAATTGGCCTAGTTATCCATATACATAGTAGAAGCAATCGTAGAAGTAACAACTTTCAGATATATGTCTTCTGTCTGCACTCATAACTTTGGATACCAATATGACCCTTACACAAAATGTAGATATATAGAAAACCATTGCAGCTCCATCAATACATTGCAGGCGCACCCCCCCCCCAATAACGGACACAGACAACATTGAAAGTGGATAACAGCATAGGGCCACATTTATTGATTCAATGCCCTAGTCCGAATTATAAATTTGTATTGGTAAAACGACCAATCATAATTCCTAAGGCAAGCAGGCCGAAGTAACACTGGTAAGGTACCACCCCAAAATTGCCAACGGCAATTGGTTACAATGTATCAATTTGTATCAATTTGTTTGTTGACAACAAACAAATTGTTGACCGTAGTCAATAACTAACTTATGACCCCACCCTCTGACGCGTATCCGTGAAATCACAGGGGTGATGCATGCTGGTTAGCAATCGTCATCACCCCATCGCCTGGTTCGTCGTTGACCGGACAACGTTTAACTAATTTATTCCTGTCTAGTGTTGTCCAGTCAATTGCGAACCTGCCGGATACTTGTGGGTCATACTGTTTACCTTACCAGTGCTACCCGCCAATGTGACCAAAGTCAACAGTAGGAACACAGAAAGACCCCTATATCAAACCATAGCAACAGTGTGGGATGGGCAAAAAAGCCAGGACCCGGAGCCAATATGGGTCCCAACCAAAAATTCCCACCCGGCCCCGAAGCGACCATAATATCACACTGTTAACTAGGGAGGGGGTGGAGGGGAAAAAACTTCTCCGCTCCGTCGCTGAGGTAAAATGGCAGCTCGGCTGCCTCGTGGCCACCCCTTTTATAAGGGAGCTGGCCACGCCCCTAACTACCCGGATTCTCTGTCCTGTGGGGGGGGCCGCAAAGGGCGCGGCGGCCATTTTGGCGCCGCGCTTGCATTGCAGGCGCACCCCCCCAATAACGGACACAGACAACATTGAAAGTGGATAACAGCATAGGGCCACATTTATTGATTCAATGCCCTAGTCCGAATTATAAATTTGTATTGGTAAAACGACCAATCATAATTCCTAAGGCAAGCAGGCCGAAGTAACACTGGTAAGGTACCACCCCAAAATTGCCAACGGCAATTGGTTACAATGTATCAATTTGTATCAATTTGTTTGTTGACAACAAACAAATTGTTGACCGTAGTCAATAACTAACTTATGACCCCACCCTCTGACGCGTATCCGTGAAATCACAGGGGTGATGCATGCTGGTTAGCAATCGTCATCACCCCATCGCCTGGTTCGTCGTTGACCGGACAACGTTTAACTAATTTATTCCTGTCTAGTGTTGTCCAGTCAATTGCGAACCTGCTGGATACTTGTGGGTCATACTGTTTACCTTACCAGTGCTACCCGCCACACGGAGGGGCTTCAAAGAAGACCTGACGCCCCCCCCCCAGACCGTCAGCTCGGTCAACAGGCCTGCTCGCCAATCACCCAACAGGAGGTCCATACCTCCTCGCGACAGATGGGCCCCATCCCCTACGTACAAGTCATAATTTTGTAGACTAATATCGGGGTGATGACTAACCCGTCCCCAAGCCCTGGTGGTAAGAAACCGCGCCACTGCCTTATTGACCGCGTGCCTAGCGCGGTCAAGGGCCAGGAGGTTAACGCCCCCTCTGTAAGAATGGCGCGGAACAATGTCCGACCAAACCAGGGTTGTGGCAGGCCAGACATAATGCAAGTAGGCGAGTTCCTCGCAAATCGCATGCTTGAGCGATAAGCCGGTGACCTGGCCCAAATCATTGCCCCCCAGGTGGATGATTAGAATGTCAGGCGGGTCAGCACCCAGGCCAGAAAAAAGGAAAGGCCGCAGCTCCCGCCATAACATCCCAGGCTTACCATGCCATGCGAGACTGGCGTGGTCACCCAGTCCCAGTCGGGGTCCCACTCTGTCGCCGCAGCGTAACGCGCTGCCCTGTGCACATAACTGTGGCCCACCAGCCATACTGTCACCGGTGTAATACGACACCCAGGGTCTGTAAGAAAATTGAGAAAAAAGGCGGTAAGGTGACTGGATTGGTACTCATGGCGGGAGTGGGCGCACATAAAACTGAAAACATTGCGAGCCCCACCTCCCCATGCTGCGTATGTCAGCCCCAGAGTACCCAAAAGCAGCTGCTGTAGAGGCTGCACCAATACGGAACGAATGTGTGCCATAACGGGCACCTGGTAGGCCCACCCTGGTGAGGGCTCTGGCTGTCACCTTCCAAAACTGAAATTTAGTAAGGGGAGACCCATCTTGGTGACAGAAAAACGGGCCGTGGTGCATGCCACGCAGTGCCAGGAATTCATGTAGGGCACCAACCGGACAGATGTCTGCCAAAGAACACCGTAGCAGTCTTACACCACTGCCTACGCCATGCTGATCTGTTTTAGAGGAGCGTATCCTCAACTGGGCCCAGTCTTTGGCAACATAGACATCCTCGAGTTCCAGTGCCCTACCACTTGCATCCGCCTTAGACAGCATCACGAGTTCGCTGACGCGGAGCGCTCCAAAAAATGCCACCGTTGTGGCTGCATGAAAAAGGGCTGCCTCATAATGATCAAAACAGAGGCCTGGCCAGCCCCGGGCCAACTGGGTAAGAACCCCTGGGGAAATAGGGTGCCGGTCGTCCGGGCAACGCCCGCGCTCGCGCACCCACCCCTCCAAAACATGTCTCACCCGGAAGTCAGAGGTGGTATCCACATGACCCCCCACTTTGGCCATAAAAGCCAACGCCGAGAGCTTGGATGCTATGGTGCGAGGTGCGAGGCCCTGTGCATGCAGGTGAACCATGAACCGCAGAACATGGTCCACCGGGATAGGCCAGGTCTTTGGCAAGAGAAATTGAGTAGCAAATGCCCTGTACGAATTGAATGCTTGTTGATACGCCTTACGCGTGCGTGGCGCTAGTGACAGGCCAATCGCCCGGTTCACCTCTCCTTGCCAATAGTCCACATCTCTTCTGGGAGTGGCGAGGGAAATTCCTCCGCATCCGGGGCCAAGGCGCGGAACCGGGAGATCTGCAGGCGGGACAAAGCGTCAGCAATATCAATATTAATCCCAGGGACATGCCTGGCCCTGAACAAGACGTTGAGGCGCAGGCAGCGCAGCACAAAATGGCGCACTAGATCCATGACCCTGGGCGATTTGGAAGTCTGTGCATTGACAATGTGTACAACAGCCGCATTGTCGCACCAGAAATGCACCACCGAATTAGCCCACTGTTCGCCCCATAGCATCAAAGCCCCCAGAATGGGAAAAAATTCCAGGTATGTGAGATCCCGCAGGCGACCTGTGCCTGCCCATGCCGGTGGCCACCCACCATAGGCCCACTTCCCATTGAAGTACATCCCATAACCCAGGGATCCTGAGGCATCAGACTGGATCTGGAAATTGGGGGATGCCAGGAGGTCAGACCTCCAAAATGAGACCCCATTAAACTCCCTCAGGAATTGCAACCAGACGAACATGTCTGCCCTGATACCCCGGGTGAGCCTGACTCTGTGGTGGGGCCTGGATAACCCTGCCATGGCGTCGCATAAGCGCCGGGCAAAAGCCCTGCCCGGTGCGACCACCCAGCAAGCAAAATTAAGGTGCCCATGTAGCACCTGCAGTTCCCTCAGGGATGCCTTACGCTTGGCCGGCAATTCCGAGATAAGGGCCACTATACTGGACACCTTATCACCCGGCAACCTAGAAGCCTGCACTACTGTGTCAATCTCAACCCCCAGGAATACTAGCTTGGTCGATGGGCCCTCGGTCTTTTCGGGCGCTAAAGGGACACCAAGTTCCTCCATTAGCGTCTGAAATGTGTTGAGGAGACGTGCGCACGTGTCCCAGCCCCGTTCACCCCCGAATAAAAAGTCATCCAGGTAATGGGCTACAGACCGGGACCCTGACCTGCGGACGAAAGCCCACTCTAGGAAGGTACTAAAACGCTTGAAAGCCGAGCATGATATGGAGCAGCCAAAAGGCATGGCCTTATCAAAATAATATTCGCCCCGAAATTTAAAACCCAGCAACTCAAAGTCGCCCGGGTGCACTGGCAAGAGGCGAAAAGCTGACTTAATGTCACACTTGGCCAGCAGGGCACCCGGGCCACACGAGCGCACCATGCGCAGCGCATGGTCAAACGATGTATACCTGACTGAACAAAGGTCATCAGGGATAGCATCATTGACCGATCGGCCGGCTGGGTAGGACAAATGATGAATAAGGCGAAACTCACCTAGGGACTTTTTGGGGACCAAACCCAGTGGCGAGACCTTAAGATTGGGAAACGGGGGTGCGGGGAAAGGTCCAGCGACCCTGCCCGCGTCTAACTCCTTTTTAATGCTGGCCGCAGCCACCTCCTCCCTTCCTCTGAGGGATAAAAGGTTGGGAGCATCCTGAGGGGACCTATCACCCATAAAAGGGATACGAAATCCCTGCTTAAAACCTTGCAGGAGATACTCCCCGTCCTCCCCCTTCGGGTACGATGCGAGCCAGCGCTCCAGCATGTCCACCTTAATTGGGGAGGGGGCCTTTTGGAGAACTAGCTCCATCCGTGGCAGCCTTGCCAGCCCACTGTCCACCCCTCCCTCTGCCTCGCGCCCCCCCAGGCCTGGGACAAGCAGAGGCTGCGTGGGGGCCAGAACATGTGGGACACTCATGCCTATACCTGCAGTTCTTTCGATTGCAGGAACCATTTGACGAGAAAGTCCAGCACAGCAGGCGGGCTGGAACCCCCTGCCCCGCCGCCTGGCGGGTAACCTGCGCTGGAACCGCTCGCTGGACCGCATGTCCGCAATGGTATCTATCCCCCGGGGCAGGGCGTGTGGGTGTCATATACAAAAGCCACAGCCTCTGGCACGGCTCATCCCATCTCATCTCGGGGTGGAGGGGAATCCTCATACGGAATTCCTCATCATATGCTAGCCATGAGGGGCCCGGGAAATCGACCATCGCCCTATATATGTTGTCCAAATATTGGACCATGGGAATAGCTAAATCCGGCCGCGCCCTCAAATATACCGCCATGTATATTAAATAAGCGGGGAGCCAGTTGGCCCAGGTACGCGGCGGCTTACGGCGGCGTGCCTGCTCCTTGTCCTTCTCATCCTGACCCTCCCTTTCCTCCTTGGTGGGCTCTCTGTTCAGGAGTGAGAAGATATCTACGTATTCCCCTCGCCATATCTTTTCCCTAGTAGCCTGTGCCAGGTGATCACCCAATGGCAAGGAATACCCTGCCATCGGCAAAGCCGAAAAGGGGACAGCCGGCCTGGTAAAAGGGGCCTGAGCTAACCCAGCCACCCCCAGAACATTCCCTGCAGTGTAAGGACCAATGCCCACCCCAGTGCCCAAGGTGGCAGTCGTAGTCGCCGGGTGGGTCGCCGACAGCGTGGCCCCCGCACCACCCGCGCGAGGCCAAGGCCATTGAAAGGCCCCCCCTAGATTGGGAAAGTGTGTGGATGTACTCGCTTGCACCGTATACTCACATGCTGCACCCCCGCGGGCCGCCCCCACCGGGGGTTCCGGCCCACTGGGGGCGTCGGAGCTCACGACCGACGTAGAGCTCATCACCGGGGCTTGACCCGCACCTGGTTGCTGGCTGGGGAGCTGCGAGGCAGTGGCCGAAACCGCGCCACGCGCCTGCAGCAGCTCGACCCTCCCCGCCGGCTGTTGTCCTCCTGCCGACAGCGCCTCAAAAGGAACCCCGAAGGGGGCGCCCGCCTGACTGGCCCGAGCCAACGACGCCTCCAGGGCCGCAATGCAGGCCAGCAAGGTGTCCACGTTGACCATGGGCAAAGGGCCGGCCGGCCCGCCTGGTCCAGGCATGGGTACAGGTCCCTGTACCCCGGGACCCACATATGGCCATTGGCCAGCACCGAAGCCCGGCAGGGTTGGTGGAGAAACTTGCCAAGGCAGGGGGCCGCACCACCCCCCAAGGCTAGAGGGCCCAGGGGGAGGCTGCGGCCCAAGAGGAGTAGGCCCGACAGAGTGGGCAGGAGCAGGAGCGGTGTCCACCGCTCGTGGGCCGCGGGCCGGAACCCCTTCCGCGCCCGCACTCTGATCGCCCACTCCGGGCCAAGGGGCAATAGACCCCATTCCGCTGGCCCCGGCCGGGGCTGGCAAAGGTGGCTGCTGAGGAGGCGGCACCGCGGTCCTCCGACCTGGGTTGCGCCTCCTAACAGCGCGAGCTGAACTCGAAGCTGCCTTCTTCTTCGAAGGCATCTCCACCGAAGCAGAAAAGGGAAGCCGGCAAGGCAGAATCGCTACCAAAAGGCTTCCCGGTAAGCTAACGAGCGACGGAGACACAGGGGAAAAAACTTCTCCGCTCCGTCGCTGAGGTAAAATGGCAGCTCGGCTGCCTCGTGGCCACCCCTTTTATAAGGGAGCTGGCCACGCCCCTAACTACCCGGATTCTCTGTCCTGTGGGGGGGGGCCCCGCAAAGGGCGCGGCGGCCATTTTGGCGCCGCGCTTGCAATTGCCATTGTATTAGTATTAAAGTCTGAAACATTAATCTTTTAAGAGACTAGTGATTTGTTCAATGTGTAAATCATTGCTCATTTAAGCTTTCTTTATAGTCTCCTTCAGTTATTCAGAACTGTTACTCCCACTCCTTTCCAAGATTTTTGCTTGCATGGAGCCCATACTACTGGAGAGATCAGAAAGAGAGGCATATTTTATATCTTCTACTGAACTTTGAGCCTTTTTCCTCATGTCTCACAGCCCTTGTGCGTGCCTTTGTTAGTGGAAATTTAGCACCATACTACATAAATAAAGGCGCAAAGCCATGAACTGTAAGTAAAAATTTTCTGTTTCTTTCAACAAAGAAGCACTGATCATTTTTCTTTTTCTTAGGGACAGATGAGACTAGGCAGATTTCCTTATTTTTTTCTTGGCACTAACCAAATTTCAAATCCTTCCAACATCTGTACTAGAGCCTTTCTCTTTCAAACTTGTCATTGATCATGTGATAATAGTAACAAGTTGGGAAGGGCTGGTTTCTCTACAGTTATATTAGGGTTTCTGGATTTCAGAAAGATGGAATATGGCTCTTGTCTGAGTATCGGTAGGGACAGAAAATACTATTTTTTTCATTGGTTTGCTTCATTGATGCTCAAAATGGATTGTCTAAAATACAAATTATTTGTATTAACAAAAGAAATATATACAAAAAATTCACATTCTTTCATGTTTCCTTCTTTCATTTAACCATTTTTTCCACCTTTGTCTGTCAAATTGCTTGGGCATTTTTTCATCATAGTATCATGAGTGCTGCCTGATATGCTAGATAGCATGGGAGCATCTAAGTCAAAGTAAGTAAGTATCACGAGCACTGCTGATAGCAGCCAATAAGAATGACCAGGAAAGGGGAGCAGAAAGTTTAAATGCATTAAAGGGCAAACATTAGTTGGAACTGAGGGAAGAAAATAGTCTCTGTTTCATTGTCTTTCCTGGGGGGGGGGAGCGTTGTGCTGCTGAGGTCCATCCTGGTGCCCTTCATCTTGGATTGTGCTGCCTGCCTGCTTGATTTAAA
The DNA here is from genome assembly GCA_035047345.1 of Bradypodion ventrale. Lineage (NCBI taxonomy): Eukaryota > Metazoa > Chordata > Lepidosauria > Squamata > Chamaeleonidae > Bradypodion > Bradypodion ventrale. Next base: position 304,299,395 of record JAWDJE010000003.1, on the reverse strand, counting down.
GAAAAAGAGAAAAGAAGGATTCAATGGTGGGATGGGAGAAATCTCCCCATAGTCTAGTAATCTTGGATTGGGATGGACTTGATTGCATCCTCTCTTATATTTGTTCATTTGCTTTTCTTGGTTTGAGGGATGGAGTGTGAGTGTTATATGGTGTTTTAGTTTAGTTTTTCCTATTTTTAGCCTGTGCTTTGCCTGTTTGACTGAAATTTGTGTTGCAGTTGTTAGTTTTTTTGCTGTTTACCAAGATTCTTTGCCTCTTATGTTATGGCACCCTGGTAGAGAGGGTCTCTGTTGTACTTGGTGAATTGCACTGAACTCATAACTTTATCTTATTTACAAGATAATTTTTGGCTACTCTACTGATTCTTAAATTGGTTGATGGGCAAGTGAAGTATTTTTTGCATATTTTTTGCAATACAAATGCAGTAAATAAATAAATAAATAATTCTACTGATGATTTTTTTTAAAAAATGGATTGCATTCCCTAAACTATGTTCCACAGAACACCGGTGGACTTCAATTTCCAGACGGCTGAGTCAGTACATTAGCTGATCAGTGCTTTGGAGAATTAACTTACACTTATTGGAATTGAAGTCCAAAAACCAAAGATTGGGAAACGCTAGCACTATTGCTTTACTTTTTTGTTTTGGGGCGGAGGGTAGAGTTCTGTAGGGCTTGGACCAGACCCAGGGAAATGCAAAGGGAAAACCTTATACAAAAGAATGTAAGGAGTCTTTTCTGTAATGTTAAACAAAAGGACCCAAGCATGAACATGTGAAAATGAAATAAAATTAAGAGACACCCACCAAAATTAAATGAAAGAAATATGAGGGGTGTGCTGTTGTTTCTGGTCAGTCTGCTTTTGTTTAGGGTGTTTTTGTGGGACTTCTCATTCATTTTTATTTATTGCTTTGGGTATGTGGACTTTTGATAATTATACATACCATATTTTTCGGACTACAAGATGCACCTGACTATAAGATGCACCCAGTTTTAGAGCAGAAAAACAAGAAAAAATATTCTGAATCAAATAAGGAGCCAGAGCTGTAGCTGTAGCTCACTTTGCCTGGGGCCGAAGGGTCACAGGAAGCATAGAAGGGAAAGTGTGCCCAGATGGTGAGGGGCTGACCTGCCAGCAGTGCCTGGCTGCAGAAGACCAGCTTACCTGCAGCAGCCCCCGCAGCACTTCCTGTGTACCTCGCCCGGATGGTGAGAGCCTGACCTGTGAGCAGCTCCCAGAGGCAGAAGACCAGCCGACCTGCCAGCAGCGGCCACAGCTGCCTCGTCCCTTTGGCCATGCAGCTCTGGGACTCCTCCTCCTCCTTACCTCCGGGACAACGAGGCTCTTCCTGAGTCCGGCATTCCAGAGTGGTATGGCTGAAAGTACTTCACCATATAGACGTTGAGGTCCTTTCAGCCATGCTGCACTGGAATGCTGGGCTCAGGAAGAGCCTTGTTGTCCAGGAGGCGAGGAGTAGGAGTCCCAGAGCAGCATGGCCAAAAGGATGAGGCAGCTGCGGCCTCTGCTAGGAGGTCAGCTGTTCTTCTGCAGCCAGGTGCTCCTGGCGGGTCAGCATATCTGTCAACCTTCCCGGATTGGCCAGGATTTCCTGATTTTCGGCACCGATTTGCGCCATTTCCCGCCCGCAGCTGCCAAAACCCCAGAATTGGCAGCGGGAGGGGGGAGAGGTACTGCTCATCCCTTCTGCACAGATCACCTTCTACACATGCGTAGAAGGCTTTTATGCTTGTGTAGAACCTTTCTACGTTTGCGTAGAACCCTTCTACGCATGTGTAGAAGGCAATCTGCACAGAAGGTGATCATAGAAGCCTCCTACACATGTGTAGAAGGGTTCTATGTATGCGTAAAAGCCTTCTACGCATGCGTAGAAGGCAATCTGCGCAGAACCGTTATGCACAGGTCACGTAGAAGGCGACCTGTGCAGAACCGTTCTGCGCACGTCCCATATTTTCCAGAGCCGCGGTTGACAGGTATGTGGGTCAGTCCCTAACTGTCCAGGCACACTTTCACCTCCATGCTTCCCGTGTGCGTTTGGCCCCAGGCAAGGCGCATGGGAAGCATTGCAAGTGATGCTGGGAGGTGGTCATGGCAGGGTGGTGGGCTGGAGCCCCCCCCACCCATTTGGACTATAAGACACACCCTCATTTCCTTCCCACTTTAGAATTATTGATGAATATTTGATAAACATCAGCAATCTTACTTGTTCTTTTATTTCAGTTTTCCTTATATGGGTGTCTGGTACTAGATTGTCTTAAACTATACAGAACCCTCAAACTACTCCAAAAATCAGTGACCAGCCAACAGACAACCAGGGTTCACATAATAATCATCTACAGAGCAGGCAATATCAAATTTATATGGCAGTCACTTTGTATCACATTACATTCTAGTCAGGATCATTAGCAATATATATGGGGGGGGGGAGTAGTGATGGCTTCCAGAGAGCTGTACAGCTCAGCAAGAACATAGCCCAGAGCTTTCCATAATCAAAAGCCGTACTAATGCTTTTATATCATGTTCATTCTTCTATAGTATGACTTAATATGGCCAATTCTGTGTCATGTTGCTTAAAGGGCTCTGTTTGCTAGCCAATCTGAACATTGGGCTTACCAGCATTAACTCTTATTAATAAATGTCTGATATTTATTTGATTGTTTAACTAATTGTTTGATTGATTGTTTCAACATGATTAGAGATACACATTATATAGCTGATGTTTCTCACATATCTATAATTCTACAGATAATAAATATTCAGTTACAGTGGTGCTTCGGGTTATGAATGCCTCCGGTAACAACATTTTCAGGTTACGAATGAAAATTCATTGAAAATAATTCCTTGGGTTGCAAATTTGTTTTTATTTGTTTGTTTTGGAATGTGAACTAAGTTTCCCCTGGAAACTGGTGCATTACCAGAGCTGGACACTAGAAGTCACTGTCTGAAATGTAAAATACAGTGGTACCTCGGATTACAATTTTTTTGCAATACAAAACATCCCGGAGAATGCATTAAATTCATAACCTGAGGTACCACTGTATGTACAATTTCATGTTATGTTAGTATATATATCATTCCATATACACAGCACATGTACATATATGAAACTCACAAATCCATCCTAAAAAGTCTTATTGGAATGTTTACTCATGGCAATTTTTTTTTCTGGGCAACGATTAGGTGCTTACTCGGTACAGGGATTTTTGACACACTTTGCCCTTTCTGTGAAAATTAGTTCTGCTTGAAATGAAGATACTACCTCTTATAACAGCTGTATGAAGACAGTACATCAGTGTTACACAAATGTCTAAAATTATGTGACCACAGTTAGCTGAACTTTTGATCTTGGAGATAATGCATTCTTAGCAATAATAATATACTTTCTGGCTAGGCTGTTGGTGGGTGATCCCATAGAAATGGTATAAAACTGGGAAACATGAAATAATTGAGTACAGATGGGACTACATTTCCTTTGCTCTTTATTTGTTCAGTGTAAACTCTGACAGATGTAGCATTGCTAAAATGACCCTGTTGGACAAACGACAAGAAATATCTGTTGCTTAGAATACACAACATAGTTGTCAGAATGTTAATTTTAGTCCTTTTTGCTTTCTTCCTCATTATACCTGTCCCGCAGCAGAGTGGCTTCCTTGAGCAAGGACATAAGAACATAAGAACAGCCTTGCTGGAACAGGCCACAGCCCATCCAGTCCAGCATTCTGTCTCACACAGTGGCTCACTATTTCCTTCAGGGTATTCCCAAGGAGATGCCTTCATCTGTTTAGGATTCCCTGGAAATGGCATTGAGAGATATCCTGCCTCTCTCCAACCCCGAGGTTGTCCCTAAGTATCCATAATTATAGCCATTGATACCCTTGTCCTCCATGAACTAGTCTAATCCTTTCTTAAAGCTGTCGAGACTGACCGCTGTCACCACTTCTTCTGGCAGGGAGTTCCATAGACCAGTAATCCTCTGGGTGAAAAAGTACTTTCTCTTATTTGTTTGAGAACTAGTACCCAAAAGTTTCATCGAGTGTCCCCTAGTTCTAGTGTTGTGTGATAGGGAAAACAGTTTTTCCTTATCTACTTTGTCCACACCGTGCATGATTTTATAAATTTCAATCAGGTCACCTCTTAGACGCCGTCGTTCAGAAATCAAGCTTCTAGCATTCTGGCAGAAAAAAATGTGTAGATTTGATATTTTACATAAGTCAGCCGCTTCACCCAGATTTCATTGCCATAGGGATTCCAAAGGGGCTTTGTCCAAACATAAATCTAAGGAGTTCCTTTAGAAAACATGTCTGCATTTCAAAGAACAACTCTAGCCACATATTGGGATTCTGTAATTTCCACTTTTGGGATCTCTAATAGATAGGGACTTGACCTACTTCGAATCAGATACAGTATATAGTTTTATTGCTCGTGGCATTTGAAGCTCTTCTGTTTTATCTCTCTCATCCCCGTTAGCATCAAACTATCTAAAGATATTTTACAGTAGCTTGCAGAGTTATGCATCCTTGTTTTAATAAGGAGAGAAGAGAAGTTCAGAGAAAGTACAGATGTTATATACAAGAAAATCTTTTAAATTTAAAAGAGAAGAGCCATTTGTCCCCCTGGCTAAAAATATATATACTGTACTGACGCTGTGATTTTTTATGAAGTGCCAGTTAATATAGGAGGACCTCTGCTGTTGGAAAACTTGATTTATCCATCATTTTGTTGGTGCAACAGACTACATTTTTATTCAAGAAGAATTAATTTAGCCAAAATAAAACTGATATTGGTCAAGAGAAAAGACAAGCTGATTTGAGATAGAAACCTGATCTGGATGGTGTCACATTTCTTCTCATGTGACCACATTTGCAGCTTGGATATGATCTTGGATATAGCACCACTTCTGGAAAGCCAGGTGCCTGCTGTATGGGCCAGAACTGATTTTGCCCATATTCTACTGATATATGAGATGTCTCCCTTTCCAGGAAAGGCACATTTGCCCACAGAGACCAAAACAATAATTACTCTTTGATCCACTACTGTAATGCATTTGTGTTAGGCTGTTCTATAGTAGTAGGTCTATGTGTCTTTTCTAGTAATTTGTCCTTGTCTTATATGAGACTGTCCTACATGAAGCTGGTTGGTAGCAATGCACTCTATATGTGATTGCCCTTTTTGTTTCTCAGTTTAATTCAAAGTTCCGAGCTACAAACTGAGCTACAAAGGACCATCTCCTCCTGGGATTTGAGATTTGAGACCCTATTATATGTTCCATCATTCTGAAAGGCTAGTTTGTTGAGCAAATGAGGCAGCTTTCTCTATAACAACATCTTGATTGTGGAGATTTCTCCCAAGTCAGGCAGCCAGAACTGTATTAAATGGTTTGAGGTTTTAGATTTTATACACACACACACACACACACACACACACACACACACACAGACACACACACACACAGATTTTAAAATTGTTTTAATCTCTTATTGATTATTTCCCCCCTTTCTGCTGTGCCTTACATTTGGAATTTTACTAGTTGGAAAAGCTTTTTTAAAGCATATCAGAGCATTACACAATTTAAATTATGAAATAAAATTCAAAACAAATTAAAATATTAACATAATTAGACTATTTTTGAGAATAATAATAATAATAATAATAATAATAATAATAATAATAATAATAATAATAATAATAATAATAATAATAATAATAATAATAATAATAATAATAATAATAATAATAATAATAATAATAATAATAATAATAATAATATAGATAGATAGATAGATAGATAGATAGATAGATAGATATTGTCATTGTCCTGCACAGAACAATGAGATTGGGGGGGGGGACACTTATCAACTCAACAAAACCTAAACAAAATACAACTATACAAAATTATCAACATATTCCCACCCCATATATACACATTTAACACCCCCCCCCCAAAAAAAAAAGCTCTAAAACTCTAAGGCTCTAAAAACTCTAGAATTCTAAAAACTCTAAAAACTCTAAAAACTATATACAGAAGCTCCCTCATAGACTGCATTGCACTGTATTCAAACCCAGAACCGCTGTTGGGTAGAACCTATTTCTCAAGCAGCTAGTCCTGGTCTTTATGAACCTATACCTTCTTCTAGAAGGCAGAAGCTGAAAGAGATCATTTCTGGGGTGCGTACTATCTTGTGCAACCTCTACAGCTTTCTTATAACACCTGGTGGCATAGATTTGATCTAGAGTGGGAAGAGTACACCCGGTTATCTCCCCCACAGTCTTTACGACCCTGGACAGCATTGTTCTTTCCCTAGCTGTACAACTCCCAAACCATACACACAGACCATAGGTTAACACACTCTCTATGGTACAGTGGTAGAATGCCAACAGCAGGTCCTTTGAAAGATTGTTCTTCCTGAGAATTCTCAAGAAGTATAACCTCTGCTGTGCTCTCTTCATCAGATTTTTGGTGTTTGCTACCCATGTTAGATCATCTCTCAGCTTCATTCCCAGAAATCGAAACACCGAGAACTGTTCCACACCATTCCCTTCAATAATAAGTGGCTGGATGTTCAATTTGCATTTTCTAAAGTCCACAATGATCTCTTTTGTCTTTTTTACATTGAGGAATAAATTGTTTTCCCTACACCACTCCGACAGCATCTCAACCTCCTTCCTGTAAGCCGACTCTCCCTCCCCAGCAGTAATCAGACCCACCACTGTTGTGTCGTCTGCAAATTTGATGATCTTGTTGCTGGGGTAACTGGGAACACAATCATATGTGTAAAGTGTGTACAGAAGGGGGCTCAGCACACACCCCTGCGGCATCCCCGTACTTATACTGAGATCCACAGGGACATGAGAGTCCATCCTGACCCGTTTGGAACAATCTGATAGAAAATCAAGTATCCACCTGCATAAGCATGGCAGAAGCCCCAGATCTAATAATTTGGGCACCAGTCTATGTGGAAGAATAAAGCAGTGACAGATTTTACTTTCCTGGGATCTAAGATCACTGCAGATGGCGACTGTAGCCAGGAAATAAAAAGAAGACTGATTATGGGGAGACAAGCTATGAGAATCCTGGGGAATATAGTGAAAAGCAGAGACATCACCTTGAAAACAAAAATTCACATAGTCAAAGCAATGGTATTCCCCATGGTAATGTATGGGTGTGAGAGCTGGACCATTAGGAAGGCTGAGCGCAAAAGAATAGATGCCTTTGAGATGTGGTGTTGGAGGAGAGTCCTGAGAGTCCCTTCGCCAGCAAAGAGAACAAATAGGTCAATACTGGAAGAAATCAACCCTGACTGTTCTTTGGAGGGACAAATAGTGAAGATGAAGCTAAAGTACTTTGGATATCAAATGAGAAGAGAGGACTCACTTGAGAAGGCCTTGATGCTGGGGAAGGTGGAGGGCAAGAGAAGAAGGGGGCGTCGAAAGATGGATAGATGGTATTGTGGACACAATGGGCACAGAGCTTGGTGGGCTGAGGAGAATGGTGGAGGACAGAGGTGACTGAAGGGAAATGGCCCATGGGGTCGCAAAGGGTCGGAAACGACTGTGCGACTGAACAACAACAAAGTATCAAATGCAGAACTAAAATCTACAAATAACAGTCTCACATAAGTCCCTTGCTTCTCCAAATGGGTCAGAACAGCATGTAGGGCAATAGCCACAGCATCCTCCGTGGATCTCTTTCTCTTATATGCAAATTGACAAGTGTCAAGTCCAACTGGTAAACAAGCCATAATACGGTTCCGCACCAACTTTTCAAAGCATTTTATTATGACAGGTGTAAGCACCACAGGGCGGAAGTCATTCAGACTATCTATGATAGACTTTTTAGGCAGAGGTATAATAGTAGAGGATTTCAGACAAGGTGGGACAGTGGCTTGGGCCAAAGACCAATTTAAAATCTTCATAAAAGTTTCTGCCAGCTGTTCTGAGCAGTCTCTCAGTGCCCTACCAGCCACTCCATCAGGACTCATAGACTTCCTCGCATTTATCCCTTTTAATATTTGCCTCACTTCTCCCTCTTCCACCCTGGCAACATTTCCTATGGGGAGTAATGACGATGACTCTGGCAACACTGCTGGATCCACTGCTGGTGTCACCTCAAATCGGGCGAAGAAGGTATTCAGCTCCTCCACCAGAGAAGCATTGCTCTCTGCAGGTGATGAATTACTGGGTTTGTAGTCAGTAAGGTGCTGGATCCCCTGCCACACTTGCCTGGTATCATGACTACTCAGGTGATCTTCAATTTTCCCTCTATACACAGCTTTTGCCTTCCTTATACCCCTCTTCAGGTTCGCCCTTTCTATACTATACAATACCTGGTCTCCAGTTCTAAAAGCAAAGTTTCTGGCCTTCAACAGTCTCCAAACTTCACTCGTCATCGAGGGCTTGCTGTTCGGATACATCTTTACATGCTTTTCCCTGGTGACGTTGGCGGTGCATAATCTAATATAATCCAGGATTGTTGATGTGTAGGTCTCCAGATCTTGATGGTCAAACACTTTCCAATCGGTCTCCTGGAAACAGTCCTGCAGCTGTTGAGAGGCTCCCTCAGGCCACACAGTAACAGTCCGTGTTTGTATCGGGGCTTGTTTCCTAAGGGGTGTGTATGCTGGTGTCAAAAGCAGGGACACATGATCTGACCTGCCAAGGTGTGCCAAGGGCTTAACCTCATATGCCCGTTTAATGTTTGTATATACCTTGTCAAGAGTATTCTCCCCCCTAGTTGCACATTTAATGTGCTGATGAAATTTTGGGAATACTGCCTTCAAGTCTGTATGATTGAAGTCTCCTGCAATGATCAGCATGGCCTCTGGGTATTTGCTAAGTTTAGTATTGATGTTTCCATACAAAATATCCATGGCCATGCATGCATTTGCAGTTAGTGCCACATACACCACCATCAATACTACTGCTGTAAATTCCCGGGGGAGATAAAAAGGTCTACATTTAATCATTAAAAACTCTACCTCCGGAGAACAGTGGCTATCCAACCTGACAGAGTCACACCAGTTGTGATTTATGAAGATACACACTCCCCCACCTTGTTTCTTGCCAGAATCCTTTGTCCTGTCCAACCGCTGTGTAGTATAGCCTTGCAATTCAATATCTGTGTTGGGAATGAAAGAGTTAAGCCATGTCTCTGTGAGTAGCAATGCACAGCAATCCTGTAGTAATAATAATAATAATAATAATAATAATAATAATAATAATAATAATAATAATAATAATAATAATAATAATAATAATAATAACAACAATAACAACAACAACAACAATAACAATAACAATAACAACAACAATAACAATAACAATAACAATAACAATAACAATCTGCATAAGATATTTTTGGTATATCAGGGACGTAGGGGGCGGAACATGCCTCACAAAGGCTTTTTTGGGCTCCCAGAATTTTTCTTGGGCACCCCCGGCGGGGTGGACCTTAGATCCTGCAACATTTGCCTCTATGAGCACGCCTCCCCCTAGCCCATTTCGCTGTGGACAGAGACAGAGTAGCCTGCTGCATATGGCAGGTAATATTAATCACTTAGAAGAAGCTAGGCTTCTTAGAGTTGCCACTCTTCCCCTCCCTTTCTGAGACAGAGCTATCCCTCTCAACTCTTTCCGTCAGGCTGGAAGTGATGAGGACAAATTGAAGCCACTTCAGCTCTGCTGGGTTTCCTTCTTCCTTACCAAGACAGGCACATACAACTGGCTTTTGAAGATTTATTTCAAGGAAACACGATACAGGATACAGATCTTTACTAAATCTATACTACATAAAACACAAACTAATAAAACAAATAAATGAACTTGAAAGTCTTGCTAGCTCCCTAGCAATTTCCCCTTTACATGGTTAGGGGCAATTCAGCCCCTCATGGCTAAGCGTTAGCCCCGAAGAGTCATTTTGGGATGCCCACTGACATGGGCTCCTGCTGCAATCAAGATTATTATGTGGAGGGGCCAGAGTTTCCCCTGGCTCCTGAAGTGTGCGTGCTTAGTGCTCAAATAGGGCTCTTTTTATAAGAAAAAGGTGCCCTTGAATGTGGTGATCTAATGGCAATCTCACGGGAAAGCACCTGTGTTTCCCATGAGAAAGAGTGAGGTCTTCAAGGACCATTTGCAGGTGCAGGGGCCATCTGCTCCGCAAATGGCCCCACCTTTGCTTTCTCTGGGAATGTTCTATTCTAACAGGTTCCAGGCAATCAGTTTGATTGACAGGAGTGGAGACGTTTCTCTCTTGTGGTGTGTCAGCTGACCTAGCTGTCCCTCAGTCCCTCATGGGGCTGCAGGTGTCCCTGAAATAAGTCCAAGGCTGGACACTCATTTTTCCCTCCTCCCTTAGGAGAGAGTTGTAATCTTATCTCTTATCTATGCATCATTTGTCATGTCAGGCTATCAGCCTGGCATTTCAATGTGCTCTGCAATGATTTGGCTTTCTGAACCTAAGAAAACTACAAAATGTGTCTTAACACTACATGGATCAAATGTCACCTTAAAATCAAGACAAGGTCGCATGTGGAAACCATGACATGGTAAATTTTATGTTTTCCAATGTAATGAATGAAAAAATTACCTCCGTTTCCCCCCATCACACACAGGTGGTGTTTTTTTGTGTGTGCAACATATGAGGGTTTTGCATTAAAACACATGAGGGAGATGAGAACACAGGTCTTTCCAGAAACAAAAATATATACAAATATACATATACATATACATATACACACACACACACACACACACACACATATATATATATATACATATACATATACATATACACACACACACACACACACACACACACACATATATATATATATATATATATATATATATATATATATATATATATACACACACACACACACACACACACACACACACACACACACACACACATATATATATATATATATATATATATATATATATAAGCATTATATCCAGTTACATACACAACACAGCTGATTTATATATATATATATATATATATATATATATATATATATATATATATATATATATATATATATATATATATATATATAAATCAGCTGTGTTGTGTATGTAACTGGATATAATGCTTTATAGCAGTTTGTATTAATGTTGGGATCGGGTGATCCTCCATTTTGTGTTCTTCTTAGAACTAAGCTCTTGCGGAACTTGGGCTCCTGTCTATTCTACACAAGAAACGCGAAGGCTCTATAGTCTTGGGTCACTCCATGATCACCCCACTGTTCTCCCAACCAATCCACTTGTTTCCCACCCGAATGTATCTTTCCCAATATTGTATATAAAGGTGCTGCTGCACCATTGCTCTCCATGTTCAGTTCCCAAAATAAAGTTGTGTTTGGCCCCATTATGCAGGCTGCTGCATATTAACTCATGAACATCAAAAGTTGTATAGGATATTTTTGGTAAATTTTATGTTTTCTAGTGTGCTGAATCCAAAAATGATCTCGATTTTTACCCATCACGTACATTTTTTTCCACAAAATATGAGGATTCGGCATTAAAAAAGCATGACTGATGAGAAAATCACTATTTTAATACAATGAACTAAACATATTATTTCTTATAAATAAACAATCAATTTCTTCATAATATATACTTAACATTCCATTTTCACTCTTTTAATGTGTGAAACCTTTTCTTCTTCTCTTTTATGCTCCTCCGAAAACGCTTTCACTTTCCATTTTCTGTTTCCCATTTGAGCATCCAACAGCAGTCAGCTAGCATATTGAAGTTCCATCTTCCTTGGCAGTGTCTCGATATCACAGACATCTTTGTGAAATCTTTCACCCTCCTATTCACTGTAGGGTCCCAAGTTTTCAGGGAAATAGTTGACATGGGAGTGTAAGAAATGTACTTTTAAGCTCGTCTTGCATCCTTGAGCTTTATACGCATTCAACATGAGTTGTACAATGGTTTTGTAGTGAGGGTCTTTAGTATTCCCTAAAAACTTGTGAACTATGTCTTTTAAAGAGTCCCAACCTTAGTCCCAACCATTCTTTTCTTTTTCTCCCATGGTTTCTAAAAAGAGGGGATCGGATAACAGGTTTCATATGTTGGGGCCAGTAAAAACTCTGTCTTTCAACCTGGCTTCAGACGGTTTTGGGAACAGAAATAGCAGTTGGTAGTGTGGTTTTGCTGTGCACTACTGACTATGCCACTCCCCCCACACCATTCCTCTTATTTTCTTTTTGCATTATTCTTGATTATAGCTCTAATAAATATTAAATGAAAGTAAGTAATAATTTTTGGATAGGATTTTTAGAATCAAGAATAGGATATCAGATTTTGGATTAAAGGCAAACTTCACACTAAATTGAACTAAAATACATGAGTTTTGCAAGCATGAGTTTTGCAAGATGCTGAAATTCCAATGAATTTTTTGCAAAATATGTAAAACATTGCTTTCAGAAACTGTGTGTGATTTTACAAGCAACCTCATCACGATTAACATCTACATGAAACCACTGGGTGATATCATGTAAATTGGATAAATAAATAAATAAATAAATAAATGTCATCTGATACCATGGGGTGAGATTTAATCAGTATGCTGATGATACTCATTTGTATCTCTCGGCCCATGGTGATCCCATTGATGCAGTCAAGGTCCTGACCAGTTGCATGCAGGCGGTCAGGATCTGGATGAGGGACAATGGACTACAGCTGAATCCCAGCAAGACTTAGTGGCTGTGGGTGAGGGGACCCGGTCCTCATAGGGAGTTATCACTGCTGGTTTGGAATGGGGCACCCCAATCTGACCCGGTGCACAACCTGGGGGTCTTCCTGGATTTGCGGCTTCTGCTCCAGGAGGAGGTTATGTCTGTGGCCAGAAGGGCCTGTGGGCAAGTGTGTGTTATTAATCAACAAGCATATTGTGCCTGGTGGTGCCAGGCTTTTTTAAATTGTATTGGACAGTAAAGGGTTTGTTTGTTATTTCTTGAACAAATGGTGCCGGGCTGTTTTAAATGGTGTTGAAAGGTTTTGTGACTTTGTGGCTTTGAGGCGCTGCGTTCACCTGTGGCGGACTTGCGCTCCCAGTGTGTTGTTTATTTTTATTTTTTGTGCCCCGGCTTCCTCATTGCCGGGCTCTTTAAAATGGTTTTGGAAGGGTTTTGTTTTATTTTTATGCAAATGAGGTCAGTTTTTAATTGTGATTTTTAAAATTTTTATTTTTACGCATGGGCTGTTAGAAACTGTGATTTTTTTTATTTTTTGGTTTGGTTTTTTGGTTTTTCAAAAGAGGAAAGGTTGATATAATTTTTTCTATAATTATTGTATTTAACCAAATAATGTGTTACTATGTATATTTTTTTAAATAGTTGTGCCTTGCATAATAATTTTTAAAATGTGTAAGAATGTCATATTTTTAATCAATGTTTCCATACTGTGTTTAGATGTTTTGTTTTGTTTTTTTGGGTGAAAACTTATTTCTTTTTTTAAAAATTTTTTGTAATTAGTGTGAATATTTTTGAATGATTTGATAACTTATTTCATTAATTTGGGAAGTATTTATTATTTTGAATATTTTTGAATGTTTTTTCTCTTGTGGCCACTGGGTGGGGCTGGTAAGCTTTTCTTCTACTCTACAATTTTTCTCTACTGTCCTCTGGGTGTGGCTTCTTCTTCTGGTAAGTATTCTCTTTATTTTCTTAGTTTAGTTCTGGTTGTCATGGAGTGAAGACGTCTCCTGGTAAGCTCTCTGGTTTTAATTTTTTAGGGGGGTTGTGGGTTTTTTTTGGGGGGGGGAATCTGTGTGATGTTTTTGTGTTTCCTTTTTGGATGATTTTGTGTTTCTTTTTTGTACTTTTGACTGTTTTTGGATGTTTTGTGTGTACTTTTTTAGGGGCGGGGGGTGGTCTTTCTTTTCCGTGGGCCATGCTCAATACCTGGCCCGTGGAAAGGAAAGGCAGGGGTGAGGGGGGGTCTTTTTTCGTGGACCAGGCTCGATCCCTGGCCCGTGGAAAGAAAAGGGCAGGGGTGGTGGTCTTTTTTCCCCGCAGGCCAGGCTCGATCCCTGGCCCGTGGAAAGAAATGGGTGGGGGAGTCTTTTTTTTGCACACCAGGCTTGAAGCCTGGCCCGTGGAAAGGAAAGGCAGGGGCAGGGGGGGGGCTTTCTTTTCCGCGGACCATGCTCGATGGCTGGCCCATGGAAAGGAAGGGCAGTGACAGCGGGGGGGGGGGTTCACTTTTATTTTTCACGTGCCAGCTGCCTCAGCGTTCTGCGTGCTCATGGCGCACAGGACCCTAGGGCTTCTAGTTTGGCATGTGCGATTTTAGGTAGTGCAATGGTTTTTTCCTGCGGCTTATTTTTTATTTGCCCGTTGCGCATTTCCGAACATTCCTTTTGCCCATGCCGCTCAGCCTGATTGGCTCTGGTGCAGCAGCACACGGAACATTGGGAATTGAAGTTCCCTTTTTTTGTTTGCGTCCAGGGGACTCCTGCCCCACTGGCAAAAATTTCAACCCAACAGTTACCTGTGAACCCCATTCGGGTGAGTGCATGGAGGCTCGGACAGGGCTAGTGGGGCCTGACTAAACATCCTTTGTCACATTCCAACGATTAACACACCATTTTATAGGTATAGATTGTGCCCATTCATGGACTGGGAGGCCCTGCTCAAGGTCACCCATGCCCTGGTCACCTCCCATTTGGACTATTATAATGCTCTATAAATGGGGCTGCCCTTGATGACCATCCGGAGACTGGAGTTGGTCCAGAATGTGGCAGCCCACACAGTGGTGGGGTGTAGTCATTTTGCCCATGTCTCGCCATTGCTGCAGGAGCTGCACTGGCTGCCTATATGTCTCTGGATGCAATTCAAGGTGCTGGTTGTCACTTTCAAAGCCCTTCATGGTAGTACACAAGGATACCTCAGGGACCGTATCATCCCTAGGACATTGACCCATTCCACAAGAGCAAACCGAGAAGGGACCCTTCAGGTGCCATCTGTTGTCGAGGCTCGCCTCTCCAGCACAAGGAAAAGGGCCTTCTAGGTCGTAGCCCCCACACTATGGAACTCCTCCCAGTAAAACTATGCCTCCAGGCCCAGTTGCTACCATTTAGGAAAGAATTGAAGATGTGGTTGGCAAAATGGTTCTGGGGGCTGGGATTGTTAACAAGGTCCTCTTTTGACTCATCTGATGCTTTCCCCCTCCTATAATTAATTTTTAAAGGTTTTTGTAGATTTTATATTTGTTTTTAGATAATAGATGGCATGGCGGGGGGGTAATATTGTTATGTTTAAAGGGTTTTTTAATTGTTTTACCTGTATATTGGTTTTGACTTGTGTACACCGCCCAGAGTCCTTTGGATAGGGCGATATATAAATCTATTAAATTAAATCAAATTAATTAAATTAAATTAAATTAACCTTTGAAATTGTTGGCTTGGTGCCTGCTTTCTTGCTTCAAGCACTGCTTTCTGTTCTACACAAGTACTGTGCCTGGTAACATCTTGATAAAGCCGAGGAAAGTCTCTTCTTCCATTGCCTCAAGATTTTCTTCACTCTCATTACATCTCAAAAGGCTTAGGCACTGGGACTGCAGAAGTATTGAGTCACCATGGCAATGATATTGTCTACCATATAGTTAGCAGGCCTACTCACTGATTCTGATATTGACAATCCACGTTTTAAGATCTGTGTTTCTCAAAGTACGCTTTTTGTAGAAAATCTACAAACTGCTTAATCTCTTTAGCTATATCTAGATTTTAAAAATATGTTGTCCAGAGATGTTAGGAGTTGAGTTAAAGAACACAGTATTTTAGGTATTTATTTTTTAAATCAATTCACTGTATTTTCCATATACTGAGTCAGTGATGCACTGAAAAAAAAATTATTAACCACTCAGCGGGTGTGGATATCTGTGGGCATGGCTATCTGTGGATGTGGCCTCAAACACCCCACCACCATCACCAAGAAAAAAAAGGGAAAAAAGAAAGAAACCTACCTTGTTCTCTTGCTTCACAGAGATGATGAGGAGGAGTCCCAGAGCAGCAACACTGCTGGGAGGTGAGTGGGGCGGGTTGGTGGGCTGGTGCTGGCTGGCCTCCCCCTCCCAGCACTGCCAGAAATGCATCCCTGCCGGCGGCACTGCTGGAAGGTGAGTGGGGTGAGTTGGTGGCCTGGCTCTGGCCTCCCTCTCCCCACACCACTGGAAATGCATCCCATTTGCCTCGATCAGGGCCAAAGGTGCAAGGGAAGTGTGGAAATAAAAGCATGCCTTCGGCCCTGAGTGAGGCAAATGGAACACTTTTCTGGCGGCGCTGGGAGGAGTTGGCCGAGAGGTGTGTGTGGGAGGGGGAGGGGTGTGTGAGAGAGGGGTGTGTTGGAGGGGGAGGCTGAGAGGTGGGTGAGGCCAGCCATGTGGGCATGGCCTGGAATTTCCACTGGAAGTCTGGTGAAATGGAATATGGTGAAACTATGGCCGCAACCGATACAGGTTTCGCATATTCACAAGGAGACCGAGATCATATTTTGGGGTATACCACTACAGTTAGAGCAGAACATAAAACTTTTGATAGTGACTTTACTTCTCTGGAAACGTTAAGAAAAAAAGCACTAGACTAGAGCTGCATTCCGCTTTTCTCGGTGACTACTACCATATGCCTTGAATATCTTGGGGATTAAGAATGCACAAGGGACCAACGCTTTTCTCCACTAACCAAGAATTCATGGGAAAGTGGGTGGTGATCTTGGATTGCTGCTCCTTTGAACTTATCCTATTAATAATTGAGCAGTTACGCAAGAAACATGAACTACTACAGGCAGAAATCTCCTCACTCCAGGCATCTCTTCAGCAACAGGTGCTGCAAGCTACCATTGATAAAAGTGTTGAGGATATTACTCACAAAATCAAAGCCTTCTGGGATTCCCCCCTGCAATTCAAGTCTAAGAAATTCGAAAGAGACACCCAGGACTACACCAGCAATAGGGACTACAAATGGAAATATGCACCTTCGGCTCCATGCAAAAAATGAGCAACCTGGTGGGACCCAATCCTTAGCTCAGAAGGAGACACCTCTGATTCCGAAGCACAGTCTTATTTTCTTTTTACATTATTCTTGATTATAGCTCTAATAAATATTAAATGAAAGTAAGAAATAATTTTTGGATAGGATTTTTAGAATCAAGAATAGGATATCAGATTTTGGATTAAAGGCAAACTTCACACTAAATTGAACTAAAATACATGAGTTTTGCAAGCAAATTTGGCGTGATGGAATTTTTTTAGTATTTTTCTCAGTTTCACTAAGTAAAAATCTATAGGAAACAGTAAAAATATCCTTGCAGTTTTTTGGTTGCAGACCTGTGTAATCCATATATATAGTTTTAAAGAATATATCAAGTCTCAGATGCAGAAATTCCAACGAATTTTTTGCAAAATATGTAAAACATTGCTTTCAGAAACTGTGTGTGATTTTACAAGCAACCTCATCACGATTAACATCTACACGAAACCACTGGGTGATATCATGTAAATTGAATAAATAAATAAATAAATAAATAAATGTCATCCGATACCATGGGGTGAGATTTAATCAGTATGCTGATGATACTCATTTGTATCTCTCGGCCCATGGTGATCCCATTGATGCAGTCAAGGTCCTGACCAGTTGCATGCAGGCGGTCAGGATCTGGATGAGGGACAATGGACTACAGCTGAATCCCAGCAAGACTTAGTGGCTGTGGGTGAGGGGACCTGGTCCTCATAGGGAGTTATCACTGCTGGTTTGGAATGGGGCACCCCAATCCGACCCGGTGCACAACCTGGGGGTCTTCCTGGATTTGCGGCTTCTGCTCCAGGAGGAGGTTATGTCTGTGGCCAGAAGGGCCTGTGGGCAAGTGTGTGTTATTAATCAACAAGCATATTGTGCCTGGTGGTGCCAGGCTTTTTTAAATTGTGTTGGACAGTAAAGGGTTTGTTTGTTATTTCTTGAACAAATGGTGCCGGGCTGTTTTAAATGGTGTTGAAAGGTTTTGTGAATTTGTGGCTTTGAGGCGCTGCGTTCACCTGTGGCGGACTTGCGCTCCCAGTGTGTTGTTTATTTTTATTTTTTGTGCCCCGGCTTCCTCAGTGCCGGGCTCTTTAAAATGGTTTTGGAAGGGTTTTGTTTAATTTTTATGCAAATGAGGTCAGTTTTTAATTGTGATTTTTTAAATTTTTATTTTTACGCATGGGCTGTTAGAAACTGTGATTTTTTTATTTTTTGGTTTGGTTTTTTGGTTTTTCAAAAGAGGAAAGGTTGATATAATTTTTTTTATAATTATTGTATTTAACCAAATAATGTGTTACTATGTGTATTTTTTTAAAATAGTTGTGCCTTGCATAATAATTTTTAAAATGTGTAAGAATGTCGTTTTTTTAATCAATGTTTCCATACTGTGTTTAGATGTTTTGTTTTGTTTTTTTGGGTGAAAACTTATTTCTTTTTTTTTAATTTTTTGTAATTAGTGAATATTTTTGAATGATTTGATAACTTATTTCATTAATTTGGGAAGTATTTATTATTTTGAATATTTTTGAATGTTTTTTCTCTTGTGGCCACTGGGTGGGGCTGGTAAGCTTTTCTTCTACTCTACAATTTTTCTCTACTGTCCTCTGGGTGTGGCTTCTTCTTCTGGTAAGTATTCTCTTTATTTTCTTAGTTTAGTTCTGGTTGTCATGGAGTGAAGACGTCTCCTGGTAAGCTCTCTGGTTTTAATTTTTTAGGGGGCTTGTGTTTTTTTTTGGGAGGGGAATCTGTGTGATGTTTTTGTGTTTCCTTTTTGGATGATTTTGTGTTTCTTTTTTGTATTTTTGACTGTTTTTGGATGTTTTTGTGTGTACTTTTTTAGGGGCGGGGGGTGGTCTTTCTTTTCCGTGGGCCATGCTCAATACCTGGCCCATGGAAAGGAAAGGCAGGGGTGAGGGGGGTCTTTTTTTCATGGACCAGGCTCGATCCCTGGCCCGTGGAAAGAAAAGGGCAGGGGTGGTGGTCTTTTTTCCCCGCAGGCCAGGCTCGATCCCTGGCCCGTGGAAAGAAAAGGGTGGGGGAGTCTTTTTTTGCACACCAGGCTTGAAGCCTGGCCCGTGGAAAGGAAAGGCAGGGGCAGGGGGGGGGCTTTCTTTTCCGCGGACCATGCTCGATGGCTGGCCCATGGAAAGGAAGGGCAGTGACAGCGGGGGGGGGGTGTTTCACTTTTATTTTTCACGTGCCAGCTGCCTCAGCGTTCTGCGTGCTCATGGCGCACAGGACCCTAGGGCTTCTAGTTTGGCATGTGCGATTTTAGGTAGTGCAATGGTTTTTTCCTGCGGCTTATTTTTTATTTGCCCGTTGCGCATTTCCGAACATTCCTTTTGCCCATGCCACTCAGCCTGATTGGCTCTGGTGCGGCAGCACACGGAACGTTGGGAATTGAAGTTCCCTTTTTTTGTTTGCGTCCAGGGGACTCCTGCCCCACTGGCAAAAATTTCAACCCGACAGTTACCTGTGAACCCCATTCAGGTGAGTGCATGGAGGCTCGGACAGGGCTAGTGGGGCCTGACTAAACATCCTTTGTCACATTCCAACGGTTAACACACCATTTTATAGTTATAGATTGTGCCCATTCATGGACTGGGAGGCCCTGCTCAAGGTCACCCATGCCCTGGTCACCTCCCATTTGGACTATTGTAATGCTCTATAAATGGGGCTGCCCTTGATGACCATCCGGAGACTGGAGTTGGTCCAGAATGTGGCAGCCCACACAGTGGTGGGGTGTAGTCATTTTGCCCATGTCTCGCCATTGCTGCAGGAGCTGCACTGGCTGCCTATATGTCTCTGGATGCAATTCAAGGTGCTGGTTGTCACTTTCAAAGCCCTTCATGGTAGTACACAAGGATACCTCAGGGACCGTATCATCCCTAGGACATTGACCCATTCCACAAGAGCAAACCGAGAAGGCACCCTTCAGGTGCCATCTGTTGTCGAGGCTCGCCTCTCCAGCACAAGGAAAAGGGCCTTCTAGGTCGTAGCCCCCACACTATGGAACTCCTCCCAGTAAAACTATGCCTCCAGGCCCAGTTGCTACCATTTAGGAAAGAATTGAAGATGTGGTTGGCAAAATGGTTCTGGGGGCTGGGATTGTTAACAAGGTCCTCTTTTGACTCATCTGATGCTTTCCCCCTCCTATAATTAATTTTTAAAGGTTTTTGTAGATTTTATATTTGTTTTTAGATAATAGATGGCATGGCGGGGGGTAATATTGTTATGTTTAAAGGGTTTTTTAATTGTTTTACCTGTATATTGGTTTTGACTTGTGTACACCGCCCAGAGTCCTTTGGATAGGGCGATATATAAATCTATTAAATTAAATCAAATTAATTAAATTAAATTAAATTAACCTTTGAAATTGTTGGCTTGGTGCCTGCTTTCTTGCTTCAAGCACTGCTTTCTGTTCTACACAAGTACTGTGCCTGGTAACATCTTGATAAAGCCGAGGAAAGTCTCTTCTTCCATTGCCTCAAGATTTTCTTCACTCTCATTACATCTCAAAAGGCTTAGGCACTGGGACTGCAGAAGTATTGAGTCACCATGGCAATGATATTGTCTACCATATAGTTAGCAGGCCTACTCACTGATTCTGATATTGACAATCCACGTTTTAAGATCTGTGTTTCTCAAAGTACGCTTTTTGTAGAAAATCTACAAACTGCTTAATCTCTTTAGCTATATCTAGATTTTAAAAATATGTTGTCCAGAGATGTTAGGAGTTGAGTTAAAGAACACAGTATTTTAGGTATTTATTTTTTAAATCAATTCACTGTATTTTCCATATACTGAGTCAGTGATGCACTGAAAAAAAATTATTAACCACTCAGCGGGTGTGGATATCTGTGGGCATGGCTATCTGTGGATGTGGCCTCAAACACCCCACCACCATCACCAAGAAAAAAAAGGGAAAAAAGAAAGAAACCTACCTTGTTCTCTTGCTTCACAGAGATGATGATGAGGAGTCCCAGAGCAGCAACACTGCTGGGAGGTGAGTGGGGCAGGTTGGTGGGCTGGTGCTGGCTGGCCTCCCCCTCCCAGCACTGCCAGAAATGCATCCCTGCCGGCGGCACTGCTGGAAGGTGAGTGGGGTGAGTTGGTGGCCTGGCTCTGGCCTCCCTCTCCCCACACCACTGGAAATGCATCCCATTTGCCTCGATCAGGGCCAAAGGTGCAAGGGAAGTGTGGAAATAAAAGCATGCCTTCGGCCCTGAGTGAGGCAAATGGAACACTTTTCTGGCGGCGCTGGGAGGAGTTGGCCGAGAGGTGTGTGTGGGAGGGGGAGGGGTGTGTGAGAGAGGGGTGTGTTGGAGGGGGAGGCTGAGAGGTGGGTGAGGCCAGCCATGTGGGCATGGCCTGGAATTTCCACTGGAAGTCTGGTGAAATGGAATATGGTGAAACTATGGCCGCAACCGATACAGGTTTCGCATATTCACAAGGAGACCGAGATCATATTTTGGGGTATACCACTACAGTTAGAGCAGAACATAAAACTTTTGATAGTGACTTTACTTCTCTGGAAACGTTAAGAAAAAAAGCACTATATTAGAGCTGCATTCCGCTTTTCTCGGTGACTACTACCATATGCCTTGAATATCTTGGGGATTAAGAATGCACAAGGGACCAACGCTTTTCTCCACTAACCAAGAATTCATGGGAAAGTGGGTGGTGATCTTGGATTGCTGCTCCTTTGAACTTATCCTATTGATAATTGAGCAGTTACGCAAGAAACATGAACTACTACAGGCAGAAATCTCCTCACTCCAGGCATCTCTTCAGCAACAGGTGCTGCAAGCTACCATTGATAAAAGTGTTGAGGATATTACTCACAAAATCAAAGCCTTCTGGGATTCCCCCCTGCAATTCAAGTCTAAGAAATTCGAAAGAGACACCCAGGACTACACCAGCAATAGGGACTACAAATGGAAATATGCACCTTCGGCTCCATGCAAAAAATGAGCAACCTGGTGGGACCCAATCCTTAGCTCAGAAGGAGACACCTCTGATTCCGAAGCACAGTCTTATTTTCTTTTTACATTATTCTTGATTATAGCTCTAATAAATATTAAATGAAAGTAAGAAATAATTTTTGGATAGGATTTTTAGAATCAAGAATAGGATATCAGATTTTGGATTAAAGGCAAACTTCACACTAAATTGAACTAAAATACATGAGTTTTGCAAGCAAATTTGGCGTGATGGAATTTTTTTAGTATTTTTCTCAGTTTCACTAAGTAAAAATCTATAGGAAACAGTAAAAATATCCTTGCAGTTTTTTGGTTGCAGACCTGTGTAATCCATATATATAGTTTTAAAGAATATATCAAGTCTCAGATGCTGAAATTCCAACGAATTTTTTGCAAAATATGTAAAACATTGCTTTCAGAAACTGTGTGTGATTTTACAAGCAACCTCATCACGATTAACATCTACATGAAACCACTGGGTGATGTCATGTAAATTGAATAAATAAATAAATAAATAAATGTCATCCGATACCATGGGGTGAGATTTAATCAGTATGCTGATGATACTCATTTGTATCTCTCGGCCCATGGTGATCCCATTGATGCAGTCAAGGTCCTGACCAGTTGCATGCAGGCGGTCAGGATCTGGATGAGGGACAATGGACTACAGCTGAATCCCAGCAAGACTTAGTGGCTGTGGGTGAGGGGACCTGGTCCTCATAGGGAGTTATCACTGCTGGTTTGGAATGGGGCACCCCAATCCGACCCGGTGCACAACCTGGGGGTCTTCCTGGATTTGCGGCTTCTGCTCCAGGAGGAGGTTATGTCTGTGGCCAGAAGGGCCTGTGGGCAAGTGTGTGTTATTAATCAACAAGCATATTGTGCCTGGTGGTGCCAGGCTTTTTAAAATTGTGTTGGACAGTAAAGGGTTTGTTTGTTATTTCTTGAACAAATGGTGCCGGGCTGTTTTAAATGGTGTTGAAAGGTTTTGTGAATTTGTGGCTTTGAGGCGCTGCGTTCACCTGTGGCGGACTTGCGCTCCCAGTGTGTTGTTTATTTTTATTTTTTGTGCCCCGGCTTCCTCAGTGCCGGGCTCTTTAAAATGGTTTTGGAAGGGTTTTGTTTAATTTTTATGCAAATGAGGTCAGTTTTTAATTGTGATTTTTTAAATTTTTATTTTTACGCATGGGCTGTTAGAAACTGTGATTTTTTTATTTTTTGGTTTGGTTTTTTGGTTTTTCAAAAGAGGAAAGGTTGATATATTTTTTTTTATAATTATTGTATTTAACCAAATAATGTGTTACTATGTGTATTTTTTTAAAATAGTTGTGCCTTGCATAATAATTTTTAAAATGTGTAAGAATGTCGTTTTTTTAATCAATGTTTCCATACTGTGTTTAGATGTTTTGTTTTGTTTTTTTGGGTGAAAACTTATTTCTTTTTTTTTAATTTTTTGTAATTAGTGAATATTTTTGAATGATTTGATAACTTATTTCATTAATTTGGGAAGTATTTATTATTTTGAATATTTTTGAATGTTTTTTCTCTTGTGGCCACTGGGTGGGGCTGGTAAGCTTTTCTTCTACTCTACAATTTTTCTCTACTGTCCTCTGGGTGTGGCTTCTTCTTCTGGTAAGTATTCTCTTTATTTTCTTAGTTTAGTTCTGGTTGTCATGGAGTGAAGACGTCTCCTGGTAAGCTCTCTGGTTTTAATTTTTTAGGGGGCTTGTGTTTTTTTTGGGAGGGGAATCTGTGTGATGTTTTTGTGTTTCCTTTTTGGATGATTTTGTGTTTCTTTTTTGTATTTTTGACTGTTTTTGGATGTTTTTGTGTGTACTTTTTTAGGGGCGGGGGGTGGTCTTTCTTTTCCGTGGGCCATGCTCAATACCTGGCCCGTGGAAAGGAAAGGCAGGGGTGAGGGGGGTCTTTTTTTCATGGACCAGGCTCGATCCCTGGCCCGTGGAAAGAAAAGGGCAGGGGTGGTGGTCTTTTTCCCCCGCAGGCCAGGCTCGATCCCTGGCCCGTGGAAAGAAAAGGGTGGGGGAGTCTTTTTTTTGCACACCAGGCTTGAAGCCTGGCCCGTGGAAAGGAAAGGCAGGGGCAGGGGGGGGGGCTTTCTTTTCCGCGGACCATGCTCGATGGCTGGCCCATGGAAAGGAAGGGCAGTGACAGCGGGGGGGGGGTGTTTCACTTTTATTTTTCACGTGCCAGCTGCCTCAGCGTTCTGCGTGCTCATGGCGCACAGGACCCTAGGGATTCTAGTTTGGCATGTGCGATTTTAGGTAGTGCAATGGTTTTTTCCTGCGGCTTATTTTTTATTTGCCCGTTGCGCATTTCCGAACATTCCTTTTGCCCATGCCACTCAGCCTGATTGGCTCTGGTGCGGCAGCACACGGAACGTTGGGAATTGAAGTTCCCTTTTTTTGTTTGCGTCCAGGGGACTCCTGCCCCACTGGCAAAAATTTCAACCCGACAGTTACCTGTGAACCCCATTCAGGTGAGTGCATGGAGGCTCGGACAGGGCTAGTGGGGCCTGACTAAACATCCTTTGTCACATTCCAACGGTTAACACACCATTTTATAGTTATAGATTGTGCCCATTCATGGACTGGGAGGCCCTGCTCAAGGTCACCCATGCCCTGGTCACCTCCCATTTGGACTATTGTAATGCTCTATAAATGGGGCTGCCCTTGATGACCATCCGGAGACTGGAGTTGGTCCAGAATGTGGCAGCCCACACAGTGGTGGGGTGTAGTCATTTTGCCCATGTCTCGCCATTGCTGCAGGAGCTGCACTGGCTGCCTATATGTCTCTGGATGCAATTCAAGGTGCTGGTTGTCACTTTCAAAGCCCTTCATGGTAGTACACAAGGATACCTCAGGGACCGTATCATCCCTAGGACATTGACCCATTCCACAAGAGCAAACCGAGAAGGCACCCTTCAGGTGCCATCTGTTGTCGAGGCTCGCCTCTCCAGCACAAGGAAAAGGGCCTTCTAGGTCGTAGCCCCCACACTATGGAACTCCTCCCAGTAAAACTATGCCTCCAGGCCCAGTTGCTACCATTTAGGAAAGAATTGAAGATGTGGTTGGCAAAATGGTTCTGGGGGCTGGGATTGTTAACAAGGTCCTCTTTTGACTCATCTGATGCTTTCCCCCTCCTATAATTAATTTTTAAAGGTTTTTGTAGATTTTATATTTGTTTTTAGATAATAGATGGCATGGCGGGGGGTAATATTGTTATGTTTAAAGGGTTTTTTAATTGTTTTACCTGTATATTGGTTTTGACTTGTGTACACCGCCCAGAGTCCTTTGGATAGGGCGATATATAAATCTATTAAATTAAATCAAATTAATTAAATTAAATTAAATTAACCTTTGAAATTGTTGGCATGGTGCCTGCTTTCTTGCTTCAAGCACTGCTTTCTGTTCTACACAAGTACTATGCCTGGTAACATCTTGATAAAGCCGAGGAAAGTCTCTTCTTCCATTGCCTCAAGATTTTCTTCACTCTCATTACATCTCAAAAGGCTTAGGCACTGGGACTGCAGAAGTATTGAGTCACCATGGCAATGATATTGTCTACCATATAGTTAGCAGGCCTACTCACTGATTCTGATATTGACAATCCACGTTTTAAGATCTGTGTTTCTCAAAGTACGCTTTTTGTAGAAAATCTACAAACTGCTTAATCTCTTTAACTATATCTAGATTTTAAAAATATGTTGTCCAGAGATGTTAGGAGTTGAGTTAAAGAACACAGTATTTTAGGTATTTATTTTTTAAATCAATTCACTGTATTTTCCATATACTGAGTCAGTGATGCACTGAAAAAAAATTATTAACCACTCAGCGGGTGTGGATATCTGTGGGCATGGCTATCTGTGGATGTGGCCTCAAACACCCCACCACCATCACCAAGAAAAAAAAGGGAAAAAAGAAAGAAACCTACCTTGTTCTCTTGCTTCACAGAGATGATGATGAGGAGTCCCAGAGCAGCAACATTGCTGGGAGGTGAGTGGGGCGGGTTGGTGGGCTGGTGCTGGCTGGCCTCCCCCTCCCAGCACTGCCAGAAATGCATCCCTGCTGGCGGCACTGCTGGAAGGTGAGTGGGGTGAGTTGGTGGCCTGGCTCTGGCCTCCCTCTCCCCACACCACTGGAAATGCATCCCATTTGCCTCGATCAGGGCCAAAGGTGCAAGGGAAGTGTGGAAATAAAAGCATGCCTTCGGCCCTGAGTGAGGCAAATGGAACACTTTTCTGGCAGCGCTGGGAGGACTTGGCCGAGAGGTGTGTGTGGGAGGGGGAGGGGTGTGTGTGAGAGGGGTGTGTTGGAGGGGGAGGCTGAGAGGTGGGTGAGGCCAGCCATGTGGGCATGGCCTGGAATTTCCACTGGAAGTCTGGTGAAATGGAATATGGTGAAACTATGGCCGCAACCGATACAGGTTTCGCATATTCACAAGGAGACCGAGATCATATTTTGGGGTATACCACTACAGTTAGAGCAGAACATAAAACTTTTGATAGTGACTTTACTTCTCTGGAAACGTTAAGAAAAAAAGCACTAGATTAGAGCTGCATTCCGCTTTTCTCGGTGACTACTACCATATGCCTTGAATATCTTGGGGATTAAGAATGCACAAGGGACCAACGCTTTTCTCCACTAACCAAGAATTCATGGGAAAGTGGGTGGTGATCTTGGATTGCTGCTCCTTTGAACTTATCCTATTGATAATTGAGCAGTTACGCAAGAAACATGAACTACTACAGGCAGAAATCTCCTCACTCCAGGCATCTCTTCAGCAACAGGTGCTGCAAGCTACCATTGATAAAAGTGTTGAGGATATTACTCACAAAATCAAAGCCTTCTGGGATTCCCCCCTGCAATTCAAGTCTAAGAAATTCAAAAGAGACACCCAGGACTACACCAGCAATAGGGACTACAAATGGAAATATGCACCTTCGGCTCCATGCAAAAAATGAGCAACCTGGTGGGACCCAATCCTTAGCTCAGAAGGAGACACCTCTGATTCCGAAGCACAGTCTTATTTTCTTTTTACATTATTCTTGATTATAGCTCTAATAAATATTAAATGAAAGTAAGAAATAATTTTTGGATAGGATTTTTAGAATCAAGAATAGGATATCAGATTTTGGATTAAAGGCAAACTTCACACTAAATTGAACTAAAATACATGAGTTTTGCAAGCAAATTTGGCGTGATGGAATTTTTTTAGTATTTTTCTCAGTTTCACTAAGTAAAAATCTATAGGAAACAGTAAAAATATCCTTGCAGTTTTTTGGTTGCAGACCTGTGTAATCCATATATATAGTTTTAAAGAATATATCAAGTCTCAGATGCTGAAATTCCAACGAATTTTTTGCAAAATATGTAAAACATTGCTTTCAGAAACTGTGTGTGATTTTACAAGCAACCTCATCACGATTAACATCTACATGAAACCACTGGGTGATGTCATGTAAATTGAATAAATAAATAAATAAATAAATGTCATCCGATACCATGGGGTGAGATTTAATCAGTATGCTGATGATACTCATTTGTATCTCTCGGCCCATGGTGATCCCATTGATGCAGTCAAGGTCCTGACCAGTTGCATGCAGGCGGTCAGGATCTGGATGAGGGACAATGGACTACAGCTGAATCCCAGCAAGACTTAGTGGCTGTGGGTGAGGGGACCTGGTCCTCATAGGGAGTTATCACTGCTGGTTTGGAATGGGGCACCCCAATCCGACCCGGTGCACAACCTGGGGGTCTTCCTGGATTTGCGGCTTCTGCTCCAGGAGGAGGTTATGTCTGTGGCCAGAAGGGCCTGTGGGCAAGTGTGTGTTATTAATCAACAAGCATATTGTGCCTGGTGGTGCCAGGCTTTTTAAAATTGTGTTGGACAGTAAAGGGTTTGTTTGTTATTTCTTGAACAAATGGTGCCGGGCTGTTTTAAATGGTGTTGAAAGGTTTTGTGAATTTGTGGCTTTGAGGCGCTGCGTTCACCTGTGGCGGACTTGCGCTCCCAGTGTGTTGTTTATTTTTATTTTTTGTGCCCCGGCTTCCTCAGTGCCGGGCTCTTTAAAATGGTTTTGGAAGGGTTTTGTTTAATTTTTATGCAAATGAGGTCAGTTTTTAATTGTGATTTTTTAAATTTTTATTTTTACGCATGGGCTGTTAGAAACTGTGATTTTTTTATTGTTTGGTTTGGTTTTTTGGTTTTTCAAAAGAGGAAAGATTGATATAATTTTTTTTATAATTATTGTATTTAACCAAATAATGTGTTACTATGTGTATTTTTTTAAAATAGTTGTGCCTTGCATAATAATTTTTAAAATGTGTAAGAATGTCGTTTTTTTAATCAATGTTTCCATACTGTGTTTAGATGTTTTGTTTTGTTTTTTTGGGTGAAAACTAATTTCTTTTTTTTAAAATTTTTTGTAATTAGTGAATATTTTTGAATGATTTGATAACTTATTTCATTAATTTGGGAAGTATTTATTATTTTGAATATTTTTGAATGTTTTTTCTCTTGTGGCCACTGGGTGGGGCTGGTAAGCTTTTCTTCTACTCTACAATTTTTCTCTACTGTCCTCTGGGTGTGGCTTCTTCTTCTGGTAAGTATTCTCTTTATTTTCTTAGTTTAGTTCTGGTTGTCATGGAGTGAAGACATCTCCTGGTAAGCTCTCTGGTTTTAATTTTTTAGGGGACTTGTGTTTTTTTTTGGGAGGGGAATCTGTGTGATGTTTTTGTGTTTCCTTTTTGGATGATTTTGTGTTTCTTTTTTGTATTTTTGACTGTTTTTGGATGTTTTTGTGTGTACTTTTTTAGGGGCGGGGGGTGGTCTTTCTTTTCCGTGGGCCATGCTCAATACCTGGCCCGTGGAAAGGAAAGGCAGGGGTGAGGGGGGGGTCTTTTTTTCGTGGACCAGGCTCGATCCCTGGCCCGTGGAAAGAAAAGGGCAGGGGTGGTGGTCTTTTTTCCCCGCAGGCCAGGCTCGATCCCTGGCCCGTGGAAAGAAAAGGGTGGGGGAGTCTTTTTTTTGCACACCAGGCTTGAAGCCTGGCCCGTGGAAAGGAAAGGCAGGGGCAGGGGGGGGGCTTTCTTTTCTGCGGACCATGCTCGATGGCTGGCCCATGGAAAGGAAGGGCAGTGACAGCGGGGGGGGTTTCACTTTTATTTTTCACGTGCCAGCTGCCTCAGCGTTCTGCGTGCTCATGGCGCACAGGACCCTAGGACTTCTAGTTTGGCATGTGCGATTTTAGGTAGTGCAATGGTTTTTTCCTGCGGCTTATTTTTTATTTGCCCGTTGCGCATTTCCGAACATTCCTTTTGCCCATGCCACTCAGCCTGATTGGCTCTGGTGCGGCAGCACACGGAACGTTGGGAATTGAAGTTCCCTTTTTTTGTTTGCGTCCAGGGGACTCCTGCCCCACTGGCAAAAATTTCAACCCGACAGTTACCTGTGAACCCCATTCGGGTGAGTGCATGGAGGCTTGGACAGGGCTAGTGGGGCCTGACTAAACATCCTTTGTCACATTCCAACGGTTAACACACCATTTTATAGTTATAGATTGTGCCCATTCATGGACTGGGAGGCCCTGCTCAAGGTCACCCATGCCCTGGTCACCTCCCATTTGGACTATTGTAATGCTCTATAAATGGGGCTGCCCTTGATGACCATCCGGAGACTGGAGTTGGTCCAGAATGTGGCAGCCCACACAGTGGTGGGGTGTAGTCATTTTGCCCATGTCTCGCCATTGCTGCAGGAGCTGCACTGGCTGCCTATATGTCTCTGGATGCAATTCAAGGTGCTGGTTGTCACTTTCAAAGCCCTTCATGGTAGTACACAAGGATACCTCAGGGACCGTATCATCCCTAGGACATTGACCCATTCCACAAGAGCAAACCGAGAAGGCACCCTTCAGGTGCCATCTGTTGTCGAGGCTCGCCTCTCCAGCACAAGGAAAAGGGCCTTCTAGGTCGTAGCCCCCACACTATGGAACTCCTCCCAGTAAAACTATGCCTCCAGGCCCAGTTGCTACCATTTAGGAAAGAATTGAAGATGTGGTTGGCAAAATGGTTCTGGGGGCTGGG
Organism: Bradypodion ventrale; assembly: GCA_035047345.1. Classification (NCBI taxonomy): domain Eukaryota; kingdom Metazoa; phylum Chordata; class Lepidosauria; order Squamata; family Chamaeleonidae; genus Bradypodion; species Bradypodion ventrale. The sequence continues at coordinate 304,269,272 of JAWDJE010000003.1, read as the reverse complement.
ATTGTTAACAAGGTCCTCTTTTGACTCATCTGATGCTTTCCCCCTCCTATAATTAATTTTTAAAGGTTTTTGTAGATTTTATATTTGTTTTTAGATAATAGATGGCATGGCGGGGGGTAATATTGTTATGTTTAAAGGGTTTTTTAATTGTTTTACCTGTATATTGGTTTTGACTTGTGTACACCGCCCAGAGTCCTTTGGATAGGGCGATATATAAATCTATTAAATTAAATCAAATTAATTAAATTAAATTAAATTAACCTTTGAAATTGTTGGCATGGTGCCTGCTTTCTTGCTTCAAGCACTGCTTTCTGTTCTACACAAGTACTGTGCCTGGTAACATCTTGATAAAGCCGAGGAAAGTCTCTTCTTCCATTGCCTCAAGATTTTCTTCACTCTCATTACATCTCAAAAGGCTTAGGCACTGGGACTGCAGAAGTATTGAGTCACCATGGCAATGATATTGTCTACCATATAGTTAGCAGGCCTACTCACTGATTCTGATATTGACAATCCACGTTTTAAGATCTGTGTTTCTCAAAGTACGCTTTTTGTAGAAAATCTACAAACTGCTTAATCTCTTTAACTATATCTAGATTTTAAAAATATGTTGTCCAGAGATGTTAGGAGTTGAGTTAAAGAACACAGTATTTTAGGTATTTATTTTTTAAATCAATTCACTGTATTTTCCATATACTGAGTCAGTGATGCACTGAAAAAAAATTATTAACCACTCAGCGGGTGTGGATATCTGTGGGCATGGCTATCTGTGGATGTGGCCTCAAACACCCCACCACCATCACCAAGAAAAAAAAGGGAAAAAAGAAAGAAACCTACCTTGTTCTCTTGCTTCACAGAGATGATGATGAGGAGTCCCAGAGCAGCAACACTGCTGGGAGGTGAGTGGGGCGGGTTGGTGGGCTGGTGCTGGCTGGCCTCCCCCTCCCAGCACTGCCAGAAATGCATCCCTGCCGGCGGCACTGCTGGAAGGTGAGTGGGGTGAGTTGGTGGCCTGGCTCTGGCCTCCCTCTCCCCACACCACTGGAAATGCATCCCATTTGCCTCGATCAGGGCCAAAGGTGCAAGGGAAGTGTGGAAATAAAAGCATGCCTTCGGCCCTGAGTGAGGCAAATGGAACACTTTTCTGGCAGCGCTGGGAGGACTTGGCCGAGAGGTGTGTGTGGGAGGGGGAGGGGTGTGTGAGAGAGGGGTGTGTTGGAGGGGAAGGCTGAGAGGTGGGTGAGGCCAGCCATGTGGGCATGGCCTGGAATTTCCACTGGAAGTCTGGTGAAATGGAATATGGTGAAACTATGGCCGCAACCGATACAGGTTTTGCATATTCACAAGGAGACCGAGATCATATTTTGGGGTATACCACTACAGTTAGAGCAGAACATAAAACTTTTGATAGTGACTTTACTTCTCTGGAAACGTTAAGAAAAAAAGCACTAGACTAGAGCTGCATTCCGCTTTTCTCGGTGACTACTACCATATGCCTTGAATATCTTGGGGATTAAGAATGCACAAGGGACCAACGCTTTTCTCCACTAACCAAGAATTCATGGGAAAGTGGGTGGTGATCTTGGATTGCTGCTCCTTTGAACTTATCCTATTGATAATTGAGCAGTTACACAAGAAACATGAACTACTACAGGCAGAAATCTCCTCACTCCAGGCATCTCTTCAGCAACAGGTGCTGCAAGCTACCATTGATAAAAGTGTTGAGGATATTACTCACAAAATCAAAGCCTTCTGGGATTCCCCCCTGCAATTCAAGTCTAAGAAATTCGAAAGAGACACCCAGGACTACACCAGCAATAGGGACTACAAATGGAAATATGCACCTTCGGCTCCATGCAAAAAAATGAGCAACCTGGTGGGACCCAATCCTTAGCTCAGAAGGAGACACCTCTGTTTCCGAAGCACAGTCTACATCCAATGATGAAGAGTCATCAAGAGCCTACAACCTGAGACACAATTTGGACAACTCCTTTTCCAGCTCTAAACCGTCGACATCCGCTGCAGCTTCATACTCTTCTATTTTGGGGGAAGGGCAGGAGGGGCAGCAGGAGAAGTATATAGTCTTCAATCTATCATCGAGTATTCTCACATCCAGGGAGCTACAACTGTTATCTCTAGGGTTAAATTACGTCCCTACTCCCGAGTATCGCTCATTTAATACACACATTGATCTCTTCAAGCTGGTAAGATTATTAAAATTAAAAGTTTTCTGTCAAGGTATGGAGTCTAATGTTGACAATACTCTTAGACCCAAGTCCAGTTTTTGCCCTCAAATCAATAACCCATCGATAGAGGTATTTAGTAGGCTTATACTCAGAGACCTGGAAACTGAAGAACAACACAGATATAGATTTAATAGGAACCTATCTTCCCAAGATCACAAAATATTAAAAAAACCTAGCAGCAGATCAGTCTATTATAATTAAAACAGCGGATAAAGGGTGGAGGCATTGTGGTCATGGACACCAGTGAGTATTTGGCTGAAGCACAGAGACAGCTTTCTTATATCTCCTCTTACAAAAAGTACTCTGTACTCTGAGGGATTATCATTAGGATATATCAATGACAACATGTTTAAATATCTACATAACAGAAACCCCCAAGTTCTAATCTTTCATCTAATTCCGAAAATACATAAAACCAGACAGCCAGGGACCCCCCACCTCCTGTAGACCCATCATATCAGGTATTAATTCAATCTTAGAACCACTCTCCAAATACATAAATTTTCATGTTAATAAATATGCAAGGAATACACAGTCATTTACACAGGATTCAACACACTTTATTTATTTATTAGAAGGTACACCCATCCCGCATGGGGAGGTTTTTATCACTCTTGACATTGAATCACTGTACACAAATATACCCATTGAGGCAGCCAAGTTAGTTATACAGGATGTCCTAAATACAAGAGAGATAATGTCACCTCCTACTCATTTTCTCATTGATATATTGGACACTGTCCTGGAAAACAACTTTTTTTCGGTTTGGGAATACATTTTATCTCCAAACCAGAGGAGTGGCAATCGGTTATGCCTTGGACCCCAGTCTGGTAAACATATATGATCAGCTATGATCTGTTGAATAATCCATTTGTTAAACATATAATCATATGTAAAAGATAAACCGACAACCTTTTTTTTCTAGTGGATTAATCTGAAGTAGTAGATCAATTTATACAATGGATTCCAACCTGAAGTTTACTCATCATGTGGATCAACATAAACTACCTTTTCTTGATCTAAATGTTTACATCTCCGAAGATAGGAAGCTCAATGTCAGTCCATATAAAAAACCAACAGACAGAAGTCCATATTTTGATTATGGCTCTCACCATCCTTGCCATGTAAGAAATAATATTTCATATGGGCTTTTTGCCAAAGCAAAAAGAAACTCCACCTTACAAAAAGATTTTTTTAATACGGCACAGAACATCAGAACTACTCTTCTAAGTAAGGACTATCCCAGTCATATCATTAACAACAGTTTACACAAAGTAAAAAATACACCTAGACACGACTTGCTACAGCATTGAAAATGAGGAAGTAACCAGGGTATTTGCTTCTCTATTGAATATTCTCCTTTAGCAAATACCATTAAAAAAACTTATTCATACTCATTGGCATATAGTTCAGCTTATCCCTGGCTGCGAGTCCCCACCGAGGATTGGTTATAGGAGGACTATGTCTTTAAGTAACATGTTTACCAGATCCGACCACACAGAGCACATTCCAAGAGTGATCTCACTAATTCTAGGGCATTAACGCTGCCACAGCTGTGCGTTTTGTAAACTATGTTGGGAAACCAAGGAAATATTTATTCCTGAAAAAATTATTCTTATAAATTAAAACAGTTCACAAACTGCAGCAGCGAAAATTGTGTATCTCTAATAGAATGCACTTGTCAGATGAGATACATCAGAAAATCGGTTAGAGTTTTGAAAACTAGAATATGCGAGCATAGATTGAAAATTCGAACTCAAGTTCTCCACGTTCCTCTAGTGTCACATTTTTTATAGATGGGGCATAATGAGAATGATTTTAGATTTACAGCATTAGAACAAATTCGCCCCAAACCATATGAAAAATTGATGTAGATAAACAACTCTTGTGCAGATAAGCATTCTTTATACACCTATTTAACTCTGTTTCACCCAAAGGATTGAATCAGGAATTATACATGTCCCCCTTCCTGCAGCAGGTCACCTTTAGAGTAATGATTAGATGAGCAACAAACAATTGAGTCACACTTGTGTGAGTAAGGCGGGGTACAAATTTAATAAATAATAATAATAATAATAACAATCTATGTCAGGAGTTATGCACCTGACTCAGTTAAGAATTCTATTTAAACATAGGAACTCTCTTGTAAACTTATCATACACAAGCACACAGCAGACTGTGCACAGAGGCTAGGATGCGGGATTTAATTGCTTGGTACAATTGATCATTAACACTGATATTGTTATTTCTTAGATAAGATCTTCATATTACTATATATATGTGGATTTATATGACAAAATAATTATTTATTATTAATATTTAATGTTAAATATCTTTTTATTACCCATTGTTTTTAAATCCATATGAAGTTATCATCAAAATATTTCCTGTGATGTACCTTAAGATGTTATTATTTATTATTTATGTTATTATTTATTATTTATAGATGGATTTGTTTATGTATGTATATGTATTTAATTAAGTATTGCATTGTGAATTTATTTATTCTACGAACTATCACTATCACTTTGTTGATGTTCCAGCATGAGGGTTATTCTAATTATGTATTTATTATTTTATAGATTCCCTGATGAAAGGGATTACACCCTGAAAAGCTTATTTGAATACCGGAAAAGCTTTGGAAAACTATTTTCAGTGTGGAACTAACTCACATAAATATATTGTAAGATAAACTCAAGTGATGGACCCGATTTATTCTTATTTATTTATACAGTAATGCATTATAGCATTTGCTTTTCGGCCACGGACGGCTTTCTATTCTCCTGGAATTTCCACTACCAGTTCACAAGAACCATTGGGAACCGACCACAGTACAACACTGTACTGAGTCCTCTAGGACTCTAGTAAAAAGAAATACTATGGTCTGTAGAGATCCTTTGTGTTTAGGATCTCTAAAGATTTGCAACAACACATAAATAATTTGAAAATAATCCTAGTGCCAAAATAGAATTTGAATAACATTCCGGATGAATTTAAAGTCTACACAAGGAATAGATTTGCATTACTAAAATCAATTGACTGTGAACCAGAAGAACTGAGGATTAAGATCAGAGATATTTCTAGAAAAGAATGCAAAAAGTCAAATCCTGTAGTAAAAAAGAAAGGAAAAATCTTGATGGATGATGGAAGAAACACATAAAATTGCAAAGGACATGTGAGAAACAAAACTAAAAAAATTATTGAAATATGGTCAGATCCTGAATGCAGTTTTTCAGCAAATATCGAGTAAAGATAAAAAGAACTAATACAATAACCAATGAAAAGAAATGCAGAGGAACAACAAAAGAGAAAAACAAGAGATCTCTTTCATAAAATCCAAAAATTCAAAGGGAAATTTATTTATTAATATTTTTTATTAATTTTCAAAAAAAAGAATACACAAAAAACAATAGTAAATAAGAAATATCACAAGACAAAAACTCAAAACACAATTCATTTCATACAGTACAAAATACAAAATACAAAACAATACTTATCTTATTCATCATTTTAAACTAAGCTCATTTTAACTCATTCATCAAAAGATAACCAAAATACATAATACTCAAAATGTTAATGATACCACCCTGTGATTTATACAAAGCCCTGAAGAACACAGTTTTGTCACAGATCTATCATTTCCAATAACTCATTTGATCTGGTACTAGTTTATTTCCTTTATCTTTCTCCAATGTATTCTCCACAAAGGGTTTCCATATTTCCCCAAACTTACTTTTTTTAATTATACCTTTCTTTTTATTCAACTCCCATGTAAGTTTCTCATTTAACACAATTTCCCAAGGGAAATTTAAACCAAGATTAGGAATGCTGAATGACTAACAAGGGAGTACTCTATCTGATCAGGAGAAAATAATGAGAAGGAGAATGAAAGCGCGGCGCCAAAATGGCCGCCGCCCTCTTTGCAGGCTCCCCCACCCGGACTCAGACATCCCGGTGAGTTAGGGGGCGTGGCCACCCCTCTATAAAAGGGGTGGCCACGAGGCAGCCGAGCTGCCATTTTAAAAGAGCGACGGAGAGGAGAAGTTTTCTCCGTCGCTGTTCCTTCGACTCTTCGGCTCTTTAGCCCTTGCTCTTTTCCCGGCTGGGAAGGAAGGATTCGCACAGAGCCTTTGGCTTGCTGGCTGCTCTGTGTTTTTTGCCGTTAGGTTGATCCCTGGAAAGGGATCCTGCTCTTTCTAACAGATATGCCTCCCAAACGGAAGGCCCCGGTGACGAAACTGCGGCCAAAGGGGAGGACTTTTGCGGGCCCTGCGCAGGGTGGGGGGCAGCCCTCCAGTCGGAGGGCCAGGGCTGCGCCCCCGCGGCAGGGCATTACCCCAGCTTTACCCACCGATACCGGTGGGGCGATGCAGGCTCGTGCTTGGCCCTTGGCCGGCCAGCCTCTGGCCGGCCCTTCAGGGGCTTCGGCCCTCGGCCTGCAGTTGCCGGCCATGGGTCAGGACAGCGGGGGAGGACCTGGTGCGGGTGCACAGAACGTTTCCCCTCCGGCCCCTCATGGGCCGGAGTTTTGGGCATGGCCCTATTCGGGCCCAGGCTCTCACTTTGGGGTTCGTGATCAAGCGCCTAGTGGGCCATCCGGCCCACCCGGCCCACTTTATACTGGGGGATCTGAGGCAGTGGATGCATTGCTAATGCGTTTAGCTGTGCTTGAGGCATCCTTTGGGATTGCACAAACCCCATGGGAGGGGGCCCTTCTCTCTCTGCTGGGGGCCCTTCATGTCCACCGGCTACCTCGATGGCTGCCACACTGCAACAGCCGGCTAGCCGGGTTGAGCTGCTTGAGACGCTCCGGCCTGTGCCTGCCGGTGTCTCGCAGCTCCCTGTTCGTCCAGAGCTACAGCCGGGGAGTGGTCACGCGTGGCCCCAGAGCTCGATTCCGGTAGCGAGCTCCGACGCCCGCCATGGGCCGGAACCCCCAGTGGGGGCGGTTCTCAGGGGTGCACCTAGTGAGTATCAGGTTCAAGTTAATGCACCCACATCACAGTCCACTTCCAGTGGTGGGGTTCAGTGGCCATGGCCTCGTCAAGTCGAGGCAAGTGGGCATCAGTTGCCAGCCTATCCCAGTGCCCCTTGGTTCCATACTGGCACAACATTGGGGGTGGGGGTTTCCACCCCCGGGGCAGTGCCGGGCATCGCAGGGGCTGTCCAGGTTCCGCTGCGTATGCCACGTGTACCTAATGTGCCGGTGACGGCTTTGCCGACGGCTGGTTATTCATTGCCCCTTGGTGATCATTTGTCCCAGGTCACGAGGGAAAAGGTTTGGTGGGGGGAGTACGTGGATATATTCTCCCTATTGAACCGTGAGCCCACTAAGGAGGAGAGAGAGGGACAGGACGACAGAGACAAAGAACTGTCCCGCCGTCGTAAGCCACCACGCACCTGGGCCAACTGGTTGCCCGCATACCTTATTTATATGGCGGTGTACCTTAGGGCCCGGCCTGACCTGGCCATTCCTATGGTCCAATATTTGGACAATATTCACAGGGCGATGGTGGATTTTCCTGGCCCATCGTGGTTGGCTTACGATGAGGAATTCAGAATGAGGGTGCCCTTGCACCCGGAGATGAGATGGGGTGAGCCCTGTCAGAAATTGTGGCTTTTGTACATGACCCCCACGCGTCCGGCACCTGGGGATAGGTACCATTGTGGCCATGCCGTGCAGCGAGCTGCTCCAACACAGGCTCCCCGCCAGCCGGCGGGGCAGGGGGTTCCAGCCCGCTTGCTGTGTTGGAGCTTCTCGGCTAATGGCGTGTGCAGTAAGCGGCAGTGCCGATACAAACACGAGTGTCCCTCTTGCGCTGGCCCCCACGCCGCCACTGCGTGCCCGCGGGCCGGTGGGTCACGAGGCAGAGGTAGAGGTGGACAGGGAGCGGGCAGAGCTTCTGCTGATGGAGCTAGCCAGACAAAAGGCCCCCTCCCCAGTTAATGTGTATATGTTGGAGCGATGGCTCTCAACTTATCCAAGGAGAGAGGATGCGAGGTACCTCCTGGAGGGTTTTCAGTGGGGCTTCTGTATCCCATTCAAAGGAGTGCGGGGACCCCAAGATGCACCCAATTTACTGTCCCTGAAGGGTAGAGAGGAGGTGGCTGCCCTGAGTATTGCCAAAGAGGTAGAGGCCAAGAGGGTAGCAGGCTTCTTTTCTGTACCACCCCTTCCCAAACTGAAGGTCTCCCCTTTGGGGTTGGTACCCAAAAAGGCCTCGGGGGAATTTCGTTTAATCCACCATTTATCGTACCCGGCGGGTTATTCTGTCAATGATGCTGTTCCTGATGACCTTTGTTCGGTCAGGTATACGTCTTTTGACCAAGCCCTGCGAATGGTGCGCTCTTGTGATCCTGGTGCCCTCCTGGCAAAATGTGACATTAAATCGGCATTCCGATTGTTGCCAGTGCACCCGGTGGACTTTGAGCTATTGGGTTTCAGATTCCAAGGGAAGTTTTACGTAGATAAGGCCATGCCTTTTGGCTGCTCTATATCCTGTTCAGCATTTGAACGTTTTAGCACTTTCCTTCAGTGGGCCTTTGTTCGCAGGTCCGGGTCTCGGTCTGTAGCCCATTACCTCGATGACTTTTTGTTCGGGGGTGAACGGGGCTTGGACACATGCACGCGTCTCCTCACCACATTTCAGATGCTAATGCAGGAACTGGGTGTCCCTTTAGCACCCGAAAAGACCGAGGGCCCATCCACTACGCTCACATTTCTGGGTATTGAGATTGACACGGTCGCACAGGCATCCCTGTTACCCATCGATAAAGTCACCAGGATCTCCGCGATGGTTTTGGCCTTGCTGGCCAAACGTAAAGTGTCACTTCGTGAGCTTCAGGTTCTACATGGCCATCTTAACTTTGCCTGCAGGGTGGTCACGCCTGGCAGAGCATTTGCTCTGCGCCTATGTAACGCCATGTCTTGCCTGTCAAGGCGCCATCATAGGTTCCGACTGACCAGGGGCATGAGGGCTGACCTTTTGGTTTGGCTCACATTCCTGCTGGACTTCAACGGGGTCTCCTTTTGGAGATCCGACCTTTTAGTTTCCCCTAGGTTTCAAGTACAGTCGGATGCCTCCGGCTCCCTGGGATATGGGATTTACTTTGAGGGGAGGTGGGCTTATGGCCAATGGCCTCCAGCATGGCGGGGCACGGATCGCCTCCACGATCTTACATTCCTTGTGTTCTTTCCAATCCTGGGAGCTTTGATGCTATGGGGCGAAGAGTGGGCCGACTCAGTGGTCCACTTTTGCTGTGACAATGCTGCGGTAGTGCACATTGTTAATGCTCAGATGTCTAAATCACCCAGGGTGATGGCTTTAGTTTGCCAGTTTGTGTTACGTAGCCTACGCCTGAATGTGCTTTTTAGGGCCAGACATGTACCAGGCATTAATAATGATATTGCCGATGCTTTATCCCGCCTGCAGATCCCCCGGTTCCGCGCCGTGGCTCCGGACACAGAGGAATTCCCCTCGCCACTCCTGGCCGAGATTTGGACATTTGGCAAGGAGAGGTGAACCGGGCGATCGGCATGTCTTTGGCGCCCCACACGCGTAAGGCGTATCATCATGCTTTCGTTCAATTTATAAATTTTTGCGTGCAACTTCAGTTGCCCGAAGTGTGGCCCATTCCAGTGGAACAAGTTTTACAATTTATGGTTTATCTGCACGGTCAGGGCCTCGCTCCCCACACTATAGCATCCAGGCTGTCAGCACTGGCAATTATGGCCAAGGTGAGGGGTTTTGCTGACAGCATGAACGATTTCTGCATACAACATGTTTTGGAGGGGTGGACACGGGAACGTGGCCGCCGCCCGGACACTCGCCACCCAATTTCCCCAGGGGTGCTTACCCACCTTGCACGAGGCTGGCATAACCTGTGTTTTGACAGGTATGAGGCGGCTCTTTTTCATGCGGCCACCACGGTGGCCTTCTTTGGAGTGCTCCGCATCAGTGAGTTGGTACTACTGTCTAAGGCGGATGCGACTCGTAGGGCACTGGAACTCGACGATGTCTATGTTTCTAATGAGTGGGCTCAGTTGAGGATACGGTCCTCAAAAGTTGATCAGCATGGCGTAGGCAGTGGAGTTAGACTGCTACAATGTTCCATTGCAGACATCTGTCTGGTTGGTGCCCTACAGGAGTTCTTGGCAGTGCGTGGCACGCACCCTGGCCCGTTTTTCTGCCACCAAGATGGGTCTCCCGTTACTAAATTTCAATTTTGGAAGGTGAACGGTATGGCACTATCCAGTGTTGGCCTCCCAGGGGCTCGTTATGACACCCATTCGTTTAGGATAGGTGCTGCTTCAACTGCAGCTGCATTTGGGTACTCTGAGGCTGATATACGCCGTATGGGAAGATGGGGATCTATGCGTTTTGCATTATATGTTCGCCCTCTTCAGGTATGAGTACCAGTTAAGTCACTGTTCTCTTTTTTCTCTTACAGACCCTGTGTGTCCCCGCACACCGGTGGCAGTATGGCTGGTGGGCCACAGTTACGTGCACTGGGCAGCACAGTATGCTGCGGTGACAGAGTGGGGACCCCAGCTTGGACTGCGTGCATCCGCATGCATACGTTGGTACTGTAAGTGTGGAATGAGATGGCGGGAACTGTTGCCATTCCTTTTTTCCATCAGGGATGCTGAACCGCCCGATGTCCTTCTACTGCACCTCGGGGGCAATGACCTCGCCCAGGTCACTGGCCTTTCTTTAAAATTCATGATTTGCAGTGACCTAGCTTATTTGCATTATGTGTGACCGTCCACAAGGCTGCTATGGTCGGACATCATACCACGTCATGCTTACAGGGGAGGTATTGACCTCCGTGCCCTTGACCGCGCTCGGCGCTCGGTGAACAGGGCAGTTGCCCGGTTCTTGGCTGACAAGGGTTTGGGGATGGTCATCCGACACCCCACCATTAGTTTACAAAATTATGATCTTTATGTAGGGGATGGGGTCCACCTGTCGGCTAGAGGTATGAACCTCTTTTTGGAAGATTTGCAAGCAGGCCTGTTGACCGAGCTGACGGTCTGGGGGGGGGGCGGTGAGTCTTCATTGAAGCCTCCCCGTGTGGCGGGTAGCACTGGTAAGGTAAATATTTATAACCCATAGGTATCCGGAAGGTTCGCAATTGACTGGCCAACACTTAGACAGGTACAGGTGTAATAACGTTGACCGGTCAACGACGAACCAGGCAAGGGGTGATGGCAGGAGCTTTTCAGCATGCATCACCCCGTGATTTGACGGATACACGTCAGAGGGTGGGGTCAGTAGATAGTTTATTGACTACGGTCAACAATTTGTTTGTGTCAACAAACAAATTGATACAAATGGATACATTGTAGCCAATTGCCTTTGGCAATTTTAGGAGGAACCTTACCAGTGTTACTGCAGCCTGCTTGCCTTAAGAATTATAATTGGATGAGTACCAATTGAAAGTTATAATTCGGACTAGGGCATTATTCAATAAAAGTGGCCCAATGCCTTTATCCATATACCGGTGTCTGAGTCTTTCTTTGGGGGGTGCGCCTGCAAAGCAGTATACTGAAGACTTATACAATAAATGTAAAATAATGACAGACAACTTGGAAGAGGAATCCTATGATGACTAACACACAGTTCTAGAAAGTGAAGTGTATGCTGTTCTGAAAGCCCTGTGGAGAAATAAATCACCAGGAGTAGATAGGATACCAACAGAACTATTTTAAGCTGTAGAGACTGAATCTATCAAAATCCAAGCAAGAATATGCCAACAAATATATGGCAAACAAAAGAATGACCCATTGACTGACAAGATTCAATATAGATTTCAAATCCAAAAAAAGGAGCATGCTGTAAATATAGAACCATTGCTTTAATTTCCAATGCAAGCAAAGTGATGTTCAAGATGATACAAAAAAGGGATTTACCCTATGCCTGATGTTCAAGCTGGATTCTGAAAAGGAAGAAGCACTCAAGATCAGACTGCAAATATCCACTGGCAATTGCAGTACACCAAAAAAGATCAATCTATACTTTTAATAGATTACAGCAAAACCTTTGACTGTGTAGTCTGGATTTTATGATTTCAACATAAACAGCATTTTTCTCTTCTCACCTCATTTCCTCTTTTCTTATCATGTTTTCCCCATTCTTGGTAATGTCTATTTTCCTCCTTGATGTTGTCTTTCACACACATTGCAGAGCTCCACCTCCAAATGACCCTAAAAAGTAACACATCACAGAACCAGTCAGGCTGGAGGGACAGGGACAGTACTGAAATTAGGGGAAATAATCCTGATTTGAAAGGGAATGGAATGATTCCAATCTCCAGTAATATCATATAGATCAGGGGCTAATCTGAGAAAGCAATTACAAAGAAAAAAACTACCAGCAAAGATTATTTCTTTTTATATATATATATTTTTATTTATTTTCAAAAGAAAAAACAAACATACAAAAAACAATACATCAAATATCATAACAATAATACATAAAACTCATGAAAAATAACCACATACATGATAGTTGAACTGGTTAATTGTCATAGTGCACACACTATTGAATATCCACATTATAGATTAGTAATATAACCATAACCTTCATAAAAGCTTTCAGTATTGCAATTGTTTGTTAGCAACCATCAAGCTCCTACTTTTCAAATTACAAATCACCCAGTGTATATTTACATTGCCCCGGAGAGTTTAGTCACTGTATTATCTCCAAAAACTACTTTGAGATGGTACAGGTCTAAAACTATCCCTACTCGTAAGGGAGTGATCGACAAAAGGCTTCCAAATACTCCAAAATCTATTTTCCTTCAATTTATCCCTTTTTACTTTTATCTCTCATGTCAATTTGCTATTCAATGCTAGATTCCACATTTCCTTGTACCATTCTACCGTCTGTATAATTACGTCATTTTTCCAATTTCTAGCGATACATTGTCTACCCGTAGTTAACATTATTTCTAATAACTCTTTTTCCTCCTTATTCAAACACATACCTTCCACATCTGTTAGCAAAATGGTACCTGATGCCAACTTAATTTTCTTACCTATTATTTCCCCCATCTCTCTTTCTATTCTTCTCCAAAATTCATTTATCATTTTACAGCTCCACCACATATGCTCATAGGTTCCAACAGTATCTTTACATCTCCAACATAAATTATCCCTTTTATTATCAATCTGGTGCAACCTCAGTGGCGTCAAGTACCATTGCCACAACATTTTATAGTTATGTTCCTTAATTCTTACTGACATTGTTCTCATTATCCTCTTTTTCCACTTATTTCTCCATTCATCCTTTCCAAACTTTATATTCAAATCCTGTTCCCACTTCAATTTCAAATCTTCCTGTGGATCACTATCCTTGTTTATTAAAATATAAAGTTTACTTACTAGACCCTTAATGCTTTTCTCACCTTTTCTAATCTTTAAAACCAATTCCTCGAATTCAGTCTTTTCTCTATCTGTACCTAATTCTCTTCTATATTTTTTATTCCAATTATCAACCTTCATTATCTGAAACCAATCCAATTTTAACTGTTCAAACAGTTTTTTCTTCTTAATTTCATCTTCACAAACCCTTAGCCATTCTTTCACCAAGGAAACTTCATTTTTATCCAATATTCCTTTTTTTGTCTATTTTTATCGGAAAACACGCCATATCTGCCAATTCCAAAATTGGAGAGAGATCTCGGATCAGATCTTTCTTTAATCTTTTCCACACCCTCATGAGTCCCCTCATCATAGTGTTACTTGTACCTATCATTTTAACCTTATTTCCCCAAAAAATCATTTTACCAATATTCTTATAATCTTTCATCTCTATTTCCTCCCAAATTACTTTTCCTCTTGCCAAGATCTTCACAACATTCTTAATTTGAAATGCTCGATAATAAGCTAACAAATTTGGCATTCCAAACCCCCTTCTTTCTGAGGCAGATACCAGAGTTTCTTTGAGAGTCTAGATTTTTTACCTCCGTTGCAAAAATTATTGAACATCTTTTGGAACTCATTAATTTCCTTTTCCTTCAATTGGATTGCAAGTGCATCAAATAGAAAGTTAATCCTTGGCAACAACATCATTTTGCAAATTACAATCCTCCCAAACCATGACAACTTCAACTTCTGAAAACTTTGGATTTTATTCTTAAATTCTGCTTTCAAGCTGTCATAGTTCAGTCTTTTAAGTTCTTCCAATCTGTTTGAGATAGTTATCCCCAAATATTTCAACTTTTCTTTAATTTGTATATTAGATAACCCCACCATCTTTTCCTTCTCCTCTTCCCCCATATTGCACAATATCATTTCCGATTTATCCCAATTTAACGTCAATCCAGTTATAGCCTCATAGTCCTCTATTTGTTCTTTAATCCTATCCATTGCCGCCTCTGGGTGTTTCACCATTAGCAACATATCATCTGCATACATACTCACTTTATTACCCAATATCCCTTCTATACTTGAATCCTCCCTTATATTTTTAGCTAAAATTTCCATTGCCATAATAAACAAAATAGGAGATAGTGGGCAGTCCTGCCTAGTGCCTGCCTCAAGCTTTACCTCATCTGTAACCTCTTCATCTTAACCTATAAATCCAAGTGTTCACCGTTGGAATTGGCTATACGTTGCTATGCGTCGCCCTACTGACCTGCACCCTCCCTTCGAGAGCACGACCGAATTGCCTACGCAGGTCAACGAAGGATTTAAAAATCTGGCACGGGGGCCTCAGCCCCACTAACGGCAAGAAACGCAAAGAACATCACTTCCCGAAAGTCCTTGCGCCGCGCCGCGCCAGAACCAATCAGGCTGAGAGGCTCTCGCACGGAGCAGCGTTCGAACACGCACCGCAGCCAATCAAAATAAAAGCATTAAAAAAAACGCAGCACAAACACAAAGCACCAACACATTACTACAAGCCCCAGTGTCCTGCGCGCAATGTGCGAGCAGAACGATGAGGCAGCCGGCGCGCGAAAACAAAACTAAGAAAAAGCCGCCGCCACAACCATTCAACCCCACGGGCGAGCCAGCATGGCCCGTGGGGAAAAAAAACCTGCCGCCGCTACTCTTCCGTTCGAAGGGTCAGCGGCGCGCAAAAAACAAGTGAGACGGCCGGCGCACGAAAAATAAAAGTTAAAAAAAGCCCACCGCCGCAGCCATTCTTCCCCATGGGCGAGCCAGCATGGCCCGTGGGGGAACCCCCCCCTGCCACCATGGCCCTTCCGTTCGAAGGGCCAGCCGGCGCGCGAAAAACACAAGTAAAAAAAATACACCCCGGCCGCCGCTGCACTTCTGTTCCATGGGCCAGCCGGAGCGCCAAAAATTCAAGCAACCCACCCAACCACCCCCCCCGCAACTGCCCTTCTTCCCAATGGGCCAGCCAGTATGGCCTGTGGGGTAAAAAAATAAACACCCCACTGCCTCTGCCCTTCCTTCCCATGGGCCAGCAAGTATGGCCCGTGGGAAAGAAATAACCACCACCCCGCAAATGCCCTTCCTTCCAACGGGCCATCAAGCATGGCCCATGGGAAAGAAAGCCTCCCCGCAAATGCCCATCCTTCCCACGGGCCATCCAGCATGGCCCATGGGAAAAAAAGCCTCCCCGCAATTGGCCTTCCTTCCCACGGGCCATCCAGCATGGCCTGCGAGAAAGAAAGCCACCCCCCACACACTTGAAAAAACACACAAAAACACAAACAAAAAACATTCAAAAACACACCAAAACCCAAAAAATAAACACACAAACAGCCAAAAATAAACAAGAAAAACACACACATACACCCCCCAAAAAAATCCACCCCCAACCCCCCCCAAAAAACAAACCTCCCACAGAACTTACCAAAAGACGTCTTCCTTCTATGAGAACCGGAAATCAAATGAGAGAGAGGAAACTTACCGGAAGTGACACCCAGAGGACAGAAGGTAACAAATGTAATGAGAGGCACAAAAGCTCACCATCCCCACCCAGTGGCCAAAACAGAAACAACATTCAAAAATATTTAAAAAATAAGAATAATTCTAAATTTAATCAAATAAATTATACAAACATTCAAAAAAATAATCTCAAAAATTACCAAAATAAAACCCCCTTTCACTCTGAAAAACCAAAACAAAAAAAGATTTAAAAAAACATTTTAAAAAACAAAATAAAATTTTAAACTAAATAATATTACATTAAATTAAATTAAATTTAATTTAATTTTTTTGCATAAACATAAAAAACAAGTTCAAAAACAAAATTACTCGAAGCCACAAAATCAAAAAACCTTACACCACCATTTAAAACAGCCCATCACCATTACTTCAAAAAAAAAAACGAAACCCTTTAGTATCCAACACAATTTTAAAAAGCCCGGCAACGCCGGGCAAACTATGCTAGTTTACTCTAATCCTAGCACTCCCTTTTTGATATAATAGATCAATTACCCTTCTAAATCTATCTCCGAATCCATAGTTTTTAACTATTTCCTTGATTGAAGACCATTGTAACGATTCAAATGCCTTAAAAATATCCAAAGATATTAAACCCACCTTTTCCTTCGTCTGATTAACATTATCAATTAAGTCACCCTCCTAGTCAAATCAGCCATATGCCTTCCTTTAAAAAAACCAACTTGATTGACATTTATATATTCCCCCATAAATTTATTTAACCGATTAGCCAATATTGCTGTGAAGATCTTGGCATCTTGATTTATAAGAGAAATTGGTCTATATGATTCCACTTTTTCCAAATTCTTTCCCAATTTTGGCAGCAGAACAATTATGGTCCTATACCATGAAGTTGGAATTTGTCCACTATCTAGAATCTTAACCTATAAATCCAAGCGTTAACCGTTGGAACTGGCTATAGGTTGCTATGCCTCGCCCTACTTGCCTGCACTCACCCTTCGTGCACACGGCCGATCTGGGTACGCAGGTCAACAAAGGATTGAAAAAACCGGCAGTGGGGCAACAGCCCCACAAACGTGAAGAAAGGGAAACAACTTCACTTCCCAACATTCCTTGCGCCGCGCCGCGCCAGAGCCAATCAGGCTGAGAGGCTCTCGCACGGCGCAGCGTTTGGAAACGCGCCTCAGCCAATCGAAAGAAAAGCATTTTAAAAAAGCGCAGCACAAACACAAAGCTGCAACCCATAACTACAAGCCCCAGCGTCCTTCGCGCCATGAGCGCGCAGAGCGCTGAGGAAACCGGCGCCCGAAAAATGAAAAATAAAAACAACTCACAGCCAAGCACACACCAGCCGGCTTTCTTTCCCTCACCAACAGCACCTGAAGGTCCTGAATGGAGTTTCCCCTTTAATATCAGTGGGTGGGGGTTGTGATTCCCCTCTCCGCTGGCTACCCCCCCTCCTTAAAACAACTCCATCTTTTCTTCTCTTTAAAAACGGAGTTGTTTTAAGGAGGGGGGTGGGGGATCGATCCACTCTGCCTGTTCCTCTGTGTCCAGAAGTGTTGGGGCAATATACCCCTTTTCTCCCCACAAACCTCCCAACCCTAGGGTAGCCAGCGGAGAGGGGGGTCACAACCCCCACCCACTGATATTAAAGGGGAAACCCGATCTACTTTCACGACTTCACACAATCAAAGCACCATAACACACTAAAGCCCCCCTCCCCACCACCGAGCCCACCCTTCCTAACCCCAATGACCACGCCCCCTAGCCCCCCTTCCTAACCCCCAACGACCATGCCCCCCTCCCCACTACCTAACCCACCCTTCCTAACCCCCAACGACCATGCCCCTCTCCCCACCACCTAGCCCACCCTTCCTAACCCCCAATGACCATGTCCCTTCCCCACCACCAAATAAATAAATAATTTTTTTAAAAATTACTACAAACAGTCAAACACATCCAAAAATACACAAAAACAAAAACACCAAAAACAATCCGAAGAAAACAAAGACACAATCAAAAACAAAACAAACAGTCAAAAAATACAAATTCCAACCCCACTCCCCCCCCCCGCCCGCCCCCCACACACACACAAAACAAAGAAAACAAGCAAACTTACCAAAAGATGTGCTACCTCCACCAGGACTGAAAAAGAAATGAATAAAGAAAGAGACTACTTACCAGAAGAAGCTCCACCCAGAGGCCAGGAGAGAAAAAAAAGTCAAAATACAATAACCCCTACCAGCACCACCTGCTGGCCACAATAGTAAAAACAATTCAAAAACACACAAACATTGAATGTAAAAAAAATTACTTTTACATTATTAAAATTATGACCTACGGTACAACTAATTAAAAAAATTCAAAAAACTAAAACATTATTCACTTACATAAAACAATTTGAAAAAATGATATCATACTTTCTTCTTTAATTAATTCTCAAAAAAAAACAAAAAAGCAGATCCCAGTTAATAACAGCCAAGCCAAAAAAATTTACATAAATAAACATTTAAAAAATTAAAATTACAGACTAAGCAATTTTTAAAAAACATTAACACAATTTAACCTTCCAACACAATTTAAAACTATTGCAAAAATAAAATTGGTTCATTTTTTATTAAAACACACGGAGAAAAAAGCCCGGCAACGCCGGGCAACCCTTGCTAGTATAATTATATAATTTCACTAATTTTGGAACCACAATGTCTTTAAATTCCTTATAAAACTCTGTCGATAATCCGTCATCTCCCGGGTCTTTCCCAAACTTCAAACCACTAATTACCTCTTTTACCTCTTTATCAGAAACCCGTTCCTCCATTTTTTCCCGGTGTTCCTGCTTTATTCCATTCCCTAACTGCCTCTCCAATATCCTTTTAAGCTTCCCAACATCTATCTCTTTTTTTGCATATAGTGCTTGATAGAAATCCTTCACAATTTTACATTTATCACTAATCTTATTGCACCTTATCCCTTGTTTATTAACCAACACCCCAATTTCCCTTTTTTCCTTTTTAACTTTAGCCGCTCTTGCTAATAATCTTGAGTTTTTGTTGCTAAATTCAAAGTACTCTCTATTTAAATATATCAAATCTCTTTTAACTTTATCTATATCCTTACCCATTAATTCTGCCTTAAGTCTTTGTAATTTAGCAAAAAAAAATCCTTCTTTTTTGAGTGTTCTTCCTGTAGTTGTTTTATTTCTTTTTCTTTTTCCTCCTGGTCTGCCTTATATCTTCTGTACTTTATACTCGCCAACTTTATACTTTCCCCTCTGAAAACTGACTTCATGGCATCCCAAACCACATTAAAATTTACCTCTTCATTATCATTCCACTGCCAGCTTTCCATCCAACTTTCCATAATTTGTTCTTTACATTTTTGGTCTTTAAACAGGTTGGGATCATATCTTCAACTTCTTCCTCTCCTGTTATCCTTTTGTAATCTCAATTCCAAAAGTACTTTAGCATGGTCTGATTCCTTGAAAATCCCTATTTCCATTCCCTCAATATTTTTGATCATGTTTTCCGTTAAAAATACATAATCTATTCTAGAATAGGACCCATAAACATGTGAAAAATAAGAGTATGCCCTTTCCGAACCCTTGATCTCTCTCCAAGAATCCTTCAGTCCCATCGCGACCATCCATTTATCTAAAATGTTCCCTTTCAATCCAGCTCCACACCTTGCTAAGTTCGTACAGTCCAAATTTGACCTTATCAAATTAAAGTCTCCATCCACAATCATTTTTACCACTTTTTCTAACTCCACAACTTTTTGGACTTTTTCTAGAAATTCCGCTTGATGTTCATTTGGAGCATAAATATTCACCAACATTATTTCCTCATCATCTATTTTTCCTCTTACGATCAAGTATCTACCTTCCTGATCAGCAACACTTTTTGTTATCTCAAATCCTAATCTTTTAGAAATCATAATTGCCACACCTCTTGCTTTTGAAGTACCAAACACCATTTCATAATGTTGTATCCATCCTAAAAAAAATTTGTTTGTGTCTTTTGATTTTTGATGCATTTCCTGTAAAAACACTATATCGGGTCTATCTTTCTTGAGAGACAATTCCAACCTCCTCCTCTTAAGAACAGAACCTGTACCCTTTACATTCCAGGTTAATACTTTAATATTTCCCATAATCTATTACAGTTTCATCTTTTCTAACTTCTAAACTCTCCATTGGGCGTGCCACCACAAACCCCTTACCACTAAAACACAAAATTGTACATAAAACACACAATATCTCTCTCCCCACTTTCTCCAAAAAAAGGTGCCTTTGATAACCAAAGAGGGGAGAGGGGGAACATGGAAGATGTACGTACAGATTAGTGCAACGCGCCACCCACCTTTATACATTCTTGAGTAATATAAAGAATTTTTTCATCTTAATCTATTGCTCAATGCGCCTAACTTGCCTCCTCCTCCACCATGATCAATGACAACTCCTCTTCTTCTCTTCCCTGCGGGGTTCCACCCATAGCACTACTGGCATCTGCCCCCTCATAATCCCTTCTTATGGCCCCCAATTCCAGCAAATCTTTCCTAAGAGTTAACCACTCTTCCGAACCCGCTTTAACAAGCTCCAGCAGAGTCAAATATTCCAGTGGGTCGGTCCCCTCATCAATAACCTGCATTCTTTTCTCATAAAAGAAACGCAATTGCTGTGGGAATCTTCAATTGTACCTTACACCTTTACTCATCAACAATTTAGTTACCGGTCTCATCTTATATCTCCAAATTCTTTCCTTCATTGAAATATCATTATATACTTCCACATCGGAACCATCAATTTTCAGGGCACCAGAACCAGCTTGTTTTAAGAAGGCCATTACTCTAAGATTGTCTCCCCAATTTGAAAATTTTACCAGAACATTTCTTTGAACCGCCTTCCCTCTTCTTGGACCCACCCTATATGCACTTACAATGTCCTCCTGTACAAATTCCTTTCCCATGCTCAAATTATTTAACCACTGGACCACTCTTTCTCTCAGCTGGTCTGGCGTCCTTTCAACCACCTGACGAATCACAATATTGTGCTTTCTCATCATATCTTCCACAGCGTCAATCCTTTTCTCATGCTCATCCGTTTTCAGTTTATTCTCCCTCACCACCTCCTGAGTCCCTTTTATTTCCTTTTTCATAACCTTCACCTCATTTTGGACCAATTTCACATTTCCTTCTATTTTTTGCAAACTTAATACTACTTTTTTTGTAAAGTCCACAACAGTATTTACCACCTTATCCTGTTTTTTCATCATTTCATTTCTATCCTTCACTCTTGAATCCTCCATCTTCTCCATCTTCTGAAACAATTTACCGATTTCCACCATGAGTTGAGTTTGATTGTAAGGTTCAGGTGGTGGTGATGATGATGGAGGGACCTCTTCCATCGGTGTTTTTTCTTTTCTCTTGGATTTCACCACTGGCTCCTCCTCCTTTGCTTTTCCTCTTGTGCCCTTATCCATGGTAAAAACCCCTAAAAAGTTTTAATGCTGCAACGTATTGCAAGTTCATTACACACTCCACTTAAACCTATTCCGATGCAGCCAAAACTGACAACAGTCCTATTAATTCTGTTAGAACTTGAAGAAAAGAGGAGGTTCAGCGAAGAATTTGATTATTGTAATCTGTAAGGGGAGCAGGAACCAAAAAACCCCAAACAAAAAAATATTGTAATCCACAGGAAGCTCGTCACCAGGAATAGTCAGTTCAGCCCAGATAACAACAGCTCGCAAAGATTGCCCTTATTAAAAAAAATCAGATCTTTCGTAAAACTCTCCTCTTTGCAAGCAAATAGAATACTCCCAACCGCATGAACAGGAATTCCAAGGAGACAGACACCCAAATATATCCACTTGTGTAAGGACCACGGGGAAGGAAAACCAAAAATCCCAAGCTCCAACTTGTAATAAAAAAGAGAAGAGGAGAAGTATATATATATAAAATTTGAAAGCTGTAATCCACACAGCGAAGGAGTAAAAAAAGTTGATGATCCCTCTCTAGGAGCGAACGAAGCAAAGCACCCTTTTCCCAGTGGCTGCGGCGGCTTCAGGGGGAACCCCCCCTTCTTCCTCTCCAAATCAGCAAACTTTCTTTTAAAAAAAAGCCGCTCTCCCTTATTTTAACTTCGAAAAGCACTGGAATAACCAAAAGCTTGAACCCAATCAGTTTCTTCTTTAGCCGCTTCTCAAAGCCTCCAAACCATGCTGCGGCTCTCCTGGGACACAAAGAAGCCATTGTCCAAAAAGCAACCACTTTAGTTTTCCAGTACTGCCACCATTGTCGCTTCAACTACCACCCTTCTATCCACTTCTGCACACACTGCCAAGTTCAGGCTCTTCAAAGCAAAATCCCCTGTTGTCTCCATCTCCCATCAACATAAGATTTCATTAACTCACTTTCTTGCTGATTTTCCTACTTCCTCGAATCTCCGCCGTCTCGCTGGTCCCATTCTCGGCTCCTTGGCTGGGGAAGCCGCGGCTTCCGTCGTGCGCCTCTCCCACCGGGGATACCTCCCGAACTTCGACCGCCCAACAAAAACTTTCCAAGCAGGCAAGCAGGAGTCTTATCACCACAAAATGTCTCTTTAAAATTGTTCCATTTTACTTATTCTCATTGATTACCACTTTGAGTAAGCGCGAGCACCCAAATCGAGATGTTACTCATCGGCCATCTCAGCCACGCCCCCCAGCAAAGATTATTCCTAAAGAATTTACTCAAAATTATAAAGCAGTTGCTTATAAAGGCAACAGTTTTGTAAAATGAATTAACACTAGGAGTTTCTTCTGGAAACTGTCACTGTCATTTTAATTTATTAAGCACAAAACCTATCCCTTCACCTAACAGATATTTCCATGTTTCTTTAAGATTTTTGAATTATTATTATTATTATTATTATTATTATTATTATTATTATTATTATTATTATTATTATTATTATTATTATTGTTGTTGTTGTTGTTGTTGTTGTTGTTGTTGTTGTTGTTGTTGTTGTTGTTGTTGTTGTTGCTGCTGCTGCTGCTGTTGTTGCTGCTGCTGTTGTTGTTGTTGTTGTTGTTGTTGTTGTTGTTTGACTTATATGCCACCCCACTCCCGAAGTGCAACTCTGGCCGGCTCACAAACATATCCTAACTTCGACCATGTACATCAAAACAATAAAATACCATAAGATACAATTTACACAATAAAACACAATTTAACATTAAAATCTCAAATCACAAATAACAAATAGCAAATAAATAACAAAAAGTCCTTGCTGCTCTATGTCCTCAAAGAGGCCCAGGGCTCAACATCCTCAATGGAGCCCAGGGCTCAATGTCCTCTGCAACTTCAGCATTTTTAAAAAAAGCCCTCTGACTCCTGCCAGTGACGAGGGCTCAGAGCAGGGGGTGGGGGCAGGCATCCGGTGTCTTCAGCTGCCCAGGCTCTGGCAGCTTTTAAAGCCCTCCGACTCCGGCCGGTGACAAGGGCTTGGAGGAGAGCATCTGGCATCCAGCATCTTAGGACGCCAAGATACTGGTTGCTTTTAAAGCCCTCTGGCACCAGCCAGTGATGATGGCTCGGAGGAGGGCATCTAGCATCCGGTGTCTTCGGCCACCCAGGCACTGGCTTTTAAAACCCTCTGAATCCGGCTGGTGACAATGGCTCGGAGGAGGGCATCTGGCATCTGGTGTCTTCGGACACCAAGGCACTGGCTTTTAAAGCCCTCCAACTCCGGCTGGTGACAATGGCTCGAAGGAGGGCAAATGGCGTTTTGAGCCACCCAGGAGATAATAATAAAGGTGACTCTTTCCTTTAAGTGTAAGGTTGACTTTCCCCCCTGAAAAAAGGGTTCAAAAACTACTTTGGTTTTAATGAATGCTTTCTCTGCTTTATGATCTGTGATCAATATTTCCCTTTAGGAATACATTATTACGACTGGCATATGTTTACATGTATGCACAGTATGGGTGCCTTTTGCCGCCCCCTGCCTGCTGCAAATTGAGGTGATATACTGTATAATGTTCCAGGGCCAGCAGCTAATTGTTGTTTTGCAGTTTAACAGTTAATTTGATAAAGTGTCTAGTTGATTCCAACTATGCCTCTGGCTCTTCATTTCAGGGTGAGGAGGCAATACCTCCTTTTTAGGCCTCAATTTTATTTGAAGAGGTTGTATTTGCAAAGTTTACCTTTTGCTTCTAGAAAGGCAGTAGTGTACTTCTGACCTTTGAGATTGTAGTGACGGGGATATCTACCACACCCTGTCCAACACTTAATTGTGATGACTGAAGCATAGAGAACATTTTTTGAAAGTGTTGTGACATCAGATCTATTGCTCCTTCCATTAACTGTAAAAGCAAATGTGTGCCATTAGACATTCACCACAAGGTAGCTAAAGAAAGGAGAAAGAACAGAAGATAGCTAAAAGGCAAGGAGCCAAAAGAGGGAAACACATTGATGGTTTGAATATGATTTAAAGGGAAGAAAAAAACACTGAAAAGAAAAATGCTCTCTGTGCTGCATTTCCATTCTCTAAGCTGACATTATGCCTGGATACATAATGCATGAGTAATGACTTCTGTAATGGTGCAGGAAGAGGACATTTGCATTGCATGCTCCACTCCATCTGGGTCTGATCCAAGCTCAAATAAAACAAGAATAAATTCATTCTGTGTGAAGGTTCTGAAGACTGCAGTAGTTCAGCATTTTACCCCTATTGAAAAACATTGGATTCACAGAGATATGTGTGATATTTGAGGTCACAATTATCACCTATACAAAAGGAGAAGACTACTCAACACAAATAGAAAGTATATCAACATTGAGTAGGAGTCAATGGGAAACTACCTAATGCAAAATTTTGACAGTCTGTGGAATGAAGTTATTTCACTTTGCTGAAATTTCAGAATAGATAATGGAATTGAAACAAAGGGGGCAGAATATTCTTATGAAAGAACAGGAACAAGAATATAGATTTCTAAGACTCTTTGTAGCAAGTCAAAAGAAAAGCTATTAGGCATTTTATTGTCAGCTTTTATAGTCTTCTCAGTGTCCTTCTGAGTAGCCTTAGAACTAAGATATACAAATTCTCTGCTCTTTCTTTAGTCGTCTAATGGCCCAGAAAGCTAAGCATTTGAGGTTGGAATCTAAAATATGGAATTATTTTCAGCATTCTTCATTGTTGCTTTTAAAACTATGATTTTGCCTCTTAAAATATATTTCTGATCCTGAGGCTACTATGTCATATGTATTACTAATTTATGGACAAACCTTAACATTGACTCTTGCACAATAATTTTGCTGAACCACAACCTTAGTGCAGTGCAGTTACACATTGCAGGCGCACCCCCCAAAGAAAGACTCAGACACCGGTATATGGATAAAGACATTGGGCCACTTTTATTGAATAATGCCCTAGTCCGAATTATAACTTTCAATTGGTGTAATCATCCAATTGTAATTCTTTAAGGCAAGCAGGCCGCAGTAACACTGGTAAGGTTCCTCCCAAAATGCCAATGGCAATTGGCTACATGTAACTATTTGTATCAATTTGTTTGTTGACACAAACAAATTGTTAACCGGAGTCAATAAACTATCTACTGACCCCACCGAATGACTTGTATCCATTAAATCTCAAGGTGATGCAGGCTGTTAAGCTCATGCCATCACCCCTTGCCTGGTTCGTCGTTGACCGGCCAAAGCTATTACCCCTGTACCTGTCTAAGTGTTGGCCAGTCAATTGCGAACCTGCCGGATACTATGGGTCATAAATCTTTACCTTACCAGTGCTACTCGCCACACGGGGAGGCGTCCATGATGACTCACCGCCCCTCCCAGACCGTCAGCTCGGTCGCCAGGCCTGCTTGCACCTCGCCCAGAAAGAGGTACATACTTCCAGCCGACAGGTGGACCCCATATCGTGCCTACCAGCAAAAAGTTTTGTAAGCCTATCCGCAGGTTTCCAATGGCTGTCTCCCAGCCATGCTCAGCAAGGGACCGGGCAACAGCCCTGTCCACTGACTGCCGGAACAGTCCAAACCACGGAGATCCACGTCTCCCCTAAATTGGCGTCTCGGCACGATGTTAGACCATAGCGACCGTGTGTAAGCCATACATGATATAAAATGCCAGGTCACTGCACCCCGACAGTTTAAGGAATAGCAGTGATCCATATAAGATCATTGCCGCCGAGGTGCAGAATAAGAACGTCAGGCGGTCCAGCATCCCTGATGGACATCAGGAATGGCAACAGTTCCTGCCCCCTTGTGCCGCGCATACCATACCATCGAATACGTGTGGATGCACGCATCCCAAGTCGGGGTCCACACTCTGTCGCCGCAGCATATACTGCTGCCCAGTGTACATAGCTGCGGCCCACCAGCCCCACTGCCACCGGTGTGCAGAGACACACAGGATCTATAAAAGAGGAGAAGAGGTTAAGGACATAACTAGGTACTCATACAGTGAGGGGAGGTACATATAAGAAATTACACGTACACATATATCCGCCTCCGAGTATCCCAAACGTAGCCGCGGTCAACGCGACGCCTATCCTAAATAAACGGGTGCCAAAACGGGCCCTACACCGCGAAGCGCTGTACCGGTCACCCTTTGGTAAGGGTAGACCCATCCTGGTGGCAGAAAAACAGGCTGGGGGGCGCGGCAGGCACGGCCAAAAAAATTCATGTAGGGCACCAACTGGACAGATGTCTCCAATGAAACCTCGTAGCAGTCTAACTCCACTGCCTACGCCGTGCTGAACAACCTTTGAGGACCGTATCCCCAATTGAGCCCACTCATGCGTGACATAGACATCGTCGAGTTCCAGTGCCCTACGAGACACATTCGCCTTACACAATGGTACCAACTCTGGTACCAACTCACTGATGCGGAGCGCTCCAAAAAAGGCTACCGTGGTAGCTGCGTGACCAAGAGCCACTTCATACCTATCCTAACATATGTTATGCCAGGCTCGTGCAAGGTGGGTCAGAATCTCCGGCGGACTGGGGTGACGCGTGTCCGGGCGGCGGACACGTTCACGTGTCCACCCCTCCAAAACACGACGCATGCGGAAGTAACTCACGCAGTCATTGAAACCCCTCACATTGGCCATAAATGCCAGTGCCGAAAGCCTGAAGGCTATAGTATGGGGGGGGGGCAAACCCTGACTGTGAAGATAAACATGTATTGTAAAACCTGGTCCACTGGTATTGACCACACTTGAGGTAACTGTAGTTACTCACAAAAGGTTCTAAATCGTATGAAAGCATGTTGATACGCCTTGATACGTGCGAGGTGCCAATGACATGCCGGTCGCCCGGTTCACCTCTCCTCGCCAAACATTCAAATATCGGCCAGTAGTGGCGAGGGGAATTCCTCTGCTTCCGGAGCAAGGCACGGAACCGGGGGATCTGCAGGCAGGATAAAGCATCAGCAATATCGTTATTAATACCTGGTACATGTCTGGCCCTGAACAGCACATTTAGGCGTAGGCTTCTCAAAAAGAATTGACAAACCAATGCCATGACCCTGGGGGATTTGCACGTCTGGGTGTTGACAATGTGCACCACTGCCGCATTGTCATACCAAAAATGGACCACTGAGTTGGCCCACTAGTCGCCCCATAGCATCAGTGCTCCCCAAATTGGGAAGAAACTCAAGGAAGGTAAGATCGCGGAGGTGATCCGTGCCAAGCCATGCATGAGGCCATCGGCCGTAAGTCCACCTACCCTCAGAGTAAACCCCATAACCCAGGGAGCCGGAGGCATCCAACTGTACTTGAAATCTAGGGCAGACCATAAGGTCTGATCTCCAGGAAGAGACCCCGTTAAAATCCTGGAGGAATTTGAGCCAGACCGAAAGGTCCGCCTGTATGCCCCTGGTCAGCCGGACCCTGTGGTGGCGTTTGAACAGGCCAGCCATGGCGTCACACA
The DNA here is from genome assembly GCA_035047345.1 of Bradypodion ventrale. Classification (NCBI taxonomy): domain Eukaryota; kingdom Metazoa; phylum Chordata; class Lepidosauria; order Squamata; family Chamaeleonidae; genus Bradypodion; species Bradypodion ventrale. The sequence continues at coordinate 304,241,217 of JAWDJE010000003.1, read as the reverse complement.
GGCGCCTGGCCAATGCTCTGCCGGTTGTAACCACCCTGCAGGCAAAGTTAAGGTGGCCATGAAGTACCTGCAGCTCACGAGGGGACACTTTACGTTTGGCAATCAATGCCAAAATCGCCGCGGAGATCCGAGTCACCTTATCCATGGGTGCGAAAGAGTCAATTTCAATGCCTAGAAATGTGAGCTTAGTAGCTGGGCCCTCGGTCTTTTCAGGCGCTAAGGGGACACCCAGTTCCCGCATGAGTGTCTGAAATGTAGTGAGGAGACGCGTGCACGTGTCCGAGCCCCGTTCACCCCTGAACCAAAAGTCATCGAGGTAATGGGCTAGAGACCGAGACCCCAACCTGCGAGCAAAGGCCCACTGAAGGAAAGTACTGAATCGTTCGAATGCCGAACATGAAATAGAGCAGTCAAAAGGCATGGCCTTATCTAAGTAAAATTCCCCTTGGAAACTAAAACCCAATAGCTCAAAATCCTCTGGGTGCACTGGCAGTAATCGGAAAGCCAATACCATATCACACTGTGCCAGGAAAGCACCGGGACCGCATGAGCTTACCACTCGTAGGGCCTGACAAACGACATGTACCTGACTGAACAAAGTCATCAGGAATTGCATCACTGACCGAAGAACCCGCAGGGTAAGCTAGATGGTGGATTAGACGACATGCACCCGGGTTCTTTTTCGGTACTAGACCCAGAGGGGAGACCTTCAAATTAGGGAAAGGTGGTTCCAAGAAGGGGCCCGCTACTCTCATAGCCTCAACTTCCTTAGCTATGCTCAGTGCAGCAACCTCCTCGTTACCTTTCAAGGAAACTAAATGAGGAGCATCTTGGGGCCCCTAACACCCCTGAATGGAATACGAAAGCCCCATTGGAAACCCTCCAGCAGGTACCTCGCATCATCCCTTCTTTGATAAGCTGAGAGCCATCGCTCCAGCATGAGTACACTAATTGGGGAGGGGGCCTTTTGCCTGGCTAGTTCCGTCAGATGGAGCTCTGATCGCCCCCTACCTCTGCCCCGTGACCCACCAGCCCGCGGGCATGTGGAGGCGGCGTGGGGGCCAGCGCAAAAGGGACACTCGTGTCGGGAACGACACTGGCGCTTATTACACACATCACTAGCTGAGAAGGTCCAACACAGCAGGCGGGCTGGAACCCCCTACCCCACCGGTTGGCGGGGAACCCGAGTTGCAGCAGCCCGCTGCACAGCATGACCACAATGGTACCTATCACCAGGCGCCAGGCGCGTGGGTGTCATGTACAAGAGCCACAATTACTGACAGGGCTCATCCCACCTCATCTCAGGATGTAGGGCCACCCTCATCCTAAATTCCTCATCGTAATCCAACTACGATGGGCCCGGGAAATCAACCATCGCCCTGTAAATATTATCAAGGTATTGAACCATCGGAATGGCCAAATCAGGCCGGGCCCTGAGGCATACCACCATATATATAAAGTATGCTGGCAACCAGTTGGCCCAGTTACGCGGTGGCTTACGACGATGGGACAGCTTCTTGTCTCTGTCATCCTGTCCCTCCCTCTCCTCCTTAGTGGGCTCACGGTTCAAGACGGAGAAAATATCAACGTACTCCCCTCTCCAAATCTTGTCCCTTGTGACCTGTGACAAATGATCACCCAGGGGCAAGGAATAACCAGCCGTCGGTAAAGCCATCGACGGCACATTTTGCATATAGGGTATACGCAGTTGGACCTGAGCAGCCCCTGCGATGCTCGGCACGGCCCCAGGGGCGTACACCCCCGCCCTGAACGAGGGACCATTTAGGAACCAGGGGTTAATGGGACAATGTGGTAATGGCTGCCCACCCACATCAACTTGACGCGGCCAGGGCCACTGAACCCCCAGTGTAAGTGGACAGTGATGGTGGTGCACTAAATTGAACCTGATACTCACTAGTCACACCCCCGTGAGCCGCCCCCACCGGGGGTTCTGGCCCATGGTGGGCGTCGGAGCTCGGGACCAGAATTGAGCTCTGGGACCCCTTTGGCTGCTCCCCGCCTGTACATCAGGTCGCACGGGGAGCTGCGAGGCACCAGCTGGGGCTGGCCAGACAGTCTCAAGCAGCTCAACCCGGTTGGCCACCCGCTGAAGCATCATGGCCGACGAGTCGGCCGGGATCGACGAAGGGGCCGCTGTTGAAGAAGCGATTGCACCCCCCTCAGAAGGTGGCTGGGCAATGCCCAAAGATGCCTCCAGCACTGCTATACGTCATATTGAAGCATCCACTGCCCCAGAGTCCCCAGTATAAGGTGGGCCGGGTGGGCTGGACAGCCCACTAGGCAGTTGGTGAAATGGCAACCCAAAAGGGGAGCCAGGGCCAGAATAGGGCCATACCCAGAACTCAGGCCAGTGGGGGCCGTAGAAGCTGTGGGGTGGACACCCGCACCAGGCCCCCCCTGGGCCACCCTGTACCGGGCCCTGTAAAGGTGCGCTCAGGGCCGAAGCCCCCGAGGGGCCAGCCTGCGCCGGCCCGGCTATGAAGCTGGCACCCAGCTGCCAAGTGGTAGCCTGACCGGCCCCACTGGTACCAGTGGGCAAGGTCCCATCACTGCCCTGCCGTGGGGGCGCAGCCCTGGTCCTCCGACCCAAAGGCTGGTCCCCATCCGATGAAGGGCCGGTAAAAGCCCTTCCCCTCGGCCGCAGCTTCAATGCCAGAGCCTTTCGCTTGGGAGCCTTGTCTCCCTAAATTAATATGCGCCAAATGATCCCTATCCAGGGATCGAGCTCCTGCGTTAAAGTACCGCAGCAGCTAAGAGGTAAATCTAAAACGGAGGTCTTTTTCTTTTCGACTAAAAGGAGAATGCGACGGAGAAAACTCCTCTCCGTCGCAATTCTAAAATGGCAGCTCGGCTGCCTCGTGGCCACCACTTTTATAGTGGGGTGGCCACGCCCCCTAACTCACCCGGATGTCTGAGTCTGGGTGGGGGAGCCGCAAAGAGCACGGCAGCCATTTTGGCGCCGCGCTTTCATTATAAAAGTAGTCCCAGACTGTTGTTACAGTCTAACTCTAGTCTTTCCTACCTGATTTTTTTTATGCCAAGGACATTATTCATACTTAGTGCAAAATATTTTCTATACATATTCTGTACTGCCTCCCCTCCCATACAAGGGATGCCTTGCTATTTCATTCCTATGTCTGATGAAGTGGACTTCCTCCATGAAAGCTACATTAAAAATAGAGCAGTTAGTCTCTAAAGTGCTGCAGTGTTTTTGTTTTTGCTTCCTAATATGCCTGAAACACAGACTAACATGGCTAATATTAAAAAATCCCTCCCATACAGTTGCTCCATAAATTAGATTTTTGTATTGGGCTAGATTATCTTGGTAGGGGCCATGGTGGCTTAGTGGTTAAAATGCTGAGCTTGATGATCGAAAGATTGGCAAGTCAGTAGTTTTAGACCCAAGTACTGCTTGATGGAGTATGCTCCTACTGTCTGTCCCAGCTCCTGCTAACCTTGCAGTTTGAAAGCAAGAAATTGCAAGTAGATAAATATGTACTGCTTCAGCAGGAAAAGTAACAGCATTCTGTGCACTTGGTGTCTAATCATGCCACCACATGACCTCAGCTGGCTCTGGCTATAAACTGAGATGAGCACCTAGAGTTGTACACAATTGGTTTTAGAGCAAGGTAGACCTACATTATTTTGGTATCTCTTCCAGCTCTATGTTTATAGTCTCTAGCTATGATGATTAAGAGTGAGAAACAATGCAACTGTTTCTATAATCCTTCTTCCCACATTAATGCCCAGTACAGTCTTTCCCAGAACTTGGGATCTCACATACTTTAGACATTTGTGCAATGCTTTTTTGGAAAACATGGCAAAACACCATTGCCGGCGCACCCCCCAAAGAAAGACTCAGACACCGGTATATGGATAAAGGCATCGGGCCACTTTTATTGAATAATGCCCTAGTCCGAATTATAACTTTCAATTGGTGTAATCATCCAATTGTAATTGTTTAAGGCAAGCAGGCCGCAGTAACACTGGTAAGGTTCCTCCCAAAATGCCAATGGCAATTGGCTACATGTAACTATTTGTATCAATTTGTTTGTTGACACAAACAAATTGTTGACCGGAGTCAATAAACTATCTACTGACCCCACCCTATGACGTGTATCCGTTAAATCTCAAGGTGATGAAGGCTGTTAAGCTCCTGCCATCACCCCTTGCCTGGTTCGTCGTTGACCGGCCAAAGCTATTACCCCGTACCTGTCTAAGTGTTGGCCAGTCAATTGCAAACCTGCCGGATACCTATGGGTCATAAATCTTTACCTTACCAGTGCTACCCGCCAAAGTGACCAAAGTCAACTAACCCCTTTGCTCAAACACTAGCAACAGTGTGGGATGGGCAAAAAAGCTACCCGCCACACGGGGAGGCGTCCATGATGACTCACTGCCCGCCCCAGACCGTCAGCTCGGTCACCAGGCCTGCTTGCATCTCATCAAGAAAGAGGTACATACCTCTAGCCGACAGGTGGACCCCATATCCTGCCTACAGGTCAAAATTTCTGTAAGCCTATCCTCAGATATCTAATGGCTATCCCCCAAGCCATTCTCAGCAAGGAGCCGGGCAACATCCCTGTCCACTGACAGCCGGGACGGTCCGAACTGCGGAGATCCATGTCTCCTCTAAATTGGTATCTCGGCACGATGTTAGACCATGGCGACCGTGTGTAAGCCATAAATGATATAAAACGCCAGGTCACTGCACCTCGACAGTTTAAGGAAAGGTCAGTGATCCGTGTGAGATCATTGCCGCCGAGGTGCAGAATAAAAACATCAGGCAGTCCAGCATCCCTGATGGACATCAGGAATGGCAACAGTTCCCACCCTTTCATGCCGCGCATACATACCACCACATACGTGCGGATGCACGCAGCCCGAGCTGGGGTCCACACTCTGTCGCTTCAGCATATACTGCTGCCCAGTGTACATAGCTGCAGCCCACCAGCCCCACTGCCACCGGTGTGCGGAGACACACAGGATCTGTAAAAGAGGAGAAGGGGTTAAGGACATAACTAGGTACTCATACAATGAGGGGACGTACATATAGAACAAATACGCGCACACCCCCACGTGCCCACCTATATCCACCTCCGAGTACCCCAAACGCAGCCGCAGTCAATGCGACGCCTATTCTAAGTAAATGGGTGCCATAATGGGCCCCACACTGGGAAGCGCGGTACCGGTCACCCTTCGGAACTTAAATTTGGTAAGTGTAGACCCATCCTGGTGGCAGAAAAACAGGCTAGGGCACGCAGCAGGCACTGCCAATCGCATGTAGGGCACCAACCGGAATGATGTCAGCAAATGTATGTCATGGCAGTATACACCACTGCCCACTCCATGCTGATCAGCCTTCGAGGGACGAATCCCCAACTGAACCCGCTCTTGTTTGACATAGACATCTTCAAGTTCCAGTGCCCTACAAAACACGTCCCCTTCTGACCATGGGACCACCTCGATGAGTCGGCGAGCTCCAGAAAAAGGCTACATCAGTAGCTGCATGAAAAGAGACTCCTCCTACCTACTGTGATATGTCTATACCAACCTCGTGCAATGTGGGTCAGAATATCTGTGAGAATAGGGCGACGTGTGTAAGGCGGCAGCCACGTACACATGTCCACCCCCCTAATACATGGCTTATTCAGAAGACCCCCGCATAGTCAGAAAAGCCCCGTGCTTTGGCCATGAGTATCAACGCTCAAAGCCTGGTGGCTATGGTGCGTGGAGCCAACCCCAGATCATAGGGCAGACTATACAATCTAAAACCCAGTCGACCAATGTTGGCCGCATTTTGGGCAATTGCCTTTACCAACAAAAAGGTTCTAAAGTGAAGGATAGGATGCCGATGCGGGGTGTGCGTGCGAGTTACCAATACATGCAATTCACCCAGTTCACGTCTTCTTGCCAAATGACCATACCACAGCCAGGAGTGGAGAGGGTAGCTCACAAGCATCCGGAGCCCAGCCGGTAAGCGGGCGATCTGCAGGTGGGGGAAAGGATAAGCAATATCGTTATAAATGACTGGCACATGTTTAGCCCAAAGAAGTGCCTTAAAGCGCATGAACCCCAGAACAATATGCAAGGTGAGGCCATGACTCAGGTGATTTAGACGTTCGGGCATTGACAAAGTGCACCACCGCAGCATTACCACACCAAAAGTGAAGCACAGAACCAGGCCGCCTGTCCCCCAGAGCATAAAGGGTACCCAGAATTGAGAGGATATGTTAGAAACATAAGATCGCATAAGCAATCCGTGCCCTGACATCCCTGGAGCCCATGACCTTAGACCCCTGTCCTTAATTAAATCCACCCACCCAGGGAGCCGGAGGCATCCGACTGTACTTGTAACTGGGGCTGACCAGAAGCTCAGACCTCCTGATGCAACAGCATGGAAGTCCTGCGGTAATGAGAGCCAAACCAACAGGTCCGCTCGTAAACCCCTAATCAGCTGTAACCCTGCGGCTTCATTGAACGAGACCCGCCATAGCGTGACCCAGGCACTAGGCAAAAGCACTGCCTGGTATTACCACTCTGCAGGCGAAGTTGATGCGGCCCTGCATCACGTGTGACTCTCATAGAGGCACCTTCCACTTGGCAACATTGCCACCTTGCAGCAGGGGCCGCTCACCCTGACCGACAATTCGGTCACCTGGCCCTCTTGCATGTCATTCAAAAGAGAGGTGCCTCGACTTGTGTACCGGTGACCCCATCTCCGGAATACAGGCCAAATTCCTGTAACCCTATCCTCAGACTACAAATGGCTGTCCCCGAGCCATTCTAGCTAAAGAAACAGGCAGCAGCCCTGTTCACTGACCGTCGGGCATGGTCCAAACGCTGGGACAAAGTGTCACCCATGATATTGCATCGGCATGATATATGACCATAGCAATCGTGTAGACGGCCATAAATGGCAAAGAAATGCCAGGTCACTGCACTCGGAAGTCTTTAAGTCCGGGCCAGCAATCCGGTAAGATCACCGCCTCCAAAGTGCAGCATTAAAACATGTGGCTGCCCAGCATCCCCAATGGACATCAGGAATGTCAACAGTTTCCGCAACCTCTATGCCATGCACCCATACCACTGCATACGCGCGGTTACGTGTCATCCGAGATGGGGTCCCCATTCTAACGAAGCGGCATACTGCGCCATTCCAGTGCACAGAGTTGAGTCCCACCAGCCACACTACCACCAGTGTGCGGGAACACACTGTGTCTGTAAAATAAAGAGGGAGAATAGAGGGCAGACAAAGCACTCAATCAGTGCAGGGACGAATGGACAGAGGAAATTGGGCAAATCCACACCTGCCCCTGCAACATATGTCGGGCTCTAGGCACCCAAACGGAGCCACAGCTGATGCGGCGCCCAACCAGGAGGAATGGGTACCAATTTCAGTTCAGTCAGGGTAGACCCAAGCAGACGACAGGCCGGGACGCAAACCAAGGGCTGCCACTAACACCCATGGGGGAACGACCAGACATATGGCAGCGCCAGGCTAGTAGCCTCTCCCAGCTGATCGGCCCTTGAGGAGCGAAGCCTCACCATAGCCCACTCCTGACCGCGCAACCCATGATCTAGCGCCAGTGCCCTGCAAAACATGTCCCCCATTGAAGGTAGTAGCAGCTAACTCAATCTGGGAGCTCCAGATCAAGGTACAAGTGGTTGCCTGAAAGTGGACTCTCCACACACAGCATAAGCGTTGCCGCGTAAGAGTCACATACAGTAACCACTCGCTAAAAGGGGTCGTCGTGGCCTCATAGGGGAAGGGGCCGCCCTAAGCCTAAGGTCTTGATGTATGCTAACCATGACGAGCCAGGGAAAACAACCATGGGCCTGCCACCATTGTCCCAGCACTGCACCATTGGAACGGCCAAATGAGGATGGGCCCTCATACATCCTGCCATGGATGCCCAATAGGCCGGCAACCAATCGGCCCCATGGGGGGGGCAGGGTGCAGTGACGGGGCAACTCTTTGACCCTGTCGTCCTATCCCTAATTCCCTAATCAGTGTGTTCACAATGCAGGAGGGAGAAAACATGAATATATTCCCCAGACCACAGTGCCCAGCTAATAGCCCAGTACAAGTGGGCACCCAGGGGCATAGAGCAAGCGGCCGACAGCAGAACCACCGTTGGCACTGATTGTAGTGGATAAACATATAACTGGCCCTATGGGCCCAGGGGAAGTAAATAAAAGCATAGGGGCAGTGACCCCATTAAGAACCAGAGTGTAATTGTCCTGCTACAACTATGGCCACTACACACACACCCCAGCGTGACAAGCTAGTGTCAGAGGTGTGCTAACTTGACCAGGATATTCACTCGGTGCACCCCCGCGAGCCGCCCCCACTAGGGGTTCCGGCCCGCGGTGGGCGTCGGAGTCCGCGCGCTGTCCCTCTCGCTCCGTGCTCCCGTGTGTCCTGGGCCGGATGCGGAGCTGCGAGGTGCCAGCCTATGCTGGCCTCCGGCAGCTCAACCCTGTTGGTGGCCCACTGTACAGCCATGGCCGGCACGTGGGCCGGAACCGCCAAGTTGGCGCGCCCACCATCTGAGGTGGTGGAGCAATGACCATAGATGCCTCATTGCCGAAGTGGAGGCAAGGGAGCATCCGCAACACCTAACCCACCAAGACAAGGTGGGCCAGATGGGCCGGATGGGCCCACCGGGTAATTGATACGGGGTAACCCGTGGTAATCCCCGGCCAGAATAGTGACATGCCTATCAATACGGCCCGTGAGGGACCGGAATGATGGGGGGGCGGAAACCCACACCGTGCCAAAGTGGGTCGCTATGCCCAATCCAGGCCAATAAGCAGCGGGGGTAAGAACCCCAGCGGGGTAGGCCTGTGCCACCCCCCGCCCGAGCCCCCAGCCTGGGCTCGTGGGACCTGCGGGGTTGCCATCCGAGCCCTCCGGCCTGGTGGAAATCCCGCAAAATAAAGGGGTGGGCTGAGCCCACCACATTGAAGCATCCAGTTCTGCAGTGCTCGGAATTGAACCGCTGACTTTCAGCCTCTCAGGCAGCCTCTTAGCCACCCGAGCCACTGCGGTCCAGAGCAAAATCAAGCCTCTTGCAAAAGAGGCAAGCAAAGTTCTACGAAGGGGTAGGGAAAGCCCTTCCCCGTGGCCGTGGCTTGACTGCCGGAGCCACGCGCTTGGGAGCCATGGCTCCCAAAGAAGCTGTCCTGATAGATCCCTGGCCAGGGATCAGTTCCTGTGCCCTGAGTACCGCAGTAGCCAAGAGGAAAAGAACTCCGTTCGAAGGAAAAGGTACGAAGGGAAGAGAGCGAGGAATGCGGCGGAGAAAACTTCTCCGCTCCGTCGCATTCTTAAAATGGCAGCTCGGCTGCCTCGCGGCCACCCCTTTTATAGAGGAGTGGCCACGCCCCCTAACTACATGGATGTCCGAGTCCGGGGGGGCCCACAAAGAGCGCGGTGGCCATTTTGGCACCGCGCTTTCATTGCAAGATTGGGAAAGACAAATGGTTTTACCTTAAATTAAGCCTGAATTCTCATTAGAAACTACACTGATTAATCTGGGGCTATTTTGTATTAGACACATAATGAAAAGGCAAGACTCGGGAGGAAGTACTCTAATGCTAAGGAGAGTAGAAACCAGTATGAAAAGAGGATCAATTGACTCAATAAAAAAATCTATGACTTAAGTTTTGCAAGTACTGAGCAGACTTGCTGGTGATAATCTACAGCATGAGTCAGAAACAACCTGGCAGCATAGAACAGAGCCCATAATATTTAGACTTAGCAGTTGCTTTTTCCCACTTTGTTGAAGCAAAGAGCATAGTCTACACTGCAGCATGTAGGCTGCTATGGTTTGTTTTTTGTATGCCAGATTTTTTTTATTTGCCTTCATTTACAGTATATTAAATGGAATGGCAATGACCAATTGTAATGTAAATAGGGCAAACTGCCTTGATTTTAATAACACACTTTCCTTGTGAACAAGGTAATGGAGTTGTCCCTTTTGTAGTGATCTGCTCCCCAGCTTTGACAGAACACTTCACTGATTATCATAATGTGTTTTTAATGAACTCTGTCAGCAGAGCAAGGTATGGCTCATCAGATACTTGTTGGGAATAAATGTGAGATTTAATATTCTTATCAGGCTGTTGGAGTTTAGCAGTCATTGACCCTTTTCCCATTCATATCAAAGTTGCCCATGCTCCTCCTAGCTTCAGCAACATAGAAAAATATTTTGTTTCATGGTCGATTGCACTTGAAATGGGTTTAAGACTGAGAATGAGAAAGGATGGACATTCCCACACTAACCAGGTGATAATGATCAGGTCATCTTCACCAGCTTCTCTTGTGTACTAGGGTAATTCAAACATACACTAATTTCTAAGGATATGTTTGGATTAATATGGTTGCCATGTAACTTTTTAGTATTTCCCCTTAAACCCTTGGCAATCTGTTTTACAGTACAGATTATTGCTGCATTTGAGTGCTGCAATGTTTTTGTGCTAGATCAGCATTTTACAAGGCAAATCTTAAAAAAAATGGTAGCAGTCAGTTTATAAAAATAAATTTTAAAGTGGGCTTTGAGATAGCACAGCAGATAGTCTCCTCCTCCTCTTCTTCCTCTTCTTCTTCTTCTTCTTCTCCTCCTTTGTCTAGGCCATATGTGATACTGCCAAAATTAGGGACCTTTTGGTGGGTTCATTCTGCAGTTCCTTTCTGGCCAGGATACTATTCCTGTTCGCTGAAAGTATATATATACAATGGTACCTTGGCTAAAGAACACAATGTGTTCCATGGGATTGTTCTTTAATACATTGGTTGATCAGTGCTTTGGGGAATTGACTTAGGTTTCTACGAATTCAAGTCCAAAAACCAAAGGTTGGGAAACACTGGACTAAAGTATGCTCTGGCACCATGTTAATTAGCCACTACAAGATACAGAAAGCTTGAAAATGCACCAATAGGATTCCAGCTATTAATTTTCAATTTAACTTTGAGCAACTGGAAAATGTACTTTTATATAACATTTATTAAAATAATATTTTCTAAGTGTTCTTACCATATTAATAATTATATTTTCGGAAGACTGCATCTGTTTTCCAAATTTAACATCTCCACTATATTCCATAGAACAGATGTGGCACTTCTAATGAACCCAAAATTTTGGTTCAGCTATTCAAGATAGATTTGGATGAGAATACATGATGTAGTAAATAGCAAAGTCACATCTGGGTGAAAAGTAACATTGACATTATATTGTGACACTGTAATTAAACCATTGACTGTATTTATTCAGCTTTATGTTCAAGTGGCTCAAGTGGTGAAGAAGCTGACTGGAAGGTGGCAAGTCAGCAATTCGATACCCGAATACAGTAGAACCTCAGATAAAGTCCAAACTCCGTTCCACAAGTTTGGACTTTATCCAATTGTGGACTTTATCTGAATCAAATGGGTGATACATTAGATAATGTCCAATAAATAGACTTTATATGAGGTTCCTATAAATACCTCGGATAACGTCCATTTTTAGCTGTTTTGGCCTTTATGCAATGCATCACGTGTGCATGAAACCGTGACTTTATCTGAATTGGACTTTATCCAAGGTACCACTGTACTGCAGGATGGAATGAGCTCCCATCTTTGCCCCAGCTCCTGCCAACCTAGCAGTTCGAAAGCAAGAAATTGCAAGTAGATAAATAGGGACCACTTCAGTGGGAAGGTAAAAAGTGTTCTGTGTGCTCTGGTGTCTAGTCATGCCTGCCACATGAGCACAGAAACGTCTGCAGAAGTGGACAGTGCTGGCTCTTCGGCTATGAAACAGAGATGAGCACTGAACCCTAGAGTCGGATACAACTGGCTTTTGAACAAGGGAAGCCTTTATCTTTACCTTTACCTATGCAAATCCATAGTTTAGCTGGAGACTCTTGGCAACAAGAAGGGTGTCACTAAAACAAGCTAAACCTATCTTGTTTCATGATAAAACACTTATTCCTGGGTCAAACCCCCACCCCAATTTCACATGTAAAAACATCCTTAAAATGTCTAAGAAAAAAGCATAATTCAGGACAACCCTTAGCTTTTTATCTGAATCAGTTTCTTTACATATGACATTTTGTGCCTCATGTGTTTGCACACAGATGAGTACAGTATTACTTTATCCGACAGAGTTTTCTTGTATAAAGAACTTCAATTGCTTTAACCTGGGGCTTAATTTTGTAACCACACCTATATACAATTCATTTAACACTAGGGTGGGTTTATTTAAATTGGTTAGATTACTCAAATTAAAAGTTTTTTCCAAGGATTTTCCAGACACTAACATCATGAAAGAACCTTTTCACATTCGATCCACGTTCTGCTCCAATGTGACCAACCCAGCTGTTGAGGTGTTCCTCAGGTTGGTATTGAGAGAAATCAAAAAATTAGAAGACCGGCAGGTAAGACAATATAGGAACCTCTCTCTCGAGAGGATCGAATGATTCTGGAAGACTTAGGGAAGGACAAATCCATCATTATAAAACAGGCTGATAAAGGGGGAGGAATTGTGGTTTTGAACAGAAGTGACTATATTAATGAGGTTGAAAGACAGCTGCAAGATTCTAGATATTATTGTAAACTCTCTGGGGATCCAACCACACATTTTTCAGCAGTCATACAAATGGTTTTGTTTGAAGGTCTCTCCTTAAACTACATTAACAAAAAAACAACACCAACATTTGATTTTTCTTAGAAACGACCAACCAAGGGTTCCATTATTTCATGATTTGCCTAAAATACACAAAATTAAGAATGTTGGGGATGTCTCCCCTGGACGCCCAATAATCAGTGGGATAAATTCCATTCTCGAGCCCCTAGCACAATTTGTGGACTACCATATAAGTCTCTTTGCCAAACTAACTCAGTCATATATTCGAGACTCTTCGGATTTTATTAAACAAGTTGAAGGTTTATCAATACCTGATAATGCAGTACTCATCACCATGGATGTTGAGTCCTTGTACTCAAACATTCTGATAGATGAAGCTAGGAATGTCACATTAGAAGCATTAAATAACCTCCAGACATGTTCTCCACCAACCTATTTTCTAATACAATTATTGGATTTGTGTCTAGAAAAGAACTACTTTAGATTCAAGGAAGATTTTTATCTTCAAGTATGCGTTGTGGCTATGGGTTCTCCTCTTGCACCCTCGGTAGGAAAATTTTTTATGTCAGCAGTAGAATCCACTACTATTTTGGACCCGACACGCAATCTATTTCATCAGCATATATTATGCTACAAATGGTTTATTGATGATCTGTTTTTCATTTTCAGAGAGAAAGATTTAGTTCCAGCTTTTACCAAATGGATGGCTCAAATCCATCCACACTTACGTTTTACCACCAATAGTGACACCAGGTCACTACCTTTTTTAGATTTGTCAGTCATTATCAACTCTGACCATACTATCAGCACATGACTTTTCACCAAGCCCACAGACCGACATGCATATTTGAACTATCGTTCATTCCATCCGATACACTTGAGGCCTTTAGCCTTATGGCAAGGGCTAAGAGAAATTTGACTTCTCAGATGGATTTTTAAAAATTCAGCCAAGGTAGTACAGGAGAAGTTGGCGGTTAGAGGATATCCCCATGATGTAGTGCAGAGTGCATATAAGAAAGTTCAACACACACCTTGATCAGACCTCTTTATTAGAAAAAAAATAAAACAGATGAAAAAACCATTTTTGGTCAATAGATTATTCACCACTCTCTGGCCAGCTCATGAACATAATAAGGCAACATTGGCATATTCTATCTGACATTCCCCACTGTGAGCAACGTCCAAAGATAGGTTTGAGTCATACTAGAACAATTGGTAATATTGTGACTCACAGCAATGCTTTGATACCATGTCCAAGGCTTCAATTACTGACAGGACACTTTAAGTGTCAAAGATGTGAATTTTGCAGATATTCTTGGGATACTAAGGAGGTTAATTTCCCAGCCTTGAGTTTTTCACACAAGCTCCTTAATTTTAGTAATAGTAATACTGCTTCATGTGTATATCTATGGATATGTAAATGTGGTTTGATTTATGTCGGGAAAACCAGGCACCCGATAAAACACTGCTTAGCCAAACACATGTCCAGGATTAGACATCAGAATACGTTGGCTCCTCTTGTACAACACTATATAGAAAATATTCATTGAGACAGGGATTTTAAATTTGTAATCATAGATGTGATTAAACCAATAGAATATACCAGATTGGACCTGGATATGGTTTTATTAAAAAAAAGAGAGTCATATTATACACATGCTTCGAACACCATGGCACCTTCGGGTCTTAATCAAGTGTTCGATCTAGGATGTTTTCTGTAGGGTTTTCAGTCAACAGGGTACAGTGTATATTCTATGCAGGATCAGGTCTATGTGAAAAGCAGCAACAACTGATTTACGCTATAGTAATCAGGTTAGGTATTTGAACGTGGGTCCTCTGTTAGTTAGTAATGTCCACAGGCACTCAAAGAGTTTGCGGAAGAGGCCATAGGGACGCGGTAAAAAGGGTAAGCTTTGGTTTAGAATGTTTATGTAACAGTGGGATGATGCATGTCTGTTAATGATGAGTATTGATAGTATAATGAATTATACTTTTTATTTTAAATTTAAACATTGCTCCTGAGGAAGACTTCATCGAAAAATTGTCTACCGGAACAGATTTTGAGTTATTATATTACACGGGAGTAAATGCTGAACGGAGGAGTTGTATTACACAGGAGTAAATGCTGAGCAGAGTTGTTATATTACACGGGAGTAAATGCTGAACATTTTTGTTACAATTTACTGACATGGATTTTGCATCAATATTGAAAGTGAAAGTGAATTTCTTTAATGTTTGAACTTATTTGTGATATTAACAAGAGACTTTTGGTTTAAATTACATGAGAGTCAGATTTTGAACATTTTTGCAACAAGTTACCTACATCATCAGTGTATGAGAATTGAAGAGAAATTTTTGAACGATAAACCTAACTTGTGAATCTAACAAGAATTTTTGTTTATTTAATCAATGGTTATTTCACTCATTAAATTTTGGATATATATTTTGTGCCTCAAACAGTTTTGCTTGCACTTGGATTTTTTACCATTTGGCCCCTGTTTGCCATTTCTTCAAATTCACCAAGATGTATCTTAATTTGATCCATTGCTTTTGCAGGATTTTTCATTATAATCATCATAGTATCTGCATATAAACTTATTTTTATACCTTCTGTTCCTTCAATTTTACTATCCTCCATTATAGATATTGCTAATAATTCCATTGCCATTACAAATAATATTGGAGACAGTGGAAACCCTTGTCTAGTTCCTGCTTCTTATTTTATGTCATCCGTAGAAGTCTCATTCACTTTCATTCTTGTTATACCTTTTTGATATAATTGGTCAATTAAATTTATAAATTTTGTACCAAACCCATAATTTCTTATAATTTCCTTAATTGTGACCCATTGCAAAGAATCAAAAGCTTTAAAAATATCCAAAGATAACAATCCAACCTTTTCCTTATTTTGCTCAGCTATGTCCATCAAATCTATCTCCTTGTAAGATCTGCCATGATCTGCCCTTCAGAAACCCTGCTTAATCTTTGTTTATATAATCCTTCATGAATTCATTTAATCTATTTGCTAATATTGCAGTAAAAATTTTAGCGTCTTGCTTTATTAATGAAATTGGTCTATATGAATCTATCTTCTCAGGATCTTTTCCCAGTTTAAGAATCAAAACAATTACTGATCTATACCATGAGGTTGGCAATGATCCTCCTTCTAATATATAATTAAACAGCTTCAAAAGCCTTGGAGTCACCAAATCTTTACATTGTTTATTAAATTCCGCAGTAAATCCATCCTCTCCTGGAGCTTTATTCACTTTCAACTTCTATATCACCTCTTTAATTTCCTTCTCTGTTATTGAAGCTTCCATTCTATCTTTGTGTTCCTCTTTTACTTTAATCCCTTTCTTGTTCTTTAATTATTCCCTTAATCTTTCTAATTTTATTTTTTTCTCAGAATATAACTATTGATAAAACCCTTTTATTATTTCAACTTTTCTTTTGTCTTATTACATCTCACTCCTTGTTGATTTATCAAAACACCAACTTCTCTTTTAATTCTCTTTTCTTTTGCAGCCCTTGCTAATAACTTTGAATTCTTATTACTATTTATTTTATTTATTTATTTCTACGCATTTATATCCCGCCCTCCTGATGGGTACACAACTCAGGGCGGCTAACAACATAGTAAAAAATAAAATAAAACAATAAAACAACAATAATTAAAACAGATCTAAAAGCCCCAATCAAAACCAACATTAAAAACACAAACATATCATCATTAAACAAACAACCCAACCCACCCTACCCCCATTAAAAACAGAATAACCAGGCCAGGGGGCAGCCCCTCACATAGGCTAAATCAGCCACCGAGCTTGACTGGTAGAGTCAAACATGCCCCAAACCTGCTGGAAAAGCCATGTCTTCAGCACCTTTCTAAAGGGGAGTAGTTCCATCTGGAGCCGCAACTCAGGTGGTAAGAGGTTCCACAGGGCTGGGGCAGACATGGAAAAGTCTCTTTTCCTGGTCCCAGTAAGATGTACCTCTTTCACTGATGGGACCACCAGTGAGCCCCTTCTCTCTGACCTAGTAGGACGAGCTAAATTCCTTGTGGCGACGCAGTCTCTTAAGTAGCCTGGCCCAATGTCATATAGGGCTGTCGCGGGCCGTTCTTTCAGACTAACAACTCTGTTCTGAGTGACTGAACAGACAGCAGTCTAGAAGATTTATAGTGCAGAGGCAACGTAACACTTTCTCAGAGATTTCCCTGCTCGGGGTAACTTTTGCAGGCAGTGTTTTGAGGTGCACTGTTTCTCTGATTAGTCAGCCTCAGCTGACAATTAAAAATAGCTATGAGGGATTTATGAGACTGTTTCTTTTAAAACCCAAACATAGCCTTCTTACGCTCTGTCTCCCGCTAAAGGCACTCTGAGAGTCCAGCTTTTACCTTGAGATGAAATGATTGCTTCGGTGCAGGAAGGTACCAGTAAGATAACGTTGTTCTCAAAACAATCTTCGGAGAGGCCCAGTCATCTTGTCTCTCTCCTCCGCTGTTGGAATCTAGCCTTCCTGACAAAACCTTAAATTTATGGCTTATGCTGGACTTCTAAAAATCTCCTCTTTCTCACTTAGAGGAGAATAAACCAGGGACTACTGAAATCATCAAATTAGCAGCCTTTATTGGTTTACAAAAATGAGGTAGATTATTATGCGGTTAAAATAAACATTTAAAAATACAAAACAGAAATCATAAAACAAACATGAATAGTTAAGCTTAACTAAATAAAAAGTATCTTTGGGACCAGGGGCCCCTCCATAGAGATCAGACCGGCATTGTCCGATTTCTAAGGAAAACAAAAGACAAGCCACATTCCTCTTAGGCATGAGGAAAGCCGGCCCATCCTGAACACTAAAAGGTATCAGTATTTATACGTTTTCCTTTCATACACCCACCATTGGAAAAATGACAAAACTCCCAGTTATGTCATTTTGGCGACATTAAGCCTGGACACCTGGACTCTGCCAGCTCTATCTTTGTACCTGCAAATGCGACATGAGACTGTTATCTCATGTCCCCATCTCTTATCTGGTGAGATAAATGTACCTGTCAGATTCTCAGACATAGGGTCTTCAAATCTTGGTGTCAATATGTGGGTGTGTGAAGGAATGCCTACTTCTTGCAGTCTGGCTAACACCTGCTAATTAGCATTACATCATAGAATAAAAATCTAACTGGACATTTCTACTTCACACAATTAAAATTAATCTGAATAAATGTCTTCCTTTTTAATTTGCCCATCACATCCCCCCCCATAAGAATGAAATAATATTGAGGCACACCTCAAATTAATTTCTTTTTAAAATATATAGCATCTGGCAAATAAAAAAGGAGGCTCACATAATTATCAGTTTCTTAACTAAAATTATTAAATGCAATCACTGTATCTAAACAACTAAGCAAAAACAATTCTGCTCTAAAGATTTAAACAATTAACCTATCAAGCAATTAAACTAAATAAACACACCTTACTAAAGTGTTAAAAACTGATTAGATACACATTTAAGTGAGCAAACTAACTTAACTTCTTTAAACTTAAAAGAAAGCATAGTAGAAAAGCATTTCTAAACTTATTTGCATCAATCTTAACTAAACACATTAAACAGTCTATTGTTAAAATGACAGGCTCGTTTTTACAGAGCAAGAATTAGTAATTGAAAAGTAAGGTTAGAGGGAACAAAGAGGATAGTTAAGAGATAAAGAAAACAGTTTACAATAGTAAAACTTTCACATTACTGATCTTCCCTGCTGTGCTTCATCCGAGGCAAAACAGCGACCAGCGAATTCCTCTTCTCTCACTCCTCCGCTTGCTCTTCCCAGCGGGTGTCTGCTTCTGGCAAACACATGTGAATAAAACCAAGTTTAAACTACTCCCAACTTGTCACGGTCAGGATCCGTCAGTCTTATCAGCTGGAGTAATTCTTTCTCCTCTTCTTCATCTTTGATGGAAAAAAGTGGGGACGGAGGTAAACCAAGAACTAAATTCTTCCTGTAACTGGGGGCCGACGGTTGTCCAGCATCTGGAACGGCCGAAGGCTGGCTTAGCTCTTCCCCCATCTGGTTCACTCCATCTCCGAGGTGTGGTTTAACTTCAGACATTATTCTTCCACAAGCGTATCTAACTTCAGGGTTTGGCACTGTAGAAAGAACTGCAAATTTCTGTCATTTGGTAAAGAGCCTCATTTGTGGCATGATTAAGGCCTCGAGAATACTCTTGTTTAACATGAGCAAACACTTCCCTTTGCATCTGTTTAAAAAATCTTTGACCATAATCTTCTATAGCTTCCCAGAATAATGGTAAATACTTAATTCCTTCATCTGGACTGGCACTCACAGAATCAGGGGTGCTGGGGTTAAAATCAGGTGAAGAAGAACTGTACCTTGAACTCTGGTCCATCTGAGGGATGGCTCCGTTAAGCTGTGGCTTGGCCATCTGGAAACTCCCTCCCTTCAGATAAGGACAGGCTCTTCCTCTCTGCATCCAGGCTTGGAATTCAGGATATGGAATCTTTGATCCTCCTGAACTTTGATCTTCCAAGGGTGAAAAAATTACATCCTCAGCCGCCTTTAATCGTAAGCGCCTAGATCCTTTTGGCTTATTGTACCATCACCTGAGCTGATCCTTTGTCAAAATAGTTTTCCCTGTGGTATCTGGGCTTTGCTTCAGAACCCCAGCTTGGTATAATGGCTCAGGGGGCTGGAATATTTCCTTCTCAGATTTTGGGTAACAGAAACTCTCACCCCTTCCGATTCCCTCAGGAAAGCAAGACAGGCTCCCCGCCTCCTTCCTTCTGGAATGATTGCTCGCTTCACCACACTACACCCTCATTGGTTGGCTGATTCTAGCTTCAAGCATGGACAACACCTGTTGGACTTGATCCGCCCAGGTTCCCTCAAAAAAATGTGATTTTCTGACTATGCAGGGGGCTGTTCCCCTTCCAAATTCCTGGAACTCATCTTCACTAGCTTGCAAAGCTTTCCCCTGTCCTTCGGCTCTGGGAAATTTGAAACGGAACTGACTATCCATTTCCTAGCTCAGCTGTTATCTGATGGCTTCTGACAAAAGCTTCAGGTTGCTATTTCCTAGCAAGTTGTTGTCAAACACACGCTGTGAAGTTTCTTTTACACTTAGCATGAATGCGCATCTGGTTTTACTGGCAGTGAGGATTTTGCAGATTCTTGGGGCTTGACTTCTCCCAGTCTGTGATGCCTTATGTTATAGAACGGCAGCCTCATAAAAACAACAGGCTTTCCAATCCAAACCTCTCTCCCTCTGCCCTTCTGGGAAGTTGTATCAAAAAGCAAGGGATGGTCTTTTAAAGTAACCTTCCATAATTCAGGAAAGTAGCTAGGCTCAGGGGAATTTAAAGTGGAGGATTGCAACTCACCACGTTCCGGTTCTCCCTTTCCACTGCTTTCTCTCCGTTGGACCTCTTTCTGGGAACTGGCATCGACAACAGGCTCTGGCAATCTCTGCTCACCCCATCTCAGAGTTGGTGAAGACCTCCGGCAAGCAGAAAACGTCGCTCCCATGCGTCAGGTATTTCTGCGATGCTGCTGCTTTGCAGAACGTCATCTCCCTATTCAAATCTATGTGTGGCTCAAAAAAAAAACTTTAGGCTTCTCCTTGGGTAAAACAACACGGAATCGTATCCCTAATGCAATGCCAACATGTCACGGGCCATTCTTCTAGACTGCTGTCTGTTCAGTCACTCAGAACAGAGTTGTTAGTCTGAAAGAACATCCCGCGACAAGGGCATATATTCAAAATACTCATGTGTTAAATATATCAAATCCCTTTTAACTTTCTCTATATCTTTACCTATTAACTCCCTTTTTAATCTTTGCATATTTTCAAAAAATTTCTTCGCTCCTATTCTTACATGTTCTTCCTGAAGCCGCTTAATTTCTTTTTCAACATTCTCATGTTAATTCTTTAATTGCTTATTCTTTGTTGTTGTTCAGTCGCACAGTCGATTCTGACCCTTTTGCGACCCTATGGACCATTGATCTCCAGGCACCCCTGTCCTCCACCATCCTCCTCAGCCCGCTCAGCTCGGTGCCCGCTGTGTCCACAATGCCATCCAGCCATCTCATCCTTGGCATCCCCTTTTTCTTTTGCCCTCAAGTGAATCCTCTCTTCTCATTTGTTGTCCAAAGTACTTCAGCTTCATCTTTTACTATTTGACCTTCTAAGGAGCAGTCAGGACTGATTTCTTTCAAGATTGATTTATTAGTTCTCCTTGCTGTCCAGGGAACTCTCAAAACTCTACTCCAACACCACATCTCAAAGGCATCTATTCTTCTGCACTCAGCCTTCCTAATGATCCAGCTCTCGCATCCATACATTACCACCGGGAATACCATTGCTTTGACTATAAGGATTTTTGTTTGCAAGATGATGTCTCTACTTTTCACTATGTTCCCCAGGTTTCTCATGGCTTGTCTCCCTAGAATCAGTCGCCTCTTTTATTTCATGGCTGCAGTCACCATCTGCACCGATCCTACTTCTTCCCCATCTACTTTCCAGGTGCTGATAGGGCCTGTTGCCATTATCTTGGTTTTATTGATGTTAAGTCTCAGGCCAGCTTTTGCACTCTTCTTTCAACCTAATCAGTAGCTTCTTTAAATCTTCCTCACTTTCTGCCATTAGGGTGGTATCATCTGCATATCTCAAATTGTTGATGTTTCTCCCAGCAATTTGATCCCATATAGTGATTCCTCCATCCCTGCATTGCACATTATGTGCTCTGTGTATAGGTTGAAAAGGTAGGGTGATAAAATGCAGCCTTGTCTTACTTCTTTTCCTATTCCAAACCATTCTGTCATTCCGTGTTCTGTCCTAACTGTTGCTTCTTGACTCTTGTACAGATTTCTCATGAGGCATATAAGGTGTTCTGGTATTACAATTTCTTTAAGTACTTGCCACATTTTATTGTGGTCCATGCAGTCAAAGGCCTTGGTGTAGTCAATAAAGCAGAGGTATACTTGTTTCTGATATTCCTTTGTTTTTTCCATGATCCACCGTATATTGGCAATGTGGTCTCTAGTCCCCCTGCCTCTTCTGAAACCCGCCTGCACCTCTGGCAATTCTCTCTCCACGTGCTGCTGAAGTCTATCCTGTATTATCTTAAGCATCACCTTGCTAGCATGTGGGATGAGCGCAATTGTTTGATAATTTGAACACTCTTTGGCACTACCCTTCTTTGGGATTGGAACGTATACTGATCTTTTCCAATCCTTTGGCCACTGTTTTGATTTCCAGATCTGCTGGCATATCGAATGCAGTAATTTGATTCCGTCATCTTTTAGAGCCTTGAAAAATTCAACTGGGATACTGTCATCTCCACTAGTTTTGTTGTTTGCAGTGCTTTTTAGGGCCTTTCTGATTTCACTCTCTAAGATGTCTGGCTCAAGTTCAATGTTCTCATCATTGTTGAGGTCCTTTTTGTAAAGTTCCTCTGTGTATTCTTTCCATCTTTTCTTAATCTCTTCTGCATCAGCTAACTCCTTGCCATCTTTGTCCCTTATCATGGTCATTTTTGCTTTGAATGTTCCCTTGATTTCCCCATTTTTTTTGAAAAGATCTCTAGTCCGGCCTCTTGTGTTGTTTTCCTCTATTTCTTTGCACTGTTCGTTTAAATAGATTTCCTTGTCTCTCCTTGCTTTTCTTAGAAATTCTGTATTCAAGTGACTGTATTTTTTCTTTTCTCCTTTGCCTTTTGCATTCCTTCTTTTCTCTGCTATTTTAAGAGTCTCATCAGACAACCACTTTGCTTTCTTATGCTTCTTTTCTTTCGGTATGGTTTTCCTTGCTGCATCCTGCATGATATCCCGCACATCTGTCCATAATTCTTCTGGCACTCTGTCTATCAATTCCAAACCATTAAATCTGTTCCTCACCTCCACCGTGTATTCCTTAGGGATGTTGTCTAGGTCATATCTGTCTGGCCTCCTTGTTTTCCCTATTTTCTTTAGTCTAAGTCTGAATTTTGCTATTAATAGGTTGTGATCTGAGCCACAGTCTGCTCCAGGTCTTGTTTTTGCTGACTGTATGGAGGTTCTCCCTCTTTGGCTGCAGAGTATGTAATCAATCTGGTTTTGATGTTGGCCATCTGGTGATGTCCATGTGTAAAGTCGCCTCTTGTGTTGCTGGAAGAGGGTGTTTGCTATGACCAGTGTGTTATCTTGACAGAACTCTATCAATCTTTGCCCTGCTTCATTCTGCGTTCCAAGACCAAACTTGCCTGTTATTCCATCTACTTTTTAATTTCCTACTTTGGCATTCCAATCTCCCAAGATAATGTGGACATCATTTCTTGGTGTCTGTTCTATGAGGTCTTGTAGGTCCTCATAGAACTGGTCCACTGTGGCTTCATCTGTGCCCGTGGTTGGTGCGTATATTTGGATTACAGTGATATTAAAAGGTTTGCCTTGTATTCTGACTGACATCATTCTATTATTTTTGAGATTGTATTCCATTACTGCTTTTCTCACTCTTTTGTTGACAATTATGGCTACTCCATTTTTTCTGAAGTTTTCTTGACCACAGTAGTAGATGTGATGGTTTCCCGAGTTGAATTCACCCATCCCTTTCCATTTTAGCTCGCTGATTCCCAAGATGTCAATGTTTATTATTTCCATCTCATTTTTCACCAATTCCAGTTTTCCTTGGTTCATCGACCTTATATTCCATGTTCCTATGCAGTATTGTTCTTTGCAACACTGTATTTATCCCCCCTTTCCCATCTCTCCCCTTCTTTTGATCTGTGTTAAGCATCCTGTTTCATCTAACTTGCCTCTTTTGTTTTGCCTTTTATTCTGGTCCATAGGGTTATCTTGGCAAAAATTTCTGGCATGGTTTGCCGGTTTCTACACCAGTATCCTCACATCATACATGTTGTTACAGTTCAAAACAAAGTATTATCATTCATATTATCAGTTTAAAATAAAAAACACAGTTCTACTTCATTTGTTATGAAAGTAAAAGTAAAAACTTAGTATGAAGGAAAAGTCCACTATATCAAGTCTCTACATTGCTATAGTTGCAGACTACATTGTTTTAGTTAAGTTACTTGCATGCTTCTTTGATTATGGCAGGTGGTGGGCAGCCTGCCGGGTCCTCCCTCCTCCGCCTTCCTCACCTCCGCTGCCCAGGGTGCGAGCGGAGGTGGTGGCAGGCAATGGTGGGTCTGTTGCTGTGGGCAATGGAATAGGCCTCTTACCCTCAGTGGCTTCTGCCAGGCCTCTCTTCCTTGGATGCTTTCTCCTTCTGGGGTGGGGGTGGGGCCTTTGGAATAGGCCTCTTACCTCATTGGTTTCTGCCAGGCCTTTCTTCCCTGGATGCTTCCTCCCCCAGGGGTGGGGATGGGGGCTTTGGAATAGTATTCTTTATACTCTTTAATTTAATACATTCACCTCTAAAAACTGACTTCATAGCATCCCACACTATGTTATATCAACAGTAGATAGCTGTCTGTTACAACAACAACAAAAATATTCTTGTGGAAACTTTAGTACTAGCAACGTTTATTTGGCATAAGCATTAATGGACTGCAGCCCATTTTTAGATGCATGGGAAATAGCCTTGGTAGGTAGATGTTTGTCCATTGATGAAGAGGACAGAAAATATGATGCAATGGAAATACAAGAAGTCCAGCTTCTGATCGTTAAACAGTGGCCCATTAAGATATCGCACATGGGCTCAGGCCTCAGCTTGTCCCAAACACCCGCCAACTTGGGACCAGGCCACCCGCAGGCTGCTTTTCCACCTGCCCTCACTGATCGGCTGGAATTGGTCACCTCGTTGCCAGACTAGGACAGTTTCCCGACTGAGCAAGAGCAAGCGAAGCAGACTTTTACTAGCGTAGCAAAAGGTGCCTTCACATAATTTACCTAAGCAGTGGAAACCAGCGAAGAAGAGGGGGTTCTAATGGGTAATGGCGGTGATTTATAAAATGGCACAGATAGACTATTTCTGCAAAGCCCTTTGGGATGGGTAACAGTTTTCCCCATTAGACCTTCTCCACCCTTATCACAGTCTTCTACGGGAACTTGGCCTTCAATGTTTCAGTTAAGGTGTGTGGGAGTCTACTCACTGTCTCTCTTCCTATTACCTTCCTTGTTTGCCCGGCCCAGCTGCACTTCTAAGCCGAAATAACATAGAGTCCCTCTTTGTAAAGTAACAAGGCCTTATCTTAAAAATTCCCTTTCAGCTCACTTCTGTCTGAAAGGAGTGATAAAACCACTCTTTACAAAATAGGTCCATTTTAAAGATTTAATAAAGAATAAAATCCTCTCTAAACTAATCTGAAATAAAATATTTTTTTCAAAGAAATCAAACCTAAGTTTCTAAAAGAATACATTTCTAAAAGAGTGTGGCAAAAGCCACCCATCTAGGTTCAGGGTTTGGATCCAAGCTGGAGGCAAACAAACAGCATCTCTAGATGAAATCGAGATAGCTGTTCTGTTCTAACTTTCCGGGGCTTGGAGCATCGGTATTCATACATTTCTCGATGAGAATGCGTGCAATGTTATCTTGAGTGACAGACAACTCTTTTTGAAGTCCGGTCTGAGATCAGAACATTTAATCTAAGTTCCCATCTCTTCACGTTAGACTCACATCTTCCAACAGGTGGCTCATCTGAGAACAGTGCTCTTCCCAGGTAATTAGTCCGAGAACAGACATTTTCTCAGCTTTGCTGTCTGTGAATGGAGGTCAGGTTGACCTGCCGCTTTTCATTGGTCAGAAATCAGCTCCTGCGTACTGAAGCCTTCCAAAATGGATCCGACTACGCTAAGCAAAATTAAGCAAAATAGCGAAATGAAAGCAGAATAATAAAATAGACATATTAAACTCTAAATGAACACAGTAAAGAATAAAATAAATTCATCCCAGCTATGAAATATCTCACATAAGAGCCCTTAATTAAGAGGTATGTGATACCATTGAACTATGTATAGTTATGTGCATATTTATGCTGAAAATAATCTCACTAAGTAAACTGAGATATGCTCACAGGCAAATGGGACTATAAAATACTGTAAGTCAGTTTATATAAGTTTTAGGACCTGTATTTCCAGAGCAAAAGCTGCTGATACTGGGAGCTCAAGATTTCTGTTGTTTGCATTGCTATCTTAATTTAGCTTAATAAAATATGGACAAGAGTTTGTGAATCATAGCACTTTTGTGACATAAAGCTTTATTAGAGCCCAAGTCATATGATTATTCCTTCTTGGGAGAATTTTCCCCTGGTATAGGGCTTTTAGACTCTTTGAGAAAGATTTCCAGTAATACTGCTTTGTATTTATGATACTGTATATGTCATCCTTGGATATGATTTTTTAAAGGATTTTTACAACATGTAACCCCCATTACAAAGTTTACAAATGTTCAGTTACAATTTGAAATCAAATACACGTCACTACACTGATTTTCTAAAGTGCAATTTCTTAAAATATCTAGTCATATACTGTATGGACAAATCTAGCCTCCCTTGAGTTCAAGGAAATAATAATCTCAACTTGTATTGCAATATATTTTACTCCTGTTATACATTTAATCTATTGTTGTAGAATGTATTTCATTTAATTTAGACGCTATTATTAACCTATGTAAATAAGCAAATATTTTCATTGTATGTGTAAAATTATTTAATTTTGTTGCACAAAGAAAGAGCAAACAGTGGTTCCTCAATGTACAACCTGAATATTGTGGTTTGCCATGCATGTTGAAATTGATTGAGCATAGTGACAGAATCAATAAAAGATTTTTACATGTCACAGAATGTGTTTCTTGGTTCATCAGGCATATTCTGGGAAGTGCTCACTCACAGACTGCAAAATTGTTCTTTCAAGAATATGAGCAGTTCAGCAGATAAATGAAATGGTTTGGTCATGGTCCTTCTCTGCACCATTCTTTTTATGTTGTGTCTGCTCCTTTTCATGTTATAAAGATCTATCCATAGATCATGATGCTGTTAGGAGCTCAGTCATGGGAACCAAATGTTCCTTTACACTGTACAAATGTGGTATTGACCAAGAGATACCCTTTGCTGAATCAGTTATAGATTTGTCACCATTTCTCTAGGTTTTGACAAAAAAACCTCATGGATCCTCTAATATCTCATTAACACAATGGACACCTAATATTAAATGTAGTCGATATCATTTACTGTTTGCCTGGAAACAGAACAGATTGTATTCACCAAAACCTATACAAGGAATCTTTCTATGTATAGAAGACAGCTACTAGAATTCCTTCAAGCTCTACGGTAAACTTAGAAGTTGGTGCTGCACAAGACAGTGGCTATTGCACAAGACAGAGAAGTGCACTGCAGATGTAGGCCAGCCCTGTACTGCACAGCCATACTGCTCATTCTTTTGTATCTTGGGTCCCTCCAATTGTTCACCCAAAAAACCTGAGCCTACAATAGAAATTAAGACTACTTTTTCAATTATATCTTTAAAGGTATTGTGCATTAGTGGCATGGATCCTACGGGAGATTTATGCCTTAGTAGGTGTAATTGTATTAACTGCAGCAGTTCATTGGCACTATTTCATTAGTTTTTGTTTGAATTTGTGGGATCATGCCAGTTGTGTGATTTGGTTTATGACCAGGAATGTGAACAGCAATTTGTTAATAAGTGACAACATCTTGCTGCAATTAGTACAATTAAAACAGCTTAAATATCTAATAGAATTCTAGCCTATGTTTATAGTTTACAGTAGGTAGCTGGGCAGTGGAAACAGGAATCACTACTAGCATGCCATAAAGTCATGGATAATTAACCCATGGCATTTGGATTGGAAGGAGATGGCACAAGGTATTTGCAGGAAGGCATGGAGCTTCAGAGAGGTAAATTTTACTTATTGTTTTTTCAACCCCATGCTGAACTTTATATTCCATGTCTAGGCCAGATGTAAAACTTCCAAAACATTGCTCCTATGTCTTCGTAGGGGTACTTTTACCACTATATATCACTGATCACTGTATGTTTCCTGGTAATATCCTGCTGTTCTCATTGGCCTAGTAACCTCCAAGAATTGCCATTTAGAATCTATCAAGCCCAAATAACTAAACTGGGATTTGGGAGTCAATGCCAAGAAAGTTTGGCCCATCACTTTTAACTTCTGCTTTCTTTCTTTAGCTATTGTCAAACTGCCAATTCTTAGGGAAGCATATTAAATCTCAGTCTGTTTTGTCCAAAAAGCAGATACACTGTTCCCTTTTCCATAGGTTCACCTTGAGCACTTGTTTATTCTAGTTAGGCTTGGGATTTAGGCTTTTCTGAATAAATTTAATCTGATTGAACTTTCCCCCTTACTTTCTTGTCAGTCCAATGTGGAACCTATCTACTGCATCACCTACTTTGTTAAAAAGAAAAATAATAATAATAATTTTCTTCTCATGTTGTGAACACTCACAAGAATTCTGGCTTCATATTCATACAAAGGCTTGTGAGTGTGAATTTGTGAATATCCACATACATACATTCTTGCAATTTCTCCTGATTAACATCAAGTTAATCATCAAGTGGTATAACTCTGTTAAGTCATCTGTGCCATGCATACATGTAGTTATGATGACTTTGTCATCTCAGCATGCACTCATTCAGCTGGAGAAATTGTTGAAATGATACAATTGCAACAGGAAGTGTTCATAAAACATTTACTCCAAAACATAACCTTATTCATTGCCACATTAAACAAATGGTGGCAGCTCTCAGTATCCAAAGCAGATGTTATTATCTATGCACACTTCATTCTGTTCATTATTAACATTGTGCTTTTGCAGTTGATGGAGCTACTATCATCTCTGCATGTATGGGCTATTACAATATGAACACATAAATGGATATTATGACCAGCCACAAGAAGTGCATAGTTTTAGATGATGTAAAATTTCAATATCACTGGCCAATTTTTCATGTTTTCCTATTTATGCTTATCCACATGTGAGTGAGTGGCATGAATGGGTGGCGGGAAAGATAACTTCAAGGGGGGGGGGGAGAGATGATTTCACAATTGCCTCTACATCTTTTAGCCCATGTAGAATATCAAAAAACACAATTGGAAAGCTGCAAACACTTGGTCTGTACTTTAATTTTGCAAGTCAATTGGAGGGATACGGAAAAGGGGTGAGAAAAGAATAAAGTGAAACAGCCTTTAAATTTACTGCATCTTGTTGAACAGAGCATGTAATGCTATACCAGCTAATGCAAAAGAACCAAGAGAATGAAACTAATAAATGCTTCATTTTCTCCATGCATGGGAGATAAAAATTTAGTATCATAGCATCATATGTGAAGAAGAAGATGGACTGGTAAGTGTGCCTGTCTTTATCTCCCTAAACCGAGGAATGTAAATTGGCAGAAAAAAATAAATAATTTAAGATATTAAGATGACATCATATTACTGCAGAAAGCAGCAATGATTTGAAATGATTCTTGGTGATGGGAAACGAAAGTGCCTTTTCCTCATTTCTTGTTTTGTTTTATTTCTTTGTACTGATTACTCTCTTTGATTGGCTCTTTTTATCTCTATGTGATAGTTGCTGAACATTTTCATTCAGGATCCTGCTTTTTAAAATGATTTATTTGATATATATTGCTGGAGGAATTATTTCCAGATACCACAGACTACTAGACAAACAAAT
Source organism: Bradypodion ventrale (assembly GCA_035047345.1). Lineage (NCBI taxonomy): Eukaryota > Metazoa > Chordata > Lepidosauria > Squamata > Chamaeleonidae > Bradypodion > Bradypodion ventrale. Next base: position 304,211,899 of record JAWDJE010000003.1, on the reverse strand, counting down.
GGGTCATAGATTAAATCAAGCACACACTCTCACTAGAGTCTAGAAGAAAAAACAGGCTGTTGTACTTTGGTCACATCATGAGAAGAGAAAACTCACTGTAAAAAAGCCATAATGGTAGGGAAGGTTGATGATATCAGAAGATGAAGAAGACCAAATATAAAGTAGATTGACTCAGTAAAGATAACCATGGCTTCAAGACTGCAAGAGCTGAGATTTGTTGTTAATAATAGGTCACACTGGAGGTCATTAATTCATAGGGTCACAATAGGTCAGAGGTGATTTGATGGCATATAACAACAAAGTATGTGGGAGCTTTTTCTTCCACAAAGGCTAGTTTAAGGTCAGTCTTAGAAGTCCAAGAAAGTTGAGTCTTCTCCCATTGGTTCTACTTCTTCTTCTTTGGAGGAACAAAGTGGAGAATTGTAAATGTGCATCTTTTAAACTTAATTTCATGTGTCAGCAATTGCAGGCGCACCCCCCAAAGAAAGACTCAGACACCGGTATATGGATAACGGCATTGGGCCACATTTATTGAATAATGCCCTAGTCCGAATTATAACTTTCAATTGGTACTCAGCCAATTATAATTCTTAAGGCAAGCAGGCCGCAGTAACACTGGTAAGGTTCCTCCCAAAATTGCCAACGGCAATTGGCTGCAATGTATCCATTTGTATCAATTTGTTTGTTACGACAAACAAATTGTTGACCGTAGTCAATAAACTATCTACTGACCCCACCCTCTGATGTGTATCCGTCAAATCACGGGGTGATGCATGCTGAAGAGCTCCTGCCATCACCCTATTGCCTGGTTCGTCGTTGACCGGTCAACGTTATTAAACTTGTACCTGTCTAAGTGTTGGCCAGTCAATTGCGAACCTGCCGGATACCTGTGGGTCATAAATATTTACCTTACCAGTGCTACCCACCCATGTGACCAAAGTCAAGAGCAAAAAAACCTGTATCAAACCTCAGCAACGGTGTGGGATGGGCAAAAAAGCCAGAACCAGGAGGCCAATTGTAGGTTCAAGCCAAAAATTCCCACCCGGCCCCGAAGCGACCAAAATATCACACTGTTCACTAGGGAGGGGGTGGAGGGGGTAGAGGGAAAAACTTCTCCTCTCCATCGCTTTTTCTAAAATGGCAGTTCGTCTGCCTCGTGGCCACCCCTTTTATAGAGGGGTGGCCACGCCCCCTAACTCACCCGGATGTCTGCGTCCAGGTGGGGGGCCCCCGCAAAGAGCGCGGTGGCCATTTTGGCGCCACGCTTTCATTGCAGGCGCACCCCCAAAGAAAGACTCAGACACCGGTATATGGATAACGGCATTGGGCCACGTTTATTGAATAATGCCCTAGTCTGAATTATAAATTTCAATTGGTACTCAGCCAATTATAATTCTTAAGGCAAGCAGGCCGCAGTAACACTGGTAAGGTTCCTCCCAAAATTGCCAACGGCAATTGGCTACAATGTATCCATTTGTATCAATTTGTTTGTTACGACAAACAAATTGTTGACCGTAGTCAATAAACTATCTACTGACCCCACCCTCTGACGTGTATCCGTCAAATCACGGGGTGATGCATGCTGAAGAGCTCCTGCCATCACCCCATTGCCTGGTTCGTCGTTGACCGGTCAACGTTATTAAACTTGTACCTGTCTAAGTGTTGGCCAGTCAATTGCGAACCTGCCGGATACCTGTGGGTCATAAATATTTACCTTACCAGTGCTACCCGCCACATGGGGAGGCTTCAATAAAGACTCACCGCCCCCCCCCCCCAGACCGTCAGCTCGGTCAACAGGCCTGCTTGCAAATCTTCCAAAAAGAGGTTCATACCTCTAGCCAACAGATGGACCCCATCCCCTGTATAAAGATCATAATTTTGTAAACTAATGGTGGGATGTCGGATGACCCGCCCCAAACCCTTATCTGCAAAGAACCAGGCAACTGCCCTGTTCACCGAGCGACGAGCGCGGTCAAGGGCATGGAGGTTAATAACCCCCCTGTAAGCGTGACGCGGTATGATGTCCGACCATAGCAGCGTTGTGGAAGGCCACACATAATGCAAATAAGCTAGGTCGCTGCAAATCGCATATTTTAAAGAAAGGCCAGTGACCTGGCCTAGGTCATTGCCCCCGAGGTGCAGTAGAAGGACATCAGGCGGTTCAGCATCCCTGATGGAGAAAAGGAATGGCAACAGTTCCCGCCATAACATTCCACGCTTACCATACCACCTGATACATGCGGAGGCACGTAGTCCAAGCTGGGGTCCCCACTCTGTCGCTGCAGCGTACTGCGCTGCCCAGTGCACGTAACTGTGGCCCACCAGCCATACTGCCACCGGTGTGCGGGGACACACAGGGTCTGTAAGATAAAACGGAGAGAACGGTGACTTATCTGGTACTCATACCTGAATAGGGCGAACATATAATGCAAAACACTTAGATCCCCATCTCCCCATACGCCGTATATCAGCCTCAGAGTACCCAAATGCAGCCGCAGTAGAAGCAGCCCCTATTCTAAATGAATGGGTGCCGTAATGAGCCCCAGGGAGGCCAACACTGGATAGTGCCTTACCGGTCACCTTCCAAAATTGAAATTTCGTCAGGGGAGACCCATCTTGGTGGCAGAAAAATGTGCCAGGGTGCGTGCCACGCACTGCAATGAACTCCTGTAGGGCACCAATCGGACAGATGTCTGCAATGGAACATCGTAGCAGTCTAACACCACTGCCTACACCGTGCTGATCGACTTTTGAGGACCGTATCCTCAACTGAGCCCACTCATTAGAGATATAGACATCTTCGAGTTCCAGTGCCCTACGAGCCGAATCCGCCTTAGACAGTAGTACCAACTCACTGATGCGGAGCGCTCCAAAAAAGGCCACCGTGGTAGCCGCATGAAAAAGAGCTGCCTCATACCTGTCAAAACACAGGTCATGCCAGCCTCGTTCAAGGTGGGTAAGGACCCCTGGAGAAATTGGGTGGCGAGTGTCCAGGTGGCGTCCACGTTCCCGTGTCCACCCCTCCAAAACATGTCGTATACGGAAATCATTTATGTTGTCAGCAAAACCCCTCACCTTGGCCATGAATGCCAGTGCTGACAGCCTGGATGCTATGGTGCGGGGAGCTAGGCCCAGACTGTGTAGGTAAACCATAAATTGTAGAACTTGTTCAACTGGAATGGGCCACACTTCGGGCAACCAGAGTTGCACACAAAAATGTTTAAATTGATTAAATGCGTGGTGATATGCCTTACGCGTGCGGGGCGCGAGTGACATGCCAATCGCCCGGTTCACCTCTCCTTGCCAAACGTCCAAATCTCGTCCGGGAGCGGCGAGGAGAATTCCTCTGCGTCCGGAGCCAAGGCGCGGAACCGGGGGATCTGCAGGCGGGATAAAGCATCAGCAATATCATTATTAATGCCTGGTATATGTCTGGCCCTAAAGAGCACATTGAGGCGTAGGCTGCGTAACACAAACTGGCGAACTAACTTCATGACCCTGGATGATTTAGATGTCTGAGAATTGACAATGTGCACTACCGCAGCATTGTCGCACCAAAAATGGACTACTGAATTGGCCCACTCCTCACCCCATAGCATCAAAGCTCCCAGTATCGGGAAGAACTCGAGGAATGTAAGATCGCGTAGACGATCCATGCCCCGCCATGCTGGAGGCCATTGGCCGTAGGCCCACCTCCCCTCAAAATAAATCCCATATCCGAGGGACCCAGAGGCATCCGACTGAACCTGAAACCTAGGGGAAACCAAGAGGTCAGATCTCCAAAATGATACCCCATTGAATTCCCACAGGAACTTAAGCCAAACCAACAGGTCAGCCCTCATGCCCCTGGTCAGTCGGACCCTGTGGTGGTGCCTCGATAGCCCTATCATGGCGTCACATAGGCATCGAGCCAAACCTCTGCCTGGCGTGACCACCCTGCAGGCAAAATTAAGATGACCATGTAGAACTTGGAGCTCACGAAGTGACACTTTACGTTTGGCCAGCAAGGCCAAAATCATCGCAGAGATCCGTGTGACCTTGTCCATAGGTAACCTGGATGTCTACGTGACCGTGTCAATTTCAATACCCAGAAATGTGAGCATAGTTGATGGGCCCTCAGTCTTTTCGGGCACTAAAGGGACACCCAGTTCCTGCATTAGCGTCTGAAATGTTGTGAGGAGACGCGTGCACATGTCCAAGCCCCATTCACCCCCGAACAAAAAATCATCGAGGTAATGGGCTACAGACCGGGACCCAGACCTGCGAACAAAGGCCCACTGGAGAAAAGTGCTAAAACATTCAAATGCTGAACAGGAAATAGAGCAGCCAAAAGGCATGGCTTTATCTACATAACATTTCCCCTGGAATTTAAAACCCAATAATTCAAAGTCACCCGGGTGCACTGGCAACAACCGGAATGCCGATTTAATGTCACATTTCGCCAGAAGTGCCCCCGGGCCACAAGAGCGCACCATGCGCAGGGCCTGGTCAAATGACGTATACCTGACCGAACAAAGGTCATCAGGAATGGCGTCATTGACCGAATGACCCGCCGGGTATGATAAATGGTGAATTAGACGAAATTCACCAGGGGCCTTTTTGGGAACCAAACCTAAAGGGGAAACCTTTAGATTGGGAAAGGGAGGCCTAGAAAAGGGGCCCGCTACCCTCCCTGCATTTACCTCCTTGGCAATACTTAGGGCGGCCACCTCCTCCCTACCCTTCAGGGAAAGCAAATTAGGGGTCCCCGCACCCCCTTGGATGGGATACGAAAACCACACTGGAAACCCTCGAGGAGGTACCTCGCCTCGTCCCTCCTTGGGTAAGTCGAGAGCCACCTCTCTAACATAATTATGTTAACCGGGGAGGGGGCCTTTTGACTGACCAGCTCCTTCAGCGGCAGTTCTGCCCGCTCCCTGTCCACCTCTACCTCTGCCCCGTGACCCACCGGCTCGCGGACACGCAGCGGCGGTGTGGGGGCCAGCGCAAGAGGGACACTCGGGTTTGTATTGGCACTGCCGTCTATTGCATACGCCATTGGCCGAGAAACTCCAACACAGCAAGCGGGCTGGAACCCCCTGCCCCGCCACTTGGCGGGGAGCCTGCGTTGGAGTAGCTCGCTGGACGGCATGGCCGCAATGGTACCTCTCCCCAGGCGCCGGGCACATGGGGGTCATGTATAAAAGCCACAACTTCTGGCATGGCTCATCCCATCTCATCTCCGGGTGTAAGGGCACCCTCATCCTGAATTCCTCATCGTAAGCCAACCACGATGGGCCAGGAAAATCCACCATCGCCCTGTAAATATTGTCCAAATATTGGACCATAGGAATGGCCAAATCGGGCCGGGCCCTGAGGTACACCGCCATATAAATGAGATATGCGGGTAACCAGTTGGCCCAAGTGCGCGGTGGCTTGCGACGACGAGACAGCTCTTTGTCTCTGTCATCCTGCCCCTCTTTCTCTTCCTTGGTGGGCTCACGGTTCAATAGGGAGAAAATATCAACATACTCCCCCCACCAAATCTTTTCCCTCGTGGCCTGGGACAAATGATCCCCAAGGGGCAAGGAATACCCTGCCGTCGGCAATGCCGACACCGGCACGGTATTCACACGGGGCATCGGTAGCGGTGCCTGGACAGTCCCTGCGATGCCCGGTACAGCCCTGGGGGCGGAAACCCCCCCCCGCCCAATGTTGTGCCAGTATGGGACCCAGTGGCACCAGGGTAAGCTGGGAACTGATACCCATCCGCCTCGACGTGACGAGGCCATGGCCACTGAAAACTAACACCTGAAGTGGAATGTGATGTGGGGACATTAGCTTGAACCTGATACTCACTGGGTGCACCCCCGTGAGCCGCCCCCACTGGGGGTTCCGGCCCACGGCGGGCGTCGGAGCTCGCGACCGCAATCGAGCTCTGGGGCCACATCTGGCCACTCCCCGGCTGTAGTTCAGGACAAACGGGGAGCTGCGAGATAGTGGCTGGCACAGGCCGGAGCATCTCCAGCAGCTCAACCCGACTGGCCGCCTGCTGCAGAGTGGCGGCCGTCGAGGTGGCAGGCAGGCAAAAGGGGGCCCCAGTCGGCAGTGAAGCCCCCCCGATGGGTTGTTTGTGACCCCCAAGGATGCTTCCAGCACGGCTAAACGTGCCAACAATGCATCAACTGTCGCAGAACCCCCGGTATAAGGTGGGCAAGGTGGGCCACACGGCCCACTGGGTGATACACCGGGGACCCCAATTTGGGAGCCAGGTCCTGAATAGGGCCATGCCCAAAAATCTGGCCCATGAGGGGCCGGAGGCAAGCCCTGCTGAGTGACCGCACCAGGCCCTCCCCCGTTGTCTTGACCCATAGCCGGCAATTGCGGGCCGGGGGCCGAAGCCCCTGTAGGGCCATCCTGAGGCTGGAGAGCCGAGGGCCATGCCCTAATCTGCCCCATCCCACCGGTAACGGTGGGTGCAGTTGATGCGGAGCCCTGTTGCGGGGGCGCAATCGCGGTCCTCCGACCCGAATGCTGTCCCCTAGAAAGCGCAGGGCCAGGCAAGTTCCTCCCTCTTGGCCACGGCTTGGTCGCCGTGGCCTTCCTCTTGGGAGGCATCGCTGGAAAAATACGATCCCTTTCCAGGGATCGCAATCGCCGAAATGGCTAAACAGCCGCAGACTGAAGAGACGAAGAGCAACAGAGAAAACTTCTCCTCTCCGTCGCTTTTTCTAAAATGGCAGCTCGTCTGCCTCGTGGCCACCCCTTTTATAGAGGAGTGGCCACGCCCCCTAACTCACCCGGATGTCTGCATCCGGGTGGGGGGGCGCAAAGAGCGCGGCAGCCATTTTGGCGCCGCGCTTTCATTCTGCAAAAAACTTCTTTTAGAAAGAGCAAAGTTTCCACAGCATATACAATATATGCAAAATAAGTCATCTAAATCAATGTTATACATTGTCTTAAGGCAATTATTTTCTCCACTATTTGTCAATGGCAAGAAGTAAATTGTAAGCAGTTTTGAACTGTTATTTTCTTGTAATTATACCTTCCTTTTGCAATGATATCATGATTTATGCCACTGGCTAGGTGCTTCAGGGTTATCTTTTGACATTTATTATGTCATGGAAAGAAATAATTGGTGAAAAACAGGTACACAGAAGATAGGTGGATGCAAGAGTGTGCACTGCAGCCTGAAATTAATTTGATCATTGAAAGATTTATATGAGCACTTTAAGCATTTTATGATCATATTAGGTCAATTTACTACCATGCAGGCAGAGAATACTTCAGTGTGAAAATTTAATTTTGACCTCTGCCTGCATACTAGGAATGGTCTCATAAGTAAAGACAGCTGGTTATGTATATAAGAATGTCATAGAGGAATACTGTTTTAGGGGTCAGGAAGATTAGTAGTGCTACAATGTTGGATACCACTCAGTAGCTTCTAAGAGAATTGTGTTGACAATATCATGATGCAATTGGGCTTTGACATGCAATTTTGCAAGACTATACTGCAACAAGTGTGCTTCTGTACAGGTGATTAATATTCTTCATTCTGCTTTACATTTTTTTTTGGTAATTTGCAAATATATTTTAAAAATGGAAACACTAATAGATTTATATTGGATACAGTCACCATGGTGGTGTTGGTGTAGTAATGGCTATATTAATCAAATTTGGAAGGACTCTAAAAACTATCCTCATGTACATTTTCTCTTCACCTTGGGGAAATAGGGCTGAATTTAATGTGTTGAATGTTTCAATAGGCCCCTTTTTAAAATTTTCATGGTTTACACTAACCAAACACATTCTTTGATTATAAGTACATCCTTATTCTCCTATCTTCTCTTTCCAGTGTAAATCTGACTTGTCATTAAGGCTTATCTTATTGTTGCTAATGGATGAGCCTGTGGAATATTACAAGACTGTGCAGCTATAGTCTGGTAATACTGTACTCATTGAGAAGTGTATTGGGGAATTTGAAAAGTTCTAAAATATTTGATCTAGCTTTTCTATATTACTTAATGCTATGAAATTTGGTGAGATGCAGTCCAATTTTTACAGCTTTCTTTCTTTTAAGCAAACTAGGATTATATTATATCGCTCTGTGAAGGCCACACTGGTTATAGTTTGTAAACAAAACAAAGAAAAAGTAAAATGAAAAAGTATGATCTTCAGTGTTAGATAATACAGAGTCCATGGCTGTATGAGGCCACGTTTTACAGCCCCAAGGCCAAGCATTCCATAAGCTTCCTCCCATCTCAAAACAGTGAGCATTATATTCATGGAGCAATGTTTGCTCTCTAACACAACCAAATGGCTTTATTTTACCAAAATAAGCCTTTTCTGCATTGTTATGCCAAACCTACCTAAACCTTTCTGGTCACTTCTGATGTTATGTTTTATCATGGATAAGGCTGCCAGCACATCCTCAGGGGGTATGTCAAGAAAAGAGTACATTTTTAATAGTTTGAATTGCTCCATCTGCCCCTAAATCTGTTTCAGTGTTATGATATGATCTTAGGATATACTGACAGGATAATTTTCATTACATATGCTGGAGATAGTCAAATGGTGTAACTTGCAGTAGCAAATTGCACTAGTCAAGAAGTTGACACTTGTATTACTTGTTATGCACCTATTGCATTACTTGGTGCATGACAATCAATATAAGCATAAACCTCTTAACTACTAGCAATTCACTGCTGAGATTCAATGCCTGTAAGTAATAGGACTCTGGCTGTTATATATTATTTAACTCCTCAATAATCTCACCTGACTTCATCAAAGGACAAGTGAGCCATTGGGACCTTCTCCATCAGTTTAGCTAGCATTAACTGCCATTAAGCATTTTCCAGAACTGTCTTTAGATAAAGAACTGCTTTGCTGTCTAACCTAAAGAGGTTGTGGGAATAATATAGAGTGTAACTTTGAATTCATTTGTTTTATACAGATTTGTTTAAAATAATTACTAATCTGCAAAGACAGATGGAGAGGTGGATAGGAAATAACAGGACTTGAAGAAGTGTACAGAATATAAGAAATATACAGTATAAGAAATGCAAAAAGACAGGTAATGGCAGAACATAGGTAGGTTTAAGTGCAGAGAGACATGTTTTGGAATATTTGGAATAAAAATATGTATATCCCTTCATACTTAAGTCACATTACATGACTCTCAGCTATAGCAATTGGAATTGCATATAATTTAATATACTCATACTTCAGTTGAAATGCTGAGCGTTCAATGTCATATTTACCTGTATTGTTTCAGCATTTGTATTTACATTTTAGTTTACTGTTTATATTCTCATGTCAACATCTAAATTTCATTTTGACCTCTAGCTATGCTGATGAGTTATTATTATAAGCTCCACCCAGAAAAGTCTATTGTGGTTTTTGACCTTGGTTATTCATGTATCATTTATATCAAGGTCCTGCACTCTCCTTTCCAATCATAAATTAAACCGATATTCGTATTTGCCAAATATTCATCTAGAAATATTGCTTTAATATGACTGGATCTTTCACTGCTTTTGTGAAACATGAAGTAGGCTTAGGAGAAGAAGCAGAAATGAGTCTGCAGCAAACAAAGTGGAGAAATATGTAGTAAATTATTCTGAAATCACAAAGGCATCTTTTTCATTTATACTTTGTGCAAGTCATTTAATTCAATTGAAATATCATACATTGAAATGATGTAACCAAATTCAGTGTATGCACTTTTTAAAGTATGAAAATTAAAGTAATGAATGAGTAAGACTGTTACTCATGACAACAAGAATGCATGGTCAGAGACCAAAAAAGGGGGTAATAAAATTCACCTCTATGGGCATTAAACATTAATTTTGTAGAAGATTTTGTGAACATAAAGGTTATAGTCTAGCACAGGGGTCCCCAACTTTTCCTGCACCATGGAATGGCTTCATGCCAAACAACCTTTCCATGTTTTGGCAAGTGGGGTGGCAGGACTGGATAGTACAAGCACACAACAAAATATGACAAAGTGCACATTGTGTACAGGCAGAGGAGGAATCCCACTGCAGCCCAAAAACAAGGAAGAGGGTCCCAGCCACCTGTGAGCCACACCACCTGACTCAGGCATCAAGGCATCACATTGCAGACAGGAAGGGGCGGAGCCCCATCACAGTTAAGCAATGTGGAGAATGGGCTCAGCCACTCACCCATCCACTGTGTCTGAAACCCCCGGCCCGCCCCATCCATCAGGCAGACCCGGTGGAGCACACCAAGGGCAGAAGGCTGCCACTGTGGCTCCCAGAACTGCCATCCCCACAGCCCGGCACCAGTCCATGGCCTGGTGATTGGGGACCCTTGGTCCAGCTTGCTTATATTCTGAAACTTGCAGCACTTAGCTCATCAGTAGCTTTGTTCAGATTTATTATCCACAGAAATGATATTTCACCAAATATTTTATTTCCTTTGTTGTGAAGTATTTTATATGATGTTCAGAACAGTGCGGGGTGACCATGGCTCAGTTTGAAAAGGATGAGGAAGAAGAAATAAAAGGAAAAGAGAAAGAAGTATGATTCAAAATTCAGTAGTTATGGAAGTAAGCCCTTGGTCAGAAGAGGGTGGGATTGTTTGACACTAATGGTTAATAACTTGGTTGTGCTTTGCCATCATCCAAGCTTTCTGTTGCATAATTCTGCCTTGTGCACTTAAGCTAGAACCACTGTCAAGAGTTGCATATAATTAATACAGTATATTAACAGAAGAGTTGTGGTGGAGAGAATGTTCTTGCTTTAGTAAAATGAAAATCTTGGAGTGATATGGAAAGGTAATTAACTCTCAAAAACCAGATGAGATGTTATAGTCCTCCAGGCTTATGTCTTGTTGCAAAAATCCAAATGGAATTAGATTTTTAAATGTTTGTTTTTGCCTCCTGAAGAGTTCTTTAAAATGTTTCCAATTTTCAGTCACTTACCATGTACAGTTTGCTTGTTTTTAACAGGCACAATTGTCTCAAAAATGTTGTTTCCCCCCTCCCATCAGGGTAGATTTTTGTTCAAACAATCATTTACATTTTAGATTTCTCCTCTCCCCCCTCAGCAAACCATGATTCTGTGAAGCAAAAATTTAAATACATTTTTAAAAAATGCACTGTTGGTAGGTTAACCCCATGGTAATTGAAATCGTGTATGGGCTCAAAAAATAAAAGTTTATACTGAATTTCCACTAATGATTTATATAATGTAATTTTCATGGGGTCAGAAAATAACCCACAATTTATTCAGCATACATTTTTTGTTTGTTTTTAATCCTGATGCATAAAGGTTAATATTTTCTTTGTTTATTTTAATCGGACAATCTGACTTTTCCAAACTTGAAAAAGGCATAAATGTAATACTTTTGTAAGTGATAGTTTACAGAGGAGACACTGGTTTATTTCATGGCAGTGACCATCCATTTATAATTATATTACCAGAAACTGGCACTGTGACTCACAGCTGCAGCAGCTCATGCTAATGGGGTGGTTTCCAATTACGAAGAAACTGTTTTTGTACCAGATAAACAATGTGATTGTGTATTGGCAGAGATTCACAGGCTATTTAGATGTCCCCATTTCTGAATCATTTACTGGAAATTTTAGTGTGGGATAGGTTTGTATGATAAATGAAAGAAACTGAATCTCTATACAATGCCAAAAGAAGCATTTTATTTATTTATTTTTATTTATTTATTTCAAGATTTATATTCACTTACTTATTAAATGAGTAAACAATATGATACAAAGTTAATTATGCAAAGGAAGCAATTAAAAAAAGAGTGGTGATGGGTAATATTTCTCTCACATTCTGAAATCTCATTAAATTTGTTTAATGTTTTCATTGCCACACTCGCTCTTTGATACTGTAGGCAAAAAAAAAGAACCTTAGCAAGCAATTTCATGTGGCAAAGTTTGAGTTACTACAAGCCTAGTTTATCACTTCAGTATCACTGTGATAAAGTGAACTTATAGAAGCAGCCTTATTTGATACAACTGAAAAAGCACCAAACTCCAATACATGGCATGCAGCATCTAGTTAAACAGAATGACATGGCCAGGTACTGCTATTTGCTCATTTGAGCTGAAACCCAATGTAATACTGGAGAAAGAAAACAGAATGCTAGCCAAATTCCCTTTCTCTTCCCAGCTGCATAGGTTGTAGCACATTTGTTATTGCAGTTTCTAGGCATTGAATTGTTTGATGTAATCAGCTGAATTCTGCAACAATGTTCATTTCTGGGAACAGCATTTGATTCTCCCTATTGCATATCATTCAAAACTTCTTTGTGGTAGGTGAATGATACAGTTGGATGCTGCCCATATCAAGACGCAGCTGTGTCTAAAGAAGGTATTTACAATCCTTTTCTGACACCCCCCCCCCATGTCACTTTGTGCAAAAAGACTGAAGGGTTTACTGGAATTTGTGTCCAAATTGTCATCTACTAGACTAGAAGTGGTGTAGAGCTAATCTGCAAGCTAGTAAACCTGTACTGTTGTGTAACTTTTCCTTAACCCCATGCCAATAAAATGTAATTTTCATTAATAGGAAATAGAAATATCAAAGGTTCTGATCAGGATACTCTCAAGGTAAATATCTATTGTGACAAGGAAGCAAAGAAGTACTGTACTCAACATTTTCTCCAGAATAAGGTAATTTTTTTAAAAAAAGTCAACCAATATTTTTTATTTGGGGGGGGGGGGGTTGTGAAAAAAAATCTGGAACCCATTAAAAACATTAGAAAGTGAAAGAAATGACACAATGTCTGGATGTCAGAGTACTTTTTGTGATCAATGCTGGATGAGGGACTGCCTAGAACAGCCCTTAAGAAAACTTTATCCATGCACTTCTAGAAAAAAATGATGCATGCTAACTCAGAAAAAACATCCTCTTGTGGAATTTTGTATTCTTTCCATACAGAATGTCTGAACTATGGTTTAGGATGCTACAATTTGTAAATGCCAAGTTCTTTCACTATCACCAGAGTGGGACCTGCTTACTGAAACAAGGAAGAATGCAAATATCTCTTTGAGGCCAAATGAGATATATTCATAGACTGATGTAGAACATTCAAAACATGAAGGAATCACCTGCAAGTATACAGAATTTAAAACCATAAAATAATAGCAATAGCAATTAAACTTATATACCACTCCATAGTGTTTAGAGCACTCTCTGGCTAGTTCATAAGGTAATCAACATTTTACTCCCAACATGCTGTGTACTCATTTTATGTACCTCAGAAGGCTGGAAGGCTGAGTGAACCTTGCACCAGGATCGAATTCACAACATGAGCAGTAGAGCAGTGTAACCACTGCACCACTAGGGCTCGAAATGAAATGCAAATTCAAATGAGATCACTATGTGCTCAGGCAATAACACATTGAAATCCTGCTACCTAAACTAAAGTGGTAAAGGCCTTATCATTTGCCATGGGAACAACATTTCCCGCATCTCCAGCTCCCCTACTCTTTCTAACTAAAATCCTGAATCTCAGCCCCTACCCAGGATTTTCCCACCCACTGGGCTAAAACAAATAGTCCATAGGGGTTACAGGTAGATAAAATGGCAGCGTCTTGCATTTATAATCCTCCACTATCTTTTGCTATTTATTATGTAGATCTAATCCACACTGTAGTAGAAGTTAGAGACCTATGTCAGCACACATTGAAGAATATTCAAATAAAAATGAAGATTAAATAGGGTCATAGAGTTAAAAAGAAGATGGCCATTTTGCTCTCAATTAAAAGACAGTTTTAATTGAGGGTTTTAAAGAGAGAGTAAAATCAATACAAATTTAAATAGCACATCACTGAGAAAAGCCATTTAAAACATAAATGCAAAGTGAAATGTGAGTTCCTGTCCATTCCAGATGTCTTTTAAAAAATAATGTCTAGTGACATGAATGCAAGAGAATTGTTGTCGTTCAGTCGCACAGTCGATTCTGACCCTTTGCGACCCTATGGACCATTGACCTCCAGGAGCCCCTGTCCTCCACCATTCTCCTCAGCCTGCCCAGCTCTGTGCACACTGCGTCTACAATACCAACTAGCCATCTCATCTTTGGCCGCCCCCTTCTTCTTTTGTCCTTCACCTTTCCCAGCATCAAGACCTTCTCAAGTAAATCCTCTCTTCTCATTTGATGTCCAAAGTACTTTAGCTTCATCTTTTTTATTTGACCTTCTAAGGAGCAGTCAGGGTTGATTTCTTCTAAGATTTGACATTCCCAAAATCTGAAATATCAGGCAAAGAAAATTATTTGTTATAACTGAAGAAAATTGTGACTTGCTTTTTGGAAATGTTATGAATGCAATAAATATGATTGACTTGAAAGGGCAACATATCTTTATAATTCTGTTACATGGTCTATGCTGTTCTTTTTCTGTGAAATCATGAAAGAATTTAATGTTTACAATGAACAAGATTTGGAATAGACCACAAAACAACTAAACTTTGAAGTCTGGTTTTGGAGCAACTGTTTTTGATTATATATTAATATCCCAAGTAAAAATACATTCTTCATAATCTCAATTTGTTTTCTTAATTCTCTAAGCTTGCACAGTTGTCATAAGCTTAGAGCTTTGGGCATTTCTTCAGGCCATTAAGAGAGAATACCTTAATGAACTTGAAATAGTGTATTAACAAACATTCTATTCTGTGCTGTTTCTTTTATGCACTGTGATCCATTATATCGTATTTTGAAACTACAGGTTACTTTTCCAATTATACAAATATGGAAATGTTGCTGATGTTTAAAACTTAATGGCAGTGAGCTTAATGGCAGTGAGCTAATACTATGGAAACCATAACAATACAGACAAAAGTAACAGGTTTCAGTGTGACAAATTACAAACGGAGTAGGAAACTAATCCACTTGGCAAAGAAACAGAAAAACCATAAAAGCGATAAAACCTTTTAAAAATAATCATTCCCTTAGAGACTAGGTAGAATACTCCATCACTTTGTCCATTGATTTTTGAGCTCTTTTGTTTGTTTGAAGTGTTTAGAACTGGGCATATTAGGTATTTACAATCCTATTATCCCTTTCTTCCAGTGAGCTAAGGGTAGAATGAATCGCTCCTCTTCCCCTACATTAGTGATGGTGAACCTTTTAGAGACCGAGTGCCCAAAAAGAGGGGTGGGATGAACTTTCTCCTGGGGGGAGACGTGCTCCCATTAGGCTGATGGGTAGAGGATTGAGGGGAACTCTATGCTGGGGGTGGGAGGAAGTGCTCTCATTGGGCTGATGGGCAGAAAGGTGGGGCAAACTCTGAGTGCCCCTTCTGGTATGCATGCCATAGGTTCGCCACAACTGCCCTACGTTATCCTCACAACAGTCACATGAAGCAGCCCAATCTAAGAGAACAACTAAATTGGCCATTGCACCTCAGATTAGGCATTGATAAATTTGAATTAAAGCCTAGTAACAACACAACATAGTGGTTTTAAATTGTTGTGATTGTCTTGATCTAGGGGTTGTTGTTGTTGTTTACTGCCTTATCCAAAGCAGTGTGGCACTCTTGGGGTGTTAGTTCCCCTTTACTGAGTGCTGTTTGACTCCAAATAGTTTTTTTTAACAATAACAACAAAAGTTTCATCTCAGTACTAGGACAGGCTTTTACTTAAGAGATCAGTGAAAGAAAGAAAGAAGTTAAAAACTTGTTAAGGCAGCTTCTGCTCTTGCTGCCTCTGTCCCTTCTTTTGTAATAACAAAATGAAGGATGTGCTACAAATTGTTATACTATTAGAGTAACCTGCTGGTCTTTGCCTTAAAAGGATGCTGCTATGTCATATTAAAAGTCTAAAAGTATGCAAGAATGTGTAATAATCAGTTTTTTTTAAAAAACCAATTAAAAGAGCTCAAATAATGGTTAATAATGGTTTCTAAATAATCTCAAAACATAGAGTCCTCATGTGAAATTAGCCCATGTAGGCTTATATGTGTAAACCCTTTCAAACTAATTGCATTAAGAATATTTTGTGTGGTCAGCACTGTACAGCTTTCCTCACAGGGGGAGGCTAAGCGAGCTGTGTAACTCTATGCATCCAGCCATTTTGTTATTTGAAAGTTGACAGGGTTTGTACTGTGTATAGCTAGCTGGGAAACATGCCTTTGAATCAAATTCACATAAGAGATTAGATACATGCTTGGACAAAGCTCAGCTGCTGAAATGTTTCCAAAATATAATTTAGAAGCTTTTTCAGCACAATCCCAGTGGTCTCAACTGCAGTGATGACATTTTACTCCTTTTGGCAAAGCAAAAGCAGTACACAATTGATGTGCTTATGTGATATTTGTCTATTGGAAAGCTAATTTAACATTTAATGACTCCAAAGTGCATTGAATGAGTGCCTGCTAGAATTCTATGGATCTGTTTTTGTATAGTGTGCTAGTTGGCTAGAAAAGGAAAGCAAATAAAGTCATGCAAAATAGGTACTGTATTTGTATTGTTTATATGTTATCCACTTTCAACCATCTGCACAATGTAAGCAGACCTCATCAATGAAAAGGAGGGAAGGCTGCTTGTCCATTCCCTCTACCATCTGCTTTCAGGGGGAAAGGAGGGAAACAGTAACTCTGGTAGTGCAGTGTTTGTATGAATGGAAAAAGTTTCTTTTTTTGCTGCCCTTTCATTTTCTAATCATTATTTTACACTGGGGAAAAAACTCCTGCCAACATCCTGAAACTGTTGTGTTCTTGGCCATGTTCTGCTGACAGTGGATAGAAATCAATAGTAAGGCACTACTGGAATAGGCAAATTGAATCAGTGGAGATTTAGTGAGTTAACTCTTATTTGAGTTCCATTGATTCAACTGGCATACACCACACAGTGGCTTTGTGGTTAAGATGCTGAGCTTGACAATTGGAAGGAAAGCAAGTAAACAGTTTGAGGCCCAAGTGCTGCATGACAAAGCGATTACCTGTCATCTGTCCCAGCTCCTGCCAACCTAGCAGTTTGAAAGCAAGAATTCACAAGTAGATAAACAGGGACAACATCGGTAGGAAAGGTAACTGTGTTTAGTATGCTGTGGCATCTAGTCATGCCTCCCACATGACCACAGAAATGTCTGTAGACACAGACAGTGCTGTCTCTGGCTGAAAATGGAGATAATTACCCCATAGAGTCAGACACAACTGGCTTTCGAGCAAGGGAGACCTTTACCTTTAACTTTTATTTGCAATTTACTACACAATTTTATCCTAACTTCTTGGAAGGGGAGGCTACCAAGCAGGAGGACGACATGAACATACGCAAAACTTGAAATGGATTGTGTTTTTCAACTGTCTTTGCCAAAATAAAGTCATCTAATTTTCTTTCTTTAATGACATTCCTGAACTGAGTGTGTCTTTAATGACACTGTGAACTGAGGCTTGTTAGACACAACCACATAGCAGCACAGTATTTTTAATAGAATGTTCACTGGAGCGGAATGTAAAACAGAGTATTCAAAAGTCTCTGTTCTCCCTCTTTCTTTCTTTCTTTCTCTCTCTCTCTCTCTCCAAAAGTTCTGTACCTTTATTTTTCTTGGTTGAGTGGCTGCAGTTACGATATTTTTTAAAAAGTTTATTTATTTATTGTACGGCATGAGAAGAAACTACTACTATTACACAGCATCTACTGATATTATGCAATTATTAATATACAAGTATACATTTATATAAAACAGCAAGAAATTCTTATGCATAATATATATTATGAGAAGTGGAGGCTACACCCAAACATGAATAAAACTGGGGCATGTCCCTTCCATTTATGTAATCAAATAGCAAATAAAGCGCTAA
Organism: Bradypodion ventrale; assembly: GCA_035047345.1. Taxonomy (NCBI): domain Eukaryota; kingdom Metazoa; phylum Chordata; class Lepidosauria; order Squamata; family Chamaeleonidae; genus Bradypodion; species Bradypodion ventrale. The sequence goes on along the minus strand of JAWDJE010000003.1, from coordinate 304,194,130 downwards.
ATGTATATTTTTGTGGAAAGAGGATTAAAACACAATCACTACCCGAAAATTCTTTATCAATCTCCCACATTTTGAAAATATCTTGAAGTTACCAAACAAAAATTGAAAACAAAGAATAACTTAATTTAATCAGGAAAATTGCAGGAACAGGTTGGAGTGCACAAGCAAAAACACTGTGTGCTGTGGCACAATCATTAGTCTATTCTTTCAACGATTACTGTGCACCTGTATGAGGAAGAAGTTGCCATACTAATGAGATTGACATTAATATTCATTTTAATGACACAATGAGGATAATATTTGGAACCCTCAAATCTACACTGATTTCATGGCTTCATTTCCTCTTTAACATTGATTCTCCTGACCTTAGATGATAACAGCAGACAGTCCAAAAGTTGAATACAACAGGATGATGAATTCTAGAGACCTACCAATGCATGCTCCTCAAGGATTGTTGCTGTGCCGTGGTGAGGGGGTTTGTGTGGTTGGATCCTCATCCACTGTGGGATATGCAATGTAGGGCCACCAAAGACAGATAGCCTATAGCAGAGAACTAAGACTAAATGTGATCAACTGGAGAAGAAACTGGCAACCCACTCCAGTATCCTTGCCAAGAAATCCCCATGGACAGTATCAAAAGGCTAAAATATATGATGTGGGAAGATGAGCCCATCAGTTCAAAAGGTGTCCAGTATGTTACAAGGGAGGACCAGAGAACAAGTAAAAGTCAAACCAGAAAGAGTGAAGTGGCTGGGTCAAAGCTGAAAGGATGCTCAGCTATAAATGTGTCTGATAGTAACTTACATGCAGTGTAGATCATACGTGCAGTAGGTCTGAATGAATCACAAGTTGGAATTAAGATTGTTGGGTAAAATATAAACAACCTCAAATATGCTGATGACACCACCCTAATGGTAGAATAGAAAGAAGATCTAAAGAGCCTATTGATGAGGGTGAAAGGAGAGACTGCAAAGGTTAACTTGAAACTCAACATAAAAAAATCATGGCATCAGGTCCCATCATTCAATGGCAAATAGAAGGGAAAGAAATGGAAGCAGTGACAGACTTTATTGGTATCTAAGATCAATGCAGATGTTGACTGCAGTTGAAAAATAAAAAGACACTTACTCCTTGGGAGACAATCTATAGCAAACCTATTGCAATAATAAAAAGTAGAGACATCACCATGCTGACAGTCCTCATTGTTAAACTGATGATCTTCCCAGTAGTAATGTACAGCTATGAGAGTTGGACCACAAGGAAGGGTGAACTCAGAAGAATAGATGCCTTTGAACTGTGGTGCTGAAGAAGACTTTTGAAAGTCCAAAGGGGACAGCAGAGGATGAGATGTTTAGACAGTATCATTGACATGGTGAATGTGGAGCTGGACAGACTCTGGAGGATAGTGAAGCCTAGTGTCCAGGGGGTCACAACTCAACTGTGTGACTGAACAACAGCTAGGTCATCCCCGTGGTTCACGGAAGAACTACGGGAGCTCAAACAGGCAAAGAGATGCCTTGAGCGCTGCTGGGTGAAGACCAGGAACGATTCCGATTGGACACTAGCTAGAGCCGCTATTAGGGCCTACCTAGTGGCGATGGGGGTGGTGAGGAGGCAATACGTCACCTCCCTTATTGCCTCCGCTGATAATCGCCCAGCCACCCTGTTTCGGGTGACCAGGTCCCTCTTTGGTGGGGGGGGGACTGTGCCTGGTTGGCAGGGATCGGCTGAGGACTTTGCTAACCATCTGGTGGAGAAAATCAATTGGATTCGCTCAGGGTTTAATCTTGGCGTGGATGGGGAGGGTCAGGGGGGAGCCAGTGCACAATCTTGCTGTGTTACTGGGATCAGTTTGATCCTGTTGCCCCAGATGAAGTGGACAGGCTCCTTGTGGCAGTCCGCGCGACTAATTGTCCATTGGATCCCTGTCCCGCCTTGCTGGTAAAAGCCTCCAAGACGGTGACAGGTGGCTGGGTTGGGGCTATAATTAATGCCTCTTTTCGGGAGGGGATATTTCCTGCACCATTGAAACATGCTTTGGTGCGCCCCCTCCTGAAGAAGCCATCCCTCGATCCAGCAGTCCTAACCAACTACAGACCTGTTTCCAACCTCCCCTTTTTAGGGAAAGTATTGGAAAAGGCAGTGTGGCATCAGTTGCAGGGGGTGCTAGATGAAGCAGAATATCTGGACCCCTTCCAGTCAGGATTCAGACCTGGATATGGTACTGAGACTGCATCGGTCGCGCTGATGGATGCTCTCTGGCGAGAGCGGGATGGCGGTCATCCGTCTGTCGTTGCTCTTCTTGACCTCTCAGCGGCTTTCGATACCGTCGACCACGGTATCCTTCTGGAACGGCTCTGAGGATTGGGGATCCAGGGCACTGTGTGGTCCTGGTTTTCCTCATTTCTGAGGGGCCAGACCCAGGTGGTGTGGTTGGAGAGCAAGAAGTCCAGTCCTAGGTCCCTAAAATATGGGGTGCCTCAGGGCTCGGTACTCTCTCATCTCCTATTTAACGTCTACATGAAGCCCCTGGGTGAGATCATCCATTCCCACGGGGTGTGGTACCATCAGTACATGGATGATACACAGTTGTACATCTTGGCCCGTGGGGACCCCAGTGATGCAGTCAAAGTCCTTTCCAGTTGTCTGGAGGTGGTTGAGGTCTGGATGGGGGTGAATGGGTTACAGCTGAATCCTAGTAAGACTGAGTGGCTGTGGATGGGGGGTCCTGTGCTATCCCGGGAGCTACCATCTTTGGTTTTGGATGGGGCTGTTTTGCCCCAGACCGACCTGGTGCACAACTTGGGGGTCCTCCTGGATTCACGGCTGCTGCTAGAAGGAAAGGTGGTGGCTGGGGCCAGGAGGGCCTTCGCCCAACTTCGGGTGATTCGCCAGTTGCGCACGCTCCTGGACCAGGACTCTTTGCTCATGGTCACTCATGCTCTGGTGACCTCCAGACTAGATTATTGTAATGCGCTCTACATGGGGCTGCCCTTGATGACCATTCGGAGACTGCAGCTGGTCCAGAATGCGGCGGCCCAGGTGGTGATGGGGTGTGGACATTATGCCCATGCCTCACCACTGCTACGGGAGCTGCACTGGTTACCCATTTGCCTCCGGGTGCAATTCAAGGTGCTAGTTTTGACCTTTACAGCCCTATATGGTAGTGGGCCAGGTTACCTTAGAGACCGCATCGCCCTAAGGACGTCTGTCCATCCAACCAGAGCGGACCGGAGGGGCTCTCTAATAGTGCCATCGGCCAGGGGGGCTCACCTCTTAGCACAAGGAGGAGAGCCTTTTTTGTGTCCGCACCAGCCCTTTGGAACCTCCTGCCTGTGGAACTGCATCTCCAGAAGGAGTTGTTGCCCTTTAGAAAAGAACTAAAAACCTGGCTGGCGGGCCAAGTTTGGGGTGCAGGTGGAGGGGTGGCTTCCATTGGGTGGTTAATATAGGGGAGGATGCCTGCCCCATGGTTTCTTCCGTTCCTTCACCCCTCTCTTTTTAGGGGTGGGTTCTTATTGCTGGTTTTTATGTTTTATTTGTTTTTATCTGTTTTTACCCATTGTTGTGAACCGCCCGGAGTTGGCTTTGGCTGAGTGGGCGGTATAGAAATGTAACAATAAATAAATAAGGTAAAGGTTTCCCTTGCTCGAAAGCTAGTCGTATCCGACTCTAGGGTGCAGTGCTCATCTCTGTTTCCAAGCCGAAGAGCCCAGCGCTGTCTGCTTCTGCAGACGTTTCCGTGGTCATGTGGCAGGTATGACTAAACCAATACATAAAATATTGGTTTCTCTACTTCGCACCAAGCTCAAGTCTAGGAAACCAATTTCAGATGATATACTACAGTTTTATGACAAGTGATTCCTATTTTTTTTCACCATGACCCACCTAAGTATCTCTAAAATCCTGATTCACACATGTCGTGAATTCCATGTGGGATAACATTTTTATGTTATTTACCTGTTAGTTTTGTAGGAATTTAAGTAGTAACGCTAGCACTGTCTTTCTTTTTTCTCTATGGCTTAACAGAAGCCATTTTAGAAAGCACACTCCACCATTTTACCCTTTCACTGGGAAAGCACCTCTTGTTCTTTTCTCAAGGCTAATGTCTGGGAAGCGATCCAAAGAGGTGAACTTCTTTTATGAGAAGAGATGTGATCTCTGATAACTGGACAGCTGGTATCTTTGATCTACACATTAAACTGTCACTCTGACAAGTCAATTAGCACTTCTCCGGGACAAGTTTCTCATGGAGAAAGGTATAAAAACCTAGCTAATTTCTTCATTGGGGGGTCCGATACTCAATGCTACAAAGAACCCGTATTGCTCGTCATCTTGAAGGGACTCGATTTGTACCCTCTCGTATGGAGCGGCAAAGACCGCCGCTGCTTACCTTACTGTTGTGTTCTAATGGGTTTACCTACCACATGGATTACAATGTATCTGAGCCAATGTAACCTCGCCTATAGCAACAATGTAACCTTCAGCTGTATCAGATAAACCCTGTAATAGGACGCGAGCTAATGACCACCAGCTGGCAGCAGCGAGCGTCCAAGCTCCCTTGGTCCAAACTCATCAAAGGCAACAGCGCGGGAAGCTTTCCCGCCACACCTACACCTGGACAAGAAGGGCGTGACCAGCAATGACGTCACGCGGACAGTAGCCAATGGGCTACCATGCAACCACGTTCAAATGTATTACTACTGTATATAAAGAGCTATCGATCCGCCATTACCTCATGTTCCCTCTGTCCACGATGCAATAAACCTGAGTTAACCCAGCCCGAGGCTGTGTCCTGTGTCTTGGTTTTCATACACCAAATTGGCGACGAAGGTGGGATAATGGATCCCCAAGGAGCAGCCAGGGCACAGAGCGGGTTCAACATCACCAAACCGCAAGACTGGGAGCTGTTGGAGATGGACTTCCAGGCGGCGCTGGTGGAACTCAAAGTCAAGGAAGACGATGAGGAGCGGAAGAGGGCCATCCTCACCAGAATGCTCGGGGTGGAAACCAAGCGGACGCTGGTGGGCATCATCACCCCGAAGAAGGTGAGCGAATTTAAGGCGGACGACATCATGAAGCTGCTACGGGAGCGTTTCCGACCCTCGAGGGCGATGTTTCCCGCTCGGAGCGCGTTTTGGAGGCGAGTCCAAGCGCCGGACGAGTCGGTTGAGGCGTTCGTGGCCGCCATGAGGGTAGCCGCCGTCCCCTGCAAATGGGACAACATCCTAGAAATGGCCCTCAGGGACGGCGTGCTGTGTGGCCTGAGAGACAAGGAGGTGCAGCGCAGCTTGATGAACAAGGAGCCGCCACCCACGCTGGCAGAGGTCGTAGAGGCCGCAGAAGCCGCAGAGTCCACGAATGCTGGAGTGGACGAGATGCACCAGTGGCGCGAGTGGCGTCCCAGGGCCGGCAAAGCGGAAAATTCGGTGCACGGGAAGTCCGGACAATCGGTGCACGCAACTCGTCGGGCCTCAAAGTCGTCCTCGGAAGGCAGCGACGGCGAGGAGGTCCAGAAGGTCCGAAAAGGGGGGCGCCGCTGCGATGGTTGCGGAGCGGCCCATGAGCGCGCGAGGTGCCCATTTAGAAAGGCTGAATGTTACACCTGCGGCCGTCGGGGGCACATTGCCAAGGCATGCAGAAAACGGAAGGAGGGCCGGAGGCAGTCACCAGACCGTTCGACCAGGCCGGACCGTCCAGCGAGGCCCAAAGATGGCGCCCAGACCACGAGGAAGCAGGACGGCATGGGCCGCGTCTCGGACGGCAGCGAAGACGACGCCCCAGTGTTCAGCGTGTCCGCGGGACAGTCCCATTACTTCGTTGAGGTACTAGTACAAGGGGCCCCTATCAGGATGGAAATTGACTCGGGGTCCTCCTATTCCATAATTCCCCAGAAAGAGTTCTTGAAAATCGACCCCCACGTGCGGCCCAAACTTAAAACATTGAGGTCCACGCTACGAGATGTACAGGGAAACAGCATCCCGGTGTTGGGGGTCGGGAAATTTCGGGTTAATTTTAAGAGACATTCTGCGGAACTGCCCCTAGTTGTCCTCAAGGGGGGAAGTTGTAGCCTCCTAGGGACACAGTGGTTTCAGCCGTTAGGCCTGTTCATAGGGGGAGTACATACGGTGGGGGTAGATCCAATACAAGCGGTGTGCGATGCGCATCCCGCCGTTTTTAAAAAAGGACTTGGAAAATTCAAGGGACCCCCGGTAGCCTTCGACCTAGACCCGGAGGTCCGCCCGATAAGACTCAAACCGCGCAGGGTGCCCTTCGCACTAAAGGACAAAATAGAGGCGGAACTGGACAAATTGGTGGGCCAGGGGATTCTTATTCCTGTTGATTCCGCGGAGTGGGAAACTCCAATTGTAACAGCTCTGAAGGCTAACGGGGAGGTGCGCATTTGCGCTGATTATAAGTGTACAATTAACAAGGCGATCCGCCCTAATGCATACCCGGTGCCGGTGGTCAGCCACCTTTTGGCCAGGCTAAATGGGGGAAAGTGTTTCGCTAAGCTCGATCTAGCACAAGCCTATCAGCAACTCCCCGTAACTCCCGCCACGGCCGCGGCACAAACAATAGTCACACATAAAGGAGCGTTCCAGGTGTCGCGGTTACAGTTCGGCGTGAACTCGGCACCCGGCCTTTTTCAGTCGCTCGTGGAACGCCTCCTGAAGGGACTGGAGGGGGTGTTGCCTTATTTTGATGACGTATTGATAACAGGGGGGAGTGAGGCCGAACTGGCAAAAAGATTGGACAAAGTACTAACTGTGTTCGAGAAAGCGGGGCTGAGGCTGAGGAAGGACAAATGTGTCTTTTTCGAAACCGAGGTCGAGTTTTTAGGGTTCCGAATCACACCCGAGGGTATTAAGCCATCCAAATCCAAAGTAGCAGCCATCAAGAAGGCCCCTCGCCCCACATCCAAAACCGAGCTACAGTCATTCCTGGGGCTCCTCAATTTTTACCACACATTCCTTCCGCGGAAAGCGTCCGTGGCCGAACCGCTTCATCGGTTGCTTAAAAAGGAGGAGACATGGATGTGGGGTGACGAGCACGAGAGGGCGTTCAAAGAACTAAAGCAACTCTTGACTTCTGATGCAATCCTAACGCATTTCGACCCCAAACGGCCGGTGGTCTTAGTCTGCGATGCATCACCGGTGGGGGTGGGGGCGGTGCTTTGCCACGTGTTGGATGACGGAAGGGAGGCCCCGGTTGCGTTTTATTCAAGGTCCCTGTCCCAAGCAGAGCGAAATTACGCACAAACCGACAGGGAGGCGTTAGCAATAGTAGCGGGGACCAAAAAGTTTCACGATTTTCTGTATGGCCGCCCGTTCAAAATCGTGACGGATCACAAGCCCCTGTTAGGGATTTTCACGGCAAGCAAGCCCACGCCGCAGATCCTATCCCCGAGAATGCTGCGTTGGGCTATTTTTCTCAACGCATACCAACACGAGTTGGAGTACCGGCCCGGAAAGGAGATCAGCCATGCTGATGCACTCTCGAGATCCCCTTTGCCCTTGTCGGACGACCAAAAGGCTAGAGTAGAAAGAGACCGCCAGGTGTTGCTAATTGAGGTCTTAGACGCACCCCCAATAGTACCAGCCGATATTGCTAGGGCGACAGGCAAGGACAGAACGCTGGAGAAAGTCAGCTCATGGGTGCAGAAGGGGTGGCCGGCATCGTCCCCAAGCACGGATTTCGACCCATTCTTCCGGAAAAAACTAGAGCTGTCCCTAGAAAGGGGGTGCCTGTTGTGGGGCCAACGGGTGGTGGTCCCTACATCCATGCGGCCGAGGGTGCTCAAACTGCTGCACGTCAGCCACCCGGGCATCGTTCGTTCGAAAGCGCTGGCCCGCAGTTACTTTTGGTGGCCACAGCTGGACGCGGACATTGAGCACATGGTCGGCACTTGTGAGGCATGTCAGGGATCCCGTCCAGAGGAGGCCCGCCTCCCGCATAGGGAATGGGACGCAGCAAGGGGGCCGTGGTCCAGAGTGCACATAGATTTCGCTGGCCCATTCCGAGGAACCATGTTTCTCCTGGTGGTGGATGCGTTCTCCAAGTGGCTGGAGGTTATCCCAGTAAAGAGCATGTCCTCCGCCACGACAATTAGCCAGCTACGGAGAGTCTTTTCCACGTTCGGTTTACCCGACACGTTAGTCAGCGATAACGCGAGTTGCTTCACCTCCTCGGAGTTCGGGGCATTCATGGAGGCAAACGCCATTCGGCATGTCACATCCGCGCCGTTTCACCCGGCCACGAATGGCCAAGTGGAACGGTTGGTGCGTACAACAAAGGATGCGCTTCGGCGCATGGGCCCGGGGGACCTAAATCACCAAGTATGTCAGTTTTTATTAGCGTATAGGGTGACCCCCTTAGCGTCAGGTTACTCGCCGGCAGAGCTCTTGATGCGGCGGAAACTGACCACGATTCTGTCCAGGCTAGACCCGACGAGAGTCGAGGATAAAGGTAAAAACATAGGGTTGGCAGTCTCGAAAGGGTTCGCCGCCGGCGACCCTGTTCACTGCAGGAACTATGCCAGCGCAGGGCCAGCCTGGGTGCCGGGGACGGTAGTAGAACAGACGGGGCCAGTGTCGTACCGGGTCGAGACTAACACCGGCCTCCTCTGGAGGAGGCACGCGGACCAACTGAGGCACCGAGTGCGTGCACCAGCCAGTGGGGCTCAACAACAGGATTCAGCGTTAGGGTTCTCCCCCACCCGTTTAGCCCAAGGGGGAGACAACAGCGGACAACAGTCCCAAGCAAGGGGGGAAGGAAGAAGCAGCGGCCCCGACTCATACCCTTTTGATAAACCAGTTCCATCAGAGGCCGGGGAAGGGGGAGAGGAGTTCGCGACCGCTGCCCCCGAATGTAATTTTGATTTTGATTTTGCGAGCCGGGGGGGTTTTCAGGAGTGTTCCCCCACCCTTCCAAGCGAGAAGAGGGGTTTTTCGTTAGCCCCCAGTGCCCCCGGTTATTCCCTAAGAAAGAGCACACCTCCCAACAACGCCGCGGAGCCGCGGCAAGTCACTAACGAGTCTCCCTCTCCAATTACAGGACAGGAAACCAGGGGACAAAGAGAAGGTAGCAAACCCGGGGAAAGGCAGCCCGCATCGAGACCCCAGCGTGTTCGAAATAAGCCATCTTGGTTGAGAGACTTTGTCTCCTAGGGGGGGGAGTGTATTTAAGTGTGGGCTCGAGACGTTGTCTCATCCTAGGGGGGAGGGGTGTTGTGTTCTAATGGGTTTACCTACCACATGGATTACAATGTATCTGAGCCAATGTAACCTCGCCTATAGCAACAATGTAACCTTCAGCTGTATCAGATAAACCCTGTAATAGGACGCGAGCTAATGACCACCAGCTGGCAGCAGCGAGCGTCCAAGCTCCCTTGGTCCAAACTCATCAAAGGCAACAGCGCGGGAAGCTTTCCCGCCACACCTACACCTGGACAAGAAGGGCGTGACCAGCAATGACGTCACGCGGACAGTAGCCAATGGGCTACCATGCAACCACGTTCAAATGTATTACTACTGTATATAAAGAGCTATCGATCCGCCATTACCTCATGTTCCCTCTGTCCACGATGCAATAAACCTGAGTTAACCCAGCCCGAGGCTGTGTCCTGTGTCTTGGTTTTCATACACCAAATTTACACAACTGGTAGCTTATAGTTTTTATTGCTTTCATTGGGCAAGTTATGTATTTTTAGTTTAGTTAGAATTATTCTTTATATTTTGCATTTATTGGAACTTTGCTATTTTCTTCAATAAACTGACAAAAAGGACTTGGTTTGTCAAGCTTACTCCTTTTTGCTCCTGCTGCCAACAGAGTAAATTAGGGAAGGGGAACTCTAACAATAAGGCATTATTCTTGAAAGGAGGACTGTGTCTATTTTGTATCAACTTCGTGGAGTCTGTTGCCCAGGAGAAGAAACTTTTCCCCGCACCCCAGGATTCAGCGAGTTACTGCAGAGGTAACAGAGTTATTCCAACACACCTTTCACACCGCCAAGGCTAAAAGTTCCCCAGAAGCAAGATAATGGTGTTTTTCATATGGGAAAGTGGTGTTCCATCCCAGGGGTCTTTGCAGCTCAATTTCCCCTGCATAGTTTGTCCCGGATCACCATTTCTCTGTGAACCTATGAGCCAGATTTGTCAGGAACTGGAAAACATTTTGGGACAAGCCAAATCTGTTCAGGAGGGATGGGTTGCACTTGAACCATGATGGGACCAGATTGCTGACACTCAACATCAAAAAGGCTGCAGAGCAGTTTTTAAACTGATACCTGGGGGAAAGCCGAAAGCAACTGGGCAGCATCCGGTTCGGGAAAGTGTGTTCTTGAGTAGTGAGGAGGATGCAAAAATTACTGAGCAGAGCGAGGAGCTAGTCACCAGCACTCTAGCAGAAGTATGCAAGAGGCGGTCTAACAATGCAACTGAACTCAAAAGACTGTATCAGAAAAGCATATATAAATGCTTGTATGCAAATGCCAGAAGCCTTTGGAACAAAATAGGGGAGCTGGAATACTTAGCAATAGATAAAAATATTGATATTATTGGCATCACTGAAACCTGGAGGACGGATGATAACCAATGGGATACAGTTATCCCAGGCTACAAACTGTACAGGAAGGATAGGAAGGGGCAAACAGGAGGTGGTGTAGCCTTGTATGTCAAAGAAGTAATAAAATCGTACGAATTGGAATATCTAGGTGATTTGGAGTCACCATTAGAAACTCTGTGGGTAAGAGTACCAGGCCACAAGGATGGTCTAACAGTAGGCATATACTATCGGCCTCCGACCCAAACTCCTGAGGGAGACTGGCAGTTGGAGAATGTTGTAAAGGAGGCATCCAAGAAGGGAAGCCTGGTTATAATGGGGGACTTCAATTACCCTCACATAGACTGGGTGAACTGTTGTTCAGCACATGATAAAGAGATAAAGTTCCTAGATATGCTAAATGATTGTTTCCTGGGACAGATGGTTGAAAACCCAACTAGAGGTACAAGAATCCTTGAATTGATCCTGAGTATTACTCAGGATTAGTGATGCAAGTATTACACCAGTATTACTGGTGCAAGATGTTAATGTGACTGATGCAATAGGGAACAGTGACCACAACTCAATTATGTTTAACTTGTCATAAACCTCAAGTCACTGATAAAATCTAACACAGAGACCTTAAATTTTCAAAAGGAAAATTTCCCAAAGATGAGGAAACTAGTAAAAAAGAAGCTGAAAGGGAAAATGAGAGGTATGGAGGCTGTTAACAAAAACAATAACAGAGGCCCAATTGGAATGCATACCCAAAAGGAAAAAGGGCACTGCCAGGTCCAAGAGGACTCCGATGTGGCTTACAGGAGCTGTTCAGGAAGAGATCAAATGCAAGAAAAGCTCATTTAGAAGATGGAAGGCTTGTCTGAATGAGGACAGCAGGCAGAAACATAAATTCTGTCAGAACAAATGCAATAACAAAGACTTCTTTAAGTTCATTAGAAGAAAGAACCCAACTAGGCAGGCCATTGGACCATTAGACGACAATGGAAGGCAAGGGGTTATTAAAGAGGAAACAGAGATTGCAGAGAGACTCAATGAATTCTTTGCTTCAGTATTCACCGAAGAAGACAGAGAACACATGCCCAATACAGAGCCTATCTTCGTAGGGAGGGAAACCGAAGAATTTGGCCATATAGAACTAACAAATCACCAGGACCAGATGGCATCCATCCACAAGTTCTCAGGGAACTTAAAGATGAAATTGATGATCTCCTAGCCAAAATATATAATCTTTCCCTAAATCGGGCTTTGTGCCTGATGGAAGGTAGCAAATGTAACACCAATTTTCAAAAAAGGATCCAGGGGTGATCCAGGAAATTACCGACCAGTCAGTTTGACATGTGTCCCAGGTAAAGTGATGGAAACAATCCTAAAAGATAGAATTAATAGGCACATAGAAGAGAAGGCGCTGCTAAAGGAGAGCCAACATGGCTTTTGCAAGGGCAAATCATGCCTCACTAATCTGTTGGAATTTTTTGAGAGTGTCAACAAGCATGTGGATAAGGGGGGTCCAGTTGAATTGTTTATCTGGACTTTCAGAAGGCTTTTGACAAGGTCCCGCACCAAAGGCTCTTGAATAAACTTACCAGTCATGGAATAAAGTGACAGGTCTTGCCCTGGATCAGCAACTGGCTATGGGACAGGAAACAGAGGGTAGCATTAAATGGACACTTCTTCAAGTGGAGGGAAGTAAAGAGTGGGGTCCCCCAAAGTTCAGTATTGGGACGCCTGCTTTTCAACCTCTTCATAAATGATGTAGAAGTAGGAGTAAATAGCAAGGTAGCCAAATTTGCTGACAACACTAAATTATACAGGGTAGTGAAAACTGTGAGAGATTGTGAGGAGCTCCAGAGGGATCTCTTGACAATGGCAGAGTGGGCAAAACAGTGGCAAATGAGCTTCAACACTAGTAAGTGCAGAGTGATGCACATTGGGGCAAAAAAACCCCAATTACATTTATAAGCTGATGGGTTCTGAACTCTCTGCGACAAACCAGGAAAGGGACCTTGGTGTTCTGGTGGACAGCTCAATGAAAGTGTCAACCCAGTGTGCCTCATCAGTGAAAAAAGCAAACTCAATGCTAGGGATCATTAGGAAGGATATAGAGAATAAATCAGCAAGTGTCATTTTGCCTCTTTATAAATCTATGGTGAGGCCCCATCTGGAATACTGTGTACAGTTCTGGTCGCCATACCTCCAGAAGGATATTATGGAGCTGGAAAAAGTGCAGAAGAGGGCAACCAGAATCATTAGGGGACTGGAACATCTTCCTTACCATCTGAGGCTGCAACAGTTGGGCCTCTTCACTGTTGAACGACGGCATCTAAGTGGTGACTTGACTGAAGTTTATACAATCATGCACGGTGTGGACAAAGTAGATAAGGAAAAACTGCTTTCCCTATCGCACAACACTAGACTTAGGGGGCACTCCATGAAGCTTTTGGGTACTAGTTCTCAAACAAATAAGAGAAAGTACTTTTTCACCCAGAGGATCACTGATCTATGGAACTCCCTGCCAGAAGAAGTAGTGACAGTTTTCAGTCTTGACAGCTTCAAGAAAGGATTAGACAAGTTCATGGAGGACAAGGGTATGAATGGCTATAATTATGGATACCGAAGGACAACCTCGGGGTTGGAGAGATAGGCAGGATATCTCTCAATGCCATTTCCAGGAAATCCTAAGCAGGTGAAGGCATCTGCTTGGGAATACCCTGCAGCAAATGGTGAGCCACTGTGTGAGACAGAATGCTGGACTGGATGGGCTGTGGCCTGTTCCAGCAAGGCTGTTCTTATGGGTGGGAGCCACATAAAATGGCACTGCAAGCTGGATCCAGCCCACAGGACTTAGTTTGGAAACCCCTGCTCTAGTTTATGGCAACCCTATGAAAGAATGTTCAAATATGCTGTCTTGCTTGGCTTCCTTTAAACTTTGATCTTTCACTTTCCCTGCTGCCTTCAGCTTTTGCAATATTATTGTATTTCTCAGAAAACCTTGTCTTCTCATGATGGGTCCAATGTATGACAGCCTCTGTTTCATCAAAAAATAAATAGATCAGGCTTGAATTGTTCTAGGTCCCTCTTGTTTGTCTCTCTGGTAGTCCAGGATATCTGCAAAGCATTCCTTCAGCATCATATTTCAAATGAATCATTTCCCCCTATCAATATTTTTTACTATCCAGCTTTTCACATCCATACATAGGGAATACAATAGAGTGGATGATTTGGATCTCCAGTGACACTTCTTACCCTTGATTCTAATTTCTAATTTCTTCAATGATGCATTATATTATTACCACCAGGTAAACAGTCGTGTTCAAGAAATGTGATGCTAAAAATATAATTGAGATAAATAATAATGGAGGAAATCATTAATTAATACCTCCATGAAAACAGAAACTGACATTGAGATAATTAAGACAACTAGACACATATAGTTGGTAAAGTTTTGGAGCTTGGAACATCAGCTCTGAAAATTAATTAATGTTCAAGGGTTAGAAATGGGAATATTAAAAAGTTGTTAACATTAGGTTGTGAAATAATTCAGTTCACTGAGCAGAATCCAAATGGTGATTATACCTCTGTAAGGGCAGTCTGGATAGTTGAGTGAATTAGCTATATAGTGATAACAATTACACTCATATACCATTCCATAATGCTTAGTGCACTCTCTGGGCAGTTCACAAGGTAATTAGCATTTTTACCCCAACATTCTGGGTACTCATTTTACTCCTCTAAAGAATGGAAGCCTGAATCAACCTTGTTTCCCATCAGGATCAAACTCACAATGTCAGAAGTTTTGGCTGCAGTACAACAGTTTGACCACTGTGCCATTAGGGCTCTTGCATATGGCTCTTACTATATGGCTCCAGAGGTTGAGTTGGGTCTTCAGTTTCTGCTGTACCTTCCCAGAAGAAAAGCCAGTTGATGTAGTCTGGGAAAGCTTCACTATCCCAAGGTGTCCAAGATGAATGGAATAGTAAACAACTTCTAAGTAGTCAATACTGAAAACCCTGTAAACGTTTGCCATAAGTCAGAATTAACTTGCTGTTCTATAATTATTAATTAAATAAAATTGCCCGTGATATGGTAGCAAATTTCTGTTAGTCTTCTTATTCTTGCATGTCCAGGTCAGACTTTAAACTGCCAAAATTCATATTGGTAAAAGTTCTGGTAGCAACCAGCAGACAAGAAAATGAACCAAATTCCATATTTCTCCACATTCATAAAGTGTGTTGTTGTCCACCATCGCCCTCCATTTAAGCATGTTAGTCTTACATTTAGGGACTCCAACCCTCAGCTTACTCAGAGTCCTTCAAGTGACATAGGGGAGGTCGAGATCCTCAGCCATATCATCCTTTAATATTATTCCTTTTTCAGTGAGCTCCTTTCTCCATCTGCTAACTTGATTTTGATTTTGCATACCCTCATTAATGTTTGTTCTTGTCATAAAGCTCTTCCTGGAAATGAGTTGGCATACATGAGGCTCATTTCCATTCAAAGGATGTCAAGGGTCATTATCTTGCTTAGTTCTCTCAGTATCCGCTGTCTTGAACGCTCGACTGGGCGCTGGCTTACAAGAGGCATGTACCGATCCTTTAGGCTGCGATAATTTCCTTTATCCGCACACTCCCAGTGCAGCCTAAGGTCGCCTCACCGTACCACTTCCCAATCGGCTTCAAAGAACTCCACCTGTCGCTTACAGGGAGTATGCGGTAGTTTAATATGTTGGTAGCATGTGGGGGCATAGAGCAAAGCACTAGGATATAGCCTGATAAATTGACATCCACTCCATTGATGTTACTCACAAAGAGTTTTATTTTCCTTTAGTATCTGGAAAAGAACAAAGACAGGGGGAAAAACAAAGTACATAGCATAACATAGTTAGTATAGTCCACTTAGATTTGAGGGGTTCAGATCATAAGTGATTAGAGTCCAGCTCAAGGAGACATCTCTGCCTTCAACCTGAGAGGACCGAAGAACTCAGGGAAAGGGCTCTGCTTTTATACACAAAAAGGAGCAGATTTCCCTCCCACCTTTGCATTCTTAGGATGACTCAATCTGCAAATGTTCAGAGTCATGGGGTTTTGATTGACAGGGGGAGGCATCTTCTCCCTCATGGGGTAGTCAGATGTTTCTGTCATCACTCTGCCACCTGACCTATTTGTCATCCTCCCTCGTGGGGTCTGCAGGTGCAGCAGCAGCTGCTTATTACTCATCTAGAAAGGAATGTGTTTACAGCTCTATCTGCAGGTGCAGTATTGTTCATCAGAAAGGAATGTAGGAATGTGTTTACAAGTGCTTCAGTAGCTAAGTGATAAGGTAGCCATGGAGACTCAGGTTCATGACATCTGCTGCTATTTCTCTCCTTATCTTGATCGTGTTCCTGCATGCAAACCTTATCAGCTCATGAACACAAAAAAACCACAATAATTAGTGCCATATAGACGCTGCTATTTAAAATAATTAATCAAAGGCCAATATGTTATTCTATAAAAAGCAGTAGGATTTTATCCACACAACCTGATTGGTGATTTAATATATTTTTCCAGTCCTGGTTGGATAGAGCCAGTTCCCACGCTCCAACAATTTTGCAGTTAGATATCAGAAGAATTACCATGTCAAATATTTTGTAACAACAAAGAAGTAGCTGCTTACTTTGTGGCGTGTTATACAAAAGTCATAATAATGAGTAATGTTTAATAACACAGGAAAGCTTCTTAACATCATCCTGAAAGAGATAATTCAGAAAAGAAATAATTTGCTGCCTTTTGTCTGTACCAAGGCCGAAAAAGAATAAATTATTTAAAATTTGTGAATTATTTGCAAGTTCTGTATGATTTACAGTGTTGACTTGCATCCACCTCACCAATTGATCTGGCTAGTTTGTTCTAGAAAAGATTGTATTTAGGCTGAGTATTGAACATACTATAAGCTATTTATCACTAATCCCCAAGCTATTTTCAATTGATAGCAAAATAAGAACCTGAAATTTTTTTATTAGTATTGTCAAGGAACTTTGCTGAACTGTACTTTCTGCTGAATAAATATTTTTTAGAAATATATTGGATATAAGGAAAAAGAACTTGTGGATAACACTAAATGTGGAATGGACTCAGATGTTTGCAATATTGCAACTGAGTTTAAAAACTAATTAAACTATAGCTATAACTAGCTACTTTTTTAGAAGCAACTTTCCAAGTTCTACACATCTCTTTACATGTTTAGCAAAGCTTAAATACCTAACTCAGTTGTTCCTAACTTTGAGTCCCTGTATCTTATTAGACTACAGCTCCCAGAAATCTTGGCCAGCACTGCTAGTGGTGAAGGCTTCTGGGAGTTTTAGTCTAAGAACATCTGGCGACCCAAGGTTGAGAACCACTTATCTCAACAACAGCTGAGCTTGATCTGTATAGAAAAACTTGTCTATTTTTGTTTTATAGTGTTATTAGGAAGAATACAGTCATATATCTTACTTTATGCAAATAAACAGGAGGTTCAAAGTTTCATTAAACACCTGTGCAATTGAAAGCACAAACTAGGTTCCCACAAAGATTTTGGAATGAAGACTGAGGACTTGTAGATCCATTTAAATATATGCTATGTCAGCAAGTAGGTGGTTTAGAACACAGAGTATACCTAGCATTACTTTCTCTTTTGTCTTACTCCAATGGAAGAGTTTTCCACAGTCTTTAAAAATACAATTAAACTAGTTCAGGTATTCCTAATCATGGAACCATAGCATCTAAAATTCAATTTCTGTTTAATGATTGAATTGGATGCCATTTTATAGGCCCAAGGTTATTATTTTGGGGTAGAATTTTAATTTGACCCTTCTCAATATGTGCTGTCAATATTATTTATGGTGAAATTAAAAATCTTAATAGCAGGGACCCAGTGAGTACAGCAAACCTTGTTGTTAATAGTTGCATAGTCTTTCTAGAATTATGATCAAGTATGTAGGCTCAAAATGACATAGAAAAATGCCTCCATTTATAAGCTTTATCATAGGAAATTAATTAACAAAGCAATAGCAGACTTATTGAACACCTTTTACAGATTCGTGTGTAACAGGGTTGGACATTATTAATATGATTTAATTTTTTTTAAAAAGACACATGCTGAACTCAACTGTCATATATCTTAAGGTAATATAGCAAACTGATTTTTCTTTTGAAAGTTACATTTCTAAAAGTGATCACAGTTGATTGCTTTCTAACTTTTCACAAAAGTGAACCCATTATAGCTTATTCCTCTTGAAACAGTTAAGTTTTATTTTTTTATTTTTGAGACACTATGTTTATTGGATTTATACCCCACCCTACTCAGTGCAAGCCAACTCTGGGCGGCATTACAACATAATGAAATACAAATAAAGTATAACCAATACAAAATACAATAAGAAAAAACAATATCAAGATACAATATCACAAATGCAACAAAATGTACAACTATGATTACAGTAACAGTTTATAAATCAAAGAGAGAGAAAAATACAATAATCCAAAAAGAGGAGGGGCGGAGCCCAAGGCTGAACAACCTTAAATGAATCTTAACTAGGTGCATGCATATATGAATTTATTAAACTATTTCTTGCCCACCCTTTATCCACAGATCTCAAGACTATGTAGATTCAATTAAATAACTTGAAAAACAATTTAAAACAATTTAAAAGTATTAAAGGTTATTCAAACTATTAAAAAAAATCAAAATAAAACATGTAACAGAGCCAGGGAAATCCATTCCTACATCTTCATATAATACTCCTGCTGTTACTCATGGGACACAGAAGAGGGACTTGCCAGCACACCTTTACAATTGGGCAGGTATACGATTGCTCAGAGACATTTCGTCAAATAACTAGGCATCAAACAGTTTACCACTGCATTGGTAACAATAAAATTCTCTTAGAAATGATGTAATCTGGTTTTAAAATTCCATCCCTGCCAGAAGTCTAACAATCAAAACCTTCAAGGACAACTCCACAAAGAGTGCATTGTAATAGTCTTAACTGAGAGCGTATCAGTGTGTGAATTTTTTGGAATAGTAGCTGTGTTAGTCTGTGTTTCCGGCATATCAGAAAGCAAAAAACAAAACAAAACACTGCAGCACTTTAAAGACTAGCTGCCACATTATTAATGTGAGCTTTTGTGGATCAAGTCCACTTCAACAGACATAGGAGTGAAATAGCAAATCATGAGTTTATATACACCAGATACGGAGTCATAGAGTGATTAAATTCAAATGACAGATAATCATGCAAATCAATACAGCTTCCCACAGCTGTATTGATGATTTCTGGCAGATATTCGAATCAGCTCTAAATGTGGTTGTTGTTCGGATCAGCTCTAAATGTCCCCTATACAATTTTAAATGTGGGGAGATACAAAACAGTGGCAGATTATCTCTGGCAGTTATTTGGATCAGCTCTAAATATGGCTGTTATTCAGATCAGTTCTACATGTCCCCTATTCAATGTTAAATGTGGGGAAATAAAAAACAAATACTTGGCATTGAATTTATGCTAATGAATTTAACCTCTGTGTTGCTGTGTGAGCACATCCCCAGTAGTGGGCTCCAAAAAAAATTACTACCACGCTGTGGGTGTGGTATGGTGGGCGTGGCCAGGGGGAAAGCCCTGTGTTGCACACAAATTAGGATTAATTTATTTCAAAACTTGGGTGGGTGTAGCCAGCCAGAATTACTGCTACCGGCTCTGGTGAACTGGTGTGAACCTGCTGATGCCAACCACTGCACATCCGCCATTCTGTTAGACAAGCTGTGAAAATGAATATTATAGGAAAGTTATGAAGGAGGTATAATATAACAAAATACAAAATATATGGCAGCATATAACAATCTGTGTATCAAATTTGATAATGTCCCATAAACCCCTGGATAATATTCCAACCATTGTGGTGGGTGTCCAACAGATGTATGTATTTGATTTCTGCTGTCTCTCTCTGGATTCTATTCTTGTAATTTCTCTGTTCCAGAATAGCAACTTTCAGGTCTTGGAAAGAGTGTCCCGGTAGATTAAAATGGTTTGAGACAAGTTTCTCTGTGTTATAATTCCGGATGTCTGAATGTGTGTGAGTCATTCTCCAGGAAAGTGATAGATGGCAATGCACCTAAAGCTGGTCAAAACACATTGAGCAACCAATGCCATTTTGGCTAACAATGACAAAGATAGGAGTAGGGCAAATTCCCAGTTTCTAGATCTGAGAACCATTAATTTACATGGTCTCTCATCATAATAGGGATGAGTTAGTTTCTCTATAAATCCCATAGATTCAAATGTATTTCCTCTGTGATTTATTGTTGCACAGCACTTGTGCTAAAAGAAATTGTTTTTTCCTTTTAAAAATCATTCTGTTCCACTTTAGAACCCAAAAGCTCTGAAAGCAGCTAACAATTCAAACCTACAAATATGTGAAATGATTATTAATGCAAACATAGTTAGGCACATAAAATCTTGTACCCTAATGTAAATAGCTGGCTCCTGACATTTGATAGAGGAGCCATAGTAAGTAATATTATCTAATATGTGTGTATATTTATATATTATTTACTCAAGTGAAGCTCATGCCATTGGCTCTAAAGTCAATTGAGGTTTTGTGTGAATTGGTATTAGGAGCTATAGACCAGATATTCAAACTAATCTTATATAATGAATTAGCCTACAGACAATGATATGGGAAACAGGCTTTGATGAGTGAGTTAATATCTGTCCTTGAGCAAGTCAGTTTTCAATTATTATGTTGGAAACTTTTTAAAATACTTTTATGAAATGTACATACTCATGTCAAATACATCAGATGCATAGCGTATCTGACAGAGAAATATTGTCCAAACCAAACTATGTTTGCTATGAGATATGTTTCATTGATTACAACAGCTCTTGTTTCTATGCAGATTTGTGTTGGATCACAGTCCTAAGCAACCTATTCATTATCAAGAACGATGTTAGAAGTGCATAATAACTGATACTGACATGATAAGGTGTAGCTTATTTGCACTGCAGTTCCAGGAAATTAATAGAATTTGGATTTCATTTGTTATGAACTTGGCAGTTTTCAATCTTTTGTTGTTACCATTATATAGGGTTGGCAATTCTTGAAATAAAAAAAAATATCATGTAGGGTAGATTGAGAGAAAAGTAGCATCATGTGTTTCAGCATATATGGATAAATAGAGATCAATGAGTTCTCACACAGCTGGGGAACAAGACCAACTTAAAGTCAGACTTTAAAGAGGTATAAGTAAGAGAGAGAAATGTTTTTAATAGTATGGGAGTACAAAACCCATGTTTTGACATTTTCTGGCAAATGTCCCTAGGGCACAAAACCCAAAGAAACTAATTTTTCACTTCACCTTCATCAATCTTGTTATTATGTGCCATCAAATCATTTTTAAATGACTAGCAGGGGTGCCCGGCTTTGCCCGGTGGTCCCAACCCGGCTAGCTGAGTGGCAGTGTTGCCCGGGAAACCCACTGACCAGGGGTGGGCCTGTGATGTGAACTTGGCAATAACATCACAATCCCCCCCTGGTTGGCCTAGCACTGGGGCAGACACAAACCCTACTGTCGAATATACCCCCCTTTGCAGATCAATTTAGGAGGCAAACCCCCCTCCATGGGCTTCGGGACCCCAACAGTGACCTGCTCACATGTGCAAGGTATGTGTGTGCTGAATCTCATGAGGTTTGGTCATGGGGTGCAGCATTCCATTCCGGACACCGAACCCACACCTTTGCTTTATAGGTATATAGATGGCAGTCCTAGCCAGACAAATCTTTCTCCTCAAAACAAGCATATTTTAAAATATACATAACAGTTGAAGAGCCTAAGTAATGGATTCTCAAACTTTTCCCGCTGTGGGCCAGACCACACACCCTCAGACAGCTGAGTGAGCTGGACACATGGTTCCTCCTGCTGTAAACACTGCCGTAAATGCATTTATGACAGCTGCAGGTGCATTTACGACAGCGTTTTGGGCTGGTTTTACTGGTTTTTTGAGGCTGGTTTTACTGGGTTTTTTTATTGTAAGGAATTCCATTATACATGATTAGGACTTTGGCCTACACGTAGCTGGGATTCTACCTGAATTGCCACCCTCCTAGCTAAGCAACCCAGGATTTTAGCTTGCTGTAAGCACAGTAGCACATAGGAAAGCAAACAACTCCAGCCATCTTCTTGAATTGTAAAAGTATGTCGTAGCAAAAGTAGTTTACAGACTAATTAAGCAAATGAAACAGTTTTAAGTCAGAAAGCACATTAAAACAAAGCAGGTTTACTTAACTGTGGAAGCCCAGAGGGCCCCCCTTCTAGCCTAAAAGCCCCTACATGTTTTCTAAGTTCACAGCTCATCCTTAGCACAAAGTACCAGATCAAGAGAGTGTTCTGCCCCCTCCTTTCAGTTTTTATCTTCTCCCACAAGTTCTAGCCTCTGGATGACTCTAGCCAATCACTATGCAGTATCATTTCTTTCAAACCATGAGGCTAGTATGTTTGAATACTTCTCTGGAATGCACCATAACTTTCTCCCCACCTTAGAAATCTCCATTACAAACACACAGGCCCCATTTCACCCCTGACAAACATGAAAACAATAACACGGATATAATTATTTGTTTTCAATATAGTCAAACTCTATATTACATTAGTAGTTGAAATCTGCTGTGACTAATTATTCTAACTTTCTTCAAAGGAAAAAAAATCTAACATTAGAGTCTAGCATTAATTGAAGACATAGGAGCACCCCCTGCAGTGTATTAGGAAAAAAAGAATGTTTTTTTCCTCTGTTTTACGGTATTTGAATTAACAATAAGACTAAGGAAATAAAAATATTTTACACATTATACAAAATGGTATACAGTTTCTTTGTGGATTCTGGATGATTGAATCTTTTCACTTTTGAAGAAAAGAAGAATATTTTATATTATCAAACTTGCAAATGTTTTACATTTATCAGTAATTTTGCAGTGTTGGGAATTATTTTTGGTATTCATTCCTGATATTATCAACAATAACCTCTGCAGACTGCACTTCCAGAAGTATTAATGAGTGTAGTTAATAGCCTGAAGCAAAAGCAGCCACTCATGAATCCCCTAGAAATGCACAACATTTTGGTCATTATTATTTCATTACAACATAAAACTAATCAGTAGCAATTACAGTATGTTGGAATTGGTCATCCAACATTAACCCCTTCAAGCTAGCAACCACTAAGCTATTTTAGCTGGTAAAGAGTGTAATATTTGAACTCCTTTTTAAAGTTCATTAACAGAATCATTAATTAGCTATTGCTGATACTGTATCTGTGGAATATGTGGGATTTCTAGTTAAAATAACTCAGATTATTTTTTTCCTAAAAGATATTCTAGGCTGAGTTTCCTAATGTTTTTTGAATGAACACCTTTATTTTTTAAATTGGTTTGGTCATTCAGTGACAACTAGCTTACAATTAAAACAGAAATATAAATAAATATGTGCACCTGGAGAGCATTGGCTTAAAACATAACACTAAAGGTTTCCCTTGCTCAAAAGCCAGTCATATCCGACTTTAGGGTTCAGTGCTCATCCCTGTTTCAAAGCCGAGGAGCCAGCATTGTCTGCTTCTACAGTCGTTTCTGTGATCATGTGGCAGGCATGACTAGACACCAGAGTGCAAGGAACACTATTACCTGCCCACCGAAGTGGTCCCTATTTATCTACTTGCAATTTCTTGCTTTCAAACTGCTAGGTTGGCAGGAGCTGGGACAAAGACGGGAGCTCCTTCTGTCCTGCAGTACTCGGGAATCGAACTGCTGACCTTCCACCTCCCAGTCAGCTTCTCAGTCCCCAAAAACATAACAACATTGGTTAAAAAAAACAATAAAATACAATGCTACATTGAAAAACAATATGTACGAAAATGTAAAAAAAACCAATTTCAAGAAAATTAAGTTATTTCAGTTAACAATATAGGTCTTTACAAAGTTAAACTAAAGATCTTGCTACTGTAAACTTTGCACTAGGTTCAGAATGTAAAGTTCAGTGCAATAAGTGATGTTTTATGTCCTCTACCACATGGGATCGTCATAAACAAAAATGCTGTGATATTGTTGCCAGGGTATGTTGTCCTTTAATATATTGTAATGCTGCCATTTGAAATCTTAGTGTCAAAAATGTTTTTCTGAGGCTGCCACTACCTGGTAAAATACTGCAGGATTTAATCAATTTATAAAACCAGTATATTTTACTGAAAACATATTTTACTGATTTGAATAAGTCTAGTCCTTTTGTCTAACCTTTTTCTGTGATTTTTTCCAACAACATGTTCAGGGACGTGGAAACATGCTCCAACATTATTTTCTCTCCCGCAATAGTCCTCCAAATTTCTTTATTATTTAAAAAAATCTTTATATGTGTGAGGTTAGTGCTAGATCATCCTATCACCTTATTGCTGGGTCATTTTTATCACTATTTCTTGTATTTACACTCCCCTAAGTGGATCAGTAGAGGTGGGAAGGAAAGAAAATGAAGGTGTAGTCTGGAATGTGACTCACATCACATCCAGCATAAACAGTAAACTCTCAAATTGACCCACAGATTCTGTGTGAAGACTGACTGCAGTATCAAAATCCAAATATTGGTGATCATCATGGTAATCAGCCATGAAGACTGTTCTGAGAATATAATGCAGTGGCCTTTCATCTGCCTTCTGCATTGCAGTATGACACCTGTATCACTGATCCAGCTCCATGAGTCACTTTCTGGTCTTGAGCCCTTTTGGCACACAAAGTCCTCATCAGCCCCAGACCAGTATTGATGAAGCTGCTGCCTTCCCTCAAGATGGATTCAAGTGGGATCTAATCCACTTGGGACCATCACCCTTCTCTGTGGTCTTTGTTACCCAAGGCTGTTAGTCCTCAGGGTGGTTAGGTTAATTAACCATTGCCTGACACTCAGCTTTGAGTTGCTGGATAACCTGGCCAGACTTATATTTCAATTTCAAACAATACAGGCTGCAAATCAAATTGCAGTGTAGTGATTACCTAAGTGAAAAGACTGAAAACGTATGTAAGTAAGTCATAAATCTATAGGAAATTTTAAAAATAACACAAAGAAGGGAGAAACAAAACAATTCTTAACTTACTCAAACCGGTTGGGTATATAAGCCCCTCTAATTTCTATGTTACCTGGTTCATGTCTTACATTTAAGTTTCTGAAATACAGGATTCCAGTCTTTGGAAAAGTGTACTAGAAAAAAAGGATGACGACAACAACAACAACAAAAAAACCTGGATGGCAAACTGTGAATGCTACCTTTTGACATAACTCCCCAAGTTGTCTAAACAAGAACTTTGGAACAGAGTCATAAATGCATAAAGGAAAAGTTGAGGGGCTTATATACCCAACCGTTTTGAGTAAGTTAAGAATTGCTTTGTTTCTCCATTCTTTGTGTTTTTTCAAAAATTTCCTATAGATTTATGAATTACTTACAAACGTTTTCAGTCTTTTCACTTAGGTAATCACTACACTGCAATTGGATTTGCAGCCTGTATTGTTTGAAATTGAAATATAAGTCTGGCCAACTGTACTGGCATAATCCCAGTTTCAGCTCTGGATGCTGGACTAGACAGAGGCAAGGCAAGCTTTGCAAAATGTTTATTTTACACAGTTTTCAAATGTTCTGTTTTTGTATTTCCCCAGATTTCCCCCCTATAAGTTAATGGTGGGATCACTCTGTCCAAGCACATTCTTACCAGGAGTGATCAAATTCCTACTCTTTGTTCTAGGTGTCAATGGTGCTACCTAATTGTTATGTATGCATGTCAATGTTACTGTAAAGCTGTAAAGACAAGAATGTATCCACTCCAATTACAATGTATCTCAGCTGCAAAGGAACGCGAGCAAGCAACCCATAGAGGGCAGCTGCGAGCGTTCAGCCTCACATGGTTCACATTGCTCAATCACGAACAGCCGCGGGAAATGTCCCCGCATTAAGCAGGAAGAGAAAACAACTGCAAGATTGAGGCGTGCCTGGGCGAGGCCACGCCGGCAGTAGCCAATGAGCTACCGTGCTGCAAGATTCAAATGTATAGTCCTACTGTATATAATGAGATGTACCACCACCATTACCTCATGTTCCCCCGGATCATCATGCAATAAACCTGTGTTAAGCCAACCCTTCGGCTGTTTCATTGTCTTTGGTCCCATACACTAAACTGGCGACGAGGATGGGATCATGGCTGCCCACGGGACCAAGACATGCGCCGGCTACGAGATCAAGAAGCCGGGAGACTTGGAGCTGTTCGAGATAGACTTCAATGGGGCGCTGGTGGAGCTCGAAGTTACGGACGAGGCCAAAAAGAGGGCCATCTTCGTCAGAATGCTCGGGCACGAGACCAAGAGGACCCTGGTGGACCTGATCGCACCGAGAAGGGTGAGCGACTTCAAAGCTAAAGAGCTCCTGACGATGCTGCGCAACCACCTCCGGCCCGCGATAGCGATGTTCCCCGCTCGGAGCGCGTTCTGGAGGCGAGTCCAAGCGCCCGGGGAGTCGGTCGCCGATTTCGCAGCGGCCCTGCGACAGGCCGCCGGCCCATGCAAGTGGGAGAACCCAGAAGTCACCCTCAGGGACTGCCTGCTGTGCGGCCTGAGGGACACCGAGACCCAGCGCGCGCTGATGAAACAGGAGCCTCTCCCCACACTGCAAGAAGTCCTAGACGTGGCACAGGCCGCGGAAGCCACGACGGCCGGGGTGCAAGAGCTCCAGGACTGGCGGCCAAGGACTGCCAAGGCAGAAAGCTCGGCGCGCGCTGCCAAGGCAGAAAGCTCGGTGCGCGCAGCCCGGCGAGCTTCAAACTCGTCTGCGGAGAGCGGCGACGACGAGGACGTCCGGAAAGTCCAGAAGGAAGGCCGGCGTTGCGACGGCTGCGGCGCCACCCACGCCCGCGCCAAATGCCCGTTCAGGAAGGCCGAGTGCCACAACTGCGGCCGGCGCAGGCACATCGCCAAGGTCTGCAGAAAGTGGCGCGAGACCAGGAGGAGTTCACCAGACCGCGCGGCGAGGCAGGACCGCACCACGAGGCCCAAGGACGGCACCCGGACCACGAGGAAGCAGGACGGCGTAGGGCGCATCTCCGACGACAGCGAGGACGACGCCCCGGTGTTCAGCGTGTCCATGGGACACCCCCGATACTTCGTTGAGGTAGTAATTCAAGGGGCCCCTGTTAGGATGGAGGTGGACTCGGGTTCTTCTTACTCTATCATTTCCCAGGGAGAGTTCCTGAAAATCGCCCCCCACGTGCGGCCCAAGCTCAAAGCGTTGAGGTCCACGCTGAAGGACGTGCAGGGGAACCGCATCCCAGTGTTGGGGGTTGGGAAGTTCCAGGTCCAATTCAAAAAACACGCCGCAACGCTCCCCCTAGTCGTCCTCAAGGGAGGTAATTGCAGCCTCCTCGGGACTCAATGGTTCCAGCCCCTGGGTTTATTCATTGGGGGGGTGCACGCCGTTGGAGTACACGCCGCCGGGACTGATCCAATACAGGGCGTGTGCGACGCGCACCCCGAGGTTTTCAAAAAAGGACTCGGGAAATTCAAGGGCCCCCCAGTGACTTTCGACCTAGACCCGGAAATACGACCAATCAGACTAAAGCCGCGCAGAGTGCCTTTCGCACTAAAGGACAAAATAGAGGCGGAACTGGACAAATTGGTGGGTCAGGGGATTCTTGTGCCTGTCGATTCTGCGGAGTGGGAAACTCCAATTGTAACAGCACTAAAGGCCAACGGGGA
This sequence comes from Bradypodion ventrale, assembly GCA_035047345.1. NCBI lineage: Eukaryota > Metazoa > Chordata > Lepidosauria > Squamata > Chamaeleonidae > Bradypodion > Bradypodion ventrale. The sequence goes on along the minus strand of JAWDJE010000003.1, from coordinate 304,166,791 downwards.
GGTCCGCATATGCGCTGACTACAAGTGCACCATCAATAAGGCAATTCGCCCTAATGCGTATCCGGTGCCGGTAGTCAGCCACTTGCTGGCCAGGTTACACGGGGGGAGGTGTTTCGCTAAGCTCGACCTAGCACAAGCCTACCAGCAGCTCCCGGTGACCCCGGCCTCAGCTGCGGCACAGACCATAGTCACCCACAAAGGGGCGTTCCAGGTGACGCGCCTTCAGTTCGGCGTGAATTGAGCGCCCGAAATTTTCCAGTCACTCGTGGAATGCCTCCTAAAGGTATTAGAGGGGGTGTTACCCTACTTTGATGACGTATTGATAACGGGGGGGAGCCGGGCTGAATTAGCAAAAAGGTTGGGAAAGGTCCTGACAATATTCGAAAAGGCGGGGTTGAGGTTGCGGAAAGACAAATGCGTCTTCTTCGCGACCGAGGTTGAGTTCCTAGGTTTCCGGGTGACTCCTGAGGTAATAAGGCCGTCCCAATCCAAGGTGGCCGCCATCAAGAAGGCCCCTCGCCCCACATCCAAGCCCGAGCTGCAGTCGTTCCTTGGACTGCTGAACTTCTACCACTCCTTCCTTCCTCGGAAGGCGGCCGTGGCGGAACCGCTACACAAGTTGTTAAAGAAGGACGAGGCATGGAAGTGGGGCGACGACCATGAGAGGGCATTTAACGACCTAAAACGACTCCTGGCATCCGATGCCATTCTGACCCACTTCAATCCCAAGCGCCCGGTGGTCCTGATATGCGATGCATCCCCAGTGGGGGTGGGGGCGGTGTTATGCCACGTGCTAGAAAATGGGAGGGAGGCCCCGATAGCGTTCTACTCCAGGTCCCTGTCCCAAGCGGAGAGAAATTATGCCCAGACAGACAGGGAAGCGCTAGCGATAATTGCGGGGACCAAGAAATTTCATGATTTTGTGCATGGCCGCCCCTTCACCATAGTGACCGACCATAAGCCCTTGCTAGGCATTTTCACCGCAGATAAGCCCACGCCACAAATCCTGTCCCCGAGAATGCTCAGGTGGGCCATTTTTCTCAACGCGTATCAGCACGCGTTGGTGTACCGGCCAGGGAAGGAGATCAGCCACGCGGACGCCCTGTCGAGGTCCCCCCTTCCCCAGGATTGCAGCCATGTGGGCGAGGAAGAGAGGGACCACCAGGTCTTAATGATAGAGGTCCTAGACTCGCCCCCAGTAGTACCGGCCGACATCGCCAAAGCGACCGGCAAAGACAAAACGTTAGCGACAGTTAGCTCCTGGGTGCAGAAAGGGTGGCCCGTGTCGTCCCCAGCAGCGGAATTCGACACATTTTTCAAGAAAAAAGTGGAGTTGTCCCTAGAGAGGGGTTGCCTTTTGTGGGGACAGCGGGTAGTGATCCCCACGTCCCTCCGGCCAAGGGTGCTTAAACTGCTGCACGTCAGCCACCCGGGGATCGTCCTCTCCAAGGCACTAGCCCGCAGTTACTTTTGGTGGCCCCAGCTAGACGCCGACATCGAGCACATGGTCGGCACTTGCGAAGCGTGCCAAAGCTCAAGGCCAGAAGAGGCTCGCTTGCCACATAGGGAATGGGACGCAGCAAGGGGGCCCTGGTCCAGGGTACACGTAGATTTTGCTGGCCCCTTCAGGGGAGCGCTTTTCCTCCTTGTAGTGGATGCGTACTCCAAGTGGTTGGAGGTCATCCCAGTCTCGAGCACCTCCTCGGCCACAACAATTAAGCATTTACGGAGGGTCTTTTCCACGTTCGGTTTACCCGATACCCTCGTTAGCGATAACGCTAGTTGCTTCACGTCCACCGAGTTCAGGGCATTCATGGATCTCAACGCCATTCGGCACGTCACCTCCGCCCCTTTCCACCCGGCCACCAACGGCCAAGTAGAGCGCCTCGTGCGCACCACAAAGGACGCGCTGCGGCGCATGGGTCCCGGAGATCTCGACCTACAAGTGTGCCAGTTCCTGCTAGGGTACAGGGTCACCCCATTGGCGTCAGGGTACTCCCCCGCGGAGCTGTTAATGCGCAGGAAGCTGGCCACCGTAATCACCAGACTAGACCCCACAAGGGTGGAAGACAAAGGGCGGAACGTAGGGATGGAACCCACAAAGAGTTTCAGCGTAGGCACCCCCGTACATTGCAGGAACTACGCCAGCGCAGGGCCAGCCTGGGTGCCGGGCGTTGTAATAGAACAAACCGGCCCCGTGTCGTACCGCGTGGAAACCAACACAGGCCTCCTGTGGAGGCGGCACGCGGATCAGCTCAGGCGCAGGCTTCCCGAAGAGCTGGACGAAGACGGAAGTAACCACGATTCAGCGTTAGGGTACTCCCCCACCCGCTTAGCCCAAGGGGGAGGGAAAGGGGGCCATGGGTCCCCACCAAGGGGGGAGGAAAGGGAATCTGTCCTCATAGATATTCTGCGGGATTTTTCGGCGGAAGGGAAGAGCCCCGATCTCATACATATCTCTAGGAAGTTTCCCCCAAATACAGATCCCCCAAGAGACTTAGACTTTGATTTGCAGTACCAGGGGGAGTTAGCGGAGTGGTCCCCCACCCGTCCTAGCGAAAAGAGGGGTTTCAGTTCAGCCCCTGGTACTTCCAGCCCCACTAGCCCCTGCGAGTTAGAGTGTAACATAGCGCCAGCTCCCCGGAGACCGACACCCCCAAGACAGGAGGCGAAGGCGAATCCGCCCACCACAGTCTCAAGGTCCCCCGAACGGATAGCAGAAGATAGCAGAACCACAAGGGCATCCTCGTCGGTTCCGAGGTTCACAATGGGAGGGTCCCCGGGGTCCGCAGGCAACAGGCAGGGGTTCACCTCCCAGCTGTTCATTCCATTCCCGTCCCCCAGCGCGAGGCGGGCACAGACACCCCACAGGGCCATTAACGAATCCCCATTTTCCATTGCAGGACAAGCCTCCACGGAACCAGGGATCACAGGCTCCCCTGTACTAGGTCAGGCGCCAGCATGCCCCAAGCGCACGTGCGGCAAGCCACATTGGTTGCGGGACTTCGTCCCATCCTAGGGGGGAGGGGTGTTATGTATGCATGTCAATGTTACTGTAAAGCTGTAAAGACAAGAATGTATCCACTCCAATTACAATGTATCTCAGCTGCAAAGGAACGCGAGCAAGCAACCCATAGAGGGCAGCTGCGAGCGTTCAGCCTCACATGGTTCACATTGCTCAATCACGGACAGCCGCGGGAAATGTCCCCGCATTAAGCAGGAAGAGAAAACAACTGCAAGAGTGAGGCGTGCCTGGGCGAGGCCACGCCGGCAGTAGCCAATGAGCTACCGTGCTGCAAGATTCAAATGTATAGTCCTACTGTATATAATGAGATGTACCACCACCATTACCTCATGTTCCCCCGGATCATCATGCAATAAACCTGTGTTAAGCCAACCCTTCGGCTGTTTCATTGTCTTTGGTCCCATACACTAAACTAATGAAGAGTTCATAGTATCTATATGAAAAAAATGCATTTTATTAGGTCCAAAATATTTCGAGTAATGATTATTAATTAGAAGATTGTGCCTGAATGCCTAGCTACATTGCCTCGGACAGCTTTCTAATCCTCCAGTAGCTACATTGGGTCTTCATAGATTCTCCATTATATGTAATGGTTCTTTGTCCTTCAACAAAAATGCCTAGATGTCCATTCATTTATTTATTTATTTTTCAGATTTAGATGACCGCCTTTATCGCCTAAGTGATTCAAGGTGGCTCACAACATTGGTTAAAACCCATCCCTCAAGCTAAAACCCAATACTAAAACTGTCTAAAACATCCATAAAAACATCCCCAGTCCCTATAAAAGGGGGGGGGTACACCCGGGCAGGAGGAGTAGAAACCCCAGGCAGGGCTAGACAAGCCAGCAGGGCTGTGTTGTGGCACTAGATGCACTCCACGCCTGCTGGCAAAGCCATGTTTTTAAGGCCTTCTTGATGGGGGGGCAACTCCACCTTGAGGCATAATTCAGGTAGCAGGAATTTCAAAAGGGCCAGAGTGGTTACCAAGAGGGCCGGAGCGGTTACCTCCTGGTCCCAGTTACGCATGCCTCCCTGGCTTATGGGACCGCTAGGGGAGCCCCTACTGTCTGCTCTCATAAGATGGGTTGAAACCCTTGGGGCGATGGGGTCTCTTAAGTATCCTGGCCCACTACCATGAAGGGCTTCAAAGGTCAAAACTAGCATCTTGAATTGCACCCGGAAGCATACTGGCAGCCAATGCAACACCCTTAGCAGCGGCGAGGCCCGAGCATAACGCCCACATCCCATCACCACCCGGGCAGCCACTTTCTGAACCAGGTGTAGCTTCCGGATGGCCATCAAGGGCAGCCCCATGTAGAGTGCATTACAATAATCCAGTCATGCTTGTTCAGTATTTATTTTATCAAATATTTTATCATATCATATCAAACAAGGTATCTTTACTTGAAAAGCATTAGGACTAATAAAATGCAGACATCTAGTATAACTTGAAAGATTATTTCAGTGACATTCCAATCCCACCTAATACCACTAGTGATGTGTGAGAAATGAAAGAAAGAAAGGATAATTCCAAACCTTGTGAAGCCATTTATTTTAAAATGTTTTTTAAGCCCAAATGGCATTATACTCAGTTTTTAAAATGAATGCAAAGTTTTTGCTCCAGTTACAGACGGCCTATTGTCTGTTCACCAAGATAGGTTTCTGTTCACAGAAGATGTCTTTTGAAGTGTTGAACTCATTTCCAATCAATAGAAGCTGCCTCTTTGAGTGGAATGAAAACTTTGGATCCAGCCCTGCAATTTTAGAAGTAGATGAAATATGAGAGATCAAAGAGCTTATAGGATCCTGTGAACCTCTTCAATGAAACAGCCTACTAATGCATGAGGATATTTTACTGCCAAACCACTTCATTGACTTTAAACCATTCATAAACCCTAGATGTTTCCCTATAATACAAAGCACATTTCTTTAATGTTTCTGTCATATGAACCTCATAAAAGTGGTAGGATTAAACACAAGCAGTGCTTATTAAATTTTACCTGTAGCTATGAGGCTGGAATGTTGATCTATTCAGAAAATAATATTTTACCTAATGTTTCCTAAACTGATACTGTATCTAAAAACTGTACATTTTTTTTTGAAAAGCATCATTTCCAGTAGTAAGGAAGACATTAAATCCCCAGAGCCATACTTTAGGTAGCCCTTATTCATTTCCATTCTGATTTTGATTGATTGTTCCTTTATTTTACTTTGCCTTCACAAAGGAAATTGTAGGGAGTCTGTTATTTCTCCTAATGGAAATAAGAGTGTCAAAGTTAGCAACAGTAAAAATTTACTACAAGTGATTCTCTACATTTATTACATGTTTTCTAAGTCCCATAGAAAGTGGTAGATGATTGCAAACACTGTCAAAACGAGCCACTCCTTTTTGTTTGTCTACAGACTGCTGACGCTTTCTAGATTGAGTGAACAAACAACTTTGCAAACAGCTGAAGCAAGCTGTGTCAACAAGCCAGATTATGAATTATTACATTCTGCTGCATCTATTAAAACTGAAGAAGGGAGTGCATAATTACAGTCTAGAACATGTGCTTAGGAAAGGAGTATCGGTAGCTCTTTGACATTAGGTTTTGATAGAAAACATCTGTTTCTTTTTTAATTCCCTGAAGTAGACATTCAGAAATGTGTCCCATTGGGATTCCTCTGATCCAAGTCACTGATATATTTCTTATTTAGCATCTGAATCTGCCAAGAAGTCATTTTTAAAACACAATTTGGAACACTGTGATATTTGTTCTAGGATTGCCAGTTCAACTGACTTTACAAATGAAGAAATGTGCATTGAACCACGATCCAAGTATCCTATCTTATTTTGAAAAGCACTGTAACTCTTCTTGGAAAGGCATTGAAATAATTTTCTCAGTATCTTAAACCCTGTTCAAAAGATGTATTTATTTATATATTATACTTATACTCCGACCCTCTAGGAAAATTTCCTACTCTGGGTGGCAGTTAATCAAGATGTGATGAATTATTACCTGACTTGAACTGAACGGTCACAGTTACAGTACTTCAATGTGCCTTGTTTAACAAAAGCAAAAAGGAGTTGTGGCACCAATAAAACTAACTTTGAATTTGAAGATATGTTCATAGGAAGTGGATTGTGATGAGTGCACTGAAATAATTCTTTAAGTCCTAAAAGAAGCTTCAAATTTCCTTCCCACCTTTCTTGGTCATTTCAAACACAACTTTGAACATTCAAAATATGAGTGTTTAAATTCTGGAATGGGAGGGGCGTGGTTTGGATGCTGCCTGAGTAGCACATATCTTGATCAGCTCGCGCCTGCAATGTGGTATGAAATGTGATTTCTTACTAAAAACTGGGATATAAACCTTCGGAAAAGTGTCATTTTGGAGCCTTGGATATATTGTCTCAACTTTTGGAACTTTTGGAACTTTATTAGAGTCGTAGTCCGAAGAATGAGCGGTAAGTGCAGCCCGGCGCAAACCGCTCTAAGCGAGCCACTTGGGGACAGATGGGACTCGGTTTCACTTTTAAAGTTGAGGCTTTGAAAAAGTGAATTATTAAATATATTAGTGGTGTAGGACGAGAATGAGTTTGTTGAATGTGTGATGGGATAAGCAAGCTTGGAAAGGTGATCGGAAGCTGTGAGTGGTGTTGAAAGAGCTGGTGGTGAAGGAGAAAAGAGTAATGGCGATGAGACAAAATAGAATCGTAACTTAAGAGTCTCCATGAGGTAATGGCTGGATAAGATCGGGAGTTGGGAAAGCCGAAAGAGAGAAAATTTTGTGAAGAAAGTGCCCGAATAAGGAGGAAGGAAGAAAAAGAAGGTAACGTGAATTCTGGTGGGTTTTTTGGGGGGGGGGGAAGTTTGTGCTTGAAAAGAGGAAGAAGCGTGGGAGATTTTTGTCAGATACCGCCGCCGCGGTTTGGATTATATTGGATTATATTGGTCTTTTACTACGTGGTTTTTCTTTTTTTTCAAATTCTGAATTTTGGTTCCGAATGGTTTAAACTTTTATTTGCTTGATTATTTGATTATTACCTCTTTTTGCCTGTGTTGGATTATTGTTTTTATGAACACTGTCACTTTTTTACCCCCTGCGCAAGTTTGTTCTATTGCGGAGAAGCAATTGTATCACCTCGAATCTGCCTCTTCCCTTGACTGATCCTGGAATTATAGTGGTTTTTTTTCCATCTCTCTATCTCTTCAACATTCGTTGGATTATAAAATAAGAAGGAGGAAGGGTGACGTAGAGTGGAAGTTAAGAGGAGAAGAAAGAAGAAAAGGAAGGACTGGTATTCTGAGGATTGTGATTTACGAAGGACTGTTTCCTTTTCTCTTTCCTGTTGTGAGCATAAATAATATATTGTTTACAGTCTGAACTTGTGGGAAAGGTATTATGGGGGAAAATGGATGATCAAGTCAAGAAAGATGATGGAAAAAAGGTGGGAGATGATGACCCTGTGGTGAAACAAAAAAAACAGAAGGGAAAAAATAAAAGGAAAAGAGAGAAAATAGAGAAAGGGTAGGTAGTTCTCCATTACAATTTGATGAAGTTGTGCTGATGACTGAATTTGGAAAATTGGGTAATAGATTGGAGAGGATGGAAGCACATATGCAAAGAAGCGAGGAGATAAGGGCTGAGTCTCATAAAAATCTGGTAACTATGTTTAATGAATTTGTCTAGAAAGCTGATGCCAATTTTGATAACATGGGAAAAGCCATTGTATCCACCCAAGAAAATGTAAAAATGATTAAAATGGAGGTGAAAGAAATTCAGAAAAAACAATATGATTATAACGTAAGGATGGATGTGCAGGAAAGGAGGGTGGACATGATGGAAGAGGCCATGAGAAAATAGAATTTGGTTATTAGAAAATTGTCAGAGAAAAAACCGGATCAGTTGAAAATCCAAGTTTTGGATTGGTTGAATAATCTTAGCATGGGTAAAATTTTTGTGGCTGAGGATATAATTAATATATTTCAATTGGGTTCAAAGAGAATGGGCAAAGTTCGGAATGTTTTAGTTAAGTTTGCAAATGCTAGTGATAAATTGAAGGTGATGGCACATGTAAAACAAAAGGGAACAGATGTCTTAAAAATTGATGGTGATGATGTGGAGGTTTACAATGATATTTCTGTTGAGGAATAAAATTGGAGGTATAAAATGAAACCCGCAACAAAAATTCTTCGAGATCAAGGGATTAATTACTATTGAAGGTTCCCATTACAAGTGAGATTTTTCTATGTAAAAAAAAATGCATACAATTGATTCGGGAATGGACCCTTTGGAGTATTTTCAAATAATTGGTTTAATTAGAGGCGGTACACAGGAATGGTCATCTTTGAGGCAAGCATTGATGGAAACAGGGGCTATTGAGAAGACACAGATAGAGGAAGAATTGGGTGGCGCAGCAGGAGGAAAAAGTCTGGGGGAATTGAATGTGGTTGAAGTGACAGAGTCGGATGAGGGATGAATGTTTACAATTAATTATTGATACAGATATTCAGTTGAAATTAATAGAGGCGCTTGAGTATGTAGTTGGTACTTTAGGTACATCCCCGTGTCGTCCCCCCCTCTCTTTGGGAAAATTTATTTTTCATGGAGGTGACTTTTTGTAAGGAAAGTAGAGGGGTGTAGAAGACTAGATTTTTAATTTTTCTTCATAGTTTTTCTTCATTCTTTTTTCTTCTTTTCTTTTTTATATTTTTACTGTAGTTTATTGTTTTTGAATGTTGGGTCTAAGTGGTATAGAATGTTTAGTTAATTACACAGCCCATGAAGGTCATGAGAAAATAGAGGGCGTTTTTGTTAAAAAATTCTCCATGAAGTTTATTAAAATATTGACGTGGAACGTGAAAGGTACTGGCTCTCAAGTTAAATGCAAAAGATTAGAATCAGCTCTCAGAAAAGACCGACCAGATATAATTTTTCTGCAAGAAACACATCAAAAATCGGAAAGTATGAATAAATTATTTTTAGGTTGGACACAAATTTATGAAAAAGCTTATGGTACTTCGAAAGCAAGAGGGGTTGCAATATTGATTTTGACTAGAATGGGTTTTACCATAACAAAAAGTATTTCCGATCTGGAAGGTAGATTTTTGATTGTAAAAGGTATGATTGAGGATGAAGAAATAACCCTTGTGAATATTTATGCCCCAAATGAGCAACAAGATAAATTTTTAGATAAAGTATATCTTATTTTGAAAAAAGAGAAGATTGGAAAAATGATAGTAGCAGGTGATTTTAATTTAATCAGATCTAATTTGGACTGTACTAATGCATCGAGAGATAGACTGAGATTAAAGATGAAAATATTAGATAATTGGATTAAAATTTTAGGTTTAAAAGATGTGTGGAGAGAAATTAAAGGTTCAGAAAGAAGTTATACATATTTTTCGCAAGCCCACAATTCTTATTCTAGAATAGATTATTTTTTTGTTACAAATAATATACTTAAAAATATAGAGGAAATTGATGTTGGGATCTTTAAAGAATCGGATCATGCAAAAATGTTAATGCAAATAGGAGTTGGAATGAAGGCGAAGAAACTAAACAGCTGGAGGTATGATCCGAAAATGTTTGGGGACCCCAAAAACAAAGAAAATATAGAAATGATTTGGAATCAATACTGGCAATGGAATGACACAGGTGAAGTAGCGTATAACATTGTTTGGGATACCACGAAGTCGGTTTTTAGAGGAGAATGTATCAAGTTGAATAGTATTAGAAATAAACAATTAAAGGATAAATATGAAGAAACTGAGAAAGAAATTAGGCAGCTTCAAGAGGAGCATATAAAAACCGGGAAGAAAGAAACACTTGCAAATATACAGAGATTGAAAAGGGAATTAATAGGTAAAGATATAGAAAAGGTTAAAAAAGATTTGATATACTTAAAAAGGGAATTTTTTGAGTATAGTAATAAAAATTCAAAGTTATTAGCTAGAGCTGTGAAAGAAAAGAGCATTAAGAGAGAAATAGGAGTTTTGATAAAAAAAAAATATGGAGTGAGGTGTAATAAAACAAAGGAAAAGGTAGAAATCGTCAAGGATTTTTATCGAGAGTTGTACTCCGAGAAAAATATAAAGGTAGGGCAATTAAGGGAATACTTAGAAAATTGGAAGGGAATTAAAATTAGAGATGATCATAAAGATAGAATGGAAGCTTTAATAACAGAGAAAGAGATAAAAGAAGTGATACAGAAATTGAAAACAAACAAAGCTCCTGGAGAAGATGGATTTTCATCCGAATTTTACAAACAATTTAAAGATTCAGTAGTGCCGAGACTTTTGAAGCTGTTTAATTATATAATAGATGGAGGATTATTACCAACTTCATGGTACAGATCAGTAATCGCCTTGATTCCTAAGCCGGGAAAAGATCCAGATAAGATAGAGTCATATAGACCAATTTCATTGATAAACCAGGATGCAAAAATTTTTACAGCAATATTGGCAAATAGGTTAAATGAATTTATGAAGTAATATATAAACAAAGATCAAGTAGGATTTATGAAAGATAGATATATGGCGGATCTTACAAGAAGAGTAATCGATTTGGTAGATATTGCTGGGCAAAAAAGGGAAATGATTGGATTATTGTCATTAGATATTTTTAAAGCTTTTGATTCTTTGCAATGGGTTACGATTAAAGAAATTATAAGAAAATTTGGTTTCGGTACAAAATTTATAAATTTAATTGTCAGTTATATCAGAAAGGTATAACTAGGATTAAAGTCAATGATGTATTGACAGAGGATATTAAATTAGAAGCGGAGACTAGACAAGGATGTCCATTATCACCAATACTATTTGTGAGGGCTAAGGAATTATTAGCAATATTAATAAGAGATGATAAAAACATTGAGGGAATTGAAGGAATAAAAATCAATTTATATGCAGATGATACAATGATTATAATGAGAAACCCCGTGAAGGCAATGGAACAAATCTATACACACTTGAGAGATTTTGAGGAAATGACAGGACTGAAAGTGAATTGGAATAAATCAGAAGCGATTTTTTGTAATGTGGGTGATGAAGAACAAAAAAAGATTAGGGAGAAATATAATATACAAATTAAAAATAGTGTGAAATATTTAGGAATAAACATTACAACTAAAATTGAAGATTTTAAGAAATTGAATTATGATAAACAACAGAAATTAAGGGGAAAATAAAGCTGTATAGTAAGCTAAATTTGTCCTGGTTTGGTAGGGTTGCGTTATGCAAGATGAAGTTGTTGCCAAAGATAATTTTTTTGTTTGATGTCCTTCCTATTCAATTAAAGGAAAAAGATTTAAAGGATTTCCAGATTATAATAAATACTTTTTGCAATGGAGGAAAAAGACCAAGAATTACAAAAAGTTTATGGTATGCATCACAAAGAGAAGGTGGTTTAGGCCTTCCAAACATTAAACACTATTATAGAGTTTTTCAATTAAAAAATATTGTTAAGATTATAGCTAGGTCAAAGTTATTTGGGATAAAATAGAGATTAAGGATTTACAAGGAAGGGGTAATGCAATTTTTTTGGATAAAGATGAAAAGATAAAGACAAACAATCAATTGACAAAAGCATTGTTAGCAGTGTGGAGAAATATAAAAGGGAAATTTGCCCCAGGGATTTCTCCAATAATGGATATGGATCATGTAAAGACGTTTCCCATTAAAATTGATAAAAGAATAAAAGATATAATGTTGAGGAATGATGTGTTTTTGTTGAAAGATTGGATAAAAATGTCTGGTGATCTAGAACTGAGAGCTGAAATATTTGAACAAATTAAATTGAATTGGTTACAAGTAATTTCAATAAATAAATGGGAGAAGAAATATAAAGACGGATTTAATTTACAGAGGGATAAAACGGAATTTGAAGAGATGATTTGTAAAGTAAGAAAAGGAGAAATGGGGATAAAAGGGTTAGTAAGTAAAATATATAAGATTTTAAATAAGGGTGAGAATTCACAAGAGGTTTTGAGAAAATTATGGGAAGAAGATTTGAATATAAAAATTTTAGAATCCCAATGGAAAAGCAAATGGAGGAGGAGAGTTATGAAGAATCTTTCAGTCAGATTAAAAGAGCATAATTATAAAATATTGTGGAGGTGGTATCTGACTCCAGTTAAATTATTCCGAATGGATAATAGCAAAACAAAGAATTGTTGGAGATGTAAAAACGAGCTTGGAACATATGAACATATGTGGTGGAGTTGTAAAGTGATAAATGTTTTTTGGAAAATGTTTGAGAAAGAAGTATCCGATATTTTCAAAGTTGATTTTAAACTGGACTCAGGTACCGCCCTATTGACAGAAATGGATAATATAAATATGAGTATAAATAATAAAGAATTGCTATCTATAATGCTAACAGTTTTAAGATTATGTATAGATAGGAAATGGAAGAGTGATTTAACATTGAAAATGGACAAATGGTATAAAGAAATGTGGGAAATTGCATTGAATTGACATGTGAATTGAATGTGAAGAAAGGTATCTTGAAAGAAAACAAATTTTGGGAAATATGGAGACCTTTTGTGGAATATGTTTTAACATGTGGTAAAGGAGATAAACCAGTACCTCAGCATATGAGTTTTTGGAGTGATTAAAACAAAATAATGATCTTCACGACATGTATATATCACTGGGTGTTAATACTATTATTATTATTATTATTATTATTGTTATTTTTATTATTATTCTTTTAAATACAATAAGCTGAACTTTGTAAATCTTTGGAATTCTAGATAAAATATGCGATATATTGTAAAATATTTGATAAATATAAGGTTCTAGAGTAATATTGTTCTATAATACTATTATATATGGAATTTAAGTATTGAATGAATATAATTTGTTTCTTATGTTTATGTATATTTTTGTAATTTTGTGTTTTTTTCCTTTAAAATTAATAAAAATTAATTTAAAAAAATAAATTCTGGAATGGGAAGAAGAAAATTGAGTATCTGAATGAATTTCATCAAACTAGCAAAGAAAGAAAGAAGAGCTACTTCTACTCCATTATGTAGTTTTAACATTGCAATGCATTGAACATAAACCAGTTTGTGGGGAGGAAAGTGCCAGCCTTATTTTAGAGAATGCTCCTTTGCACTATAGATTCTCATGCTTGTAACCGAGTACTTGAAAATTCTGGCTTTCTATGCTTGCATATGACATTTAGCTCTCCAGGAAGGCCAATTTAAACTTTCTGTTTCTTATGCTAAAATTGTCTAATGTAAAATATATCAGTTAACTGAAAGCAGGATTTATTCCATGCTACTATGGACCATTTCTTACAATATGTATTTCCATCCATTTCTTAAAAGGCTTCCTATGATAAGAATGTACTCTGTGAATAAGAAATGAAATGCATTTTAACAATCCTGTGAATGAAATACTCTAGGGACAATTTATAAATCACCAGTGTGCAGTTTTCTTTTTTGATAGCATTAAAAGGCCCATACCGAGCATTGGTGTAATATATGCTAGTACAGTATCATGATTATTGTTAATGTCATGGTTTGAATGACATTTCTATGAAACAGTCCTCACACATTCCAGGCCAGCATAATTATTCTGTCGAGACTCCTCCGTTCAAGAGTCTTCTGTGAGAAAGATGTTAATAGCATTCTAACTGAAGATAATGTTCCATGTGCTTCAGCATCTAGTTGTATCTGCCACATGACCATGGGAATGTCTCCACATGCAGACAGTGCTGGATCTTTGGCAATAGACAGAGATGAACACTGCCCTCTAGAGTCAAACATGATTGGCTTTTGTGTAAGGGAGGTCTTTACCTTTATCTTAAATAAGGTAAAAATCTGCCAGTGGGACATGTGTGGAACTCTATTTCATGTTTCCCAATCCCCAGCAACTTCTACAAAGAAGCAGAGTGCTTCTTGAAGGTAATCCAGAGCCATTCTGATTAATAGCCATGTTCCTAACCTCTATTAATCTATCCAGTCTGTTTGTAAATCCATTAATACTGGATATCATTATTATCTCTTGTGGCAGGTAAGCAGCAAATTTCATAGTCTCATTAAGTACTGTATGTATATATATAACTTTTTCATACAGTTTTCATATATATACAGGTATGAGCAAAGGGTCAGTATTTGCACTTAAATGTTCCAATTTTAAAAACAGTTTCTGTATATTTGATATGTTTGCAATCACTTTGCACAGATCAGGGCCAAAATGTTTACATGACCAATCTAAGTGCCATTTAACAAATGATAGGTAATGGTGAAGGTCACCCTTGCTCGAAAGCCAGTCGTATCTGACTCTAAGGTTCAGTGTTCATCTCTGTTTAAAGCCAAAGACTCAGCACTGTCTGAGATTGCAGACGTTTCTGTGATCATGTGGCAGGCATGACTAGACAATGGAGCACATGGAATGCTGTTTACCTTCCCACCGGAGTGGCCCCTATTTATCTACCTGCAATTTCTTGCTTTCAAATTGCTAGGTTGGCAGGAGCTGGGACAAAGATGGGAGCTCATTCTATCCTGCAGTATTTGAGTATCGAACTGCTGACCTGCTGCCTTCCAGTCAGCGTCTTAGCCACTTGAGCCACTGCAGTCTGATACATCATCACTGCAATGATGATACATCGTCATTATTATTTAGCCTAGACACAGAAGAAGAAGAAAATCTCATTCTTATTATAAATGTGTGATGCTTTATTGTGAGGCAGAGTAAATCAACATTGTACAAGGCAATTCTAAAAATGGGAGCAGCCCAAACAAAACCTTTTAAACTGGACCTCGGATGGACACTAAATTTGGAACAGATGCAGCAGTCTGTTTTTGTTCTGTGCAAAATTTGGGAATAAGAATTTTACTCAGTAAAAGTCAATGCTTTTTTATTTTATGTGGCTCTTGTGGCACATATTTTGGTATACCAGAACAATTGTACAGAAGTCTTAAAACAAATCTGATTAAATATGGATTAGCCTTAATGATGGTGAAGAAATTGTCCTCACTACCATTCACACTTGTTGAAAAACCATCATGACAATTGTTTTATGCGTGTTTAAGGGTGGTTAACTAATGAAAAAAGGAGTCAGCTTCTGGGATTTTCCCTTTCTTGATTTCTATATGTGAATGATACTTTGTGAATGGTACTATTTCCTATGTTCATCACCCCCAAAATGTTGGGCAAGAATGCATCGTATAATCTCCAAATGAAAGCGCGGCACCAAAATGGCCGCCGCACTCTTTGCGGGGGCCCCCCACCCAGACTCAGACATCCGGGTGAGTTAGGGGTGTGTGGCCACCCCTCTATAACCCACGAGGCAGCCGAGCTGCAATTTTGGTCAGACATCATACCGCGTCACGCTTACAGGGGGGGTATTAACCTCCATGCCCTTGACCGCGCTCGTCGCTCGGTGAACAGAGCAGTGGCCCGGTTCTTTGCTGACAAGGGTTTGGGGCGGGTCATCCGACACCCCACCATTAGTCTCCAAAATTATGACCTTTACACAGGGGATGGGGTCCATCTGTCGCCCAGAGGTATGAACCTCTTTTTGGAAGATTTGCAAGCAGGCTTGTTGACCGAGCTGACGGTCTTGGGGGGGGGCGGTGAGTCTTTATTAAGCCTCCCCGTGTGGCGGGTAGCACTGGTAAGGTAAATATTTATGACCCACAGGTATCCGGCAGGTTCGCAATTGACTGGCCAACACTAGATAGGTACAAGTTTGTTAACATTGACTGGTCAACGACGAACCAGGCAATGGGGTGATGGCAGGAGCTCTTCAGCATGCATCACCCCGTGATTTGACAGATACACGTCAGAGGGTGGGGTCAGTAGATAGTTTATTGACTACGGTCAACAATTTGTTTGTTGTAAACAAATAAATTGATACAAATGGATACATTGTAGCCAATTGCCATTGGCAATTTTGGGAGGAACCTTACCAGTGTTACTGCGGCCTGCTTGCCTTAAGAATTATAATTGGCTGTGTACCAATTGAAATTTATAATTCGGACTAGGGCATGATTTAATAAATGTGGCCCAATGCCGTTATCCATATACCGGTGTCTGAGTCTTTTTTTGGGGGGTGCGCCTGCAAAGAGATCTGTTTCCTTTCCGCTATCCAATTCTGCTAAAGAGTATGGGGACACTCCTATACAAAATACCTTGTTCCTACAGGAAGGTCTGTGTGTGGTTAAAAAATGGATCCCCATTGTCCATCTGGAATGCCTTGGGTATTCTTTCAAACTTCTAGCTCAATGTGACCACAAATGTCTTGAGAATCTCAGGTGTCTCACTCTTCTCACCTTCAGTTGGTAGGTGACACAATATCTCAAAATGTTATCCATAAGTATTAAGACATTTCTGCAGTGTCCTGGTTATGGCACATTATGTGGCTCACATGAGTCACTGTGTATTATGTCCAGCACTGGAAGCAAAGCAAACAAACTAGAAGAGGGGAGGGCCAATCCATAGGAGGAATAAAGAAATTAATCAATGGGTTAGCAGTAAAGGTCAATCACTTCAGGTTGTAAAACCCCATTCCCACTTATGCCCACTGTTAGTGCATGCATGCTTATTATTATTTATTAGAAAATCTTGTCCCTCAGATAAAAATGCAGCAACTGTGGTCTCCTGTGTTTTCGCTCTCTTATACCAATACATTGAGATTCATGTGTACAATTTTCATTGATTAATGGAAGGGTAGCATGAATTCAATGGGAAACGCAAGAAGAAAAATATCTCAATAGCCTACTGAAAATGTTCCTTACATTTATTTGGCCTATTTACTTTTATTCATAAGAACAAAGCAAGTGACTATAAATCAGGTTCAAATTGTTCTATAATTCTGCTTTTCAAAGTAGATAATTAAATTGCTGTGTCTTTCAAAAGGTCAACGTGTTGGACTAGCATATATTCATCTCCCCAAGGCATTTGCCCTTATTAGCCATGAATCACTATTTCATGAACTCAGCCTTTCAGATTCATCTCACAGAGCCTAAAATTATAACAATTGATTAAGAACTACTTTTTGTTGCATAACTTTATTACTAATTAACCTTCACATTCCCTTTATGATGTAGTCCATACCCCTTCTCTAACTAGCAATACATTGCTTGTTGAAAAGAGATTGAGTCAGACATTTTGCTGAGATATTCCACACGGGGAGGCATCCATGATGACTCACCGCCCCCCCCCCCAGACCATCAGCTCAGTCGCCAGGCCTGCTTGCACATCCTCCAGGAAGAGGTACATACCTCTAGCCGACAAGTGGACCCCATCTCCTGCATATACATCGAAATCCTGCAAGCCTATTCTCGTATGTCGAATGGCTGTCCCTAAAACATTATCAACAAGGAACCGGGCAACAGCCCTGTTCACGGACCGCCGAGCGCGGTCCAAGGCACCGAGATCCATGCCTCTTCTGTAGCATTGTCTCGGCACGATGTCAGACCATAGCAGCCGTGTGTGCAGCCATAAATGATGTAAGAACGCCAGGTCGCTGCACACCGACATTTTAAAAGAAAGGCCAGTGATCTGTGCGAGATCATTGCCGCCGAGGTGCAGAATCAGGGCTCGCATAGGGCCATGCTCTGTAATCCGGCCCATGAGGGGCCAGAAGTGTGGTGGGGCAGGGACCAGCACCATGCCCAAGTGGGCCGCCATGCCCCGAGGCGGGCAAACGAAGGAGGATGCCAGTGCTGCCCCCCCCCTAGTCCCCAGACTGGGCGGGTATGCAGGGGCCACATTGGTGGCAGTGGGCACCGAAGCCCTACCACCAATTGCGGGGGTGCCGCCCGAGCCCTCCAGCCCGGCGGCAGCCCCCTGGAGGTCGAGGGGGTAGGGAGAGCCCTCCCCCTAATGTGCAGCCTGGAGGCCACAGCCTTGCGCTTGGGTGCCATTGCCACCCAAGCAATCACCTTTTCGGGGGGACAGATTCCTCCAAAAAGCCTTTTAAGAGCAAGAGAGAAGCGGCGGAGCAAACTTCTCCGCTCCATTGCTTCTAAAATGGCAGCGCAGCTGCCTCGTCGCCACCCCTTTTAAAGGATGGCTGAGTCCGGGTGGGTGGGGGCCTGCAAAGAGCGCGGCGGCCATTTTGGCGCCGCGCTTGCATTAGCTTCATCTTTACTATTTGACCTTGTAAGGAACAGTCAGGGTTGATTTCTTCTAAGATCGACCTATTTGTTTTCCTTGCTGTCCAGGGTACTCTCAAAACTCTCCTCCAATAGCACATTTCAAAAGCTTCTGCGCTCACCTTTCCTTATGGTCCAGCTCTCACAACCTTACATTACTGCCAGAAATACCATTGCTTTGATTATGATATATGGTGCTACTAAGATGGTCATTTTTAGCACAGTTTCTTCATCATTTGTTTAAATCTATACATATTTAAATGAAATGTTTCTCATCAAAATGAGCCAAGATTACTGTGATGAGGCTGTAAGAGAGTTAATAACCATTTCACAGGGCACACATACACACTCCTTCATTATTATTTTAAAAAGTCAAATAAAGAACTTTTCTTATGAAGGACAGCACACAACAAACAATAATACTATAGAGATCTGTGGGCATGGAGAAGACTGTATGGATACATTTACTAGGAAAGTCTGCAGTTTGTGTCCACAGGGTCTGTTTATTTATTTATTTAGCATATGGCAACAGTGTCTGTGTCTGTGAGGGATGACTGGTTGCATGTATACTTTTTATGATTTGTGCATGTGCATACACCACACATCTATGGATGAGTGCTGAGGCTGACTCAACAAGAGAGAGTGAATATGACTGAGACCCACACAGAGAATATCCAGCTCTACTCTTGAATCGAACCTGCACTGACAGCTGTATCCTCTGCCCACCAGTCACAAAATGTGTTGTCGACCACTGTCTATATACAGGCAACAACATCATTTAAGTTATTTCTCAGGATATCACAATATCACAGCACCCAAACAACTGGCTGGTATTCATGAAACATACCTATAATAGCATGGAGTTTAGCTCTGATCTTATTCATATTCACCCCAAATGCTCAAGGTGATTGCATGATGGCTTACTGTATATGTGAACTTAGCCCATGTGTTTGAGTTCTTGGAGGGCTCTCTGGACACCACACATCCAGATTTTATAGATGCTGAACCTCCTCCTGAACACTTCTGTTTGAACCCATGATGGCAATCCCTTATATGTTGTACTCAGTGCCTCCAGTCTGAGACTTGCAGTCAAAAGGCTACTTCTGGGGTAAGGCTGAATTAAACAGTTTCCCTGTTTCTCTGCAGAGAGCCAGGGAAAGAGTAATTAATTTTCCTACCTCTAAGATGATTGTTGTAGTGCTGCATTGGTTAGGAGGCTAAAAAGTAGTTTTTAAATTGGCAATAAAAATAAAAAATGAGAAAATATTTTCACTTCCCTAACCAATACAGTGCTACAAACTTCAGCTGAAGGGGTGGGTGGTGGGTGGGGATGGGACTAAATTTTGTTTCATTTGCCTGTATTATATAGCTCATCAACTACTTCACCATACATGCAAAGGTTTGCTTGGAGGGGAGAAGCAGGCTAAATAACATTGCTAACTGTGATATGATAATATTATTTAATCATTTCACTTTTTGAAGAAACCTAAAATTGAACAACAGCCCCACAATAGAATAATTATGCACAATCAGCTTAGAGGTTTTCATAATGTTGAAGTATAAGAGAATGTTCTGATGGCTTTGAACTTGTCTGATATATGCCATATCTCAATATATTTATTATTGCACAGATACATTTCCTCTTAACCAACCAAACAAACAAACATACAATTTATTGACTTTTAGAAATTTTGTGTGGAAAATGTCCTAATCCAAAATTAATGTAAAATCTCCACAGGTATAAATCATTATCATTCTATTATATAAGATTTTCCAAGATATTTAAATCTGTACTTAACAGGTTTTTAAACTGATATACTTAGGTGATTTAAATTATTTTTGACTAAGCAAAACTGATATGGAGAGGTTAGAAATATGTACATTGATTGGAACCATTTAAAAGGTTAACCATGATTTACAGTCAGAAATAATACTCATAGACATAGAGTAAAAGCAGATATATTATTGAAAATGATGTGGAATTTACAATATTGTCAGTACATTTTATTAAATGAATGCATTGTATAACAGCTAGAGATTTGGTGAGCATTTTTCAATGACAATACAATTACTGTAGCAAGCCTGATATATCTACTTTCCAACTATTGACATGGGAATGCTTCATCTTTCATTTTCAGTGCTGATCTCCAACACAAAGCAACAATTAAACCATAGTCACATGCTGATTTTGTTGAATTAAGCAATTTTTGCCTTGATAAAAATAAAATGCTTCAGCTATTTATCATGCAATGTTATCTCAAATAGCATTTGAGGCAGGACCTTGTCTATTTGGTAATGTTTCTCCCTGCAAGAATGATAACACATTTGTGCTGTTCTGATATCTTTAATGTTTATCTGTATCCTTTAAAGATCCCACTGGTTCAGTATAGACTTACCAGAAGGCTTGAACATGTTCCTAATGTTTGCACAGAGCTGGTAGAGATACAAGATGCTAAACAAATGAGCAATCCTATTTTGAACAGTATGTGTAAATACATTATTATAATCATTGCTTTAGATAAGGTAACCTATTGGACTGAGGTGTTATTTAGCACCACATGTTTGAGGGAGAAAGTGATAGTGTGCTAGAAATAAACAATATACCTATTTTAGTTAGTTGGCACACATTTTCCATTTATAGAGACTTTGTACCAAGAATGCGAGCGCGGCACCAAAATGGCCGCCGCGCCCTTTGCGGGGCCCCCCATCGGACGAAGGCATCTGGGTAGTTAGGGGGCGTGGCCAGCACCCTTATATAAGGGGCGGCCACGAGGCAGCCGAGCTGCCATTTTGCGAAGCGACGGAGCGAAGAAGTTTTTCCCTCTTACCTCCGTCGCTTTTACCCTCACCGGGAAGCCTCTTGGCTGCTGATTTTCTCCTTTTTCGGCTTCCCATCGGCTAGCTGCAATGCCCTCAAAGAAGAAGGCGACTGCGAACGCGGCTCGTTCTGCGCGGAGGCGCAATCCGGGTCGGAGGACAGCGCCTGCGCCTCCCCAGCAGCCTCCTATGCCCGAGCCCATTGGGACCGGTGGGATGGGGTTAATTCCCCCTTGGCCGGAGGCTGGGGGTCCACGTGCGGGCCCAGTAGGGGCCGCGGCCCTCGGCCCACAAGCGGTGGCCACCGCTCCTGGCGTGGCCCTTTCCGCTGGGCCTTCCTCCGTTGGGGCGCAGCTTACTGCGGGGGCTTCCAGCCTTGGGGGGTGGTGTGGCCCCCTTCCATGGCAGGGTACTTCCCCGGCCCTACCGGGCCCGGGCTTAGGATCGTGGCCCTATTCAGGCCCCGGGGTACAGGGACCTGTACCGACGCCTGTAGTTAGTGGGCCGGCTGGCCCTTTGCCCCCCCTTGGTTTAGGTGGCTATGTCAGCGTGGAGGCCCTCCTGGCCCGCGTTGCGGCCCTTGAGGCATCCCTGGCCCGGGTTAGTCACCCTGGGGCCCCTTTTGGGGTGCAGGTTGATCCGTTTGGGGTGCAGGCGGCTAGACGGGTTGAGCTGCCTGAGGCGCGTGGCCCGGCTTCGGCCACTGCCTCGCAGCTCCCCAATCAACAGGCCGGTGCTGGTCAAGCCCCGTCGACGAGCTCTATGGCGGTCGTGAGCTCCGACGCCCCCAGTGGGCCGGAACCCCCGGTGGGGGCGGCCCATGGGGGTGCAGCATGTGAGTATGCGGTCCAAACTAGTGCACCTACACACATGGCCACGTTGGGGGGGGGGCTTTCCAATGGCCTTGGCCTCGCACGGGTGGTGCGACGGTCCAGTCGCCGACGCCCCACCCGGTGACTTCAACCATCACCCAGGGCCCCGTGGTGGGGGGTGCTTCTTACCCAGTCGGGAATCTTCTTGGGGTGACCGGGTTAGTCCAGGCTCCTTTAAAGATGCCCGCAGTTTCCACCGTGCCTGTGTCGGCTTTGCCGACAGCAGGGTATTCCTTGCCACTGGGGGACCATTTGGCCCAGACCACCAAAGAGAAGATCTGGCGGGGGGAGTATGTGGACATCTTCTCCCTCCTTAACAGAGAGCCCACCAAGGAGGAGAGGGAGGGGCAAGATGAGAAGGATAAGGGGCATGCGCGTCGTCGCAAGCCACCACGTACGTGGGCCAACTGGTTGCCGGCCTACCTCATATACATGGCGGTCTACCTCAGGGCCCGGCCGGATTTGGCAATTCCGATGGTCCAGTATTTGGACAACATTTACCGGGCGATGGTTGACTTCCCGGGCCCGTCATGGTTGGCTTATGACGAGGAATTCCGTATGCGGATTCCCCTGCACCCAGAGATGAGGTGGGATGAGCCCTGCCAGAGGCTGTGGCTTCTGTACATGACTCCCATGCGCCCTGCACACGGGGAAAGATACCATTGTGGACATGCGGTCCAGCAAGCGGCCCCAGCACAGGCTCCCCGCCAGGTGGCGGGGCAGGGGGTTCCAGCCCGCCTGCTGTGCTGGACTTTCTCGTCCAATGGTTCCTGCAACAGGAAGAATTGCAAGTACAGGCATGAGTGTCCCTCCTGCGCTGGCCCCCATGCAGCCTCCGCCTGTCCCAGGCCTGGAGGGATGCGGGGCAGAGGAAGGGGCGGACAGGGGGCCGGCAAAACTGCCGCGGAGGGAGCTGGTTCACCGAAAGGCCCCCTCCCCAATTAATGTGGACATGTTGGAGCGTTGGCTCGCATTGTACCCGAGGGAGGAGGATGCGGTTTACCTACTTCAGGGTTTTAGACGGGGGTTCCGTATTCCTTTCGTGGGTGATAGGTCCCCCCAGGATGCCCCCAACCTTTTGTCCCTCAGGGGGAGGGAGGAGGTAGCTGCTGCCAGCATTACTAAGGAGGTCGATGCGGGCAGGGTCGCTGGCCCTTTCCCAACACCCCCGTTCCCTAATCTTAAGGTATCACCCTTGGGCTTAGTGCCCAAAAAGTCACCGGGCGAGTTTCGCCTGATTCATCACTTGTCCTACCCAGCCGGCCGATCGGTCAATGATGCTATCCCTGATGACCTTTGCTCAGTCAGGTATACATCTTTTGACCAAGCCCTGCACATGGTGCGCTCATGTGGCCCGGGTGCGCTATTGGCTAAGTGCGACATCAAGTCGGCGTTTCGCCTCCTGCCTGTGCACCCGGGCGACTTTGAGTTGCTGGGTTTTAAGTTCCGGGGTGAATATTACTTTGATAAGGCCATGCCTTTTGGCTGTTCCATATCAGGCTCGGCCTTCGAGCATTTCAGTACATTCCTACAGTGGGCTTTCTTCCGCAGGTCAGGGTTCCGGTCTGTAGCCCATTACCTGGATGATTTTTTATTCGGGGGTGAACGGGGCTGGGACACGTGTACACGTCTCCTCAACACATTTCAGACGCTAATGGAGGAACTCGGTGTCCCTTTAGCGCCCGAAAAGACTGAGGGCCCATCTACTAAGCTAGTATTCCTGGGGGTGGAGATTGACACGGTAGCACAGGCTTCTAGGTTACCGGGGGATAAGGTGTCAAGGATAGTGGCCCTTATCTCGGACTTGCTTGCTAAACGCAAGGCATCACTGAGGGAACTGCAGGTGCTACATGGTCACCTCAATTTCGCTTGCAGGGTTGTCGCACCGGGCAGGGCATTTGCTCGGCGCTTGTGCGACGCCATGACAGGCTTATCTAGGCCCCACCATAGGGTTAGACTCAATCGGGGTATCAGGGCAGATATGCTTATCTGGCTCCAGTTCCTGAGGGAGTTCAATGGAGTATCATTTTGGAGGTCTGACCTCCTGGCTTCCCCTCGCTTTCAGATACAGTCCGATGCTTCGGGATCCCTGGGTTATGGGATGTACTTCAATGGGAAGTGGGCCTATGGTGGGTGGCCACCAGCCTGGGCAGGCACGGGTCGCCTGCGTGATCTCACGTATCTGGAATTTTTCCCTATCCTGGGGGCTTTGATGCTATGGGGCGAGGAGTGGGCCAACTCGGTTGTCCATTTCTGGTGTGACAATGCGGCCGTTGTGCACATTGTCAACTCACAGACTTCCAAATCGCCCAGGGTCATGGACCTAGTGCGCCAGTTTGTGTTGCGCAGCCTGTGCCTCAATGTCCTCTTCAGGGCCAGGCATGTCCCGGGGGTCAATAATGATATCGCTGACGCTTTGTCCCGCCTGCAGATCTCCCGGTTCCGTGCCTTGGCCCCGGATGCGGAGGAATTTCCCTCAACACTCCCGGACGAGATATGGACCATTGGCAAGGAGAGGTGAACCGGGCGATCGGCATGTCGCTAGCGCCACGCACGCGTAAGGCGTATCACCACGCATTCAATTCTTTCAGAGATTTCTGTACCCAATTCCGGCTGCCAGAAACCTGGCCGATCCCAGTGACCCATTTACTTCGGTTCATGGTTTACCTGCATGCCCAGGGCCTTGCACCTCGCACCATAGCATCTAGGCTGTCAGCATTGGCTTTTATGGCCAAGGTGGGCGGTCATGCAGATAGTACCGCTGACTTCCGTGTGAGACATGTTTTGGAGGGGTGGGTGCGGGAGCATGGGCGTTGCCCGGACGACCGCCACCCGATTTCCCCAGGGGTTCTTACCCAATTGGCCCGGGGCTGGCATGGCCTCTGTTTTGATAAGTACGAGGCAGCCCTATTTCATGCGGCTACAATGGTGGCCTTTTTTGGAGCGCTCCGCATCAGCGAGCTTGTGATGCTGTCTAAGGCGGATGCAAGTCGTAGGGCACTGGAACTCGAAGATGTCTATGTTGCCAAAGACTGGGCTCACTTGAGGATACGCTCCTCTAAGACAGATCAGCATGGCGTAGGCAGTGGTGTAAGACTGCTACGGTGTTCTTTGGCAGACATCTGTCCGGTTGGTGCCCTACAGGAGTTTATTGCACTGCGTGGCACGCACCATGGCCCATTTTTTCTGTCACCAAGATGGGTCTCCCCGTACTAAATTTCAATTTTGGAAGGTGACCGGCAAAGCGCTGGCCAGTGTTGGCCTCCCAGGGGCCCGTTACGGCACCCATTCCTTCAGGATAGGGGCGGCTTCCACTGCAGCTGCTTTTGGGTACTACGGGGCTGACATACGCAGCATGGGAAGGTGGGGTTCACAATGTTTTCAATTTTATGTTCGCCCTCTTCCACCGGGAGTACCAGTTTTGTCACCGCACCTTTCTCTTCCTCGTTTTTTCCTTACAGACCCTGGGTGTCGTATTACACCGGTGACAGTATGGCTGGTGGGCCATAGCTACGTGCACAGGGCAGCGCGTTACGCTGCGGCGACAGAGTGGGGACCCCGACTGGGACTGGGTGCATACGCAAGTCTCACATGGCATGGTAAGCCCGGGATGTTATGGCGGGAGCTGTTGCCATTCCTTTTTTCAGGCCGGAATGCTGACCCGCCTGACATTCTGATCATACACCTAGGGGGCAATGATTTGGGCCAGGTCACCGGCTTATCGCTAAAGCATGCGATTTGCGGCGACCTTGCCTACCTGCATTACATGTGGCCCGCCACAACCCTCGTTTGGTCGGACATGGTCCCGCGGCACACGTACAGGGGAGGTTTCGACCTCCAGGCCCTTGACCGCACTAGACGCATGGTGAATAGGGCTGTGGCATGCTTCCTTGCCGACAAAGGTTGGGGGCGGGTCAGTCGTCACCCCGCCATTAGCCTACAAAATTACGGCCTTTATGCAGGGGATGGGGCCCATCTGTCACGAGGAGGTATGGACCTCCTGTTGGGTGATTGGCAAGCAGGCCTGTTGACCGAGCTGACGGTCTGGGGGGGGGGCGTCGAGCCTTCTTTGAAGCCCCTCCGTGTGGCGGGTAGCACTGGTAAGGTAAACATTTATGACCCACAGGTATCCGGCAGGTTCGCAATTGACTGGACAACACTAGACAGGCATAAGTTGGTTAAACGTTGTCCGGTCAACGACGAACTAGGCGATGGGGTGATGGCTACAGCTAGACAGCATGCATCACCCCGTGATTTTACGGATACGCGTCAGAGGGTGGGGTCATTAGTTAGATATTGACTACGGTCAACAATTTGTTTGTTGTCAACAAACAAATTGATACAAATAGATACATTGTAACAATTGCCGTCGGCAATTGTGGGTGGTACCTTACCAGTGTTACTTCGGCCTGCTTGCCTTAAGAATTATGATTGGTCAATTACCAATAGAAATTTATAATTCGGACTAGGGCATGAATCAATAAATGTGGCCCAATGCCGTTATCCACTTTCATCAGTGTCTGAGTCCTTTATTGGTCCCGTGAAAGGAATACGAAACCCCAGTTGAAAACCCTGAAGCAGGTAAGCCACGTCTGCCTTCCTCGGGTACAATGCGACCCAACGCTCCAACATGTCCACATTAATTGGGGAGGGGGCCTTTCGGTGGACCAGCTCCCTCTGCGTCAGTCTTGCCAGCCCCTTGTCCCCCCGCATCCCTCCAGGCCTGGGGCAGGTGGAGGCAGCATGGGGGCCAGCACAAGAGGGACACTCATGCCTGTACCGGCAATTCTTCCTATTGCAGGAACCATTGGACGAGAAGGTCCAGCACAGCAGGCGGGCTGGAACCCCCTGCCCCGCCACCTGGCGAGGTGTCTGTGCTGGGGCCGCTCGCTGGACCGCATGTCCACAATGGTATCTTTCCCCAGGCGCAGGGCGCGTGGGAGTCATGTACAGCTTCTGGCAGGGCTCGTCCCACCTCATCTCTGGGTGCAGGGGAATTCGCATACGGAATTCTTCATCGTAAGCCAACCACGACGGGCCCGGGAAGTCAACCATCACCCGGTAGATGTTGTCCAAATACTGGACCATCAGGATTGCCAGATCCGGCCTGGCCCTGAGGTAAACCGTCATGTATATGAGGTACGCTGGCAACCAGTTGGCCCACGTGCGTGGCGGCTTACGACGACGTGCCTGTTCCTTATCCTTCTCATCCTGCCCCTCCCTCTCCTCCTTGGTGGGCTCTCTGTTAAGAAGGGAGAAGATGTCCACATACTCCCCACGCCAGATCTTCTCTTTGGTAGACTGGGCCAGATGATCCCCAAGGGGCAAGGAATACCCCGCTGTCGGCAATGCCGACACCGGCACGGTGGGAACTGCGGGCATTGTAAAAGGAGCCTGGACCAACCCCGTCACCCCTAACGCGTTCCCAACTGAGTAGGAGGCACCACCCCAAACAGGGCCCTGGGTGGGAGGTGAAGTCGCCGGGTGTGCCGTCGGCGACTGAACCGTCGCGCCACCCGTGCGAGGCCACGGCCACTGAAATGCTCCCCCCAATGTAGTTAGGTGTGTGGGTGCACTAGATTGAACCGCATACTCACATGCTGCACCCCCGTGGGCCGCCCCAACCGGGGGTTCCGGCCTACTGGGGGCGTCGGAGCTCACGATCGCGATTGAGCTCGTCGATGGGGCCTGATCAGCACCAGCCTGTTGAGTGGGGAGCTGCGAGGCAGTGGCCGATGCCGGCCCACGCGCCTCGGGCAGCTCGACCCGTCCCGCCGCCTGCCACTGCCCGGCAGACGAAGCATCAACCTGCGCTCCAAAAGGCACCCCTGGGTGGTTGACCCTCGCGAGGGATGCCTCGAGGGCTGCAACGCGGGCCAGAAGGGCCTCAACATTGACATAGCCCCCGAAGCCAAGGGGGGGCAAAGGGCCGGCCGGCCCACAGGTTGCAGCCGCCGGTCCAGGTCCCTGGACCCCGGGGCCCGGATACGGCCACGAGCCCAGGCCCGGCCCCTGCAGGGCTGGGGGCATGCCCTGCCAGGGGAGGGAACCCAACCACCCCCCATGGCTGAAACCCCCCGCAGGAAGCTGCGTACTAAGAGAAGAAGGCCCCGAAGAATGGACCATGCCAGGGGCAGTGGCCATTGCTTGCGGGCCGGGGACCGCGGCCCCTGCCGGGCCAGTATGCGGACGCCCCACCTCAGGCCAAGGGGCTATCAACCCCATCCCACCGGTCCTGGTGGGCTCTGGCAAGGGAGGCTGCTGGGGAGGCGCAGTCGCGGTCCTCCGACCCGGCTGGCGCCTCCGCGCAGAGCGAACTGCATTCGCAGTTGCCTTCTTCTTAGAGGGCATAGCTGCTATCTGCTGGGAAGCCGGATAAAGATGAAGAAAAATTGCGTCCAAAGAGGCTTCCCGGCGAAAGGCAAGAGCGACGGAGGTAAGAGGGGAAAAAGAAAAACTTCTCCGCTCCGTCGCTTCGCAAAATGGCAGCTCGGCTGCCTCGTGGCCACCCCTTTTATAAGGGTGCTGGCCACGCCCCCTAACTACCCGGATGCTCTTCGACCGGTGGGGGGGGGCGCAAAGAGCGCGGCGGCCATTTTGGCGCCGCGCTTGCATTATGTCACAACATAATTATTTTTCCACCCATTCTGGCTTCTCTACCCCCTCTGCCCCCTCTGGGAGGCTCATGGGACCTTATCTGTGCTGTTTCCAACACCCTGCAACCTTCCTGGGTGATGCTGCAAGGAAAAATGCCGAGGGGAGGGGGAATATCCTTCATCAGCTTGAGGTTTTTCTTTGCAGCACCACCCGGGAGGGTTGCGGGGTGTCGGAAACAATGCAGACAAGGTCCCTTGAGCCTCCCAGAGGTGGCAGAGGTGGTGGAGAAGCCAAAATGGGAGGCAAAAATTCCATGGTGACAAGCTAGGCCAGTTGTCCCTGCAGACAGTGAGCGTTTTTCTGCCTCCCGCACAACGACAAAAACCGGACAATGACATGACTTGTGGAACCAGGTTTTGTCATTGTCTGGGGTTCTACTGTACTAGCAGTTAATAAAGCAAGCACTGATAGTGTAATCATTCTGGTGTGCCTTAATTTATACTTGTTGTCTCAATTAAATCCTTTCATGTAATTCATAGAAAAATCCTCCTCTAAAGAAGAATCCCAGATTCTCAGCCAGATGGCACAGAAAACAAGATCACTGAAATGGGAAACACCACCCCATGAACCAAATGTATAGGGCAGGGAATATACAGGTGAAACTCAGAAAATTAGAATATCATGCCAATGTCCATTCATTTCATTTAAAAGGTGAAGCAAATATTATATATGAGATAGACTCACTACATGCAAAGTGAGAGATGCCATGCCTTAATTTGTTATAATTGTGATGATTATGGCATACAGTGTATATGAGATTATGTGATGATTATGAAAGCGCGGCGCCAAAATGGCCAACACGCTCTTTGCGGGGGGGGCCCCCACCCGGACTCAGACATCCGGGTGAGTTAGGGGGCATGGCCACCCCTCTATAAAAGGGGTGGCCACGAGGCAGACGAGCTGCCATTTTAGAAATAGCGATGGAGAGGAGAAGTTTTCTCTGTCGCTGTTAGTGATTCAGTCTTCGGCTGTTTAGCCCTTGTGCTTTCCCGGCTGGGAAAGGAGGATTAGCACTCGCGGAGCCTTGGTTTGCTTGGCTACCGCATGCTTCGGCGCTAGGTTTTCGATCCCTGGAAAGGGATCCTGCTTCTGCTTCTTCTTCTCTTTGGGAGACATGCCTACCAAGCGGAAGGCCCCGGCGATGAAGCCGCAGCCAAGGGGGAGAACTTTTACTGGCCCTGCGCTGGACGGGGGACAGCCATCGGGTTGGAGGACCAGGGCTGCGCCCCCACGGCAGGGCACCGTGCCAGCCTTGCCCACTGATACCGGTGGGGCTACTCAGGCTGGCACTTGGCAGCCGGGCCTGGTTGGCCAGCCACAGGCCGGCCCCTCAGGGGCTTCGGCCCTTGGCCTGCCGTTACCGGCCATGGGTCAGGGCAGCGGGGGAGGGCCTGGTGTGGGCATACAACCCGTTCCTCCTCCGGCTCCTCATGGGCCGGAGTTTTGGGCATGGCCCTATTCTGGCCCTGGCTCTCCTTTCGGGGTACCCTTCCAACTGCCTAGTGGGCTGTCCGGCGCACCCGGCCCACCTTATGCTGGGGGCTCTGTGGCAGTGGATGCTCTGTTAGCACGCTTAGCAGTGCTGGAAGCATCCTTGGGCATTGCACAGCCTCCTGTGGAGGGGGGCGCTTCTCTTTCTGCCGGGGCCCCTTCGTTGGCACCGGCTACCTCGACGGCTGCAACACTGCAACGGGCAGCCAGCCGGGTTGAGCTGCTTGAGATGCTTTGGCCGGCGCCTGCTGGTGTCTTGCAGCCCACCCATTTGTCCAGATCTGCAGACTGGGAGTAGTCAGGCGTGGCCCCAGAGCTCGATTCCGGTCGCGAGCTCCGACGCCCACCGTGGGCCAGAACCCCCAGTGGGGCGGCTCTCGGGGGTGCACCTAGTGAGTATCAGGTTCAATTTAGTGCACCTACATCACAGCCCTCTTCCAGTGGTGGGGTTCAGTGGCCCTGGCCTCGTCAAGTTGAGGCGAGTGGGCGTCAGTTATCAGCCTACCCCAGTGGCCCATGGTTTCAAAATGGCACCTTGTTTAGGGCGGGGGTTTCCGCCCTTGGGGCGGTGCCGAGCATCGCAGGGGCTGTCCAGGTCCCGCTGTGTATGCCCTCCATACATAATGTGCCAGTGACGGCTTTGCCAACGGCTGGTTATTCCTTGCCCCTTGGTGATCATTTGTCCCAGGTCACGAGGGAGAAGATTTGGCGGGGGGAGTTCATGGATATATTCTCCCTATTAAACCGTGAGCCCACTAAGGAAGAGAGAGAGGGACAGGATGATAGAGACAAGGAACTGTCTCGTTGTCGTAAGCCACCACACACCTGGGCCAACTGGTTGCCGGCATATCTTATTTATATGGCGGTATACCTTAGGACCGGGCCTGATCTGGCCATTCCTATGGTCCAATACTTGGACAATATATACAGGGTGATGGTGGATTTCCCTGGCCCATCGTGGTCGGCTTATGATGAGGAATTTAGAATGAGGGTGGCCCTACACCCAGAGATGAGATGGGATGAGCCCTGTCAAAAATTGTGGCTCTTGTACATGACCCCCACGCGTCCGGCACCTGGGGATAGGTACCATTGTGGCCATGCTGTGCAGCGAGCTGTTCCAACACAGGCTCCCTGCCAGCCGGTGGGGCAGGGGGTTCCAGCCCGCTTGCTGTGTTGGAGCTTCTCAGCTAATGGCGTCTGCAATAAGCGACAGTATCGATATAAACATGAGTGTCCCTCTTGCGCTGGTCCCCATGCTGCCTCCGGCGTGCCCGCGGGCTGGTGGGTCACGGGGCAGAGGTAGAGGCGGACAGGGAGTGGGCAGAGCTTCTGCTGATGGAGCTAGCCAGTCAAAAGGCTCCCTCTCCAGTTAATGTGTATATGTTGGAGCGATGGCTCTCAACTTATCCAAGGAGGGAGGACGCGAGGTACCTCCTGGAGGGTTTCCAGTGGGGCTTTCGTATCCCATTCAAAGGGGTGCGAGGACCCCAAGATGCCCCCAATTTAATTTCCCTGAAGGGTAAGGAGGAAGTAGCTGCCCTGAGTATTGCCAAAGAAGTAGAGGCCAGGAGGGTAGCGGGCCCCTTTTCCGAACCACCTTTCCCTAACCTGAAGGTCTCCCCTCTGGGGCTAGTACCTAAAAAGACCCCGGGTGAATTCCATTTAATCCACCATCTATCGTACCCGGCGGGTTATTCTGTTAATGATGCTATTCCTGATTACCTTTGTTCGGTCAGGTATACGTCATTTGACCAAGCCCTAAGGATGGTGTGCTCTTGTGGTCCCGGTGCCCTCCTTGCAAAATATGACATTAAATCGGCATTCCGATTACTGCCAGTGCACCCAGGGGACTTTGAGCTATTGGGTTTTAGATTCCAAGGGAAGTTCTATGTAGACAAGGCCATGCCTTTTGGCTGCTCTATTTCGTGTTCGGCATTCGAACGTTTTAGCACTTTCCTTCAGTGGGCCTTTGTTTGCAGGTACGGGTCTCGGTCTGTAGCCCATTACCTCGATGATTTTTTGTTCAGGGGTGAACGGGGCTCGGACACGTGCACGCGTCTCCTCACTACATTTCAGACACTAATGCTGGAACTGGGTGTCCCTTTAGCGCCCGAAAAGACCGAGGGCCCATCTACTACGCTCACATTTCTGGGTATTGAAATTGACACGGTCGCACAGGCATCCCGGTTACCCATTGAGAAGGTCACCCGGATCTCCACGATGATTTTGGCATTGCTGGCCAAACGTAAGGTGTCACTTCGTGAGCTTCAGGTTCTTCATGGCCATCTTAACTTTGCCTGCAGGGTGGTGACACCAGGCAGAGCATTTGCGCGGTGCCTATGTGACGCCATGTCTGGCCTGTTAAAGCGCCACCACAGAGTCCGACTGAACAGAGGCATGCGGGCTGACCTTTTGGTTTGGCTCACATTCCTACGGGAATTTAATGGGGTCTCTTTCTGGAGATCCGACCTTTTGGTTTCCCCTAGATTTCAAGTACAGTCGGATGCCTCTGGCTCCCTGGGATATGGGATTTATTTTGAGGGAAGGTGGGCTTATGGCTAATGGCCTCCAGCATGGCGGGGCATGGATCGCCTCCGCGATTTTACATTTCTTGAGTTCCTTCTAATCCTGGGAGCTTTGATGCTATGGGGCGAGGAGTGGGCCGACTCAGTGGTCCATTTTTGGTGTGACAATGCGGCAATAGTGCACATTGTTAACACTCAGACATCTAAATCACTCAGGGTGATGGCGTTGGTTCGCCAGTTTGTGTTACGAAGCCTACGCCTGAATGTGCTTTTTAAGGCCAGACATGTCCCAAGCATTAATAATGATATTGCTGATGCTTTATCCCGCCTGCAGATCCCCCGGTTCCGTGCCTTGGCTCCGGAAGCAGAGGAATTCCCCTCGCCACTCCCAGCCGAGATTTGGACATTTGGCGAGGAGAGGTGAACCGGGCTATCGGCATGTCTTTGGCACCTCGCACGCGTAAGGCATATCAACATGCTTTCGTTCAATTTAGAACCTTTTGTGTGCAACTTCAGTTGCCTGAAGTGTGGCCCATTCCAGTGGAACAGATTTTACAATTTATGGTTTATCTACACAGTCAGGGTTTGGCTCCTCGTACTATAGCATCCAGGCTGTCGGCACTGGCATTTATGGCCAAAGTGAGGGGTTTTGCTGACTGTGTGAAGGATTTCCGCATACGTCATGTTTTGGAGGGGTGGGCACAGGAACGTGGCCGCCGCCCGTTCACTCGCCACCCAATTTCACCAGAGGTACTGACCCACCTTGCATGAGGCTATCATAACCTGTGTTATGATAAGTATGAGGTGGCTCTTTTTCATGCGGCTACCACGGTGGCCTTCTTTGGAGCGCTCCGCATCAGTGAGTTGGTACTACTGTCTAAGGCGGATGTGACTCGTAGGGCACTGGAACTCGACGATGTCTATGTCACTAATGAGTGGGCTCAGTTGAGGATACGGTCCTCAAAAGTTGATCAGCACTGCGTAGGCAGTGGAGTTAGACTGCTACGATGTTCCATTGCAGACATCTGTCCGGTTAGTGCCCTACAGGAGTTCTTGGCAGTGCGTGGCCTGTTTTTCTGCCACCAGGATGGGTCTCCCCTTACTAAATTTCAATTTTGGAAGGTGACCGGTATGGCACTATCCAGTGTTGGCCTCCCCGGGGTTCGTTATGGCACCCATTCATTTAGGATAGGTGCTGCTTCCACTGAGGCTGCATTTGGGTACTCTGAGGCTGATATACGCCGAATGGGGAGATGGGGATCCATGTGTTTTGCATTGTATGTTCGCCCACTTCAGGCATGAGTACCAGTTAAGTCATTATTCTCTTTTCTTCTTTTACAGACCCTGTGTGTCCCCGCACACCGGTGGCAGTATGGCTGGTGGGCCACAGGTACGTGCACTGGGCAGCACAGTATGCTGCGGCGACAGAGTGGGGACCCCAGCTTGGACTGCGTGCAACTGCACGTATACGTTGGTACGGTAAGCGCGGAATGAGATGGCAGGAACTGTTGCCATTCCTGTTTTCCACAAGGGATGCTGAACCGCCTGATGTCCTTGTACTGCACCTCGGGGGCAATGACCTTGCCCAGGTCACTGGCCTCTCCTTAAAATTCACGATTTGCAGTGACCTAGCTTATTTGCATTATGTGTGTCCGTACACAAGGCTGCTATGGTCGGACATCGTACCGCGTCATTCATACAAGGGAGGTATTGACCTCTGTGCCCTTGACCGTGCTCGCCGCTCGGTTAACAGGGCTGTTCCCCGGTTCTTTGCAGACAAGTGTTTGGGGATGGTCATCCGGCACCCCACAATTAGTTTGCAAAATTATGATCTCTATGTAGGGGATGGGGTCCACCTGTCGGCTAGAGGCATGAACCTCTTTCTGGAAGATTTGCAAGCAGGCCTGGTGACCGAGCTGACAGTCTGGGGGGGGGGGGCGGTGAGTCTTCATAGACGCCTCCCCGTGTGGTGGGTAGCACTAGTAAGGTAAAGATTGATGACCCATAGGTATCCGGCAGGGGTGGCCACGAGGCAGACGAGCTGCCATTTTAGAAATAGCAACGGAGAGGAGAAGTTTTTCCCTCCACCCCCTCCCTAGTGAACAGTGTGATATTTTTGTCGCTTCGGGGCCGGGTGGGAATTTTTGACCTGAACCACAATTGGTCCTTGGTCTCTGGCTTTTTTGCCCATCCCACACTGTTGCTAGTGTTTGAGCAAAGGGGTTTCTTTGACTTTGGTCACTTTAGGTGGGTAGCACTGGTAAGGTAAAGATTTATGACCCATAGGTATCCGGCAGGTTCGCAATTGACTGGCCAACACTTAGACAGGTACAGGTGTAATAGCTTTGGCTGGTCAACGACGAACCAGGCAAGGGGTGATGGCAGGAGCTTTACAGCATGCATCACCCCGTGATTTGATGGATACACATTATAGGGTGGGGTCAGTAGATAGTTTATTGACTCCGGTCAACAATTTGTTTGTGTCAACAAACAAATTGATACAAATGGATACATTGTAGCCAATTGCCATTGGCAATTTTGTGAGGAACCTTACCAGTGTTACTGCGGCCTGCTTGCCTTAAGAATTACAATTGGATGAATACACCAATTGAACGTTATAATTCGGACTAGGGCATTATTCAATAAAAGTGGCCCAATGCCTTTATCCATATAACAATGTCTGAGTCTTTCTTTGGGGGGTGCGCCTGCAATGAAAGCGTGGTGCCAAAATGGCCACCACGCTCTTTGCGGGCCCCCCACCCAGACTCAGACATCCGGGTGAGTTAGGGGGCATGGCCACCCCTCTATAAAAGGGGTGGCCACGAGGCAGACGAGCTGCCATTTTAGAAATAGCAACGGAGAGGAGAAGTTTTTCCCTCCACCCCCTCCCTAGTGAACAGTGTGATATTTTGGTCGCTTCGGGGCCGGGTGGGAATTTTTGACCTGAACCACAATTGGTCCTTGGTCTCTGGCTTTTTTGCCCATCCCACACTGTTGCTAGTGTTTGAGCAAAGGGGTTTCTTTGACTTTGGTCACTTTAGGCGGGTAGCACTGGTAAGGTAAAGATTTATGACCCATAGGTATCCGGCAGGTTCGCAATTGACTGGCCAACACTTAGACAGGTACAGGTGTAATAGCTTTGGCCGGTCAACGACGAACCAGGCAAGGGGTGATGGCAGGAGCTTTACAGCATGCATCACCCCGTGATTTGACGGATACACATCATAGGGTGGGGTCAGTAGATAGTTTATTGACTCCGGTCAACAATTTGTTTGTGTCAACAAACAAATTGATACAAATGGATACATTGTAGCCAATTGCCATTGGCAATTTTGTGAGGAACCTTACCAGTGTTACTGCGGCCTGCTTGCCTTAAGAATTACAATTGGATGAATACACCAATTGAAAGTTATAATTCGGACTAGGGCATTATTCAATAAAAGTGGCCCAATGCCTTTATCCATATAACGATGTCTGAGTCTTTCTTTGGGGGGTGCGCCTGCAATGAAAGCGTGGTGCCAAAATGGCCGCCGCGCTCTTTGCGGGGCCCCCACCCGGACTCAGACATCCGGGTCAGTTAGGGGGCGTGGCCACCCCTTTGGGGGGTGTGCCTGCAATGGGGTACATGAGATTGGGGTGTGTGTGGTTTTCATAAGCTTTGTAAGCCATAAGCATTAATATTATAACAAAGTATGGCTTGAACTATCTCGCTTTTCATGTAATGAGTCTATCTCATATATTTGTTTCACCTTTTAAATAGCATTACTGAATGGAATGAACATTTGCATGATATTCTAATTTTCTGAGTTTCACCTGTAAGTGTATGAAAACACCAGCAAGACCTGTCAATATTGTGAAATTGGACTATTGAGCAACAGAGAAAACTTACAAACAAAACTCTCCTGATGAGGGAAACTGTCATAGTTTGACTTTTATATAAACAAAGTATTGAATGATTAGGTGGTATAAGGATTGTAATCCTGGAAATGTAATTGTAACATGGAACATTGAACAACAAAGAATTCCATGACAGAGGTATAACCTCGCAAAAAGATGGTGTCATCTAGACTTTGATTCTTGGAACATGATTTGTGTTTTCTAGAATTGTAGAAATATAGAATCATAGTGTAATGACACTGGAGGGGGCATCAAATCCAACTCCTTACTCAATGTAGGAATCCAAATCAAAGTATTCCTGAGAGATACTTCTCTAATTTTCTCTTGAAAGCCTCTAGTGTTCTTCCAGAGATGGAGGTTGTATTAACTATCGAGGATGGTAGTAATTTATTTATTTATTTATTTTTATTATTTAAATTTATATCCCGCTCCACTCAACCCACGGCCGACTCAGAGCGGCTAACAACATATTAAGATACATACTGTTACAATAAAATGATGCAAAAACACAATAATTAATCAGTACAATTACAGAAAAACAATAATCACAATAATACAATATCAACCGTCCAACCCTCCAATAGCAAGCATCAAGACAAAAGGGAAGAGAAAAAGGCTTACTGGCTTACTGTTTAGGGTTGTGTCTAATATTTCTGAACATCAATTCCATTGGCCATTGCTAATTTTTGTGGAAGCAGATTTTGCCAATGAGTTTAAGGAAAATAATCTTCCTTTCAAATGTGATTTTTATCTTAGAATGTCCATTACACGAGGCTGTTAGGAAAAAAAAATCTTCCTTTCATATCGATAACAAAAGAATCAGAGAACCAAAGGGCAGAAGGATAGTTGAGCTATTGAGTGATGCTGCTTGAAGAAGCTCTGTGAATTTAAGATATGTCACCCAATGGCTCTCTCCACTTCATATTTTCAAAAGAAAAGGCCAAGTTAGGAGAAGCACAATTACAGAACACCTTTGGGGAGTAGCACTTCAATGTTACTGATTTGCCTGGTTTATCCTAAAGAATACTATGGATGGAACAGAGTATGTCTTGCTTTTTTTTTGTTGTTGTTCCATCTCTGTTTTCTAATGCTTGTTCTGTTTGTCTTTGCTGCATAGTTGAACAGTGACATTCTCAAGGGCAGAGGGTATTCCACCTTAAAAACTTCAATTTTAACAATAACTCTATACATTCACATTATTAATGTACTGTGTTTTGTCTCCCGCCCCCTCATCAGCTCACAGTTCTTCCACATCCACCCTCCAAACACTGATAACTGCCTAACAGCATCATCCCTAGTGTATATGAAAGCAGTAAACATATTTTTCTCTTTGAAGTTTGTATTAGCACTTTCCAGGAAAAAAAGTCAGAAATATTCCAACCTTGTTTTTTCTTTGGAAATTATGCCATTCCTAGAACTCACCTAGGAAATTACAGTGACTTTAACTTGTAATGAAAACTGGTTAAATGTATGCTGTTTCTTATTTCTATTATTTATTACAGGCCTTGGCTGAGTATATTGATTTTATGCCAACCTCTGTTCTTGTCACAATTCTTGTCACACAAATAAGGTTTCTAAAATGCAATGCCTATATTTTATGAAATGTAGTCCTATGCCATTTCCAGCTGACCTTTTCAGTATTCTGTATTTTGATGGGCTGCCCACTTCCAGAGGCCCCTACTGACAACTTGGTTTGCCCTCAAACTGCAATAGTTAGAGAGAAAAAATATGACACATAGGCTTTAAACCAACTTCACTAGTCAGCTAACTTGAAGTTTCAAGCCAATGTGAAGTCAGCTACTTTGGATTCTGTACAGAATTATTTGCTTGATGTGGTTAACACAACAACATCTGATTTGTATTGACTGTGGCAACATTGTCCAAAAACAACAACATGTAGCTTTCAAATATGAAGTTTTTAGGTTATGTTTGTCTTGGTACAAATTTCCTCACATATTAAAATTAACAAGAAGCCCTTTTAAAGATATTAAAACTTGCAAAAGCCTACTGTGTCTTGCCCAAGTTCTGTAATGAACTGTTTCTAGAGGTGCATAGAGGGGTGGGGTGGAAATGAAGAATGGGGAAATCAGTGGCCAGATTTCTATTCCCAGAATTTGCACAAATAATTCTGTCCGTTCATTATATTGTCTATTAGCATTTTTTGCCCGGCACTACCGGGCAGGTTTTTTTGTGAGTTGGTGGTAGGGATGGTTTTGGGGTGCATGCGTATGCGTGCACACACACACACATGCCAAAGATGCATGGGGAGAGGAGGGGCTCCCCCTCCTCCCCGTAGCATTGGCAAGGACACACACACACACAGGGTGTGTGTGCTCGGGATGGTTTTCCCACCGGGAGATGGAGGCCAACAACGGTGCTCTGTTCTCGACTTCTGGCTCCCAGAGGGAAGCGGTTTGTTTTCCTCAGTGGGTGGGGGCTGAAGTTTTCGGGCCCCGTCCTCCGTGGAAGGTGATGTCTTCCCTCTGGGAGATGGAGGCCAAGAATGGAGTGCCATTCTCAGGCTCCGTGTCCTGGAGAGAAGCTTTTTGCCAGGGTCATGGAGAGAAGAGGGACTCCCTCTTCTCTCTGCAACTCCGCCGAAGTCGCGGTGGGGCTGGCAGCGGGGCCATGGAGAGAAGAGGAACTCCCTCTTCTCTCTGCAACTTCGCTGAAGTCGCCGGGGCCTGGTCGCGGCAGTGGGGGTTTTCCACACATGGCGCTTTCCCGGCCTCCTCCGCACTCATGTCCGTCAACCTGATTGGCTGAGGGGTGGTGTGGCACGGAGGACTCTGGGCCTTGTAGTTTTTTGTTCATCTTCGTGGGGCGATGGCTCACTCTCGATGACCGGACCATTGCGGCGATGCTCACAGGGTTTAAAGGTAAGGGTGGGCAGCTTGGTACAGGATGGTTGGGCTGGGTATGGATGTGCATGCTGAACACATACCATGCTAGGCCCTTCTTATAGGCATAGATTCAGTGATGCATTGTAAAAAAAATTAGTATCCACCCTGTGGGCATGGCTAACTCTGTGGGTATGGCCTCATTCCCCCCCCCCAAAGAAAAAAGAAAAGAAACCCAGGCACCTACCTTGCTATCGGAGCATAGCTCCCAGCAGAGGTGGGAGACCCCGGCGCAACCGCCCCAGACTCCATGATGCAGCCCACCTGGCTGCATGAGGATTGGGTGTGGGTTGCAGTTGTGCCTAGCCCTCAACCGCCACTGTCACTTCACCTGCCACCAGTGCCACGTGGTCCCATGGGCAGGAGGAAAAATAAGCCACCTGATGTGATGGCTGGCCTGGGCCAGGCCACGCTGCTGCCACCACCACCACTTGGGCAAGCCTGCCTCTGCTCCCTACCCCCCCCCCCGGTCCCAGGACGAGGAGGAAGAGGGAGAAGAGGCAGTAGTGCCCAAGTGGTATCAGCAGCAGCATGGCCTGGGCTGGCCCAGGCCAGCCGCCATGTCAGGTGGCTTACTTTTCCTCCTGCCCCTGAGAGGTGGGCAGGGAGAGGAGGTGGGCTGGTGTGCTTCTCCTCATCCTCCCTGGCTCTGGCGGTGGCAGCAGTAGCTCCTCCTCCTCTTCTTCTTCCTGG
The DNA here is from genome assembly GCA_035047345.1 of Bradypodion ventrale. Taxonomy (NCBI): domain Eukaryota; kingdom Metazoa; phylum Chordata; class Lepidosauria; order Squamata; family Chamaeleonidae; genus Bradypodion; species Bradypodion ventrale. The sequence continues at coordinate 304,126,818 of JAWDJE010000003.1, read as the reverse complement.
TCTCTTGGCTTCCCTGGAGTATGGGGGAGGAGGAGGAGGAGGAGGGGTGGTGTTCAGGGAGGTGGGCATGGCCAGCCAGTTCTACTACCGGTTCGGTCGAACCATCCAGAACCTGCTTCAGCACAACACTGTGTCTATTGCACTTCCCTGCATCCATTTATTATATAAATGGTCAGCAGCATTTAAAAAATGGCAAGCCAGAGAGCAAAGCATTTTCACAATTGCACTAGCACAATGTGTCTTTCCTCAGTTGGATTTTGGCCAGTAACAATAGCAATAGTAATTACACTTATATAATGCCTTATAGGTGCTCAGAACACTCTCTGTGTGGTTCTCAAAGTAATTAGCATTTTACTCCCAACATGCTGGATACTCATTTTACTGACCTCAGAATGATGGAGGGCTGAGTCAACCTTGCATTCTTTGGCATTGAATTTAGATTGTGAGCAGAGTTTGATTACAATATTATACTGCAGATTAGCTACTGCACCCCAAGGACTCTGGTACAGTATTGGCCAAATATATACCTTATCACAGAGTTGCTCAATCAGTACTTGACTAAGCTGACCTGATTAGGAGATGGGAATGCCTCAGGTACAGTAACTATGTTGGACAACTCTGAATTACCATTTTATATTAATTGGCTGCCTGCTGATGTGGCAATCTGGTTATATTTTCATGTTCTGTTCCTACATGAAACAACTTCATTTAATGTAATCAAGGCAAAATCACAAGCACACTATGGCTCGCTTATCTTTGTGATGGTCTAGAGTCTTACTGCCAACATCCCTAGCAGCTTCTTGGATTGTGGCTTTTTGAACAAAATGGATTATTTAGCAAAGGAGTCAGAAAATTCCAGGTAAATATATTGTCAGGGGAAACCCCAAGGGTGTCAGCCATTGTGTAGCCTGTACCAATTCACACACATGCCCTATGGGCTGCATGGCACAACAGCCACTTTTCTGAGGCTCATAGACACCATCCTGCACCTAGTTGCTCACTGTGCTACCATCTATATTGATAATATATAGTAATTCCCAGAAGGAACATCTTAGCCATTTAAGAGCAGTTTTGTGAGAACTGAAAAAGATAGAATTAATGCCAATTCAAAGAAATGTAAAAATTATGCACACTCATGTCCAATTCATGGGGTTCTTAGTGGGAGGAAGATAAGTGCAAGCTGTGGAAGACAAGTTTCTAAGGTGTCTTGCTGGTTTAGACCAAAGACTAAAAGGGTGATACAACAGTTCTTCAGTATCACTGGGTATTATTGCCAGTTTATCCCGAATTTTGCTACCCTAGCTGCCCCTTTAAGCAGTGCGGGGTGGGGTTGAAAGCGGGAGTGCTTGACCGATGGCCGGGAGATGGCCTGGCCGTGTGTCCGGGACGGTGGCCGCTGGCCGGCGGGAGGGGTGTCAGGATGAGCCCTCCAGCCTCTTGGCCTTTCCTTTTAAGCACGACACGCCAAGGGTTTGCGAGAAGGAGCAGCCCGGAGAAAGGCTGGAGGGAGTTTCGGCAGGCAGCCTCGAAAGTGGGGCCGACGCTGCCGACGCCAAGGACACCGGGCGCTCTCTTTCCCTCCCGGCCAGACCGGCGGGAGATGAACAGGCACAGCTGGAGGGAGTTTCGGCAGGCAACCTCAAAAGTGGGGCCGATGCTGCCGACGCCAAGGACACCGGGCGCTCTCTTTCCCTCCCGGCCAGACCGGCGGGAGATGAACAGGCACAGCTGGAGGGAGTTTCGGCAGGCAACCTCAAAAGTGGGGCCGACGCTGCCAAAGCCAAGGACACCGGGCGCTCTCTTTCCCTCCCGGCCAGACCGGCGGGAGATGAACAGGCACAGCTGGAGGGAGTTTCGGCAGGCAGCCTCGAAAGTGGGGCCGACGCTGCCAACGCCAAGGACACCGGGCGCTCTCTTTCCCTCCCGGCCAGACCGGCGGGAGATGAACAGGCACAGCTGGAGGGAGTTTCGGCAGGCAACCTCAAAAGTGGGGCCGATGCTGCCGACGCCAAGGACACCGGGCGCTCTCTTTCCCTCCCGGCCAGACCGGCGGGAGATGAACAGGCACAGCTGGAGGGAGTTTCGGCAGGCAACCTCAAAAGTGGGGCCGACGCTGCCAAAGCCAAGGACACCGGGCGCTCTCTTTCCCTCCCGGCCAGACCGGCGGGAGATGAACAGGCACAGCTGGAGGGAGTTTCGGCAGGCAGCCTCGAAAGTGGGGACGACGCTGCCGACGCCAAGGACACCGGGCGCTCTCTTTCCCTCCCGGCCAGACCGGCGGGAGATGAACAGGTACAGCTGGAGGGAGTTTCGGCAGGCAGCCTCAAAAGCGGGGCCAACGCCAAGGACCACCGCTGTGTTCGGCCCCGGCGGGTGCGAAGAGGCTCGCTGGCCTCACCATCGGCCGGCGTTTCGGGCCCCGCCCCCCGCCCCTCGCCAGGACTCAAAAGGCGAGGGGGCCTGCTGGACGAAACATCACCACCGCTGTGCTCGGCCCCGGCGGGGGCAAAGAGGCTCGCTGGACTCGCCATCGGCCGGCGTTTCGGGCCCCGCCCGGCAGTTGAGGGTTCAACACAGTTGTGGAAGAATGCCCCACCACTTCCATCACCACCAGAGCCGTGCGGAGGGTGGTGGGGGGAGTGAATGGGGCGGTTTTATATTGGGGTGGAAGGGAGGGAGGGAGAGATTGCCAGGCCAGCCAGGAAGGAGAGGCAGCATTCTGTCCAGGGCAAGCAGGGAGGCTCCGGAGGCCAATATAGAGGTTGTGATGGGCATGGGGCGATATAGCGGGTACCGAGGGGCGGGCCGCACCCGGGGAACGTGGGGCAGATGCTTAGTATCTGTCCCTCGTTCCAGCCCCACGGTTACACCTCTAGGTCCTGAGCAGCTGACCCAGGGTGACCCTGTCCTTAGGCTGCTGCTGATGAATGCCAGGTCGGTATGTAATAAGGCCCCCCTGATACAAGATTCCATTATGGGGGAGCAGGCCGACTTGGCATGTATTACTGAGACCTGGCTGAGACCAGAGGATGGGGTTCCTCTGTCAGAAATGTGTCCAGCTGGGTTCAGTATTTGGCACCAGCCTAGGGATAAGGGTAAGGGCGGTGGCGTTGCCATCATAGCCAGGGAGTCACTGGGAGTCACCAGGGCTACTGCTCCACAAATTCTGGGCTGTGAGGCCCTGCTTCTGCGTCTGGGCTCTAAGGGTCAGTTGGGAGTCTTACTCCTGTACCTGCCCCCTTGCAGGGTAAGGGACTCCCTGCCTGAGCTCCTCGAGGCCATCTCAGCGTTGGCATTGGAGTTCCCTAGACTGATGGTTCTGGGGGACTTCAATTTGCCTTCGCTGGGGACTGGCTCCGAGGTGGCTCAGGAGTTCATGGCTTCCATGGCAGATATGGACCTGATTCAGGTAATTCAGGGCCCGACCAGGGGCAGTGGCCACACACCAGATTTAATCTTTTTGTCGGAGCGGTGGCAGAGTGATCTGAGACTACGGAAATTAGACATAACACCTGTGCCATGGTCAGATCACTATTTGGTGGCTCTAGACTTCCTGGGTGCGACACTGCACCGTAGGGTGGCAGGGCCTATTAGAATGGCCCGCCCCAGGCAACTGATGGATCCTGATGGATTCCAGAGGGAACTGGGGGATTTCCCTCTGGATCGGCAACACGATTCGCCCGAGGCGCTGGTCGACCTGTGGAACAGGATGACTACAGCGGCCTTGGATGAAATCGCACCACTACGGCCTCTCAGAGCTCATCGAGCTAGGTCATCTCCATGGTTCACAGATGAACTGCGGGAGCTCAAACGGGCAAAGAGACGCCAAGAGCGCCGCTGGGTGAAGACCCAGAGAGACTCCGATTGGACACTAGCTAGGGCCGTTATTAGGGCCTATCTAGTGGCGATGGAGGTGGTGAGGCGACAATACTTCACCACCCTTATTGCCTCCGCTGATAATCGCCCAGCCACCCTGTTCCGGGTTACCAGGTCTCTCCTTGGTAGGGGGACCCCGGTGCCTGGTTGGCAGGGGTCGGCTGAGGACTTTGCTGACCATCTAGTGGAGAAAATCGATCGGATTCGTTCTGGGTTTAATCCTGGCGTGGATGGGGAGAGTCCGGAGGGAGCCGGAGCACAGTCTTGCCATGCCATCTGGGACCGGTTTGATCCAGTTGCCCCTGATGAAGTGGACAGGCTCCTTGCAGCTGTGCGCGCCACTGCCTGCCCTTTGGACCCCTGTCCCACCTGGTTGGTGAAAACCTCCAAGGCAGTGACAGGTGGCTGGGTTGGGGCTGTGATCAATGCATCATTGCGGGAGGGGGTGTTTCCTGCACCTTTAAAACATGCTTTGGTGCGCCCCCTCCTGAAGAAATCTTCCCTCGACCCAGCTGTCCTAACTAACTATAGGCCTGTCTCAAACCTCCCCTTTTTAGGGAAGGTGTTGGAGAAGGCAGTGGCGTGTCGGCTGCAGGGGGTACTGGATGAAGCGGATTATCTGGACCCTTTTCAGTCAGGATTCAGGCCTGGATATGGTACCGAGACGGCATTGGTCGCACTGATGGATGATCTCTGGCGGGAGCGGGACGGTGGTCATCCATCCGTCCTTGCTCTTCTTGACCTCTCAGCGGCTTTCGATACCGTTGACCACGGTATCCTTCTGGAACGGCTCCGAGGTTTGGGAATCCAGGGCACTGTGTGGTCCTGGTTTTCCTCATTTCTGAAGGGTCGGTCCCAGTCGGTGTGGTTGGAGAGTGAGAGGTCCAGTCCTAGGCCCCTCAAATGGGGGGTTCCTCAGGGCTCGGTGCTCTCTCCTCTCCTATTTAACATCTACATGAAACCGCTGGGTGAGATCATTCGTTCCCATGGGGTGCGGTACCATCAGTACGCGGATGACACTCAGTTGTACATCTCGGCCCATGGGGACCCCAGTGATGCCGTCAAAGTCCTTTCCAGATGCCTGGAAGCTGTGGGGGTCTGGATGGGGGCTAACGGGCTACAACTGAATCCCAGCAAGACTGAGTGGCTATGGATAAGGGGTCCTGCGTTAATCCGGGAGTTACCATCGTTGGTTCTGGATGGGGCTATTTTGCCCCAGACAGACCCGGTGCGCAACTTGGGGGTCCTCCTGGATTCACGGCTACTGCTAGAAGAACAGGTGGCGGCTGTGACCAGGAGGGCTTTCGCCCAACTTCGGGTGATCCGCCAGTTGCGACCACTCCTGGACCGGGACTCCTTGCTCATGGTCACCCATGCTCTGGTTACCTCCAGACTAGACTATTGCAATGCGCTCTACATGGGGCTGCCCTTGACGACCATTCGGAGGCTACAGCTGGTCCAAAATGCGGCTGCCCGGGTGGTGATGGGGTGTGGGCGTTATGCTCATGCTTCGCCACTGCTCCGGAAGCTGCACTGGTTGCCAGTATGTCTCCGGGTGCAATTCAAGGTGCTGGTTTTGACCTTTAAAGCCCTATATGGTAGTGGGCCAGGTTACCTAAGAGACCGCATCGCCCTGAGGACGTCTGTCCGTCCAACCAGAGCGGACCGGAGGGGCTCTCTAATTGTTCCATCAGCCAGAGGGGCTCGCCTCTCTGGCACAAGGAGGAGAGCCTTCTCCGTGTCTGCGCCGGCCCTCTGGAACCTCCTGCCAACAGAATTACGTCTTCGGACGGAGTTGCTGCCTTTCAGAAGGGATCTTAAAACCTGGCTGGCAGGTCAAGTGTGGGGTGCGGGTGGAAGGGTAACCACCATGGGGTGGTTGGTGTAGAGGAACTCTTCCCCATGGTGCCTTTTCGATCCTGCAGCCCCTGCTTTTTAGGGGGTGGGTAGTCTTAACTTTTTTACTGTTTTAACTGTTTTTAGGATTATTAATATTGTCTGTAAACTCCTTGGGTTGCCCTGGGGTTACTTTTTATGTTGTTAGCCGCCCAGAGTCGGCCTTGTGTTGAGTGGGCGGGATATAAATTGAATAAATAAATAAATAAAAAATAAATAAGATAGTGAATACACAAGCCCTCCAGAAACCATGGTGGAATCAATGGAAAGAACAGATAACTCTTAAAGATAAATTATGCATGGCCCCTGTGCAACCCCAGATTTCTCAGGACACGTTTATATTACAGATTGATGCATCAAAGCAGGGCTGGGAGACATACTGATGCAATAAAAGGCAAATGGGGAACTTTCCATCTGCTTCCTTTGCCAAAAAACTATCACCTAGGGAACAAAAATATGTGATCATAAAGAAAGAAGCCTTGGCCTTAATATGGGCCATGTAAATAAATAAATAAATAAATAAATAAATAAATAAATAAATAAATAAATAAATAAATAAATAAATAAATAAATAAATAAATAAATAAATAAATAAATAAATAATATCTCATCTAAGCATTTTCTATGAATGAAAATAGCAGTTTCACTTACATATCACCCAGGAGCATTCAGAGCTATCTCTGTGTTGTGATCCAATCCTTGTCAGACTCTGAAGATGACCAGGATCAGGAAGCACTTCCTATGTCCAGCCCAGTTCTGCCTCCATCTGAACGTGAGAATGTCCTGAACCAGGAATCTCAGCCTGTTTCTGGCCCAACTCTGTTTCCCCTGGCAGATGACCTGTCAGACCAGAAGTCTGACTCTGACAGTGATCAGCCCTTAGCCAGGGAAAGGTGCAGAAAGGAGCTGTGGCTGAAAAGCAAGCAAGCTAGAACTCATTCCCAGAGAAGGCTCCCAGCTGATACCCATTAGCTGGGAGGCTCTTAAGCAAGCTTGTTCCAGCATTCAAGCATTGATACAATTCTTCTGTGCAAAGACTGACACCCTGCTTGACTTTGGATACCTCTTGAGATTGCCTCCCTAGACCTTGACCTGCCTGCCATGACCCTGACTTCTCTGCCAACCCTGACAACACCCCTGAACATCCTTTGGACTATACACTCACTTGAACTACCAGTAACCAGACCTCAGCTTGCTCTTTGGACTTTGCTATTTGGAATCTCCTTGAATAGACTCTCTGTGTAGTGCCATTGTGTAACATCCTGGGTACTCAATTTACCTCAGAAGGATGGAAAGCTGAGTCAGTCCATCAGGATGAGCAGTTTTTTGGCTGCAGTACTGCAACTTAACCACTGTGTCACAAGGGCTTGTTATAATACATTATCTATCAAAGAAGAAAGATTCTACTTATGCTAAGAGGTTATGCTTATAGTGCCATCACTAGCAGGAAGCATATTAGTTGTCAATATATGAATGAACCTATAACAAAAAAAAATCATTTGCTATTCCAGTACTAATCTTGACAGAGCATTTATTTTTTTAGAGTCAGTACTGTATTTGCATTACATTAACAATGTAACCACAACTTAAACACAAAGTAAAATAGAAGCAGGAAATAGGCAAGCCTTGAATATATTAAGTATATTTGGATTGATTAGATTCGTATTATTCATAGAAATAACTCACAGGTCTGCAACCAAAAAATTGCATAGGATTTTTTTATTGTTTCTTATAGATTTTTACTTAATGAAATGGAGAAAAATACTTTAAAAATTCTATCACATCAAGTTTTCTTGCAAAACTTATGTTTTTGGTTTAATTTATCATGAAGTTTTCCTTTAACCCAAAATGTAATTCTTACTTTCATTTAATATTTATTAGAGCTAGAATCAAGAATAATGCAAAGAAGAAAATAAGAGGAATGGGAGGGGGTGTAGTCAGTGGTGGGCATCAGCAGAACCAATAGCAGAAATTCTGGCTGGCCGCACCCATCCAAGTTTTGAAATAAAGTAGTCCTAATTCGGGTGCAACGCAGGGTTTTCCCCTGGCCACACCCACCATACCACGCCCACAGTGTGGTAGTAAAAATATTTGGAGCCCACCACTGGGCGTAGTGTAGGTTTAGTGGTGTGAGGTAGCTCAAGTGATCATGTCCCAACAGGTTTATTTTGTTTGTAGTGAAAGGTGAACATATCTAGGAATCATACTGGCTGGGTTGAGCATGTTTTGACATGTTCTCTGGTGTATTATGAATGAGCATAAACACGCCTACTGTCAACATGCTAAATTAGTTCAGGATCTTGATTGCTGTATGAGCCACACTCAGTTTACATACTGCATTCAAATGTGACTGGGCTCCTTTTTAGTTCTGTATTATGGCTCCAAAACATTGTGTTATATCTCCGGACAACTTTTGTTTTATTTGTGGTGAATACACTATTAAAAGTCAACAAAGAAACATAAGTGATTTTGTGAAGAAAGTGTATTTTGCTTACTTCAAGTTGAAACTTGGGAATCAAGACAAAGCATGGGCTCCTCATAAGGTGTGTAGAAGTTATGAAGAAGAGCTTCATTTGTGGTTTAAATGTAAGAAAACCTCACTCCATTTTGGCATTCCTATGATGTGGTGTGAACAGCAAAACCACACTACTGACTGCTATTTCTGTTCGGTAGATGTGAAAGGCTTTAATACAAAAATTAAAAAGAAGCTATATTACCCAAATCTTAATTCAGCTATTTGTTGATTGCTTCATAGCTCTGAAATACCAGTTCCACACCCACCTTCCAGTTTGGATAATATTCTGAGCAATTCAGAGAATGTAGACACATTGCCTTCCCAGGACAAATCTAGCTCAGATTTTTCTGTTGATGAGGTACCTCAACCTTTTTCTCAGAGTGAGCTCAATGACCTAGTTAGAGATTTAGGCCTTTCCAAATATTTAGCCGAATTGCTGGGGTCAAGACTAACAAAAAAAAATGCTGTCACCTGGAACATCATTTTTGTGGTACAGGAACGGAGAGAAAGAATTCACACAGTTTTTCTCCAAAGATGGAAATCTCATTTATTGTAGTGATGTTCAAGGGCTAATGAAGTGCTTTGAAATAGAATATGATTCATCTGAGTGGTGTGTATTCATTGATTTGTCTAAAAGAAAGCTCAAAGCAGTCTTGCTGCATAATGGAAATACATTTGCATCACTTCCTATAGGACACTCGGTGCATTTGGATGGAAACTTACATTATTTAACTGTGATTCTTGACAAAATCAAATATCAAGAACATTCCTGGGTGGTTTGTGGAGACTTTAAAATACTAACCATGTTGTTAGGCCAGCAGGCAGGTTATACAAAATAGCCCTGCTACCTATGTTTTTGGGACAGTCGAGCCAGAGACTTCCATTGGACAAAAACAGACTGGCCACTTTGAGATGCCTTAATCCCCGGTGAAAAAACTGTCATTAATACAACCTTGGTTCCAACAGAAAAGGTTTTATTACCACCTCTTCATATTAAATTAGTGCTTATGAAGCAGTTTGTTTAATTACTGCCAAAAGATGGGGAATGTTTCAGATATCTGTGTTCCAAATTCCCCAAACTGTCTGAAGCCAAGTTGAAAGACAGAGTTTTTACTGGCCCTGACATACGAAAACTGTTATCCCACCCCCTCTTTTTAGAAACAATGGGAGAAAAAGAAAAGGAAGTGTGGGACACTTTCAAATACATAGTTCACAAGTTTTTAGGGAATACTAAAGACTCTCACTACAAAACCATTGTACAACTCCTGTTGAATGTGTATAAAGCTCAAGGATGCAAGATGAGCATAAAAGTTCATTTCTTACACTCCCATGTCGACTATTTTCTTGAAAACCTGGCAGCTTACAGTGAAGAGCAGGGTGAAAGATTTCACGAGGATGTCTGTGATATCGAGAGACACTACCAAGGAAGATGGAACGTCAATATGCTACCTGACTACTGTTGGATGCTTAAACGGGAAACAGAAAATGGAAAGCGAAAGCATGTTCAGAGGAGTATAAAAGAGAAGAAAAGTTTTCACAGACAAAAAGAGTGAATATGGAATGTTAAGTATATATTATGAAGAAATTGATTGTTTAATTATAAGAAATAATATGTTTAGTTCATTGTAATAAAATGGTGATTTTCTCATCACTCCTATGCTTTTTAATGTAAAACCCTCATATTTTTTTAAAAAAAACTGTACGTAGTGGGGGGAAATCAAGGTCATTTTGGGATTCAGCACATAACAAAACATAAAAGTTACCAAAAATATCCTATGCAGCTGATCTTTTATTTATTTTTTGCAGACCTATGTAATTAGACCCCTTTTTCTGATGCATTGGTCTCATCATGATTTCTAACATGGAAGGAATAATATGTAGAAGTAGGTACTGGAGGAAAATAGCTGCTTCTGCAGAAAACAATATATCTTATTCTCTCCCTTGCTCTTTCCCTTCCCATAGCTTCATGATTTACTCCCAGTCCATAAAGCCCTTTGCAGCAATGATTGGGATGATGGATAGTTCTACTTGAAGAAGATATGGCAATGTATCACTCCAGTGGAGAAAACAATAGAACAAGCAACCCATAGGGATGATATGGCATACCAGGGTCCAACAGAATTCACTTGGGTGGAAAACTAGACAGCTGTACCCTGCAGTTATGCAAAACATATCATGCAAATATTTCTTCTATTATGGTCATGCTTATTTCATAGCAACAGAGATCATACCTATGGTAAAAATATTTTCTATTACAGTTGTCAGACATGCTTACAGTTAATTAAGGCTGTAGTGGTATATACACTTATTGTCAGCCATTAATGTCAATTGGACTTTCATATGAGTAAGCACCTATAAGATTGCATTGTTAACATAACAATAAATTATACTTCGGATGCATGGCATCAGCATTATTAACAGGCACATCCTGTTCTATTTAGAGCACAATTAATCAATCAAACAGTCTGCACCCATCGAATATGGCAATGTCATCCGTGCTAACACATAGCATTTTATTGATAAGAATTATCTGTATCGGCCCTATCATTAGGCAAAATGAAGTAACTATCTCAAGCAGTAGATCTTGAGTGACAATGAGATATTGGAAGACAGAGTTGCATGGGCTTTATATTAAGCAGGTAAATGCATTTAAATGTAAGAGTCATTGGTCAGCCTTTTTATTAATGAAATAAAGAAACAGTCATTTTATACTTCACTTCAAGCAGAAACAAGCCTTAGGCAAGCATTTAGTACTTAAATTTAATACTTATCAATGACACATCCCTCAATAAAATTTATTGTAACCAAAACTGAAATTCCCTGTCTGGCAAGGTTATATCTTGCTATGGTAATAGACTAGACGATACTGCCAGTGACCCAATGCCGAGTGTCAGGTGGTAGTTAACTAACCTGATAACCCTAAGGACTAATGGCTTGGGTGCTGAAGTCCACAGGGAAGGGTGATGGTCCCCAAGTGGATTAAATACAACTTGAATCCATCTTGATGGAGGGCAGCAACTTCATCAATACTGGCCTGGGGCCAATGAGGACTTTATGTGCTAAAAGGGCTCAGGCCCAGAAAGTGACTTGCAGAACTGGATCAGTAGTATGGGTTTCATGCTGTGATGCAGAAGCAAATGAAAGGCCACTGAATTATATTCTCAGGACAGTCTTCATGGTTGATCGCCATGAGGATTGCCAATATTCGGATTCAGATACTGCAGAAAAAGAAGAAGAATACTGAAATTAACAATTTTTTACTAAATATATTCTGGTTCCCATTTAGGAGATGTATCACTATCCCCTTTCATTTCTCACCTGTACCTTTGCACTATCACTTTTTCTATAACCTAATATAATGTCCTATCCCAACATCTGGCAATAGAGGCAAAGTTATCAAACTCCTGTGATGCTTTAGAATGAGCATAAATACACTTGCTCATTTTGAATCACAGAATGTTCATAAGGACTTTGATTTATGTTTGAAAAGGAAAGATTAGTTTGGCAAGAATACCACTTTATATAAGCCTAGATACAGAAAGGGCTGTCTTAAAATTAATAAGGTTGTTTGAGGTAAGCTTCAGGAGGTAAAAGAGGCAAGGAAAATTAAATGTAATGCTAATATCACAAAAGAAAAAAGTCAGAAGGAAGTATAGTGAGCCAAGAATAACAAAAATGTAACTAATCATAGAGGTACTAAAGTCAGTGAGAAGACAAGCCAGGAAATAAGGCAAATGCTTACATACACAACAGAAGAGAAGTAAGATCAGAATGTTAGTTGTACATACATTAGGTGGCACTAGACCAGTGATGGTGAACCTTGGCACTCCAGATGTTCTTGGACTTCAATTCCCAGAAGTCCAGATCAGCAGGAGTGCTGACTTGAGCTTCTGGTAATTGAAGTCCAAGAACACCTGGAGTGGCAAGGTTCACCATCACAGCAGAAGGCCAAGGGGCAAGTGATTTAAGGGGAAGAATAACAGTTAGTTTCAATTTTACTTCAACATAGTGTCCAGTCTCTCGGTTAAATTCCATATGGTGTCAAAGTAGAAACTCACTGGAATATGGGAATAACAACAAATATGGCAGAACAGTGAGGAGGACACAGGACATATTTTGGGGATCATTTGAGGCATGGTTAAAGCAGCCACAAACAGCAGATCACTGCTACAACATCAAAACAAGAGAGAGGATTAGTACTGAGAAAGCCAAGCCTCCAGGCAACAGGGGAAAAGTCCAAACTAGTTTAAATTCCACAAATGACAGCTATACACACCCCACCCGCAAGTGGCTCCTCAAGTATAATTTGACATCCAGCTTGTTAAAAGTGGCCAAATGTGGATAAACAAATTCCTAAAGCTTTCCAAAGCCTCTGATCTGGATTAGCAACCAAAGAAAGGCAGATATAGAACAGGCCCTGCAGCAGAATCTGTCCTAAGGGACTCTTTGAAGTAAAAATGAGAAAGTTTTAAAAAGGGAAAGGGGAACTAAAAAGAAACTTCTTATTTCACAGAAATACTATTTCTGAAAGTGTTGACTTTGACTCACACAAGCAGCAACAGCAAGAGGAGTCAGTCTCTGACTCTATAACAGTCCTGGATGCATGAATTTAGTACTGTGCCTTGGGAAACTAAATGAAAAACTAATTGGAAACAGAATGATAGTAATACTTCAAGATTGCTGACTGACTGAGGCACAAAGTACAGTTTTAATCTCGCCAATGGAGACAGCTGATCCCAAAGCCTCACAAACCTCCTATATAAAGCAACAGGCTCTCCCAGGGAAGAACTTTTCATATGGGATGCAGTTGAAGGGGAAGTGACATCTGGATCAGGTATTTACACAGGGCAGAAAGTGAAGAAAAGCAATGCTAGCCCTATGAAGCAAAATAAAACCACTCCTACGGACTGAACAAAAAAAGGGGTGGTGGTTTCATTTTGGCAGTTTAATGCCTAGACACAGAAGAAGATTGTCATGTTTATAACAACCACATTCCATCTTGATTTTGAAAGCAACCACTTATGATCAAAACCTGGATAAACTTGGAACAATTCCTCTCAATTATATCTGAGTTATCCCTGGTTACCAACCAATTCATAATGCCATGCCTATGATTACTCTCTGAAAGTCAAATTTTTTTGGAATTAAACCAAATCTTACCAAAGATGGTAAAGTAAAAGAATATATCATCTTTTGGCTGTAAATATTGTGATACATTTCTATCTTATTATTCCTTGTCTTGGATACCTTGGAATTGTTATTCAGTGAAGAGTCCTTGTATAAGTAGACATCTCTGCGATGAGAATATATATCCACAGGATCCTTTCCAAAAAATTTTTTGAGAAATAGTTCTTGTAATATCCATTTTGGGATATAGAGATTTTTAGGACAATAGATAATAAATTAAACATGAAACTCTTCAAGAAAAAATCTGTCAAGTTTCGGGAAATTTCTGTAAAACCTCTGTATTTTACACTCTTTCCCGCCATCATCCCATATTAGTTAGACTGCAATTGGACTGGAGTTAGACTGGAGGCCAGCACAGGATAAACATAGCTGTCCAGTTCCCTGTTTTGGCTGGGAAATTTCCCTTATTTGACAGAGATTTCCCGAAACTTCACAGCTATGGATAGAAACACTTATCTTCACTTTAGCTCTTTTCATCCTCAGACTCATAAAAATAATTTACCATTTGGAGTTTTACTAGGGCAATGAGAAATTCAACATCAAAAAAGATTTTGATATCACTGCTAATGAAAGTAAACAAAATTTGAAAGATAGGGGGTATCCACTGGATATCATTAATGATGTTAAATAGAACTAGAAGTATACAAAGGAAACAATTGTTTTCTCAAAAACAAAGAAGTGCACCACAAAGAATACAGTGGTCTGTAGAGTTCACTCCGATGTCTTATTGTATTAGAAATATCATTCATCGCCATTGGCATATTCTGGACAATATCCCTGGTTGTGCATTAAAACCTCAGATTGGGTTTAGAAAAACTAGAAGCCTGGGGAATATGGTTTCCCATGTGGACTTAGTAACACCTTTGAATTCTAGTAGCAGTATAGGACATTTCAAGTGCCACCACTGCCGTGTGTGCCCGTATACTTTGGATACCAAAGAAATTGACCTTCCAGGATTGAAAAAGAGCTTTAAGTTACATCATTGGTCTAATTGTGATAGTTCCAACTATATCTATTTGATCTTTTGTCCATGTTATAAATATTATGTGGGTAAAACGAGACAAAATTTATGACTGTGTTTAATTGAACATTTGTCCAAAATTAGAAATAAATATATGCAGGCTCCATTAGTACAACACTTTATAGATAACAATAATAAAGCTGAGGATCTTCGGTTTGTAGTTCTGGAAATTGTAAAGTCAAAAGTCTATGGAAGAACTGATGTAGAAACTATTTTATTAAGAAGAGAAGCTTTTTACATTTTTCTCTTTAGATACGTTACAACCGAATGGACTGAACTTTGAACAAGATCTATCATGCTTTCTATGAGAATATTGTTATATGGTTGTAAGTAGTTGTCAGTTTTCTGAGTATTTCCCTGCTGAGCTAAGATGTTCCCTGTTCCTACCCCCTCCTTTCTTACACGTTCCACCTGTTCATTGAATTTTCATACTATAAACATAACTGTGTACTGGTCAGTTAGCAATGTTGATGCTTAAAAAGAAGAAACATTAAGAGGCTGCAATGCATATAAGAACAACTTTATTATTATTACTGTGTACCACTGGATTGGTAAGAATAATATTTTAAAAATAATACAGTAACACCTTTGATGGTTATATATTTGTAGTAATATAGTAGGAAAACTTTATTGAGTTGTCTTTTTATTATTTTCCTTGTAATCTGCAGATCTATAAAGTAAAAAAGTATTATATCTGACGAAGCTCACGAAAAGAAAATTTTTGAATTTCCTTAAGCTTTGCTCATTGATTATCCTGAAAGAAGAAACAAGTGATTACAGGATATTTTTGGACTGAAGAAAAACAAATGAAATTTACTTAAAGTCTTTATTACATACCTTATTTACTGAAAAAAAGTTGCCTATGTTTGGATACTTACCTAATTTGTGTTTACTGAAGGAAGTTATTTGTGTTTACTGAAGAAAAGTTATTAAAGTTAATAGATGACTAATCTAATCCATTTCGCTTTCGTACATCTATAGTCTTAGTTGAGAATGGTGTGTGACTTTTCTACTCTTTCTTCATCAGGGGGTCACAATGCCTGATAAATGTCAGAATTATTGGCTTCAAAGCCAATTTCAACTCTGAGAGAAGGAAGAACTCCTGCAGTTTGGTAAATGAGAATTTGCAGAAGAAAGAAGAGACAGACACACAGAGGGGAAGGTGCTTAGGTGCTTAGGAGGGAATTAAAGGGTTTCTTTTTGTAGAGAAAGACCAGTATAATTGGGGGTAGGAGGGAGAGAGAGAGAGAACTGAGATTGGGAATGTGATTTGGGCCTTTTTAATGCTATGCAACCAAGTACATGTACTAGAAGGAATAATAAACAATTCAGATGTTGCCTTCAACACTTACCAGAGAGAAATTGAAAGATCTGGTGGAGTAAATGTCACATATTTCTGCTGCATTTACAAATGTGAAAATGTATTGACATTCTTTTGGTATCTTACAACAATATCACATCCACAAACTTTGCTCAGCTGAACTGTTGTCTTCCAAGAGTAGAAATAGCTCCTGTCCATGGATCCATTTCCTGTCCATGGATCCCTTATCACTCTAATGTCACACTTTTTTCACCATGTTTCATTTTATTTCAGTGTTCTGTTATAATTCTTATCCCTAGGTAATGCTGCCACCAACAGTTCCAAACTAGAAGCCTTCCACTGATTTAACTTTTATTTAACTAACCCCCACCCCCTTAGCTTAGCTATAGCAAACCAGCATAGTTGTTCATTACTTGGTAACTGGTAAAAATGTTCCTTAAACATTACACTAACCGTAAAAGTCTTAACAGGGACACTATAAATTGGTTCTGACTTGACAACACATAATAACTATATATCTAAGTTAACCTTTATTTTTTAGCAGCTTTTAATTATCATATTTATTCTGAAACTAAGCCTGATCTATTTAACATTTATAATCATGCCAATTGCGAGCTGTGGTGACTCAGTCATTAAGAAGCTCGTCTTGTTAGCTGTAAGGCTGGCAAGTCGGCAGGTTCAAGACCCAGGTACCGCATGATGGATTGTCCCAGCTCCTGCCAACCTAGCAGATTGAAAGAAAGAAATTGCAAGTAGGTAAATAGGGAACACTTCGGTGGGAAAAGTTCTTGGGGATATGAAAGGAGCCTCATTCAGGTGTCCCCTGAGCAAAGTTTCTTCAGCAAAAATCCTTTCAACCTAGAATAATTTCTGACACAAAATTATTATTATCATTACAATTAGGAATCACAGTCTTAACTTTGTAAAGTTTCTCTTGTCCCTAACTCTCTAGAGTTCCTAATTCCATCAAATCAAAACTCTATCTTATCCCTATTCAGTAGAACAAAACACTCATTCATCCTTATATGCTGTTTCTCTTCACTCACATGGATGGGAGAAGGTGTCAATCATAACTAAGCTCCATTAGTCTCTCCTTTTCTTATGTAACAGACATAATGGTCTAAATGTCACTCATACAGCATTCGCCTGTCAATCAACCCATTCATACTACCATGGAACCAACTAATTTACCTATGTACATGTATTAACCATAAACAAAACAAATGAAAGGGACTGAAATTATCCGAAGTACTATTTAAACCATGTGGTTAGTCTTAAGGCAGCCATTTCTTGCCTCTCAGAAGACGTTTTGTGGGGAGAAATAGAAGGAAAGATTAATAAACAAATTTGCTTCAGTTGAATCAGGAATAAACTTACTTATTGCCTAGACATTTTGTTATATTGTTTTTAATGAACTACTTTTAAGAATTCCTGACTAAACTGTGAAAAGGCCTTTATTTCCATTTACTTTCCTCTTCTGATGTCAGAACACATTTTCAATTACTGTATTTGCTGGCATATAAGACTCACTTAACTCTCCTTAAAATACACTGTATATAGTGGTCTATAGCAGTGGTGGTGAACCTATGGCACACGTGCCAAAAAGTGGCACTCGGAGCCCTTTCTATGGGCACCCATGCGGGTACCCCAACACAGAGTTTGCCCCTGCCCCTCTGCCCAGAAACCAAATGGGAGCACTTCCTTCCTTCCCAGCACAGAGTTTGCCCCACCCTTCTGCCCAATAGCCCATTGGGAGAGTTTTCTTCCTCCCATGTTGCTGTGTTGGCATTTTGGGTTGCAGTTTGAGCACTCAGTCTCTAAAAAGTTCACCATCACCGGTCTATATTGAGCAATTTTGGTAATAATGGTGTTCGTCTTATACTCTGGTGTGTCTTATATGATGGCAAATATGGTACTTTCCCTTTTGAAAAACTCACTATGAATAACCGACAGAAAGCCCAGGCATATTTTCTTGTTAAGATCTATCTCCCAAGTGATCTCATGTCAGGCTTTTTAAATTATTCTTTAAGGATAGTAAATAGAATCCAATAGCAATAAAACACTCATATTTTCTGATGTGTGATTTACCGTATTTATTCGAGTATAACGCGCAAAATTTTATACCCAAAAAAGGACTCAAAGTTTGGGTGCGCGTTATACACGAGGACTGGGTGCGCGCCTCTTTTAAACGAGCCTCAAGGGTAGGCACGGAGCACGCCGCGGCCCTCCTCCCAGGCGGCGGCAGGCGCCCAGGTCCCGCTGCCGCCGCCGCTCACCTGCACGCACCCGCCGGGACGAGAAGGGAACCCTCCAGGGGAGGCGCTAACGCCAGCCACCCGCGCTACCCGGGCCGCGCGACTCAAGAAGCCGGCGCCGGGTAGGCACGGAGCATGCCACGGCCCTACCCTCCCAGGCGGCGGCAGGCGCCCAGGTCCCGCTGCCGCCGCCACTCACCTGCACGCATAAAAAAAATTTATACCGAGGTTTCATGGGAAATTAGGGGTGCGCGTTACACACGAGTGCGCGTTATACTTGAATAAATACGGTAGACTTTGAGAACTATCTATGAAACTTTTTAAAAGTGTATGCCTTAAGAAAAAGAGCTACAATTCCTCTTAACAATTTTTGGAGAGCACCTGTAACTGAGACCATTACTGCCTCTACTTTTTAAACTAGTTATAAGCTCAGAGAGACCTGGAAGTTAAATAGGGGAGCATAATACATGTAACTCCCTTTTTTAATCTATCAAAGGCTAAGGACTTTGCTAGGATTCCTCATAAAACAAGAAATATCTGGCTGCCAATCCACATCCGTTTGGTGATATTTTTAAAGAAATGACATATAATGGTTGAAAACCTGTTGAGGGGCCCATTGAATCAGTAGAATGTACAGATGAGTTTACTAATTGAATCACTACTGATTTGATGGGTCTACTCTAGCTCTGACTTACTACACTATTAATACTACATTATTTCACCCAATAAGGCATGATTGTTAGGAAGAAAATATTTAATATTGATTGACACTCTTGCATTTTCAGAGGTACACATGACTTTATCACATTTTACATGAAGCTTGCACACACTGAAATCTCAAAAGGAAGTCTTTAATCAGTGGCAATCTTCTACTGGAGATGACATCTTTCTGGTTGTGCAAGTAGAGCTGCACAACAGGATTTCAGTCACAAAATCATACAGGGCTAAATCCAATTCTTATTCCCATCTAGAGCATGTCTATTGAATTTTAAGATTTACATAAGTGTTGTTGTTGTTGTTTTTTTGTTGTTGTTCAGTCGCACAGTCGTTTCTGACCCTTTGTCACCCTATGGACCATTGACCTCAAGGCACCTCTGTCCTCCACCATCTTCCTCAACTCGCCCAGCTCTGTGCCCATTGTGTCTACAATACCATCTAGCCATCTCATCTTTGGCCACCCCCTTCTTCTTTTGCCCTCCATCTTTCCCAGCATCGAGGCTTTCTCAAGTGAATCCTCCCTTTACCAAGCTCATTCACTCAAGCGGTCAACTCCAATTAGTATTGTACTAATAACTGTGTTAAATCTACATAAATTTGTTTACATTTTAATTGATGTGTTCAAATTTATTTTACTTTATTTTACGTAGTTTAGTCTGCTTCCCACATTTTCCCTACAGTGTTTTAAGTGTCCTTGCTATTTCCAGGTTAGTTTTATCTTTACTTCTATTTGTCAGGGGACAGGGTCATTGATAGTGTTTAATTTTGAGAATAAATGAAGCAACCTTCACACTAGTTCAGTTTAGCTGATGTGTTAAAATCATAAACAGGGCAAATTGTGAACAGGGTGATAACATTTAAGGAGCAATCAGGGTTAATTATCTTAAATGTTATGCTTAGATATGTTTAGCAGATATATATTCTTCTTTTTTGTTGTTGTTGTTGTTCGGTCGCACAATCAAGTCTGACCCTTCACGACTCCATGGACCACAGCACGCCAGGCTCCTCTGTCATCCGCCATCATCTTTATCAGGATTAACATGGTTGTATTGTGACCTTGAGCCATAATCTAGCAATCTCCTCTGCTTTTGTAATGGGATCTAGTTCTGTGTACCAAAATACAAGCAGTTTGAGCTCCTCTGAAATCCACTTAAATGAATGGGAAACCCATATGTGCACAGAATGTGTGTATTTGTCACATTTCAGAGCAGGGATATGGCAGGGGAGGACATATCACAGTGTGGGATGCTTGGAAAATTTGTATGTTATTCTTTAGAAAGGAGAAAGTATCCCGGTATAAAATTATTACTCCGTCCATCACTACTATACTACCTTATATATATTGTTGTTATGTACCATTAAAGCAGATCAGATGTACAGTGACCCTAACAAAATTTTCAAGGTAAGTAAGGTATTTAAGGAGTGGTTTTATCGGTTCCATCCCCCAGCAAATTTCTATGGCAGAGCTAGGGAATCAAACCCAGATCTCCTGAGTCCTTGTCCCTTACTCTATTATTCTACCCTGAGTACACTTTATATTTGCAGATTCCTACTGCTAAATCAACAAGGAATCTTATGGCACCTTAAAGGTTTATTCAGCATAAGCTTTTATGGACTATTGTGTTTAAAATAACATAGTTGCAAATCTATATCTATAAAACAGAGGTGTGGTTTTGTATGTGCTCGAAAAGCTCCCACACCCCTGGACCAATCTTGCTAAAATTTGGCACATACATACCTTGGCCTTGCGAGACCAACACTGTGGGGGTCCCAAAGCCCATTTGAAGGTCTATGCCTTCAAATTGGGATGCAAAGGGACACCCCACCGATGGCAGAAAATGTGATGAAAAACCAGTACTGTGCGCATGCACGAAACAGCAAGACAGCTGCTTGAATTCTCTGCATGGACATGCTGCCGCTACAGAAAGCTGTGGCCGCAGCCAGCCTTCTCTCCCCTTCATCCCCTCCAGGCTGTGATTCTGGGTTGGGGGGCGTTGCAGGTCTGAGCCGGGCGGTGGTGGCCATGAAATGAGGCCAGGGTGAGCAGTGCCTGCCGGGCTCCTCCTGGTGGACCAAGGGTAGCTGTGGCTGTTTCTGTCTGGCCGGCGGTGGCAGTGGCATGAAGAGCAAGGAGGAGAAGGAAGGTGGCCTGGAGTTTCCAGGGGTGTTGGCGTTTGGCCTGGCAGTGGGAGAAGCCTCGGCCTTGGGTTAAGGGGGCAGCCTGGTCAGCAGAGGCCTGCCCGGTGGCAGCCCCAAGAAGAGCCACAATGCCCATGAGTACAAGGAGCAAGGCAACTGGCTATTCGTCAGTCAAAAGTAACTGGAGGCCGCCACCTGCTATGGGCAGGCCATCATATGTGGAACAGTTATTTCTCCCTGGGGGTTTCTTTTGGGCCCCCCACAACTTCCAGAATTCCCCAGCCAGAGGGGAATCATCGACATCCAAAAACTGGGGTTGGGGGGGGTTGGTATTGAAAAGGTTTAAGGGGATGGAGATCAGGTCTTCTAATATGGATCTATGGTTAGAGGTGTGTGTGTGTCAAGGGTGCCTCTGAGCACAGGCAGAGTGTGCCGCTGTTAGTATCCTGCTTTGGGAAATTGGGGTGACTGTTTAGTAAAGAGGTGAGTAAAGATTACAGTTGAATTTAGCATCCGGGTTCTGAAAGTGTCCCGGCAGAAAATTAAACCCGAGCAAGGCCGGGTAATCAGCTAGTTATATCTATAAATATGTATTATTATTTTATACATACAAATAGTCATGCTAGTCTAATGTGGAATTTCTGCATAAATTAAATATAGATGCAGATTTATTGAAATATACATAAAATGCAAAATTACAGTTTTTCTGCAGTAGACTTGCCTATGTTTGTTAACAATTCTGTTTTAACATACTTAACTCTTGAACAAACTCTATTTCATTCAGTAGGATTTTCTTCTGAATAAACATGCCTACAGTTGATAGCATTTAAACCTTGCAGTGTTCATATTATTGCAACCAGGATGGTCATATGAAACAAGATAGATAGTTTAGCTTATAAATGAAATAAATCAGACTCAATAATATGTGTCTTATATTTTAGAATAACAAACCCACTCAGAATAAAATATTTCATTATTTCAAACCAATGAATGCATGGATCTAGCCATGCTCTGCCAGGTTTCTACCTTATGTCATAAAGGAATATAGTTTATAGAGAGAGACAGATTGTGTATATTGGTTTGTGTGACATATTTTCCCAGGATCAATGCTGAGACCTCTGGCTAAAGCAAAATCATCTTTCTAAATCTTTCTAAATGGAATAATAATTTTGCTAAGCTGCTTTTTTTAAGACTAGGCTCTTTTAAAAAAAATGAAAGCTCCACATACAAAGGATGGAGGAGAGAGAAGAGGGAGAATGTAGTTGATGAAATGCAAATGAGGCTTTGCTCAGACAGCTGGCTGCTTTGGGATGACATGTGTGATGAATGGCTCTTAAAACATGAGCAGGCATCAGGCTTCAATTCAGTGTCAGACTGGCGAAATCAGCAGCATTACTGGATGCTTCCTTTAATTAAGGCAACATTTCTGCATTAGTCCGGACACTACCGATAAATAGGAAAGAACTGATATCAGTGGTAATATCAGAAATCTTTCAACCTTGAAGCTGGGATACGATAGCCAAAAGCCACAGTATCGTAAAAGGTTTAATTGTATTTGTAATGTACCAGTGCACCATGACAAAAATGGAAGATAGTGTAGGCAGACCTGGGTAAGCCAGTGATAAATGGGTGTGAGTGATTATAAAGCAAAGAGGACTGTGAAAGCAGACAAAAGACAAGCAAAAGGGAAAAGGGGTATGTGTGTGTGTGTGTGGGGGGGGGGTGTTTAAGGATATCAACAGCTACTTTGATGTGTGGAGTAGGTGCAGAGAGAGACCTGGTTATAGCTTCCTATGGGGATGGATGCACAAAGCAGCTAAGCATAAATCTCTCTTCCTTAAGGGATTTCATTGACAAAATTGAGATTTAGCACCAAAACTGCTTGCTGGTGAACTTCCCAAGGAAGCACCTTTGTCAGGCAGTCATGAGGTAGAAAGCATTTTAACTCAGTAAATCACACACAAGTCAAGGTTTTCTACTAATTACAGATCAGAACAACAGGTTCTCTGAAAACACACATTATTCATCCATTTTATGGTTTAAAAGATTGTTTTTGGAATCATGTAACACTAAACTATTTCACAAGGTTCCAATGTGACATTTTTAAAGTTTGGGTAATATTGTTTGGTTGACCTCTGAAAATGAGAATGACTGTATTTGAATTTCTTTGCAAACAGTATTCTTCACAACTCAAGGAAATATTGAAAGAATGTCAGTAGAACAAAAAACACAAAACAAACAACAGCTCCATGTAATGAAGGAAGAATTTTCTGACAAATGTCTGTAATGAAATAATGTTAAGCTTCCCTTAAAATTTCTGCTACATAATGAATTTTCAAGAATATCACAGTCCTTACAATTGATAAATTCTAGACAACTGTATTTCAGAAACACTCAGTATGAATGTCAGTCAGAAAATGTAATGGATGTATCCCAAGACTTCATATGCCCGTATTTAGAAATAATTCATTGTTTGGAATTCTCTTGTTTTAACTTACTTTGTGTAAAAGAGATAATATCATAAACCTTGGTAAGTTTTTGCAAAATTATAATAATCAGAATCCCTTCCCTTGATGGTCCTGAGCCTCTCTTAGGATCCCTTTCAATACAGGGAAACCATAGGAGAGCACATGGCAGGGAGAAAAGTTAAATTTCAAAAAATCACCTTTATCAATAAAATCATCCCCATCCTATTGGCTGGCATGCTATTAATGTCTGAATAAAGTTTGTGTGATCTTTACCTAAAGTTCGTGTGACTTGCTGCAGTTACATGCAGCTAGTTGATGGTGTGAGGTTGCGATGGTTCAGTGGTTAAGAAGCTTGCCTTTATTTTATTTTATTTTTATTTTATTTATTTAAATTTATATGCCGCCCAATCAGGAGAACCCAACTCAGGGCGGCGTACAACAGTTAAAAATGTATAAAAACAGATTTTAAAATCCCAAATTTCCCACTCACTTCCCCAACCTACTACCCCTCACCCCAATTAAAAGAAATAAAAGGGAATGGGGAGGGGGGAATACAACAACACAAAGGGAGGGATATTAACTAAGTACTAACTGGGGATGAGCCAACAGGCTGGAGCCATATTCCCATTAAGGCCCCACACCTGCCCTGCCAGCCAGGTTTTCAGACTTTTCCTGAAGGGCAGCAGTTCTGTCTGTAGCCTCAAATCTGTTGGAAGGAGGTTCCAGAGGGCTGGTGCGGACACAGAGAAGGCCCTTCTTCGTGTGCCAGAGAGCCTTGTTATCTGGAATGTCAGCAAGTTGGCAGTTCGAGACCCGGATACTGCATGATGGATTGATACCCATCTCTGTCCTAGCTCATGCCAACCTAGCAGTTCAAAAGCAAGAAATTGCAAGTAGATAAATAGGGACCACTTCAGTGGGAAAAAGATCTTGGGGACATGAAAGGAGCCTTATCTGGATGTCCCCTGAGTGGAGTTTCTCTAGCAAAGATCCTTTTAACCCAGATAATAATAATAATAATAATAATAATAATAATAATAATAATAATAATAATAATAATAATAATTGTTGTTGTTATTGTTATTGTTGTTGTTGTTGTTGTTGTTGTTGTTGTTGTTGTTGTTGTTGTTGTTGTTGTTATTGTTATTGTTATTGTTATTGTTATTGTTATTGTTATTGTTATTGTTATTGTTATTGTTATTGTTATTGTTATTGTTATTATTTCAATTTATAGAATAATTTCTGACATGAAATTATTATTATTAGTTGATTACGTTTGCAGGTGCCCCTCAAATGTGCACTCAGGGGTGTGACAAGGTGTATGACCAAGATACATCATGAAATCTTGACAATTATCTGTGGCAAGTTATGTAAACTTTATATTGAATTCGGGCCACTAATTTCTACTTACACATGAAAACAAGGACTTCAGTTTCTCACTACCAATGTGGAACTGAAATGCAGATCACACACATACACACCCTATCCGTGTGGGATACTTCAAAGATCTTCTGCAGATGTCTGAAATTATGTAAAGAAGCAAACCCTGTATTACAAAATACATGAGTGGTAACCCACACATGTGTTTTGTAATATAGGGTTTACTTCTTTACATGGAAGGTGGTGGGGGTGAAAATGCCTACATTGATCTTTCTTTGTGTGTAATAAATTAATGTATTTAGAGTAGATGGGTGAATGAGACCATGTGCAGAGTGTTGGGTAAGAATGGATAGAAAGTAGCCTTGGTAAAATTAGTGCAGGGAAAGCAAGGGAAGATTAATAACAGTGGGTAGAGATAGAATGTTGAGAAGAGTTAATTTGCATAATGGATTATGATTGTTTGAGAATAAATGATTTATGGAGAAGGTTCCAGAGAACCCTGAGGTGAAATAAGAAAAGGGGTCACAAAGAAGAAATCATCCAGCTGAGGAGAAATAAAAAAGAAGACAATAGAATGGTTTTGAAATAGCTGTTGTCCAGGAATCACCCAGCTGAGTAAGAATAAGATGGTTTACCTGAGAGCAGCAAGGCAGGTTTGTTATTTTGCCAATGTGTGGGCAAAGTGTGGAACTGTCTTGCCTGAAGTGTTTTTTTTTTAATTACAGTATTTGATAAACGTGCCTTTCTTGTTTTTCCCCTTTTTGAAATCTGACTGTTGATGTTTGTAAATACCTCAGTTGTGTTAAATAAACCTTTTAAATTCAAGCCTTTGTGTTTCCTTACAAAAGTAAAAGGAGTTTGTTTGTACATGCTACCAAGAGTAGGCCATAACACTGGTTAGTAGCAAACCCTAGGAAAGGACAGGCTGTAATTTATCTTTTGTGAAGAAAACTCCATGCAGTTTAAAAGCATCCTGGCTGGTACAACCTCAGACTCAAGATTTTCTTAGGAATGAGGGTCTGGCCATTGTTACAATGTGCTCATGAAATGACTCCCCTGGAAACACAATCTGTTCCTTCACATCATTACATTGTAGGCAGTAGCCTTTAGTGTTCAGCTCTGGTGATGCACCTTGGAAATACATATATATTCCAGGAATTTTTCACTATTTTTTTTTTTTTTTGCCCATGGCGATAATTAACTTGGGTGGCAACCTGTATGTCTGAAAAAATAATGGAAAATAGTGAAATCAGGCAGATAAAATACTTTTTAAAAATTCATTCTCTCAACACCATGTGAGTAGAAATAAAGAGTCGTCAGAGAGAAAAAGAATGGCAACTATTAGAAAAATGAAGGCTTCTGTACCTTTGATTGTCATGTAAAACAGGGAATTTCAGGAAATTTAGCTAGCATAAAAAGCTATACCTGCTGAAATTCTCTAAAGCTTTGTGACTTACCACACTTATAGCAGCCTTATTTTGTTCTATACCTATCTGATATAAAGGTAGATAGGATCGAGTAATCCCACATAGATGTACTCGCTGACCTTGATGTAATTCACTCACAAGTAACCAAGCAGTGCCCTGCATTTGTTTTCACACCCACAAAACAAAATGTGTATAAATCTCAGTAGTGAATTACTACAAGACAATAGGCATTTGCTTTTGCTCACTGAGTCACATGACATGGTATGCAACAGCTAACTTTATAACTTCTAGTTCTACGCTGATTGTTTTAAGCTGGCAGATGTAGATTTTGACTGATTTTTGTAACTGGCCATATCTGCCATATACATCATTTTGTGGCCAGACAAACTCTTTCACTGCAATTGATTTTATAGAGTGCCCATGATACATTCTCAGCATTCCACATGTACCAGTTGACCCAAAAGGACCCTAGATCCTTATATAATATTTGGGAATATGCCTGGACTGCCGCTTGAGCTGCTCCAGGGGCTCTCGTCATCGGCCCTGGGATGGGAAGCAGCTGTGCCCAGCACCCCTCCCCTTGGCCCATCCAGGCGGGAATTTTAAAAGGTGCCAGAGATGCCAGAGATGCCTCTGCCGCTGCCAGAGCCTGGACGGCCGGGGGGAGCTCGAGGACTGTTTGCCACAGCTGGGGGGCACCTTTCCCTCCCCCTGCGCTCCTGGGCCTCACTTTGGGCCGATATGAAAAAGCTGACGCCGCGGCGGATGGCTGGATTCATCACTGCCACCGCCCATGGACTTAGCTTCGGCAGAGGTGAGGTGGCCCGCTGGTTAGGAGTGCTAGGACTTTTGCTACTGTATTGCATTGTGTGTGTTTGAATTTTTTGTACACTGTATTTCTGGGGAATAATTATGTTTATGGTATTTTTTTGTATATTGTGTACTGTATACTGCTTTTTCTCCATGTTCGCTTTTTTCTGCTGCTGTCTGCTGTGCATACAGCACGCATTGGTGTAGACCACTTTGAGTTGCCTTCGGATTGAATAAAGTAGTATACAAATGAAAAGTGAAATGAAATGAAATGATATTTGCCTTGGTCTAAAGCAATACATCTTTACACTTAAGGATCTTTTTTTAGTTCTATCATAACTGCCCTTCCAAGGCTCAGACTTCTGGTAATTTTTGGCTGCAATCTCCATTTGGATAAATAAATGAACTGAGGGATGGAAAATCTTGAACAATTTCAATTAATTTTCACACACACACACACACACACACACACGTTATATTCATGTAATTTCTGTATTACTCTTTTAATCCTGCTTTTCAACCTTTTTCTTTAACTTTCATCAATAGTTGTTGCTACTTACTGAAAGCACCATGATGTCATCTGCATTCCTTAAAAATTACTGCTGTTTCTTCCACCAATTTTCACCCTTCCTTCATCTGAATCCAATCCATCTTTTCATATTCTGTATCCTGCATGTATGGTGAGCAGATAGGGAAAGAAAAGAACAGTTTCATGCGGTTAAGTAAGGTAATACTTCAAGACAATCAAATGTTGTGGCACACAAGGGTTTTTCTGTACTCTAAAAAGCAAAGATTGCAAGCGTGGCACCAAAATGGCCGCCGCGCTCTTTGCGGGGCCCCCCCACCGGACGAAGACATCCGGGTAGTTAGGGGCGTGGCCAGCACCCTAATAAAAGGCGTCTAGGTTGCCAGGGGAAAAGGTGGCCAGGATAGCGGCGCAAGGCATCCCTTCAGGAATTGCAGGTGCTACATGGTCACCTTAACTTAGCTTGCAGGGTGGTCGCACCTGGCAGGGCATTTGCTCGGCGCTTGTGCGACGCCATGTCAGGCTTATCCAGGCCCCATCACAGGGTGAGACTGACACGGGGCATCAGGGCAGATATGCACATATGGCTCCAGTTCCTGAGGGAGTTCAATGGGGTCTCATTTTGGAGGTCTGACCTCCTGGCTTCCCCTCGCTTTCAGATACAGTCTGATGCCTCGGGATCCCTGGGTTATGGGATGTACTTCAATGGGAAGTGGGCCTATGGTGGATGGCCACCAGCCTGGTCAGGCACGGGTCGCCTGAGGGATCTCACATATTTGGAATTTTTTCCCATACTGGGGGCTTTGATGCTATGGGGTGAGGAGTGGGCCAACTCGGTGGTGCATTTCTGGTGTGACAATGCGGCAGATGTCCACATTCTCAACTCACAGACTTCTAAATCTCCCAGGGTCATGGAACTAGTGCGCCAGTTTGTATTGCGCAGCCTGCGCCTCAATGTATTGTTCAGGGCCAGGCATGTCCCGGGGGTCAATAACGATATTGCTGACACTTTGTCCCGCCTGCAGATCTCCCGGTTCCGCGCCTTGGCCCCGGATGTGGAGGAATTTCCCTCGCCACTCCCGGAGGAGATATGGACCTTTGGCAAGGAGAGGTGAACCGGGCGATCGGCATGTCGCTGGCGCCACGCACGCGTAAGGCGTATCACCATGCGTTGGTTTCCTTTCGGACATTTTGTACCCAATCTCGACTGCCAGATACCTGGCCGATCCCAGTGGCCCACGTCCTTCGTTTCATGGTTTACCTGCATGCCCAGGGCCTTGCACCCTGCACCATAGCATCCAGGTTGTCAGCGCTGGCTTTTATGGCCAAGGTGGGAGGTCATGCGGATAGTACCGCTGATTTCCGTGTGAGACACGTTTTGGAGGGGTGGGTGCGGGAATGTGGGCGTAGCCTGGACAACCGTCACCCAATTTCCCCTGGGGTCCTTACCCAACTGGAACGGGGCTGGCATGACCTATGTTTCGATAGGTATGAGGCAGCCCTGTTTCATGCGGCTACAACGGTGGCCTTTTTTGGAGCGCTCCGCATCAGCGAGCTTGTGATGCTGTCTAAGGCGGATGCAAGTCGTAGGGCACTGGAACTCGAAGATGTCTATGTTTGCAATGATTGGGCTCAGTTGAGGATACGCTCCTCTAAAACAGATCAGCACGGCGTAGGCAGTGGTGTAAGACTGCTACGATGTTCCTTGGCAGAAATCTGTCCGGTTGGTGCCCTACAGGAGTTCCTTGCACTGCGTGGCACGCACCATGGCCCGTTTTTCTGTCACCAAGATGGGTCTCCCCTCACTAAATTTCAATTTTGGAAGGTGACTGGGAAGGCACTGGCTAGTGTGGGCCTCCCTGGGGCCCGTTACGGCACCCATTCATTTAGAATTGGGGCGGCCTCTACTGCAGCTGCTTATGGGTACTCTGGGGCTGACATACGCAGCATGGGGAGGTGGGGCTCTCAGTGTTTCCAGTTTTATGTTCGCCCGCTCCCGCCGTGAGTACCGGTTTAGTCACCGCATATTTCTTCCTTCCCGGTTTTTTCCTTGACAGACCCTGGGTTTCGTATCACACCGGTGACAGTATGGCTGGTGGGCCATAGCTACGTGCACAGGGCAGCGCGTTACGCTGCGGCGACAGATTGGGGACCCCGACTGGGACTGGGTGCATACGCAAGTCTCACATGGTACGGTAAGACCGGTATGTTGTGGCGGGAGCGCTTGCCATTCCTCTTTTCGGGAACGAATGCTGACCCGCCTGACATTCTGATCATACACCTTGGGGGTAATGATTTGGGACAGGTCACTGGCTTATCGCTGAAGCATGCGATTTGCAGTGACCTCGCCTACTTACATTACGTATGGCCCGCCACAACCCTTGTTTGGTCAGATATGGTCCCACGGCACGCTTATAGAGGAGGCTTTAACCTTCAGGCCCTGGACCGCGCTAGGCGCATGGTGAACAGGGCTGTGGCCCGATTCTTTTTGACCAAGGGCTGGGGGCGGGTCAGTCGTCATCCCGCCATTAGTTTGCAAAATTATGGGCTTTATGCAGGGGATGGGGTCCATCTGTCGCGAGGAGGTATGGACCTCCTGTTGGGTGATTGGCGAGCAGGCCTGTCGACCGAGCTGACGGTCTTGGGGGGGCGTCGAGCCTTTATTGAAGCCTCTCCGGGTGGTGGGTAGCACTGGTAAGGTAAACATTTATGACCCACAGGTATCCGGCAGGTTCGCAATTGACTGGACAACACTAGATAGGCATAAGTTGTTTAAACGTTGTCCGGTCAACGACAAACCAGGCGATGGGGTGATGGCTACAGCTAGACAGCATGCATCACCCCCTGATTTTACGGATACACGTCAGAGGGTGGGGTCATTAGTTAGATATTGACTACGGTCAACAATTTGTTTGTTGTCAACAAACAAATTGATACAAATAGATACATTGTAACAATTGCCGTTGGCAATTTTGGGTGGTACCTTACCAGTGTTACTTCGGCCTGCTTGCCTTAAGAATTATGATTGGTCAATTACCAATAGAAATTTATAATTTGGACTAGGGCATGAATCAATAAATGTGGCCCAATGCCGTTATCCACTTTCATTTGTGTCTGAGTCCTTTATTGGGGGGTGCACCTGCAATGCAAGCGTGGTGCCAAAATGGCCGCCGCGCTCTTTGCGGGGGCCCCCCCCACCGGACGAAGACATCCGGGTAGTTAGGGGCGTGGCCAGCACCCTAATAAAAGGGCTGGCCATGAGGCAGCCGAGCTGCCATTTTGCGAAGCGACGGAGCGGAGAAGTTTTTCCCCTCCACCCCCTCCCTAGTTAACAGTGTGATTTCTTGGTCGCTTTGGGGCCGGGTGGGAATTTTGGGCTGGGACTCGCAATTGGCCCTTGAGTCCTGGCTTTTTTGCCCATCCCACACTGTTGCTATGGTTTGATATAGGGGTTTGTTCTGTGCTGCTGTTGACTTTGGTCACATGGGCGGGTAGCACTGGTAAGGTAAACATTTATGACCCACAGGTATCCGGCAGGTTCGCAATTGACTGGACAACACTAGATAGGCATAAGTTGTTTAAACGTTGTCCGGTCAACGACGAACCAGGCGATGGGGTGATGGCTACAGCTAGACAGCATGCATCACCCCCTGATTTTACGGATACACGTCAGAGGGTGGGGTCATTAGTTAGATATTGACTATGGTCAACAATTTGTTTGTTGTCAACAAACAAATTGATACAAATAGATACATTGTAACAATTGCCGTTGGCAATTTTGGGTGGTACCTTACCAGTGTTACTTCGGCCTGCTTGCCTTAAGAATTATGATTGGTCAATTACCAATAGAAATTTATAATTCGGACTAGGGCATGAATCAATAAATGTGGCCCAATGCCGTTATCCACTTTCATTTGTGTCTGAGTCCTTTATTGGGGGGTGCGCCTGCAATGATTGTCTTCTAAAATTCTT
Organism: Bradypodion ventrale; assembly: GCA_035047345.1. NCBI lineage: Eukaryota > Metazoa > Chordata > Lepidosauria > Squamata > Chamaeleonidae > Bradypodion > Bradypodion ventrale. The sequence goes on along the minus strand of JAWDJE010000003.1, from coordinate 304,095,308 downwards.
TGGCACAACCCAATAAACAAAGTATATAGTATCTACAATATGAAGGGACTCACTTCTCCCAGTGAATGCATTCAGTGGGAGAAAGGTGACATAAAATACACTGAATAGTGCTACTTTGTTGTCTGAATTCTACTCAAACAGTAGGCATTTCTTGTTCCCTATAGAGCAGAAGTAAAATCTTGAGCATTATTTGTTTGCATGCATAAAGAATGTAATAATTACTGCACTCTTTGGCAACTCCTTTCCTGGAGGTTGGAATGAATATATTTTTCCAGTTTTTATTTGATTGATCAATTGATCGATTGATTGATTTCCTACTCAAGCAGTGCAAGCACCACTCTGGGTGACACACATCATTAAATAACAAAAAAAAATTGGTAAACAAATTGCAGCAATCAGTCAAAATAAAAATTAACACATATCATAATACCAGAAATAAAATTCCTACATAGATGACATCCATAAATCAATTAAGACACCTTACCAAAACATCATACATCATAGCTCACTGAATCTAATAAAGGAGAATTTCTCATTTCTTTAACCAGCTCACAAACAAGAGCAATGCTTGCTAAAACAGGCCCATCTTCAGCTGTTTTTGAGATGCCAGTAATGTGGAAGCTTTCCATTGGCAACTCATTCCACAGTAAGGGAGCCATGGCTGAGAATGATTTTGATCCAGTTACAGATTTTTATTTTTTCGGTGCATGAAAATACACAATTTAAGAGCCTGGGTGCACTGGATACAGTTTCTTAGGAAGAAACTCTCCCTCAGAGAGCATGTCCTAAAATGTTAACATAAGCACCTTGAACCTGGGACAGAATACAGCAGCCAATGCAAGCTAGCTAGAACCAGAGTAATATGGTCCAAATCACCAGTACCCATGACCAATCTAGCAGCTGCATATTGAACCCATTTAAGTCTCTGAACCAGCCTCAAGGGCAGACCCACATAGAGAACATTTCAGTAATCAATATTTCCATTTCATCTTTATTTTATCTTAATCATATAATAAGACATTACCCACATGAAAATTTAGCATTCCTAATCTTAGTTTAAATTTTCCTTTGATCTTATGAATCTTACAGAAGAAATAACTAAGTTTTTCTCTTTTTAAAGTTATCCTCTTCTGTTGTTGTTGTTGTTTGCTATGATTATCAGAGGTGTACTTTGCAGGCGCACCCCCCAATAACGGACACAGACAACATTGAAAGTGGATAACAGCATCGGGCCACATTTATTGATTCAATGCCCTAGTCCGAATTATAAATTTGTATTGGTAAAACGACCAATCATAATTCTTAAGGCAAGCAGGCCGAAGTAACACTGGTAAGGTACCACCCCAAAATTGCCAACGGCAGTTGGTTACAATGTATCAATTTGTATCAATTTGTTTGTTGACAACAAACAAATTGTTGACCGTAGTCAATATCTAACTCATGACCCCACCCTCTGACGCGTATCCGTGAAATCACGGGGTGATGCATGCTGGTTAGCTATCGTCATCACCCCGTCGCCTGGTTCATCGTTGACCGGACAACGTTTAACTAATTTATTCCTGTCTAGTGTTGTCCAGTCAATTGCGAACCTGCCTGATACCTGTGGGTCATACTGTTTACCTTACCAGTGCTACCCGCCACACGGAGGGGCTTCAAAGAAGACCTGACGCCCCCCCCAGACCGTCAGCTCGGTCAACAGGCCTGCTCGCCAATCACCCAACAGGAGGTCCATACCTCCTCGCGACAGATGGACCCCATCCCCTGCGTACAAGTCATAATTTTGTAGGCTAATAGCGGGGTGATGACTGACCCGTCCCCAAGCCCTGTCGGCAAGAAACCGCGCCACCGCCCTATTGACCGTGCGCCTAGCGCGTTCAAGGGCCAGGAGGTTAACGCCCCCTCTATAAGAATGTCGCGGGACAATGTCCGACCAAACCAGGGTTGTGGCAGGCCAGACATAATGCAAGTAGGCGAGGTCCTCGCAAATCGCATGCTTGAGCGATAAGCCGGTGACCTGGCCCAAATCATTGCCCCCCATGTGGATGATGAGAATGTCAGGCGGGTCAGCACCCAGGCCAGAAAAAAGGAAAGGCCGCAGCTCCCGCCATAACATCCCAGGCTTACCATGCCATGTGAGACTGGCGTGTTCACCCAGTCCCAGTCGGGGTCCCCACTCTGTCGCCGCAGCGTAACGCGCTGCCCTGTGCACATAGCTGTGGCCCACCAGCCATACTGTCACCGGTGTAATACGACACCCAGGGTCTGTAAGAAAATTGAGAAAAAAGGCGGTAAGGTGACTGGATTGGTACTCATGGCGGGAGTGGGCGCACATAAAACTGAAAACATTGTGAGCCCCACCTCCCCATGCTACGTATGTCAGCCCCAGAGTACCCAAAAGCAGCTGCTGTAGAGGCTGCACCAATACGGAATGAATGTGTGCCATAACGGGCACCTGGTAGGCCCACCCTGGTGAGGGCTCTGCCTGTCACCTTCCAAAACTGAAATTTAGTAAGGGGAGACCCATCTTGGTGACAGAAAAACGGGCCGTGGTGCATGCCACGCAGTGCCAGGTACTCCTGTAGGGCACCAACCGGACAGATGTCTGCCAAAGAACACCGTAGCAGTCTTACACCACTGCCTACGCCATGCTGATCTGTTTTAGAGGAGCGTATCCTCAACTGAGCCCAGTCTTTGGCGACATAGACATCTTCGAGTTCCAGTGCCCTACAACTTGCATCCGCCTTAGACAGCATGACAAGTTCGCTGATGCGGAGCGCTCCAAAAAATGCCACCGTTGTGGCTGCATGGAAAAGGGCTGCCTCATAATGATCAAAACAGAGGCCTGGCCAGCCCCGGGCCAACTGGGTAAGAACCCCTGGGGAAATAAGGTGCCGGTCGTCCGGGCAACGCCCGCGCTCGCGCACCCACCCCTCCAAAACATGTCTCACACGGAAGTCAGAGGTGCTGTCCACATGACCTCCCACTTTGGCCATAAAAGCCAACGCCGAGAGCTTGGATGCTATAGTGCGAGGTGCGAGGCCCTGTGCATGCAGGTGAACCATGAACCGCAGAACATGGTCCACCGGGATAGGCCAGGTCTCTGGCAGGTGAAATTGAGCAGAAAATGCTCTGTAAGAATTGAATGCTTGTTGATACGCCTTACGCGTGCGTGGCGCTAGTGACAGGCCAATCGCCCGGTTCACCTCTCCTTGCCAATAGTCCACATCTCGTCCGGGAGTGGCGAGGGAAATTCCTCCGCATCCGGGGCCAAGGCGCGGAACCGGGAGATCTGCAGGCGGGACAAAGCGTCAGCAATATCATTATTAATCCCTGGAACATGCCTGGCCCTGAACAAGACATTGAGGCGCAGGCAGCGCAACACAAAATGGCGCACTAGTTCCATGACCCTGGGCGATTTGGAAGTCTGTGCATTGACAATGTGGACAACAGCAGCATTGTCACACCAGAAATGCACAACCGAATTAGCCCACTGCTCGCCCCATAGCATCAAAGCCCCCAGAATAGGGAAAAATTCCAGGTATGTGAGATCCCGCAGGCGACCCGTGCCTGCCCAGGCCGGTGGCCACCCACCATAGGCCCACTTCCCATTGAAGTACATCCCATAACCCAGGGATCCTGAGGCATCAGACTGGATCTGAAAATTGGGGGATGCCAGGAGGTCAGACCTCCAAAATGAGACCCCATTGAACTCCCTCAGGAATTGCAACCAGACAAACATGTCTGCCCTGATACCCCGGGTAAGCCTAACTCTATGGTGGGGCCTGGATAACCCTGCCATGGCGTCGCATAAGCGCCGGGCAAAAGCTCTGCCCGGTGCGACCACCCTGCAAGCGAAATTGAGGTGACCATGTAGCACCTGAAGTTCCCTCAGTGATGCCTTGCGCTTGGCCAGCAAATCCGAGATAAGGGCCACTATCCTGGACACCTTATCGCCCGGCAACCTAGAAGCCTGCGCTACTGCGTCAATCTCCACCCCCAGGGATACTAGCTTGGTAGATGGGCCCTCGGTCTTTTCGGGCGCTAAAGGGACACCGAGTTCCTCCATTAGCGTCTGAAATGTGTTGAGGAGACGTGTGCACGTGTCCCAGCCCCGTTCACCCCCGAATAAAAAGTCATCCAGGTAATGGGCTACAGACCGAGACCCTGACCTGCGGACGAAAGCCCACTCTAGGAAGGTACTAAAACGCTCGAAGGCCGAACATGATATGGAACAGCCAAAAGGCATGGCCTTATCAAAATAATATTCACCCTTAAATTTGAAACCCAGCAACTCAAAGTCGCCCGGATGCACTGGCAAAAGGCGAAAAGCCGACTTAATGTCGCACTTGGCCAGCAGGGCACCCGGGCCACAAGAGCGCACCATGCGCAGCGCCTGGTCAAACGATGTATACCTGACTGAACAAAGGTCATCAGGGATAGCATCATTGACCGATCGGCCGGCTGGGTAGGACAAATGATGAATAAGGCGAAACTCGCCTAGGGACTTTTTGGGGACCAAGCCCAGTGGCGACACCTTAAGATTGGGAAACGGGGGTGCAGGGAAAGGTCCATCGACCCTGCCCGCATCTAACTCCTTTTTAATGCTGGCCGCAGCCACGTCCTCCCTCCCTCTGAGGGATAAAAGGTTAGGGGCATCCTGAGGGGACCTATCACCCATGAAAGGGATACGGAATCCCTGCCTAAAACCCTGAAGGAGATACTCCCCATCCTCCCCCTTCGGGTACGATGCGAGCCAACGCTCCAGCATGTCCACATTAATTGGGGAGGGGGCCTTTTGGAGAACCAGCTCCATCCGTGGCAGTCTTGCCAGCCCACTGTCCGCCCCTCCCTCTGCCCCGTGTCCCTCCAGGCCTGGGACAGGCGGAGGCTGCGTGGGGGCCCGAACATGTGGGACACTCATGCCTGTACTTGCAATTCTTCCTATTACAGGAACCATTGGACGAGAAAGTCCAGCACAGCAGGCGGGCTGGAACCCCCTGCCCCGCCGCTTGGCGGGTAACCTGCGCCGGAGCTGCTCGCTGGACCGCATGTCCACAATGGTATCTGTCCCCCGGGGCGGGGCGTGTGGGCGTCATGTACAAAAGCCAAAGCCTCTGGCACGGCTCGTCCCATCTCATCTCGGGGTGAAGGGGAATCCTCATACGGAATTCCTCGTCATAGGCTAACCACGAGGGGCCTGGGAAATCTACCATCGCCCTATATATGTTGTCCAAATATTGGACCATGGGAATAGCCAAATCCGGCCGCGCCCTCAAGTACACCGCCATGTATATTAAATAAGCAGGGAGCCAGTTGGCCCAGGTACGTGGCGGCTTACGGCGACGTGCCTGCTCCTTGTCCTTCTCATCCTGTCCCTCCCTTTCCTCCTTGGTGGGCTCTCTGTTCAGGAGTGAGAAGATATCTACATACTCCCCCCGCCATATCTTTTCTCTGGTAGTCTGTGCCAAGTGATCACCCAGTGGCAAGGAATACCCCGCCGTCGGCAAAGCCGAAAAAGGCACCGCAGCCATAGGAAAAGGGGCCTGAGCTAGCCCAGCCACCCCCAGAACATTCCCCGCAGTGTAAGAACAAGTACCCACCCCAGTGCCCAGGGTGGCAGTCGTCGTCGCCGGGTGGGGTGCCGACAGCGTGGCCCCCGCACCACCCGCGCGAGGCCAAGGCCATTGAAAAGCCCCCCCTATATTGGGAATGTGTGTGGATGTACTCGCTTGCACCGTATACTCACATGCTGCACCCCCGCGGGCCGCCCCCACCGGGGGTTCCGGCCCACTGGGGGCGTCGGAGCTCACGACCGACGTAGAGCTCATCACCGGGGCCTGACCCGCACCTGGCTGCTGACTGGGGAGCTGCGAGGCAGTGGCCGAAACCGCGCCACGCGCCTGCAGCAGCTCAACCCTCCCTGTCGGCTGTTGTCCTCCTGCCGGCAGCGCCGCAAAAGGGACCCCAAAGGGGGCCCCCGCCTGACTGGCCCGAGCCAACGACACTTCCAGGGCCGCAATACGGGCCAGTAAGGCTGCCACGTCGACCTGGGGCCAAGGACCGGCCAGCCCGCCCGGTCCAGGCGTGGGTACAGGTCCCTGTACCCCAGGACCCGAATATGGCCATTGGCCAGCACCGAAGCCCGGCAGGGTCGGTGGAGAAACCTGCCAAGGCAGGGGGCCGCACCACCCCCCAAGGCTAGAGGGCCCAGGGGGAGGCTGCGACCCAAGAGCAGCAGGCCCAACAGGGTGGGCAGGTGCAGGAGCGGTGTCCACCGCTCGCGGGCCGCGGGCCGGAACCCCTTCCGCGCCCGTATTCTGTTCGCCCACTCCGGGCCAAGGGGCAATAGACCCCATTCCGCCAGCCCCGGCCGGGGCCTGCGAAGGCGGCTGCTGAGGAGGCGGCACCGCGGTCCTCCGACCTGGGTTGCGCCTCCTAACAGCGCGAGCCGCACTCGAAGCTGCCTTCTTCTTCGAAGGCATCTCTACTGAAGCAAAGGGAAGCCGAAAAGGAAGAATCGCTACCAAAAGGCTTCCCGGTAAGCTAAAGAGCGACGGAGACACAGGGGAAAAGACTTCTCCGCTCCGTCGCTGAGGTAAAATGGCAGCTCGGCTGCCTCGTGGCCACCCCTTTTATAAGGGAGCTGGCCACGCCCCTAACTACCCGGATTCTCTGTCCTGTGGGGGGGGGCCGCAAAGAGCGCGGCGGCCATTTTGGCGCCGCGCTTGCATTTTGATCTTACACACACTGCTAAAATGCATTTAGAATTCCAACCCCATTTCAGTTACATTTTCTTTTTGGCTTCTTGTCTATCAGTTTCACTGATCATCTGCTGAAACCTTTCTTTTGGTGACATGAATAGTCTTTTTGCATTATTCCCTGATAACATAGCTTGTCTTAGTCCGTAGTTCTTTGCAGGCGCACCCCCCAAATAAAGACTCAGACACCGGTATATGGATAAAGGCATTGGGCCATTTTTATTGCATAATGCCCTAGTCCGAATTATAACTTTCAATTGGTACTCATCCAATTATAATTCTTAAGGTAAGCAGGCCGCAGTAACACTGGTAAGGTTCCTCCCAAAATTGCCAATGGCAATTGGCTACAATGTATCCATTTGTATCAATTTGTTTGTTGACACAAACAAATTGTTGGCCGTAGTCAATAAACTATCTACTGACCCCACCATCTGACATGTATCCGTCAAATCACGGGGTGATGCATGCTGAAAAGCTCCTGCCATCACCCCTTGCCTGGTTCGTCGTTGACCGGTCAACATTATTACACCTGTACCTGTCTAAGTGTTGGCCAGTCAATTGCGAACCTGCCGGATACCTATGGGTCATAAATATTTACCTTACCAGTGCTACCCGACTAAATGACCAAAGTCAAGAGCAAGAAAACCCCTAGATCAAACCTCAGCAACAGTGTGGGATGGGCAAAAAAGCCAGAACCCAAGGGCCAATTGTGGGTTCCAACCAAAAATTCCCACCCGGCCCCGAAGCGACCAAAATATCACACTGTTCACTAGGGAGGGGGTGGAGGGAAAACTTCTCCTCTCCATCGCTATTTTAAAATGGCAGCTCAGCTGCCTCATGGCCACCCCTTTTATAGAGGGGTGGCCACGCCCCCTAACTCACCCGGATGTCTGAGTCCAGGTGGGGGGCCCCGCAAAGAGCGCGGCGGCCATTTTGGCGCCGCACTTTCATTGCAGGCGCACCCCCCAAAGAAAGACTCAGACACCGGTATATGGATAAAGGCATTGGGCCACTTTTATTGCATAATGCCCTAGTCCGAATTATAACTTTCAATTGGTACTCATCCAATTATAATTCTTAAGGCAAGCAGGCCGCAGTAACACTGGTAAGGTTCCTCCCAAAATTGCCAACGGCAATTGGCTACAATGTATCCATTTGTATCAATTTGTTTGTTTGACACAAACAAATTGTTGACCGTAGTCAATAAACTATCTACTGACCCCACCCTCTGACGTGTATCCGTCAAATCACGGGGTGATGCATGCTGAAAAGCTCCTGCCATCACCCCTTGCCTGGTTCGTCGTTGACCGGTCAACGTTATTACACCTGTACCTGTCTAAGTGTTGCCCAGTCAATTGCGAACCTGCCGGATACCTATGGGTCATAAATATTTACCTTACCAGTGCTACCCGCCACACGGGGAGGCGTCCATGATGACTCACCGCCCCCCCAAGTCCGTCAGCTCGGTCGCCAGGCCTGCTTGCACAACACCAGAACGAGGTACGTACCTCCAGCCGACAGGTGGACCCCTTCCCCTGCCTACCGGCAAAATTTTTGTAAGCCTATCCTCAAGTATCCAATGGCTGTCTCCCAGCCATGCTCAGCAAGAGACTGAGCAACAGCCCTGTCCACTGACTGCCAGAACAGTCCGATCCACGGAGATCCACGTCTCCCCTAAATCGGTGTCTTGGCACGATGTTAGACCATAGCGACCGTGTGTAAGCCATACGTGATAAAAATGCCAGGTCACAGCCCCTCGACAGTTTAATAACAGCAGTGATCCATATAAGATCGTTGCCACCGAGGTGCCTATTAAGAACATCGGGCGGTCCAGCATCCCCGACGGACATCAGGAATGGCAACAGTTCCCGCCCCCTTGTGCCGCGCATACCATACCATCGCATACGTGCAGATGCACAGAGCCCAAGTCGGGGTCCACTCTCTGTCGCCACAGCATATACTGCTGCCCAGTGTACATAGCTGCAGCCCACCAGCCCCACTGCCACCGGTGTGTAGAGACACACAGGATCTGTAAAAGAGGAGAAGAGGTTAAGGTCATAACTAGGTACTCACACAGTGAGGGCACGTACATATAAGAAATTGCGCGTACACGCATGTCGGCCTCCGAGTACTCCAAACGTAGCCGCGATCAACGCGACGCCTATCCTAAATAAATGGGTGCCAAAACGGGCCCCCACACCGCGAAGCGCGGCACCGGTCACCCTCCGTAACATTACTTCGGCACGGGTAGTCCTATCCTGGTGGCAGAAAAACAGGCTGGTGCGCGCAGCAGGCACTGTCGAAAATTCATGTAGGGCACCAACCGGACAGATGTCTCCAATAAAACTTTGTAGCAGCCTAACTCCACTGCCTACGCCATGCTGAACAACCTGTGAGGACCGTATCCCCACTTGAGCCCACTCATGTGTGACAGAGACATCGTCGAGTTCCAGTGCCCTACGAGACACATCCGCCTTACGCAGGTGGTACCAACTCTGGCACCCACACACTGATGCGGAGCGCTCCAAAAAGGCTGCCGTGGTAGCTGCGTGGCCAAGAGCCACCTCACACCTATCTGAACATAAGTAATGCCAGCCTCGTGCAAGGTGGGTCAAAAAACCTGGGAACTAGATTGACGCGTGTACAGGCAGCGGACACGTTCCCGTGCCCGCCCCTCCCAAACACGACGCATGAACGCATGGTGATACGCCTTACGTGTGCGAGGTGCCAATGACATGCCCGGTTCGCCTCTCCTCACCAAACGTCCGAAATCGGCCAGGAGTGGCGAGTAGAACTCCTCTGCTTCCGGAGTAAGGCTCGGAAACGGGGGATCTGCAGGCGGGAGAAAGCAGCAGCAATGTCGTTATTAATACCTGGAACATGTCTGGCTCAGAACAGCACATTTAGGCGTAGGCTTCTCAAAGGAATAGACAAACTAATGTCCGAACCCTGGGGGATTTGCATGTCTGGGTGTTGACAATATGCACCACTGCCACATTGTCACACCTAAATTGGACCACTGAGTAGGCCCACTCATCGCCCCATAGCAGTAGTGCTCCCCAAAATGGGGAGAAACGCAAGGAAGATAAGATCGCGGAGGCGATCCGTGCACCCACCCCAGAGTAAACCCCCATAAGTCAGGGAGCCGCAGGTATCCGACCGTACTTGAAATCTAGGGCAGACCATCAGGTCTGATCTCCAGGAAGAGACCCCGTTAAAACCCAGGAGCAATTTGAGCCAGCCCAGAGGGCCCACCCATATGCCCCTGATCAGCCGGACCCTGTGTCGACGTTGTAACAGGCCAGCCATGGCGTCACACAGGCGCCTGGCCAATGCTCTGCCGGACGGAACCACCCTGCAGGCCGAAGTAAGGTGGCCATGAAGTAACTGTAGCTCACAAGGGGACACTTTATGTTTGGCAATCAATGCCACAATCGCCGCGGAGATCCAAACCACCTTGTTCATGGTTAACCCGGGTGCCCGCGCGACAGAGTCGATTTAGAAATGTGAGCTTAGTAGCTGGGCCCTCGGTCTATTCAGGCGCCAAGGGGACACCCAGTTCCCACCTGAGTGTCTGAAATGTAATGAGGAGACGCGTGCACGTGTCCAAGCCCCGTTCACCCCCGAACCCAAAGTTGTTGAGATAATGGGCTAGAGACCGAGACCCCTACCCATGAGGAAAGGCCCACTGAACGAAAATCCCGAATCGTTCGAGTGCTGAACATGTATTAACTCAGTCAGAAGGGGTTGGCCTTACCTAATTAAAATTCCCCTCGGGACCTAAAAACCCAATAGCTGCACATCCATTGGGTGCACTGGCAATAATCTGAAATCCGAGTGCATATCGCACTGTGCCCGAACAGCACCAGGACTTGGTGAGCGTGCCGCCCATAGGGGCCGAACCAACTACGAGTACCTGACTGAGCGAGGTCATCAGGAATGGCATCCCTGAATGGATAACCCACAGGGTAAGATAAATGGAGGATTAATGACATTCACTCCGGTCCTAGCTCGGTACGAGCCTCATAGGGGAGACAGTTGACTTAGGAAAGGTGGTTCCAAGAAGGGCCCCGCTACTCCCATAGCCCCAACTCCCTCAGCTGTGCACAGTGGAGCCCACTCTTCGTTACCCTTCAAGGGAACCAGATTAGTAGCATCCTGGGACCCCTAACACCCCTGAATGGAATACAAAAAGCCCCATGGAAAAACCTTCCAGCAGGTACCCCGCCCCATCCCCTCTTGGATGAGCTGATTGCCATCTCTCCCGCCTGAGTACACCAATTGGGGAGGGGGGGAAAGCTTTGTCAAGGCTAGTTCTTTAGATGGAGCTCTGATCGCCCCTGTGCCCCCCTACCTCTGCCCCGTAACAAACCAACCTGCATGCACGCAGAGGTGGCGTAAGGGCCGGCGCGACAGGTGATACCAAGTTGGTAATGACACTGGCGCTTAGCACACACATCGCCAGCTGAGCAGGTCGAACACAGCAGGCGGGCTGAAACCCCCTGCCCGACTAGTTACGTGGAGCCTGTGTCTGAGCAGCCCGCTGCTCAGCATGGCCACCATGGTACCTATCACCAGGCACCAGTCACGTGGGAGTGATGTACACGAGCACAACTGCTGACAGTGCTCATCCCACCTCCTCTCAGGGTATAGAGCCACCCTCATCCGCATCCCTCACCGTAAGCCAACTGCTATGGGCCCATCCAGTCAACCATCACCCTGTAAATCTTAGCGATGGATGGAACCATCAGGGTGTCCCAATCAGGCCGGGCCCTGCGGCATACCACCATATATACAAGGTATGCCGCCAACCAGTTGGCCCAAGGTGCGCGGTGGCTCACGACGATGGGACAGCTTTTTGTCTCAGTCGTCCTGTCCCTCTCTCTCCTCCGCAGTGGGCTCACAGTTCAATAGGGGGAATATCCACCTGTCCCCCTCCAGCCCTTACCCCTCATGACCTGCGGCCAATACTCATCCAGGGGCAAGTAATTACCAGCCGTCAGCAAATCCATCGACGGCACATTCTGTATAAAGGGCATATGCAGGAGGACCCGGACCGCCCCTGCGATGCTCGGCACTGTCCCGGGGGCGGACACCCCGCTGCGTGGTGGCTTACTCCGGCGGGACAGCTCTATGTCTCTGTCACCCCGTCCGTCTCTCCCCTCCTTAGTGGGCTCTCAGTTCATAGGGAGAATATATCCACGTACTCCCCCCGCCAAATCTTGTCCCTCGTGACCCAGGACAACTGATCACCAAGGGGCAATGAATAATCAGCCGTCGGCAAGGCCGTGACCGGCACATGAGGTACACGGGGCATACGCAGCAGGACCTGGACAAGCCCTGCGATGCCCGGCACTGCCCCGGGGTGGAAACCCCCACCCCCAATGTCGTGCCAGTATGCAACCAAGGGGCACTGGGATAGGCTGGCAACTGATGCCCACTCACCTCAAATTGGCGAGGCCATGGCCACTGAACCCCGCCGCTGGAAGTGGACTGTGATGTGGGTGCATTAACTTGAACCATACTCACTAGGTGCACCCCCGTGGGGGTTCCGGCCCACGGCGGGCGTCGGAGCTCGCAACCAGGAATCGAGCTCTGGAGCCACATCTGACCACTCCCCGGCTGTAGCTGAGGACGAACAGGGAGCTGCGAGACCGCGGCAGGCACGGCCGAAGTGTCCCAAGCAGCTCGAGCCGGCCGGCCGCCTGTTGAAGTGTGGCGGCCATCGAGGTAACCGGCAGGCACGAAGGGCCCCCAGTATATAAGGAAGGGCCCCCTCCCACGGGTTTGTGTATAATCCCCAGGATGCCTCCAGCACCGCACAGAACCCCCAGTATAAAGTGGGCCAGGTGGGCCAGACGGCCTGCTAAGCATTAGACCAGGATCCCCAATTTGAGAGCCCAGGCCAGAATAGGGCCATGCCCAAACTCCAGCCCATGAGGGGCCGGAGGTAAACCGTGCTGTGTGCCAGCACCAGACCCTCCCCCATTGTCCCGGCCCATGGCTGGCAACTGCGGGCCGAGGGCCGGAGCCCCCGAAGGGCCAGCCTGAGGCTGGGGAGCCGAGGGCCATACTCCAGCCTGCCCCTCTCCACCGGTATCGGTGGGTAAACCAGTATCGTGCCCTGCTGCAGGGGCGCAGCCCTGGTCCTCCGACCCGAGGGCTGCCCCCCGCGTTGCGCAGGGCCAAAAGTCCTCCCCGTTGGCCGCGGCTTCGTCGCCGAGGCCCTCCGTTCCGGAGGCATATCTTAAATAAGGAGCAGGATCCCTTTCCAGGGATCGAAGAGCGCAAAAAAGGCACGGAGGAGCCAGCAAGCCAAAGGCTCAGTGCGAAAATCCTTCCTTCCCAGCCGGGAAGGAAGGGAGAAATGAAGAAACTGCGACGGAGAAAACTTCTCCTCTCCGTCACTATTTTAAAATGGCAGCTCGGCTGCCTCGTGGCCACCCCTTTTATAGAGGGGTGGCCACGCCCCCTAACTCACCCGGATGTCTGAGTCTGGGTGGGTGGGGCCCCACAAAGAGCGCGGCGGCCATTTTGGCGCCGCGCTTTCATTTGCTTCATGGGTGACTGAGTTCAATAATGCCAGGCTGTTCTTCATATTTGGTCTTCAAATTCTTCACCAATGTTATTTAAATTATATTTTCATATTATGATTCCTAAACTTTTCTTTTTCTGCTCTAATTTTTCATATTAAAAAGTCAACATTTGAACTTTTGCTTTAGGTTATAAGCTTAATTTTTAATATAATCTAGGATACATTTTCTTGAGAAGCAGAAAGCTTGAATAAATTTTTGGAACTTTCTGTTTGACCTACTATTGCTCCAGTAGGTATCTTATTGAAGCAATGGAATTTTACAGAAAACTTTAAAAAGTTCACTACTGCAAGATTGTGAACTATGAGTCGAATTTTTTCTGTTAACTCAATTATTTTATTTTATGTTATTTTTTGCTGCTAGGCATTATTTTGTCCATTTTCATTCATCAGTTAAACAGAATGACTGTGGGGAAAGGAATATAATTTCTGCTGCATAATATTCTCTACAATATGATGTAATTATCTCTTGGCAAAGTTAGAATTGTAGCTTGCATAAATACTAAAACATCCCTGGTGGTCTCCCATGGATGAATGTTATCTCTGAATATAAGACATGGAAGCTAGTCATGAAGAAAAGAGCTGTAAATCATTTTGGCCAAGTTGACCACAAGAACTGAGCCACACTTTAGTATTGGAGTACCCAGAGCATACGTCATGTTAAACATAATTTGTATTTTGCAGACAACAAAGATAATTATAGGATTTAGATGGAGGTCATCCAACCACAAAGCTACACACAGATGGCTCAGTTTTCCTTTTTAAAAGATCAGAACCGGATGCCATAGATCATTTCCCCCTCTTTATTCCAGGGGACACAGAGAGTGGAAATGATTGTGAGTACAAGAATTGGAGAATCTTTCCAGTCCAGAAGTGCTGCACTCTCACCTTACTGCCAAGCAAAATGACCCAAGAGTCCTTTTTAGGACCAACAAATGAACAGTAATTTCTATTAATATAGAGGGCATCTCTTCATCCAAAGAGAAACTTCACTTTGCTGCTAATGGAAATGTGACATGCTTGAGATATATCTAGTTGCTGAGAGACCCCACAAATAATACAAAAGTGTCATTTTGGTAAGATCATATAATATTTCCTCACAAACCAGTCCACAGAGTGCAGATATGTGGGGTGACCTCAGCCCCAATGGGTACATCAGTATGGTTTCCCCAAGAGGTCAGTTATCTTGCCTATGCTGTTTAACATCTAAATGATTTTATAGCATGAAAGCAATGGTATCAGTGATGGCAGCATCTGTGAAAAGTGAGATGCTGATGCATCTGACATTTCTGCTGCCACCACCTTTATTTTGCCAGGCTTGGGGACAGAGCCTTACTTTTGGGCTTAGTCTAACTCGGTGTAGCATAGTCACAACAATCCCGCCCCAGAAAACATTTTGCAATGTCCTTTGGAAGCCTATACTATAAGTATTGAAGCTAAGGCAGGCTTCCATTGGTTAATATGCACTAGATGTCTAGTTCTTTGTCACACTAGGTATCAAACATGGTGGCTACATATTAAGGATCCACAATGATGACATTGTATATATGCTCATCATTCTTTAATTATGAATGAAAGTTACTAGAAAATGTAGCAAAGGGAGGAATACCAGCAGCAAAAAAAAATTAGACATTTTATGACCAGCGTAGAAAGTAAAAGTTAAAATAAAATGTCACATAGGTTCCTATTTTGTTTACAATTTTTTTAATCTAAATGGTTCTGTTTCAGCCACTGACTGATATCCAAAGGTCTTTGAGACATCTTGAAAGCTGTGAACATGACCTCTGTAACCCAGTCAGCTTATTGTAGGATGTGAGAGTGACAAGAGACTAAGAATTCAATATGGAACATTTCTAGCTGTGCTGAAGTGATATCTTTGCAGGATAAGGAGGTGAGAAACAAACTGAAAGGTTAGAGGGGAGGAAACAGAAATAGACTTGCAATAAAATATGAAAAATGCAGCTTTGTTTGAAGTTTTGGGAATACTGAGATAATTTTAATGTTTATGTTATATATTTGTAGATTCTGTAGAATTATGTTATGTATTTTCTCAATAGATGTATATCTTAAATATTGCTGCTAACATATTTGTCTAAGTCAGGGTTTCACAACGTTTTGCCACCAGGGGCCAGAGGTGAGTTGCTCCCTGGGCATACGTTTTTGGAGCATGGCCGCTCTGTTTGGACAATTTTCCGATGCTTCCCCACTTCGTTTCAGCTGTTTGAATACACCACTGGGCAACTTCCTGGTTCCGCACTGGGAACCAAGCCACTGATGCAAGGTCTGCCTGGCACCAGAAGTTGCCCAGTTGTGCATACAAACAGCTGAAACAAAATGGGGAAGCATTGGAAAATTATCCAAATGGAGTGAAATTGCTCCAAAAAGCCTTCCACCACCTTGGGAAGTGGCAGAGGCTGTGGGAAAAGCCACAAAAATGGTATGATCACTGTTGCTGCCACGGTAAGTGATGCAATGTGACTTCCGGGGGTAGAGAGCAGGTCTAGAAGTGCCCAGGTGGCCACCATGGGCCAGATTAATGAGATGCATGGGCCACATTAGGCCCATGGGCCAGGGGTTGTGAACGTCTGGTCTAAGTAATAGATTGCTTTTCAGTAAATAGCAGAGAATGTTAGTAAATTCCAAAGATTATTTCTTCCAAAATTAAGTGCTCCTAATTTGTATGAATTATTTAAATTGTTTCAAGGCCCTCCATCCAGTAATCTGTGTGCTGCATACAGTTGTTTTACTGTTGTATTTACTGCTATCACCGTATGCAGCACCATTTACTGATGTTTTCCTTTCCTCTTTCTTCCAAAAAACAAAAGTGCAACATTGTTTCTTCTGGTCTCCATGTTTCTTCTGTCATCCTCCTCTTGATCTCATCCTCCATTCTAGCCTTTTGGCCATTCTGGGTGCTTTACTAGCCGAAAGTGCTCAGTTTCCCCCCCCCCCCCACTATTATTATTATTATTATTATTTATTAAATTTATATACCGCAGTTCTCTGCCCAATGGGAGACTCAATGCGGTTTACAAAGTACAATTTACAAATTACAGTATAAAAATATCACAAAAATATCACAAAAAATACAACATATCAATATCATCATAACAACATCGCAATAAAGTATCAAAAATCAATATCACAGTAAACAAAGCATTACAAAAGCAAAATCACAGAGCATGAAATACAATGTTAGAAATACAGATACAATACAGTAATTTAAACAGTAAAATATGCAATAAACATTCAAGCTCCAACACAACAAAATCAACTACGCAACCCCTCGGCTACCAATGTCCCCAAAACATAGCCCCATTGCTCACATGTTCTAACAGAGCCAAAGAAGAGGACGATCCAGCCCCAAGGCAGCCGTGCTCCTACCTCCCCCGCCGGGCGGGGTGGGGGAGGGAGCTGGCGATGGAAGCGTGGCTCCGGTGGTGCTGGCGGCGCAGTTTTTAAAAGTCCTGCCACATCAATGACAGTCAGCTGTGCTCCTACCTCCCCCGCCGGGCAGGGTGGGGGGAGGGAGCTGGCGATGGAAGCGTGGCTCCGGTGGTGCTGGTGGCGCAGTTTTTAAAAGTCCCGCCACATCAATGACAGTCAGCTGTGCTCCTACCTCCCCCGCCGGGCGGGGTGGGGGAGGGAGCTGGCGATGGAAGCGTGGCTCCGGTGGTGCTGGCGGCGCAGTTTTTAAAAGTCCTGCCGCATCAATGACAGTCAGCTGTGCTCCTACCTCCCCCGCCGGGCAGGGTGGGGGGAGGGAGCTGGCGATGGAAGCGTGGCTCCGGTGGTGCTGGTGGCGCAGTTTTTAAAAGTCCTGCCGCATCAATGACAGTCAGCTGTGCTCCTACCTCCCCCGCCGGGCGGGGTGGGGGAGGGAGCTGGCGATGGAAGCGTGGCTCCGGTGGTGCTGGTGGCGCAGTTTTTAAAAGTCCCGCCACATCAATGACAGTCAGCTGTGCTCCTACCTCCCCCGCCGGGCGGGGTGGGGGAGGGAGCTGGCGATGGAAGCGTGGCTCCGGTGGTGCTGGTGGCGCAGTTTTTAAAAGTCCTGCCGCATCAATGACAGTCAGCTGTGCTCCTACCTCCCCCGCCGGGCAGGGTGGGGGGAGGGAGCTGGCGATGGAATTCAATGCATTGCCATTTTGCTGTGTGTGTGTGTGTGTAGATCACACAGGTATACATTACTCCATGACTCCCTGCCACCTGAGAGCAAGGTTGGACCAAAGAAATCCAAAGCTTACCCCTGTCCTTACTCCCTTAAAGAGATTCCTTTAACAACCTAAAAGGCAGGGTTCTGCTCGCCATCCTTATATCACCTGGATCCAGCCTAATGGCCCAAACTGCAAGCAAAGTTGTGGCAAAGAAAACAAGGCACATAGTACTCATAAATGCCCAAGCAGTAAACAGCAGCTGTACCACTACACCTTTACCATAAAACAAGGGAGGGGAAATGGAGAAAATAGAGACCTGCAGACTGACTAAAATGTCTTCTACACTGTATTTTTATGCTTAACAGGAAGACCTAAATGAAGCCTGCTGCCTTCCAGTCTATTTTCCTATAGTCTTTCAAAATATCCCTGCTGGCCAATGGGAACCCTCCAATCATCATCCTCCAAGAGTCCCAAATGCTCTGCAGAAGCCATATGGGAACCAACATATTGTTACCCACTATTTTTCCAGTGGCTGTTGTTCCAGCCACAACTGAAGCACTCCAGGTAAGTGTGGATCCCTGTATCTCATCAAAATGCTCTATCTGAGAGTGGATTCTGTCCAATTTGTTTCTAATGTCATTGCAGATATGCTTCTACTATGGATACCATTGCCTTGTATTATTTCTACCATATTTTGCTTTTTTCTATTATTCAGTAAATATATGTTCATATAACATTTACCAAAAAATCTATTTCTCTATATGATGTTGTATTAAAATAACACTGTATTTTATTTTGTCCCGATTTAATAATAAATACATTTAGAAAGATTTGAGAATTGCTTGAAAGGTGCCTAACACACACAAACATGCATCTTTAATAAAAAGAATGTGAAAAGGAGCCTACATTTTAATTTTAGATATAAGTGTTCAGTCTTAGAATCTATCTGTGACTGTGAGAAAGTAATATGTGCAAATAACATTATTTGAAGGACACTTCAGAAAAGGAAAGAATTGAAAACCTACAATGCTTGAGTGAATTTAGAGACTGCCTTTTCAACAGATGGTGTCATTTTGTAGATGAGATAAATGCTCTTTGAGAGCCATAACACAGAGGACATCCGCAAGCCAGTTCTGACATTCGTCTTATGCTCAATATTCAACAGTTTTTTTGGGGCACTGCCAATGTTGGAAGTTTTAATCTCATTCAGGACAACAGTGTATAACTACATGTAACTCCAGTTTGTTTCAGAAAAATTCAAACAAACATGTGTATATCTCTCCCCGCTCCACCCCCCGCTCTGCTCCCAACCTTTTTAGGTGATATAAGAAGGCACAATTTATCTTCCAAAAATGATAAATGATAAAATGATCCTTAAATAGAGGTGTACAGGCTGTGATTTAGGAATAAAGCTTCCAAAATGGAAAAGTGAATTGTTATCTAACACCAGTATTCCATGTACCTCTAACAATTCAACTGAAAATGTATTTCTTGGCAATGATAAAACACATATAAAGCAATTGTGGTGTGGTGGTTAAACTGCTGTAAAGATAAATATCACTCTTGCTCAAAAGTCAGTCATATACAACTCTAGGGTTTAGTGCTCACTCTGTTTCAAAGCCAAAGAGCCAGCGCTGTCTGCTTCTGCAGATGTTTCCATGGTCATGTGACAGGTGTGACTAGACACTGGAGTGCACAGAACACTGTTTACCTTCCCAATGAAGTGGTCCCTATTTATCTACTTGCAATTTTTTGCTTTCGAACTGCTAGGTTGGCAGGAGCTGGGACAAAGACGGGAGCTCATTCCATCCTGCAGTATTCGGGTATTGAACTGCTGACCTGCCGCCTTCCAGTCAGCATTTTAGCCACTTGAGCCATTGCTGTACTGCAGCCAAAACTACTGATGTCAGTTCAATCCTGACAGGACTTAAGGTTGACTCAGCCTTCCGTCCTTTCAAGGTCAATGAAATGAGTACCCAGCATGATGGGGGCAAATGCCAATTACTTTGAGAATTGCCTAGAGCAGTGATGGCAAACCATGGCACTCCAGCTGTTCTTAAACTTAAGTTCCCAGAATCCCTGATCAGCAGGAGAGCTGACTTGGGATTCTGTTAATTGAAGTCCAAGAACACCTAGAGTGCCAAGGTTCACCATCACAGGTCTAGAGAGTGTACTAAGCAGTATATAAGTGTTATTGCTATATGGTGTGCAGTGTTGTGACCATTTATTACACATTAGACCTGCCCCCTGGCAGACAAAATGGCATCCTGCTTCCATATTTAGTCATGAACCAGCCTTGATTTGGCTTGGATATCAGCAGATTTCAGAAATAAAGAAGTCCAGTTGAATTATAATTTATTTACTGGAAGAATTGAACACATGGTGTTTTTTTAGAAGAAATCCCTTTTGGGTCCATCTCCATCATATAATTTATATTATCTTGTATATGTTATCAGAGCTTACAGGAGAGGAAAGGATCCTTTGAATAGCCCTACACAACTCACTACATCATTCAGTTTTCCTGAATATAGTGCTACATACAAAAAAGATTATACTTCTCTTTGTGCCCATCAGGTTCACATTTTTGAAATCCAATACAAAAATATATCTAACCAGAGATGAGAATAAGACAGGAAAAGAAATCACTGCTTGTATTGTGTATAAGCCAGGGCCCCTACCTTCCTGGCTCCAGAGTCTTGGAGACACATTGTTGCCCCGGCCCCATATCTGCTCCAACTTGAGACACCAAGTCATCGGAAGGCATTTACCCTAGCCCGCTGCCAGGCCCACCGTTCTGCAGTTTTCGAGGGAAAGTTCCAAAGGACATCAATGTCAGAGAGACTATGCCCCTGTGACTCTGGAGAAATTGAAACCACAGAACATGTTCTTTGCAGCTGCCTTTTCTATAGAGATATCTGGAACAAGTTCATATCTCCACTGCTCCGCAAGTATTTGGGCCGAACAAACACCACATACACCCACTGGCTGCTATCTGATGAAAGACCCACCTTCACCCACAACACTGCCAGATTCTGTGCTGCAGCATGTAAGATCCGAAGAACAATGCTGGCAGGACCTTCAACCAAATAATATACTTGTGGCACAGCATAGGCTAGTAATAACTGTAATACAGTACTAGTGACTTATGTACTAATTTTAGAAATGCTCCTTTTTAAGCCCCCTCATTTGATCTTTTGGCTCTTGATACATGTTCCCCCACTTTAACTTCTATTCCCTTTGCTATTCTATGCTAGGACAGAAATGCTCCTTTTAAGCACCCTTATTTTAACTTTTGTCTCTTGATATATTTTAGTACCTCCATTTTAACTTCTATCCCTTTTGCTGTTCTATGCTGGTCTTGGACCGTAATAAAGATTCGATTTGTATCATGGTCATCAAAGGCTTTGTCTAACAACCTTCAGCCTAAAAAAATTATTTCCCATCTAAAGGATATATATCTTTCCTGGATAGGAGATGATCAGGAGCAGTTTATGATAGCTTAGAATTCAAACACCTTCAGGTATAATTGATCTAATGATATGGGAGTCAGGACACTGTACCATGAGTTATCAGTGCAAAATACTTTGCAGGCGCACCCACCCAAATAAAGACTCAGACACTGGTATTGGATTAAAGGCATTGGGCCACTTTTATTGAATAATGGCCTAGTCCGAATTATCACTTTCAATTGGTGTATCATCTAATTGTAATTCTTTAAGGCAAGCAGGCCACAGTAACACTGGTAAGGTTCCACCCAAAATGCCAATGGAAATTGGCTACATGTATCTATTTGTATCAATTTGTTTGTTGACACAAACAAATTGTTGACCGGAGTCAATATACTATCTACTGACCCCACCCTATGACGTGTATCCGTTCAAATATCAAGGTGATGCAGGCTGTGAAGCTCCTGCCATCACCCCTTTCATGGTTCGCCCTTGACCGGCCAATCCTATTTCCCCTGTACCTATCTACGTGTTGGCCAGTCAAGTGCGAACCTGCCGGATACCTCTGGGTCATAAATCTTTACCTTACCAGTGCTACCCGCCAAAAGTGACCAAAGTCAACTTACCCCGTATCTCAAACACTAGCGACAGTTTGGGATGGGTGAAAAAGCCAAGAACCAAGGAGCCAATTGTAGATTCAAGCAAAAATTCCCACCTGGCCCCAAAGCGACCAGAAAATCACACTGTCCACTAGGGAGGGGGGGAGGGAAAACCTTCTCTGCTCCATCGCTTCTAAAATGGCAGCGCGGCTGCCTCGTGGCCACCCCTTTTAAAGAGAGGTGGCCATGCCCCCCTAACTAACCCGAATGTCTGCGTCCGGGTGGGGGCCCCCGCAAAGAGCGTGGCGACCATTTTGGCACCGCACTTGCATTTTTAGAAGTGCCTCCTTGAAGTTCAGAGTAAATTGGACAGTGATCAAGTGACAGAAGCTGAATGTCAGGTGTTTGTGCAGCATTTTGCAATGATCTTCAGATCAGTATGTAATAGTAGCATTGGAAGTTATTATGAAAAGGCAGACACCAGTAGTAGAACACCTTTGATAATGTCTTAACTTTAAGACTGACATGCACCTGTTACTGAACCAGTAAACAGAAATAATATTTGGCTTGTTAGAGCCCTAGCTCATTAATTTTTATGTTGATTCAAGTGGTGTGTTAATCAAGAACTGCAAGTAAGGATCCAGTTCTTATTTCTATGGTGATTGTTTTTCCAATCCTAAAACTAGAAAACAGATACAAAGTCTACAGTAATTAAGGTTCTTCATGAGTAGCTTTGAACAAATATTATTCATCCATAACAAAAACAAAGGGGTGTAAAAGTATAAAGGAGTGTACTTGGCTCAGTTACTCACTCTCTTTGTTTCCTACACCTACCCACTTCCTATTGAATTCAACTCCCAAATATTTTATTTTCCCTTCCTTAGTTTTGTTATATGGTTAAATAGTTTCTGGAAGACTGTTCTTGCAAAAGAAACCTAATACACTATGTTTAAGAGGGCAATTTTACCACCTTGGTTGTCAATGAGCAACAATATGTGTTGTCCTAATATTATACATTCTTTGATAAGATACTTCCATCTACATTATTTATTATTACATTATCTGCACCATTACACTGTAACCATAAAAAGAAATATGATAATATGATAAAGCATCAATATCTTCATAACTATTTCAAATTTGTGGACATGTGAGAAGAAATTCTCATTTGAAGGAAATCTTTTCATCTTTTTTTTAATGATGGCCTAGAACAGTGTTTCCCAACCTTTTGTTTTTAGACTTCAATTCACAGATGTCTAAGTCAATTCCCCAAAGCACTGATCAGCCAATGTATTGACTTAGGCTTCTGGGAATTGAAGTCCCCCTGTGCGGCATTGGCCCCACATTGTGAACCACTGGCCAAGAATTAGTGAAGTATAATCCTAGCATATGTCCTCTTTACAATTTTGTTCATAGATTCTGAATATTACTTGTGAGAAAAAGTGTGTCATAGCCGTACAGTGCAAGGGGCATTTGCTATGGTATGGCGGGCAACGAAAGCACTCTCTAGCTCTAATGCAAGTGCGGCACCAAAATGGCCGCCGCATTCTTTGCAGGCCCCCCACCCGGAAGCAGACATCTGGGTTAGTTAGGGGGCGTGGCCACCCCTTCATAAAAGGGGTGGCCACGAGGCAGCCTGGCTCCGACGCTTCCCTCTTTGCCTTCGCCTCTTGTTAAGAGGCTCGTTTTCATTAAGCTTGAATCGGAGGTTTTCTATTCCTCCGAACAGCACCGCTTGAGCCGTGGCGCCCAAGCACAAGGCGCAGGCAGCCACTCAGTCACGCCAAAGGGGGGGGGCTCGGCCCACCCCCTCTACTTGCCGTACAGTGGCCTGCTACGACACAGACTCCCCACCAGCCAGCGGGGCAGGGGCTTCCAGCTAGCCTGCTGTGTTGGAGTTTCTCCGCCAACGGAATGTGCAACAAGCGCCAGTGTCAACATAGGCACGAGTACCCTTCTTGTTCCAGCCCTCATGCCACATCTGTGTGCCCATGGGCCGGTGGGTCAAGGGGCAGAGGAAGGGGTGGACAGGGGGCAGCCAGAGTTCCCTCTGACATTGCCACCCATTCAAAAGGCTCCCTCCCCAATTAATGTCCCAGTGCTTGAACGATGGCTGCGCGCTTATCCTAGACAGGATGATGCGAGATACCTACTTGAGGGCTTTCAGTTTGGCTTCCGCATACCCTTTCAAGGGATTCGTGGGCCTCAGGATGCCCCGAACCTACTGTCTCTCAGGGGTAATGAGGACATCGCTGCGGAGCAGATAGCCAAGGAGATTAAGGCACAGAGGGTGGCGGGGCCGTTTGATGACCCCCCATACCCTAACTTGAAGGTATCCCCTCCAGGTTTAGTCCCGAAGAAGTCCCTGGGTGAATTCCGTCTAATTCACCACCTTTCTTACCCTGCTGGCTCCTTGGTCAATGACGCTATACCGGATGACCTTTGCTCTGTCAGGTATACGTCCTTTGACCAGGCCTTACAGATGGTATGCTCGTGTGGTCCCGGGGCGCAATTGGCAAAGTGTGATATCAAATCGGCATTCCGATTATTGCCAGTGCACCCCGATGACTTTGAGCTGTTAGGTTTTTGTTTTCGGGGCAAGTTTTATGTGGACAAGGCCATGCCTTTCGGCTGTTCAATATCATGTTCGGCCTTTGAATGATTTAGCACCTTCCTCCACTGGGCTTTTGTTTGTAGGTCAGGGTCCAGATCGGTAGCCCACTACCTCGACGATTTTTTGTTCAGGGGTGGACATGCTACGGGCACGTGTGCCCGTCTGCTCACCACATTTCAGGCCCTTATGTGTGAACTGGGCGTCCCCCTAGCAACTAAAAAGACTGAGGGCCCTGCCACCACTCTTTCCTTTTTAGGTATTGAAATCGACACCGTGGCCCAGACATCCAGGTTGCCTATGGAAAAGGTGACCTGGATCTCTGCCACGATTCTGGCAATGTTTGCCAAGCGTAAGGTGTCCCTCCAAGAGTTACAGGTGCTTCACGGTCACCTCAACTTCGCCTGTAGGGTAGTGACGCCAGGCAGAGCATTTGCCAGGCATCTGTGCGACGCAATGGTGGGCCTTTCAAAACGGCACCACAGGGTATGGCTGACCAAGGGTTTACGTGCAGACCTGGCGGTTTGGCTCACATTCCTGCAGGGCTTTAATGGCGTCTCCTTTTGGAGATCGGAGCTTATGGTCAACCCTCATTTTCAAGTACAGTCGGATGCCTCCGGCTCCCTGGGTTATGGAATCTACTTTGAGGGACGGTGGACCTATGGTCAATGGCCTAAGACATGGCAAGGCATGGATCTCCCATTTTAGGGGCCCTAATGCTCTGGGGGGATAGGTGGGTTAATTCGATAGTTCACTTTTGGTGTGACAATGCTGCAGTGGTGCACATTGTCAACGCCCAGACATCCAAATCCCCCAGAGTCATGGCCTTAGTTCGCCAATTTGTTTTGAGGTCCTTACGCCTTAATGTGCTCTTCAGGGCCAGACATGTGCCAGGCATTAATAATGATATTGCTGACGCTTTATCCCGCCTGCAGATCTACCTTGGCTCCAGACGCAGAGGAACTTCCCTCTCCACTCCCGGCCGAGATTTGGACATTTGGCGAGGAGAGGTGAGGTGAACCGGGCAATCGGCATGTCTTTGGCACTTCACACGCGTAAGGCGTATCTGCATGCACTCCTCCAATTTAGGACTTTTTGTGTGCAAAGGCACTTGTCCGAAATGTGGCCGATACCGGTAGACCAGATTTTACAGTATATGGTGCACCTTCATAATCAGGGGATAGACCCATGCACCATAGCCGCCAGGCTTTCCGCCTTGGCATTCATGGCCAAGGCACGGGGCTTCACTGACTGCAGGAATGACTTTTGCATATGCCACGTATTGGAAGGGTGGACACGTGAGCGTGGCCGCCACCCGGACACACGTCACCCTGTTTCCCCAGGTGTTCTTATCCACCTTGCCCGAGGTTGGCATAGACTGTGTTACGATAGGTATGAGGAGGCTCTTTTTCATGCAGCTACCACCGTAGCTTTCTTTGGAGCTCTCCGAATCAGCGAGCTGGTCCCATTGTCAAAGGGGGACGCATCTCGTAGGGCACTGGAACTCGACGATGTCATTATCAACCAGGAGTGGGCCCAGTTGAGGATTCGCTCCTCAAAGGCCAATCAGCATGGAGTAGGCAGTGGTGTTAGACTGCTATGTTCACGTTTGATGACATCTGTCTGGTTGGTGCCCTACAGGCATTTATGGCAGTGCGTGGCACGCACCCTGGCCCATTTTTCTGCCACCAGGATGGGTCTCCCCTTACCAAATTTCAGTTTTGGAGGGTGACCGGGATGGCACTTCACAGTGTCGGCCTCCCTGGGGCTCGCTACGGCACCCATTCATTCAGGATAGGCGCCGCTTCAACTGCGGCTGCATTAGGTTATTCTGAGGCTGATATATGTAGGATGGGTAGGTAGGGGTCCGCACGTTTTTTATTATATGTATATAATACTCACTGTATGAGTACCATTTATGTCCTTACTTCCCTTTTCTTCTTTTACAGACCCTGTGTGTTTATGCACACCAGTGGCAGTATGGCTGGTGGGCCACAGTTACGTGCACTGGGTGGCAGAATATGCTGCAGCGACAGAGTTGGGACCCCATCTCGGGCTGCGTGCAGCTGCATGTATGCGTTGGTATGGTATGCGTGGCATGAGATGGCGGGAACTGTTGCCATTCCTGATGTCCATCAGGGATGCTGGACCGCCTGATGTCCTGATTCTGCACCTCAGCGGCAATGATCTCGCACAGATCACTGGCCTTTCCTTAAAAATGTCGGTGTGCAGCGACCTGGCATTTTTACATCATTTATGGCCGTACACACGGTTGCTATGGTCTGACATCGTGCCGAGACAGTGTTATAGAGGAAGCATGGACCTCCGTGGTTTGGACCATGCCCGGCGGTCAGTGAACAGGGCTGTTGCCCGGTTCCTTTTTGAGAATGGCTTGGGGACAGCCATTCGACATCCGGAGATAGGCCTGCAAAATTTTGACCTATATGCAGGAGATGGGGTCCACCTGTCGGCCAGAGGTATGGACCTCTTTCTGGAGGATGTGCAAGCAGGCCTGGTGACCGAGCTGATGGTTTGGGGGGGCGGTGAGTCATCACGGACGCCTCCCCGTGTGGCGGGTAGCACTGGGTAAGGTAAAGATTTATGACCCATAGGTATCCGGCAGGTTCGCAATTGACTGGCCAACACGTAGATAGGTACAGGGGAAACAGGATTGGCCTGTCAAGGGCGAACCATGAAAGGGGTGATGTCAGGAGCTTCACAGCCTGCATCACCTTGATATTTGAATGGATACACGTCATAGGGTGGGGTCAGTAGATAGTATATTGACTCCGGTCAACAATTTGTTTGTGTAAACAAACAAATTGATACAAGTTGATACATGTAGCCAATTTCCATTGGCATTTAGAATGGAACCTTACCAGTGCTACTGTGGCCTGCTTGCCTTAAAGAATTAATTTAATTAAAAATTTAATTTAATTTTCGCGCTTATATACCACCCACTCAGGTACAACCCGACTCAGGGCGGTTTACATGGCGGACAATAAATGCATAATAATAATAATAATAATAATAATAATAATAATAATAATAATAATAATAATAATAATAATAATAATAATAATAATAATAATAATAATAATAATAATAATAATACAATACACACATCTCCAGAGATAGTTACAAAATTTCAGACCACAATATATACCATTCAGTTACAACAAAATATAAATAAACAACAAAATATAAATAAAATATGCACTACAATACAATGTCAAAAGCTAAAATAACAAAACATTAAGTCCCTGAGAAGAAGAGAGAACAACAATGAATATGACCTCCCTGGTGGTGGGTGGGGTCCGAAGACGCCGGGGGAGATGGAATGCCCCCGGCATCTGGCGCTGCGCAGGCTTCTCGACGGTGGAGCTGGGGCGGCATTGGAAGTCCTGCCAGCTCCTCAGCCCTTAAGTCCTCCAGGGGGTGGGTGGGGTCCAATGACGCTGGGGGAGATGGAATGCCCCCGGCATCTGGCACTGCGCAGGCTTCCCTACGGTGGAGCTGGGGCGGCATTGGAAGTCCTGCCAGCCCTGCAGCCCAATTGGATGATATACCAATTGAAAGTGATAATTCGGACTAGGGCATTATTCAATAAAAGTGGCCCGATGCCTTTAATCCAATACCAGTGTATGAGTCTTTATTTGGGTGGGTGCGCCTGCAATGCAAGGCCCCCCACCCAGACGCAGACATCCAGGTTAGTTAGGGGCATGTGGCCACCCCTCCATAAAAGGGGTGGCCACAAGGCAGCCTGGCTGCCATTTTGCAAAGCGACAGAGCAGAGAAGTTTTTCCCCTCCACCCCCTCCCTAGTGGACAGTATGATTTTCTGGTCGCTTCGGGGCCGGGTGGGAATTTTTGCTTGAATCTACATTGGCCCCTTTGGTTCTTGGCTTTTTCGCCCATCCCACACTGTCGCTAGTGTTTGAGATACGGGGTAAGTTGACTTTGGTCACTTTTGGCGGGTAGCACTGGGTAAGGTAAAGATTTATGACCCATAGGTATCCGGCAGGTTCGCACTTGACTGGCCAACACGTAGATAGGTACAGGCGAAACAGGATTGGCCGGTCAAGGGCGAACCATGAAAGGGGTGATGTCAGGAGCTTCACAGCCTGCATCACCTTGATATTTGAATGGATACACGTCATAGGGTGGGGTCAGTAGATAGTATATTGACTCCGGCCAACAATTTGTTTGTGTAAACAAACAAATTGATACAAATTGATACAAATTGATACAAATTGATACATGTAGCCAATTTCCATTGGCATTTAGGGTAGAACCTTACTAGTGCTACTGCGACCTGCTTGCCTTAAAGAATTACAATTGGATGATATACCAATTGAAAGTGATAATTTGGACTAGGGCATTATTCAATAAAAGTGGCCCGATGCCTTTAATCCAATACCGGTGTCTGAGTCTTTATTTGGGTGGGTGCGCCTGCAATGAGAAACTGTCTGGTTGAAAGGTTACTTCTGAGGGAGCCATATTTTAGGAGTTGGACATGCTCAAGGCCATCTCCAGCTTCTGAGGTATTAGCTGTGGTGTCTAAAGTATTGTCATATCGACCTGTTCACACTATATTGAGAGGTCAAAGTCTTATTAGAGCCTACATGCATCTTTTAGAATCTTACTTTGTAAGCATTGGTATCTCCCATCTTTTCAAAAAGATAAAAGGGAGGTGGGGGTCAAAGCATGATTTTTCTTGAGTTCTTTCCCACTGTATTGGTAGTCCATTTCTAGTTTTGTAACTATAATTCCTACCATTTACTTTCCATCTAACCAGTCATAAAGGTAAGTGGCCTTAGCAATTACACAAGCTATATAGAGCTTTTATTTTGCCATACCTTCCTCATACAAGCTTGGTTTAGCAGAGGTTCTAGCTTGTTTCCAGGTGGACTGCTTCTGACTCCTTGGCTTATACTAAAGAGAAGTGTATCTCATTCAGCTACTGCACATGTACCATTTCGGTCAGTTTGGAACCAAACTCCAGAATGAAATGCAATTGAGAAGAGTGAGGCTTTGTAGAGTTTTGAAGGCTGTTCACTGCTTTTACTTACAATTTATAATTCACCTGAAGGTTAAAGATTTAGCAAAAGGGTTTATAGCAGATGTCCTCTTTTGCTTTGAATTTCTCAACCAATGCTTTGAGATTTTCAGATTGCTTATAGAATTTATGATTCAGAAGGCTGTGCCCATCAATTTGAGTCAGTTTACTTATGTGTGGGCAGTCTGAAATCTCAAGCTGTCAACCATCTTAGACTAAAAACAAAAAAGGCAAAGGCAAATAAAACAAGAAACCAAAACATTGTGTCACCTTATAGACTAACATTTTGTTGTGAGTTTTTATGGACCAAGTCCACTTCCTCAGACATGAGAATGAGACTATTTAACTGTCATATTTATGCATGGCTCTATGACTAAGTGGGCATACAGATGATGGACAAAATGACAATAGTGTCTAATATGCTTGAACAGACTAACATGGCTACTCCTTCAAAAACTCAAGCTGTCAATGGTTCCTTCTTCCTCTTTATACCTGGTTAAGGTTCTGTATTCATACTTAGGCCTCAAGACCTAAGCAAGAGGCTACCTCCTTGTTTCTGCAATTTGGCCTCATTGACCAGATTTCATTTTAGTGAAGTCATTCATTCTATGTTTTGGGCATTATTTATAATCCAGTGTAATTTGACACGTAGGTGCATGCTGATATATCGGGCGATCGGGCTTTGTCCCACCCTGCCCTCACCTCTGGTGCCCTGGGGCGCCAATAGCAATGTATGGCATCCCCAACCCCCAACCCCAGTAGGCACCCCCACCACTCCCTGTCCAGTGCCTTCCCATGGTGCCCTGCACACCCCTGTTGACACATATGCACTCAGAATTGATGCTATCTTTTCAGCTGCATTTGCAGTATAGGTGATCTAGTGATTTGCCTATGTATCCTATGTTATGCCTTAATGTGTTCAACTCCCTCAGTTTCATGAGTGTTGTTAACACCTATGCTAGTTTACTGTGTTGATCCACTGGCACCAATAAGTCCTGGACTGTTGCAATTATCAAATTGGTTTGCTGCTTTGGCCTTTTGTTACCAACTTATTGGAAGGCAAAGTAATTTGTCTTGCATGTGAGGCAGTATGATAAAAGAAAGGAGAGTATTGAAAACCAATACCACATTGTTACAGTGTTTTCATAGAGGTTATATAGCTATCACTAGGCTAAGATGAGTTTCACATCCATGCTCTTTTTGCCTTTGTTGACTAAAAGAATGCCCAAACTGTCCCTAATGGAGTTTGGGCTTGCTCATTTTTTTGGATCACTAAAGGATGGGAGAGGGGCTTACCTTGTTCCTCCTGTCCAAACATATGAAGCAAGAAGTTTCTTTATGCATGGTTCTATGACTAAGTGGGGATACAGATAATGGACATAATAACATGGCTATTCCTTCAAAAACTTAAACTGTCAATGGTTCCTTCTTCCTTTCTATACCAGGTTAAGGTACGTTACTAATGAGGCCCCTTCACTATGCATTCAAATATACACTTTCCCTTCTTCTGTACAGAGGGAAGAAAAGCATAAATGTGCTCAATCAGCAAGGAGGGAAAATATTTCTTTTCCTTTCCCCTTTGATTGTCAATCAAAGCTGCAGCTGACTGAAAATGGCTGGAACTTTGATTGGTGATCAAAGGGAATAACCATTTCCCCCAATCCAGTGCTATGACAGTTTGGCAAGCGGGGGGGGGGGGATATTTATACTTTCCCTCCATCTGTAAAGAAGAAGGGAATCTGTAAATTGAAAACATTTGATATGCTGACAGGCTCACTCCTCTGTTGACAAACTGAATGTTGACAGAGGAAGCAACCTTTGAAGGCTGCTGCCTCTGATAAATGACATCCCAAGCATCTGGAGGTACTTGAGATGGTTTTTTCCAGAATCTTAAAAAGTAGAAACCCCTGAAAAGAGGTTCTAAAAAGATTGCTGGAGGAGAATTTTGGGTGCTTCGGCATCTGTGAAACATGGATGCTGCACGCCCAGACTACCTACCACCCCAGAGTTTCTAGTTGTGTAAATGATTATAAAAATGGTTTATGCAAACTGGTGTCATTATTATTAATTTAAATTTAAAATGTAAATTTATTCTTTACCACCGTAATACATTCAAGACTAATACTGCACTGGATAAAAAACCTCTTTGTGAAGTCTCATCTGCTGACTGACAGTAAGGCATCTGTTCTGCTGCTGCTTTAGGAATTCTTAAAATGAAATAAAGCAAATAAATGGCATTTAATGCATCATAACTAAAGCCAATGCTCTGCTGATGACAAAAACAAGTTCATATTATTTTTGAGAAGAAGCAACTGCAATTACAGTTGTAATAGCAGTAGAAGTCTGAACTATGAGGACAGTGTTTCAAATTAGATATTTGTAATTAAATTATCATACTTTTTATTTCATACCTCTGGTGTGATATGTTTCCTCAAATTACTCAGTTAGTACAGAGGATCAGATTGTGACATTTGCACTGCCAAAATATTTGTTCATGCTGTAGTAAAGGTAAAGGTTTCCCTTGCTCGAAAGCCAGTCGTATCCGACTCTAGGGTGCAGTGCTCATCTCTGTTTCTAAGCCGAAGAGCCAGCGCTGTCTGCTTCTGCAGACATTTCCGTGGTCATGTGGCAGGCATGACTAGCACACAGAACGCTGTTACCTTCCCACCGAAGTGGTCCCTATTTATCTACTTGCAATTTCTTGCTTTCGAACTGCTAGGTTGGCAGGAGCTGGGATGAAGACGGGAGCTCATTTCCGTCCTGCAGAATATCTATGTCACTAACCTTGTTGGGAATATGATTAACTGTGACTGTGGGAGCTCTAATATGCATACACTGTTCTTATGGTTGTAGTTTATTCTGTCATTTCAATGGTGCGTATTTTTATCACACATATATGCCAGCAGTTTTCAATAACATGCAGTAAAGGTTAACAGAACACCAACAAAACACAAGCAGTAGTCACAAAACATTTTTTTAAAAGGCTTCCACATCAAAACGGATCCCTTTCCAGGAAGGCGTCTCATTGAAAAGCTTCTTGGGAAGCTCATAATTAGGATTCTGCAACAGAAAAGGCAATATTGTCTCTTGCCTTATATCAGATGTCAGGAAAA
Source organism: Bradypodion ventrale (assembly GCA_035047345.1). Classification (NCBI taxonomy): domain Eukaryota; kingdom Metazoa; phylum Chordata; class Lepidosauria; order Squamata; family Chamaeleonidae; genus Bradypodion; species Bradypodion ventrale. The sequence goes on along the minus strand of JAWDJE010000003.1, from coordinate 304,062,974 downwards.
AACATGGAAGCTATAATGCACAGACTTTTTTCCCTACATAAGTCAGAAATCTGTTTGCTATTATTGCCAGTGTAGTAGCACACCTTGATGCTAAATATACTTTTGTCAGTTTTTAACATAAAAAAACATACGATCGACTCAAGAGTTCATGTGACCGGGTCCCACATTCCTTCATTATTTTTTCTCCTACATTTGATTGTCCTAGATTTGATAGACTGGCTCCTCTGTTTTCAAATACACTTTAACTAACTATTCTATACTATAGAACTCACGTTTTGAATTTTTCCTGAACCATTATTCCCACATCTGATTGATGGTGTGATTTATACAATGGATGTCAAATCAAGATTATATTAGTTTTAAGACATCAGAAATAACAGAAATGTAATTTATATCCCTTCTTGACTAGCTTCCCAATGTTCTTATGATCAAAATGTGTCAAGAATGGAAAATATATGTATAAATAAATTGGTGATTTAAAAAAAATCCAAGTTAGTTGTCATAAGAAGCATAATTTCCCCTCTTTTACCCATTCTCAACAGCTGTGTTGGCCCACTAAAAGCCATCAAATGCTCAGTCATCTTGGTTCTCTAATGTTAGATGTCAGGAAAAATGCACAGACTTTTTTTCCTACATAAGTCAGAAATCTGTTTGCTATTATTGCCAGTGTAGTAGCACACCTTGATGCTAAATATACTTTTGTCAGTTTTTAACATAAAAAACATATGCCCAGGTGGTATTAATAATCATTAGTCAGTTATACAGAACAAAAGGAAGTCCATCAGAGATTGATAACTGAAATTAAGTTTGCAGTAGATTTCTAGGGAAAATTGAAGTCTGTTATAAATTATTTCATCCAAGGATAATTAGTATTCTATTTTTGAAGAGGTGAAGAACCAAACAACCACAAACAATAAACTATATTATTTTCTAACATGACTTACGTAGGTCAGAGTGAAAGTCTATTTCAAAGCATATTTCCAAATTCAGACCTTGCTTCTGTCTATTGCTGCATCAAAAGGAAGCAGGGGGGTGGGAGCTCATCTATGTAATTGTACTTCCCATTAAATCTTCAGGCACATTTCATCTTTGACATGTGGTGGTCCAAAATTAGCAGGATCTACAAACAGAAGCTGAACTTATTACTCTAAACAAAAATGAAACCAAGTTTTGTGTCTGTGAGCAATTCATTGCCCCAGAATTATATCCAATGTGAAAACCGTCCACTGTTTACCAAAGCTGCCACTGCTGTCACATACACGGCCCTATCATAAAATAAAGGATGAGATTTTTCCAAATTACTTTCAACTGGCAGAGCAGGAAAGTCTTTCTATCTGTTCAACATGTGAAAAGAAAATTGTTCCAATGAATGAGATGCTGTGCAATTTTAACTAGCTGATCTTTTTTTAAAAAAATTCCAAGTAAACAAAATGAAAAGATAAGAAACAGAAACCTGAGTAAAATCTGCAGTATAAATAAATCTTTGCATTACCTCCCACTTAAAATGACAATAATCAAGAAGTAAAGCAACTAGAAAATGAATTAATAGATATTTTTGTAAAAGATCCAGATTTTGCACAGTCAAAAAACATTTTTCATGCATCAGCAGCTTTGAAATGTAGTTGACATTATACAAGAGATTTGGTGCAGAAAAACCCATATGCAGCAAATTTTCTGGCTAAAATAAGGATTTAAGTACAATGGGACCTCATACAACAATTTTAATCCATTCCACTTTGCTTGTTGTTGTATGAAACAATTGTTATATGATACGTACATTGTATAGCAATTTTCTCTATGGGATGCATCATACAATTATTTTTGTTTGCTAAGTGGTTTTTCCCATTGAAAAATTGTTGTATTATTTTTTCCATAGGGAGTTTTTCCCCAAAAAACCTAATTGTTATGCGATTCCATTGCTATACGGGGCAATTGTTGTATGAGGTTCCACTGTATATGCCTCCCCAACCCAGATCCATCATTCTATGATATACACTGGCACAAATGTTTTGTGCCTTGCCTACATGTCTGTATATCTGCTTAAAACAGCAGGATGTGAAATTATCATGTCTTAGTCCTGGCCTCTTAAGTTTGGCATTTTAATGTACTTATTTTTTATGAGTCACAGGTGTCATGCAACTGTTAAAATTTGTCTGCTCTGTGCAATTTATAGGAAGATGACAATTAAAACAAGATAAGATAAGACAGATAAGATAAATCTTTATTGTCATTGTCCCCTTGCAGGAACAACAAAATTTCTCGGTTGCTATATATCAACTCGAATAAGGCATACCTCATAATTTAAAACAGCTACAGAAACACCAATTAATACAGTACCATACAGTAAAATTTAAAAATTTAAAATTTAAAAAATTTAAAATAAGATAAGATGACTTCAGAGTCCAGAGTTTCCATTTAAGGCCAAAATTGCTCTGGAGAAGAAATTGTTCTTGAGATGGCTTGTTTTTACCTTCATTGTTCTATATCTCCATCCCGATGGCAGAAGCTCAAAGATGCGATGGGTCTCCTACTATATCTAATGCTTTTCTGTGGCACCTGATGGTGTAAATTTGTTCTAAAGTGGAGAGTGGACAGCCGATAATACTCTCCACTGTTTTAATAAGTCTGTGCAACATTATCCTATCCTGATGAGTACTACTCCCAAACCACACACATAAGCCATAAGTGAGCATGCTCTCAATAATGCAGTGATAGAAGGCAAGCAGCAGCTTTTGCGGAAGATGGTTTTTCCTTAGAGTTCTCAAAAAATACAGTCTCTGCTGCACCTTCTTCGCAAGCCCCCTTGTGTTGGCACTCCAGGACAGATCCTCCTGTATCTCAATGCCCAGAAATCTGAACATTGCTACCCTCTCCACACAGTTTCCATCAATCAAAAGTGGCTGGACATCGGTTCTCTGCCTCCTAAAATCCACCACAAGCTCCTTTGTTTTCTTTATGTTGAGGAGCAGATTATTGGTTCTACACCACTTTGTCAAATGCTCCACCTCATCTCTATAGGCTGTCTCACCCTCCTTATCAGAGATGAGCCCGATCAGAGTTGTGTCATCTGCAAATTTGACAATCCTATTGCTAGGGTGGACAGTGACACAGTCAAACGTATAGAGAATATAAAGGAGTGGCCTAAGCACACATCCCTGTGGTGTTCCTGTATTTATACTAAGCATATTAGAGGTATGAGGGCCCAACCGGACCCTCTGGGAGCGTTCTGACAGAAAATCCAATATCCACCCACAAAGTGATGGCGGGAACACCAGTTCTCTCAATTTAGATATCAAACAATGGATTTGTGTAGTGAAATTTCCCCAAAACTTGAAGAAATAAATAAAAGTTTTAATGAAAAACAATAAAAAGATTCTGTCAATAATGTGGGGTGCAGGAATGTCAATATCCACATCAAGTTAATAACACACAACACTACTTGCAGTTGTGGGGACTGACTGTGTGTTAAGATTTCAGAGAGCACCAACTGCTGTGAAAGGTTTAAGGAATAAGGAATCCCATTTCTCTAAAAAGACAAAAGAAAATGGTGGTTGTACTTTGTGTGCCCAACTAAAATTACAATCAAAATCACACAAGTTTTTAAAGGTATCTTCTCTAAAAAATAAAAACATTTGGTGCTTCTATGAGTGGTTAATTAGGTGAGCATGGAGAAGAGACAGAATTAGCAGATGTGTTGAGGAAGGAAGCTAAATTGAATGCTGGTTAATTTCAAAAGTCTCCTGAATTTCCTGTTTTGTTTTAAGGCCCATCTTGTAGTCTGGGGACCACAGAATCTTCTCTGATTGCCTATTTCAAGTTCAGTCTCAGATGATTTGGTGCAGAAGAAGAGAGGAATTGAGCAGTTGCACTTTATCATATGCTGCCTCGTTTTACTTCTGATCCCCAGAAACATATTACTTTGAAATAATATGTGCTATGTCATACTTCCCAACAGTCTGTAGTCAGTAAAATTTACATATTATTGCAGAATGCAGCAGGGAGCTCATCTTGGATCATGAACTGCTTCTGGGATTGCCATCAGCAGTTGTGTTTCAGATGAATACAAATATTGCTAGCTTTTTGCTTATACAGTACAAAGATAATTTACTGCCCAAAGTAGATTTCTCTCCAAATCAGGTGGGATATAAATTTTATTTATTTATTATACTCTAAGTAAATAAATATAGAACAGGTCTTATTTGCCTTCTCATATGAATAGATTAACAGACTGTTTGCCTCAAGTAATGGCTACTATTCTGGACTCTACTTAAATGTTTCCAACTGGTATTTACAGGATTAACTTTTTTAAAAAAACCAGAAAATTCAATTAATATTCATGTACCTAGATTGGATATTTTAGTCCCACAAAGTCACCTTTTTGGTACAATATTTACAGAGACCTTAAAGGTAACTGTTTTATGACATTGTCACCTGAATAGTTACAGACAATGGCAAAAATCCTGTTGCCTTATATGGTTGCACATGGAAAATTATTAAAGCAATTTTACCCATTCCAATTTGCCATTCTTCATGCCTCTCTTCATCCATTGGTCAGTATAATAGATGGTAATCTAGAAAGGGTAAATGCTTGCATTATTGCCCTTATTCATGCAGTCTTTTCCAGTAAAAGTTTGTCCAGAATGCTAGAGTTACAGCCACTTGCCACAATCTCTTTTTATAATCAGGGGGAGGGGGCACAGCTGGGGTAAACTTTATCTGAACAGATCTATTTCTTTTTATTTTCTTATAAAACTTTCTTCAGTCCAGTACATCATCCTGCCACATTTGTAACATTCACCTTGTCACATTCTGAAAAACAGGAAGTAAATTATCCAATAAATAGGCTCAATAATAATTTTCGTACTAAGCCAATATGTAATTATAAATAATGTGTTATCTTAGACTCTGAGAATATGATTTACATTTGCTCATATCAAGGTATCTATTTGGTGTCATAAATACCTATATTACAACCCAGGTTTCTTTTGTCTGTGGTTGCTAAGAAATAACCATTATAAACAACTAGACAAACTGTAAAGCTTTCAGACATGCAGTAAGCTGTTACTTCACAACTCCTAGACATGCAGGAAGTTGTCCTGCATGTAAATCATTTTGAAAGGTAGTCAAATAAGGCCAGACAGAGTAACATTTCAGAGTGTACATAGAGTGATAGGCATGGACAATTATGAGAACTGGAACTTTAGAACTTTGTCTATTTCTCTCTGTTTCTGTTAGTTCCTTCTTGAACTGGATTCAATTTCAGCTTGTTAGTCTTTATTGCCTTGATTGTGACTTCTAGATATTGTTACCAGAATCTTTTACCCTGTTTTAATCTAAAAGCAGCTCTTGCTTCTGCCCACCAGGGTTGTTTTGAAAGGCTGCTGACACGTGGTGAAATCTTGTGACATCTGGTGAACCTTTGATAGTGGGGAAAGAGTAAAAATTCCTCAGTGCTCAAAAAACAGGGTGTTCTTTTATGGCAGCCCTTACATGTTCTGTAGATTTAAATAATAAAATTTCCCACCACCACCATCCACCAAGAAGTACCTGAGGACCATAATTGATTTTTTGGCAGAAAGCCAGTTGGCCTCATAGTGTTAGAAATCTTTAAGAAAATAGTTAGGAGCAGAAAATATTTAGAAGATTGGAAAAATGTAGCATACAGGTTAAGACATTTTTTAAAATACAGTCATCTAATTTATTTTACAGTGAAGAACTATGTATCATGGATTATTCCAGATAAGAAAAACTTTTCTATCAGTTGTTTCTTAGGTTGTAATCAAAGATCACTTACTCTGGGACTAACTCACATATGCCTGGGAAAAAATTGAAGCAAATATTTTGCATTCTGCACCATCTGCCTGTAGTAATTTCTTGCTGCAGCCAAATTACTGCAGTGCCCTGCTGACAAAATATTTTCAGTCTGTTTGAATGGCCTATGCTTTCCTTCTTTCTCCAAGTGGTTGTTTTGGATTCATGTGGAGCGGGGTTCTGCTGTTCTGTTTGTCTAACAAAGCACTTTTCATTCCCTGATGTTTTCAGTATGTTAGTTAACTCCAGCACTTGTTTTTCCTTTGTTTTACCACATGAACAGATTACTGGCAAAATTGATATTTAAACAAGTCACAGACATTCTCCACTATGGAATAGATAAAAATCTTTTTCTCTAAGTCAGTCAAGTCCTCGCAAGTTAATATTTACAGAAATGAGAAAATCTGGAGTCTCCTAATAATAACATAACATAGTGTACTATCTTCATGAGAGACATAAAATGACACATCCACCAATAGCGAAAAAGCTCTGGGGACATACACCATACATATATATTCAAAATATGCTGCTCAAAGTCATAATGGATGCCAAGATACGAAACTATACTTGAGTGACTTACTGCAGCCTCCCAGCACAATAAGCTAAGGGAACGGCAGTAACCCTAGTTTATTGGCTGTATGCAGCATATAGCCACACATTGCTCAATTGTCGTTAAGCCAATGAAGAAGCTTTGCTTTGTTTATTGTATTCTTCTTTGTTCTCTCAGGTTTATTCCTTTCTCCCCCTGAAAAATAACTCCCACATAAATTTATTCTCTGATTTGCTAAAAGAAAACGACAACTTCAGTTCAGATTGTACAAGCAAAGCAAGGTCTGTGGTTTGTTTAGCTGCTTTCCATATCAAGTGGAAATATCCAAGCAGCTCCGTGAATGCTTATAACAAGAGATGTGCTTCATATTTGGAATTTATTCAGAAAATGATGTGAAGCAGAGATATCTTTGCATTTCCTAACCAATCTGAAATGGAACGAGGAAGCCTGAAACAAACAGTCAGATTGAATCAGGAGTCTATGAAGTACAAAGTTTATCATCAGCACATTGGAAGTTAAAATGGTTGTTTTGGGGTTTTTTTAATTTATTACTTGATGTCAGGAATTCTCACTTGGAAAATGGAAGTAGTGCTATAAAAGAACTAGGCCAAACCAGAAGATTGAAAATTCATGTCCCAAAGAAAAGCCCAATGTCTCCTGGAAACCCCATACATAGAGAAGGGTTCAAGTTGACCTAATAAACTCCTCTGTCCTGTGATTTGCAGCCATTTTGGGTTTTGGAAGGACAAGAAAAGAGTGTTAAGTTACCAGGGATCACTATTCACATTACTTTGATTTTTCAATGTTTTTAGAGTACACTGAATATTTTCTTCTTCTTTTAAGCCTTTGCAGTTCTCAGCCCAATCAATTGCAAAAATGTTCCCATAGGTTACTTGAGTCTCTCATATAGATTTGTTTTGTTGCATTTACTTTTCTTTTCTTTCTTTTTCCCAGCTTAGGTTCCAAACAAGGTTTTCTTCAAACTTCAAAAGGTAAGGTTAGTTCAGCTATTTGTGCCTCTTTGTGAAGTCTGGGGTTTCTCTTCCCATAGAACAATTCAGTTCAACTAAGCAAGCAAGCTTAGAACTTACTGTAGGCTCACTCTTTTTACAGAGTTTCAGCATCCATCCTGGGTTATGAGACTTTTTCTTCATTTTCATGTATAATCAGTATTCAGACAAATACAAATAAATACAGATACTTTAAACTATTTAGATGTATATTAAATTGAATAAGCTACAGATCAGCTTGGAGAAAAATTATTATGTTTGTTAAAATAAATTGTTTGGACTGAATCAAAGAGGGTGGGATTTGCACTTCTTTGGTTGTAACTGATAAGTAGGTTAGCCATGGTTATTTCATCTGAACCTATCCAGACTGTAGCCCTACGTTTAACTAGTCAGAATCAAGTCCTGCATTTGATGCATCGTTCTCCAGGGTGATTTTATCCAGGATTGTACACTTAATATCTGTGTGAAAAGCTTGTAGAACCTTTCTTAATTAGAGAAAAATCTTTTATTGGACATCCATTTTTAAAGAAGGCTTTTCCTGCTGGTAACACAGATAAAATATTGTGCAGCAATAACAGCTGTTTCCTGCTTTGAATCATGGGTAGACAAAGGTAAAGGTTTCCCTTGCTCGAAAGCCAGTCATATCCGACTCTAGGGTTCAGGGCTCATCTCTGTTTCAAAGCCAAATAGCTTCTGCTGACATTTTCGTGATCATGTGGCAGTGCATAGAACACTGTTACCTTCCCACCGAAGTAGTCCCTATTTATCTACGGAACTGCTAGGATGACAGGAGCTGGGACAAAGATGGGAGCTCATTCTGTTCTGCAGTACTCAGGAATTGAACTGCTGACCTTCCACCTCCCAGTCTGCGTCTTAGCCACTTGAGCCACAAAATATCTCACATTCATCAACCAGAGGTTTTTTTTAAGAACTTAATTTCCTGGCATTTTAAAAACAGAAGTGCACATAAACTACACACAAATTCCAACCACAATTTCACTCATGTAGAGTTATCTAGTGTTAGGGGATCTCTGAGGATGAGCACATTATCTCTTATATGGTAACAGAGGAAGACCAATGTCAAGATCCCATTTATGATATCTGATCATTTCTTCAGGAAATTTGTATACCTCCAGGGGAAAATTGAGAAGTCTGTGTTCATCACAGCTGGCATCCAATCCAATAAAGGGTTAAATCCAGAATGAAGTCACAAGATCATTTTCAATTACATCAAAATGTATCTGGATATCTATATAAAATTATTTTTTCAATGTTGTAATCTTTCTTTATTCATGTCAAATGCACCACAATCATATAATAACATACAAAGCTAAAAAGAGCCTTTTCAGTGTTTGCCCCGGCCCTGTGGAACCTCTTACCACCAGAATTGCACCTCCAGACAGAGCTACTCCCTTGCAGGAAGGCGCTTATGACTTGGCTGTGCCAGCAGGTGTGGGGCCCGACAGCTGTGACGGCCCAGTCCCGCTGGCTGGTATGATGGCCTATCTTGAATCACTCCTGTCTGATTTTTATCCTCCCCTTTTCCCCTCCCTCATCCCCCCCTTTTTAATCTTTTAATCTTTGTAATTTTATTCTATTATCTTCTAACTTTTAATAGTTTTAAATCCAGTTGTGTTTTTCTTATTCTAAGGAGCTAGGGAGGGTATTGGGGGGGGGGGGGGATGTTGTTTAAGCCTGTATGTCTTTTTAACCTTTTCTGTAAGCCAGCTTGGGCCATCCAAGGATGAGGAAGGCGGGGTAGAAATTATGAAAATAAATAAATAATAAAATTAACACATCTAAAACAAAATAGAATTAAAAAGACTAGATAACATCCACCCAATATCGGGCCACATCAACAGCATTTCCTCTTGCCAACATAAGGTCATCCTCAGTGCACCTTGAGAGGCATCGTGTGCATTGAATCATATGGGAAATAGCTTGTACTTCTCCACATTCACACAGGGTGTCACCTACAGGGAAACCTAACTTTATCTGGTAGTTCCTTGCTCACCTTCCATAGTTCTAAGGTAGTCTGAGGGGGCTGGTTGCTTGGAGGGTCAGAAGTTGCAAGGAAGCCATGCCTTGATTTCAGTCTCTGCTTTGATGGTTGGTGATCAAATAGCAGATGTATTTCCGAAGAGTTTGCTTTGACCCACTCTTTCTGAGCAGCACTTTCTTTGATGGAATTTTGATGGAGGGATGCCAGCTAAGTAATGCACTTTTTGTATTGGGGTTGGGTTTAGGCATCAGAAGTAGAAATGTTGTAATAATTCAAAGTGGCATCAGCTTGTCTCTTTCTCCAAGCTTTATTTATTTGATTTGATTTAATTTAAGAGATTTATATACCGCCCTATCCAAAGGACTCTGGGCAGTGTACACAAGTTAAGACCAATATATAGGTAAAACAATTTTAAAAAACCTTAGAAACATAACAATATTAACCCCACCCCAACCACCCCCGTTGTGCCATCTATTATCTAAAAAAAATATAAAATCTACAAAATCCTTTAAAAATTAATTACATGAGGGGGGAAGCCTCAGACAAGCCAAAAAGGGGAGCTTGTTGACAAACCCAGCCCCCAGACCCATTTTGCCAACCGCATCTTCAATTCTTTCCTAAATGGTAGCAACTGGGCCTGGAGGCATAGTTCTACTGGGAGGTGGTTCCATAGTGTGGTGGCTACAACTGAGAAGGCCCTTTCCCTTGTGCTTCTGTGCTCCATAGATCCAAATAATATTTCACAGGAAATGTTCAAAAGTGTTCCACTTATTAAAAACTGCCGCCAGAGGTACTTGAAATATATTAAACTTTAAAAGTGTAATTGGTATTGTGATTACTACTAATTTGCAGCTAAATTCTTAGATCAGAATTGACTCCAAATGCACGAACATGAAAAGCAAAATTTTACAAATCAAAGGTTGAAAAGCTTGAGGTTTAAATCCATTCTAGCCTGCCATAAAATGTCAGTTATAGAAACTTAAGTTCACAATAAGTATAAAAAAATATTAGAAATATTGTTTAAGAATGCTAACTTACCGTGTAAAATTCAGAGGGTTATAGCCTAAGAAGGAACATAGGAAAAACACAGAATACATTTCAAAAAAATAAATATATCCCAGTTTAAAAGTAAAAAGTATTTTAAAATGAAAAGCACTCCTTAGAATATCAAGGTTGTTGAAAATAAAATTATATGAAAAAGCCTGAAAGTAAAAATAATAATTATATACCTCTTAAATAATCTTAAGCCTTTAAACATGTTTACAAAAAAAAAACACAGAAAAATTATTTCAATAGCTTACCCATATCTGCCTGCATAAACTTTTATGTATTTCTCTTGTTGCTTCCTGCCTTGGTTGCACATGTCTCCAGAATGTTTGTATGGGTAACCTCATGTATCTCTACTCCATTATGCTCCTCCATGTTCAGTCATTGGCTGTCTTTCTGGTGATGATTTATATCCTTTAATTACCCTTATATAACATAAATATTTCCTTAGTAAAACCTGACTGACTCTAGAGTTGTTGATAACAGTGAATGATGTTTCTATGCAAATCTTTATATGCTTGGTAGACCTAGCAGTATTCTAGCTCAAAGGCGATAGGTACTGATGTGATTTATTTTTTCTAATTTTGCTGCCCTAGAGGGGGTTTGACCCACTGAATCTCTGGACCTGTTGATAGCAAACCTAATGAATCTCTGTTTTTGAGACCAGTGTCATTGGATCATACCTGTCAACCATCCCGATTTGGCCGGGAAAACCCCACAATTTGACGTCGATTGACGTCATAACCCGCCCCGCGCTGCCAAAACCCCGTAATTTGGCAGCGGGGGAAAACGCTTTCCACGCATGCGTGGAAACACTACGCCGCTTGTGCAGCCCCTACGCAAGCGGTGTAGTGCTTCCGCGCATGCATGGAAGGGTTTTACCCCTTCCACGCATGCACAGAAGCGCTATGCCGCTTGCGTAGGGGCTGCACAAGCGGCATAGCACTTCCATGCATGCGTGGAAGGGGTAAAACCCTTCCACGCATGCATGGAAAGCAACCTGCGCACAAGCGATATGCGCAGGTCCCGTTTTTCTGGAGCCATGGGTTGACAGGTATGCATTGGATGGTGCTCTTGGATAAAATATGCCTTTTCCCATTCAGTCCCAAGCAGCCAGCATAACAGGGCCAAACACAACTTTATTGTAAGCAAACTGAACATGAACAGCAATGGCGCAGCAGCGCTTTATATACAATATACAATGGATACATTCGGGCGGGAAACAACAGGATTGGTTGGGAGAGAAGTGGGGTGATCATGGGGTGACTGGAGACTGGGGAGACTTCGTCCGTCTCGTTAGAAAGGGCAGGAAGGCAAGTCCCGCGATAACTGAGCACCATGAAGAAGACAAAATGGAGGATCACCCTGATCCTATAATAATAATTACAAACTGTTTAAAGCAATATTACAGTTACATACACAACAACAAGGAACAAAGCATTTCTCTTTACATAGCAAGAAAGAAACATGTTCTCTTGTTAGCCAAAACAAATTCCAGGCCATATTTTTAAAAGACTTTTCAGATCTACTTTTTCTATACTGCTGTTAATATTTTTACCACTCTGTACATGCTCCAGAGATGACTCTGATAGCAGAACCAAGAAGAGCTGGGATGTGGCTGTAGTCCCTCTGAGTCAAAATATTTTGAAGGGCTATTTTGGGCTTAACAAAATGATGAAGCAAAAGTGTGAGCACAAAACATAGAACAGAGAAACATACAGACCCTTTAACCGCTCAGATAAATTAACATTGTCATGCCTGCTCTGCAGAAGGCAGACTAGAAAGCTATCTTCCAATTTCCAAACCCTTGTCCAGCAAACAAGATACCTGAATGTTTTCCAAAAGATGTCCCCTCGTCTTTTGAACTAAAAAAAAAAAGTTGGGAGAGGATGAAACTTAGCAAATATTGTCACTTGAGACCAAGGTAGAGTCACGAATGCTATGTAAAATAGGGACAGTGAACACAGAGAGAAAGAAAAATAAACGTATTTGAAATATGTTGTTGGAAGTAAGCCTTACAGATGTCACAGACAATCAGAAAGGCAAACAAACTTGCCACTACAACGCTCTCCCAACACTACCTGTCAGATGACATCCAATTGTGACCAATTTAAATCACATCATCTTCTGATCTGTCCATCGTGCCCTGGTAAGCCACTGCTGAAATATCTCATTTACTTGAAAACTCTATTAAGGTCATTATATTTCAGTTCCAGTTTGATGGCAGATAAGAACAACAAAAGCTCTGTAAAGAGTGAATCAGTGGACTTTGGTGATATTTAAATCAGTAGACCACTATCTTCTTCTCCAGATCTTTAAGCAGAGTGCTGTATAACCTAGTACAACTACACTGAGAAGCTATGCCATTAAATAGGTTCAGACAAAATTTTCACATATAGAAGACAGTTTAGAGCTGGTTCAAATTAGATGAAGACACCTTTGCATGAGAAGTAGACATCTTTATATGAGGAAATCAATTTATAGGGAGATGTTTTGGCTCCTTCACATCTTTGGCTTGAGCTAATCTTGATTATGAGCAGCCTTATTTTTGTAGAAGAATTTGCTGGTATGGTTAACTTCTACTTAATACAAATATCATGGAATAAGACAGCCAACAGTTAACTGATATGGGGAAAAACATTTTTTGTCTTTTCCTATTAGCAGAGTTTAGTAAACCCATAGAAGAAAAACCATTCAAGTAGTTTTTAATGGCACATCTTGTTTCCATGAAGGAAACAACTACTCACTTGAATAATGAGGTCAAGGTTAAGCTGACATCATGTTACATAAAATAGACAGAGCAAAGAAGGAGCTGTAATGGAGATTTATGTATTCTTAGCACTTCCCAAGATAGGGTGATAGAATAATATTTATGAAGTAACAGTTGCCTTTGCAGAGTGAATGCAACTGCTGGCAAGAATGACAGACATAACATGGGCTTTTTAAATTGGAACATAATTCAGGAAAGACAAGTGACACTAACTTGAAACTATATTTTTTCTAATCAGCTTCAGCAAAATATATAATTGCCTTGGCTTGAAATGAAAAAGATTAAAACAGAATTTGCTATGTTTTGGAGTCTTCAGTTGGATTCTAATAGTGTTGAGATTTCAAATGGTGTCACGTTCCCTACTATTACATTCTAGGAGGTACAAATATTCCCTCTTTGAACAAAGAACATATTTGCCTCCCATTATAGGACTAATAACTAGGATCATTCTTGACTGTAGTAAATCATCATGGCTTTATGAATATCTGTAGCTAGTTTCTTTCAAAGGAAAATTGGGTCCAGGTAAATACTGTAGAAACAGCATAGGATTAATGATCTGTATTGACATGATGAAGGACATAATCAAGAACGGTCTAATTTCCCCCCTAGAATATGAAGACTTAAACAGAACAACATGATCCTTCTTGAATACTAAGTAATGTACCATCTCATTATGTGGAATATTTTCCAGCATTCCACTTAAGAAAAAGGGCAACTCAATTATTCTATGATTCTAAGAGCAAAATTTTAAGTTTGATTTTTGTATACCAACATTTCTTGTCACATTTTACGCTTTTCTTGTCACCTCCGCTTGATGAAATCAGCATATATTGCTGCTTCCAGCTGATAGCTACAGATCAGTGCAGTTCAGGTATCATTTGATCTACTGAAATGACATCAAATGGCAGCAAGTTCTTTGGTCAGGTTGGGTTGTTATTGTACGCTATAGCTAAATGCCCATTTTCTGCTTCATTGAAAATATTAATGGAAAACAGCTGATAGAGTGCAGCTCTATTTAAATATTCAGACACCGTCCTCATTTGAGCATGGATAATTTGTATGACAACATTCCAGTTCAATGTTTATCACTTTGACAATAGTCTCTGAAACATACCTGTAGACACCTTAATAAGTAAAACCATCACTTGCAGCCAGACAACAGGCATACCGAGACATTTGAACAGTGCAATTCAGATTTAGATCCACAGACAGTGGAGAGTGAGTAGGTACAGAAAAGCAGTTGGATACCAGAACCTACCACTACTGGGCTCTTTGAAGTTTTTGGACTTTTCTTGGACATGTCTGATTAGTGGATTTCTCAGTAAAGTGGTGTTGGATTTTTTTTTTGTACAAATGAAAACATCTCCTCCCTTTATTAATAACAAGAATCTGGGGGAAATATATTTATCTACTTACCATTGTTTTCCATAGAAGAAGCACCATGAGAAAGGATCACAGTTAGGAGCAAAAGAAGGATTACTCCTCACCAGTGAAACTGCAAAACCACTTTCAGATTCTGGCAGAGAACATGCAGAAGAAGACATACAGGTGAGAGAGGCTGAAATTCAGCCAAGCAGAGTCACTTGAACACACATCCTACAAAAAGCAAAAGCAAAGGGTAGTTGTAGTAGGAAACTGAAATATGCCGAGAAGATCGCCAGGGCAGATTTGGATGTGACAAAAGTATTTCCATCACTCATAAAACCAGTGTATGTATATTGATTTCTTCTTATTCATAAGGGGGGAAATGCCATAGCTAAGACGAACTAGGAAGAAATCATACATCATACATTCATGAATGATGTATTTCAGAAAAGCCAATTTTAATAAACTCAGAACAATGATAAATAAGGTCCTATGATATGAAATCCTAATAAAAGGTACAAACAATTCCAATAACAACAAAAAAGGTGGAAAATGAAAAAAATGTATGGTTTCACATTGAACAGGAGTTGAACATCATGGCCTTATAGGCTCCTTCTAACCCCATCATTATTATGTGATTATTTGATTCTATGAATGCTCTAGAAGCAGTGGGTTATTTTTAACATAAGAACAGCCTTGCTAGAACAGGCCACAGCCCATCCAGTCCAGCATTCTATCTCACACAGTGGCTCACCATTTGCTTCAGGGGATTCCTAAGCAGATGCATTCACCTGCTTAGGATTCCTTGGAAATGGCATTGAGAGATATCCTTCCTATCTCTCCAACCCTGAGGTTGTCCTTAGGTATCCATAATTATAGCCATTAATACCCTTGACCTTTATGAACTTGTCTAATCCTTTCTTAAAGCTGTCAAGACTGACAGCTGTCACCACTTCTTCTGGCAGGGAGTTCCATAGACCAGTGATCCTCTGAGTGAAAAAGTACTTTCTCTTATTTGTTTGAGAACTAGTACCCAAAAGTTTCATGGAGTGCCCCCTAGTTCTAGTGTTGTGTGATAGGGAAAACAGTTTTTCCTTATCTACATTGTTCACACCGTGCATGATTTTATGAACTTCAATCAGGTCACCTCTTAGACGCCATCGTTCAAGAGTAAAGAGGCCCAACCGTTGCAGCCTCAGATGGTAAGGAAGGTGTTCCAGTCCCCTAATCATTTTGGTTGCCTTCCTCTGTACTTTTTCCAGCTCCATAATAACCTTCTGGAGGTATGGCGACCAGAACTGTACACAGTATTCCAGATGGGGCCATAGATTTATAAAGAGGCAAAATGACACTTGCTGACTTATTTTCTATACTCTTCCTAGCATTGAGTTTGCTTTTTTCACTGTTGAGGCACACTGGGTTGACACCCAGGACACCAAGGTCCCTTTCCTGGTTTGTCGCAGAGATACTCTAGATATTTTTGACCACACCTCCCAATATCACCTGGCATCAACCATGCTAGATATGGATGTTGGGATTTGTTGGACCAAAATTTCTAGTCAGTTCCCCAGCTCTGTCTAAGGAGCTACATGGGAATGAGCTCACAGATTATAAAAACGACCAAGGTTTAGACATGCCTTCTTGAAATAGAGCCTTAGTTTCATACTCCTTTAAATATTTTCAGGAAGCTATCATTTTTAACCGGGTGAGCAAGCATAATACCAACTTCTATATGGGAGTGACTTTTCTTCTTTCATCAGAAGAAGAAGTGGAAATGTGGTGGTTTTTCTCTCTCACATTGTATCTCCTCATGTCATCACAAAGGGAGATTTCCTGGGAAGTTCTTTTGTCATTCTTACAACTGTTCTTTCCAGAGTTTCTTCTTTTTTTCAGCTTTATAGGGAACACTCCTTCAAAAACTGCAGTAAAGGGGAATGATAGACACAAAGAAATAGTGCTGCATTTCTGCCCGAGCTGGGGTCCACACTCTGTCGCCACAGCATATACTGCTGCCCAGTGTACATAGCTGCGGCCCACCAGCCCCACTGCCACCGGTGTGCGGAGACACACAGGATCTGTAAAAGAGGAGAAGGGGTTAAGGACATAACTAGGTACTCATACAGTGAGGGGACATACATATAGGAAAAAATACGCGCACACCCCCACATGCCCACATATATCCGCCTCCGAGTACCCCAAACGCGGCCGCGGTCAATGCGACACCTATCCTAAATAAATGGGTGCCATAACGGGCCCCACACTGTGAAGCGCGAAACCGGTCACCCTCCGTAACTTAAATTTGGTAAGGGTAGACCTATCCTGGTGGCAGAAAAACAGGCTAGGGCATGCAGCAGACACTGCCAAAAACTCATGTAGGGCACCAACCAGACAGATGTCTTCAATGGAACCTCGTAGCAGTCTAACTCCACTGCCTACGCTGTGCTGAACAACCTTTGAGTACCGTATCCCCAATTGAGCCCACTCATGTGTGACATAGACATCGTCGAGTTCCAGTGCCCTACGAGACACGTCCGCCTTACACAATGGTACCAACTCTGGTACCAACTCACTGATGCGGAGCGCTCCAAAGAAGGCTACCGTGGTAGCTGCATGAAAAAGAGCCACCTCATACCTATCATAACATAAGTTATGCCAGCCTCGTGCAGGGTGGGTAAGAACCAGAGGTGAAATCGGGTGACGTGTGTCCGGGCGGCAGCCACGTTCACGTATCCACCCCTCCAAAACATGACGTATGCGGAAGTCATTCACGCAGTCAGCGAAGCTCCTCACCTTGGCCATAAATGCCAGTGCCGAAAGCCCAGAGGCTATAGTATGGGGGGGGGCAACCCCTGACCATGAAGATAAACCATGTATTGTAAAACCTGGTCTACTGGTATTGGCCACAGTTCAGGCAACTGTAGTTGCTCACAAAAGGTTCTAAATTGTATGAAAGCATGTTGATACGCCTTACGCGTGCGAGGTGCAATGACATGCCGACCGCCCGGTTCATCTCTCCTCGCCAAATGTCCAAATCTCGGCCGGGAGCGGCGAGGGGAATTCCTCTGCTTCCGGAGCCAAGGCATGGAACCGGGAGATCTGCAGGCAGGATAAAGCATCAGCAATATCGTTATTAATACCTGGTACATGCCTGGCCCTGAACAGCACATTGAGGCATAGGCATTTTAAAACAAATTGATGAACTAATGCCATGCCCTAGGGGATTTGGACGTCTGGGCGTTAACAATGTGCACCACTGCAGCATTGTCACTCCAAAAATGGACCACTGAGTTGGCCCACTTGTCGCCCCGTAGCATCAGTGCTCCCGAAATGGGGAAAAACTCCAAAAGTAAGATCGCGGAGGCGATCCGTGCCCTGCCATGCGTGAGGCCATCGGCCATATGCCCACCGCCCCTCAAAATAAATCCCCTAACCCAGGGAGCCGGAGGCATCCGACTGTACTTGAAATTTTATAGAGGGGTGGCCATGCCCCCTAACTCACCCGGATGTCTGAGTCCAGGGGGGGGCTGCAAAGAGCGCGGTGGCCATTTTGGTGCCGCGCTTTCATCTTTGTCATTAAATTGTCATCAGTTGAGAGTATCAATGAGTTCTATATGAGATATAAAGAATTCAGTCCTAGGGGAGTTCCAAATTAATGATTCAGCAATATTGAGTGTTTATAGCACCTCCTAATATATATGTGTTTTTTAAATGTTGTGTTTTGATGAATACTCAGAACCTTTGGATCTCACATACAGTTTTAGGGACTTTGGTGGGCCTTGGTGGTTAATTTATCTTTCTTAGCAGAAAAGCCTCACCGAAGCCATATATTTTGATGACATGTGCAACAGAGAGCCAAGTTATGACACAGAATAATAATTTTCTGCCAGGATACAAATATGGTCAGTTTGAAATCATAATTTGCATTTCTAAGATCTCATTTGTAGAATACCAGTTTTCCTGGAAGGCTCTCCATGTCTCTCAATGCTGCCTAGAACCTCTGATTGAGCCGGCATCTCAATGTTTGTTTCCATAAAGACTGGATAGTGAGCGGCTTAATTAAAAGACAAGACATTAAATATGTATCTTACCTATGTTTTAAAAACTAGAAGCATATTTCAGATAAGGAATAAACAATGTTGCCATATTTCAATTCTTCCTATCTGGAGGAACTTTGCCAGCTCTAGCCCCAGCTGCGGGTGAGCCACCACACCCCCGGGCCTCTGCCCCCATGCCATCGAGGCTTCAAAAGCCGGGAGGGACGGCGTGGCGGCGAGGAACTTTGCCGGCTCTAGCCCCAGCTGCGGGTGAGCCACCACACCCCCGGGCCTCCGCCCCCATGCCATCGGGTCTTCAAAAGCTGGGAGGGACGGCGCAGCGGCAAGGAACTTTGCCGGCTCTAGCCCCAGCTGTGGGTGAGCCACCACACCCCCGGGCCTCCACCCCCATGCCATCAGGGCCGCAAAAGCCGGGATGCTCTATTGTTGTAGTGTTTATGAGGATTGATGATGTTGTATTGCCTATTCATTTGATGAAATTGTTTTTATGATATGTGATGTGTTTAATTGCTGTACTGTTGTAATGATTATTGTATAATTATGTTTGGTGCTATTCTGCATCACCTGTGTTCGCTTTTGTATTGATTATGTTGCACTTATACACTTGTAGTGCTTGTTTTGTGAACCGCTTTGAGTTACTCATTGGGTGAGTAAGCGGTATATAAATTAAATTTCAAAATTCAAATTCAAATCTAGATTATGCAAATTATAAGGCTTTTAATTTTTTTGCACAGTGTGCATATTTGTTTGTTATGCAAATGAAACACTATAACTGTGACACTATTTACATGCAACATGATCTCTTGCTAATCTGAGAGAACTAGTACAGTAAAACCTCGCATAAAGAGTGCCTCACTTAGAGAATAACTCACTTAAAGAGCAGAATTTTCTCTGAATGGTTGCCTTGCTTAACAACTAAATCCAACCAAAAACTTGCTTAACAAGTAAATCAAGGTTTGCAATCCCCCACACAAACCAGGAGTCACAATTGGTCACTTACAATGGTGTTTCGCTTAAAGAGCAATCCAGTGGAACATATTATGCTCTTTAAGCGAGAAAACCACTGTGTAACATAATGCATCCCTGTATGAATTACTCTGGCTGTCTATTACATGTATGCTAGGGCCCACCCATAAATGGTGAAGGGAGGAAGTGGAAGAAATGCTGAAATTGAGTATCTGTAACTATCTACAAGGCAATGCAGATAGATTCTAGGTAGACTATAAACGTATAGACTCAGAAAGCAGGCTCATGCATCCCCAATGCCCAAAGGGAATGCCATATCGGATGGATTGGGTATTGCTAACATCATTTCCACAGTGCACCTTTGAATGGGAAAATGAGAAAGTACAAAGACTCTCTATGAAAAACAGCATTTATCTCTCTGCATAAGCTTTATAAATTAAGATTTTACTGTTTGGTCTATGCAACTCATCAGCATTCTTTCAAAAACAAATTAACAACTTATTAACTGGCATGAATGCTTTTGTGATGATATAGACTACATAATGATACACAGCCAGAATGTGCAAGAAATGTGAAATACCTAGAAATAGTGCTGCATTCTATTAAGAAGTCTGGCTTGACCATAAAGACCAGTAAGTGCTAGTTTGGGCTCAGATGAGCAACCCAAGTACATGAAGTACATAATGGCACCATCACATCTTTATAGAACTGAGTGAAAGTAATTGAGACAAAAACTGACAAGTCTTCAAAGTATACCTGGATACCATAGAAGGAGCACTCCCTCCTGCTCACCTTTGGGCCCCATCATTGCCTGGAGGATGAGAACCGGGCCAGCTGCGGCTGCTTGGGTGGTGGAAGACTCTCCCGTCTGCCAACTCTGGGCTCCACCCACCCAGAGAAGGATAAAGGTTGCCACAGCCCAAGACCTGGAGGACGCTCCTGCCCTCTCAGGCCCCATCATTGCCTGGAGGAGGAGGACTGGGCTAGCTGCGGCTGCTTGGGCGGTGGAGGACTCTCCTACATGCCTAACTCCAGGCCTCAACCCAGGATGGTTGAGCCCAGGACAATTGAGGTGATGCTACTGTTGGATACCTCTTGTTACTGTTGTTACTGTTGTGTCCCTTCTTCTTCGCCCCACCCCCAGACTTCCTTGCAAAGAGGCCACAGCGGCAGCGGGTGGCAGGACCACTGTCAGTGTCCAGGCCTCACCCTGAGGAACAAAAGGCTGTTGCGGCAGTGCACGGCAGGTCTTCATTGCCACCGCCCTTGGAATTGTCTGTGGCTGGAGTGGAGAGGCCATTGTACTGTTAGGCTTTGAAATGCTCTTCTCTTTGTACTTTTGTGATGTGTATTGTTTCTGAGAATACGTGATATTTTGACTTGAGTATTGTTGTTATATGCTGCTGTATTCTATTATATTTTGAACTCTATTGTCTTGCTCGAGTGGCAGAAGACAGTCCCGCCTTGAGGCTGAGGATGCCTGCCACCCCATCCCTGGACTCTGTGTTGGGAATTTTTCTATGTAGTTGTGACTTTATTACTATATTATAGTATTGTATTATGCTGTTGTACATTATAATGTGTTGTTTTTTGTAGATTGAAGTTTGTATATTGTATTATTGTGTACTTACTTGGTATATTGTTGATTTATGTTGTGGTTTTTGTGAGCCACCCTGAGTTGGTGTATGATGAGTGGCCGGCATACAAATCAAATAAATCAAATCAAATCAATCTCCGGCACTGGGAATATTACTGTATATTACACATCCCAGTGAGAAAGATGCAGCCCAATGGAATAACGTGAACCATCAACTCAGAGGAAGTGTTTGGGATAATAATAAAACGTTCATATCTAGTTCAGCATGCATCAAACCCGGACATTGATTTTATATTGCCATTTATGCCTGAAACCTGGGCCTACAAGCTATGTTCTTGCTGGATGGTGAATGTGTAACATCTGGTTGCCTTCTTAAGAAGAAAGCCAAATAACAGAGGACCTGTTCTTCAGTCTAGAAAGTATACTTTGCAATTGTGTGGGCCCTTTCCAAACTAAAGTGCTATGTATGGGGCAGGGAGATTACATTGTAAACTGACCATAATCCATTGAAGTAGTTCTGAAACATGAAGAGCAGCTGCTCTCAGCTTCAAGGGTGGTTGTGTTGTCTCCAAGAACTTGGAATAAAATATTGAACCCATCAAAGACAGCAACAACATACTGGTGTAGATATTGTCCATATACCTTGCTGCAGATTTTAAGAGCTCCCTTAAGACAACTGTCCAGTACTTAAGAGAGTCCAGTACAAACTGATCTTCCAACAAGGAAAAACAAGATATAATTGTGCCTTTGCCGGGCCCACTCCCCAATAAAAAGATGGACTCAGTGCTGGGATTGAAACTGGGCCACTTTATTAACAATAATTCACTAATGCAAGCGGGCCAACATAGCACTGGTAAGGAGCGATGGTTATAGCCAAATATATTGACCCCACAGAAGCGCAAATGACCAAACCTCTGCTTCTGACGTGTGTCCGGTGAACTTATAAGGCTTTGCACGCTGTGTCAATCATGGCATCACCTTGTTCCTGAGCATACCCGATTGGCCAGGCGATTATCCCTCCATCTAGACCTGCCAGAGGCCAATCAAGTGTGCTCCTGCCGGACCCGTAGGGGTCACCCAGAGCCTCCTTACCAGTGCTAGCCACCACACGGGGAGGTGCCTACCACGACTCCCCGCCCCCCAGGCCCACCTGCCATCCAGCCAAAGAAGGACCAAGCCCTGTGCAAGAAGGAGCACTCCAGGACCTCCAGACATCCGACATCCTCCATACGGATCGGGTGGAGCTCCACCGCAATCCCACCAATTTGGCCATGGGGCCAGCGCCGGCTAACAAGATGCCGGCAACCCGGCCCCCTCCAGAGTCCAGGCCCGGTGGCCAGATGCAAGCCAGTGACCAGGCCAAAGGTCGGTGGCACCAAGGAGGAGCAGCGAAACACTAGGTGCACCGGAATGGCAGTAGAGGGGCAGGACATCCTGCCACCGGCATGTTGACAGGACCAGCGCCACACCAGGTACACGGCCAAAGCCCCAGGCGCACGCCCCTCGTTGATGAAACAACCTGCCGGGCGTCCTCAACTCGCAGCTGTGGCCAACGCTGCACGCCCGTGCCAATGCATCCAGGGGCTCAGGAGCTGAAACAGAGAACAGAAAGAGCAAGTGCCAGCAAGGTGCCTAGTGGAACATGATGTGTGCATAGAAATGAAAGCGAACATGCCTGCACCGGCCCATCCTGCAGACGTCATCAACCAAGGACACCCCAAATACGGCAGCCACTAATGCAGCACCTGCACAAGGAACGGGCACCACACTGAGGCCAGAGGAGGCGAGATTGGGAATGAGAAGAATCAACAACCCCCAAATAGGTAGACCAGCACGGACAACCCACCCCGGCGGCAAAGCGGAAACCGCAGGCGGCACCGTGGGGAGCAAAAAGGGGTGCCGAAGGCAAGCCCCCAGCAAATCACCAAGATGTCAAGCCGACCCCGAGACATGACCACCAAAGTGGGGCATGTGGGTGCCCACCGATGGTACCGGATGCCAGTCAACCATCCCAAAAGTGCACCAAGCCCCGAAACCCAGCCCAGCAGTACCCTCCGCGAGGCAGCAGGGGCACAGCCCGACGGAACATCAGGAGAGCCGGAGAAGCAGGGCGAGCAGCCCAGGGGCAGCCAGGAAGGAACAGGCCTATGACCCCACCCCCGGTGCCAAGCCAGACATCCCCAGTCAGTACGGGAGGGCATAGGCAGGCCCCCAGTCTGCCAGTGCCAATGCCGGACACCAGGCAAGCAAGCAGAAGAATAGGGAAGCAGGAACAACAAAATCAGTGCCAGGAGTGCCCCCAGCCCCGAAAGGAGAAGGGCATGGTGTGGGGGGTGCAGTACAAACAGGCGGACAAGAAAACAGACCTCAAACGAACCAGGTGTGCGAAGGCATAGAATGTGCACCGCTGCCGCGCCATCACGCTAGGATGGCCTCACTGGATCTCCCCTGATAACCCCCATGGCAGGAGGTCACCCCAAACGGGAAGCAGTCCCAGGCCCCAGTTGCCGGGCCACTCTGCGCCCTGCCATGGTCAGGCCAATGCCCAAGGCCTAGCCGGACAGAGGGAAAAATGCCTCACACCAACCCCCACCAAGCATCAGGCTGACCCCAAAACCAGGCATGACAATAGTCGAGAAAGCCAAAGGGGCAGTCCACTGAAGATGGTCGAAACTGAGGGCCAGACCCAGAGGCCGGCACGCACACTACCCGCAAGCCAGGACACGAGAGGCTCCTGAGCAAAGCCAACCACAGCACAACACAAGCGCCGGCAATGCCCCGACAGGAAGGAGCACAGAGCAAGCAAAGCTGAATCACCCAAGGAGCACCCGGAGGCCCAGAGCAAACCCAACGCCGGCCAACCTAGACAAGACAGCATCCGGAAGCCCGCCAGCCCCATCACAGCCTGGTGCCCAAACCGAACCCCAAAATGACTGGCACGGCAGGAGGGTACTAAGACCCCATGGGGGAATAGCCACCCCCCACCCTGACATAAGCTGCCGAAAAGAAACCCGCAGGTGGTCACAAGCCCCCGGGCAGTGGCGCGCATAGAGCAAAACTCACCCCACAAAGAGGCAAAGTGTGGACCCCAGACCTGCAAACCAATGCCCAATGAAGAAGAAACTAAGCCCCCAAGGCCAGGGAAGATATAGGACCACCACAGGCACAGCCGCCATCGATGGAGTACCGGGTGCCGAAATGGAAACCCAGCAATACAAGTCCAGTAGTAAACCAACCAGAAGAATGGAAATGGCAACACTCCAGGATCCACTACTAGCAGGGGAAGGCCGGAACCAAACCAGGCCCGAACAGCAGAGTAAGGAGAGAAAACAGCAGCCCGACACAAATGAAACCCCTGCCCCTGAAATCGGACGATGCGGCGCAGCCAACCGCGGTCCCCAGTAAGACAAACGGTCCAGATAAAGGCCAATGGCTGCAGAGAAAAGGGGCGAGCATGCCGGAGAGGTGATGACAAATCTATCCACCTAGTACAAGGCACGGGCAATACGCAGGAGGAGTGGGGGAAGCAGAAGGCGGCAGACAAACCACCGAAGCAACGGAGACCAGAGCAACCTGCCCCTCAGGGAGATGACTGAGGTACACCAGTGCGCCAGTAAGGGAGGTCCGAGCACAAATCGTGCCAGGTCGTCACATGGGCCAAGGCCTCGGGTAGGCGGGACAGGTGCCGTCAGCGACAAACAAGACACACCAACGGCCCACCAAACACAACCCCACCCAATCCCAAGAGAACTGGACATCCCAATGGCATGGTAAAGCAAGGCAAAGTGTGGTGTCCCTGGGAGGGAAAATCACGCCGGGGCGGGTAGCGGAGGATAGTAAGCAGCAGGCCCTGCAGGCGGAACCCGAGGAGGCACTACCGGACAAGGTGGCCGCCACACATGGACGACCTGAGGTACAAATGGTGGGCCGGAGGGCGGAGAACCCCAAGAGATCCGGTGCAGCCATGGCCATTGAGCCGTAAGGGCCGAACGCCGAGCTGCCCGAAGTGGGCGCCAATGCAACCAGCATACCCGGCAAGCATGCCGGCAGTGCCCACCCCACCAAGATCCCCAGCTGTGACAGGCACCGGACCCAGGACCAAAGCAACTACCACACCCACAGTGCATCCACACATGATGGTACGCCAAGGAAGAGAGGAGAGTAGAGGCATGTGAAAGAAGGGACAGATACCTACAGGGAAGGGGCAAAGCTGTGCGTCCAAGGCAAGGAATCCCAAAGGGCCCACAAAACTGTGGGACAAGGATCTCAGAACACCAAGAAACACAGACACAAGGAGAATGTGGGCTGCACCGGGCATCGCACGGCAAGGAGAACAGCAGGCAGTGATGGCCATCCATACAGCCACAACCAAAACTGAAGAAAAGAGGGGCCGAACATCCCAGAAGGGAAAGGAGAGAGGTACAAAAACTCAAATGGCAAGACTTACCCGCTCCAAAGCCACGGAACAACAGCCTGCCCGCACACGCTGCCTGAACAGCACAATCACACTTGAGCAGGGATCAACAA
Organism: Bradypodion ventrale; assembly: GCA_035047345.1. NCBI lineage: Eukaryota > Metazoa > Chordata > Lepidosauria > Squamata > Chamaeleonidae > Bradypodion > Bradypodion ventrale. The sequence continues at coordinate 304,037,274 of JAWDJE010000003.1, read as the reverse complement.
TCCGAGGAGCCAAGCTCAAGGAGCTGGAGTCGTCACCGAACCGCCCGAGATAGAGCGGGCCAGAGTCGACGTGAGCAAGCGGCACAATCCCAGCAGCTCCCAAGGGCGGCGAACCACCTTAGAGCAGTCCCACCCAGAGAACACCGGGGAAACGGTGCATAGGCTACCAAAGCTGACAGCAGCAGGATCGCCATGGAAGCTGGAAAGGCCAGGCACATCCGACTCCAGGGTGCAGCACTCAACCCCGCCCCAAAGCCGAAGGGCCAGCACCGTCCACCTCCGCAGACACCTCCATGGCCACATGGCAGGTATGACCAGACCCAGAATGCTGCCCAGTAAGCAGCGACCCAGCCACCTGGGCCGCTGCAAACCACAGCAGACAAGGCCTGAAGTGGGCCCACCCCAGCAGGGGCCATGCACCATGGGCAAGAGGCCCAGCCAGCCCACGGCCGCGAACCCAGTAGGGGCCATCCAGAAGTCCAATGGGCCACCCGCCATGGCACACACCCTGGAGCCGGGGCAGCCGGCTAGAGGTGGGGCCAGCACAGTCAATATGCACAGCACAGGCTGGAAACAGCCACCGGCCGGAGCACCAGGCCATGCCTGATGCCATCGGCCCGGCAGCAAACTCGGCGAAGGAGGGGAGGCGCCCCTCCTGCATGGAGAGGAGCACCAGGCCCAGGGGAGAGCCCGGCGGGCCACATGAAATGGCACCGTGGGCCAGATCTGGCCCATGGGCCTTAGGTTGGGAATCCCTTGTTTTACTGTATGTGCTTGTCTTGTCAGCCAGGATCCTGCATCCCTCTCCTGTTTCACCATCACAGACCTAGTTCCAGGAAGGCAAGGCCCCAAGACCGCAGCAGGCCAAACCCACGTGAAAACACCAAGGGCCCGGGCCGGGCCCTGCGGCCTAGCACCACGCTCGGCAGAGGGCCTAGAGACCCGACAGGCACCGACCCGTGCCGTGGCAGGTCAGAAAACAAGGGCCCGAGGCCAGGCAGTAAGCCCCTGACGAGGCCCAAGGGGGTGAGCCCGCAGGCCCCGGAAAAGGCGCAGGGAAGCCGCCATGGAGACTGCGGTGGGCAGTGGCGTGCCCCGCAGCCGGCCTCGTAGAGGGCCCAGAGGCCCCCCGCTCACCGAAGGACGCCCCTGGAGGGGCGAGAGGAGCCATGGCTGACCGCTGCAGAAAGGAAGCCATGCGGCCAAAGGCAGAAAGGCCCAGGCTGCGTGTGGGGTATGGCCGACCGGAGCCAGGCAGCAAACGCTGCCTAGCCCAGTTCGCAAAGAGAAGGAAGGGCGGTCCGAGCCTCTCCCTTAAGGGAAGGCCCGGCCCCCGCCCCTTCCGGCCTCATCCCGTCTCTTATGGGGCAGGGCCGGCAAAGCGCGCGGCAGCAAATCAGCGCCACCGCGCGTCCCTTCTCTGGAAATTGTGATGCAGTTTGAGGATTCTCAGAACTGGGATTCATAGGGCACAAAATGCCTAAACATATTTCATATCTTGCTTTGAGTACCCCTGGTGGCCTCCCTTTTTGCTGTTTTGTCTAGAGAAGGAGTTTCCAACATTTTCCCAACAGGGGCCAGATCCCACCACTGATGCCCAGTTGTGCAGGCCAGAGGCATGGCTGCACCCACTGCTTATGTTTTTGTTGTCATCTCCGCTGCATTTCGGCAGTGGTTGGGAACTTCCTGCTTCTGTGGTGTGAACCAGGTGCTGATGTAAGCTCCACCTGGCACCAGAAGTCCACAACTGCTGTGGTTTAGGTGCCAAAATGCAATGGAGAAGCAGTGAAAAAATCCCAAAGTGGAGCGAAAATGCGCCAAAAAGCCTCCTGCCACCCTGGGAAGCAGCGGAAACTGTGCAAGAAGCCACAAGAATGGCACAATAGCTGATGTTGCTGCCATGGTAAGTGACGTATTGTAAATTCCAGTGGTGGTGGCAGCTTCTGGAGGTGCCCAGGTGGCCACCATTGGCTGTATTAATGGGCTCCATGGGCTGGATTAGGCCCACGGGCCATAGGTTGGGAGCCCCTGGCCTAGAGCATGTGAGTGTTTGGTGTATGAAAACCAAGACACAGGACACAGCCTCGGGCTGGGTTAACTCAGGTTTATTGCATCGTGGACAGAGGGAACATGAGGTAATGGCGGATCGATAGCTCTTTTTATACAGCAGTAATACATTTGAACGTGGTGCCATGGTAGCCCATTGGCTACTGCCTGCGTGACGTCATTGCGAGTCACGCCCTTCTTGTCCAGGTGTAGGTAGTGGCGGGAAAGCTTCCCGCGCTGTTGCCTTTGATAAGTTCGGCCCAAGAGAGCTTGGACGCTCGCTGCTGCCAGCTGGTGGTCATTAGCTCGCGTCCTATTACAGGGTTTATATGATACAGCTGAAGGTTACATTGTTGCTATAGGCAAGGTTACATTGGCTCCGATACATTGTAATCCATGTGGAAGGTAAAACCATTAGAACACAACACCCCTCCCCCCTAGGATGAGACAAAGTCTCGAGCCCCCACTCAAACACACTCCCCCCCTAGGAGACAAAGTCTCTCAGCCAAGATGGCTTATTTCGAACACGCTGGGGTCTCGATGCGGGCTGCCTTTGCCCGGGTTTGCTACCTTCTCTTTGTCCCCTGGTTTCCTGCCCTGTAATTGGAGAGGGAGACTCGTTAGTGACTTGCCGCGGCTCCGCGGCGTTGTTGGGCGGTGTGCTCTCTCTTAGGGAAGAACCGGGGGCACTGGGGACTAACGAAAAACCCCTCTTCTCGCTTGGATGGGTGGGGGAACACTCCTGAAAACCCCCCCGGCTCGCAAAACCAAAACCAAAATTACATTCGGGGGCAGCGGTCGCGAATTCCTCTCCCCCTTCCCCGGCCTCTGATGGAACTGGTTTATCAAAAGGATATGAGTCGGGGCCGCTGCTTCTTCCTTCCCCCCTTGCTTGGGACTGTTGTCCACTGATGTCTCCCCCTTGGGCTAAGCGGGTGGGGGAGAACCCTAACGCTGAATCCTGTTGATGAGCCCCACTGTCTGGTACGCTCACTCGGTGCCTCAGCTGGTCCGCGTGCCTCCTCCAGAGGAGACCTGTGCTGGTCTCGACCCGGTACGACACTGGCCCCGTCTGTTCTACTACCGTCCCCGGCACCCAGGCTGGCCCTGCGCTGGCATAGTTTCTACAGTGAACAGGGTCGCCGGCGGCGAATCCTTTCGAGACTGCCAGCCCTATGTTTTTTCCCTTCTCCTCGACTCTCGTCGGGTCTAGCCTGGACAGAATCGTGGTCAGTTTTCGCCGCATCAAGAGCTCTGCCGGCGAGTAACCTGACGCTAAGGGGGTCACCCTATACGCTAATAAGAACTGACATACTTGGTGATTTAGGTCCCCCGGGCCCATGCGCCGAAGCGCATCCTTTGTTGTACGCACCAACCGTTCCACTTGGCCATTCGTGGCCGGGTGAAACGGTGCGGATGTGACATGCCGAATTGCGTTTGCCGCCATGAATGCTCCGAACTCCGAGGAGGTGAAGCAACTCGCGTTATCGCTGACTAACGTGTCGGGTAAACCGAACGTGGAAAAGACTCTCCGTAGCTGGCTAATTGTCGTGGCGGAGGACGTGCTCTTTACTGGGATAACCTCCAGCCACTTGGAGAACGCATCCACCACCAGGAGAAACATGGTTCCTCGGAATGGGCCAGCGAAATCTATGTGTACTCTGGACCACGGCCCCCTTGCTGCGTCCCATTCCCTATGCGGGAGGCGAGCCTCCTCTGGACGGGATCCCTGACATGCCTCACAAGTGCCGACCATGTGCTCAATGTCCGCGTCCAGTTGTGGCCACCAAAAATAACTGCGGGCCAGCGCTTTCGAACGAACGATCCCCGGGTGGCTGACGTGCAGCAGTTTGAGCACCCTCGGCCGCATGGATGTAGGGACCACCACCCGTTGGCCCCACAACAGGCACCCCCTTTCTAGGGACAGCTCTAGCTTTTTCCGAAAGAATGGGTCGAATTCCGTGCTCGGGGACGATGCCGGCCACCCCTTCTGTACCCATGAGCTAACTTTTTCCAGCGTTTTGTCCTTGCCTGTCGCCCTAGCAATATCGGCTGGTACTAATGGGGGTGCGTCTAAGACCTCGATTAGCAACACCTGGCGGTCTCTTTCTACTCTAGCCTTTTGGTCATCCGACAGGGGCAAAGGGGATCTCGAAAGTGCATCAGCATGGCTGATCTCCTTTCCGGGCCGGTACTCCAACTCGTGTTGGTATGCGTTGAGAAAGATAGCCCAACGCAGCATTCTCGGGGATAGGATCTGCGGCGTGGGCTTGCTTGCCGTGAAAATCCCTAACAGGGGCTTGTGATCCGTTACAATTTTAAACGGGCGGCCATACAGAAAATCGTGGAACTTTTTGGTCCCCGCTACTATGGCTAATGCCTCCCTGTCGGTTTGTGCGTAATTTCGCTCTGCTTGGGACAGGGACCTTGAATAAAACGCAACCGGGGCCTCCCTTCCGTCATCCAACACGTGGCAAAGCACCGCCCCCACCCCCACCGGTGATGCATCGCAGACTAATACCACCGGCCGTTTGGGGTCGAAATGCGTTAGAATTGCGTCAGAAGTCAAGAGTTGCTTTAGCTCTTTGAACGCCCTCTCGTGCTCGTCACCCCACATCCATGTCTCCTCCTTTTTAAGCAACCGATGAAGCGGTTCGGCTACGGACGCTTTCCGCGGAAGGAATGTATGGTAAAAATTGAGGAGCCCCAGGAATGACTGTAGCTCGGTTTTGGATGTGGGGCGAGGGGCCTTCTTGATGGCTGCCACTTTGGATTTGGATGGCTTAATACCCTCGGGTGTGATTCGGAACCCTAAAAACTCGACCTCGGTTTCGAAAAAGACACATTTGTCCTTCCTCAGTCTCAGCCCCGCTTTCTCGAACACAGTTAGTACTTTGTCCAATCTTTTTGCCAGTTCGGCCTCACTCCCCCCTGTTATCAACACGTCATCAAAATAAGGCAACACCCCCTCCAGCCCCTTCAGGAGGCGTTCCACAAGCGACTGAAAAAGGCCGGGTGCCGAGTTCACGCCGAACTGTAAACGCGACACCTGGAACGCTCCTTTATGTGTGACTATCGTTTGGGCCGCGGCCGTGGCGGGAGTTACGGGGAGTTGCTGATAGGCTTGTGCTAGATCGAGCTTAGCGAAACACTTTCCCCCATTTAGCCTGGCCAAAAGGTGGCTGACCACCGGCACCGGGTATGCATTAGGGCGGATCGCCTTGTTAATTGTACACTTATAATCAGCGCAAATGCGCACCTCCCCGTTAGCCTTCAGAGCTGTTACAATTGGAGTTTCCCACTCCGCAGAATCAACAGGAATAAGAATCCCCTGGCCCACCAATTTGTCCAGTTCCGCCTCTATTTTGTCCTTTAGTGCGAAGGGCACCCTGCGCGGTTTGAGTCTTATCGGGCGGACCTCCGGGTCTAGGTCGAAGGCTACAGGGGGTCCCTTGAATTTTCCCAGTCCTTTTTTAAAAACGTCGGGATGCGCGTCGCACACCGCTTGTATTGGATCCACCCCCACCGAGTGTACTCCCCCTATGAACAGGCCTAAAGGCTGAAACCACTGTGTCCCAAGGAGGCTACAACTTCCCCCCTTGAGGACAACTAGGGGCAGTTCCGCAGAATGTCTCTTGAAATTAACCCGAAATTTCCCGACCCCCAATACCGGAATGCTGTTTCCCTGTACATCTCGTAGCGTGGACCTCAATGTTTTAAGTTTGGGCCGCACGTGGGGGTCGATTTTCAAGAACTCTTTCTGGGGGATTATGGAATAGGAGGACCCTGAGTCAATTTCCATCCTGATAGGGGCCCCTTGTATTAGTACCTCAACGAAGTAATGGGACTGTCCCGTGGACACGCTGAACACCGGGGCGTCATCTTCGCTGCCGTCCGAGACGCGGCCCACGCCGTCCTTCTTCCTCGTGGTCTGGGCGCCATCTTTGGGCCTCGCGGGACGGTCCGGTCTGGTCGAACGGTCTGGTGACTGCCTCCGGCCCTCCTTTCGTTTTCTGCATGCCTTGGCAATGTGCCCCCGACGGCCGCAGGTGTAACATTCAGCCTTTCTAAATGGGCATCTCGCGCGTTCGTGGGCCGCCCCGCAACCATCGCAGCGGCGCCCCCCTTTTCGGACCTTCTGGACCTCCTCGCCGTCGCTGCCTTCCGAGGACGATTTTGAGGCCCGTCGAGTTGCGTGCACCGATTGTCCGGACTTCCCGTGCACCGAATTTTCTGCTTTGCCGGCCCTGGGACGCCACTCACGCCACTGGTGCATCTCGTCTACTCCAGCATTCGTGGACTCCGCGGCTTCGGCGGCCTCGACGACCTCTGCCAGCGTGGGTGGCGGCTCCTTGTTCATCAAGCTGCGCTGCACCTCCTTGTCTTTCAGGCCGCACAGCACGCCGTCCCTGAGGGCCATGTCTAGGATGTCGCCCCATTTGCAGGGGACGGCGGCTACCCTCATGGCGGCCACGAATGCCTCAACCGACTCGTCCGGCGCTTGGACTCGCCTCCAAAACGCGCTCCGAGCGGGAAACATCGCCCTCGAGGGTTGGAAGCGCTCCCGTAGCAGCTTCATGATGTCGTCCGCCTTAAATTGGCTCACTTTCTTCGGAGCGATGATGCCCACCAGCGTCCGCTTGGTTTCCACCCCGAGCATTCTGGTGAGGATGGCCCTCTTCCGCTCCTCATCGTCTTCCTTGACTTTGAGTTCCACCAGCGCTGCCTGGAAGTCCATCTCCAACAGCTCCCAGTCTTGCGGTTTGGTGATGTTGAACCCGCTCTGTGCCCTGGCTGCTCCTTGGGGATCCATAATCCCACCTTCGTCGCCAATTTGGTGTATGAAAACCAAGACACAGGACACAGCCTCGGGCTGGGTTAACTCAGGTTTATTGCATCGTGGACAGAGGGAACATGAGGTAATGGCGGATCGATAGCTCTTTTTATACAGCAGTAATACATTTGAACGTGGTGCCATGGTAGCCCATTGGCTACTGCCTGCGTGACGTCATTGCGAGTCACGCCCTTCTTGTCCAGGTGTAGGTAGTGGCGGGAAAGCTTCCCGCGCTGTTGCCTTTGATAAGTTCGGCCCAAGAGAGCTTGGACGCTCGCTGCTGCCAGCTGGTGGTCATTAGCTCGCGTCCTATTACAGGGTTTATATGATACAGCTGAAGGTTACATTGTTGCTATAGGCAAGGTTACATTGGCTCCGATACATTGTAATCCATGTGGAAGGTAAAACCATTAGAACACAACAGAGTGTTAACCCAGTTGCAGGCAAAGACAGATTCTTCCCTAGCTTCTAGAGCAAGAGCTGCAAGGATGCAGTACACCCTATGAAATGAGTAATTGTCTACAGAGTTTCATACTCTCTGCAAAGGGTGAAATGTATTCAGTTTCCTGAAGCTTTGACAAAATTGAACTCCAGTTTCACAGGCTTCAAAAGGCTGCAGAATTTCAGGGGTTACTTCAGCGTATTTGCCTTTGTTAAAGAATGTTCCTCTTTGACACCCAACAAAGAGAATTCACTAACTCATCATAGAAAGCAAAAAAGCACTTGTGACCACACAAGGCATCAGAGCTGACAAGACTTTGCATTGAAGGTAGAAAGCAATAATCCATTGACTATGCAGTTAAGTGTAGGGATAAACCTTTACATATGGGGAGGTCAGGCACTAGATAACACTTCTTCTGTGTAAAAAAAACATGTCTTTCAATGGGACTCAAGAGGTCAGCTGATATGGGTTCTAATACTGCAGTTACACCATAATACAGAGATTGCATGGTGAAGTAAGGAAAGAGATGTGTACCACGCTGAGTATAATGCAATATTTATATTTTAATTCACATTTAGTTTACAGCTGAAAAAATAATAATACACCTGCAAAGATTATCATATATTTTGATCCTGTTTGGTCATCTTTTGTTCCTCTTGTTGCTACTGCCACTGCATCTATCCCTTTTTTTTTTTTTGCTTTGCCCGCAGTGTCATCAGCTTCATTTCTAGATGCTTCTGTTTAAGTGTCAAGAGGTGGAAGTGGCCATATGTTCTTAAGCAGGTATTTATTTATTTATTTGTTTATAGGATTTGTATTGCTGCCCAATTCCAAAGACTCTGGGCGGCATACAGATACTAAAACCATCACAATTTTAATATCACAATTAAAACCCCATTAAAAACCACCACAAAACATTCCCTACCCTCCCACCAGTTTAAAAAGAGGGAGAGAGTATTCATAAATCAGCCAGCAGGCTGGGGCAACAACACTGCCAGTGCCCCACACCTGCTCTGCCAGCCAGGTTTTAAACCTTTCCTAAAGGGCAACAACACCATCTGGACACACAACTTGGTTGACAAGAGGTTCCATAGGGCTGGAGCAGACACTGAGCAGGCCCTCCTTCTAGTGCTAGAGAATGTGCCTCTCTACAAGATGGAACAATTAGAGAGCCTCTCTGTTCCGATCTGGTGGGATGGACAGATATTCTTGGGGTGATGTGGTTTCTTAAGTATCCTGGCCCACTACCATGTAGGACTTTAAAGGTAATGACCAGCACCTTGAATTGCACCCAGAGGCAAACCGGCAACCAGTGCAGCTCCTGAAGCAGTGGCAAGGCATGGGCATACTGCCCACACCACATCATAACCCTAGCAGGGGCATTCTGGACCAGTTGCAGCCTCCGAATGGTCATCAAGTGCAGCCCCATATAGAGCGCATTGCAGTAGTCAAGTCTGGAGGTGACTAGAGTGCGTGACCATAAGCAGAGAGTCCTGATCTAGAAGTGGGCATAACTGGCGTATGACATGAAGTTGTGCAAAAGCCCTCCTGGCCACAGCTGCCACCTGCACTTTGAGCAGTAGACGTGAGTCCAGGATGACCCCCAGATTATGCACCAGGTCTGTTTGGGGCAAAGTAGCCCCATCCAGAACCAAAGGTCATAGCTCCTGATGTCAACAAAATTGCAAAGGTTGTAGAATTGTATGAAATATGGGAAAAGTTACTTTTTATTACACATCTTTAGGACAGTGATGGCCAACCTTGGCAATCCAGCTGTTCTTAAATTTCAATTCCCAGAAGCCATGATCAGCAGGAGTGCTGACTTGGGTTTCTGTTAAAGGAAGTCCAAGAACACCTGGACTGAACGCCCAAAGCAGAGGAGGCGGTGCATGAGCAGGCACCACACATTCGCACACACTGACCCCCTTTCCCCCTGTGGGTATGTATGACCCCCTGTGGGTACACCCAACCCATAGGAGGGATGAGAGGAGTGTCTGGTCACCTCACCTCACCCTACCACCACCTCCTGGGCAGGATTTCAGCCTCCCCTCTTACCTCCCCATTGGCAGAGGGAGAGTGGTGGTGGGGAAGAGGTGCATGGTGGGCTGTGTTGGGCTTTCCCTTGACGGCATGTGTGCCAGCAGAGAGGCCTTTGCATGCCACCTCTGACATGCATGCCATAGTATATCCCAGCAAGCATTAAGAGTTAACAGGAGTGTTCAGGAATACTGAGTATTCTGGGAGTTGTGCCCAATGAAGAAGCAAAATGGTGCAAGCAGTTACAACAAAAGGCCACTAAACATATAGAAACAACTGCAATTCTCCTCCTACAATACCTTAGATGTGGCAGCTGTAGACAGTTGTGCAGTGTAGTATCGAAATGAATCTCCATTTCTTCAGCAGTAAGTTACTCTCTTTTGTGCTGTTCTTTTATCATTAATTCTATTTTAAGATGATCAACTGTAACAATCTCTAGTTTTTTGTCTAATACTTGATCAATTCTTCCTTTCCTCATTTTATGTTATTATGATGTTTTGGTCTTTATCATTTGCTTTTATATTTCTCCATTGATCACTCTCTTACAAACCAATGGTTTAAATGCTTTGGAAGATGTTAGTGTGCAGATCACAGACTACATTTCAAATATTTCCAGCCCTGGCAAGAGCGGTTGCTAAATGGAATACAGCAGCCACTCCCTCCTCTTCTGATGTTTAATCACTTCCTACTATGTGGCCTATTGCAATGTTCTTAAAAGACTGGGAAGAAGCATCCATTCTTTAGCTTGATTGCTTACAAAAGGATTCTGTGCCTCTTTGTTCTTTTCTGAAGGAGTTGGGCAGTTTGCCCGTGTTTCATGCTGAAGTGCCATTGTTCACCTAAGGCCTGAGCAAAAAGCTTTTGCTTATTTATTACTATCCTTCCCAAGTAATGACCATTTTAATCCCTTTAGTCCCTCTAACAAATTTATCAGAAAATGACATAAGGCATACAATGTCACAAATACCTTTGACATTTATTTATTTTTTCCTTTTAATAGGTAATTCTGAAATACACACATCCCTTGAATGACTTTATTGGTTCATGTAGTCTGTCTTTATGAGTGTTCCGTTGATAAAATATAAATACAAATCACTTTTTGGAGAGCTCTTTTCAGTGTGGTTTCATTAGTTATCATCTTGACAATGTAACAATTGAATAAGTAGCTCGGTTTATTACCATCTTTAATCCTTCTGAGTATGAAACTTGGTTGCATGCTGGGAATATATCCATATAGGCTCATTCAATATTCATATGCTTTATGGAGTTGGAAGAAAATTGTTTTACTAAATAACTCTCATTGTTTTATTAAGATACTAGCAGAGGTTGCCCGGCATTACCGGGCTGTTACAAACTGTGATCAGCTTTTTTGTTTTTGTGGATTAAAAAAAGAACAAAGGATGATATAATTTTTTCAAATTGTTTTATTTATCCAAATAATGTTTTAGTTTGTGGGGTTTTTTTGTAAATAGTTGTACCGTAGGTAATATTTTTAAAAATGTGAAAGTACATGTTTTTAAAATTCAATGTTTTTAAAACTGTGTTTAGATGTTTTGGGTTTTTATTTGAGTAAAAACTCAACACAGAATGTTATAAATCTTTTTATTTTATTTATTTAACATATGTTTGTGATTTGTGTAAACCTTTGATTTATTTTTATGTTTTTGACATGTTTTTACTCATGTGGCCTCTAGGTGGGGCTGTTGTGTGTTTTGGTTTTGATTTCATTTCACGTGTTTTTTCTCTCCTGGCCTCTGGGTGGGGCTTTTGGTAAGTAGTCTCTTTGTTTCTTCATTTGTTTTCCGGTCTTCTTGGAGGGAGGACGTGCTGGTGAGTTATCTAGTTTTCTTTCTTCTGGTGGTTTTCTTTGTTTTGTTTTTGTGGTGGTGGGCTGGGAGGTGTTTCTGTTTGTTCTTTTTTTGTCTTGGTTGAGTTTTAGGTTTGTGTGATTGGTTTGGTTATTTCGTTGTTGTTTATTTTTGTAATTAGTTGTTGTTTGTTTCTGTAATTTGTGGGGGGGTTGTGTTGTAGTTAGGTGTTTTGTATGTGGTTTTGTGGTATTGTGGATGTTTTTGTTTGTGTAATTTGTGGTTTATTTTTTGTTTATTAATGGGTTTTTTAAATTATTGATTTATTTTTGTTTTATTTATTTTTTTATTAATTTTGGTGTTTGTTTTTGGTGTTTACTTTAGCGTGAAGAACAGGCTGCCTTTGGGTTTCTCTTTTCCCCATTGCTGCTTCAAATTTTGGTTTTGATGCAACAATGGGGGAAAGGAGGAGGAGGCAGTCAGCCTGTTCTTCTCCCGGGAAGGTTTGTTAGGTAGGTCGGGGGAGAAGGAGGAGGCAGAGAAGAGCTATCTGTGCCTAATGATGGTTCTCTCCTCTCTGTCTCCTTTTTCTCCTGGCTTACCTAACCGGAGATCAGCAGGCAGCAATCCATAAGGGGTGGTGCTCTTCCTTGTGGATTGCTGGCTGCTGCTTTTGTATTCGGAAGTACAAAGGCATCAGCCAGTCATCCTCCAGGGAGGGTGCTTCCCCTGATGAACTGCTGCCTGTTTGGGGGGTTTTTTCCCACCACGGCTCAACTTTCCTTGAGGCCAGCGGTGCTCTTGCTGTGTCTTTGGTGGGGTAACGTGGAGGAGAGGGAAAGAAGGCTGGCGGGTGTCTCGCGGTGGAGTTTTGTGGCTTTGTGTTTTGCGTTGCTGTTTAGGCGCTGCATCTGCCTGTGGCGGACTTGCAGTCCTGTTGCATTTTGTAATTTTATTTTTCACGCACTGGCTTTCTCAGCATTCTGCACACTCATGGCGTGCAGGACACTGGGACTTGTAGTTTTGCGTTTGTGGTTTGCGTTCTTGCGGTGATTTTAATTGGCCGTGCCGTGTTTCCCAACGTTCTTTTTGCTTGTGCCTCTCAGCCTGATTGGTATGGTATGGCGGCGCACAGAGAATGTTGGAAATTGAAGTTCTTTCCCTTTGTTCACGTTCGTGGGGCTCATGCCCCGCTGGCACCTTTCTCAAACATTCAGTAACCTCCGTACCGGGTTCGGGCAAGTGCAGGAGGCTCGGTATGGGATAGGATGGACAGATGCAGAAACTTATAGCAAGTTCCAACGGTTAACCCTTGGATTTATAGGTATAGATGGAAAAGGCTGCACGAATCAGTGTTATTGTTGTTTTTAAAATATCAGGGTTTTGAGTTGGATGTATTCTATGATCTTATGTAACAGAGGTTTTGAGACCAAATGTAATTCTGGCACGTAAGTCCTAAAGTTACCTCCTACGCCAGGGGCTTAACTATACGCTAAACTACATAGTTAGAGTTGTATCCTTACTGTGCACAAGTCTGTCCTGCTCTTAGCTCTCCAGCTGTAATCACCAATGGGGGAAAATATTATTGCATGTAAGGTATTGCTATTTACAGCCCGGATTGCTTTGTATCTAGTATGAAAACTTTTTTTAAAAAAACACCATGTTTTCACAGCATGCATTGCTGTACCCACACCCCAATAATGACACGGACACATTTATTGGATTGAAAATTGGGCCACTTTTATTGAAATTCAAAACTGAAAACCTACCTTAACAATGGTTAAGGATCAAACGGGCTGAAATAGCACTGGTAAGGGGCAAATCCAATTATATCCTTAATTGAATGGCTATGACAGCTTGTTACTGCAGCAACAAGGTGTGAGCCTATGTCAACAACCTGCTTCTGCAGAAGCATGTTATTGACCCGATCTGGATATTATTCTAACTAAGTCAGTTGGCTGGCCATACAAATTTGACTAATCTTGTCCTCCCTATGGCCAACCAAGTGGATTTGCCCTATTAAGTAGTAATGCAGTTGCCCCTTACCAGTGCTATACGCCAAAGTGACCAAATTACGCCACAATGAAGGAACCCTGTAAGTCACCCGTCGGCGACAGTGTGGAGTGGGCGAAAAAGCGAGAACCAAGGTGCCAATCAAGTCCCAGCCAAAAATTCCCACCCAGCCCCGAAGCGACCAAGAATCACACTGTGACCTAGGGAGGGGGTGGCGGGCAATCGCACCCGGGGCCCAGCCAATTTTGAAGAGGAGGGCCGTTGGCTTGGTCACCCCTTATAAAGGGGTGACCAGCCACGCCCCCTCTCCCATGATGCTGTGCCCATGTCTCAGGGGCGGGGCCAGCAAAGCGCGCGGTGGCCATTTTGCTGCCGCGCGTTCCTTGCTGTACTTACACCCCAATAACGACACGGACACGTTTATTGGATTGAAAATTGGGCCACTTTTATTGAAATTCAAAACTGAAAACCTACCTTAACAACGGTTAAGGATCAAACGGGCCGAAATAGCACTGGTAAGGGGCAAATCCAATTATAGCCTTAATTGAATGCCTATCACAGCTTGTTACTGTGGCAACAAGGTGTGAGCCTATGTCAACAACCTGCTTCTGCGGAAGCATGTTATTTACCCGATCTGGATATTATTCTAACTAAGTCAGTTGGCTGGCCATACAAATTTGACTAACCTTGTACTCCCTATGGCCAACTAAGTGGATTTGCCCTATTAAGTAGTAATGCAGTTGCCCCTTACCAGTGCTATCTGCCACACGGGGAGGAGTTCACCGACTCAACGCCCCACCATGACCGCAAACGGTCAACAGGCCCGTTTGCAAAGCTGCCAAAAAGAGATTAAGCCCTCCCACTGATAAATGCATACCGTCACCGCAATACAGACTGCGGTCTTGTATGCGGATCAGGAGGTGTGGGACAATGGTCCCTAAAGCATTGGCATACAGAAAGCAGGCCACTGCCTTGTTGACTGACCTGCGGGCCCGGTCAACACCACGTGGGTCAATCCCACCTCTATAATACACGTGAGGCACCATCTGTGACCAAATGATCTGCACCTGTGGCCAGGACTGACCCAACAGGGCAAGATCTCTGCGGATGGCACACGACAAGTCCAAACCTGTAATCTGGGCTAAGTCGTTCCCGCCCAGGTGAACGATAAGGACATCGGGGGCATTGGTCACCCATGGACCGGAGGAACGGAAGTAAAGACTGCCAACACATACCACGGAAGCCAAACCATCTAAGCAGCACCACTGTGCCAATGCCAAGGTGGGTTCCCCAGGAAGTGGATGCTGCATGGCGGGCAGCCCAGTAGACATAGCTGTGCCCGACAATCCACACCCGCATGGGCGAATGAGAGGATACTGGAGCTGAAAGAAAGGAAAAGAAAGGTGCACGAGCAAAGTGCTACTGGGACAGCGGCCACACATAGGAACGAAAACGGTTGGAACCCCACCTCCCCAAGGACCATATGGCCTCCTCAGTATAACCACACACCGCTGCAGTTGATGCTGCTCCAATGCGGAATGAATGGGTGCCGAAGTGCACTCTGGCAAGGCCTAAGTGTGACAACGCATTCCCAGTAACCCGCCAGAACTGGTACCTGGTCAACAGGGAGGTATCATGATGACAAAAAAGAGGGCCATGCCTGCTGCCACGAGTGACCAAGAAGGCATCAAGAGCTCTGACCAGGCAAATAACAGGATTGCCACACCTGTACAGCGTGAGCAAGCTGCCCTGGCTGAGCTGATCGGCCTTGGAGAAACGGATATAGAGACGCACCAACTCATGGGTCAAGGATACATCAGCTAGCTCAAGGGTCCTGCGGGATAGATCACTGCAGGACCTCATGGCCAGCTCACTAACCCTGAGTGCACCGAAAAAAGGCGATTGTGGTAGCAGCATGGAATAGGCAAGCCTCGTACCGATCCCTACAGACCACCTGCCAAGTCCCCACCAGGCGCGTGAGGATATCAGGGGAAATAGGCTGCCGAGAGTCCGGGTGAGGACCACGTTCCCGGGTCCATCCCTCAAAAACCCGACGGACCCTGAAATCCGAAGTGGAATCGGAAAGGCCATTGACCTTCGCGTAAAAGGCCAAGGCAGAGAGATGGCTTGCAATGGTCCTAGGCACTAATCCCTGGGAATGAAGGTGTATCATAAACTGCAATATGTGTTCAACTGGGACATGCCAGATGAGAGGGAGGGAAGCTTCATGGCGGAACGCCTCAAAGGCTCTATGAGTGAGAGTGTACACCTTATGGGTACTGCTGGCGAGCGACAAACCGATGGCCCGGTTCACCTCTCCATGCCAAACCTCCACATCTCGGCCGGGAGTGTCAAAGGCAGGTCATCAGCCTCCGGCGCCAGAGTCCGGAACTGATCTATCTGTAGGCGAGACAAAGCGTCAGCAATATCCTTATTGATACCCGGGACGTGCCTGGCTTTAAACAGTAAACAATAGCTGCATTGTCGCACCAAAAATGAACCACTGAGTTAGCCCAGGAGTCTCCCCAGAGCAGGAGTGCGCATAGTATAGGAAAAAATTCCAGGAAGGTGAGGTCCCTGAGCACATCGCTCCCCTGCCAAGACTCCAGCCACTTGCCATATGACCAGTGACCATTGAAGTACAAACTGTAGCCAAACGCTCTGGAAGCATCCGACTGAACCTGGAACAAAGGTGTCGCGACGCGCTCTGTGCGCCAAAAGGAAACCCCATTCCACCAGGAATTCCAACCACACCTTGAGGTCGTCCCTAACACCCCTAGTCAACCGGACCCGGCTGGCACTCTGTTGTCCCCTGCCCCTCCCCCTAGGTCCACCAGGCCTGGTACACACGGTGGCCGAATGCAGGCCAGCACAAATTGTGCATTCGTGTCTGTATCTACACTGCCTATGGGAACAACTGGCCGCAGAGGAGAAGTTCCAGCACAACAGGCGGGCTGGAACCCCCTGCCCCACCGGGGGTGGGGTGATTGTGCAGGGGCGGGCCGCTGGACGGCGTGGCCGGAGTGGTACCGGTCACCCATGGCTGGGCGGGATGGGGTCATATAATATAACCACAAAAGTTGGTTGGGCTCGTCCCAACGCATCTCCGGGTGAAGCGCGGCCCACATACAAAATTCCTCATCGTACACAAGCCATGCCTGGCCCAGAAAGTTCACATATGCCCGATAAATAATATCGAGATATTAGAACAGTGGGTTAGCCAAGTCCAGCCATGCCCTTAAGGACACCACTGCATAAATGAGGTAGGCCGGCAACCAGTTGGCCCATGTGTGTGGTGGCTTGCGGCAACGGGACAATTCCTTCTTCTTGTCATCCTCCCTTTCTTTTTCTTCTTTGGTGGGTTCCCTGTTTAATAAGCTGAAGAGGTCCACATACTCCCTGTGCCAGATCTTATCCCTGGTCGCAGGGAGGAGGTGATCACCCAACGGGAGGACAACCCCAGCCGCCGGCAAGGCGGACCTATGCACTGAGTGGTAACCGGTGTTGACCGGCGGACCATAAGGCCACGCAGAGTAAGGTAAAGGCGGGCCAGCTGTTGCAACACTGAGCGGCAGTGGTGGGTAAGGGGCCCCCAACCCCCTGGAATAAGAGCTCCGGCCCCCAGGGGCTGCCCAGGCCGGGCAGGAGGCACCGGGGCCGGTTGGTTGGGCCAGGGCCATGCAAACTGTGCAGGCGGGACTACAGCGGGCTTGTGTGTTTAGTTAACTTGACAGTTATACTCACCAGATGCTACCCCCCAAGCCACCCCCACCGGGGGTTCTGGCCAGGCAAGGGCACCGGAGCTCTGGACCGTGTTAGAGCTCATCCCACCTGGAGCAACTGCAGTGTCGCGGCCCACATCAGCCCCGGCTACCTGGCCGGGTGTGCTGGGGACGCCGGGCAGTGGGCTGCCCATGAGTAGGCGCAGCAACACCGCCTCCAGCCATGCCAGCCTCAAGTCGGCTGAGGCAGGGGGAGATGTGCTTTGCGGCGGGGCTGGGCCAGAGGTGGGCCATGCGGTCCCGGACCATGGGCCAATGCCAGCGGCCTGCTCAAGGGCCACAAATCGGGCCTCCCATGATGGCTGGGCCAGGGGGCCAGCCGCCCCCACAGGGGCCTCCCAGAAAGGGTGGGCCACTGGGCTGGGCATCCATGCCGCGGGGGCTGAAGCCCCCCATGGGCTGGAGGGCTGCACGTGGGCAGGTCCCCCCCTGGGGGATCCACAGGGGGAGAAATGCCCACAGTGGAGGGTAAAGTGCCGGCTGCCCAGCGAGACCTCTGTCTCGGCGGGGGGCCCATCTGCTGGGCCGGAGCAGGCGGCACCGCAGTCCGCGGGCGGCGCATGGCTGAGGCCCCACCACATGCGGCCTTCCGCTTAGGCACCATGTGTGCCGGCGCTCCTGCCTCGGGGTGGGCACACGGCCCGACTGAGGGAGCGTAGGCATGCGAAGCTCGCCCGCGATTGGATCCAGCGGCCCGTTCCAAGGTGAAGGGCCAGCTCTAATGTGAGATAAGCCGTGCTCGGGAGCAGGCCCAGGGGGGGAGCCCCAGGAGCCTGGCAGGAAAAGCGCGGCAGCAAGCCACAAGGGAGAGGCACAATCCGCCTGAAGGACTGGTGCTAGCCTGTTCCCAGGCTGGCGACAGATAAGCTGTTGGCTGGGCACGGCAATCGTGTCCGGGGCCCAGCCAATTTTGAAGAGGAGGGCCATTGGCTCGGCCACCCCTTATAAAGGGGTGACCAGCCACGCCCCTCTCCCACGATGCTGTGCCCGTGCCTCAGGGGCAGTGCCAGCAAAGCGCGCATGTTTTCACAGCATGCATATGCCCCATTTGGCTATTGTGTCTAGTTAGAGTTGTTGTTATGGTCAGTGTGATTTCAGTCCCCCCAAAAAACAACAACAACAACAACAACTGTGATAAACAGAACAGAAAACGGTGTGCTAGTTCATTGACTGCATACTTATTAAATAATTCCTGAACCAGAAATAAATTCTAGACAGACTTATTAAGTCACTGAGCAAAAACTACATTTCCAATTTTATTGGGTCTCTGCTACAGGCAGGGCCAGAAAAAAAATCAAGGTTATAGTCACTGAGACTGCAAGCCACACAAGAAAGAAACGTCAAGGAAAAGTGAGGGGAACATGAGAAGGACTTTCCTCCCCAGAACATTTACTTTTTGCTTCTACCTTTCAGTAGGATGATACTTTATTCATCAGAAAAATAAAGTTGTGGATGAAATAAATGAATGGGTAGTGGTGGTGGCAGTTTTGGAGGCTGCAACATTAACAAAGACTGCTGAATATATCCTGAGGTTCAGTTCCAGGATTGGGGTGGGGTGGGGTTGCACTGGTGGCCCACTGTCAATGCTATCCACCTAATGTCATGAGTCTTGGGTAGGATGATCTGTCAAGTGTAACCAGACCGGCCAACTGGGAATGCACTGTTAATAAACAGCACATTCTTGAGATTTAGCATTTTCACCCAAAGCAAGTCTAGGAGCAAATGTTTTGGTGAAAACCCCTGGCTTTTTCCCAGGACCACACACTACAAAGACCCCACTGCAAAAAGTTCAGTTAATAGTTAATGTTATTAAAGTTGTGGCCCCTAGTCAACACCATTAAAGTTGTCTGTGTTTTATTTTGGGCTTGGGGGGGGGGGGGGGAAGACTGCTGCATTTTTACAATGCTGTGGCTCATAAGGCCCATGCAGTGCATTAATTGCAGCATTGTACCTGCACAGCTACTGTGTTTCACCAATGCAGGAATTACCTGCAATAGTGCTAATAGTACTACAATAGTCTATGACTGGATGAGTGCTTGTCTCTCTACCAAGCAGCATAATTTAATGTATTGCTTAGTAGTCAGTTACTGATATGTACAACAAAGTAAGTTACTGTTTAGCTCTTAAGCTCTCTAATCGGTAAGGAGTGCTGTGTTGTTGTTTTTTTACAACAGAGGCAATTTGTAAAGTAGTTTGCTAAGATCAAATTTACAAGCCAGTCACTCACTTAACATTTAATTAAGTTGAAGATCAGTGGAACATGTCTTTCAAATCATTCACTATCCAAATCTTGTTTAGCCCTAGAACTTGGCAGACCATCTTATATGGAATACTTTCTGAGTACTTTAATTTCTCTTGCTATTTTAAAGGTATATATTTGTGTTATTCAAGTTTCATGTGTAGCACTGTGTTTTCTTATGAACATCCATTTATATTTCGTCAGACAATAGTAAGGACATGCTTGAGATTGGATGGTTATATGATTTCCATTCTATGTAGAAACCGAAATCTTAATAGGAGACAGAAACAGCCAGTCTGGACTGCTGTTATAGGAAATTACCATACTGTCTAGGATGCAATTTGTAGTTACCAGCAAATCACATATTTTTGCATATATGAAAACAGAATTAGCAAGTGGAAGTAGGGGAGTTTATTGCCAAGTCTGCTGGCTAGATAGCTCAGTGAAATGGCGTATTTCAGGAGTCAATTCTTAACTGTGCCTTGTGAAAGAAAAGCTAGGATGTGTGGCCTTGAGCAGCTGTGCAGTCCCATTTTGGCTGGTGCCGGTAATTTTTATACTACAACTCATTGATTGGATTCTTTTAGCTGATGCCTTAATTATAAACTTGGCAGTTCTACATACAATGTGCATGTTAGAACCCAGGAGGAGACAGGGCAGTTTGTGATTAGAGTCCCAGAAAGTTGTTTTTTCCCATATGGATGCAAGGTATTTAAATCTAATATCTGTATAGCTGGCAATCGAATAAAATATGAGGATCACTGGTCTATGGAACTCCCTGCCAGATGAAGTGGTGACAGCTGTTAGTCTTGACAGCTTCAAGAAAGGATTAGACAAGTTCATGGAGGACAAGGCTATCAATGGCTATAATTATGGATACCTAAGGACAACCTTCGGGTTGGAGAGATAGGCAGGATATCTCTCAATGCCATTTCCAAGGAATCCTAAGCAGGTGAAGGCATCTGCTTGGGAATACCCTGAAGCAAATGGTGAGCCTCTGTGTGAGACAGAATGCTGGACTGGATGGGCTCCTGTGGCCTGTTCCAGCAAGGCTGTTCTTATGTTCTTATGAGAGATATTTTCAATATTTGGATAACCACATATACACAATATTTCATGAAATGGTAAGTGGTGAAAACGCCCATATTTATTCATGGAATCTAGTAACTCAAATTTGGCTCTACAGTAAACCCTTCTTAGAGGAAGAGGGAGGAAAATCAATAAATATTTTTCAGGTTGAAACTTAATTTTGTTATCTGCTGGCCACTTTAAAGAACCATTTTTAGCCAATAGTTCCAAGTCAGATTGCGCACTAAGATCTAAAACTATCTGTTTAAAAATTACCTGGCCTGAGTGGCCACCGAGAGCAAATACTGAACTGAAAAACCATGATGAGAAATTAATTTACAGAGTTGACTAACACAGGATTTGGGATAACCCCACTTTATCTGTTCAGTTAAGCACACTTTGGGAAACCTATTAGAATCGATTGAATCCTATCGTTTGATTCACCATTTGTCCTACCCTGCAGGAGGGTCGGTCAACAATGCAATACCGGACGAACTTTGTTCTGTCTGGTATGCGTAGTTTGATCAGGCAATTTGTATGGTTCGTGCCTGTGGTCATGGGGCACTTACAGCAAAATGTGACATTAAGTCAGGTTCTCCACGGGTACATCAATTTTGCATGCAGGGTTGTGACACCTGGCAGGGCCTTCGCAAGGCGATTGTGTGATGCAATGATTGGTTTGTCATGCAAATATCACAGGGTGCGACTTACTAAGGGTATCAAAAATGACCTGCAAGTGTGGCTGGACTTTCTCTCAAAGTTCAATGTTGTGTTCAGATCAGCCCATGTTTCAGGTGCAGTCGGATGCGTCCAGAGCGTTTAGCTACGGCATTTATTTCAATGGGCACTGGTCATACAGCAAGTGGCCAGAGACTTGGCAGTCCACGGCATTGCTTCATGACCTAACTTTCCTAGAATTCTTTCCAATTTTGAGTGCCTTGCTGCTGTGGAGGGAGAAATGGCCGAACTCTGTAGTACATTTTTGGTGTGACAATGCAGCTGTTGTCCACATAGTCAATATCCAGACGTCCCGTTTCCCCAAGAGTAATGGCCCTAGTACGCCACTTTGTGTACCGTGCATTGCGCCTAAACATACTTTTCAAGGCTAGACATGTGCCAGGCATCAATAATGACATTGCCGACGCTTTATCCCGATTACAGATAGAGCCGTTCAGGGCCCTGGCGCCGGAGGCCGGCGAGCTGCCTTTAATACTCCCAGCCGAGATATGGCAATTTGGCGTGGAGAAGTAAGATGGGCCATTGGGTTATTGCTGGCTAGCAGCACGCATAAGGCATACTCCCTCACGTGCCGGGCCTTTGAGATGTTTTGCAATGGGAATTTACTACCATGTATTTGGCCCGTCCCGGTGGACCACCCACTTCACTTCGTGGTGCACCTGCAAGCCAAGGGGCTTGCCACCCGCACCATTGGCAGCCGATTATTGGCCCTGGCTTTCCATGCAAAGATTAATGGTTTTGCAGACATTACATCTGATTTTCGGGTTCGTAGAGTTTTGGAGGGTTGGGCTCGTCAATGCGGCCCTTGACCTGATGCATGACAGCCCATATCCCCTGATACACTGGCGCGCCTAGCCACAGTTTGGCCGGTGGTTTGCACTGATAGTTATGAGATGGCCCTTTTTTCACACTGCTACTTCGATAGCATTTTTCAGAGCTCTCAGAATTAGTGAATTGGTTGCAGCTTCTCGCAAGGATACGTCCCGCAGGGCATTGGAGCTCTCTGATGTCTCCCTTACTCACAACGTGCGTTTTTCTAAAATCGACCAGCGGGAAAAGGGCACCACTCTGACGCTGAATAGGTGTGGTGATGCCACTATTTGCCTGGTTCTTGCTCTGTGTACCTTCATACCCATGCATGGTTTGGCACCTGGTCCCTTACTTTGTCACAGGGATGCTTTGCCCTTAACCAGGTACCAGTACTGGAGGGTTATTACGGCGGCCTTAGCCAAACTGGGTCTAGATGGGGTAGGGTTTAGGACTCATTCTTTTCGCATCGGCGCTGCATCGACGGCAGCTGCCTGCGGCTACTCGGACGCTGCAATTAGGACAATGGGTAGGCGGGGAACCAGGCGCTTCCGCTCTTATGTACGTCCTTTGTTGCAGTAGCACCCTGCTTGTTTGTCTTTCTTTCTTTTCTTTCAGCTCCTAGCTACGTGGTCGCACCAGGATACACCGGACGTTTTGTGTGGTCCTTGTGTTTTGGCTCGGAAATGACGGTCTCAGGATAGGGCAGTGGCCTGACGTATAGATAACATCAGTTTGGGGACAGTGGTCCCTCATCACCTGATCCGGATACAAACACCCAATTTGTATCGCTGTGATAGGGTGCATTTTTCAGCCAGAGCTCCTGGCTATGTGGTCGCACCAGGATACACCGGACGTTTTGGGTGGTCCTCATGTTTTGGCCCGGAAACGACGGTCTCAGGATAGGGCAGTGGCCCGACGTATAGATAACATCAGTTTGGGGACAGTGGTCCCTCATCACCTGAGTTACAAACACCCAATTTGTATCGCGGTGATA
The DNA here is from genome assembly GCA_035047345.1 of Bradypodion ventrale. NCBI lineage: Eukaryota > Metazoa > Chordata > Lepidosauria > Squamata > Chamaeleonidae > Bradypodion > Bradypodion ventrale. Next base: position 304,014,463 of record JAWDJE010000003.1, on the reverse strand, counting down.
GGGTGCATATTTCAGCCAGAGGCACGGAACTCTTCCTGGCGGCTATCCAAATGGGCCTGTTGACCATGTATGTGGTCAAGGGGGGGGCGGGGAGTCGGTGAACTCCTCCCCATGTGGTGGATAGCACTGGTAAGGAAAAAATGCATGACCCATTTAATTTGGTATACACAGTTGATTGGCCATAGGGAGGACATGGTACAAACAAGATGTGTGAATGGCCAACCAGCTTCTAACTAAAACTGTTGCTATGCTTAACCAGCAGGCAACTCCTCCAAAAAAATCCAGCCCCCACCCTCACTCCAGCCACCATCAGAATCATCTGCAGACGCATTTACGACAGCCTTAAACAGAGGGGGGACCCCCAGTCCAGCCCCCTCAACTGTCTGAGGGAGCATGACCCAGTCCCTGACTTGAAAATGTTGAGAACCCCTGCATGGGTCCAATTTCATGCTGCTGAAGTCTTAATGAACTAAAAGTGAAAGGTAGACATAACCCAACCCCAAATAAAGCAAAAATGAAAATTTTTGGTAAATGGCAAGCTCTAAGCTTCAGCCATCAAAGGGGTTAAATGCAGAGTTTGTTCTACCCTACATCAACCTCATCTGGAAGTTTAACTTTATTTGCTAGTAAGTTCTATACAGGTTTATTCTTGCTTTGTTCTTGTGTCACCTGCTGCATGCTGATATAGCTATGAGCTTCTTTCTTGTACTTTTGGTTTGTTATTTTGTTTGTTTTAGTAGTTGGTAAATGTTGATATGTTTTGCTTACTTCAGATAAAAATAATCATTTTACTACTTTTGGTCTGGTTTCCTAATTGTGTTTTACAACAAAAACAACCTTGAATTGTCCAGTGCGCTGATCTTTCTTTTACTTTTTTGTTTTACTCATCACAATAGTTCACACTGAAACCTTACCCTGCGGTAAAGATGACAGAATGATGAACTAAAACTCACAATACATAGTTTCAGATCCCGGTTAAGTCATGATAAGTCAATTCCTTAAACATTTCACTTACCTTGAACACAGCATATAACACATGCACACATGAATGTGCATGCGCGCGCGCACGTACACACATGCACGCACACACATGCGCACGCACGCGTGCACACACACACACAATCTCAAAGGCTTAAAAATTAACATAACCCTGAATTAGTAAATATGAGAGCTGCTTCTCTCCTATTTTTCTTCTTAGAAGAGAAAAATGTATCATGAGTCTGTTCAGAGATCTGTGAATAATGGCAGCAGTGAAAATTATTCACCAAGCATTTTGCTTAAAAATAATTATGTCTCTAGCAGTCTGAAAATGACTCCCTGAGTGTGTGCCATTAACATTATAGGCATACTGGAGCCAGGTGGCCAACAAAGCTCCTGGATGGTTCAGGGCAGTACAAAATAAATTAATCAATGCCACCTTACGTGATGATTTATGGCTTGGTGCATTGCTCTATTACTTGTTGTTCTGAACAGAGAATATACCAAAGAGCTCACTGGAAACAGATTTTACCTTTATTTGGACAGATTTTGTGAAGACATTATACAATTTTGTGGACATTATGACTGGAAGAAAGTAGTAATTTACATTGTTCTGTTTACAAACTGTGGAATCCAACACTGAGAATTAAATGAATATCAGCTTTCTAGTTTACATGAGATCCACTAAGTTAGTGATAGTGTATATTTTCAGGATGACTCTGTTTGTCACAGTGCACAATAATTGGAAAGATATCCATCCTGTAACTGTAAAAAAGAGCAATCACTTGCTTAGCTACTTCAAATGTGTCAGACAGTATGGTACACCTATTAGTACAGAAGGCACTGTACCAAATATCTGTCAGCCAGTTATAATTTGCTGACTTTACATAAAAACATGAAATATTATCTACAATTGTTGTGTTTGAACCCTGGAAGGATTACTCGAACAGAGCTTGCTCAAACATCAACAGTGTTTTATTGCAAGAAGCAAAAGAACAGATAAGAGGTGCAAAGCAACGGTTTTTATAGAGACATAGTTGTTACAATTACCCATGACTTCTGGGGAAGCAGGAAAGTATTGGTGAATCAGCGGTTACCAAATTGTCAACCTTTTTGCAAGGCACATTACTTTCTTAGAACCCTTAATACACAACATCCCTCCCCTAATGGGGGACCCATCTACCATACCTTTGGGGAGGCCCACAGGCCTATTTTGGATGGCCTAACTGTGGGGAATTCTGTGAGACAGGCAAGGGGGACAAGTTTGTGCTGGTGGTCCCCAAAGATCCTATGGACTGCCCCATTCCCAGGGTGGCCCTTTGTCCTTCCTGTGTTGGTCTCGACACTAAGTTCGAAGAATTGGCAGCTGACACAGCCTGGTGTCTGGAGACAGATCGCTAGGGGGGACTTCACGGTGAAACACATCCTGGCAATGAATCCCTGGGCATTGGCTGGCTGAAAAGGTCTGGATCGATGACAAAATCCAAGGACTCTGAGCCTACCTCAGAATGGCTCACGTCACAGGACTCATCCAGCTCCGTCTCTGGAGGAGCATTCTGCCCAATGACATGGGCACACCTTTGTTCCGTGTGTCTTCTCCAAACTAATCCATTGTCCATGATTACTTTGTAAGAGACTGTGCCGGTTTGTTCCACAACCTCCCCCCCCAACCATTGAGACCCATGAACATAATTTCTACAATACACTGATTGCCTGACCAAAAAACCTTTTGAATTAAGGTTTTGCTCCTTGTCCATTACTTGATGTGGGTCTAAGTGGTCAAAAACTGAAGACAACTTCTTTTTCATCAGCAAGTCCGCTAAGTAAATAAGAACTGGCATAATTGTAAATCCAAATCCCCAGATCCCATCCTTTTGAGGGCCTCTTTAACCGTTCAGACCTGTCTTTCAATTTGCCCATTTGTAGCCAGATGAAAGGGGGCGGCCGTAATGAGGTGAACCTGTTTCTTTTGAGGAAATCCTGAAACTCCACCAACTTGAAGGTCGACACATTGTCAGACACAACTATGTCAGGTAACCCGAAAATGCAGAAAAGCATCCGAAGCTTCCAAATTGTGACTGCTGCTGATGTGTTAGAGACAGGGACTATTTCTAACCATTTAGAAAAGGAGTCAACAACGAAAATAAATAATGCATCACAAAAAGGCCTGGCGAAATCAATGTGGACCCTTGACTAGGGCCTCTTTGCCGTGTCCCACTCCCTGGTAGGCTGGTGAATCTCCTTGGGTCTGGATGACTGGCACTCCTGACAGCATCCCACCCAATCCTCTATATCCGAATCAAACTGGGGACATCAGAAATAACTTCTTGCTAGTGCCTTAGCACACGCTATGCCAGGGTGACTAATGTGTAAAGCACGAAGGACCTTCCCTCAAAGTGCTAAAGAAATGACCACCCAATCTCCCCAGACCAAGCACCCCCTTTCCAGAAATAGCTCCTACTGTTTAGTATAGAACCCTCTAAACTCCTCGGGCACTGGGGGTGAAGGCCAGCCTTTCTGAACCCATGACATAACCTTAGACAGGAAGGGATCCTTCTTGGATGCAGACACGACATCTTCCACAGACACCTGTGGGGACTCCAGCACCTCAATCATTAGAACTTGATGGTCCTCAGAGACCTTCCCCATGGACTCAACTGGGGATCTGGAAAGCGCATCCGCATTAGAAATGGAGACACCCAGGCGGTGGTGCAACGTAAACTGATAGGCCTGCAAAAACATTGTCCTCCACAGCATCCTTGGTGACAAGATCTGCGGCATTGGCCTGTCTGGGGTGAAAATGCCTAAGAGTGGTTTGTGATCTGTAACGATTGTGAACGGATGCCCATAAATAAAATCTTAAAATTTCTTGGCCCCCGCAATGATAGCCAGGGCCTCCCTATCAAACTGGGCATACTTCTTATCTGTGTTCTGGAAAAAATGTGATTGGCGCCTCCTGACCATCCCCTACACCTACACCTAACAGCCCCAACACCTACAGGGGAGGCGTCGCAAACCAGGACAATTGGTTTGCCAGGGTCAAAATGAGTGAGAACAGCGTTTCAAGTAAGGTGTTTCTTGACCTCCTTGAACACCTGTTTCTGCGGGGGACCCCAACGCCACACAGCTTGCTTCCATAAAAGGCTGTGGAGTGGGGCCACCACCATAGCTTTTTGAGGAATGAATGAATGGTAGAAGCTGAGCAACCCCAAAAAGGATTGCAACTCCATTCTGGAATTCGGTTGTAGAGCATTTAAAACTGTGGACACATTGGATTTGGCAGGCTTAGCACCCTCCATGGAAACTCTAAAACCCAGAAAATCAACCTCAGTGGTGAAAAAACAAAATTTCTCCTTTCTTAGGCGGAGACCTGCATTATGAAGCACTCCAAAACATTCCCCAATTTAACAGCGAGATCCCCCTATAAGTCCCAGAGATAAGGACATCATCAAAGTAAGGCAAGACCCCTGGTAGACCCTTAAGTAGCCTTTCCACCAAACCCTGGAAAATCCCCAGGGCAGCATTTCCCCCAAACTGGAGGCGATTAACCTTAAAAGCCCCCATATGAGTGGTGATTGTCTGGCACAGGGCTGAGGCAGGCATCACAGGCAGCTGTTGATAAGCCTGTGCCAGATCAAGTTTGCGAAACATTTGCCCCCATGAAGTGAAGCAAGCAGGTGACTGACTACCGGTATGGGATACGAATTTGGGTGGATTGCCTTATTTATGGTACACTTATAATCCGCACAGATGTGGATGTCCCCATTTGACTTGATGGCAGTAAAAATTGGGGTCTCCCACTCAGCAGAGTCCACTGGTTCTAGAATACCCTGTGCCACCAACTTATCCAGCTCCGCTTCGATACAGTCCTTAAGGGTGAAAGGTACCCTACAAGGCTTCATGTGTATAGGAACAACCTTTGGGTCCAACTCAAAGTGAACTGGGGGGGCCCTTGTACGTACCCAGCCCTGAACTAAACATGTACGGAATTTTTTTTACAGATGGACTGGATGAGGTCAGACCCCACTGAATGAATGCTTGAAATACCTATCCCCACTGAGTCCCCAGGAAGTTGCTCCTTCCTGACTTGACCACCAACAGGAGAAGGAGAGCAGACATGTTATGGTAGTGCACATGAAAATCCCCAATACCTAACACAGAGATGTGTCCACCCTGTATGTCACTCAGTCTGACCTTCAGAGCCCACAACTTTGGACGGGCAGATAGGAGCAAGCAAAAAAATTCTTTCTCAGTGATAATGGAAATAGAAGTTCCTGAGTCAATCTCCATGCTGACAGAGCACCCCTGAAATGTGATGTCGATGAAAACCTCAGAGATCTTGGAAATCGGGTGATCCTTTCCCCGACAAGATGGCCCAGATGAAGTCTGTCAGCAAACTTTGGAAATATGCCCTTTCTTCCCACAATGGTGGCACTCTGCCTCCTGGAAAGGGCAATCAGCGTGGAGGTGTCATCTCCCGCAGCCTCAGCACAGTGCAATGACGTCCTTGAGTGGAGGCGAAGGCTCCCGTCGCCTATGCCAAACCTGACCAATGTCGCCTTCCCCCTCTGACTCACCAGAAGACAATGAAGGACTCGAAACTCCATGTTTATGAACAGTAGTGTTTTTTTGTCAGATATAATATCACACACTTACGATCTCCTTATACCATAATGCAATGCTCCACTGTGTCATGATACTGTTGCCCTATAACCCATGACCCGATGACATCACCATCCCTATTAAAGGACCCTAACCTTTCCCACCTCCTTACTGACCCTTGAGATGACCACTGACCGCCATGTGGGCAGTGGAAATAAAGACTGTTAAAGGATGATAGTAGTCTCTGGAGTTATTGGGCCGATTCATCAGCATCTCTCTAACATTTTCTGTATGGGATTAACCAGTCTCGACTGTAAAAACTTAACCCCATCATTGGCAATCTCAGCAGCTTGAGCCTCCTCCAAGATGGCAGCAAATGTTTGAATGTCCCATTTCATCAGGCACCGTTACACGGCCTCATCCCTGATGCCTACCACTAACCTGTCCCTCAGAGCTATGTCAAGGTTTTCCCATTGACACGGAATGGTGGCATGTTGAAGTGCAGCAACATATTCAGCAATGGATTCTCCCACCTTCTGATCATGCCTGTAGAAGGCAACCCTCACTGGAATTACAGCAACTTTTGGCCTGAAGTGGTTTCGAAGGAGGGCCTTGATATCTTTGAGAGAAACATCATTGAGCAGTCTCAGTAGAACCAAATCGTTGAGAAGCTGTAGCATTGACAACCTGCAAAAGGCAAGGAACGTCGACTTCTTTAAGGCTGGGTCAACCTTCTGCAAAGTACAGTAGTTTTCGAACTGGTACTCATACATAGTCCATGACTCTGGATGTGAAATATCAAAGGGGCCCATCGACAGTGGGGTGGCCGCCACCATCGGGATCCCACCTTTTTAGTGTCTTGCACGGAAGACAAAGAAGGAGTCGCAATAAGGACTAACACAGGTTTATTGGTTGATGATCAGAACGAACATGTGGTAATGGCGGAGATACATCACATTATATACAGTAATGAAACAATGAAACACATTTGAATCTGGTTGCACGGTGGCTCATTGGCTGCCACCGTTGGGGGCGTCGTCTTGAGGCACGCCCCCCTCTTCTGTAGTTCTTCATGCGGAGAAGTTTCCCGCGGCTGTCCGTGATTTGGGGATTGAACCATGTGAGTATGAACGCTCGCACCCGCCCTTGATGGGCGGCTCGCTCGCGTTCCTTTAGCAGCTGTGATACATTGTGATATGGGGCTGGTTACATTCATTTACTTAAAGCAACAGTGTCCTTGCATACACAACATCCCTCCCCCCTAGGATGGGACGAAGTCCCTTAACCATTGTGGCTTCCCGCACGTGCGTCTGGGGCGCGTGTCAGCTTGCCCTAACACAGGGGAGCCCGTGGCTCCTGGTCCCGCGCGGTCTTGTCCTGCAATGTAAGGTGGGGACTCGTTAGAGGTTCTGTGATGAGGCTGCGGTGACCTTGCCTGTGGGGACGGGAACGGAATGAACAGTTGGGAAGTGAACCCTTGCCTACCGCCTGTAGGACCCGGGGACCCCCCTAGTACGAACCTCGGGACTGACGATGAGACCCTTGAGGCCCCGCTGTCTCCCGCTGCCTGTTCGGGGGTCTGGGGATTTGCGGCTGGCGAGATTCCGCTGGCTGCCTGTCTATGTGGCGTTTGCCTTTTGTGGGCCGGGGCTATGGTGTACTCCAGCATGCCCGAGCTTTGGGGACGTGATGTACCAGGGGCTGAACTGAAACCCCTCTTCTCGCTAGGACGGGTGGGGGACCACTCCGCTAACTCCCCCTGGTACGGGAAATTATAATCATCTTCATATGCGGGGACAAACTCATTCCTCTCTTTCAAAGTGTTCTCGGACGCCTCCGTGTCTCCCCCTTGGGTAATGCGGGTGGGGGAGGACCCTAACGCTGATTCCCCCTCACTAGTGACTCGCCTTCGGAGCTGATCGGCGTGCCGTCTCCATGTTAGCCCTGAGTTCGTCTCGACCCTGTAGGAGACTGGCCCCGTTTGCTCGATGATTGTCCCCGGCACCCACGCTGGCCCCGAGGCCGCGTAGTTCCTGCAATGAACCGGGTCCCCTGTGGAAAAGTTCTTGGAGCTCCCCCCCCCTAAATTTATATTTCTCCCCTCATCCTCCACCCTGGATGGATCCATCCGGTCAAACAGCGTTGCCGGGCGCCTCTTCATAAGCAGCTCGGCCGGGGAGAACCCTGAAGCTAGGGGGGTGGTCCTGTAGGTGATTAGGAACTGGCACAGGTGTAGGTTCAGGTCGCCGGGACCCATGCGCCGCAGTGCGTCTTTCGTAGTGCGCACTTGGCGCTCTACCTGACCGTTTGTGGCGGGGTGGAATGGGGCAGCAGTAATGTGTCTGATTGCGTTCCTCTCCATGAAGGTTTGGAACTCGGTCGACGTGAAGCAACTTGCGTTGTCGCTCACGAGGACGTCTGGCAGGCCGAAGCAAGCAAAGAGTTTGCGCAACTGCTTTATGGTTGTCGCGGAGGAGGTGCTGCTCGCGGGGATTACCTCCAACCACTTGGAGTAGGAGTCGACAACCAGTAGGAACGTGGCCCCGCGGAAGGGCCCCGCGAAGTCGACATGGATACGAGACCACGGCCCGCGGGCTGTGTCCCACTCTCTATGGGGTAATCGGGACTCCTCGGGCCGGGAGCCCTGGCAGCTCTCGCACGTGCCCACTAGACGCTCTATGTCAGCGTCTATCTGTGGCCACCAAAAGAAACTTCTGGCTAGGGCTTTGGACCGCACGATCCCCGGGTGACTGGTGTGTAGTAACTTCAGTACCCTTGCCCTTAATTTCTCAGGGATAATCACCCGCTGGCCCCAGAGTAGACAGCCCCTTTCCAGGGAAAGTTCCACCCTGCGCCTACAGAACGGTTTGAACGGTTCCTCTGGGGGAGTAGTGGGCCACCCCTTTTTCACCCATGAGCTAACCTGGGCTAGGATCTTGTCGGCCGCCGTGGCTTTGGCGAGGTCGGCCGGGACAATGGGGGGTGAGTCGAGGGACTCGATTAACATGACCTGGTGGTCCTGCTCTACCTCGCATGCGGAATCCCCCAGGTTAGGGAGGGGAGATCGGGACAGGGCGTCTGCATGGGAGATCTCCTTCCCTGGGCGGTAGACTAACTCGTATTGGTAGGCGTTGAGGAATATGGCCCAACGCAACATCCTGGGGGAGAGAATTTGGGGGGTAGGTTTGCCGGTAGTGAAGATCCCCAGAAGCGGCTTGTGATCAGTCACTACCGTAAACTCGCGGCCGTATAGAAAGTCATGAAACTTTTTGGTCCCTGCGATTATGGCCAGTGCCTCCCTGTCTGTCTGCGCGTAATTGCGCTCAGCCTTCGAAAGGGACCTGGAGTAGTAAGCCACCGGGGCCTCCCGCCCGCTCTCTAACACGTGGCACAGGACCGCCCCCACCCCCACCGGGGACGCATCACACACCAGAACCACTGGCTTCCTAGGGTCAAAATGTGTCAGGACCGCATCTGAGGAGAGGAGTGATTTTAGTTCTCGGAAGGCTCTCTCTTGTTTGTCCCCCCACCGCCAAACCGCGTCCTTTTTTAACAAGGCGTGCAGTGGCTCCGCAACCGAACAACCTTCATCGCCAATTATTGTGTCTGAACCCTGGATGGATTACTCGAACAGAGCTGGCTCAAACATCAACAGTGATTTATTGCAAGAAGCAAAAGAACAGATAAGAGGTGCAAAACGTTTTTTATACAGACATAGTTGTTACAATTACCCAGGACCTCCGGGGAAGCAGGAAAGTATTGGCAAATCAGTGGTTACCAAATTGGCACCCTTTTTGCAAGGCGCATTACTTTCTTAGAACCCTTAATACACAACAACAATATAGTAGTAAATAAAAAGGATTTCCAAAAATTAAGAAGAAATAAGTACTTGAGAGTCTACAGTTTTCTTGTTTAGAATTTTCTTATCTTCCTATTAAAACAAAAATGAAGTCAAATCTCCAAACAAATACAATTGAGGGCAAGAACAAATAAGAACATAGAACATAAGAACAGCCTTGCTGGAACAGGCCACAGCCCATCCAGTCCAGCATTCTGTCTCACACAGTGGCTCACCATTTCCTTCAGGGTATTCCCAAGCAGATGCCCTCACCTGCTTAGGATTCCCTGGAAATGGCATTGAGAGATATCCTGCCTATCTCTCCAACCCGGAGGTTGTCCTTAGGTAGCCATAATTATAGCCATTGATAGCCTTGTCCTCCATGAACTTGTCTAATCCTTTCTTAAAGCTGTCAAGACTGACAGCTGTCACCACTTCTTCTGGCAGGGAGTTCCATAGACCAGTAATCCTCTGGGTGAAAAAGTACTTTCTCTTATTTGTTTGAGAACTAGTACCCAAAAGTTTCATGGAGTGTCCCCTAGTTCTAGTGTTGTGCGATAGGGAAAACAGTTTTTCCTTATCTACTTTGTCCACACCGTGCATGATTTTATAAACTTCAATCAGGTCACCTCTTAGACGCCGTCGTTCAAGAGTGAAAAGGCCCAACCGTTGCAGCCTCAGATGGTAAGGAAGGTGTTCCAGTCCCCTAATCATTCTGGTTGCCCTCCTCTGTACTTTCTCCAACTCCATAATATCCTTCTGGAGGTATGGCGACCAGAACTGTACACAATATTCCAGATGGGGCCTCACCATAGATTTATAAAGAGGCAAAATGACACTTGCTGACTTATTTTCTATACCCTTCCTAATGATCCCTAACATTGAGTTTGCTTTTTTCACTGCTGAGGCACACTGGGTTGACACCTTCATTGAGCTGTCCACCAGGACACCAAGGTCCCTTTCCTGGTTTGTCGCAGAGAGTTCAGACCCCATCAGTTTATAAATGTAATTGGGGTTTTTTGCCCCAACATGCATCACTCTGCACTTACTGATGTTGAAGCTCATTTGCCACTGTTTTGCCCACTCCCCCAGTGTCAAGAGATCCCTCTGGAGCTCTTCACAATCTCTCACAGTTTTCACTACCCTGTATAATTTAGTGTCGTCAGCAAATTTGGCTACCTTGCTTTTTACTCCTACCTCTAGATCATTTATGAAGAGGTTGAAAAGCAGGGGTCCCAGTACTGAACCTTGGGGGACCCCACTCTTTACTTCCCTCCACTTGGAGAAGTGTCCATTTAGTGCTACCCTCTGTTTCCTGTCCCTTAGCCAGTTGCTGATCCAGGACAAGACCTGTCCCTTTATTCCATGACTGGTAAGTTTATTCAAGAGCCTTTGGTGTGGGACCTTGTCAAAAGCCTTCTGAAAGTCCAGATAAACAATGTCAACTGGATCCCCCTTATCCACATGCTTGTTGACACTCTCAAAAAATTCCAACAGATTAGTGAGGCATGATTTGCCCTTGCAAAAGCCATGTTGGCTCTCCTTTAGCAGCGCCTTCTCTTCTATGTAACTATTAATTCTATCTTTTAGGATGGTTTCCATCACTTTACCTGGGACACATGTCAAACTGACAGGCCGGTAATTTCCTGGATCACCCCTGGATCCTTTTTTGAAAATTGGTGTTACATTCGCTACCTTCCAGTCATCAGGCACAAAGCCTGATTTGAGGGAAAGATTATATATTTTGGCTAGGATATCAGCAATTTCATCTTTAAGTTCCCTGAGAACTCGTGGATGGATGCCATCTGGTCCTGGGGATTTGTTAGTGTTTAGCTTAACAAGACATGCAAGGACCTCCTCCCTGGTTATTTCTATCTTGCTTAATTCTTCGGTTTCCCTCCCTACGAAGATAGGCTCTGTTTTGGGAATGTGGTCTCTGTCTTCTTCAGTGAATACTGAAGCAAAGAATTCATTGAGTCTCTCTGCAATCTCTGTTTCCTCTTTAATAACCCCTTGCCTTCCATTGTCATCTAATGGTCCAATGGCCTTCCTAGTTGGGTTCTTACTTCTAATGTACTTAAAGAAGTCTTTGTTATTTCTCTGAGTATTTTTAGCTATACGCTCCTCAAAGTCTTGCTTTGCTTTCCTGATTGTTGCCTTGCATTTGTTCTGCCAGAATTTATGTTTCTGCCTGCTGTCCTCATTTGGACAAGCCTTCCATCTTCTAAATGAGCTTTTCTTGCTCTTGATCACTTCCCGAACAGCTCCTGTAAGCCACATCGGAGTCCTCTTGGACCTGGCAGTGCCCTTTTTCCTTTTGGGTATGCATTCCAATTGAGCCTCTGTTATTGTTTTTGTAAACAGCCTCCATGCCTCTTGGAGTGTTTGGACTCTCTCAATTTTCCCTTTCAGTTTCTTTTTTACTAGTTTCCTCATCTTTGGGAAATTTCCTTTTTGAAAATTTAAGGTCTCTGTGTTAGATTTTATCAGTGACTTGCGGTCTATGATCAAGTTAAACATAATTGAGTTGTGGTCACTGTTCCCTATTGGATCAGTCACATTAACATCTTGCACCAGATCCTGAGTATTACTCAGGATCAAGTCAAGGATTCTTGTACCTCTAGTTGGGTCTTCAACCATCTGTCCCAGGGAACAATCATTGAGCATATCTAGGAACTTTATCTCTTTATCATGTGCTGAACAACAGTTCACCCAGTCTATGTGAGGGTAATTGAAGTCCCCCATTATAACCAGGCTTCCCTTCCTGGATGCCTCCTTTACAACATTCTCCAACTGCCAGTCTCCCTCAAGAGTTTGGGTCGGAGGCCGATAGTATATGCCTACTGTTAGACCATCCTTGTGGCCTGGTACTCTTACCCACAGAGCTTCTAATGGTGACTCCAAATCACCTAGATATTCCAATTCATACGATTTTATCACTTCTTTGACATACAAGGCTACACCACCTCCTGTTTGCCCCTTCCTATCCTTCCTGTACAGTTTGTAGCCTGGGATAACTGTATCCCATTGGTTATCATCCGTCCACCAGGTTTCAGTGATACCAATAATATCAATATTTTTATCTATTGCTAAGTATTCCAGCTCCCCTATTTTGTTACGGAGGCTTCTGGCATTTGTATACAAGCATTTATATATGCTTTCCTGATACAGTCTTTTGAGTCCAGTTGCATTGTTAGACTGCCTCTTGCATCCTTCTGCTAGAGTGCTGGTGACTAGCTCCTTGCTCTGCTCAGTAATTTTTGCATCCTCCTCACTACTCAAGTACACACTTTCCCGAACCGGATGCTGCCCAGCTCCTGTCGGCTTTCCCCCAGTTATCAGTTTAAAAGCTGCTCTGCAGCCTTTTTGATGTTGAGTGCCAGCAATCTGGTCCCATCATGGTTTAAATGCAACCCATCCCTCCTGAACAAATTTGGCTTGTCCCAAAATGTTCTCCAGTTCCTGACAAATCTGAAACCCTCCTCTCGACACCACCGCCTCATCCACGCATTGAGGCTTCTGAGCTCTGCCTGCCTGGTAGGTCCTGCGCGAGGGACAGGCAGCACTTCTGAAAATGCTACCTTGGAAGTCCGGGACTTCAATCTTCTTCCTAACAACCTAAATTTGGCTTCCAGGACAGACCGCTTGGCCTTCCCAACATCATTAGTACCAACGTGTACCATGACAACTGGCTTGTTCCCAGTTCTCTCTAACAATCTATTTAGATTTCTTGTGATGTCTGCAACTTTTGCACCTGGCAGGCAAGTCACCATACGGTTATCATGTGCATCACAAATCCATTTCTCTGTATTTCTAATTATTGAATCGCCTAGTACAAGGAGCCTCTCTCCTGCAATCTGTTCATCTACATGCACCTCATCAACCATATTAAGGGAGAGAACCTCAGTTTGTTCCTGTTGTTCATCTTCCTGGATCTCATCAAGTGTGATGAAGGAGAGATCATCAGGTGGAACCAGTTGTTCCTCTGTGTGTTCCTCATCAGGTGTGATAAGGGAAAGAGCCTCAAATTTATTCTGTAATTTCAGACTCTCAGAGTGATCCCCTACTCTTCTCCTCCTTTGAGTCACATTCCTCCAACCATCTCCCTCCTGAGTTAGTGAAGGGCCTTCTCCCTCAGAACTGTGCCCTGTCACTTCTTTGTCCAGCATAGTCTGCTCCGCTCTGTCCAAGAACAGCTCAAGCTCCTTAATTTGTTGGTGGTTAGATATGCGGGCCTCTAGCTGCTGGACCTTCTCTTCTAGTAGTGCAACCAGCTTGCACTTGCTGCAAGTGTAGTTCTCCATATGCTTTGGCAAGAACACAAACATGGCACAAGAATTGCAGGTAACTACAGCTGTTCCCTCAGAATCCATTTTAACAAGTGCAGTATTCTGGGCCTCAAAAATGTACACGTTTACTACCTTTCTACCTAGTAAGACTATAAATTTTTTTTCCTAGTTTGTAATCTCGCGCGCCGTTAGGTGCGCGGGCCTCTAAAGCAGCTCTACTCCAACTGCAAAACTTACCAGTGCTCACTTCCTTTGTTTGGCTCTCCTCAGCAGCAGCTCTGCTTAAGAGCACATGCAGAGTCAAAATGGCTGACCCTGAAAGAGCTCAGAGCTTTTAAAGGCTAGTGTGGCTCCGCCCCTATGAGTCACAGTTCAGGGAAGGGCCTGGTGTGGCCCTGCCCCCCTGCTTCTGGAAGCTTCAAACTGCTTCCTCTGTTTGAACAGAGGTGGCTCTCAGCAGTTTCAATTATCAATTTAAATTAGTAGAGGCCTCTAAAGCAGCTCTACTCCAACTGCAAAACTTACCAGTGCTCACTTCCTTTGTTTGGCTCTCCTCAGCAGCAGCTCTGCTTAAGAGCACATGCAGAGTCAAAATGGCTGACCCTGAAAGAGCTCAGAGCTTTTAAAGGCTAGTGTGGCTCCGCCCCTATGAGTCACAGTTCAGGGAAGGGCCTGGTGTGGCCCTGCCCCCCTGCTTCTGGAAGCTTCAAACTGCTTCCTCTGTTTGAACAGAGGTGGCTCTCAGCAGTTTCAATTATCAATTTAAATTAGTAGAGGCCTCTAAAGCAGCTCTACTCCAACTGCAAAACTTACCAGTGCTCACTTCCTTTGTTTGGCTCTCCTCAGCAGCAGCTCTGCTTAAGAGCACATGCAGAGTCAAAATGGCTGACCCTGAAAGAGCTCAGAGCTTTTAAAGGCTAGTGTGGCTCCGCCCCTATGAGTCACAGTTCAGGGAAGGGCCTGGTGTGGCCCTGCCCCCCTGCTTCTGGAAGCTTCAAACTGCTTCCTCTGTTTGAACAGAGGTGGCTCTCAGCAGTTTCAATTATCAATTTAAATTAGTAGAGGCCTCTAAAGCAGCTCTACTCCAACTGCAAAACTTACCAGTGCTCACTTCCTTTGTTTGGCTCTCCTCAGCAGCAGCTCTGCTTAAGAGCACATGCAGAGTCAAAATGGCTGACCCTGAAAGAGCTCAGAGCTTTTAAAGGCTAGTGTGGCTCCGCCCCTATGAGTCACAGTTCAGGGAAGGGCCTGGTGTGGCCCTGCCCCCTGCTTCTGGAAGCTTCAAACTGCTTCCTCTGTTTGAACAGAGGTGGCTCTCAGCAGTTTCAATTATCAATTTAAATTAGTAGAGGCCTCTAAAGCAGCTCTACTCCAACTGCAAAACTTACCAGTGCTCACTTCCTTTGTTTGGCTCTCCTCAGCAGCAGCTCTGCTTAAGAGCACATGCAGAGTCAAAATGGCTGACCCTGAAAGAGCTCAGAGCTTTTAAAGGCTAGTGTGGCTCCGCCCCTATGAGTCACAGTTCAGGGAAGGGCCTGGTGTGGCCCTGCCCCCCTGCTTCTGGAAGCTTCAAACTGCTTCCTCTGTTTGAACAGAGGTGGCTCTCAGCAGTTTCAATTATCAATTTAAATTAGTAGAGGCCTCTAAAGCAGCTCTACTCCAACTGCAAAACTTACCAGTGCTCACTTCCTTTGTTTGGCTCTCCTCAGCAGCAGCTCTGCTTAAGAGCACATGCAGAGTCAAAATGGCTGACCCTGAAAGAGCTCAGAGCTTTTAAAGGCTAGTGTGGCTCCGCCCCTATGAGTCACAGTTCAGGGAAGGGCCTGGTGTGGCCCTGCCCCCCTGCTTCTGGAAGCTTCAAACTGCTTCCTCTGTTTGAACAGAGGTGGCTCTCAGCAGTTTCAATTATCAATTTAAATTAGTAGAGGCCTCTAAAGCAGCTCTACTCCAACTGCAAAACTTACCAGTGCTCACTTCCTTTGTTTGGCTCTCCTCAGCAGCAGCTCTGCTTAAGAGCACATGCAGAGTCAAAAATGTAGATAAGAATTAAAGTTGAATGAACTTATGCCACATTATGGGTATAATAACTGATGACCAAATGGCTGTATGACTCAACGATCAAACATTACAGTACACTGTGATATTTGTGGGTGTGGGTTAAAAAAAAGCTAATGGTGAAACAAACAGGTGTACTGTACATTAGTTTCATCCCATGACTTTACACTCACTATTACCTGTCAGTCATATTCAGCCATAACCTAAATGGAAATGTTCTCAAGACATTGTATGAATGTGACATGATGAGCTCAAGGAGTGAGTTCACCAGTAAACTAGAATTCTAACAGTTTTTAAAAATAATAATAAAAAAGATACCTTGTTTCTCCATTCTAAAGCAACCAAGGTAGGTTACATGAAAACTAGCTAAAAATGCTAAAGCACAATAAAAACTGTATTTTGAACCAGGATGTGGTAAATCACAATCTGGGCATTCACTGAAGACTTCACAAGATCCGTCCAGTATACTAAATAGCCCCAGAAAATGTCAAATGATATTATCTTCAACAGGTAAGAAAATAGTTGTGTGTATCAGCTCCTATTCCCTGTGTTACCTTTCAGCACATCTTAACCACTTATAGTGTCAGAACCCCAAATTAAAACTGACAATGAATTATACATGCCTATGTCCTCCCTTAGCTGCTGCTTTTTAATAAGTGACCTTCTATTTTAGTTCTGTGTGATACACATTCATTTCTTGTATTGTCCATTCACTGCAGTTTGATAGATATTACCAATGACATTCTCCATATTTTATATGCGAGGAAATAAAATAAAAAGAAAACAAGGGGAAAGGTCTTTCCTAGACTGCTGGCTTGCATTTTACTTACTGCCATTTATGGTACAAAGATTATAATTTGATTGTTCCATTTTGATATGATGCTCTGATTAGGTCCATTGTCCAAGATATCAAAATCAAATATCACACAAGCAGCTCACTATAATCATAGAACAAAGCCAGCATAGTGTAGTGGCTAGAGCCATAATTCCCAATGTGGGGCACACACACCACAGAGGGACAATTTGATTTTAAGGGGGACAATTTGAGAATGAGTTACTGTATTAACAGTGAATGGCCTTTTAGGCTTCCTCCACATGAATAGGAGTTCATTTTTGAATAATGATTATATGTCACCGGGAGGGGGTGGGGATCACGATTTTAGAGATGCTTAGGATGGGAACCACTGAGTTAGATTGTCAGACAAAGAGTTGTGTGATCCAAGTACAAGTCCCCACTCAGCCATGAAACTAACTGGATGACTTTGAGCCAGTTATTCTCCCCCTGTCTGATCTACTGTAAAGAGGAGATCCATGTATACTAGACAGAACTCACTAAAAGAAAGGTGGGAGATAAATGTAACTAGTAAATAAATAAAGGCCAGTATCTTACTCCTAGTTTCAACTAGAGAATAAAAGTGTTGCTGAATTGCTGAAAGACAGATCCACATTTGATGAAATCTCACTGATTCAATGGATCTGCTGTAGTTCTTATTAGCAATAGGATACTGCTCAAAACAAATAAGGTCTCTTGTCATGCTTACTTGCAGGTACATAGTCTTAGGCTCTCATAATATAGAATCTAAAGTTTCACTGGCTTCAATGGAACTCACTGTCAAGTAGACATTCATAGGGTTATACTATAAAATGTTAAACTTGTACACATTAACAAAGAATTAAATTCATTGGACAGAGGACACACTTCTGAGTAAAATTGGATTTGATTAGACTGTTAGACTGTAATCTTTGCATACTCCAGGGTAAATTCCACTCCACTCAGCAGAATATATTTTTGAGGATCAGGGGAATAATGAAGACTAAATCTAATAGTTATTTCCAACTAAAATAAACCTACTGAATCAATGAGATTCACAGTTGTTGACTTAACATGTCTCATTCGTAGTTGAGTCTATGAGTGGAGACTTAGCCCTAATGTTCAGTGCTAGAAGTGGAGTTTAAATGTCCTCAGGAATACAATTCTAGCACAACAGCAGTGCTAATGATGTGTCAGCAAAAGGGTACTCCTAATACATAAGAAGTAAAGTTGAGGAAGGTGTCTGGTTGGCCTACATAGTGTCGTCTGTTCAAGTTCTTTTAAGCAACATTCAACAAGCAAGCTTGCACTTTGAGTACACAGTCTAACTGTTAATTAGCTGCAAGATTGTTGATGTGTGTATGTAATAGAACATAAATACATTGACAGCTGCTTAGAAGCAGTGGTGGGCATCAGCAGGTTTGCACCAGTTTGCCAGAACCAGAAGCAGAAAATCTGGCTGGCCCCTCCCATCCAAGTTTTGAAATAAAGTACAGTAGTCCTAATTCAGGTGCAACACAGGGCTTTGCAGGCGCACCCCCCCAAAGAAAGACTCAGACACCGGTATATGGATAAAGGCATTGGGCCACTTTTATTGAATAATGCCCTAGTCCGAATTATAACTTTCAATTGGTACTCATCCAATTATAATTCTTAAGACAAGCAGGCCGCAGTAACACTGGTAAGGTTCCTCCCAAAATTGCCAATGGCAATTGGCTACAATGTATCCATTTTGTATCAATTTGTTTGTTGACACAAACAAATTGTTGACCGTAGTCAATAAACTATCTACTGACCCCACCCTCTGACGTGTATCCGTCAAATCACGGGGTGATGCATGCTGAAAAGCTCCTGCCATCACCCCTTGCCTGGTTCGTCGTTGACCGGTCAACGTTATTACACCTGTACCTGTCTAAGTGTTGGCCAGTCAATTGCGAACCTGCCGGATACCTATGGGTCATAAATCTTTACCTTACCAGTGCTACCCACCTAAGTGACCAAAGTCAAGAACAAGAAAAACCCCTATATCAAACCTCAGCAACAGTGTGGGATGGGCAAAAAAGCCAGAACCCAAGGGCCAATTGTGGGTTCCAACCAAAAATTCCCACCCGGCCCCGAAGCGACCAAAATATCACACTGTTCACTAGGGAGGGGGTGGAGGGAAAACTTCTCCTCTCCGTCGCTCTTTTAAAATGGCAGCTCGGCTGCCTCATGGCCACCCCTTTTATAGAGGGGTGGCCACGCCCCCTAACTCACCCGGATGTCTGAGTCTGGGTGGGGGCCCCCGCAAAGAGCGCGGCGGCCATTTTGGCGCCACGCTTTCATTACAGGCGCACCCCCCAAAGAAAGACTCAGACACCGGTATATGGATAAAGGCATTGGGCCACTTTTATTGAATAATGCCCTAGTCCGAATTATAACTTTCAATTAGTACTCATCCAATTATAATTCTTAAGGCAAGCAGGCCGCAGTAACACTGGTAAGGTTCCTCCCAAAATTGCCAACGACAATTGGCTACAATGTATCCATTTTGTATCAATTTGTTTGTTGACACAAACAAATTGTTGACCGTAGTCAATAAACTATCTACTGCCCCCACCCTCTGACGTGTATCCGTCAAATCACGGGGTGCTACATGCTGAAAAGCTCCTGCCATCACCCCTTGCCTAGTTCGTCGTTGACCGGTCAATGTTATTACACCTGTATCTGTCTAAGTGTTGGCCAGTCAATTGTGAACCTGCCGGATACCTATGGGTCATAAATCTTTACCTTGCCAGTGCTACCCGCCACATGGGGAGGCTTCAATGAAGACTCACCGCCCCCCCCAGACCGTCAGCTCGGTCAGCAGGCCTGCTTGCAAATCTTCCAAAAAGAGATTTATACCTCTATCCGACAGGTCGACCCCATCCCCTGCATACAGATCGTAATTTTGTAAACTAATGGTGCGGTGTCGGATGACCATCCCCAAACCCTTGTCTGCCACGAACCGGGCAACTGCCCTGTTCACCGAGCAACGAGCGCGGTCAAGGGCATGGAGGTCAATACCTCCCCTGTAAGCGTGACGTGGTATGATGTCCGACCATAGCAGCCTTGTGAACGGCCACACATAATGCAAATAAGCTAGGTCTCTGCAAATCGCAAACTTTAAAGAAAGGCCAGTGACCTGGCCGAGGTCATTGCCCCAGAGGTGCAGTACAAGGACATCAGGCAGTTCAGCATCCCTAATGGAGAAAAGGAATGGCAACAGTTCCCGCCATCTCATTCCACGCTTACCGTACCAACGTATGCATGCGGCCGCACGCAGTCCAAGCTGGGGTCCCCACTCTGTCGCCGCAGCATACTGCGCTGCCCAGTGCACGTAACTGTGGCCCACCAGCCATACTGCCACCGGTGTGCGGGGACACACAGGGTCTGTAAGAGAAAAAAGAGAACAGTGACTTAAATGGTACTCATGTCTGAAGAGGACGAACATACAATGCAAAACGCATAGATCCCCATCATTCCATACGGCGTATATCAGCCTCAGAGTACCCAAATGCAGCTGCAGTTGAAGCAGCACCTATTCTAAATGAATGGGTGCCGTAACGAGCCCCTGGGAGGCCAACACTGGAAAGTGCCATACCGGTCACCTTCCAAAATTGAAATTTAGTAAGGGGAGACCCATCCTGGTGGCAGAAAAACGGGCCAGGGTGCGTGCCACGCACTGCCAAGAACTCCTGTAGGGCACCAACCGGACAGATGTCTGAAATGGAACATCGTAGCAGTCTAACTCCACTGCCTACGCCGTGCTGATCAACTTTTGAGGACCGTATCCTCAACTGAGCCCACTCATTAGAAACATAGACATCATCGAGTTCCAGTGCCCTACGAGTCGCATCCGCCTTAGACAGTAGTACCAACTCACTGATGCGGAGCGCTCCAAAGAAGGCCACCGTGGTAGCCGCATGAAAAAGAGCTGCCTCATACCTGTCAAAACATAGGTTAGGCCAGCCTCGTGCTAGGCCATAAGCCCACCTCCCCTGGAAGTAAATCCCATATCCCAGGGAGCTGGAGGCATCCGACTGTACTTGAAACCTTGGGGAAACTAAAAGGTCGGACCTCCAAAAGGATACCCCGTTGAAGTCCCGCAGGAATGAGAGCCAAACCAAAAGGTCAGCCCGCATGCCCCTGGTTAGTCGGACCCTTTAATGGCGCCTTGTCAGGCCAGACATGGCATCGCATAGGCGCCGAGCAAATGCCCTGCCAGGCGTAACCACCCTGCAGGCAAAGTTAAGATGGCCATGCAGTACCTGAAGCTCACGAAGTGACACCTTACGTTTGGCCAGCAAGGCCAAAATCATCACGGAGATCCGGGTGACCTTGTCAATGGGTAACCGGGATGCCTGTGCGACCGTATCAATTTCAATACCCAGAAATGTGAGGGTAGTGGATGGGCCCTCGGTCTTTTCGGGCGCTAAAGGGACACCCAGTTCCTGCATTAGCATCTGAAATGTGGTGAGGAGACGCGTGCACGTGTCCAAGCCCCGTTCACCCCCGAACAAAAAGTCATCGAAGTAATGGGCTACAGACCGAGACCTGGGCCTGCGAACAAAGGCCCACTGAAGGAAGGTGCTAAAACGTTCAAATGCTGAACAGGATATAGAGCAGCCAAACGGCATGGCCTTATCTACATAGAAGTTCCCTTGGAATCTAAAACTCAATAGCTCAAAGTCCTCAGGGTGCACTGGCAACAATCGGAATGCCGATTTGATGTCGCATTTCGCCAAGAGGGCACCAGGACCACAAGAGCACACCATTTGCAGGGCTTGGTCAAAGGACATATACCTGACCGAACAAAGGTCATCAGGGATAGCATCATTGACAGAATAACCCGCCAGGTACAATAAATGGTGGATTAAACGAAATTCCCCCGGGGCCTTTTTGGGTACCAACCCCAAAGGGGAGACCTTCAGGTTGGGAAAGGGTGGCACAGAAAAGGGGCCTGCCACCCTCCTGGCCCCAACCTCCTTAGCGATACTCAGGGCAGCCACCTCTTCTCTACCCTTCAGGGACAGTAAATTGGGTGCATCTTGGGGTCCCCGCACTCCTTTGAATGGGATTCGGAAGCCCCACTGGAAACCCTCAAGGAGGTACTTCGCGTCCTCTCTCCGTGGATAAGTTGAGAGCCATTGTCCAACATATACACATTAACTGGGGAGGGGGCCTTTTGCCTGGCTAGCTCCCTCAGCAGCAGCTCTGCCCGCTCCCTGTCCACCTCTACCTCTGCCCCGTGACCCGCCGGCCCACGGACATGCGGCGGCGGCGTGGGGGCCAGCGCAAGAGGGACAGTCATGTTTGTATTGGCACTGCCGCTTATTGCACACACCGCTAGCCGAGAAGCTCCAACACAGCAAGCGGGCTGGAACCCCCTGCCCCGCCAGGTGGCGGGAAGCCTGCGTTGGAGCAGCTCGCTGAACGGCATGGCCACAATGGTACCTATCCCCAGGCGCCAGGCGCGTGGGGGTCATGTACAATAGCCACAATTTCTGACAGGGCTCAACCCATCTCATCTCCGGGTGCAAGGGCACCCTCATTCTGAATTCCTCATCGTAAGCCAACCACGATAGGCCAGGAAAATCCACCATTGCCCTGTAAATATTGTCCAAATATTGGACCATAGGAATGGCCAGGTCTGGCCGGGCCCTGAGGTACACCGCCATATAAATAAGATATGTGGGCAACCAGTTGGCCCAGGTGCGTGGTGGCTTACGACGGCGGGACAGCTCTTTGTCTTTGTCATCCTGTCTCTCTCTCTCCTCCTTAGTGGGCTCACGGTTCAATAGGGAGAATATATCCACGTACTCCCCCCGCCAAATCTTTTCCCTCGTGACCTGGGACAAATGATCACCAAGGGGCAACGAATAACCATCCGTCGGCAAAGCCGTCACTGGCACATTAGGTACCCGGGGCATCCGCAGCGGAACCTGGACAGTCCCTGCGATGCCCGGCACTGGCCCGGGGGCGGAAACCCCCACCCCAAATGCTGCACCAGTATGGAACCAAGGGGCACTGGAATAGGCTGGCAAGTGATGCCCACTCGCCTCGACATGACGAGGCCATGGCCACTGAACCCCACCATTGGAAGTGGGCTGTGATGTGGGTGCATTAACTTGAACCTGATACTCACTAGGTGCACCCCCGTGAGCCGCCCCCACTGGGCGCCGGAATCGAACTCTGGAGCCGCACCTGACCACTCTCCTGCTGTAGCTCTGGACGAACAGGGAGCTGCGAGACACTGGCCGGGGTAGGCCGGAGCGTCTCCAGCAGCTCAACCCGGCTGGCCACTTGTTGCAGTGTGGTGGCCATTGAGGTAGCTGGTGGACCCAAAGGGCCCCCCGCCGCGAATGAAGGGCCACCAGACATGGGGTTGTGTGCCATCCCTAAGGATGCCTCAAGCACAGCTAAACGCGTTAGCAATGCATCAACTGCCACACCAGGCATTTGACCAGGAACCCCAGCATGAGAGCCTGGGCCCGAATAGGGCCATGCCCAAAACTCCGGCCCATGAGGAGCCGTAGGTGGAACGTGCTGTGCACCAGCACGGGGCCCATCCCCGCTGACCGGGCCCATGGCCGGCAACTGCGGGCCGAGGGCCGAAGCCCCAGAAGGGCCGGACGAAGGCTGACTAGCCGAGGGCCAAGCAGCCTGCATCGCCCCACCGGTATCGGTGGGGGTAGTGCCCTGCCGCGTGGGCGCAGCCCTGGTTCTCCGACCTGAGGGCTGCCCCCCGCGTTGCGCAGGGCCAAAAGTCCTCCCCGTTGGCTGCGGCTTCGTCGCCGAGGCCCTCCGTTTGGGAGGCATATCTTGAAGAAGAAGCAGGATCCCTTTCCAGGGATCGAAGAGCGCAAAAAGGCACAGAGGAGCCCGCAAGCCAAAGGCTCTGTGCGAAACCCCTCCTTCCCAGCCGGGAAGGAAATTGAACAAACTGCGACGGAGAAAACTTCTCCTCTCCGTCGCTCTTTTAAAATGGCAGCTCGGCTGCCTCGTGGCCACCCCTTTTATAGAGGGGTGGCCACGCCCCCTAACTCACCTGGATGTCTGAGTCCGGGTGGGGGGGCGCAAAGAGCGCGGCGGCCATTTTGGCGCCGCGCTTTCATTCTCCCTGGCCATGCCCACCATACCACACTCACAGTGTGTTAGTAATTTTTTTTGGAACCCACCACTGCTTTAGAAGGTAGTGGTTCTTGGCACTAGAATTGAGGCAAGTAATTTATAAAATGGCATTTCCAAAATCAATACACTCCTTTTCCTGTTTGGGACTCTTGAATCAGAAGCCACTCCATCCAAACTGCTTCAATAAAGTGCTCTTCTTTACAATAAGATTGTCCCTGGACTTTTTTTAATGTTCAAGATGCTTCTCATTTATTTATTTATTCTACTGCCAGTCACCACAAAAAACAGTAGGACAACATTGTCATTCTTCCTCTCTAGGGGTCTCAGCTGTCTCCTTCCAAAATGATAAGCTACATATGAGGAAGAGCCACATCTAGTGTCAATACATTTATCAAATTTGCTGGCATATAAGACCCTCTTTCACCCCTTAAAATACACTGGGAAAATGGAGTGCCGATAGTGGGCTATTTTGGTAACAACAGGGTGCACCTTATACTCCGATGCATCTTATACACCAGCAAATATAGTAAATGCATGCAGCTAAACAGTTTAACATTGCATAGGGCAGACAATCTGACAATTATTGCATATACAGAATATTTTGAATTGGCAAGATATAAAACTTTCCATGCATATTTGTATGCAAATGAACAATCATTCTTTTGAGTTTCATATGTGTGGAGGCCAGGCTACTTCACAGTAAAAAAATGTAGTAGGAAGAGCAGATCATTGATCTATGTTTAGTATACACTCAAGAGCTCATATAATGTCCTGTGCTCAGATCTGGGATTTCACATTTTGCTTTGTCCTCCATCAAAATGTTGAAGAGTATGTGTTAAAGGTGCGAGAACACAGTACCCTAAGCACACATTGAGCATGATTATGTACCACAGAAAAATGTCTTTTCCCAGTGGTGTAAAAGTTTGAACCAGTAATGAAGAATAGAGAATTAAAATCAAACTTTCTAATCCCATGACTGCTAAAGCACATCTATATTTCTTGTTAGTTTAAATTTAAACTCTTACTTTTGTAGTGTTAAAAAGCCTCTAAGGCTACCTTCCCCCGTTCTTTCAGACAGTGTAGTAATTTAGAGGCACTTCTGAAGACTGAAAAGGTCACATAAAACTTTTAATCATGGAATCAGGATTGTAGGCAAAAAAAAGTGTAGTTGTTCGCCCCCTTTACATTGTATCCCCCCCTTTTGTCAGTTGTATAATGTGGTGAACTAAGATGTATGTAAAACGTAGGGGAAAAACCCACAGACCCTCTTCTTTGAAATAACCATAGGGACTAGGAAAGGGCTATCTGGAAAAGTATCGGGCTGCAGCTCCAGATATCAGGAGTTTAATTCTCCACTGCATATCTGTTGCGGCCCTGGGGCCTGAGTCCAATGAAGAAGAATTTCTGCCAGCACCTCAGCCTGCTGCCAGCATGGATCTGCCTCCTTTTGATTAAGTTGATCAAGACATGATAGGAGCACAGCCAGCAAACGCTGAGGCACCAAGTGTCAGTGAAAATGAGGTGGAGCTGAGTACATTAGAAAGATGCAGGCTGCAGCTGCGGAATCAGCTACATGTGCGGAGAAGAAAGGCAAGGACTCATTTTGCAAAGACCACTGCCAGCTGCGAGCCCTGAGCCTGAACCTTCTTAAGGAGACACACATGCCAACACAAGCCTTGTCAGAACAATCTTTGTGCATCCTGACTCTGTGCCACTATGACCTACAGCTTACTGATGCTGGACCTTGGACCCTCTGCCTGGAAACTCGACTACTCTTCTGGATCAACCTTTTGTCTTAGTTCTCCAACAACCAGCTTCTGAATTCAGCTCTTCCTGACCAACAATTTTGTCTCATTGTTCGGACAGTTGTAAGACTCTGCCTCTTATTCCTACTCCTTATGCAGCAGCTGCTAGTCAGCCTGCTCTTCCATGCAGTGAGGGGCACAACAGTATCCCAGAAGACATAGCCTATGTGAACAAGCTGCATAGTGCCTGCAAACCATTTCTGAGTACTCTTTACTTTAGAAATTCTTTAAAAAGGTCATTATAAGTTGAGTTGACAGCAAACAATTAGGAATAATAACTGCTGTTCATATTGCCTTTATTTATTAAAACTCTGTGTTTCACTCATTAGTTAATGTCCTTTGTGGCTGATCATATGCCAGTCAGGTTTTTGCTAATCAAGTCCTTTTCTCCTTTGAATATTAGAAGACAATTGCTATATTGAATAAAGAGGACACTATTTATGAATGAAGAAGCATGTGATGGTCATTTTGTGGAATTATACTCAACTTTTTTCTACAACAATGTGCCCAACTGTTAGCAATGAGTCAACATTAAGTAGTTAAAGAAGCTTTTTTTTTTTTACTGCTTTACAAACACTGGGTATGATTTTGTACTAGGTCAAGAAAGAATTATTTCAAAAGTGTATGGGTTGTACAGTCTGTATGGATATCATTTAATTAATTAATTAACTACATTTTTATATTGCCCAACTGAGGTATTTCCCATTATCACAAAGTGGTCAGAGGGTCAAATGAGAACTCAGAAGACCTGGGTTCAAATCCTGGTTTAACCATAGAAACTCACATAATTTCAGTGGTAAATCACTCCATAAATAGCTCATATACCCTGCAGTAAATAAATCAAAACAAAGAAAAAAAGAAAGGCAACAATGTTGCGGCACCTTACGGTCTAACTGCTATATTTTAACATTTATGCTTTCATGGAACAACTTTGCTTCTTCAGACATAAGAGTGAAACTTCATGGCAATAACATATACTGGCCCCATGACCAGGTGGGGATAGAGAAGAATAGAATGTTTAGTTAGCATATTAGATATGATTGCAAATCAATGTGGCGTTTTACACTTGGTAATATCCAAAAATTCCTAATTAATGTTCAGATTTATTTCTGTGAGGTGGTAAATATTTAGTAGACAAATGCAAAATAATCATTGTGGCATGACACAATTGGTAATGAGTTTACATTCAGACTTTGTGTTTACAATTTAGACTATGTTCTATGAAAATTGACAATTGTGTGAATTGACCTAGATGGCAAGAATATATTTTGTTCTGTGAGGTGACCTCAGACTATGGATAACGTGTGCTGATGAATAAGAGTCACTGACAGTATAGCTGAAGCTCATTTTGTAAAGGCTGTATGAGAGATGACAGCATATAACCTATTATAGTTGTGGTTTTTGAAATTTGATAATGTCTCAGACATTCTTGACTAATACTGAAACCTCTGAGTTGGTTATCCAGCATATTTCATCTCCTCTCTCTCTCTGGATTCTTGTCCTGTAATTTTTCTGTTCCAGAATGACAATATTCAGTGTATCCAGGTAGATTGAAATGATTTGAAACAGGTTTCTGTGTATTGTTGTTCCTGGTGTCTGATTTATGTCCATTACCGTATATACCTGAGTATACGTTGGGTTTTTAGCCCCCAAAATGAGGTCCAAAAATGGGACTCAACTTATACTCAGGTCAATGTAAACACTCAAAAACATACCCACACAAAAGTCTAAATTAATTAATTTTACTGTATTTTCATGAATTTAATTATTGAAACTCACTAGCAGCTGCTGCATTTTCCACCCCCGACTTATACTCAGGTAAATCTATTTTCCTAGTTTCAGAGGTCCAAATTAGGTTCCTTGACTTATATTTGGGACGACTTATAGTCAAGTATATATGGTAAGCCTTTTATGCAGAGATTGTGCTGTTTGTCCTACCTAAAGTGCAGAGAGGCAGTGCTAGCAAGAGATGGCATTAATCACATTGGCAGAGGAGCAATTAAAAGTGCTCTTTATGTTGTGTGTGACATTGTTAGGTCCTAAAATTGTACTGTCAGAATAAATGTGGGGGCCTAGCTGACATCTGGGTTTGTAT
Organism: Bradypodion ventrale; assembly: GCA_035047345.1. Classification (NCBI taxonomy): domain Eukaryota; kingdom Metazoa; phylum Chordata; class Lepidosauria; order Squamata; family Chamaeleonidae; genus Bradypodion; species Bradypodion ventrale. Next base: position 303,986,838 of record JAWDJE010000003.1, on the reverse strand, counting down.
CAGGGTTTAGTTGAACCATTATTTCACTCTTGTGTGTAGACGGTTGTGTGTCAATAGTTTCTTGAGATTGGAAGGTGGTCTTTAAGCAAGTATAGGAGGACTGCCATAAAACAGAAGTGACTTGATGGCAAAAACAATAAGAACATTGTCTCTATAGAAACAATTCCATTAGAACATTGTGGTTAAATAAACATAATAGAACATTTTGTTCTTTTGTCAGTATTTTCGATGTAAAACAACAAAAATGTTGTTTTTAAGGAATTTTCTAATTTTGTAATAGAAGCCCATTTCCTCCTCTTACTCATGTTATAAAATGTCAGAGAACTTAATGGGTTGGATCAAGGATCTGCTTTCCTTTGAAAGACACTCCACCACTGCCATAACTCACCTTATTCGGCAGGGCCCTTTATCATTTTCACTGGTCTTGAAATATCATAAATAACAGGGGGCAGGGGAGTCTGTGTTTATTAGTGCCATTGTATGTGCTAAATCTGGATCCAACCTAATTACAGTTGAAGAATACAGGAAACTACAACAGAGCTTTAGAAGGATAGTCTATGTGAGTCTACTTTTATACCAGAAAAATCTTAGCAAAATTTAGACTTACTTGATTGGTCCCATTTTGAGTTTCTATGATTATTGTATATTGAGAGATCTAAATTCAAGTTTCTTTAACATGGATTTGAAATGTGAAAGTTTTATTTCCCCAGTAAATATACAATACACACAACATTACAATTAACCAACTTTATGCCCATTAAACTTTGCTTCACTAACACATGAAACACATTAAGAGGTCATTTTTTTTGTGTGTATGTGACTGAACAAACTGTTGTTAACGAACAATTCTATAAAAAAAATAGAAAACAGTTCTAAGTGCTGCCACTACATCCCTTCCTTTAGACACATTATGCACAAGAAATATTTTCAATTATAGAAAAGGAAAAAAGTTTTTCTTTTAAAAAATGTTAAATTACAGTACATTTTAAAAATATGTTTTGTGAACATTTGAAGTACATTGAATAAGCAAGAGACAGAGATAGGAGAGAAAGAGAAAAGCTACACCTTTTAGAAGAATGGGTGGTTGCTGTACATTAAAATTACCTTTCACATGATCTTGTAAAAAAATCTTGTAAAAAAGCCAGTGATAGTATCGTACTGCACAGATATAATACTGACACAAAACATTCCAACTTAAAATATGAAATACATATCTCAAAGAACTGAGGATGGCTATATTCACTCAGGTTGATTTTTTAAAAAAGAGAAATTGCTCTGTAAGGTGTTCCACAAAAGGTCAATAGAGGTTTATAAGAGCCAATTAAAATATTCAGGAAGGCTGTATGGTTCATTGGAGCATTCAATACTTCAATGTGTCTTTAATGTGCAGATTGCAATATGCATATATAATATTGTTGAAATTCCATGCATTTTGGAGGTAGAATCAGATCTATGAGATCTTGCCACATACATATTACAGGTATACTTTGGATTAACTGCAAGGTCTGGTTTTTTTAAAAAAAAAACTATTTGGAACCCTATGGTTCCAAAGATCTCAGCAATTGCTTGTATCTACTTTGAATATCTTTGATCAGCACAGTTACCGTAGATCTAACTGCATTGTTGGCCATCTACAGTAATAGGTCACTTAGAAAGTTTAATATCACCAGAATGGTATGTGGCAACATGGTCTAAAATGCATATTACTCAAAGTAGGATGAGTGCAACTCAGTTGGGAATACTTATTTTGGCTCACGGAAGCATGGAAATCCACTGTAAACTCACAGCCAATGTATTCTGTGAATAGTTTCAACTGATCCCTTCTTACTGACCTTTTCCATGTGAAAAGTCAGTTATCCAGAATATGCTGTGTGATATACCTACCGGTATACATATAACTGTTTTATGAACCAATTGGTTTTAAATTATGAGCCAACTTCTATTTGTATGCCTTGATCCTTAAGAAATTACAGATTAATGTGTAACTTCAGCACTTGCCAAGATACTCAGAAAACACATCTATGTCACACTGTGGGATTTTTTTAAAAATAAAAAATATATATAAATCTACATTTATAAAATAACTCATAGCAGAAAAGCTGAGGCACATAAAATCATGGCTAGAATGCAGAAGTCATGTAGATTTGTCAGATGAATTGGGAGCCTGGGGGAGAGGACCCTCAAGGAATAACCCTTTCCTATTGCTAAATTCCCCAAAGCTTCCAGAGGCTTTTCAACTAATAGCACTGATCATTAAATTAGCAAGAAGGGAAAAACAGGCACACAGTTTAAATTGAACACACTGCGGCTATATTCCTACTCCCATACAACAACCAATCAGCATAGTGAAGAATTTTATTTCAAAGCTCCTCAAAGTTCCTAAATTTAGGAGCCCAAGGGACATGCACCATGCTTAGGCAGATTGCTGGAAGACGTAGGATCTTCCTGCACCAAGAAGAAGTTTAGTGAGTCTCATTTACACAGAAATGTTCACAGAAACCTATTTCTGAAGCCACGTGAGCAGTACTGGAAAGTGGTGCCCACCTTCATGTTAACATAGTCAGCTCATGAAAGGGGGGAAAATCCAGTTTCTATGCATTTGTTGAATGTTTCTGTACATTTATAAAAGAATGGCTTTATCTATATCCAGCATTTTAATAAGAAGGAATATTACATAAATTCCACAGTCATAGACGTCAAACAAAAATATTTTCTTAGATGCATATGCAAGTATAGTGGGGTGGTATATTATTATTTTTGGTTCACCAGTGCTCTGTTTTGAAGTAAATGAGCTAATTTGAAAATTGTGGTATTGATTTATAAATGCTAATGAAAATGTTCTATATTGTCAACAATCCCAGCATAATGTAATAAAAAAGCAATGCATATTTGGCAGATTTATTATTATTTGCTCTAAAACTATACTTCATTTAAACAACAGTGTCAGTACCAAAGAAAAATATAAAATAACATGGACTGATTGTATGCAAGATGTGCTTAAATGGATGCTTGTCATAATTATGTGATTCAATAAAGTGAGTGTTGTGATGTAAACTTTAAATAAAATGTTAAATGCAATTATTATACATGCACAATATTTCTAATAATGAAAACTTCTGTAGAAAAATTGGAGGAAATCATGCGAACTAATGATGAGACAAGATGCTTTTGTTAATGTCCACTTACAGAGAGTTTGGTTTATTCAAAATGGGTATAAACATGCATCATGTTTTAATAAGAGGATTGAGATTTATTCATCAAAAATAGGTCAAAGATGTTTTCTTCTTGCTTCTGTCCAGTTTCCAATAATGTGGTGAATTGGCAAAAGACATATTAACTTCAAACTAAGCATAAATTTACCATTGCTTTCTCTTCGAACATTTAAACCTGAAGTTTAAGTACAAATGAACTGGCTTCTGGCTTCTGGCAATTTTAGATAATAAAACACAAAAATATATCTAGTTTGCATAAAAAAAACAATTATGCAATGAATTTCAAGAGTTGCAGCTCTACACCTTCGATTGTACTGTACATGTATTGGGAAGATGAATTAAAACAAGCCCTGTTCAGGCATTTTAAGATGTGTAGTCACAACACAGGAGAAGATGGAAAAGCACAAGAACAATAAATCTGCCTGCCTCTGTCCTTGGTTTTATCCCTCCAGCTATTGAGGAGCAACTGTTTGTCCTGCATGCAGTCTGGTATCCGTTGTGACTCTCTGTGTGATTTAAAATCCATTTTTCAGAGTTCAAAACTGTATAACTGGATTTCTCAAGCTTGAACCCTCAGATGTTCGTGGACTTCAGTTCCCAGAAGCCCTGGTCAGCCGGTGTGCTGATTTGGGCTTCTGGTAATTGAAGTCCAAGAACACCTGGAGGTCCAAGGTTGAGAAACCCTGCTGTATAACATGCATCTACATGCATTAGAGGCTCTCCGTTAGTCACCCTGTATAGTTGAAGGATCAGGACTGTGGTGGCTTAGTGGTTAAGATGCTGAACATGATGACTGAAAGGTCAGCAGGTCAGCTGTTTGAGACCCAAGTGCTGCATGATGGAGTGAGCTCCTGTCTCTATCCCAGCTCTTGCCAAACTAGCAGTTTGAAAGCAAGAAATTGCAAATAGATAAATAGGTACCACTTCAGTGGGAAGGTAAACAGCATTCCATGTACGCCAGTGTCTAGGCATGCCTGCCACATGTCCATGAAAACATCTACAGACACAGACAGTTCTGGCTATAAACAGAGATGAGCACTGAACCATGGAGTCAGATACAACTGGTTTTTGAGTAATGGCAACCTTTACTAAATAAGGTACCACTTTGGTGAGAAGGTAAATAGCATTCCATGCACTCTGGTGTTTAGTCATGCCAGCCACAGGTCCACATAAATTTCTGCAGATGCAGATAGTGCTAGCTCTTTAGCTGCAAACAGAGATGAGCACCAAACCCTAGAGTCGGATACAACTGGCTTTTGATCAAGGATTACTTTTACCTTTATAGTTGAAGGAACAGAGGAAGCAGAATTAATGTACCTTGCTTGTCACCAAAATAAGTGTAGAGACTATCTGTGTTAAAGTGCCAGAACACAGCTATAGTGTAGACTTTTTGGAAGCAGCTTGGATATCTCAATCATAAATTGCACCTTTAACACTTGCTAGGTATTTCCCTAGTTCATATGGTTCATGTTTCCTGAAGGGAAGAGCAAACCACTTAGAGGTCTTACATAAACTGTAACATAGTTTTTAGAAAATTTTAGAAAACAGCCTTCGTGAAACACCTTAACTTCCATTCAACAAGTTCAACTGTGTTGAGCAAATGGAAGGAAACTGATATTAAGAAGAGAGAAGGCTTTCATGTTCTAATCTGGTCTTGAACACACATGTGTTGTGTCAATCTTACAACCCCGTATGTTCCTTATCTCAAATAGGATTCCATCCCTGATACTCCAATAAGCCTTTGCTAAGATCAGTTTTGCCAGTCAACTTGCTAATTCTACACCAAATGGAAAACCACCTAACATAATTCATTACATCCAGCATTATCCAACATAGCTTACAGTACATAGACTCCTTTTCACATTCAGTCTTTTTCTTCTTCTTCATGTCACAAGGAGTAAGAGTTTTGTGCTTATCACCAACAAAAAAAATGCAGTGCAAACTTTAAACATAAAGAGTTACACAATTAAAAGTTATATGGCACCACAGCCTATTAATTCACATATAATACAACAGACCAATAAGAACAGACATTAATATGAACATAGCTAAAAAGGTGAGCTTGCATAGCAATGCAATAAAAAGAAATTATGTACAAGCAAAATCCTCATCAACCTGGAGGGTGATTTTCTTTATATATGCTTGGTAAGAAATAGCTTAAGGTGGAAGGTGTAGTAGAGAGAAGAACACAGGTAGAGTATCTGTGGGATATATGTGGCTGTGTGTCTTTACATTGCATTTACAGTCCTTTTAATAGTAAGTACATAAATAAAGAAAATGTTCATTGCACTATTTTAGTGTCGTCACTTCCATGAGATCAGACCTTGATGGTCCTTGAGAGCAGCCAAGATGTCTCTGTTCAACTACTCTGTTAAAATAAAGAGAAAGAACATGATTACATTTAAGATATTTCAATATTAACATTTATTGTATTTATTTATTTACAATATTTATATTCCGCCTTCCTCACCCTAGGGTGACCCAAAGCGGTTTACAAATTGGAAAAACATCGGCTAAAAACATCAGATAGAACCCATTAAAACCAAATAAAAACTATCTGATAAAACCACCCTAACCATCCCCAACCCACTTGAAAGGACAGCCAGGCCAAGTGAACCCCCAAACGGGTGAAACAAGCCAGTGGGGTTGGGAAGTGGAGCCAGTCATGCCCCACACCCGCTGGCATAGCCATGTTTTTAATTTTTTTCTGAAGGGGAACAACTTTGTCTGGAGGTGCAGCTCAGATGGCAGATGGTTCCAAAGGACTGGGGCAGACGACGAGAAGGCTCTCCTCCTGGTCCCAGTTAGATGTACTTCCTTGGCTGATGGGACCACCACAGAGCTTATCCGGTCTGCCCTCGTAGGGCAGGTTGAAAACCTTGGGGCGATGCGGTCTCTTAAGTATCCTGGTCCACTGCCATGCATCATCTCACATAATTTTTAGATAGCCCATAATTCTAAGCTATAGTTAGAATTATTATTTTATTAAGTGTAAAGAGATAGCAACAACAAAACAATCATTATAGGTAAGTAACAAAATATTTTATTATAATGCTTCATTCTTTAAAATACAGCAAATGTTTCCCCAACTTAAAAAGCTCTTCTGGCACCTTTCAGTGATCGTACATATTATAGAATTACTGCATCCTGGAAAGCCAACTGAGTCAACCAATGGAAGTTGATTTTTAAAGGACTTCCTAAAGAAAAGTCTCTTTCCTAAAGAGAAGATAAATGTGTTTGTTTGGATGGAAATCTTGGTAAATTGCTTGTTCTTCTGATACCAAATAGTAGAAACTGGAGGCAGAAAACTTCTCTATCTGAAAGAGCCCTAAACCTTCAGGAAACTTTTTGTACAATATTAATAGTCACCAAATACACAAAATCCTCAAAATTTTCATATGGATTCAGTAAGAGTCCTAATTATTTGAGGCCCTCTGTCCCACTACAAAATCAGCAACATTTGTACCACAATGTGAACTTTTGCGCCCGTGCATGTGGGGAGTGAGTGGGCTTTGCCATGCCTCCCCCCTTATTGCTTCTTTTGAGGCCTCTGGCATGGAAAGCGGGGATTGGAGGAGTCAGTGTAGGAGGTGGAGTCAGTTTTCAATTTGTTCTATTCTACTGGAATGTTCTCTGTGGCATTAGGGATCGCAATGACCCACCTACCCACCCTGTATTCGGTATAGGACAAGCCGGTCGCAATATTTTGGGCCGAGCAGGAATATTTGGGCCCCGACTGGGTAATTGGCATGGTGGTGATCGGTCAGTAAAGCGGAAAGTACGGAGGGGGTTGTCAGATTATGTTAGGAGAGGGACTTCAAATCTGAAGATTTGTGATATGGGAGTAGTGGTTCGCTTGTCCCTGGCTGGGGATGGGTTTCGAGAACACACCTCGAATCATTGCTGCCTCTTTTCCACTCTGGGTTTTAGCTTGGCAACTCCCTCCATACTTCTGGCCCCAGCATTAAGGTTTGTTATCATGTTAAGTTTAATAAAGTAGCCCAATTTTTTTTCATTGTCAGAGTCTGTCTGTTTTTTCTGGGGGATGTGGGGCGATGGAGTGGCAAAAATGATTGTTTTTGTATGCTTGTTGTAAAAATGGCATATTACTTAATTTCACAAAACTGGAATATAAATTAAATTTAGAGCAAATGAATTAGGTATGGAGCAGGGACATAATGTGAAAGAACAAAAAAGATATTTAAGAGCAAATCTTGAAAACATGGAAAAGTTGGGGTTGCATACTATAGCTAAGAGGATCACAAATGCATCCATTCTATTTTTGTGTGAGCTCTACTGGGGAAAAAACCCACACAAGAAGGGCAGTTAACCTAAACAATTCCTAAACAAACAGCCATTATTTGCTTTGTGTAAGTAAGAAAAGTTTTGCCTGACAAATGTGTTGGGTGCCCAATCAAAGCACATGTGCAAGAGGACCTTCCTCTTCCTTCCACATGCCCACAATATTTCCCCCATTAGCTCCCAGATGCTCCCTTCTCTTTGTTTGCTTTGCTTGATCAGTGTTTATGGCAGGATGGTGAACCTTGGCACTCCAGCTGTTCTTGAACTTCAATTCCCAGAAGCTCAAGTTTCTGTGAATCCACACAAATGGGTTTACTGTGCATCCTGTGCCATCTTGGAATCACAGAGACTTGGGCTTCTGGCAATTGAAGTCCAAGAACAGCTAGAGTGCCAAGGTTCACCATCATTGGTTTATGGTAGGATAGAAAAACAGAGAAGAGAGACTCAAGTTTTTCCCATTTCTTCTTTCTGCTAACTTTCTTCTTCTAGCTAGCTGAGATGGTGTTCCAGTGAAGGATGCATCATTAGAGGGAATGCTGGGAATGCTAGGCATTTCTTTCAGAATCTCATTGGGTGGGTGGATGGGGGACACCATGGGCTTTTATATATTTTTATAAAGAAACAACTTGCATGAGATCTAAGTCAGTTAAGGGAATTATCAGGAAAATTTCAGTAGAATGTTCTTTCATAAAGGTAAAAGTGATTTTTTCGGGTGCCTGATGCAAATGCAGATGTTGTGTTTTCTGCTCCTGAAATGCTTTGGTTTTTGGAAATGATAGATATTGCAATGACACTTCAATTGTAAGACTCTATAACTTCCTTAGTGGGGCTATTCCTGCATACACTAAAGTGTGACCATGCCCCATGACCACACTTGGATTTAGATTTACTACATCAATAGATCTGTGTTCTACCTTACTTGAACAAATATCCAGTGAACAAGACATATCATATATCAAAGTTGTTGTTAATGCTCCTTCTTTGTATATACATACCATCCAAATAGAAAGATTAGCTTTTGTTATCCCACTCCTAACTTGTCTCAAAGTTAATTTATTTTTACTTTTATTAGGTAAAAAAAGGCTTACATAAGTCACCAGAAAACTGTCCTTGACTGTTTGATCCAATATATCCTACATCAATGAGGTCACTGGTGTTGCGTTGATGACTTCCACGCATGACCTCGCCTTTTCTAGGTCCAGTTGATCCTTTAGAAGATGCTGTACCTGAAGAGCTATGACCACCTGGTGATGGGAAACTAGGTTTGCTATAAGGCACCAGTGCCTCTTCTGTAAACATAATGGAAGGAACAGGAATATTATTATAAATATATAAAATATATAATGACTATCTTGACCATTAGACAGCAATATTGTTGGTCCATTCCACACTGTAAATATTATATGAATATGGTTTCAAATGTAACAACAATAAAGTTTGAAGTTGGAAAAATGGCATTTCCCCTTCAAAATGAGGAGTTGGAGAGCTAAAGCTTAATAGTGATCAAGAAAGCCTGATTGAGTAACTATATATATGTGAAAGGGAAACATTTTCTGATTGAGCCCAGGAAGATCATCCCAACAATAGAAGTTGTTGAACAGTGGAATGGATTACCTCCTTGGATGGTAATAAATTCTCTTTGTAAATAGATTTTAAACAAGCATTGGATTGCCATCTATCTGGGATGCTTTAATTGTGGATATCCTCCACTGACCAGGGATTGGCTGGACATCCCTTTATATTCCTTCCAGATCCACAATTCTATAATTCTGTTATTTGTATCTCTCTCTCCCAAAATGGAAGAAATAAAATAAACACTGCTTATACTATTTTCACACTAATTATAAAGCTAGTTTGAAATGCCTTTCCAAGAGCACAATGGAAGCATAAATGAAAGCTTGCATAAGTTGGAAAATTAAGCTGGTAAACTCTATCAATATATGTTAGAAATACCTGAAAATATTCAGCAGCTTAGTGAAATGTTTTTTATGTATATATACACAGAGGGCTCCTTCTGCACTAATCAGACTCAAAAATGAATCTTATCTCATTTTGCATAACCAATGGAACAGTATATCCTTCCCATGCTTTCAACATTCAAGAAGATTTGTGTCATGTCATCTTACAACAGTCTGAGAACATACCATTTTATTGGAATGACATTTTGTTGGCTTATGAAATTTATAAGCCAACATGCTATATGCTCTGGTTTGGTTTATCTTAAATGCATTCTCCTATATGAAGCTTATGAATATGCAATAAACTAAACATGTGGGACATTGAACTGTTTTAGAGTTCTGTTGCCTTTCAAACACTTGATTCTGCATTAGGCATTGGATATGGAAGATTTCCCATAGCATACCATAATGTGTAGCTTTGGATCTAGAATACCAATTATATATGCTGGAATTTGCAATGTGTTATTGGAAAATGATCATAATTTAAAAACTGAATTCTTTAATCTGTAAATAGGGCAGAAAAATCACAAAATGCATACCAAAGGACTTGCCTCCAAACTTCTAATAAAATTTGTAAAGAGATGGTATTTATTAATTATTATTACATATTATTTGCATGTATACATTACTCTGTAGTTTGAAGACACCTAAAATGGTGTACACCACAATACAGTTATATCAATCAAGTATCAAAATACTTCATAGTGGTGGACTCAAGTTAACTTTTTTTAATACTGTGTACAACAGGGATTCTCAACCTGCAGTCCATGGCACCATTTCATGTGGCCTGTGCCACTGCCACTGGCTGAAGTGGAAGCATTTACAACAGCTGTAAATGCACCCATGGCTGTCATAAACACATCTACAACAGCCGTAAATTTGCGCACATTTTAAAGCAGCTTTTACGTTGGGGGGGAACCACCAGTCTGGCCGAATCAGCTGTCTGAGGGGGTGTGGTCCAGCCCAAGGCTGAAAACATTGAGAACCCCTGGTGTAGAAGGTGACAGTCATAACCTCTTGCTGAGCTTTCCTTAACATAAAACCCTAGGTTGAGACAATTTAAATGTAACAAGACATAGTGCCGAAGAAAATGCATTTAAAAGCTTTTGTGCAAGTGTCCAAGAGGAAATTGATCACACACCAAATATTATACTTTATAATCATAGATGACTGGAGAAATGTAAAAGTAGAAAACAAAGAAGAACCAAAGGTTGTTGGAAAATTTGGCTTAGGGGACAGAAATGAATCAGGAGAATGCAAGCGCGGTGCCAAAATGGCCGCCGCGCTCTTTGCGGGGGCCCCCCACCGGACTTGGACATCCGGGTAGTTAGGGGGCGTGGCCAGCACCCTTTAAAAGGGGTGGCCACAAGGCAGCCGAGCTGCCATTTTGCGAAGCGACGGAGAGGAGAAGTTTTTCTCCGTCGCTCCCTTTCCTTTTCGCCTCCTTCAAGAGGCTGGATTCTGCTAGCCTCTGTCGAGGCTTTGGTTTTGAGCCCTAGAGGCAAGATTAGCTAGATTAGCTTTAGAAGTGACGGGGCAGAGGAATTTGTTCCGTCGCTTCCTCCTTTGTTAGCCTCTGCTTGAGGCTCCCTTTCAGCAAGCTGCTGGCTAGCCCAGTGGTTTGAGCGCTTGGCTGGGGAGACAAAGGCTGGGGGTTTGATTCCCCACTATTCCTTTGCTTTTTTGCGAGAGGCTCACTTAGGTCAGCAGTCTGGTTCCTGGGCTGCAGCCAGAAAGGTAGGACTTTGCCTCTCATTTATGCCTCCTTGAGAGGAGGCTATGGCGGGCAGTAGTCGGGTCGGAGGACCGCGACTGCACCCCCTCGATAGGACCTCCAACCGGAGGCTCCCACCGGGATTGGGGGGATGGGGCAGCTCAGTCTATGGCCCACGGCCCACTGCCCTCAGACTGGCCCTACAGGGGCTTTGGCCCCTGGCCCGCATTTCTTGGCCATGGGTTTGGAGCAGGGGGGAAAGCCTGGTGCGGTTGCACGGCAGGGCTTTCCCGGCCCTTCAGGGGCCGGAGTTTGGGCATGGCCCTTTTAGGGCCGGGCTCTCAAGTAGGGGCCCTCGGACCGTTGACCAGTGGGCCGTCCGGCCCACCTGCCCCCCCTTATGCAGGGGGATTGGCATGCATTACTGGCCCGCGTAGCGGCCCTAGAGGCATACCTAGGGATTGGCCCTTCAGAGGCTTCGGCCCACGGCTGCCGGCTACGGGCCGGAACGATTGGGAGGAGGGTCTGGCGCTGGCTTACAGCGTGTTTTTTCCCCATTAGGGGCCGGAGTTTTGGACAGGGCCCTGTTCTGGCCCAGGTTCTCAAAATGGGGGCCTCTGGCCCAACATCAAGCGGGCCGTCCGGCCCACCTGGCCCACCTACTAGGGGTTTTTTCGTGGCAGGCCCCTTCCTTAACGACGGAGCCCCTTTGTGTCTGCTGGCTGCTTCGACCGCGGCCGCTATGCAACAGGCGGCCAGCCGGGCCGAGCTTCTCGTGTCCGCCGCTGTTTCGCAGCTCCCCATTTGTCTGGATCTGCGGCTGGAACGCGTTGGAGGTCGCCCCAGAGCTCGATTTTGGTCGCGAGCTCTGACGCCCACCGTGGGCCGGAACCCCCAGTGGGGGCGGCTCACGGGGGTGCAACTTGTGAGTATTACGTTCAAGTTGAAGGCTCACACATCACAGTCCAGTCACAGTTCCCGGTTGGGGCAGTGCTCTTGGCCTTGCCAATTTGAGGCTGGGGGGCATCACTCGCCATCCTACCCCTGCGCCCCTTGGTTGCATTCTGGCACGACGTGGGGGGTGGGGGTTTACGCTCCCGGGGCGGTGCGTGGCGTCACAGGGGCTGTCCGGGTCCCGCTGTCCATCATGCACCAGCAAGGGCACTGCCGCCGACTGGTTATTTATGCCCCCCCCTAGTGATCATCTGCCCCAAATCATGAGGGACCTGATTTGGTGGGGGGGGGGGCGAGTACGTGGATATATCTTATCCCTATGGACTGAGACCCGAACGGGGATAGGAGGTACGGGCACGACGCTAGAGTCATTGTGTGGTCCCCTGTAGTAAGCCACCGCACACTTAGGCGTCCGCCCTCGGCACAGTGTTGAGCAGCGCAGGGGTTTTTTTCAATGGGCTTTTGTATCCCTTCGGGGGTGTTGGGGGCCCCTGGATGCTACTGACTTGATTCCCTTCCACGGTACCGGGGAGGGGTCTCCACTGTCCACAACTAGGGAAGTTGGGGGCTGTGAGAGTAACGGGGGCCCGCCTTGGAACCACCTTTCCTTAGTCCCCATGAGGCTCATGCTGGGCTGAGATAAGGGTGTATATCATTATCCTCCATTCAGCTTGCCCTGGGGGGTGCTCCGTTCAGGGATGCCCTTCCTGATGGCTTTGTTCAGTCAGGTACTCGTAGTTGCCTCGGCTGCTATGGGTGCCGTGCTCACGCAAGTCTGGTGCTGTTTTGGCACAGTGTGATATTCACTCGGCGTTCAGCTTTTGACAGTGCATCCCACGGTTAGCCTTCTTGGGTTTTAGGTTCGGAGGAAATTTGATTAGATAAGTCTTACCCCCCCCCCTTCTCCCAGCGTTCATACAGCTTCAGCACCCGACCGATGTGGGACTTTCGTTCAGTGGACATCTGCTCACAGGTTGGGGTCTTGGTCTCCAACCCATCTCCTCGACTACTTGGGGCCAGGGTTAACCGGGGCTTGGACACGTGTGCGCGTCTCCTCATCACAATTCAGACACTCAGGTGGGACCTGGGTGTCCCCTTGGCGCCTGAATAGACCGAGGCCCCATCTTTAACCTCGCAATTCTGCCTTTGACATTGATTGCCAAACATATTGTATGCCCTTCGGGATTGTAGTTCATTTACTGCCTTCTTATTCAGGGGTCACTTGGTGGGGGTCAGACCTAGTGGTCTGCCTTAAGATGGCTGGCGCGGTCGGATGCCTCCGGCTCTCTCACTTTTGGGGTTTACTCTGTTGGTGGGCGACCGATTGCCCCAGTGATCACAGTGATAGGGTTTTCCCTTGTTTTGGGTAGCATGGCACCTACGGTGCAATGGGTGGGCCTACTCAGTGGTCCAATTGCTGCGTGACAATGCGGCAGTGGTGCGCATTGTCAACGCCCTGAAATGCTAATCCCCGGGCCCTGACAGTGGTTTGTCTATTCGTTTGTTAAGCCTACGCCAAAATGTGCTGTTCCAGGCCAGACATGTCCTGGGTGTGAATAATGACTTTACTGTGGCTTTTCCCCACCAGCGGATCGCCCATTCCCGTGCTTTACTCCCGGAGCGGAGGAATTCCACTTGCCACGTTTGGCCGATAGATGGAAGTTAGGCGAGCTGAAGGGAACCGGACATGTCATTGGCACTTCGCACGCGTAAGGCGTATCACTATTAGTTCATGTGTCGTGTCAGGGACGGGTGGACGTGAGAACGTGCCCGCCGCCCCTGCATGCGTCACTTTTGCCCAGCAATTTTACCCACCTCGCACGAAGTGGCGTACTCATGTACGGATAGGTGGGAGGTGGCTCTTAGCCACGCAGCTACCACGGTAGCCTTGGGGAGCGCTCCGCATCATTGAGAGGGTCCCAGAGTTGGCACCACATGTGTAAGGCGGAGGTGTCTCGTAGGGCACTGGAACTCGAAAATGTCTCTGGCACATGAGTGGGCTCGAGTGAGGTTACGGTCCTCACGGGTGTTTCAGCACGGTAGGCAGTGGTGTATACTGCTACAAGAAATTTTGAGACATCTGTCCGGTTGGTGCCCTACATGGTTTCGACAGTGCCTGCTGCGCGCCCCAGCCTGTTTTCTGCCACCGGGATGGGTCTGCCCTCACCATAGTACAGTCCCTGGGGGTGACCGGTACCGCGTTTCGCGGTGTGGAGCCCGTTTTGGCTCCTTTTACTTAATATAGGCGTCGCGCTGATCGCGGCTATGTTTGGGGTACTCCGAGGTGGATATGCGTCTATGCGCAGTTTCAGATAGGTACGTCCCCTCATTGTATGAGTGCCTGTTTATGGCCTTCACCTTTTTTGTCTCATCTTTTACAGATCCTAGGGGTCTCAACACACCGGTGGTGGGGGGCTGGTGGGCCGCAGCTATGTACACTGGGCAGCGGTGCAGGCTGTAGTGACAGTGCGTGGACCCTGGCCGGGCCGTGTGCATCCGCATGAAGGCAATGGTATGGTGTGCGCGGCACATGGGGGCGGGGACTGAGGCCATTCCTGCTGTCTGCCAGGGATGCTCAACAGCCCCTGAATTTTAAATCACGTATGGCCTACATACGGTGGCATGGTCTAACATTGTGCCGAGACACCAATTCAGGGAAGATGCGGATCTCCCTCGTTCAGACTCTTTTACGTAAATTTCACTAGTAAGCGGGTGAAGGGGTCCACCTGTCGGCCGGAGGTATATACCTCGTTCTTGGAATGCGGCGAGCAGGCCTGGCGACTGAGCTGACGGTCTTGGGGGGGGGGCGTGAGTCTTTATTGAAGCCTCCCCGTATGGCGGGTAGCACTGGTAAGGTAAACATTTATGACCCACAGGTATCCGGCAGGTTCGCAAGTGACTAGACAACACTAGATAGGCATAAGTTGTTTAACGTTGTCCGGTCAACGACGAACCAGGCAATGGGGTGATGGCATGAGCTAGGCAGCATGCATCACCCCGTGATTTTACGGATACGCGTCAGAGGGTGGGGTCAGTAGTTAGGTTATTGACTACGGTCAACAATTTGTTTGTTGTCAACAAACAAATTGATACAAATGGATACATTGTAACCAATTGCCGTTGGCAATTTTGGTTGGAACCTTACCAGTGTTACTTCGGCCTGCTTGCCTTAGGAATTATAATTGGTTGAATACCAATCGAAATTTATAATTCGGACTAGGGCATGAATCAATAAATGTGGCCCAATGCCGTTATCCACTTTCACCAGTGTCCGAGTCCTTTATTGGGGGGTGCGCCTGCAATGCAAGCGCGGCGCCAAAATGTCCGCCGCGCTCTTTGCGCCCCCCCCCACCGGACTTGGACATCCGGGTAGTTAGGGGGGCGTGGCCAGCACCCTTTAAAAGGGGTGGCCACGAGGCAGCCGAGCTGCCATTTTGCGAAGCGACGGAAAGGAGAAGTTTTTCCCCTCCACCCCCTCCCTAGTTAACAGTGTGATATTTTGGTCGCTTCGGGGCCGGGTGGGAATTTTTGGCTGGGACCTACAATTGGCTTTCGGGTCCTGGCTTTTTTGCCCATCCCACACTGTTGCTATGGTTTGACATAGGGGTTCTTGCTGCTGCTGTTGACTTTGGTCACATGGGCGGGTAGCACTGGTAAGGTAAACATTTATGACCCACAGGTATCCGGCAGGTTCGCAAGTGACTGGACAACACTAGATAGGCATAAGTTGTTTAACGTTGTCCGGTCAACGACGAACCAGGCAATGGGGTGATGGCATGAGCTAGGCAGCATGCATCACCCCGTGATTTTACGGATACGCGTCAGAGGGTGGGGTCAGTAGTTAGGTTATTGACTACGGTCAACAATTTGTTTGTTGTCAACAAACAAATTGATACAAATGGATACATTGTAACCAATTGCCGTTGGCAATTTTGGGTGGAACCTTACCAGTGTTACTTCGGCCTGCTTGCCTTAGGAATTATAATTGGTTGAATACCAATCGAAATTTATAATTCGGACTAGGGCATGAATCAATAAATGTGGCCCAATGCCGTTATCCACTTTCACCAGTGTCCGAGTCCTTTATTGGGGGGTGCGCCTGCAATGACACACAGTCTTTTCGAAAGCCAACAATCTGTTTATTGCAAATAGTTGCTTCAGGCAACTTCAGGCTGTACATGTGGACAATCACCAGATGGTCAGTCTAGAAGTCTAATAGACTATGCAATTGGAAGTAAGAAGTGGAGAATCTGTATTCTCTCTACCAAAAAAAATAAAATAAAAATGCATGTTGTCTCAGTTGATGCCACATGTCCTTTCAATGATTGTGGGAAGGGGTGGGTCTTTTTAGACATGGGATGGTTTTATAAAGAGTTTTTATTGTAGTTTTTCATGGGGTTTTATATTGAAATGTTTTTATATGTTCTATGCCACCCTGAGTTGACCTGGAGCAAGAGGGTGGGATATAAATCTAAATAAATAAATAACAAATAAGACATAGAACTCATTCTCCACCAACCACCAAACTAAGAGCGAGGACCCAATAGTTGGGTTAACCTTGGGCCACAACTTCATAAAAAAATTCCCTGATCTGCAGTGGGGGCCTGTCCCTTCTGTAGCCCAGAATGGGTTAAGTTCCTGCCCCTGGTGTAATGCTGCACCATGCAAGCCTTACCCAGAACAGCCCACTTGTGAAAGCCTCCACATGATCATTTAGAGCCTGGTTCTTATGAGCCTAAGCATATAGTTAACTGTACTGTGTTGCCAATTTCCGTCTCCTGAGACTGGAGGATAAAGGTAGGAACAGGTTGCATTCAACAATGAGTTGGCATGTTGAACCTTATTTGTGGGATTGTAGCTCCTCAGGGCCATAGCGAGAGGGGAGGCAGGGGCAGTGAAACCCTCCTGAGCTAACAGATCACCACCCCAACCCACCCCGTGATGCCAATATTATATATGTGAATGTGACATTGTTGCCCCTCCAAAAAAAAATTGCCCCTCTTGAATTTTTTTTATACCCACCCCAACCCCCTCGCAATCTAGAATCCTGACTACAGCCCTGCAACTGTTAACATTTCTGAGTTGGGTGGCATACCACCATTCCTCCACAGTCATGAGCAGAAGGGAAGGAGAATTAAAAACCTGGTTGGCGGGGCAGGTGTGGGGCTCAGATGGAAGAGTGGCCCCCACCTGTTGGCTTATAAAATGAAGCCCCCCATCTTTTTAGTGTGGGCAGTTTTAATGTAGTTAGTTTTAATAGGTGGGTGGGTATGTTGGGGTTTTTAATTGTTTTAATATGTATGTTTTAATCTTGTTGTGAGCCGCCCTGAGTCGGGTTCACCTGATAGAAATTTGAACCATAAATAAATAAAATAAAATAAATAAGGCCCAATTTATTAATGTCAATTGCATAAATAAATCCATTGGTAAAACTGAATAGCTCATTGGGCTGGCAAGTACCCCTGTCTACTTATAACCACTTTGCCCTTCCTTTGACCATTACCTTAATGAGGTAGCTGCCCATTTTCTTTAGACAGGGATATTCTGCATTCTGTTCACAGAGGCCCAGCTTGTCATGCATGTGGTCAACATCAACTCTGCTTAGGTTATGTCCAAGGTAATGATATTTAAAACTGCCAATGAACATGCAATAGCACACTTCCCATGCCTAAATTCTAGGCCCATTGCAAGTCACTAAAACAAGGAAACATGGGGACTCTAGCATATCAGAGAATAAACAATAGAAAACAAAAATGGTGTAGCACTTTGAAGACTAACTGCTATATTTTAATGATAGCTTTCATGGATCAAGTCCACTTTGACAGATCCACAGTTAGTCTTCAAAGTACTACAGTGTTTTTGCTAGGAATGGTGTTAGTAATGGTGTAAGTGTGATGTATTTCCTTTTTAAGGATATAAGCCACCTTGGGTCCTTTGTAGAGGAAAGATGGGTAAAATATTTAAAATAAATAAGCAAGCAAGCAATCGACATGGATAAGCCACATTTTGGACCTTATCCATGTGGTAAGAATCTATCCTGGGCAACTGAGCAGCCACCTCCTACACTTGCGAGTGTTTTGATTTAACTTGTTGGAATGGCACATATGATACAGGACCTATGATATCTTACCATGTGGACACTGTTAGAGAAAAAGACAGTAGGGCCATTGGTCAATTTGTAATGGCAATCATGAATTGCTGCATTTGATATGTGGATATGAAAAAGAGGTGCTCTGTTTAATTGAACATAATTCTTCTGTTGGACTGGAAATATGACTCATGGCTGGCCAATACAATATCTGGGGAAAGCTGCAGGCTTGGCTGCAGCAATGTGGTGAAACATGCTATTCTCTGCCTCCCTCTTGTGGTGATTTGGGCTTTGGGTCTTGTCTTATTTAGAGGGGCAGGACATGCCTGCCTGGCTCCCCTTTTGTGGATTCCCTAAAAAGACCTTAGCAATGCAAGTCTGTCTTGGGATCTGTTGGTTCAGCAGTGCCACAGATGACAGGGGAACACACAACCACTATGTAACCATGGTGTCTTGCATACTATCATTCTGTGGCTTTCTGAATAGGCATATTAGGATGGGTCATTTACCAGGTCAGCAGATGAATCACCTGATGATCTGGCTATTTGCCCGAGGCCCTCCAAGAGACTTCCTCTGTAACCAATAAAGTTGTATCATTATTTTCTGTGTCTGCCTCTTCCTCACCTCAAAATCCAGCAGTATCTTAATGCTGGAGGTAAAAATCAAGAAAAAATCTAATTCATTAATATTTAGTGTAGGCACATCATAAATTTAGCCCTGACCTGTATAACCATTCCCAGAGATTTTTAGGCATAGCATTCAAAAATTATTTACCATTTCCTTCTTCTGAGGGCATTCTGGGACTGTGCAGATTGTCCATGGCTATACAGACTGTTACTTCTCTTGAGACACAGAGGGAATTGAGCTCCCAACCTCTGTTGCTACAATTACTGTACTTAACTCACTGAGCTATCTAAAAGCCTATTAGAAGTTCAACATTTAAGTCCCATACATCAGTACAATCATTATTCAGATGAACAATACATCACTGGCCCATATTGTTGAAATATTATAATTCATGATATCTGCAGAGAGTGATCTAATGCATGTCTTACTGAGTAGTTCTGCTGAGCTAAGTGCTACTTATTCATAATTGTAAGTGACACTGATGGTGTCGATTGCTAAGGAGGTGATGATGTTTTTTTCTCTCCAGTCTGGCCAGGTTATCCTGCTATGGTAATAGAGTAGACCATATTGTCAGTGACTCAATGCCGATCATCAGGTGGTGGTTAACTAACCTGACAACCCTGAGGACTAACAGCCTTGGGTGGTGAAGTCCACAGGCAAGGGTGATGGTCACCAAGTGGATTAAATTCCACTTGAATCCATCTTGATGGAGGGCAGCAGCTTCATTAATACTGGCCTGGGGCTGATGAAGACTTTGTGTGCCAAAAGAGCTCAGGACCAAAAAGTAATTCGTGGAACTGGATCAGTGGTATGGGTGTAATGCTGCGATGCAAAAGGCAAATGGAAGGCTATTGCATTATTATATTGTTCCCAGGACAATTTTCATGGTTGATCACCATGATGTTAGCCAATATTCGGAATCGGATATGGCACTTGAAGAAGAAGAAGGTGAAGTTTTTATGGTAGAAATCTTTAAATAATAGACTAATTACTTTTATCATAAGCCCTTTCAAAGTTCCTTACTCTACCAAAAGGTAGTTGTTTAGGTTTGGGTGTTTTGGTTTTTTGTCATTAAGTTACATGACGACTGAGATGAATGAAAGCAGCAAAAATACATCTGTACAGAAATATTTTGGCTTATATATAAGACTCTGAGTCTATCAAAGAGATTTTCTTTGTTTAAAAACAACACATACATGAACAAAATCAATGCCCTCTACCCCAGAAAAAAATCACAACCCATCAAACTGTCAAACTGACTGTGACCTTTTTACAGGGAACCATAGTGACAAATGTGAGTAAACTAGTGGAAATGTTGTTAATAAAGGTGGAAAATAAGAACTTTGTGCACTGTTCATACATAAAAATTCAGTCCAGTGGGTTAAAAAGAAAATGAACCAATGCATGTCGGATGGATTGATAGATAGACAGTTCTCACATAAGATGTCATGTACATTTCCCCAGTTTGTATGGAGCATTATTAAGTCACAAAAGCATGCATTCAGGGTTTTAGTATTTTAGCTTCACCATTGCAGGAGCAAATTGAAGGTCAAGAGTTATTCTTTTGACTGAAGGTCAATGTAAGCCTTGACATTCATTGCCTGTACAAGATCTTATAATGGAATATATTTAGGAAATTGCCTGTGCTGCTTTAAGTGGTGCAGTTACACACCTGATCCAAATGCTTGCTTTTGGTGGCCTTGAAGTTCTGTGGAGCTTATCCATTCTTGGGTTTGCCGCTGCCACTCTAGTGACGTTCTAGCTTGACGATCCAAAGAGCTCTTTGTTTCATCTACGTTGGCCGTATGTTGACGTTCTAGAGAGCTTCCTTTTCTCTCTGTTGAACCTCCACGTTGGCCAGGGCCTATTTGTTGCCAAACTCCCTGACCAGGGGGTGGGTCTGGTGGTGGTGGAAGATCTATAAAAATGTGAATAGACTCAAAATTTCAGCAACTTGTAAATTACATTTGATGATGCAGAGCAAATAGAATTTGAAACTTTTACAATCAGAAATATATCTCTCCTACTATTTCACAGGCTTTACACCACTATTAGATGTTTTTCAGTTGAAAAAACAGATACATTTTTCACCAGAAGAGTAGTTGTAATTTGACTGTACCTGACCTGTTAAATAACAAATTTTCTGTTAGATGACATAGTTTTTGTTTCATTCTGACTCCTACACTTTACTATGAAATAATTTTTAAATCTTTGATTATATATAAAAATCTTTCTCTAATACAAGCCACTACATAAATAAAAGTAGCTTAATCTATTTATTTTTCTTCAAAAAAAAATATTTTAACATTCTAATCTCATGGATTTGTAAATCACAGTCCAAGTTACAGCACAACAAATCCTTGAAGGGGGTGGGGGGTAGATCTTTAAAAGTAGTTTAACAAACGTAAATCAACTTTTAAAATAGTTCAGCTTGTGCTGATTTCAAGCATGGAATTGCTTAAATATGCATCATACACAATTTTAAAAGTCGGTTACTAGCATTATAAAAATATTTTATATTGGTGAATACTTTTACAAAATACTTTTTGTGCAATATTTATGGTGAGGTTTCACTTCTGAGCTGCTGTATTTATTTTTATTTTGAATTTAGTGGGAGGGGGACTCTTGGGTTGGGGTCTTTTAAAAAATCCAGTGTAACAAAATTGACCTCCCCTCATCCTGCTTTTGAACCTGGCAATGGTGAATAGAAAGTAATAATTCATTAATTTTCAATGGGTGCATTCCAACATTCTATCCATGCTGTTTCCAAAGAAGCATGCAGGATTATTACATATCCCTACTTACTAAATACTATTGAATACAGTCTTTGCAATCCTCCAAATCATATGTATATGAAATAGTTATTGTGCATAACCAATTTGTTTGTTTCCCTTTCTGAACTGGGCAGATAGGCATAACTTTTCACATGTGTTTTTGTGAACTGCTGATTCCATTTTGATGTAGCCTTTTTGACCATCCTTTGAGTATTTGATCACCTGACTATAACACAGTGTGAACCAAAAATAACAAGAACAAAAATTATCCAGAGATCAAAGGAGTTGTTCTATCCACGTGGCTTGGTGTTCTTAGATAATACAAGTTCATACCTAGGATAGTCAATAAAAATATTATAGGGCTGTGTTTGTGAACCAGCCATAACTATGGAATAGACAGAGTATAAATTATGCTATGCATAAGTGCTGTATAGTGTGTTAACAGAGGCAGCTGTTTGTACTTTGATTATTCGGAATCATCCAATACAATTAATAACATCTCTTTCATTTATATCCTGGAAGATTATGAACAGATTTAAACTTCTAATTCAGCATAGAATAACTGAGTTGTGAACTGCATTTTTAGTAAACTGTGAGTATGAATGAATAATCAGCTACCACAAACAAAATGTAATGTTACTTAATAACCCTAGAGCAGGGGTTTTCAACCAACGACCCACATTGCCACTGCCGTCAGAAGTGGAATTGGATGCATTTATGACAGCCACGGACGTGTTTTATGGCAGCATTTATGGCAGCAGGAACCACCAGTTTGGCCCGCTCAGTTACCACAGGGGGCATGTCTGGCCTACGGCTTAAAAAGGTTGACAACCCCAGTTCTAGAGAGACAATGCTTTTCAGTGGAACAACTTGTTTGATATGTTCAGCCACCAGTTATAAAATATTCAGGAAGCAAATGATAGAAATATGACGTTGTGTGAAGAGCTTCTTTCTCACTAGAACCATACAGTGTGAACCAGTGTACCTAAGGACAAATTTATGAGTTTTCCTTCTAAAGCAAGTACCACCTTTGATAAGGAGACATTCTTATTAAGAACAGAGTCAGAGCAAGGTTCCTACTCTCCTTCTTCCCAATTAGCTGTGAACCTGACTGATTCCTCTGAGTCTACTGTTTGAATTTCTACATTTTGTCTAACTGAAGGAGACAAATTTAGCATCTCATATGGGTTATAATCTATAAGGTCCTTGAACATTTGTTGCATATTTCTTTTTTTCTGGATTGGTGGGCCAAAGCCAGGAATTTGGGGGTTCTGTATAAGGCTAGTAGTGAAATGAACCACAGAAAAGTATGTTGCAGAAACTGCATCTCTAGCTTAATAGGCTCAATACAGCTTTGAATGACAAACTCCAGTCACTAAAGGATTGAAGAGCTGTGTATCTGGAGTACAACTCCCACATTCCCATGCTGCCTTGGAGATTTGGGAGCTGTAATTCAAAAACACTAATCTGTTGTCCTCTGTTGCTTTCCATAAAATTTAAGACAACGTGGGCATAGACCTAAGGATCTTGCACACAACTTCCTTTGTTGTTCTATTGCAGTTTCTATTCTCCATGTGATTCAAAGATTACATGCATTTCTCTGGAACATCCAGATTTAGCTGACAGTTACTTGCTTTGATTGTAAACTAGGCAAGTCATTCATGATGACACCATAGTTCTGGACAGAGAAATGTGAGGATCAACTAGTAAAATAATTAACAGTAAAAGCTATTAGTGGCAGCTTTTATACCAATTTGGTAATAAATATGAAATAAATCTAGCGATCTGACCACGTTCTGAAACATAATTTTGTGGCTATCTCTTAAAAAATTAATTTTACCTTTGTTTTAAAAACTCTATCCAACTGCAGAGTAAACATGTTTAATATGCCCTATACAAATATTTTCAAATAGATGATCACAAAAATAACTTTGGAAATAATAGTCAAGATCCTTTTGAATGTTTACATGCATGCAAAAGCAATCACAGATGTTGCAACTGGCTAACTGTAGCTAATAAATAAGAAGCTGCATATGTGTCAGGTGCATCTTGGCAGCCATTTGGCATGTGACTGAAATGCAGATGGCACCTCATCAATTAGCTATGGCAATTTCTCTTGTGTATGTTCTGAAATACTGGCACATGAAATATTAGCAGTTTTCGCCTGCTAATATTTCACAAAGGTGTAACTGTCAAGATCACTTACAGTACTTTCAGTAGTGATGCCTAGTCCTCATCTAAAGATAAACCTATATATCTAATAAACAAAGCAGCAGCTGATAAAGCTGAACTTTCTCTATAAATATGCTTCCTTCATTGATTTTCTTACTAAACTCACTTCAGAAAGATGAAAACAATGAAAGTAAGGATGGTCAAGAAGTATGATGAAATTCAGGGGTTTCCAGATTTGGGGAGCAATCTTTTTCACTGAATGATCAGACAAGGAATAAATATATTTGCCGGTGTATAAGATGTACCTCCCCCCCACCCACTTTAAAATACACCAGAAAAATTGAGTGTGTCTTACATGCCAGTAATACACCCCCCCCCCGGTGCGGTTTGGCAGCTAGAGAGGAAAGAGCTATTTTTAAAGCTGCCCTCAACACACACACACACACACACACACACACACACACACACACACACACACACACACACACACACACACACACACACACACACACACACACCACTGGTGCAGTTTGGCAGCCACTGCTGATCTCCAGGAGCCGGGCAAAGGGAGGCTTCCACAGGAACTCTCTTGCCGGGTTGATCCCAGCCTCCCAAAGGAGCTGTCTTGCCCAGCCGATCCCACCTTCCCTGCCCTCTGATGGTCAGTGACAGAGGAATGGAGTGGAAATGGGCTTAAAGGAACCTTCTTTTCCTCCCCAGCTAGTGGTGGGAAGGGTGTAAACAGGCTTAAAGGATCTTTCCTTCCCCTTCCATCCCACTCTGTGGCTGGTGGTGGGATGGGGGGGGGCAAATTGATTGCCCCATCCCACTCAGCTCCTGGTGGTCAGCAGTGGTGGGATAGTGGGGAAACAGGCTTCAATGGAGCCCTCATCCCCCCATCCCACCCTCTCTGGCTCCTGGGGTTAATTTTGGAAATTCAAGAACAATGTAGAAAATTATTATTTTCCCCTTAAAAATATTTTAAAAACAGGGTGTGTCTTATATGCCAGCAAATATGGCATTTTACAGTTCAAATCTGTGGATGTTTACTTAGAAGAATAGATAGCTCATGACTAGGACAAAGTTGTCCTCTCAAAGTGAGGAGCAAGTCCCTGCTCAGGAGTAACAACCACTCAGTTCAGTGGATAAGTTGAAATTTATGCAGCGTTTTAATGCTGGAATGCAGCAAATGTGTCCTACACATTTTTGAATAGACATTTTTACTCTTTTTGAAAAATATAATTTAGGTTTGGAAAGTATCAATAAACAATGAATCAATTTGGAAATAACTTTGTGACCTGTCAAATCCTACCCCCCCACCACCAAGTTGCTTCTGCTTGTTGTAAGAGTCTAAGTGTATTAAGGTGGAAGTTGTTGAACAGGGGTGGTGTGGTGGTGGTGGTCTGCATTCTGAAGGCTAAAGTTAGAAAAAACACCCACTTATGTGCCAAAAAAGGGGGCTTTATCATAAAATCATGTTGTTGTTTTTTAAAAGAAACATTTGAAAACTGCACATATACATAATTTCAACTATGAGCCTGGAAAAAACTGGATGTGAGAAGTTGTTGTGTTCCTAATACTATGCCTTTGCAACAATGTAACACCCATCAACTGTAACACTGTAACCTTCTGTAATAGGACGCGAGCTAGTAACCACTAGGTGGCAATAGCGAGCGTCCAGCTCATATGGTTCCAATTACGCAATAACTCCAGCGCGGGAAGATTCCCGCCACTACCTCACCTGGACAAGAAGGGCGTGACCAGGGATGTCGTCACGCGGGCGGTAGCCAATGGGCTATCGTGGAGCCACATTCAAATGTATAGCCACTGTATATATTGAGCTGTTCGTCCACCATTACCACATGTTCCCCCGGACCACCATGCAATAAAAATGTGTTAAGCCAATCCTTCGGCTATTCCTGTGTCTTGGTTCTCATACACTAAAGAAGTTCTGATCAAGACTTTCCCAACTTACATCCATTCAGATATTCTAGACCAGGGATCAGCAAACTTGGCTCTCCAGGTGTTCTTGGTCTTCAATTACCAGAACCCTATGTCAGTACACCATCTGGAAATTGAAGTCCAAGAACATCTGGAGAGCCAGGTTTGCTGACCCCTGTTATAAATCAATTATTCTTCTAAGTCCCAAGTCAAATGAGAATTCCAAAATATCTGGATGGCACCAGGTTTAGAGGAATACTGATAATCTTCCTGCTATAGAAATCCTGCTATAGAAAAATAAAATAATAATCTTGCTGGACAAATTCAACATTTTAACTAAAGGCAGCAATAAAATTTATAAATATAAATGTCAAATACTTGAATTTTAATAAAACACACACAAATATTTATATGTGTTAAAGGAGAAGTGGTAATCATTTCAGAATTTTGAAAGGGAAAGAAAGCCTGCTGTCAGAAGCTATGGAATGAATCTAAACTTACTGAGTTAAATCCAGGGTTAGTCTCATGTTGATACAATAAATGATCCAATAATTCTCTATTTGGTACGAATAACTGGATTTAGCTCAGTTTTTTTAAAAAAAACACCAATCCGTATAAACACTGATTTACATAACTTATATCACTTGTCATCTGTGTTAGTCAATTTATTTAATATTGCTATGCTATCATACTAGCTACTAGTGGTGTTCTTCAGGAGAATCTAAAAGCAAATGTATGTTTTGGCATAGGACTGTGGAAAGCAGCTCTTGTACAGTTACTACAGAAATAACTTCAAAGTGGGAACTTACCATCTGTCATTACTTCCCTACGGTGAGGCAATGGAGGTTGGTCCACTCTGCCTCCCTTGTGTTTTTTGGTAGGCCTAGGCCTTTGACTCTGATTCTGGGCTGCACTGGTGTTGCTGTCAGTAGAAAATGGGCTGGTTGGCCGAGGCCTCTGAGAGAAGGAATATGGTTTGCCTAAAAACAAAAGTTGAAATTAAAATATTATGGTAGTGATGGACCAATCAATGCCTCTTATATGATTGCTGTAATATTTGTAGTTATTTATTTGGGCCACCTCACATATCTGCTCATGAAGACAATTTGATGGAACATACCACTGTAAAGCGAAAGACTAAACATTATATTTTATTAAGAAAGTTTCAACCAGATAAGTTCCTATATATCTGCTGATCACCACTTTCTTTTGTATGCTAAACAGTGATGCTATATTAAAACATTTCTGTTTTCTTGGAAGCAGCAACATTTACACATGGCATCTTTTCTCAAAGGAAAGCACAAGTGTCCTGGACAAGTTCCATCCAACAACTGCATCTTCATATTATCTAATATGCTCTTCCACCACTGGAACAGGCACTCCTGATGGATTAAACTCCACCCTTTTCAGACTACCATATAACCCAAGGTCTTCTTCAAAGACTTGAGTGTCCTTCAGAAGTGGTTTCAGAGTTACTGAGGGCTGCAAGAAATAGGAGTTGGAAGAAAATAGTTGCATAGGCAGAAATCCTTGTCTGTAGTTAGGGATGTATAACCTTGAATGTAGTAAGACAGATTTTAAAAGGCAGTTGTTTATTCTGGGGCCCAAACTGTTCAAGAACAGGTGGTTTCACTTAGTGATTCTCATGTTTCAATGTGTTCTATGCATGCAACCAATAATACCTTATGAAAGATTTCAGCTATTAGCCATTAGTTGAATAAACATTTCCAGACCCTCTTTCAAATGGCTAGAGTATATATATGGTAAAATGCTCCAGTTCTTTCAGAATGTTTTTTTTCCATTCCCACCCCACCCAAAAAGATTTTTCTAGTGTTTACACACACACACACGCGCGCGCGCGCACACACACACACACACACACACACACACAGTAGCCATGTGAGGCATATGTAGAAATAAAAGGTTTTTAAATCTTTTTCAATGAATGATCAGACAATGAATAAATATAATGTATTTGTCGGTGTATAAAATGTAAACCCCCCCCCTTAAAATACACCAGAAAAATGGAGTGTGTTCTACATGACAGTAATAGTCCCCCCCCCAGGGGGGGCAATACTTTTATTGGATTGTTAACAAGTTATACAATGAGCTGTGGAGACTGTAGAGGCCAGTGCTGGTCTTTCTCTGGTTCTGAGCAGTTCAGGGGTACTAGAGAGCTGCTCTCCGTGGCAGCTCTTTGAATTAAACAGAGCATTTCTGGGGTGGCAGTGGCACTACATGAACACAGCATGTTTGCAGTGCAGCATGGCAACTGACTAGAATTAGGTCCCTTTGGGGGAAATTGTAATGCTAGTCTAAAATGCCCTCTGTGAGCCAAGGCAGATGATAATGATAATCCTTAGACATCCTCTCTTCTGCCTTGGCTCACAGAGGAACATTCAGAGTAAGCATTTTTATTTTTTTTAAAGGCAGGTTGGTCTGCTATATCTAGTAATAGTGCGGAAAAAGCTGTGGAGGCAGAGGCTGCTGGGGGGGGATGGTGACATAATAGGACAGCACTATTTTCGTTATGAATTATCTCATACTGGGCCATTTAGGAAAGGCTTACTATGATTCCATAATTTTTAATGTAAGTATCAACTTGGCCATTGCCAGTCCCAATTCCAGATGAGAAAGTAGGAGGGTTGGGTGCTGGGTTAGCACCCTGGTCCTGTAAAACATTATTGCCACAGAAGCAATATGCAGCCTCCTTGCCTGATATGCTGTATAGCATGACAAGGAACTAAATCTATGTAAGACACACAAGTATCTAAGGTCAATCAAAGAAGACTCTTTTTACCACCATACATATACAGTAGAACCTTGTACAACAATTGCCATGTACAGCAACGAAATCGCATAACAATTAGGTTTTTTGGGGAAATGGCATCCTGCATAACAATTTTCCCTACTGGGTGCCAGTAATACCAGAATATGATATTGGCAGATGGCCTTTCATAGACAATGGCAA
Source organism: Bradypodion ventrale (assembly GCA_035047345.1). Classification (NCBI taxonomy): domain Eukaryota; kingdom Metazoa; phylum Chordata; class Lepidosauria; order Squamata; family Chamaeleonidae; genus Bradypodion; species Bradypodion ventrale. The sequence goes on along the minus strand of JAWDJE010000003.1, from coordinate 303,958,125 downwards.
GAACACTCACACTAACTCTTGTTACTACTGCGTAGAAGGTGGCAACTGTAAGCTTTTTATAAATAATCATAAAACTCTATTAAGTGACAATCAAAAATGAAATGAGAGACAATGTTAGAAGATGAGACTCCTGGGTTGGAATGCACTCAGTCAGCTAGTAGAAAGAGCCAAGAAAAAGTACAAATAGCACTGTTGTTAATCAAGTAACTGGATTAAAGCCAAAAGGTAGAACAATTATTGGGGATCCCTGATTGCAAATGAAAGTCTGATATTGCGCATTGAATCTAAGTAGAACTTTAACTGTCAGGAGTGGGAATAAAGGCAGGCTTGACGTTATCAAAAAGAAAATGGGATACTTAAGTATTGGGATTAATTGTAATTACTAAGGTTGATAAAGCACAGTTACAAGCAGAAAGGTAACTGTATTAAGTTTTCCCCAAATCACAGCATGCTCTCAGTCACATGCCCGATATTGTAAGTAATCCTAAAATGAATGGAACACCAAACATGAATCAGGGAACTTGCCAGAATGAAGGGAATGATCATTTCCCCACTCTTCCTTTTCAAAATGGAATACAAGTCATAGTGTTTTACTCTTGAAACAAACTTGGAAGAAACTGTGGGCCTCTAATTAATTAATACAGATCAAAAATGTAAAAAGAATCCTTTAATCACTAGCAGAATGTTGATGACATTATTCATGTTGCCCAGGTGGACCCTGTCAAACAGAATGTCAGCAAATATGGAGAAAATAATGTTCTCATTTGCAAAGGTATCAGAGAACATGTATTTTATTTTCCTTTCTGTTCAGTCTTTTTGGAAAACATACAGAAAAAGCTGGATTGATTTCAGATAATGAAGAATGGAAAATCATGGAAGAAACACCAATTATTTTAGACATGCAAAAGACACCATCCAGACAGAAACAGAAAATATAATGGCAAAAAATAGAAAAAGTTGCAGCAGAAAACAGAAGTGATTTGAAATAACTTGGTGTGGAAGGTTAAAGAAGGAAGTGAAAAAGGAGGCATACAGTTGAACATTGAGAAGTCAAAAATAATGGCTACATGAAGAAACAGATAATTCTGATGTTGAAGATGAGAAAATTGAAATTATTAAAGATCTTCAGTATCTTAGTTGACTCACCGATCAAAATGGATACTGCAAACAAGAAATTAGACGAAGATTGAAACAAAGAAGTTATGAAAAAAGCCAAAAAGATACTATTCATAAGAGCAGAGTATGCAAAGATAGCAATATTTAGCATCCAGGTATTAAATAGCTGAGCTATCCAGTCAGCTCATAAGCCTCATGTAGGCAGGTTTAAAAAGAGTTACATATCAGCAAACCTATAGTGGAATGAACAGTATGGGTTTATTTAGTTAAATTTTATTAAAATATGAGCTCATCAGTCTTATAAGAGACATATTAAGCAGAGCTGAAATTTCATTTTGCTGAGTAAATGAAAAGGAAGAAGGAAACGGGAGAGACCCTGGCATCATGCAAAAACCATTAGTTTACAAACCTGTTCTTGATAGGCTGGTTCCATTCAGCCTAAAACCAGCTTTTCCTGCCACTGCAACCAGAGCTTGTGTAAAACTGCTGCTGATAAAGATGGAGTCATCTGAGGTGCTACCTATACTAGGTCTATAACTAGAAAAGTTATGGTCCTCATCAGACGCAGAACCCCATCCATTTACCAGTGAACCTAGAAACAAATGTAGGGATCTAGTAAGTTTTACATATGAAAAAACTGCTTGTATTAAATTTAAAGGCCTATTAAAATCTTTCTATATTCCCTCTGGAGATGGGAATACCAGAGCACCTCATATGCCTCCTGAGAAATCTGTACATGAACCAAGAAGCAACAGTTAGGACAGAACACGGAATGACAGAGTGGTTTGGAATAGGAAAAGGAGTAAGGCAAGGCTGCATTCTGTCACCCTGCTTATTCAACTTATACACAGAGCACATAATGCGCAATGCAGGGATGGAGGAATCACAATATGGGATCAAAATTGCTGGGAGAAACATCAACAATCTGAGATATGCAGACGACACCACCCTAATGGCAGAAAGTGAGGAAGACCTAAAGAATCTCCTGATCGGTTTGAAGGAAGAGAGTGCAAAAGCTGGCTTGAGACTCAATATCAAGAAAACCAAGATAATGGCAACAGGCCCGATCAGTTCCTGGAAAATAGACGGGGAAGAAGTAGAAGCAGTGACAGATTTTACGTTCTTAGGATCTAAGATCACTGCAGATGGAGATTGCAGCCATGAAATAAAGAGGCGGCTGATTCTAGGGAGACAAGCCATGAGAAACCTGGGGAACATAGTGAAAAGCAGAGACATCACCTTGAAAACAAAAATTAGAATAGTCGAAGCAATGGTATTCCCAGTGGTAATGTACGGATGTGAGAGCTGGACAATTAGGAAAGCTGAACGCAGAAGAATAGATGCCTTTGAAATGTGGTGTTGGAGGAGAGTTTTGAGGGTACCTTGGACAGCGAGGAGAACAAATAGGTCAATCTTAGAAGAAATCAACACTGACTGCTCATTGGAAGGTCAAATAGTAAAGATGAGGCTAAAGTACTTTGGGCATCAAATGAGAAGGGAGGATTCACTTGAGAAGGCCGTGATGTTGGGAAAGGTGGAGGGCAAAAGAAGAAGGGGGAGGCCAAGGATGAGATGGATAGATGGTATTGTAGACACAATGGGCACAGAGCTGGGAGGACTGAGGGGGATGGTGGAGGACAGAGGCGCCTGGAGAACGATGGTCCATAGGGTCGCAAAGGGTCGGAATCGACTGTGCGACTGAACAACAACAACAACATATTCCCTCAACTATCAAACAATACAAATTCTGAATTTGTAAAATATGAAAACTGACAGAAAAAAACAAAATAAATTCCTCCCAACACTATGGATTGGACACATCTCATTGCGGAACCTGGTATATTTTTTTTAAAAAAAAGTGATACACTAGATAATATGTTTACTCCCCCCCAAAAAATTTCTGATTTGGGGACTGAGTATTAAATCACCATATTCCAAATTTCATTACACTTAATATTGCTCAAGTCAAGTAAGTGTAAAAACAATTTGTGAAAAATTCAATAGCATTTTTTAAATATACATCCAGTCATTCCAATGGATTGTTTCCATTTGACTGTTGGTTGCTCAGAATTAAAAAAAAATGTAACTAGGAGTGGGTGGTCTGAGTTACATTTTGCTCCAAAAGTGGCATTCTGCCCTCCACTTGGTTTGGGTCAATTTTATCATGTTTTGAGCCCCAAAATCAGGCTACCAGATTGTCTTGTTGGCTTTCTGAGCTTAGACAGACAGACAGACAAATAAATAAATAAATAAATGGAGGTTTGGGTGCAGTACTGCCCCTTCAGGGTCCAGGGATGGGCTTAATGTCTCTTAGAGTTGTGGAGAGCTCCTCTGCCTTGGAACAGAATGTACTGTTCTCAGCTTTTGGTACAGTTAATCTTTTAATCCTCTAAACTGCTCTGATCCTTTTTAAAAGAAAGGCAGGGAATAGATAGATAGATGGAAAGATGGAGATAGAAAGAGAAAGAATTATCCTACATAGTTTGTCATTTCACACCCAATCTAATTAAACTATTAAAATGAACACAAAGTAATGCTATTGTGATAGTTATGTGGTTTCTTGAAGAGCAACACATCTTTATACTACTCTTATTTTAACACAAAAGATGACTTCCTCAGGTGAAGCATAACTCCAGTACTTATTCATATAAGTATCTAAGCTGGGACACATAATTAATAAGATTATACTCAATGAATCAACTTTCAACTTTGTACCAAAGGACTTTTGTCTTAAATGTGCTATGATAACTCAACTTGTCAGAACATATGAACCTTGGATACCTTGGAGTCATTATTCAATGGGGAGTCCATCCATTTGTAGATGTCTCTGTGACGGCATTCTGCACATACAAACAGACTTGAGAAATCAAGTCCATCTGCATGCAGGTTTTTTTAGCCATTTGGATATCATGTCACCCGCTAGGCGGACCATGTCACCCACTAGGCGGACCATGATGTGTGCTCTCAGCACACTATTGGGAAAATCAGTATGAACACTATTGGGAAAAATCAGTAAAATGTGTTCACAATGGGTTTAACATAGCCCAATGTGAATTGTACTAGTAAATTCAGTGCCACATGGATTAAAATCAAATTATAAATCATAGCGGAACTTTTAAATATCATTTTTTGCTCAAAATAAAAATCCATTTGCTGACTTCCATAAATAAGAAAACCCAATAAGCTTAACAATTTTATAGCAGATCATTATGTTTTATTCTGTGTCTTAGTTTTAACAGTTTCAGTGAAATACATGCAATTTTATTTTTCTGCATTCTTCTAATTTAATGTAGCAGCCATATTCATGAGTTAATGATGTGCCATAATTGCAGCCCAAACATTTACACTAAACTCTTTATTCAATGAAATCCCCAATGCACTATAAAAGCAGACATGAGTAAATATATTATGGTTTGAAATGTTTCATATTGTAATCAACAGGAAGATGACTAAGGCTTTGTCTGCCAAAGGTAAAAAAGTGATCTCTTTGCCAGCAAATGTGAACCATTTCATTGTTGGCAGTAGCCACCCTTTGTTGCTTATGTTTGTTTTCTCAATTAAATTAGACAATTAAATTAAAGTAATTTAATGGTTAAAATAGTTTAAAGGGGTCAAACTAAATTGTAAAAATGGAACATTGTAGTCATGGAATGGAATGCTATGATGACAAAGATTAGCGCTATTTGCTTTTTCCACCAAAGGAATAATTGCTATAACGATGCCCATCTTGTCTAAGATAACAGTGCATATGGAGGTTTGCATGCACAAACATATAAAGTTAATACAGGAAATGATTATCTACTGTTTTATTATTATTTTAAACATTCCCTGTTCAGGAAATTTGGCACATTTCATTCAGTGGAAAGAAGGTGAACACTTTGAAAGGAGGGACCTTGGATATTTATTTCGTCTCCCATAAAAATGGTAATGCAGCAATTAGCAAGGTCATACTATAAAGCACAGATTTTGCTCCAGCTTAATGGATGTAGGAATACACATTCATCAGCAAGGATGGATTTAGCATAAAACAACATGCAAATGAATTGATGACTGATCATAAATTAATTTTAGTGCTGAAGATGTAATGGAGGCACAACAAGTTGCCACTTTATCATAGTATTTTACTACTTAGCAACTTTTGAACTATTACTTAATGTTCAGTGTGGATGCTAACAGCTTGAATAAATTTAAGAAAATTCTTTGCCTTTCAGCAATATGGAGGGGTGAAGGAAAGATTGCAAGAAAAGATTAAATTCCAAACTGAAATAAATTTGGTTAAGTGGCACAAATTCATTTTTCATTAATACCTACAAATGTTTTGATGATTTTGCATCCATAAAAACTGTCAAATGTGTATATATATATATTACATTCATTGTGTTTATTAATGTTGTTCTGAAAAGAAAAGCAATCATATACATGTATAATTTCCACCCTTTTTTAAAGCATCATTTCTGTAGGGATAATTGATGAGATATGAATTGAGCTTAAGTGAGAGTCTAATTACCTGGTATTAATATGTATTTAATCTTGCATTCTTGCTTTCCTTTTTTAGTTTATTTTACCACACTCAGTTAGTTTCCATATAAGAGGTGTAGGGCTACCACATATTTGCTTCTTTAGCAATGACAGCAGTGATTGTAATGTACTCTACATTAAGGCTGGAATGAATTTCCAACTAAGGGCTGATATGCTGCCGCACGCTTTGCCAGCCTCGCCCCATCAGAGACGGGACCAGGCCGGAAGGAAGGGGCCCGGGCCGCCCTTCCTTCTTCACCACTGGCTGGGCCAGGAAGCGTTCGCTCCCTCCCCCCAGCGGTATCGCCACGCAGCATGCACTTTTCCTTGCCATGTGGCGCCTTCTTTTCACGGCAGTCGGCCACGGCCTCCTGGGCTTCCTGCCCTGCTTTTTCTGCTTGGCCGCCTCGTTTTCTCCTTGCCCTCCGCGGCAGTCCCATGCCACCCAGGCGGAGGGCCTCCGGGCGCGGCCTGAGGCCACGTGCTTCCACCCGTTGGGGCGGCACTCGCTGCAGTGCTTTGACCGCGGCTTTTCTGCTGGCCCCCCGGGTTCCCCGCTGGCGCTGGCTGCGGGAGCATGCCGGGGCAGGGCCCGCCGGGGACCTGCGCTGCCGGCTCCTTTGCCAGCCGCACCTCACGGCCTTTCTTCTCCCGCTCCCGCTCGGTGTCGCACTACCTGGATGACTTTTTGTTTGTGGGCGTGGGCCGGTCTGACACCTGTGATCGCTTGCTCCGCATCTTTCAGGAGCTCATGGCAGAGCTGGGGGTTCCCTTGGCTCAGGAGAAAACCGAGGGTCCGGCCATTACCCTTGCCTTCCTGGGCATTTCACTTGACATGGTTCGGCAGACCTCCAGTCTCCCCATGGATAAGGTCACCCGCATATCCGAGGCAATTTTGGCCATGTTATCTAAACCCAAGGTGTCCCTCCATGACCTGCAGGTGCTTCATGCCTACCTCAACTTTGCCTGCAGGGCCGTCGTGCCTGGCCGGGCTTTTGCTCAACGCCTGTGTGACGCCATGTCTGGGCTCTCCAGGAGGCACCACAGGGCCTGGGTGACGCTTGGCATGCGGGCTGACCTCCGGGTCTGGCTCGACTTTCTCTCCGATTTCAATGGGGTCTCCTTCTGGTGCCGGGAGCGAGCCCTCTCCCCCGGCTTCCAGGTCCATTCTGATGCCTCCGGCACCTTGGGTTATGGCATCTATTTTGACGGGCACTGGTGCTGTGGCAGTTGGCTGGATGCTTGGCAGGGTACGGATGTCCTTTGAGATTTGACCTTCCTGGAGTTCTTCCCTATCCTGGGTGCACTTATGCTCTGGGGCCACCTGTGGAGGGATTCTGTGGTCCATTTTTGGTGCGACAACGCAGCTGTTGTCCACATCATCAACGTGCAGACTTCCCATTCCCCCAGGGTGATGTCCCTCGTTCGCCAGTTTGTGTTGCGCTCCTTGCATTTCAACATCATTTTTAGGGCCCGGCATGTGCCCGGTCTTGATAATAGTATAGCTGACGCTTTGTCCCGCTTACAGATCTCTCATTTCCGGGAGCTCGCGCCAGGGGCCGACGACCTCCCCTCCCACTTGCCCAGCGAGAAGTGGACGTTTGGTGACTCAAGGCATTCCGGGCGTTAGGCCTGTCACTTTCCGATTGTACTCGCAGGGCGTATGCCAGCGCTCTTCAGTCCTTCCGGGTGTTTCGCCGGGCCATGTCCCTTTCAGATGCATGGCCCATCCCGGTAGATCATCTCTTGCAGTTTATGGTTCATCTCCATGATGGCCTTGGCCTTTGCTGCTAAGGCCCGGGGTTTTCGCAACACTACGTCCGATTTTCGGGTTCGTAGGGTTTTGGATGGTTGGTCTTGGGAGTGGGGCATTCACCCAGATTCACGGGAGCCGGTTTCTCCGGCTCTTCTCTCCTGTTTGGCCCATGCCTGGCCTTCCCTTTGTTTTGACCAGTATGAAGCCTCCTTTTTCATGTGGCTACCTCGGTTGCCTTTTTTTGGGGCTTTGCGGATCAGCGAGCTGGTCCCCCTCTCTCGCAATGACCGCTCCTGTCGGTGCCTTGAGTTGGCCGATGTCACTCTGGACCGGCGCTACGTCTACTTGCGCATTCACTCATCCAAATCGGACCAGTGGGGTAGGGGTTGTTTTGTCTCCCTTTTCCATTGTGCTTTCCTTGCCATTTGCCCGGTCGCGGCCCCGTCGGCCTTTTTGGCAGTCCGTGGCATCACCCCTTATCCTCTCTTCTCTCACCAGAATGGGCGGCCGCTCACCAAGTTTCAATTCTGGAGGGGCACAGGGGTATGCATTCCTTCCGTATAGGCGCCGCTTCAACTGCTGCCCTTTTTGGCTACTCGGATGATGACATACATAGGATGGGCAGGTGGGGTTCCTTGCGTTTCCGTCTATATGTTCGCCCCATGTTTTGTTGAACACCCACTGGCCCTTGTTCCTCTTGTTTTTTCTTGCAGCTCCTGTCCTCCGTCGTCAGCTGGCTACCGTGTGGATTGTGGGGCACAGTTACGTATTCTGGGTGGCTTGTCATGCAGTGGCGTCCCGTTGGGGTCCTCATCTTGGCTTGCAGGTTTTGGCCCGCCTCAGTTGTCATGGCCTTCGAGGGATGCGTTTGGCACCAATTTCTCCCTTTCCTTTTTTCCCTGCAGGCTCCTTCCCCTCCCGATGTGCTTCTGATCCACTTGGGTGGCAATGACTTGGACCAGGTGACGGGCCTGGGTTTGATTATTGCCATACGCAGGGACCTCTGCCTCTTGAGGCGCCGCTGGCCACGTACCAGTTTCATCTGGTCCTGTATTGTCCCACGGTCCTTTTCCTGGGGGGGCGGTGACCCTCACCGTATTGGCCAGGCCTGGCGGTCGGTTAACCGTGCCGTTGCCTGTTTCTTGGGTGACCATGCCTTGGGTACCGTCGTGGAACATCCGGCCATCAGTGTTCATGATGCTGGTCTGTACCATAGGGACGGAGTGCACCTCTCTCTGAGGGGGATGGATCGGTTATTGGCTTCCTTGCAGGCGGGCCTGGTGACTGAGTTGGCGGTCGCTTCGGGGCCGGATGGCAATTTTTGCTTGAACCTTGATTGGCCTGTTGGTTCTTGGCGTTTTTGCCCATCCCACACTGTCACCATTTGGGGCACTATGGGGTAGTTTTTTGTCACCTTTTGTTGTTCGGCAGCTAACACTGGTAAGGAGCCTCTGGGCGACCCCTACGAGTCCGGCAGCAGCACACTCCGCTGGCCTCTGGCATGTCTAGCTAGTGGGATAATCGCGTGGCCAGTTGGGTGTGCTCAGGAACTAGGCGTTGCCATGCTAGACACAATGTGCAAAGCCTTCTAGTCCACCGGATACTCAATAGAAGCAGAGGTTTGTTCATTTGCGCTTCTCCTGGGTCTTTATAATTGGTTATTACCATCGCTCCTTACCAGTGCTATGGTGGCCCGCTTGCATTTAATGAACTATTCTTTATAAAGTGGCCCAGTTACAATCCCAGCACTGTGTCCATCTCTTTATTGGGGAGTGGGCTCGGCAAGGGACGCGCAGCAGCACTGATACGCTGCCGCACGCTTTGACGGCCCCACCCCATCAGAGATGGGACCAGGCCGGAAGGGGCGGGGCTGGACCTTCCTTAAGGAAGGGGCACGGGCTGCCCTTCCTTCTTCGCCGCTGGCTGGGGCAGGAAGTGTTTGCCCTCCACCCCTGCCCTAGGTCACAGTGTGATTGTTTTGGTTGCTTCAGGGCCGGATGGGAATTTTTGCTTGAACCTTGATTGGCCTGTTGGTTCTTGGCGTTTTCGCCCATCCCACACTGTCGCCATTTGGGGCACTATGGGGTAGTTTTTTGTCACCTTTTGTTGTTCGGCGGCTAGCACTGGTAAGGAGCCTCTGGGCGACCGCTACGAGTCCGGCAGCAGCACACTCCGCTGGCCTCTGGCAGGTCTAGCTAGTGGGATAATCACATGGCCAGTTGGGTGTGCTCAGGAACTAGGCGTTGCCATGCTAGACACAGTGTGCAAAGCCTTCTAGTCCACCGGATACTCAATAGAAGCAGAGGTTTGTTCATTTGCGCTTCTCCTGGGTCTTTATAATTGGTTATTACCATCGCTCCTTACCAGTGCTATGGTGGCCCGCTTGCATTTAATGAACTATTCTTAATAAAGTGGCCCAGTTACAATCCCAGCACTGTGTCCGTCTCTTCATTGGGGAGTGGGCTCGACAATGCCTTTATTAGTTTTAGGGGAAAGGTTAACTTTATACCATTGTTGAAACATTAAGAGCACACAATCCGAACTCCAAGTTAAGAACAACCAAGATGAGTTTGGATATGTCATTAGCTCCCAAACAGGCATAAATGCCCTTAGGCCAGCCTAGCCCCTTGTGCTGGCTGCTAGCTGTTGATTGGTAGGTGCCAACTTAGTTTCCATGGTAGGCTTGTGGTTTTTACTTACTTCTCCCTTGTGCTATTTTTCTCTTAGGCAGGCTAAAGTTCCTTCCCTCCTGAGTAGAGAAGGGTTTGGATACAATATAGGCTCAGACCACTTAAATCTGTTCAGGCTGCCTAAAGTCAGTCTAGGTGGTTAGGATTGTGCCCTAAACTGGATTTTCTATGTTCAGTTTCTTTCAAGGGGAATCAACGAATGGTTATGTATTGCTTAATAAGTTGCACTACAATAGCCCATTGCCTCAGTAGGGATTTGGTAAGTCAACTTTTCCTTAGGTTCCATTGAATCAAGTAGTTCTACTCTAGTTGTAACTTACTTCAGTGTAGTATGTTACAACTAAAATAAGTCTATTTGAATCAATGAAATTATGGAAAAGCTGACTTATCAAATCTTACTGATTCAGTGGGCCTACTCTAGTGAATTTATTACATTAAGCACAGGAGTTTGGTCACTGACAACATTCAGGTTCCACATACTTAGTAAATTAATGCTGAAATGAAATGCATTTGAACTATTAGAGATAATGAACTGCCGTTGACATGTTAAATAAATTAATAAATCCTCATGTTGCAACTGAAATGAAATAATTAACTTAAAACATTCAAATAAGCAAAAACTCAAATTTAAAAGAATATTGAAGAAAATAAGATAGATATTGCTTAGTTTACAGCACAGATTCTCAACCTGTGGCCCACAGGCCAGAGATGTGGCCCATGGCACCATTTCATGTGGCCCCCCACTGTCTCCACCACACCAGGAGGTCGGGTAGGAAGGTCAAAATGGCCTTCGGGTCCCCGAAGCTATCTGAGGGAGCATGTCCCGGCTGCTGGTTTAAAAAGGTTGAGAACCCCTGGTTTACAGAGAATAAGAAGATTCTCAACATCCTGCATCCCAGACCCCATGAATCTATAAATGAAATCCACTCATTTCTATGATCAACAATAAAGTCCTCCTTTGCAAAAAAAAGACCTTCATCACTTTTTTGGACTTTAATTAGACAATTACAAAAAAAGAGAGCATTGACCATGTTTTGATAAAGTTAGTAGAGAAGACAAATGAGGAAGAGGAAAAGAATGATGCATGAAAACTAATGTACACTAGGAATTTTGACTGGATTTTGTTTTGTTATACAAGAACACCCACTTTGTGTTTCAAGAACTTGGCAAAATGACAAAGTTCTGGCATTTTTTCAAATTAGTATAGTTGAGAGCTTCTGTGAACAGAGGCTTTAAAAAAAAAAATAGTAAGCAATATAGCTGAACATTATTAGAAATATCAAAACTGTGCTCTGTCGACATGTAAATACACGAACTGTTTTTAAAAGAATTGCATACCTATATCAACACTAGGGTACCCACATATATATAGTCATTTCAAGGCCTTTATTGCTTTGCTAGTGGAAAGAATAACTACAGAAATGTGCATAATTATTCAGAAATACAGCCAGAAGGAAACTATGCTTAGGATCCCAACAAATTCAGACAAAATGGCTCAATATGCTTGTAGACTAACAAGCCAATATTCTGAATGCAGAGATGTAAACATGTAACTACAGGCTTTCGGAAGGATCGGGATTCCAAATCACAACAGTTAAACTACAGTTCTTGTTAGGGTAAGTCTTTGACTTAAATCTTAATTAGTTTGGGAAGGAGTCTGGCCTCAGGGCACAAAGGAATCAGAAACTGGAAAGTAGGATAAAGCACAAGTTCTTTTAATCCAACAAGAGAGAAAGAGATGGGAAAGTCAGAGATATTGATGCTTCATTATTATCATATTTCACCTCTGACACTAGAAGCTGCAATGTGTTTTCATGGCTGCACTGATTAGATAAGGGCATGAAATGCTCAGAACAACTTGTAAGGCACACAGAATGAAGGCAAACATTAAGAGAAACTGCATTAATATGTCTTCAGTGGGCAGACATATCCTGAAAATACACTCAGAAATTAGTACTGTCCCATAAAGATCAATGACTGAGAGATGTTTTAATGAGCTATATAGAACATGCATACTTGGGTTCCAATAGACCTCAGTTAACCTAAATATATTATGCTAAGTAAAGGTGCAATATCTGTTGAAATGAGAATCTGCTGAGGCCTGGAATGAGGTCATAATATTCATGTAAAAGTGGCATGTCCTCTCAGAATGAATCCACTATCTTCTACTGACAGTAATTTTATTGTCAGTTCAGGTTGGACATACATTCAAGTATAGGTCTGATGATTCTATTTGTAACTTCTCAAGAAATGAAAAGAATCAGAGTGGAAAACAAAAAGATGTCCATTTGATTAAGTAATTTTCGCCAGAAAGGAAACAATGATTAAACCCAGCAATATGAAGAGAACACAAAAAGCATGTCACTATGCTTAAGTTCATTCTGCAACAAAATTCAGAAAAATGACTTAATAACCATTTTAATTCATTATTTTTTATAAAAAAACAAAAATCTAGAAGCCATTTATAGATAGTGTTGGTTTTTGATGTTGCTCCTGAAAGACAAAATGTATTTCTTTAAAGTCAAGTTTCTTTTTAACACTACTCCCTGCCCATATGATGGACTTTTTACCCCAGTAGAATGAATTTTCCATGAAAGCTGGGTTATAATTAAGTTTTCTTTTATGTCGGATAAGTTTTTTTAAAAAAATCATGAATTTTCTTATCATCTGTAGCAAAAAAAAACTATTTCAAACTTTTCTTTAACTGTTGTGCTTTAAAAAATAACACATTTGAATTGCAATAAGAGCAGAGTAGAAAAAATGCTCTTAAATATTATATTTAAGACACATTTAAACATTTACAAATAGAATTTAAGGTAAGTCTTGTTTCTCTACCTGTCACAGAACTGTCTAGGTTGTCCATGCTGGAGCCTGGAGTATGTTCTAGCCCTCTGAGTGGCCTCATGACTTCTATAGCCTCTTCTTCAGTATCATCCTCATCTTCATCCTCTGGAATATCTGTTTCCAAATCGGATATTAGAGTTCCAGATACATATCCTAATGGTGGGACTGGGGTCTGGGGTGGCTGAGTATTGCTTTGACTGTGCCTAAAATAAGAAAAGTGTTGTGTTTAACCATGGTATACATCAGCATATTTTAAAAAAAGAAATAAACAAGTTCTAGCAAGTGTTAATCACTTCAAATTTCTATTTGTTTCAACTGGTGAAATCTGATGTTGTTTTGACAATTCTAAGTGTATCACCACCACTTATTGATATACTGCAAAGGTGGAAATTAAGCTGAAGAATTTTTGGCCAGCTCTAAAGCAAGACTTTAGTATTGTTTCCACATTTTATACCCAATTCTTGCCATATTCTCTACAATTTTCTATGCCAGTTGGAGTTCAGTGCAATTAGCAAAATGAAACTGATAGATTTTTAAAACAATGGTTCATGCAAATTCCAGAGAGATCAAAGAGGTAAGTCAATATATTTATGAAGTCAAAATGATAGATAAGATTTCCAAAAGTCACATCATTTGACATTCACCGAAGGTAAAAGCATATCAGAAAAAATGAAAAATGTTGCAGCAGTTTAAAGACTAACTGCTATATTTTTAATGTGAGCTTTTGTGGATCAAGTCCACTTCATCGGACATAGGAGTTAAGTATGCAAATCAATACAGCTTCCTACAGCTGTTAACTGTATATTTGAACTGCAAAAATGATGTCAAAAATAAATGTACTACTTGTACATTAGTTTTCTTAGTTGTCTTTAGGTATATCATGCCTTTAATTATTGTTTTTAAGGTGTGTTTTTTTAATTTTAGGGCTACCAGTTCTAAACTGCTGGATAGATCAGTGGATTGCCAGATACTGAGTGTTCAATTGCCGACTATGCCACCTTGACAGGAATAGTTTATAGGGACCCTTCTAGCTCTACAGTTCTAAGATTAAATACTTAATATTTGTGGCCATTTTCAACTTTTGGTCACAGCACACCCTTTTACTTAACTGTCTAAATTCTTGGTGTAAAGATACCTTGGAGTAATTATTCAGCGAGGAGTCCACAATTGGTAGAAGTCTCGACAATGACATTATGCACATACAAATGGACTTGAGAAATAAAGTCTATTTGCATGCGTTTTTTTAGCCATTCGCATATCACATTACCTGCTGGCTAGTTGGACCGTGATGTATGCCCTCCGCTTTCACCCTGCCCAAGGGATCCAATGGAGGACACTTTGGTGAGTTTTAGTCCCAGCTTAACATCATTGACAAGAAATGGGGAACACTGTCTAGTTAGACTGCTCAAGTCCCCATGTCCCGACAAGGCTCTCACCTAGCATAAAGATATTAAAATATGAACAGAAGATGCAATTGTATGGGTTGGTGGAGGAAGAGTGGAGGAAGGAAAGAAGAATGCTAAACAGTAAGGATGTAGCAGGTAAACTTAAGTCCCACTACTTTGAGTCACTGGAATATAAACTGAGTCAGTGTTTCCAAATGACAGCTAAAAGTAATAATCTTGCATGATATGTGATAACAGTAACAAGAAAAATTGAGTCAGTGACTCCTGAAGCTGACTCTTCTGAACAATATTCTCTTCATTTTAGAAAAACCTCATGTAACCCTAGCAGATACAGTAGGATGCAAGTATATGAATTGGATGTGGTGAAGACTGGTGCTCTGCTAGGAACATCAAAAGGCAACATTCTGTTCAAAAGGTGTCTTGGGAGATAGATACCATCCTGGCCTTGGGTTTATATCAGTGGAAAAGGAAATCTCAAAACTAGTAATTCAGTTAATATGCTCTTTCACAGATCAGACTTGATAACTATTAGATTTTATAGCCCATTCTTTGGGAAATACAGTATATTTGCTCTTTCTTAAGGCAATGATTTCCCCCTGCAAAATAAATAACTGATGGACAATGTCCTTGGCGTAGTCGAATATTGTTGGAAGCATAATTTGCTACTAAAGCTGCTCCTGTGGAATGCTTTCATCCTACAGTATATTTATTTATTTAATCACATTTTAACTACTGCCCTCTCATTGAGGCGACTCAGGGTGGCTTACACATATAAAAACACCACAATTAAAAACTATACAGAACAATAGGATAAAATTAAAATACCCTCCCCAGTGTCACATCCTCAAATTTCTAAAACTAACACTAAAACACTGAAAGCTGGGAGCCCAGGTGGCACTCATATGAACCAGCCTGGAGTGGCTATCTCCCCAGCTGCTCCCCACACCAGTTGCACCAATCAGGTTTTGAGGTTTTTACGAAAAGATAAAAGCTCCGCCTGGAGATGAAGCTCAGTTGGCAGGAGGTTCCACAGGGCTGTAGCAGACACAGAGTTTACAAGTTGCACTTAAATGTTATTCTCCATTACTTGAAGTTCATTCTTTATAATTTGCTACTAAGTTATGGCAACTCCAGACTATAAAATGTAGACTGGCTGCTGTGAGTTTGAAATAGGTGCTAGGAAAATAACAACTGCTATGCAACCTATTACAGATACTATTACATTAACAGAGGTAAATTCACATTTATGGTGGTAAAGTATCAAGGAACAGTCAGTGCATCTGATATAGTCTACCCTGGGTGTTTTAATTCCCCAACTATGAAGTACAGATTACCTAATGAGATGCATGATGTTAACTGACATTAAAAGTTGCACCTGCAGTTTGTATGCCACCACAGGAAGCATAACAGCTGCAAGATACAGGCTGAAAGCATGCCAGGGCATGCACAATTATACATTTAACCTAGACACAAATTAGCTGATGTTTGGGCTTCCAGCTTCTTAAATGAACTAGCTATGTCCCATGATGGAAGTGGCCTAAGCACCCTGTTGATTGGCTGCAGCTTGCAAACGAGGCTGAAGCACTGAAAACTGTCCAAGGAAAACAGCTGGCTTTGGCATTGGCAGAAAAATACATACAAGCCTCTTTGACCTATAATAATGCTTTCAATGTAAGTTGTGGCCTTTGTGTGTCAGGAAGCATTCCCACATTATTAGTGGCATGGTGCCATTTCAGAAGGGAGTTTTATTTTGTTTCACATTTCTTGTCTTGAAGATGTTTTATTGCTTTAAAAAGGACATTTCTGCATGTTCAGAGATCTTCCCAAAACCTGTCCTTGAGAGAAGCCTCTGTTCTTGGGATTGTGTGTGCATGTGTATCTGCTTTGTAAGTTTTCATTTTCTGAGCAGCCTTTCAGAAGTCATTCTGTTATTCTTGTTTTCCCTTCCCCTTGAATGCTAAAACTCAATATTGATGTAATTTCTGCTATGTATACTTTAGTATATTTTAGTTAACTTTCTACATAATCAGATTACTGAGATCCAACACAATAGAGAAATTACACTTACCAGACTTGTCATAAATTTATCATCAGTGTAGCAGTGTACAATATTACCATAACCTATTATTATTATTATTATTATTATTATTATTATTATTATTATTATTATTATTATTATTATTATTATTATTATTATTATTATTATTATTATTATTATTATCCCACCAATCTAGGAGGTATTCCTACTCTGGGCAGCTAACAAGACAAACTCGCATGTTAAAAACACATATTAAAAATACAAAAACCCTATTGATGGTGGGGAGAGGCCAACTAAGAAACCATTGTCAACACCTTCTCAAAAGCTTCTTTAAAAAGAAAATGATTTGAACTGCTTTCTGAAAGTAGACAGGGATGGGGTCTGGCACAATTGAACTGGGAGGGAGTGAAATAGCAGAATAGCAGGTTGGAAAACTTGCAGCCTAATTTCAAACAATACAATTATTACCTTGATCAGACTTATTTGCAGTTGAGGGCGGAAATCTTGGCTTAACAGACGTTAAAACATTTCATATGCATTTTACATTGTTCTAAGTCATGGCATAGGAATGGCTTTAGTAAAATACATCACTACATATCACTGTATTAGGGGAAGATGTAGATTTTCAACATTTACCTTAAACATAGTTATTAAGTGTCAAAAATATTCCTTTTTTCAATACAGCTGGATATAAGTTTAATAAATAAATAAATAAATAAATAAACCTTGTTTAACGTAATTAATGTGTTCTCCGGGACATTTCTTACAGCAAAAAGTATTTTAACCAAATTTCCCATAGGACTGTATTGAATGCAATTTCCCATAGGAATGCATTGAAAACCAACTAATCTGTACCAAAAACAATTCTGTAAACTGAGCCACTATTTTCTAGGGCTGTCCATTTGTTATGTGATTTTTATGTTAACTGAGCCGTTTGTTAACTGAGGTTCCACTGTAGTTGGTATTTGAGAGATGAAACCTTTCTTATCATGAAATTCTCAATAGAGCATCCAAAATATTTCTGCTACTTAGGATCAAATTGGATTCTATGAGGAGTGTAATCACTTTTATTTATACATTGTCCCTTCTACAGTGCAATTTACTTATGCCACCATAATCAGAACTTGAAAATTAAGACCAAGCTTATCTTTCAATATCTAATCATAAAACAAAGCATGCTAGATGTAAGATATGTAAATGAGGGCAAACAGATGTCTATCACCACTCTAGAGAGCACTTCTTCTAAAAACATTCTAAGGATAGTGTATAATTTGAACCCTAGTTACAGATTTCTTGTGTCCATTATTATTGAAGAAAAGGGTATCGTGCTCTCATATTATGGAAGATTTTTATTTTCTTTTTCTCCATTTATTTATTTTTATTTCCCATACAGCATGTGGGTCATACATTTACCATGTTTGCTTTGCTACATCAAACTGATAAGCCCTTGTCAGTTCATCAAGGTGGGCTTGAAGCATAGGCTGCATCTCCTCCCGCGGAGAGGGTGTTAGTGTTGCTGTGGACTGCTGTCCAAAGGAGATTGCAGGTGAAGAAGCAACACCTCTAACAGGAGGTGTAGGAACTCTGTCATCTTCTTCTTCCAATTCATCCTCCATCCCTTGATGAAGGTATGTCTGGACTGGTAAAGGTGGGCACCATCCATCACTGTCATACCTACAATATAAATTATTTAGGTTAGGAACTGTATTCTCTACTTTTAAGACATGAAAATACAGTTATTGCATAACATGGGCAGATTGCCTATATTTGGCCATCACAACAAAAGAAGATCCAGTTCTTGTAAAACCAGCCACAGATCCCCTATTTACTTTAGTCAAGTAAAAATGTCACTTTCTATCTTTGGGGAAAGGGGCAAAAGAGGCCCAGTCAACAGTGATCTTGGCTAAAATGCACTTGTAAATTTCAGTCCAAACAAATCAATCTCTTCATGGAAGGATTTTGTTGCTATTTCAACTTCTGTAATTCAAACCACTTTAAAGATGGGGTGCAATTTAGATGAAAGTAAAGAGAAGGATCATATATTCCTGGTGTTTTTTTTTAAAGTTCCCACCCAAAATGTGGCCAGATGGTTGTGGATGGAAAATGGAGCTAATTACCAAACTGTGCTATAAAAATCTATGTCTCTGAAAATGGCATCTCTTTGGGAGATTCTTGGTACCTGTGTAAAATTAGCTTCCCTGATTTATCTACTTTTCTTTTCCAGCTTCCCAGCAGGAACCATTATCACATACTTGTGCTTGTCATGGAAAGTACCACAGTGCTAAACTACAAACAGAACAAACCCTGGGACAAAATAAATTATGTCTTCAGGAGGGGAGTAAAACTGGTAAGGCATGAAATAAAGCATTGACTATGTAGGGATGGTAGGAAGATATTAAAAGCAACAGTGCAGATTCTGGTACTTATACAGAAATTTTGCCAGTCTGGAAGAATATCTAGACATACTCAAAGTATATTCCACTGAATAAATGAAACTTACTATTATCCAGTTTAAGACTGCAGTAATAATATGGACAAGACTTTGGTTAGAAAGTGTGTTGTAATGAAACAGCTATGTGGAATTGTGCTGTGAAATCAGGTACTGTTACCAAGCCAAGACTCATGAATTTTCACAGAACATCTATCTGGCTCTTGACTAATACAGCCAAGCTTATTGTTATTCATGAAATATGTATGCACAGGATTAGTTTCCTTGTTCAACAACAGTAGGCTAAAGCATCCTGAACATTTAACACTTTCAGAAGAATAAGCCAAATCCATTGCAACTCATACTTAAAAGTGTGTGTGTGTGTGGGGGGGGGGGGGGGGGAGAAATCAAGCAACATATATTCCTTTAATATCAAGCATCCATAAGTTAAATACACGCATAAGGCCATTCAACATTTCAACATTATATACTAACAAATCTCTTGTAAATGTTATAGGTGAGTGGATTTGATTGGATGCATTTGACATAATTTGGGACCTCTGGCAAAGTCTCACATTTTGGAAGACACTGAACCTTGAAATGGAGATGGAAAGCAATGGTTTGAGATACAAAGAATAGAATGAAGAGAGGTTTACTAGCCATTAGTCTTCATGGGGTATTTTGGTTTTGTTAATTTTTTTATATTGTACAGTATTATGTTTTATTTTTATTGTATGGAGTTTTCTAGTTGTTGTAGGTTGTTCAAAGTGGGAGAACATCCCATATGGGCAGGACAGAAAGAAAGAATGTATGTATAAACATAGAAAAGCCAGATATTTGAGCTCTAGATGTTCCCCTTTTACTCAAGACTTCCCACTGAGTAAAAGAGACATTCTAATGGTACTGAAAGTACTTACAGAGGTCTACATGATCAGACGCTCCAATAGGGCAGGGATCCTGATTGACTGGAGCGCAGTTAAGTAGATTCATGTGAACACATTACACATTTCCCCATTAATAGGGGGGAGAGGGTAGTGAAGTGGGCAGGGTGTAATGTACTGTATATCCCAAGCTTGTCTCATAGAGATGTTCTTGAAATAAGACTGTAATAATTATCAGTGCAATATTATCAAAGGAAAGTGTAATTTGAAAGGAAAACATAGGAATGATAGGCTTCAGTTGTGTGAAACTCTAATATCAGGATGAGAGACTACATAGCTTGAAATAATTTCTGCTATTTTGAGCACAAATATAACATTGTTACCCAAATAATGGGTATTGTTATTTGTTAATAACAATACTGTTACATTATACATACAATATTTGTATGTAACATTATTTAATAATGTTATATACAATTGAGAAGCCAAGACTTGCATCACAGAGGCTTTTCTATAGATAATGAATCAATTTAACGTCTTTTAAAAAAACACTGTAGTGTTTTTAAAATATATGAGGCATTTGCCTTTTCTAGCAAATCATCTAGCCCAAACTTTGCAATTTGCTGATTCATGGAATAAAAGAAAGATAATTACGGATTAGCATGAAATTTTACTTTGCTAAGATTGGTTTGGCTTTTGTTTAGGATTATTAAACTACAGTAATACCTCATACAAAGTCCGCTTCATACAACATGGGATTTATACAACATCGCCTAATTCCTTGAAAAAAGTTGCCTCATACAAAGTTGTGCGACTTTGTATGAGGCATTGGGGTTTTCCCAGGTTGCATTGTGCCTGGGCAGTATAAAAGGCAGGACACATGCGTGCATTGCTCTTGTGGGTTTTGCATGAGGCGAAGAGTGTTTAGGAGTGGTTTTGAGCATGATTTTGGATTTTTCTGAATTTTTTTGTCAGAAATTTTAGAAGCATTCCTGGGATTTTTGCAGCATTCTTCAGGTTCTTGGACAATCAGGGTTGTTTGACATGTTTTTGTAATGTATTTAGCTTTTAGACAATGATTTCTTAATGTTCTGTCAGTTTCCTGTCTGTTTCCTTGACTTTGCCCTGAAGTCTGTGCTGTTACAGTACAATTTATCTCTATGGAAATGACGTTGTATGAGGCATCACGGCAAGGATTTGGATGTTGTACGAGGCATCGTAGCTAGGATTTTGCATGCCTCAAACAAAGTCCAAATCTGTATAAAGTCCAAACTTGTGCAACCAAGTTTGGAGGTTGTATGAGGTATCATTGTATGTTCATGTATGAAAATGTTGTTTTCTATGCATTGGTTCCCCCTAGTTTTCTCAAAACCTACAAGAGTTTGAAAGTTGTATATACATAGGTTGACGAAGAAAACATCAGGCAGCAATATGAAATACACTTTCAAATACTTATAGGATATAATACATTTATTTTCTTTGCTCCAGCGGATTTGAATTACATGAAAAAGGACTTCAAGTAATACTCAGGAAGAACTGTCTGTTTTACAATGAAATATGTTTTGGAAACAAAAAAATATATATAAATGAAAAATGAAAAATAATTATTCAAGCTTTTAAACAAAAAATGGATGGTCATCTATGAATCACAACTCCCTTATGCCTGTGGCAGTATACTCCCTCACTAGATTCGTAGCCTTTTCTTTCATCCATGTGTCTAAATTCATACTACAAAAGTACTTCAAAATGGCTTTTCTTCTCTTGACTCATGGCTGAGTAATCTTCCAAGTTAGATTACTATACTGTATGCCAGGAGTTCCCAATGTTTCCCTGCCATGGGCCAGTTCTCACCACTGCGGTCAGCTATGGGGACCAGACGTGTGGCTGCGCCCACTACTTAAGGTAAAGGTAAAGGTTTCCCTTGCTCGAAAGCCAGTCGTATCCGACTCTAGGGTGCAGTGCTCATCTCTGTTTCTAAGCCAAAGAGCCAGCGCTGTCTGCTTCTGCAGACGTTTCCGTGGTCATGTGGCAGGCATGACTTCCATAATTGTTGTCATGAATCTTGCCATTTTAGCGGGTTCTTAGGCAGGCTCTGCTGCTTCTCAGGGCAGTGAGAGGCTTTTCGGAGCATGTTCGCTCTGGTTTCGGATTTTTCAAATGCTTCTTGGCTGCGCTTCGGCAGTTAAAGTGCAACTGTGGGTGACTTCCTGGTTCTACGCTGAGATCCCAGGTGCTGACGTAAGCTTCGCCCAGCACTAGAAGTCACACACTGTCACGCTCTAGCTGCTGAAGTGCAGCCAAGAAGTTTTAGGAAAAAATCCCAACCAGAGCGAACATGATCTGAAAAGTCTCCCACTGCCTTGGGAAGTGGCGGAGCCTATCCAAGAACCCAGAAAAACACTGTGATTCCCGCTGCCGCAGCTGCATTAGATGATGTATCATGACTTCTGGTGGTGGAGGTTTCGGGTGGCCACTGCATGGCAGATTAATGATTTGCATGGGCTGGATTAGGCATGCAGGCCGTAGGTTGGCCACCCCTGCTGTATGCTATGTGTGACTGCCCTTGAAGAAAGTCTGCAAATTGCATTTAGTACAATATATAACAGCGATGGTGCTACATCTGCTATGGTTGTATGTTCTTCATTGGAGCTCATTTTGTTGCTAGGTATATTTCAAATTCTTTATTGCTTGGTTCTACAGTATTGGAAGAAACATCTACTCTAATATATTGCAACCTGAAATATAACATCATCATCTGGAGCTGTGCCACAGATGCCCTCACATTCAGGTATGGACTTGTTCAGAAATGGCTTCTCTTTCTCCACATTATAATGAATAGTGAGGGCACTACTTTATTTTATTTATTTATGTTTTATTTGTGTTGTGCATTATCTTGAGAACTATGTTTTTGAAGAAGTGAACTGCAGTCCACAAAAACATGTGCCAAATAAAACAATTTAGAATTTGGGATGTCATACAACTTTTTTGCTTATTTTTTTTATAAAACTAAAGATTAACATAGCTACTACTCTTTTATTTCTTTTGGTGACTGTTTTCTCTTATTATAGCCAGTATCTAGTGTGTCTGCATAAACATGTCTGTCCTACAAACATACCTGTCCCTTTCATGTTTAAACACCAGAATAAGACTGATGATTGTAACACTTTATACTCCATAGATCTCAGAAACTGGGCAAAATCCTGTCATGCAGGCTTCACGTAAAGATATACTTACATAACTGTGCCAAACATTACACCCAGCAACAAGGAATTCAGCAATTCAGTTGTATAATTATTCATACACTCCCAATGCAACCAATCATGCAATACACCAGCTGGAGTTTTCATGTTGGCTGTATCATAGCTACTGTGGGAATAACGCTGAGGTTTTATCCACTGAGTCATATATTTGGCCAAAAAAAGGGGAAAAAAGGAATTACCCTGCTTCTTGCTGATCCAGCCCATAGTGTTCTAATTCTGTGCCTGGAAGAGGCTGTATTGGAGGAGGTGGAAGAGGAATGTTGGCCCAGTTAGACCCATTATTTTTCTGAGTCTTTGAATTATTTTTGTTTTTCTTTTTCTTCCCTCCTTTCCCACCTGAAAACAAGAAACATTAGAGAAGTATGAAGAGACAAAGTTGATTTACATTTCTCAATATCCAGATGGCACAGTAAGAGAGCACAGGGAGAGAGACAGTATATTCAGCAGCAACATGTTAGATTTGTCCTAAGGCAGGGGTTCTCAACCTTTTCAAGCCACAGGCCAGTCATGCTCCCTCAGACAGCAAAGCAGGCTGGACTGGTGATTTCCCTCACAGTAAACAATGCCGCAAAACACATCCACAGCTGTCATAAATGCATTTACGACAGCCATGTGCGCATTTATGTGGCTCTATGCGTGGCTCACACTCTTTTCCTTTCCTTTCCTTTTCTCTCCCCTCCCCTAGGCTTTTCCTCTCCCTCCCACCCTCCTCAGCTCAATTCCCTCTCACCCACCTGTTGTAAACTGGTGGTGGGGGAAGGCTGGTGTGGTAGCAATGTGGCCTGAATAGCAGTCCTTTTTTCTTCCACCACCTACCCCACTCTCCCCAAATTCACGCTTTCACACACAGAGAGCAGTTTGGCCCTTGGATGCTCTTCCTCCCTCTCTGGTTTACCTTATCAGCTGAGAGATGAGCTGGCACTTTGCCCAGGCAAAGACTGGAGAAAGAAATCCTCCCTTTTCGAGGTTTGACCAATTTAACACTTTACCCGCTCTGTAGATCTCCTTTTGTCCTCTCAGATGACAGAACAGCCGATGATGTCTTTTCCAAGATTTTATTAAAGGAGATTAATAAAGGTAAAGGTTTCCCTTGCTCGGAAGCCAGACATATCCGACTCTAGGGATCAGTGCTCATCTCTGTTTCAAAGCCGAAGAGCCAGCGCTGTCTGTTTCTGCAGACATTTCTGTGGTCATGTGGCAGGCATGACTAGACACCAGGACACACAGAATGCTGTTACCTTCCCACTGAAGTGGTCCCTATTTATCTACTTGCAATTTCTTGCTTTCAAATTTCTAGGTTGGCAGGAGCTGGGACAAAAACGGGAGCTCATTCCATCCTGCAATACTCGGGAATCGAACTGCTGACCTTCCAACTCCCAGTCAGAGTGTTAGCCACTTCAGAAATAAGCAGGATACATATCATAGACTTAATCTATTCTACACTGAATAACAATCTATGAAAATAATGAAATAAAATAAGAACATGCTAACTCACTAAGTAAGCATTTCTTCGTGTATGTGGGCTTGCACCTCCACAAAAATCCACTATATGAATCTTAACACTACATTTATCAAATGTCAGACTGAAATATGAAATGACCTCTTATGACTATCATGACACCACCAACCCAACTCAAACACCCCTTTCTCAATCTTTCTCTCTCTTTTCCCCTGCTCTCAAACTGCCTCTCCAAGCCCTGAAAAAAAATGCCTACCCATGAAGTGAGGAGAGGACAGGGGTCTGTAATAAGAATGGAGATACAATGGTGTATCTCCCTGGCTCGGAAGGAGGAGCGAGAGAGAGAGAGAGAGAGAGAGAGAGAGAGAGAGAGAGAGAGAGAGAGAGAGAGAGTTTTATTCCGAAAAGGCTATTTGGAGAGGAGGGAAAAATTGCCTGCATGCTACAAGCTAAGGTATCTTTCATTCAAGGGGAGGGGACCCTGCTGCCCCACCCCATCCATTGCCAGGAGTGCCCATAGCAACCAGCCTGGCCGCCTTTCCTGCCCCCCTCTTTGCATGTGCTCCTCATTGCTTTGCTACTCAACATCTTTAACGGAAAGGTTGTGGGGAGAGACTAGTGGATCTCCAACTCTGCCTCACCAAGACCTGAAAAAGTCCCTACCCATGCGGGGGCAACAGGAGCAGAGACAGCGGGCCACATGAAATGGCACTGTGTTCCACATGCAGCCCATGGGCTGTAGGTTGAGAATACCTGTCTTAAGGTCATAAATAATAATAGGATAGAAGGGGTGAAAATAAGGTATGTGAAATGATCCATAATTATTTCTTTTTATTTCATATACTTTATAGCGCCATGTCTCAAGAAAGCATAAGTTCAATAAAAGTTAGGCGGTACTTGCTGTATCAAAACTTAAATGTATTGATTTATTCATGGCTGTTGTAATCCTCCGTGCAGTAATCATTGGAAAAAATAAAAGACTATGGCAAACTTTCAGATGGCAGAACTCAGTGCATTAATAACAGCATTTTGCATATTCTCTTTCCTGCTTTCTCCTACCCCTGGGAATAGGGTATTTAAGGGTATAACAACAGCTTTTATTGTATGAGCTGACTTTTCTTTTCCATTTGCAAGAGCAAGTGTGGATGTTTAAAATATACATCACACACACACACACACACACACACACACACACACACACACACACACACACACACACACACACACACACACACACACACACGTACATTACTGGCTTCTAACTCGGAAAATATAGGCCTTCCCATTAACATATATTGTTAATATTTCTGTTTGTAATATTTTAAGGCCACTGAATTCAGTAGCCTTCCTCCTCTAGAGGATAAGCATAAATCTTATGGAGAATTAGAGAAGGAGCAAGAAAATGAAGAAATGAAATGACCATTCAACGAACAAACAGATAAATCTGAACAGGATTTTAACATAGCAGTGATAAATAAAATAATGGTTGTGTTCTTCATTCTTAGAAGAAAGATGAATAAAGGTATCGGGGAGAAGGCAGTTATACATGGGAACATTTTGGTATGATAGAGAAACTGAAAGCTGCAAAAAGACTTGAGATATAAGAGGTACAAGGCAATAAAGCAGGAAAGAAGTAAAAATCTGGCATGGCAAAATTAAAGTTACTTAAGCAGCTTCATCCTGAAAATAGAAAACTATTGCACATGTTAGATCAAAATCGTTTGCTGCTGTTTCTAAAGCTGTGACCCATTTCTCAATAGCATGCTTTGCATTATTATAATACAGCATGCAGTAAAACATATATACTTTATGAATGTATGCAGCTCTGAAACATTTACTCAATGACTGCCACAAACAGTGTCTCTTTCATTTCCGCTGTGTTGCTATGGGTAGATTTCATAATGTACAGTAGAAATATTGTGAAGCCTGTCAGGAATTTGTGGGTCCAATAATAATACAGCCAAAATATTAACCTCATCTTAGAGCTGCTCAGAGAAAGCCAGTGCTATAAAGCAAAGACTGTTTACGAATAAAGTCAGCATTGTGACAGAAAAGCAAGAATGTTACAAAATGAGATTTCCAATCCTGCAGAAATACACAGGGTACAGAGGCTACAAATATTTTCTTATTACCTCTAAATGGGTTTCTTGTTCAGTTGGGGGCAAAGAAAGCACACTGGCATTTTTTACTTTTATTGAAGTCATGGTTTTATAAAAGATAGTGATGTTCACAAATGTCTATGGAAAGCTTATTGCCATATCTGGACACAGACTACGAGCGCAAGAGATCATTCCCTTGAGGTCATAAGTGTGTTTTCAGAAAAGCTGCTTACAAGCATAAACACTTCTCCTCCGACAAACTGTATTGAAACTAACCTGATAGGCTGCCACTTCTTTCTGAGCTGTTGTGAGAGCTGGTGGTGCTGAAATCCTGTGACTGGTTGTGTGGCATTCTATTAGACAATCCCTCAGCCAATCGGTAGTCAGGGATGTAAAGTAAGGCTAAGGGTTAAAGGGCAGAGGTCACAGTGCCATCATGTGATTAGTTTATAGCACATGCACAACATGCAGTTAGCTGATATACAGCTGATGTGGTTGGGCAGTGGAGGATATTTAACCTAAATGTATCCTAGTGGTAATGGGGTGGAACTCAGGTAAGTCAAGCCACAAGGAAAAAGATGAAATCACAGCATAATAGGTTAGTTGCATAGCTACAGGTACAGGTTACATGCAAGGTAAGGGAAATAAGAATGTGGAAGGATAAATTAGGATTTTCTAACCATGCACAAAATATTTTCTTTACAAATATTGTAAGAAAAGTAAAATCCAGAATCACCATTGTTGCCTTTGTTCTGATCAGGTAGGGAGTAGCCAAACCCCATTAGGTCACTTTTTTGCTGAATTGAACTTTTCCATTGAGGGTCTGGTAAATCGACTGCCAATTCATGGATACTGTTGGAATGCAGGATTTGTGTTGTAGCATATGGAGTTGCTTGTGTTATTTGACTGGAGCTGTTGTAACTAGCTTTGGTAGTGAAGTCAATGCTGCTATAAATGGCTCCATCTGAAAGCATTGTGGCTGTTTTATCCCCTTGGCCTGGCACTGGAGGCATCACATCTGTGATGAAAACAGAAGAATTGAAACAAATGAGCACCATACAGGAAACACCAAAATACCAAGATTTTAATAATAAATATGTGTGTTATTTAACACATTTAAATTTTAGTTCAGACCAAGTCTATGAGCCAATGAAGGGAAGGTGATATACAACCATCTCGTCACATCAGCAAGTGTGACAAACATCCTCCTTGTCCTTCACGTCTCACTGCCTAAAACCATCTCTCCTCCACACCTTCAGCTGTGAAAGTTTGGGATATTTCTGTCCTGAAGAATGTTTTCAATTGCTCATTTCATGTCAGGGCCAATGAAAATGTCTGTGCTCCAGGGAAATGTTGAAAGGATTGACTCTACAAATCAAAGAAGAAACCATCTCTTGCTGCTCTCTCTCTCACCCATCTCTCTCTGTCTCTTTCTTAAATGTGCACAAAAATACTCTATTTCACAGAACTATTAAGAAATATTGAGCTGTCTTCAGACCATTATTTCTGAAAGGATAAATATATGTACGTGTGTGAGAGCATTTGCATGAGTGTGCATGTATATATGCATCTAACCACTATCATATTTTGAAGTTTAGCCAGACATTGCTGAAATTCATGTGTGTGTGTGTGTGTGTGTGTGTGTGTGTGTGTATGTATGTATGTATGTATGTATGTATATATATATATATATATATATATATATATATATATATATATATATATATATATATATATATATATATATATATATATATATATATATATATATATATATATATAGAGAGAGAGAGAGAGAGAGCTGAATTATCAACAGTACAGTAAAACCCCAAGTTATGAATGACTTGAGTTATGAAAAACTTGAGTTATGAAAAACTCGAGTTACGAAAGGTTTTTTTGTTAATCGGCGTCCCGATTTACAAAAAACAAAACAAAACCTGACTTACCAAAGGGGTTTGTGTAAAGTTGAGACCAGCACGAAGAGCGAAAAAGCCTTTCCGCTCTTTGGACTGGCTTGTTTCACCCCCACGGTGCCTTCTCAGCCAGCCCGGAGGCTGGGAAGGCACTGGGAGGGGGGGGGGGGTTTAAGTCCGAAGAGCTGAAATGCTTTCTGTTCTTCAGACTGGGCTCATTTCACCACCACCACCCCATGCCTTCCCAGCCAGCCTGGAGGGCTGGGAAGGAACCGGGTGTGAAGGGTTGCCCAGCCCTAGGCTCGTTTCACCCTGCAGTGCCTTCCCAGCCAGATCGGAGGGCTGGGGAGGCACTGCGGGACTTTTGGGGCAGTCCGATGAATTCTGTGCCTGACTGCCCCAAAAGTCCTGTTCGCATCCTGCAATCGCCCAGTGCCTTTAGGGGGAGGGGGGGTGAAGGAACCAGGTCCCTCCCCCCTAAAGGCATCAGGGAATAGCAGGATCTGAACGGGGCTTTCAGGGCAGTCAGGCACAGCCTTCACCGGAATGCCCCAAAAGTCCATTCGGATTCTGCAATTGCCCAGCACCTTTGTGGGGAGGGAGGTGAAGGAGCCAGTTCCCTCCCCCACAAAGCCACTGGGAAATTGGAGGATCCGAATGGGGCTTTCAGGGCAGTCAGGCACAGAGTTCACCTGACTTCCCTGAAAGCCCCACAGTGCCTCCCCAGGCCTCCAGTCTGGCTGGAAAGGCACTGTGGAGTGAAACGAGCCCAGGACTTTTTTGGCCATCAGACTGGGTTCCCCTTCACACCTGGTGCCTTCCCAGCCCTCCAGGTTGGCTGGGAAGGCGCCAGGGGTTGAAATGAGTCCAGACTTCAGCCCCTGGTACCTTCCCAGCCCTCCAATTTGGATGGGAAGGCACCAGGAGGGTGAAACGAGCCCAGGATGAAGTGGAAAGGCTTTTCCACTCTTCGGACTGGGCTCCACTTCACACGCATCCCGTGCCTTCCCAACCCTCTGGTCTAGCTGAGAAGGTGTGGGTGGTGGTGGTGGTGAAATGAGCCAAGGACAAAGAATGGTTCAGCTTCATCCTGGGCTCATTTTTCCCCAATGCATCCCTATGGGGATGCATTGAGTTACAAAACAACAACCGAGTTACAAAAGAGGCCATGGAACCAATTTTTTCCCATAACTCGGGGTTTTATGGTACTTAAAATGTTATATCAGGTACATAAAATAGAATATAATCACTGAAAACAAATAACATGATATACAGTAAAATCCATAATCATTATCATTATTGTAAATCTTCTGATCAAATTTTCTTTAATTAATTATTCCTTATGTTTACATGTAGTTCATGAATTATACCCCCCCCACACACACACACACATTTTTCTTATGAAAGGAACATAGATGGAGCAGCTATTATGTTCATTTTCATAACAGATGTATTCTTCCCTTTCCTTAATGTTGCTACATTTGTATTATGGTTAATAGTTTAGATTATTTTTAAAAATAAATTTACATTTCAAAAATCACTTCTGACAAAGCAAAACTTTTAAAATCCTATCAGTTTGCAGAGTTCATGTGAAAAGTACTCATTGTGGCCACAGCCCATGTCTTTTTTACCCTGGAAATTTTGCATCTTCATGGAAGGCCTTCCTAGAGTCCTATTTCCAAACTACATGAGAATTGGGTGGCCAGTAGATAGCCAGCTGAACATGGCAATTCTTGAAAATGATAGAGGAAAGCAAGACAAAATTAAAAAACTTTGAGACCATCTCACAATGCGATTTTTTATGTCTTATCTGTCTATGACTTTATCCTTGGGAGGGTTTTCATCCCTTAAAATGATACCATAGTGGAAAGGAGATTCACTGGTGTAAAGCCCATAATATAGAGGAGCAAAATCTTTTATTGGGTATATCCACAGGCAGCAGAAGTCTATTGTGTTTATGCTAGGAGAGACGGAAAGGGTGATGTTTTTCTTTTCAGTTTCCAGAGCATTTTTCCTTCTGAGTTCTTCTTTCACTGATTTCACTGGTAGGGAAATGAACCATGACAGCTCCAAGCATGGCATAGTTCCTGAGAGCTATAGTCTGTGGCTGCACATCCAGTAAAAACCTGCAGTGTTCCCATTTTTAATTCTCAGACACCAGAGTGACAGTGTCAGAAAAACACGGACTACATATTTTCTTGCGGGTTTTTGTAATTAGGTCTCCATTCTTCTAAAGACCACAGAAAAAAATTAAACATATTAAAACATTTGACTTCATACTAGGAAGTAGGAAAAGGGAAGAGAGGCAGTGTAATGGTATGAGCTACATTTTATGAAACATATTACCAAAATAATGATGCCTTGGTTCATCAGGTTTAGGAGCCATGGGACAGTTTAGATATATCTACAGTAAACCTCGCATAAAGAGTGCCTCGCTTAGAGACTAACTCACATAAAGAACAGAATTTTATCTGATCGTCCTTGCTTAACAGCTAAAAACAACCAAAAACTTGCTTGACAACTAAATCGGGGTTCACAATCCCCCCCCCCCACTGCCAGAAGTCACAATTGATCACTTACAATGGCAGTGGTGGTGCTTTTTCAAAATGTTTTGCTTAAAGAGCAACTTACTTAAACAGCAATCCCATGGAACGCATTATGCTCTTTAAGCGAGGTAACACTTTATTTTAAAAGTATTCAACAGTGTCATTGCACTAACATAAATGTTGTTGTGCTTGCCAAAACCTCATTCTGATCAATGCAAAAAGGAGAATCTAGTGCAGTTTCCAGTTGGGCAGCTGGATGCAAAGCAATTAGATATAAAGGTATCAGTGTGCCTAAGTAGTACAAGTAGAAAAAAACATGAACTGCTCATGTAACTGAAAAACCCAATGTAACTCTTCTAGCATGCAGTTTTTTCTTCTAACATGATATTGGATTAGATCCTTTGTATATTTCATCTGGTTTAGATATTGTATCTCAGCATTGATACATTTCTGCTGGAGTAAATTAGTGACATTTTTGTTTTTAATAAATACACATACACATCTGGGGGAAAAATATGCAGCTCACAGCAGAAAACAGATCTCACTTTTCTTCTTAATTAACAATTTTGTTGTATTGCAGTATGGTGTCCTTCCTTTTTGTTGCCTATATTTTTAACTTTATTTCAAAACATAGTTTTATGCTGATAAAAGAAGGATGAAACTTAGTTTCTAAACATCTACAAAAGTCTGTGTAGAAACACCAAGAACAATCAACATACCTCCACGGCCAAAATTTGCAAGATCATTTGGTCCGCTAGTAGTGTTGCTTACTGGCAGACTGGTAGCAGGCCAAGAATCCGCAAGCCAAGGATAACTGGGGTCACTTGGATTTAACAGGCCCGGCCGGCTGAAGAAAATCATGGAATAAATACATCCCATTAAAATACCTTTGTGCAATTATAACTGGAAAAGACTTTATATACACAACACAAAATGTAACAGATCAAGATTTTAAAATTTATTTTGTATTAAAATTGCGAAGAGGTACCACCAGTTAAAGAGGTTTATACTAATCAGATGTATATTATATGGAAACAGAAAGAGGGATCAGTTTAAAATTTGCTAAAATCCAAACAGAAGCTCTAGTCTGTCTTGAAAACAAAAGTTAGCTATGTCACTGAAAAATTCTAAACTAGGGATGAATGATAAATTGCCACCTCAAGGGAACAATCAGTCAAAGTGACTGTTCTGTATCATCATTTCCAGGACTCTGGGCAACTATTTCTTCACTTCCTGCATCCCAAACATCTTTCTGTCATTTGGAAGCTGCTCACTATTCCTTTGAGCACTGTTGCATGGTTTTAGATGCAAGCAGGTTTGACTGGGACTAATAGAAATTTCAAAGGAGCATTTTTATCTTTGTCAAGAGTCTTTTATGTTCACATAATTTGGTTTCAGATTTTTAGACCAAGTGAAGCCTGAGCACATTTTAATATTCAGTACAATTAAAAGAATACAGTTGACCAAGCATGTCCTCTAAATTTGATGAGACAAACAGAAAAAAGTAGAAAATAAAATGTGAAATAAAAGATTTGATTACTTGCACACCTTAAAACAAATAACAAGTGTGGCAAACAGGATGTAGTTAGTTCTTGGATCTGATTCTGCCCTCTTGTAATGAATCCCTCCAAAGAATCCCAAAAAGAAACATGGGTTTCTATGGAAACTGCAATAAGAAGACCCAGCAGCTTTCTTGCCATACCTATGAACTCTCATTAGACTTAATCTCTTTTTGCTAAAATATTGATTAAATAGGAGATTGGAAGTTATTACCAGAGCCTAATTACAATCTCCATATTGGCAAAGAGAAAATAAATGAGGATATATGGGTCTGTTACCAACTTTTATCAATTTCAATTGAGTAGCCAAAGTTGTAGAATCTAGTCCTATCAATCCGCAACCTATTCATCTTCCATGAATCATTTATTTTGTGATCGATTGTGTGTAATTGTTCAATCACAGCACTTTAGTGGGAGCCAATAAGGAGTCTTAAACAACAGCAACTTCATTTACTAATGCCTAATTAATGCCATAAAGACACTGAAAACAAATGAACACATTTCTTCTTATAGTTGCTAGTAATTTCTTCTTGGGCATCTGGGAGATATGAAGCATCTGGACTTGATTCCCCTCAAGTGTACAACAGATCATTAAAGTCTGGTGTAAGCCATTTAATTCCTCCTGGAATTGTTGCTGTTTAGTTACGTATTTTTTTAAAGTTCCTTATCAAATATGAAACATGATGTCTTTAAATTGACAGAATCTGACACAGAATATTATTTTTTAATAATATGCATACCTTCCATTGCTCATGAGTCCTCCATCTCCTCTTTGAAAAGTGACTGTTCGGGGTTTTTAAATGAAGAATAGAGAAGTCTGTTAGGCATACTACATCACTTATCTCATGTTTTAGCAGCATATACAATGTAAATATAAGCAAGAAATAGAAGGCACCATACTTCCTAGTTTCCTCCAGACAATATTGATTTAAATCAGTTTCTCCTAGCCACAATCTCACGGGACAACATATTTCTGATCCCTTGGCATTATAGGTTTTGGGGAAATGTTTTCTAAAATCAAGAGACCTTTGGCTTTAAAATGAATGGAGGCAAAAACCCTTGAATTGTTCACATTCAGTCAAAAACATTGCCCCTCCCCCATTTCTTCAAGCTAAATGAAAATGAAATTGTTTTGAAACTCTTCTCTGTGTTAGAAATTACCCATGATCTGCAGATCTATACTTGTCATTACAAAATGAGTAAAAGTGAAAATTGTTTTGAAACTGACATGACAAAAGTAAAATACAAATACTTTCTCATCTCATATAAGAACACAATATGATTCACACATAAACTATCTTGAATAGAGAGCTTAGCATAAATATGTAAGTGTCAGGATAAGTTTACCAGAAATCTCAAATTTATTAATGAATGTGTTTCCATGCTCAGTCTGAACGTGAATCTTTTAGGTCAGGTCAGCATTTCGAGTGTTGATTCTTTATTATCTTATAACCATGATTTCTATTTTACTACTGAGGTTGCAGAAATTCCTTTTAAAAATGGGCACAGATATAACAATGTTCTTCTTACTGATTAAAGGAAATTTTCTCTTCATGCTATCACTGAAACAACTTTGTTAAGTAAATTAGGTTAATAGAAAGGAACTGGCTTAAAATCCATCAAACTGCAAAAGTGAGAGGAAATGTGAAGCTGGGATTTTGAATTCAAATACAATACCCTGTTAACCTGTTTGGGCACCAGCTCACTATAGATTACTTTCATCCAATGAAGGAGCCCCACTTAGGGTTAGATGCAGCAAATGGCTTTTAAATAATATCATCATCATATTGTGTGCATTAGTAGCATGTAGAGATGCATATAGGGGGGCACATGAATAAGTGGTTAAGACACTGAGCTTGATGACCAGAAAGTTGGCATTTGAGCAGTTCGAGATCTGAAGGCAATGGAGTGAGCTCCTGTTGTCTGCCCCAGCTCCTGCCAACCTAGCAGATCAAAAGCAAGAAATTGCAAGGAGGTAAATAGGTACCACTTCAGTGGGAAACATAACAGCATTCCATGCATGTCAGCATCTAATCTTGCTTACTATATGACCATGGAAATGTCTGCAGATACTGCCTGTAGACAGTACTGGATTTTTGGCTGAAAAAGGAGATGATCACTGCTCCTTAGAGTCAGACACAATTGGCTTTTGAGAAAGGGAGACCTTTATCTTTACTATAGAGCCGTGGTTTTCAATGGGGCACCCCCCAAAGGTGGGTGATTTGATTTTGAAGGGGGCCAATTCGAGAATGAGTTAGACCAAGTTAATGGCCTTTTTGGCTTTCTCCACATGAATAAGCATTCACTTTTTGAATAATAAGAATTATTTGGCACCAGGGTTGGGTGGGATCAGGATTTTAGATATGCTTAGGTGGGGCATGGCCACAAAAAAAAGATTGGGAACTGCTGCTATACATGCATAAAAGATATTTCTGTGAATCCAAAAAAATATAAATAAAAAAGTTCATCTATTGATATATAAAGGCAAAGTCATTTGAACAATGTAGCTCTTTCTTTTACTTTCACTATATACTCTCAGTCAAATGACTGTATAGATCTGAAATGGAGATGCTGTGATCAGCACAGATATTGACATATAAGCCTGGATATTTGCAGCCTTCTGGTAATATATTGCAATGTTACCATGTTATCAGTTCCACAAGTGGCTTCTCAATGAACTGTTTAGCATCAATGAAAACAAAGGGGACTCCTTTGGGATCCCACACTGAATGAACTGGGAACTGATGATGAATTGCCCATCACGACGGTATGGGCAATTATTGTTATTGGAAAATTACAAGAAACTTATCTCACACTAAATGGCTGGCCATACTCATTTGGAAATGAATATCAATTTATCAGCACAAACAAAAGTACAACTGTGTGAAACATTAAATATAAAGTGGCACATTTGCAGATACCACTGTCATTGCTACACTGCTTCTTAATATATACTCAAAAAATTAATGCAAGTGGCTCATGCTAAAGGAAGCAGATATTTTACAGCAAGACACAACACAAAAATGGGTGCTAGTTTATTTGCTTACAACAGTCATGGTTAGAAAATACACAGCTAAAATCTAATTTGAGATTTTTTTTCTTCCCTGGTTTTATATTCTTTCATTTTCCTCTGACTTTATTGGATGCTGGAGAGTTATCTATATCATTCTTTTAAGAGAAGTACATTCCTGACATTGTACCACCTTCACTTACACAGGCAATAACAGTAAGGAAACACCCTTTCAGTGCTTAAGGTAAATGACTCAGATGATGAAAGAGGAACACATTCCCTATTGCTGTACCCACACCCCAATAACAATGCAGACACAAATCTTGGATTGAAAATTGGGCCACATTTATTGAGCTTCAAAACGGTCCTATCTTAACAACGGTTAATGATCAAACGGTCCGAAATAGCAGTGGTAAGGGGTAAATCCAATTAGAACTGTAATTAACTGCTTCTCACCACTTGTTACTGCGGTAACAGTTGAGAAGCTCCGTCAACAACCGGCTTCAGCGGAAACTTGTTGTTGACCCTATCTGGGTGTTAACCTATATAGTTAATTTGGCTGGCCATGCAAGTTTGGCTAACCTTGTCCTCCCTATGGCCAACCAAATGGATTTGCCCTATTAAGTAGTAATGCAGTTGCCCCTCACCAGTGCTATCCGCAACACGGGGAGGAGTTCACCGACTCACCACCCCACCACGGCCGCAAGTGGCCAACAGGCCCGTTTGTAAGGCTGACAAGAAGAGGTCCATACCCTGCTCAGACAAATGCACCCCGTCATCACGATACAGACAGCAGTCTTGTATGCGTATGAGTGGATGTGGTACCACCGTCCCCAAGGCATGTGTGTAAATGTAATGGGCCACTGCCCTGTTAACCGATCTGCGGGCCTGGTCAACACCACGGGGATCCATAGCACCCCGGTAAGCCATACGTGGTATCATCTGGGACCATACTATCCGCACTTGAGGCCAGGACTGACCCAACAAGGCGAGATCCCTGTGACCTGGGCCAAATCATTGCCACCCAGGTGTAAGGCCAAGACATCCGGCAGGCACTGGTCACCCATGGACCTGAGAAAAGGCATCAACGAATGCCAGCGCATGCCGCGGAAGCCAAACCAGCGTAGTAGTGCCAACGCGCTGATGCCCAGGTGCGGCTCCCAGGAAGTGGATACGGCGTAGTGAATGGCCCAATGCACGTAGCTGTGCCCGATGATCCACACCCTTG
This sequence comes from Bradypodion ventrale, assembly GCA_035047345.1. NCBI lineage: Eukaryota > Metazoa > Chordata > Lepidosauria > Squamata > Chamaeleonidae > Bradypodion > Bradypodion ventrale. Next base: position 303,921,374 of record JAWDJE010000003.1, on the reverse strand, counting down.
CCGGCATCAGGGGGCATGCAGGAGCTGAAAGAAAGGAGAAAGAAAAATGCACGAACAAAGTGCTAGTGGGATATGGGCCGCACATAGGAACGGAAGCAATCAGAACCCCATCTCCCCATGGAGCGGATGGCTCCCCCAGTGTATCCGCGTGCAGCCGCGGTGGATGCAGCTCCGATGTGGAATGAGTGGGTCCCAAAGCACACTCCTCGTAATCCCAACCTGGGCAGCGCTGCCCTGGTGACCCTCCAAAACTGAAACTTGGTCAATGGAAGTGTGTTGGAGTGGCAGAAAAGGGGCCCCGGAGAGGCACCATGCAAGGCCAAGAATGCACAAAGTGCCCTAACTGGGCAGATAGCCGGATTACTACATGTGTACAGCACGAGCGTGGCGCCCTCACTGTGCTGATCCGTTTTGGAGAAACAAACGGACAGTAGCAACCACTCATGGGTCACGGATACATCTGTCAGTTCCAAAGCCCTGCGGGACATGTCCCTGCACAACACCACCACCAGCTTGCTGATACACAAGGCACCAAAGAACGCCGTCGTAGCAGCGGCATGGAACAGTTAGGCCTCATAACGATCCCTGCACACGACCGGCCAGACTCCGGCCAGCCATGATAGCACCTCTGGGGAAATAGGGCGGTGGGCATCAGGTTGTGGCCCGTGTTCACGGGTCCAACCCTCCAAGACACGACGGACTCTGAAATCCAAAGTGGCATCCGGAAAGCCATTGACCTTCGCATAGAAGGCCAACGCCGCAAGGCAACCTGCGACCGTTCTCGGCGCCAACCCCCTGGAGTGAAGGTGCACCATAAACCGCAGCAGGTGGTCGACCGGAACAGGCCAAACAATAGGGAGGGAGGCCTCGTGGCGGAACACCTCAAAAGCCCTGTGCATAAGAGCGTACGCCTTACGGGTGCTGCTAGCCAGCGACAAACCGATAACCCGGTTCATCTCTCGATGTCAAACCTCCAGATTTCGGCCGGGAGTGTCAAAGGCAGGTTGTCGGCGTCCGGCGCCAGGGTCCGGAACCGATCTCTCTGTAGGCGAGACAAGGCGTCAGCAATATCATTCTTGATACTCAGGACGTGTCAAGCCTTAATCAGTATGTTGAGGCGTAAAGCGCACAACACAAAGTGCTGGACCATGGCCATGACCCTAGCAGAACGGGATGTTAGGGAATTGATAATGTGAACAACGGCCGCGTTGTCACACCAAAAATGGACAACCGAGTCAGCCCAAGCCTCACCCCACAGCAAGAGCGTCCCTAAAATAGGAAAAAAATCCAGGAAGGTGAGATCACGGAGCACTGCAGAGCCCTGCAATGACTCCGGCCACCTGCCATATGACCAGTGACCGTTGAAGTAAATCCCGTAGCCAAACGCTCGGGACGCATTGGACTGGACCTGGAACATAGGCATTGCAACGCGCTTATTGCGCTAAAATGAAACCCCGTTAAAACCTGAAAGGAACCCCAACTATACATGCATATCGTCCCGTATGCCCTTAGTCAATCGAACCCTGTGATGCTTCTTGGATAACCCAACCATGGCATCACACAGGCGCCTGGCGAAAGCATGGCCAGGAGCGATCACCCTGCAAGCAAAGTTGAGGTACCCATGAAGCACCTGAAGGTCATGCACCTTTCGCCTAGCCAACAAAAATCAAATAGCCTCCGAGATGCGTGTAAGTTTGTCAGTGGGCAGCCTGGATGTCTGTGCGATGGTGTCAATCTCGATGCCCAGAAAGACTAATTTGGTAGAGGGGCCTTCGGTCTTTTCAGGGGCCAATGGCACCCCCAATTCGGCCATAAGCTCCTGAAACGTGGTCAACAGGCGTGCACACTCGCCCGAGGCTGCGGGGGCTGCAAACAAAAAATCATCCAGTTAATGTGAAACTGAACAAACCCCCGAGCGGCGTACGAAGGTCCAGTGCAGGAATGAACTGAATCGCTCGAAGGCCGAGCAAGAGACAGAGCATCCAAAGGGCATGGCCTTGTCCACAAAATATTGCCCCTGAAAACGAAAACCCAGCAACTCAAAATCGTCAGGATGTACGGGCAGGAGGTGGAAGGCCGACTTGATGTCACATTTAGCCATCATAGCTCCCCGACTGCAGGCCCGAACCATGTTGAGTGCCTGATTGAACGAAATGTATCGGACAGATCAGAGTTCATTCGGTATAACATTGTTCACCGATCTACCAGCTGGGTAGGACAAGTGGTGAATCAAACGGAATTCACCATCAACCTTTTTCGGAACCAGGCTGAGGGGCGAGACCTTCAAGTTAGGGAAGGGGGGAGCCTGAAATAGACCCGCAACCCGACCCTCCTGTACCTCCTTGGAGATTTTACTCCAAGCAACTTGTTCCATCCCTTTCAAAGAAACCAAATTAGGGCATCCTGGGGGGAGCAAACCGCAACAAAAGGGATGCGAAACCCAACAGAAAAACCGTCCTAAATGTAATCAGCGTCCACCCGCCTAGGGTAAACACGCAGCCACCGCTCCAGAACGTCCAACTTAATTGGGGAGGGGGCCTTTGTTAGCCGAAGCCGTGTCAGAAATGGCCCAGCCGGCACCGTGCTGTCCTCGGCCCCTACCTCGGGATGTCCCTGATCTGGTGCAAGCCATGGCCAGGTGAGGTCCAGGGCAGTTAAGGCATGCATGCCTGTACTTGCATTGTCTGCGGGTGCACCCGGCCGCGGACGAGTAGTTGTAGCACAACAGGGGGGGCTGAACCCCCTGCCCCACCGACTGGCGGGGTGATTGTGCGGAGCTGGGGGGCTGAACGGCGTGGCCAGAATGAAAATGGTCACTCATGGCCGGGCGGGACGGGGTCATATAGTACAACCACAAAAGCTGTTTGGGATCATCCCAGCGCATCTCCGGGAGAAGCGCGGCCCTCATATGAAATTCCTCATCGTATGCCAGCCACGATTGACCCGGGTAGTCCACATACACTCAATAAATTATATCGAGGTATTGGAAAAGTGGTATGGCCAATCAGGCCAAGCCCTAAGGGATACCACCGCGTATATGAGGTAGGCAGAAAGCCAGTTGGCCCACATGCGCGGTGGTTTCTGGCAGCGGGCCAACTCCTTATCTTGATCATCCAGCTTTTCTTTCTCATCCCGAGTCGGTTCCCTGTTCAGGAGACTGAACAGGTTAACGTACTTCCTGCGCCAAATCTTGTCCCTAGTTGCAGGGAGCAGGTGATCGCCCAGGGGAAGGATGACCCCCGCAGTGGGCAATGCCGACATGGACACTGTATGGTAGCCGGTATTGACCGGTGGGCCGTACGGCCAGACCGGGTAAGGTAGTTGCGGTGCAGCTGGCAACTGGGCCTGCGGCGGAGGGGGATAAGGGGCCCTCCATCCCCCAGACTGTGCCTGCCTGGCCATAATTGGCGGCCCCGGGGCCCCCGGGGCAGGGGCCTGATTGGTGGGCCAAGGCCAGGTAACCTGCTGGGCAATAGCTTGTGTATGTGTGCAACTGACTTGACCACCATACTCACCAGCCGCTACCCCTCCAGCCACCCCCACCGGGGGTTCCGGCTGGACAGGGGCACCGGAGCTCAGGATTGAACTGGAGCTCGCCCCTTCCATTGCAGGAGAAGCATGAGGGCCCGGCGTGGCCCCGGCCACCCGGAGAGGGTCACCGGAGGCACCGGGTGGTGGGCCGCCAGCCAAGGCACGCAGCAGGGCCACCTCCAGCCGCTCCAGTCATGAGTCAATGGAGGCTGGGTGTAGGGCACCCTGCGAAGAAGCTGCATGGGCGGTGGACCATGCGGCCCCCGCCCACGGTGCGAGGCCCGTGGCCCGTTCCAGGGCCATGAGGCGGGCCTCTAAAGGCACCTGGGACTGGGGGCCGTGCTGACCTTGGAGCGCCGGCTGCACAGGCCTGGAAGGCATGATGGGGGCAATACCGCCCAAAGCCCCGTACGGGGCCAGGGCGGGTAGGTCCCCCGCCGGGGATCTGCGTCCCACCACCCTGCGAGCCCTGCGGGGTGGGGGCAGAAGCTCCGGCTGCGGCACACCTCCGCTTGCCTAAGGGGCACGCTGGCGCCATGCCGCAGAGGCCTTCTTCTTTGGTGCCATGAGCACTGAGGAGGGAGGCGCACGGTCCGCATCCGTTCCCAGACGACGGGCCGCAGCATAGGCATGTGCGCTGCAAGCCACACCGTGCGAAGCTGCGGGCGCGGAAAAGGGGGAAGGCGCACGGTCCACCACCCGCTCCCGGGCGGAGGGCCGGCGCCGATGGAGGACGAGCGAGGCTCGTCCGGAGTAGCGAGCCAGCCAGCTCGAGAAAGAAGAGGAAGGCTGCTGTGCAGCCGCAAATCCGTGTCACGGGCCTGTTCCCAGACAAGCGACGAGGGCAGGGAGGATCGGCTGGGCATAGCAAACGCACCAGGGGCCCAGTCGAATTAAGAGAGAGGGGACCGTTGGTTCGCCACCCCTTATAAAGGGGAGGCCAGCCACACCCCATCTCCATTTTGCTGTGCCCGTGCCTCAGGGGCGGGGCCAGCAAAGCATGCGGCGGCCATTTTGCCACCACACGTCCCTTTCTTCATTAATAGGATTACTGTAGTTAAGGTATTTTTACAACAAAGAGATAAAGGTCCATGATTACATCACTCAACTAGTCATTGTTACTGGAGAATTCCAAAATATAACCTTTTCCTTTAATGTTCTTTATTTTAGGACATGATGCCTATTTCTCATTATCAATTGACAATCCACTCAAAAAAACTATATGTTAATACGACTGGCTTTCAAGCAAGGGAAACCTTTACCTTTAAACTCTCCTATCAATGTTATTTTTCTTTATCATTATTCTAAGTTTGCTGGCTCTTAGATATACCGTATTTTCTGGCGTATAAGATGACTGGGCGTATAAGACGACCCCCAACTTTTCCAGTTAAAATATAGAGTTTGGAATATACTTGTCAGCTGCAGTTAAGTACCTGTCCTATAAGACGACCCCCGACTTTGGCACAGATTTTTCGGGGTTAAAAAGTAGTCTTATACGCCAGAAAATACAGTAATTCTCATATGACAAAGTTGAGTAATAGTACTACCTGTATTCTTAGTGTTTATAATTTTTCTATAAATTTATTCCAGTTACCTACTTAAAAAAGCAAAGATATCTACTGTAAAATAGAACATCACAGAGACTTTCATCTATGAAATGTGATCATATTATCCTCAGAGCAGCAATTCCTATCCTCTCAAAGAGATAATTGCCACCGTTTTCTTTTCATGTATGTGCCTGCAGTAAAAGAGGATAAAAGGCTGCTGGTTTTGAAATTAATATCTCAATTTCTCTCTAATTCATTCTTATTTAAATTATATGAGCTATATTAGATTTGTGAAAGATTCAGAATGTCGTGCATTTCTGTTAAATGATCTCCCACAGCCTTACACTGTTTAGTAGAGTCCACTGAATGTATATTTTGCTTCTGTACTCTACTGCACACACCTAAAGCTATATCCTAGAAAATGTCAGCCTTGTTCAAAAGCCAGTCATATTCGACTCTAAGGTTCAGTGCTCATCTCTGTTTATAACCAAAGAGCCAGTACTGTCTGAATCTGCAGACGTTTCCGTGGACATGTGGCAGGCATGCATCGACAACGGAGTGCACACAAACTAGATCCTACCCAGTGAAAAATCCAATTGGCAAGTAAGCAAGAGAACATCTCTCTCACAAGATCAACAAGAAGGCTGCTTATCATTTGTCACCTTAGCTAACTTTTCCCAGAACAGGCAGGCTGCAGAACTCAACACTATGGTTATCTTTGGTTTTAGATATTTGTACCAGCAGTACTACGCCTAGAAATTTTTAAGGGGGATAGTTTTGTATGCAGTAGAATACAGTCCTTTTAGACATACAATGGTATCCCGAATAATGAACGCTTTGTATAATGTAAAATTTGTACAAAGAAACATTCATGAGCTATTTGCGATACATCATATAACAGGAAAAATGTTCGTTATACGGATTCCTATGGACGATGCACCGTATAGCAAAATAAAAATCGTTGTACAGGGTATCGCCAATAGCGATCCATATAATGTTATACGGAGTGTTGCTCATAGGAATCTGTATAATGAAAAAAAAATTCATAGCAAAAAGTTCCATGGGACTGAGTTTTTTCGTTATATGGGGTTCTGATGTAACTGTAAACTAATCAGTTAAGTTGATTTAAGATGGGTATCTATTTCACAAATTAAATTCAAGGATCTTCAAAATGCTTAGGGCATTATGAAGTGTAAAAATTTGTATTATTCTGTTTGCATCTCCCTGACTATTTTCACCAAAATTTATAGAAAAGCTATTTCAATAAACATGGGTTTTTAAATAATTCTTGTTAACCTGTGATGCAAAGGCAGAAGATTATAAACAGCAAATTAAGTCTGATGTGCACACAAATTTAAGAAAAACCAATATTTATAGTGTACAAATATATTATGAACAGTTACTAAAACTACCTACAAAAACTATCTTATAAGGTTAAACATAATCTTTATATTGGCTAGAAATACAGGATAGAAATAAGCACTCAGCTGACATTTGAGGTAAAAAAAGCTTTCGGTTTGCCTATCTCTAGTAGGCCACATTTTTCTACCATAAAGGAAAAAATTAATGTTGCCAGCCAAGTCTCATCCCTTTTCCTGATAAGCTGTTCCCATATATGAATATAGATTAATCCTCCTCTAATAAGAATTAACTCAGAACAGATAATCAGTGTACAATTTTTTTATCAAATCTTCTGTCTGCATTTTGATGATTCTGTCAAATAATTTATACTCATCTACTGCTAGGACTTGTGTGGCTAAATGTTCAGCTAATAATTTCTGATTTGTTTATGCTTATTCAGCTTCATAAAAAATTTAACTTGGAAAACATAATTACTATTTGTAAGGAAAATGTACAACTATCTTTTTTCACAGTCATCAACTATCTTTTTTTACCGTCATCTTTTTTCACAGTTATGAGCAATTCTCATAAATGGATGTGTTGCACTTAAAAGACAGTGGATGCATGGAAATACATTATTTTTCCTGTTTCTGTGAACTGATTACTATGAATTTATATCAGACAAAAACATTAAAAATAAAAGGCAAAATGTGCCATCTTAAAGACTATTATATAGCAATGTGAGTTTTCATGGATTGAGCCTACTTCCTCAGATCACAGAGTAAATTATTTCCTCTCACTCTAAATGTCTCAGAAAGTACACTCTGAACATGTAAGAGCTCACATGTTATGTTATTATTTTGTTTTTGTTTCGGCTGAATTGTATTTGTGTACTGTTCAGAAAATATAGGTGAAACTCGGAAAATTAGAATATTGTGCAAATGTTCCTTCATTTCACTTAAAAGGTAAAACAAATATATGAGATAGACTCACTATATACAAAGCAAAATATGTGATGCCTTAATTTTTTATAATTGTGATGATCATGGCGTACAGCGTAATGAGATTATGTGATGATTATGGGGTACATGAGATTGGGGGGTTGGGGTTTTCATAAGCTGTAAACCATAAGCAGATTTTAATTTTTTATCAGTTTTATCAGTGGGTTTTTAATTGTACAAGTTGTTTCATTTGATGTAAACTGCCTTGGGTCGCTGAGGCGAGGAAGGCAGCCTATAAATTGAATAAATAAATAAATAAATAAATAAATAAGCATCACTATTATAACAAAGTAAGGTTTGAACTATCTCGCTTTGCATGTAATGAGCCTATCTCATATATATTTTTCACCTTTTAAGTTGCATTAATGGACTGAATGAATATTTGCACGATATTATAATTTTCTGAGTTTCACCTGTATATACGGTAAAAGGATCTGTGCAGAATGAAACACTAAATAAGGAAAATGTAAACAGGTGAGAAGTATGCATCAGTGATACGAATGCCAGGATTTTACCTTGAAAATAATTTCAAGGCTTTCACAAAGAACTCTCAGAATCAATTTGAAAAGCCTGCACATGCCACGGTAATCACGCAAGAGGTTTGTGTCATCCAGGAAGGTGTTTATTATATGATCAGTTTTGCACTAATTGCAACATTCATTACACAACTAGTCACATGAAGGACATTCCACTAAAGAGTGTGAACTGATTTCATAATTATCATCAGATATTATTTATTTTATTATTTATTTATTTAGATTTATATCCCGCCCTCTTGCTCCAGGGCAACTCGGGGCGGCGTACAACATATAAAAACATTACAATATAAAACCCCATTAAAAACTACAATAAAAACTCTTTATATAACCACCCCATGTCTAAAAAGACCCACCCCTTCCCACAATCATTGAAAGGACATGTAACATCAACTGAGCCAATGTGCTGGAGTCAATACCCCGTTGGCCCCCCAAACTTGCCTTGCCAGCCAGGTTTTTAACCCTTTCCAAAAGGGCAGCAATTCTGACTGAAGCCTTAAGTCTGCTGGCAGGAGGTTCCAAAGAGTTGGGGCAGACACAGAGAAGGCCCTTCTCCTTGTGCTAGAAAGGCAAGCCGCTCTAGCCGATGGAACACTGAGGGACCCTCTCCGGTCTGCCCTGGTAGGACAGGTGGACTCCCTTAGGGTGATGCAGTCTCTTAGGTAACCTGGCCCACTACCATGAAGGGCTTTAAAGGTAATTACCAGCACCTTGAATTGCACCCGGAGACAAACTGGTAACCAGTGCAGCTCCTGGAGCAGAGGTGAGGCACGAGCATAGCGCCCGCACCCCATCACTACCCGAGCCGCTGCATTCTGGACCAGCTGCAGCCTCCGAAGGGTCATCAAGGGCAGACCCATGTAGAATGCATTACAATAATCAAGTCTGGAGGTAACCAGTGCATGTGTGATCATGAGCAAGGAATCCCTATCCAGGGGCGTCATTCTAACCCATACATTGAAATAACTAGCACAATTTGATTTACTATTTATCCAGTGACAGAAATTTATTTATTTATTTATATATATCCTATCAGACTAGGAAAACACTACTCCAGGCAGCTTACAATCTATTATCTTCTACTTAAAATCTAGGTTTTGTACCTAACATTGTCCATCAAGCATAAGTTGGTTTTTTTTTTTACATTTTCTCCCTTAGTACTAAAAAACATATTCAGGTAGACTACAAGGAAGAGGATACGAAACTTCAGATGCTAGCATATTACACTGTATTGCAATAAGCACACTTGATTTAGGTTTAAGACAAATGAAATAATTGTGGGTGATGACAGTGGGAATTCCTCAAATTATTTGTTGTTACTTGTTAAATTGCCTCCAACGTATGTTGACATGAATGGGTAATTTCCAAAATGTCCTGACCTCAACAACCCTGATCAACACTTGCAAACACAAGCCTTTGGCTTCCTTTAGGCAGGGGTTCTCAAACGATGGCCTGCAGCCCTGGCCCACGGCACCATTTCATGTGGCCTGTGCTGCCACCAGAAGTGGAAGTGGATGTGTTTCTGACAGCTGTAAATGTGCCTGCAGCTGTCATAAATGCATCTGCTTCCATTTCTGGTGGTCACACGGGCTGTAAATGCACCTGTGGCTGTTGTAAACATGTTTTGTCTTAATTGTATTTGTGTACTGTTCAGAAAATACAATTTAGCTAAAACAGTACACATTACTGTTCAGAAAACACATTTACGACAGCCATGGATGCGTTTTATAGTGGGGAAACCACCAGTTCAGCCTGCTAGATGTCTGAGAGGGTGTGGTATGGCCTGAGGCTTAAAAAGGTTGAGAACCCCTGCTTTAGGGAGACAACCATCTTGTATTTAGCCTTCCTCTTTTCCTGAGCTGTTAACATTTCCCAGCATGATCATCTTTTCTAGAGAAACTTGCCATCTTATGATGTGTTCAAATTAAAAAAAATCATCATTTTTGTCTCCAGAATTTAAGTCATTGCTGCTTTCTACACGCTAGATGGAATCATGTGAATATCTTAAATTATAGATGTTTCCTTCACCAATTTTCAATTCTCCATTTGAATCTAGACTGGATTTCCATATGATCTTTTCTGCATAAAAACAAAACAGATAAGGGAGTAAAATGCACTCTTGTCTGACCCCTTTGCCTATATATAACCATTCTGCCTCTCCATATTCTTTCCAAACAGTACCTTTTTGTTCACAATACTGGTGGCATAATTCAATCAAGCTTATTTCTATCAGAATATCCCATAGCCTCTCATAATCCATGCAGCCAAAGGCTTTGTTGTATAAAGCAAAGAGTGATCTTCCGAAATTCTTTTGTGCACTCCATTTTTAAAATTGTGTCATAAGAACACAAAGCTGATTTCTGTGTTGAAAGGAATTTTGCTAGAGGAACTCTACTTAGGGGATGCATGAATGAATTAACTATGTTTTTTTATTATGCTGTAAACCGCCCTGAGTTGGCCTTGGCCAAGTGGGCGGCATAGAAACCGAAATAAAAATAAATAAATAAATGAGGCTCCTTTGATAGCCCCTGAATCTTTTCCCACCGAAGTGGTCCCTCTTTATCTACTTGCAATTTCTTGCTTCCGAACTGCTAGTTTGGCAGGAGCTGGGACAGAGACAGACACTCATTCTGTCATGCAGTACTCGGGTCTTGAATTGCTAACTTGCCAACCTTCCAGCTAACAAGGTGAGTTTCTTAACCACTGAGCCACCACAGTCCCTGTGCATTCCAGTAGTCAATGAATATTTGAAATGTGATTTGAAGTACCTCTTCTTTTTTGAAATTCAGCTTGAACATCAGGCATTTCTGATTCGTTGTAAGTCTTTGTTGCAACACTTTAAACTTCATTTTGCTTGCACTGGAAATTAAAACAACTGCTCTGTACTTGCTGCACTCCTTGACATCTCCTTTCTTGAGGATTGGTATGTATACTGAACATTTTCAGTCTATGGGTCAAGGTTTTCTTTTTCATATTTGTTAGCATGTTCTTGTTAGGATTTTGACAGATTCAGTCAAAATATGATATATACTGCTTCTCTTACCCTTTTAATTTTTCTTCCTTTCTATCCCCAAATTTTATACCATCTAAAACTGAAGAAGAGAATTGAAGAATTTGAAAAGTTTGCTTGCTTGTAGTTTTTTAAATGACCCAATTACTCAAGCCAAAGTTTAACTTCAACTAAAGTATCTCACATCTCCTTTCTTCTCTTATTCCACCTCTCTCTCTCTCTCTGTATTGAACCTCTGCAAGACTGGTCCTCACATGAAGAAAGTCTGGTTTATATTAAGCAAGATTATAACATATCACCCTCCAACACAATAGACCAGTACTACAGCACTATCCTTGGTTGCATATATGAACTAAAATTCAAACTTTCCAGAACCACTCTAAGAACTAGGGACTTAACTTTAGATCATAATATTCAGGATTCTATGAAGAATTTCATATAATGGCCAAAATTATGTTGCATACCTATGTGCATGCAAGCTGAAGTTGTGTCCATGGTAGCTGCATTAATACCAAGACAGAAGTGCTATTCCTGAAGCACTTCTACTGAAGCATTGTGCAACTGGTTTTGCAGGGAACATGAGATCCATTGTGCAGTTGCAGAGCACAGTTCATTGTTGCCATAACAACTTTACACTGGCACAAACAGGCTTTTGCCCAGTATTTTCTACAATTAAGAGCCTTTCTGAAATGAACATGGGTGTTTGAACTTCACTGTTCTGGAAACAGATCATTCCTATATAGCGAATCCTGATTCCCCAATTTAAGAGGGCCTTATTTAACTTTACACTGACCCATCTTTGTGTTTTAAATTATGTTTGATTTCACCATAGCTTACATCAGCATGGGTGAATATAACTGAAGTCCTGGTAGATTTCCTAACCCTCGTGCAGAAGAACATTTTGCTACTCTTTGCAGATTAGTTGATATTGTACCGATAGGCAATTCAAGTTTATATAGTGCCATAATTTTGGTCCAAATTTTTCCCCAGAGAGTTATCTCTTTTCTGCTTTCCAAAGAAACATGCCAAGAAGTACTGGCAAGTATTGTCCTGTTTTTATATACCTTGTCATGGAGAACCAGAAAGGACCAGTCAAAATTGTTGTGGTAGACTGCTCCATATCTTGCCATCTGCCTGTCTTAGCAGGCAACTGTGGCCTCCTGCTGAGCTTTCCAGGGGAGGAAATGGAAGGGAAGACAGTGCTGGAAGAAGCCTGGTGCTGAAGCAAGCAGCTGGCAGAGGTTAAGGAGAGATCGAGCTCCCTATGAATCCAGGAGAAGAGCAGCCAGAATATGAAAGGTAAAATGATGCTTTCAGTAAGAGGAAGAAAGGCTAAGCTATCATAAAGAAGGGAGAGATGAAAGGTTTAAATCAGGGACGAAGGGAGATCAATAGGCACGCTCATACCAGAAGAGTGTGTTTGATAAAAATGTCAGATGGTCACAAGGGGGTGGAGTTTGAAGGAGATGCATGACTTCTGTGAACAGCAAATCAGCATAATGACCAATAGCAGAGACAGAAAAAACACTCTTTTTGTATGACTGTTATGTATGTTAACTATGTTTTCTGACAGGAGCAGAATGTATCTTTTCTCATGTATCTATTCTTATGCAAATAAGTGGATCGAAAATGTGCACACTCTGTTAGCCAATGGGCTTGTTGTATTATTGTTACTGTTACTGTTTATAGGAGCAGAATGTATCTTTTCTCATGTATCTATTCTTATGCAAATAAGTGGATCTAAAAATGTGCACACTCTGTTAGCCAATGGGCTTGTTGTATTATTGTTACTGTTACTCTTTATAGTGTATATAAGTCCGAGTTTTGCCCCATCCAAACTGTGTTCAAACCCCACTAATAAAGAGCTGAATTTCACTACTTCACTCGTCTGCTTCTTCATTCCCTGAGCACGAAAATGACCCTGCTTTGAGAGGAGACATTTGAGAGAGAAAAATGTTTACAGTTTGGATGTGGGGAAAAATGTATTTGCTTGAGTATTCATGCAGCAGAACTGGGGTGAAAGGTTCGTAACACTAGTGTCACAATTTTTCTTGCAAATTTTCATTTGCATTTGTCAAAATGTAATCACAAAAAGAAAACCCAGATAAAGAAGCTCAGAGAGTGCTCATAACCCCATGCCTATTCTTAATCACAACCAACCTAAATATTTGTAAGTGCACTGCTGATATTTTCAAGTAAAATATTTCACTTGACAGTTTGAATCAATCATGTAGGTGCCGAAGTAATAATATATCAGTCCAACAAGTATTGGCAGAATTAAACTGTATCACTGCAGTCTTGTCACTGCACACAGAATTCCATTATTAACCTGGGGAAATTAGATATCATATGACAGGAGCTGGATATGAGGAATATGTCTCTTTGAACAAATGTATTTTTCAGCCATTTCGGCAAGGCTATATAAAATGACTGATTTTTTTGTTTTAGAGGATGTTCAGAACAGATGGCCAAAGACTAGATACTAAATTCTAGCATTTAAGGTGAAATGTCCTCATAATAGACTGAAAGTTCAGCATGAGAATCTAGCATTCAAGAGAGGGAATTCACAGAAAGGTCAAGTGTTCATGCATCTGGAAATTGCATAGACATAGTTAACCAAAATGCTATAGCTTTCTTACAAGCTAGACAAGTAAGGGTAGAATGAACATACCGAAAACTAATACTGTAATAACAATACAATAATTGAAAGCCGTCAAATCAATTCTAACTTATGGCAATGCTTTCCAGAGTTTTTTTACCTAGAGAATATGCAAAAGTGGTTTATGATTCCCTTCTTCTAGGGAAGCCCTGGGATTATATAGTTTGCCCATGAATACACAGGATAGCTATTCTCTCAAGAGGCACACTGAATATACAGAGCTGTGAAAAAGAGCTGTTTTCAGCAGAGAAGATCAAAATGTGGAATTGGGGTTAAACAGAATTTGAGAAAGACATATAAATTAGTGCAGAAAGAACAGATGCTATAGTGGATCCATAATGGGGATGTTAACTTGAGAAGGTTAGAAGTCACTTTATTAATATAAATCGGATGTTTAGAATTAATGCATCTTTTCTTATTTTTACATTTATTATCCCCTGAATTCCTGTTTGATAATTGACATTGCATAAGTCTGAGGTCATTTTTTGGAAATAAAAAAATTGTGGGCTGCAAGATATGGAAAATTTCTGAAAATTGGTCCAGCTGGTCATGTCATTCCAGCAATAGCAATTGGAAATTGAAAACTCTTCCACTCCTGTTCCCCAACAAGTTTCCTAGGATAAAAAGCATCCCAAGGGAGCTTTGGGACCTTTGAGGAAAAATGTTTTTTTTTAAAAAAAAATTCCAAAATATCACCTCAGGTAAAGACATTATTAGCCTTACGTAGCACTGCTAAGCAAATAGGATTTCAGCCATTAAGTGGTTAAAATTTTGATTTAGTTTATCTCTCTCTCTCTCTTTTTTTTGGCTGTTTAAATTATTGCCCTACAAATTTTCTTCTGGAACAGATTTATAATTGATTTATTCTGTGCCAAAATACTAAAGAACAGTTGTGGAATTTGTGTTTAGTGGCCTAATCATGAACCTCTACATGAAACAAATGTGAATGGCTGAATATTTGGATTATGGATAGCAAATCATTTTTTTCCTGCTTCTAATAGTAGAACAGATAACATTCTGAATCGCTGCCTAGTGGCACTAAAAGGCATAGAGTGGTCTAAAAATATTGTATTTGTTTTGTACGCTTAATGTAATAGTGTAAACAGCTCACAGTTGGAGAACCTCCCAGAAGGGTGGCATATAAATTCCTTAAATATATAATTCAATTTGGACAATATGGAGGAGCTACTGATCAAGAATAATATGATTTGGATGGAGTAACAATCCTCTTGATAAATCAGGTGCACTATATTGTGGCTGATTTGGCCTTATACCTTGATGACTAGATGGCAGTAAGAGACAAGTTTTGGGCACAGTACCGTTCCAAGTTACACTGATTTTGGATTGTGGCAATACATTCTCAGTAGATTATCATTGAAGAGTCTTTGCAAGCTTCATTTGGTTCAGAATGAAACTGTCAAGAGATCATATTACATCACCAATGTGACAGCTGTACTGCTTACAGATCCATTTCTGGACAAAATTCAAAGTGATAGTCATAATTTTAAAATTCATGAAAAACATAGGCCCATGAAGGCTAGGATCACTCTCTGCTAGATCATCCTGTATGAAAGAAATGTGACCTTCTATGTTCCATTGAAGAAGGAAGCCCATTTGAATGGAATAAGACATTCTACTTATTGAACAACTGAACTGTCTGTATAGAAATATAGTTGCCCCTTTTCTCCCACTGCTGTTCTCCATTTGTGCAAGACAAATTCATTTTGGGATTTTGCCTGAACTGCCCATGGAGTAGGTAGAAGAAGAAAAAAATGAAACAGTTGATTTGCTTTAACTGTAGCTGATAACTGTACCACTGGCTTCATTATCTACATTCTACATTCCGTTGAATATGGCATGTACAATCTGATATTTCAGCTACAGTTCACTTATTGTTCACATGACTTTAATTACCCTTTACTATAATTTTTTACAGTTATGTTAAAACTACAAAATAAACTATAACCAGCATTTCATTTTCAGATTTGGTTTTTATAATATTTTTGTTGGTATAAAAAGATTTCGGTGAACATGTACTAAAATGAATGGCATATGTAACAGCTATTAACTAAATTTGGATTAGGATAATCTATGGCCTTCTGGACAGGCTGATGGGGTTTAGGATAAGGGGCTTTGGACCTTCCTTGATGACTGTGTCCAAAGGTTCAAACTTGGGGATGCATTTGGTACTATAGGAGTTGATCATATCCACAATGGTTATCAACATGTCTATGAGGCTGTTGGACCAATATGCTGTTGATATACAATTATGTATCTTCTTTACATCATTGGCAATGATTGCTGCTCAAGTACTGGACTTTTGCCTAGACTGGACGAAGGTTAACAAACTGAGGTTGAATCTAGACAAATTGGAGATCCTGTTGTTGGGAGGGATTTTTTTATTGACAGGGTTATTCTCCCTCTGAAGGACCAGGTGCGGGACATGGACTTATTCTGGATCTGGCTCTCTCTAAGGAGAAACAAATTTCTGCTGTGGCCAAGACTGCTTTTCTTTTCATTTGAGGCAGATAACCCGACTTTTCACATTTCTCAAAGGAATAACACATAAAGTAGTACTTATTACTGCTATGCATTCTACTTGGGGCTACCTTTGAAGATGGTATGGAAGCTGCAGCAGGTGCAGCTATTTGGCTGGTGTTGGTGACACAGAGATTGTCATACCTCTCTGACCTTTGGCTGCCGGCATTGGTAACCTGTAGGTTTTCATGTCATATTCAAGATTTTTGTCTTAACATACAAAGTCCTAAATGGTTTAAGACCTGGCTATCTCATATAATATTTATTTTGTAGGGATCTGACCCTGACAAGACAATCCTCCCAGGTAAGGGGGCTGTGAGTGTCCAACTTGAGGAAAACCTGGAAGAAATAGAGCCTTCTCATTGATGGCTGCATTACTCCCTCCAGATTTTCCATAAACTGGATAAGGCTGAGCTTTTTAAAAAAAAGTATTTTGGAACACCTTGCCCCTGTAATAATTTGCCTCTCATTGACTGTGACCTCTTTGCTGCGTATGACAGCTTAATGTTATTTTTCTTTAATATTTTGTGTGTAAATTTATCTTTGTGTGGAAGGGTGGGTTGTTCTTAGTTGTTTGGGAATTATTGTTGCAAACCTCCCAGAGTGATGCCAATGTCAGATAGGTGGAATATAGATAAAACAACAAAACAAAACAAACAAACAAACAGGTGTGGCATGTTTTTAAGTTCAGAAAAAGTCTATGAAGAACAAGTAGCTTGAACAAAATCAAATTTGATGACTCCAAAAACAGGTAAGCAAAGCTTCAAAAGGCTTTGGCATAATTAAGAGGTCCTTTTTGTCTAAGGCAGTGGTGGAAATCCTATTGTTTAATTATAGATGTGGAAGACAACTTATGCAACATGCAGTCACTTCTACCTGGCAATTAATGGGTCCCTGCTGGGATTTAAAGTGTGGGACGAACGAGCAGGCCTCTAAGAATCCCAGTGGCAACTCATTATTTACTAGCTAGAAGATTCTGAATTTTATGTTGCTCTGCATCTGTCACTAAGTAACAGGATTGTAGTCAATTATTTCCATGGAGCTCCAGAGGTTCTTAGAATGCAACTCCCTGAAGCTCTTGCCAACACAGCCAAATGGGAGTTGTAGTTCAACAACATTTGAAGCCCCGTGTATATGGAAACTACTGTTTAAAATATTCTTGGAACAGTTATACTGTTTCAACTGATGTTTTATGCATTGTTTTTTTAAAAGCAAAAATTAGAATGATTGAAAAGAGTAGAAACTGTGGAGAATGATAAGAAAATAAATATTAATTGTAGCATGTAGCAGTCATCTGCTAAGTAACTCTCATACTGGAAAACTAATACACAGAATGTTTCTTCCTGCACAGGGCTTTTGTATAAGACTCATTATATGGGGCTCAATAGGTATATGCTGTATATTGTATATTGTTGGGGTAAGAGACAGGCTAATGGACAGTACCTGCAGGGGTGAAGGTGAAGGACTGAACTGCAAAACAAGAAAAATAAATACAGTGTGAGTTAGAATCCCTGTTAAGAAGTGCCAATTAAAGGCGATGTGTGTCCTTCAAAGATGACTTATGTATGTTGCTTAAAATCATGTGCATGTTGAGGCAATTCAGCTTATGTTCTAACCAGCCAGCAGCCCATGAGGAATAAGAAATTGAAAAAAGATGAATGACAATATAACAATCATATTTAACAGCAACCAGTAATGTTGACATGCAATTTTTTTCATGGATGCCATGAGCAGGTTGAAATGTAATACATCGTTAAGTGAATGCAGCATTTGACAAGTCAGCCAAACTTTTAAAGATATCATGAATGGCAATACCATATACGTAAGCATTTGGGTGCAATGGGCCTGTTAATGCTGTTTTTCACAATTTTTGATGATGACTGCCACTGCATATGGTAGTCAGCTAAATATCGAAATTCCTCAATATTTTGTAAGAACTTTTTTCTACAGCCATATTTACATATATGGTAAAATTGGATATTTGTAGATGGTAAAAAACTACCCATTTGAACATGCTGTTTTTTGTAACACAGAAGCCAATGTTCAATATTTAAACATTTCATGAGCAGTACAGGAGTAAGCATTTTATATACTTAGCACATCTTATATTTATGAAAGTCTAACACTAAATAGAGAATCTGTTAAATCCCTAGCATCTTATTTAAAAAGGTCTAACATTAGAAGGTGCCAAACAATTCAGCTTCCAGCAAATCAATAATCTCAAAATATCTTAACTTCTAAGCACAGCTTGTTAAACCATGTAAAATGCATCAGAAAAAGCACATTAACTAAAGAGAAAAGAAGAAAAACATTTTACAATAGTACATTATATGAAAAAATGTAGCTTTAACATCATGGTCATTTGGAATTACTATTTATAGTGAGGAAGAAATCTACAGGAATTTAGAATCCAGAACACTACTAGAATTGTTCGGCATAACCAAGGATATTTCTTTCTAGAAAATAGCCTAGGCTAAAATTACATATTTCCAACAAACCAGAGAAAGTGTATTGCTGTGAGTCTGCTGCAAACTGGTGTAACCCTGCTGGTCATACATGGTCACATTACAGCCTTTTCAAATCAAATCAAATCAAATCTTTATTATGGTCCAAGACCAGCATAGAACAGCAAAAGCAACAGAAGTTAAAATGAGTGTGTTTAAAATATATCAAGAGACAAAAGTTAAAATGAAGGTGCTTTAAAAGGAGCATTTTTGCTCAGCATTAGGAGTAGTAAAACTAGTACATAAGAACAATTATGTTACAACTGTTACTAAGCCTATGCTGTGGTGCTAGTAGTTTATTTGGCTGAAGGTCCTGCCAGGATTTTTCTTCTGATCTTACACGCCGTGGCACAGAACCTGGTAGTGTTGTGGGTGAAGGTGGGCCTTTCCTCAGACAGCAACCAGTGAACTGGGGGCTTGGCATGTTGTCCCTTGTTGGGAACAACATACCCCTGTTCCTGTTTACTTTCCTCCCCAAAAGTGTTTATTGCACCTTTGGATGTGCAAGTTTAATTATAGTTTAAAGAGGAAGGAATCACACATCTGCACGTGCAAATGCTGGTACAAAGGCAAAAAGAAATCTGAAGAAACAATGGCAGTCAAGAGGGGGCCAAGGGGGATGGTAAATGGGAGAGGTGGGGAAAGGGTAGACAACTGGTAGGGGAAAGGAGTCAGGTAGCTGTAGTGGCTGAAGTGGCTAAGATGCTGACTGGGAAGCGGAAGGTCAGCAGTTCGATTCCCGAGTACTGCAGGACGGAATGAGCTCCCGTCTTTGTCCTAGCTCCTGCCAACCCAGCAGATTGAAAGCAAGAAATTGCAAGTAGATAAATAGGGACCACTTCAGTGAGAAGGTAACAGCATTCCATGTGCTCTGGTGTCTAGTCATGCCTGCCACATGACCACAGAAATGTCTGCAGAAGCAGACAACGCTGGCTCTTCGGCTTTGAAACAGAGATGAGCACGGAACCCTAGAGTCAGATACGACTGGCTTTCAAGCAAGGGAAACCTAGCACACAATAATATTGTGCATCTGGAAGAAAAGGGTCAGGAAAGGTTACAATTTGAATGGCAATGTGGATTCAATTTCTCTCTCTCTCTAGAGCATGTAGTTTTTGCCATGGTACCAAACTGCTGGTAAAAATCTTTAGAAATTTACAGTTTAATAAGAGTTTTCTTATTCAACCACTTGGTGCTTAGAGATTTCACTGCATACCTCTCAATTCACAGAAGACAATATGGCACAATACATTCAAAGTCCTTTTAAATTGTGCTGAATGAATACAAAATAAGGGTCATGTGCTTTGTGACATTTTAGTTTTCTACATCTATTTTCAGTGAGATTAACTTTACTTAGTGGGGTTAACTTTATTTACTTCCAAGAATTATAACAGTTTAGACCTCAACTGCTTTGTTTGTTCACAGTCACCTGCTTGAAACTAACATGGTAAGTCACAACTAACTTAAAATTCATTATTTTAACCAGGACTTAGTTTTTAGTAACTTTAGTGAGAGAAGTTTTAATTTAGCTATGTTTCCTGCTCACTTTTTCAAGCTCTTGAGTTGGGCATATTTAGATATTCTTTTTCCATGAGACCTGAATGAAGGATCATATTTAAAATTATCTAGTGTCTCAGATCAGATGTACTAATGTGAATATTAAATAAGTGTGTTTAGCAATGTGCTGACAAACCATGTTCCTGTTTTTTTGCAGAATACAGAGAAAGCACACAGCATTCATCCATTCCATCTCTTCTTTTATGGTTTAGTCATGTTTGTGTCAAACAAAAGCATAAAAAATAATTTCTAGTCTTACCTGCATAGTTGCTGAGTCCCTTCCTCTTCTTTCTGCGCCAATATAGCCAGATGCTGAAACCCATGAGTATTACCCAGCAAGCACCACCAATTCCAGCTATAAATGCAGGTTGTTTGACAACATCTGTGATTTGCTCTGTGATGCTATTGTTGTTTTCTGTGATGACAACTTCATTACGACCTCCTGGTTAAATAGAAATTGCAGACTGCTAAATAATTTGCTCTCAATGAAGTTTGACCAAGGCAAATTTTAGGAAGATACAGTAAAACACTGGCCTATAGTTTCATTCCTAAGTAAAAGGAAATTGCTTTTCAAATGATATTGGGCAAAATTCTGTTGGTGTAGTTATGCTGAAGTAAGCAGGATCCAGGCATCAGAAAGATTTAATTTTTATTTATTCCAAGATCACTGCAGATGGTGACTGCAGCCATGAAATAAAAAGATCAATTCTTGGGAGGCAAGCTATGAGAAACCTAGAGTACATAATAAAAAGAAGAGACATCAAATCCCTGTCAACAAAAGTCCGCATAGTCAAAGCAATGGTATTCCCAGTAGTAATTCATGGTTTTGAGAGCTGGACCATAAGGAAGGCTGAGCGCAGAAGAATAGATGCCTTTGAAATGTGGTGCTGGAGGAGAAGTTTGAGGGTACCCTGGACAACAAAGAGATCAAATAAGTCAATCCTGCAGGAAATTAACCCTGACTGCTCCTTGGAAGGACAAATATTGAGGATGAAACTAAAGTAATTTGAACACCAAATGAGAAGAGAGGACTCACTCGAAAAGGCCTTAATGCTGGGAAAGATTGAAGGCAAAAGGAGAAGGGGGCAGCAGAGGATGAGATGGCTAGATGGTATTGTTGATGCAGGGATGAGAGAGCTGCAGCTGGTGGAGGATAGGGGTGCCTGATGTGTCCATGGGGTCACAAAGGTTTGGACTCGACTATGCAACTGAACAACAACAAATTCCCTTCTTTTAGGTTCTGATCAACCTAGGGATCTCTTTTGCTCTGATGAAGCCTTGGGGAGGTGGTGGGGTTAAATAGTTTAAACCACCAATAGATCGCCACCAGTGGTTCCAATGACAGTGATCTAGCAGCTATTTTTAATTATTAAAGGCTCTCCTTTTCCATCCTGATTCTCCCAAAAGTCTCCCCAGGTCAAAAGAGAGCTTATGAATTTTTGAGACCTAAAATGGAGAGACAGGAAGTTTTCAGTATGTTTAGAATAACTATTTTCAGTGCCTTTATCCAATTTACAATCACATCACTAAACCAGCCACATTTTGCCCATTGAGATATTGATCAGTTTGGTCCTGTATTTATCTTCTGGATTTTGTCCACAACACACACATGCAATATCTGATATATCTGATTGTTATGTGATTTTTTTTCTTTTGTTTTTTTGTTTTTGTTTTCAAGAATTAATGTACAAAAACTCATAGTGGATTAAACCTTTTAGTCTTTAAGGTAACACAATTTATTTATTTATTTTTGTTATACATGATCTTTAAATGCACACCTGTCCTGTCCCTGATTCACTGGAATGCAGGAAATCAAAACCAAGTCATATAGGTCAAAACAACAGAAAACTGGGAAGAAAATACAAATAGGATTTGGAGGAATGCAACCAAAAAAGTAAATTCATGTTTCTTTCTAGAAGATCAAATATATCTTCTTTTATCTCACTATCTTATTTATTTTTCAAAAAATAAAAATAAAGAATTATTGCAATACCACCCCCACATGAATCTTCTGTAGTTGATGTATGGGAGCAAAACACAACACAAGCTTAGAAAGAAAATGATGCATCTGGAGTGCAAATTAATCATAAAATAGTTACAGACCTCCTAATGAGCAACACAAATTATATGTAACACAAAGCATATGCAGACTGACCTTGTTTGGGAAGTGATTCAGTTTCTACTTCCTCTCTTTTAGCAAAATAACTGGATACATACTAAACACCCAGTCTAAAAACTGCTAGCCAGTAAATGAAAAAGACTGGCAAATACTGCAATTAACTAGTTGTTTGAACAGCTCAGAAAAATTAGGCTCTTTCCCAGCTTTTGTCACAGAATGCAAATAATTTTGCAGTCATTAAGATGTATAATCCTCAATATAAACTGTCTCTCTTCAAAATTAATCCTGCATTTTGCAGCAAAATAAGTCCCACTGTATGTCTTTTAAAAAACCAATTTACAGTCCTTTGATATGGATACAGGTATAGTATCTCACCATTATGTATTGAACTATAAGTGTCAAGCCATCAGACATCTGAAGCCTTTAGGTAATTCAGTGTCATATTTTCTCTTATTTTAGACAAACAATATTTGCTTAAATAAATCTATCCTCTTGCAATCTAGGTTTTAGAACATGTACAAAAAATGGCCACAGTGCAAAAAAGTAAAAATGCTATATCCATTTGTTTTTGTTTTTTAAACAACTTGTTTAAGACCAGACTTAAAGCTCTCCTATGTTGATTCATGGGCTACAAAGGGATAAAATTGAAATTAAGACTAATGCCATAACCACTGTGCCCTGTGACATTTGACTTTGGTGGGATCCTGTAATATTTTATGAAATATCAAAATCTTTTTATATAGCACTAAAGGAATCCTTCTGTGGGTTGACATACTTCACAACTCCCTGTGTTCTAAACTTGACCTAAAGTTTGTATAGTGGGCATATGAGAGCTCTATGAAGTGTGCCATGTTCGTAAAATTGCCTCCAACTAATGCAAACGAGTAAGAGAAAACAAAGTGCCTTCCATCAACCAAATAGAAAAAGGAAAGAAAAGAAAACACAACCACTCATAACATATCTGTTCACAGAGAAAGACTATTTGTTTAACTATTGCACACTATTCAAGGGTTTTGTTTTATATGTAGTATTCAACTACTAATTGACGCATTGGGCATAGATCTGGGCGGAAAACAGAGAATGGCAGATGACAGAAGAGCATGGTGTGCTGTAGTCCATGGGGTTGCAAAGGGTCAGACTTAACTGTGTGACTGAAAAACAACAAAAATTCATCTACTGCAGCTAGCTGGTGGTTTATGTATCAGAGGTTGGGAGTCCAATTCCTCACTGTGCCTTTAGGGAGAAAAGCCAGCCTGTGTAGTCCTTGGCAAGCTGCACAGTCCCAGGGTATCTTCAAGGAATGGTAAACTGCTTCTGTGTATACTCTAGCTAGAAAATCCTGGTAAGAGTCACAAAAAGTACAAAAGAAACTCCAAACCCTCAAAAAGGGACAACCGAGCACCTGAAATTCTAGATTCTGTGACCAGCAATTTGAGCACAAAAGACTATATCCAATTATGCTCTATTGGCTATAATTAGCAGAAAAGACAGTCCAAATAAAAGTGATGTGCTTTTGACAATGAAGGGAAAAGAATCATCCTTATATCAAGACAGAGAAACTGTTTCAGTTCTCTTAGAGTCTGACATCAGTAATGGATGGGATGAGGATTGCTGCTGAAAGTCAGAGCAGGGAACATACCTGTCAAGTTTTGGATTTGAAAATAAGGGAAATTTTGGCCACACCCCTCTGTTGGTGTGGCCAAATCTGTGGGTGTGGCCAAATATAGCCATGTGACTTGCTGGGCTCTAGTCATGCCTGCCACATGGTCATGAAAATGTCTGCAAACTCAGACAGCACTGGTTCTTTGGCTGTAAATGGAGATGAGCACTGCACCCTAGAGTTGGATACAACTAGCAGATTTTACTTTCTTAGGATCAAAGATCTGTGCAGATGGTGATTGCAGCCGTGAAATAAAGAGGCGACTGATGCTTGGGATACAAGCTATGAGAAACCTGGGGAACATAGTTAAAAGTAGAGGCATCACCTTGCACACAAAAATTGCATAGTCAAAGCAATGGTATTCCCGGTGGTAATGTATGGGTGTGAGAGCTGGACTATTAGGAAAGCTGAGCATGGAAAAATAGATGCCTTTGAAATGTGGTGTTAGAAATAGGTCGATCCTAGAAGAAATCAACCACGACTGTTTATTAAAGGTCAAATAGTAAAGATGACGCTAAAGTACTTTGGACATCAAATGAGAAAAGAGGATTCACTTGAGAAAGCCTTGATGCTGGGAAAGGTGGAGGACAAAAAAAAGGGGTGGTCAAAAATAAGATGGCTAGATGGTATTGTAGATGCAATGGGCACAAAGCTGTGTGGGCCAAAGAACCCTTTCCCCATCTTCTTGCGGGACTTTTGTTTTGTTTTCTTTCTTGTTTACTCAGTGGCTTAAGTGACTAAGATGCTGACTGGGAGGCAGAAGGTCAGCAGTTCGATTCCCGAGTACTGCAGGAAGGAATGAGCTCCTGTCTTTGTCCCAGCTCCTGCCATCCTAGCAGTTCGAAAGCAAGAAATTGCAAGTAGATAAATAGGGACCACTTTGGTGGGAAGGTAACAGTGTTCCGTGCGCTCTGGTGTCTAGTCATGCCTGCCACATGACCACGGAAATGTCTGCAGACACAAACAGCGCTGGCTCTTCTGCTTTGAAACAGAGATGAGCACTGAACCCTAGAGTCGGATACGACTGGTTTTCGAGCAAGGGAAACCTTTACCTTACTCATTTTTGGGAAGCAAAGAAAGTGCAGAATAGTAAACCAGCTCCCTATGGTTACCAACTGCTTGTAAGAAGCTTGGCTTTAATGAACTAGCCCTGCACATGGCTAGACACTCCCCCTCCCCCCAATTAGGGTGGAGGAGCAAGGGATTAATCCCCCCCCCCAAAAAAAAATTTTTTTTAAAACTAATCTATTTGTTCCTCACTGCAACCAATTGAAGCACCAACACCTGAGAATGTCGGATCCAGCTTAAGGAAGGGAATTAGTAAAGAAGGAAAAAGCAACCTCTGTAGTTTCCAAGAAATCTCCTAGCAGCTGAGGAGTTAATCTCCCTCCAGATGGTTTGTTAGAAGGTGGGGTGCTCTCTCTCTCTCTCTCATATAGTGATCAAGCAACATCCCTCACACACCCAAGTTAACTCTAGAACTCTAGAAACGGAAGCCTCCAGCCAGGAGGCAGGGCAGAAACAGCTCAATAAAGCATGAGAGTGAGAGAGAAGTCTCTCACTGATTTGCCCCTGCATATATGAAATATCGCTCACCTCTAGAGTAGACTCCCCGTCCCATGGTGGCTCCGAACAGCAGCAGCAGCAAAAACGAAGCCTCCATGATGACCATGTGGCAGGGAGGGAAATGAAAGAGAAACTAACTACAGAATGCCCCCACCACCTTCTCTCTCTCCCCTTCCACAAGCGAAAAGCCTGCCACACAGCGACCTCTGGTGTCTGGAAAAACATACTGGAGCTTCACCTGTGAGGGCTCCATTCAGGATTTTTTTTAAAAAAAGAAGGGATATTATAGGGAAATTAATAAAACAGGAGGGGGCGGGAAGAGGGGTAAAAATAAGGGGTTTTCCCGGGGAAAACAGGATATGTGACAGGTATGGCAGGGAACAATGATCCAACTTGGATGGAGTTGCATTCTCCCTGACAATTCATATTTATAGCTTTGGTGAGCTCCTGGGTTTATTCCTGTGCCTAGATGCTCAGGTGCAGTGGGCAGGAGTATGTGTGCTTAGCTAAAAACAGAGTTAAAACTAGGATACCAGCCACACTTGTTGTGTTAGAGTGGTCTGGGTGATGTAACATATTCTATTGCATCCCATTTGGATTACTCTACTGTACTTGGTATAGGGCTGCCTTGGAAATATTTTGAAGTTTCACTGAGTCCAAGATGCTGCAGCTATACCTCTGACTGTAGTTGGCTACATCAGCCTCACCACCAAACAACTTGTTTCCAGGAGCACACTAATGTGTTTGTTTTTACCTATAAAGCTGTGAACATTTTGGGTCCTGAGGGACTGAGTTTCTCTCTATGAACATCTTTGTGTCTTAAGATTTTCATGACTAGCTTGATGTGGACATAAAGGAGGGCCTATCTGTTGCCAGCAGGCTAACTAAGCCTGATGGGCTCAGACTCTTTTAGGATCTGGAGACAATAAGCATGCAGTGGCTTAAGAAACAAGGTTTTATTATGCACAGATATTTGCACTAACAGGTAGTTAACATAAAGCAAGAGATCAAGGAATTAAAGCAACAGTGCATGCCAAGCAAGCTTCTCCAATCAAGTACCCGGAAGCCTGGGAAAGGTAGTGAAGAATGTCATTAGGTCAACTGGCCCACAGCACCAGACACCCCCAGCCTGTGCCAAAGCTGAAGATGGGGTTTGCCCCCTTTTTATACTTTATGGAGGAATGTAATCTCATCATCCTGGCTCTGAGCCACCTTCCTGTTGGCACTGTGGGTGAACATATTGACATAAATACAGATGTGACAGGGAGGAAGGTGTTACTGTGTCCACTTCAAAGGTTCGGAATCACATCATTAATTGCCTTGTGCTTATCTCACCCAGTTAAGAAACTTTCATTCTCCTTATTGTCCAATTACTCATAATCTAAACATCTCAGAAAGTTGCTGCAATAGTTTGTAAAACATTCCTCACTAAACATGCCAGCTCAGATAAATAAGCATACATAATCTTAACTATTTCAAATATTCGCAGGTATAGATCTACAGAGGTTCCTTAGTTACTTCCATTTTGTCACTTAAGAAGAAGGATGTGATTGGGAGTTACTAAGCTGCAGCGGAACTGGAAAGGGTTATCAGACTGATACATTTTTTGAGAGGCATCCTGTGGAGAACCTAATTCAGAGAAACTCACAGTCCCTTGTGGCTCCCCTGCAGCTTGGATCTTCCCAGCCACCTTCCTCATAACCAAAAGAGAGGTTGCTGAAGAGGCTTTTCAAGTCTATCACTAAGTGATAGGAAACATCCCTAGAACTCTGATAGGAAATACCCCTCGAATTCAGGCTCTGGAATTTGTGGTGAATTCTGGAGACTGCTGTGCAAAAATTACAAAAGGCCCGTGTCTGTTAATTAGGATATCAGTGAAGGTTTCTCAGCCAAGCTTTTTTTGAAGATGAAATGTCTAATTTTGAAACTAATACATTTGGGGCTCAAGACAGAGTTAATAGTATAATACTAGTAAGCTTTAGACTAGGGGTTCTCAACCTATGGCCTGTGGGACAGATCTAGCCCACAGCACCAAATAATCCAGCCCCTGCCCTTGCTACAGCTACTACCACTGCTGCTGGAATAGGCCATGGACTCATTTATGACAGTCATAAACGGCAGGGGAGACAACCAGTCCAGTCGCCTCAACTGTTTGAGGGAGCGTGACCCGGCCTCTGACTTAAAAAGGTTGAGAACTCCTACTTTCGACTATTGGACCAATATATGGTAACTAAAAAATACAAAAACAAATTGGCAGACTTTTGGTCTCAGGTTGAGTATTGGCATTAATGTTCTCAAAACACACAACAGAACACAGGCAGCTAAGTTGCAACTGAGAGACTACAGAAATCTATCTATCTATATAATTAAAATCAAGGTCCGGTGCTGTTTGTTCCTTATACAAATCCACACCCCTGCACCGATTGCACTGAAACTCGGCACATACGTACAATGGGCTGAAGAGATGGTCACATTGGGGTTGTCAAGCCCCATGGGGAGGGGTACACCCCCTAAATCAATCCACAAAGGGGACACCCCCACTGAGAGGAGAAAAAGCAAGGGGAAAAAAGCCAAGCAGAGGGGCTTGTGATGTCCTTGCCAAAGTTCACCAATTCCCAGCTGACCAGATCTGGGGCTCCGTGACATCACAGGGCTCCCTCATACAAAGTGACACCCCTGCACTGATTGTGCTGGAAACTGTGTGCAAGCCTACCTTCAACGTCTGGGGTGGCTGGCGTGTGTAACTGGCAGCCTGCCTTGGAGTCCTTGCCCCGGAAAAGGGGCTGCAACGCCCCCCCCCCCCTTGCTGGCAGAAATGACCAGGGGAGGTGACTGTGCATGTGCACGAATCCACGCATGCGCCTAACCCTGCCTGGCATTCCAGGCTGTGGTGCATGCGTGAAATTCCATGCATGCACCAAAGTCTGCCCGGCATTCCAGGAGGCACATGCCCAAGGCGCCAGGATGGATGGCGGCAATTATGGCCATTATGGCCGCCCCTGCCCCAGTGACTGCTGTTGGCGGGCGGTCACAGTGGCATGGCTCCTCTGCACTCCTGAGGCACGCCTTAGGGAAAGGAAGAACCTATAGCTGGGGGGCGGGCGGAGGACAGGACTGGGCTGCCACCTTCTGCAGGCCTCTGCCCCCCCAATGGGTCCTATGCCCACCCACCCAAATGGAGCCTCCCTTCCACCTGACACAACCCATGGAAGGACGGAGGGGCCGGGCTGTGATGGCTACCCACTGACTGTAGTTGCTGGGGAGGGCGGTGGCGGCCAGAGTCAGGCTGAGACGGCGCCTTGTGGAGGGGCTGAGAGATGACAGCAGACAAAAAGGTAAGGCAGCTGGGGTAGGGGTGGGGTGGGGGGCAGACAACGCCGGGTCCTCTGCTAGTAGATTCTGAAATGAGTAATATATATATATATATATTAAATTCACCTCTTTCACTTTGCCATAGGTTTTCACATGACACTTTGCTGCTTCAAATCCAGTGAATAAGGTTTTCAGAACAAGATCAAATGTAGTAGCAAAATCAAGTATAATAGCCACAGCATTATATTCCCAGGACAGTCTTCATGGCTGATTGCCATGATGATTGCCAATATTTTGAATTGGCTATGGCCATACCTGTCAACCCGCAGCTCTGGAAATACGGGACCTGCGCAGGTCGCTTGTGCGCAGGTCGCTTTCCACGCATGCGTGGAAAGGTTTTACACTTGTGTAGAACCCTTCCACGCATGCGTGAAAGCGCTCTGCTGCTTGCGTAGGGGCACTTCCACGCATGCATGGAAAGCGTTTCCCCCGCTGCCAAATTACGGGGTTTTGGCAGCACGGGGCGGCTTATGACGTCAATCTGAGTCAAATTCCGTGGTAATTCCGGCCAAATCGGGATGGTTGACAGGTATGGCTATGGCACAAGAAAAAGAAAACTTACTTGTTGCTTACATTATCCAATGGAGGTAACATTGGAAAATGGCTGGAACAAAGTATACATTTGTGGTAGTGTCGAAATTGAAGAAAGAATTGAGTTTTCCCTGGCAGTTTGTTCCATGGTGACATAGTCTCTAATTAGTAGCAGTTTTCTTTTTCATTTGTTGTTCAGTCGCACAGTCGATTCTGACCTTTTGCAACCTCATGGACCACTGAACACCTGGCACCTCTGTCCTCCACCATCCTCCTTAACCCACCCAGCTCTGTGCCCATTGGGTTTACAATACCATCTAGCCATCTAATTTTTTCCGCCCCTTCTTCTTTTGCCCTCCACCTTTCCCAGCATCAAGGCTTTCTCAAGTGAATTCTCTCTTCTCATTTGATGTCCAAAGTACTTTATTATTTGTCCTTCTAAGGAGCAGTCAGGCTTGATTTATTCTAAGATCGACCTACTTGTTCTCCTCGCTGTCCAGGGGACTCTCAAAACTCTCTTCCAGCACCACATCTCAAAGGTGTCTATTCTTCTGTGCTCAGCCTTCCTTATGGTTTAGCTCTCACAACCATATACCACTACCAGAAATGCCATTGCTTTGACTATGCAGACTTTTGTTTGCAAGGTGATATCTCTACTTTTAACTAGTAAAGGTAAAAGTTTCCCTTGCTTGAAACCCAGTCGTATCCAACTTTAGGGTTCAGTGCTCATCTGTTTCAAAGCCGAAGAGCCAGTGTTGTCTGCTTCTGCTCCGTGGTCATGTGGCAGCCATGACTAGACACCAGAGCGCACGGAATGCTGTTACCTTCCCACAGAAGTGGTCCCTATTTATCTACTTTCAATTTCTTGCTTTCGAACTGCTAGGTTGGCAGGAGCTGGGACAAAGACGGGAGTTCATTCCGTCCTGCAGTAATTGGGAATCGAACTCCTGACCTTCTGCCTCCCAGTCAGCATCTTAGCCACTTGAGTATGTTGCCCAAATTTATCATAGCTTGCTTCCCAAGAATTAATCGTCTTTTTATTTCATGGCTGCAATCTTCATCTGCAGTGATCTTGGATCCTAAGAATGTAAAGACTGGCACTGCTTCTACTTCTTCCTCATGTATTTTCCAGGGAGTGATAAGGCCTGTTGCCATTACCGTGGTTTTCTTGATATTAAGTCTCAAGCCAGCTTTTGCACTCTCCTCCTTCAACCTAAGCAAGAGCTTCTTTAGGTCTTCTTCACTTTCTGCCATTAGGGTAGTATCACCTGCATATCTCAAATGTTTCTCCCAGCGATTTTAATTCCAACTTTTGATTCATCCAGCCCTGCATTGTGCATTATGTGCTCTGTGCATAAGGTAATTTTCATTACCTGTTCCTATAACTTTAGCCTCCATCCATGCTAGGCAGATGATGGGATGCAATTTTATTTCCTGTATACCAAACACCATGAAGTGCACAAACTGCATTTTAAGGGGCTGCAGAATTAAATCTCTTTCATTTAATGGTAGGAGAGAGAGAAAATCCTCCAAGGGAATTTTCAGACTACTCTCAAACCTCCCATAGGTTCTTCATTAGGCAAGCTGGTTTTCAAATTAGGTCACTGTACTTTTAAGTTTGCTGCCTGGCAGCTTGTTCTATCCTTCAGTGCCTTGCAATTACATGGGCAGAAGTAATGATTCATTTAAATGTCAGAATAACATATGCTTTGTGATTTCTGCAGTTGAACATAAATTAATATGAATGTATGTTTTCCACTGGTGTTCAAGAGACTTAATAGTCTTAAGATTTGGGGGAAAATGACAGTAATTTAGTATTTCTTTACATTACAAACAACAACAACAGCAACAACAGCAGCAGCAACAACAACAGATACACTATATATACTCAGGCAAGGTGTCTTATTACTTTATATACTGCAGGTGTTTCTATAACAATGCTGTCAAGTTCAGCTAATTAGAATACAGATGAGGAACGTGTACAAGTGCAACGCTCCACTGTTTCTGCAGACAAAAATATAATGAAATCTAATGTCTTCCTCCCATTGGAGAGTAATGGAGAACAAAACTAATTTGCTGAACCAAAAATTAATTAAATACATCAGATTCGATTGCTACCTATTATGGTGAAAGTTTACAACTGTTTCTCATACCATCACACCGATGATGGACTCTGTGCATAAGTTAACTGTTAAACAGGAGGAAAAGTATACCTGGTTCTCTCTTTCAGCTCCATGGTATTCTAATTCTCTTTTATAGAAATGTAATTAATTAATTATTTAATTCTACTTCAACTGCTGCTATCGAAACATCACTTGTTTTCTCGTATAGCCCCATTTGTAGTTGCTTCCCCTTCTCCTTCCATTTCTCTTTCGTACTTTGCATTTTAAAGGATGTTGCAAGTTGGTAACTTTTTTCTTAGTCATTTCATTTCTATTCACATCTCTCTCATTTTATCTGCTTTGCTTTTTACATATACTCTTTGTGTTTTCTCACTCTCTCCATTAATGTTATAATGGATTGTGTCACCCCTCAGCAAGGTGCTGTCAGCCTCTTCATAATTTTTATTGTAAATTTAAGGCTCATAGTACCAAAGAAATCTAGCACATGGGGGCAATCATGTTCTGTCTGCTCTGCTAGTTTTCTAAATGCATATACTGTATGAGTCTTTAAAGAAAAATATATGAACATTTAAATCATCTTCCTCAGTTCCAGCATAACTCTATCATCTGATTATGCAGAATGCATGGACTAGTTCTAATTTCAAGCAGCTTTTGCCTTATTGTAAATAAGTCCACAACAAAGTTATATTAGCTAAAAGCACATTTTGACCCTCTATGCTCAAAAAATTCCACAGAAGAGTAAAGTTCTAGGTTTGCCTCAGAAATTTAATGAAATTAATTCAGCATGGAGATGACTAATAAGAAACAGCCATTTTAAAGTATAGTTAAAAATAATATAAGACTTTCCAAGTATTTTGCTACTCAAGACCTTGCACTTCTTGGCATAAGAGAAAATAGTTCATCTGTTTAGAATGGCTGATGAACACACACAAAAGCACAAAACTCTTAAATTCTTAACATGGCCTTGGGCATCAGCAGGATAAATAAGAAATTAATTATAACTGCTTAAACCATGAAAGGGACACAGAAGTCATAGTTGAAGCAATATGTTTTCAGTTCTAATATTAATTTAACACACAGTAATTTTTATACACTACACATAAGAGCCACTTCATTTCTAAACAGAAAGAGCAGTTCATTGTATAGCTACATTTTATACTTTTGAGTATACATGCCAGTGATGCAAAATAAGTGCAACACAAATATTCACTTACCAATTATTATGGGTTGTGGTTCACTTTTCACTCCAACACCAGCACTGGTACTTGCAGCAACTTCTACTCTGTATTGAATACCAGGATACAGTCCTCCAATCACCACAGATCGAATGGCTGCATCTACAGTCTTGTTGATATGAAATTTTGTTTCATTACCCAAGCACCAAATCTGAGACAGGGGAAGATAAGGATGGAGAAGTGATTTCTTATAAATGTATGAGAAAGAACACAGTGTACTAGTAGAATCTGATGAAGAAGTAAATGTGTATCTTTCTACTAATTACATATATGGTACAGCACATATGGCTGCCTCCACTAAAATATGGTGGCTTATGGAAAGATGGAAGAGGTTTATAAATAAAGGGAAAATAAAAGTTTTTTTAAATTTTTGAATGCTAACAGGTTTTATTTGTCATAAGGTTTTGTGGATTGCAACCCACTTCATCAAAAGGCACAAAAAACAGGAGTTGTAGACTCTTGGTTCATGCTGTTCAAGAAAGAGGGAGGAAAAAACAAATAAATAAACCTTTCAAATCTGAAAATGAGGAAACTATCTTATTTTTCTTTCTATACACTATTCATATTTGGAAACA
Organism: Bradypodion ventrale; assembly: GCA_035047345.1. Classification (NCBI taxonomy): domain Eukaryota; kingdom Metazoa; phylum Chordata; class Lepidosauria; order Squamata; family Chamaeleonidae; genus Bradypodion; species Bradypodion ventrale. The sequence goes on along the minus strand of JAWDJE010000003.1, from coordinate 303,887,972 downwards.
GAAGATGGAGCAAGTTGGTTTTTGTATGGGAGAAATGACTGGCCTAGCATGTTTCATGGCTCTTCAACTTATAAGTCATGATCTCACTGGAATCTAAACACAGTACTTTCCTGGTACATAGGAGGTTTGATGGCATAGTTGCTGGCTTGGATGGCATATACTCACTTATGGAGCATCTTTCACTGGATAGTACTCATTATTCATCACATATAACACTTTCATATGGCAAAATGCAACTGTATTCAACCCCCTGCCAATATTTGGCATGTATTGCACGATCACAGTGTGTGTTATTTTCCAATCCATCATGAAAGGTCATTTCAAGGTCTATCTGTTTCTTCTAATTACTTATGAGTTTTTAAGAGAAACTGGAAAAAACTGAAGAAAGTTAAAAAAAAAAGCTTATAAATGATATTAAGTTACAGTAATAGCCCAGAATGAATAAATTAATGTCCTGGGGACTTCAAGAAATCATCCATTCATCTGTAAAATTACTACCAAAGAAAGGTGATAATGTCAAATGTTGCAAACAGTGTTGCATATTAGGTCTGTTTAGAGTGATTCTGTTTCCATTGGAAACAATCAACAAAATATCCAAATAAAGTTCCTTGCTTGTACACTGGAGTCAGTGAAAAAAGGTTATATGTATTCAGAGGACAAAAAGAGCGTAAAGTTCACTGATTCCCTAAATAGTGTTCACTCTCCTCTCTGCTCTCCTTCAGCAATCAGGCAAAGGCCAAGTAAGCAGATGGCCAAAGGGGTGAGAGAGAAAAAACACGTCAAGGTTATCAGTCATCTAAAACAAAATAACTTCTTCCTTGATGCACACCGTAGTGTGGCAAGTGGTCTGCATGTCTCAGGGAAGCTAAGAGCAGTGTTGTCAAGAGTCTAGTCTCCCCAACACCTCCTCATCAAACACCTTCTCATCTTAATGGTCACATCAGCAGAAGAAATTGTAGTTCTGGTGCAGAGGGAGACTGAGAAACCTCTGAAGGCAGTTACTGTGTAAGAGCAATAGTGGAAGGTGACATTGGTGGAGAATCTTTCACAGACAATGGCACTAACAGTTAAATTTACTTTTGTTAACAACAGATGAAAAACACAGGTAAGAGGTGAAGTAAATAGGTCCAGAATCCTAAATACAATGTATTTGTCTGCTAGTAAACTCTTATATTCAGAGCTAAGTGGAGTAACACTCAGCAAACTGGTTAAGTCCTGTAGCCTTGTTCAGGTATTACTTGGTTCTCTCAGTTTCTAGCTCTGAAACAATAGCTTTTTGGGAAGGAAAATTGTAGCACACATTCAAAATTATTCATTACTAATATTAATGGAAATTCTGGACAATATTTTAGGTGCTTCCTTGTTGTGTTATTTCATTTCTACCTTGTATTCTTGTATTATTCCATTTTGGTGATCCGGAGGTGGAGGATCCCAGGAAATGCTGATACTGGTGCTGTTGTGGTTTCCAACCGTCAAGACAGTCACAGATTGTGGAGGGGCACTTGGAGCTATAGCAAACAAAGGTAAAAAAAAATACTCCTCCAAATTTAAATCTAATCATAAATTAACACTTGACTGCATGCAAAATGTAAATAGTTGTTCAACTTGCATCAGAGAACCTATAGTGCTCAGTTTTCTTGCCCCTAGTCGTACTGCTTTGTGGTGTGGGAAGAGCACTGTAAAGGCAATTTTTATGATTCTTTAAGGTAGCCTGAAAGATTTCATGAGCTGGCTATATAGCACACAGTTTTTGATATCTGGCTGCCAAGCCACAGGTTGAAGTTCAATATCCCACTGTGGCTCCTTGGAGAAGAGCCAGGCTGTGTAGTCATAAACAAGCTGTGCAGTCCCAGAGCACCCCTAGAAGGAAATACTAAATCACTTTTGCATATTCTCTACATAGAAAACCAGAGAAAGGATAGATGGCATTCAGTTAATTAATTGAATTATTAAGGACCTCATATATTTTATCCAATCTTATCCATTTCTTATCCACTTCTACTTGTTTAGAAACATTAATGATGATTCTGAAAGACATGAATATTTGCTGGCAATATCTAACTGTTCTATCTCCAAGTGTACAATAATGCCACTGTGAAAAGTGTTTCCATAACAAATTAAACTGCTGCCCTGGCATTGTTGTGATTATTAAATGGATCACACTAGAAAAAAAACATTTCTAAACTGTTTCTTTCATTTCCCTTGCTGCTGACTTGTGGAGAACACCATCCCTGATTCTTGACAGGTCAATTATTCCAGTGCTCAGCTCCTTCGCACAGATATTAAAGCACCCAAATCACTGCTCATCTTTTCCAAGCACAACTAAGCAGAATTCTATTTTTTATTTTCACAAGGCCAAAGAGGCAAGAGATGAATGGATACTGAATTGTGACAAATGTTTAGTCTTCAGGAAATGGGGAGGGAAAGGTGGTAAAATTGATTTTTTTCCCAGTTAGATCTAAGAAGAAACATACATTCAATGAAAAAATGAGATACACATTTAAGTATTTGCAGTGGTATATATATATTTAGATATAAAATATCTAAAGCTGAAGAAATACAATAGCTCTAAAGTTTTTTTTATAAGCCCTACATTAAAATATTTCCAAATGCAGTAATATGCATCAATGCATGAAATATGACACTTTTTAAAAGATTGTCCTTTTCTGTGAGAAGTGAACCATATTCATTAAAACAGATATGTATTTGGGATTAGATCTGAAAGAGTATAAACCCAAGATAATTACAGGGATAATTAAAGGACCAAAGAAAATGGCCATTGAATGACACTTGGTGATTGCAGCATTTTTTTCATGTAACATTATAAATAGTCTGCTACAGAAGCACATAGTTTATAGGCTTGAAAAAAACATCATCTGACATTTAACTGTTGACAATACAATTTGTTATAGTCATTTGTTGTACTGAAGGAGGCACCAAAAGGCAGAGTGGCTGAAGGTTACATTAATCTACAGCGCAGCTTACTCGTGTAGGTTTTAACATATCTATAGACAGGGATATTGCTTATAAAAGAGAAACCTTTATCATATGAGTCTTCCTGATATGCTACCAAGAGCTGCAGCCTATAACACATAATAACAGCTATGATATCTAGTGGAGCTTGTGCTATCTGGCTTTGACATCCAAATGTCTTCAAGATCTCTCTTGCTACTAGTTTCCCATGAAGTGATTCCCAAAGGAAATCCCCTCCGAGGTTGGTTTCATCTAATTGTTATTGTTCATGGCTTTTAAAGAGACTTACTTCATGGCTGAAATGTAGTAATAAGTCACAACTAGAGCAGACCCACTGAATCAGTGGAATTAATAGACAAGTTGATTCACCAATTCCCAAATAATTCAAAGGAGATTTTCTACTTGTAACTTACTATTGGATTTTAGCCTACATAGTTGCCCAAAAAAGGGCAATGCCAAAGAATGTCCAAATTATCGAACAATTGCGCTCAACCCACAAGCTAGCAAAGTGATGCTCAAGATAATACAGGATAGACTGCAGCAGCATGTAGAAAGAGAACTACCAGAGGTGCAGGCTGGGTTCAGAAGAGGCAGGGGGACCAGAGACCACATTGCCAACATACGTTGGATCATGGAGAAAACAAAGGAATACAAAACAAGCCTACTTCTGCTTCATGGACTACACCAAGGCCTTTGATTGTGTGGGCCACAACAAAATGTGGCAAGTAATTAAAGAGATAGGAATACCAAAACACCTCAATATGTCTCATGAGAAATCTGTACATGAGTCAAGAAGCAACAGTTAGGACAGAGTATGGAATGACGGAGTGGTTTAGAATAGGAAAAGGAGTAAGACAAGGTTGCATTTTGTCACCCTGCTTATTCAACTTATACACAGAGAAGTTAATGCACAATGCAGGGATGGAGGAATCACAATATGGGATCAAAATTGCTGGGAGAAACATCAACAATTTGAGATATGCAGATGATACCACCCTAATGGCAGAAAGTGAGGAAGACCTAAAGAAACTCCTGATTAGGTTGAAAGAAAAGAGTGCAAAAGCTGGCCTGAGACTCAATATCAAAAAACCAAGATAGTGGCAACAGGTCATATCAGTCCCTGGAAAATAGATGGGGAAGAAGTAGAAGCAGTAACAGATTTAACTTTCTTAGGATCCAAGATCACTGCAGATGGAGATTGCAACCATGAAATAAAAAGGCGCCTGATTCTTGGGAGACAAGCTATGAAAAACCTGGGGAACATAGTAAAAAGTAGAGACATCTCACTGCAAACAAAGGTCCACATAGTCAAAGCAATGGTATTTCCGGTGGTAATTTATGGCCTTGAGAGCTGGACCATTAGAAAGGCTGAGTGAAGAAAAATAGCTGCCTTTGAGATGTGGTGCTGGAGGAGAGTTTTGAGAGTCCCTTGGACAGCGAGGATTACAAATAGGTCAATATTAGAAGAGATTAACCCTGAGTGCTCCTTAGAAGGACAAATTACAAAGATGAAGATGAAGTATTTTGGACATCAAATGAGAAGAGAGGATTTACTTGAGAAGGCCTTGATGCTGGGAGAGGTGGAGGGCAAAAGAAGAAGGGGACGGCCAAAGATGAGATGGCTAGATGGTATTGTAGATACAATGGGCACGGGGCTGTGCGGACTAAGGAGGATGTTGGAGGACAGGGGTGCCTGGAGAGCGATGGTCCATGGGGTCACAAAGAGTCGGAATCGACTGTGCGACTGAACAACAACAAAGTTGTTTAAGATTTTTTTAAATTTTCTAAATGAGCATCACAGTGCATCACTAATTTTGTTCTAGTAATTTTCATGTTCAATGCTGCAATAACAAGGATTTGCATATATCTGTCCCAAATTTACTGTTTATCAATTCTGTTTATCAATTTTATTAGACAAACTTATTATTTAACATTGTGTAAGGGGAAAACTATTCTTAATTTTATAAACCTTTTTAAAAACATTGGTGGAAATTCTGTTGCTGAGTTACATAAATAGTATAACTTTTAGATATAAATTGCCATAAATTAAAGAAGTCTCTACAGGCATTCTCTGGTGCATTCTGAGTCAAATGACTTTGTATGCAATGGTTAATATCTACTGAAATTTCTTAGTTTATGACAAATTACTTCCAAGAGTTATGCTCTTTGTGTAACTATACAATAGAATTTTGGCCATTGTTTGCTTTTATCATTCAGCCATATCATTTTCTGAATACTAAGTTCAATGTAATAGTTTTAGCATTACTTCATAGAGACAGGGCTCCAAAATTGGATCTAATTTGATTGTTGGTTTCTTTGTCCTATTTGTTTTGCAGATCGACAACATTTTTGAGACTATCAGAGCTATATGTGTCATTACAAATTTACTAGAATACAGATTTATATAAAGATATCCTAATACTAGCTATTTTATTTTCAACCACATCCCAATTAATCACTAAACAGCAATGGTACCAATAGAAATTCTTGGAGACCCCACTGTTCAATTCAACCCATTTGGATTTAAAAAAAAAAACCTTTAATTTATTTAGCCACTCATTGACCTATTAGAGCAGGGGTTCCCAATCTAAGGCCCGCAGACCAGATCCAGCCCAGGCACCATTTCATGTGGCTCCCCACCCCTCCAAGGGCATTGAAGAAACAAAATGTGCATCCCTTTGAAGTTGTTGGTACAAAATGGACACTCCCATAATGCAGGCAGGGAAAAATGGCCATCCGGCCCTAAAAGCTGACTGAGAGAGCATGACCCAACCCCTGGCTTGAAAAGGTTGGGAACCCCTGTATTAGAGTATATCTCATGTCATGACTGCTAAACTTATTATTCACTAAAGTATAGGCATTTATACAGATATCAATTTCTGTATCTGATCCTTAGGGAGAACTGATATATAAATGAAATTTCAACACTGAAATATAGACTCATTTGTTCAAAGATTTATTTGTGCAGAGCTGCTTTGGTATTTGCTGCTAATAGCACATGAACTTTTTTCACCTTGAGCATGTATTCTGCCTGTAGCTATTCCCCACCAGCAAACCCCAAACAGGTAGACCCACAGTGGGTTTGAAAATGGGTGTGTTCCCATTCATGAGTCCTCCTGCTACATATGTTAATTCAATGTGACCCAATTTTAACTAAGAGAACTACAGAAGCCCAGGAACCTAAATTGCTACTTATGGCTCTGTATAAGCATTTTTGGAGCATTATGGAAGACCTGAATCATTCCAACTGATCTACGAAAAAACAGTTACTTATTTTAACCACTTAATTTACCTTCTTCAGTGGTGCGGGCAGATTTTGATTCACTGTCCATCCCTTGAAACTCATTGAAATAAGGCCGAACTTTTATTTCATAAGTAACTCCTTTTTTAAGATTGACTAGGACAGCACTGCGTTCTGTGGGAACTTTGACTTCCAGGGTCTGCCATGCAGATGGAGAGGATAAACCTGATGTTTGGCGATATATGACTCGATAACCTTGGATAAACTGGGATTGGCGATCAACCTGAAATAAAATTAAGACAAATATTTTCATCATCAGATAAAGGAGGAATTTGATCTCTTCTCCTCTGTGTTGCCATTTACCTGGAAATCAGCTGTATGATACAGCTCTCCACCTTGGTTTTCAAAAGAAAACTGTGCCACATTGACTGTTCTTGTGTCAGAAAGACACACTTGGTTTGTCTGTGTAATATTGCTGACTGAGTAGTAAATTTCAAGCTCCAAATCAAGATTCAACATGCAGGGTTTCTTTACTCTCTTGACAGCTGGCGAAGCTCATCAAAGATTTTCCAGAACTAGAAATATACTTGCTTAGGCAATATCTAGAGTAACTGCAATGTTAAAGGCCTAAACTATCTTCCCCATATCAATTACCTTTACCAAGCTCTCTTTACACTGTCATTATTTTATTCCATGGAGAATCAAGTTATTATGAGAAGAAAAATACACAATATAAAAACTATATAAAAAACTGAAACCAAATTTATGAGATCAAGGCATAAATGCATTTCATCAAAACTGTCATTGTTAAAAATCTTGCAACATATGTTACAACAATATTAACCCTGGATTTTATAAACTTCTCTAGATACACTTTAAGGGGATTTATGCACTAAAAATGGGATATAACTCACAATAATAGCTTGTTAATACTGAAGGAACCAATCTGTGTTTTTAAGAAGAACATTAAGCAGCTGCTTCTAAATAAAGAGAGTCTGTAAATCAGGACAAATTGTTTTTATACACATTTGAGTTTCATTAATTAAATGTTTTATGGACATTGAGACTTTATGAACCTAGTGTTTACAACAAAGCTCACTTCCAATTCCTCTGAGTACTTTGTTTCATGTAGCCACAACCTATTCCATTCATGAGGTCTATTACACAATAATAATAAATACACTATATTTATATATGAATATGGGTTCAACTGATGAATTGCTTGACTTAAGTGGAGCTTTCTTGTTTATGACATTTGGGTTAAGGCAGTGATATACTTGAGCTGTATCGCTTCTCTTCCTGCAGAGGAAAAAATGCCCAGGTCCTACATATAGCAGTACGCACAAGTGAGAGAAACCTGCCTCCTGTTCTCTACAGTAGCTTGTGAGAAGCAATGCCTGGAAAGAATGGATACCTGAATGGGCTCATTCCTATATATCATATATTGTACCTCAGACAGACTCTCAAGAGCCCTTCTGAAGAACCTGGATAAGCATAAACCTGCACGAGTTGAAATAGCTGCTTGTTTATCCAATCCACATTTAGCTCAAACTGTGTAATAGTAGCAGGTTCCAATCCAAAAGTGCATAGTCCATTATCCACTGATAAGTGAAAAAGACTGGAAGAAAGCAGTTCTTCTTCATGTATTGCTCTAAGGTAAAGATTTCCCTTGCTCAAAAGCCAGTCATATCCAACTCTAGGATTCAGTGCTCATCTCTGCTTCAAAGCCAAAGAGTCAGGGCTGTCTGCTTCTACAGATGTTTCCGTGGTCATGTGGCAGGCATGACTAGACAGAACACTGTTTACTTTACTACATATGTGGTCCGTGTTTATCTACTTGCAATTTCTTGCTTTCAAACTGCTGTGTTGGCAGGAGCTGGAACAAAGATGGGATCTCATTCTGTCCTGCAGTACTCAGGATTTGAACTGCTGACCTCCTGTCTTCCAGTCAGCATCTTAGCCACTTGAGCCACTCCTTTACCTCCAACCTATTTCCTTCCTGATTTTTCCACAAATATCTTCTTTTCATCACACTTCTTTTGCCACCCCTCCCCCTGGTACTTTCATCTGTCTTTATTTCATTAAATCTCTATTGTTCTTTCTACACCACAATTAAACCAAGCCTCATTTCTTTCTTTTCTTCACATTTCCAAGTTTTAATCTTTAGCCTTCTCCATTTTCCTTTACTTTCCTCCAGGGGTCTACAAATCATGTTATTTTTCTGTGAGGCAATAAGCATGTAGTAGAAGTGACATGTGGAGTGCCTCTCTACACTCTTTCTACCAAACAAGTGGCTGTCTATACTTACCACAGAATGACAAATTACTAATAATGCAAATCACAGAAGCCTGCTTCTCAGGCAATTTTCATTTCTCAGTCAATCTATCTGCAATTAGAATTAAGCGGTGGGACACTGTTTGCTCTTATTCACTGCTTCCAAGTTGGTTCCAGCTTATAGAGTTCCTATGAATTATTGACTTCCAAAAAGTCTTATTGTTAACAACCCTGCCTAGGTTTTGTAAAAAAAAAGGCTGTGATATCCTTGGTTTATTTTGAAGGAATGCAATCATAGGGCAATTAGCTACATCTGGCAGTGTAACATTCCAGAATATGACAAGAAGGAAGTAGTTTTGCACATAGAGAGTGGGAGAAATTAAAACAACCTCCAGCACCACTGAAAAATTGTTACTTCATTTTCCAGTCACACCTACATGAGAGGTTGCCTAGAATACCTCAGGCAGATTTCTGGCCTCTGGAAAGCAGAAACCAGAAGGCAAAAACAGATATCTTCTGCCATCATTTTCTGTTTCATTCAATATGCTTCAACTGAAAGAAAAAGGGGAAGTCCCCTTAGTCACACTGCCTCCTGGGAGTTGTCCCAGAATTTTGCAGAAAGGGTGAACTTGCTATCTTTTAGATTCTATAGGGAGAGCTGCTCACTTAACTATTCTTCCCATTGAACCAGTGGTGGGTATCAGCAGGTTCATACCAGTTTGCCAGAACCAGTAGCAGTATTTCTGGCTGGCCCCACCCATCCAAGTTTGAAATAAAGTAGTACTAATTTGGGTGCAATGCAGGGCTTTCCCCCTGACCACATACACTATACCACACCCACAAGGTGGTAGTAAAAATTTGTGGATCCCACTACTGCATGGAACACTGGAATGACTCTTAGAAGCAGTACAACTGATCTGCAGTATTCTCAGAAATCCTGCCAATCTATCTATCTATCTTATTCTCATTCTTATCTATACCTATAAATCTGTGTGTTAACCGTTGGAATGTGACAAAAGATGTTGCACCAGACCCCACTAGCCCCAACCGAGCATTCGTGCACTTGCCCGACCGGGGTTCGCAGGTAACTGTCGGGTTAAGAAATGTGAGAGTGGGGCAGGAGACCCACGAACGCAGTCAAAGAAAACGAACTTAAATTCCCAACGTTCCTTGCGCTGCGCCACAGCCAATCAGGCTGATCGGCGCGAGTAAAAGGAATGTTCAGAAACGCGCCGCGGCCAATCAAAAACAAGCCGCAGAAAAAAAACTGCTGCACAAACAGTAAACACAAATCAACAACTACAACCCCTAGAGTCCTGCGCACCATGAGCGCCCAGAACGCTGAGAAGGCCGCTGCACAAAAGTTAAAAACAAATAAGCACCCTGAAGTGGCGCTGGGGTTCCCGCGGCCCGGCCAGCGAGGCCAGGCCGCGGGAAGGGAAGGCCACCCCCAACGCTGCCTTAAGCAGCGCTGGGGTTCCCGCAGCCTGACCAACGAGGCCAGGCCACGGGAAGGGAAGCCCACCACCCAATGCCACCTGAAGCGGCATTGGCGTTCCCGCGGTCTGGCCACCGAGGCCAGGCCACAGGAAGGGAAGCCCATCCCCCAATGCCACCTGAAGCGGCGCTGGGGTTCCTGTGACCTGGCCACTGAGGCCAGGCCACGGGAAGGGAAGCCCAACCCCAACACCGCCTGAAGCGGCACTGGGGTTCCCACAGCCGGCCTGGCCACCGAGCCCAGGCCACGGGAAGAGAAGCCCACCCCACACACAACTCCAACCCCCCCAAAAATTAAAAATAACCATTAAAAAAACAAAAAAACACAAAGACAAACACCAACTAATAAACAAAACCACTAACAAAACACCTAACTAGAAAACTAAAAAACCACAAATCACAAAAACAAACAAGAAAAAATAAATAAAACCCGAAATAACCAAAACCAAAACTAAACTAAAACAAACAATAACAAAAATAAACACCTCCAAGACCACCACCACTAAACCTTCAAAAAACAAACACCCTAAATAAATAAAACCAGCCAACTCACCACCACACGTCTTCCCTCCACGACGTCCGGAACAGAAATGAACAAACAAAGACGACTTACTGGAAGAAGGACCACCCAGAGGCCAGAAGAGAAAAAACACCTAAAATGAAACCAAAATCCCTAGCAGCCCCACCTGCAGGGCACAATTGTAAAAACAACTCAAAAAGACTCAACTGCCCCACCCAGAGGCCACAAGAGTAAAAACAAGTCAAAAAAATAACAAAATACAGTAATACCTCATACAATGTCCGCTTCATAGAACGTCGGATCCATACAACGTCGCCCAATTCTGGGGGAAAAGATGCCTCATACACCATCGCCGGATGTTGTATGAGGCATTAGGAGCCGGGTGGGAGCAAAACTGGCCCCAGCTGTGAGGCGGCCAGAGAAGCGACCGTGGGGGAATCCCCCCAAATATCCAAGCAGCCCCGAGCACCCTCGCCTGAGGACAGGAGGAATGGGGCGAGGAGGAGGAATGGCGCTTCCGGGGTGGCGGCGGGAGACCCGATGAGTCTCCTCCTCTTCGGGCACTGGTTGCTTCTCTTGCTCCCGCCGGCGAGTCTCGCTCCCACCTACCCGCTCTCAACCAAGGGTCGCTTCCCTGGCGAGAGCAGGGAAGGGAAGCGAGAGGCAGCGTGGCACATAAGAAGACCAGCCACGCCGGAGTCTCGCTTCCCTTCCCCGCTCTCAACCAAGGGACGCTTCCCTGGCAAGAGCACGGAAGCGATCGGGACACTGGCATGGCTGGTCTTCTTATGTGCCACGCTGCCCGCCTCACAACTGAAGCCAGTCTCACTTCCCTTCCTTGCTCTCGCCAGGGAAGCGTCCCTTGGAGACTGGCTTCAGCTGTGAGGCGGGCAGCATGACGCATAAGAAGACCATCCACGCCGGAGTCTCAATCACTTCCCCGCTCTCGCCAGGGAAGCGTCCCTTGGTTGAGAGGGGGGAAGGGAAGCTAGACTCCGGCGTGGCTGGGCTTCTTATGCGCCACGCTGCCTCTCGCTTCCCTTCCCCGCTCTCGCCAGAGAAGTGACCCTTGGTTGAGAGTGGGTAGGTGGGAGCGAGACTCGCCGGCGGGAGCAAGAGAAACAACCAGTGTCCGAAGAGGAGGAGACATGCCAGCTCTCCTGCCGCCGTCCTGGAAGCGCCATTCCTCCTCCTCGCCCCATTCCTCCTGTCCTCGGGCGAGGGTGCTCGGGGCCGCTTGGATATTTTGGGGGATTCCCCCACGGTCGCTTCTTTGGCCGCCTCACAGCTGGGGCCAGACTTTAGCCCCCCGCCTCTCCGCTCTCACAAGGGGAACGACGTTATACAAAGCATAATTTGGACGTTGTATGAGGCATCGTGGATAGGATTTTGCATGCCTCATACAAAGTCGGAATTCATACAACATCCAAACTTGTGGAACCAAGTTTGGACATTGTATGAGGTATTAGTGTATCACAATTTCACATAAAACACAAATAAAACCTAACCAAAATAAAAACATTTCTAAAATCCTGTGTTGAGTTTTAACTCAAATAAAGACCCAAAACATCTAAACACAGTTTAAAAACATTGAATGTAAAAATATTTACTTTCACATTTTAAAAATTATTACATACATTAACAATATTAAAATAAAATACACATAATAAAACATTATTTGGTTAAATAAAAAAATAGAAAAAATATAGTATCCTTTGTTCTTTTTAAAATCCCCCCCAAAAAACCAAAAACCTGATCACAGTTTATAACAGCCTGTGTGTATAAATAAACATTTAAAAAATGACAATTACAGACTAACCTCTTCTTTACAAACATTAACAACAACAAAAAAACACCTTTCCAACACAATTTAAAACAGCCCGGCACCGGTGGGCATTCTCTGCTAGTATTCAACTAAAATCAAGGTCCGGTGGTGAATGTTCCTTATACAAATCCACACCCCTTCACCGATTGCACTGAAACTCGGCACATACATACCTTGGGCCAAAGAGACAGTCACTGTGGGGGTATCAAGCCCCATGGGGAGGGGTACACCCCCTAAATCAATCTGCAAAGGGGACGCCCCCAACGACAGGAGAAAAAGCAAGGGGGAAAAGCCAACCGGGGGGGGGGGCTGTGATGTCATCGCCACAGCTCAACCAATTCCCAGTTGACCAGATCTGGGGCTCCGTGACATCACAGGGCTCCCTCATACACAGCGACAACTCTGCACCGATTGTGCTGGAAACTGCGTGCACGCCTACCTTCAATGTCTGGGGTGGCTGGGGTGGGTAACTGGCAGCCCACCTTGGGGCCCTTGCCCCTGAAAAGGGGCTACAAGCCCCCCCCCCCCCCCACTGGCAGAAATGACCAGGGGAGATGACTGGGCATGCGTAAGAATCCACACATGTGCCTAACCCTGCCTGGCATTCCAGGCTGTGGCACATGCGTGAAATTCCACGCATGCCCCAGTCTGCCTGGCGTTCCAGGTGGTGAACAGCCTAGCTGCCAGTACGGACGGCAGAAATTATGGCCATTACGGCCGCCCCCGCCCCAGCGACTACTGTTGGCAGGCAGCCACCGCGGTATGGCTCCTCTGCACTACTGAGGCATGCCTTGGCGGGAAGGGAGAACCCTCAGCCGGGGGGGCAGGCAGAGGACAGGACCAGGCTGCCGCCTTCCGCAGGCCTCCACCCCCCCAATGGCTCCTCTGCCCACCTGCACAAATGGAGCCTCCCTTCCGCCTGACACAACCCATGGGAGGATGCAGTGGCTGGGCTGTGATGGCTACCCACTGACTGTAGTCGCTGGGGAGGCTGGCGACGGCGAGAGTCAGGCTGAGATGGTACCTCACGGCGGGGCTGAGAGAGTGGCCATGACAACAGCAGACTAAAAGGTAAGGCAGCTGGGGCGGGGGTTGGCCCAGGTCTCTCCTTGGCCAGGTAGGGTATGGGGGTACCCTCTCTGTTTAAGAATGGTACTAGCAGAGGACCCGGCATTGCCTGGGGGGGCAATGCCGGGTCCTCTGCTAGTACCATCCTGAAGCAGAGAGCATCCTCTTTCACTGAATTCTATTTTGCTGACAAACTAATTCATCTATTGTAGTGTAACATTATCCTCTGAGCCATCCTTGGGGTGAAGACTTCTTTTTCTTGACCTGTTGACAAGTGGGCTTGTGGAAGGCTCTTTCCCAAGCTTCATCACTATAATAATCTCTTCATTCCTTTTTATCTAAAATTCTTTCCCTAAAGCTGCATTTACAGATACCCTCAACTTCCCTTGGGCTCTTTGAATGCAAGCTATCGGCTCATTTAATGATCTACTTCACACAGGTGTTTTGAAGAGCAACGGAATATAGATTGTAGAGAACACAGCAGTAGAATGCTATCACTGAAGTTGTCTGAAATGGCAATATACTCAAGCAATAGTTCTGAGAAGTGATTTTGAATGACACAATGCCTTAAAATTAAATTGAGTTTTTTGTTACATGTCCCATAGAAGGTGTAAAATAGCAAAAAAAAAATCAAACAAACAAAAACTCCAATAACATTCAACCTGGTTAAAAAAATTAGACGCTATGTGGCCCAAAGCAGTTCAAGTAACTTAAGAGGCAAATAAAGCTCAATTTTGTTTTCTGGTGAAATTCTCGGCTTTTAAAAATGTTCATATGTCTCTACAGTCACATACCTTTAGCAAGCAAATGAGAATCGTAAGAATTAACTAAAATTTACAAGGCAGAACTCATTAAATGTTTGATACTGTATTTAAAATCAGAAACCTAAAATTACATTACAAGCTGTTTAAACCTCCTTTCCTTGTCTTTGTAGCATCATCAAAATAAAGCAGTTTTCAGATTCATTCACACTTTCAAAATATTCAACACTTTTAGTAGTCTTTGCAATCAAATGAATTAATCATATGTAGCTCTCAGTAACTATTATGTTTTATCTAAGACAATTTATAATATCTGTATTACTGTGTCAATGGTAGGCCACATGTTATCAATGCTACTTCCTAATTAAGTAAACACTAATTTTAATTTTAGCTTATGCAAATATAAGATAAAAACAAATCTGACTTTTTAAGTAATTGTTTCTGTCACAATTTTTGTTATGAAAAGAAATCCACAGTTCAGTCTATTGCTCACAATCCTATGATCTATTTGTACCTGAAATTAAGGGTGAAAAAGATGATGATTTACCAAGATGATGACATATCATGGACTTTTTCTTGGCTCTTTTTTACCAAATGCAAGAAAAATCTTAAGTTGCATCTACTTAATGGAATATTTATAAAATTTCCAAGATATGAGAGATAGTTAAAGAGTGATTTTACCAGTACCATTCCCCAGTGAATTTCCATAGCTGAGTGGAGGTTTGAATTCAGGTCTCCAGAGTCTTTACCCATTACTCTACCCACAGTGACCCTGTGATTTATTGCCAGGTACAAAAGTACGATGAGATGACTTGATAAAACAAGCAGAGTTATCTGTTTGCTAGCTGCTAGTTTAACATGTCTTTACTTTGCAAACTAAATCTTTAACTGTCCTTTTAAAAAAATCGTGTTAGAAAAGTGTTTTCTGAGTTGAAAGGGTTTTTGCTAGAGGAACTCTACTCAGGGGACACCCGAATGAGGCTCTTTTCATGTCCCCAAGAAAAGCAAAGAGAGATGGTTCATTTTACTGGACCTACATAGCATACTAGAAAGGTTTCCATGTGTAGGATCAGTAAACGGCACCCCCTTTCCTAAACTGAGCCACTGTAACCAAATGTAAAAGTAAGTGGATGGCTGTTGTTGATTATTAGTCCAAGATTTCTGCTGTGGTTTTTTAAATTCATATTTACTTAAAATAGGAGCCAATGATATCAGAGTAACCATATTTTTTGTTGACATGTTGTTACTATTTACATAGGGTGGGAGCGGAAATGTTTTAACCATGCAGAAAACATACAGGTGAGTGATACTCAGTTCTTGGTTTGAGCCCTGGTATGCCTCCATCAAAATCCAACATGTGCTCCCTCAATGTATTACCCATGAGGAACTGTAAACTTTAATTAATTAGAAAGGAAAAGTCCCCACCAAAGAAAAAGAAAAAGAAAGAAAAGCTCTCTTTCCTTCGGAATCAAAGCAAAGCAATGGAAAAAATCTTTGTAAAAAACTAAATACTGGATCATTTTGATATTATCATACAATTTCAGCTTTTCATCTGGATATACAATAACCTATTTTTTCTAAACTAAAAAGTACCTCCTTCTCATGGTGTTAATTTGGAACAGCTTCTCATTTCTGCTTTACTGAGTTTAATGCTGTAAAATTCAAGGCTAACTTCATTTTAACCTATAACAGAGGAGAATGTTGCCAAAGATATTTTAACAAGTATAAAAGGAGATAAAATAGGAGCAGCAAGTGGAAGTGTGTCAGCAATTGGAATGGCAGATGTATTGCCAGCCTGTAACCAGCCCAACTGAATTCCAAAATGCTCAAGGTTGAAACCAAGTGTTAGTGTTGATCTGACATTTGCCAACTACTTTGTACTGCCTCTTTACTTTAAGTTAATAATCCTGGATTCCCTCTCAGGACAATGTGGATGTTATTCTGGCTACACTGGTTAATTAATTGGCTTTGTCCTGAGTATTGGAAACTTTTTAATTAGTTGCTCTGGTTTTCTCTTCTTTTTTTCCTTCCTCCCTGAAGCAATTTTCAGAGGTCTCTAGTGGCTATTGTGTACTGCTTGTTGGTAGTGGGTCACTGATTTTCTCCTCTAGCATGTAAATTGGAATTAGTAATCATATTAATTGTCATTTATTTTGCAGAAAACCCTTACTTTTTCCTTTGAGAAGAAAAGACAGTGACAAAAACTACATTTATTCAGTACATTTTAGGTTGTTTCTGATTACATATTGCATTTCATGGGCAAAAATTCCTTCCCCATCAGTCCTCTCAGTATCAGTTTCGCAATGGACTATGAGAAAATGACCTCTACGCATTGTCCTTCAAACCTGCTTGAACTACTAATGGGGTTGGGCTCTGATGAACTATTGAAATATAAGCATTATCCTATTTACCAGGGAGATTGTCCTAAATTAATGCTGTAGGGGCAACTAAGATCACAATAAGATTAGTGCCCTCAACTCTTATAACTGTTGCACTACTGTTAAATTAGATAGGCTAAAAGTTAGGACATGTAGCCAAAATGCTACGGGAATATAGGGAAGGTTTTAAGGATCCTTGATATGTGTGTGGCTGTGAATCCATGATTGAACGCAGGTTAACAAACTGTGTGGTGAGAACCATGAACATATGATACTGTTATATTGTTTGGTACATTTGGGTCTATAAATATTCTTGCATAATTAGGCACCATGTGGCTTAAATTAATGTATGAAAATTCAGTATTCTTTGTTTCTTTCCCTACAGCAGAACCCATTTTAGAATGATATCCTCCTTCTGGCATTCTGTGCTGTCTTAGTGAATCGTTCTCAGTTTCCATCTGTGATTACTTCCCCCTCTTCTATTTCTTGTAAGTAAACTGCCTGAAGGACAGGACTACTTATTTACAGACCTAAAAAAAACCTCTGCTTCTATGGTTACAAATTATTTCCGTGAAACAACAGGAAATGAAATGTGTTCTGTCCTCAGCAACACTAAAATCTACTCACTTTACTGTTTAAAGAGGAATCTTATATGAAATGACAAAATGATAGTTGCTTTCTAATCACTAATGTTTGCATTGTTGTATGAATGAGTGATTACCAAAATGGTCTATTCTCAACAGCCCTGAATACATTAGAGCATCAAATATCATTCTTTGCCTTAGGTTTGGATCATCAGGGAGTCCCCTCTAGGATGACATGAGATTACTATAAAGTTTAAAAGGGAACTGAGTATTGGGAGAAGAAAATAACATTTCACTGACTCAGAAGGGAAGAGAAATATTAAAATATTATCAAGATGATTTGGTTGGCTGTTCATGCAGAAAAATCTTGCAAGTATCACTCATGCGTTCTTCAAGCCACATCCTTAGACACATCCTGATAAATATTTGTATTCCAAATAATTAAACAAATTGGCTTAAATTCAACTAGAATCACAGAATTAATGGGATTTAGATAGGTGTTGATTCACTGAAGCCCAAATGATTCAACAGATTTATTCTAGGAACTATTAACTGGATTAACCAACAAATAAGATATTCTATGTTATATAATTTACTACAGAAAATAAATAACTTTCAAAGAATAAAGTACAGGGAATTATTATTTTTTTGCATTTATGGAC
Organism: Bradypodion ventrale; assembly: GCA_035047345.1. Lineage (NCBI taxonomy): Eukaryota > Metazoa > Chordata > Lepidosauria > Squamata > Chamaeleonidae > Bradypodion > Bradypodion ventrale. The sequence continues at coordinate 303,870,189 of JAWDJE010000003.1, read as the reverse complement.
ATTAGAATGTATAGCACAAATATAGAGAGATGCCTTTAAATGCTTTGTACTGTCTACTTGCAACAGCCAAAAAAATTTTAAAAGTGAAAGGAAGTAATGTTAGAGATTTCATTGTATATTTTCCCTACAATCGTACCGTCCAGGTTACTTGAACTGTAGTAGGAGTCAGCACAATGGGATTATGTAGCCGCACAATGACATCTCCAAGTTCTTTCTGGACTTGCCTGTGATCTACGCCTTGTGCTGTAGGGCTGATATCTGCCAAGTTAAGCATATAGGTACACAAACACAGACAAACACGAGAAAAATTAACTTAATGAGGAAATACATTCAGAAGTATCAGTTCATTATAATAGTCAAAATCTTGTTGCTTAGTTGCTTCTGTACAGGTCAAACAGCATTACTTCCAACGTGTTCTCATAGGCAGTTAATGAGACCCGCTTGGATTTTATGGCTCAAGTGAAGCCAGTGGGTATGCATGTACCTGAAATTCTAAATGAAGATTCATTCACTGTCTGGAACAATGCTCTGGAAGTTACAATGTCTGCCATGTATGGGGTTAGCTAAACAACAGTATTTTTGTCAAAAATGAAAAGCTTAATGTTGATATAAATATCCTTATTTAAATTAGTTTATTTTCAAACAATTTGTACTTGAATTATGGTCACCTATATACATATGAAAGGTAGCAACAATTTCAAATGCATAAAATGTTTTAATAAAGGATTTAATGATTATTGGATGGTAAATGAAGATGATTTTGCATTGGCACTAATGATCTTGCTTCAACTAACTGTGAATCTGATGTGGTTTCACAGTAGTCCATTAGTGACTACTGTGAAAGCTTCTTAGATAATTGTTAGAATAACTGTAAAGGTTTGAGTGCAAATTTAAAGGTGAAATGAGTTTGACAATCCCCATTATATAATGAGCTAAGAATGAATAAAGAACAACAAAAAAGACAAAGGACTGCAAAGCTTGCAATATTGGTAAATCAGGTAACTTTTGACAAAATATGTAAATAATTCTGCTAGCAAAAGTCCATTTTTGTCTGTTCATTGCAGGACTGCTGGAACTCAAGATGCTGAAGTAGACTGGACTCAGTTTCAGGTTTTAGCATCATCCAGAAGGTTATCTCCTATAGAACTTTATCTTCCACAGGAACTCTCATTCATTGGTGACACAGACACTGATAGTGACAGTACCCTTTCACGTCTTTACTTAAATTGGTCACTTAAGATTTAGAGTTTCTTTGATGTATCATCATAGCTGTTGCCAGCTGCCTGCTTCCATAACCTTGTCTTTCCAAGGGCCCAGTTTTCATTAGTTTCACCTGTTTATAGTCCTGAACTCTGATCTGTCTTACTTGGTACAGTACTGTATATGATACTGCTGGCACTTGGTCAAAATATAAGCAAGACTACACCAGCAGGAATAGCTGTTGCTGGTCTTCAATGCTTCCTTAGCTCAAGTGATGTTTTGGTTAGCATGAGGAATAGCAGCAGGGGAAGTACAGAAGTTTGATTTCAGGGAGTTCTAGTGCCTTAGAAACTACTAACCTACGCTAATGCTAATATAGAAGATTTCATTGTTGGTGTCTTGTTAAAACCTATGGAAGCATTGATTTATAAATGAAATGAATGCAAATTACACCATAGAAATAATAAAAATACAATATTGCACCTAAAATTTAAAAGAACATATTGTAATTTCCTCCTCTATTTATGTATTTCAATATAATTTATTTGTGCATACCAATTTTATAAGAGATTAACATGCAGTGCTTATCCCCCATTTCTTGATTCAGTAAGTTTAATAACACAATTTAAGGATCTAAAGGTACAACTGATCAAGTCAACTGCTTAATCTCTTATTTTACCCTACTGTAGATTCACAGTAGGATATTTCTATTATTTATGCAAATAGTCTGGAGAGGGTAAAACATATCTTTTTTTTAACATTTATGAACAATTACCATTCAGTTTGTTGATCTTATGGGTATTGTATATATGCCAAACATTGCAGGCGCACCCCCCAAAGAAAGACTCAGACACTGGTATATGGATAAAGGCATTGGGCCACTTTTATTGAATAATGCCCTAGTCCGAATTATAACTTTCAATTGGTACTCATCCAATTATAATTCTTAAGGCAAGCAGGCTGCAGCAACACTGGTAAGGTTCCTCCCAAAATTGCCAATGGCAATTGGCTACAATGTATCCATTTGTATCAATTTGTTTGTTGACACAAACAAATTGTTGACCGGAGTCAATAAACTATCTACTGACCCCACCCTCTGACGTGTATCCGTCAAATCACGGGGTGATGCATGCTGAAAAGCTCCTGCCATCACCCCTTGCCTGGTTCGTCGTTGACCGGTCAACGTTATTACACCTGTACCTGTCTAAGTGTTGGCCAGTCAATTGCGAACCTGCCGGATACCTATGGGTCATAAATATTTACCGTACCAGTGCTACCCGCCTAAGTGACCAAAGTCAAGAGCAAAAACCCCTATGTCAAACCTTAGCAACAGTGTGGGATGGGCAAAAAAGCCAGAACCCAAGGGCCAATTGTAGGTTCAGGCCAAAAATTCCCACCCGGCCCCGAAGCGACCAAAATATCACACTGTTCACTAGGGAGGGGGTGGAGGGAAAACTTCTCCTCTCCGTCGCTCTTTTAAAATGGCAGCTCGGCTGCCTCGTGGCCACCCCTTTTATAGAAGGGTGGCCACGCCCCCTAACTCACCCGGATGTCTGAGTCCGGGTGGGGGGGGGCTGCAAAGAGCGCGGTGGCCATTTTGGCGCCGCGCTTTCAATATGCAAATTCTTTTAAATGATTTCATATTATACACTGAATTGTTACCATCTTAAATCAAAATTTTTATCTCCATTACACTTTGTGTATGTTTGGAGTTCTTCCCATTCAGTTAAACATTAACATGACAGGCAACATATGACCAGTATCCAGTAGCCCTATATCAGTGATGGCGAACCATGGCACTCAAGCTGTTCTTGAATTTCAATTCCCAGAAGCCCAAGTCCCTGTGAATACACATGAATGGGTTTACTGCAAAGTAAACCTATTCATGTGGATTAACAGGGACTTGGGCTCCAGGAAATTGTAATCCAAGAATAGTTATAGTGCCAAAGTTTGCCATCACGGCCCTATGTGATCCCTTAAGGGCAATCATAAATGTGATTTGAACTGATTCTTATGCTCTCCATCATGCACACAGTCTTCCTATTGTGCAGGCAACCATGTGTCCTGCTGGATACTCCAGTGTACAATGGGCAATGCAGGAAGAGAATTTTTGTTTCTATTTATATGTGGAAAACCAGAGTAGAATTTTGGCTATTAAACAATAGAAGAGAAACTTCAGCTTTCTGATTTCCATTTCCACCACTTTATCGTTTTCTACTCTATTTAATTAGCATGGAAGTCCAACTCTTATATGGGCTAGAATCTGACATGAAATAAGTGAGTAAAATCTGACCCTGAAAGACTGTACAGTAAGACTACAGTAAGACTGGGGAAACATTTAGTGGGTGTTTAGATTTAAAATGGTGGAAACTGTTTTGTAGGAGAGGTACTTTAGTGACCACCTTTAAGTTAAGTGGCAGAAATCTCACTGCACAAAAATTAGCATCATTTTGGAAGCAAAGTAACATAAGAAATCTCAATTTACTTCCAAAAATCACATCTTTTGTGTAAGTATGCAACAGGATTTTTAGGGCAGTATGTGTACAGGAACAGTACAGTTCTCTGCCACCTAGTACAAATCTTACAACTGCTCCATGAAAGAAGAAAATGGAATTGCATGGAGTAAGAAAAGGAATTTGATGGTAAGAACTCTTCCATTATCTATGTTCAATGTTAATTGTACCTTATTGTAATAAAGGTAACTAGCATATATTATAGTAGTTGTTACCATTCTTTCAGTATGCTAAATTCACAGGTCACAATTAGCTACCCAACTGACTCCATGTGCCACTGCTTTTAGCTGATTCTCTCTTTTGTAATGGCTAGTGTGAATACATTCCCGCCCCCTTCCCCCTTCCCAGAGATGTCAGCTTTCTTTACAAGGCTGATTTGGATGAGAGCACTATTTGAAATTACATCAAAATATTGCAGTAAATGCAATTTTCAATAAGTAATTTCACTAAACTGTAGGATATCACAAATGCTGTTGGTGTAATATCTGATGGAGCACATGAGGATGGAGAGTAGCATGAGAAAACAGAAACCACAATGCAAATGAAAAGAACTTTCTAATGAAATAATGTTCTTTATTAGTATAATAAACAGAATCTGATAATGATGCAAACAGTGGTCACTCCGTGGTTAATGTTAAAGGGAGATGGGGAAAACTCCTGCTGGCTTAGACAAATGGAGTTAATCTATTCCCAATGTTTGTATCTGATTGATTTATTCAGGAAATTTAATACAGGATACCTTTTCTAATAATTTTTCTCATGTTTTTACTCCTGCACACAGCATTTTTATGAAGCTGTCTATCACTTATAGCATTTCTTTTCTCACTGTTCATAATTAGTTTAGACCCCATCAGAACTCACTTTGCAGTAGCTTACTGAATTCTGGCATCCTTATAATGATTGAGCTAATGAGCAATGCATGCATCTAATAAAATACTTTCACTGTTATTGTATTGCCTTTTCATCAAGCTCATGAATGTTCCCTTTCAAAAATTTCAGTCAAGTTAGAATTTTCACTGAGGCTGTCATGTTGAGGCATATCTTTCAGCTCTCTCTCCTACCTCTGTCCCTCCCAAATTTTCTCTTCTAGTCTACCACTGTATTTCCACCACTGCACTGTTACTCTCTAAACCAGTTGTTCCCAAACATGTTTTGGCCATGCCCCATATAAGCATCTCTAAAATCCTGATGCCCCCCATGTAATTTAATTCTTATTATTCAAAAAAAATCACGAGGAGGAAGCCTAAAAGGCCATTAACTGTTAATAACTCATTTTCAAATTGTCACCCTTAAAAATCAAATTGCCTCCCTGCGGGGTGTGTACCCCACAATGGGAACCATGGATTTAGTCCCTCTTTTTGTTCACTCTCTTCCTGTAGTGTAGTTGTTTCCTACTCCACTGCATTCCCTCTTCCTCTCCAACAAGTGTTACTTCTCTTCTTTTCTGGTCTTTCACCTTTCTTGCCATCCTGCTGTCCTTTCTTTTTGCAATTTCCCATTGCCAAAGTGTTTCCCATGTTCCTTTTAATAAGTTTGAAAAGAGTGAGGGGAGCATACCCATTGTACTGAATTCTTTAATGGGTCGCTGGACCCACATGGCCATCAAATATTATCTTGGGGAAATGAAAATGCAGCCTATGTCTGTAGCACCTTCAGCAGGGTGCTAAATCCATTTTAAAATTTGAAAGAAAGAGAAAAGGTAAAGAGATGGAGAGTGACGAGGTTGGGAGGGAAGAACAACTAGAGAAGCAGTTAGGAGGAAGATGTTGGGGGAAGAAAAAACAAGTAAGATGGTTGGAGAAAAGATTTCAGTTTGGGACTTGAAGAAATAAAGGGCAAAATTGGCTATTTCATCACCCTGGCTACTTAGATGTCACCTGTGGTTTTAGTTACTTTTCTGGTTCTCTTAGACCTCTGGTGGCTAACCTTGACACTCCAGCTGTTTTTGGACTTCAATTACCAGAAGCCCAAGTCAGCACTCCTGCTAATCAGGACTTCTGGGAATTGAAGTTCCAGAACAGCTGGAATGCCAAGGTTAGCCATCATTGTCTTAGACTTTGTCAAACTTTGAGAAAGCTTCAGGGGTCCAGATGCTAGGAAGGCAGCTCTGATTGGAGTCACAGCCTGCTGCAGCTGCTGATATCATGGTGAGCTACATCTTAGATCCATGAAGAAAAAGCAATGTAAGAATTGGCTCTTTCCCCTGGAAGTGGCTTCAGAAATAAGACTTCTAGACTTGCTGTTGTATCTCATGTGGACCTTTTCTTAAGTCCTGAAAGTTTCCTGCTTCATTTGCTTCTTTGTTTCTCTGTCTCCTGGTCTGCTTGAATGTTCTGCCTTGATCCAGTCTTAAAGGTATCCTGCTTTGTTTGTTTCCTTGGTGGTCTAGCTCTTGGACTATGTCTCCGCTAGCAAACTAGCCTTCTTTCCCTGTTTTTTCCTGACTTTGACCTTGGATTTTGATTAGGACTTCAATAAGGTTTGCCTTTTACCTTTAGCTTTGTTGCCCTTGGTCCTGGTGCCTGTTAATCTAGTTAGCTGCCTATGTCCTCAGATTATATCAATTTTAAATAGCAGTATTCAAAAATTCTTTGGATACTTCACTACTCATTTCTGTTCAACATGAAAATGTTCTGCTCACTTTTACCATCTGCTTGATATATTTGCATAACCATCAAACCCTCACTACCACAGCACTCTCCTGGATTTTATTTCTTAGCCATGTTAAGATAGAGAAAGGCATATTGGCGCTGTATGACAAAGGGGGAAAACAATTTTATATTTTATGAACTGTACATGTGTTGCCTGAAAACAGAATGAAGTTACCTTGAGTTCGGACAGGGTCGGACATGGTGCTGGGGTCACTCAAACCTTGTGAGTTGATAGCTCTCACCATAAACAGGTAGATTGTATTGGGACGGAGTCCTCTCACAGTGTAAGGTGTTGTTTTTACATGGTTAGCAACTGTTTGCCAACTATTGCTCACCGACTGGCTGAAATGAAAATATATTGGAAGACTATGGATCAAAGGAATGTAAGGTTAGAAATTTCTCAGGGCTGAATTTCACTGAAGAAAAAGGTTACAATGAATTATTCAGAATATGAATAATTCTAGTTATAATTCTAGTTCTGATTGTTTCAGTTGAGCTGATCACCAAGGAGCACAAAAGAAAAGCAAAACAGCTTACAATTACCATTTCTTGGGTGACATTAGTAGTATACTAGGAAAGAATGCCTGCAAAATAGAAATTGTATGTAGAAGCATCTTTTCAAACACGTATTGTTGAAAAGTATAACTCTGCCAAAAGAATACACTTAATAAAATGCAATGCAAAACATGTGTTTTTCACCAAAGCTAACATGTAAAATTATACCTGTCCAAACGATATCTGCAAAGAATACTGAATGACTACTTTTCCTGTTTAATTACTAAAGAAGACTCACATGTAGATTTATTAAACCAGTATGCCTTCACTGTGCTACTCAATATATATTTAGAGAAATACATGGCACTTCAGACAACCTGACAGGATGTCACTGCTCTTCATTGTTATGACAAAATAGCTATCTTTACAGATGTTAGAGAGCATAATTTCATTTCTCCAAGTTTTCTGTTATGAATGATAATAAATATACATTAAACTGAACAAAAGGCAGTCAAAAAAATTTCCATCTGACTCCAATGGTAAGCGGAAATATTTCAATTGCTGATCAGAACTCTTAACTAGATAGTGTTGTCACTGTGTGTGTTTGTACTGCCTCTAAAATAAAAGGATGGTAAATTTATATACCTGAAAATCCAAACAAAGAAGTATATTTCAGGAACTGTTCATTCATGGCATGTTGTTGAATTTTTAACCATATCACATGTATAAATATTTTTACCACTATAGCTTAAGTTTCTGACAAATCTGCATATGGTCTTATTAGTACTGATAAACAAAGCATCAGATTTTGAACATACCTAAAAGCCTCAATAACATATGCACTAGTTGGTAGGTTTCCAGGGGTGCCAGGTTGCCAAGACAGGGTGACACTATTCTTGGTGACATCAGTGACCTGAGGTTTCGATGGTGGCCCAGGAAGGTCATTTAAATCATAATTTTTGCTAACTGGTGCCCCAGATTCTGTAGAAAATAAATGATTATAATTTACATTATTTTAAAAAAAATCTGTTTTAACACACAAAAATTAAACTTAAAATTGAAAACATTTAAAATACATAATAATCATGTTTCGGGTCTTTCTCTCCCATTACATACATTACATAGAGGCCTGCTGGCACAATGATTAAAGTGCTGTCCTGCAGCCAAAATGTTGTGAGTTTGATCATAATGGGGATCAAGGTTGACTCTGTCCTTCCAACCTTCAGAGGTCAGTGAAATGAGTACCCAGCATGTTGGGAACTGCCCAGAGATTGCACATAGCACTATGGGGTAGTATATAAGTGTAATTGCTATTGCTACTATTCAACTAAAATGCTTACACGGCATCACTGTGCAAATTTATGTCTGGATGGTGTTGCCCATCCATGCCAGAAACCCAATCACTAGCTGGATTCCTGTGCAAACAACTGTAAACCCAAGGTTGTTGTTTTGGTGATCAGGAACTTTGTACTCTATGAAAATGTTGAAATATGGAATCTCAAATACCTGGATAGAGGAAGCACAGTAATCCAGTCTGACATGACCTTAGAGAATTGCCAAAGGTGATGTTTATGTGTTCAATCTGAAATGACTATAGTCACTGAAATTAATATTAACATTTCATTTTCTCAACATCTGAAACTTTTCCCATCACAACATTTTCATTGCAGGAACATGAAGAAGCCTTATACTGAGACTGGTGATTGCTTTGTCCCAGTCAGCCTACTTAAACAGTGAAGCAACATTCTAAATTCTCAGAAGCATTTTGCAGCCCAGCTGCTGAAACCCTTTTAATAAATATGGAAGATCTTAAAAATTTCAAATGTGTTGTTCTACAGATAAGGATTGGATTACAGGTCAAGCAACACAGGGAGAGTCAGCTTACAGGAAGGAGGTTGAGATGCTGATGGAGTGGTGTAGGAAAAACAATTTATTCCTCAATGTAAAAAAGACAAAAGAGATCATTGTGGACTTTAGAAAATGCAAATTGAACATCCAGCCACTTATTATTGAAGGGAATTGGTCTCGGTGTTTCGATTTCTGGGAATGGAGCTGAGGGATGATCTAACATGGGGAGCAAACACCAAAGATCTGATCAAGAAAGCACAGCAGAGGTTATACTTCTTGAGAATCCTCAGGAAGAACAATATTTCAAAGGACCTGCTGTTGACATTCTACCACTGTACCATAGAGAGTGTGTTAACCTATGGTCTGTGTGTATGGTTTGGGAGTTGTACAGCTAGGGAAAGAACAATGCTGTCCAGGGTCATAAAGACTGCAGAGGGGATAATCGGGCGTACTCTTCCCACTCTAGATCAAATCTATGCCACCAGGTATTATAAGAAAGCTGTAGAGATTGCGCAAGATAGTACGCACCCTGGAAATAATCTCTTTCAGCTTTTGCCTTCTAGAAGAAGGTATAGGGTCATAAAGACCAGGACCAGCCGCTTGAGAAATAGTTTCTACCCAAAAGCGGTTCTGGCTTTGAATACAGTGCAATACAGTCTATGAGGGAGCTTCTGTATATAGTTTTTAGAGTTTTTAGAGTTTTAGAGCTTTTAGGGGTTAAATGTGTATATGTGGGGTGGGAGTATGTTGATAATTTTGTAAAGTTGTATTTTGTTTAGGTTTTGTTGGGTTGTTGTGTGTTTTCCCCCCAATCTCATTGTTCTGTGCAGGACAATGACAATAAAGATCTATCTATCTATCTATCTATCTATCTATCTACATACAATAAGAAGGGATAGTCAGTTTAACCACCTCTATGTTTAATACCTCAAATATTTTCATTTGTGGTGAAGAAGTCCAGCAAAATTAACAATAACACTTATTTAGCTCCTTTAACCAGATCTATATAATCCTTGAAAGTAAAAGGTCTAAATGTGGGCATGCCCAACTTGACCACAAATATGAATGCATCCTGCCACTTAAACTATGGCCTGCTAGGGATCAGCACTTCCTTTTCTCCATCTCTGCAGGTTGAGGGAGATGGGAAAGACAAGTGGGCTCATATACTAAAGGCTCATGACATGGACCCTTTTGATTCAATAAATTAGATTGTATACACATCTCTTTGGGTAGCATTCAGTTAATCCCTCTTTTTGATTGAATTACTTCTGACAGCTGAATAAGCAGGAGATTTTGCCTTCTCTGCAGATTTCCTTAGACCCACAAAATCTACTTTGAAGGGTAAGCACGGCATAGGAAAGGAAAGGAGCAAAATATGTTGCATTACTGGAACTCTGCATGTATAAACTTGGATCATATCCATAAGTGAAAATATACGCACAAATAAAAGAATGGATATTGAACTATGTAATTCTCCCTCACCTCCAATATTTTTCTTCTGCGTAACCATAATGCAATAAAATGTTCTTTTACCTGTTACATCTAGCACAGCACTCCAAGATGTTTCGCCACTTGAACTTGTAGCAACACATGTATACGTGCCAGTGTCCGATATCTAAAATGTAGAAACAATTGAGGACATTCCTGTCATTTCTGCCACATATTTTTCCTCTCTAAATGTTTCTTGTTGTATACTAAGAGAGGTTATCCTACATTTTGATAAACAATAATTTAACGATAACATACATGTAATATAAAGAAATAATTCCTTAATCCTGCTTGATTTATATTCAAATTTCCCGTTCAAATTATTATGCTTCATATTCTTGATGCCTCTATTTCTGGATAACAACTTATATAGAGAGATGGATTTTATATGCCAATGCTTTCTTTCATTTACAGTAAAACCTTGCATAAAGAGCGCCTCACTTAGAGAGACTGAGCCAGCTCTGCTCACCCGGCAGCCAGCCAGCCCAACTCTCCTCAGCTGGGAGGACCGGGGCGAGCTTCAAAAACCCTGCTGCCGATGCTGCCGCCGCCGCCAGAAACTGAGCCAGCTCCACTCGCCTGGCGGTCGGCTGGCCCAACTCTCCACAGCTGGGAGGACTGGGGCGGGCTTCAAAAACCCCGCTGCTGATGCTGCCGATGCCGCCAATGCCGCTAGAGACTGAGCCAGCTTCGCTCGCACGGCGGCCGGCTGGACCAACTCTCCTCGGCTGGGAAGACCAGGGCGGGCTCCAAAAACCCCGCACTGATGCTGTCGACACCACCAGAGTCTGAGCCAGCTCTGCTCGCCCAGCTGCCAGCTGGACCAACTCTCCTTACCTGGGAGGACCGGCGTAGGCTTCAACCCCCCTTGTCATCACAGGTTTTTCGGGGCCAGCCTCCTCCCGGCCTGGACTCTCCTCTCGATCAGTTGGGTCTTGAGGGGAGATGGGGAACAGTTGTTCAGGGCAAATAGTTGTGGGTGAATACAAAGCACCACACTCCTTCCATCGGCTTGGCCGGATGGCGAGGAAGTGAGAGCACTGGAGCCCATGCTCTGGATTAGACGTTGAGCTTTGGGGCTTCATAAACCACAGCTCTGTTGGGATTGTGGGGTTGTGAGGGATGGAAGATTTTTATGATTTAATGTTGCTGTTAGGTTGATTGTTGTTCCCTGATATGCCATTGTATATGTACTGCAATTGTATTCAATGGTTTTTTGTATTTCTTGGTTTTTGTGTATATTATTGTGTATTTATTTATTTTGTATACTGTTATTGATTGTACTGTTGCTGTTGTTTGTCGCTTCAAGTCGCCTTCAGGCTGAGGGAAGCGGGATATAAATTAAAAGTTGTTGTTGTTGTTGTTGTTATTAACTCGCTTAAAGAGCAGAATTTTCACTGAATGGTCACCCTCACTTAACAACTGAAAAAACCAAAATCTCGCTTAACAACTAAATCAGGATTCACAATCCCCCCGACAGAAGTCACAATCAGTCACTTACAATGACAGTGGTGGTGCTTTTTCCAAGTGTTTTGATCAAAGAGTAACTCGCTTAAAGAGCAATCCCATGGAACGCATTATGCTCTTTAAGCGAGGTACCACTGTATTTCAGAAAAATTAAAGAATAAGGATAGGTGACTCTTTAAATTTGTCCTCTGCTGTTCAAAATGTCAACTTCTTCTCCCACTTAGCTTTCAACTTTGAACTTCATTTATATTTTATTCAGGAAAAGGGTGTTGTCCTTTGCTCACTGGTAGATATAATTGATACTGAACTTCCAGTTAGCCATGAGCAGTTCTGGTGCAATCACTTTAACGACTGCAGAGACAATCTACACAATTTAATTTCCAGCTCAAATCTTGAATTTCTGATGGTATTCAAAACTTTCATAAAAATGCATTCTGACAATGCCTCAACCAAACTGGCAGAAGCTAGCAGGCTCCTCAGTTGCTTTTTATGCAGGAAGGGTACCTAGAGGCATTTCTCAGTAAAGAGGGAAAAACCAACCCATCTTTTGCTTAACTAGCAAGACACACAAAAAATTGTAATCCTTGCCCATATTAGAAATTGCCAATATCTGATTATTATTTTTTTTGAGAAATCCTGCCCCGGTTTCCACTTGGTGTGAGCAGGCATATTTCAAGAACAATAGCTCTAGATACCCCTTAGCAGTTTAAAAATAAATAAAAACAAAACATTTCCAACCCTTGATAGTCCAAAGGCTGGGGGGGGGGGTTCTTTCATCATAGGGTCATGATGGTGAACCTTGGCACTCCAGCTGTTCTTGGACTTCAATTCCCAGAAGTCCAAGTCTCTGTGAAACCACACAAATGGGTTTACTGGCACTCCAGCTGTTCTTGGACTTCAGTTCTCAGAAGCCTAAGTCTCTGTGAACCCACATGAATGGGTTTACTGCATGTATGCACAGAAAACCTGCTTGTGTGGATTCACAGGGACTCAGGCTTCTGGGAACTGAAGTCCAAGAACAGCTGGAGTGCCAAGGTTTGTGATCACTGTCATAGGGGAACTGTTGGAGATCACAGGAAAGGGGGAATTTTTAATTTCTGAAAGCTGTCACCAGTGACATGAAATTCTATACAGTGTGCTGGTGGATACTACTGAATAAAGTGAGCAATGGTATGTGGGAATGGGTAGATGTCTGAAAATGGTTGCTGGAAGCATTTTCCCTAAGTTAGCTTCTTCCGTCTAGCCAAATCCTGGATCCAACCCATTAACTTTAACAGCAGAAACAATCTATAAATTCATTATTAAACATTCCATAGAGTCTTTCCTATGAGATATGCAGTTAAGCTGCCAATTAGCACATAATTCTCTTCCATTACATAATTATAATTACTTTATCAGGATTTTACAATCTTTTACAGTGTAAGAAATCTCTCTCTGAATCTTATTATATCCCCCAATACATTTTAGATATTTTAATTAAAAGGTACGTGCGGTGGCAAAATGGCCGCCGCACGCTTTGCTGGCCCCACCCCTGAGGCACGGGCACAGCATGGGAGAGGGGGCGTGGCCGGCTTCCCCTTTATAAGGGGTGGCCAAGCCAACGGCCCTCTCTTTCCAATTGGCTGGGCCACGGTGCGTTTCGCGTTTCCGTGCACAGCCGAACACCGTTTTGCTTGCCACCAGCCCGGGAGCGTGCTAGCGACAGTCTCTTGCCTCGCTTCTCAGCTCGCTTGGCGAGCCTCTGCGTGTCGGCTCCCGCCCAGGAACGGGCGGGAGCTGAATTTCCTTCCTTCGCCGGCCCGGGATCGGGCCGGCACTTGCCTCGCAGCGCTAGTGCCACTTTTGCTCGCTCAGCGAGCTTTTCGGGTGGGCTGCAGGGCTCCCGCCCGGGAATGGGCCGGAACTCCGCGCCACCTACAGCGGGCCTGCCTGCGCGGCCGTGCCTCTAGCGCCAGCCTCTTCCAATTCAGGCGCAAATGGCGCTGAAGAAAAAGGCCGGGAGCGGCGGTCCGCCTGCAGCATGCCGCTCACACGCATCTGCGCCTAGGCCGCCAGCCAGGCCCGCACCGGCGCCTCAACTTACCCCCCCTCCGAGCAGGAGGGCCTGATGTGCGGCTTCGTCTGTGCCTCCAGGGGGGGACCCTGAACCGCAGGGGAGTGCCCCCACCACTGGGGTCTCCCTCCCACTGGCCCCGGCTGTCTGCGTACGTGCCGCAGCCGAACCCCAGCCTACACCTGGCCCCCTTGCCCATGGGATGGTTGAGGCCCATTTTGCGGCCCTGGAGAGGGCTGCAGGCCTCCAACCCTGGTCTGAGGCTGCCTTCCTTCCTCCAAGTACTGCCTCCCTTGTTGACCCCTCGCTGCCAGCCTCACTTGACTCCTGGCTGGCGCGGTTTGAGAGGGCCCTGCTGGACACGCCTACAGGCTGCCCGCTGCCAGGCCCTGTGGGTACGCATGCCCCAGCTGCTGTGGAGTCCGCCGTGGGTCCTGAGCGTGGTTCCTTGGATGGCTCGAGCTCTAGTTCATTCCTGAGCTCCAATGCCCCTGCCCGCACGGAACCCCCGGTGGGGGCGGCAGGAGGGGTTGTGTCCGATGAGTATAGTAGTGAAGTTAGCTCCACGCACACTCATTCTGTGATTCCGCCGGCCCTGCCCACTTGGCCGTGGATGGCTGGTTCCAGTGCGGCTCCTTCTGTGTCACACTTGCCACCTATCATGGCGGCGCAGTCCCGGGTGGAGGAATGGAGGGCCCCTTACCCCCGCACCCGTCGGCAGTTCCACAGGCCACCCCACAGTTGCCTTATCCGGTTTGGCCTTATGGCCTGCCGGTTAACACTGGGTATCATACAGTTTCCACTTCCATGTTGCGCACTGCGGGGGTCATGCTTCCCCTGGGCGATCACTTGCTCCCCGCCATCAGGGACAAAATTTGGCATAGGGAATATGTTGACCTGTTTAGCCTCCTGAACAGGGAACCAACCCGTGATGAGAAGGAGAAGCAGGATGACCATGATAAGGAGTTGGCCCAGCGGCGTAAAACTGTCATGCACCTGGGCCAACTGGTTACCTGCCTATCTCATTTATGCAGTAGTGTCCCTCAGGGCTCGCCCGGACTTAACTAACCCCCTCTTCCAATACCTTGATATCATCTATCGAGCGTATGTGGACTACCCGGGTCAATCGTGGCTGGCATACAATGAGGAATTTCATATGCGGGCCGCGCTTCACCCTGAGATGCGCTGGGATGAGCCCAACCAGCTTTTGTGGTTATACTATATGACCCCGTCCCGCCCGGCGACCAGTTCCATTCTGGACATGCTGTACAGTGTTCTGGTTCCGTGCAATCCCCCCGCCAGCAGGCAGGGCAGGGGGTTCCACCCCCTTGTTGTGCTGGAGCTATTCATCGGCGGCCGGATGTTCTCGCTGGCAGTGCAGGTTCAGACATGCATGCCCTACCTGTTTTGGACCCCACCCGGCCACTGCTTGCACTAGGTCTGGGGGATCCCGGGGTTGAGGCAGGGGACAGCAGGGAGCTAACCGGCCTAACGCTGACCCGTTAGCTGCTAAAGGCCCCCTCCCCAATTAAGTTGGACATTTTGGAGCGTTGGCTCCACGTCTACCCCAATCGGGCAGATGCTAAATATATTTGGGAGGGTTTTCTCAGAGGAGTTTCACATCCCATTTGTAGGAGTGTGCTTGCCACAGAATGCACCTAATCTGGTTTCCCTGAGGGGGATGAAGCAGGTTGCCCGGGTTAAGATATTCAAGGAGGTCCAGGAGGGTCGGGTCGCTGGCCCCTTCAATGACCCACCTTTTCCCAACCTTAAAGTGTCGCTCCTGGGTTTGGTCCCCAAAAAGGTACTGGGTGAATTTCGACTGATTCACCATTTATCTTACCCAGCTGGTAAATTTGTGAATGATGCTATACTGGACGAGCTATACACTTCGTCCGATCAGGTGCTCAACATGGTCCAGACATGTGGCCGGGGGGGGGGGGGGGGGGGCTATGATGGCCAAGTGTGACATCAAGTCGGCCTTCCACCTCCTGCCTGTTCACCCGGATGATTTTGAGTTGCTGGACTTTCGTTTCCAGGGGCAGTATTTTGTTGACAAGGCCATGCCTTTCGGGTGCTCTGTCTCTTGCTCAGCTTTTGAGTGTTTCAGTTCATTCCTGCATTGGGCCTTAGTCCACCACTCAGGGGTTCATTCAGTGTCCCACTACCTTGATGATATTTTGTTTGGGGGCCCTGCAGACTCGGATGAGTGCGCGCGCCTGTTGGCCGCTTTTCAGGGACTTATGGCCGAATTCAGCATGCCGTTGGCTCCGGAGAAGACGGAGGGTTCTGCCACTTGTTTAGTCTTTTTAGGGATTGAATTGGACACCATAGCCCAGACCTCCAGGTTGCCCGCACAGATAGTCGCCTGCATCTCGGCTGCTATCCGTTCCCTACTGGCCAAATGTAGGCTTCCCTGCATGACCTCCAGGTGCTTCATGGGTTCCTCAACTTTGCTTGTCGGGTTATCGCCCCTGGCCGTGCTTTCGCTAGGCATCTGTGTGATGCCAATGGTTGGGTAATCCAGGAAGCACCACAAAGTTTTTTTGACCAGGGCCGTCAGGGCTGTCTTACAGGTATGGTTGGGGTTCCTGTCCGATTTTAATGGGATTTCCTTTTGGCATGATGAACGCCTGGCCGCGCAAGTATTCCAAGTCCAGTCGGATGCATCTGGGGCGTTCGGCTATGGTATGTACTTCACTGGACACTGGTCCTATGGTGGGTGGCCGGAGGCATGGCAGGGCACTGCCGTGCTCCGTGACCTTACCTTCTTAGAGTTCTTTCCCATTTTGGGAGCTCTCTTACTGTGGGGTGAGGCCTGGGCGAACTCGGTGGTCCATTTTTGGTGCGACAACGCAGCTGTTGTCCAGATCATCAATTCCCAGACATCTCGCTCCTCTAGGGTTATGGCCATGGTCCGCCATTTCGTGTTGTGTGCATTGCGCCGCAACATACTGTTTAAGTGCCGGGTATCAAGAATGATACTACCCTCACCAAATACCAATTTTGGAAAGTCACGGGGGCGGCACTGGACTAACTGGGCTTATGGGGTGTGTGTTTTGGGACCCACTCCTTCTGCATTGGTGCAGCGTCCACCACGGCAGCATATGGTTACACTGAGGGGGATATCCGCTCCATGGGGCGGTGGGGTTCCAATCGTTTCCGTTCATATTACGGCCTTTGGTTCAGTAGCACTTTTGCTTGTGTATTTTCTTTTCTTTTCTTCCAGGTGCGGCGTGCCTTGGGAGGCCCGCACGGGTCTGGATCATTGGGCACAGCTATGTGTATTGGGCCGTCTGCTATGCTGTGTCCACTTCTTGGGGGCCACACCTGGGTATCGGTGCATTGGCGCTGCTACGTTGGTTTGGCTTCCACGGCATGCATTGGTATTCGTTGCTTCTCTTTATCAGGTCCATGGGAGACCAGAGCCCCCCTGATGTTCTTATTATACACCTGGGCGGCAATGAGTAGGCTCAGATTACGGGCTTGGAGTTGGCATGCGCCATCCGACGCGATCTTGCCCTGTTGGGTCAGTCCTGGCCACAGGCACGGATCGTTTGGTCTCAGATGATACCACACGTTTTACCAAGGTGGAATTGATCCACGGGGAGTTGACTGGACCCGCAGGTCGATTAACAGGGCAGTGGCCCGTTACATATATGCCATCACTTTGGGGGCGGCGGTACCACACCCGCTCATACGCGTACAAGACCGTTGTCTATATCGCGCTGATGGTGTACATTTGTCAGACAGGGGCATGGACCTCTTTTTGTCATCCATACAGACGGGCCTGTTGGCCGTTTGCGACCATGGTGGGGCGGTGAGTTGGTGAACTCCTCCCCATGTGGCGGATAGCAGTGGTTAGGGGCAACTGCATTAACATTTAACAGGTTAAATACAGTTGGTTGGCCATAGGGAGGACTGGTATGGCCAGCCAGCTTACTTAGATAGCCAACACTCAGAGTAGGTCAACAACACGCTTCCGCTGAAGCTGGTTGTTGGCATAGGCTCTCACATTGTTACCGCAGTAGCAAGTTGTGAGAGTCAGTTGATCAGGACTGTAATTGGATTTGCCCCTTACCAGTGCTATTGCGGCCCGTCTGATCCTTAACCATTGTTAAGGTAGGCCTTGTTTGAATTTAAATAAATGTGGCCCAATTATAATCCAAAAATTATAAATCAGCTGAAGACGCCCTAAGGACGTCTGTCCGTCCAACCAGAGCGGACCGGAGGGGCTCTCTAATTGTGCCATCAGCCAGGGGGGCTCGCCTCTCTGGCACAAGGAGGAGGGCCTTCTCCGTGTCCGCACTAGCCCTCTGGAACCTCCTGCCTGTGGAACTGCGTCTCCAGACGGAGTTGTTGCCCTTTAGGAAGGAACTAAAGACCTGGCTGGCGGGCCAAGTTTGGGGTGCGGGTGGGGATGGGGGTACCGTTGGGTGGTTGGTATAGAGAAGTGTGCCTTCCCCCAAGGTCCCTTCAGTTCTTGCGCACCTTTTAGAGGTGGGTTTTTTTTTAAACTTATAACTTTTAACTTTTTTATCATGTGTCTTTTATGTATTTACTGTCTGCTATGTAAACCGCCCTGAGTTGGGTTGTACCTGAGTGGGCGGTATATAAGCGTGAAAAATAAATAAATAATATAAAAATAAGTTTTTAAACTATCTTCAAAGGCAGCTCTACATACATAGAGCATGTCACAGTAATATAGCTAAGGCATATGATGTCTGTGTTGTTATTGGGGTGTGGGTACAGCAATGATGTTGCTATGTTTACAAAAAAAGAAATTTGTAGGAAAATACATACTTTATATTAATTTCATTCATTTCTGTTCTAGCTGCCTATCACCTTCTAAGATGTGAAAGACTGGGAAGGCTTGTTTGGAAAGATACAGTATTTCAGATATATATAGTAGAACCAGTATTTTGAATTGAGCCTAGAAAGGGAGTGGTGGCCAGTGCAGATGCAACAAGCGAGTTATATGCCCCTTATTACCGGTCTAATTTGCAGTTGCATTTTAAATCAGCTGAAGTTTTCAAACTATATTCAAAGGCAGCTCTACATACATAGAGCATGTCACAGTAATATAGCTAAGGCATATGATACAGCTACATCCAATATCTCAAGTAATGGGCACATCAGGAGACTGTGCAAAGTCATTCCTGGCAACCACTGAGGTGTGGACATTTGGGTTCAGGCATGAATGTAGGAGTACACCCAATGTGCAACCCAAATTTTCAAGGGAGCTGTAAATCCCATCCAGCACAGATTGCATCCTTGTTCCCTTTTTGACCTTTCAAATGAACATGAACTCCTATGTTTTATCTGGATTAAGTTTTAATTTGTTTGCCCCCATCCAGCCCATTATGGTGACCAGGCATAACTAAAGAACAGAATTAGCTTCTTTGCAGCCAGATTTTTACCAACATGTAAGTATTATAATATGAAATCAAATGCAGATGAGTACATAATTAAGGGGGAATAAAATGTGTGGATTAATGTAGGATTAGAGAGGTGGTGACAATTATTCATGAGAAAAAAAAACAAGAAAACTATATTAAGAATCAAACATCTCTAATTATTTCACCTTAAGAATGACCCCTAATCAAACTATGGAAATTTTTGCATATAAACTTTGATTATACTTAAGCACATCATTACTGCTCAACTAAAGTAGAAAGGTAGAGAAAATGTGTTTTGTTTTGGTATTTTTGAAAAGGAAACTAATCATGTATAAAATGATTTCCTTAACTAGCATCAAGAACTGTAAATAAATTAAATTTTGCAGAAACATAGCTAACTACCAAGGGCCGCAGTGTCTTAATGGTTAACATGCTGAGCTTGACAACCAGAAGGTCAGCAGGCGAGCAATTTGAGACCTGAGTGTTGCATGATGGAGTCAGCTCCCATTGTCTTGCCCTGGCTTCTACCAACCTAGCTGTTTGAAAGTAAGAAATTGCCTGTAGATAAATATGAAAGCGCGGTGCCAAAATGGCCGCCACGCTCTTTGCGGGGGGGCCCCCCACCCGGACTCAGACATCCGGGTGAGTTAGGGGGCGTGGCCACCCCTCTATAAAAGGGGTGGCCACGAGGCAGACGAGCTGCCATTTTAGAAATAGCGACGGAGAGGAGAAGTTTTTCCCTCCACCCCCTCCCTAGTGAACAATGTGATATTTTGGTCGCTTCGGGGCCGGGTGGGAATTTTTGGCCTGAACCTACAATTGGCCCTTGGGTTCTGGCTTTTTTGCCCATCCCACACTGTTGCTAGTGTTTGACATAGGGGTTTTTCTTGACTTTGGTCACTTAGGCGGGTAGCACTGGTAAGGTAAATATTTATGACCCATAGGTATCCGGCAGGTTTGCAATTGACTGGCCAACACTTAGACAGGTACAGGTGTAATAACTTTGACCGGTCAACGACGAACCAGGCAAGGGGTGATGGCAGGAGCTTTTCAGCATGCATCACCCCGTGATTTGACGGATACACGTCAGAGGGTGGGGTCAGTAGATAGTTTATTGACTCCGGTCAACAATTTGTTTGTGTCAACAAACAAATTGATACAAATCGATACATTGTAGCCAATTGCCATTGGCAATTTTGGGAGGAACCTTACCAGTGTTAATGCGGCCTGCTTGCCTTAAGAATTACAATTGGATGAATACCAATTGAAAGTTATAATTCGGACTAGGGCATTATTCAGTAAAAGTGGCCCAATGCCTTTATCCATATACCGGTGTCTGAGTCTTTCTTTGGGGGGTGCGCCTGCAAGGTACCACCTTGACAGGAGAGGTAACAGTGTTGTTCCATATGTTTCAAGATCTAGTCATGCCTGCCACATGACCATGGATATGTCTCCAGATGCAGACAGTGCTGGCTCTTTGCCTGTAAATGGAGATGAGTGCCACCACCTAGAGTCGAATACGACTGGCTTTTGAACAAAGGAGACCTTTACCTTTACTAACCAACCAAAGTGGTACTGAACCGCATACGAAAGCAGTTGCCCTGGTTAATGGATTGTCCACTTGTTTGCTTCCTGAAATTCTTTGTCCCATGTATGGATATGAAGTTAGAACTGGCCTTGATACATGTTTGTATAGTACGCACAGTAAGTAAAACATCATTTAAATAGCTGCCCGTAGGCAGTCAACATGAGACAAGATGGTGAGGATTTTATTTTACCCTAAGTATGTACCTATCCTACAGGATTTAGGTTGAGTCCAGAAGTATCTAAATTTAAGGGCAAAATGTATTTCAAAGGATTATGACATCTGATATTTTCACAACAAATTAAATGTTCAAAGTCATAAACATCTAGACATCTGTACACTTAATTCTTCTGTGTTGTTCAGAGTGATAAGAAATTCAGTTGTCATATTTTATGAAGGAATGTTTTTGCATGTAACAATCATCTCCATATTATAAAGTTATGTACACTTCTGTGGATATTCTCCTCCATTCTTAAATAGAAATATTTTTATTTTATTTGAGGCTATTGTATCTTTAACTAAGCAATTAAAAGACATGTGTCACTGAACACATATATATGGGTCTGTTTGTGGCTAAATGTATCCACTAAGCTTTTGGCATGTGGATTTTTGCCAGAAGCCTATCATCAATGCTCTGAAAGTTTGTTTGAAATCACTAAGCTCCAACCTTTAATTGCTGCTTTCTAACACTACTGGGGAATCTTGACTATTCAAGCGCATTCTTTAATCTAGCTCTACAGTAAAAATGCATTAACCTTCATGGCCCAAACCTGCCTTTAGCCTTGAAAGGGAGGATAAATTGTTTACTCAAGGAAAGCTAGCATACATTTTTAAAAATAAATTCCATTTTGTTCGAAGGAGGTTAACAATTCATTTACGAGCACTGATGAGATAGTGGCAGGAAACAACATAGCCTTTCATTGGCATACTCTTTAGTTTCCTTTTTAAGAGGCAGTGAAAAAGGAATGATAATAAAAATAAGAACTTGCACTAAAATTTTACCTGGGCATGCTGTAAATTTTCTTTTCTAGACTTTAGAGTTGTAGCTGTATATATTATTTCTCTATAATGTATGCATTCTACACAAATTAATTGAATATCATTGAATAACCAAAGAAAAGATGCAATTCTGCTATATTCTACTCAACTATGAATAAAAAACATTCAGAATTTGCTGAATAGAAAACAGGAAAAATGGATTCAACCACAGTTTCATGTCTTCTGTGGACATGATGCTAGATGTCCAATAACATCACTGAGTGAATTAACTGAAAGGAGAAGTTTTGTACTGCCACACACATCCTGCACAGAATCCACACACACACACACCCCTTCACCATTGTTTAGCCATTTGTAAACACCCAGATTAAGGTTAACAAAAGTTCCTATTTAACTAGTACTGTATCTGTAAAATTCATTTCAGGACTTTTAATACTATAAAAATAAATGGAAAAGTGCTAATATTACATTTTAGAAATGAGTGTGACTTAAAGGCAGTTTGTGAAAGTTTACATACCAAAGTGGGAAATCATCCACAATTGTCCACAAACCACTCCAGCATGCAGTAGTAATTACTTTCTAAAACTTAATAAAGTTTCTATTTCAGAAACTATTTTTTTTTTCAAACAGTATCTCAACCAACATCCATTCTATCGGCATTAAGCCACAAACTTGTTCTGGAATAAGACAGTAATAAAATATATATAAATCCAACAGAGCAATTATCTGTCATTTGTACCAAGGTGAAAAGTCTCCAGAGATGGTTGAAAGGAGGGTTACTATACATATTTTGAAGACTGGTCTTGAGTTCGAGCAAGATAAGTTACAAAACAAAGCATTTTAAGTGTATGAGCTGCATTTACCTTTCTGTGACTGAACTCCACCAATAAGTCACAGCCACACTAGGCCCACTGAATCAGTAGTGATTTCGTGAACCAACTCCTTTGCAGGTTCCACTGATTCAATGGGCCAACTCTAGTTGTGACTTACTATTGTATTTTAGTCAATATATCATAATAGGCAAAAACAGGTGCTCCAGAGAAATTTAGATATAGATTAAGCCACAGAGTGGTATTATTATATCCTCCCTTTAAATCAAGAAAGCATGAGTATTTTTTCCTTCTGCCAATGAGAACAAGAATCCTTTTGATGTTTGAGGAAAACTCTTTGGCTGTAGTGGTTTGTTGATAGTACTTGTATAGCCACCATAGGCTAAACAACTACTAAATATCTGACTGCTTAAATTGTGCTCATTTCATAGTTACATGGAGTTTATATACAGTATCTACATTTTCCCCCAATTTCAGAATGGCTAAGAAGTTATTAAAACTTTACTCACCCGTAAAGGTTTGATTTGCAAAGTTCCTTGTTCTTGTATGGATATCCTTGGATCTCTGCCCAGGAAAGTAAAACCTTCTTTTAACCAGCTGATAACAGGCATCGGGTCACCTGTAGCTTTACACTTCAACAAAGCTGTTCCATCTATTGCTAATGTCTGGTTTACAGGTCCCTGAAGAATGATGGGTGGAGGCCTATCTGTTAAAACTGAATAAAACAGATTTTATATTTAAAAGGTGTAGCTGCAAACATATCACAATGATGAAGTGTCTTAATGAGAGAATCATAAATGTCAATGTCCTTTGAGGTCACTGATGGCAAAATATAAAAAATAATCAAGCTGTTTGTAGTAAAGTAAGTTAAATGACACATAATGGTGCTTACATTAAATTAAATTGTAGGCAAGATAGCTATCTATGCAGGAAGACTTCTCATATGGAAGGTCAGCCCTCTACCTTGTATCTAAAGAAAAGTGAACCTACATCAAAATATACTATGTGCAACTTCATTCACATTTATAAGAATGAGGAAGGCACAAAATATATAATTGCAACTCCATTCCCTCCCCTCTTGCACTTGTGATTATTTGGCTTCAGCAAGTATTGTGGCTCTAATATAATGCATTTATATGTTTACTTATTTAATAGCTTGCTTATTTACATATTTTAGGCCACCTTATAGACTACAGAGAATACCTGGCAACTAGGATTTTGTTGTTGTTCAGTTCGCATAGTCAAGTCCGACCCTTTGCGACCCCATGGACCACTGCACCAAATTCTACTGTGTATGAATATGTAGTTTACTGTTCAGATTTTTTATTTATTAATATTTTATTCAAACTAAATATTCAACAAGACAGATAAAAATATAAACAGAGAACAAAATGAAAGAAAGAAAAAAGGGAACATAATCAAAGATAAAAAATACATAACAAACTCCAACACTTCTAAAAAATACAAAAATATGGTAGAGATGCATACACCCCCTTTAAATTATTCATACAATTAGATATTAAATCGTCTTTGATCAATTTAACATTTTAAAGTATGTAAATATTTTTGACACTTCTACTTTATTACTACTATCTTATCCAACTACAACTAACCGTCTCAAGCTCTACCAGTATTATTTTGCTTATTACCATTTTATAAATTTCCCAAGTTAATTTGTCATTTAGGGCCATTGCCCACATCTCTTTATATCATTCCTTGATTTCAGGAGCAATTTCACCTTTCCATTTTCGAGCAATACACTGCCTTGCAGTTGATATCATAATTGAAAAAAGATCTTTTCTATGCACGTCAATATTTAAATCTTCAATTTCAGTTTACAGTGCCATACGAGCTCCTAAATTAAAATTACCATCAATTATACCCTTGATTTCACTTTCTACTTGCAATCCCACCACATTTGTGTAGGTACCCAACTCTTTTTTACATCTCCAACACTTTAATGAATTTGATTTATCTATTTGATGAAGGCGAATAGGGGTTAAGTACCATTTCCATAGTATTTTGAAATTATGTTCCTTAACCCTCACAGATAATGTCTTCATAATTCTTTTGCTCCATAATCTTTTCCAATTATCTCTATTTATTTCCATTTTTAGATCCTGTTCCCAAATTGTCCGTAATACCTCTTGTGATTTATCATCTGAATTTAGCAGTTTATACAGTTTATCTACTAATCCCTTGAAATTTATTGCTCCAGATCTTAAATTACTCAATAAATCCTCAAATTTTATATTTTTTCTGTTCAGATCATCATCCGTTCAGAATTGATAGTTTGCTTACTTACATATTTTAGTCACCTTATAGACTTCAGAGAATACCTGGCAACTAGGATTTTATTGTTGTTCAGTCGCATAGTCAAGTCCGACCCTTTGCGACCCCATGGACCACTGCACCAAATTCTACTGTGTATGAATATGTAGTTAACCATTCAGATTTTTAAAAAGAAAAATAAATTAATCCAGCCAAGCATTTGTTTTTATTTCTTAAATAATATCATCAGAAAGAATAGTAACAAAATGGAAAGGTGTTGGCTATCATTTAATCATGGAATAGGCATACACTGGCCATTATCGGAGGGAATTATTATGATAGTGGAAGCAGTTTATGTTGGCAGAAATGGTTTGGAGACAATCTGCATCCTTCTTTTAGGTCTAAACTGAAAACCATAAGGCTGAGGTTTTTTTTCTGTCGGCTCCCGGGATCCACCACCACCACCGCCACGCTGCTGGCCAGGACTTTGGGCTTATAGTGGCAGCAGGTTCATTGACTTATGTCTCTGAGACTTTTGGGGGCTGGGGTGAATTGATTTGTATGTTTTTGCTGCTGTCAGGTTGACTGTTATACCCTGATATGGCCAGTGTATTTTTATTGGAACTGGATTTACTGCATTTGTTGTACTTTTGCCTTTGTATATCATTATGCATTTATTTTGTTTACTGTATTTTGCTTATTGTAGGATCTTTGATGCTTTTGATTTTGTATATTATATTACTGTTTCTTGCACTTTTCATGATGTAAACCACTTAGAGTCACCTTTGGTTGAATTAAACAGTATACAAAAATAAAGTGAAATGAAATTAAATCTTCCTGTAGAGCCAATTTCTGGTGCTGGAAAATACTATGGGAGGTATAAAAGGCCAATTATTCCAATGCTGATGCAAGCACTACATTGGTTTTAGGCCAGTGTTTCCCTGTTGTTGTTGTTGTTGTTGTTTTAAACTTCAATTCCCAGAAACCTAAGTCAATACCCCAAGGAACTGATCAGGCAATGAACTGATTTAGGCATCTGAGAATTGAAGTCCCCCTGTGGAATGTGGCCCCCATGTTGGGAACCACTGATTTAGGCAATCATTTCTAACTATAATATGCAGAAAAATCAAGTTTTCAATAAGTTAAATGAGTGAACTGCTCTCAAGTGAGGAATATTTCATATTTAATCAAACAGACTAATTGCTTATACTGTACATGTCATCTGTTCATCCTATTTTAAAATTATTGATTCTAATATTTCACTTAAATTTATATATTTATTTGCTAGAGTTATTTTATCAAGTTATTTTATAAATGATTCGGTGACTTATAAGCGCATGGCTGCATGTATACTTCATTCTGTTACCAGCTGGATATCTCTAAAGATGAGGTAAATGCTCGTGTTCACTGTTCCTGTGAGAACAGTTTTTCATAAATAATTCAGTTGCTGTATGTATCCTCTCTACCATCTGTTAGGCAGACAAAATATAGTTGTTGCTTCCTACATGACTCAAAATCTAAGCATCACAGTATAAAAATGAAATGATGCTGTTCTTTGGTGTTAGTAGAACTGCATTGCCAAAGTCCTGATCCTTCAATCTTCATATTATCCAGGCAAAGTCTGAACAAATGTATTCTGAAATCCAAGGTTGCAACACAAATCCATGTAGACCAGCAGTGAATGTGACAACAGGCATTGAGCTGGGCTGATGGGAGGTTCTACAATACAGTAGTTCTAAATTTATTTATTTTTATTTATTTATTTTTCACGCTTATATACCGCCCACTCAGGTACAACCCAACTCAGGTTTACATAGCGGGCAGTAAATACATAAAAGACACATAGTAAAAGTTAAAAAACCCACCCCTAAAAGGTGCGCAAGAACCGAAGGGACGGACCTTGGGGGAAGGCACACTTCTCTATACCAACCACCCAACAGTACCCCCATCCCCACCCGCACCCCAAACTTGGCCCGCCAGCTAGGTCTTTAGTTCCTTCCTAAAGGGCAACAACTCCGTCTGGAGACGCAGTTCCACAGGCAGGAGGTTCCAAAGGGCCGGCGTGGACATGGAGAAGGCCCTCCTCCTTGTGCCAGAGAGGCGAGCCCCCCTGGCTGATGGCACAATTAGAGAGCCCCTCCGGTCCGCTCTGGTTGGACGGACAGACGTCCTTAGGGCGATGTGGTCTCTAAGATACTCTGGCCCACTACCATGTAGGGCTTTAAAGGTCAAAACCAGCACCTTGAATTGCACCCGAAGACAAACTGGTAACCATTGCAGCCCCCGAAGCAGTGGTGAGGCATGGGCATAACGTCCACACCCCATCACCACACGGGCCGCGGCATTCTGGACCAGCTGCAGCCTCCGAATGGTCATCAAGGGCAGCCCCATGTAGAGCGCATTACAGTAGTCTAGTCTGGAGGTCACCAGAGCGTGAGTGACCATGAGCAAAGAGTCTCGGTCCAGGAGCGGGCGCAACTGCCAAATTGCCCGAAGTTGGGCGAAGGCCCTCCTGGTCACAGCCGCCACCTGTTCTTCTAGCAGCAGCCGCGAATCCAGGAGGACCCCCAAGTTGCGCACCGGGTTGGTCTGGGGCAAAACAGCCCCATCCAAAACCAAAGATGGTAGCTCCCGGGATAATGCAGGACCCCCTATCCATAGCCACTCAGTCTTGCTAGGATTCAGCTGTAGCCCATTTGCCCCCATCCAGACCCCAACAGCCTCCAGACAGCTGCAAAGGACTTTGACTGCATCACTGGGGTCCCCACGGGCCGAGATGTACAACTGTGTGTCATCCGCGTACTGGTGGTACCGCACCCCGTGGGAATGGATGATCTCACTCAACGGCTTCATGTAGATGTTAAATAGGAGAGGAGAGAGTACTGAGCCCTGAGGCACCCCATATTTTAGGGGCCTAGGACTCGACCTCTCACTCTCCAACCACACCGACTGGGTCCGGCCCCTCAGAAATGAGGAAAACCAGGACCACACCGTGCCCTGGATCCCCAATCCTCGGAGCCGTTCCAGAAGAATACCGTGGTCAACGGTATCGAAGGCTGCTGAGAGGTCAAGAAGAGCAAGGACGGACGGATGACCGCCATCCTGCTCTCGCCAGAGATCATCCATCAGCGCGACCAATGCAGTCTCAGTACCATATCCAGATCTGAATCCTGACTGGAATGGGTCCAGATATTCCGCTTAATCCAGTACCCCCTGCAGCTGACGTGCCACTGCCTTCTCCAGAACCTTCCCCAAAAAAGGAAGGTTGGAGACAGGTCTGTAGTTGGTTAGGATTGCTGGATAGAGGGAAGGCTTCTTCAGGAGGGGGCTCACCAGAGCATGTTTCAACAGTGCAGGAAACATCCCCTCTCGAAAAGACGCGTTAATTATAGCCCCGACCCAGCCACCTGTCACCGTCTTAGAGGCTTTTACCAGCCAGGCGGGACAGGGATCCAATGGACAATTAGTGGCATGAACCACCACAAGGAGCCTGTCCACTTCATCCGGGGCAACTGGATCAAACCGATCCCAGGTAACACCGCAAGTCTGCGCACTGGCTCCCCCCGGACCCTCCCCGTCCACGCCAAGTTTGAACCCTGAGCGAATCCGATCGATTTTCTCCACCAGATGGTCAGCAAAGTCCTCAGCCGATCCCTGCCAACCAGGCACAGGCCCCGCCCTACCCAGGAGGGACCTGGTCACCCGAAACAGGGTGGCTGGGCGATTATCAGCGGAGGCAATAAGGGAGGTGAAGTACTGCTTCCTCACCACCCCTATCGCCACTAGGTAGGCCCTAATAGCGGCTCTAGCTAGTGTCCAATCGGAATTGCTCTGGGTCTTCACCCAGCGGCGCTCAAGGCATCTCTTTGCCCGTTTGAGCTCCCGTAGTTCTTCAGTGAACCACGGGGATGACCTAGCTCCATGGGCTCTGAGAGGCCATAGTGGAGCGATTACATCCAAGGGAGATGTCGTCGACCCGTACCACAGGTCAACAAGTGCCTCAGGTGAATCGTGTCGCCGATCCAGAGGAAATTTCCCCAGTTCCCTCTGGAATCCATCCGGATCCATCAGTTGCCGGGGGCGGGCCACTTTAATCGACCCTGCCTCCTTACGATGAAGTGTCGCCCCCAGAAAGTCTAGAGCCACCAGATAGTGATCTGACCATGGCACAGGTGTTATGTCTAGCTTCTGTAAACTCAGATCACTCTGCCACCGCCCCGACAAAAAGACTAAATCTGGCATGTGGCCACTGCCCCTGGTCGGGCCCTGAATTACCTGAGCCAGGTCCATAGCTGCCATGGAAGCCATGAACTCCTGTGCCACCTCGGAACCGGACCCCAGCAAAGGCAAATTGAAGTCCCCCAAAACCATCAGTCTAGGGAACTCCAAAGCCAACGCCGAGATGGCTTCAAGGAGCCCAGGCAGGGAGTCCCTTACCCTGCAAGGAGGCAGGTACAGGAGTAGGACCCCCAACTGACCCTTAGGGCCCAACCGCAAGAGCAGGGCCTCACAACCCGAAATTTGTGGAGCAGTGGCCCTGGCGACTCCCAATGACTCCCTGATTATAATGGCAACACCACCGCCCTTACCCACATCCCTAGGCTGGTGCCAAACACCGAGCCCGGCCGGACACATCTCTGATAGAGGCACCCCATCCTCAGGTCTCAGCCAGGTCTCAGTGATGCATGCCAGGTCGGCCCGCTCCCCCAAAATAGAGTCTAGTATTAGGGGAGCCTTATTACAGACCGACCTGGCATTCATCAGCAGCAGCCTAAGGGCGGGGTCGCCTTGGATCAGCTGCTCAGGACCTAGAGGTTAAACCGGGGGGCCAGAACGTGGGACAGATACTAAGCATTGGTCCCGCGTTTCCCGAGTGCGGCCCGCCCCACGGTTCCTGCTATAACGCCCCATGCCCATCACAACCTCTAAATGAGCCCCTGGAACCTCCACCATTAACCCAGACGGAGTGTCGCCCTCTCTTCCCGGCTGGCAAGGCCATCTCCCCCTCCCTCCCTCCCTAACCCACTTAAAACATACCCTCTCACTCACTCCACCCCCCCTAACAGAACTCCAATGACGTGAGTCTCCTCCTCCCGGCCCTGGTCCAAGCGCTGTAAGACCGCGGGGGTGACGGGGAGGGGGGCACCGCCCCTAAGGCCGCCAAGCAAACCCAGGTGTGGCCATAGTTCTCCTCCCCACCCCGGTCCACGCGGCACGAGGCGCGAAATGTCTCTTATGAAATAATGCATGCCTGTTTTATAAATACATGAACTGCCAGAATGGTAAATGTTCTTTACCAGGTACAAAATATTCTACTATGCCTAGTTGCCAGAGTTCCAATTACTGTGCTATTTATTTAGTGTTAAAGGAGAACATTTTACTATATCAATCTGAACTATATTTGTTCTGATCTTAAACAACGTCACTTGGAAGCAATTCATTTAGTTAAGGTATCATCTAATATTTTATTTGGAATTGACATAAAGAACAGTAAAAATTAGAATTTTTTTTTCATATTGTTCCAGATAAATGAAACTGGAGCATACTACTGAGGTGAATGTGGAAAGTTCAAGGCCACTATTAGTGAAATAGGCAAGCATCAGCTTTCATATCTATCTTAAAGGGGCTAGCTAAACTAACCTGGATTTACAGTAACAATTCATCTTTAGATATTCATAAATACATTGGCTTTGAGATACTACCTGAATTTGCAAAGTTTTTTAAAAAGGAGGGGGGAACACAATATAATTGGCACATAATTAGTTTTTACTGACGAAATGAGTAGATCATAATCCTTTAAATACAATGGATCAATAAAGTAATTGAAAGTCTCCTGGCCAGAAGCAGTCTTCATTCTCAAGGTATTAGGGGTGAGATTGCTACATGCTTTCATGACATGAAGGCTAAAGGTTAAATGAACACATTGGATTTCCAGTAATCTAAAAACTACTATATTGGCTTTGTAATTATAACTTGTACACCAAATGACATTTTCAGAATTTTTAGAAAAAATATTTTGAATACATACAGAAGAACTTCACTATATGCAATAGTACAATCAATACCTAGGCACATTTTGAAAATGGTTACACATATGAGATTTTGCTTATACAGTAAAACCTCACATAAAGAGTGCCTCGCTTAGAGACTAACTCGCTTAAAGAACAGAATTTTCTCTGAATGGTCGCCTTGCTTAACAACTAAAACCAACCAAAAACTCACTTATAAACTAAATCGGGGTTCACAAACCCCACCCCACCCCACCCCGAAGTCACGATTGGTTACTTACAATGGTGTTTCGCTTAAAGAGCAATCCCATGGAACACATTATGCTCTTTAAGCGAGGTACCACTGTATTAAGATAGCACCTAAGCTAATGAATTAGTTTTGGCTTTTTATCTGCAGAAGTAGACAGCAGGACATAGATGAGGTACATTAAATTTTAATTTAATGGTTCAAAGTGTTTGGGACAAATTATCCACTTATTAACCATTAAAAGATGCATTGCTAGGCAGTTAAAAACTACCTTCTATATACAAAATATGGATTACTTACATATAGAACAATTAGTGATAGGTTCAAAGAGAGACAGAAAAACAACAACAAAACAGTAAACTCTGCCAATAATGATAAATTCAAAGAAACTGAAATTGCTTTTTACTATTCACATGCATTGGAAATGCTAAATTGGGTAAAGTTAACAACTGAGTTTTCTGTATTAAACTCATGCTGACAGTTATAGTGAAGCTTTTAGTATATTTGCATAATGTGTCATTATAAGTCTGAGATGCTTACCTAGTTTTCTTTTGAAGAAAATTGCCCAGACTGTCTTAATTTTTACAGAAAATATTTCATTTCTCCATGAGGAAAGGAGAGAATGTATTTACATGGTGCCTTTTCAAGGAAGTATCTGAATTTCAAATATACAAAAAGCTCTTGCCACAATCCATAATCAGCAAAATTATTACTCAGCTCAGCACATTTTATAACAGTTAGTAATCTCTAATATGGATACTTGAGTTAAAAATAATTCTAACAAGCTACAAAATGTTGCAACTGAAGAAGAACTATATATAGTACAATTAAGCACTTCTCCTTTTTATGCTTATCTCTGCATAGCCATTTCTGTTGGATATAAATTGCTCTAGAGAGCAAACAAAAATGTGTCTAACACCAATAAGTTGCCTCTGCTATTCAATTTATTTATTGAATTTCTATACCACCCATTTAATCATGAATTGGAAGGGGAATGCTAAACCAAAAGCTAAAAAAAGTTAAAGATATATTACTGTATCAATTCTTTTTGGGGTAAAGTACTGAAACGTCCCACATTGGAAAGTGACATTTTCTTATCAGTGGGGGAAAACTTCTATTTTTTATAGGTACAAACAGGAAAGCTTGCTTGTGTGGCTCTGCATTCATTGGAGAAAGGACAACAACGAAAGCTCTAAAATAATGTATATGAGTCTCTCATGGTACAGATACATCATTTAATATTAGAGAGTAATAGTCCAAGGTAATGGCAACAGGCCCAATCAGTTCCTGGAAAATAGATGGGGAAGAAGTAGAAGCAGTGACAGATTTTACTTTCCTGGGATCAAAGATCACGGCAGATGGGGATTGCAGCCATGAAATAAAAAGGCGACTGATTCTTGGGAGACAAGCCATGAGAAACCTGGGGAACATAGTGAAAAGCAGAGACATCACATTGCAAACAAAAATTAGAATAGTCAAAGCAATGGTATTCCCAGTGGTAATGTACGGATGTGAGAGCTGGACAATTAGGAAAGCTGAACGCAGAAGAATAGATGCCTTTGAAATGTGGTGTTGGAGGAGAGTTTTGAGAGTACCCTGGACAGCGAGGAGAACAAATAGGTCAATCTTAGAAGAAATCAACACTGACTGCTCATTGGAAGGGCTAATAGTAAAGACGAAGCTAAAGTATTTTGGACATCAAATGAGAAGGGAGGATTCACTTGAGAAGGCCCTGATGTTGGGAAAGGTGGAGGGCAAAAGAAGAAGGGGGAGGCCAAAGATGAGATGGCTAGATGGTATTGTAGACACAACGGGCACAGAACTGGGAGTGCTGAGGGGGATGGTGGAGGACAGAGGTGCCTGGAGAACAATGGTCCATAGGGTCGCAAAGGGTCGGAACCGACTGTGCGACTGAACAACAACAAAAGTCCACTTCATCAGACATAAGAGTGTATTTTCAAGGTATACATTTGATACCTAGAGGTGCAGTGCGGTTGGACAGAGTTGGTTGGTTAAAGAGATGGGTATGCAAATCAATGAGTTATTTATGGCCAGTAATAAAATGCAGTTTGTGTTTTTGCAGCAGCAAATCTCTGGTATAAGTCAGTTTGATGGGTTAGGTTTTTTTAAAAAAAACAACAACAACACCAAACATCCTGGTCAATTGAGGGAGCTTTATGGGATAAACACAGCCAGAGGTCAACTTTTCTGATATGATTGCATAGACTAAAATGGCTACCACTTCAAAAATCCTTTAATATAATTAATGAATACACAAAGAGATGGGAAAAACAATGAGAGCTTGCAAAATTTTCACACATAGGTATGTTTTTAAAGACCTATTTGTCATGGTTTTCACATGCGACCTTGTCTTAATTTTTAGATGACATTTGATTCATGTAGTTTTCTTAGGTTTAGAAAGCCAAATTTCATTGCAGAGCACATTGAAATGCCAGGCTGATAGCCTGACATGACAAATGATGCATAGGTAAGATTAGAACTCTCTCCTAAGGGAGGAGGGAAAAATGAGTGTCCAGCCTTGGACTTATTCCAGGGACACCTGCAGCCCCACGAGGGACTGAGTGACAGCTAGGTCAGATGACACAACACATGCGGAGCAGATGGCACCTGCACCTGCAAATGGTCCTTGAAGACCACACTCTTTATCATGGGAAACACAGGTGCTTTCCTATGAGATTGCCATTAGATCACCACATTCAAGGGCGCCTTTTTCCTATAAAAAGAGCCCAATTTGAGCACTAAGCATGCACACTTCGGGAGCCAGGGGAAACTCTGGCCCCTCCACATAATAATCTTGATTGCAGCGGGACCCCTTGTCGGTGGGCATCCCAAAATGACTCTTCGGGGCTAACACTTAGCCATGAGGGGCTGAATTGCCCCTAACCATGTAAGGGGGAAATTGCTAGGGAGCTAGCAAGACTTTCAAGTTCATTTATTTGTTTTATTAGTTTGTGTTTTATGTAGTATAGATTTAGTTAAGATCTGCATCCTGTATCATGTTTCCTTGAAATAAATCTTCAAAAGCCAGTTGTATGTGCCTTCCTTTGTAAAGATGAAGAAGGAAAACCAGCAGAGCTGAAGTGGCTTCAATTTGTCCTCATCGCTTCCAGCCAGACGGAAAGAGGTGAGGGATAGCTCTGTCTCAGAAAGGAAGGGGAAGAGTGCCAACTCTAAGAAGCCTAGCTTCTTCTGATTAATATTACTTGCCATATGCAGATGGCTACTCTGTCCTTGTCCCCAGCGGATTGGGCTAGGGGGAGGCGTGCTCATAGAGGCAAGCAGGTCGCAGGATCTAAGGTCCGCCCTGCCGGGTGTTCCCAACAAAAATTCTGGGAGCCCAACGAAGCCTTTGTGAGGCATGTTCCGCCCCCTACGTCCCTGACACTATTTATGTTACATGTATTTATATTCTTATAAAATGATTGAGATCAAGACCATAGGCCTTAACTGACTGAAGAGAGAATTCCCCCTCATTGATAACCTTGAACCTGACTCACTCCTTTCAGTTCCTGTTGCAGTAAATCTTTTCAGGACCAGCAGGTGCAAACATTAATAGCTCAGTGCTCTCCTGGCTAATATTTGTGTATTATATTTATTCCAATTACAGCTATGGCACTGAATCAGATAGCATTGTAGATAGATTTTAAGAAAATACTGCCGTTCTATTAATTTTAAATGTGTCTTTCATCTACATGTAAATTTATGTTTTATGAAAATTCATCATTTTGTCATCAAGAATAAAAGAAATGGAAGGCTTAAAGAGGTCACTGAACAAAGGTTAGGCTTTAATTTCCAGGAACTAGCTGCATACTTGGAAAGATGCAGGAAAATGGAAGAAATCATCTTTCCTTGTCATAAAAATACTATCATCATTTGAGAAAATAAAGAAAAGCACAAGCCTCCTATTCACTTCCCTATAACACGCTGTTTATTCTCTCCACTCATCATTTATGAATATATCCTTATTGAAAACCAGATTATTCAGAATGAGTCTTTTTTCCTTCTTTCATATTTTCATGGTACATTCAGCTATCTGCAGGCCATGTAAAAGAAGATCTGTGGATTACACACCATTTTTAATGGTAAGAATTCATCATAATTTGTCATAAGTTATTTAATGAGTCTGTTAAAACAGAAAGTATTAAGGCCTTAGAACAGGAAGAATTATTAGCCAAATAAGAATGCTGTCTTCATTAGTTTTATTGCTACTAAGAATTCAAATTTCATTATAATGATCTTTATACTGTTATTCCAACCAACAATGATTAAAGGAAAATCAAAAGTACTATATGTGAGGAGATAGGTTTGTTTTTCTTACCAATTTTTTTTCTTTTTGTCAATATCAATGTGTGTGTGTGTGTGTGTGTGTGTGTGTGAGAGAGAGAGAGAGAGAGAGAGAGAATCCTGACAAGACAAAGATCCTGTTTTTGGGTGGTCCTGTTGGCAGGTTGGGTACAGATTGCCCTAGATCTCACACCTATGAAAGATCAGGTCCAGATCAGAATCTGGTATTATCATAGACCCAGATCAATCCTTGGAGAAAGTTCGGTTTCACTTACCAGTGATAACTTTCGTTCTTCGAGTATATAGTTTGTGAATACACACTATTGGGTTATGCGCCTGCGCAGAACGCCGATCGGAGGCTTGAAATGCTATTGGTCAAAAGTTTTGGCGGTAAGACCGCCCACCGTACCGCCCACCCTGAGGCGCCCTCGCGCCATTTTACCTCAGTTCCATACTTAAGCCAAGCACAGGATAAACCAATTGATCTCATCCGTGCAGCTCAAGAGGGGAGGCAGGGTGGGTAGTGTGTATTCACAAACTATATACTCGAAGAACGAAAGTTATCACTGGTAAGTGAAACCGAACTTTCTCCTTCGTATAGTTTGTGAATCCCCACTATTGGGAGATTAGAAAGCTCACACTCACTTGGTCGGTGGGCAGTCGGATGAGATGATCCCACGATGAGTATGAAGGTCCAGTAGGTTGGTCCGTCAAGGGCGTTGAGTTCGGAGCCCCCTGGTGAGGACGACACGGCCAAGCCTGGCGTCCGCAGTGGCTCTGGTGTCCACCCTGTAGTGTTGGACAAATGTGGAAGGTCTGGACCATGTGGCAGCCTTACATATGTCCTCGAGCGGTGTGCCCTCCAGGAAAGCAGTGGATGTGGCAACCGCCCTGGTGGAATGCGCCCTGACATGCGGTGGAGGTCGCAGCGAGGCTGACTCGTAGGCCAGGTAGATGGTAGATGTGATCCATTTGGAGAACCTTTGGGCAGAGATGGGTTCACCCTTGGACTTTCCTCCATAAGCCACAAAAAGGCGTTGGGACTTCCTGAACTCCCTTGTCCTGCTGGTGTAAAACAATAAAGCTCGTTTCACATCCAGCGTATGCCAAGTCCTTTCTTGGGCGTTAGTGGGGTTCTGGAAGAAAGTTGGCAAGGAGATAGTCTGTGCCATATGAAACTTGGAGACCACCTTGGGCAGGAAGGTGATATCTGCTTGGAGAACCACGCGGTCATTGAAGAACTGAAGAAACGGTGCGTCCGCCCGCAGAGCAACCAGTTCACCAGCTCGTCGAGCAGACGTGATAGCTACCAGAAATGCCGTCTTCCATGTGAGGAGACGAACATCCGCGGTAGCCAAAGGCTCGAAAGGAGTCCTGGTGAGCGCGTTGAGAACGGCAGACAGTGACCATTGCGCCGTCGGAGTGCTGACCGGAGGGAAGGCGTTCCGTAGTCCCTTGAGGAAACGCTTCACCGTTTGGTCGCGAAAAGCACCAGAGGCGGGCGACCCAGAAGGGGAGTGAGCCACTACCGCTGCGAGGTGGACTCGGATGGAGGTGATG
Organism: Bradypodion ventrale; assembly: GCA_035047345.1. NCBI lineage: Eukaryota > Metazoa > Chordata > Lepidosauria > Squamata > Chamaeleonidae > Bradypodion > Bradypodion ventrale. The sequence goes on along the minus strand of JAWDJE010000003.1, from coordinate 303,833,270 downwards.
CTAAGGCCAGACTCCGCCAGATGGAGGAGGTAGGTTAAGACGTCCTGCAGCCCCACCTGTGGAGGGGACGTCTGCCGGGACACCAGGAAAGCACAAAAGCGTCTGTATTTGGAAGCGTAAGACTTCCTTGTGGAAGAGCGCCGTGCTAGATCTAGGATCCTGGACAGTCTGGGGTTATCCTCCACGCGGTGAGGTGGAGGCTGGGTAGATCCGAATGGTGAAGCTGGCCGTGCTCCATTTGGAGGAGCGTCGGTGATTCCGGCAGTGTGCGATACTGTGATGACATGCGTAACAGCAGCGGAAACCAGGGCTGGCGAGGCCATGCTGGGGCCACCAGAATTGCGTTGGTCCTGTGTTGGTACATCCTGGTGAGGACCTTCTGGACCAGAGGAAACGGAGGAAAGGCGTAGAGATAGTCTTGATCCCACCGTTTCATGAAGGCATCGCCCTCGGAGTTCAGTCCGATGCCCGCTCTGGAACAGTACCTGTGGCATTTCTTGTTGGACTCCGACGCAAAGAGGTCGATGCTCGGTGTCCCCCAGGCCTCGCAAAGCGACCGAAATACCCCGTCGTCCAGTTCCCATTCGTGGGTCGTCGAGGTTAGACAGCTGAGGTGGTCTGCCAAAACATTCAGTTTGCCCTGAATGTGTACTCCAATCGGGAAAATGTGTCTTTCCAGGCACCATTCCCAGAGCTGCACAGAAAGGTAAAGAAGGGTGGTGGATCGTGTCCCTCCCTGTTTGTTCAGGTATGCCACAGCCGTGGTATTGTCCGAGGCCACTTGGACCGCCTTGCCGGTGAGCAGGGTCTCGAAGGAACGTAGGGCCTTCCAAACGGCCAGAAGTTCCAGATAGTTGATATGGTGCACCATCTCGTGAGGCGACCAGGCATTGTTGACCGTGAGAGTCCCACAAGCAGCCCCCCAGCCGAGGTTGCTTGTGTCGGTCAATACCTGCGATGAGGGTTGCGGGGTGTAAAAGCTCTTCCCCGTGGCCACGTTGAGTGGTGCCATCCACCACAGCAGTTGGTCCACCAGCTCCGGAGACGGAGTCAACCGTTTGGACTGATTCTCCTGGAGCGCGTCGAATTCGTGAAGGAGCCACGACTGCAGGGACCGGAACTTCAACTTGGCGTGAGGGATCACCGCCGTCGTTGAGGCCATGAGGCCTAGAAGTCTCTGAGCCTTTTTCGCCCGGATGCACGGTTTGGTGCGAAAGTCGCTCACCCCCTGCGCAATGTCCTGCAAGCGTTTCTGGGGGGCGAAGGCTCTGGTAGTAAGCGAGTCGAGTACCGCTCCAATGTACTCGATGCGCTGAGAGGGAATCAACTTCGATTTGGTGAAGTTGATCCTGAGGCCGAGACTCTCCATGAGGTGGACCGTGAATTGTGTGTCCCGAATGGCCGACGAGCTGGTGGGGGATACAATCAGCCAGTCGTCGATGTACGGGAAGACCCTGATTCCCCGCTGACGAAGGAAGGCAGCCACTGGAGCCATGCACTTGGTGAAGACCCGCGGTGCCGTGGCCAGACCGAATGGCAGACACCGGTACTGGTACACGGAATCGCCGATGCGGAATCGAAGGAACCTTCGGTGCTCCTCAAGGATGGAGACATGGAAGTAAGCGTCCTTGAGGTCTATGACTGTGAACCAGTCCCCTTTGTTGATGAGGGGAAGGACGGTCTGCAGGGTCACCATCCGGAACTTCCTGGTGTGGATGCACTTGTTGAGGCGACGTAGGTCCAGAATTGGGCGAAGTCCTCCGTCCTTCTTCTGAACCACGAAGTACCTTGAGTAGAAACCGTTGTCCCAATCGGACGGTGTTACCCGCTCGATGGCTCCCTTGGACAGAAGAGTTGATATTTCTTCCTCCAAATGGGGGGACGAGGTGGTGAAACGATGTCTTCCTACCCAAGGCACCCACACGAACTCGATGGCGTAGCCAGAGGACAAGATCTTTAAGACCCACTGGTCGTCCGTGATGCCCGACCACACCTGGAGGAAGTTCCGGAGGGGGAGGTACGGTATGTGGAGCGAGAGAGACTCGGCCGTCGCAGCTTCAAACACGGGACTTGGACTTCGCGTCGGAACGCTTGCCCTGCCCGTAGGGCTGGTAACGGGACTTGTGCTGACGCCGTTGCTTGTAGTGACCAGACCTGGGCTGTTCCGGAGGGCCGCCCTGTTGTTGCGGGTTTCCTTGGTATCGCCGCATGAAAGGTTGGAATCTCGGCCTGGCAGGCGGAGCCGGCGTGGTAAGTCACAGGAACTTGGCCGTGGAGTTTGTTTGCCGCATTTCGTTCAGGACCTTATCGGTGTCCTGCCCGAATAGGCCCTGTCCGTCGAACGGGAACTCCTCGATGAGCTTTTTCATCGCATCATCGAGGGAGGTGCCCCTGAGCCAGGCATGACAATGGAGCAGAATAGCGGAAGCCATGTCCTTTGCCGCGTAACCATTGATGTGCCTGGCCGTCCTCATTTGCTGCTCCGACAAAAAGTCCCCTTCGGATGCCAGCGCGTCGATCCGTTTCTGTGCTTCGGCGGGCAACGTAGCCGCCACGACCTTCACCTGCTCCCAGAGGTGGGACTGGTAGAGGCCCATGGCGGCCGAGTAGTTGGCGGCACGGAGGAAGAGGGAGCCGGTGGCGTAGAACTTTCGGCCCACCGTGTCCAGCTTCTTCCCTTCCGGAGTCGAAGGTACCGGAAAACCGCTGGTGGCCGTCCTATGCTGGAAGGCCTTGACCAACGAGTTTCGCAAGGGGTGAGCTTGCAAGAACTCTACGTTCTCGTCCAGGACTCTGTACATGCCGTCAAGCCTGGACGAAACGGAGTGAGCTGACACTGGCTTCTTCCATGTCGCCTTCGCTGACGTCAACATGGACGCAAGCATGGTAATGTGGACCGGCCGAATCGCTCGTCTGTCCAGCTTGGCGGTCATTTGGTCCTCGCCCTCCAGTGGTGGCTGGTCCACCTTCAGGTTCAGGGCGGTCCCCAAGCGTGTCAGCATAGCCGTGAGCGAGCGTTGATCCTCACCACGCGGTGGGTCAACCTCGCCGATGGCTTGGTCCAGCATCTTTTCGGCGTCGACGTCTCCCTCGTCCTCCTCTGACGACGCGCTGGAGTCCTCGGAAGACGAGGGAGGAACTCTGGCATCCACGTCGGGACCGCGCCAGTACGGCCTGGGCGGGTCGACGGGATGGGAGTCCACCGCATCGACGTCTGGACCACACCAAGACGATATGGGTGGGCCAGCGGAGTGGACACTCGACCCTCGTGAGGTCGGTGGGGCCACAGCAGGGCCAACATCCCTGGGGCTTGCGGTGGTCGGCACCGGAGCCACAGAGGTCGCAGGCATGGAGGTCTTGAACTGTTGGGCAAACGTCTTTGCCATGACCTCAAACATCCCCTTGAAGAACTCCATCTGGGATGCATCCACCGCCAATGGTTGCGACGAAACGGTGGCCAACGAAACGGTGGCTGGGAGGATCGGCAACGAAACGGTGGCCGGCATGGCGACTGCCGCTTCGTCGATAGTTGGAGTCCTAGGTCTTGGGGAGACGGACGCCTGCCTCGTGGGCGAACGGTCCCTCCCCCGAGGCGGAGACGGGAGAACCTAAAGTGGGCGAGCTGGAGCCCCAGCCCTGCGACCTTTTTCAGGAGATCCCGAGGAGGACCGTCCTCCCCAGATGGAAGACCCGGGCGAAGAACATCTTGCAACCGAGAACGGAGGCGACGGCCCCGGAGAGATGGGAGGGCGAGGAGTAGGCGGGAGCGATCGCCTCTTCTCTGACCCGTGCTTCTTTTTCTTCTCCCCGTTCTTATCCTTCTTCTTCTTCTTCTTCCTGATAGAGAGCGTGGAAGAAGAAGCGGGAGGAGGCTGAGAGGCACCAGCAGAGGTAGAGGCAGCCGTGGCAGGAGCCAGAGCGAGCTCCATCAGATGGGCTTTGAGCCGGTTGCTCCGGTTCTGCACTGCAAGGCGGGTAAATTTCTTGCAGTGAGGGCAGGAGTGGCTCTGGTGAGACTCTCCAAGGCAGAAAAGGCAAAGGCTATGCCCGTCGGAAGCAGGGAACTTCTTGAGGCAAGCAGAACACTGCTTGAAGGCTGCAGCCATCAAAGAAAAAATTCTTCCAACGGAAGGTTCGAGAAGGCGGGCACCCCGAAGGGCAGGCCAGCCGCCACCCCCTTGAGGGGGGAAATGGTGACCGGAGCGAGTAGGCAACTGAGTCCACCAGAAGGAAGAAACAGCGCCGGGGTGGCAATCCTGCCCGAAGGACAAGATCGCCGCAAAAATTGTTAGAAATTGCCAAAGACTTTCCCTCAGAAGGGCGAGAAAAATTGAGAAGCTCTCAACGATCGTCCTGCTGCTACGGCGGAAAGAAGAGAACTGAGGTAAAATGGCGCGAGGGCGCCTCAGGGTGGGCGGTATGGTGGGCGGTCTTACCGCCAAAACTTTTGACCAATAGCTTTTCAAGACTCCAATCGGCATTCTGCGCAGGCGCATAACCCAATAGTGGGGATTCACAAACTATACGAAGGAGAACTAGATATCTTCTGTGGCCAAGTCTGCCTTTTTTCATCTTAGGCAGGTCACCAGGCCACTCCATTTCTTGACAAGTGGTCTTTGATGACATTGGCTCATGCCTTGGTAATCTCAAGAACTGATTACTGTAACACTCTCTACATGGGGTTAACCTTGAAGATGGTTGAAAGCTGCAACAGGTACAGAATGCAGCCAGGCTGTTGGTGGGATGTTGAAAGTTCAGTCATATCTCCTCAATCTTAGCTCAGTGCATTGCTTATGTGTTAGTATCCATGTCTGTTTCAAGATAATAGTTCTGACATATAGAACCCTACATGGCTTGCAACCTTGTGACCTGTTGGAGCATCTCCTCCGACAAAATTCAGCCCAGACTAACTGTTTCCCCCAGGTTTTGGGGATATGGCTTCCCACTCCAAGAGAGACCCAGAAAGCTACAAGGAACTTGTTCTTCTCAGTGGTATTCCCAACAATTTGGAATGTCCTGTCAAACTACTATATTCACCTGTCTCCCTCACTTTATGATTTTCACAAATCCATTAAGGCCAAACTATTCAGTGAAGAGTTGGATAACGTTATCCCACCTCAGTCCAAACACTTGTGATATTTTAGCTGATTGTTTGTTCTTGGTCTGTCTTACAGTTCTACATTTTTAGATTTAAATGTTACAGTTCTATTTTAACTGGTTTGCTTTTCTAGTTTATTAATTCTCAATTCTTAATCTAATGACTTTAAAAATATAATGAAAATCCCAACCAAAAATGGGTACCAGAGAGAAGGTCATTCTAGCCTCCATCAGCAAATAGTTCCAGAGTCCCAAAGCAGTCAACAAGAAACCTTTGTATTGCACACCAATCAAACTGGATGAAAGGGCACTCACACATTCCTAGATGGTAATATATTAAATTCCCCTATGAAATAAATAATGAATATTTATATGATATAATGAGGCAGTTTCTATCAAAAGTGACTTCTATATCACATATAATAATAGTGACCTCATCGTGATATTTTGTGATATAGAAATAACATAACTCAAGCCATTTTTTCCTTACCATCTGTAACTTCTAGCTGAGCCTTTGCTAAAATACTTCCAGCAACAGTAAGAGCTTGGCAGATGTAGTACCCTGCATCAGACCGCTGAATATTGGTAATAGTGAGATCTCCTGACGGTGAAACTGAATACCTGGTGTTGGGCTGGAGAGGCTGGTTTGGAAAGAGAAGATTCTGCAAAAGATAATGCTGTTATCATCAGTGCCAAAATTATGAGTCACCAATGATTTTAATACATATCATAAGAGATACACAAATAATACACTGCTGTATGCCATGGAAAGAGACAAGTGGTTGGTGGACCATTTAAGATATGTTTGCTTTGTAAATCAGACATAACACACATGGAATTATTGGCAAAGTTTTACTCTAAGAAAGGATTTTTGACCCTGATGGAATATCAACCGGAGATTATAATGGCTGTACAGTATTATTATTTGAAGACATATGTTTCTGAGATGTTTTACTACAAATTATGGTGTTTGTTACACAGGACAAAATGTAAAAATCACATAAAGATCCTTATTCTTCATAAAGAAAAGCAGTTGTGAGTAAAACATTAAATTAAGCCTTTAGTTTGCAATGAGTTAATTCAATGGCTGCTTTGAATTGAACAAACTAAACAAATGGAATGTGATTCCTGAGAATGTTTGGCTTTCTCTATTGAGAAGCTGTTATTCCAGGCCATTCTGTTCTGGTTGTTTTAAGCAAAAAATAAAATAAAAGGCTAACAGACAAGTACCGTATTTTCCGGCGTATAAGGCGATTGGGCGTATAAGACGACCCCCAACTTTTCTAGTTAAAATGTAGAGTTTGCAATATACTCGCCGTATGACTACCCCTCTTCCAACGACGGCGTCTTCGGAGCTTCCCGGGCCGGGGATGGCTCCCTTTACCTGCTGGGGGTGGTGGTGCGGAGGAGGAGGAGGAGGAGCTGACTGGCGGGGAAAGCCAGCATGGGGTGGGGGCTGGGCAAATGGCCCAAGAATCCCAAGAGCCTTAGGGGAGGAAAATCAAATCTGGAGACTCCCTACCTAGGAAACCCTGGGAAGGGTGGCCATAAATCAGGATGCCATTAGTACTATCATCATCATTTTTAATATTAATATTTAATATTTTAATATTACCTTTTGGTAATAATAATAAGTTTTATTTCTATCTCGCTTTCCTGACACAAGTGTCACTCAAAGCGGCTTACAACATATATAACCTATTCGCCTTCACCAGCGGGGAAGGTAAAAGGAGCCCCGTTGGGCATCTCCGAGCCCGACGAGGCTCCTTTTACCTTCCCCGCTGGGGAAGGGGGTGGGGAGGCACGGCTCGCGGCGTCTCTGAGCCCAACGGGGTTCTTTTTACCTTTCCCGCCGGTGAAGGGGGTGGGGAGGCATGGCTTGTGGCATCTCCAAGCCCAACAGGGCTCCTTTTACCTTCCCCACCAGTGAAGGGGGTGGGGAGGCGCGGCTCACGGTGTCTCCGAGCCCGATGGGGCTCCTTTTACCTTCTCCACCGGTGAAGGGGGCGGGGAGGCATGGCTGGCGGCATGTCTGAGCCCAAGGGGGCTCCTTTTACCTTCCCCGCCAGTGAAGGGGGCGGGGAGGCATGGCTCGTGGCGTGTCTGAGCCCGACGGGGCTCCTTTTACCTTCCCCGCCAGTGAAGGGGGTGGGGAGGCGCGGCTTGCGGCATCTCCGAGCCCAAGGGGGCTCCTTTTACCTTCCCCACCGGTGAAGGGGGCAGGGAGGCACGGCTCGCGGCATCTCTGAGCCCGGCGGGGCTCCTTTTATCTTCCCCACCAGTGAAGGGGGCAGGGAGGCACGGCTCGTGGCATCTCTGAACCCAACGGGGCTCCTTTTACCTTCCCCGCCAATGAAGGGGGCGGGGAGGCATGGCTCGCGGCGTGTCTGAGCCCAAGGGGGCTCCTTTTACCTTCCCCGCCGGTGAAGGGGGCGGGGAGGCGCGGCTTGCGGTGTCTCCGAGCCCGACGGGGCTCCTTTTACCTTCCCCGCCAGTGAAGGGGGTGGGGAGGCGTGGCTTGCGGCATCTCCGAGCCCAAGGGGGCTCCTTTTACCTTCCCCACCGGTGAAGGGGGCGGGGAGGCACGGCTCGCGGCATCTCTGAGCCCGGCGGGGCTCCTTTTACCTTCCCCACCGGTGAAGGGGGCAGGGAGGTGCGGCTCGTGGCATCTCCGAACCCAACGGGGCTCCTTTTACCTTCCCCGCCGGTGAAGGGGGCAGGGAGGCACGGCTCGCGGTGTCTCTGAGCCCGACAGGGCTCCTTTTACCTTCCCCACCAGTGAAGAGGGTGGGGAGGCACGGCTTGCGGCATCTCCGAGCCCAAGGGGGCTCCTTTTACCTTCCCCACCGGTGAAGGGGGTGGGGAGGCATGGCTCGCGGCATCTCTGAGCCCGACGGGGCTCCTTTTACCTTCCCCGCCAGTGAAGGGGGTGGGGAGGCACAGCTCACGGTGTCTCCAAGCCCGACGGGGCTCCTTTTACCTTCTCCACTGGTGAAGGGGGCTGGGAGGCATGGCTCGCGGCGTATCTGAGCCCGACAGGGCTCCTTTTACCTTCCCCGCCGGTGAAGGGGGCAGGGAGGCGCGGCTCACGGTGTCTCCGAGCCCGACGGGGCTCCTTTTACCTTCCCCGACAGTGAAGGGGGTGGGGAGGCGCGGCTCGCGGCATCTGCGATCCCAAGGGGGCTCCTTTTACCTTCCCCACTGGTGAAGGGGGTGGGGAGGCACGGCTCGCGGCATCTCTGAGCCCAACGGGGCTCCTTTTACCTTCCCCACCGGTGAAGGGGGCGGGGAGTAGCGGCTCGTGGCATCTCCAAGCCCAACAGAGCTCCTTTTACCTTCCCCACCAGTGAAGGGGGCAGGGAGGTGCGGCTTGTGGATACCCCACCCCAGCCGGGGGTGAGAGGTGAGGAGGAGCAGCAGCTGACCGGCAGGGGGGGAAGCCAGCCGCCGCCGCGAGACTGAGGGTGGTGTTATCTGGGCGGCTCCTTGCTCTAGAGGCATCGCGGCGGCAGCGGCTGGTTTTCCCCGCCGGTCAGCTGATGTTCCTTCTCCTCTGCACCACCACCCCCAGCCGGGGGGTGAGGAGGAGGAGGAGGAGGAGCAGCTGACCGGCGGGGAAAGCCAGCCACCGCCTCGAGGCGTCCAGACAAGGGGCCGCCCGGATACCACCACCCCAGGGGGGGTGAGGAGGAAGAGGATGATCAGCAGCTGACCGGCGGGGAAAGCCATTCACCGCCTCCGCCGCAAGGCTGGGCGTGGTGGTATCCTGGCGGCCCATTGCTCCGGAGGCCTTGCGGCAGCGGCGCCAAATGGCTTTCCCCGCCGGGCGGCCCCTGGCTCCAGAGTACCCCGCGTATAAGACGACCCCCAACTTTGGCACAGATTTTTCGGGGTTAAAAACTCATCTTATACGCCGGAAAATACGGTAATATTTAATGTTCTTGCTTCCTAATATATTATTCTGATGTGTATCCTTCATATTCCAATAGTTTTGGCATGACATTTGAAGTATCTGTTCTGTCCCATTTGGTTCCAGATTTTATCTAGTCCCTATATTTCCCCCACAAGAGACTGAGATCAAGAAGTAAACACATTCCCTGGCATAAAGTCAGTGCATTTTGTGGTGTATGGCCACATTGCACAGAGGTGGATACTAAATTGAAGAAACCAGCTGCTGGTGCATAAACAGGGATGAAGAAAAATCCTGGTGAAGAGTTACACTACTTTCCCATTAGACAGGATGAGGAAAGGGTCCTGAGTGAAGAATGTGTCATGATTTATGATATTTATATAACATACAGCAAATGTTAATCAGTTCAGTTTAACATTGCCACGGAACTTTTTATATAAAAAGGTTTTTCTTTAGGTGGAAGAAAAGACTCCATCACATATTTAAACTATAACTAGGCATTCAGAGAGAAACATTAGGGTACTTGTTCCAAACACATTTAGGCAACACTAAAGTATTCTGCTTTTAATTTCGAAGTTAAAATCCAATGGCTAGACTTTTAAAAATATTTAATAGGTTGATGTCTTGCTACAAAGCTGAAGCATTTTCATATTAGGATGGAACCATTAACCCGGTTAACCTGTGTTGCTTCACTGCAGCTCAATTAAGAAAAACATGTGAATATAATGAATCACACTGAACTGTGTTTGAATGTTTGATTATAAACAACTGAGATATCAATTTTTATGTTACATTTATTTGACAAAAAAGACAGAACATTGTAACCCTCTGGGATCTGGTTCTCAATATTGTAATTAATTCTGCAGGTTTGTAATTAAACAGCTTCAACATGCTACAATCAGTAGGTAATAACATTCAATTAAAGACACAAGACACATTTTCACCTTAAAATGTTTTACCCTTGAAGTAATACCAACGGAAGAGGATAAAATAGGGTATTAACACTTTTCAATTACGTTAAATGACTTTAATCCTGCAAATGATGTCCTACTTTAATTAGAAGCTCTTCTCTTTATTACAACATGATGGATGTCCACTTTATTAGATTCAAGTGTGGCACTATAAGCCCAGTTTACACAAACATTATCATGTTATTAAGGCCATTTTACAAGAAGGTTGTTAAAATGTTTGTCAACGTTTCTTCTTGGTTTAATTTTTAAAAAGGGGTCAGATTTCTTCAGTGAAGCAATTTCAAACGAGAAATATTGCATTTTGAAAAATACCAGTTGATTTGAGTAGTAGCCTGAGCATAAATATGATTTATGTAATGAAGTAAAAACAAGAACAGCTAGCAATGAGAAACAAGGTCCTTCCAATGACACATGATTCAATGTTGCTGTGCTTGGTGCTCTGCTGTGAAGCAAGGGACTCATGAAGACAATGTGTTTTGCAAATACAATGTTGTCTTTCTTTAAATTAACAATGATAACCACTTTAGTTACTCCCGAGAAATAAAAAACAAAACATTATTTTCAAAAGATAGCAGCAATAAATGTACCTAACTGTCATTGGGGACAGGTGCTTATAGCTGTAACTAATTACTTTCTAAAAGTACATTTTCACATTCTGCTTTTGATCAAACACTGTCAATATATTGTACATACACAATAGGACAGTGTGTGGATCCACCAGTCTGGTATAGATACTGAGTGGACACTTCAGGCAAGGACTGGGTTCAGTTTGGAACAATTCACTTTTCTCTGATTATTTCCACACCCTGAACCCAAATCATGATTCAGATATCTTAAGCTGTGTGATTTCCATTGTTAAGGAAAGATCTACTTTCAACCACTAGGTAATATTATTAATTTGGCTTCAATTGGCTCCCTCTAGTAGCTACACTAAATGTAAACACCAATTCCTTGACGGATTTTTGTTCTGTAGCCCTGTTTCACAACCAAACAGGATCTGTTTCAAGAGGAAACATGGACTTTGCCTGAGAATCATTCGTTTGAGCAGCTGGGGTGTGTGATATCAAACCAACAGCTACCTAGGGTGTAGTCTGAAAATCATACCTCCAAAGCAGACTGCATTTTCCCCCTAACTAACCTCTAAGAAGCAGACCTGAGACCACCACCTGCTGTGAATTTTGGGGACATACATTTTAATTTTTTTATGCTCTATCTACAAAATACCACTGCATAGCCAAAAATGAATTGCTATAGAAAGGTTGCTAATTGTTTGGTTTTTCTGGTGCTCTAATACAGGCATTATCTGTTCTTGCATTTGTCTTGTTTGATATCACATAGCTTTCTTTCCCCCAGGTGATATATCTTGGAAAATGTCTGGTCAGACATCCCACTACAGTAATGGAGTAGACCATACAGCTAGTGACTCAACACCTAGTGCTGAGCCACCAGCTATGGGTGGCTGAGCCCCTTTAGGGTAATGGTCCCCTGAGTGGAGGAAATGCCACTGGAAACCATCCTATTGGGCCCAACGGCAAAATGAGTGGAGAAGAAACTTTGATTCCCAACAGTCATGGAGGCAGAAGAGGCCATGCCAGATGGAGTGGCTGTGAAGGTGCACTGTGTCCATATTCTGAAGACTGTGACATTCCATTTCAGTCCCAGTGTTAAATCCTGCATGTCTTATTTCATATGTGCTGCAGGAGATGGCTCCGTGATTATAGTGTGTGGGTCATCACTTCATGGCAAATTGGGGTCCACCTCAAACAATTTCACATCAATGGCATTTTTCCTGCTTCAGGGGAAAAAAATTCATTCTTGGATACCAGTTGCAGTTGACGATGATATCTTGGAATCTCCATCTGTATCACACAGTCATAAAATTTGGCAGCAGGATAGATTGCTATACCATACTGCATGTACGGAAAATGTCAGCTTTTTGTGCCAATCACTTCCAAAATTTACAAAATTCCTAGTAGGAATGAATTTTTTTTGCACTCAATATAAAATGGGAGTGGATATAAAAATTGAAATGGACTTTATTATTATCTTTTATTAACATATTTTGCCCAGCATTGCCGGGCAGTTTGTGTGTGTGTGTTTTTGGTTAGGGGTGGTTTGGGTGGTGGTGATTTGAATTTGTGGTTTTTGAATTTATTTGAATATTTTAATTTTATTTATTTTTATTTGGATTTTAAAAATATTTGTGGACTGTTTTATACTCTTCCGGCCTCTAGGTGGGGCTGTGATTAGGAGTACTGTGATTGTCTTTCTTTCTTCAGTTCTGTTGCGGAGGCATGGAGGGAAGACATCTTTTGTAAGTGCTCTTGATTTATTATTCTATTTTTATTTTGTTTTGATTTTATGGTGCTGGTCTGGGGGGGGTCTAAGTAGAGATTTTCTACTTAAATCTCCCAAAGTGTTTTTGCTTGTTCTTTTGTATTTATTCTGGATATTAGATGTGTTTTATTGTTTTGGATATTTCTGGTTGTTATTTATTTATTTATTTTTTCCGTGTTTTTTTTTAAAATTGTGATATTATTGTTTGTTGAGTTAGGTATTTTCATGTTGTAGATAGATGTTTTTAGTGAGTTTTCATGATTTTTCATTAGTCTTTGGTATTTTGGGTGTTTTTTGTTGAGTTTGTTGTTTATTGTTTTGTTGTTTACTGGGTTTATTTGAAATATTAGTTTATTTATTTGTGTTTTTTTATTTTTGATGGTTGGCCTTATGGTAAACTGCTTTAGTTTTGTTGTGGTTGTGTTTTGCGGGATGAAGAACGGCCTGTCTGTCTTTTCCTCTTTTCCCCATTGCTGTTTTGAAGTTAGGTTTCGATGCAGCGATGGGGAAAATGAAGAGCTGGCAGTCAGCTCGCTCTTCGTCTGGTAAGGTTCGTTGGTCGGTCGGGGGAGAAGGAGGCAGAGAAGAGCTATCGCTTCACGATGGTTCTCTCCTCTTGGCCTCCTTTTCCCCTGGCTTACCTAACGGGAGATCGGCAGGCAATGATCCATAAGGGGCAACGATCCTTGCGGAATGCTGGCTGCTGCTTTTCTATTACCTACACCACTGTTTTGTGCTAGTTTTCAAAATAGTGATGTGGGTAGTACAAATGCAGCAACCAGTCATTCACCAGGGAGTGTGCTTCCCTTGACAAAGTGCTGCCTGCTGCTGGTGTCCCCCTGCCTCAACTTACTTTGAGGGTGGTGGTGGTCTTGCCATGTCTTCGGCAGGGTAGTGGGGAGGAGAGGGAGTCCCTCTTCTCCCTGTTGCTCCAGATAAGAAGGCCAGCTGTTGTCATGGTTTTTGCATGTTTGGGTTAGTGAGGCTGTGAGGCTCTGTGTCCGCCTGCGGTGGCCTTGCACTCCCATTGCGTGAGGTGCTGTGTCTGCCTGTGGAGGCCTTGCACTCCCGTTGCGTGAAGTGTTATTTTATTTTATTTTTCACATGCTGGCTTTTCCAATGTTCTATATGCTTGCGCCCTTCAGCCTGATTGGCTGAAGTGGTCACGGCATGGAGGACGTTGGGATTTGAAGTTGTCTTTCTTTTGTTCACGTTCATGCAGCGGCTTTTTTCCACAGCTCATTTTGTATTGGGCATGCCGGTTTTCCGAACGTTCTCCTTGCTCTCGCCTGTCAGTGTGATTGGCTGAGGGGTGGCATGGCGCGGGGGATGCTGGGACTAGAAGTTGATTTGTGGCGATGGTCGGGTGAGGTAAAGGTGAGTGTGGGCTGCTCGGTATGGGATAGTATGGACGGGTGCAGGTGCATTTGCCAGATTCCAACAGTTAATGTCCCTCCTTATAGGTAAAGATTTATATAGGGCTATCAATGTACATTGCTTGGTACAGAAAATTAAAATATATAGAATAAGAATACTCTTCCTCTGCAAATAAATATGAGGAAGGAGTCATAATATGAAAAAAGTAATTTAATTTAAAATAAACAAATCAAACAAATTGCAATACCTTTCATATAAAAATGAACAATAAAATATTGGTGAAGAGTCAATATTTAAAAGGTCATTTAAACATTTTGTGTGGGCAGCCCACACATATTTATAAAGATATTCCAAGAATATGGAGCAGAGAAAGAAAAAGGGCATACAGGTAGTTGTGCTAGATATCAGGTCCTTGTAAAAATGAGCAGCATTCCTCACAGCAGGAAACTTTAACCAAAGAGAAACCAGGAAACAGATATTAAGTTCTTTAAAAATAGGTGTGGGTGGGAGTTATATTGACTCCTAGAATTGACAAGAAGCTTGTGAAGAGATTTCAAGTGGAGAGTAATCTAAATGATGAGACAAAAAACTTTGTGTTGAGATTAATATGAGTGTGTGGTAATCAACTAAAAATGTCTAAATGAGAAATTATCAAGGCATGAACTACAGTCTTAGAAAAAGAAATAGAGGGAGAAAAAGGTGAATTCTACTATTTTGAGAAATAAAAATAGATAAGAAAATCTGCATATGCCCCCCCCCCTCACACACACACACACACACACACTGCCTTCTTGAAATGGAGAGTTCCTATTTAGCTGGGAAACTCTTTTTAGACAACAAAAAATAGAGGGAAAGGATGTATTTTACTAATGTGAGAAAAAAATAGATAACAATGTTCTAAGTATGAAGAGCAAAGGAAAGCAATGCATAATAAATAAATAAAAAACAGAGTGCGTGCATGCATGCTCTGCAGAATGGGCAATAACATTTTCACTGTTTAATAAAAACTTATTTAAAGAAAAAGACTTGTAAGGAGAAAAATAAACAACTCAGTCTTAGCCATTTTAAGTTTCAGGCAATGATGGAAAACTCTATGAAATAGGAATTAGAACACTAAAAGAAGGATTTGGGGTCAAAAGATAAAGCAGAGGATCACTGACATAACAAGGGACAGTTTAATCCATGGGATCCACTAAGTTGATTTGAGGACTGGAAAGGGGAAAGCATATAAGAGCCCAGAAGAGTGACCTGGGACCCCTGCAACAAAAGGACATGAATAATACTATTGAATAGCTAAATAGGGAGAAGACTAAAATGAAAGCGCGGCGCCAAAATGGCCGCCGCGCTCTTTGCGGGGTCCCCCCACCCGGACTCAGACATCCGGGTGAGTTAGGGTGTGTGGCCACCCCTCTATAAAAGGGGTGGCCACGAGGCAGCCGAGCTGCCATTTTAAAAGAGCGACGGAGAGGAGAAGTTTTCTCCATCGCTGTTTGTTCAATTTCCTTCCCGGCTGGGAAGGAGGGGTTTCGCACAGAGCCTTTGGCTTGCGGGCTCCGCTGTGCCTTTTTGCGCTCTTCGATCCCTGGAAAGGGATCCTGCTTCTTCTTCAAGATATGCCTCCCAAACGGAGGGCCTCGGCGACGAAGCCGCGGCCAACGGGGAGGACTTTTGGCCCTGCGCAACGCGGGAGGCAGCCCTCAGGTCGGAGGACCAGGGCTGCGCCCACGCGACAGGGCACTACCCCCACCGATGCCAGTGGGGCGATGCAGGCTGCTTGGCTCTCGGCTAGTCAGCCTTTGTCCGGCCCTTCTGGGGCTTCGGCCCTCGGCCCGCAGTTGCCGGCCAAAGCCCGGTCAGCGGGGGCGGGCCCGGTGCTGGTGCACAGCACGTTCCACCTCCGGCCCCTCATGGGCCGGAGTTTTGGGCATGGCCCTATTCAGGCCCAGGCTCTCATGCTGGGGTTCCTGGTCAAATGCCTGGTGGGCCATCCGGCCCACCCGGCCCACTTTATACTGGGGAATCTGTGGCAGTTGATGCATTGCTAACGCGTTTAGCTGTGCTTGAGGCATCCTTAGGGATGGCACACAACCCCATGTCTGGTGGCCCTTCATTCGCTGCGGGGGGCCCTTTGGGTCCACCGGCTACCTCAATGGCCGCCACACTGCAACAAGCGGCCAGCCGGGTTGAGTTGCTGGAGACGCTCCGGCCTACCCCGGCCGGTGTCTCGCAGCTCCCTGTTCGTCCAGAGCTACAGCAGGAGAGTGGTCAGGTGCGGCCCCAGAGCTCGATTCCGGTCGCGAGCTCCGACGCCCGCCATGGGCCGGAACCCCCAGTGGGGGCGGCTCACGGGGGTGCACCTAGTGAGTATCAGGTTCAAGTTAATGCACCCACATCACAGCCCACTTCCAATGGTGGGGTTCAGTGGCCATGGCCTCGTCATGTCGAGGCGAGTGGGCATCAGTTGCCAGCCTATCCCAGTACCCCTTGGTTCCATACGGGTGCAGCGTTGGGGGTGGGGGTTTCCGCCCCCGGGCCAGTGCCGGGCATCGCAGGGACTGTCCAGGTTCCGCTGCGTATGTCCCGGGTACCTAATGTGCCGGTGACAGCTGGTTATTCGTTGCCCCTTGGTGATCATTTGTCCCAGGTCAGGAGGGAAAAGATTTGGCGGGGGGAGTACGTGGATATATTCTCCCTATTGAACCGTGAGCCCACTAAGGAGGAGAGAGAGGGACAGGATGACAAAGACAAAGAGCTGTCCCGCCGTCGTAAGCCACCACGCACCTGGGCCAACTGGTTGCCCGCATATCTTATTTATATGGCGGTGTACCTCAGGGCCCGGCCAGACCTGGCCATTCCTATGGTCCAATATTTGGACAATATTTACAAGGCAATGGTGGATTTTCCTGTCCCATCGTGGTTGGCTTACGATGAGGAATTTAGAATGAGGGTGCCCTTGCACCCGGAGATGAGATGGGATGAGCCCTGTCAGAAATTGTGGCTATTGTACATGACCCCCTCGCGTCCGGCGCCTGGGGATAGGTACCATTGTGGCCATGCCGTTCAGCGAGCGGCTCCAACGCAGGCTTCCCGCCAGCTGGCAGGGCAGGGGGTTCCAGCCCGCTTGCTGTGTTGGAGCTTCTCGGCTAGCGGTGTGTGCAATAAGCGGCAGTGCCAATACAAACATGAGTGTCACTCTTGCGCTGGCCCCCACGCCGCCGCCGCGTGTCCGCGGGCCGGCAGGTCACGGGGCAGAGGTAGAGGTGGACAGGGAGCGGGCAGAGCTGCTGCTGAGGGAGCTAGCCAGGCAAAAGGCCCCCTCCCCATTTAATGTGTATATGTTGGAGCGATGGCTCTCAACTTATCCACGGAGAGGACGCGAAGTACCTCCTTGAGGGTTTCCAGTGGGGCTTCCGAATCCCATTCAAAGGAGTGCGGGGACCCCAAGATGCACCCAATTTACTGTCCCTGAAGGGTAGAGAAGAGGTGGCTGCCCTGAGTATCGCTAAGGAGGTTAGGGCCAAGAGGGTGACAGGCCCCTTTTCTGTGCCACCCTTTCCCAACCTGAAGGTCTCCCCTCTGGGGTTGGTACCCAAAAAGGCCCCGGGGGAATTTCGTTTAATCCACCATTTATCGTACCCGGCGGGTTATTCTGTCAATGATGCTATCCCTGATGACCTTTGTTCGGTCAGGTATACGTCCTTTGACCAAGCCCTGCGAATGGTGCGCTCTTGTGGTCCTGGTGCCCTCCTGGCGAAATGCGACATTAAATCGGCATTCCGATTGTTGCCAGTGCACCCTGAGGACTTTGAGCTATTGGGTTTTAGATTCCAAGGGAAGTTCTATGTAGATAAGGCCATGCCTTTTGGCTGCTCTATATCCTGTTCAGCATTTGAACGTTTTAGCACCTTCCTTCAGTGGGCCTTTGTTCGCAGGTCCGGGTCTCGGTCTGTAGCCCATTACCTCGATGACTTTTTGTTCGGGGGTGAACGGGGCTTGGATACGTGCACGCGTCTCCTCACCACATTTCAGATGCTAATGCAGGAACTGGGTGTCCCTTTAGCGCCCGAAAAGACCGAGGGCCCATCCACTACCCTCACATTTCTGGGTATTGAAATTGATACGGTCGCACAGGCATCCCGGTTACCTATTGAGAAGGTCACCCGGATCTCCGCAATGATTTTGGCCTTGCTGGCCAAACGTAAGGTGTCACTTAGGGAGCTTCAGGTACTGCATGGCCATCTTAACTTTGCCTGCAGGGTGGTTACGCCTGGCAGGGCATTTGCTTGGCGCCTATGCGATGCCATGTCTGGCCTGACAAGGCACCATTATAGGGTCCGACTAACCAGGGGCATGCGGGCTGACCTTTTGGTTTGGCTCTCATTCCTGCGGGACTTTAACGGGGTATCCTTTTGGAGGTCCGACCTTTTAGTTTCACCTAGCTTTCAAGTCCAGTCGGATGCCTCCGGCTCCCTGGGATATGGGATTTACTTCCAGGGGAGGTGGGCTTATGGCCAATGGCCTCCAGCATGGCGGGGCACGGATCACCTCCGCGATCTTACATTCCTTGAGTTGTTTCCAATCCTGGGAGCTTTGATGCTATGGGGCAAGGAGTGGGCCGACTCTGTGTTCCACTTTTGGTGTGACAATGCTGCAGTAGTGCACATTGTCAATGCTCAGACCTCTAAATCACCCAGGGTGATGGCTTTAGTTCGCCAATTCGTGTTACGTAGCCTACGTCTCAACGTGCTTTTTAGGGCCAGACATGTACCAGGCATTAATAATGATATTGCTGATGCTTTATCCCGCCTGCAGATCCCCCAGTTCCGCGCCTTGGCTCCGGACGCAGAGGAATTCCCCTCGCCACTCCCGGCCGAGATTTGGACATTTGGCAAGGAGAGGTGAACCGGGCGATCGGCATGTCCTTGGCGCCCCGCATGCGTAAGGCATATCATCATGCTTTCGTTCAATTTAATAGCTTTCGTGTGCAACTTCAGTTGCCAGAGGTGTGGCCCATTCCAGTGGAACAGGTTTTACAATTCATGGTTTATTTACACAGTCAGGGCCTCGCTCCCCACACTATAGCATCCAGGCTGTCATCATTGGCATTTATTGCCAAGGGGAGGGGTTTTGCTGACAGCATGAACGATTTTCGCATACGGCATGTTTTGGAGGGGTGGACACGGGAACGTGGCCGCCGCCCGGACACTCGTCACCCAATTTCCCCAGGGGTGCTCACACACCTAGCACGAGGCTGGCCTAACCTATGTTTTGACAGGTATGAGGCAGCTCTTTTTCATGCGGCTACCACGGTGGCCTTCTTTGGAGCGCTCCGCATCAGTGAGTTGGTACTACTGTCTAAGGCGGATGCGACTCGTAGGGCACTGGAACTCGACGATGTCTATGTTTCTAATGAGTGGGCTCAGTTGATACGGTCCTCAAAAGTTGATCAGCACGGCGTAGGCAGTGGACTTAGACTGCTACGATGTTCCATTTCAGACATCTGTCCGGTTGGTGCCCTACAGGAGTTCTTGGCAGTGCGTGGCACGCACCCTGGCCCGTTTTTCTGCCACCAGGATGGGTCTCCCCTTACTAAATTTCAATTTTGGAAGGTGACCGGTATGGCACTTTCCAGTGTTGGCCTCCCAGGGGCTCGTTACGGCACCCATTCGTTTAGAATAGGTGCTGCTTCAACTGCAGCTGCATTTGGGTACTCTGAGGCTGATATACGCCGTATGGGAAGATGGGGATCTATGCGTTTTGCATTATATGTTCGTCCTCTTCAGACATAAGTACCATTTAAGTCACTGTTCTCTTTTTTCTCTTACAGACCCTTTGTGTCCCCGCACACCGGTGGCAGTATGGCTGGTGGGCTACAGTTACATGCACTGGGCAGCGCAGTATGCTGTGGCGACAGAGTGGGGACCCCAGCTTGGACTGCGTGCGGCCGCATGCATACGTTGGTACGGTAAGCGTGGAATGAGATGGCGGGAACTGTTGCCATTCCTTTTCTCCATTAGGGATGCTCAACCGCCTGATGTCCTTGTACTGCACCTCGGGGGCAATGACCTCGGCCAGGTCACTGGCCTTTCTTTAAAATTCGCGATTTGCAGAGACCTAGCTTATTTGCATTATGTGTGGCCGTTCACAAGGCTGCTATGGTCGGACATCATACCACGTCACGCTTACAGGGGAGGTATTGACCTCCGTGCCCTTGACCGCGCTCGTCACTCGGTGAAGAGGGCGGTTGCCCGGTTCGTTGCAGACAAGGGTTTGGGGATGGTCATCCGACACCCCACCATTAGTTTACAAAATTATGATCTGTATGCAGGGGATGGGGTCCACCTGTCGGATAGAGGTATGAACCTCTTTTTGGAAGATTTGCAAGCAGGCCTGTTGACCGAGCTGACGGTCTGGGGGGGGCAGTGAGTCTTCATTGAAGCCTCCCCGTGTGGCGGGTAGCACTGGTAAGGTAAAGATTTATGACCCATAGGTATCCAGCAGGTTCGCAATTGACTGGCCAACACTTAGACAGGTACAGGTGTAATAACGTTGACCGGTCAACGACGAACAAGGCAAGGGGTGATGGCAGGAGCTTTTCAGCATGCATCACCCCGTGATTTGACGGATACACGTCAGAGGGTGGGGTCAGTAGATAGTTTATTGACTACGGTCAACAATTTGTTTGTGTCAACAAACAAATTGATACAAATGGATACATTGTAGCCAATTGCCGTTGGCAATTTTGGGAGGAACCTTACCAGTGTTACTGCGGCCTGCTTGCCTTAAGAATTATAATTGGATGAGTACCAATTGAAAGTTATAATTCGGACTAGGGCATTATTCAATAAAAGTGGCCCAATGCCTTTATCCATATACCGGTGTCTGAGTCTTTCTTTGGGGGGGGGTGCGCCTGCAAAGAGAAAAGTACACATTTCTAATTACCCCAATGAGCCCATTCTTCAGTTTGCCTCCAAAGCTAACCAGTTGCTTAAGTACAATGATGGGGATACTCTTCTTGTTCTTATTGTTCTTCCATGTCTTGACCAGACATGAAATTGCCAAAATGAAGGCACTTTTGGTGAAGTTCACATCACCTGACCTAGTGTGAGAAAAAATAGCTGGCAACACAAGGTTGCCGTTAGCAGGGTACACCCAATTGTGGTTAAAAAAACCACAATCGCTGATGAGGCTCTATCTGTGTATCCCACAAAGGGGATATCAAATATAGTAAATAAGCTATCAAATACTGTACAGGAAATAAGCCAATTCAAAAGGGGACAGATATTAAAATAGATTGAAGTACTAGATCAGAAGAAGCACCTTAAGACAAAAACAGATCTCTTATTAGAAGGGGGGGGGGACAATGCCATGAATCAAAATCAGACATGAAAACTAAAAGTGGGTAGCTGATAAGTCATGGCTGCTATCTGCAAATGTACTGCAGACTGCGGTGGCTCAGTGGTTAAAAAGCTCGCCTTGTTAGCAGGAAGGTTGTCAAGTTGGCAGTTCAAGACCCAAATACTGCATGATGGAATGAGTGCCCATCTCTGTCACAGCTCCTGCCAACCTAGTAGTTTGAAAGCAAGAAATTGCAAGTAGATAAATAGGGACCACTGCAGAGGGGAAAAATCTTGGGGACATGAAAGGAGCCTCTTTCGGGCATCCTGAGTGGAGTTCTTCCAGCACAAATCCTTTCAACCGAGAAAGCACCTTTGTGTGATTCTGACACAATAAAAATAAACTGCAAACGTAAGGAGAAATATATCCTCACTGCAAGAATCTCAAAAGATTAAAAATGCAATGGAGTAGTGGGGAGAGCCTGAAAATAGCACAAAGTAGGTAGAAGAATCCCCATACAGTATTACCTTTCTGTCTGTCAGAATCAAATAGTATGAAAAATGCACACAAAAAGAAGAGTAGCAGAAATTTCAATGTTGTACAGAGATGCTGACAGACAGAGAGAGAAAAAATGATTATGAAGAAAACTGATTAAAGTATAACTGAATGACAGTTCTAGAGAAAAAATAAAAAGAAGCTGAGAAGAAAAATAAAATAAAAGAATAGAAATGAGGTTTTTAAAAAGAAAGCTCCGAGCTATAATACAAGAAACATAGTACAAACTTAATAAACAAAGAATTGGCAAAAGTTTTTTAAAAATGAAGTTAAATTTTTTTCACAATATGGTGAAATATAGTGACAAATTATTTTTAAAGTACTGCCAAAAATACATAAATAAATAAAACCAGGCATAGAAAGGCACTGCAGCTTGGTGTGAAAAGCAAATTCCGCTCAACTTTCTGTGAGAAATGAGAGACTCATTCAACCCAACTCTCAAAGAGCAGTCTGTAATCCAGGGAATAACAAAAGGATGAAGACAATACAATCCTAAAAGAAGGATTTGGGGTCAAAAGATAAAGCAGAGGATCACTGACATAACAAGGGACAGTTTAATCCATGGGATCCACTAAGTTGATTTGAGGACTGGAAAGGGGAAAGCATATAAGAGCCCAGAAGAGTGACCTGGGACCCCTGCAACAAAAGGACATGAATAATACTATTGAATAGCTAAATAGGGAGAAGACTAAAATGAAAGCGCGGCGCCAAAATGGCCACCGCGCTCTTTGCGGGGGGCCCCCACCCGGACTCAGACATCCGGGTGAGTTAGGGGCGTGGCCACCCCTCTTTAAAAGGGGTGGCCATAGGCAGCCGAGCTGCCATTTTGGAAAAGCGACGGAGAGGAGAAGTTTTCTCCGTCGCTCGCTCCCCCTTTTTGCCACTTTCCAAGAGGCTTGATTTTGCTAGCCTCTGTTCGAGGCTTCTTTTTCTTCTCGCCTCTGTGCTAGAGGCTTGATTGGCTTTTAGAAGCGACGGGGCGGAGAAATTTGCTCCATCGCTTCCTCCTCTGTTAGCCTCTGTTTGAGGCTTCTTTTTACCTTTGCTTGCCTCTTTGCAAGAGGCTTGATTTCGCTCCCCCTTTTTCTCTAGGCTGCAGCCAAAAGGGAGGAATTTGCCTCCGTGGCTGCGTCCCTGTAACCGAGCTTCGCGATCCCCATACAGGGATCTTTCTATTTAGCTCGTAGGGGGACTGCGGTGGCTCAAGTGGCTAAGACACGGAGTGTTAAGTGCCTAAGACGCTGACTGGGAAGTGGAAGGTCAGTGCTTCACTTCCTGCATACTGCAGGACAGAATGAGCTCCCGTTTTCAGCCCCAGGCCGGCCCTTCAGAGGATCTGGCCCTCGGCCCACGGCTGCCGGCCAGGGGCCGGAACGATTGGGGGGAGGGCCTGGTGCTGGCTCACAGCACGTTTTACCCCATTAGGGGCCGGAGTTTTGGGCATGGCCCTATTCTGGCCCAGGCTCTCAAATTAGGGCCTCTGGCCCAATCCCTAGCGGGCCGTCCGGCCCACCTGGCCCACCTACTAGGGGTTTTCGTAGCGGGGGATGCCTGGTTAGCACGTTTGGCTGTGCTGGAGGCATCCTTAGCTATCCAGTGGGTGGGGGTCCTTCCCTATCTACCGGGCCCCTTTGTGTCTGCCGGCTACTTCGACTGCTGCCACTATGCAACAAGCGGCCAGCCGGGTCGAGCTTCTCGAGACACTCCGGCCTGTGCCCGCTGCTGTCTCGCAGCTCCCCGTTTGTCCAGAACTGCGGCTGGAGTGCGTCGGAGGTCGCCCCAGAGCTCGATTTCGGTCGCGAGCTCCGACGCCCACCGTGGGCCGGAACCCCCAGTGGGGGCGGCTCACGGGGGTGCAACTAGTGAGTATTAGGTTCAAGTTGAATGCACACACATCACAGTCCATTTCCAGCGGTGGGGTTCAGTGCTCATTGCCTCGCCAATCGAGGCTGGTGGGCATCACTTGCCATCCTATCCCAGTGCCCCTTGGTTGCATTCTGGCACGTCGTTGGGGGTGGGGGTTTCCGCCCCCGGGGCTGTTCGTGGCGTCACAGGGGCTGTCCAGGTCCTGCTGTGTATGCCCTGTGTGCATCATGTAACGGCAATGGCCTTGACGACGACTGGTTATTCATGGCCCCCCGGTGATCATCTGACCCAGATCATGAGGGAAAAGGTTTGGTGGGGGGGGAGTACGTGGATATATTCTCCCTATGAACTGAGGTCCCAATAAGGATAGGAGGTACGGACAGGAGGACAGAGACATTGTGTGGTCCCGCCATAGTAAGCCACCACGCACGGGGGTTTCCGCCCCCGGGACAGTGCTGAGCATCGCAGGGGCTGTCTGGATCCTGCTGCGTAGGCCCTTTATACAGAACGTGCCATCAAGGGCTTTGCCGATGGCTGGCTATTACTTGCCCCGGTTGATTATTGGCCGCAGGCCATGAGGGGTAAGGGCTGGAGGGGGACATGTGGATATTCTCCCTATTGAACTGCGAGCCCACTGGGGGGAGAGAGAAGGACAGGACGGCTGAGACAAAGAGATGTCCCATCGTCGTTAGCCAGCGCGCACCTTGGGGCCAACTGGTTGTCGGCATACCTTGTACGTATTGTGGTATGCTGCAGGCCTGTTTGGGACATCCTGATGTCGATCGGATGGACCCATGACAGTTGCCTCATGGTAAGGAATGTGGACGAGGGTGGCTCTATATCCCGAGGGAAGGTGGGATGAGTCCTGTCAGCAAGGGTGCTCGTGTACATCATTCCCACGGGACTGGTGCCTGGTGTTGGGTACCATGGTGGTCATGTTGAGCAGCGGGCTGTTCAGACACTGGCTCCACGCAAACTGGTCGGGCGGGGGGTTCCGGCCCGCTTATTGTATTCGGCCTGCTCAGCTGACGATGTGTGTACTAAGCACCACGGTCATTACCGACTTAGTGCCCCCTTTTTGCGCTGGCCCTCACGCCGCCTCCGCGTGCCCGCGGGTTGGTGGGTTACAGGGCAGAGGTGGGGGTGCACAGGGGCGATCAGAGCTCCGTATGAAGCAACTAACTTGTTCTATGCCCCCCCCGCCCCAATTATAGTCAGCCTGGAGGGATGTCACTCAGTTCACCCAAGTAGGGATGGGGCGGGAGACCTGCTGGAGGGTTTTCAATGGGGCTTTTGTATCCATTCGGAGGTGTTGGGGGCCCCAGGATGCTACTAATCTGGTTACCTTCCAGGGTAACGGAGAGGGGGCTCCACTGTCCACAGCTAAGGAAGTTGGGGGCTATGAGAGTAGCGGGGGCCCTTCTTGGAACCACCTTTCCTTAGTTGAATGTATCCCCCATGGAGCTCATACTGAGCCAGAAAAAAGGGTGAATGTCATATAATCCTCCATTCAGCTTACCCTGTGGGTGCTCCGTTCAGGGATGCCCTTCCTGATGACCTTGTTCAGTCAGGTACTCGTAGTTGCCTCGGCTACTATGGGTGGCGTGCTCACGCAATTCTGGTGCTGTTTTGGCACAGTGTGATATACACTCGGCTTTCAGTTTTTTGCCAGTGCACCCATGATTTAGACCTATCGGGTTTTTAGGTTTTGAGGGGAATTTTAATTAGATAAGGCCAACCCCCTTCTGACTGCGTTAATTCAGGTTCAGCACCCGACCGATGTGGGACTTTCATTCAGTGGGCATTTGCTCACAGGTTGGGGTCTCGGTCTCCAGCCCATTACCTCGACGACTTTTGGTCCGGGGTTAAATAGGGCTTGGACACGTGTACGCGTCTCCTCATCACAGTTCAGACACTCAGGTGGGAACTGGGTGTTCCCTTGGCGCCTGAATAGACCGAGGTCCCATCTTCTAACCTCACATTTCTGCCTCGATGCTGTCGCGCGGGCATCCAGGTTAACCATTGATACGGTGACTTGGATATCCATGGCGATTTTGGCATTGATTGCCAAACATAAAGTGTGTCCTGGGAAATTGTGTTTAATTCATTGCCCCCTTAATTTGTTTGCTTTGGCTCACATTACTCCTGGGTTTAGAGGGGTCTCTTATGGGAGATCAGACCTAGTGGTCTGCCCTAGATATCTAGTACGGTCAGATATCTCCGGCTCTCTGACTTATGGGGTTTACTCTGAGGGTGGGTGCACGGATCGTCCCCGCGATCACCTTCATCGCGTTTCCTCCCATTTTAGAGAGCACTGATGCTATGGTGCAATGAGTGGGCCTACTCAGTGGTCCAATTTCGGCATGACAATGCGGCAGTGGTGCACATTGTCAACACCCAGACATGCAAATCCCCCGGGTCGTGACATTAGTTTGTCTATTCTTTTGAGAAGCCTACGCCTAAATGTGCTGTTCCAGGACAGACATGTTCTAGGTATGAATGATGATATTACTGCTGCTTTTCCCCACCTGCAGATCACCCGGTTCCGTGCCTTACTCTGGACGCAGAGGAATTCCACTCGCCACGTTGGACATTAGGCGAGCTGAAGGGAACCGGACATGTCATTGGCACCTCGCATGCGTAAGGCGTATCACTATGAGTTCATGTGTCGTGTTGGGGAGGGGTGGACACGGGAACGTGTCCGCGGCACCTACACGCGTCACTCCTTTTCCCAGAGTTTTTGACCCACCTTGCACGAGGCTGGCATTAATTAGATACAGATAGGTGGGAGGTGGCTCTTAGCCACGCAGCTACCACGGTAGCCTTTTTGGAGCGCTCCGCATCAGTGAGAGGGTGCCGGAGTTGGTACCACCTGTGTAAGGCGGAGGTGTCTCGTAGGGCACTGGAACTCGAAGATGTCTCTGTCACACATGAGTGGGCTCGAGTGGGGATACGGTCCTCATGGGTGGTTCAGCACGGTAGGCAGTGGTGTATACTGCTACTAAGTTTTCGAGACATGATTTTTCGACAGTGCCTGCTGCGCGCCCCAGCCTGTTTTCTGCCACCGGGATGGGTCTACACTTACCATAGTACGGTCCCTGCGGGTGACCGGTGCCGCGTTTCGCGGTGTGGGGCCCGTTTTGGCACCATTTACTTAAGGTAGGCGTCGCGCTGATCGCGGCTACATTTGGGGTACTCCGAGGTGGATATGCGTATACGCGCAATTTCAGATATGTACACCCCCTCATTGTATGAGTACCTGTTTATGCCCTTCACCTTTTTTCTCCTCTTTTACAGATCCTAGGGGTCTCAACACACCGGTGGCAGGGGGCTGGTGGGCCGCAGCTATGTACACTGGGCAGCGCTATATGCTGCAGCGACAGAGAGTGGACCCCGGTCGGGCGGTGTGCATCCGCACGTATGCTATGGTATGGTATGCGCAGCACATGGGGGCGGGACCTGAGGCCATTCCTGCTGTCTGACAGGGATGCTGGACTGCCCTATGTTTTACAGGCACTCCGGTGGCAGCGATATTATACGGATCACTGCTGTTACTAAACTGTTGGGGGGCTGTGACCTGGCTTTTTATATCACGTATGGCTCACATACGGTTGCTATGGTCTAACATCGTGCCAAGACACCAATTTAGGGGAGATGCGGATCTCCCTAGTTCGGACTGTTCCGGCAGTCAGCGGACGGGGCTGCGGCTCCATCCCGTTCTGAGCATGGCTGTAAGACGGCCATTTGATACCGGATGATACGAATAGACACAAAAATTTTGCTGGTAAGCGGGAGAAGGGGTCCACCTGTCGGCTAGAGGTATGTACCTTGTTCTTGGTGTGATGCAAGCAGGCCTGGCGACCGAGATGACGGTCTTGGGGGGGGGGGCGGTGAGTCATCATGGATGCCTCCCCGTGTGGCGGGTAGCACTGGTAAGGTAAATATCCGGCAGGTTCGCAATTGACTGGCCAACACTTAGACAGGTACAGGTGTAATAACATTGACCGGTCAACGACGAACCAGGCAAGGGGGTGATGGCAGGAGCTCTTCAGCATGCATCACCCCGTGATTTTACGGATACACGTCAGAGGGTGGGGTCAGTAGATAGTTTATTGACTACGGTCAACAATTTGTTTGTCTCAACAAACAAATTGATACAAATGGATACATTGTAGCCAATTGCCATTGGCAATTTTGGGAGGAACCTTACCAGTGTTACTGTGGCCTGCTTGCCTTAAGAATTATAATTGGATGAGTACCAATTGAAAGTTATAATTCGGACTAGGGCATGATTCAATAAATATGGCCCAATGCCGTTATCCACATATACCGGTGTCTGAGTCCTTCTTTGGGGGGTGCGCCTGCAATGTCAGAGCAGGAACACATCTCCCCAGAGTAGCAGAGTGGGCAGATGGAAAAGAAAGCTAGAGAGTCTTAGAACATAGCTACATTGTCAATAAACCACCACCTGATATTTGCAGATTGACACTGGTGTGATCTAGGCAAACACACATCAGAAAAATGTTTTGGTCAGAAACAATCCTTAATTCTCCCAAGTAAACAGTAATGTCCTAACTTCACCACCCTGCAACAGATTGTTCTGCTAGGTCTAAGAGGTTGGCTACATGGGGTTTGGGTCACTCTGTATCCATTTTTTGAATAATTGTTAACATTCTAACTTCTTCTTCTTCTTCCTCCGTTTCTAGGCTAGATGTGAAATTGCCAAAATGAAGACAACTTTTGGTGGGTTCATTCTACAGTTCCTTTCGCCTGACCTAGCATGGGAAAGATTATCCAAAATATTGTATAGTCAAAGTTTTTAGAGTGTTCCCAACTATTCTAACAAAAGGCTATAGAGTGGCCTAAACTCCCATGTAGCTGGCCCTCTTAGACTGTACTTCTCTTTGGAGAATGCCCATGCCTAGGGGCACCAACATTTTGGTTTTGGCTAATGGCAAACAACACCACAACTAGAGCAAGGCAGAATACAAATGGCAAACAGGAAGGAAATAATAGAAACTTCAAACAATATGCCCAATTATAGGGATTTAGTAAGGAAAAAAAGGGTTCCTTGCTTCTCTTTTGTCTGGATGCAGGGTATTTTGTGGAGTTTGAAAACTGCTCCTTGAGATAGTGCAAATAGATGATAACAAATAATTTCTCAAGTATTTTTCTAGTAATTTCCCCCCTGTCACTAAGGGAAAAGACATCACAGTTTTATTACTTATCTCTTTCCTGGGGTGAAATGTGTCTTTTTCAGAACAGTAATATATCACAATAGTCTTCTGAATGAATTACAAACTCAAGATTTTTTTCCTGATAGTTTATAATCATCACTGTTAGATCCCACGAGTGTTTATGAAACTGAAACATGACAGTGATAGCAATGATGAAGTTCGTGAAAAATCCTGAGAGGAAGTAGTTTATATATGATCTAAGTTTCAGCAAAAACTTTGGCTTTTAAAAAAATGGCTTTATAATAGGAAAGGTATAATAATTCACTATTATAGTAAGATAATATTGAAGAGAGAAAAAAGAGAATAACAAAATTCCCATTTTGAGTACTCACCTGGCTACCTTCTTTCTGCCAAAATACAGCTGGCTGGGGATTTCCTTTAGTCTCACAAGGAAAAGTCACTGTTCGGCTCTGGGCAACAATTTGGTCACGTGGCCTTATCACGAACTGTGGAGGTGCTATGACATGAGAGGTGAAAATATGACATTAAGAAATGAAAATTCTTAGCAACCGCATGAAGTATAGAAAAGGAAAAGTGCTACATTGATAGCTGTACATTCTACAACGCCCCCCCCCCCCCCGAGCATTTTACTTATTAATAGAAAACACATATACTAAGACAAAAATGGCCAAGCAATAACAATTTTGTAAAAAAAAAAATAGAGTCTAAATTTAAAAATAACCTTACATTAGAACCATTTATATAAATGGGAGTTACCTTACTTATGACTAATGACTAATTTCCTTGCAATGGGTCTACTTGAGGGATGTGGAGTAGATCTAGCCAACAGAACAATAACAGAATGCAGTGGGGTAGAGCTGTTAATTCCCATTATCAAATATCTTTCCATAAATATTCTGACATTTCTAACCTTAATTAATCACAAAATATCACTAACAACTAAAATCATATACATGACGTAAGTGGAAGACATCTACAGAATTACTCATCATTCAACATTGCTGACAATGATCAAGCTCCAGGTATTATACATTGGAATGCAAAGATATAGAAGGAAATATTAGAGGAAGATCCATAGGTTGAAGCTATATGCACAATGACATTAATATTGAAAAATCATCATAATCCATTGGATTCTCCTTTGATATTACAATGCTTTTATGCATATTTTATATTATATATGCATAAAGTAGTTCTTGTTGAATGTAATAAACAACCTTCCAGATATTTTTAAAGGGACAGTTTTATTATAAAACAGCTAATTAATGGACATAATCCAGTTGTGTAATTATGCACCAACATAATCTGGATCAACCATCAGAAATATTTAACTTAAGCACACAGAAAGCTACCTATTTCCCCATTTTACGTTCCAAGGATCTGAGGCTTCCTAGGGCTTCCTATGGGTGGGATCTTTTCATAGTAAAAAAAAATAAATCACGACCAGATTGTGGCCCAGCTACAGCTGATTAGAAAATTAATGGAAGAACAATGGTTGAAACCTAAATACAAATCACATGCACTTGTGAAAAGAACAGTGAAATGAAGTATGTTGTCCTGTCATCCACAGAGCTTAAAAGAGCTGTATGTAATGCTGGTTATAGTACATTATATGCAACAAAATCATATTAAAATGCAAATTGAAATAAACATTTTCAGTGTAATTAACAATGTTTTTGGCTGTTAAGTAATTGCCATTCATTGTTGTGGTCCAGCAGTAAGAGAGTCATGAAAAACAAAATATAAACCATCTATGTGACATTGACCTTTGCAAGTCAAAGCCATTGGCTCTCAAAGAAAATATATTGCATGCTTTTCAAAGAATTAAACAATACAAGAAAACAAACAACAATAAAGAACAATTGAGATGAGAGGTCTGGGACATTCCCCCCCCCCTTTAGAAACTGCTTTAGAGCAGTGCAAATACTCTACACAGTAAATTAATTTGATTTCTGGCAAATTATGCTTTGATATTGTGTTCAGCAAGCGCAGGCTTCAATCAATGTCATACTAAAGCTGTGTTATGCTAATAGCAGCTTAGGAGGGTGAGTAAGCTGATATGGAAATGAGATGGTTGAACATGAATAGAATGTACAGGCCAAGTACGAGGTGGGTTTTGAGATGAGAGGATGGGACCCCAAGGTTAATCATATCATGTTCAGTGTTGTTTTTACAGCAGAAGACTGTATTCTACATCAGGAATTAAAAGTGAGGCAGTGAGATACAACTTGTATGCACTGGATTGCTACTCAAGATGGTAACCGTGGAACTCTTTTTCTGTCACTAACTATTTTTTATGTCAGAACAAACAGCTCTTTTAAGTCTCCTTTTAAACCAGTAGTCTTTTTTTTTAGTGTTATTGTCCTAAAGTAAACTTTCAGACTGGTATAACAGGATATGTTTTGAAATCTTCCAAATGAAATTTCTGAAGTTTTATGCACCAATGTTTAGTGTAAGAAAGCATAATTTAGGCATCACGGACCATCTTGTGTTTTTGTTCAAAACACTGGTGTTACTTAATACTAAGAATAGGTCCAAGAAAACAGGTTGCAAAGTGTCAGCCAGACAAAGGTGCATTGAACCACTTTGACAATTCTTTGCTGTACTGATAATCATGTGATGATGAATGAGATGGTACAATTAAATAGCAAAAAAATGTGTCACATTAACCTCTGCATTAATTGGTAGGGAGTAAAAATAGGAAGCAGCAAAGCAACTCTGACAATTTATGGTAAATTTATTAGAATATAGACAGTTGTGTTAATTTAATGAAAATTGCACATGGTCATAAGATCTCTTTCTCTTCCCCTCCCCCCTCCCAGTGTGTGTGTAGAGAGAGAGCGTGCACATGTGCACATAAATAGGCACACCTACATACCTTCTAAGAATATTAATAAGCTTTGTCACATAATGGTTAATACATTGATTGTTGTTCTAAAAACAACAACAACACCACAACACCCTGATATTGAAATGTTATTCTTGAAAGACCAGAGTAACAGTCTTAAAACTAAGAATGTTTATTATCTAAAACCAATCTTTGTGAAATGCAATTAATATTTCTTTGGAAGGCCTGCAGTTTAAAAACAGGAGCTCATTTGAGGTTTTCATGATTTATTAACAACAAGTTTACCTCAAAGGAAATGGTGTATCAAATGAGATCTTTAATTCATGATGGCTTCAGGCTGCAAATTCTACAACAAATACATTTTTAAAGTCTTCTTCCTACTGTAGTTAATTTAAGTACAGTATGAGTCTGAACAAGGATTGAAAGTTTAATTGTTTAAATATTTAGGTTTTGAGACTCATTACCTTGATATCATCATCATCATCATCATCATCATAGTTATATTTATATCCCGCTTCCCTCAGCCCGAAGGCGACTCGAAGTGGCACACAACAGTAAACAAAGAAAACAATGCAATAAGTAGCAAAATACAGAATAAATAAATACATAATAGTGTACACAAAGTCCAAAAACATACAACAAGTACAGTAGATACAATTCCAATAAAAATACAATTGCATATCAGGGTACAACAGTCAACCCGACAGCGGCAAAAACATACAAGTCAATTCACCCCAGCCCCCCCCCAAAAAACAACAACAACAACACAAAAAACACCCCACTTTTTCTTCAAAACCAAGGCAGCTTATGTGTAATCTTGTCAAACCTATTTCTGGAACTTCCTTGTTCTAAATCTGGGGTTTGCTTATCCAGTCATGTAAGAAATACAGTGAGTTAAAAATAGGAAATAGTAGCCATAATGCTTCATTAAAATACAAGAATGCTCCTGAGCAGTGAATCAGGTCCACAATTTCAAGAACCTGAGTTCCTAAAAGATTTTCTGTTACAGTGGCATGGTTAAAGCAAAGCAATCAAACTTATATACCACCCCATAGCACTTAGTGCACTCTCTGGGCAGTTCACATGTTCATTAGCATATTCCTCAGAAGGATGGATGGCTGAGTCAACCTTGATCCTTGCTCAGGATTGAACTCAACCTTTTGGTTGCAGGATAGCAGTTTAACCACTGCACCACCAGGGTTATAGCTTGAATGACACAGTAATCTAAACTTCAACATAAGAACTATACTATAATGATACTTCGGTGTACTATGATTAAGGATAAATAGTCCATAGAATTTCAGTCCAATTGTCAGTCTAACTTTCGGAGACAGAAATTGGAAAAGTTAAGATTTTTGAGAACAAAAAATTATCTAGATACTATAATAATTTTGCTAAAGGAAAGATTGATAAGAATTAAGGTGTATTAACACCCGCCCCCCCCCCCCCAAGGTTGTGATAGCCAAGATACACTATTATGATATACATTATATCAAATAATGAAAAATTAAACAGATTTTGTGAATATCATATCTAGCCTGTATGATGTTCTTCCCTGGGTTGCATGTAATTACTAATTGGTTTCTATGAGCAGAGTTACATGCAACCCAGGAAAGAGGAACATACAGGTTAGAATCATGTTAGGCGAATATACTTGATTTTCTGTGAGGCCTGTGATCTCCAGTTTGCAGTTATGCAAGATGGAGATTCCTTCACTGAAAATAGCACAAAGAGCTAATTAATACCCCATTGTGCAAATTTTACAGAAAGGAAAAACATCCACTTGGCAGGGAAATGTGCTAATGAGTTAAATGAATGGCTACAATAACTTAAAAGTTATGACGGCCTCAGAAGCATCGACTATGACCAATTTTATGTGTAAATATCTGAGAAATTGGTTTTTGACCCAAGATTTCAGAGGCTTCTCTTGTTTTGTACTTCCTGGGCTGCCTATAGCCTAGACACACTTTGTACTCTGGTAACCAGACACTGAAGGACAGGTGCAGATGCATCTTTAAAAAATGTGTACATCGGAAAAGTGCACAAAGAAAAATGCTCACATTTGAAAGACTGAGAAACTCGGGTTTACTTCAGCCAATGGGGAAAATGAAATCAAACTTGTAAACAATGTAAATAAAGTGTAAAGGGATTACCTGCTAGTATGCACATACCTGATTTATTTATTTATTTGTATTCGTAGTTTAGTATAATACACAACACACATTGAATGTGTTGATTTTATAACAATTTCACTATTTTTATTATTGTGTTCTTATCTCCAAATGTTACTGTAACTGTTCAAATCTTCAGCTAGAAAGTGATTTATTTATTTTTTGGTTTTC
The DNA here is from genome assembly GCA_035047345.1 of Bradypodion ventrale. Taxonomy (NCBI): domain Eukaryota; kingdom Metazoa; phylum Chordata; class Lepidosauria; order Squamata; family Chamaeleonidae; genus Bradypodion; species Bradypodion ventrale. The sequence continues at coordinate 303,799,431 of JAWDJE010000003.1, read as the reverse complement.
CATATCAGATGGCTTCTTGTAGCAGAATGATATATCAGGTGGTTGTAAAATGATGTTACTATCTATACATGCAGCCAGTGGTGGGCTTCAAATTTTTTTACTACCACACTGTGGGTGTGGCCAACTCTGTGGGCATGGCCAACTCTGTGGGCATGGCCAGGTGACTGGGTGGGCGTGGTTAAACTGCTGTATTTTATTCTCAGCTTTTGTGGATCGAGTCCACTTCATCAGACCATTAGTTAGCAATTACACTTTGATGCTCTAATTTTCCTTTAAAAAGTAACTGCAGCAGAGTAACTGCTGGCTCAGCCTCACCCCACTCCAGGCACCCGGACCCAGCAGCAAGGATGTTGGAGTCGCATCCAGAGTAGGGTGAAAGGAGGAGGTGGGTGGGCAGGGTCTGGCAGTGGGTGAGGCCATCCACTTTTACTACCAGTTTTCCCAAACCTGTCCGAACCTGCTGGAGCCCACCACTGCATGCAGCCAGTACAACAATCAAGATTTCTATGTTATCCTTTTCAGTACAGTCTGTTGAGAGGACTACAAGGTCACCCTTGTTCAAAAGCCAGTCGTCTCCGACTCTAGGGTTCAGTGCTCATCTCTGTTTATAGCCAAAGAGCCAGTGCTGTCTGCATCTGCAGACATTTCCATGGACATGTGGCAGGCATGCCTAGATACCGGAATGCACCAAATGCTGTTTACCTTCCCACCAAAGTGGTCCCTCTTTATCTACTTGCAATTTCTTGCTTTTGAACTGCTAGGCTAGCAGGAGCTGGGACAGAGATGGGAGCTCACGTTGTCATACATGTCTTACAAAAATGCACTTCCATATTTCCATATGAAAAAAATGATCTGAGCAACAAAGATGTGTTATAATGTCCTATTGCCTATGTCAGTGTTTCTGAAACTATGTTCTGTGGAACACTGGTGACCTTCAGTTCCAAAAAGCCTAAGTCTGTACATTGGCTGATCAGTGTTTTAGGGAATGGACATAGGCTTCTATGAATTGAAGTCCAAAACCAAAGATTGGGAAACACTGGCCAAAGCAATCCTACTTATCAGAGAAATATTTCTCCTTTTCTAGGAACACAGCAAAATAGTCTGTTCAGGAATACTTCATTTTGACTGCACTACAATGATCAGATTAATTTTGTGATATGATAAAAGTAAATACATGTTGTCTGAACTGGGGAACAGTGCATAGTCATAAGGCAAAGTTAGGGAAGCTATTAGATAAGAAAATTGAAAAGTACCAGTTCACACTGACTTGATCCTGCTGCATTTCTCTCATAATAGGAAGGTTTTATTACACAGGGATAATTATGATGAGATTTTTAATTGGAGTTATGTGCTTCCCTTATTACATTTTAAAAGTTCAACTTGATCAATAACATGATTAAACAAGGGCCTCTATCACTAGAAGAGCAAATATTGTGCACAGATTTTAAGGACCATTGCCAGGCAGTTCCAGGTAAGAGACCTGAGGAATCAGGATTTAGGAAGATCTCTGACAAGCACTAAAAATGTGTACGTCCTTTATGATTTTCTTGTTTAGGCTAATTTTAAAGGATGGGGATAATGCTAAATTGGTTTACACTTGATAACAGTTGATCTTAATTGTTTCCTAATTGTCTATACTGTTCATACCTGGCAGAATAATCCAGCACTGACTCTTTTTTTTTTTGGGGGGGGGGGAGGTTTACTCTTCAGACATGCTACCTCCATCAAACAAGTCTTCTCAAGAGATAACAAGTCATGGGTTAAATTATTTTACCCTCATTAAGATGTCATTCATTGTATTTGGAATAAAATCTTTTCACTACATCAATAAAACAGAAAATGAGGTTGAAAACGTTCGTCTGGAAACACCATCAGGCAAGAGCAATAACAGAAACAAATAGTATAAATATGAATAAATACCCTGCCTCTAGAACCCATCTGCTGCAAACTCCTGAAGGAAATATTTTCAAAAGCTTAAAATAAAAAGAACAGCTATTTCAGAGATGAGCAATACAGTTATTACTCATAATGTTTTGATTTGCTAATGGGAATCTGGTATAGAGCTGTTATATTCACCAGCTGCCACCTACCTCAGGCCGAACTATGCCTAACATTGCATATGTACACCGACTACCATATGCTAAGAATGACTTGCTTTGACCAAAAAGACAGGAATATTTTGCTTAAATTTTAACACATTCTTAAAAGAAGAATATGATAAAAACAAATAAAGACTTTAATATCTGAAACAATGAACAGGAATATAATTATTCTGTATGCAGCATCACACATATCCAGTCTATGCTACCAAGGAGAGAAATTCACATTGAGAATTATTTTTATTTCAGTGGGAATATTGTAAAGCAGAAATATCAGTTTCAATATCTTTACAGCCTTTCTTTTTAATATTTCGCTTTCAATAATGTTCTTGATAATATTACTAATGTTCAAGAAAAGGATTAAAATTGTACATGATCTCAAAGTTTTGCAACTTTAGTAGTTCAAGAGAAAATAACATTGACAAATTCTTCAGTATTACAAGATCTTAATTCAATCCTGTAAAAACATTTTGTTATAGTTGTAACAAATACTTTTCCTTTAGGAATCAAGCAAAAAATACAGATACAAAATTTTCAGAATTTATTTTAAAGAAAAAGAATAATCCGGTACTGACATATATCCAGATATATTCATATACAGTACATCAGAAGATTCTTTAAAACAATGTCATCTGATTGAGCCAGGATCATCTTGAGTTCAACTGACTTTCGTGGGCCTGTTTCTATGACTAAATCTGGATCCTACCCCTTGAGAACTCAAAAGAGTTTATCTGAAGTCCGTTCATGTCAATGATTATTATCTTTATGGAATTCAATATGACCTTTAAATATGTAACTCAAAATTTTCTACTGTTCTTCAATCTGAAACATATCACTATGGATATTTATCCAAACAACATTCAAAATATTTGGTTAGCTAATTAAAAATATACACAGCAAAAGAAGATAAATAATGCTTTGGATAAATAGGAACATGGCTAATAAGGATCCATCTATAAATTAAAGATCATCTAGGTCTGGAATAGACACAATATAATAAATTATTCATATCATGATGTTTTTTGTCCGTTAAATAGGTAATCCTGTAGAAATAGTACTAAGTGGTTATAAAATGAAAGATGAAAAATCATATAAAACCATGCTAAAATGGATAGAAGGATGGCTACTTACCAACAGGGCGAGCTGGAGACATTATAATGGTGTGGTGAAAACATAACAAAATTAAAAGGAAAAAAAGACAATTTGTCAGAATGCATGGTGTGTAATGTTACAATTAACTCTGGATATGCAGTTGAAACTAAATTCACATATGTCATCATGGATTAGATGTTATTTTCTGTTATTTAAGTTAGCTATGGTATTCAATGAAGCCAAGTTACCTGCACAACACTTGAAAAAACCTGTCTGGAATCAATCATTTGAATAACAGCTTTGATAGGTTCATGTGCCATCATGAAATGCCATTGTTAATGCTTAATAGAAGCAAAGCAGCTTTGCATTAGACCAAACTTCTAGATCTTGATGAATACATCATTGAAACCTACCAAATGGCAAAAAATGTCAATCCAATAAAAAGAAGCATCACTGTCTGATTTAAATACCTATTTAGTTTTAAGCATGGCTGGTCAAGATTGCACTTCAGTCTGGAGAAAAGCCCAAGGCACCATTCCCTCTCATTCTATAATAGACATGAAAACTCACATACAGTACTACCTTTGTTTCCCAATCACTGACAGAGTTGATGAAAATATAACAAATAACTTTGGGCTACAGGGAATTCAACCCAATACCTCCTAAACCACTATTTCTGGTTTATTTTAAAAATGTGGAGTGATGGACAGGTTATTTCTGTTTCAGATTTATAGGAAGATTGAAAGCAGTTGCTACAACAAGCCACTTCACTCAACCAGTAGCCTGTCATTACATCAGAGTTGCTGAGTTGTGGGGAGGGTGATGCTGTCAGCCCTGCTTTTACTCAGTGTATTTTAAAGCAAAGTTCAGGGCTGCAGTTCTTCTCAATATGGGAAGAAGGAAACAAGCTTAATTTCAATATCAAATTGGTAAAATTGTAATCCTAACTGTTTAATTTTTCATTTTTTGGGTAAGATTCAGAGGCAAGGACTTCTACAAAACATTAACTCTTCTATGTGTTGTGACATGTTTGAAGTACAGTAATTCCCCATTATTCATTCAACACAATTTTTCTCCCACAATGTTGGATCCTTCAAATGCTGTTGTTCTTGGCAGTATAATATTCACAGCAGTTAAGACTTTTAATTAGCTCTCTATTTGGTGGATTGCGGAAACAGGACAAGTAGTGACAATTGTTACTGCAATTCTTAATGATGACAGTAATAATCCATCTGTCATATTTGCCTTGATTTGGATTCCTACAATGAGCAGGAGGTTGGGCTCGATAGCCTAAAACAGGGGTTCTCAAACTTTTTAAGCTGGGGACCGGATCACGCCCCCCAGACTATTGGCAGGCTGGACTGGTGTTCCCCCACCATTCTCCATCCCCCCCACTGCTGCCAATACTTCCACACATGCCACCATTTCGGCCCACCAACACTTACTCCCCCACGCTGCCACCGCCAACACTGCCCCCCCACACACACACACTGCCACTGCCAACACTCAACCACACTTCACCAGTCCAGCCTGCCAACACTCCAATCCACACCACTGCCACTGCGGCTTCCTTACTTACTAGCCTGCCATGAGTGAAGGAGGAGTCCTACCTGTCCTTGCCCATGCTTGACCAGAGTGGCACCTGGGAAGGATACGGACAGCCATGTGCGTCTGCCACCCTTTCTCTCTCTTCCTGGCTTGGCATGTCCTTAATGCTGATCCATAGCAGAGCAGATGTTGTAAGCCTTCTTACAACATCCACCCTGCTATGGAGCGGCATTAGGGACATGCCAAGCCAGGTGGAGGGGGAAAGGATGGTGGCAGGAGTGAGGCCATGGGCTGGATGGAAAAGTGCTGTGGGCAGGATCTGGCCCATGGGCCAAAGGATGGGAAGCCCTGGCCTAAAAGACCCCTTCCAACTCAGTTATTCTAGGATTATAAAGTTTTTTTTAAAAAAAACCATCTGTCTAGTCTAAGCTCCTAAAGTAACCTTCAGTAACTCTGTGGAAAATCGGCCAATATTCAGCTATCAGGTAAACAAGGAAAATTTTACATCACAGAGTTTTAACATCTGTAGATAGAGGCTTTAAGGAAGACAATAATTGAACTGAGTACTTAAAAAAATATGCTTCTGTCAAAAAAGAAGCCCTCATTGCCTATCTCCAACATAAATATACTTCTAGATGTGACAAGTGACCTTCAGGCACCATGTGTGCTATTTTCTAATTTGCAGTAACCCTTCTCAAGGAGAGTCTATATTTCATATAACTCATAGCAAAAATGTCACATGGACATTGCCTTGGAAATGTGAACAGGAAATCTAGCAGTATTCATTTGGATTGGAGAGAACTCTCACTATAAGCCTTCAAGTGAGCATCCATGTCTCTAAACTCTTTTTATTTTATTTGAAAATGTCTTACTGAAAAGCCAGATTTATTTACCAGTAAATAGTCCACTAAATTCATAATAGATGTTCATAGGTTTGTAGTTTCAGTGATGCAAGATCATACTCCTATGAATATTATTCAACTACCATTATGCTTTTGAAAAATATATGATTCAGAATCTTGTTAGTGATGCCCATTTTTCTAAATATGTTTAAGTAACTTTCAGTGGCAAATTACCAAAAGTTGAGAATTCATGGTAGACATGTCTTATCACACACCAACCATGTGATTTCATGTGTGAATGGAAATGTCTACACTGATATTTTTAATTTATAGCAAATCCTTCCTGAAACTTAAATTGGTGGAGTTACACCAAAGGATGCAATAGGATTCCAGCCAATGTATGCAAAGAGAGTGACTGATTTGCTTGATTTCTTCAAATGTAGGTTTATGGTTAAGGTTTGCTTAATTTTTCAGGCTACTATCTTATCTTGGAAGAAGTGCCACAGTATGGATAGAACTCAACTTCTGAAAAGATATATGTCAGAACATGTTTCTGAAAATAAACAACTGAGTTCAGTGGTTCAGAAGAGGCAAATTATATTTGCACACATCCTTTAACTTCACTAAGTGCAAAGTTTTCAAGATTTGATTTGTAAAATAAGCTCACCCTGGATATGAGCTACATCCCCCCCCCCCTTTTCATTTTTCAGGTATCCTATAACTTGATATCATTTTCTTACAATCCTCATTTGGTTCTCAAGCTTGGAACTCTATCCTTCATGATCAAATAGCTTATCTGGCAAATGGAAATCTTTGTGCAGATTCTACAGCTACAGAAAGTGGTTCCCCTTATGACCTGTTAAGAAGAATTGCACTCCTCTTAGACTTACCCACTAATTGGACTGAGAACCAGGGTTTCAGAAGATGGGATAATAGGCTAAAAAGTATGTCCACTTCTCTCATGGAAAATTACATCATAGCCATCAGCTGCTTTTTAGGTACTGTATAGGAAATCTGACCATAGCAACCAGGTCAAGGACTTAAGAGATGGCAAAAGCTAGGAGCTTCTTATACAGGAAGGGTGAAATTTTTTTTGGGATGGGTGATTGATTATAATTTTGGCCATTTTACAGCTATTGCTGGAAAATTTACAAGACATTCCACTTCTTTGGTTTCTTTATCTTTTGTCTGTATAGTTAGTAGTTAATGGAACTGATAAAACATGGGCAGCAATTTATGAAAATCAAGGGCTAAAATCCTGTCATTATAATAGTATATTGGACTAGAGTACAGTGTAGACTGATTGAATCAGAGGGGATTTGGTGAATCAACTCTTTCATAAAGTCCACTGATTCAAATAGATCTACTCTAGCCATGACTTATTAAGTAGGCCTATTTGAATCAATGGAACTTACAAAAGAAGTGATTCACCAAATCCCCTCCAATTCAATCAGTCTACTCTAGTACAACTTACTATGCTAAGCAGCAGAAGTTTGGCTAATGTGTAATATGCATTGAAGGACTAGCTGGAAATGAAAAGTTATTGATCAAAGACCTTGAGAACAGGTGGAAATAGTAAAATGCCTATTCGTGTTCATTACATTAAATATATGAAACAATCATAAGCCCATTTATTTAGGATGAGTCTCAGATGAATAAAATGAACCCTACTTGTGTGTTACTGCCTATATAAATGTATTAATATCATTATTTACAAAAATACACAAGCACTGAAAGTTCAAGTCACAGCATCTCTATTATCCACACAAATGGAATGATTTCTGTTACAGCTATTAAAAGCAATGGGGGGGTTTAAATATGTGGCTTTTATTTCTGAACTTTCCAGACATGTCACTTCAAATTTTACATTCCCTAGTTTTTCTAATCTACTTTTAAATCTCAAACGTCTTATATATATTTGCAATATGCCATTTTCCATTGTATTGAATAAACACTTTACCTATGGCTAGTTAAATTAGAAGGCCAGAAGGAAAGATAATGAGAAATCTTCTTTCATGTAGAAAAATCAATTAAATTATATATTTCCCTTTTTCACCTTAATTTGCTAAAGTTCAAGCTCCAGTGAGTCCAACAGATTCATCCCTGCCCTCTTTGTTCTTCTCCCTACTCATACAGCTATGTCAAGCTTTAATATGAAGAATGTATTGTTTTTATAATGTGCTATGGATAAAGTTATGAGAGAATCTGAAATGTGCAACTAACCAGTAACTAGTATTATTATGTTTTTTTATAAACAAGGTAAAGTTTTATTTAATATGCCTATAAATATATAATTCCATTTCTATTGAAAAAGAAATCTTGTGCCTGCTCTTCTCAAATTACAGAAAGAAAATCTATTTATCAGACCCACCATACATGTAAATCCTTTTTGCAGATTGTAACAGAAAACCTGTGTAATAAAACCTATTATCTGAAGTGAATGAGGATATTTTTTCTTGGTTTCCTTTATTAAAATCTAAATTTTGTTGTTGATCAGTCACACAGTCGATTCCGACCCTTTGCAACCCTAAGGACTATTGTCCTCCAGGCACCTGTCCTCCACTATCCCCCTCAGCCCTCCCAGTTCTGTGCCCGTTGTGTCTACAATACCAGCTAGCCATTTTATCTTTGGCCTCCCCCTTCTTCTTTTGCCCTCCACCTTTCCCAGCATCAACCTTCTCAAGTGAACCCTCCCTTCTTATTTGATGTCCAAAGTACTTCGTCTTCATCTTTACTATTTGACCTTCTAATGAGCAGTCCGGGTTGATTTCTTCTAAGATTGACCTATTTGTTCTCCTCGCTGTCCAGGGGACTCTGAAAACTCTCCTCCAACACCATGTTTCAAAGGCATCTATTCTTCTGCATTCAGCTTTCCTAATGGTCCAGCTCTCACAACCATACATTACCACCGGGAATACCATTGCTTTGACTATTCGAATTTTTGTTTGCAATGTGATGTCTCTGCTTTTCACTATGTTCCCCAGGTTTCTCATAGTTTGTCTCCCAAGAATCAGTCGCCTTTTTATTTCATGGCTGCAATCCCCATCTGCAGTGATCTTGGATCCTAAGAAAGTAAAATCTGTCACTGCTTCTACTTCTTCCCCATCTATTTTCCAGGAACTGATTGGGCCTGTTGCCATTATCTTGGTTTTCTCGATATCAAGTCTCAAGCCAGCTTTTGCACTCTCCTCCTTCAGCCCAATCAAGAGATTCTTTAGGTCTTCCACACTTTCTGCCATTAGGGTGGTATTGTCTGCATATCTCAGATTGTTGCTGTTTCCCCCAGCAATTTTAATCCCATATTGTGATTCCTCCATTCCTGCATTGCACATTATTAAATTAAATTAAATCTGTGACTTTATTAAAACATCAAAATAGAAACTAGTATTTTAGATTAATTAACCACAATTCTAATAAAGCAATTAATAGATACTTTGATAATTTTATTTGTTTATAAAAAAAGATCCTTGATGATGCTAAAAAAAGTTTCTTTCATCTTTTACAATTTTGCCAAATCTTTAGAAAACATTGCTAAATTTTGAAATATTTTAAAATGTGTGCACATAAAATGTGCAATACATATTAGTGTAGATATACACACATTATATTAAAATAGATTTTGCAGTTTACACACACACACATTAGGCAAGCACACTATTAACTTACAATTGTTGACATATCATTACTGTAAAAATCTAGGCAGCCCAATTTCCTTAACATCCTCATTTGTATAGCAAGCAGTGGTCTTTAGCAGCTAATACAGTACAATGCAATAGCAAATGGGCTGGACTTTGAACACAGAAGTCCTAGTTCAGATTCTGCTCACAAAGCTGCACCAATCACTACCTCTCAGCCACAGCTACTTTCAAAAGTTGCTAGAGGGATAATTGTAAGATCATTATCATAATCATTAGCACCATCACCACCACTATTGCAATTGTAGAATTTGTCAGAATTTGACATCATAGGCTAAAATTCTGTAGATTATTTCTTTGTGTGCAGTAATTCGTTGTGCATGCAGTTATATTTTTTAAAATCAATGCACAATAGAGAATTCAATACCCCTTTGTGCATGCAGATGCTCTTATGTTTTTAATCAAGCGATCTTTGACATGCATAAATGCAAGCCAAAGATTGCAGGAGGCAAATGCAGAGTGTCTTGCCTGAGAAGCATTTACATTTTGTGACAGCTAACAGCATGCTAACCATTTTAAGTTTTTACAATCCAATTGAATACTTTAAATAAATACTGATGTCAGAATTCTCAATCCATTAAAACACCATGGTGATGGTAGGATTCCTGTTATCCAAAAAAAGAGAGGGAATACTACTGGGAATACCATTGCTTCACCTATGCAAACTTTTGTTGGCAGGGTGGTGTCACATTAGGTGAATTTAAAAAAAAAGGCTCCACAGCCCCTGAACTAACAAACTGCCATCTGATTTGCAGAGTAAAAGGAACAATAAATAAAAGAAACTAAATTCCATATCCATGAAGATGAAAATGCACACGAGAACTCTCCATTTCCTTCTAAATCAATTCTTCCCTTTCTGCATTCTTCATTTTGTACTTGGTGAACAGAATAATGTCATTTTGTACTTGGTGCACAGAATAACTTCTTCTTGAGTCAAAAGACTGATATGTGGTTAAGATAATGCTGTTTGGATTTTAACATCTGTTTATTATGAAGTTTCTCCTTGATGAAATTTTGTAAGTGAGCATTGCTGGAGACTGGAGGCTCTAACTATGTACCTAATGCTTCTGTCATAGTCTACTTTTCTGAGGAAAATGCCACCATATATTTTCATTATAGGTTGCTGACTCAAATCCAGTCGTCATGATCAGAAATTCAGTTTCTATACCTCTTACAAGATGTACCATCTTATAGTCCAAATGATGTCCAGCAAGGCTGTTATAAAAGGATATTTTACAACATCCTCAGCTGGCCGAAGACCTCCACTGCCACTGCCACAGTTGTTCCGGGACCATTTAAATGTATTGGGAATTAATTTCTTGTACAGTATTCTAAAGCTTTTCTATTTGTATGTTCCCAATGCATTTCAGTGGGAAACCAAACCTGTGCATAAAAAGAAAGGGTTTCATTTACCTTTCTTGCCTTTGTCCCTGCTCCATGTAATCAAAATGGAGGGGTAAGCCATGCTTCCTGGTTGCAGGGAGAGCAAGGGGCTAGGCTAGAGCATCGCTTCCTGCCTCCATGCAATTGGCTTGTCTGCCCATTTCCCCTTCAGTGCCACCACTGGTTGGTGGTACAAATACACTCCAATTTGGTTCAGAATATATTTTTTTTTGTTTTCCTGCTTTAAAACCTGGGTGTGTCTTATGGTCAGCTGAGTCTTATGGTCCAAAAAATATGGTAATTGTCTTTAATTTTAAATTGTTAATTGTGCTACCATGGGACTATTCTTGTTATATGTCATGATAACGCTATTTTTCCACTATGTGAAAGTGTAGGAACAACATTTACCAGAGGTAAATTAACAGGAAAATAATTATTAACACATAAGAACACATTCTGTGAGCCAAAGAGCCATGAGTTTAAAAGATCTTCAAAGTTCCCTCTCTTGTATCAGAAATTAAATGCAATTCAATCCCAATATTGTTAGTATACATGGATGAGCTTGTGAGTCACTGGTAGACCACATGCTTTGCACTTGCAAGGTTCTGTGTCTAATGTTTGCTGTTTTCAATGAAAGATATCTGTTTTTATCATTTGAGAGGTTCTCTAAGTTGTCAAGAATGATTTAACAAGGTATTGGACTATAGTAAGGATGCATTATATGTGACTCTGCCCCTCAAATATTTTTTGTCTCTAAGAAATTTCCAAGTTTTCAAAACCCCTCTTTTTCATAGGGAAATTTGAGCAGAGAACCACAAGAGCAGCCTTCCAAGGTCCAGCGATATATGTGTGCACATTCTGGACTTCTCGAAATTGTCCACCATGGGCTATGACTAGTATTTTTTTGTAACATATAACATAATCTGTAATTTTCAACTAACTAATAGCCCTAGTAATGGCCATAGAATTAAGCTGATAGACAGCAAGAAGTTTACATGATTCTAGAAAAGAAAGATTCCATTTAGTATATTTGAAAAAAATCTGATCTCAATTATTTTGACAAATTATTATTGAAATCATCAGATGTATTTTGTTGCATCTTTTGAATGCTTCAGTACTCACCCCGAACTGTGAGAGTGGCAGATGCTTCAACTTTTCCAACTCTGTTCTCAGCTATGCAAGTATAGGCCCCCTCATCTGTGCTCATAGCCTTTTTAATGCGCAAGGTGTAGTCATCTTTGATGTCATATCTGAATTTGAAATAGAGAAGATAACAATCACTGCTCAGCTTTAATCTTTCAACTGAAGTACACTAGCTTTATTCTATCTTGCACTCATTTCTGGTAGATTTATTTTTTATATGTAATTAGATAATTCTATTGACAATTAATCTTCATGACATTTTTATTGCACCATGCATAACTTAAAAACTTTACAGCCATAAAATTAGTACTGCTATGTACATGTGGCATCAAAGCTTTATTAATAATACCAGTCACTCTGCTTTTCATCCGGAGCACTATAAAAATGTAGAGTTAACATGTATCAGTTATCAATCTGTGACATCTCTGGTTTACTTCTAGTCTAACTAAATGAGTTGCATAGTTTACATCAGAGGTAAACAACCTATGGCCCATGGGCCGGATATGTCCTGCAGCACCAAATAATCCACCTCCCACCCTCACTTCAGCTGCCTCTGCTGCCAGAATCGGCTGCAGACTCATTTACGGCTGTCGTAAATGGCGAGGGGATCACCAGTGCGGCTCCCTCAATTGTCTGAGGGAGCATGACCTAGTCCCCGATTAAAAAAGGTTGACAACTCCTGGTTTACATCTTCTTCATCTTCTTCTGCCACATCCAAATCTGAATATTGGCAATCATCATGGCAATCAGCCATGAAGATTGTCCTGATAATATAATGCAGTGGCCTTTCATCTGCCTTCTGCATCACAGCATACTACTGATCCAGTTCCGCAAGTCACTTTCTGGGCCTGAGCCCTTTTGTCACACAAAGTCCTCATTGGCCCCAGGGCCGTATTGATGAAGTTGTTGTCCTCCATCAAGATGGATTCAAGTGGGATTTAATCCACTTGGAGACCATCACCCTTCCCTGTGGACTTCAGCACCCAAGCCATTAGTCCTTAGGGTTGTCAGGTTAGTTAACTGCCGCCTGACACTCAGTGTTGAGTTGCTGACAGTATGGTCTATTCTATTACCATAGCAGGATAACCTGGCCAGACTTTTACATCTAGTTTGCATCTAGTAATCTAAAAATATCTATAAAACATTTTAGGTTCATAGTAGTCTCTTAATAGCAATAGTATTATTCTTCATAATGAATGAAATATGCCAATTCAAATTGGCACAATATATTTTTTAAAAATGTCACATGAGAAAATATGAGCATTAGTTGAATATTATAAATAAAACATGCTACATAGGATTGCCTCAGATAAAGAACAAGGTATTTGGGAGTGGTGTGGGGGTTTACTGGCTGAAAAGATAGGAGGATCCCAGCAAGCTTCAATGAGACAATAGTAACACAATTGTTGAAAAAGCCTTCCTTAAATCCCATGTTATTGGATAATTACCAGCAGTCTTCAATGGTCCATTCCTGAACAAAGTACTAGAGCATGTGGTTGCTTCTCAACACCAGAGGTTCATGGATGAGACAGATTATCTAGATCCATTTCAATCTGGTCTGTTTATGGGATGAAGAAGTTTTGATCACCTTAATCTGAGTGGAGATTGCAGGAGCAGCCCTTGCTGGTCATGCAGGAAACTGGACATGGGGATGTGTCCTTGCCCATTCTGCAGGACCTCTCATTGACTTTTGATACCAATGACCATGGTATCCTTCTGAGTCATCTATCTGGGAAGGACCTGGAGGCACTGTTTACCATGACTCCAATCTTTTGTGAAAGGGATTTCTCAGAAGGTGGTGCTGGTGTACTGCCACCTGTTGTGAGACCGGGGGGGGGGGGAGAAGGCCTCCCCGAGGCAAGAGGAGGACCCCAGGCTTGGGGTGCCCAGGCATGGTGATCCTATCTAGGTTCAGCGGCCCGCCTACCTCTGAGAACACCTCTCTCCCCGATATACGCTGCTTGGAGGCAGTGCTGCTCATTAGGCAGGAATGTGGTAGCTAAGGCTTATCTAACATGGCCATAATAACAGTCCGTTTATATTCTGCAAATTCCCCACTCCCATATACATAGACACAGAGTGGTCTGGCCTTTATACACTCTTCCTCTCCCTGGTTCACCTTCTCAGCTGAGAGATGAGCTGGCACTTTACCCTGGCCAGAGACTGAAGACAGGATTCCTCCCTTCTCTTTAGGGTATGTCTAGTTTTAACCCTTTACCGGCTCTGCAAATCTCCTTCTGTTCTCCCAGATGACAGATGAGACGATGATGTCTTTTCCATGATTTATTAAAGGAGATTGACAGTTCAATAATAAGCAGGATACATACTGTAGAATAAATCTATATCTACACTGGTTTACAATCTATGAAAATAATGAAATAAAATAAAAACATGCTACCTCCCTAAGTTGGCATTTCTTCTAAGTGTGGGCTTTTCAGCCCCCATGAAGCTGGCTAGTTTACCATGGTTTCTGGATTCATAGTGGCGTAGTTTCACCCCGCAGAGACAGTTGCTCCTGAGGTCTGAAATATTGGATCTTTTATATCTTTTTGATCACTCACTCCTCCCTTAGGAATTAGGGAAATGGGCCAAAAAGACTATTTGTTTTGACTACTGTTGCTCGTGTCTGCTCAATGTCTTAGCTCAATGGCTAGCTCTGAGATGTCCTTTCTGGATGTCCCTTTCCTTTGAAAGGTGTGCAAGATGCTTTAATCGGTGTCTATTATGACGACCACTCTGCTTGCTAAAATCTCGCAGGTGCTCTTATCTGGATGTTCCCATCTAAGAGATGACTCTCTTTGTCTAATTGGCCTCGCTAATTGGAATTCTGTTATCTCATAGACATACTAATATAGAGTGTGCTGAATCATTGTCATGCCAATGCAAAATGGCTTCGTAGCAGCTAAATTTCTAAGTGTTGGACTACTGAGATTTAAGTGATTTCAGATGGACTACAAAGTTCCCTAAATGAATACAAGGTAACCTGAATGAAAAACAATGACACCCCAATGGAATTCATGACACCACCAAACACTCTGACCATCCTTCAGGGTTCTGTTTTGTCTCTCATTCTATTTAACACATTTATGAAACTGCTGGCCAAAGTTGTTCAAAATTCTAGGAATCAACATGATTAATATGCATATGATATCCAATTCTATATCTCCTTTCCATGTAAATTTGAGGAAGCTGTTTTAGTTCTGATCTTAGTAATAGCTGGATGAGAATGAAGACACTGAAACCTTCATAGGGAGAATGGGCCAAATTTGCAATTTGACACAGGCTACGAACAGGATTGCAGCCAATGTCTACTTCTCCCAAATTTACTTCATGTAGCTGGAATATAATTAGAACATTAAATAGTATGGGGGAAAGAACTATTTGCCTCTCAAACTGGACAAAATCCATGAAAAATCGAGTTCTCAACCTTACTGGATACTTAGGTTATTTGGAAGTCACTTATAGTCTGTGAACTGGAGTTGGCAGAATCAAAGTTAACCTACAAACATGGGGGTGTTACACTGACATACTGTAATCCTTTCTGAATGTAGACAAGAATAGGCAATTTCATACTCGTATCCCCTTAACAGGTACCATGGATGTTGGTTGACCCAAATGCTGTTGATTGTTGTTTATTATTGGGTAAACATTACCTGATTAATTTATAAATTGTAATGTGGTGCTTCTGACCTGGAGAAAGAAAGACGACTGGAAGAGTATAGCCAACTTGAACTTTATCTTGAACACAAAGTCATTCCCCTTAATATCAGTGCTGTACTTATCCTGCCCTGCGAAGCAGTTGTTTTAGAAACCATATCCTACTTTAAAGGCAAAGGTTTCCCTTGCTCGAAAGCCAATCATATCTGACTCTAGGGTTCAGTGCTCATCTCTGTTTCAAAGCCGAAGAGCCAGTGCTGTCTGCTTCTGCAGACATTTCCATGGTCATGTGGCAGGCATGACTAGACACCAGAGTGCACAGAACGATGTTTACCTTCCCACCAAAGTGGTCCCTATTTATCTACTTGCATTTTCTTGCTTTCAAACTGCTACAGGTAGGTTGGCAGGAACTGGGACAAAGACGGGAGCTCATTCTGTCCTGCAGTACTCAGGAATCAAACTGCTGACCTCCCGCCTTCCAATGAGCATCTTAGCCACTTGAACCACTGCAGTCCCTAGCCTACTTTATGTTCACACGTATCAATAATGTAATTGTGCAGAGAATGATGGATGCACAATCTGTTTATGTGGCATGCTATAAAAGAGAACCAACCAACCACAGCTATTATGTCAAATAGCAGAAAAAAGTTTATACAGTAAATACAGTAGCTATTTTGAGCAGGAATACTAATTCAGTACACTCTAACCGGTAATATTAGCACTGAGCATCTAGGCCACCCTGAAACGGCATGTTAATAAGCAGTCAGTGTATAGCATGGCTCACAGGAATTTGCAACCATATTGTCTCCTAAAGCAGGTGTTCCCAACCTTTTTTGCACCATGGACCGGTTTTATGTTAAACAATTTTTCCACAGACCGGTAAGTGGTGGTGGTGGGATTGGACGGTGCAAGCACATAATAATATATAATTTATTACATATATATTTCTTTTTCAACTGAGATTACTATGCAACTAATATTAATGTCTAGCTGCCTGTCAGCCACACTGTTCGACTTGTGCAGTGAGGTACCACACTGCACACAGGCAGGATGTGGTGCCGTAGCTAAGCAATGTCAAGGAGTGGCCCGACCACCTGCCTATCTGCTATGTCTGAAGCCCATGCTTTTGCTCCATAATTCACTGGGCAGACCAGGTGGAGCATGTTGAGGGCAGAAGACTGCCATCATTGGGGCTCCCAGAGGCACCCACCCTTACAGACTGATTCAGGACAGCCCGTGGCCCAATACTGGTCTGCGGCCCGGTGGTTGGGGACCCCTCTCCTAAAGGACTGGTTTACTGTCTATAGTCATCTGTTCTACTCATATTGCCCACGTGGTTCCATGATAATCTATGGCAGGTGAAGCAAGCAAATGAGATGCAGGAAAATAATTGGCTCTGAATATGCTGTACTGTGTCAGAAGAGTAGAGTGAAACAGAAACATTCAGAGCTCTTTCTCTGTGCCAAATTTGAGGAAGATTGGGCAAAGGCTTTTGTGTTATGAATTATTTTAAAGTAAAATTGTTTTAACCACCCATGCTGAAACAAGTGATCTTTTATGTTCCCAGCTCCAAATAGATTAAAGTAGCTGAAAAGATCAATCATGCTTGTCTTGAAGAACAGTTGGTACCATCCACTTTTTTAATAGTTAGAAGTAATCCTGGCTTCAGAAGTTGAAATATCAATCATTTAAAAAGGCTTCTCAAAAAATAAAATAAAACAATGACTGTTATAAACTGCGTTGAGGAGGCTTTCCATCACCAACATTACAAAGTATATTGTTGCAAGCATTGGGACAATCTGAACTTTTGACCTTGCCAATCAGAACCTAACTAGTTCACAGTCAGGAGGACACTTCCTAGCCAAACATAAATTTCTGTTTGTAAATAATATTTTAAAGGTATAGAAATCAAATATTCAGAAGCACACTTGATTAAGCTGTGAAATTACTGATTTTTGCTTTGTGGTTGAAGGTGGTCTTGGAATTAGAAGAGCTTTAATGCCTATTCCACCTGTCATACCACTATACAATTGTTTGGTAATTAAGAAAAAATACTCCAAAGATGCTATATGCCATCAAGTCACTTCTGATATTTGTTGACTATTTGAGTTAATGACATCTAAAATGTCCTGGGCATGTCTCTTGAATGACAGATGGGCGTTGGACAGCAGCAGTCACTGAGTGGTATCTCAGAGGAGTAAAAAGACCCCTTGGAAGGCCCCCAAAAGAAGAGAAGACTCAATCGTGAAAAGTTTGGGCCGAACCTGGAGAAGAAGAGCATGGCAACAAAATGAATGGAAAATGAGTTGCGGCCAGCAGGAACATATTCCTTGATAGTCTGGTCAATCAAGGAATCAAAGAATAAAAATGTCCTATCATTAACAGCACTATGTACTTAGATCAGTGATGGCAAATCTTTTAGAAACCGTGTGCCCAAGAAGGAGGGACTGTTGTGCGGGTAAGCACTGCACATGCATATGCACTCATGTGACAAAACCGGTGCACCCCAGCAATGTTACAGTGCATGCACACACACATGTGATGCTCAAGGTGTGCTGGCAACATCACATGGATGCATGCACACCCAATGCACATTGCATGCACTCATGTGATGTCATCTGCACACCTCAAGTAGCACAAACTGAATCCACAAAGTAATTTTAATTTTAATTTAATTTTCGCGCTTATATACCGCCCACTCGGGTGCAACCCAACTCAGGGCGGTTTACATGGCGGACAATAAATACAATATAATAATACAATGACACATAATAATACAGTTCAATTACATCAAAAGAAATTCAGGGGAAAAACACAATATCAATACATCACATAATACAAAGTATAAAGCATCAAAAATAATCAATATTAACAAAATCCCCAAAGGATGAAGCACAGCTTACATCCCATATAGTGCCCAGCCCAACTTCTCCAGCTGCGGCAAACATCAGCCTCAGTCCCTCTGTCTCCCCCCCTGCCCCCCCCCCCCTCACCACAGACCAGGGGAGAGAGCCGAGGTGGTGTGTCGACTTCAGTGTCTCGGTGGCAGCAGCTTCCAAAGTCCCCGCTGAGAACAAGGCACAGCTACGCCAACACTCCCATCTCCCCTGACCGACTTGGCCCGGGGAGAGAGCTGCAGGTGGCTCCCATCCTGGGCCGATGGCGGGGGCCCAGGAGAGCTAATGTGTGTGTGCAAACAGGATTTCAGCCAAGAATTTGCAAACAAAAAAGGAGACTAGGGAAGGTAAACCTCTAGAAGGAGCAGTGCCTGTTCAACCTGATTGTCCCTTTCAGACATTTCTTCAATTTTGTCTGCATCATGGATTTTCCCCCATTTCAATCACAAGCTATTTGCCTATACAATGCAATACAATTTTAATTTATACCTCGCCTTTCTCGGCCAAGACTGACTCAAGGTGGCAACAACATATCAATATCAATACAACAACGTAATAATATAGTAATACAAAAGTAAATTCAGTACAAAAATCAGTACACAATGCAAACTGTAAGTAAAAATAATCTAACATATACAGAATACCATAAAATACAAGAGATAATAAAGTATACAATAATACACAAATATACAGTAATATAAAATATACAGTGCAAAAAATCACTCTATAAAAACAGCACATAATTGGAGAAAGAAGCTCACGGCTATGTGTCTGCAGCAATGGCGGGTGCAATAGTTCTTTTATGGCTACAGGAGGCCAGTGCAGGTGCTCGTACCTCCCCCAGCCATCAGGCCAGGGGAAAGCAAAGTCCAGCGAAGCCACTATCTCCTGAGGACCAACATCGGTAGCGGCAGCAAGGCCAGGGAGAGGCGATGTCGAGGTCCTGCGGTGTTGGGCCGCCCAGTCCTTTTATCCCCGCTGAGGTGGGGCTCCAGCAGAGTGGCTAGAGCTGGCCTCGAAACCCCGACCAGTGGCGAGGCCAGGGAGAGGCATCGGGGTCCCTCAGCATCGAGCCGCCCAGTTCTTTTATCCCCACCAAGGCGGGGGCTCTGGCAGAGCGGCCAAGGCTGGCCTCGAAACCCCGGCCAATGGCAAGGCCAGGGAGAGGCGGTGTTGGGGTTCCACGGCATCAGGCTCCCCAGTCCTTTTATCCCTGTGTTGGTGGGGCTCTGGCAGAGCGGCCACAGCTGGCCTCAAAACCCTGGCTGGTGGCAAGTCCAGGGAGAGGCAGCCGCGAGGTCCCATGGTGTCGGACCGCCCAGTCCTTTTATCCCCGCTGAGGCAATCTGCTTCTGACATGGAATATCTTGACTCTAATTGAAAGGGGTTATTTCTTGTCTTGGTATAGTTCTTTTCTTGTTCATGTCTCATTGCAAAGAGGAGAAAGAAACATAGAGATCTTCTATGTACTTAAATGAATCATCTCCTGATTTTCAAAACCTACTCCCATAATCCAAACTGGGCCTTCATATGCCTTTCAGACAAGAGGTATTTATTATTTCAGTAATCAGGTTGATGGACTGCTTTATTTCAGCCATTTTATATTCCTTGAAATAGTTCAGCATTTCAGACAACTATGTGATTTCTGTATAGCCCACGAAATAAAAATTTAATATAACATATGAGAAGTAATACTGACTAAATACAATTACTGTATAGCATTTAGTTTGGTTGCACAATTTGTTTTTACTCACAGCTGCAATTGTTAGTGCTGTTTAAAGCTCTGTAGCCTGTTCTGTCTAAGCTATTCAGCACGAAGCTGAAAACAGAATTTTAAAATGGATAGTTATAAGAAAGTACTGTTAAATGCCACATTTAGTTATTTTCATTGTGAAATAATTCTCAAAGTGCCTTCTATTGAATAGAAAAAAGGTATATGAGAACAGATGAAAAAAACATTACTACATGGAAATTCATCAAGAAATGTGGTGATTTTATAATTTGGTCATCTGTGACTCATATGAATGAGTGCAGTCTTTGTTGGTCCTTTGATTAATGACAGTTGTACAACAATGTGCTGACAGTCCCTGCCATGGAGAAACATTTTTTCTTCCTATTGCTGGAAAAAAATGCAACTCAATCAGATTTGGCCCCCAGACAACATGTGTTAGCATCACTGTGCCATGAATTGAGATTGATTGTTAACCAGCTGTGACAAAGTGAGGTTGAAAGAGATTTGTATTTTTCTTGGAGGAAAAACTAGAAAACTTAATTGTGCCAACACTGTCACCATCTGTATGTCTAACAATTAATAATATAAAACAAGTGAATCTGCAATATATGAATGGAGTTTAGAAACAAGAATATTTATCCTTTCAACTATCATGAAATAGTGGTCAAATGTATATCTTTGCATACAGTAAAATAACTTAAGTAATTGACATTTGTATTCCTTGTCATACACCAGCCACATGGATGACACACAATCCAAGCTTCTATTTCTTAACTAGTGGCAATTTGCAAATTGGAATTTATGCTATTTAACCTATCTCAGCATATGTAGTAGGATTATGGCTAGAAATTGATTACAAGTTGCCACATTGTGTGTGTGTGTGTGTGTGTGTGAGAGAGAGAGAGAGAGAGAGAGAGAAATTTAGACAATCCATAGGGTCCCTCCCAGATCTGTAATTTGATGCTTATTATTATATTGTTATATCAGCTATCACCCCTCCCAGTACTTTTCTCATAGAAAATATCAGATACATATGTAATACTAAGTAAGAAACATTTTCTTCTTGTGGTAATGTCTGATTGTGGACATTTGGATGTCTGCAGAAAATGTCAGTGTGCTGCTGTTATGCAAGGAAATCTGTCATTTAAAAGCTAGTAGTGAAGAAAGGTTGCAGTGAAATGCAGAATTATGAAATACTATAACATTTTCTGAATAATATACAAGGGAACCAAGTTGATTTCTCCTTGCCCATGTGAGCAATCCACCTGGAGAAGTTAATTCTAGCTCTAGACGACACCACCCTGTGCAAACTTGAAATCTCCTCTGGAGAGTTTAGAAACCTTCCAGAACTGGTTTCTGGTACCTTAGAGGGTTAACTGAGTGGGAAGTTCAGGGAGAAGTCATCCTTAATTTCCTAGTACAAACAATGCAATTAAGAAGAATTTCAATGTTTGGTCCCATCCACTGCACAGGGAACTCATTTGATAACAGCTTTACAGTTGACTTGCCTCTCTTTTTTGAGTGGTGAAATGAATCATATACCAATGAAATATAATGTAATTAAATAATAAGTACACTGTCATGTTGTTATTGATCTGCATTATCTTTGGTATAATCCACAAATTGATTTTATTTTTGTACTTTTAAACAAAGAGGTAAGACCAAGTTTTTTCAGAGGCCTGTGCAAGGCAGGAGAATGGAAATTCCCTAAGATGTTTAGTGGCAACCTGAGAGGAAGTTTCTTTTCCGTACTAAGATGCTTCAGTCTTTGACAGAAAAGATGATGTCCATGCACTGCTAAATTAGTCCTCTATAATTTCATTCAGTAATTTTAAAATTTAGGGCTGCAGTTCTATATACCAGTCTGCCCTATTTCTATATTTTAGACTCCAGCTCCCATCAATCTTAGCCTGTTAAGTCAATGGTCAGAGGAAATGTAAATTATAATTAAAAACATCTGGTGAGGAGCATATTAGGAGAGACTGCTTTGGATAAAGGCATTTTATTAAAAGTAGGATTGTTGGTACCATTGAATGAAATGAAACTTACATATGGGTTGTAATTATTTATCTTTAAATTAGTTCTTCCTTTTTTCATTATATAAAACAAAGTGTATAAGCTATTGCTACTGCATCTTAGATATTTCTTTAAAAGGATTCTAAGAATACCAACACTTGCTATTGTTACAACATATAATTTTTATCCCTTACAAATATTTTTGGCTAAAAAACATTTACTGTTTCCTAGAATACATTTTTGTAATAAACATCTGGTTAAAACCTATCAAAATAATCATGACTTGAGTCTGTGCTCCAATTACATATAGTGAACAAATTGAAAGTTTTATGTAACCATCCAAACTAAATTGGTCACATTCCAAAATAATCATAGGTGCCTAGAACAAAAAAGTAGGAAACAAAGCAGAACCAAGTGTTGTTGAAAAATTGGTCTAGAGAACAGAAACAAAGCAGCAAACACTCATAGCGTTCTGTGAATCCAACAATCTTTTTACTGCAAATACATTCTTTGAGTGACTAAACAGGCAGCTGTACATGTGGACAATCACCACATGTGCTTAACATAGAAATTAAATAGACTACATAACCGGAAGCAAGAAATGAAGAACCTATATTATCTTTCACAAAAGAAGGAATGGATTGTGGATACTTATCATGAACCATTTCTTTCCAACATTAGAGGAAAGCTGAAAAGGAACACTAGAAGAATCCTGGTGCTAAAATATTATTTAAACAGCATTCCTGGTGAATTTAAAGTCCATGTATCAACAAATTTGAATTGCTAATTGACGGTGAACTAGAATAAATGTGGATTGATATCAGAGATATTGAGAAGAATACAAAAAAGACAATTCTTGTTGACAAAAAAAAGAAAAGTAAAATCTAGATGGATAATGGAATAAACACATAAAACAGACAATAAAAAAACCCTAAAAGGGACAGAAATAAGGTCAACACACTGAATGGACCTTTTTAGCAACTGTTACATAGAGACAAAGAGAATTATTATAGCAACCAGTGCAACACACATGCACACGTACACACACACAATCCTAGATTAACCAACAGGAGCACACCCTATATGACCAGGAGAAAATAAAGAGAAGATGGAAGAGGTATACGGAAGAGATAAAAATATAGCAGTCTCCTTTAAAGAATAATCCTATAATGAAGAACATGCAGTTCTAACTATTTCAAGCCATAGAGACTGAATCTGTCAAATTCTGACAAGAATATGTCAACAAATATAGAAATCAAATTTCAGAAGAAGATCGGTCTATGCTTTATAGATTGCAGCAAAGTCTTTGAATGTATGTATTATCACGCTCGCAGCTAGGCTAGGACATAGGAGAGGGAGGCATGTAGTGATCAGCGGACTGCTGCAACCTCCTATACGCACACACAATCCCGAGTGCAGTATCTCCTGTCACCTCGCCAATCCAGAAACATAGCCTGCTGAGCAGATTCCACACCTTTGACTTCTGAGAGTATGTGATCTTTTACGTGGTAGCGTACGATGCAGAGAGCTGAGGAAAAAACATGGGTTAGCCTGATTAACTTGACTTCCACTCAATAAATCCTTTAGCAGCAATTTATCAAGCAAAGCATCTGAAAAAGAACAAAGACAGAATACAGAAAGAAATAGTTAGATTCTCCCTTTGGCAGAGCCTCAGGCAAGGCTTGCTCTGTAGATGTTTTATCTCTTCTCAGAGATCAGGGCAACGTGCCAGCGAAACTATTCAATCTCGACCTGGTGAGCCCAATGAATGAGCTCTGTGTAGTCTTAAATAGCATAAGAGATGCACTTCTCTCCACCTTTAGGTTTTTGGTGTAGATAAGAGAATTCAGTCAACGATGATCACTGATAAGACTGTGTCCAATTAAGATGATTGACTCCTACCCCCTCCCTTTAGGTACAGGTGGAGTTTTATCTGATAGGTTAGAGAAGCAGATACTGTAAGGATAAGGGACTTTCCCAGTGCTCCTGGCCCCCTCCTTTGGAGTGTCCTTGAACCAAGGCCAGGCAGCCTGAAATGGAGTCAGAAAACAAAATGGAAGTAGTCTGGTTCATCAAGATCCTCACATGTATCATGAACTATGGGTTGTTCTGAAAGAAATGGTTATGCATCAGTACTTGTGATGTGTCGCCTGTACTGTGGACAAGAAACTGCTGTTGAGACAGATTATAAGGCCCGGACACGACATTGGTGATGAAGGTGGGATAGAAGCAAAAATGATGGCTGAACAGATCCCATTATGGCTGCAACCGTTTGACATGTGCAAGCCTCGGCTGTTGCCCTATTATGAAGTTCAGCTGGAGAGCTACTTCACAGTAAGAAAACTTGAACCGTCACTGTGGAAAGCAACTTTCTTGGCCCACTGCAGGTTAGAGACTCTTGACGTTGTCTCAAAACTTTTGCTGCCCGACATGCTACAGCAAATCTCCCTGCCGGCCCTGCTGCACACTCTGCACGAACACTTCCAGTGCAAGTCGGCCCTCGAAGGTAAAGAACCACTTGGTCAAGCCATGACTGCAGCCGCTCCTTCGCCAGTCACCGGCCACGTCCACCAAGGCTTCACAAGCTTACTTCAGGGACTACAGGCACTAACGCCAACGCCGGGTTCGGTTGCGCTGTGCCCAGGTTGCAGGAAACACCACTTCCACAATGAATGTCCCTTTAGGAGTGCACAGTGCCATTGGTGTGGAAAGAAAGGCCATATATCCAAAGTGTGTAAGCAGCGCGTTGAAAGTTCACCGACACTACAGTTCTGCATTGCCAAGGTCTTCACGAGCCATGGGGTCAACAATGAGAGATGAGACCTGAAGGATGGGTTATTTGTGGATGCCCACATCGAAGGGTTCCTTTTCGTCTCATTGTTGATTTGGGTTCCTTCCTCTCTGTCGTGACCGAGAACGAGTATCGCCATATTCTGCCGAATTTTCAGCCCAAGCTAAAGGGGCTACCAGGCAAGTTGCTGGACTTGCAGGGCTGCAACGTTCCAGTGAGGGGGATCGGGAATTTTGAGGTCCATTACAACTACGTCTATGTGAACATTATTATTATTATTATTATTTATTAAATTTATATACCGCAGTTCTCTGCCCAGTGGGAGACCCAATGCGGTTTACAAAGTACAATTTACAAGTTACAGTATAAAAATATCACAAAAATATCACAAAAAATACAACATATCAATATCATCATAACAACATCGCAATAAAGTATCAAAAATCAATATCACAGTAAACAAAGCATTACAAAAGCAAAATCAACGAGCATGAAATACAATGTTAGAAATACAGATACAATACAGTAATTTAAACAGTAAAATATGCAATAAACATTCAAGCTCCAACACAACAAAATCAACTACGCAACCCCTCGGCTACCAATGTCCCCAAAACATAGCCCCATTGCTCACATGTTCTAACAGAGCCAAAGAAGAGGACGATCCAGCCCCAAGGCAGCCGTGCTCCTACCTCCCCCGCCGGGCGGGGTGGGGGAGGGAGCTGGCAATGGAAGCGTGGCTCTGGTGGTGCTGGCGGCGCAGTTTTTAAAAGTCCCGCCACATCAATGACAGTCAGCTGTGCTCCTACCTCCCCCGCCGGGCGGGGTGGGGGAGGGAGCTGGCAATGGAAGCGTGGCTCCGGTGGTGCTGGCGGCGCAGTTTTTAAAAGTCCCGCCGCATCAATGACAGTCAGCTGTGCTCCTACCTCCCCCGCCGGGCGGGGTGGGGGAGGGAGCTGGCGATGGAAGCGTGGCTCCGGTGGTGCTGGCGGCGCAGTTTTTAAAAGTCCCGCCGCATCAATGACAGTCAGCTGTGCTC
Organism: Bradypodion ventrale; assembly: GCA_035047345.1. Classification (NCBI taxonomy): domain Eukaryota; kingdom Metazoa; phylum Chordata; class Lepidosauria; order Squamata; family Chamaeleonidae; genus Bradypodion; species Bradypodion ventrale. The sequence continues at coordinate 303,773,497 of JAWDJE010000003.1, read as the reverse complement.
CTACCTCCTCCGCCGGGCGGGGTGGGGGGAGGGAGCTGGCGATGGAAGCGTGGCTCAGGTGGTGCTGGCGGCACAGTTTTTAAAAGTCCCGCCGCATCAATGACAGTCAGCTGTGCTCCTACCTCCCCCGCCGGGCGGGGTGGGGGAGGGAGCTGGCGATGGAAGCGTGGCTCCGGTGGTGCTGGCAGCGCAGTTTTTAAAAGTCCCACCGCATCAATGACAGTCAGCTGTGCTCCTACCTCCCCCGCCGGGCGGGGTGGGGGAGGGAGCTGGCGATGGAAGCTGAGCATTCCCCTCATTGTTGTCAAAGCAGGTAAGACAAACATTCTAGGGTCCCAGTGGTTTAGTCCCCTAGGCATTCACTTTACTGGAATTCACTTGTGGGGGAGAGCTGGTCCTGAGTATAGAGGACGAGCCCCAAGCATTGTTTTCACATGGGGAGGATTTGTCCCAAGGGCCCCCTGGAAGCGATTCCTCCACTGAAGAGTTAAGTGCCATGTTTGCCCAACACACGCACATTGCGCACAGAGACAGTGACTTTGCTCAACAGACTGACTGTCTGGAACTGTTTGCAAGAACTTTTGTCCATGGATGTTTTGAACTCTGAAAACCCTGACTTTTAGAACGATTTGTCTATCACTTCGTTCAAACTGTCCCTGAACTTTTCTGTGGCATCTAAAACGGACCCCTTGCTGTCTGATATTATTGTGTGGGTGGACATTGGGTGACCTCCTCCTCCATACAATGTGGAGGCAAATGTCTACTACCAGGACCGTGAAAAACTCTCGGTCTTGGGTGGGTGCTTGTACAGACTCTGCAAAACAATTGTTCCATGTGGGTTGCAGGACAAACTACTGCAGCATATGTTATTGGGGTCCATGGATATCATGTTCACAAATGAAGTTATGCGTAGCTATTTTGGGTGGCCAGGAATCGTACACACCATGGAGGTTGGGGAACTACAATGCTGTGCTGCTAGCACACACACTGCTGTTCCCCTGGGCCGGGTAAGAGCTCACCATCTCCTGGGGTTGGAGGGGGGCCACAAGAGTCTTCATTGCCCCCAAGAGTAGACTGGGAAGAGAAAGAGTACCTGGGTGCAGGCTCACATCCCTGGAGAGAAAACGAGGGGTTGCAGGAGCACACACTTCCCCCAGGGTTGGAGGGGAAAGAGCAGGGTACGCAAGATCTCCGAATGCCGAAGCAAATGGAGCTCTCCTCGGGCTATATGGGAGAGCGTGTATCAAGCCCTTCCATGCAGGTGGCTCATGGAGTTGAGCCAGGAGCAGTTCTCACTAAAGAAGCCTCAGCTGTGGTGGATATTCAGCTTGGGTCCAAAGCAAAAGGTCCAGGATAGCTTTTGGAGAAATGGGCTAGAGAATTAGAGCGAGAGGGTTCACTGCACACACCACACTTGGGGTCACCAGCAAGCAACATAGCCTTTGAAGGCCAGAAGCTGCACCCCGGTATGGATTGTTTTGTCTTGGGTCAACACACACAAAACACCACCGGAAGCACAGTTCCTTGTCCGCGCCGCAGCATGCCAGTAAAGAACATGGGTCACTGTACACAAGTTTAGAAAGTGCAGAGCGGCTTCGTGACCATAAGTTAGTTAGTTCCTTGGTGTCCTGGTGGACAGCTCAATGAAGATGTCAACCCAGTGTGCCTCAGCAGTGAAAAAAGCAAACTCAATGTTAGGGATCATTAGGAAGGATATAGAAAATAAGTCAGCAAGTGTCATTTTGCCTCTTTATAAATCTATGGTGAGGCCCCATCTGGAATACTGTGTACAGTTCTGGTCGCCATACCTCCAGAAGGATATTATGGAGTTGGAGAAAGTACAGAGGAGGGCAACCAGAATGATTAGGGGACTGGAACACCTTCCTTACCATCTGAGGCTGCAACGGTTGGGCCTCTTCACTCTTGAACGACGGCGTCTAAGAGGTGACCTGATTGAAGTTTATAAAATCATGCATGGTGTGGACAAAGTAGATAAGGAAAAACTAGGGGACACTCGATGAAACTTTTGGGTACTAGTTCTCAAACAAATAAGAGAAAGTACTTTTTCACCCAGAGGATTACTGGTCTATGGAACTCCCTGCCAGAAGAAGTGGTGACAGCTGTCAGTCTTGACAGCTTTAAGAAAGGATTAGACAAGTTCATGGAGGACAAGAGTATCAATGGCTATAATTATGGATACTTAAGGACAACCTCGGGGTTGGAGAGATAGGCAGGATATCTCTCAATGCCATTTCCAGGGAATCCTAAGCAGGTGAAGGCATCTCCTTGGGAATACCCTGAAGGAAATGGTGAGCCACTGTGTGAGACAGAATGCAGGACTGGATGGGCTGTGGCCTGTTCCAGCAAGGCTGTTCTTATGTTCTTATGTTCCTCAGGCGAGGATTCAATATCTTAGTTTAAATTGGGGATCCGTACAGAAGAACTTGGGGGGGGGGGCAGAAATGTTGTGTATTAAGACACATTTGCAAGTTGCACGGGCAGCGCTTTGCAAGGAGAAAATGGCAGCTTCCTGCCATCCAAATGAGGAGCTAAAAATGGCGTGAAATCTCCCTCTCTGAGCGAGCTCATTATGCTAATCAGAGTCCTGTGATTGGTTACAGTTTTGGATCCTGCTCCCCATTGGTTAATACATATATATCATGTTATGATTGGTTGGTTATGCTTGTCTGGCGGGTCGCTACTTTGTATCAAAGAGCCACTGCCGGGGAGACATAATATAAGCCCCACAGGTAAACAAGGGTGGGGCCGGACCGGAACTATACTACCCATTCTCCACAGGTAGCCAGTACGTGCTAAGCCTGGGTCTCCCACACACACTATCACTACTAGTGTAGCTTAGTCATTGCCAATCTTCTATGGCAGATTCCGGAGGGACTGATTTCATGGGTTTGGTGTATGGGACCAAAGACAATGAAACAGCCGAAGGGTTGGCTTAACACAGGTTTATTGCATGATGATCCAAAGGAACATGTGGTAATGGCGGATGGGTAGCTCAATATATACAGCTGGCTATACATTTGAATGTGGCTCGTTGACAGTCTATTGGTTGCTGCCTGCGTGACGTCGTAGACGGTCACGCCCTTCTTGTCCAGGTGAAGAGGTGGCGGGGAATCTTCCCGCGCTGCTGATCCAGGTGAATCTGAGCCATGAGAGCTGGACGCTCGCTATTGCCACCTAGTGGTCACTAGCTCGCGTCCTCTTATAAGGGTTACAGTGATACAGCTGAAGGTTATAATGTTGCACACAGAAAGGTTACATTGTTACCACATGGCTAGGTACATTGTTAAAGGCACAGCTTTACAGAACACAACATCCCTCCCCCTTAGGATGAGACGAAGTCTCTCAGCCAAGATGGCTTATTGCACGTGCGTTTGGGCCGTGATGTGGGCTGACCTGCCCCGGGGGGGCTACTGCTTCTTTGTTCCCTGGTCCCTTGTCCTGAAACGGGAGAGGGAGACTTGTTAGCGGCTTGCCGCGGTTTGGCGACCTTAGGGGAAGGGAAAAACTCCATTGTGGGTAGACCGGGGGCGCTCGGGGCTAACGAAAAGCCCCTCTTCTCGCTTGGACGGGTGGGGGACCACTCCGAAAAACTCTCCCGGTTCTGAAAATCAAATTCTAACTCCGTTGGGGTATCCGTATTTGTGGGGGAATTCCGCGAGATATGTATGGGGTCGGGTTCCTCCTCCTCCGAAAGATCCCCCAAGATATCTATGAGAACATCCTCCCTTTCTTCCTCCCCCCTTGGTGGGGACCCGCGGCCCCCTTCTCCTCCCCCTTGGGCTGAACGGGTGGGGGAGAACCCTAACGCTGATTTTTGTTCCTTTCGGTCTGTGCCCTGCTCATCGGGGACCCTGCGCCGGAGCTGGTCCGCGTGCCGCCTCCACAGTAGACCTGTGCTGGTCTCCACGCGGTACGAAACGGGGCCGGTTTGCTCCACGACAACGCCCGGCACCCAGGCTGGGCCCGCGCTGGCGTAGTTCCTGCAATGCACCGGGGCGCCTACGCTGAAACTCTTTGTGGCCTCTAGCCCAATGTTCCTTCCCTTGTCTTCTACTCTCGTGGGGTCTAGCCTAGTGAGGATTGTGGTCAGTTTCCTACGCATTAGGAGCTCTGCGGGGGAGTATCCTGACGCCAACGGGGTCACCCTGTATCCTAGCAGAAACTGACACAATTGCAGGTTGAGGTCCCCGGGGCCCATGCGCCGCAGCGCGTCCTTCGTGGTGCGGACGAGGCGCTCTACTTGGCCATTGGTGGCCTGATGGAAAGGGGCGGAGGTGATGTGCCGAACGGCGTTGATCTCCATGAATGCCCTAAACTCGGAGGACGTGAAACAACTTGCGTTGTCGCTAATTAATGTGTCGGGTATGCCGAACGTGGAAAAAAGCCTCCGCAATTGTCTAATGGTCTGGGCCGAGGAGGTGCTCGTGACTGGGATGACCTCCAACCACTTGGAGAAGGCGTCCACAACAAGGAGAAACAGGGTACCTCGGAACGGGCCCGCAAAATCTATGTGCACCCGGGACCACGGCCCCTTAGCCGCGTCCCATTCCCTGTGGGGAAGGCGGGCCTCCTCAGGTCTGGAGCATTGGCAGCTCTCACAAGTGCCAACCATGTGCTCGATGTCGGCGTCTAACTGGGGCCACCAAAAATAACTACGGGCCAGCGCTTTGGAGCGCACAATTCCGGGGTGGCTGACATGCAGCAGTTTGAGCACCCGTGGTCGTAGGGACGTGGGAATCACCACCCGCTGGCCCCACAGAAGGCACCCCCTCTCTAGGAACAACTCTAGTTTTTTTCGAAAGAACGGGTCGAATTCTGCTGCCGGGGAAGACGCGGGCCACCCTTTCTGCACCCATGAGCTAACCTTCGCCAAGGTATTGTCCTTGCCGGTCGCTTTGGCGATATCGGCGGGCAATATTGGGGGTGAGTCTAGGACCTCTATCATCAGTACCTGGTGGTCTGGCTCCTCCCCGCTCACGTGGCAGCTATCCTGCGGAAGGGGGGATCTCGACAGGGCGTCCGCATGGCTAATTTCCCTCCCGGGCCTGTACACCAACGTGTGCTGATACGCGTTGAGGAAAATGGCCCACCTAAGCATCCTCAGGGACAGGATCTGTGGCGTGGGTTTATCTACGGTGAAAATGCCTAGCAGGGGTTTGTGGTCCGTTACGATGGTGAACGGGCGGCCATACAAAAAATCGTGAAATTTTTTCGTCCCCGCAATTATCGCTAGCGCTTCTCTGTCTGTCTGTGCGTAGTTTCTCTCCGCTTGGGACAGGGACCTGGAGTAGAATGCTATCGGGGCCTCCCTTCCGTTTTCCAGCACGTGGCACAGTACCGCCCCCATCCTCACCGGGGATGCATCACATATCAGGACCACCGGGCATTTGGGGTTGAAATGAGTCAGTATGGCATCAGACGCCAAGAGATGTTTCAGTTCACTAAATGCCCTCTCTTGGTCATCGCCCCACTTCCATGCCTCGTCCTTTTTAAGCAGTTTGTGTAGCGGTTCAGCCACTGCTGCCTTCCGGGGGAGGAAGGAGTGGTAGAAGTTGAGCAGCCCAAGGAATGACTGAGCTCGGGCTTGGAGGTGGGGCGAGGGGCCTTCTTGATGGCGGCCACCTTAGATTTGGAAGGTTTTATCCCCTCAGGAGTTACACGAAACCCTAGGAACTCAACCTCGGTCGCGAAGAAGACGCATTTGTCTTTTCGCAGCCTCAACCCCGCCTTTTCGAATATTGCCAGGACCTTTCCCAATCTCTTGGCCAGTTCAGCCTGACTCCCCCCCGTTATCAACATGTCATCAAAATAAGACAACACCCCCTCTAGCCCCTTCAGGAGGCGTTCCACAAGTGACTGGAAAATTCCAGGCGCCGAATTTACGCCGAATTGAAGGCGCGTCACCTGGAATGCCCCCTTATGGGTGACTATGGTCTGCGCAGCAGCTGCGGCAGGGGACACCAAAAGCTGCTGGTAGGCCTGTGCTAAGTCGAGCTTAGCGAAACACTTTCCCCCGTGCAACCTGGCAAGCAGATGGCTGACTACCGGCACCGGATACGCATTAGGGCGGATCGCCTTATTGATGGTGCACTTGTAATCAGCGCATATGCGGACCTCCCCATTGGCCTTTAGTGCTGTTACAATTGGAGTTTCCCACTCCGCAGAATCAACAGGAACAAGGATCCCCTGGCCCACCAACTTATCCAGTTCCGCCTCTATTTTGTCCTTGAGTGCAAACGGCACCCGGCGCGGTTTGAGTCGTATTGGGCGGACCTCCGGGTCTAGGTCGAATGTCACTGGGGGCCCCTTGAATTTCCCCAGTCCTTTTTTGAAAACTTCGGGGTGCGCGTCGCACACCTCCTGTATCGGGTCAGTCCCAACGGCGTGCACCCCAGCCCCAACGGCGTGCACCCCCCCAATAAACAGACCCAGGGGCTGAAACCATTGAGTTCCGAGGAGGCTGCAACTCCCCCCTTTAAGCACGACTAGGGAGAGAGTCGCGGCGTGCTTTTTAAATTTGACCTGAAATTCTCCAACCCCCAACACTGGAATACTGTTCCCTTGCACGTCCCGTAGCGTAGACCTCAGCGCTTTGAGCTTGGGTCGCCTGTGGGGGGCAATCCTCAAAAACTCCCTCTGGGAAATAATTGAAAATGTGGAACCCGAGTCAATTTCCATTCTAATGGGGACCCCTTGCACTAGTACCTCAACAAAGTAACGGGGGTGTCCTGCGGACACGCTGAACACTGGGGCGTCTTCCTCGCTGCCGTCAGGGATGCGGCCCACGCCGTCCCGCTTTCTCGTGGCCTGGGCGCCGTCCTTGGGTCTCGTCGAGCGGTCTTGTCCCGCTGCACGGTCTGTCGAGCTCCTCCGGGCCTCGCGCCTCTTCCTGCATACCTTGGCGATGTGCCCGCGGCGGCCGCAGTTGTGACACTCGGCCTTTCTGAACGGGCATTTGGCGCGGTCGTGGGCCGCTCCACAGCCGTCGCACCGCCGGCCTTCTTTCCGGACCCTCCGGACGTCCTCGTCGTCGCTGCTCTCTGTGGACGATTTCGAAGTTCGCCTGGCTGCGTGCACCGATGACTCTGCCTTGCTCGTCTTCGGCCGCCAGTCCTGGAGCTCTTGCACCCCAGCCCTTGTGGCTTCCGCGACCTGCGCCGCTTTCAGGACCTCCTGCAACGTGGGGGGTGGCTCTTGGTTCATCAACGTGCGCTGAGTTTCGGCGTCGTTCAGGCCGCATAGCACGCAGTCCCTGAGGGTGATTTCGGCGTTCTCCCATTTACACGGGCCGGCAGCCAGTCGCAGGGCCGCCACGAAGGTGGCGACCGTCTCCCCGGGCGCTTGGACTCGCCTCCAGAACATGCTCCGAGCGGGAAACATTGCCGTCGAGGGCCGGAAATACTCGCGCAGCATCTGTAGGAGCTCTTTGGCCTTGAAATCGCTCACCCTCTTCGGTGCGATCAGGTCCACCAAGGTTCTTTTGGTATCTGGTCCGAGCATCCTGGTGAAGATGGCCCTTTTCTTTGCCTCATCCGTGACTTCGGATTCGACCAGTGCTCCCTGGAAGTCCATTTCGAAGATCTCCCAGTCTCCCGGTTTCCTGATTTCGAAACCGGCGCATGTCTTGGTCCCGTTGGCAGCCATATCCCACCTTCGTCGCCAATTTGGTGTATGGGACCAAAGACAATGAAACAGCCGAAGGGTTGGCTTAACACAGGTTTATTGCATGATGATCCAGAGGAACATGTGGTAATGGCGGATGGGTAGCTCAATATATACAGCTGGCTATACATTTGAATGTGGCTCGTTGACAGTCTATTGGTTGCTGCCTGCGTGACGTCGTAGACGGTCACGCCCTTCTTGTCCAGGTGAAGAGGTGGCGGGGAATCTTCCCGCGCTGCTGATCCAGGTGAATCTGAGCCATGAGAGCTGGACGCTCGCTATTGCCACCTAGTGGTCACTAGCTCGCGTCCTCTTATAAGGGTTACAGTGATACAGCTGAAGGTTATAATGTTGCACACAGAAAGGTTACATTGTTACCACATGGCTAGGTACATTGTTAAAGGCACAGCTTTACAGAACACAACAATGGGATTCGTATAGCCATCTTTGTTTCCGGGGTGCCTTGTAAACTTTATCTGAAAGACTGTTTAGTAAATGCCTGTTGCTGTTCTCTTCATCATTGCCTCATCTATTGCTTATAAGGGCTGAACCCGACAGACTGAGACTTGGAAGGGCAGCAATGGAATTATAAAAAAAAAAAACATGAAGTGTAAGGGTGTATCACTGGAGACTGAGACCAAGATCATGTACATTCTTGTATTCCTGACCACCATGAATAGATGCAAATGTTAGACAAGGGAAAAAAAGCTGACAGGGAAAAAACTGATTCATTTGTAATACAGTGCTGCAGAAGAACTTTGTGAATGTCCTGGACTGCGAGAAAAATAAACAAGTAGGTCTTACAGCAAATCAAACCTGAACTCTCTGTAGGACAACAATGATGAAATTGAGGCTGTCATACTTTGGGTACATTATAAAACAAAATATATACACACAAATGATTTACCAGTCAACTTCTTCTGGGCACATCCTGGGACTGTGCTCCTTGTCCATAGCTACACTGGCTGACCTGGTAGGAGGCACATGGAGGAACTGAATTCCTGACCTCTGCAACCAGATACCTAAGTCACTGAAGTAACCAGACAGCTTGACAAATTTTGAACAGTATGTATCAAAACAAGGTCTAACTTATTCTGCAATATTCAAAATATGCCTGGCAAAAATCAATTAAAAAATAATAAAAATGAAAAAGCAATTACAGAGATGGTGAACATGATTATATTAAAACTGTTGATTTGACAAGACCCATAATCAAACTATGTTTTCCTCTGGTTCCCCATATGTCCACCAGTTCTCCATTACTGCAGGCCTTTGGCACCATAAAAGCCTGCTTGTGAAACTCTGGAGAACATCTTTAGTATCATAGAGGTCTACAAAAGGAATGCACTGTTTGACTGGACATCCCGCTATGGTAATGGAGTAGACCATATAGCCGAGTGTTGGGTGGTGGTAAATAACCTGACTTCTTTAAAGGGGACAATGGCTATGGATGGATGAGCCCCATTAGTTGGAACGATGGTCCCCTCAGTTGCGGTAATGTCACTGGAAATCATCATATTGGGCCAAATGGCAAAATGAGCAGAAGAGGAACTCTGATTCCCAATGGTCGAGAGGGGGAAGAGGCTATACCAGATGGACTGGCTGTGAAGGTGCACCTTGTCCATTTCCTCAAGGCTGCAGCAGTTCATTGCAGTCCTGGTGTTAAATCCTGCATGCTTCATTTCATATGTGCCACAGGAGATGGCTCCAAGGTCATAGTGTGTGGGTCACTTTATGGCAAGCTGGGTTCTACCTTAAATTAACACCAGTGGCATTTTTCCTGATTGCCTTGGAAGGTGAAGGAAGGCCAGAACCAACTGGCCTCCAAGACCAGGCCTCCCGGCACCCTGGGGCAGGAAAAAAACGTATACTTGGATCAAGTTGTGGCCGACAATGAAAAGGGAAAGGAAGTGGAAGAATCCTTAGTTACATTGGATACAATGTCTTCAAAGACATGGCATTCACACTTGTTGAAAACAGCCAGAAAAGTTGTTTTGTGTTTGAGTGAGAAGTGATTAACTAATGAAAAAAGGAGTCAATTTCTGGGATTTTTCCTTGCTTGGTGTTTCTATGTAAATGGTAGTGAGCACAAAAAGGTATCTTTTAGTCCATCATTGGGTAGGATGTTGCTGTAAATGCTTCAATATCATTAGTGGTCAGTATGATGTCATTAAAGTCAGTTGTGAGTCTTGTGTTATTGAATGAAATGGTGGGATATGTTTCAATAGACATCCAGAACTATAGCTGTGATTCCAGGGTCCTTCCAGGATTTTGGTTTGTGCATTCTGGATTATAGGCGGAAAGTGCCCAGTTGAAGCTTTTCCAGAATGTTCATTTGATCACATTTATCTCTGGATAATTTTTTCATTTAGTTTTGTAGTACCTTTTAAACTATTTAAAATATGGTGTTAGATAAACATCTCTCAGCTCCCTGTGCATAATTCAGTTTGTCCATTTCACTGAACATGGAAGCACATTGATGGAACTTGGCCAAGAAAGCAGTAGACCCCTAACCACATTTTACTTATGCAAAGATATGAAATCCTGTCCATAACAAAAAGATCATGAATGACTCATTCATGGCACTACACTTAGTAAAGGATTAGAATTATTGACACAGAATGTGTCACCGGCCGCTGCTGGTGTTGCCGTGCTCTCCCCACCCCCTCCACCGGCGGGGAGATAAAAGGGAGCCTTCTGCAGCCCAGAAGGCTCTGAAGGACATTACTGCGAGCCACTGTGTCCTTCTGGTTCCTTTATCGACCTGGAGGATGACTAGGGCGGGTGACTGTGACTTTATCATTTTTGTGGTGGCCTTGCTGTACCTGGACATGTGGGGCTCTGGATAGAGATTTTCCCTTTTGTCTTGATGTTTTGTTACTGGCGATGTCATATTGTATCATTGTGATTATTGCTTTTTTGTAATTGTATTGATTAATTATTGAGTTTTTTGTACCATTATGTATATTAATATGTTGTTAGCCGCTCGGAGTCGGCCGTGGGTTGAGTGGAGCAGGATATAAATTTGATAAAATAAATAAATAAATAAATAAAATAATTAAACTGTTTGTTTTAAAATCATCTGAGCCTATTACCATCATTGGCACAGACAAATAAGATGGTATTTAAGTACTTTGAATATAAATTATATTGCTCTTTCCATTATTTTAGCAGGATGGGCAGAATAGTAGCTCTTTATATCTGATTTGAAGCATATTTTTCTGACAGCTTGTATTCCTTTTTTGATATTGCTGATATTGTAATCCATCCCTCAAGCAGTAGAATTTCTAGTCTTTAGGCATCACATCATGTAAGAAAAATATCAGTACTCTTCAGACACTCTGAAGAAAATGGGAAAACAGAAGACATTTGAATCTTTTACTTATAAAAGCAAATGTTTTAAGTGTTCCATAGTAGCTATGAATGAGAGAGAGAGAGAGACATAAGAATTCTTGTTGACTGGTACATCATTCTGCTTTAGTTCAACAAAGAAATAAAACAAAGTACCGGTAGTTAGGCAAGTGGCATTAAATAAAATGCTTTTTAATTTTGTATTGGTAAAGTATGTTATCCAGATACCAAAGAGAATTATTATACTTCAGATATGATAATGCTTACAGCACATCAGAACTAATTAATTTAAACTATTTCTGGCAAAGTAAGCATTACTCTTACATTTTCCCCATCTTCATATTTAGCAAATCAGATGAATTCTAATAGCACAACATATGGCAGTAATGAACTCTGTTAAAAACTAGATACCCAAATAATCAAGAGACTTCCTCTTGAGATGTACATAAGCATATAAATAAGATATTTATTATTATTTCCCTTTCATTGCCAAACATTTAAGAATACCCCATTGTCTTTCCTGTGTTTCTCATAAATTGAACTAACCTCTCTTTGATGGGTAGTGCAAAAACTGGGACATGAAACTAATTTTGCAAGAGCTGATATAGAAAATGCTATGATAAAAATCATAAACTACATTTCCTTTCTATCCCTTTTTAGATGGTTAATTGTTATTAATTACAATTTAAAATCTGTTGATATAGCCAAAGATTAGATCTCTCGTGACACAAAAAGAAAAGTCTTTCATCTAATTAATTTATAATTCACACAGGGTTACATTTAGTAACAGTCTGTGCTCAGATTAACTAGGCTAAAGCACATAGCATTATAGTATTAACTCATACTGTATTTATTGGAAGGTCATCTTCTCATTGTCTTGTAGAAAACTGAGGACCTGTCTACATGGGCTGGTGTACACAGCCTTTTAAAATTCTGTTTGAAACAATCCACGCATCCAGACAGCATTTTGCTCCGCAAAAGGAGCCTTAACAGCCTACTGGATCCTGATCAGTGGCAACAGCTGCTTCTACCACTTCCCGGCTGATGGGAGAAATGCCTCCTCCATCAGCTGGGATGTAAGGAAAGTGGCAGTGATGGCGATCTCTCAAGTTGCTTCCCAGTTGATGAGGGAAGTGCTTCCCTCATCAGCTGGAAAGTGGCTGCTACTGTTGTACACTACTGTACCCCATCACCATAAGGGATAAGATACCCATCAACATGGGATAAGATACAATTGGAGACTTTGATGAACCCCTTGACAAGGGTTCATAATGGGACAGGTTAGGGCGAATTGATGAGGGAAGTGCTTCCCTCATCAGCTGGAAAGTGGCTGCTACTGTTGTACACTACTGTACCCCATCACCATAAGGGATAAGATACCCATCACCTTGGGATAAGATACAATTGGAGACTTTGATGAACCCCTTGACAAGGGTTCATAATGGGACAGGTTAGGGCGAATTGGTCTGATTGACGTATGCACATGATCAGTCCAACCCACCTGAACTTGCCTCCATCCTGCTCCAAAGAGCGGGATATATGCCCATGTAGATAATTTTTTTGAATTAAATACCAACACATGCAATCCACAGAAAGTAAATGGACTTTGTAGCATTTCTTTTTTAAAAAAAGAAACATACATACAATTTCTTAACTGCCTTAAAGAAGTTGCAAAGGTTGAGGTCAATATATTTAGGGTTCAAATAAAGTATGAACTGATATTTAACCTTTTTCAGAGTGGCCCATAAAGATTGGTATGCCGTCACATAGCTCAGAGCTGAAACATAATAATCATGTTACTATCATGAAAATATGTAAATTGGATAAGTTCTGAGAAGTGAGCAAAATTGATATTTTTCATGTTAAAAATGATACAAATCAGAAATGATATACAAATTATTGTCAGCCAATCAGTGATTTGTCTGTGCTGAGATTAACTAGACTAAAGCACATACATTATAGTATTATTAACTCATATCTATATGGATTAAAGCTTGAGCAGGCTGAAATTGGCTTGGGAAGTCTCTTGGCTTTGTCAAATGCAGTTAAAAATGTAAAAATCATTGTCAAAGTAGATGGCTTTGAAAGGACATTAAATGTTTTCATGAACATTAGGACCAACAGTGGCTTCCCTCTGATTTAGAGCAAGAGAGTACTCAATAATTTCTTGCATTATTAAGGATAAAAACATTTTATTGTTATATTTGATACACTTTGTACAACTGGAATCCAGTTGAGTTTATTAATTTTGTTCCTTTAAAACAGGAGTGGCCAACCTTTTTCACTGTGGGCTGACCATGCTCCCAGACAGATGAATGGGCCAGACCATGCCCCCCGGAAGCAGAAGTGGGCACATTTATGGCTGACGTAAATGCACCTAGTTCCACATTTATGACAGTTGCATGTGCATTTGCGCATGTGTGTTTTACGGATGACATAAATGTACCCACTTCCACTGAAGGCAGTGACAGGCTGGATAGGATAGCATCGGGGGCTGGCCCATGAGCCGTAGGTTGGGAACCCCTGCTTTAAAACATCCTGTAAGTGGGTGTTTTTAGAAAATAAATCTTATTCAATGTCAGTAGTGTTATTCTTTTTATGTAAATTAATCTAAGATAATTTTGCTCTTTAGGGTTTCCCTAATGCAACAGTTCTCAACTTCCAGCACACGGGCCAAACTGTCCCACACATATAATTAAATGTGGCCCACAGTGAGAACCCAGCTTTGCGGAGCTGAAACACAGCATTTTGAATTTTTTTTTTGCTGCTCTGTTGTTTTGAAATCTGCGTCAAAAGGAGAGGTCCCTTGCTGTGTGGTGATGATGTCAGTCTTGGTGCGCGATACTGGGGAAGTCTGGGATATGTGGTCATTGCTGCATGACAAGGAACCTATCATTTCGGCACAGATTTCAAAACACCAGAGAAGCAAAAAAAATTCAAAACACTGCATTCCAGCTCTGCAAAACCATCTGCTGCCCTGGGGACCAGCAAAGGCTGTCCAAAAACAGCAGGGAGAAAGTGCCACCACAGCCGCTGCCACTGCTGACAAACACATAAGTCCAGGTACCAGACCCGCCTCTGACCACCAGAGAAAAGTGTCAGGGCTGGGTCCAGCTCCTGGTGGGAAAATGTTGAGAATGCTAATGGATACTTTGTGTAATAGTACATAATAATATAAGAGCTTAATATTACATTGAAAGCAAACTGCACTCTACTTTCCTTTATTCTCCCATTGCACTGACAAGGAAGCATCTAAACAAACAACTATTTGTTATTGGTATCATGTAACTGTCTGGCACTTTCACTTCCTTCACACAATACTCATCTAATCAGAAAATGTCTACATGCAGCTGAGAACTACAAACTGTAACTGTAATTTCATTAAGGATGTTTTTACCCAACTGAACCAGTTACTCAAAGCAAGAAAACAGAAATAACCATGTGACAGATTTTAAAGGAAACTGACAAAGAAACTAATTCAGTGCAGCAGCTTCAGTCTCACAAGAGCTAGCACTGTTATCTTCTTTTAGGTAAAACATTTAAACAGTTATTACAGTGTGTTATAAGTTTAAACTTGTAACTGAAAATCATTTCAGTTCCTCATGGAAAAGAACAGTGCATCACTTGCTACGTAATTAGAGAGTAATCAGCTGGTCTCTTAGGCTTTGCTGGAAATTTGAAAACATGGAATGCTGCACAAATCCTAATCAAATTTTATTAAATGTTAAGGGAAAGAAATGGCATTTTTCACATACGAGAGTAATAGTGATTCTATACCTAAGCCTAAATAAAGCAGAAGACTGAAGGCTTGATTCTGCCCATATTTGGTTAGAAGTCTTTGCTGATACTCACCATCATTTAGAGCAAGGATTTCCAACCTACGGCCCCGGGCATGGCCCGGCCCCAACACATGACACCATTCCATGTGGCCCACCACTGCACCCAGAAGTGGGAGCAGAATCGTTTATGTCAGCTATAAAATGCTCCCACACATGCATAAACGTGCCTGTCGTAAATGCAGAAGTCGGCACATTTACAACAGCCGTAAATGTGCCCGCTTCTGCTTCCAGGGTGTGTGGTCTGGCCCACTTAGCTGTCCAGGGTGTGTGGCCAAGCCCATGGCATAAGAAGGTTGGCGACCCCCGACTTAGAGATTTCATTTCCCTTTAATATATATGTGTCGGCCTTATTTGTGTAAAATTCTTTCCAAAGAAGTAGCTGCTATTATAAATAAAATACTTTGGAATATTCTGGCCTATATTTTAAAAACTGTCATTAAAACTAGAAAACATAACCATAGCCATGGATATTAAACTACTAGCCCAAGAATTCACCTCCATTAGTCTGCCATAAACAAAATGAATTAATCATTTTCTTCTTTATGGACAATGGCAAATCTGAACTCCTCTTCAAGGATCTCCTACCCCCTTGTTTGTGATTGAGGATGTTCTTCCTTGAGTTGAAACTAATCCTGTGATGGGAGATAATAAGATCCCATTGATGTGGGGTCATGGTAGGTATGAGGAACTGTCCTGTTCATTAATCAATGCCAGGTCTATTAAAAACAAGTCCCAATTGATTTGAGACTTGTTGTTAGAGGAATGTCCTGACCTGACATATATGACAGAAACCTGGGTGGGCGATGGCATTTCACAGCAACAGCACAGGCTTCAGACACAGCAGATAGGAAGGTGGCCAGCCCCCTCCTCCATGCTGCTTAACTATGGTGGGCTCCAAACCCCCACTTGTGTGCAGTGTGATACCTCACTGCCCGAGGCAAATGGTGTGGCTGGCAGGCGACTGGGGCTCTCCTCCTTGTTTTTGAGCTGAAGCAGGGCTCCTCCCCCCTTACCAGTCTGTGCAAAAATTGTTTAGCATAAACTGGTCTGTTGTGCAAAAAAGGTTGGAGATGCCTACTGTACAGCATCAGGACAGATTGAGGGAAGTAGTGGGTGGGGTACTGTTTTTCATAAAGATTGCATCATGGTCAGCAGAGTCTCTGCAGCCTCAAATTTGGATTGTGAGGCCATCCATGTGCATGTGGGATCTAGAGACAGTTTGGAGATTGGGCTAGTGTACCGAGCCCCCCCCCCATTTTCTGGCCCAATCTAAGGCAGGGCTGACCAACTTCATCTCTATGGTGCTGCTGATATCCCCCAAACTAGTTATGTTGGGGGACTTCAGCACCCATGTGGTGGGGAGTCTGGTTGGAATGGCTTTGGAATTAATGGAGTCCATTATATCCATGGGCCTGTTTCAGCATCCCACACCCATGAACTTATTCTCTAGGGCCTGTGGAGACCATGATCTGAAAGTGGTAGAGGTTCCATACATCTTATCATTGTCACATCATGCCCTGATGAAGTTTAAAATTATGGCATCAACCCACCCCCATAGAGAGCCAGGGACAATTAGAATGGTCCACCAAAGAAAGCTGTTGGATCCAATTGGTTTCCAAGCAGCCTTGGGTGGGTTTCCAGCAGACTTGGCTGGTGTTCCTGTCAATGCCCAAGTAACCAGGTGGTACATGGAGGCAATCTGGGCATTTGACATGATTGCTCCTAAATGCCCTTTCCGCTGCAGAGCTTGGTAATCCACATGGTTCATGGAGGAACTATGAGTGATGAAGCACGAAGGAAAAGGCAAAAAATCAGGTGGAGACAAGCTACCTTGGATGAGAACTTAAGACTAGTTAAACAAGCAACCTCAATATATATGCATCATATAAAGAGGGCAAGAAAAAAACACACATCATGAATGCAAAGCCAAAAATGAATCAAATGTTATATGGGAATGGAATTTAAATAGATTTTACCTAGCACAACATTATTCTGCAAGATTTTTGATATTTGTTTCAGAGGATCACTGTTTTTCCATAATATGAAAATGTGACACAATACATAGCAGAGGATTCCTTCTTCAGTCTGTCACAATATATAACAACAGGTGTGTAGAGAAGATGGACTTATATTTATTCTTTTACTGCTGTGTTCAGATTAACCTTTTCTGAATGCCTAAATAGGCATTATGTCAACACGAAACCATCAAGTGTATACATAACGAACATATGCAATGAAAGGCTATGAGCCCATTCCTTTGCTGGCTCTAAATTCTGAATCCCACTGACTATAGCTTTTCTCATTCCACTGTGACAAACTTCCTCTGCTGATAATCTCATTTCTATTTTTTTAAAAAATAGGGTACAAGAGATCTCTTCTTTGCCTCTGAGAATCTAAGGGTAAACACAGTCCAATAAATATAGGGAAGAAGAAAAGTTCAATGAGCAGTCTGTCTGTTTACCATCTTTTCTCTCCTGATTCACAACATTTCTTGGGAGAGTATATAGCAATAAAAATTAGCAGAAACGAGAACAGTTAGTGTTCTTCCTACCTTCCCCTTGGCAAGTCGTTATCATCTTTCTTCCAACGTACTGTAGGCTGGGGATCTCCTTGAACTTGGCATCTGAATTCTACAACTTCTTCCTCCAAAACCACCTGGTTGATTGGTCGCCTGAGAAATGTGGGTCGTTCTTGAAAACAAAAGTGACACATTAAAGAAGGCTTGTTATATGTAATTTTTAATATCTTAGATTGAACAACTCAGCAAACATAGTGCTTGTACATATTTAATATAAACTAAATTTCCACCTCCTCCCAGGAGCCATTAGTTAGAATTTCTGTTCTTAATGCATGTCCTATACCTCCAAATAATGCTATTCTTCTCAGTTACTTTTGGTTGGAAAAGTAGAAAGAAATAGGCCTTTGAGCAAATCTGTCACAGATTCTGCATAACAGCATACTAGATCATGCCCTTTCTTCATGACTGAAGAAGTGACCAGCATTTCTGTATGAGTGATGACAGAAAAATAGGAATTTTGCAGTCAGTACAAATGAAGATGATGGGCACAAAGGAGGAATTTGCTATACCCATTTTACACAATGAAGGAAATCAATAATAGGTTCGGTTATTTTGTGATAAATGTATTTGTTTACAATACTGAAACACAGGGAGGGATTGCAAAAGTCCTATCTCTTGCTACCACTTCAGCAGATTATGTAAATCAAGTGGAAACCTTTCCTATGATCGGAGTGAAGGGAATACATGGAAATTAAGGAGAAACAGAGAATATTATAAAGCTTTCAAGAAAAGAAATTACAGAAAAGTGTACAAGAATAAAGAAACCAAAGTACAGTATTTATTATTTCCAGTTTGTGTAATTTCTGCACTTCCCATTTTTCTTTTTATGCATTACTCAGCGCATATGCTAAATATATTTCATACCTAATCATATTTTTATAGAATGATCATAGTAAATACTATCGCCAATGCAATTAGCATCCTTTATGTGAGATTAACTGTTTTGAATCACCTGCATAACTTGCTTACGGTAATAATTTCTCAGGAGACAAAAGAATGAAGTTATCTCATGTATACTCAAAATATGTTTTATATATAATTCAATCTAATATCAGAGCAGTTTTTTTTTTGGAGATGCATGCTTTCTTTTAAAAACATTTTTTTGCAATATCTTCTGGTGCCATGGTTAAAACTAACTTTTTTACAAAATTATCAAATATGTACAGTAAATTCATGGTCATTTATTAATTAACAAATTTGTACAGATTTAGATTATGCTATAGAGCTTGAGAAACATAGGAGATGATTTCGATAAGAGTGTTGAAAGCTATAATACAAGGCATCACAGAGAAGCCCCTTCTCTAGTTTTTAATGTCTGCAACTGAAGTTTTGCTCTTCTATTTAATTTTTAAAATACTTCCTTATTTGCAATTTTTTTACATAAAACATAATTAGGTTTTAGATACCCTTTTTGAAGAAAAAGTATGTAGTTACAGCTCATTATGCTACGAACATTCCATTAACATGGCCTCTGATCCACTGATATTCTTTTTTAAATTAAAAAAAAACATTATTCTCATAAATTGTCCTTGGACGTGAAAGGTGGAATACAAATATAACAAATAAATAAATAAATACAGTAAAACCCTGTTTTATGGAAGCCTCATTTTATGAAAAACTCATTTTAAGGAAAGGAGTTTTGCTGAAAATGTGTCTCATTTTATGGGAAAATCCCATTTTACAGAACACAATTTCCCAACTTTCTTGAATGGTGGAAAAGGCAGGAAGCTTATCTTCATCTTCCTTTATCTATAACTGTGTTTTAGGGTGTTTTTTTATAAAAAAAATGTATTATGGTGTGTGTGGGTGTGTGCTGGGAACATTTTCTTTTTTCCCCAGTGCATTCCTATGGGAATTACTTCATCTTACGGAAAAAACATATTACGGAAAAAAGCTACAGAACGGATTTCCCCTGTAAAATGGGGTTTTACTGTATAGAGTTGTATTCAGTGTTGGCTTTTTCTTAGGAAAAAGAAATTTGCTAATGCCACTTTTCACTCTTTTTCTCCTACTCACTGCAGCTCCACTCCCAACTTGTAAAGAATTATTCCTCTGTTTGTGGAGAGCTCATGGGTAACAACATGGTACGTTATTGAGGGCTTCAGTATATAGATGCGATGGGCCCCACTTTACACAGACAAAGCTGTTTCCTCTTAATGCAGAGACACCATCACATCTATTTATTAGATATTTATCTGTCTCTTATTTTTATCCTGTCTCTCAGTGCAAAATAATGCATTGTCAGTAGTGATATAATTCATTACGCTCATCCTGACTACCTTCCTATCCTAGCCAGGTTGAGTTTGTTTCTGTATTTTAATACATGCGTACTGAGGAGATAGTAATAAATGTGGCACAGTTGAATGGACAAGCTATTTTCCCCTTTGGAGGTGGATATGGCTACATTAAAGCAAGGGATTAAATTTTCCTTCATCACAAAAGTAATTAGCATGACTATTTTTCATCTTTATATAAAGAAAAAGTGTAGGACGCTTTCAGACCAAGGTGAAAATCAGTCTTTTTTAATGCATAATATCCACAGTTCAAACACAGGCAGCTCTTCACAGCTTAAGACAGGGATTCTCAACCTGTGGCCTCTGGGCCGGATGCAGCCCTCAGCACCATCTCATGTGCCCCCCCCCCCCACTGCCTCCACCACACCAGGAAGTGCCATGTGATGGAGGAAGGGCATAATGGTTATCCAGAGCTCAAAACTGTCTGAGGGAGAATGGCCCGGCCCCCAGCTTAAAAAGGTTGAGAACTCTTGCTTATGACATCAGTCAAATTCCTGTCACTTTTTATAGTAAATAGGACCACTGATCAGCGGAGATTTTGTGAATCAATTCCTTCATTAGTTCTATTGATTCAAATGATACGTCAGTGTTTCCCAACATAGGGCACACAACCGACAGGTGGATTTCAATTCTCAGAAGCCTAACTTAGTACATTGGCTGATTAGTGCTTTGGGGAATTGGCTTAGGCTTCTGGGAATTGAAGTTCAAAAACCAAAGTTTGGGAAACACTAGGCTACACTAATTGCAAGTTCCTTATGATGAAGCAGAGTTAACTTAAATCAACATAGTCTATGGACCTACTCTAGTGCAATTTACTACATTATACAATAGATTGCACAAATTGCAAGGCAGAAAAATGACATGGACAATAAACACTAAAAGTACAATGAAGCAAAGCAATCACACATATATACCACCCCACAGCGCTTACTGTACTCTCCGGGCGGTAACAGATATATTAAATAATCATGAAGAAAAACAATACAAAGCTAAAATGCATCTTCTAATGTATAAGAAAATATTTTCAATTTCTACTGAATGTTATCTACTGATTACATCTGAAAACTATATTTTCTTAAATATGTGCAGTTATAGTAACATACAGGTAGTAATGTATTGTAATCAATTATAATTGTTATTTAATTTGGACATTTGTTAACTTAAGTTGGCAAATCTTTTTTAAACATAAGGGATTAATTTAATTCAGAATGTTGTGTCAGCAATATGTAAGGACTCATGTTAGGGCTTGTCCAGGTGGATGAAAATAAGCAGGTGAGTGCAAATAGGCATGGTCTCCCCCCCCCCCTTCTGTTATAGTACTACTCTCTGAACTTTGTGGAAATTACATCCAAGATATTTTATGCTGCTATACTTTGACATTTTAGTCCACATGTGGGGAAATACCACCAATGCCTCATATCTATTTGCCTCTCCACTTCAGTTATTTTTTAAAGGATGTCTCCAACATTTTTCAAAGTGATGATCATGGGAAACAATGCATGAAAGCTGTAAGAGGGTTTAGAACACTTCCACATCATGGCTTACAAGTGACATCATGAAATGTGATCCAAAGGAGCACAATATATTTGACCACAGCATATAATACTAACACAAATTGACAAAAAATTTACCATCACCACCATTAAAAACAAACAACCAAAACTACAAAAGCCAGGATGAATAACAAAAACCAGAAATATTACTTGTAGTCTTGCAAGAATTTAATATGAACATGAAAGAAAACAGATACTATCTGTAAAGGATCCAGTCTTTACATCTTACCAAATATCCAGATTAGATGTCAGTGTGGATGAGCACAGTTAAATCCATGTAAACATAACTTTAAATAGTATTTTAGCACTAATTTTCAATCTCTGATTATACTGCCTTCTTGTTTTTAGTTGGATGTGCTGACTATAGTCTTATACTATAAGAAGAATCCTGAATGGGCAATTTTTGGTTTAGCCTTACTGCAAGAAATTGTAAGTAGATAAATAAGGACCATTTCAGTGGGAAGGAAACAGCGCTCTGTGCGCTCCGGTGTCTAGTCATGCCTGCCACATGACCATGGAAACATCTGCAGAAGCAGACAGTGCTGGCTCTTCGGCTTTGAAACATAGATGAGCACTGAACCCTAGAGTTGGATACGACTGGCTTTCAGGCAAGGGAAACCTATGCTTGCCACTGGATCCTGGTAACCACCCTTACTCAGCTTCAACAGAGGCAATGTGTCAAGCTAAATTCATTCTATGGTGACATCACATATAAGTAACACACTGCAAAACATTTTAGGTATTAGTCAAAAATATTTCAGGACCAACATTATAAATTGATTCCTAAAAATAATAATTGAAGAACACAATGTATGCAGATTTTACAGGAGGAATCATTAATCAGCAGCTGACTAATTAACTTTCCTTTACCTTAGTCAATACTTTTTGTGTATTTGCCAGAAATTTTATTAAACTGCTTTCACTCTCCCATGCAAGCCAACTCTAATTTCCTGTTCTGGTTTCATTTTAAATATATGGCCAACATACACAGGACATCCAAATGCAAGGTGGATCGACTTAATAAAGGAAATCACAGGCTTGAGTTTACAAGAGCTGAGGAGGGCTGTTGAGAACAGGACATTTTGGAGATTACTCATTCATGAGGTCTCTATAAACCAAAGGTGACGTGATGGCATGTAACAAGAATATCATAAGTGTGGAAAGGTTTATTAACGTATATTGCTTTGAGTTGCAATCACTATTAGGTCTTTGCTGTAATTGTGCCCTTTCCTGCAAGGCACCTCATTCATATGTTTTCAATGTACCCTGATTGGTTCTGCACAGGTTTCCCACGTTAACTAGAGCCCAGGTAAATGTATCACTGTAACTGCCATTTTGCTTGAATATAAGTGCTACCTCGTCCCTGTTTTCCCCAGTCAGATACAGCACGAACTGAGCTGTAATAAATGACTTGTTGCATTGCTGATTAATACTCAAACTCAACATTGGCGACAAGGATGGGATCTCCTGCCGCAGCAATGCCGCTTGGAGGGTTTCACGTGTCCAAGGTGGACACCTGGCCAAGCTACAAAATCCAGTTTGAAAAAGGGTAATAGCCAACAAGGTCAAGCTGGAGGAATGGAAGGCAATGTTCCTTGCCAACCGTGGCATAACCACAATTGATCTCGTTGTAAACCTGCTTAGACCACGAGAAGTAAAGGACACCTCTTAGAAACATTCTCTCGGTGTTAAGAGACCATTTCAAGCCCAGGGTCTCTATCTTCATGGCCAGGATACATTTCTACTGGCAGAACCAGAAGCCCAGAGAGTCCATCACCGACTATGTTGCTGCATTCTGACAGATGGTGGGAACATGTGAATGGCCAAATTTGGACGGTGCCCTCAGAGACAGGCTGCTAATGGACATCTTAGATGAATCGGTGCAGAGGAAACTGATGAAAAGGAACACACTAACTTTTGGTGAGGTCTATGAGGAGGCATTGGTGTCTGAGGTCGCCAGCGCAGGTGCAAAGGCATTTTGGGAGAAAAGCACCTCAGTCAAGTTGGCTGCAACTGACCAGAGGCCCGAGCGTGTCGGCTCATCCTCCTCAGCTTCGCTGCCCTCATCATCCTCAGATGACAGAGAGTCGGGGGACGACATTCAAAAAGTGACCGAAAGTCCTCCAAACCTGCAGACAAAGTCAAGGACCCATGCAAGTGTTGTGGGGGCAAGCACCTCCATGAGAAATACCTGTTCAGAGAGGCAGAGTGCTAGAAGTGTGGTTGAAAGGGACACATTGCGAGCGTGTGCCACCAGCGTTCCGGAGGGTCTTCCAAAGACAAGGTTCGCCGGTCCAAGGAGCTTCAAATCTCCAAGATCTACGCCGGTCAAGGTATAGGCTCCAATTCCAGTGCCTGTGCAGTCACGGGACAGTTCTTTGTCAACATCCATCTACAGCAGTGTTTCCCAAACTTTAGTTTGTGGACTTCAATTCCCAGAAGCCTAAGTTTATTCCCCAAAGCACTGGTCAGCCAGTGTACTGACTTAGGCTTCTGGGAATTGAAGTCCTTCATGGGGCGTATGCCCCACTTTGGGAACCACTGATCTACAGGGTCATTGCTGCCGCATGGAGGTTGACTCGGTATCATTGTACTCAATCCTCACTCAGCGTGAGTTCTTCCAGATTCCGCCAGTGGACCACCCCAAGTTGTGGTCTCTGCAGGTCCAGTTGAGAGATGTGCAGGAGGCCGCATCCCTGTGCTCAGTGTGGGCTCCTTTGAGGTGCAGTTCAAAGACATCACCACCAAACTCCCGCTTGTTGTGGTCAAGGAGGGTAAGAGTAACCTTCTTGGAGTTCAGTGGTTTGGGCCCTTAGGCATTGCCTTTTCAGGCATCGGTACAGTTCAGTGGGACCCCAGTCAGGTTGGGATGGAGGTCATCAGGGGGGCCCTTGGGAATCTTGGTTCGGATCCCACAGTCAAGGTCAGAAAGAAGAAGACTCACCAAGCACATGTTGCATGCAAAGAATGTTCTAAGACTGAACTTAATAAACTGTCCCCAATGGCTAGCGTGGAGCCCGAAGTTCCTGTTAATCGCCATGTTGCATGCCAAGAGTAAGACTGTGTATGGATAAGAGACACATCCTCTTCTGTTCATCATGTCCCTATGGGTTCAGGTTGGGTGGCCGCTGCCACCAAGTTCAGTAAAACTGTGGTATGGAGTAGTATTTAATAAACTGATAGTGAATGGGGGGAGTCATCTCGGGAAGACATTGGGATTGTTCTGTCTGTCCTATGGTCTGTGGTATTACATGTACTGTTGGTCAGGTGCGTGGCAGGGTCCACACAAAGGGGGTTGCCGGAAGCCATTGGGGGGGGGGCAGGCTTGAGGCTTGGGTAAAAGAAGCCTTACACATATTTCCCCGGGGTTTGGGGGGAAGGAAGGAATTGGTTCCAGGAGTTTCTAATGTGTCCCTGGGATCGGGGAGGAAACTGCCAAATGAAAGGGAAGAGAGTTTGGGTTTCACAAGACAGTTCTGTGACCTTGTGTCCTGTGGGGTAATCAGGAGCCAAGGGTTGTTATGTGGGGTACAGTATGGGGGTCAGTATTGGTGGTATAGCCTCAATAGGGAATTTGAGGCTAGGGTAGGTCGCCTGTATGCAACCACTTCTATGGGGGGAAAGGGGAAAGTTAAGACACGCCTCTACGTGGAAGGACAAGGCTCAGCTGAAATTGAGTCGCCGCAAGGTGACCCATCTCTGGGGAAGTTGGACCGTCCCCCTCATATTCTTCATCTCTCTGAGGCAGTTGCTGGGAATCACCTCTGCCCGGGGAACTCACAATTTCACCGTCTGATGCGGCTGTTGCGTCTAGTAGTCTTAGTCTTGCCTTAAAAGGCTCAGGTATTCCGAAAAAAGGGGAAAAGGGAAAACCGAGTATCTTCCGCTAGGTTAACTCTGCTTCCCCGGAGTTAAACACAGCTGGTTCTGCATTAGAGAATGTCCCCCGTTCTATGGGTACAGTTTAGGCACATGTAAGGGGTCATGCCATAGCCTCAAACCCAGCCGAGTTACTGTCGGTCACCAGGGTGCCAGCCGCACCCGGCACTAGTGCAGAGACGGCTTGTACCGACTCTTCCGCAGCTGCGGCCACGAGTCTGCCGTGCTCTTACAGGGGCTTGACTCGTGTTTCAAGTACATTTTCAGTTCAAATTTTGCTTCTAGTAAGCTATCCCCAATCCCATGTTTCACATAAGCACTACGGACCTTGCTTTGTGCAAACCATTATAAAACTCCTAGCTTGCCTAGGTCGACCAGTGAGTCCAGCAGCATTCCCATAGACCCTGGTTGTCCCGTACCCATTGCCCTAAGTCCTACTCATGGTGGGCACCCTATGCGGACTTATGGTGTGTTGCCAGCTATTGTGAAAGTGTGTGTTTTTGCTAGGGGGGAGGGAATGTTGTGTCCAAATGTTTATTAATGTATTTTGCTTTGAGTTGCAATCACTATTAAGTCTTTGCTTCAATCACACCCTTTCCTGCAAGGCACCTCATTCATATGTTTGCAATGTACCCTGATTGGTTCTGCACAGGTTTCACCGTGTTAACTAGAGTCTGGGTAAATGCATCACTGTAACTGTCATTTTGCTTGTATATAAGTGCTACCTCGTCCCTGTTTTCCACAGTCCAAAACAGTCCGAACTGAGATGTAAAAAATGACTTGTTGGTTAACCCCTGATCTGCTGTCGCATTGCTGATTAATACTCAGACTCAACAAAAGGTCATAAGCTGATATGGGGAATTCTTGATTACGTATGCAGTAAAACTTTTACACCTTTCCAATAGCCAACCTACATTGAATGACACTGAAGAAACAGCAACATCTGACCTTTCACTTATCTAATACATTTGAGGAAATATTTTACATTTCCCCTCTCTTTATGCATTTACAAATAAAGTTTTCATATGATAAAGGCACCATTAGAAATACAAATTAAGTGTATTTATTAAAAAAAATCACAAACCTAAACTGAAACAAAATGCACTTAGAAAAAAATAAAGGTATTTTGACACCCTGTCTTTACAGGAACTTTTGAAATATGTTGGATGTAAGTCTAAACAGTAGAATTTAGAAGACTGTGGAACTTATCACTACCACTATTATTATTAAACAGAGTCGCTCCCACTGATTTATTTAGCATTATTCAAGATCCTCTTAACTTATGCCTATTAAAACCATACTAGGACACATACAATGTTGAGAGTTCTGCTGCAATAAGGCTTTATAATAATGTTTATTACCCAGTTGGTAACAGAATGGTTTTAGATCATACCACCATACCTTCTCTATACAATATTAATGTTTTCTCATTGGGGAAAATTATCTTGATTTTTTCCTTTTATGCTTGACATGTTCTTTATGAAGATCCCACCACTTATGCATTTTCAGCTTTTGATCCAGTTATCAGCACAAGAAACCCAACTGCTACACAAATTTAAAAGGACAAGTGGTTTGGTAGGGAACAATATGATAAAAAAAACTTAAAGTACTCTTGAACAACAGATCTGGTCTGCAGAGTTAATTTTTCTGTGCACTATTACAAATGCTTTGATTTCATAGCCCATGAGAATGAGGAATAATTTAATTAAACCATATTAATCTGAAACTCTTTGAA
This sequence comes from Bradypodion ventrale, assembly GCA_035047345.1. NCBI lineage: Eukaryota > Metazoa > Chordata > Lepidosauria > Squamata > Chamaeleonidae > Bradypodion > Bradypodion ventrale. The sequence goes on along the minus strand of JAWDJE010000003.1, from coordinate 303,746,585 downwards.
ACACAATTTGTCAATTGGGACGCCGCCGCAGCTGCAGCCACAGCCGCGCTCTCCCCGCCCCCACCACCGGCGAGGAGATAAAGGGAGCCTCCCGTGGCCCGGGAGGCTCCGAAAAGGGACGCAGCCGCAGCCACAGCCGCGCTCTCCCCGCCCCCACCACCGGCGGGGAGATAAAGGGAGCCTCCCGTGGCCCGGGAGGCTCCGAAAAGGGATGCCGCCGCAGCCGCGGCCACAGCCGCGCTCTCCCCGCCCCCACCACCGGCGGGGAGATAAAGGGAGCCTCCCGTGGCCCGGGAGGCTCCGAAAAGGGACGCCGCTGCAGCCGCGGCCACAGCCGCACTCTCCCCGCCCCCACCACCGGCGGGGAGATAAGGGGAGCCTCCCGTGGCCCGGGAGGCTCCGAAAAGGGACGCCGCCGCAGCCGCAGCCACAGCCGCGCTCTCCCCGCCCCCACCACCGGCGGGGAGATAAAGGGAGCCTCCCGTGGCCCGGGAGGCTCCGAAAAGGGACGCCGCCGCAGCCGCAGCCGCAGCCGCGCTCTCCCCGCCTCCACCACCGGCGGGGAGATAAAGAGGCGCTGCCTCTTCCCGGGGCCCACGCCATTCGGCCCGGGAATGGGAGGCAGGTGTGTCTCACCTCCCTTTGGGCCCTGCCTGTTGGGGGGCTTAAAAGGGAGGCGCCACCGGAGGCCCGGAAACCATCGCGTTGCCCCTTCCCGGGGCCTTCGCCATTCGGCCAGAGAATGGGAATGGGAGGTAGAAGCAGACAACACTGGAGCCGCCGCCGCCGCCGCCGCTGCCACGCAGGATTGGCCCTCCCCGCCCCCTGCCACTGGGCGGGGAGGTTGGAGGGCCCTTCGGGCCAAGGGAGCCAGAGACGTCGTAGCCATCGCACTAGACCGTCCCTCCCTGCCCCTTGCCATCGGGCGGGGAGGCTGGACGGTCTCCCAGGCCAAGGGAGCCGAAGACGTTGCAGCCACTGTGCGAAGTCGTCCCTCCCCACCCTTTGCCATCAGGCGGGGAGGTTTAAAGGGCTCCCGGGACAAGGGATCCGAAGACGCTGCCGTTGCCGTTGCCGTCGCCGCCGCGCAAGGCCGCCCCTCCCCGCCCCCTGCCATCGGGCGGGGAGTTTAGGAGGGCTCCTCGTGTCAGTGGGGAGCCGAAGACGCCGCCGTGAATGTTGTCTCCGCACATGGACGGCCCCTCCAGCTCCTTGCCTCCGCCCTCCCTATTTGGGGGGAAGAAAAAGGAGATGTGGACGACAGGACTCGCCAGCGCTTTCTGTGCGTTCTGGGAGCCCATGTTCGTTGCTGGAACTGGGTGGGGATGGCGGATGGGGAGTGAAGAGGGAGTGTTGGCCCTGTCAGCCAGGAAGGAGGGGCAGCATTCCATCGAGGGAGGTTCCGGAGATTCATATAGGTGTTGTGACGGGCATGGGGCGGTATGGCGGGTACCGTGGGGCGGGCCGCACTCGGGGAATGCGGGTCCGATGTTTAAGTGCGGTCCCTCATTCCAGCCCTGCAGGTACATCTCTGGGTCCTGAGCAGCAGATCCGGAGTGACCCCGCCCTTAGGCTGCTGCTGGTGAATGCCAGATCGGTCTGTAATAAGGCCCCCCTGATTCAAGATGCCATCCAGGATGGGCGGGCCGACCTGGCATGCATCACCGAAACCTGGCTGACTCCTGAGGATGGAGTACCTCTTTCGGACATGTGTCCAGCTGGGTTCGGTATTTGGCACCAGCCTAGAGGTGAGGGGAGGGGCGGTGGTGTCGCCATTGTTGCCAGGGAGTCTTTGGGAGTTGCTAGGGCCACTGCTCCTCAAGTGTCTGGTTGTGAGGCCCTGCTTCTACGGCTGGGCCCCAAGGGTCAGTTGGGGATCTTGCTCCTGTACCTGCCCCCTTGCAGGGTAAGGGATGCCCTGCCTGAGCTCCTCGAGGCCACCTCGATGCTGGCGTTGGAGTTCCCGAGACTTATGGTTCTGGGGGACTTCAATTTGCCATCGCTGGGGATGGCTTCTGAGGTGGCAAGGGAGTTCATGGCTTCCATGGCAGCCATGGGCCTGACTCAGGTAGTTCGGGGTCCGACCAGGGGCAGTGGTCACATGCCAGACTTAGTTTTCTTGTCGGAGCAGTGGCAGAGTGATCTGAGACTACAGGATTTAGCCATCTCACCTGTGCCATGGTCGGATCACTACCTGGTGACTCTTGACTTCCTGGGGGCGACACTTCATCGTAGGGAGGCAGGGCCTATTAAATTGGTCCGCCCTCGGCAACTAATGGATCCAGATGGATTCCAGAGGGAACTGGGGGATGTTCCTCTGGATCGGCTACACGATTCACCTGAGGCACTTGTCGACCTGTGGAATAGGACGACAATAGCTGCCTTGGATGAAATCACGCCACTGCGGCCTCTCCGCGCCCGTGGAACTAGGTCATCTCCGTGGTTCACAGAGGAACTGCGTGAACTCAAACGGGCAAAGAGACGCCTAGAGCGCCGCTGGGGGAAGACCCAGGATGACTCCGATTGGACACTAGCTAGAGCCGCTATTAGGGCCTACCTAGTGGCGATGGGGGTGGTGAGGCGGCAATACTTCACCGCCCTTATTGCCTCCGCTGATAATCGCCCAGCCGCCCTGTTCCGGGTAACCAGGTCCCTCCTCGGTAGAGGGAGATCGGTGCCCGGTTGGCAGGGTTCGGCTGAGGACTTCGCTGACCATCTAGTGGAGAAAATCGATCGGATTCGTTCAGGATTGAATCCTGGCGTGGATGGGGAGGGTCGGGGGGGTGCCGGGGCACAGTCTTGCTGTACGATCTGGGATCAGTTTGATCCTGTTGTCCCTGATGAAGTGGACAGGCTCCTTGCAGATGTTCGTGCCACTACATGTCCTCTGGACCCCTGTCCCACCTGGTTGGTGAAAGCCTCCAAGGAGGTAACAGGGGGCTGGGTTGGGGGGATAATAAATGCTTCATTACGGGAGGGGGTATTTCCTGCACAGCTAAAACATGCTTTGGTGCGCCCCCTCCTGAAGAAAACGTCCCTCGACCCAGCTGTCCTTAACAACTACAGGCCGGTTTCCAACCTGCCCTTTCTGGGTAAGGTTTTGGAGAAGGCAGTGGCGCGCCAGCTGCAGAGTGTCCTGGATGAAGCGGATTATCTAGACCCCTTTCAATCAGGATTCAGGCCCGGATATGGAACAGAGACGGCATTGGTCGCACTGTTGGATGATCTCTGGCGGGAGCGGGACGGGGGTTGTCCATCCGTCCTTGCTCTTCTTGATCTCTCAGCGGCCTTCGATACCGTCGACCACGGTATCCTGCTGGAACGGCTCGAAGGACTGGGGATCCAGGGCACTGTGTTGTCCTGGTTTTCCTCTTTTCTGGAGGGCCGTACCCAGTCGGTGTGGTTAGAGAGTGAGAGGTCCAGCCCTAGGCCCCTCAAGTATGGGGTGCCTCAGGGCTCTGTGCTCTCTCCTCTCTTATTTAACATCTACATGAAGCCACTGGGTGAGATCATTCGTTCCCACGGGGTGCGGTACCATCAGTACGCGGATGATACTCAGCTGTACATCTCGGCCCGTGGGGACCCCAGTGATGCTGTTGAAATCCTATCCGGATGCCTGGAGGCCATTGGGGTCTGGATGGGGGCCAATGGGCTTCGACTGAATCCCAGCAAGACAGAGTGGCTGTGGATAAGGGGCCCCATGTTATCCAAGGAGTTACCATCTTTGGTACTGGATGGGGCTGTTTTGCCCCAGACAGACCCAGTGCGCAACTTGGGGGTCCTTCTGGACTCATGGCTGCTGCTGGAAGAACAAGTGGCGGCTGTGGCCAGGAGGGCTTTTGCCCAACTTCGGGTGATTTGCCAATTGCGCACGCTCCTGGACCGGGGCTCCTTGCTTATGGTCACTCATGCTCTGGTTACTTCCCGACTAGATTATTGTAATGCGCTCTACATGGGGCTGCCCTTGACGACCATTCGGAGGCTGCAGCTGGTCCAGAATGCGGCGGCCCGGGTGGTGATGGGGTGTGGGCGATATGCCCATGCCTCACCGCTGCTTCGGGAGCTGCACTGGTTACCAGTTTGTCTCCGGGTGCAATTTAAGGTGCTGGTTTTGACCTTTAAAGCCCTATATGGCAGGGGGCCAGGATACCTTAGAGACCGCATCGTCCCAAGAGTGACTGCCCGTCCAACCAGAGCGGACCGGAGGGGCTCTCTAATGGTGCCGTCAACGAGGGGTGCACATTTGTCTAGCACCCGAAGGAGGGCCTTCTCCGTGTCCGCACCAACCCTCTGGAACCTCCTACCAACAGATCTAAGACTTCAAAGTGAACTGCTGCCCTTCAGGAAAGGAGTAAAGACCTGGCTGGCAGGGCAGGTGTGGGGCCCGAACGGGACTATGGTTCCCGCCGGCTGGCTTTTATAAGAACTCTCTCTTCTTCCCTCTTGTATAGTAGGTGGGATGGGTGGGTGGGATATGGGTTTTTAAAAGGGGTGGATGTGGGTTTTTATAGGTTTTTATAATGTTTTTATGTATTTTTAGAAGTGTTGTAATGCCGCCCTGAGTCGGGTTCTGCCTGAGTGGGCGGCATATACAAATGTGACTTATAAATAAATAAATAAATAAATAAATAAATAAATAAATATTACAGTTTTCTTGATTATATTTGATAATTTTGTTACAACAGCCATATTATGTTGGATTATATTTGTGAATATTATGCCATTTCTTGAGGTTATCTGACAGGCTTTAAACTTTGAATTCAAGAGTAGAGGGTATTTTGAGATAGAATTCTACTAATAGATAGCATTCTTGAGTAGTCACAGTGAATTTGGTCATATGGTTTGTACAATTGTAATTAAATAAATTATCAAATATAGCACAGATCTTTATACTATGATACTTGTTTGCTGCACTTGTTCATTAATATTTTTGTCTATAGCTAAGGCAGGGAGGCAAGTAAATATCTCAGAAGCTCTTTTACCAAAGACAGTTAGTTCTGCGGGATCACTGTCTCGTTCTCCAACCATGTTGGTGCCAACACATGTGTACATTCCAGCATCACTCTTCCTTGTGTTTGAAATCATAAGCTTTCCACCTCGTATCTATTGTGAATAAACAAGAAAAAAATTCCTGTAAGTTTTAATGCATTCAGAGCTCTCTCACATTCTTAGGAAAACAGCAAGGAAAATATTGGAATTCAATACAGTAGAACCTCGGATAATGTCCAAACTCTGTTCCACAAGTTTGGACTTTATCCGATTTTTTACTTTATACGAATCAAATAGGCGATGCATTGGATAACGTCAAAAAATGGATGTTATCCATGGTTCCTATACCAAATGCCTCGGATAACGTCCATTTTTAGCGGTTTTGAACTTTATGCGATGCCTCACGTGTGCATGAAAACTACGACTTTATCCAAATTGGACTTTATCTGAATTGGACTTTATCCAAGGTACCACTGTATTAATAATTGCTGTACATGTTTATGTAGCACCTGCATAAAGCATGTGGTGGCCATTTTTTTACAGTTCGCTTGGGCTTCTGGGAATTGAAATCCCAAAAAATCAAAAATCAAAATGGTGGCCGCAATCTTATTCAGCTCTTGTACACCCCAGGGACATCCGAGGGAGGCAGCAATCACCCGACAAAGGTCCTACAAACCTTACAGAGGCTGCATGAAAATAGGAGAAAATTTCATCCTTTTTAAATGGGTGAAAAAGCCTCAGTCGTGATGGAGTCCCCCCCCCCCATTTTGGGCTCTGCTGCCTGTGCTTCCTCTCTGAGGCTCGGGGGGAGGGCTTATCCACGCTATTTCCGATGCCCGACTGGGTAGTGGGGCAAGGCAAAACACGCGGGGGAGGACACTCCTCCTTCAGCTGGATCTGGCCCCCAGCACCCCAATACAGTACCTCATACAATGTCCAGCAACGGTGTATGAGGCAACTTTTTTCACAGAATTTGTAGACGTATGGATTTGACATTGCATGAAGCGAACATTGTATGAGGTATTGCTGTATTCTAGTTTACTGACTTATCCAGCCAGCTCAGCTCTTCAGAACAATTCTCTAATTATCTTGTGACTTTAGCCATATGCATTTTCCAAAATAAACACTTTATGTTCCATAATTACTTTCATTATGCAACAGATAGAGAAAACCTTCTCATGCACATGTCACACTATTTATATAAAGAGGGGCATGATTAATCATATTGAGAAGAAAGGATCATTTTCAATACTTTAATTATCCCAATGCTTTTAACAATAATATTTATGACACATGAATGTCAGGGCCATAGACAGAGGAGGGCCAGGGTGGGCTTGGCCCACCCTGAGTTAGCAGTTTGCCCACTTTGGCAAAGCATGGTTTCCCATAGGAATGCATTGAAAAGAGGCTTTGTTGCCCATCCTGAAAAAATATTTGCCCACCCACATCTAGAATCCTGTCTATGGCCCTGATGAATGTTCAAAATCAGCAAGATTCACATAAAATTGCATTCAATTTCTTACTCTACATACTTTAGTACCAAGAGTTTAGGCACAATTGACTCATTTATATGGATTGCTGAGTAGCAAATAATTTGTAGTGTTATGCTGTGGTACATTAAGCAGGTTCTTTACATCTTGTCAAGTCAATTCTGATTTATGGCAACCTTTTCCAGGGTTTTCTAACAAAGAATACACAGAAGTGCTTGACAATTCCCTTCTTCTGGGTGTACCCTGAGAATGTGAAGATGGCTACCCTGTTGAGAAACACAGGGTGGCTATGTAGTTTTGGGAGCCACAGTGGAGAATCGCCTCCAGAAGCAAATACATAAACCACTGAGTATAACTCATATTCATATTTCATCAAGTTTCATTGATGTGATTTAATTAAAAATCTACAGTGAAATCCATCTTTCAGGACAATCTCAAAATCAATTTCAAAAGGACAGACTTACACTGATTCTTTCTTCTCTGTCATCAATTCGGATTTTGTCCTTTTTCCAGTAGATAGTGGGCTCTGGATGTCCTCGGGGCGGTTGGCACTCTAAAATTGCTGGTTCACCTGCTGCCACAACAACGTCTGTGGGGTTTTGGCGGAAATCATCTCGTAGCACTGATACAAAAACAAGAGAAACGTGGGAGGGAAGCTTTATTAAACAAAACATCATATAAGAAGGAAAAGTGTTTCCTTGGACAATGTTTTTAGCAGCTATTTGATGTGTGTGTGGAGAAAACCCCAATCTAGAATGAGCTACTATCACAGAACTACAAATCTTCACAGGAGGCCTTTTTATATAATACAAATGCTGGCTAAACATGTGTATTCCCTAGAAGCATCTCTCATATAAATACATTCATACAAGCACAATCTGTTACCTGCCAAATGACATTTGGCCAGAATGACCTTTTGAGGACAAAAAACGCCTTATAGCATTATTGCCATTCTGACACTGGACTCTTTTCATTAAGGAAAGCAGCCTGCTGGACCTTGCTGGTAACCTTTTGAAAATCAGATGTGTTTGTTTCTAAACTGGTAACTACTTCCACAGCAGCTTTTTTAAAGCCAATTGGGAGAAAGGACAGATGATACAGCTATGCAGCTTCACCTTAACTGTGAGAGGTCTACAGGTATTTTTACTGTTTGTAATAAGAAGTGCCAAGATACATAAGTGGTAGCAGAAAACCTGCTCTTTCATGTTGCTTTAATATTTTTGCAGGTATAAGGGAAAAGAAGGAAGAGGAAAATTCATGCTGTAGGTTACTGGCAACTATTAGAATTCACACAAAACATCCTACCTTACTATGTAAATTATGTCACAGCAGAGGAAAAGGTTGGTCTTTAGTGTATAGAAATGATAGCCACTGAACCAGTTTTCTGTTATGCAAGTCCCTATTTCTGTGTTAGTTGTCATCCTGCTAACACAGAGAATCTTCTCTTCTGTAGTTCAGCCATGTAACTCATTACCACTTTAATACAGACCTCACCTTTAATGGAAAAAGAGCCCTCTGAGAAATCAAGAAAAGCCTGCATCTTACCAAAGAAGCAGTCTGGAATAGTTCAGCAAAAATCACTCACTCTTTCAGCTTACAAGCAGATTTAATTTACTGCCTTTGCTGTTAATAAAACGTGCTCCGTTTTAACATTTTGAACTGCACATTTTCCATTTCCGTGTGTTACACGCAAGGATAAAATTTATATGCACATGGATTAGCCACTGAATGGGCTGAGTTGAGCCTGCGTATAAATCTGGCTTTCAGCACCAGAAATGGGTTTCTGCTTATCATTTTAGCATTTTCAAGACACACAGGTAAATCCTAGGAGAGAGGGAAACTAATTAAAGATTAATTTAGTTTCTTGTAGAAAGGAACTGTCTATGTAAACTATGTCTAGACACAAAAATAAGTAACTGGTACAAATAACAATCTAGACAGAATCACATGATGTCTAAAATAGTACATCTTTTTGGGCAAACAATGTCCTTTAAAACCTTTTTCCATGTTAAAAATATATCCTGTGCTGGCTGTGAAAAAGTACATATATCTACATACTTATGCAAGGTACACAAAACTACATCAACAATAGATATAATTACCCCTACAGTTTTCCAAACATAGACATCCATGTTATTGTCATACATGTAACAGAACTATAACAACTGTACAATAAAATATCCCAATACCACTAACAGAGTTTGCAGCCATATAATGCTTCACAGCCATATGAGTAGGACAGTTGAAATAGTCACATGGGACAGAATGGCATGTTTTTGTCCTTGTAATGACAGCAGATATGATAGTTGTTTCTTCTTTTAGTGTTATTAGTAGTAGGCTATAGTAGTTATAATATACCAAAATAGAGGCCAAAATAGAGGCCATACCACCAATGAAACAACCATTTGAGGCACAAAAACAAGAAATGAAAATATCCGTATATCAAAAAGTTCAAAGGACAATTTATTCACACTTGTTTTCAACAAAAAGTAGATATCTTATCTTAAATTGAAACGCAAAACAGATGAAGTCTCTTAATAAATGTAACTGTATCCTCATTAATAACACAAAAATATATAGATACTGAAATCCACAGAAATGCATAGGTATGAGAAGGACAAAGACTGTTGGAAACTATATTACACATAGGGATATAACACCAAGGGAACCGCAAACAAAGAGTATTATTAAGGGACATTGCAGGTGTGGGAACTGTGTAGTCTGTAAAAATGCATGGGAAATGAAAGTGCTAGATTTTCCAGAGGTAAATTTCTATAAAACATTGATGGGTTTCAGTAAGTGTGACAGCACATTCTGCGTATATCTATGGATTTGCCGCTGTGGGCTTAAATATGTGGGGAAATCGAATTGAAAATTTAAAATTAGACTGTTGGAACATCGCTCCAGGATTAGGAGTGGGAATCTATTAGCACCCCTCACAGCACACTACATCAATAAAAAACATAGTGACTCGCAATTCAGATTTGTGGTATTGGAGAAAGGAAGTGTTAGTGGCACATTTGAAAGAGATATCAATAAAGTTCTGTTGCAGAGAGAGGCATATTCCATATTTTGTCTTAACACTATGCAACCCCATGGGCTAAACCATGAAACAGATTTAGCTTGCTTTTTGTAAAGACTTACAGGTCCTCAGGTGTGTGGACTCCAACGAATCTCTGTAATTGTTTATTACATTCAGGTGGTTAATTATGCTAGAGTTTTAAATGGTGGTTTATTCGGGTTTGGGTTAACGTCTATGAGCACCTAAGGAAACTAGATAATGGAGGCTCTAAGAACGCTTTACAAGGTAATTCCTTTAGAGAGAGTACCATTAGAAACTATGTTATGGATTGTTATTTCTAGCCGATATATGCATTGTAGTATTTGGATCATTTATTCTGCTTTATTCCACAGATTTAAAAAAACCCAATATATTCCCCTGAGGAAATTATAGTGAAAAGTCTTCACACCGGGTAGACTTCGGGATTTTCATTGTACTTGGATACGGGTTCCCCACTCATGGATGATTTTGGAGCCCCGTAGAGGACAGTTTATTTTTTGTGTGGGAATACCCTGTATAGTGCGATAACAGGATTTCTGTGGATTACAGTATCTATATATTTTTGTGTTATTAATGAGGATACAGTTACATTTATTAAGAGACTTCATCTGTTTTGCATTTCAATTTAAGAGAAGATATCTACTTTTTGTTGAAAACAAGTGTGAATAAATCGTCCTTTGAACTTTTTGATATACGGATATTTTTCATTTCTCGTTTTTGTGCCTCAAACAGTTGTTTCATTTATAGTAGTTTTAAGGCTGCTTCTTCCAGTTACTAAGGCAACCTTGGATTGTTTAGGATTATACCAGATAAACTATCTGGATAAACTATCATCCAGGTCTATCTGGATGAGAAATCTTTCAGGATGATGGCACCATAATAGGTTGACTAGCTTCCCAAAAATATAAACATTATTTATTTATTTATTCAATTTCTAGGCCGCCTTCCTTGACTCAGCGACCCGCCTTCCTTGCCTCAGGGCTAAATGAGCCAGCAATGCTGAGATGTGCTGCCAGATGCATCCCATGCCTGCTGGCAGAGCCAGGTTTTCAGAGCCTTCCTGAATGGATACAGTTCTGCCTGGAGACGCAGCTCTGGTGGCAGGAGGTTCCAAAGAGTCAGGGCCGACACTGAAAAGGCTCTCCTCTTGGTCCTGGTAAGATATGCGTCCCTGGCTGATGGGACCACCAGCAAGCCCCTACGGTCCACCCTCATAGGACAGGTCAATCACCTTGGGATGATGCGGTCTCTTATATATCCTGGCCCACTGCCATGTAGGGCTTTAATGGTTAAAACCAGCACCTTGAATTGCACCCGGAAGCATACTGGCAGCCAGTGCAGCTCCTGTAGCAGTGGCAAGGCACAGGCATAGCACCCACCCCCCATCACCAGCTGCAGCTTCTGGATGGTTATCAAGGACAGCCCCATGCAGGGGCACATTACAGTAGTCCAATCTGGAGGTGACCAGAGCATGGGTGATCGTAAGCAAGGAGCCCTGGTCCAGGAAGGGGCGTAATTGGCAAATTATATATGCCACCCTGATTCGGGTTCTGCCTGAGTGGGCAGCATATATAAATATGACTATTAAATTAAATTAAATTAAAATTTAAAATGACACGGAGTTTTGCAAAAGCCCTCCTGGCCACAACTGCCACCTGCTCTTCGAGCAGGAGTCGTGAGTCCAGGAGGATCCCCAAATTATGTGCCAGGTCTGTTTGGGGCAAAGAAGCCCCACCAAAGATGGTAGTTCCTGGGATAACACAGGACCCCGAACTCACAGCCACTCAGTCTTGCCGGGATTCAGCTAAAGCCCATTGTCCCCCATCCGGACCCTCACAGCCTCCAAGCACCTGGTTAGGATGTCAACTGCATTGCTTGGTTTACCATGGGCCGAGATGTATAACTGAGTATCATCAGCATACTGATGATACCTCAACCTGTGGGAATGGATGATCTTCCCCAGCGGTTTCACGTAGATGTTGAATAGGAGAGGCGAGAGCACTGAGCCCTGAGGCACCCAAACTGGAGGGGTCTAGGGCTGGACATCCCATCCTCCAGAGACACTGACTGGGTCTGGCCCTTCAGAAATGATGAAAACCAGGACAACACCGTGCCCTGAGCCCCCAATCCTCGGAGCCACCCCAGAAGGATACCGTGGTCGACAGTATCAAACATTAAATAAATACCCAATGCCCACTGTATTTGACATGAAAGGCAAACATATGCATATACCATCAGACATTGTTTGTTTTTACATTTACGATAAGATGCTCAGATAATTTTCTCTTCTATATACAATGTATGCATGTCTGTTTATCTGTTTGTCTCTATGTTTGTCTCCCTCTCTGTGTTTGTATAAGTAAATATATACCACATTCCTCAAAAATGAATGAGTAGGTTCTGTGCAAAATGAAGAGTAATAAAGCAAGACTTACTTAGACTTAGATCCTCTCATGCTATGGATAAAGCAAGGAGGAGAAAGAAAAATCTGCTGCGTCATAGAGAAGCTTCTAATAAGGGGATGGTGGAGGGGTTCCTAAGTTCTTCTGTAAACCTATGGTGTTTGGTTTGCTGTTTAAAAAAGTAATATTTTATGGGTAGAATAGTTGGCTTCCTTGGCAGACTCTGCTTTATCTTATAAACAACTCTTAGCTTCTCATGACAGATAACCAAGTTTAAACACCTACTACTACTGTACATGTGTGTGGTTTTCAGTTGCTCCAGTCATTACAATGAGAGTAGAACAGGTGCCAACTGCTATAATAAAGACAGTGAAACACCACAATACACACCTTTCCATATTGGAGAATTGCCAGGAAAAGGGGATTATGGGAAACAAATAGAGAGATCTTATGATTCTATCAACCCATACTATCATATTGCATTTACACTAGCAGCCAAAAGACAATTAGCTAACAAATTAGAGTATCTGTTAATACGATGGAACAAGAAATTGGTGCATGTCAAACATTCATTAGACATTCTAGGTTAAAATTGTAAGAATGAAAGCGTGGTGCCAAAATGGCCGCCACGCTCTTTGTGGGGCCCCCCCACCCGGACTCAGACATCTGGGTGAGTTAGGGGGCGTGGCCACCCCTCTATAAAAGGGGAGGCCACGAGGCAGCCGAGCTGCCATTTTAGATTCGCGACGGAGCGGAGAAGTTTTCTCCGTCGCGTTCTCTTATTTAGCTCGCCCTTCGTACCCGGCGCGGTTTTGGCATTACCTCTTCGCTACCGCGGTACTTCGGGCTTAGGATCCGATCCCTGGACAGGGATCCTACGGTGATCAGACCTTGTATTTTGGGGAGACATGGATCCCAAGCGCAGGGCCCCGGCAATGAAGCCACGGCCAAGGGGAAGGGCTTTTCCTGGCCCTTCATCAGACGGGGGGCAGCCTGCGGGTCGGAGGACCAGGGCTGCGCCCGCGGCAGGGCAGCGTGCGGAACTTGCCCACTGCTACCAGTGGGGCCAATCAGGCTCCCGCCTGGCAGCAGGGCACCAGCTTCCTGCCGGGCCGGCACAGGCTGGCCCCTCGGGGGCTTTGGCCCTAGGCGGCCTTTGCAGGGCCCAGGACAAGGTGGCCCAGGGGGCCCTGATGCGGGTTTCCGCCCCACCGTTCCTCCGGCCCCCCATGGGCCAGTGTTCTGGGCATGGCCCTATTCTGGCCCCGGATCCCCTTTTGGGTTTCCATTTCACCAACTGCCTAGTGGGCCGTCTGGCCCACCTGGCCCACCTTACACTGGGGGCTCGGAGGCTGTGGATGCGCTAATAGCACGTATAGCAGTGCTGGAAGCATCATTGGGCATTGCCCAGCCACCTTCCGATGAGGGCCCAACCGCTACTTCAACTGCAGCCCCTTCGTCGATCCCGGCCAACTCATCGGCCGCGACTCTCCAGCGGGCGGCCAACAGGGTTGAGCTGCTTGAGGCTATCCGGCCGGCCCCGGCTGGTGCCTCGCAGCTCCCCATTCGACCGGATGTACCGGCTGGGAGCAGTCAGGTGTGTTCCCAGAGCTCGATGCCAGTCGCGAGCTCCGACACCCACCGTGGGCCAGAACCCCCAGTGGGGGCAGCTCACGGGGGTGCGACTAGTGAGTATCGGGTTCAATTTAGTGCACCACCAACACTGTCCACTTACACTGGGGGGGTTCAGTGGCCCTGGCCACATCAAGTTAATGCGGGTGGGCAGCTGCTTCCACACTGCCCCATTAACCCCTGGTTGCCAAATGGTCCCTTGTTCAGGGCAGGGGTGTCCGCCCCTGAGGGTATGCCAAGCATCGCAGGGACTGTTCAGGGCCCGCTGCGCATACCTTCCATCAAAAATATGCCGTCAATGGCTTTGCCGACGGCTGGCTATTCCTTACCCCTGGGTGATCATTTGTCGCAGGTCACGAGGGAAAAGATTTGGCGAGTGGAGTACGTTGATATTTTCTCCCTCTTGAACCGTGAGCCCACTAAGGAGGAGAGGGAGGGACAGGTTGACAGAGACAAAGAGCTATTCCATCGTCATAAACCACCACGCACCTGGGCTACCTGGTTGCCGCCATACCTCATATATATATGGCGGTATACCTCAGGGCCCAGCCTGATGTGGCCATTCCGATGGTTCAATACCTTGACAATATTTACAGGGCGATGGTTGATTTCCCTGGCCCATCGTGGTCAGCTTACGATGAGGAATTCAGGATGAGGGTGGCCCTACACCCTGAAATGAGGTGGGATGAGCCCTGTCAGCAATTGGGGCTCTTGTATATGACTCACACGCGTCCGGCGCCTGGTGATGGGTACCATTCTGGCCATGCCGTGCAGCGGGCTGCTGCACCACAGGCTCCCCACCAACCGGCGGGGCAGGGGGTTCCAGCCCGCCTGCTGTGTTGGAGCTTCTCAGCTAACGGCATGTGTAGTAAGCATCAGTGTCGTTTCCGACACGAGTGTCCCTCTTGCTCTGGCCCCCACGCCGCCTCCGTGTGCCCGCGGGCTGGTGGGTCACGAGGCAGAGGTAGGGCTGGACAAGGGGTGGTCAGAGCTCCCTCTGAAGGAGCTAGCCATGCAAAAGGCCCCCTCCCCAATTAATGTCCAAATGCTGGAGCGATGGCTCTCAGCTTATCCAAGAAGGAATGATGTGAGGTACCTCCTGGAGGGTTTCCAGTTGGGCTTTCGTATTCCATTTAAAGGTGTTCGGGGACCCCAGGACGCTCCGAACTTACTTTCTTTGAAAGTTAATAAGGAGGTTGCTGCATGAAGCATAGCTAAGGAAGGTGAGGCTATGAGAGTAGCGGGCCCCTTTACGGAACCACCATTCCCTAATTTGAAGGTCTCCCCTCTGGGACTAGTACCGAAAAAGACCCCAGGTGAATTTCATCTAATCCACCATCTATCTTACCCTGCGGGTTCTTCGGTCAATGACGCTATTCCTGATGACCTTGGCTCAGTCAGGTACACGTCGTTTGATCAGTCCCTACAGATGGTACGCTCATGTGGTCCCGGTGCCCTCCTGGCAAAGTCAGATATTAAATCGGCATTCCGATTACTGCCAGTGCACCCAGGGGATTTTTGAGCTGTTGGGTTTTCATTTCCAAGGAAAGTTTTACGTAGATAAGGCCATGCCTTTTGGCTGCTCTATTTCATGTTCAGCATTCAAACGATTTAGCACTTTCCTCCAGTGGGCCTTTGTTCGCAGGTCAGGGTCCCGGTCTGTAGCCCATTACCTCAATGACTTTTTGTTCGGGGGTGAACGGGGCTTGGACACGTGTACGCGTCTCCTCACTACATTTCAGACGCTAATGCGGGAACTGGGTGTCCCCTTAGCGCCTGAAAAGACCGAGGGCCCAGCTACCAAGCTCACCTTTCTGGGCATTGAAATTGACACTGTCGCACAGGCATCCAGGTTACGCATGGATAAGGTGACCCGGATCTCCGCGGCGATTTTGGCATTGATTGCCAAGCATAAAGTGTCCCTTCGTGAGCTGCAGGTACTTCATGGCCACCTTAACATTGCCTGCAGGGTGGTGACACCTGGCAGAGCATTTGCCAGGCGTCTGTATGATGTCATGGCCGGCCTGTTAAAATGCCACCACAGGGACCGACTTACCAGGGGCATACGGGCAGACCTTCCGGTTTGGCTCACATTCCTCCATGATTTTAATGGGGTCTCTTTCTGGAGATCAGACCTTATGGTCTGCCCTAAATTTCAAGTACAGTCGGATGCCTCTGACTGGGTTATGGGATTTATTTTGAGGGGAGGTGGGCTTACGGCCAATGGCCTCACTCATGGCTTGGCACGGATCGCCTCCGCGATCTTACCTTCCTTGAGTTTCTTCCCATTTTGGGAGCACTGATGCTATGGGGCAACGAGTGGGCCAACTCAGTGGTCCATTTTTGGTTCGTTTTGAGAAGCCTACGCCTAAATGTGCTGTTCAGGGCTAGACATGTACCAGGTATTAATAATGATATTGCTGATGCTTTATCCCACCTGCAGATCCCCCGGTTCCGTGCCTTGGCTCCGGAAGCAGAGGAATTCCCCTCGCCACTCCCGGCCGAGATTTGGACGTTTGGCGAGGAGAGGTGAACCAGGCGATCGGCATGTCATTGGCACCTCGCACGCATAAGGCGTATCAACATGCTTTCATACAATTTAGAACCTTTTGCGAGCAACTACAGTTGCCTGAAGCGTGGCTAATACCAGTGGACCAGGTTTTACAATACATGGTTTATCTTCACAGTCAGGGTTTGCCCCCCCCCTGTACTATAGCCTCTAGGCTTTTGGCACTGGCATTTATGGCCATAGTGAGGGGCTTCAATGACTGCGTGAATGACTTCCGCATGCATCATGTTTTGGAGAGGTGGAAATGTGAACGTGTCCGCTGCCCGGACACACGTCACCCGAGTTCACCAGGGGTTCTGGCCCACCTTGCACGAGGCTGGCATAACTTATGTTATGATAGGTATGAGGTGGCTCTTGGTCACGCAGCTACCACGGTAGCCTTTTTTGGAGCGCTCCGCATCAGTGAGTTGGTACCAGAGTTGGTACCATTGTGTAAGGTGGATGTGTCTCGTAGGGCACTGGAACTCGACGATGTCTATGTCACGCATGAGTGGGCTCAATTGGGGATACGGTCCTCAAAGGTTGTTCAGCATGGCGTAGGCAGTGGAGTTAGACTGCTACGAGGTTCCATTGAAGACATCTGTCCGGTTGGTGCCCTACATGAGTTTTTGGCAGTGTCTGCTGAGCGCCCCAGCCTGTTTTTCTGCCATCAGGATGGGTCTACCCTTACCAAAGTAAAGTTATGGAGGGTGACCGGTACCGCGCTTCACAGTGTGGGGCCCGTTTTGGCACCCATTTATTTAGGATAGGCGTCGCGTTGACCGCGGCTATGTTTGGGGTATTCGGAGGCGGATATATGTGGGCACGCGGGGGTGTGCGCGTAATTTTCCTATATGTACATCCCCTCACTGTATGAGTATCTAGTTATGTCCTTAACCTCGTCTCCTCTTTTACAGATCCTGTGTGTCTCCGCACACCTGTGGCAGTGGGGCTGGTGGGCCGCAGCTATGTACACTGGGCAGCAGTATATGCTGCGGCGACAGAGTGTGGACCCCGGCTCGGGCTGCGTGCATCCGCACGTATGCGATGGTATGGTATGCGCGGCACGAGGGGGCGGGAACTGTTGCCATTCCTGATGTCCATCAGGGATGCTGGACCGCCCGATGTTCTTATTCTGCACCTCGGCGGCAATGATCTTATACGGATCACTGACCTTTCCTTAAACTGTCGAGGTGCAGTGACCTGGCGTTTTATATCATGCATGGCTTACACACGGTCGCTATGGTCTAACATCGTGCCAAGACACCGATTTAGAGGAGACATGGATCTCCGTGGTTCGGACCGTTCCGGCGGTCAGTGGACAGGGCTGTTGCCCGGTCCCTTGCTGAGCATGGCTTGGAGATAGCCATTCGAAATCTGCGAATAGGCTTCAAACACTTTTGCCGGTAGGCAGGATATGGGGTCCACCTGTTGGCTAGAGGTATGTACCTCTTTCTGGAAGATTTGTAAGCAGGCCTGGTGACCGAGCTGATGGTCGGGGGGGGGGGGGCGGTGAGTCATCATGGACGCCTCCCCGTGTGTGGGGTAGCACTGGTAAGGTAAAGATTTATGACCCATAGGTATCCGGCAGGTTCGCAATTGACTGGCCAACACTTAGACAGGTACAGGGGTAATAGCTTTGGCCGGTCAAGGACGAACCAAGCAAGGGGTGATGGCAGGAGCTTAACAGCCTGCATCACCTTGATATTTAACGGATACACGTCATAAGGTGGGGTCAGTAGAGAGTTTATTGACTCCGGTCAACAATTTGTTTGTGTCAACAAACAAATTGATACAAATAGTTACATGTAGCCAATTGCCATTGGCATTTTGGGAGGAACCTTACCAGTGTTACTTCGGCCTGCTTGCCTTAAAGAATTACAATTGGATGATTACACCAATTGAAAGTTATAATTCGGACTAGGGCATTATTCAATAAAAGTGGGCCGATGCCT
Source organism: Bradypodion ventrale (assembly GCA_035047345.1). NCBI lineage: Eukaryota > Metazoa > Chordata > Lepidosauria > Squamata > Chamaeleonidae > Bradypodion > Bradypodion ventrale. The sequence goes on along the minus strand of JAWDJE010000003.1, from coordinate 303,728,508 downwards.
TTATCCATATACCGGTGTCTGAGTCTTTCTTTGGGGGGTGGGCCTGCAAAGAAATACAATATTGCATGGATGCCCAAACTTTTCCTGCCAGGGGCCAGATCACACCTCCTCAAACAGCTGAGTGGGCTGGTCTCATGGTTCCTGGCAGTGGTGATGTCATGTTAATTCAATGCACATTTTCAGACTTTTTTGCCACCCCACCACTTCCAATGGAGTAAGGAGTAAGGTAGGAGCATTTTTGCGCAGTTTTCTAAATTTCACAGCGTGATTTTGACATGCTTTGGTGTGATTTTGGCACTTCCAGCGACAGTAAGTCACTTCCAGTGTCATTGGCAATCTGGCCTGTGGGCTGGAGCCCACATGATGTCACCATCCAGCCCACGGGCCGGATTGCCACTGACACTGGAAGTGACTCACTGTCGCTGGAGTTTGCAATAGTGTATTACAGTACACATATAATGAAAAATGAAGCACAGGCTAATTATGACATTCTAGATTTCTATTTTATGAAATATAGATGTTACTGAAATTCCATATCACATTGGAATTTCAAGTGTAGAATACTTGGAAACTATGTGAAACTTTACTAACGATATGAGACTTCATTTCATGAGATCAGTATGAAGATAAGGATTTGCAGCTAAAGCATCTGCTATAGTAGAAATAAAAAGCCTGCTACCAAGGCAACTCTTTGCAGACACCTGCCAATTTAGGCCCAAATCCAGACTGAGGTCAACCTAATGTCTATAAACTCTAGGAATTCTATAGAAAATTAATTCATTTCCTCTCACTTGGCTCTGAGAATTTGTTTAAAGCAGTCTGAGTGTTTTAAATGAAAATGAATAGAGGGACCAAAATTATTCTAATCTATATGCCCATGGCTTAATCCTTCCTTTTACTATAGAAATTCTCAGACCCTTTGGTTTTTTTTAAAGCAACACAAACAATTTAATGGGATTTACATTTACATGATGATTACAAATAACCATCTGTCTGCTTCTAGTTCTCAATCAGGTCCATGTCCCATGAGCCTGTAGCCTATGGCCAATGTAGCTAAACCAGAAAAAGGAAGTACAGCTCAACCAGGAGATTTGGAATAATTTGCATTCTTCTCCTGTAATGTATGGTTTGTTCTACTTCATTCTATATAAACAAACTACTGATAATTGTCTTCATAATTTTACATGCACTCATACACCCACACATTTGTGTGCATGCAATGCCTATTTGAGCACACATGCACACAGATATGGATATCAATATTCAAATAAAAATGCAGGTTCATCTATTTAACTTTTATCATACTTAACAGACACCATGTCAGTGTTTACATTACATGAATAACACTTATTTTTCTTCTCCCCCCTCCCTCCCCCCTCTCTGATAGACAATTTGGCCTGGTTTCGGCATATTTTCCGAAGGTAGGCCTCCAGTCCGGCTGAGCCGGAAATGTGTGTGGCCTGCCATTTTTTCTTAACCTTATCTGGGGATGCCTGTCCATCTGTGCTTGGTTAAGTCACATTTATATCTTGCCTAATTTCAGAAACTAAGACAGTTGTTAAACTGTGGTACCTGACATGGCATTAAAGATGGTTGTTTGTACTTCATTACTCTGGGAGTTACAACAAGAAATGTTCAAAGTGAAAGCCATTTAGGATAGAGAGTAATTTGGCCAGTGCACATGAATCAACTACTACAGTTTTGTGCAGTGCTACATTCTTGTAGGTTGGCACCACAGTATGTCCAAGGTAAACTGTTAGCATTGTTTTTCTGATGAACCAAAGTGTTCCTTACATCACAGGGACTTTAAACTCTGTAAGATGTTAGAAGGGCAAAGAAGAGATAAGGACTCCCAGAGTGATACCAGGATTCCCCCAACCATGGCAGTTCTGGTTAGTCAGTTTCATACTGTATCTTTGGTAGCCTTCTCCCAGGCTCTGAAGAAAAGTGGTTGCTTCACCACAACCAGAGTAGTCCCGTAAAGTCAATGGAATTTATGGAGGAGATGCTGTACCAAATCTACAGTTTCAATCATTGTATTTTAGTAATGACTTACTAATAAGACTATGACCAGTGTATTCAGTTGAATTGAGACTGACATCTCCATAATTTTTAAAAATATTTTATTTGAATGTTGGATGACATAAGGAGTGGAGTTCTTTCTAATCCAGAATATAAAATATTTATGAGCAAACTAGGAGATTGTAAACAAAGTTATATGACCTACAGACATGGTACTGAAGTCCTAGTAACCTTATCCCTCCTTGCTTTCAGCTTTTAATGAGTTCTGAATGCTGCAGTTAACATTCAGCAATCTCATTACACATCAGCCATAAATCTTCAAAGGCGTCACTTTTGTTTTGACAGCCAATGAAGGGTGAGAAAGCAATAAGCATTTCCAAGCATTTCCCTCTCTCTCATCTTCTTTTCTCCAAATGTAGAATTTCTACGGAACAAATTAAAATCATTTTAAAATTATTGCACAAATGATAATGGATAACTTCTTCTCTCTCTAATGATGCTGTGTACATTTATCCTGCTTATGAAACAGCTACTAAACTACACGACAAAAATATAAGATAATTCTGTTTTATTGCATTTTAAAGAATGTTTAATAATTCTTAACTGAAGACTTCATGGCAATTTGCAAAACAGTTTCAGACAAAGTACAGCTTTATGCATATTATTACTTTAATATGTTTATTTAATAAAACTTTTCATTGAAGAATGTGTACCACCTTTATGTGCTGCTCTATAGACAGGGCAATATCCCAAATTATTGCTGTCTGAAATACTGAATCAGTACACTTTACACCAGGGTTCCCAACCTAAGGCCTGTGGGCCATATCCAGCCCAAGGAGCATTTAATGTGCCCCCACCCCCCAAGGGCATTTGAGAAATAAATGGCTGCTCCTTTGAAGTTGTTGGGACAAAATGGCCACCACCATCATGCAGGCAGGGCACAATGGCCATCAGGCCCTCAGAGCTGATTGAGAGAGCATGACCTGCCCCCCTGGCTCGAAAAGGTTGGGAACCCCTGCTTTATACCCCTGATTTAAACTGTGGTGCACACTTGTCATTATTAAGCTCTGTAACTATCTGGAACACACCTGGTCAATGGATGGACTAATGAAATAGAAACAGTTTAAATAATTGATTGAAATGACTGCAAAGAGTTTATTTAAACTGTGCAACCATTTCAAAATTTATATAGTTAATATATAATTATACCAATAATATATTGACATACAGCATGTATACCAATTAAATGCTATAGCAAAGAGACTTTCCTCCAGTGTAACACATGATATTGGAAAATAAAACAAGTTTGCTTCTATACCTTTTTCTGTAAATGTAATAAACATTGACAAGACATAAGGAAGTCTCATTGCTGCTGACAAAGCTAAATTGTTTAACTGCAAAAGAAGAAAATAAAAGGAAACTATCAAGCACAAGGATAATCTGTGCAATTTGAACAAGCCATGCTGTCCTGTTTGGTAGAAAATTATGTTAAACTTAATTATCAATCCAAGTCACACTGTAAATTCAGAAAATCGTATCAATGATCTCTTTTGGGAGAAATTCTGAATTGCCTGAGAAATTTAGTAAAGTGTCACCTTAAACCTATCAAGCACAAATGTAAGAACACAATCACTTTAACATCATAATTGTATTCCTTTCAACATAATTGATCTAACATATATACACAAGTTTTAGATCCTATGTAAATGTCATTTAGCAACACAATAGTAGCCAATGTGGGCATAGAGACTAATCTCTATAGTATGTTATTCATCTCTTCTTCAAATAATTGTCTTTACTTTACAAAATTAAATAGCAACTACAAAAATATGTAAACTGCAAGGTGAAGAACATCAAGAGATTATATCTGACTTTCTGTACAAAAGAATAAAGTACATTTGATACATTATCAGGCAGATGTTTACCAACAATACACTACTTTATTAATTCTACAGAAGAAGAATAGTGAATAAATCCAAGTGTTATGTTAACATAATAACAATATTATTGTATTTATTAGTAAGCATAGATATGTTGGTGGGCTCTTAACTGAGAGGACTTCATAAAATGAATAATATTCTTCTTTAAACAATATAATTAACTCTTAATGAACCTTTTTCTTTTCCCCAGTAAATTCAATTTAGTCTAATCCTTGGGTTTATGATAATGTTGAGCTCATTAAAATGTTACTTAAAACTCATTAAAATTCACACTGAGAGGTAACAGCTTCATTACGGTAATATATGGTAAAAGAAAAAAAGAATGGTTTATTATCATTTAATTGTTTCCAAAACTGAATACATTTGCATAGTGATAAGGTTCACAGGATATGTTAGATGATACTCAATAATTAAGAAGCTTAGTAATTAAAAATGCATTTCTAAAAATAATTTCATGTTATTGATTATTCCTAGTTGTTTTTTCCAATTAGGAAAAGTAGCCATATCAATCCAGTTCATAAAATTGGGAGGAAGAGACAGGGCAGGCAATGATATCAAATTATTTTCATTTTAACCAATTTTGTTTTGTTTCAATGATATTATGCAAAAAAAAAATCAAGGGAAAATGTCTGGGCAATTTTTTTAAAAAGTGTTGCTTTAAAGATATCTCTCATCTAATTTTGTAAACCAAGCATTAAGGATGAGCACAGAGATCTAGTTTAGATGAGGTTCAGCATTTGCAAAAATGGACAGTTTTAACTGAGTTACTAGAATCCAATCTTCTCTAATATGGGTTTTCTACCAGTTTTGAAATACAGAAATCCAAATGCTAATGCCACCATTGACTTTCACTGCAATTTTTAAAAAAATGACTACAATGTTTTCTCTTTATTTGAATTCAAATAAATGTGCAGTTAGCATTTAAAAGAAAATTATGCCAGCAGGGTTATGATCAAAATGATGCAGGGAATGTTTTAGTCAGGCATCTTTAACATTCTCCCTCCCCAACAAAATTGCCAATACAGTAACTTGTTAATTTCTTGGCAGAAGTGAAGTAAAATTTCAACCACAGTTGCCCCTTTTGACAAAAACAAGTGAGCCAAATTTCAATCAATCTGTATTGTAATTTCACAGACCCAGCAAAAGTGTGCCAAGTTTAAACTGTGAGGTTTAAGGGTTCTTGCTGAGCAGAAACCTATTGGTTCCACTCCTATCATAGAGTACTTTCCTTTATTTTCTTCTTCCTGAGCCTCAAGATTTACCAATTATGCTGGATTCTGTCCTCCTTTACTCTAAGACTCATTTAGCCTAGACAATCTTTCCCTGAGTTAACAACAGCAGCAGCAGCAGCAGCAACAGTGTTATCAGTCAATTCTGACTTATGGAAACTCTTTTTGGGTTTTTCAAAGTAGAAAATATTCAGAACTGATTTCCCATTCAATCCTAGGACTGAGGCCACAAAGGCTAACTATTCTGGTATCACAGAACTGTATTCTTCAGTTCTTCCTATGTGGTACATCAGCACATTTTGGAAATTAGTTGACCATTGTGAATCGTGAAAGTACTGACTAGAGTGCACATTCATTCCTTTTAAAGTTGCTTAACAAATTTTCCTTTTTTTCCCTTCATTATAATGAAGGAACATACAACATGGAGTTGTTTTGGGAGCCCTTCAATGGTCCCCTTTTCTTTTATAACTTTTCTTTTCACAGAGATCCTAAAAAATTCAAGTATTGCATATATCCAACAGATATAGCAGGGGTGCAGGACAATGACAATAAAGATTTATCTATCTACACCCCTTCAAACAGCTGGGCAGACCAGTCATATGTTTCCTTGCATTGGTGGTGCGATAATTCATCATGCATCTTCGGGCTATTTTTGCCACCCATACCGCTTCCAATGGAGGAGGAAGAGAGGTCGGACCATTTTTAAAATTTCTGGCACATTTCCCCCACATTTTGGTGCTTTTTTGGCATTATTTGGGTACTTCCAGTGGCACTGAGTCACTTCTGGTGTCAGCTGCAATCCAGCCCATGGGCTGCATCTGGCCCATGGGCCGTAGTTTGGGCACCCCTGAGGTATAGTCTTCCCTGTTTGAAAGCTTCACACCTTTAGTGAAATAACGTTTAAGAAAACATATTGTTTAGTATTCCATCCAATTGTTTTACAAGCGGCAAGCATGCTACTGCCTTTGCACATTTAGCTACCTCATCAAAGGGAATTTCTGTTAAAGAATTAAAGTGACAGACTTTATGTATAAATGCTAGAACAGCTCAAAAATGGCTATAAGCACATGTTACTTTCTCTGGAAGCAAGACAGGGTAGGTTAAAATTTAGGATACTCAAAATGTGCACACATGAAAAGTCCTAAAATGCAAAGTAGATAAATATATAAAATGCAAAAGTCTTGTAATTTGTAATCTCATCCATTAGGGAGAAAATCTTCTATTATTGTTATTATTATTATTATTATTGCAATAACAAAATTTGTGAAAATCTGCATTCCTATTTAAGGTGGAGAAATAGAAGAAATTGAGGATAAAGTCCCCATTTCGGAGTCATACTATCTTTCAAGCTGCAATCTGTTTTGTACCCACTGCTATATACTTTTTGAGTTGACATTCAGTAATTTTCCAAGCCTGAAGCAGGATCTCAATTCCTTCCTTGTATAAACAAACCATTGCCACTTTGTTATCTGCAGCCTCATATGGACATGAAGTAGATTTTGATCAATGAAAGTTCACACTGAAGTAGATCAATTCGTCTTTAAAGTGCTATGATATTCTGTCTTTTCTTTCCTGTTTCTCCTTTACTTTTGTTAAACCATCAGGTGTAGTTTAGAATGTCATGACTCCATCCTAAAGAATTTAGGGAACATAATTTGATGAGGTATTCCAAATTCTTTGTTAGAGAGCAGTATTTCACTTCCCCGAACACCAACTAGCTGGTGTGTCTCTGTATATTACCGTATCAGATCAAATTCTTACTTCTCAGAATACTTTAAAGTAAAGGTAAAGGTTTCCCTTGCTCGAAAGCCAGTCGTATCCGACTCTAGGGTGCAGTGCTCATCTCTGTTTCTAAGCCGAAGAGCCAGTGCTGTCTGCTTCTGCAGACGTTTCCGTGGTCATGTGGCAGGCATGACTAGACACCGGAGAGCACGGAACGCTGTTTACCTTCCCACCGAAGTGGTCCCTATTTATCTACTTGCAATTTCTTGCTTTCGAACTGCTAGGTTGGCAGGAGCTGGGATGAAGACGGGAGCTCATTTCCATCCTGCAGTACTCGGGAATCGAACTGCTGACCTTCCGCTTCCCAGTCAGCGTCTTAGCGACTTGAGCCACTGCAGTACCCTTTGTTGCCTTCTAAATATCTTGCCAGATTCCAGAATGTAGCCATTAAAGTGGTATATAATTGGAGGGCATCTGCACCTTTATCCTCTTTTGAAATTAAACTGGGAATCTAGGGTAGTTAAAGAGATACCAGATAGAATTCACCAGGAAGAACAGCTAGAATTGTAGTACAGCCTACTCAACCGTGCAATATAGCTATGATACCATCCACTAATTTCCCTCTCTTTCTACCTTACAATTTGGGCAATTTTAAACTTCTCCTTTCCCATTCATTCTCTTTAATATCAGGCCTTGGGTTTTCAAGAAGTCACTCATTCATAGGACCATCAAGAGTCAGAGGAGACTTGACAAAATATTACATCAATGTATCAGGCAACAGGAATTATCTTTCATTTTTCATGGGCTCTGATATCCACACATACTGGAGATTAGGAATAGACAGTGTTCCGCAGTTAACAGGGTTACATGTGAAAAGGGGGAAAAAATCTATGTTTCTATAAGTCATTCGTTTTTCTATCTTTTGTTGTTGTTGTTCAGTCACACAGTCGATTCTGACCCTTTGCAACCCCATGGACCATTTTCGTCCAGGCACCTCTGTCCTCCACCATCCTCCTCAGCCCGCCCAGCTTTTGGGCCCATTGCATCCACATTACCATCTATCTAGCCATCTCATCTTTGGAGGCCCCTTCTTCTCTTGCCCTCCACCTTTCCCAGCATCAAGGCCTTCTCAAGTGAGTCTTCCCTTCTCATTCGATGTCCAAAGTACTTTAGCTTCATCTTCACTATTTGTCCCTCCAATGAACAGTCAGGATTGATGTATTCTAATATTGACCTATTTTATCTCTTTGCTGTCCAGGAGACTCTCAGGACTCTCCTCCAACACCACATTTCAAAGGCATCTATTCTTCTGCGCTCAGCTTTCCTAATGGTCCAGCTCTCACACCCATACATTACCACCAGGAATACCATTGCTTTGACTATACGAATTTTTGTTTTCAAGGTGATGTCTCTGCTTTTCACTATATTCCCCAGGTTTCTCATTGCTTGTCTCCCCATAATCAGTCATCTTTTTATTTCATGGCTACAGTCACCATCTGCAATGATCTTAGATCCTAGGAAAGAAAAATCTGTCACTGCTTCTACTTCTTCCCCACTATTTTCCAGGAACTGATCAGACCTGTTGCCTTTATCTTGGTTTTCTTGATTTTAAGTTTCAATGCACTTGAGCAGCCAGGTGCGTGTGTATATGTTTTTAATGTAAATTGAAGCAAATCCATAGGGAAATGAATTTTTACGTAACTCAAAGCAAACCCATAGGAAAAAGATTCTTTATTTAACTCGAAGCAAATCCATAGGAAACCATGTAAATCAGGACATGGTTTTAGCACAAAATCATTATGTAAGTTGAATTTCTCACCCTGGGGTGGGCCAGGTGGAGAGGCACCCACACATGTGTGGGTATGGACACACACACATACAAACATTTGCTCTACCTCACTCCCACTCATGCACTTTTGAGTGTGTGCATACAATGGCTCGCTCACTCACTCACTCATTCTCTGGGTCAATAATAATAATTTCATGTTAGAAATTACAGTAAAACCCCGACTTACAAATGCCTAGAGTTACATAAAATTCAACTTACATAATGATTTTGTGCTAAAACCATGTCCTGATTTACATGGTTTCCTATGGATTTGCTTCGAGTTAAATAAAGAATCTTTTTCCTATGGGTTTGCTTTGAGTTACGTAAAAATTCATTTCCCTATGGATTTGCTTCAATTTACATTAAAAAATCATTTTTCCTATGGGTTTGCTTCGAGTTACATAAAAAATAATTTTTCCTATGGTTTGCTTCAAGTTACATAAAAAACTGATTTAAGCAAAAGCCTACGGAACGGCCTTTTTTTCGTAAATAGGGTTTTTTACTGTATTCTGGTTTGAAAGGATTTTTGCTGCAGAAACTCTGCTCAGGGGACACCCGAATGGGTCTCCTTTCAAGTCTCCAAGATGTTTTCCCATGAAAGTGGTCATTATTGATCTACTTGCAATTTCTTGCTTTCTAACTGCTAGGATGGCAGGAGCTGGGGCCCAAGATGGGCACTCAAAGCATCATGCAGTATCCAATAGGTGGTGTCCCCTCCTTCACTGTCCCATGCCCTTTAATGGTAGCCAGCACAGGCCTGCTACTGGCTATAGATAGTTTTTAGCTAATTAAAATGAATTGGTCCATTTTAAAAATGAGATAATCCGGAACTTCACATTCTCATAGATCCCTTAATATACATACACATTTTAGGTGCTTATGCTGCATGCTTTCAGAGCTAGGATACCTCTTTGCATCCCTTCATTATTGTAGAAAATAGAGACAGAAGTTGTTTGTTTGCTACATGCAACCTAATTTAAAAACATTGGCCAGGATCCTGTTGCTTGTATATACCTACCTCAGTGTGATGTCATAAAGCACAGTGGCAAGATATTGCCAGTTGTATTCTTAATTGCACATCATCAGGAATTCTGTAACAAGTGCTTTTGTGTTTATTCTAGCATACGTAAACAATAGGATTTTGTTTAGTAGATTATCGGGTATTTGTGTGGTCTTTACTTTAGGAAATGAAAGAGCAGCGCCAAAATGGCCGCCACGCTCTTTGCGGGCCCACCCCCACCCGGACTCAGACATCCGGGTGAGTTAGGGGGCGTGGCCACCCCTCTATAAAAGGGGTGGCCACGAGGCAGCCGAGCTGCCATTTTAAAATAGCGACGGAGAGGAGAAGTTTTCTCCGTCGCTGTTCCTTTGATCGGCTCTTTAGCCCTTGGCTTTCCCGGCTGGGAAGGAAGGAGTTGCACAGAGCCTTTGGCTTGCTTGCTCTGTATTTTTTGGCATTGATCCCTGGACAGGGATCCTGCTACTGCTATCGATATGCCTCCCAAACGGAAGGCCCCGGCGACGAAACCGCTGCCAATGTGGAGGACTTTTGCTGGCCCTGCGCAACGCGGGGGGCAGCCCTCAGGTTGGAGGACCAGGGCTGCGCCCACACGGCAGGGCACTACCTCCAACGATACCGGTGGGGCGATTCAGGCTGCTTTGCCCTCGACTAGCCAGCCTTCAACCGGCCCTTCTGGGGCTTCGGCCCTCGGCCCGCAGTTGCCGGCCATGGGTCCAGTCAGAGGGGGGGGCCCGGTGCTGGTGCACAGCACGTTCCCCCTCCGGCCCCTCATGGGCCGGAGTTTTGGGCATGGCCATATTCGGGCCCAGGCTCTCATTTTGGGGTTCCTGGTCAAATGCCTGGTGGGCCGTCCGGCCCACCCAGCCCACTTTATACTGGGGGATCTGTGACAGTTGATGCATTGCTAACGCGTTTAGCTGTGCTTGAGGCATCCTTGGGGATTGCACACAACCCCATGTCAGGTGGCCCTTCACTCTCTGCAGGGGGCCCTTCGGGTTCACCGGCTACCTCGACGGCCGCCACACTGCAACAAGCGGCCAGCTGGGTTAAGCTGCTTGAGACGCTCCGGCCTGCCCCTGCCGGTGTCTCGCAGCTCCCTGTTCGTCTAGAGCTACAGCAAGAGAGTGGTCAGGAGTGGCCCCAGAGCTCGATTCCGGTCGCGAGCTCTGACGCCCGCCGTGGGCTGGAACCCCCAGTGGGGGCGGCTCACGGGGGTGCACCTAGTGAGTATCAGGTTCAAGTTAATGCACCCACATCACAGTCCACTTTCAATGGTGGGGTTCAGTGGCCATGGCCTCATCAAGTCGAGGCGAGTGGGCATCAGCTGCCAGCCTATCCCAGTGCCCCTGGGTTCCATACTGGTACAGCGTTGGGGGTGGGGGTTTCCGCCCCCGGGGCAGTGCCGGGCATCGCAGGGACTGTCCAGGTTCTGCTGCGTATGCCCCGTGTACCTAATGTGCCGGTGACGGCCTTGCCGACGGCTGGTTATTCGTTGCCCCTTGGTGATCATTTGTCCCAGGTCACGAGGGAAAAGATTTGGCGGGGGGAGTACGTGGATATATTCTCCCTATTGAACCGTGAGCCCACTAAGGAGGAGAAAGAGGGACAGGATGACAGAGACAAAGAGCTGTCCTGCCGTCATAAGCCACCACGCACCTGGGCCAACTGGTTGCCCGCATATCTTATTTATATGGCGGTGTACCTTAGGGCCCGTCCTGACCTGGCCATTCCTATGGTCCAATATTTGGACAATATTTACAGGGCAATGGTGGATTTTCCTGGCCCATCGTGGTTGGCTTACGATGAGGAATCTAGAATGAGGGTGCCCTTGCACCCGGAGATGAGATGGGATGAGCCCTGTCAGAAATTGTGGCTATTGTACATGACCCCCATGCATCCTGCGCCTGGGGATAGGTACCATTGTGATCATGCCATGCAGCGAGCTGCTCCAACGCAGGCTTCCCGCCAGCTGGCGGGGCAGGGGGTTCCAGCCCACTTGCTGTGTTGGAGCTTCTCGGCTAACGGTGTGTGCAATAAGCGGCAGTGCCGATACAAACATGAGTGTCCCTCTTGCGCTGGCCCCCATGCCGCCGCCGCGTGCCCGCGGGCCGGTGGGTCACGGGGCAGAGGTAGAGATGGACAGGGAGCGGGCAGAGCTTCTGCTGATGGAGCTAGCCAGATGAAAGGCCCCCTCCCCAGTTAATGTTAATGTGTATATGTTGGAGCGATGGCTCTCAACTTATCCAAGGAGAGAGGATGCGAGGTACCTCCTCGAGGGTTTTCAGTGGGGCTTCCGAATCCCATTTAAAGGAGTGCGGGGACCCCAAGATGCACCCAATTTACTGTCCCTGAAGGGTAGAGAAGAGGTGGCTGCCCTGAGTATTGCTAAGGAGGTTGAGGCCAAGAGGGTGGCAGGCCCCTTCTCTGTACCACCCTTTCCCAACCTGAAGGTCTCCCCTCTGGGGTTGGTACCCAAAAAGGCCCCGGGGGAATTTCGTTTAATCCACCATTTATCGTACCCGGCGGGTTATTCTGTTAATGATGCTATCCCTGATGACCTTTGTTCGGCCAGGTATACGTCCTTTGACCAAGCCCTGCGAATGGTGCCCTCCTGGCAAAATGCGACATTAAATCGGCATTCCGATTGTTGCCAGTGCACCCGGAGGACTTTGAGCTATTGGGTTTTAGATTCCAAGGGAAGTTTTATGTGGATAAGGCTATGCCTTTTGGCTGCTTTATATCCTGTTCAGCATTGAACGTTTTAGCACTTTCCTTCAGTGGGCCTTTGTTCGCAGGTCCGGGTCTTGGTCTGTAGCCCATTACCTCGATGACTTTTTGTTCGGGGGTGAACGGGGCTTGGACACGTGCACGCGTCTCCTCACCACATTGCAGACGCTAATGCAGGAACTGGGTGCCCTTTTAGCGCCCGAAAAGACCGAGGGCCCATCAACTACGCTCACATTTCTGGGTATTGAAATTGACACGGTCGCACAGGCATCCCGGTTACCCGTTGATAAGGTCACCCGGATCTCCGCTATGGTTTTGGCCTTGCTGGCCAAACGTAAAGTGTCACTTCGTGAGCTTCAGGTTCTACATGGCCATCTTAACTTTGCCTGCAGGGTGGTCACGCCTGGCAGAGCATTTGCTCGGCGCCTATGTGACGCCATATCTGGCCTGTCAAGGCGCCATCATAGGGTCCGACTGAACAGGGGCATGCGGGCTGACCATTTTGTTTGGCTCTCATTCCTGTGGGACTTCAACGGGGTATCCTTTTGGAGATCCGACCTTTTAGTTTCCCCTAGTTTTCAAGTACAGTCGGATGCCTCCGGCTCCCTGGGATATGGGATTTACTTCCAGGGGAGGTGGGCTTACGGCCAATGGCCTCCAGCATGGCGGGGCACGGATCGCCTCCGCGATCTTACATTCCTTGAGTTTTTTCCAATCCTGGGAGCTTTGATGCTATGGGGCGAGGAGTGGGCCGACTCTGTGGTTCACTTTTGGTGCGACAATGCTGCGGTAGTGCACATTGTCAATGCTCAGACATCTAAATCACCCAGGGTGATGGCTTTAGTTCGCCAATTCATGTTACGTAGCCTACGCCTCAATGTGCTTTTTAAGGCCAGACATGTACCAGGCATTAATAATGATATTGCCGATGCTTTATTCCGCCTGCAGATCCCCGGTTCTGCGCCTTGGCTCCGGACGCAGAGGAATTCCCCTCGCCACTCCCGGCCGAGATTTGGACATTTGGCAAGGAGAGGTGAACCGGGCAATCGGCATGTCCTTGGCGCCCCGCACGTGTAAGGTGTATCATCATGCTTTCGTTCAATTTAAAAAAAATTGTGTGCAACTTCAGTTGCCCGAGGTGTGGCCCATTCCAGTGGAACAAGTTTTACAATTCATGGTTTATTTACACAGTCAGGGCCTCGCTCCCCGCACTATAGCATCCAGGCTGTCAGCACTGGCATTTATTGCCAAGGTGAGGGGTTTTGCTGACAGCATGAACGATTTCTGCATACGGCATGTTTTGGAGGGGTGGACACGGGAACGTCACCCAATTTCCCCAGGGGTGCTTACCCACCTTGCACGAGGCTGGCCTAACCTATGTTTTGACAGGTATGAGGCAGCTCTTTTTCATGCGGCTACCACGGTGGTCTTCTTTGGAGCGCTCCGCACCAGTGAGTGGGTGCCAGAGTTGGTACCATCTGTGTAAGGCGGATGTGTCTCATAGGGCACTGGAACTCGACGATGTCTCTGTCACACATGAGTGGGCTCAAGTGGGGATACGGTCCTCACAGGTTGTTCAGCACGGCGTAGGCAGTGGAGTCAGACTGCTACGAAGTTTTATTGGAGACATCTGTCCGGTTGGTGCCCTACATGAATTTTCGACAGTGCCTGCTGCGCGCCCCAGCCTGTTTTTCTGCCACCAGGATAGGTCTACCCTTGCCGAAGTAATGTTACTGAGGGTGACCGGTGCCGCGCTTTGCGGTGTGGGGGCCCGTTTTGGCACCCATTTATTTAGGATAGACGCCGCGTTGATCGCGGCTACATTTGGAGTACTTGGAGGTGGACATGCGTGTACGCGCAATTTCTTATATGTACGTGCCCTCACTGTACGAGTACCTAGTTATGTCCTTAACTTCTTCTCCTCTTTTACAGATCCTGTGTGTCTCTACACACCGGTGGCAGTGGGGCTGGTGGGCCGCAGCTATGTACACTGGGCAGCAGTATATGCTGCGGTGACAGAGAGTGGACCCCGACTTGGGCTGTGTGCATCCGCACGTATGCGATGGTATGGTATGCACGGCAAAAGGGGGCGGGAACTGTTGTCATTCCTGATGTCCATCGGGGATGCTGGACCGCCCGATGTTCTTAATAGGCACCTCGGTGGCAACGATCTTATACGGATCACTGCTGTTACTAAACTGTCGAGGGGCTGCGACCTGGCGTTTTATATCACGTATGGCTTTCACACGGTCGCTATGGTCTAACATCGTGCCGAGACACCAATTTAGGGGAGACGTGGATCTCCGTGGTTCGGACTGTTCCAGCAGTCAGTGGACAGGGCTGTTGCTCAGTCCCTTGCAGAGCATGGCTGGGAGACAGCCATTGAACACCTGAGGATAGGCTTACAAAAATTTTGCCGGTAGGCAGGGGAAGGGGTCCACCTGTCGGCTGGAGGTATGTACCTCGTCTGGGTGTGGTGCAAGCAGACCTGGCGACCGAGCTGACGGTCTTGGGGGGGGGCGGTGATTCATCATGGACGCCTCCCCGTGTGGCGGGTAGCACTGGTAAGGTAAAGATTTATGACCCATAGGTATCCGGCAGGTTTGCAATTGACTGGCCAACACTTAGACAGGTACAGGTGTAATAACGTTGACCGGTCAACGACGAACCAGGCAAGGGGTGATGGCAGGAGCTTTTCAGCATGCATCACCCCGTGATTTGACGGATACACGTCATAGGGTGGGGTCAGTAGATAGTTTATTGACTCCGGTCAACAATTTGTTTGTGTCAACAAACAAATTGATACAAATGGATACATTGTAGCCAATTGCCATTGGCAATTTTGGGAGGAACCTTACCAGTGTTACTGCGGCCTGCTTGCCTTAAGAATTATAATTGGATGAGTACCAATTGAAAGTTATAATTCGGACTAGGGCATTATTCAATAAAAGTGGCCAAATGCCTTTATCCATATACCGGTGTCTGAGTCTTTCTTTGGGGGGTGCGCCTGCAAAGAAGGTAGGAGATCAGAAGGAAAATAGAAGACTAGTTTAAATATTCTTAATCAAATATACAGCAAGAAAGGTTCTATTTACTAAATCTCTGTTGATGCATTTTCAATCTGTTTTTTCTTTCTTTGCAGAGATTTTCATTTCTTTTTCTATAATCTTCCACATTTTATTTTCTAAGCCTTTTGAAAAAGAAACAAATAATGCACATCTCTAACCAAGTAAACAATCTCTCATTTTATCTTTATTGCACATTCCTATAGATAAGTTATGTCATTTCTCTTGAGCTCAGTGTGAGATGGCGGGGAATAAATAAGCCAGATGTAAACTAAGTAATTGGAATAGTAAGTATTAATGCTGAAAACTCTTTCCATTGTATTTCCATGTATTCAATAAGCAAGATTAAATGAGATACCACAAACACAACCTGGAAGATAGCGATACACCTGAAAACAAGTAATTACATATTATACTTACTAGCTTTCCCTTATGTAAACAATCTAAATTGAAAAGGTGAACAAATCTTGTAAATAAATGGGAGACAAAACCAACCAGATTCAATTTTTAACTAATACTGTATATATGGGAGGACATCAATGCATAGTCTGATTAGCCTATCTTTCACAATAGACAGACATATATGAACTGTTTTGGTCTGATCCCAAACTATGAAACTTTAGATGAAAACTAAATTCATATTTTCAACATGTAAATAGAGTAAATTCCATTTTAAGTAAAGGACTGATAAACATCTCTTTCAAAGAATTAAGTGGCTTAAGAAAATCAAAGAAAATACTAAAGAAAAAAAGATAATCAGAAGGGATTTCTGAACCTCTAGGCAACCATGAGTGTGAACAATATAAATATATATATATACACTCTGATATATGATCGGACATTGGTGCTGTTAATAATACATATTCCACAGTAAGGCTCCGAATTATCTTGGCAGATAGGCTCAAAGCTGATCTACATGATCAGATAATAATTAATTCATGGGATAATAATCACATCACATGTAAGTTTCCTCCTACTGATGTACATGATCAGTGTGTCCTAACATCTAAGGCCTGATGAAGGCATTTTATCACTAGCATCACATAATTGCAACTATCAACATGGCTATATGATTTTGCCCTGAGAACCTAGCTCAGAAGTGCCATTCTTATATTCACTGGGCAACCCTTAGCCAAGCAAATGAATAAGATCAAGGGATTTTATAAGAAGGGAAGACAAATAGTTGAATGATAAAAATCTTGGTGGCATGAAAAATCTTGGTGGAATATAGTGCCCTAAGAAGCCAGATTGGCCCCGTCCCTCTTGTCATTCCATAGTCAGCAAAGACTTTCATTTTCAGGCAGGTTTTTAAACAATAAGTAGGGGCTTAGGAAGTGCTTTATTTATAAAATTTAAAATGATTTTAATAGTTTGAAAAATTGGTTTTAATCTTGATTAAGTTTACTTGTTTTTAACTATGCAATTTGTTTTGTATTTAACTTATTATGATACATTATGACTTTTATTATTATGAGCCACCTTGAGTCCCCTATTGAAAGAAAAGTAACATTTACATAATATAATCAAGCAAACAAACAGTTACATAATCAGAGATTCAGTGAGACAGAATTTATTTACACTCTGAGCTTACATTTTTAAAATATGAAAGCATACTAGAAAATCTAGATATATTCTACCCCAAGATTTCCTAACCATTCGATTGTGTCTTTCCTGTTTCTTTTGAAACAATTATTTACATGTTTTCCATATTTCTTTTAAAAAGGCAAATAAAGTAGTGTTTTTGTTTAAAACTGGAATTTTAAGTTGGGACATCTGTGCACATATTTAGAGATTAAACATTTATACGAGAGGATGATTTTCTAAAAAGAAGATGCCATATTGTCTGGGCTTGTTTACCAATAAATGGATTGTTGCCATGCCTAATAATGTATGCACAGCAGTTTTTTGTGTGAAATACCACATTGCAATAACTTTTTAAAATAGAAGTTTAATTAATTCCCATATTACATTTAATAAATTATGTGTATACTGTGTATAGGCAGTTGTTTCATAAAACACTGTGGTTCCAAAGGAGGGTTAGCACTGTCTGCCAAATTCTAATTGAAGCTCTCAACATTTTTTGCTCCTGTATATTTTTTTTCTTAATGTGAACTGAAGTCACTTGGCTAACATTAGCTTCCTAGAAGTAGAAAATCTGTCAGACCTGTTTCTAAATAGGAAAAGGTAGGGAAATGAAAGGAAGATGTGCCAAATGATGGAGAGAAGCAGTCTGGATATTTTGCTTTGCTCCTACTGAAAATGCTAAAATCACCTGTTCTCCAAATCCCTGTACTCCACCCCCTAAGGATTGTTGTTAGTAAAAGAAAGCAGGCTAGCCCACCTCCTGACTCTTTAATTGACTTCATAGAGAGTGTTATCAAGAGTTAGCCAAGCAATGCTAATGGTGCCTGCAGATTGTTCACACATGGCATTGCTGGCATACGTTGGTCCTTAAAAGGACTAATAGGGCAGTGTAATCTCTACTCAGTGTGTGAGCAAGAAGCAAGGGCTATCTGGAAAAATAACAAATAATTAGGCAGGTTTCTTCAAAGCCAGACAAAGGCAGTGTAACGATAACTATGTTGCAACAGTAGCACAAATTCTCTGTATCTTTTTACAATACTGTACATTTTCATAGTACTGTACTGCATTGAAGCATTGTTTAAACTGAATTATTTTACACAAATGTCAAATGTCACATATTTTTACTATTTAGAAACTGACTGGAGAGTCTGGCTCCAGTGAATTCTGATATTTGAAGCTATTATTTTGCTGCCACAGGATGGTGAGGCACCAGTTTAGGATCCAGGATATTCTGTTGTATGAGTGTAATGGGAAATTATGTGTAAGAATCAACATAACTTTTCTGTACTCAGCGGTAAATTTCAGTAAATGTAATATAGCTTACTCTCAGGTAAGTGTGCATAGTATGTTTTCCTAAATCAATTATTTTAAGATTGTATGGGGTTTATATGGTACTTCTTTGCAAAAGGTGCTTATGTTAAGCATCCCATCATACTCCTTCCAGCTTAATTATTCTAGGCAGGGCCGCCATCAGGGCAGTACTACCAGTACTGCTGTATAGGGCCCAGAGCTGACAGGGGCCATGCCTCCACCGGCCATAAAGATGTGTGTGTGTGTGGGGCGGGGCAATAGGATTGCTCAGTATGGGGCCCAGAAATTTCTGATGGTGGCCCTGATTCTAGGTATGAAAGGCCGCTAAAAGCGCATTTGCATAGTTAAAATTAGTGTGCCAATTGTTCATGGTTCCTAGAAAAGTCTGATCTGATTGCAATGACATGCAGCTTTTCTGATGATCCTAAGATGGGGCTACATGTTGCTTTAGGTTAGGCTTCTTCAACCTTTGCCCTCCATCTGTTCTTCAACTTCAATTCCCAGAAGCACTGATCAGTAGGAGTGCTGACTTGGGCTTCTAGGAATTGAAGTCAAAGAACAGCTGGAGGGCCAAGATAGAGGAAGCCTGCTTTAGGTGTTCAGGTTCCCCAAATCCTCACTATGCAAGCTAGTATGTGTGCATACTAGGTCTTTGCTCAAACAAGGTACAGTTCTGTTATAGTTGTGTTGTTACCTTATAGTGAGCATAGCAAGTCTTCAAACTAAATGATTCTACCAGTTCCATCCCCCAGTTATTAAGTTGCCACGGCAGAACCAGGGATTTGGACCCAGGTCTACTACGCTGGCCACTTTGGTGTGGGCTGGTGCAGTCTAAATAGTTATTGGAGGCTGTGAGGGAAAGTGATATGCCATTTGGTACAATCCTGACACACAAATGATATACTGAGTTCAAGCAAACTTATTTCTCATATTATGAAGTTACTAAATAAAGAAACCACTTCATGATATTGACAAATTGAATACTTCCCTTGCTCCTTTCCAGAGGGGTCAGGGGGAGTGAAACTCTCTTTTTTTTCCATGCTAGACCATAACCAATATGCTGAATTTTCTAGATTAATTTTCCTTTTGTGTAATGCCAATCAAAGGGTTTCAATTAGCACTTCACATAAAGACAAAGAAAAATATTTTAATTTAATATACGTGATTAAGCACATCAGGGATGTTCTAACACAGTAAAACATATTTTCATGTTCCCTGCACTCTACATAGGAGCAGGATTCAATTTGCCAATACAGTATCCTGAAAAAGGTCACTAATTAAACCACTTCACAATAGGGTCACAAAGGGTAGAAATCAACTGTGCGACTGAACAACAAAACCTGCAGGAAAAAAATTAAGAGTCCTCATTAGTGACTTCTAATCTATCTATCTATCTATCTATCTATCTATCTATCTGTCTATCTATATCTACATAAATCTATATCTATATCTATCTATCTATCTATATCTATATGCTCTCCACCTTTCTATTTGTTTCTTTCTGTCCATCAAGCTTGCCAAAGGTCTGACCATTCACTTCCAGATAACTTTTTTAAAAAAATAGTCTGTGGCTTACAGTGTGCTGTTTCCAGATTGCCAAATCCTAGGTTATACAATAATTATATCCATACTGTTTTGTTAATAAACATCCTATCTATCATCAAATTGAAAAGTGTAAAGCATTCAATTAATATAACCTCAACAAGAGGTCAGCAGTGTTATATTTCCTGCTCAGTAACCTTATTCTTGTTAACTATCAAACATTATTATGTTACTCAACTGGCTTTCATTTTTTTCTGCAGAAGATTTTCCTTCTCTTAAATAAACTTTTTAACTTTACAGACATTGAAATGACCTGTAGGGAGATGCTAAACAACAAGTTGTGGATTTTCATTGTAAGTGAATTTTGCAGGCCAAGAAAAGGTGAAGGGTGCTATTAGAGAGGATTAATGGACTGCAGAGAAAAGAATTGGCTTATTTGCATTAATCTTTATGATTAAAGATGGAACAGATATCTCTGTTACGCAGTAGGATAAAAGTATACAGTAGCATTAGAGCAAATCTCTAAAGGGAAGATTATGGAACAACATGGGAATTCCAAGTCAAGTAAATCGCCATGTCTAAATAATTTAAATAAACCCTAAATGCAAATATAGCATGGACAATTTTTAAAGATGTGTATAGCTGTCAATATTACAGTGAAGATTGGGATTAGAGATTGATGAGGACCTTAGTTCTAACTCAGGAGAGGATGCTGCAGAAAATAATTAAGGACAGAATAGTACACCAGTTGGATAAGTATATAGTGATAAGGTCAAACCTCTTTGAAAGGAAAATCCTGCCACTTTGAAACATTTCAGTTTGTGGAAAGAGTTAATAAAAGCGAGGATAAAAGAAGGTCTTTTTCAAGCAATTTACTTGGATTGTCAAAAGCCCTTGATGAGACTATTAAGAAAAATAACCACAGGGTAGAGAAGTAAAATCCTGTTGTGGATTAAAAATTAGCTAAGTGATAGGAAACAAAGAGTTGTAATTAATGGCTGCTTCCTAGAGTGGAAAGAAGTTGAGTGAAACACTCCAGGGATCAGTATTGGGATAAGTGTTCAATACACTTAATAATGGTTTCAATGAGGAAATAAGCTGAGAGGAAGGGAAATAGAGAAATTACACAAAGCTTGTTTATAGCTCCAAAGAATAAAGGGTCTCAGAAATACTAATGCAGAAATTCAAGCAGGGAGTCAGCACAGCAAAATAGCAAGGTAAGAACATAATTTTGCTTCTTAATGTACACTAATTAACTCATGGAAAGGTACACAGACAAAAAGACAGAAGATGGACAAAACAAATGTAGAAGAAGCTGATACCTATTTTGGATCACAAAAATAAAAAAGTACCCTGGACAGCGAGGAGAACAAATAGGTCGATATTGGAAGAAATCAATCCTGACTGCTCCTTGGAAGGTCAAATAGTAAAGATGAAGCTAAAGTACTTTGGACATCAAATGAGAAGAGAGGATTCACTTGAGAAAGCCTTGATGCTGGGAAAGGTGGAGGGCAAAAGAAGGAGGCAGCAGAAAATGAGATGGTTAAATGGTATTGTTGACGCAATAGGCACAGAGTTGGGCGGGTTGTGGAGGATAGCGGTGCCTGATGTGCAATGGTCCATGGGGTCGCAAAGGTTTGGAATTGACTATGCGACTGAACAACAAATACAATCAAAGCTTCCCCCCCAAAAAAATTAAAATGATATGGGAAATTCATTTCCCTCCTAAATTTGATGTCTTCTTTCCCTTGAGTCCACAAGGCAGGCCAGGTGGGCATTAGCACAAATATCCCAAAGAAAAGGGGTAAAAATCCTCCAAAATATGAAAGAAAAGAAGACAAAAAAGGAGAGAGGTTCCAAGATGAAGGTACAGATGCAGGCATGTAGCATAATCCAAGATGGAGAGCATCAAAAGTTCAGCAGCACATAGTAATCCTATTTATAAGAACAGAAGCAAGAAAGCAATCCTTTCTGGATTCCAGCTAGTCCATGCCCTTTTTACAGATTCAAAATTCCTGCTCCCTATGGAATGTCTGATTGGCTGCTAACAGCAGCCTTCATGATGCTGCTAGATGACAAATTTCCCATGCTTTGACAGCCAAAGGATGAAAGAAAAGTTAAATGAAAGAAGGAAACATGAATACTTTCATGTCTTCTTCTTTCATTAATATGAATCACTTGTATTTAGAAGTCCTCTTTCAGGAATCAACAAAACTCCACACACAAAAAAACCCCTTTCTTTCATTAAATCACAAAAGGCTCCTGTCTAGCGAATCAAGAACCACCCAGGCTCAAACTCTCAGACAGAATTATTTATTTCTGAGTATTTTGCATGAGACTGAAAGTAAAACTACTGTATAACATTTTTCTACATGTATAATCTTTAGAAACATACTCCTTGGAGGTTTATGCAGAAGACCTCTTGATAAATGTTTTAAATATAACATTTAATATATTTGTCCTAACTGATGGTCATAGAAATCTTATCAACCTGGTAAAAAAAAAATCCACAGCTTCCCAAGAATATTTTGAATGTCCAGTCACACAAGGTCTGTGACCCTATGTGTGGTATGGCTAACCTTACTGTGTTTTACCCCATCAGGTGTAGCCTCATACTGTGTTTCTCTTTGAGGCAAATCTACTTTATATTGCTACCAGAATGCAGCCTGAACACAAAAAGAATTACAGAAGTACCCCAGATAACTACAGTATGGGACAATGACAAAACCCGATAACAACAGCATATTTTTAGAAAAGATGTGCACCAGATACCGTCATTTTGTCATTATCCGGTGCATCGTGTTTGATCTCCTACTTAACACGCTGGTTGTGGAAGCAAAAATCATCATCGTCAGGTCCCTGTTTCCAGCTCTCTGCCTCCCCAGCAGCGCCTGGGAGGCTGGGAGGACCTATTCTGCACTATTCCAGCCTTCCTAGGACCTCCCTGTGCCGCACAACAGCTGGAAATAGTTGCAGCCAACATTTTTTAAACTTCAATTCCCAGAAGCCCAAGTACTGTGTAAAAATGCATGTGGTAGCCATTTTGTTTAAAGGGTGCTTGGGCTTCTGGAAATTGAAGTTTAAAAAAAACACAAAGTGGCGGTAATGGAGGGGACCATTACCCTACCTAATGGGGCTCATCTGCCTGTAGCCATTGGCCCGATTAGGGAGTCAGGATATTTACCGCCACCAAACACTCGATGTTGAATCACTGGCTGTATGTTGAGTCTCTAACTGTCCAACTCTCCATTAATTCAATAGTCATAATCTAGTTGCAACTGAATACTTAATTTCAGCCACTAAACTTTCTTTCAAAAACTGTATAAAGCCTAAAAATCTGCACTTGCCCTTTTGTTACATATTAACATTAATCTGTTATTTTGCTTTCTTAGTAGGGTGGCCATATGAAAAGAGGAGGGGATTTCTTATCTTTAATAGCATTGTAGGTGACAGTATTCCTTCATGTTTAATTTCTTCCGTAAAACTAGCAACATGCTCCCAAACAAACCTGCCTTGGATTTGAGATCTGCAAGAGAGACCATTTTTAGTTGTATCAGTTTTGTTTGTAGAAACACTCTGAAATTTCCAATAAAGGGTGGCCAATTGGAGATCATACAAAAAATTGCTTCTTTAACATAGCTCTTCAAACTAAAACAACTCTTCCAATCTGGCCATAATAATTTAAATTACTTTAGAGCAGTGTTTCCCAACCTTTGGTTTTTGGACTTCAATTCCCAGAAGCCTAAGTCAGTCCCCCAAAGCACTAACCAGCCAATGTACTGACTTAGGCTTCTGGGAATTAACATCCTCCACTGGCATGTGTGCTTCACATTGGGAACCACTGCTTTTAGAGTATGAAATCAGCAGGGGTGGGCATGAATCTACATCTCAGTGAGTAAAACCACCACTAACAAATAATTCGTACAGGGCTGTAGCCAGGGTGGCTAAAACCCTCCTGAGCTAACAGCCCCCCACCCCATGATGCCAAAGTTATATATGTGAATATGACTTTGCTGGCCCTCCTGAAAATTTTTTTGCCCCTCCTGAACCCCCACCCCCAACCAATCTATAATCCTGGCTATGATCCTGAATTCATATGATCAGACAATTAGAATTTGAGATTTCAAAACCTGGATTTAGAAAGATTATAATTACTCTGGTCTGGTTATCCTTCTCCTCCGCTCATAGTGTCTGCTGTACCAGGTGAGGCTGATAATGGGACCTTTTGCAACGGAGGCAAAAGCATTGTATCTAAAAGCATTGCTTGACTATGCATCTTCCTTTAAATAACAGGTAGATTCCTCACCTCTAGAAGCTGGGAATGGCCTATTTACAAATCTTCCATCTTTCCAGATGAAGACTCAGCTGGTTTTCTATCATTTACTTCACTGTTACATCCATTAATCCACAGTGTGTGCATGGTCATACTCAGTTCAGATTTAACAAATAAAGAGAACAGGATGTTGCCTGCATTCTGATAACATATTGTCCAAACAGCTGGAAAAAGAGTGAGCACATCATATAGCTGCAGCATAAGTGGCAACATATACAATTCTTCAATAAATGGTAAACGGAATAAATGGAATGCTTGAAAGATTTCAGACAAATGTTAATGTAAGGCTTCCTTCCACACAAATCACTGTTACAGCCTAATGTGAGGATGAGGGAGGGAAGGGAGGGTGTGTGGAATGGAAAGTAGAAAGAAACTGCTACTGCTGTATTTTGCAGGCGCACCCCCCCAATAACGGACACAGACAACATTGAAAGTGGATAACAGCATAGGGCCACATTTATTGATTCAATGCCCTAGTCCGAATTATAAATTTGTATTGGTAAAACGACCAATCATAATTCCTAAGGCAAGCAGGCCGAAGTAACACTGGTAAGGTACCACCCCAAAATTGCCAACGGCAATTGGTTACAATGTATCAATTTGTATCAATTTGTTTGTTGACAACAAACAAATTGTTGACCGTAGTCAATAACTAACTTATGACCCCCCCTCTGACGCGTATCCGTGAAATCACAGGGGTGATGCATGCTGGTTAGCAATCGTCATCACCCCATCGCCTGGTTCGTCGTTGACCGGACAACGTTTAACTAATTTATTCCTGTCTAGTGTTGTCCAGTCAATTGCGAACCTGCCGGATACTTGTGGGTCATACTGTTTACCTTACCAGTGCTACCCGCCAATGTGACCAAAGTCAACAGTAGGAACACAGAAAGACCCCTATATCAAACCATAGCAACAGTGTGGGATGGGCAAAAAAGCCAGGACCCGGAGCCAATATGGGTCCCAACCAAAAATTCCCACCCGGCCCCGAAGCGACCATAATATCACACTGTTAACTAGGGAGGGGGTGGAGGGGAAAAAACTTCTCCGCTCCGTCGCTGAGGTAAAATGGCAGCTCGGCTGCCTCGTGGCCACCCCTTTTATAAGGGAGCTGGCCACGCCCCTAACTACCCGGATTCTCTGTCCTGTGGGGGGGGGCCCGCAAAGGGCGCGGCGGCCATTTTGGCGCCGCGCTTGCATTGCAGGCGCACCCCCCCAATAACGGACACAGACAACATTGAAAGTGGATAACAGCATAGGGCCACATTTATTGATTCAATGCCCTAGTCCGAATTATAAATTTGTATTGGTAAAACAACCAATCATAATTCCTAAGGCAAGCAGGCCGAAGTAACACTGGTAAGGTACCACCCCAAAATTGCCAACGGCAATTGGTTACAATGTATCAATTTGTATCAATTTGTTTGTTGACAACAAACAAATTGTTGACCGTAGTCAATAACTAACTTATGACCCCACCCTCTGACGCGTATCCGTGAAATCACAGGGGTGATGCATGCTGGTTAGCAATCGTCATCACCCCATCGCCTGGTTCGTCGTTGACCGGACAACGTTTAACTAATTTATTCCTGTCTAGTGTTGTCCAGTCAATTGCGAACCTGCCGGATACTTGTGGGTCATACTGTTTACCTTACCAGTGCTACCCGCCACACGGAGGGGCTTCAAAGAAGACCTGACGCCCCCCCCCAGACCGTCAGCTCGGTCAACAGGCCTGCTCGCCAATCACCCAACAGGAGGTCCATACCTCCTCGCGACAGATGGGCCCCATCCCCTGCGTACAAGTCATAATTTTGTAGACTAATATCGGGGTGATGACTAACCCGTCCCCAAGCCCTGGTGGTAAGAAACCGCGCCACTGCCTTATTGACCGCGCGCCTAGCGCGGTCAAGGGCCAGGAGGTTAACGCCCCCTCTGTAATAATGGCGCGGAACAATGTCCGACCAAACCAGGGTTGTGGCAGGCCAGACATAATGCAAGTAGGCGAGTTCCTCGCAAATCGCATGCTTGAGCGATAAGCCGGTGACCTGGCCCAAATCATTGCCCCCCAGGTGGATGATTAGAATGTCAGGCGGGTCAGCACCCAGGCCAGAAAAAAGGAAAGGCCGCAGCTCCCGCCATAACATCCCAGGCTTACCATGCCATGCGAGACTGGCGTGGTCACCCAGTCCCAGTCGGGGTCCCCACTCTGTCGCCGCAGCGTAACGCGCTGCCCTGTGCACATAGCTGTGGCCCACCAGGCATACTGTCACCGGTGTAATACGACACCCAGGGTCTGTAAGAAAATTGAGAAAAAAGGCGGTAAGGTGACTGGATTGGTACTCATGGCGGGAGTGGGCGCACATAAAACTGAAAACATTGCGAGCCCCACCTCCCCATGCTGCGTATGTCAGCCCCAGAGTACCCAAAAGCAGCTGCTGTAGAGGCTGCACCAATACGGAACGAATGTGTGCCATAACGGGCACCTGGTAGGCCCACCCTGGTGAGGGCTCTGGCTGTCACCTTCCAAAACTGAAATTTAGTAAGGGGAGACCCATCTTGGTGACAGAAAAACGGGCCGTGGTGCATGCCACGCAGTGCCAGGAATTCATGTAGGGCACCAACCGGACAGATGTCTGCCAAAGAACACCGTAGCAGTCTTACACCACTGCCTACGCCATGCTGATCTGTTTTAGAGGAGCGTATCCTCAACTGGGCCCAGTCTTTGGCAAGATAGACATCCTCGAGTTCCAGTGCCCTACCACTTGCATCCGCCTTAGACAGCATCACGAGTTCGCTGACGCGGAGCGCTCCAAAAAATGCCACCGTTGTGGCTGCATGAAAAAGGGCTGCCTCATAATGATCAAAACAGAGGCCTGGCCAGCCCCGGGCCAACTGGGTAAGAACCCCTGGGGAAATAGGGTGCCGGTCGTCCGGGCAACGCCCGCGCTCGCGCACCCACCCCTCCAAAACATGTCTCACCCGGAAGTCAGAGGTGGTATCCACATGACCCCCCACTTTGGCCATAAAAGCCAACGCCGAGTGCTTGGATGCTATGGTGCGAGGTGCGAGGCCCTGTGCATGCAGGTGAACCATGAACCGCAGAACATGGTCCACCGGGATAGGCCAGGTCTCTGGCAAGAGAAATTGAGTAGCAAATGCCCTGTACGAATTGAATGCTTGTTGATACGCCTTACGCGTGCGTGGCGCTAGTGACAGGCCAATCGCCCGGTTCACCTCTCCTTGCCAATAGTCCACATCTCTTCCGGGAGTGGCGAGGGAAATTCCTCCGCATCCGGGGCCAAGGCGCGGAACCGGGAGATCTGCAGGCGGGACAAAGCGTCAGCAATATCATTATTAATCCCTGGGACATGCCTGGCCCTGAACAAGACGTTGAGGCGCAGGCAGCGCAGCACAAAATGGCGCACTAGATCCATGACCCTGGGCGATTTGGAAGTCTGTGCATTGACAATGTGTACAACAGCCGCATTGTCGCACCAGAAATGCACCACCGAATTAGCCCACTGTTCGCCCCATAGCATCAAAGCCCCCAGAATGGGAAAAAATTCCAGGTATGTGAGATCCCGCAGGCGACCTGTGCCTGCCCATGCCGGTGGCCACCCACCATAGGCCCACTTCCCATTGAAGTACATCCCATAACCCAGGGATCCTGAGGCATCAGACTGGATCTGGAAATTGGGGGATGCCAGGAGGTCAGACCTCCAAAATGAGACCCCATTAAACTCCCTCAGGAATTGCAACCAGACGAACATGTCTGCCCTGATACCCCGGGTGAGCCTGACTCTGTGGTGGGGCCTGGATAACCCTGCCATGGCATCGCATAAGCGCCGGGCAAAAGCCCTGCCCGGTGCGACCACCCTGCAAGCAAAATTAAGGTGCCCATGTAGCACCTGCAGTTCCCTCAGGGATGCCTTACGCTTGGCCAGCAATTCCGAGATAAGGGCCACTATCCTGGACACCTTATCACCCGGCAACCTAGAAGCCTGCACTACTGTGTCAATCTCAACCCCCAGGAATACTAGCTTGGTCGATGGGCCCTCGGTCTTTTCGGGCGCTAAAGGGACACCAAGTTCCTCCATTAGCGTCTGAAATGTGTTGAGGAGACGTGCGCACGTGTCCCAGCCCCGTTCACCCCCGAATAAAAAGTCATCCAGGTAATGGGCTACAGACCGGGACCCTGACCTGCGGACGAAAGCCCACTCTAGGAAGGTACTAAAACGCTCGAAAGCCGAGCATGATATGGAGCAGCCAAAAGGCATGGCCTTATCAAAATAATATTCCCCCTTAAATTTAAAACCCAGCAACTCAAAGTCGCCCGGGTGCACTGGCAAGAGGCGAAAAGCTGACTTAATGTCACACTTGGCCAGCAGGGCACCCGGGCCACACGAGCGCACCATGCGCAGCGCATGGTCAAACGATGTATACCTGACTGAACAAAGGTCATCAGGGATAGCATCATTGACCGATCGGCCGGCTGGGTAGGACAAATGATGAATAAGGCGAAACTCACCTAGGGACTTTTTGGGGACCAAACCCAGTGGCGAGACCTTAAGATTGGGAAACGGGGGTGCGGGGAAAGGTCCAGCGACCCTGCCCGCGTCTAACTCCTTTTTAATGCTGGCCGCAGCCACCTCCTCCCTTCCTCTGAGGGATAAAAGGTTGGGAGCATCCTGAGGGGACCTATCACCCATAAAAGGGATACGAAATCCCTGCTTAAAACCTTGCAGGAGATACTCCCCGTCCTCCCCCTTCGGGTACGATGCGAGCCAGCGCTCCAGCATGTCCACCTTAATTGGGGAGGGGGCCTTTTGGAGAACTAGCTCCATCCGTGGCAGCCTTGCCAGCCCACTGTCCACCCCTCCCTCTGCCTCGCGCCCCCCCAGGCCTGGGACAAGCAGAGGCTGCGTGGGGGCCAGAACATGTGGGACACTCATGCCTATACCTGCAGTTCTTTCGATTGCAGGAACCATTTGACGAGAAAGTCCAGCACAGCAGGCGGGCTGGAACCCCCTGCCCCGCCGCCTGGCGGGTAACCTGCGCTGGAGCCGCTCGCTGGACCGCATGTCCGCAATGGTATCTATCCCCCGGGGCAGGGCGTGTGGGTGTCATATACAAAAGCCACAGCCTCTGGCACGGCTCATCCCATCTCATCTCGGGGTGGAGGGGAATCCTCATACGGAATTCCTCATCATATGCTAGCCATGAGGGGCCCGGGAAATCGACCATCGCCCTATATATGTTGTCCAAATATTGGACCATGGGAATAGCTAAATCCGGCCGCGCCCTCAAATATACCGCCATGTATATTAAATAAGCGGGGAGCCAGTTGGCCCAGGTACGCGGCGGCTTACGGCGGCGTGCCTGCTCCTTGTCCTTCTCATCCTGACCCTCCCTTTCCTCCTTGGTGGGCTCTCTGTTCAGGAGTGAGAAGATATCTACGTACTCCCCTCGCCATATCTTTTCCCTAGTAGCCTGTGCCAGGTGATCACCCAATGGCAAGGAATACCCTGCCGTCGGCAAAGCCGAAAAGGGGACAGCCGGCCTGGTAAAAGGGGCCTGAGCTAACCCAGCCACCCCCAGAACATTCCCTGCAGTGTAAGGACCAATGCCCACCCCAGTGCCCAAGGTGGCAGTCGTAGTCGCCGGGTGGGTCGCCGACAGCGTGGCCCCCGCACCACCCGCGCGAGGCCAAGGCCATTGAAAGGCCCCCCCTAGTTTGGGAATGTGTGTGGATGTACTCGCTTGCACCGTATACTCACATGCTGCACCCCCGCGGGCCGCCCCCACCGGGGGTTCCGGCCCACTGGGGGCATCGGAGCTCACGACCGACGTAGAGCTCATCACCGGGGCTTGACCCGCACCTGGTTGCTGGCTGGGGAGCTGCGAGGCAGTGGCCGAAACCGCGCCACGCGCCTGCAGCAGCTCGACCCTCCCCGCCGGCTGTTGTCCTCCTGCCGACAGCGCCTCAAAAGGAACCCCGAAGGGGGCGCCCGCCTGACTGGCCCGAGCCAACGACGCCTCCAGGGCCGCAATGCGGGCCAGCAAGGTGTCCACGTTGACCATGGGCAAAGGGCCGGCCGGCCCGCCTGGTCCAGGCATGGGTACAGGTCCCTGTACCCCGGGACCCACATATGGCCATTGGCCAGCACCGAAGCCCGGCAGGGTTGGTGGAGAAACTTGCCAAGGCAGGGGGCCGCACCACCCCCCAAGGCTAGAGAGCCCAGGGGGAGGCTGCGGCCCAAGAGGAGTAGGCCCGACAGAGTGGGCAGGAGCAGGAGCGGTGTCCACCGCTCGTGGGCCGCGGGCCGGAACCCCTTCCGCGCCCGCACTCTGATCGCCCACTCCAGGCCAAGGGGCAATAGACCCCATTCCGCTGGCCCCGGCCGGGGCTGGCAAAGGTGGCTGCTGAGGAGGCGGCACCGCGGTCCTCCGACCTGGGTTGCACCTCCTAACAGCGCGAGCTGAACTCGAAGCTGCCTTCTTCTTCGAAGGCATCTCCACCGAAGCAGAAAAGGGAAGCCGGCAAGGCAGAATCGCTACCAAAAGGCTTCCCGGTAAGCTAACGAGCGACGGAGACACAGGGGAAAAAACTTCTCCGCTCCGTCGCTGAGGTAAAATGGCAGCTCGGCTGCCTCGTGGCCACCCCTTTTATAAGGGAGCTGGCCACGCCCCTAACTACCCGGATTCTCTGTCCTGTGGGGGGGGCCCCCGCAAAGGGCGCGGCGGCCATTTTGGCGCCGCGCTTGCATTATATCAGCATTTAGATCAGGCATTCACAACCTATGGCCCACGGGCGAGCCCCAGCCCCCGATGCCATTCCATCCAGCTCTCACAGGGTACAGCACTATTGGGGTGGGGTGGGGGAAGGAACAGCTGTTTTTCAGGTCATTACCAGAGATGGCTACTAGAGGGTACAAATCGTGGTTTTCCATAGGAATGCATTGAAAAACAATTTCATGTTCTAAAAAGCCAAAACAACAACAACAAACAAATCTAGAGGCAGAGACAAGCTAAGGCAGGCGAGGTAGGAAGGCTCCTTTTGTTTACCTGTTGTTTCTAGTCCCACAGATTTCACTTTGCTCAGTAAAATGATAACTTTTTCCATCAGAGCCTGGCATGCTGCGGGTATTCTCATCCACACTGGAAATTGCATGGTCTCTAACAAAAATAATACTATTCTGAACTATATCTGTTCTGAATCCAAATCCACTGGGAGTTTTGCTAGTGATTTCATTGGCAAGTCATACTGCTATTATGTTTTGCATTCATTGCTGATGATGCTAAAATTTAGTAGTGTTAGTCCAATAATGGAATGGGATGTGACAAAAATCCTGTCATCAGAATGTATATATGTATCCCACACTATACCCAGGTTTATGGAAAGTCAACAAATAAATGGTTATCTAAAACAGTGTTTCCCAAACTTTGGGTTTTGGACTTCAATTCCCAGAAGCCTAAATCAATTCCCCAAAGCACTGATCAGCCAATGTACTGACTTAGGCTTCTGGGAATTGAAGTCCCCCTGTGAGGCATGGCCCCACATTGGGAACCACTGATCTAAAACAAGAGAGGGGAAAAGTTACTTTTTGGAATATACTGTAACTCTCAGAACTTCTTGGCCAACAATGTCAGTGAGTTGTTTTAGGAGCTGCATTTTTAAATAAAAAATCCCACCTTTGTCCAACAATTAACAGGTCAGATTCAAAGTACATGAGAAGGTTGTAGAGTACTATCTTTAAACATAAACTGCTTCATTCTCAAGGGAACTATAGAGTGCAATGCAATTTAATGGTAGCAACTAATCCATCCCCACCCTATCAGTGGCTTTTCTGCTTTTGCTCTTTCCAAAGGCATTATGTGCCCTAACCTGGCTGACTCACTTGTTTGGGGATTCATCTAGGAAAGAAAAAGAGAGATGGAGGGACTGGCATTTATGCATATGTGTGCCTGTTTTGTATAAGAAGAATGGAAGAGTAAAGTGGGGTGTTCTTCATGAAACTGAACAAAACTCTACAATTTGCATCTGAAGGATAGCCCGGAGACTCAGCTTATCTTTCCAAGACACATGTTTCCCACCATCATTTGTAATGTGCACCTGGATGGAGTGAGCAGAATAGAGAATAGAGATTGACTTCTATGTGAAGATACAGGGAAAAGGAACAGTCTTTGTAGTCGGTGGCGGCCGCTACTCGTATCCGAGATACATTTTTCCCCTGGAAATCATTTTCACATGTAATGACTAACAGGAAGAATGCCACTGGCTTATGGTGAATCACAGCTTGTCATTAAGTGACCCAACACATTGTGATCATGGAGCCATCTCCTATGGCACATATGAAATGAGACATGCAGGATTTGACACCGGAACTACAATGGACTGCCACAGCATTGAGGATATTAATAGGGTGCACCTTCACAGTCAGTCCATCTGGCATGTCCTCTTCCAACTCTATGACCATTGGAAATCAGAATAGGGAAGTGGTTCCTCCTCTGCTCATTTTGCCATTGGGCCCAGTATGATAGTTTCCAGTGGCATTTCCTCCACTGAAAGGGCCATCACCCCACCTAAAGGGGCTCATCTGCCCATAACTGTTCACCCCTTTAGGGAGTCAGGTTATGTATCGCCACCCAATACTCGGCATTGAGTTGCTAGCTGTAGTCCATTACCATAGGGGAATTCTAGTCACATTAAAAAGAAACAGTACTCTATGAAAAACTAAATAGTGGGAAACATATAAATAATAAAGTTGTCAGTCCTGGATTCCACATTAAGCATAATAAAATGAAATTAACATCAAGAATGGGCTAATGGGTATAAATGGGTAAGAGAACAATTGAGTCAGACATTTTATATCAAGATGAGCAAGCCACTAGAAAATATTGTCTAGAAAGCAATCTTCTTTTGTAAGAAAGATTAGACAATGTAATAATGTATGTTCTCCCCTTCCCATATGGTATAAGACAATACTGTCAATCATGAGTTCATCATTCAACATTGAGTACTATGAAGCACAGCCAGAAGCATTTTGGAAATTCTCCTGCATTTGCCTATATTTGGGCATAAAAATATAATGGCTAGTTTTGCTTGTTGGCTGGTGAAGAATCCTGGAATTACAACCACTGTTGTGATCAAAACAGGATTTTTTTGTAAACACAGTCCATGGTTCTTTAAAAGTCACTTTCTCCCTCCACATAAACACATACTTCACCAGCTAACAGAAGAGGCAACTGATTTTTTTCAGTTCTGCATCCTGTGTTTAATTGGGAAATCTGCTTAAATAGGATATTTCCCAGGAAACCTGTTTAAGTCCAATGGTACTTCACAGAAATGACTGGTGCTTAGCAAACTCAGTTCTTTTAATGGAAAAGCCTAAAGCAATTTGGTAGCACTTAGTCCTTTATGCTTCTCAAGCTCATACTATTTCTTTATGATTTCTTCTTCAATGGCTTTCTGACCTCCATAACCATTATAGTAATGAAGAAAACATACACATTACCATCTGTTCCCTCCTTCCATGACAAGTGTGGGTCAGCCTGCAGCAAGGAATGTGCACTCCTTCAGAAATTATCTAATTCGTTTAAGGTAAAAGCTCTCTATATTTTAACTATTTTGAGTTCTAAGATTCATAAATAGAAAAATAAAAGTTCTTTATATCTACGATGTAATGCTGTTCTATTCAGGACACTGTACCATTTGTAATTTTTGTATACTGTATTTGATTTACTTGTTGTAAGCCGCCCAGAGTCGGCCCTGGTCGAGTAGGGCGGGGTATAAATCAAATAAATGAATGAATGAATGAATATTGTCTCTTGTCCTTGCCAGATCTCTTAACAACTTCTACAGACATTGTTTCCTCTGTCTGGTCCAAATCACCCAAACAGCAGACAAATGCACTGTGCTACTTCAGATTATTGTGTGTGTCTGTGTGTTTAATTTGGTGGAATTGTACTGCTCTTTTGTTTCCAATGGCAAACAGTACTCTTAGTTTATTGTTAAAATATTTGCAGAATAGTATATTTGCTTTTCTGCAGTTTCAAATGGAACAACTAGGATTTTGCAGGATTAACCCAGGGAAAATCTTACCTGCTCCCAAGGGTATAAGCCTAGACTATAAAAGCAAAGCACGTAATTACCCAAGGTCTTCAGATTTATTTTCTCTTGAAGTTGAGGGCTTTTTGATTGATTTTAAAGGAAAATATTACAAACAGAATGGTAAGTAACAAATGAAAAGGAAAGGGAATATATGGAACAAATGAAAAAGACTGTGGCTATCAAATAACATTGATCACAAAGTTCATCAGTACATAAATAATTGCAATTTGCTCTCCAGGAGGTAACACGTTTATCCAAATCTAGTGAAACTCACCTCCCCCACACCCAATTTAATATAGATAGAATGTCATATAATGGTTTCAGTTATCTTAATACTTTCTAAATTTTGATTAAATAGTAGACACAGATTTTCTAAAAAGTAATCCATGGCCAAAGACTTTTTGAGCATATAACCACAATGTGCATATATTGGCACTAACATGCAACATAAACAGTTGTATCTTTATCGCCCACCACCATTCACTGCAGACTAATTGTTCATCAGATGACATATTGTTCGTCAGATGACATATTTTGCTAGAAGTACTGTAAATTAGTAAATAATGAGGGCTGTTTCTACAATCTACAAGAGATGCATGAAACTATTAGAAAGGAAATTCAGTAAACTCATGGCATCTTATCAACTATGCCACTGTTGATAGAAAAGAATGAAGTAATTATTACTATATGACTGAGCACATGTATCTTTGCCCCATGCTCCAACTCTTCCAGTTATTCTGACACTATTTATGACCTTCAGTTAGAAAACTGCAACTGAGCCATTTTTACAGCTAGTGTTGGGTAATAAAACACAGCTCACACCAGCAGTAATAACAACCAGGAAAACATCGAATTATCTTAATCATGGAATTCTCCTTTCTAGTGCTTCATAGACTTCACATATATTTTAGAAGTTTTCTGAAAGTCTGAACATGTGTTGTTATTATATATAAAAATAAGAATATTGTTCAATGTTGCAATAATATATGATGTATATTTCACACAATTGCTCAGGGTCCAACACCAAGAAGATAGCCTAGAAGTATAACAAAAGAGAAAAAGCAGGCATGTACGAAGAAAAATAGCAGCTAATTTTAACAATTCCTCCAAAATATTACAATAATCTAGGATAGCACATGACATCTGATTGGCTTGTTTACACATTCTCATTTCCCCAAATCATTTTGCTTCATTTACTACAGTTTGTCACTGTGAAACTGTGTTTGGGGTATTTCAAATAGGCTCATTCTGTTCCAACAGATGTCAAAGAAGAGGTACATTGGTTTTAATGCCTATTTGGGAGCATATGGGAATAGCTTTTCCTGTATAAAATGTTTGCTATGAGTAGCCAGCAGAATCTTGCTATTCTTCGCTCCATTTATATCCCCATTAAATTTATTCAAATTTATGGAGCTATTGTTGTTTACTACTGCACTGACATTGCTATGTTAGTTTGCTAATGTGGTCCTTTATTATAACACCAGCTACATTACTTGAGTAAATGTACCACATTTTCACATCAGGCAAAAGATTTTGCTTTAGTTAATCCACAACAAACAACAACAATTTAACAATTGCTTGATTTTCCAACATAGACAAGATGTTAAAAAAAAACAGTTTAAGGTTTATTAGATTTTTTCAGTTATGGTTAGTTTTTCTGCTACATTTTACTTTTGTCATATCTGTCTGTACCAAGCTGAACATGCCATTTACTGTGGCAGAAGAGTTCTTGCACTGTGAGGTAAAACATGTTAGTACTAATGACAGGAAAACATGTTGGGGAGAGCAATATTTGAAGTGAGCTGATGTCTTGTTAATCACAGCAGTGCTGTTTATTATCAGCACTGGGAAATGATTGAAGCTTTTCTCCCATCAAACTTCTTAACATGTATTAACTTCTATAATCTGCAGTCTACTGCTGTTAGCATAAAAACCAAGCAAAAATGCAATTGTATTCACAACTAAAAGTTAAAAATTACTTACTTACTTACTTACTTATAAAAATATGAAATATTGGGGAACAGCAAACATAATGCTATAGAAACTTTAAAAGAGATGTGTGGGAAACTTATAGGAGACAATATTTGTAGGAGACAAGATATCTCTAAAGGCCTTTCTGAAGAGTTCCATCTTCACCAATTTGTGGAATGTTAACAATGAGGGGGCCTGACAAACCTCAACTGGCAATGAATTCCCGACCATAGGAACTACCACCAAGAAGGCTTGTAGAAGACTTTGGAGTGGGAATTTCCAGCCCCTGGGCCAGAGAGGATCTAATGGTCCATTTCACTAGTATAGTTTTGACTGTTGGAGAAACAGACTGGTGCATCAATCCTATAGCCACCTCCCTGAGAGTAAGTCCCACTGAAGTCAATGTACATTTTTTGCATGTGAGCCTCTGATTCAACTTAACAAATAGAACCTATTGAATCATTATTATACAGTTTTGTAGTCTTCCTCAGGCTTCAGTAGAAGTGATGAAATATCTTCTGCAAACAGCTGAAATTCAATAGCCATTCTAGCTGAAATTCAATTTTAGCCATTCTGGCTGGTTTGCTAGCTACATCTCCATACCACTCAGCATTTTTACTCCCCTTCTCCATGCATTATCATGTTTAAAGTTAAATATATGTGTAAGTAAGATAAAGCAGCTGCCTAGATGGCTACAGGAAATAGTTACTATTAAGCCAACCAAAATATGTTCACATTGTATGATCATCCTCTGGTGGAACCATTCATTTGTGTGTGAGAGGAGATTGATGAATGGTGGTGTGATTAAAGTGTTCATTCATATAGTATTAAGGCTGACTATGTCTGCCAGTCACTCCTTAACTAGCCAGTTTAGTACCATCTGCTGAAAGTAGAGGTCTACAAATGCATTGGCAGCTCATGACTGGATGGGTGGGTTAGGGTACCCTATGGAATATGAAAGTGGTCCCCTCCTCATTATGCACATAGACAACGATAGATTGATGTGAAGATTACTCTGTCTGTGTCTCTAGTTTTTAAAATGGCTACAAGGTATCCATTTCACTCAGCTGCCCTTTTCCATCTGTGGATTCTGACTCATACAAAGAGAGCCTAGGGATAATGAAGATAGCCCCTCAAATGTTTAATCCTTCTAGAAAAGGAAAATGACAAAATTGGGATTGGAGAGCAAAGGACTACCATATTTCTTTTGCTAGAGTGTAGCATCATCAGAGATAATAACATCTGAACAGAGTTCCTAAGTCAACAAGTAATATCAGTGCAGTGCCACAGATTTATTTAAGTACCGTAAGTTGTTTCTGATCCTGTTTTTCTAGCACATAAATATACTGGACTCTTCCTTGGTTTAGGTCAGGGGTGCCTAAACTATCTCATCCTGTTGCAAAACAGAGTGCAAGGCATGTTTTACTTTCACTTCCGGTGGGAGTAACCGCGTTACCAGCCTGCTGAACCATGTGACCGGCCCGTAGCCCAAAAAGTTTGGACACCCCTGACTTAGGTCATGATTCAAATCTAACCATAATATAATTTCACTTTTCTATCACTTCAGCAACTAAGAAGGATATATCCTCCACAGATTCAAGATAGATGTAGGAATATATGCATGTACAGTATATTTGTAGAAACACATGCATATGGATCATTTCCAAAATCTTATTCTAAAATCATGTACCGGACAACAATTTGTATGCAAAGAGTACCAACAAGTAATTGTTGGTATTAAATCCAAATTTCAGAGACACATTTAGAAATTGTTATTGCTGTCTGCATTATTCAGTTTCTTATGAATACATTATTTGGGATATATCCAACATAGTTAATGAGGAAATGTTTGTAAAAGACTAATATTAATAAGTGTGCCCACCACTACCTTGCTGTTTATACAAATTACAAGGAATGTAGAGCATGCAAATGGGAAAGGATTAAGCAAATGCAAATAAAATAAAATAAAAATGAATTATTTATCCTGAAGGCATGAAGAGACAGAATGAAAATAATATGTACTTGACTTCCAAGAACTGACAAACTTCAAGGTTGACCGATAACTTCCTGTGGATAGAGGCCAGATCAGTGTTTTGTCATTAAAATGAAATAAAAAGCTTGTTAAGGGTTTCCAAAGGGAATCTATTTGAAAAAATAAAACCAAAAGGACAAATCCAACAATCCAATGAGCTATTCTGAAAGCAATCTTACTTTCTCTAAATTCTAATTCATTTTAATAACATCTTAGTGCAGTCTTCCAAGAAAATGTATTTTGAACTGCTTCCAGGAAAGTGACCAGTGAACTCTCCTTGGCTTGGTTTTCTTAAATATTACACTGGATGTTATTGGCATAGTGAGCTGCATTTGACGGTATCTTCCATATGAACATGGGCCATGACATTTCAGAGAATCTTGAATATATGATACCGATATGAGTATATGATTTAAGTGCACCTACCTTGTTTAATCTGTCTCTTTTATGCAGCAAACTTGTTTTATCTGTCCATATTTTGGTTACTATTAGCATGGTTTCTGTATGCTTGGCAGTATCTACTGCCCAAAACATTTCAGCTGGAAGCAATGCTATTGAAATTGTTGCAATTGTGGATCTCATTAATTCTGACACACCTTCCCTGGTGTTGTCTTCAGCCAGTTGATTCTGCCTTGCTGCATGAAAAGGGCACTGTTCAAAATTTTGAGAAACTGTGATTTCATATGGAACCACATCTTGGTGGTACTATATTTGAAAGTGGAATCCTCAAGCTGACATAGTTTGCAGCAGGGTTATGGAAGTTGTCGTCCAAGAATAACTTTTTCTAAGGGCTGCATAAAACCATTAATTAGTGCAAGACAACTGACTTTTTTCCATCTCTTGAAGTATAAATTTTACTAAAAGTCAAATTGAGCTTTACACATGAAGTATACTCAGCATATTGGGCCTTCCCTTTTGGTGTAAAATGAAACTAAAACAATCTTTGCCAACACATTTTTTTCAGACTCCTGACTTCCAGTAAGTAATGCTTATTGGGATCAATGTAACAAACACAATAAATATGCTCAATTTCTTACTTTAAACTTGAAATACATTATTTTAAGCTAAACTGGTCTGCTACTTAAACCCTTTGGAAGAGAAAGGCAAGTAAATATGCAATAAATAAATAAATACATAGAAACTGTTCACATCAGTGCCATCTAGTTCAATGGCTGATGAAAAAGAGCTCTCA
The DNA here is from genome assembly GCA_035047345.1 of Bradypodion ventrale. Lineage (NCBI taxonomy): Eukaryota > Metazoa > Chordata > Lepidosauria > Squamata > Chamaeleonidae > Bradypodion > Bradypodion ventrale. Next base: position 303,688,878 of record JAWDJE010000003.1, on the reverse strand, counting down.
ACTCTGGATGGATTTCTTTAGGAAGGAACTAAAGACCTGGCTGGCGGGCCAAGTTTGGGGTGCGGGTGGGGATGGGGGTACCATTGAGTGGTTGGTATAGAGAAGTGTGCCTTCCCCCAAGGTCCCTTCGGTTCTTGCGCACCTTTTAGGGGTGGGTTTTTTTTAACTTTTTTAACTTTTTACTTTTTTATCATGTGTCTTTTATGTATTTACTGCCCGCTATGTAAACCGCCCTGAGTTGGGTTGTACCTGAGTGGGCGGTATATAAGCGTGAAAAATAAATAAATAAATAAATAAATAAATAAATAAATAAAGTTGTAGCTAAGAGAAAGAAATAATTGGCATATAAGCACCCCAACTTGCATTTCCAGTAGTATGTGATGAAATGCATGGTTTACTTTAGTATTGAAGGAGTAGAATGATTTTGTCAAATTTGGCATGCATTCAGAATCTTACTCAGGCTTGAGGTTTATAAACATACAGTAGCAACAGCAGAAAATACCACCCTGCCAAGACTGACTATTTGCCATTCCTACTTCCTAGGAAGAGCAAATGCTCATTTTCTACATTTTCAATTGTCCTATTTATGAGAAAACATGGAAAATATTCCTATGTGGTGGGAGTATTCTATTCCCCACACCCCTCTTTTTTCAATCATGTCACTATTAAAAGAAAGCAAGTGTAAACAGTGAGAGCTATCTGTAGGAGCTCTCCACATGAATCAAGGCCCTTCAAAACTAAGATCCTGACTCATGGAGAGAACTCCCCTGTATAAGGAGATTTGTCTCTGCAGAATCACTGTCCTCTACATGCAGGAGATTGATGAAAGTGGGGCGGGGAGGGGTATAGCCAGCATGCTCCCATCTAAACATAAGTATTTTCTGTGTTTTAAAACACCAGAGTAGGTCTTATGGATTTTACTGATAATTTGTTGGAGAGAGCACTGGAAGACTGATGGGAGAACTAACAGGAAACAGTGATGGGGGTAAAAGAAAGGCAGCAGCCAGCCATCCGCAAGGGAGAGCGACTCCCATAATGAATCACTGTCTACTGCCTTTCTTTTTTCCCCATTAACTATTTCGAAGAACCTCTCTCTCTCACACACACACACACACCCTGCTGGACTACTTCTCTCTCTCTCTCTCTCTCTCACACACACACACACACACACACACACACACACACACACACACACACACACACACACACACACACACACACACACACACACACACACACACACCACCCCTGCCTTGCCAGGCAATTAATATCTCTGTGTTGGTGGTTGGGGTAGATTTATTTTATTTTTTTGGAGGGTGCGCACACACCCAAAAACCACCCCAACCACCCACTCACAGATAGTAACTGCCCGGCAGAACCAGGCAAAAAATTCCTAGTACAGTGGTTTCGTGTTCAGGGAATGAAGAAGCAGACGAGTAAAGTAGTGAAATTCAGCTCTTTAATAGTGGGGTTTGAACACAGTTTGGATGGGGCAAAACTCTGACTTATATACACTATAAACAGTAACAGTAACAATAATACAACAAGCCCATTGGCTAACAGAGTGTGCACATTTTCGATCCACTTATTTGCATAAGAATAGATACATGAGAAAAGATACATTCTGCTCCTGTCAGAAAACACAATTAACATACATAACATTATTCCCCTCTAGGTAAAAACAAAGTCCTTTAACCAGGATGGCGGTCTAGTTTCCCTTCTGGGTCAGATGCTTGGCTGAGCTGGCTCAGGGGCTTGTAGGGTGGGCGACCCGACTGGAGTGAGGGATTGACTAGAGGGGGAGGATTGCGAACCCAAATTTAAGCCCCGTTTGTCAGAAGGAGGAGCAGGGGATCGCTCAAAACCAAAATCTAATTCTGTGGATGAATAAGACAACTCATGGTCCCTCCTGTGTGTACTAAGAGTGGAGGTCAATGCCAAACAAAATTGGTCATCATCAATAAAGGAATCCAGAGTGCTAGGCTGGGACAGTGTATGAGTACACCTGGCCGGAATAGGGGAGCATTCCACAAATTCCCCTTGAAATCGGTTCCTAGAAGAAAGTTCTGAGTCAATGTTGGCTGGCTGCTGACTATTACCTCTACCCCCTGGGTTTAAATGGGTGGAGGCCAACCCTTGTGTATTCGTCTTGTGGGTCCAGTACTTTGGGTCTCAATTGATCCATGTGCCTCCTCCAGATCAGACCAGTGGCTGTTCCGATTCTGTAAGAAACAGGACCAGTTTGATCACAAACCCGGGCACCCACGTAGGGCCACCAGCTGCATAATTGCGGCAATGTACAAGGTCTCCAGACGAGAAACCCTTCTGGTGTTGGATGGCTATATTTGTGCCATTGTCCTCTACCCTAGAGGGATCCAATCTGTCCAGCAAGGATGACAGTTTCCTTCACTTGAGCAATTTAGCAGGGGGCAGTCCTGAGGCAAGGGGTGTGAGCCTATATGTGAAAAGAAACTGGCATAACTGGATCTCCAAATCCCCTTCACCCATACGCCGAAGTGCGTCTTTGCAGGCGCACTCCCCCAATAACGGACACAGACAACATTGAAAGTGGATAACAGCATAGGGCCACATTTATTGATTCAATGCCCTAGTCCGAATTATAAATTTGTATTGGTAAAACGACCAATCATAATTCCTAAGGCAAGCAGGCCGAAGTAACACTGGTAAGGTACCACCCCAAAATTGCCAACGGCAATTGGTTACAATGTATCAATTTGTATCAATTTGTTTGTTGACAACAAACAAATTGTTGACCGTAGTCAATAACTAACTTATGACCCCACCCTCTGACGCGTATCCGTGAAATCACAGGGGTGATGCATGCTGGTTAGCAATCATCATCACCCCATCGCCTGGTTCGTCGTTGACCGGACAACGTTTAACTAATTTATTCCTGTCTAGTGTTGTCCAGTCAATTGCGAACCTGCCGGATACTTGTGGGTCATACTGTTTACCTTACCAGTGCTACCCGCCAATGTGACCAAAGTCAAGAGTAGGAACACAGAAAGCCCCCTATATCAAACCATAGCAACAGTGTGGGATGGGCAAAAAAGCCAGGACCCGGAGCCAATATGGGTCCCAACCAAAAATTCCCACCCGGCCCCGAAGCGACCATAATATCACACTGTTAACTAGGGAGGGGGTGGAGGGGAAAAAACTTCTCCGCTCCGTCGCTGAGGTAAAATGGCAGCTCGGCTGCCTCGTGGCCACCCCTTTTATAAGGGAGCTGGCCACGCCCCTAACTACCCGGATTCTCTGTCCTGTGGGGGGGGGGGCCCGCAAAGGGCGCGGCGGCCATTTTGGCGCCGCGCTTGCATTGCAGGCGCACCCCCCCAATAACGGACACAGACAACATTGAAAGTGGATAACAGCATAGGGCCACATTTATTGATTCAATGCCCTAGTCCGAATTATAAATTTGTATTGGTAAAACGACCAATCATAATTCCTAAGGCAAGCAGGCCGAAGTAACACTGGTAAGGTACCACCCCAAAATTGCCAACGGCAATTGGTTACAATGTATCAATTTGTATCAATTTGTTTGTTGACAACAAACAAATTGTTGACCGTAGTCAATAACTAACTTATGACCCCACCCTCTGACGCGTATCCGTGAAATCACAGGGGTGATGCATGCTGGTTAGCAATCATCATCACCCCATCGCCTGGTTCGTCGTTGACCGGACAACGTTTAACTAATTTATTCCTGTCTAGTGTTGTCCAGTCAATTGCGAACCTGCCGGATACTTGTGGGTCATACTGTTTACCTTACCAGTGCTACCCGCCACACGGAGGGGCTTCAAAGAAGACCTGACGCCCCCCCCAGACCGTCAGCTCGGTCAACAGGCCTGCTCGCCAGTCACCCAACAGGAGGTCCATACCTCCTCGCGACAGGTGGACCCCATCCCCTGCATACAGGTCATAATTTTGTAGGCTAATATCGGGGTGATGACTAACCCGCCCCCAAGCCCTGGTGGCAAGAAACCGCGCCACTGCCTTATTGACCGCGCGCCTAGCGCGGTCAAGAGCCAGGAGGTTAACGCCCCCTCTGTAAGAATGGCGCGGAACAATATCCGACCAAACCAGGGTTGTGGCAGGCCAGACATAATGCAAGTAGGCGAGTTCCTCGCAAATCGCATGTTTGAGCGATAAGCCGGTGACCTGGCCCAAATCATTGCCCCCCAGGTGGATGATTAGAATGTCAGGCGGGTCAGCACCCAGGCCAGAAAAAAGGAAAGGCCGCAGCTCCCGCCATAACATCCCAGGCTTACCATGCCATGCGAGACTGGCGTGGTCACCCAGTCCCAGTCGGGGTCCCCACTCTGTCGCCGCAGCGTAACGCGCTGCCCTGTGCACATAGCTGTGGCCCACCAGCCATACTGTCACCGGTGTAATACGACACCCAGGGTCTGTAAGAAAATTGAGAAAAAAGGCGGTAAGGTGACTGGATTGGTACTCATGGCGGGAGTGGGCGCACATAAAACTGAAAACATTGCGAGCCCCACCTCCCCATGCTGCGTATGTCAGCCCCAGAGTACCCAAAAGCAGCTGCTGTAGAGGCTGCACCAATACGGAATGAATGTGTGCCATAACGGGCACCTGGTAGGCCCACCCTGGTGAGGGCTCTGGCTGTCACCTTCCAAAACTGAAATTTAGTAAGGGGAGACCCATCTTGGTGACAGAAAAACGGGCCGTGGTGCATGCCACGCAGTGCCAGGAATTCCTGTAGGGCACCAACCGGACAGATGTCTGCCAAAGAACACCGTAGCAGTCTTACTCCACTGCCTACGCCATGCTGATCTGTTTTAGAGGAGCGTATCCTCAACTGGGCCCAGTCTTTGGCAACATAGACATCTTCGAGTTCCAGTGCCCTACCACTTGCATCCGCCTTAGACAGCATCACGAGTTCGCTGACGCGGAGCGCTCCAAAAAATGCCACCGTTGTGGCTGCATGAAAAAGGGCTGCCTCATAATGATCAAAACAGAGGCCAGGCCAGCCCCGGGCCAACTGGGTAAGAACCCCTGGGGAAATAGGGTGCCGGTCGTCCGGGCAACGCCCGCGCTCGCGCACCCACCCCTCCAAAACATGTCTCACACGGAAGTCAGAGGTGGTATCCACGTGACCCCCCACTTTGGCCATAAAAGCCAAGGCCGAAAGCTTGGATGCTATGGTGCGAGGTGCGAGGCCCTGTGCATGCAGGTGAACCATGAACCGCAGAACATGGTCCACCGGAATCGGCCAGGTCTCTGGCAAGTGAAATTGAGCAGCAAATGATCTATATGAATAGAATGCTTGTTGATACGCCTTACGCGTGCGTGGCGCTAGTGACAGGCCAATCGCCCGGTTCACCTCTCCTTGCCAATAGTCCACATCTCGTCCGGGAGTGGCGAGGGAAATTCCTCCGCATCCGGGGCCAAGGCGCGGAACCGGGAGATCTGCAGGCGGGACAAAGCGTCAGCAATATCATTATTAACCCCTGGGACATGCCTGGCCCTGAACAAGACGTTGAGGCGCAGGCAGCGCAGCACAAAATGGCGCACTAGATCCATAACCCTGGGCGATTTGGAATTCTGTGCATTGACAATGTGTACAACGGCAGCATTGTCACACCAGAAATGCACCACCGAATTTGCCCACTGTTCGCCCCATAGCATCAAAGCCCCCAGGATGGGAAAAAATTCCAGGTATGTGAGATCCCGCAGGCGACCTGTGACTGCCCATGCCGGTGGCCACCCACCATAGGCCCACTTCCCATTGAAGTACATCCCATAACCCAGGGATCCTGAGGCATCAGACTGGATCTGGAAATTGGGGGATGCCAGGAGGTCAGACCTCCAAAATGAGACCCCATTAAACTCCCTCAGGAATTGCGACCAGACGAACATGTCTGCCCTGATACCCCGGGTAAGCCTGACTCTGTGGTGGGGCCTGGATAACCCTGCCATGGCGTCACATAAGCGCCGGGCAAAAGCCCTGCCCGGAGCGACCACCCTGCAGGCAAAATTAAGGTGCCCATGAAGCACCTGCAGTTCCCTCAGGGATGCCTTACGCTTGGCCAGCAATTCCGAGATAAGGGCCACTATCCTGGACACCTTATCACCCGGCAACCTCGAAGCTTGCGCTACTGTGTCAATCTCAACCCCCAGGAATACTAGCTTGGTCGATGGGCCCTCGGTCTTTTCGGGCGCTAAAGGGACACCAAGTTCCTGCATTAGCGTCTGAAATGTGTTAAGGAGACGTGCACACGTGTCCCAGCCCCGTTCACACCCGAATAAAAAGTCATCCAGGTAATGGGCTACAGACCGGGACCCTGACCTGCGGACGAAGGCCCATTCTAGGAAGGTACTAAAACGCTCGAAAGCCGAGCATGATATGGAGCAGCCAAAAGGCATGGCCTTATCGAAATAATATTCCCCCTTAAATTTAAAACCCAGCAATTCAAAGTCGCCCGGGTGCACCGGCAAAAGGCGAAAAGCCGACTTAATGTCACACTTGGCCAGCAGGGCACCCGGGCCACACGCGCGCACCATGCGCAGCGCCTGGTCAAACGATGTATACCTGACTGAACAAAGGTCATCAGGGATAGCATCGTTGACCGACCGGCCGGCTGGGTAGGACAAATGATGAATAAGACGAAACTCACCTGGGGACTTTTTGAGCACCAAACCCAGTGGTGAAACCTTAAAATTGGGAAACGGGGGTGCGGGGACCCTGCCCGCGTCTAACTCCTTTTTAATGCTGGCCGAAGCCACCTCCTCCCTTCCTCCGAGGGATAAAAGGTTGGGAGCATCCTGAGGGGACCTATCACCCATAAAAGGGATACGAAATCCCTGCTTAAAACCTTGAAGTAGATACTCCCCGTCCTCCCCCTTCGGGTACGATGCGAGCCAGCGCTCCAGCATGTCCACGTTAATTGGGGAGGGGGCCTTTCGGAGGCCTAGCTCCATCCGCGGCAGCTTTGCCAGCCCACTGTCCTCCCCTCCCTCTGCCTCGTGCCCCCCCAGGCCTGGGACAAGCAGAGGCTGCGTGGGGGCCAGAACATGTGGGACACTCATGCTTATACCTGCAATTCTTTCGATTGCAGGAACCATTTGACGAGAAAGTCCAGCACAGCAGGCGGGCTGGAACCCCCTGCCCCGCCGGTTGGCGGGTAACCTGCGCTGGAGCCGCTCGCTGGACCGCGTGTCCACAATGGTATCTATCCCCCGGGGCAGGGCGTGTGGGTGTCATGTACAAGAGCCACAGTCTCTGGCACGGCTCATCCCATCTCATCTCGGGGTGGAGAGGAATCCTCATACGGAATTCCTCATCATATGCTAGCCATGAGGGGCCCGGGAAATCAACCATTGCCCTATATATGTTGTCCAAATATTGGACCATGGGAATAGCTAAATCCGGCCGCGCTCTTAAATATACCGCCATGTATATTAAATAGGCGGGAAGCCAGTTAGCCCAGGTACGCGGCGGCTTACGGCGGCGTGCCTGCTCCTTATCCTTCTCATCCTGACCCTCCCTTTCCTCCTTGGTGGGCTCTCTGTTCAGGAGTGAGAAGATATCTACGTACTCCCCACGCCATATCTTTTCCCTAGTAGCCTGTGCCAAGTGATCACCCAATGGCAAGGAATACCCTGCCGTCGGCAAAGCCGAAAAGGGGACAGCCGGCCTAGTAAGAGGGGCCTGAGCTAACCCAGCCACCCCCAGAACATTCCCCGCAGTGTAAGGACCAATGCCCACCCCATTGCCCAAAGAGGCAGTTGTTGTCGCCGGGTGGGCCGTAGACAGCGTGGCCCCCGCACCACCCGCGCGAGGCCAAGGCCATTGAAAGGCCCCCCCTATATTGGGAATGTGTGTGGATGTACTTGCTTGCACCGTATACTCACACGCTGCACCCCCGCGGGCCGCCCCCACCGGGGGTTCCGGCCCACTGGGGGCGTCGGAGCTCACGACCGACCTAGAGCTCACCACCGGGGCTTGACCCGCACCAGGTTGCTGGCTGGGGAGCTGCGAGGCAGTGGCCGAAGCCGCGCCACCCGCCTGCAGCAGCTCTACCCTCCCCGCCGGCTGTTGTCCTGCTGCCGACAGCACCTCAAAAGGAACCCCAAAGGGGGCTCCAGCCTGACTGGCCCGGGCCAAAGACGCCTCCAGGGCCGCAATGCGGGCCAGTAAGGTGTCCACGTTGACCATGGGCAAAGGGCCGGCCGGCCCGCCTGAGCCAGGCACGGGTACAGGTCCCTGCACCCCGGGGCCAGCATATGGCCATTGGCCAGCACCAAAGCCCGGCAGAGCTGGTGGAGAAACCTGCCAAGGCAGGGGGCCGCCCCACCCCCCAAGGCTAGAGGGCCCAGGGAGAGGCTGCGGCCCAAAATGAACAGGCCCAACGGAGAGAGCAGGAGGAGGAGCGGTGTCCACCGTTCGTGGGCCGCGGGCCGGAGCGCCATCCGCGCTCGCACTCTGCTCGCCCGTAGCAGGCCAAGGGGCAATAGACCCCATTCCGCCGGCCCCGGTCGGGGCTGGCAAAGGTGGCTGCTGAGGAGGCGGCACCACGGTCCTCCGACCTGGGTTGCGCCTCCTAACAGCGCGAGCTGAACTCGAAGCTGCCTTCTTCTTCGAAGGCATCTCCACCGAAGCAAAAAAGGGAAGCCGGCAAGGCAGAATCGCTATCAAAAGGCTTCCCGGTAAGCTAACGAGCGACGGAGACACAGGGGAAAAAACTTCTCCGCTCCGTCGCTGAGGTAAAATGGCAGCTCGGCTGCCTCGTGGCCACCCCTTTTATAAGGGAGCTGGCCACGCCCCTAACTACCCGGATTCTCTGTCCTGTGGGGGGGGGCCCGCAAAGGGCGCGGCGGCCATTTTGGCGCCGCGCTTGCATTAGTTGTGTGCACCTGCCACTCCACCTGGCCATTGGTGGCTGGGTGGAATGGGGTGGCAGTGATGTGCCTAATTGCATTCCTTTCCATGAAGGATTGGAATTCTGCAGATGTGAACGTGGACGCGTTGTCGGACACCAGCACATCTGGAAGTCCAAATGCTGCAAACAGCCTTCTTAGGTGCATTAACGTGGTGGCTGAAGTGGTATTAGGCACCCTAATAACTTCCAGCCACTTAGAGAATGAATCCTTGTGTGAAATAGATGTAAAACCTTTTTCCTGAGAGTGACAGGAATGACCACCCGCTGGCCCCATAGAAGGCAACCTTGTTCCACTGACAGTTCCAAATGCTTGCGATGGAATGTTCTGAATTCCTCAGCTGGAGGAGAGACAGGCCAGCCTTTTTGTACCCAAGACATTACTTTAGTCAATGTTACATCCTTCGCCGTAGCCTTGGCTATATCTGAGGGGATGACTAGGAGCGAGTCGAAAGCCTCAATCAGTAGGACCTGGTGGTCGCTTTCGATCTCACAATCAGCTTTCCCGACCCCTGGCAGTGGAGAACGTGAAAAGGCATCAGCGTGGCTGATGTTCTTGCCGGGCCTGTGCACCAAAGTAAAATTGTATGCATTTAGGAAAATTGCCCAACGCAACATCCTTGGGGACAGAATTTGAGCTGTGGGCTTCCCGTTCACAAAGATTCCAAGGAGAGGCTTGTGGTCAGTTACGATGGTAAAAGGTCTTCCATAAAAGTAATCGTGGAATTTTTTAGTGCCAACCACGATTGGCAATGCCTCCTCTTTGTCTGAGTGTAATTTTTCTCAGGCTTTGAGAGTGAACAGGAATAGAATGCTATGGGGGCTTCCTTCCTATCATTTAGTACATGGCATAACACAGCTCCCACCCCCACAGGGAATGCATCACACACAAGTACAACTTCCTTGTTAGGATCAAAATGAGTTAATACAGCATCTGAAGGCAGCAGCCTTTTAAGTTCTAGGAACACTTTCTCCTGGCAATAGCCCCAGTGCCAAACAGTTTCTTTCTTAAGAAGCCGATGTAATGGTTCAGCAACTGAGGCTTTGCAATGAAGAAAAGTGTGATAGAAGTTTAACAATACTAGAAATGATTGCAATTCAGCTTTACATTTTGGCCTGGGTGCATTTTGCATGGCCACCACCTTGGAGTCAGAGGGCATGATATCTTGGGGTGTAATTTGGTAACCCAGGAACTCCGCTTCCTGTGCCAAAAACACACATTTGTCTCTTCTGAGACATAGACCGGCCCTCTCGAAACGTGAGAGGACTCGATCGAGCCTGGCTGCTAGTTCAACGGTGTCCTTAGCGGTGATCAGGACATCATCGAAATATGGCAGGACACCGGGCAAACCATTTAAAATATGTTCTACAAGAGATTGAAATATTCCAGGAGCCACATTCACCCCGAATTGTAGTCGAGTTACCTTAAATGCCCCCCTATGCATTACTATGGTCTGGGCTATGACAGCAGCAGGAGACACAGTCAATTGTTGGTAAGCCTGGGCAAGGTCAAGTTTTGCGAAGCAATTTCCTCCATGCAAAGAGACAAGAAGGTGGCTTAGCACGGGCACAGGATATGTGTTCGGGCGAATAGCTTTATTGATGGTACACTTGTAGTCAGCGCATATCCTGACCTCCCCGTTACTTTTCAAAGCAGTCACTATTGGTGTCTTCCACTCTGCGAAGTGCACTGGCACTAGGATGCCCTGCCCCACCAGTTTGTCCAGCTTGGCTTTTATCTTCTCCTTTAAAGCCGGCATGGCTTCATCCGGATGGGCCGGATGGTTTGGTCAAGCTCAAAGTCCACAAGGGGGTCCTTTGTATAACCCTAAACCCTTTTTGAACACCTCAGGATGTGCAGCACAAACATCCTGGATTGGGTCAGCATCTATTGCGTGAATGCCAGAAAGCCGGATTCCCAGGGGCCTGAACCATTGGGTTCCAATAAGACAGTTAGTGCCCTGCTTAACTCCAACCAATGGCAAGGAGGTGCAAATGTTTTTGAATTTGACCAAGAAATTTCCCACCCCCTGGACCGGAATCTGGCAACCTTGCACATCCCAGAGGGAAGTTTTAAAAGGTTTGAGCTTGGGCCGAGAGGCAGCAGGAATTCTCAAAAATTCCCATTGTGGAATTATGGAAAAGGTAGTACCTGAATCCACCTCCATCTTGAAGGGGACATCCTGCAGGCTCAGGTCTGTGAAGAAATGCTCGCTGATGATGCCCACAGGCTGTGGTGACACTTTGGAGGTGGACATTTTGTGGTGATGACTCTTCTTGGACTCAGGTGCTGGAGTTCTTTGCTTTCACTGTCGGCATACTTTAGCAATGTGCCCTCGTCGCCTGCAGTTGTGGCATTCTGCGGTGCAGAAGGGGCACTTCCTGTGGTCATGCAGGGTTCACACTTTCAAAGGAATTTCTTCTCCCTATCGTCACGGTGCTCTCGGTGCTTTCGTCAGACCACTCGGACTTCTCCCTCTGTATCGCTGGCCTCCGATGAAGAGGTGGAACCAGGCAAAGCTGAGGAGGACAAAGATGAATTTTGCTGAGCTTGCACAGCTGAGTTGGTGGCACTGGTGGTGGAGTAACGATGCCGGAAAAGCTTGATGCTGGACCGTGCGGCCTCAGACGCTACCGCCTCTTCTAGGACAGCCTCCTGATCATGAGGCAACATTGAGCATCTTCGTCCCTCATGCCGGCCAGCAGACAATGCTTCTTTGATGTTGTCCCACTTACACGGGGCGGCAGCATTGTGCAGAGTGGCGGTGTAGTCTGCAATGGACTCCTCGGGTCGCTGCTCCCTTCTGTGGAAGGCCACCCTGGCCGGGAAGATTGAGACCTTTGGCTGCAGGTGTTTCCTCAGTGCAGACATGATTTCTGCGAGCGGCACCACACCCATGTCTCTTGGGAGAACGAGGTAGGTTGCCAGCTCAAGCGTCTCAGAACCGCACTGAGCGAGGAAACAGGAGCACTTCAGGTCTTCGTCTGTGATCTTCTGTGAGGCCATTGCGTGGCGGAATCGGCGTTCATATGTTGCCCATTTCTCTGGATGCGCTGGGTCAAATAGGCAGATGTTGCTGCCATGTGGGGATGGTATCCCATCCTCGTCGCCAGTTTCATGTTCAGGGAATGAAGAAGCAGACAAGTGAAGTAGTGAAATTCAGCTCTTTATTAGTGGGGTTTGAACACAGTTTGGATGGGGCAAAACTCTGACTTATATACACTATAAACAGTAACAGTAACAATAATACGACAAGCCCATTGGCTAACAGAGTGTGCACATTTTTTATCCACTTATTTGCATAAGAATAGATACATGAGAAAAGATACATTCCGCTCCTATAAACAGTAACAATAATACAACAAGCCCATTGGCTAACAGAGTGTGCATATTTTCGATCCACTTATTTGCATAAGAATAGATACATGAGAAAAGATACATTCTGCTACTGTCAGAAAACACAGTTAATATACATAACAAGTGGAACCCCAAATAACGACAAGACTTGGTTCCCCAAGTCACGTCGTTATTCGGATTTCGTCGTTATTCGGGCAGAATTTTTTGTAGCCCATTTTGGGGTCTCCGCCACCCCTGCCACCTCCAGGAGGCTCAGGGGAGTCAATCGGGGCTTTTTCCTCCCCCCCCCCCACCCTGCCTGGATGCTGTTGCAAGCCCAAAACTGCAGCCTACAAAGGAGTTTCCCCCCACTGTTTTGCCTTCCAGCAGTCCTGGCCAGGTGAGGGGGGTGTTTGGAAAAGGCTCAATCGGCTCCCCCTAGGATCAAAGAGGCACCCGGGGTGCCTCTGCCCACCCACCTCCCCAAAAGGATGACTGGTCTCCTACCTGTGCTTGTTGTGGAGGAAAAAATCTCTCCCTGGCCTGCCCCGAGGCCCCCGACAAACAGCTGATCAGTGTTGTGGTGGCCATTTTGCTTTTTTGACTTCAATTCCCAGAAAGCCAAAGCTCCTGTACAAGAAAATGGCCACCACATGCATTTTTACTGGAAGCTGTTGCCTCTGCTCCCTCTGAGCCCTGCCTGCCGGAGGTGGAGAAAAGCCGATGCCGGCTTCGCACCAGTGGACTCTCGAGCTCTCTCCGGAGCCACACCATCGCTCCAGAGATGGGAGCCAGGTGCGCTCGCCACCCGATGTTGCCTCTGCCACCTCCAAGTTCTGCCTGCCAGAGGGGAGAAAAGCCGACGCCGGCCTCGCATCAGAGGACTCTCGGGCTCTCTCCGGAGCCACACCATCGCTCCGGAGATGGGAGCCAGGTGCACTTGCTGCTGCCACTACACCCGAGGACTCTCTGTGTCCCCCCCCCCCCAGAGTCATTTATTGGTCCGTGGAAGTGCACTTTGTTCTGGCTTTTGGATTGCATTGTTTTATTATGTAACTGCTCTTTATTGTATTTATTGTTTTTGCACTGTGATATATTGTATTTTCTGTGATTTCTCTGTATTATGACTGCCACTGCTGTTTTGAGTCGCCCATTGGATGAGGAAAGCAGGATATAAATTAAATGATGATGATGATGATGATGATGACCATATATAATTATTTCTCAGGCTCTTAATTAGAATACAACCAGAAAATACAGGAAAATTGTAGGTTCACAGAATCTGACAGACATAAAATCATACTTTTATATCAACATAGTACTGTATCTTAGGTATAAAGAACCAGACAACTTATTCAGTAGAGAAGATAGAAAGGAAGATGAATGAGCTCTTTTAGATATCTGGAGTTATGCATGAATTATTTCTAAGTGTGAGGTATAAATAATATCTCATAAATATTTTTATTTGTTGAAATTTGGGGATCCAGCCTGCTTTTAGGATAGGAGACTATATGGGAGGAATAAACGGAGGTGTGTTTGGACGTTTATTTGCATAGATTGGAAAGGAGCCAGAAGGCTCCTGCTATAACAGCTGCTTGCCACTGTTCTTTAAAAACAACTGTCAGATCTGTTTTATGATATGCACATTTCATTTACCCAATAATTTCAAATGCTTTGTTCGTTTGCTGACCTTTTTTGACCCTGTTTCATTCTTAACTGGTCTATACTGCCCATCCACATTGATCTGTGGACAAAACACTGTCAGATAGAATCAATATAGCATTCCTTTAGTGAAACAAGACTGGGATCTTCTCAGTTGTCTTTCATTCTTTTTTTAAAAAAAGAGATCAATATTTCTAAAATGGTGCATTGTAAATTAAGGAGTACTAACATCACTCTTCAGGCCAATTAACTACAAAAATATGTATATTTTAATAATAAAATTAATATCAATAACACACAATCCACATAACTAGGGTTGCCATAATTCTTTCCTACAAAACCGGGACAGAAGTATATTTGACAAAAATGGGCAGGTTATCTACAAAATAGCCTTTTAAAAAACAAACATAATATAATGTCAGCTAGGCAACACTTTCACATTAAATACAGTTGAAAGTTGAAAATTAGAATATTGTGCAAATGTCTATTCATTTCACTTAATAGGTAAAACAAATATATGAGATAGACTCACTACATGCAAAACTAGCGACTTGTCTCCAGGTATACTCCAACTTCAACTGAGGTGAGGAGTGAGAAGGCAAGGTTTTAGGAAAAGCCTGGACTGTTGGGCCAGAGAGCAGGCATGATCAGATAAGATCCCATTGCGAGGAGGCGAAGTGCTACTTGTTAGTAAAAGGATCCTGATAACTTCCATGTGTTTTTAATTGTCAAAATAATTTTTAAAATGAGAAATAATGAAAAGTCTGTCAGGGCTAGTGGAAAGGGAATTAGGGATAAGCAGAAGGAATTTGGCTTTGAAATAGTTGAGCCTTGTGATATACAAATGAGGTGAAACTGCTGTGAGTAGGTAATTCTCAGCTTCAGAGTGATGATATGCTGGATTGCTCAATTTACCTTTGGAAAATCATGTTTGCAATGCAGAGATTTTCCTACATCTAGCCTTGCCACTAGAGGCCCAAGTAATCTTGGTGGCACAATGCTTTCAAGCATCTGTATCTAGTTTGCCAGCTTCAGCTATCCTGGACCGAAATATTATTGTTATAGTTATTCCCACCCTGGCAAACTCTCATATAGATTACTGTTAAGCACCTGGAAGTTTCAACTGTTTGGGAAAATAGCACTAGCACTTTGACAATATGGCAATCATAACACATCATTGATAAGAAGAACTCTTCAGGCTGCATTACTCTTATCAAGTTCTATCAAAAGTGTCAGTCTTAAAAGACTTGGTAATAATGAACACGCACCTTCTTCTCCTTCATTATAATCATTGCACGTCTAGATTGTCAGACAAGACCTCTCTCTCAATTCCTTTGTCAGACATGAAGCATGTGATAAGGAGAAGACTGGTCTGTCTGATTACAGTGTATTGTTAATTAAATTCCCTCAATGGGGGGCTTTGTTTGATGCGAATATTAATTTCTGTTGGTGGCCTATCATAGCAAAGGAAGCTATAGTAATGTTTCATCAAGTAAATAACTTTGGAATGAGTATAGAAAACTAGTGAAGAGCCTGCATCCGGGTGAGTAGGGAGGCAAGGGGGGAGGCGAACGCTTTTTCTCTCCCTTTCCCTGCCATGGGGGGTGGGTGGCCTTTACCCCCATTAACTGTTTCGAAGAACCTTCAAAATAGTTAATTGGGGAAAAACAAAGGCAGCAGGCATCACTTCATCAGGGGAGATGCTCTCCCTGGCGATTCACTAGCTGCTGCCTTTGTATTACCCCTACTGTTGTTTCATGAGCTAACACAAAACAGTGTGTGTGTGTGTGTGGGGGGGGGGGGTAACAGAAAAGCAGCAGCCAGCCATCTGCCAGGGAGAGTACTTCCCCTTACGGATTGCTGTCTGCTGCCTTTGTTTTTTCCAATTAACTGATTCGAAGGCTGACACGAAGCAGCATTCAAAACAATTAATGGGGAAAAAAGAAAGGCAGAAGACAGTGATCCATTAGGGGAGGCGCTCTCCCTGGCATATGGCTGGCTACCGCCTTTCTATTACCCCTACCACTGTTTCTTGTTAGTTCTCGAAATAGCGGTGGGGGTAATACAAAGGTGGCAGCCAGCTATTCATCAGGGAGAGTGCCTCCCCTGACAAAGTGCTGCCAGCTGCTTACCCCCACCTCAACTTACCTTGAGGCCGGCGGTGGCCTCGCCGTGGCTTCATCGGGGTAGCAGGGAGGAGGGGGAGTCCCTCTTCTTCCCATTGCTCTGGTGAAGGCTGGCTGTGGACTTGTGTGGCTTTGGGCATACAACTTCGGCGGCCTTGTGCTCCCGCTGTGTAAGTCATTTTTTTTCATGTGACCGCTTTCCTGGCCTCCTCTGCGCTCGCGTCCTTCAGTGTGATTGGCTAAGGGGTAGCGCGGTGCAGAGGACATTGGGAATTGAAAGTTTTTTCATCTGCGTTTGTGGGGCAAACGCCCATTCTCTGTTTCGGGACCCTTGCAGGGTTGTGAGTTATGTTGAAAGGTAAGTGTGGCTGGCTCGGTACAGGATGGTTGGGCCAGGTGTGGGCGCTAATGCTGGACACTCACCAACCATCCTCCTCGTTATAGGTATAGATGTGCCCAGCAGTTAAGTAAGGGAGTTACAGGGTTCCATGGGCAGTTGTGATTATGTCAGAGGGTGAAGACATAGTCTTGGGGGCAGTGATAAACCACTTATTTTATCAATGTCTTTCAAAGGCTTTCTGGATATAAAGCAGTGCATTAAGGCAGGCTTTTCTGAACAGCTGTGTTCAGGTAAAATATATTAGACCATGAGGTAAAATTGATGAAGCTTGAGAATAAAAAAGAGCTGCTGCAATTTGGAACATATTATAATATAAACCATTCCCCCATGTTTTTTTCCTTTCTGCCTTATCCAACCCAATGCAAACATGAGGATGTGATTGGTGACAAGTAGGATCCATCTGTCCTCTTGCAACATCTTTTATTTTCCCTGCCTCTATTTTCAAAAATTTGTGACATTTCAATGCCATTCCCCATCAAGGATTATCAAAATTATTCTTGAAATCCTAAACATACACTAAAACCTCGCATAAAGAGCACCTCACTTAGAGATTAACTCACTTAAAGAGCAGAATTTTCTCTGAATGGTCACCTCGCTTAACAACTAAAAACAACCAAAAAAACTCATTTAACAACTAAATTGGGGATCACAATCGCCCCTACCAGAAGTCACAATTGGTCACTTACAATGGTGTTTCGTTTAAAGAGCAAACTCGCTTAAAGAGCAATCCCATGGAACGCATTATGCTCTTTAAGCATACCACTGTATAAGCATTTGTGGTTTAAATTAACAAACTCAGTACTTCTCTTGGAGAAATCAACACTCTAATGCAAGCAATCCATTTTCTGAGATAATGCAGTAGCAGATAGACACCCACTGAATGTCATACATTTTAAAACAAGGAAAATGAGGTAATATTGCAACTCTGAGTTAATTTTGAATCTGGAAAATGAGAAGGTTTTAGCTGTGAATGGAAGTATGTATATTTCTTCTCTAAAATTATTTTATTTTACCTCTGAATGTAATCATTAACCTATTTGTATCAAGAAAAATGCTTGCTTGCAGAAAAGTAAAGGAAATAATGCTTTTTGTGTAGAATAAGTTACAGTAGAACCCCGTATAACGAAAATAATTCATTCTACAAGGCATTCATTATAAGATTTTCCCCCGTTATACGATGAATGCATCATATAATGAAAACTCCTATGGGAAAAATAGTACAACAAAAAACTCTATGGGAAAAATTGTACAACATTTTTTTTACAATTTTTGCCATAGAGATTTTCATTGTACGATTTTTCCCATAGGGATGCATTGCATTACACAACAAAAAATTTTGTTATGCGGGGCACAATGGTTTTTTCAAATCCTCTTTGTTGTCCTCCCCCCCAACCCCACTGTAAGCGGCATTCATTATATGGGTTCTACTGTACAGTAATAGCTCATACAACGTCCGCTTCGTACAACGTCGGATCCATACAACGTCGCCCAATTCTGGGGGGAAAGGTGCCTCATACAATGTTGCCGGACGTTGTATGAGGTATTAGGGTTTTTACCATGGGAAACGAGTTCTTTCTTCCCTGTCTCCTCTGGCTAGCTGCCTGGCGAGCTCCATTGGAGGTGGGGAAGAAAGAACTCACCCGGGAGACGGGTTCTTTTTTCCCACCTTCTCTGGCCGGTTGCCCAGGGAGCTCTGTTGGAGGCGGGGAAGAAAGAACTCGCCTGGGAGACGGGTTCATTATTCCCCGCCTTCTCCGGCCAGCTGCCCGGCAAGCTCCGTTGGAGGCGGGGAAGAAAGAACTCGCCTGAGAGACGGGTTCTTTCTTCCCTGCCTTCTCCGGCCAGCTGCCAGGTGAGTTCTGTTGGAGGCGGGGAAGAAAGAACTTGCCTGAGAGACGAGCCCCAAGTGCAGCAAGTTCTTTCTTCCCCGCCTCTTCTGGCCAGTTCTTTCTTCCCCGCCTCCAACAGAGTTCGACCAGCAGCCGGCCAGAGGAGGTGGGGAAGAAAGAACTCACCGCACCTGGGGCTCACCTCTCCGCGCCCCCAAAAGCGGCTCTCTACCTCCAACGGACCCCACCGATGCCGGGAGGCCACATGGAGTTTGCCCTGCAGTTTGTGCTGTTACAATGTATCTCTATGGGAACGACATTATATAAAAGTGTCGGTGGTAAAAATTTGGACGTTGTATGAGGCATCGCAACTAGGATTTTGCATGTCTCATACAAAGTTGGACTTCATACAACGTCCTAACTTGTTGAACCAAGTTTGGACGTTGTATGAGGTATTACTGTACTTTGTATGGGTAGGATGAGATAATTTGGTAGATTTTAGCACTTCCTTATTAGTGTGGTTTTGCAAAATGTTGCATTCCAACCACAACAGGAAATGTATCTGTTTCTCTTTTCCTCATCTCTGCACAATCATTTTACTGCTTTAGGGCAGAACTCTAGCCCTACCCAGGTGTTCTTATAGAATATTCACGGAACATGTTATCTCCACCTATTCTTCATGAAAAGACTAATTGCATGAAAAGCAACAATTCTGAAAGACAATCTGTGTAAATCAAAATCCTGATTTTCCTAAATTTTGACTCATATAGAGAGTTCCATTAGGTGGAAGGTACCCATTGGATCTGCTTCAGATCTGTTGCTTTTTACATGAGCAAACAGCCGGTGTAATATGCTGAGTAAATACAATTAAGAAGACCTGATTTCAAATAAGAAGACCTGATTTCAAATCATCAATCACCCATAAATACTTATTCAGCCTATGTCATCTTTTGAGGTGGATTAATATAAGTGTAGTGAAGTGCTTGGGAAAGTGCTATGCATGTCAGAATATGCATGTACATGTACAGTAGCTGTAAGTGCTATGCATGTACATGTATAGTAGCTGACATTAAACAGGTACAGCATTTTCTTTGACAAATCTAAGGGGGGAGGGCAGAACTTGCCAGGTATTTTTTATAGGCCAGCACCCAATATGGCTGAGCAAGTACTGCACGGTGAACACTTAGATCACTTTCTTTTTTAATGTTTTTCTATAGCTTCCAGAAAAGAACAGTCCACTATATCAAGTCAACAATTATAAAGAATTCTACTAAATCCTGGGCCTTGGGCTGCATTTATTATTATTATTATTATTATTATTATTATTATTATTATTATTATTATTATTATTATTATTATTATTATTATTATTATATTTGAACTTATATACCACTTTCCTTTGTCAACGACAAACTCAAAGCGGTTCACAACCTATTCAAAAATTATATTTTTGCCCAGTGAAATTTTGTGTGCTTTAGCCTATCTAAAATGGTGATATAAATGAGTGGGAGAACACTTTCCCACATACCAACGGCATTGGAATGTAAACATGTTAGCCTCGTGAGTTGGGAGAAATGAATCATAATGTGTGATGGACATGTCATCTTGTAAGATCATTTGGTGGGAGGCAGACCCAGGAGGGAGGAAATAAAACCCATGAGGTAGCTATTGCTCACTCTCTTGCATGGGGGAAGACGTGGGGAGCCTCACATAAGGAGTGTGATTTCCTAATGCTATACTCTTTTCTTTAACTTACTTAATAAACCTTATTAAATATAAATCCTTTGTGTCTATTGAATTGGGATCAAAGGGCTGACTGGACCATGCTGAAAGTAGCCACATTTTTGCTACCTAATCTATCTATACCTATAAATCCAGATGTTAACAGCTGAAATTTGCTTTACGCTTCCGCACCCATCCACACTATCCTATACCGAGCCTCCTGCACTCGCCTGAACCCAATTGGAGAAGCCTCTGTTTTAATTTAAGACATTTATTAAACTACCACTTTTGGTGTCTTCATGGGATTTACTGTTTTATATTTTTGAAACAGATGTGGCTGTTTGATTAGATATATTCAATGGCAGTGAGTCAACGGCAGTGAGTAGTGAAAACTCTTGGTTCCTGGAAGTCTGCCAAAATGTATATTGCCAGGACAATGTCCATAACTGATAGCCATATTTCATGATGAAAGTGTTTAGATAATTACCCCAATTTAATGAAAAATATTAAAAGGAGAGGCTTAAAATCAAATATGTCACATAAATGTAGCACATTTCTTTTTTACTCTCATATTCCAGTGACTGAATACTTCTACCAAATATCAGTGACCATGTACATAAGTGGCTACCGTAATTCCCTGTCTTCCATTTGACAGTAGTTTCTATATCACTAAACAATAAGCTCAGATAGTATGGAGTAGGAGACAGTTTGAATCAATGGAACTGTGTGAATGTTTTCAGGCGCCACTTGAAAGTATTAATGACATACAGTCATTTGCTGACAATATGTCGATTCTCTATCCAATGGAAAATTACCAGCCATGAATCAAACAAACATTTACAGGAATCTGCAAATGAAACAGCTAAATCCATGATGACAAGGAGCCTCATAAAAGTGGCCCATTTATTCTCTCTGAGCACTCATCCTCACCATGAGGGATCAATAGCAAACCTCATACAATGCAGCTCTAAATGTCATGCTGCAAATCCTCTTTGCATTTATGCAGCAGGAATGTCCCACCTACCCTTCATTTTAGAAAGCTGTAGGCTGTTATAGGAATGAAAACTGGTATATTTTGGGGTGGGGGTGTCTTCTTTGTTTTAAACTATAATGAAACTATAATGAAGTGCTTTAGGCTGCCATGATTGTACTGCTGTGTGGCATAGATGCTGTCTTACTATAGAAAAAATAATAATACAGAAGTCACAAAGGAAGTACATACTTTCTCTGTTCAGACTTAATGAATGCAAATAGAGAGATAAGCACCCAAGATTCTGTCCCACTTATTTTCAAGCATATCACCAAAGTTAAGTTATAAATAAATCTTGTTAAATGCACATTTAAAAAAAATAAGAATTGGTACGATAAAGTAATGAAATTCTTAGGCCTGTGCTTAAGAATTGTAGGAAGTAGAATGACCTCTTTTTTAAAAAGGAAAAAGTAGCAGGTGGTTCTAATGAAATTAAAAATCACACACACAATATTTGATGTTCAGTTTAGGGCTGTACTGCTAAAATCGATGAGTATGATGTGCAGACAGCTGCCAGGTGTCCCTGCTGCTACTTTTCAGATCCCATCAGCCAGAAAGTCATTAGAACCATGCCCACTGGTTACTAAGCAACTACTCAGGAATCCTCCCTCTTTGCAATATAATTAGATCAACAGGGCTGTATTTGCTCTGTCCCACCCAATAAACAAACAAACAAACATGGGGAAGGAGGCCCGTCCTGAAGTCAGGATCTTAAAGTGGCTCAAAATGAAACCTCTACATAAGGCTCTTGAAACAGCTGTTGTAGAAAAGAGTGTGCTTTGGTACTAGTTTCAAACAAAAAGCTAAATTATATATATATATATATATATATATATATATATATATATATATATATATATATATATATATATATATATATATATATATATATATATATATATATATATATATATATATATATATATATATATATATACATATATATACATATATATACACACACACACACACACACACACACACACACACACACATATATACACACACACACACACACACACACACACACACACACACACACACACACACACACATATATATATATATATATATATATATATATATATATATATATATATATATATATATATATATATATATATATATATATATATATATACACACACACACATATACATATACATATACATATACATATACACATACACACACACACACACACACACACACACACACACACACACACACACCGTATTTTCCGGCGTATAAGATGACTGGGCGTATAAGACGACCCCCAACTTTTCCAGTTAAAATATATAGTTTGGAATATACTTGCCGTATAAGACTACCTCTCTTCCAATGCACACCAAATAAAAATTAACCAACACTCAACCCGAAGTCGCGCAGCCCTCCGAGTCGAATGGGCAGGTTCTGGTGGAGAGCCAATCCACGCTAATGTTCTCCTCCTCGAGGTACAGGAAGATGTGTGCAGCTTGCTTCCCCTTGCTTCATACTCCCCGCACAGAGCAGGGACTCGGCCGCGGCACCTCCCACCATATGCGCCGGACATATGAAGCAAGGGGAAACAAGCTGCAGTTAAGTACCTGTCCTATAAGACGACCCCCGACTTTGGCACAGATTTTTTGGGGTTAAAAAGTAGTCTTATACGCCAGAAAAACACTGTGTGTGTGTGTGTGTGTGTGTGTGTGTGTGTGTGTGTGTGTGTGTGTGTGTGTATATAAGTTGTAAATCTGTATATAATTTCATATTATAGGATCAAATGCAGTTGATAAATAATATAAACATAACTTTAAAGACTATTTTCATTATTAATTAAATAATAATTAACTAATAATTAACTTTTGACATTTAGTATGTGGGAATAGGAATGGTTGTGTAAATGGGCATGTTTTCACAACCATTTGCAGATGAATCTGACTGAGTGAAGATATGTCCACATGAGACAGCAGGGACAAGAAAGGGTGCTACCAGCTTGTTCCCCCTGCTCACCGATTCACACTTTTAACAGAACATCCAAAAAGTGCTATATTTAATAAAATTATGTGTTTTGCTAAGCAAGCACTATCTTCTTGCATACCTGAAGCTTACAAGGTCCTTTCCATGGGGATGATCATGTTGTAAGTCCTCACCAACATGCACAGAATAAGCAGCAGGCTGATCTTAATAATTCAACTGAGGACTTACAACACCTCATAGAACAGACACCAAGAAATGATGTCCAAATTATTTTAGGAGATTGAAATGCCAAAGTAGGAAATCAAAAAGTGGACGGAATAACAGGCAAGTTTGGACTTGGAACACAGAATGAAGCAGGGCAAAGACTGATAGAGTTCTGCCAAGAGAACGCACTGGTCATAGCAAACACTCTTTTCCAGCAACACAAGAGGCGACTTTACACATGGACATCACCAGATGGCCAACACCGAAACCAGATTGACTACATACTCTGCAGCCAAAGATGGAGAACCTCCATACAGTCAGCAAAAACAAGACCTGGACCAGACTGTGGCTCAGATCACAACCTACTGATCGCAAAATTCAGGCTTAGACTAAAGAAAATAGGGAAAACAAGGAGACTAGACAGATATCACCTAAACAGCATCCCTAAAGAATACACGGTGGAGGTAATGAACAGATTCAATGGCTTAGACTCAATAGATAGAGTGCCAGAAGAATTATGGATGGAGATGAGGGACATCATGCAGGAAGCAGCAAAGAAAACCATACCAAAAGAAAAGAAGAGTAAGAAAGCAAAGTGGTTGTCTGATGAGGCTCTTAAAATAGCAAAGGAATGAAGGAACACAAAAGACAAAGGAGAAAGGAAAAGATACAATCATTTGAACACAGAATTTCAAAGAAAAGCAAGGAGAGATAAGGAAAACTACCTAAAAGAACAGTGCAAAGAAATGGAGGAAAACAACAAAAGAGGCAGAACCAGAGATCTTTTCAAAAAAATCCAGGAAATCAAGGGAACATTTAAAGCAAAAATGACCATGATAAGGGACAAAGACGGAAAGGAGCTAGCTGATGCAGAAGAGATTAAGAAAAGATGGAAAGAGTACACAGAGGAACTCTACAAAAAGGACCTCAACACTCCTGATAGTCACAATGATGAAGAAATTGAACTTGAGCCAGACATCCTGGAGAGTGAAGTCAAAAAGGCCCTAAAGAGAACTGCAAACAACAAAGCTAGTAGAGATGATGGTATCCCAGTTGAATTTTTCAAAGCTCTAAAAGATGATGGCATCAAATTACTGCATTCAATATGCCAGCAGATTTGGAAAACAAAACAGTGGCCACAGGATTGGAAAAGATCAGTATATGTTCCAATCCCAAAAAAGGGCAATGCCAAAGAATGTTCAAATTATCGAACAATTGCGCTCATCCCACACACCAGCAAGGTGATGCTCAAGATAATACAGGATAGACTTCAGCAGCATGTGGAGAGAGAATTACCAGAGGTGCAGGCTGGTTTCAGAAGAGGCAGGGGGACTAGAGACCACATTGCCAACATACGTTGGATCATGGAGAAAACAAAGGAATACCAGAAACAAGTTTACTTTTGCTTTATTGACTACATCAAGGCCTTTGATTGTATGGATCACAACAAAATGTGGCAAGTAATTAAAGAGATGGGAATACCAGAGCACCTCATATGCCTCCTGAGAAATCTGTACATGAATCAAGAAGCAACAGTTAGGACAGAACACGGAATGATGGAGTGGTTTGGAATAGGAAAAGGAGTAAGACAAGGCTGCATTTTGTCACCCTGCTTATTCAACTTATACACAGAGCACACAATGCACAATGCAGGAATGGAGGAATCACAATATGGGATAAAAATTGCTGGGAGAAACATCAACAATCTGAGATATGCAGACGATACCACCCTAATGGCAGAAAGTGAGGAAGACCTAAAGAATCTCTTGATTGGATTGAAGGAAGAGAGTGCAAAAGCTGGCTTGAGACTCAATATCAAGAAAACCAAGATAATGGCAACAGGTCTGATCAGTTCATGGAAAATAGATGGGGAAGAAGTAGAAGCAGTGACAGATTTTACTTTCTTAGGATCAAAGATCACTGCAGACGGGGATTGTAGCCATGAAATAAAAAGGCGACTGATTCTTGGGAGACAAGCTATGAGAAACCTGGGGAACATAGTGAAAAGCAGAGACATCACATTGCAAACAAAAATTAGAATAGTCAAAGCAATGGTTTTCCCAGTAGTAATGTATGGATGTGAGAGCTGGACCATTAGGAAAGCTGAATGCAGAAGAATAGATGCCTTTGAAATGTGGTGTTGGATGAGAGTTTTGAGGGTACCCTGGACAGTGAGGAGAACAAATAGGTCAATCTTAGAAGAAATCAACGCTGACTGCTCATTGGAAGGTCAAATAGTAAAGATGAGGCTAAAGTGCTTTGGGCATCAAATAAGAAGGGAAGACTCACTTGAGAAGGCCGTGATGTTGGGAAAGGTGGAGGGCAAAAGAAGAAGGGGGAAGCCAAAGATGAGATGGATAGATGGTATTGTAGACACAATGCGCACAGAACTGGGAGGACTGAGGGGGATGGTGGAGGACAGAGGCGCATGGAGAACAATGGTCCATAGGGTCGCAAAGGGTTGGAATCGACTGTGCGACTGAACAACAACATTTCACTGCTCCAGTTGCACATGACCCTGAGACCGAAGCCTGAGGGCTCAGAACCTTCCCACCCTGAATTTCACAAGTATACAAGAGATGGATATGCCACTGCCTCTTTGTAGGTCCTTATGAAAGCAGGCTCCCTATCAAGGTATGTATTCTTGAGAATGAGTGTATCATTCTACTTTTAATCTGTTTTTATTCTGTTTTTCTAAGTATATTTTATCTAATTTATTTTATCACATTTTAAACTGATATGGTCAGATGACTAATTAGTTAATAAAGGATACTGGATACTTTTTTAGGGTGCATACAAAATTTCTCTGTAAAATATATGACAAAGTGCTAAAAGTTGCCAGTGAGTGGAGGTGGATATTCCTTCCTTCAGGTCACAGATTTTAAGTGTCACAGAATGCCAACAGGTTGTTTTTAAATCTGTTAATGTTATTAATTTAGTATTTGAAACTGTTACTGTTAGGGATGGGGAGAATGCTGAAAAAAATCTTGTAAGAACTGGGCACCATTTTCCTGCATTTCTCACTGGTAGAAAAATAATGCTGATGGCAAAGCATGCCTATTGAGCAATACAAGGAGTTGCTTTGGGGAGCTACAGTAAAGCTACGTCCTGATGCTCAAACAGGCCCAATAGTAATGGGAGAAGCATTTTTTTTTAAAAAAAATCACCTTTCAAGCTCTGAACTAGTGTGTGTTTTTTAATTGCTATTTTTAAAATGTTTTTACCTTGCAATCTACAAAATTAGGTTAGGGTACAGAATGTATTTAGAATGAAATAAATAAATTACAGGATGAAACCCACTGAGTTCCACAGAAATAATTCTAAGGTCAGTGGGTACAAGTATGGTGTCAAAGTCTGCTATTTTCCTGAAACATACACTGGCGATGTTATTCTGTGTCCATTTCTTAAAGAGCTAGAAAAAACACCTCTTTTAAAGTGTTCTTCTATAATTTGCCTTCTGTTCAAGGTCTATAGGTTTCAAGGGATTTATATTCCAGTTTTGTACCACCTTAACTAAGGTATTGAAGGAATCAACCGTTCCAGGAACCTTGTCAAAAACAGCATAAATAAATTGAGAACTATTTTTTTTTTCATGACAGGGAAACATTTTATTTTGTAAAAAAAAATGTTGCTCCTGAATCTCTGGAGTATTTTATATATGTCTGGAATACTACTTTACTTATTCTTTATCAGGAGCATTTCAGTCAAAAAATGATATGCAATGATTATAATGCACATGGCCATAAATTTTTAAATCCATGTTCAAAGAATGGAAAGATTTCACTAGCTGTGAAGAAGGATTTTGGTTTCAGCCATAGCCTGGGAGGCATCAGGCCAGCAGGATAGCACTGGGATTAGCCCTAATTACCTCATGTTTCACCTTAATTAACTACTGATACAGAAGGTAAACTCTGCAGGATCCATGGAGTGACCTTAGGCCAGTAGGCAAGATATCTAAACCATCATTGTTTACATACTATAATCTCTCTTTTGAGTTCCTTTTAATTCCTTGAAAAGATTAGCAGTGGGATATGCTATGCATATAGATGAGCTATGCTAAATAGATAAACTGTCATTTTTATATTTCTTGCACAAACAAACATACACCAAATAATCCTTGAAGTATCTTTTAGTTCATTGGCAAATTGCCAAATGAACAGAAGATGAACTTTGTTATCACCACATGCTCCCTAATATAAACAGAAGCGGTCTTGGGATAAACCTCGTAAATGGTTTCATTAATGCTCATGTACAACTGTGCTACTGCAGTAAGAAAACATCATTGTAGAATGAGTGCCTTAAAAAGTAAAATGGGAGACTAGAAATCAAATGGAAGAAAGAAAAAAACAGAAAAGAAAATGGATGGATAAAAAGATAATATCTTTTTAGGGGAAAGATACAAAATCCCGTTTTTTTCTTATTTCTTTGGATGTATTTTCTGGCAGTCACAATCTGAATGTGTGTTTGCACATTAGAAACTTCCCACCCAAACCAAATGGGAAACTGCCAATATCATTCTTGAAAGTGACTTGACATAGAAAAGATTTGTCACTGTAATTAAATTCTTTGTTTTTGTCAGGGAATAAGACAGAGCCTCTGCCTCCACCAGTAACTTTCCACGCCTTACTGACCAGCTTCTCACTTTGTCACCTGGACATAAGCCTAGGCATGCCTTCATTCTTTCCTTTGTTATAGTTTTCAGAATGATAGAATTTTTAGTCTGCATAGGCATATCAGACAAAAAAGAAAACAAACTTACACACAAAAAGAAGATGTCAAAAACATTGTGCTATATTTTAACGCTTCTATGGATCAAGTCAACTTCCTCAGACAGGTTTGCATTAGAACAGTTAGTCTTTAAGGGGCAACAACATTTCTGTCCTTTTTATTTCACTTTTGTGTTGTATTTTGTCTGATATGCTCTTCCTTCCCCCCTCTCTCCTTGCCTTGTCACCAACCTTGGCATGCCTGCCACCCACCTGCCCTGAAGAGATAATAATTTCATGTCAGAGATTACGCTGGGTTGAAAGGATTTTTAGGGAACATCTGAATGAGGCTCCTTTCATGTCCCCAAGTGCAGCTCTCAGGAATCGAAACCCAACCTTCCAGTCTCCAGCTCAGCGCCTTAACCACTAAGCCACCGAGGCAGCTGAGAGATGAAGATTGTGTGTAGCAAGGGAGGTGGAGACCATGTCCCCCAATACTATGATAGAAAAAAAAACAAGCAGCAGCATGGACAAACCAAGCTGAACCTGCAAGAGGAAAAGGCAGATGCTTCAAGGGACAGTGGGGGCAGCAGTGGTTTTTGCTGCTACTTAGTTAGGGATGCTCCCTCCTAGGTTTGGGCATTTGTTATGCCCTGGAAACCTTTGGGGAGTGGGACTATAGGTTCCAGTAGGACTAGCTCCAAAAAACAGCAGTTTCTGGACTCCTCCTTACCTCAGGATTTTGTTGTTGTATTTTGCCTGCTTTGGGAGCAGACTGGTTTTCTATTGCCTTGCTTCTGCTTTGTGTCATTTTTATGGGTTTTAAAGGCTTTTGTACTATTAGTGTGTGAGCCCTCCCCCCCCACAAAAATATGACTAAAAGCGTGATCAAATGAAAAGGATAGAGACACCCCCACCCCACCAGTGAAAGAAAACAAAACAACCATTTTTGTTGTGTACATCCCTAACTTTAGTTCTCTCCATAAAATTCAAGACAGCCTGAATCCTCTTCTGGAAACAAAAGCCATGGCTTTAGAAAAAGGTCATCCTTGCAAATTCCCTTCCCTGGCATTTTAAGTGCTCTTGGTGATGAAATCTGAAGTAGTGTGCAGGTTGTGTTTCCCCTTCAGTAGCTATTTATTTCACACTGTAGAATTTTCCAAGATGGCAGAAAGGTTGGGACTGCTTAAGTCTGCATTTTCTTTGTGTTAGATTTTAGTGATTTCTTTCCATACTTGAACCTTTCAATGTCCACCAGTAACCATTACAACTAAAAAATGTTGCTTCAAACATTCTGTGGATTCAGACAAGAAGATGCCTGTTTTGTGTCAGCACATGAAACAATCAGAATGTGGCTCATATTACAAGGGGCCATTCTTTTCAGCTTTACAATATATAGCCATTAAAAATATTAAGAAAGAGTAGCTGTTGGACTGCTTTTTGCTAGTGCTGTGTGAAAGTGCTGATAAAAATAGCATGCACACTTTTGCATAATAAGAAACACCACACAGGAGAAAATAATTCCCAACTGCACACTTGAAACTGCACAGCCATGGACAAAATATTCTCCAAATATGAAATTATTTTCAGCCTATCAACCGAACTAGCTAACCTCTTGTGTTTAATAGCTTCCAGAGTCTAACTGTTGAAATGCTGTTCACAGATTAATATTCTAATCTGGACAAACATAAAGCATTAGTGCAGTTTAATTTTACTTAATTTTGCCTCCATCCTGTTTATAGTGCCATTCTAATAAATTAGTCAGATGTATGGGTAACTTTTACTGAAAATCAATGCCGTGACAATGAAAGTCCTAAGCTTTTGTTCTTTTGCCATTATTTCTTGAACACATACTGTCATACTGGAATTTGGCTTTATTGCATTTATTTAACCAGTCAGTCTTACCTAAAGCTGACCCTAAAGCAAACTCAGTGAAATTAATGGGACATATTAATCACAACAAATTAGGTTTCTGTGTATATCCTATGTATGAACTCTTATACATAGGGAAAATGTGATATACCTGAATCCATATTGAACTTATGTTCCTTATACAGTACTGAGAAGAAAGCAGACAACTTTTTAAGTAAAAATAAAAAATGGCTAAACCCAATATATTGCAATATAAACCAAGAACCATTTCTTTCTCTCATACAAAATTCTCAATGTGCAGTATGTTTCCTATTATAATTTCATTTAATAGGAATATTAAGACAGTCTCATACTAGTTTAGAAGATCTATACCTGTCCATTTATTCAAAACATGAAGGGAACTGAGAACTTTCTCTGGGACCTCACTTTTGTCAGATGGATGACACACTGCCATTCACTGAAGGACAGTGTAATTTCACTGCTGACTGGTGCCTATTCCGGATCACTGCTTCATTTCACTTCTGGTGTCATCATAGTCTCTGGCCAAATTGCTCAATGGACAGAGCTTTGGAAGATACTCAAATAAAGACCAAACACAAAGCAGAGGACACAGTTACACAGTGAGAAACATTTAATTATTTTTAAATGTTAGAGTAATGCATAGTATACAAATGGATGTGGGCTTTTTTTGCACATTACAAAAGAAGCTTAACTGCAAAGAATGCCATCTATTTTTCTAAGCATCTAGAGAGAGAAAAATATAATTGGTTGGGATTTCAAGGCAATGCCTGTAAATATTATTTTTGGGCTATGTTTGCATAGTAATAAAGAGTTTAACTTAAAAAGCACTTTATACACTTTGAAGTATGCGATTTACAATACAGAACTAAAATTTTCTGCTGTTCAACATATGCTTTTCTGAATGTATTAAATTTTGATCCAACATATTTTCTTTTAACAAAACACTCCCATTTTATATAAAGCATCAATATTCTTATAGTATATATCAATGCTGTAGCTGAAATCCTGTTGCTTAATGTAGTAAGTCACAATTATAGTAGGCTCCCTAACTCTGGCATCAAGGACCAAGTGCTATATAACATGCAGTCCCTGGATTCTTCCTGCATATAGATTCTCCACTTTTTTCAAAACAATAAAGAAAACAGACATATAAGGCTGAAATCATAACATCAAGAAGTGAGAGGATTAGACAGATATGGTCTTTTATGACAGACAATACCTTTTTTATTTTCCCAGGCCTTTTAAATTTTAAAAAGCAAAAGCAGAAAACGGGTACTGTATAATAAAACTCAACAGTATTAGAAATGTCAAAGATCTTAGATTCTAAAAATGTTACAAATGCTATAGTTTACTTAAATAAATTAGGGTTACAAATTAAAAGTTAAAAGGAGCGAGTGTATTTTAATATGTAGGAAGGATGCTGCACATATGTAGGGGGAAGGTGTGGCACCTTAATTTTTGAAGAGGCTATGACCTTTCTACTAATTTTCACGTTAACAGGACACAAACTTCTCCATTGATGACAGGCAACAGGCAAGCACTTTTTAATAGGTAAAAGGTAAAGGTCTCTCTTGCTTGAAAGCCAGTCATATCTGACGCTAGGGTCCAGTGCTCATCTCTGTTTACACTCAAAGAGCCAGTGCTGTCTGCATAAGCAGATGTTTCCGTGGCCATGTGGCAGGCATGGCTAAATTCCATAGCACACAGAACACTGTTGCATTTACCAGCAAAGCAGTGCCTATTTATCTACTTTCAAACTGCTAGGGAGCTATGTGTCACAACTCAGACTTCATCATCTATGTAAACTTCTATGCACATACATGAAATAAGACAGGAGGCTTTTCATTCATATCAAAGTAAGAGATAAATAAATTTTTACAAAGAACTAATGCATTTAATTGACTGTTGGCTAATTAAATATGCTGACTAGAAGAATACAAGCTTTACTCACAAGCAAATATTTTCTTTTTGCCAAGGAACAAAATGTTTGTAACAAATTGGTACTTTAATAGCTTCCAATATTTTGTTCTTCATTTACTGTTTGTTTTTGCAAAAAGATATTACTATAGATTTTAAAATTTGTCTTTGGGTTTAGTCAGATGGAATAACATTGGTCATATGAATAATGTTAAAAGAGGTAGAGATTAAACAAATAAATCCTGTTTGTTTCACTAAGGCTACCTCAATCAAACTATATTGCCTTCACATAAAGATGTGGCAGTTAATAAGGAAATCAGACACAAATAATAAAGGAACGTCAGAAGAAAATGCAAAAAGAAGAGTTAAACTACTGAATTCAAATGTAGTATTCTTAAGTTATTAGGCATTTATTTAAACTGGAAACAATTCAAAAGTGTTAAATCATACATTTATATCTATAGTTGAATTTGTAGGTAATTGAAGATTTTTTTTAATCCAAAGAAGCTTGATGGTTTGGCCTTTTTTATCATTGTAAAATTCAGTATATCCTGATGACACTATATAATTCTTCCCAGAACATGAAATCTGATGCACACATAATCTAAGACAACCTGATTACTTAAATAATGGGATGTTTTTGTGTCTAAGATAAAACATTAACATTCTATATATAGTGAGTGTAATTGTCCTTCAAGGAAAAGAGGTTCTGTTTGGAAATAAAGAATAACACCAAAACAAAGAGCAGCAAAAAAACATTGCAATTTGAAGGCATCCAAAAGACCAGAAGATAGGGTAATTGCAGTGATAATACTTCATGTCTCTGGCCGGACATCCCACTACAGTAATGGAGTAGACCATAGTATAGACAGTGTTGAGTGGCAGGAAATAACCTGACTCCCTTAAGGGGCCAATGGCTATGGGTGGGTGAGCCTCTTTAGGTGGGGTGATGGTCCCATCAGGGGAGGAAATGCCACTGGAAAAAAAAATATTGGGCCCAATGGCAAAATGAGCGGAGGAGGAAACACTTTCTGATTCCCAATGCTCCTGGAGGCGGAAGAGGCCATGCCAGATGGACTGGCTATGAAAGTGCACCTTGAGAATATCCTCAAGGCTGTGGCAGTCCATTGCAGTCCAAGTGTTAAATCCTGCATGTCTCATTTCATATGTGCAGCAGGAGATGGTTCTGTGATCAAAGTCTGTGGGTCACTTCATGGCAAGCTGGGATCCACCTTAAACAAATTCATGCCAGTGGCATTTTTCCTGCTTGCCTTGTAGGGCGAAGATGGCCCAGCTTCCAAGATCAGGCCTCTAGGAAATAGCTGACATACATCCCACACAATTGCTCAAATAATATAACAGTCCAAAAACTAATGGTAATGTTCACCTGAAAAATGCAATTAAGTGGGGGAAAATGGTAAATCTTTGGACCCTTTCTGTTTCTAGGCTAACTAGCTAATTGAGTTTTGTCTTAAAAATTAATCTCTACATTCAATTAGAATAAAATTAAATAAAGTATAGATAAAATATATGTTTTAGTATGATGCAAATGAAAATTAATGGAACATAAGTGCCATTAAAAATAACAGACTTCTATGAATAGTATCAGGCACATTAATAGTTATTTTCCTCTGGAAATAAATGAAAAAGAGATTGATTTTCCTTCAGCCAGGACTCTGACTTCACTTGCTACAGATGGGACTTTTAACTGGATAGGTGCAGTACTTTCTTTCACTAGCATGTTGTTAAGATCCTCATCTTGTTAGCTGAAAGGCTGACAAGTCGGCAGTTTGAGACCCGGGTACTGCATGATGGATGAGCACCCGTCTCTGTTCCATGTCTTGGGGACATGAAAGCAGCCTAATTTGGGCATCCCCTGAGTGGAGTTTCTCCAGCAAAAATTCTTTCAACCCAGAATAATTTCTGACACGAAATTATTATACTGGTATGTTTTCAAACTTTTTGTACCTTCATGCATCTTATATATTCATGCTAGTATATTGTAAGCCATTTTAAACCACATTCCTGAGAGAAGACAGGATACACATTATCCTGTAAATAATGTATATAATGTACAACTACTTTTTATTATAACAATTTTATAGAGTTTGGGAACTGTATAGCAAGAAGAGGTAGATAGGAGACTACTTCCGCAATAGGTACCTCACACTTCTATTGGCTTAGAGTGGAAACCCTAGCTCTGCTTTCTTTCAAGGTTTCAGCAATAGGTCTAAGGATCAGAAGGGTTTTTGAGCTTAGAAACAAACATAAACCTCTCTTCTTGACACCCAGTGCTGAACCTGTGACATATGCCAACATTGCTATTTATAATGGCTGAACAAGGCCCTGGAACACGGAGATGACATCATCAGTGGCTATAGAAGTGACAGACAGTCTTGCTTGCCATATTATAAAAGCCTAGTTCAGTAGCTCACGTCTTCCATATTTCTACAGCATGGAAGGGCCAAACAATTTCAACACTCCATAAATGAGAGATGAGTATGGGAGAGTTAGAAACATAACATACAGATTTAATTAAAAGGTACACCAACTATTTATAGTGAGGGGAAATGTGAGATGTGGTGTTGGAGGAGAGTTTTGAGAGTACCCTGGACAGCAAGGAGAACAATTAGGTCAATCAACCCTGACTGCTCCTTAGAAGGACAAATAGTAGAGATGAAGCTAAAGTAAGTATTATGGACATCAAATGAGAAGAGAGGATTCACTTGAGAAAGCCTTGATGCTGGGAAAAGTGGAGGGCAAAAGAAGAAGGGGCAGCCAAAATTAGATGGCTAGATGGTATAGTAGACACAATGGGCACAAAGCTGGGCAGGTTGAGGAGGATGGTGGAGGAAAGGGGCGACTGGCATGCCCTGGTCCATGGGGTTACAAAAGGTCCGAATCAACTGTGCGACTGAACAACAACAAATGGCTGAGAACTCAACCTCCCCTCTGTCATTTGGAGGGCCCTGAATAGGCTGAGAGTTGGAGTCCCTAAATGCAGGATCAACATATTCAAATGGGAGCTGCTGGCGGATAACTACATGCTGTGTGAATGTGGAGAGATACAGAATCTGGTTCATTTATTGGTTTGCCAATTACTACCAGAAACATGTAATGATGAAGATTTAATCATGGACAACAATAAAGCCAAGAAGCCAAAAAAACTATTTTGGCTGTCCAAAGTTTGATCTGGACATGAAAGAAGATCTGCTTTTGCAGGCGCACCCCCCCAATAACGGACACAGACAACATTGAAAGTGGATAACAGCATAGGGCCACATTTATTGATTCAATGCCCTAGTCCGAATTATAAATTTGTATTGGTAAAACGACCAATCATAATTCCTAAGGCAAGCAGGCCGAAGTAACACTGGTAAGGTACCACCCCAAAATTGCCAACGGCAATTGGTTACAATGTATCAATTTGTATCAATTTGTTTGTTGACAACAAACAAATTGTTGACCGTAGTCAATAACTAACTCATGACCCCACCCTCTGACGCGTATCCGTGAAATCACAGGGGTGATGCATGCTGGTTAGCAATCGTCATCACCCCATCGCCTGGTTCGTCGTTGACCGGACAACGTTTAACTAATTTATTCCTGTCTAGTGTTGTCCAGTCAATTGCGAACCTGCCGGATACTTGTGGGTCATACTGTTTACCTTACCAGTGCTACCCGCCGATGTGACCAAAGTCAGCAGTAGGCACACAGAAAGACCCCTGTATCAAACCATAGCAACAGTGTGGGATGGGCAAAAAAGCCAGGACCCGGAGCCAATATGGGTCCCAACCAAAAATTCCCACCTGGCCCCGAAGCGACCAAAATATCACACTGTTAACTAGGGAGGGGGTGGAGGGGAAAAAACTTCTCCGCTCCGTCGCTGAAGTAAAATGGCAGCTCGGCTGCCTCGTGGCCAGCCTTTTATAAGGGAGCTGGCCACGCCCCTAACTACCCGGATTCTCTGTCCTGTGGGGGGGGCCCGCAAAGGGCGCGGCGGCCATTTTGGCGCCGCGCTTGCATTGCAGGCGCACCCCCCCAATAACGGACACAGACAACATTGAAAGTGGATAACAGCATAGGGCCACATTTATTGATTCAATGCCCTAGTCCGAATTATAAATTTGTATTGGTAAAACGACCAATCATAATTCCTAAGGCAAGCAGGCCGAAGTAACACTGGTAAGGTACCACCCCAAAATTGCCAACGGCAATTGGTTACAATGTATCAATTTGTATCAATTTGTTTGTTGACAACAAACAAATTGTTGACCGTAGTCAATAACTAACTCATGACCCCACCCTCTGACGCGTATCCGTGAAATCACAGGGGTGATGCATGCTGGTTAGCAATCGTCATCACCCCATCGCCTGGTTCGTCGTTGACCGGACAACGTTTAACTAATTTATTCCTGTCTAGTGTTGTCCAGTCAATTGCGAACCTGCCGGATACTTGTGGGTCATACTGTTTACCTTACCAGTGCTACCCGCCACACGGAGGGGCTTCAAAGAAGACCTGACGCCCCCCCCCCAGACCGTCAGCTCGGTCAACAGGCCTGCTCGCCAGTCACCCAACAGGAGGTCCATACCTCCTCGCGACAGGTGGACCCCATCCCCTGCATACAGGTCATAATTTTGTAGGCTAATATCGGGGTGATGACTAACCCGTCCCCAAGCCCTGGTGGCAAGAAACCGCGCCACTGCCTTATTGACCGCGCGCCTAGCGCGGTCAAGAGCCAGGAGGTTAACGCCTCCTCTGTAAGAATGGCGCGGAACAATGTCCGACCAAACCAGGGTTGTGGCAGGCCAGACATAATGCAAGTAGGCGAGTTCCTCGCAAATCGCATGCTTGAGCGATAAGCCGGTAACCTGGCCCAAATCATTGCCCCCCAGGTGGATGATTAGAATGTCAGGCGGGTCAGCACCCAGGCCAGAAAAAAGGAAAGGCCGCAGCTCCTGCCATAACATCCCAGGCTTACCATGCCATGCGAGACTGGCGTGGTCACCCAGTCCCAGTCGGGGTCCCCACTCTGTCGCCGCAGCGTAACGCGCTGCCCTGTGCACATAGCTGTGGCCCACCAGCCATACTGTCACCGGTGTAATACGACACCCAGGGTCTGTAAGAAAATTGAGAAAAAAGGCGGTAAGGTGACTGGATTGGTACTCATGGCGGGAGTGGGCGCACATAAAACTGAAAACATTGCGAGCCCCACCTCCCCATGCTGCGTATGTCAGCCCCAGAGTACCCAAAAGCAGCTGCTGTAGAGGCTGCACCAATACGGAATGAATGTGTGCCATAACGGGCACCTGGTAGGCCCACCCTGGTGAGGGCTCTGGCTGTCACCTTCCAAAACTGAAATTTAGTAAGGGGAGACCCATCTTGGTGACAGAAAAACGGGCCGTGGTGCATGCCACGCAGTGCCAGGAATTCCTGTAGGACACCAACCGGACAGATGTCTGCCAAAGAACACCGTAGCAGTCTTACTCCACTGCCTACGCCATGCTGATCTGTTTTAGAGGAGCGTATCCTCAACTGGGCCCAGTCTTTGGCAACATAGACATCTTCGAGTTCCAGTGCCCTACCACTTGCATCCGCCTTAGACAGCATCACGAGTTCGCTGACGCGGAGCGCTCCAAAAAATGCCACCGTTGTGGCTGCATGAAAAAGGGCTGCCTCATAATGATCAAAACAGAGGCTTGGCCAGCCCCGGGCCAACTGGGTAAGAACCCCTGGGGAAATGGGGTGCCGGTCGTCCGGGCAACGCCCGCGCTCGCGCACCCACCCCTCCAAAACATGTCTCACACGGAAGTCAGAGGTGGTATCCACATGACCCCCTATTTTGGCCATAAAAGCCAACGCCGAAAGCTTGGATGCTATGGTGCGAGGTGCGAGGCCCTGTGCATGCAGGTGAACCATGAACCGCAGAACATGGTCCACCGGAATCGGCCAGGTCTCTGGCAAGTGAAATTGAGCAGCAAATGCCCTATATGAATTGAATGCTTGTTGATACGCCTTACGCGTGCGTGGCGCTAGTGACAGGCCAATCGCCCGGTTCACCTCTCCTTGCCAATAGTCCACATCTCGTCCGGGAGTGGTGAGGGAAATTCCTCCGCATCCGGGGCCAAGGCGCGGAACCGGGAGATCTGCAGGCGGGACAAAGCGTCAGCAATATCATTATTAACCCCCGGGACATGCCTGGCCCTGAACAAGACGTTGAGGCGCAGGCAGCGCAGCACAAAATGGCGCACTAGATCCATAACCCTGGGCGATTTGGAAGTCTGTGCATTGACAATGTGTACAACGGCAGCATTGTCACACCAGAAATGCACCACCGAATTTGCCCACTGTTCGCCCCATAGCATCAAAGCCCCCAGAATGGGAAAAAATTCCAGGTATGTGAGATCCCGCAGGCGACCTGTGCCTGCCCATGCCGGTGGCCACCCACCATAGGCCCACTTCCCATTGAAGTACATCCCATAACCCAGGGATCCTGAGGCATCAGACTGGATCTGGAAATTGGGGGATGCTAGGAGGTCAGACCTCCAAAATGAGACCCCATTAAACTCCCTCAGGAATTGCAACCAGACGAACATGTCTGCCCTGATACCCCGGGTAAGCCTGACTCTGTGGTGGGGCCTGGATAACCCTGCCATGGCGTCACATAAGCGCCGGGCAAAAGCCCTGCCCGGAGCGACCACCCTGCAGGCAAAATTAAGGTGCCCATGGAGCACCTGCAGTTCCCTCAGGGATGCCTTACGCTTGGCCAGCAATTCCGAGATAAGGGCCACTATCCTGGACACCTTATCACCCGGCAACCTAGAAGCCTGCACTACTGTGTCAATCTCAACCCCCAGGAATACTAGCTTGGTCGATGGGCCCTCGGTCTTTTCGGGCGCTAAAGGGACACCAAGTTCCTGCATTAGCGTCTGAAATGTGTCAAGGAGACGTGCACACGTGTCCCAGCCCCGTTCACCCCCGAATAAAAAGTCATCCAGGTAATGGGCTACAGACCGGGACCCTGACCTGCGGACGAAGGCCCACTCTAGGAAGGTACTAAAACGCTCGAAAGCCGAGCATGATATGGAGCAGCCAAAAGGCATGGCCTTATCGAAATAATATTCCCCCTTAAATTTAAAACCCAGCAATTCAAAGTCGCCCGGGTGCACCGGCAAAAGGCGAAAAGCCGACTTAATGTCACACTTGGCCAGCAGGGCACCCGGGCCACACGCGCGCACCATGCGCAGCGCCTGGTCAAACGATGTATACCTGACTGAACAAAGGTCATCAGGGATAGCATCGTTGACCGATCGGCCGGCTGGGTAGGACAAATGATGAATAAGGCGAAACTCGCCTGGGGACTTTTTGGGGACCAAACCCAGTGGTGAAACCTTAAAATTGGGAAACGGGGGTGCGGGGAAGGGTCCAGCGACCCTGCCCGCGTCTAGCTCCTTTTTAATGCTGGCCGCAGCCACCTCCTCCCTTCCTCTGAGGGATAAAAGGTTGGGAGCATCCTGAGGGGACCTATCACCCATAAAAGGGATACGAAATCCCTGCTTAAAACCTCGAAGTAGATACTCCCCGTCCTCCCCCTTCGGGTACGATGCGAGCCAGCGCTCCAGCATGTTCACATTAATTGGGGAGGGGGCCTTTTGGAGGACTAGCTCCATCCGCGGCAGCTTTGCCAGCCCACTGTCCCCCTCTCCCTCTGCCCCGTGCCCCCCCAGGCCTGGGACAAGCAGAGGCTGCGTGGGGGCCAGAACATGTGGGACACTCGTGCTTATACCTGCAATTCTTTCGATTGCAGGAACCATTTGACGAGAAAGTCCAGCACAGCAGGCGGGCTGGAACCCCCTGCCCCGCCGGTTGGCGGGTAACCTGCGCTGGAGCCGCTCGCTGGACCGCATGTCCACAATGGTATCTATCCCCCGGGGCAGGGCGTGTGGGTGTCATGTACAAGAGCCACAGTCTCTGGCACGGCTCATCCCATCTCATCTCGGGGTGGAGAGGAATCCTCATACGGAATTCCTCATCATATGCTAGCCATGAGGGGCCCGGGAAATCAACCATTGCCCTATATATGTTGTCCAAATATTGGACCATGGGGATAGCTAAATCCGGCCGCGCCCTCAAATATACCGCCATGTATATTAAATAGGCGGGAAGCCAGTTAGCCCAGGTACGCGGCGGCTTACGGCGGCGTGCCTGCTCCTTATCCTTCTCATCCTGACCCTCCCTTTCCTCCTTGGTGGGCTCTCTGTTCAGGAGTGAGAAGATATCCACGTACTCCCCTCGCCATATCTTTTCTCTAGTAGCCTATGCCAAGTGATCACCCAATGGCAAGGAATACCCTGCCGTCGGCAAAGCCGAAAAGGGGACAGCCGGCCTAGTAAAAGGGGCCTGAGCTAACCCAGCCACCCCCAGAACATTCCCCGCAGTGTAAGGACCAATGCCCACCCCATTGCCCAAGGTGGCAGTTGTTGTCGCCGGGTGGGCCGTAGACAGCGTGGCCCCCGCACCACCCGCGCGAGGCCAAGGCCATTGAAAGGCCCCCCCTATATTGGGAATGTGTGTGGATGTACTTGCTTGCACCGTATACTCACATGCTGCACCCCCGCGGGCCGCCCCCACCAGGGGTTCCGGCCCACTGGGGGCGTCGGAGCTCACGACCGACCTAGAGCTCATCACCGGGGCTTGACCCGCACCAGGTTGCTGGCAGGGGAGCTGCGAGGCAGTGGCCGAAGTCGCGCCACCCGCCTGCAGCAGCTCGACCCTCCCCGCCGGCTGTTGTCCTGCTGCCGACAGCACCTCAAAAGGAACCCCAAAGGGTGCTCCCGCCTGACTGGCCCGGGCCAAAGACGCCTCCAGGGCCGCAATGCGGGCCAGTAAGGTGTCCACGTTGACCATGGGCAAAGGGCCGGCCGGCCCGCCTGAGCCAGGCACGGGTACAGGTCCCTGCACCCCGGGGCCAGCATATGGCCATTGGCCAACACCAAAGCCCGGCAG
Organism: Bradypodion ventrale; assembly: GCA_035047345.1. Classification (NCBI taxonomy): domain Eukaryota; kingdom Metazoa; phylum Chordata; class Lepidosauria; order Squamata; family Chamaeleonidae; genus Bradypodion; species Bradypodion ventrale. The sequence goes on along the minus strand of JAWDJE010000003.1, from coordinate 303,648,159 downwards.
AGCTGGTGTAGAAACCTGCCAAGGCAGGGGGCCGCCCCACCCCCCAAGGCTAGAGGGCCCGGGGGGAGGCTGCGGCCCAAAAGGAACAGGCCCGACGGAGTGAGCAGGAGGAGGAGCGGTGTCCACCGCTCGTGGGCCGCGGGCCGGAGCGCCATCCGCGCTCACACTCAGCTCACCCGCAGCGGGCCAAGGGGCAATAGACCCCATTCCGCCGGCCCCGGTCGGGGCTGGCAAAGGTGGCTGCTGAGGAGGCGGCACCACGGTCCTCCGACCTGGGTTGCGCCTCCTAACAGCGCGAGCTGAACTCGAAGCTGCCTTCTTCTTCGAAGGCATCTCCAACAAAAAAGGGAAGCCAGCAATGCAGAATCGCTACCAAAAGGCTTCCCGGTAAGCAACGAGCGACGGAGACACAGGGGAAAAAACTTCTCCGCTCCGTCGCTGAAGTAAAATGGCAGCTCGGCTGCCTCGTGGCCAGCCTTTTATAAGGGAGCTGGCCACGCCCCTAACTACCCGGATTCTCTGTCCTGTGGGGGGGGGGGGCCGCAAAGTGCGCGGCGGCCATTTTGGCGCCGCGCTTGCATTCTCTATGTTCTGCCTGTTTGTTTGGGTTTCCCCTTCATTTTCTGCTCTCCTTTCCCTGTTCTCAGTGTTAAAAATGTAACCATATTTTATCATTCTCGTTAGGGTAGCTTACAGTGGTCATTGTGTACTATGAAAACAAGAAATATTCCACATAATTAATTTTATTGTGATCCAGGAAACAATACTGTCTTTGCTTGGAGGCTGTACGATGCATCAGGAGATGCTCTGGGCAATCCACTCCACAAGATGTGGCATTCCTGATTCATAGAGAAAAGCTAGGCTAATTTTACTGTACCACCTGAAGAAGTTGGACAAAGAGTGAGCCATTCCTTCAGCCAATGAGAAGGGGAATTATGCCCTCGATAGACTTATATAGAACCTGTCTGTAAATAAAATTTAAAGAGTCCTGAGTATATACAGAGTCAGGGTCAAGAAAAAACCCATGTTTCCTAGAAGTAAACCTAAATTAAAATTTAAGCAGTCAGTCAAGGTATTGTGGTCATCTCTTGCTTTCACATTTCTAGTTTGGCAGGAGCTGACTCTGTCATGCAGTACTCGAGTCTTGAACTGCTTATGTGCTGACTTTCTGGTCATCAAGCTCAGCATCTTAAACACTAAGCCACCACAGCCCATTCATAAATGTTAACCATTCCTAAATTACAAAGTGTGTATGCACACAAGTACATCTGAGAGTACAGATTTCTGTATGCAAAAAATAATAATAATAATATCACAATTACTCTGAAATATATAATCTTAAACATATTTTGGCAAGCAGGCTAATATAAACACTATTTCAGGTTAATATAAACACTCTTTTGACATGACCATAACATGTGGTGGGACAGCATAGTTATACAAGATCCACACATTGAAAACAATATCTGAAGGCAACATAGTGAGCCAAACTATTGTAAATGAGGAACATTATGAAAATATATGAACAGGGCTACAGAATTTTCAGCTTGAGGTGTTAACAAGTAATCTAACTGTGTCATCAAATACTATGTAGATCTCCATTCTGTATTTTAGAAACCTGTATCAGTTAATGTTAGTCATATAGAAGATAATATAGTATCACTATTGGATGGAGAAATAAAATTGGCTGTAGTTCTGTGTAACACCTCTCTTTGTCAGACATTTGTCTATTGTATATGTGTTTAAAGAGGCACAATCTATCCCACTTCTTTCAACTGACATTTTACCCCTTTATTATCCTTAATATATTCCACTGAGAGTTTTCTCCTTCTGACAAAGGGTGGGTGGGTGGGTGGGGGGAGAGGCCACTAGCCAAAGGCATCCCCCAACCAACTCTTACCTTCTAAGCTTCCTTGCTAATCAGAGCTGCGTCAAATGGTCTTCACGTGAAAGCATCTAACAAGGTCCCAAAGGAGGACTCCCTTTAGTGGCAGCAAGAAAAACACTGCTGCTCTTCAGAGAGAAGAAATATGGAGTTCCTCCATTTAAGTGATAGTCTGATATGTGCCACTTTGAACCACGCACATATCCATAGATTCTTTTTTGAGACTTCTGTCTTTCTGGAAATTAAGCCTCTGGATTTGGCAATTTTGAATTCTTTATTGACACTCCAGATAGAAATGAGTGAAGGCAATGGAATACAGTCTGTTTCTTAGCACAAATTGCAAGAAATGCCTTGGTTATGTCAAATTTGCATCAAATGAGCTATGCCTCATTTATTGTTTGGATATATTTTAATAACATTCAGTGAAATAATGTTATTTCTTTCTTTCTTTCTTTCTCTGGTTTGATGTTTTGTTTGTTACATAAAAGGATATGTGACTAAACATTCAAATCATGGGGCCTAACAAGGGAGGCTTCATATGGTGCTATAACAAAGGAAGAGCCCAAATAACATTAAGCTAAATAAGGGAAAATCTTGAGGAAGACAAATTATTTGACCGTTACAATGGACACATGCCAAATTTCAACAATTAGGGTTGTTATACAGAATGAAGAGGATTATATCAATCAAAAAGACAAACTATCCAAATTGCATAAAACCACTGATTTGAAGACAAAAATACATGATCACATACTGAGACACAAACCATATTACTCTCTTTGTGTGCATGTACATATTTGTATTTTATTCTAAAAAATATCCCAAAAACCTGGCCAGTTCTTCTCAAACTGCAACAATGTCTTTCAACTGACTAAAGCATCCAGATACTTTACAAGCCCTCTAACAAGCCATCTTCACTTTCCAAATCATTTTTTCTTGCAAATCAGTAGGATTACTGTAAGTGATAAGACTCAAAATAATTCACATTCTGATGTTAACATTGAAAGTGAAAGATGTTGTTGTAATATGTTTGCTACAAAATAGGAATGTGAACCTCAATAGGATTACTGATTAACTGACATAAATTTAAGATGCTATAGTTTAATCATTGCAAAAGAAAAAAGAGATAATTAGGAAAAATATTAATAATTGAAAGTCTATTAAATATTTAGGTATTAACATTCCTAAGAATTTAGAACATTTGAAAGAGAATTTTTTTAATAAATTGAAGCATTAAATTAAAAATAAGATACATAATTTTTGGGAAGATTGGACTTTCTTGGTTTGATAGAATAGCAATACCTAAAATGAAGATTTTCTCTAATGCTGATTTCTTTTTTTAAAAAAATAGTACAACTGATATCTGAGTAACCAAAGAAAGATAACTGAAGAAAATGTGAAAGATTTGCAAATTATGACCATACCTGTCAACCATCCCATTTTACCCGGGATAACCCCTTATTTTTACCCCTCTTCCCACCCCCTCCCGTTTAATTGATTTCCCCGTATTTTTCGTTATTTTTAAAAAAGAAATAAGCTGCAGTATTTTTTTTCGGCCACCAGAGGTCGCTGTGTGGAAGGGGAGAGAGAGAAGGGGGGGCTTCTGTAGTTAGTTTCTCTTTCATTTTCCTGCCAACCACATGGCCAAGATGGCGCTTCGTTTCATGCTGGGACTAGGGACGGGAGTCTACTCTAGGTGAGCAATATTTCATATATGCAGGGGCAAATCAGCTCTTGGTCTGGGGGCAGAGACTTCTCTCTCACTCTCATGCTTTATTGAGCTGTTTCTGCCCTGCCTTCTGTTTCTGTTCTAGAGTTAACTTGGGAGGGGGGGAGTGCTTGCTCACTATATGCTAAAGGTTTCCCTTGCTCGAAAGACAGTCGTTTCTAGAGTGCCAAGGTTCACCATCACAGCTTTGTGCCCATTGCATCTACAATACTATATGAGAGAGAGAGGGTGTGTGTGTTCCGTTTCTGTTCTAGAGTTAACTTGGGAGGGGTGTGGGTGTGTGTGCTTGCACGGTTGTGTAAGGGGATCTGAGTTAGGTAAAGGTAAAGGGTCGCCCTTGCTCAAAAGCCAATTGTAGCCGACTCTAGGGTTCAGTGCTCATCTCTGTTTCAAAGCTGGAGAGCCAGCGTTGTCTGCGTCTGCAGACATTTCCGTGGTCATATGGCAAGCGTGACTAGAAACCAGAGCGCACGGAACACTGTTACCTTCCCACCAAAGTGGTCCCTATTTATCTACTTGCAATTTCTTGCTTTCAAACTGCTAGGATGGCAGGAGCTGGGACAAAGACGGGAGCTCATTCTGTCCTGCAGTACTCGGGAATCGAACTGCTGACCTTCTGCCTCCCAGTCAGCATCTTAGTCACTTAAGCCACTGAGCAAACAAGAAATAAAACAAAAGTCCCGCAAGAAAATGGGGAAAGGGTTCTTTGGCCCACACAGCTTTGTGCCCATTGCATCTACAATACCATCTAGCCATCTTATTTTTGGCCACCCCCGTCTTTTGTCCTCCACCTTTCCCAGCATCAAGGCTTTCTCAAGTGAATCCTCTCTTCTCATTTGATGTCCAAAGTACTTTAGCATCATTTCACTATTTGAACTTTAATGAGCAGTCAGGGTTGATTTCTTCTAGGCTCGACCTATTTCTAACACTACATTTCAAAGGCATCTATTTTTCTGCGCTCAGCTTTCCTAATGGTCCAGCTCTCACACCCATACATTACCACCGGGAATACGATTGCTTTGACTATGCAATTTTTTGTTTGCAAGGTGATGCCTCTACTTTTTACTATGTTCCCCAGGTTTCTCATAGCTTGTTTCCCAAGCATCAGATCTTTGATCCTAAGAAAGTAAAATCTGCCAGTCGTATCCAACTCTAGGGTGCAGTGCTCATCTCCATTTACAGCCCAAGAGCCAGTGCTGTCTGTGTTTGCAGACATTTTCATGGCCATGTGGCAGGCATGACTAGAGCCCAGCAAGTCACATGGCTATATTTGGCCACACCCATGGATTTGGCCACACCCACAGAGGGGTGTGGCCAAAATTTCCCTTATTTTCAAATCCAAAGGTTAACAGGTATGATTATGATTAATATACTTTTTTATAATGGAGATAAAAAGTAAAGATTAATGAGATAGTATAAATCTAAAAAAACTAGGAAAGTTAGGTCTTCCTACTATAAGGTTACACTGTATAAGATATGTGTGGGCTGTGGGGAATGACAGAGGAGCCTGGAGTGCAGTGGTCAATGGGGTCAGACTCAACTGTGTGACTGAACAACAACAACAACTACTACTACTACTACTACTACTACTACTACTACTACTACTACTACAACAACAACAACAACAACCAAATGAGACATTCACTTGATAGAATATTTCAGTCTAAGATATTTAATATGGTTAAGTGTGGAAATGTGTGAGAAACACAATAATATTTTTAATACAATGTAATAAAAAGATTGTTTTAAAAATGGGAATTTTTTTAAAAAAAATTTATATCAGTTAATTTTAATTTGAAATAAGTATAGAGGCATATTTTTTCATGCACTTCTGCATTATATCCAGTGGCAAATTTTGAGAAGTTTCCAAGAAACCTGAAAAGAAAAATGGAGGATTTATTTAAAAAGAATGAAGTTATTAGATTAAAAGTTTGGATTGAAAGATAGAGATTATATTAGGAATTGAAATTTATTTTGGTTTAATCTTATCTAGTTAGAGCAATAAAGATTTAGTTTAACAATTCTAACTATAGGGATCTTGTAAAAATTGGGGGGAGATTGACAAAAGGAAAGGTTGGAAGGAAATAAGATGATGAAAAGTATAATAAGCACAATTTATAAGTTATTATTAGAAGCAGAAGAACAACAGAAGTTTTATAAATTAAACGGGAACATGATTTGGGATAGGAAATTCCTTGTCATCACCCTCCCATGCCCCACAGAACTGAGTTTCCAACATTATTCCTTTGTAAACAGATACCTTGATATTTGTCTCACTTCTTGTCATTGAGGCCAGTGAAGTCCTGGTTCAGACCAACCCACTCTGAGACCAAACTTTGAGCCTTTTGATGAAGCTTGTAGTGGTGACTGGCAGTGAATGTTAGCTGCTCTCCCACTCTTGAAGGAGACTCTACTCTCGCCCTGACATTTGCACTGCCTGCACCTCCATCCATATGGATGAAGGTGGGTGCTACAGGACTTCTTGAGTGTCTCAGGCACTACTTCCTCATTCCTCAGCCTTGACCCCTAGCCATCAGGAAAGCTGCTTAGGGATTTTTGCCACTGGCTGTTCTCTTTTGCCAAGGTCAGCACAGGGCCAGCTATTGTTGCTGCCATCCTCCCCCTAACCTACAAGCCATTCCATCCTGGTCTAAGAGCAAAAACAACAACAACAACAACAACAACAACAACAACAAAAACCACACTGTCAAACATGAGAGCAACAGCACCTCTGAATACATCTCCACAAGACACCACCTCTGGAGAAAGAATAGGCAAGCAGTTGGATTGTTCCCTCTGTCTTACTTCAAAATGAAAAGAAAAAAAAATACAACCTGAAAACTATCACCACTGTTCTAATTTCAAGCAAAGTACAGTAGAACCTCGGTGTTATGTATGTTAACTGTGTTTTATGACAGGAACGGAATGTATCTTTTCTCATATATCTATTCTTATGCAAATAAGTGGATCGAAAAATGTGCACACTCTGTTAGCCAATGGGCTTGTTGTATTATTGTTACTGTTACTGTTTATAGTGTATATAAGTCCAAGTTTTGCCCCATCCAAACAGTGTTCAAACCCCACTAATAAAGAGCTGAATTTCACTACTTCACTCGTCTGCTTCTTCATTCCTTGAACACTAAACTCGGATAAAGTCCAAACTCCATTCCACAAGTTTGGACTTTATCCAATTTTGGACTTTATCCAAATCAAATGGGCAATGCATCGGATAACATACAAAAATGGACTTTATTCGAGGTTCCTATACCAAATACCTCGGACAACACCCATTTTAAGTGGTTTTGGACTTTATGTGCTTGCATCATGTATGCATGAAAACCGTGACTTTATCCGAATTGGACTTTATCCGAGGTACCATTGTAATGGCCAAAGGACAAAGCAAACAAAAGTTTGTATTTTGTAAAGGATCATGTTTCAGGACAGCATGTGGCTCTTGGGATTGGAAGGAGTCAGTAGCTTTTATGTTTACAATCTGTTCTTGCTATAGAACAAATTCTCCTCAGGGGCTCAGCAGCAGAGGAACTGGAGCCTATCTTGTGAGCTAGAAGCTGAACTGACCTGGGTACAAGAACCAACTCCTGGCAAGAATCCGCAAGCAGCTTCCTGGTGGCTAGGGCTATTGCTAGGGAAGATGAGCGAAGCCCAAGGCATCAATTTTTATAAAACAGCGAGATAGAGAAGGAAAGATAGATCCATCCTGCATTGGCTCCAAGAACTTATCAGAGTCAAGCGCCGCTCTGGAAAATACTGTTCTGGCCCGGGTGCACATGTGCAGCAAAAACTCATTTGCACATGCACAGTACCTCTTTGTGCATGCACAGTGCCCATTTGCGATGGGCACACATGCACAGTAACCCCTTTCTCCGCTGTTGAAATATGGGACGGTGGTGGGAAAGGGGAGGAACGGGTACAGAAATACAGGATTTCCTGGCCAATCTGGGATACTTGACAGGTATGATCAGAGGCAGGCATTAAAAGAGAAAAGAAATAACACTTGCCTCTTCTTTTATTCTTCAGGAGTGACCAGGTGTGGGGAAATATTGGGAAATACTGAGGCCTCAAAGTGGGAAGAGCCCTTTTTTGGATTAGGGGAAGCACTTAATGGGTCACTTTGCTGGGGCACAGCACTAGTGATGGAGCATGTTGGCTCTTCACTTCTTGTCTCAAACAGCAAGAGAGTTTGGGGTGCCCTGTAGCAGAAAATGAGATAAATTAGAAGAGGAAAAGAGAAAATATTGAGATCCAGCAAGGGCCTCTCTTAATTCTGGGAAATCTTGATCAGGGGAGGTCTTCTTTGGAGCATGCTTTAGATTGAAGAAAATTGTCAAATGCAGCACATTACAAGAATTTATCATATTCCTACTACAAAATCCAATTAAAATAATTCATAGCTCATCAGCCTGCTATTACTCATCTTTGCCTCAAAGCATGAACTACAAATGGGAGTTCTTAGTCTATGTGAATCTTCATTGCATCAGACCACTGATCTAGCCTAGCACAGTTATGGTGTCCTTCACATCCCAAGGAGATCTCAGGTTGCAGTCTTTCAAAGCCTGCTGGAAGTCACCCTTTCACTACTGATACAAAAGAAGTGGCAAAGCACACAAACAATTCATGTGCTTACAGCTGCACACGGGCTCTTTTCTATATCTAAGGCTGTACTTGTTTGTTTTATTTTAGCTCCCAGAGCATGGTGTTGATAAATGCCATATTGTGATTACTGGTGCCTGCAATTATTATTAATATCAGAATTTTGGGAACTTTAAAAGAACCAAAACACAGAGATATACTGCTATAGTATGTAGGCAGATGTGCTTGTCTGTACCCAGGCATGTGCAGTGGAATGGTCCCAAGTATTATTGATTTATGATGGTCAAATTGTATAACTCAACAGACTGCCATCAAGCAATGAAGTACCAGTCATATTAATAGACATGTATCTGCTATACCACTGGGGACACACCTTAAAGGATCCTAAAGGTAAAGGTAAAGGTTTTCCTTGCTCGAAAGCCAGTCGTATCTGACTCTAGGGTGCAGTGCTCATCTCTGTTTCAAAGCCGAAGAGCCAGAGCTGTCTGCTTCTGCAGACGTTTCTGTGGTCATGTGGCAGGCATGACTAGACACCCGAGCGCACGGAACGCTGTTACCTTCCCACCGAAGTGGTCCCTTTTTATCTTCTTGAAATTCCTTGCTTTTGAACTGCTAGGTTGGCAGGAGATCCTAGCCAGTAGTATATAGTATATTGCATGAGCCATCAAGTTGGTCCCACCTTATAGCAACCATATACTCACAAAGTAATGCAATATAATGTAGTATTGTGTAGTATAAACTTTGCAAGCTCATCAGAGGAATGTGGCTATAGCCTACACATTTCTAACACTCAAAGTAAACAGATCAGGAAGAGAAAGTTAAAAGCAAAACACAGATTTCAAGCATTTTCCATCATGCATTTCCCCCTTGATTTACAGTCAGCCTGTTTCACCAAAAAATAGTTGTGGGTCATGTAATATACTTTATAGCTTATTTCTGCTGAAATAGATTCATTTATAGTTCTCTTTGCTGGAAATACCCCCGTGACTAGAAGAAAATTAAAGTTTAAAAAATACAGAGAAACAAAGCAGTAAATTGTAGCTGATGGTGTTTTGCAGAACGATTTGTTTTTTGCTCTTGTCAATTGTATTAAGGTGCAAGTAGTAAATATAATACTGAAGTATAATATAATATTGATTACTGAATTTTTGTAGAAGGCTATACAAGCACCAAATCTGGTAAGCAGATATTTTGCACGTTTGGCGAGTTACACAAGTTGATGTAGAAATTACAGTAGTCTTTCAAATTCCTGTTACAAAGATCCCAATTACATCCTGGCCAAGAATCTCAATGGCACACTAGAAAAGTTCTTCCACTGGCTTTTGTTTGTCATCTGTCTAGATTCAAGTCAATCTGATTACTGATATAGAGACAAACTAAATATGTATTTATTTAGGCAAGTCAGACAAGTAGGCACTAATGAGTGAAAATACATTACAAAGCTTGAACCTTGGTTATATAGCTCTTTCCTTCAGACATTCAAGCAGACCTGTACATCTTCATGACCATGAGGTTGACTCCTTGTTTTTCTACTTGTTTATCACTATCTCACCAAATGTATAAAAGTGTAATTAGACGTATAACTGAAAGATGTCTAGACCATCTTTGAGGATGCAGATAGATGGTAGCATACACCATTACATATCACTAAATTAAAAAGCATCACCATTTCAATTTGTTTGAAAAATGAAACCAGCGATAAACTTCACTACCTTGCTATTGTTAACTTGCATCTTGCATTCTTCTTGAAACTTGGTCTATTATAGGACCAACTTTACCTTATTCAAAACCAACCCTTCTTTGTTAGATATCCCATTTACATAAATGAGTCTGCCTCTCCTAGGAGATAGTGAGAAAAAGGAAGCACAGAAAGGTAAAGGTCGCCCTTGCTTGAAAGTCATTCGTATCTGACTCTAGGGTTCAGTGCTCATCTCTGTTTATAGCCAAAGAGCCAGCATTGTCTGCATCTGCAGACATTTCCGTGGACATGTGGTAGGTATGCCTAGATGACGGAACACCGTTTACCTTCCCACCAAAGTGGTCCCTATTTAATTACTTGCAATTTCTTGCTTTCAAACTGCTAGGTTGGCAGGAGCTGGGACAAAGATAGGAGCTCACTCCATCATGCAGTACTCAGTTATTGAACTCCAACCTTCTAGTCATCAAGTTCAGCATCTTGACCACTTGAGCCACTGCAATCCCAGGGACAGAAAACAGATTGTTAATTAGTTCTACAGTACCTTTGGTCTACAGAAAAGTGATATTCCCCATTATCTGCATACTTTATATGTCCAAGTTAGGATCTTTTCTGCTATATGATTGCTTCTGTAATCACACTCAGTGAGGAAGCGTTGGGGACCATGGCATGTAGTTCATGATTTAACACAATTTCAGCAATTGTTCAACTTCACATTTTGTTGGTTCCACTATTAATGCAACCATGATTTGCCATGTTACATAGAAAGATCTCTTGTTTCAGATGCCAAAACATTTTCAATCAGGTTTTAGGCCTGGATATGGTACAGAGACGGCATTGGACGCACTGGTAGATTATCTCTGGCGGAAGCGGGACAGTGGCCATCCGTCCGTCCTTGCCCTTCTTGACCTCTCAGCGGCCTTCGATACTGTCGACTATGGTATCCTTCTGGAATGGCTCAAAGGATTGGGGATCCAGGGTACAGTGTTATCCTGGTTTTCCTCATTTCTGGAGGGCCGGACCCAGTCGGTGTGGTTGGAGAGTGAGAGGTCCAGCACTAGGCCCCTGCGTTACGGGGTGCCTGAGGCCTCGGTGCTCTCTCCTCTCCTATTCAACATCTACATGAAGCCGCTGGGTGAGATTATTCGTTCCCATAGAGTGAGGTATCATCAGTATGCTGATGATACCCAGCTGTACATCTCGGCCTGTGGGGATGCCAGTGATGCAGTCAATGTCCTATCCAGATGTCTGGAAGCTGTTGGGGTCTGAATGGGGGACAATGGGCTACAATTGAATCCCTCCAAGACAGGTGGCAGCCATGGCCAGGAGGGCTTTCACACAGCTTCGCGTGATCTGTCAGTTGCGTTCACTCCTGGACCGGGACTCCCTTCTCATGGTCACACATGCTTTGGTGACCTCTAGGCTAGATTATTGCAATGCGCTCTACATGGGGCTGCCCTTGACAACCATTCGGAGGCTACAGCTGGTGCAGAATGCAGCAGCCCGGGTGGTGATGGGGTGTGGACGTTATGCTCGCACCTCACCATTGCTTCAGGAGCTGCACTGGTTACCAGTTTGTCTCCGGGTGCAATTAAAGGTGCTGGCTTTGACCTTTAAAGCCCTACATGATAGTGGGCCAGGATACCTAAGAGACCGCATCGTCCCAAGAGTGTCTGTCCATCCAACCAGAGTGGACCGGATGGGATCTCTAACTGTGCCATCTGCCAGAGGGGCTCGCCTCTCTGGCACACAAAGGAGGGCCTTTTCTGTGTCCGCACCGGCCTTGTGGAACCTCCTGCCAGTAGAGGTGTGGGAGCAGACGGAGCTGCTGCCTTTCAGAAAATAATTAAAAACCTGATTGGCGGGGCAGTTGTGGGGCAGCTGAAACCTCCCCATCTTTTTTTAATGTGGGCAGTTTTAATGTGGTTAGTTTTTAATAGGTGGGTGGGTATGTTGGGGTTTTAATTGTTTTTAATATGTATGTTTTAATCCTGTTGTGAGCCGCCCTGAGTCGGGTTCGCCTAATTGGGCGGCATAGAAATTTGAGCTACAAATAAATAAATAAATAAATAAATAAATAAATAAATAAATAAATAAATAAATAAATAAATAAATAAATAAATAAATAAATAAATAAATAAATAAATAAATAAATAAATAAATAAATAGTGCCTACACTTTTTATCTTGAACAATTCTTATCCTACCAGACACAACATCAACTCTTCTGTTCTTCTTACCTTCTGATGGACTGTTATAAAATCAAAAAATACAGTGTAGTTTGGACTGTAATGTACAAAATGGAATATGCAAGCATTATTTCCACCTTATTTCCTTAGTTTTGCATTTCACAGTATTCATTTCTTTATTCATGCTTACACACATTCACACAAGTTTATGAAGACTATAGGTAGGACAAAGCCAGGGTCTGGGGGAGTTACATGACCTTTCTCTCCCATGCTGAAAATTTTTCTCCCGGAAGTCAGATGCTACTGGCAGTTACATTTTTTTGTAGCACATGCAATTGAAAAATATGTCTCTGAGCTACCCTATTTCTCCAGGGTGCAGCTCTTCTTGAAACAAATAATTCACTTGACATAGTGTTGTTGATGCTTGTCTACAGTTTTTCTTAAGAACTGCTATTCTCAGAAATATTGTTCACTACGAAATAGAATAGAATAGAATACTAAAGGAACAGCCCAAATTATATATAATGAAACTAGAAAATATCTACAAATAGCTGAAATCATTTATTTACCGTTTGATAACTTATGCTCATCATTAACCATTTTCTCAAGATATCTCATGGCAAGAACATTATATAATTTCTCCGCCACCACCGGACTCTCCCCTCAACTGGCCCCGGCCTTGAGGGAAAGAAGAAACAGCTGTGTGGCACAGCTGGCAGGCCATAAGACTGCCGCTGACACCACCACTGCACTCTTCCCTTGGCCGGCCCTGGCCTTGAGGGAAAGAAGAAACAGTTGTGCAGTACGGCCCACTGGCCATAAGAATGCTGCAGACGCCACCATCAGACTCTGTCCGGCCTTGAGGGAAAGAACAAATAGCTATGCGGCGTTGCCGGCTGGCCATAAGAATGCTGCAGACGCCACCATCAGACTCTGTCCGGCCTTGAGGGAAAGAACAAACAGCTATGCGGCGTTGCCGGCTGGCCATAAGAATGCTGCCAACACCACCACCGGACTCTTCCCTTGGCCAGCCCCGGCAATGAGGGAACGAAAAACAGCTGTGTGGTGCAGCCGCCCACCCATGAGAATGCTGATGCCACCGACGCCAACCTCTTCCCTTGGCCGCCCCCGGCCTTGGGAGAAACGGGGACGGCTGTGCGGTGCAGCCGGCTGGCTAGAAGAATGCCACTGCTATCACTGCTGCCAGACTTTTTCCCTCGGCAGTTCAGCCTGGAGGGAAGTGGACAAGTCTGAGTTTTTGCAATGTATTTTTTCTTTTTTCCTTGTGTATTGCTTTGAAATGTTAACTGCTCTTGAAATATGTATTGTTCTTGAATTTTTTTTAATATTGTGTTAATGTGATATTTTGTAACTGTAATTTGTGATTCTCTATTTCTTTGTTAGCCGCCCAGAGTCGCATTGCGAGTGGAGCGGCATACAAGTTGAGGTACTACAACAACAACAGCAGCAGCAGCAGCAGCAGTAGCAGCAGCAGCAGCAACAACAACAACAACAATGACAACAACATAGATTGTGACCATATTTTTGAGCTTGGAAGAATCTCAGGTACACTTTTAGCCAGGATCAATTAATGTGTATAAAACAATTTTTATTCCTTATATATTATTGCTTATGATCAAATAATTTTTGATTAAAATTATGGGATGATAGCATTCACCAACCTAATTATAATTTTACTAAAATGAAATGTCAAGACTTTACTCAGGATTTATATACCATATATGATATATGCCAAAGTATTAGATGTTCATGCTTAGGTCTTAGTGGGCATATGGGGAGTGACTGATTCTTACGGGGGGGGGGGGGGATCTGCTTGTAATTAATGGATTGTTAGACTTCATACAATTTAATTTTTAATAAACTGACTTTGCACAATAGGATTCCCTTAAGCACTATATCCCATATGTAGCTTTGCTGGGGGGGGGGGGGGGGGGACCTTCAGTATTGTTTGAACTGGCAAAACAGAAAGTGAGAAAGTACTTTCCCATTTCCCCTACAGTGATATTTCTTTCTTCCATCCAATGCAATCCCCCCTTAACTTCTACACTTACAGCATTTCATTCATTTTTACTGTCAGAATCTATAAAACATCTTAACATAAGAACAGCCTTGCTGGAACAGGCCACAGCCCATCCAGTCCAGCATTCTGTCTCACACAGTGGCTCACCATTTCCTTCAGGGTATTCCCAAGGAGATGCCTTCACCTGCTTAGGATTCCCTGGAAATGGCATTGAGAGATATCCTGCCTATCTCTCCAACCCGGAGGTTGTCCTTAGGTAGCCATAATTATAGCCATTGATAGCCTTGTCCTCCATGAACTACTTACAAAGCTGCTGGTCATCACTGAGCTAACTGGTATGATATAATGTTGTTATTTCCCACATACAACATGGCCCTACTTCAATCACATTTTGTCATTACCCTCCCACTACAACTCACATAGTTAATAGTCAAGCAACAACTTCATTTCAGTTAACAAAAATTGTATTTCTAGATATTGGCAGAAATCATTTTCTGTCAGCAACACTCAAAGGTCCTGAGGCTCCCATAGAGTCCCCTTCATCCAAGAAAAGCTGTTGGGGGCTGCAGGATTGGGAGAGGGGTACATTTCCCAAAATTGCCACAGCTGAAATGACTGTCCACTACCTTATAGCCCCCAACTGTTAAGCAGTCTAAGAAGGGTTTGGGTAAAGCTTGTATGACTATAGCGCTAGAAAAATGGAGTCTTGCATACTTCTTTAGCACTGGGTTTTAATGGAGAACATGCCTTCTATCTGCAACTAACTTAAGTATAAAAGTGTTTCTTCACAATTTGCTCTTTATTTTCTGTTGCTTCCTTTATTAGCTGACTTTCACAACTCCTTCATTTCATTTTATGTTCTTCAAAGAATACAGAGGTGTGGAGAGGTATCTCCACACCATATAAAACAAACAAAGACATGTTTTGTAAGTAAAATTCCTTTAAGCAAGAAACATCCATCATCATTCTTTTTCTGAGGGAAGGAGTGAAGCTGATCAGATCTCTCCATGCTTTTCTCTGAACCAAAAACAGAACAACCAAACTCCAACACAGTATAACTCTGCATAACACAGACACCTCTACAGTATGAACCAAGCTTAAGGCTGCAAAGAAGAAAAGTTTCCATTGTTTAATGTTTATATGTGTCACTGCATCTGCCAAAAGATATTCTTTTCAGTCATTCGTATGCAAAATAATGGTTGTCAGTATCAAAGGGGTTAATATGAGCAGTACATTCCTTAGAGAATATAAATGGAATAAAGTTCTGGGTACTGAATGTGATATTTCAGCTTTAGTTTTTATTACACATGCTTTCATTGCTAAGCATAATATGTGCTGCAGAACTGGAGAAAATTGCAATCTCCTGTTCACTAAGGCTCAAATCCTTCATCATTCTCATATTCCCTCTGTAAGACACAGAAAATCACTTCCAACATCTACATAACACTGTTAATTTTTAAAGGTGAATGTCTTTTTTATTGCACATTTAAGAAAGGTGCCAAGATCTCAGTTTTTACTTATTACTACCTCTAAAACCTCATGTTCTTATTCTTTTCGTATGCCCAACACATACATTGCAGGTAGTAGTATTAGCCATTTTAAAGAGAAAACTTCTTTAACAGAGGATTGTTGTTGAAAGGAGAAGACCTACTTTGAATTTACATGCATATATCTATAAACATATATCTATTTTTATAGATGCAAACTAGAATGTTGTATGGGCAGATCCGAATGGTGAACATGCAATTTTATTATGTAAAGAAAAGAGTAACACATGTTTTAAAAATGTTCTAACTGGAAGAAATAACATTTAAAGGGAAAAGGAAAATTAAGTAAGCAGTTTTTGTTTCCGTGGTGACATAATGTTTAAGATGCTGAGCTTGATGACTGGAAGATCGGCTGGTCAGTAGTTCGAAACCCAAGTACTGCATGATGGAGTGAACTCCCATCATCTGTCCCAGCTTCTGCCAACCTAGCAGTTCGGAAGCAAGAAATTGCAAGTCGATAAATAGGGACCACTTCAGTGGGAAGGTAACAGTGTTCCATGCACTCTGGTGTCTAGTCATGATTGCCACATAACCATGGAAATGCCTGCAAACACATACAGAACTGGCTCTTTGACTGTTAACAGAGATAAGTCCCGCCTCCTAGAATCAGACACAACTGGGTTTCAAGCAAGGGAGAATTTACCTTTACCTTATGTAACTGTTCTTTCATTTTTAGTTTTTCATCCTTCATTTTTTATTTATTTGAAAAACAAGAATACAATAAAGCCAATGCAAAAAGTTCTCCAAATGCATGATTTAAAGCTTTAATTATGGTTAAAGTAGTACAGACACAACAACACATGCTTCTTCTCAAATACGCATCATTGATAGTTCACATTAAATCTCACATCTCTTGCTTCTTTCCAGAACTAAGCATTTTAGAAGATGATATCTATGAACTCTGACCCCTGCTGAAAGGAGATAGCAATCCAAAACACAGATAGCCTTTGGGAACACTTAAAATATGTTTCATTTACAAATCCTACCTGAGGCAAAAGGGGTGGTGGTGCAAAAATGGGCACTAATATTGAATGTACAGTGCTACCTCACTAAAAAAGAGGAAAACAACTAGTTCAGTGTTTCTAAGAACAATTTTATTACAAGCTACTAAGAATGCTGATTAACAAAATTACATTAGAATATCTGTTTCTGGTTTCTAAGTGACCTCACAATGAGATTTCAATCTAGGTGTTGAGGGAACAAAACTAACACATTCTAAGATTTCAAGACTTTAATGATACCCAGAGCTTTCATTTTCTTTTACACTGCGACAAAGGAAAACATGGTTTCCTTATGTAAAACATAAAACCTTATGCGGCATCCAGCTGTTCACTCCCTAGTGACTCTTGCTGTTGCTGACAATGCTGTAACAGTGTCAGAATCTCATGAAAACACCACTGAATAACGATAGCATATCTGAATGTGTGCAGTGGGATTGCCTTTTCCCCCTCTCCCTGTCCGCATATATCAAATGCATAGACAGACAGTTTATTTCCCAGAGGTCTAAACCAGAAAAATAATACTTACCAACAATAGCCCATTTTATACTATTCATAAGAGCTTTGCTGTCACAGTATTACAGAACATAATCCTTTGTTTTCTCCTACCTCTTGTAAAGTTGTTGCTGACAATACAAATGGAGATATTTCTTTCCTGCTCACTGCCCTTACTAGGGGTGGGGAAATATTAGAATACTGTATATAATATTTGCACCCTTACCCACACCTATACACGAAAGAGCCATCAGTGATAAAACTGTCTACCAATTCAGAATTGCATTCATAGCCATGTGGCAGGATAGATGTCCCTGAAGAATTTCAAAATATACTTATGAACTACAGATTCTACAAACATGGTATAAGAAAAGCGTACTGATTTCAAATAAAAAAAATTTGTACTGAAAGATTCCCACAGATAAGGCACATCTCTCTGAATTTGTTAGCTGCAGCAAAAGAGTAATAATTAAATTCTGAAAGCATCCTGTTTACTTTTCCTCACTGCACATTGCACAAATGTCACTTCTTTAATGATGAAATGCTCTTCCATTACGTAGCTGCTCAATTTAACCCTAAAGACTGAATCAGTGTGACTGAACAACCAGCAGAGCAGAAATCTAAAGGTTCATCTCCCATGAGGTTAAGGTCAGCTTTGCCACATTTTTTAAAGGAAGAGGCTCAACACCATATCAAACAAATATAATGAGACAAGGCTTCACATGTACACTTTGAGGCTTTCTTCTGATTCATTATTCATATTACTCTAGTTCAAACTGTGTAGATCTGTCCATTTTCTTATTAAGAGCTTTATTGGTTTTATTAAAAATATAAATAAATGTCAACAGAGCCCTCCTCTACCTTAACTAAAGGCAAACAAGTGGAAAGGGGCAGAAGAAAGAAAGTAGGACGTAGTTAACTACAAGTGCAAGCAATCAAATAAAGTAAAAGGTAATGAAGGCAAAAAGCTGCATAATGAAAAAGAAAGGAGGAAATGGTATTACAAGTGAAAGAAAAAAGGAGAAATGAGCAGAAGAGTCAGATATTTGTGACGATTTTCTCCTAATAATAAAGAAAACATTAACCATGTATATCTAAACCACAACAGCAATCTTGAAACACTTGAATATACAAGCTATGAATAAATAATGGAATAACTGCTCAAAAGGCTAAAGAAATATATGGCATTTGAGTGCATCAGAGATGTTCCACTCATCTGAAGTTTTCATCTTTGTTAGCATGGTCTTGCCAAGGATTCTTTTCATTACCATTGTTCTTCAAGGTGACAAAAACAGAACTTGCACTATTGAAGATTATCCTTCTGGTTACCAACACAACTGTCTGAATCTAACACACCATAATTCCAACAATACACAGAAGTATTGGTTTTCTGTTATATGTTAACTGAGCCTAAGGTTTTCATTATTAAAATGATTTTTTAGTAAAACAGATAAAGCATAAATAATCATATTTCTCAAACCCTGCTAACACTGTACAGAAATTAAGACACTGCAAAAACAGACTAAGTAAAAAAAAACAACACTATGTAAAAGGGCATTTTGCTCATGGCAACACCAACAGTCATTAAGTTCATGAAAGTCAAGATAACATAACTTGGAAATGAAGTATTCATACTTTAATGTATAAAGTTCAGAATGTGCCTGCCCGGGTGGAAATAGGGTGCGGTCGGTATTATCTTGCCGCACCCATACTGCGGGAACTGCATTGGCTGCCAATATGCCTCCGGGTATAATTCAAGGTGCTGGTAATGACCTTTAAAGACCTTCATGGTAGTGGACCAGGATACTTAGGAGACCACGTCACCCCAAGGCTAATGACCCATCCTACGAGAGCAGACCTGAGGGGCTCCCTAGTGGTCCCATCGGCCAGGGAGGTGTGACTCACTGGGACTAGGAGGAGAGCCTTTTCGGTATCTGCTCCAGCCCTGTGGAACCTCCAGCCACTTGAATTATGCCTCCAGACAGAGTTTCTTCACTTGAGGAAGTCCCTAAAAACATGGTTATGGCAGCAGGTGTGGGGTACTGCAGGTGTCACACACACACACCCTTGCTGTCTTATCTTGGGCCATCCGGGTTTTAAGGGGATTGGGAGGTCTTTTTTATAAAAGGTTTTAGATAGTTTTTATAGTTTTAATCTTTGTATTAAGGTTGTTTATATGTTTGACACTTGATATTGTGAGCCGACCTGGGTTGCCCAGGCAAGAAGGCTGGCTATATAAATGTAACAATAAATAAATAAATAAAGTAAAAAGGAAATACCACTGCCTAGATGAGGCCCATTGAACCAAAGAATCTTACATTAAGTTTGTGCTTACCAACCCAAATCCTATTGGCAGGCTACATGGACTTAATTCAATGTTATGCCCACTGCTATCCATGAAGCACTCCTGCCATTGTATTGTACAATGGGTTGAAATAGGAGCTATGCAACCAATTGCAGAGTCCTCACATTTATGACAGTGTAACATTATGTTCTCCTGCCAGCCTAGCTGTTTGAAAGCAAGAAATTGCAAGCAGATAAATAGGTACCACTTTGGTGGGAAGGTAAACAGTGTTCTGTGCACCTGTGTCTAGTCCATACCTGTCAACCTTCCCGATTTGGCCGGGATTACCCCATAATCCTGCGCCGATTGACGTCATTTCCCGACCCGCGCTGCCAAAACCCAGCAATTTGGCAGCGAGGGAAAGGAAGTACTGCGTAGCCCTTCTGCACAAGTTGCCTTCTACGCATGCATAGAAGGGTTTTACACTCATGTAGAACCCTTCCACGCATGCGTGGAAGCCTACGCCGCTTGCGTAGGGGGCTGTGCAAGCGGCGTAGCCTTCCACGCATGCGTGGAAGGCGACCTGCGCGGAACCACTCTGCGCAGGTCCCATTTTTCCCGGAGCCATGGGTTGACAGGTATGGTCTAGTCATGCTTGCCACATGACCATGGAAACATCTACAAATGTAGACAGGGCTGGCTCTTTGGCTGTAAACAGAGATGAGCAAGGGTGACCTTTACCTAACATTATGTTACACCTTGATGGACAGGATTATGGCTGCTGGATCTAATTCAGAACATGAAGGAAGGATTCTGAAGTCCTAGAAAAATAAGGATCCAATTTAGATGCAATACATTATTGAAGTCAGCTGAATGAAGAATTATCCTAGTAAAACCAACACAGAGACTCTCTTGGCTGCTTTTGCACATAATAGTGGGCCATCATTTAATTTCAGGCTCATGAATCCATTTAGACTTTTCTGTTTTGAGCATCTGCAATGAAATTAGAATACAGTGGAATCTCACGTAACAAATTTAATGTGTTCTCTGGGATCTTTTGTACTACGAACAATTTTGAAAGCAAATTTCCCATAGGAATGCATTGAATACAATTTCCCATAGAATGCATTGAAAACCAAAATTTGTTAACCAAAATGTGGTTTCCCATAGGAATGCACTCAGTGGTGGGCATCAGCAGGTTCCCACCAGTTCGCCAGAACCGGTAGCAGAAATTCTGGCTGGCCCCGCCCATCCAAGTTTTGAAACAAAGTAGTCCTAATTTGGGTGCAATGCAGGGCTTTCCCCCTGGCCATGCCCACCATGCCATGCCCACAATATGGTAGTAAATTATTTTGGAGCCCACCACTAAATGCACTGAAAACCAATTAATCCGTTCCAAAAAAATTGTTAACCGAGCCACTATTTTCTTTGGATTTGCTTTTGTTATACAATTTTTATGTTAACTGAGCCATTTGTTAAGCTGTATATTACTCTTGTTTTAGATCAGCTGTGGTTAATGTTAATCAAGGTTAATGAAAATACATCATTTCTACAATCAAGGTTTTGAAACAAGTCACTTTAACAGTCCATGGTTTGAAAATGCCTTGGTTCTAGTAACCATAAGAAGTTTAACTGCAGTTTTTCTAGTGTTAGAAACACCTCAAGTTACAACTAAAAAAATAGAATATTCTGCTTGTTTTATAACTTGGCTCCATTGGAAAAGGATGGAGGTGCAAGTAATCCCATCTATGCTTTAACATACTTGAGGTGGTAAAATACATTTTGGCATACACCAACCAAACTATCCAAATTAACATGGATTAGTGAATTCTGTAAATCAGTAGTCCAAAAAAAAAAAAATCCCCTTGTCTGGTTTAACATTGCCTAAACATACAATTGGTGAATAATCTGAAGAATTGCTCACGGTCACTCACGCTCTGGTCACCTCCAGATTGGATTATTGTAATGGCTTTCAGCAGGTTTGGGGCACGCTTGACTCCACTAGTCAAGTCCGCTGGCTGATTTAGCCTATGTGAGGGGCTGCCCCCCAGCTTGGTTATTCTGTTTTAACATGGGTAGGGTGGGGAGGGTTGTTTTTTAATGATGATTTGTTTGTTTGTTTGTGTTTTAATGCTGGTTTTAGCTGGGGTTGCTGGGTCATGTTTTAGCTGTTGTTAAACTGTTTTATATTGTAATTTTTACTTATTGTATTTTCTCCCTCTTCCCTTTCCCTTTTTGTTGTTAGCCGCCCTGAGTGGTGTACCTACCAGGAGGGCAGGATATAAATGTGCAAACAAATAAATAAATAAATAAATAAATCATATCTCAATAATAGAAATTTCAAAATGAATAAACAGTTGGATTATAGTAATAGTTCTACAGTGATAGATTTACTTACCTTTTGGATTTAAAGAAGAAGGTTTAGAAACATCATGGACAGTATCCATTTTGGAAATCCATGTGACATAGAAAAAAATGAAAAGGAGAAGAGTTAGTTTCATTGAACTGGAAGATATCAGAGAAAGTAGCATTTATGTTAGGAAAATAAATACAATATCCTAAATCCAAATGTCATTCTCAACTAGAGATGATGAAACGAATCAATGGGAGTTATATAGTTTACCAAGTTTATAATAAAAATGACATGACTTTGTTTAAGAAAATCCACTTCTCCTTTATACCATCGCTTTCTCTACTTTTCCACGGCTGTGCCATCAAGTTAATTTTAACTTATGGCAAGCTTTTTGAGGCTTTTCCAGGTAGAGAATAAATGGAAGTGGATTACCATTCCTTTCTTCATGAGGTCTACTAGGACTGTGAAGCTTGCCTATTGCAACACAGGCTGGCTCTTCTCTCTGGAGTCTCAGTGGGTAATAAACCCCTGACCTTTGGCTCTGCAGCCAGACACCTATCCACCCAGCCAGTGCTCTACTATTTACATTTGTACATCTATGGAATAAGATAGGAACCATTCAAATTGTGTTTTTATTCAACTAATTAAAAAATTCCAGTTTTGACACCAGATAACAGAGGAACATAGCTTTGAATACAGTAAATGATCTGCTTTTATTCTGAGCATAAATAGGCAGCAAACCAAAGACAAAGTTAAGTGATGAGGAAGAAAAATGAACCATTTAGATATGTTTATGGGAACCTCACAGCTTGAGGCATCTTCATTTGCCACTAAATAATGTTATTATTCATAATGTGAGAAAGCAAAAACAATGGAAGCAGCTATCCATAATACCCCAGCTACCTCTATTGGGTGAAGTGGGCGTCTCTGGTGGCTGGATACCACAAAGCTGTGAACCATGCTGCTTTTTCCACCTATAGGGCACTTGCTGCCGTAGCTGGGAACTCCTCTATCATTAGTCTGTCTTACTTTGACATTATCATGTCCTTCACTTTTTTCACGTGCTCCATGGCAGCCACTCTTCCAGTACCCTTAGCCATTACTGTGCTGCTGCTGCCACCTCCACCTCCCTGGCATCTTTATTTAGTCAGCAGCTCAAAGTTGCCATCGTGTCTTAAGTAAAACCAATTCTTTGTTTGAAAAAGTGCAATTGCTTCACATGGCTGTGCTTCTTCAAAGAGCAAACCACTACCTTACTTTTCCTGTAGCAGCTCCTCCTGCCCTTTTTGCTTTTCTCAGTTTGTCATTGCAGATACCGGGGTGCACCAAAAGAACCTCCTCAAAGATTGTGGTATTTCTGAACCACAATCAGGTGTACCCTGGACAACAACTTTGTGCAGAAGTGCAAAATTATTAACATGAATTCAACCCCTGACCTGTGGAATGACCTGATACTAGAGCAGGCAGTCCTCTGTGGCCTGTCTCTAGCCTGGATGGGCAAACCCTTAGCCCATGCTCAGTGATGTACCTTGACAGCTACTGCCAGGCCAGCTCAGTCTGGGAGGTAGCTTTACAAGTGCTTCTAACTCTATTCATCTGGTTCACAATGCCCACAGGATGTATAACCAATTTGCCTAAATTGTGTCCTGAACCCAACAGGCAACTCGTTATGTAGTGCCCTGAGGGATTCACCACTACCACCCTAACCCAGCACTGAGTTGGTTACAAAGGAATTACATTAAGGTCATACAAATAGATACATGCTAGTGTCCTAGGTATGCCATTTGTTACAAAAAATGTTCATATTTTAAAGAAATTAATTATCCTTTTACACCAACCTCTTAATGAAATGGAAGTTTACACTGGCTATATATAATATGGAAATAAGCTAGAAACATATAATGTTGAGGATTTAAGGTTGGCCAAAGACAAATCCAAGAAGGTAGCTTCATTTTAAATAAATTAAAATAGATAAATAAATTTTGGCAGTTCAAAGTCTGACCTGGACACAAAATAAGAAGGATATGGAAGGAATATTTAATCAACCTTCTAAGAATAGCTACTATTATCAATTTATGGCAACTAAACCAGGGAAATTAAATAACAAAATGCAGCGATTTCAAAATATAAGAGAAATATATGTTGGATTTAAAAGATCTGAGTTTGTACTTCAGTTCAGGCATGAGCTATCTTATTCTAGTGGATATCATTAATATTTCCTTTGGTCAATTACATAAATGATAATAATTTCATAACAGTAGAAATATGAGTGTTATATGAATTCCACATGATAAAAAGAGTGGGACACGAAAAGGCAGCAGTTAAAGCTTTTATTCTTTGAAATTTATAAAACATTTAGAGCCACTAAAGTGGATTGAGGTAGTTTTCTTAAATAAACCTTTCCCCCAACAGAATATATATAAATAGATAAATGGCTAAAGATAATTTCAGTGAGAGAAATTCAGATACCTATACATGTCATTTGGTGTTCTTGAGTATTGTTATACTATATACTGTTTTTCTCAAAAATGAGAAACATTACTTTCATATTCTAAGGAGTCATTCAATTATAGGTAGAATAGTCAAAATAATGATGGACATGATTTAAGAAAAAAATATTGCACGGAGGAAAGAAGCCTGGGTTTATTGTTCTTTCATCTACCAACTGCAAGTGTCCTCAAAATGTCATCTACAATAAGCCATAAAGGGCTTCATGACAACTCATTAAAGAGTCTCCTCAAGGCAACAGTCTACAAACTGGAAATGCCTCACAACCTCAGATGTCATTTACACACAGGAGACCTCTTGGCACTTCTACCTTCAGATATTTTATATCGTATGGTAAATGAATGTTTAACAAATGTTAGTTGGAAACCAGAGTCAGACATACAAGGCAAAGGTTTTATACAGTCGGTGTAACTTACAGTTTCTAATGAGAATCCCTGAAATGCATTTACAGAGCTACTGTTTCAAAGACCCTCAAGGCCATTCACCTCTCTGTTTCTGTACAAAAGTCTAATTTGATAGAGTCACAGACTACTGCTAACAATAAATGAGAGCAAGATTCAGGACGAGTTGTTGCTAATGCTGAAGTACCTCACTTGCAAGAGTGAAAGAGAATTTAATGGATTAAGAGAAAGGCAACGTGAATATCTTGGAAATCTAGACAATTTTGTGATAAAAATCCTTAAACCTGCATTTCTGGGGGAAAAAAATCTGCCTTGCCTTCTGTAAGGAATGACATCTACTGAATATTTTTCTTTGGGAGAAAAAGACTGAATATTTGTAACATAAATAAAGACAAAGATGATCTCCATCACTGTGAAACCAGCATATTAATTGCCACACACACCTATGTAACATTACAGGTGGAATTTATTTTATGTTATATATGTTAATTTTCTACCAGACTTGGAATCCCTATAAGTAAAGGTAAAGGTTTCCCTTGCTCGAAAGCCAGTTGTATCCGACTCTAGGGAGCAGTGCTCATCTCTGTTTCAAAGCCGAAGAGCCAGCACTGTCTGCTGCTGCCGATGTTTCTGTGGTCATGTGGCAGGCATGACTAGACACCGAAGCGCACGGAACGCTGTTACCTTCCCACCGAAGTGGTCCCGATTTATCTACTTGCAATTCCTTGCTTTCGAACTGCTAGGTTGGCAGGAGCTAGGACAAAGACGGGAGCTCATTTCATCCTGCAGTACTCAGGAATCGAACTGCTGACCTTCCGCCTCCCAGTCAGCGTCTTAGGCACTTAGACACTGCAGTCCCCTATATAATTCCCCTATATAATTCCACTAAAAAATCATGGCAAGGATTTATCACTCTCTCTTTTGCCTAAACTGTGAAGAGAGGAAGAGAAACTGAAGGGAAACTGAGCTTTGTTGGGCTTTGAATGTATAAACGTTTGTTCTCATAGCTCTCAAAATCTTACAAGGCTGGAGGTATAATAGTGAAGTCTTGTGAGACTTGCTATAAGAAGTAGGTCCAGTTGTTACCATTGAGAGCAAGCAGACAGTGCAGTGAATAGCTGTCTGGTTACTATAGTCATGCGACTAGATATATGTATATACTCAAATATAAGCCTACCTGAATATAAGTCGAGGTACCTAATTTTGACCTGGAAACCCAGGAAAATAGATTGACCCAACTATAAGCTGAGAGTAGGAAATGCAGCAGCTGCTAGTGAGTTTCAGTAATTAAAATACATGAAAATATAGTAAAATTAATTATTTTAGTGATTTTTAAAAACTGTATTTGCACCACCCACCAGTGGTGGTGCTGCAGGTAAAGTCATACCTGTCAAGTATCCTGTTTTTCCTGGGGAAACCCCTTATTTTTACCCCTCTTCCCGCCCCCTCCCGTTTTATTAATTTCCCCTAATATCCCTTATATTTTAAAAAAATCCTGATCGGAGCCCTCACAGGCGAAGCTGCAGTATGTTTTTCCTGCCACCAGAGGCCGCTGTGTGGCAGGCTTTTTGCTTTTGGAAGGGGAGAGAGAAGGTGGTGGGGGCTTTTTGTAGTTTCCCTTTCATTTCACTGCCACATGGTCATGGAAGCTTCGTTTTTGCTGCTGCTCTAGGTGAGCGATATTTCATATATGCAGGGGCAAATTAGCTCTTGGTCTGGGGTAGAGTAGAGACTTCTGTCTCACTCTCATGGTTTATTGAGCTGTTTCTGCCCTGCCTTCTGGAGGATTTTGTTTCTGTTCTAGAGTTAACTTGAGAAAGAGAGAGAGAGAGAGAGCACCCCACCTTCTAACAAACCATCTGGAGGGAGATTAACTCCTCAGATGCTGGGAGGCTTGGAAACTACAGAAGTTGCTTTTTACTTTACTAATTCCCTTCCTTAAGCTAGATCCTACAGTCTCAGGTGTTGGTGCTTCAATTGGTTGCAGTGAGGAATGAATAGATTGGACTGGTTAGTTTGGGGGAATTAATCCCTTGCTCCTCCACCCTAAGGGGGCGGGGTGTCTAGCCATGTGCAGGGCTAGTTCATTAAAGCCAAGCTGCTTACAAGCCCTAGGGGGCTGGTTTACCATTCTGCACTTTGCTTCCCAGGAAAAATTAATAATAATAAATGAGTAAAGAAAGAAAACAAAACAAAAGTCCCCCATGAAGATGGGAGAAGGGTTCTTTGGCCCACACAGCTTTGTGCCCATTGCATCTACAATACCATCTAGCCATCTTATTTTTGGCCACCCCCTTCTTTTGTCCTCCACCTTTCCCAGCATCAAGACCTTCTCAAGTGAATCCTCTCTTCTCATTTGATGTCCAAAGTACTTTACCATCATCTTTACTATTTGACCTTTAATGAGCAGTCATGGTTGATTTCTTCTAGGATTGACCTATTTCTAACACCACATTTCAAAGGCATCTATTTTTCTGCGCTCAGCTTTCCTAATGGTCCAGCTCTCACACCCATACATTACCACCGGGAATACCATTGCTTTGACTATGCAAATTTTTTGTTTGCAAGGTGATGTCTCTACTTTTAACTATGTTTCCCAGGTTTCTCATAGCTTGTTTCCCAAGCATGAGTTGCCTTTTTATTTCATGGCTGCAATCACCATCTGCAGCGACCTTTGATCCTAAGAAAGTAAAATCTGCCAGTCGTATCCAACACTAGGGTGCAGTGTTCATCTCCATTTACAGCCAAAGAGCCAGATCTGTCTGTGTTTGCAGACATTTTCATGGCCATGTGGCAGGCATGACTAGAGCCCAGCAAGTCACATGGCTATATTTGGCCACACCCACAGATTTGGCCACACCCACAGAGGGGTGTGGCCAAAATTTCCCTTATTTTCAAATCAAAACAGGTTTGGGTAAAGTGGGTGGACAGGTCAATTGCACTGAGGCAGGAAGTGTTGCTCTAGCCTAGCCTCTTGCTCCCCCTGCAAGGAAGGAGAATGGCTTCCTCCCTCCATCTTGGCCACATGGAGCAGGCATGAAGATAAGTGAAATCCTATCTTTTTCCACACCAATTTGGAAGAGGACATGATTGCAATGTAGAGCTTCTTTCTTCATCTGTGGTTTTCCATAGGAATTAATTGAAAACAAACTTCAGAATAGGAGAACTTGATTTTCAATGTATTCTAATGGAAAAATCACGATTTGCACCCTCTTTTGGCCAGTTGTGTAATTGTGCCTCAACTTATTTTGCCACGGAAGTCCCGAAACTTACTTTTAAAATGAATCACTCAAAAAACCATATTTTTAGACCCATGTGGTTGTTGACCATGTAAAAGCCGAGTCCCCTTTTTGGAGCTCATTTTTGGGGTTAAAAAACTCAGCTTACACTGGAGTATATATGGTATTCTTCAGGCCTGTGAACAATTTTACCTTCTTTTGGTACAAGACTCTTTTTAGGTATATGAATCTGAAAGAGTTAGTATAGTGAGAATAATAATCAAAGCATGGTTGCCATTTCTAATAATCCTATAATAAGAATGATGCAGGAGTAGATGGACTATTACACAACAGGAAGTTACTCAGAATATTTCAATTCATAGAATACAAACTAGATAACATATCTGTCTTCCTTTTCCCATGGAATAACTGTATGACAGAATCAGGGTGAAAGTATACATTAAGAAGCCTCTGTTTAGTTAAGGATAGTAATAGAGATGAAACAGCACCTGGTACCAATCTTAAAAATCACACTATAAACCAACACATAACTCAAACAAGCAAGGTTGTCCTGTCCCATTACATTAAATATAACAAACCTCAAAATATTGGCTTGTCCAAATATAGTACTGTATAATAAATACAGTAAACATAAGGAAGATTCACTTGTTCATGGATGCTTTATACAAGTGTGTCTACATTTAATTTAATTTAATAATTTAATGTAATAGTCATATTTATATATACATGAGCTTGCATGACCACATTTTGGAGTCTTAAAGTTTATACTCCAATTACATCCTTGCACACAGTACATATAATGTATTCCCACATTCATGCTGACAGGAGAACTATTATAGTTACAGATACATAAAAGAAAATGCAGTCCTTAAGCATGCTTCATGGGAGAATATCCCAACAATTCCAATGGCAATTATTGTCATGTATTAAGTTCAGGATCAGGAATGAAATTATTTTACCATCCTAATATTCATACAGACTTATAGTTTAGTAAAGACAACTACTTGGATTTGAGAAAATTCTACAGCTTCAGCCTCTTGTCATGTTAGTGTTACTAGGACACAACCATAAACTCATGAAAATGTATGTAGTATTGTACAAATAATAAACAAGTACAACTTGATTGTTTATTAATTAATAGGACAGATGTGGTAAAGCATAGTTTATAGGATTTCCTAGTTTAAATCATGCACATGGTACCAGTCACAAAGATATAATGAAATAAACTGCCTAAATATAAAGAGGACTGTGACCCTTATATTCTTATATAGCAGAATAGAGAAGTTCTCAAGCTTGAAGGCCTGAGGAGTTCTTAGACTTCAACACTCAGATGCCTTACCTAGCATAGCCTATGGCCACGGCTGTTGATAACTGCAATCCAGGTACATTTGGATCCCAAGTATCACATATAATAACACAGGCCTGCAACCAAAATACTGCATAGGATTTTTTTTACTGTTTCTTACAGATTTTTACTTAGTGAAACTGAGAAAAATACTAAAAAAATCCATCTCATCAAGTTTTCTTGCAAAAAACATGTTTTTAGTTTGACTTAGCATGAAGTTTGCCTTTAACCCAAAATCTGATATCCTGTTCTTGATTCTAAAAACCCTATCCAAAAATTATTTCTTACATTCATTTAATGTTTATTAGAGCTAGAATCAAGAATAATGAAAAGAGAAAATAAGAGGAATAGTGTGTGTGTGTGTGTGTGGGGGGGGCACTAGTCAGTGGTGGGCATCAGCAGGTTCACACCAGTTCACCAGAATTGGTAGCAGAAATTCTGGCTGGCCATACCCATCCAAGTTTTGAAATAAAGTAATCCTAATTCGGGTACAACGCAGGGATTTTCCCATGGCCACACCCACCATACCATGCCCACACTGTGGTAGTAGGTTTTTTTGGAGCCCACCACTGGGCATAGTGTAGGTTTAGTGGTATGAGGGAGCTCAGATGATCATGTCCCAACAGGTTTATTTTGTTTGTAGCAAAAGGAGAACATATCCAGGAATCTTACTGGCTGGGTTGAGCATGTTTTGACATGTTATCTGGGGTATTATATATGAGTATAAACATGCCTACTGTCAGATTTGATCATGTTACAACATGCTAAATAAGTTCAGGATCTTGGTTGCTGTATGAGCCACACTCCGTTTACATCCTGTATTCAAACGTGACTGTGCTCATTTTTAGTTCTGTATTATGGCTCCAAGAGGTTGTGTTACTTCTCTGGACAACTTTTGTTTTATTTGTGGTGAATACACTATTAAAAATCAACAAAGAAATGTAAGTGATTTTGTGAAGAAAGTGTATTTTGCTTACTCCAAGTTGAAACTTGGGGATCAAAACAAAGCATGGGCTCCTCATAAGGTGTGTAGAAGGTGTGAAGAAGATCTTCGTTTGTGGTTTAAAGGTAAGAAAACCTCACTCCATTTTGGCATTCCTATGATGTGGTGTGAACAGCAAAACCACACTACTGACTGCTATTTCTGTTTGTTAGATGTGAAAGGCTTTAATACAACAAAAAAAAAAGAAGATATCTTACCCAAACCTTAATTCAGCTATTCGTCTAGTGCAACATAGCTTTGAAATACTAGTTCCACATCCACCTTCCAGTTTGGATAATATCTTGAGTGATTTGGAGGATGGAGACACATTGCCTTCCCAGGATAAATCTTGCTCAAATTTTTCTGTTGATGAGGTATCTCAACTTTTTTCTCAGAGCAAGCTCAAAGACCTTGTTAGAGATTTAGGCTTTTCCAAAGATTCTACCGAATTGATGGGGTCAAGACTATCAAATAATAACCTGCTGTCACCTGGAACATCATTTTCATGATACAGGAACAGAGAGAAAGAATTCACTCAGTTTTTCTCCAAAGATGGAAATCTGATTTATTTTAGTGATATTCAAGTGCTAATGAAGTGCTTTGAAATATAATATGATTAATCTAAAACAAGCCTCAAAGCTGTCCTGCTGCATAATGGAAATACATTGGCATCACTTCCTATAGGACATTCAGTGCATTTGGATGAAAACTTACATGATTTAACTATGATTCTTGATGAAATCAAATATTAAGAACACTGCTAGATAGTTTGTGGACATTTTAAAATACTAACCATGTTGTTAGGCCAGCACACAGGTTATACAAAATAGCCCTGCTACATATATTTGTGGGATAGTCAAGCCAGAGACCTCCATTGGACAATAACTGACTGGCCACTTCGAGACCCTTTAATTCCCGGTGAAAAAAGTCATTAATCCGAACTTGGTTCTAACAGAAAAAGTTTTGTTGCCACTTCTTCATATTAAATTAGGGCTTATGAAGTAGTTTGTTAAATCACTGCCAAAAGATGGGGAATGTTTCAGATATCTGTGTTCCAAGTTCCCAAAACTGTCTGAAGCCAAGTTGAACGAGGGAGTTTTTACTGGCCCCAACATACGAAAACTGTTATCCAATCCCTTCTTTTTAGAAACAATGGGAGAAAAAGAAAAGGAAGTGTGGGACTCTTTCAAAGACATAGTTCACAAGTTTTTAGGGAATACTAAAGACCCTCACTACAAAAACGGTGTACAACACATGTTGAATGCGTATGAAGCTCAAGGATGATAGCTGAGCTTAAAAGTTCATTTCTTACACACCCATGTCGACTATTTTACTAAAAACACTGGAGTCTACAGTGAAGAGCAGGGTGAAAGATTTTACCAGGATGTCTGTGATATTAAGAGACACTACCAAGGAAGATCGAACATCAATATGCTAGCTGACCACTGTTGGATGTTCAAACAGGCAACAGAAAATGGAAAGTGAAAGCATGTTCGAAGGAGCATAAAAGAGAAGAAGAAAAGGATTCACAGACAAAAAGAGTGAACATGGAATGTTGAGTATATATTATGAAGAAATTGTTTGTTTAATTATAAGAAATAATATGTTTAGTTCATTGTAATAAAATAGTAATTTTCTCATCACTGTAATGCTTTTTAATGCAAAACCCTCATATTTTGCAGAAAAAAGAAAAAAGACACCTGTGTGTGATGGGGAAAAATTGAGGTTATTTTTTTGATTTAGCACACTAGAAAACATAAAATTTACCAAAAATATTCTATGCAGCTGATTTTTTTCCAGACCTGTGCAATATCTATGTGTTCATGTATAAACAATACTGGGGTTACACAGAATGAAAGCGCGGTGCCAAAATGGCCGCCACGCTCTTTGCGGCCCCCCCCCGGACTCAGACATCCGGGTGAGTTAGGGGGCGTGGCCACCCCTCTATAAAAGGGGTGGCCACGAGGCAGCCGAGCTGCCATTTTAAAATAGCGACGGAGAGGAGAAGTTTTCTCCGTCGCTGTTTCTTCATTTCCCCCTTGCTCCTTCCCAGCTGGGAAGGAAGGTTTTTCGCACAGAGCCTTTGGCTTGCTGGCTCCTCCGTGCCTTTTTTGCACTCTTCGATCCCTGGAAAGGGATCCTGCTCCTTCTTTAAGCTATGCCTCCCAAACGGAGGGCCTCGGCGACGAAGCCGCGGCCAACGGGGAGGACTTTTGGCCCTGCGCAACGCGGGGGGCAGCCCTCGGGTCAGAGGAACAGGGCTGCGCCCCAGCAGCAGGGCATGATACTGGTTTTACCCACTGATACCGGAGGAGAGGGGCAGGCTGGAGTATGGCCCTCGGCTCCCCAGCCTCAGGCCGGCCCTTCGGGGGCTCCGGCCCTCGGCCCGCAGTTGCCGGCCATGGGCCGGGACAATGGGGGAGGGTCTGGTGCTGGCACACAGCACGGTTTACCTCCGGCCCCTCATGGGCCGGAGTTTGGGCATGGCCCTATTCTGGCCTGGGCTCTCAAATTGGGGATCCTGGTCTAATGCTTAGCGGGCCGTCCGGCCCACCTGGCCCACTTTATACTGGGGGTTCTGTGCGGTGCTGGAGGCATCCTGGGGATTACACACAAACCCATGGGAGGGGGCCCTTCCTTGTATACTGGGGGCCCTTCGTGCCCGCCGGTTACCTCGACGGCCGCCACACTTCAACAGGCGGCCAGCTGGCTCAAGGTGCTTGAGACACTTCGGCCGTGCCTGCCGCTGTCTCGCAGCTCCCTGTTCATCCTGAACTACAGCCGGGGAGTGGTCAGATGTGGCTCCAGAGCTCGATTCCTGGTCGCGAGCTCCGACGCCCACTGTGGGCCGGAACCCCCAGTGGGGGCGGCTCACGGGGGTGCACCTAGTGAGTGTGGTTCAAGTTAATGCACCCACATCACAATCCACTTCCAGCGGCAGGGTTCAGTGGCCATGGCCTCGCCAATTTGAGGCGAGTGGGCATCAGTTGCCAGCCTATCCCAGTGCCCCTTGGTTGCATACTGGCACGACATTGGGGGTGGGGGTTTCCGCCCCCGGGGCAGTGCCGGGCATCGCAGGGGATGGCCAGGTCCCGCTGCGTATGCCCCGTGTACCTCATGTGCCGGTCACAGCCTTGCCGACGGCTGATTATTCATTGCCCCTTGGTGATCAGTTGTCCTGGGTCACGAGGGACAAGATTTGGCGGGGGGAGTATGTGGATATATGAACCGAGAGCCCACTAAGGAGGGGAGAGACGGACGGGGTGACAGAGACATAGAGCTGTCCCGCCGGAGTAAGCCACCACGCAGGGGGGTATCCGCCCCCGGGACAGTGCCGAGCATCGCAGGGGCGGTCCAGGTCCTCCTGCGTATGCCCTATATACAGAATGTGCCGTCGATGGCTTTGCCAACGGCTGGTAATTACTTGCCCCTGGATGATTATTGGCCGCAGGTCATGAGGGGTAAGGGCTGGAGGGGGACAGGTGGATATTCCCCCTATTGAACTGTGAGCCCACTGCGGAGGAGAGAGGGACAGGACGACTGAGAAAAGAGCTGTCCCATCGTCGTGAGCCACCGCGCACCTTGGGCCAACTGGTTGGTGGCATACCTTGTATATATGGTGGTATGCCGCAGGGCCCGGCCTGATTGGGACACCCTGATGGTTCCATCCATCGCTAAGATTTACAGGGCGATGGTTGACTGGATGGGCCCATAGCGGTTGGCTTACGGTGAGGAATGCGGATGAGGATGGCTCTATACCCTGAGAGGAGGTGGGATGAGCACTGTCAGCAGTTGTGCTTGTGTACATCACTCCCACGTGACTGGTGCCTGGTGATAGGTACCATGGTGGCCATGCTGAGCAGCGGGCTGCTCAGACACAGGCTCCACGTAACTGGTCGGGCAGGGGGTTCCAGCCCGCCTGCTGTGTTCGACCTGCTCAGCTGGCGATGTGTGTGCTAAGCGCCAGTGTCGTTACCGACTTGGTGTCACCTTTTGCGCCGGCCCTTACGCCGCCTCCGAGTGCATGCGGGTTGGTTGGTTACGGGGCAGAGGTAGGGGTGCACAGGGGCGATCAGAGCTCCGTCTAAAGAACTAGCCTTGACAAAGCTTCCCCCCCTCCCCAATTGGTGTACTCAGGCGGGAGAGATGGCAATCAGCTCATCCAAGAGGGGATGGGGCGGGGTACCTGCTGGAGGGTTTTCCATGGGGCTTTTTGTATTCCATTTAGGGGTGTTAGGGGTCCCAGGATGCTACTAATCTGGTTCCCTTGAAGGGTAACAAAGAGGGGGCTCCACTGTGCACAGCTGAGGGAGTTGGGGCGATGAGAGTAGCGGGGCCCATCTTGGAACCACCTTTCCTAAGTCGACTGTCTCCCCTATGAGGCTCGTACCGAGCTAGGACCGGGGTGAATGTCATTAATCCTCCATTTATCTTACCCTGTGGGTTATCCATTCAGGGATGCCATTCCTGATGACCTCGCTCAGTCAGGTACTCGTAGTTGGTTCGGCCCCTATGGGTGGCACGCTCACCCAGTCCTGGTGCTGTTTGGGCACAGTGCGATATGCACTCGGATTTCAGATTATTGCCAGTGCACCCAATGGATGTGCAGCTATTGGGTTTTTAGGTCCCGAGGGGAATTTTACTTAGATAAGGCCAACCCCTTCTGACTGAGTTAATACATGTTCAGCACTCGAACAATTCAGGATTTTCATTCAGTGGGCCTTTCCTCATGGGTAGGGGTCTCGGTCTCTAGCCCATTACCTCGACGACTTTGGGTTCGGGGGTGAACGGGGCTTGGACACGTGCACGCGTCTCCTCATTACATTTCAGACACTCAGGTGGGAACTGGGTGTCCCCTTGGCGCCTGAATACACCGAGGGCCCAGCTACTAAGCTCACATTTCTAAATTGACTCTGTCGTGCGGGCACCCGGGTTAACCATGAACAAGGTGGCTTGGATCTCCGCGGCGATTGTGGCATTGATTGCCAAACATAAAGTGTCCCCTTGTGAGCTCCAGTTACTTCATGGCCACCTTACTTCGGCCTGCAGGGTGGTTCCGTCTGGCAGAGCATTGGCCAGGCGCCTGTGTGACGCCATGGCTGACCTGTTACAACGTCGACACAGGGTCCGGCTGATCAGGGGCATATGGGTGGGCCCTCTGGTCTGGCTCAAATTGCTCCTGGGTTTTAACGGGGTCTCTTCCTGGAGATCAGACCTGATGGTCTGCCCTAGATTTCAAGTACGGTCGGATACCTCCAGCTCCCTGACTTATGGGGGTTTACTCTAGGGGTGGGTGCACGGATCGCCTCCGCGATCTTATCTTCCTTGCGTTTCTCCCCATTTTGGGAAGCACTACTGCTATGGGGCGATGAGTGGGCCTACTCAGTGGTCCAATTTAGGTGTGACAATGCAGCAGTGGTGCATATTGTCAACACCCAGACATGCAAATCCCCCAGGGTTAGGGCATTAGTTTGTCTATTCCTTTTGAGAAGCCTACGCCTAAATGTGCTGTTCTGAGCCAGACATGTTCCAGGTATTAATAACGACATTGCTGCTGCTTTCTCCCGCCTGCAGATCCCCCGGTTCCGGGCCTTACTCCGGAAGCAGAGAAGTTCCACTCGCCACTCCCGGCCGATTTCGGACGTTTGGTGAGGAGAGGCGAACCGGGCATGTCATTGGCACCTCGCACGTGTAAGGCGTATCACCATGCGTTCATGCGTCGTGTTTGGGAGGGGCGGGCACGGGAACGTGTCCGCCGCCCGTACACACGTCACCCTAGTTCCCAGGTTTTTTGACCCACCTTGCACGAGGCTGGCATTACTTATGTTCAGATAGGTGTGAGGTGGCTCTTGGCCACGCAGCTACCACGGTAGCCTTTTGGGAGCGCTCCGCATCAGTGTGTGGGTGCCAGAGTTGGTACCACCTGTGTAAGGCAGATGTGTCTTGTAGGGCACTGGAACTCGACGATGTCTCTGTCACACATGAGTGGGCTCAAGTGGGGATACGGTCCTCACAGGTTGTTCAGCACGGCGTAGGCAGCGGAGTTAGACTGCTACGAAGTTTTATTGGAGACATCTGTCCGGTTGGTGCCCTACATGAATTTTTGACAGTGCCTGCTGCGCGCCCCAGCCTGTTTTTCTGCCACCAGGATAGGTCTACCCTTGCCGAAGTAATGTTACAGAGGGTGACCGGTGCCGCACTTCGCGGTGTGGGGGCCCGTTTTGGCACCCATTTATTTAGGATAGGCGTCGCGTTGATCGCGGCTACGTTTGGAGTACTCGGAGGCTGACATGCGAGTACGCGCAATTTCTTATATGTGCGTGCCCTCACTGTGTGAGTACCTAGTTATGACCTTAACCTCTTCTCCTCTTTTACAGATCCTGTGTGTCTCTACACACCGGTGGCAGTGGGGCTGGTGGGCCGCAGCTATGTACACTGGGCAGCAGTATATGCTGCGGCGACAGAGAGTGGACCCCGACTTGGGCTCTGTGCATCCGCACGTATGCGATGGTATGGTATGCGCGGCACAAGGGGGAGGGAACTGTTGCCATTCATGATGTCCGTTGGGGATGCTGGACTGCCCGATGTTCTTAATAGGCACCTCGGTGGCAACGATCTTATATGGAACACTGCTGTTACTAAACTGTCGGGGGGCTGTGACCTGGCGTTTTTATCACGTGTGGCTTACATACGGTCGCTATGGTCCAACATCGTGCCGAGACACCGATTTAGGGGAGACGTGGATCTCCATGGTTCGGACTGTTCCGGCAGTCAGTGGACAGGGCTGTTGCTAGGTCCCTTGCTGAGCATGGCTGGGAGACAGCCATTGGACACTTGAGGATAGGCTTACAAAAATTTTGCCGGTAGGCAGGGGAAGGGGTCCAC
This sequence comes from Bradypodion ventrale, assembly GCA_035047345.1. Classification (NCBI taxonomy): domain Eukaryota; kingdom Metazoa; phylum Chordata; class Lepidosauria; order Squamata; family Chamaeleonidae; genus Bradypodion; species Bradypodion ventrale. The sequence goes on along the minus strand of JAWDJE010000003.1, from coordinate 303,610,972 downwards.
CTGTCGGCTGGAGGTATGTACCTCGTTCTGGGTGTGGTGCAAGCAGGCCTGGCGACCGAGCTGACGGTCTGGGGGGGTGGTGGTGAGTCATCATGGACGCCTCCCTGTGTGGCGGGTAGCACTGGTAAGGTAAATATTTATGACCCATAGGTATCCGGCAGGTTCGCAATTGACTGGCCAACACTTAGACAGGTACAGGTGTAATAACGTTGACCGGTCAATGACGAACCAGGCAAGGGGTGATGGCAGGAGCTTTTCAGCATGCATCACCCCGTGATTTGACGGATACACGTCAGAGGGTGGGGTCAGTAGATAGTTTATTGACTATGGTCAACAATTTGTTTGTGTCAACAAACAAATTGATACAAATGGATACATTGTAGCCAATTGCCGTTGGCAATTTTTGGAGGAACCTTACCAGTGTTACTGCGGCCTGCTTGCCTTAAGAATTATAATTGGATGAGTACCAATTGAAAGTTATAATTCGGACTAGGGCATTATTCAATAAAAGTGGCCCAATGCCTTTATCCATATACCGGTGTCTGAGTCTTTCTTTTGGGGGGGGTGCGCCTGCAATGAAAGCGTGGTGCCAAAATGGCCGCCGTGCTCTTTGCGGGCCCACCCCACCCGGACTCAGACATCCGGGTGAGTTAGGGGGCGTGGCCACCCCTCTATAAAAGGGTTGGCCACGAGGCAGCCGAGCTGCCATTTTAAAATAGCGACGGAGAGGAGAAGTTTTCCCTCCACCCCCTTCCTAGTGAACAGTGTGATATTTTGGTCGCTTCGGGGCCGGGTGGGAATTTTTGGTTGGAACCCACAATTGGCCCTTGGGTTCTGGCTTTTTTGCCCATCCCACACTGTTGCTGAGGTTTGATATAGGGGTTTTCTTGCTCTTGACTTTGGTCACTTAGGCGGGTAGCACTGGTAAGGTAAAGATTTATGACCCATAGGTATCCGGCAGGTTCGCAATTGACTGGCCAACACTTAGACAGGTACAGGTGTAATAACGTTGACCGGTCAACGACGAACCAGGCAAGGGGTGATGGCAGGAGCTTTTCAGCATGCATCACCCCGTGATTTGACGGATACACGTCAGAGGGTGGGGTCAGTAGATAGTTTATTGACTACGGTCAACAATTTGTTTGTCTCAACAAACAAATTTATACAAATGGCTACATTGTAGCCAATTGCCGTTGGCAATTTTGGGAGGAACCTTACCAGTGTTACTGCGGCCTGCTTGCCTTAAGAATTATAATTGGATGAGTACCAATTGAAAGTTATAATTCGGACTAGGGCATTATGCAATAAAAGTGGCCCAATGCCGTTATCCATATACCAGTGTCTGAGTCTTTCTTTGGGGGGGGTGCGCCTGCAAAGAGCCTTCTCGAAGATTGTGGTGTTTTTGAACCACAATCAGGAGTACCCTGGTAATGGCAACCTTGTGCTGCTGCCTAATCTTTCTTACACTAGGTCAGCCAAAGGGAACTGCAGAATGAACCCACCAAATGGTGGCTCCATTTTGTCAATTTTATGTCTGGTCTAGACACGGGAGCAAATAATACCACATGGCTTGTCAAAGCAAAACTATGCAAGAACATGAGAAGGAATTTTGAAGAATAAGTACTAAAATAAATGCTAAGATCTTGTATGAAGTGTTCAGCGCAAAACTACTAATGCCAAAAAAACAACAACAACAACCATACTTGATCATCAGCACAGCATTGTGCCAAACAGTCTAAATATTTAAAGTATTCCATATTATTTTTGCTTAGGTCAGTGGCATCAAAGCAGTATGTTGGTCATTAAATAATGTGCATGTTGCCAAACTACTCAGAGATATAAGAAGAAATAACAGAAAAGAACAGCTAAACAACATAATGCAGCATTTTAAGCCAGCTGTGACTCTTTCAGAGTTCTCTCATGCCCTTGTAAGACAAATGGAACATTCCTCCTGTATCAGTCCTTTTAGACCTGCTAGAGTAATATCCTGAGCGGAAACGGGGTATTATATACCATTCTGATTCCTCATTCAAAACATACTAAAATTCTAAACACATACAGGGAGAGAAAGGACATCAGAAGGGGTTGTTTTTCTTTAAAAGATGGCTGATTGATATTGCTTTCACAGCCCAATAGTCTGATCAGTAGGGTGAATCCATTCTTTTGTGTTATATAGCAACTCTGAGCTTCATCACAACACTCAAAACAATAGGATCCTGAAAATTCATTTTCAAGTGACAGATGGATGATATCCATTATTAATAGATCTCTAAACAGACACTTTAATACAAACAAGGTGTGTATGGGCTTTATCAATGTATGTCAAACATGAGAGTTGATGCAACTATAATAATAAAATGTGTTTTAGAATAATGGATACTTTGCATAAATATGATTTCTCTCTGCAGACTATTCAGTTTAGTGAACAGGTATCTTTCGGTCCAATCCTTTCTTCACTAAGTGAAGAGTTCTAACTGTGCTTCCTCTTGTATGAAGGTGACAGCAAAATACTGTAGATTATGAAATGACAAATGTAGAGTTGTGATTTGATGGAAAGATGAGAAAGCTTCTTGTTAGAAAAATATGCAAAGTCTTCTAATATCTGTAAGCTGTCACTTCAAGCTAAAATCTCCAATGTTCTTTTTTGCAAAATAACAACAACAACAACAACATTAACTAATAGTGACTGGCTACTCATAAACTGATATGAGGTTATGATATGAGTACCAGACCTTCAAGTCTACGTGCCACTCTGCTTCTACCTCTATGATGGGGATTTTGGGGCCCCAAGCACTCATACATAGAAAGCCACACCCATACATACATTTCCTTTCACTCAGCATGCAAGGATGGGAATGTTTAAATATTCCCATATTTCCCAAATGAAAGCCAAGAATGGGACCACAGAGTCAGAGAGAGTATAAATCCTGGCAAACTCTTTACTCACTGTTGTTATTAGAATTAGAAAACAATAATTAGTTCCCCACTGATCCTGCCTGGCAAAAAAAAAGGCAATCAGGAAGCTGTCAATTGCCCATAACTAAATAAGAAAGTACCAACTCATAGTACAGAGATGTCAAAACACTTTACCTTCACAGGCACAAAGAGTCTTATGATTTTGTACAAAGATGCAGTGGCAAAAATGCAAGCGCGGCGCGAAAATGGCCGCCGCGCCCTTTGCGGGCCCCCCCCCACAGGACAGAGAATCCGGGTAGTTAGGGGCGTGGCCAGCTCCCTTATAAAAGGGGTGGCCACAAGGCAGCCGAGCTGCCATTTTACCTCAGCGACGGAGCGGAGAAGTCTTTTCCCCTGTGTCTCCGTCGCTCTTTAACTTACCGGGAAGCCTTTTGGCAGCGATTTTTCCTTTTTGGCTTCCCTTCACTTCGGTGGAGATGCCTTCGAAGAAGAAGGCATCTTCGAGTGCGGCTCGCGCTGTTAGGAGGCGCAACCCGGGTCGGAGGACCGCGGTGCCGCCTCCCCAGCAGCCGCCTTTGCAGGCCCCTGCCGGGACCGGCGGAATGGGGTCTATTGCCCCTTGGCCCGGAGCGGGCGAACAGAGTGCGGGCGCGGTGGGGGCTCCGGCCCGCGGCCCGCGAGCGGTGGACACCGCTCCTGCATCTGCCCACCAGGTTGGGCCTGCTGCTCTTGAGTCGCAGCCTCCCCCTGGGCCCTCTAGCCTTGGGGGGTGGTGCGGCCCCCTGCCTTGGCAGGTTTCTCCACCAACCCTGCCGGGCTTCGGTGTTGGCCAATGGCCATATTCGGGTCCTGGGGTACAGGGACCTGTACCCACGCCTGGACCGTGCGGGCCGGCCGGCCCTTGGCCCCAGGTCAACGTGGAAGCCTTACTGGCCCGCCTTGCGGCCCTTGAAGCGTCGTTGGCTCGGGCCAGTCAGGCGGGGCCCCCCCTCCTTTGGGGTTCCTTTTGAGGCGCTGTCAGCAGGAGGACAACAGCCGACAGGGAGGGTTGAGCTGCTGCAGGCGCGTGGCGCGGTTTCGGCCACTGCCTCGCAGCTCCCCAGCCAGCAGCCAGGTGCAGGTCCCCCGGTGATGAGCTCTACGTCGGTCGTGAGCTCCGACGCCCCCAGTGGGCCGGAACCCCCGGTGGGGGCGGCCCGCGGGGGTGCAGCATGTGAGTATACGGTGTAAGCGAGTACATCCACACACATTCCCAATGGGGGGGGGCTTTCCAATGGCCTTGGCCTCGCGCGGGTGGTGCGGCGGTGCACCCGCTGACGCCTCACCCGGCGATGACAGCTAACACCCAGGGCCCCGTGGTGGGGGGTGTTCCCTACCCTTAGGGGAATGTTTTGGGTGGCCGGGTTGGTCCAAGCCCCTATTCCTTACCGATGAGTGACCACTTGGCACAGGCCGCCAGAGAGTAAATTTGGCGGGGGGAGTACGTGGATATCTTCTCACTCCTAAACAGAGTGCCCACCAAGGAGAGAGGGAGGGGCAGAATGAGAAGGATAGTGGCAGGCACGTTGTCGCAAGCCACCAAGTATGTGGGCCAAATGGTTGCCGGCCTGCATCATATGCATGGTGGTGTACCTTAGGGCCCGGCCGGATCTGGCAATTCCGATGGTCCAGTATTTGGACAACGCCTACCGGGTGATGGTTTACTTTCCGGGCCCAGTGTGGTTGGCTTGTGACGAGGAATGCCGTAGGCGGATTTCCCCGCACCCCGAGATTAGGCGGGATGAGCCAGGCCAGAGGCTGCGGCTTTTGTACGTTACGCCCACGCGCCCTGCACCCGGGGAGATATACCATTGGGGGCATGCGGTTCAGCGGGCGGCCCCAGCACAGGTCACCTGCCAGGGGGCGGGGCGGGGGGTTCCAGCCCGCCGGCTGTGCTGGACTTTCTTGTCCAATGGCTCCTCTAATGGGAAGACTTGCAAATACAGACAGGAGTGTCCCACCTGTGTTGGCCCCCATGCGGCCTCTGCCTGTCCCAGGCCTAGAAGGATGCGGGGCAGAGGGTGGGGCAGACAGGGGGCTGGCAAGACTGCCGCAGATGGATCTAGTTCACCCAAGGGTTCCCTCCCCATTTAAGGTGGACATGTTGGAGCGTTGGCTCACATGGTACCCGTAGGGAGAGGATGCAGGTTATCTCCTTCAGGGTTCTAAGCAGGGGTTCCGGATCCCTTTCATGGGTAATAGGTTCCCTCAGGATGCCCCCAATCTTTTATCCCTTAAGGGGAGGGAGGAGGTGGCTGCTGCCAGCTTTGACATAGGGTCCATGCGGGCAGGGTCGTTGGCCCTGTCCCTGCACCCCCGTCCCGGGGAGCATATTATTTCAATGATGCCATGCCTTTTGGCTATTCCATTGGGGCTCGGTATTCGAGCGTATCACCACTTTCCTAGATTGCGCTTTTGTCCGCAGGTCAGGGTCCCGGTCTGTAGCCCATTCCCTGGATGGTTTTATTCGGGGCTGAACGGGGCTGGGACACGTACACACGTCTCCTCAACACATTTCAGACGCTAATGGAGGAACTGGTGTCCCTTTAGCGCCCGAAAAGACCGAGGGCCCATCTCCACAGCTAGTATTCCTGGGGTGGAGAGTAACACGGTAGCGCAGGATTCTAGGTTGCAGCGGGATAAGGTGTCAAGGCTAGTGGCCCTTGTCTCGGTCTTGCTGGCCGAGCGCATGGCATCACTGAGGGAACTTCTGGTGCTACATGGTCACCCCAGTTTCGCTGGCAGGGTCGTCGCACCGGGCAGGGCATTTGCTCTGCGCTGGGGCGACGCCATGGCGGGATTATTCAGGCCCCTCCACAGGCTCAGATTTACCCGGGGTATCGGGGCAGACGTGCTTGTCTGGCCATAGATCCAGAGGTAGTTCAACGGGGTGTCATTTTGGGGTCTGATCTCCTGGCTCCCCCTTGCTTTCAGATGCAGTCCGATGCCTCAGGATTCCTGGGTTTATGGGATGTACTTCAATTGGAAGTGGGCCTATGGTGGGTGGCCACCATCCTGGGCAGGCAAGGGTCGCCTGCATGGTCTCACGTAGCTGAATGTTTCCCTATCCTGGGTGCTTTGATGCTATGGGGCAAAGAGTGGGCCAACTCGGTTGTGCAATTTTGGCATGGCAACCCGGCTGTGGTCCGCATCGTCACTGCACAGATTTCCAAATTGCCCGGGGTTATGGAGCTAGTGCGTTGGTTTGTGTTATGCACCCTGTGCCTCAACGTTCCCTTCAGGGCCAGGCATGTCCCAAGGGTTGATAATGATATTGCTGCTGCTTTGTCCCGCCTGCAGATCTCCCGGTTCCGTGCCTCGGCCCCCGGATGCGGAGGAATTTCCCTTGCCACTCCCGGACGAGAGATGGAACGTTGGCAAGGAGAGGTGAACCGGGCGATTGGCCTGTCACTAGTGCCATGCATGAGTAAGGCGTACCACCACGCATTTAGTTCCTTCAGAGTATTATGTACCTGATTCTGACTGCCAGGAACCTGGCCGATCCCAGTAGCCCATGTTCTGCGGTTCATGGTTTACCTGTATGCCCAGGGCCTTGCACCACGCACCATAGCATCTCAGCTGTCGGGTTGGCTTTTATGGCCAAAGTGGGAGGTCGTGTGGACAGCACCAATGACTTCCGGGTGAGACATGTTTGGGAGGGGTGGGTGCGCGTGCGCGGGCGTTTCCCGGCCGACCGCCACCCCATTTACCCAGGGGTTTTTTACCCAGTTGGCCCGGGGCTGGCCTGGCCTCTGTTTTGATAGATGAGGCAGCCCACTTCATGCGGCTACAACGGTGGCCTTTTTTGTAGCCCTCCGCATCGGCGAGCTTGAGATGCTGAGTAAGGCGGATGCAAGATTTTCCCAGGGTTTTTTACCCAATTGGCCCGGGGCTGGCCTGGCCTCAGTTTTGATAAATGAGGCAGCCCACTTCATGCGGCTACAACGGTGGCCTTTTTGGAGCCCTCCGCATCGGCGAGCTTGAGATGCTGAGTAAGGCGGATGCAAGATTTTCCCAGGGTTTTTACCCAATTGGCCCGGGGCTGGCCTGGCCTCTGTTTTGGAAATGAGGCAGCCCACTTCATGCGGCTACAACGGTGGCCTTTTTTGGAGCGCTCCGCACCGGCGAGCTTGAGATGCTGTATAAGGCGGATGCAAGTTGTAGGGCACTGGAACTCGAGGATGTCTATGTTGCCAAAGACTGGGCCCAGTTGAGGATATGCTCCTCTAAGACAGATCAGCATGGCGTAGGCAGTGGTGTAAGACTGCTACGGTGTTCTTTGGCAGACATCTGTCCGGTTGGTGCCCTACAGGAGTTCCTGGCACTGCATGGCATGCACCACGGCCCGTTTTTCTGTCACCAAGATGGGTCTCCCCTTACTAAATTTCAGTTTTGGAAGGTGACAGCCAGAGCCCTCACCAGGATGGGCCTACCAGGTGCCCGTTATGGCACACATTCATTCCGTACTGGTGCAGCCTTTACAGCAGCTGCTTTTGGGTACTCTGGGGCTGACATACGCAGCATGGGGAGGTGGGGCTCGCAATGTTTTCAGTTTTATGTGCGCCCACTTCCGCCATGAGTACCAATCCAGTCACCTTACCGTCTTTTTCTCAATTTTTCTCAATTTTCTTACAGACCCTGGGTGTCGTATTACACCGGTGACAGTATGGCTGGTGGGCCACAGCTATGTGCACAGGGCAGCGCGTTACGCTGCGGCGACAGAGTGGGGACCCCGACTGGGACTGGGTGAACACTCCAGTCTCACATGGCATGGTAAGCCTGGGATGTTATGGCGGGAGCTGCGGCCTTTCCTTTTTTCTGGCCTGAGTGCTGACCCGCCTGACATTCTCATCATCCACCTTGGGGGCAATGATTTGTGCCAGGTCACCGGCTTATCGCTCAAGCATGCGATTTGCGAGGACCTCGCCTACTTGCATTATGTCTGGCCTGCCACAACCCTAGTTTGGTCGGACATTATCCCGCGCCTTTCTTATAGAGGGGGCGTTCACCTCCTGGCCCTTGAACACGCTAGGCGCACGGTCAACAGGGCGGTGGCGCGGTTTCTTGCCGACAGGGCTTGGGGACGGGTCAGTCATCACCCCGATATTAGTCTATAAAATTATGTCTTGTACGCAGGGGACGGGTCAGTCATCACCCCGATATTAGTCTATAAAATTATGTCTTGTACGCAGGGGATGGGGTCCATCTGTCGCGAGGAGGTACGGACCTCCTGTTAGGTGATTGGCGAGCAGGCCTGTTGACCGAGCTGACGGTCTGGGTGGGGGCGTCAGGTCTTCTTTGAAGCCCCTCCGTGTGGCGGGTAGCACTGGTAAGGTAAACAGTATGACCCACAGGTATCCGGCAGGTTCGCAATTGACTGGACAACACTAGACAGGAATAAATTAGTTAAACGTTGTCCGGTCAACGACGAACCAGGCGACGGGGTGATGACGATTGCTAACCAGCATGCATCACCCCTGTGATTTCACGGATACGCGTCAGAGGGTGGGGTCATGAGTTAGATATTGACTACGGTCAACAATTTGTTTGTTGTCAACAAACAAATTGATACAATTTGATACATTGTAACCAATTGCCGTTGGCAATTTTGGGGTGGTACCTTACCAGTGTTACTTCGGCCTGCTTGCCTTAAGAATTATGATTGGTCGTTTTACCAATACAAATTTATAATTCGGACTAGGGCATTGAATCAATAAATGTGGCCCGATGCTATTATCCACTTTCAATGTTGTCAGTGTCCGTTATTGGGGGGGTGCGCCTGCAATGCAAGCGCGGCGCCAAAATGGCCGCCGCGCCCTTTGCGGGCCCCCCCCCACAGGACAGAGAATCCGGGTAGTTAGGGGCGTGGCCAGCTCCCTTATAAAAGGGGTGGCCACGAGGCAGCCGAGCTGCCATTTTACCTCAGCGACGGAGCGGAGAAGTCTTTTCCCCTCCACCCCCTCCCTAGTTAACAGTGTGATATTTTGGTCGCTTCGGGGCCGGGTGGGAATTTTTGGCTGGGACCCATATTGGCTTTCGGGTCCTGGCTTTTTTGCCCATCCCACACTGTGGCTATGGTTTGATATAGGGGTTTTTCTACGTTCCTAATGTTGACTTTGGTCACATTGGCGGGTAGCACTGGTAAGGTAAACAGTATGACCCACAGGTATCCGGCAGGTTCGCAATTGACTGGACAACACTAGACAGGAATAAATTAGTTAAACGTTGTCCGGTCAACGACGAACCAGGCGACGGGGTGATGACGATTGCTAACCAGCATGCATCACCCCTGTGATTTCACGGATACGCGTCAGAGGGTGGGGTCATGAGTTAGATATTGACTACGGTCAACAATTTGTTTGTTGTTAACAAACAAATTGATACAATTTGATACATTGTAACCAATTGCCGTTGGCAATTTTGGGGTGGTACCTTACCAGTGTTACTTCGGCCTGCTTGCCTTAAGAATTATGATTGGTCGTTTTACCAATACAAATTTATAATTCGGACTAGGGCATTGAATCAATAAATGTGGCCCGATGCTGTTATCCACTTTCAATGTTGTCAGTGTCCGTTATTGGGGGGGTGCGCCTGCAATGCAGAGTCTAAATTACAGAATGCTCAAAAGGAACTATACATTTCCAGCTAATATTCAATTAGCCTGACACAAACTCATTTGTTGCATTTGACCTCATGTGCTTTTTACATAGGTTAAACCAAAGGGCACTCATTTACATTAAGATTACCCCTACCCCCACTCCACAGTTTTATTTACATTATCCTTATTAAAAGCTCCGGAAGCATAACTATCAGCATACTGATCAACAGGATTTATAGAATCATGTGGGATCATTTTACTGAAAGCAAGACAATCCTATTTTCACTTCTTTACATGTTATTCCCTTTTCCCTTGAGGTCATTGGTCTCTATAGCCTCAGTCCTTATCTTCATTGTTAGGTTATTTTTCTTGGTTTTCATGCAAATACATTTGCTGAAATGGGTTAACACATAAAAGAAGCACCATCCTGGGTTCCAGTGACAGCTACTCTTTTCTCACACTACAAAAATATATTCATAATGGAGTCCAGTAAACAAAAATAGCACAAGTGGTGTGCCTAATGCTCCACAAGGGAAATGCAGCAAGAATTAGCTGATGTTGAGTTAGTTTCTGTCCCCAAAGAGCTGTATCTCAGCTGTTTGAAGCTGTTCACTCAAAGGGATTATCTCATTCAATCTGCTTTAATCTCAGCTAAATGCTTTCAATTGGTATATACTGAGATAGAATTAGAGAAATCAGAAGCCCCCAAGACCTGTGTGATGGGCTTGAAGCAACAAAGGGAAACATGCCATAATAATCCCAAACATCATAGCATTAAAGAGGTCACAAGGCAGTGGCTATTTTAAAAGCCTATATTGATAGAATTTTTAAACCACAGATGAAGGATAGATAACTGATGTATCTAAACAATGAGAACAAAAAAGAGAGACAGAAAGAAAGAGAACAAGAGAAGGAAACAAGAGGGTAGATATTGTCACTTGACCCATGTTTATAGCTAATAGCAGGGCTACAGAAAAGCTATATTGCAAAGTTACAAACAATACTGTTCAGCCAATTTCCTTTTCTCTGAGTGCCCTGTTAATGTAAAAAGATGTGGGGAAACTTGAATTCCCAGGTGCTACTTCACTGCAAGTGTATTTGTATTTATCTTGCTGTCTAGTTGCACTGTAAGCCATAAGCATCAATATTATAACAAAATAAGGCTTGAACTATCTCGCTTTGCATGTAATGCATTTATCTCATATATTTGTTTCACCTTTTAAGTTGCATTACTGAACTGAATTAACGTTTGCAATCATATTCTAATTTTCCAAGTTTTACCTGTATATGCACAGCATTAAGATACCAGAGATCCTTAGTTCACTTACATGCTAACTGTAAACTGATTTAACAGTAGCTAAAATCCTCTTTCTTAACATAGTTAGTCATACTAGAATAAGAGCATCGAATTAGTGGGGATTTAGTGAGTCAACTCCTCCATAAATTCTATCAATTTAATTGGGTGTACTCTAATTAGGAATTACTGTACAAAAGTAAAAACAAGAGTAGGCTCATTTAAATCAATGGAAATTCCCAAGAAGGAGATTCACCCAATCCCTACTGATTCAATGGGCTTCTTCTAGTATAAGTTACTACATCAAGCAAGCAGGACTTCAGTATATGATTGGGCATTATAGAGCCTGGTGCAAGTGAGGTTTGCTTTTTACCCTCTTTCTCCCCTTCCCTTCCTTTTATGCAGTCATCACTTCTAAATTAGGCTATAGTGTGCAAAAGATGTTTTGAAAAGAAAGAGTACATCTGAAGAGGCAAACATTGCTTCAGTGACTTTAATAGGTTTACAATGAAATTCAAAACACTGGACAACAGTTTAATATATTATCGAGTCACTGAGAAGAGGAAGGCGGGCTATAAACTGAATAAATAAATAAATAAATAAATATTATGGCCTTCATCTTCTTTTAGGAAAACACTCTCATCATAACATTTATTTGTTGTTGTTCAGTCACACATTTATAAATATTGACAAATGTTTTTCACATTATCTGTATAAATACTGATGGGCCCCTAATTCAATTTCTGATTTGTTTTTGTCAATAGAGCCAACCTCTCCATGTGATCTAAAGCACTCCAATAATTTTGTGCTGACATTAGTTACCTTCCTGACAGTTCTAAAATATGAAATAACAAGCAGTTAGTGTCAGCACTCTTAAATCAAGTCCAAAAGCCCCCATGGCACTGTAGCATGGCAGCTTGTTACCGCAAAGCAAATGTCAGTCTAGTCAATGTATGTAGGATGCTGTCAGCTCCCTATCTGTCTCCAATAACTAGCATTCAATATACAGTAGTGGAATTCATAAAGATAGCATACTGTAGGTTTGCATTCTACACTACATTAATGTAGATAAAGCAACTTTTGAAATTCAAAAAATAGTATGCTAGTCTTTGAAACCTTCAACATTAATATTTAGAGGTGTAATAACATATACCAAAGATTAATGGGAATAAATTTTTCTGCCACCAAACACTATACAATTTGATCCAGGAATATTAGCCCGCACACAGGGGAACACAGAAAGAGCCTCCTCAAATACCTTGTGTTGCTGGCTTATCTTTCTCTTACCCACTAGGTCATGTGAAAGGAACTGCAGAATGAACTCACCAGAAGGTGCCTTCATTTTTGGTAGTTTCACGTCTGGTTTAGACATGGAAGATGATGATGATGAAGAAGAAGCATGCATATCTACACACACAATTTTAATGATGCAATTTAGTTTGGCATTTTGCAAGCCATGATAAAAGTTCAGTCTAGCCTTTTGAGACCTTTGATCACAATATGACCATAGACTTCCAAAGCCATTTTACTTTTATAATGAAATGAAATAATTTGCTTAGTTCACACCATTCAACAGTTATTTATTCTATCCACTACTATTCAAAGGTCTCCTGCAATCTCAAAAGCACAGACTATTTCATCCTTCACATCCACTATGCTTCAAATGATATCCCAAAACCTGTATGATGCTGCTTCTCTCATTTCTTTCAAAACTCTCTCCTAACCCACTTTTCTGTAAACCTGTGTTTCCCACAGGAGGGTAGTTTGATTTTTAGGAGAGGGGGGGTTGAAAATGAGGCAGGGGGCCAGGATACCTTAGAGACCGCATCGTCCCAAGAGTGTCTGCCCGTCCAACTAGAGCGGACCGGAGGGGTTCTCTAATGGTGCCACCAACGAGGGATGCACATTTGTCTAGCACCCGAAGGAGGGCCTTCTCCGTGTCCGCACCAACTCTCTGGAACCTCCTGCCAATAGACCTAAGACTCCAAAGTGAATTGCTGCCCTTCAGGAAAGGAGTAAAGACCTGGCTGGCAGGGCAGGTGTGGGGCCCGAATGGGACTATGGTGCCCACCTGCTGGCTTGTATAAGAACTCTCTCTTCTTCCTTTTTATAGTGGATGGGATGGGTGGGTGGGATATAGGGGTTTTTAAAGGGGGTGGGTTGGGGGTTTTTATAATGTTTTTATGTATTTTGTGCATTGTTGTGATGCCGCCCTGAGTCGGGTTTGCCTGAGCGGGCGGCATATACAAATTTGACTAATAAATAAATAAATAAATAAATAATAAAATTAACAGATAATGGCCTTTTAGGCTTCCTCCATGTAAATAGGAATTCACTTTTTGAATAATAAGAATTATATGTCATGGGGAGGGGTTCATCAGGATTTTAGGGGCATAGCCAGATTAAGGTTGGGAACCAATACTGTAAACCTTTTGTCTTAACTCCATGGTTCCATCCTATAACCAACTGAACTATATGTAACTGGAAAAAACCCACATATTATTTCCTTTCCCCACTTCTCTCTCATTTCCCTGTGTATGTAAATCTCAAAATTCCTACAAACTCCTCAAAGCCCTGACCTATCCAGCATGCTTTAAAATAAACTATTTTAAAATAAATCAATTATGGCAGTAACAGTAATGTTCAGTACTCTACTATACATACAGGCTTGAAATATTCATCACACTGGCCAGAGATTATCCAATTGTCCGACACAAATAATGAAAATGGTTCTTCCAATTTAGCTCATAAATCTTTTACTAGATAGTTTATTAGTTTATACTGAACTCAGTAGATGCAGCATGTATTAAAGGACAAAACTGAAAATTAGGTGACGGAAATCTTCCTTCATCTTGATAGCATAATAACCTTTTAAATCAAGTTTGACATTCGTAAATTGAGTGAATTGGCAGACCTGTAAAATTTATAATATATGTGGTAAACCATCTCTGGAGCAGTAATTTCATTGCACTGCTTAATGGTTCTTATTTTACGTGGTCTACCTGTCCTCAAAAGACACATTTGAGCAGTCTTTATCCAAGCCACTAGTTACTAATATTTCTTATTATAAGGAGGGAAATGTGTGCCTGAAAAGCAGCTTCTACATAAGGGATTCTAAACCTGTGGCCCATGGGCCGAATGTGGCCCACAGCACCATTTCATGTAGCCCCCACTGCCTCCACCACACCAGGAAGTGCTATGTGATGGAGGAAGGGCAAAATGGCCATCCAGCCCCTGAATCTATCTGAGGGAGTGTGACCCGGCCCTCTAATGGTTCTTATTTTATGTGGACTACCCATCCTCAAAAGACACATATGAACACTCTTTATCCAAGCCACTAGTTACTAATATTTCTTATTATAAGGAGGGAAATGTATGTCTGAAAAGCAGCATCTACAAACTCTACATGGCTAAAGGAAAAGCTATGAACTATTTTTAAAACTTATTTTAACTTTACCCGAGACAGCAAAAAGCACACACATGTTACAAACTGGCATTTTGAATTTTTCTTTTACATTCAAGTAATTACTCTGTAGTTAAGGTCTCTGGTGGCAGAGCCAGAAGTTGAGAACCCCTTGTGCCTCCAGGGAGAAGAATCAGCTTTTGTAGTCATGACAAGCTGCACAGTCCCAGGGTGCCCCCAAAAGAGTCAGAATTGTCTTTGCAGTATGTGATTATTATTTATTATTAACAATATTCAACATATGAGGAATCTTTACCAGATGGAATGTGTAAAAAACACTCATATCTTTTTTATCAGCAATGCTATGCCAAAAGAGAAATGTACAACAGTGGTATATCTCTGCTTCTGACACTCGGTCATAGCCCATTGAATCAGTGGATTTGGTGATTATAGTTACATTTTAGGGGTCAAACATTTGAAACCTGGAAGGTAAATGTGACTCAATATGGTTATAGGGAATCGATGTACAGATTTTTCTTTTAAATATTCAAGTCATCCAATTTACTGATTAATATAGCAAACACAACAGCATTACAGAAATCTTTAAAATTGTAAGTGGAAAGGACAGTTTAACCCAGGAACAAAAACTATACTGCTTGCTCACTTGCTTTGCTAAATCAAATTAGGAAACATGTGTGTGTGCATAATAATTGTAACTGGTTGCTAAAGTTATTGCTCATTATGTTTGGAAGGGATAAAACAAATTCTTGCAACATCATGACATAAATTTCTATATAATATAGCAAAACACACAGCCTTGTTGTGATTTAGGCATCTGGTTTTGGAGCAAGAAGTTTTGAGTTTGATTCCCTACTGTGCCTCCTGGGAGACAACATAGTGTGTATGGTCATGGGCAAGCAGCACAGACCTAGGGTGATCCCAGAAGAAGTGAATAATATACTACTTCTGAATATTCTCTACCTAGAAAACTGTGCAAAGGGTCACCAAAAGTCAGAAATGGCATGATGGCACATTCTTTATCATCATCAAAGCTATACCTGGACTAGAATTTGGAACCCCACTGCTTAGTTCGTAGCTCTGGACCTAAAATACTTATTGGTATCACTGTTGCTCTTTTCTCCCAGAGATGATGAGTTTCAGTTCTCAAACCCTAATATCTCATGATATTTTCCATCTATTTTCCTTCTACCTGAGTATCAGCTGGGGTCACCAGATCAATTAGCTTAACCAATTTTTCTTAACCACAGTCATATCTGGCGTGTTTTGTTCCTATTTCTTATCAGTTTGGCTCTTAGGGTCCCCCAAAGACCTTAACCATCTTATCCTCATTCTCAGCCACCTTTTCAGGTTTGTGTTTCCATCAGTACATGAGATGATGTTCCAAAATTCTTGCACAGATTCTAATGTAACATTGCTGTGACTTGGATATGGCATCCTTTGTAGTCAGTCTGTAGGACCTATCATCATCATCATCATCATCATCATCATCATCATCATCATCATCAATGTCAGGTGTGTAACATCAACTAAATTATGGGGCTAAATCAACAGGGCTCATCTTATGTGCATAGTGAGAAAGAAAAGCACAAAAATGATCATATGAAACCATTGTTAATCTTATCTAGATTGCATTCTAAAATGAGAATATTCTTCATAAACATGTAATGTAATAACTCAATATCTGGAATATTCTA
Organism: Bradypodion ventrale; assembly: GCA_035047345.1. Lineage (NCBI taxonomy): Eukaryota > Metazoa > Chordata > Lepidosauria > Squamata > Chamaeleonidae > Bradypodion > Bradypodion ventrale. Next base: position 303,595,007 of record JAWDJE010000003.1, on the reverse strand, counting down.
CATTTTCACCAGCAATCTCCACTTTTAAAACACCAGGATTTTCTCCTTGTATAAGGGAATTGGGAATTCCTCCATGCGCTAGTGGAGGAAAGAGTAAAACTGTAAGAAGAATGGGTGATTCTGTCCTCAGTTCAGATGGAATAGGTTATTGAGCCAAGTGTTTTGAAAGAGAAAATATGAGGTAGAATTTCAACTGTAACATTGTTTTGTTTTGTTTTTACTATTAATATGCTTTATTTTGTCCTGGGTATTCACATTATTCTAATTGAACATGAGCAAAACAACAGAATGGTACTTGAAAAAGAGGTGGGTCTTCCATAAAAAAGAATGCATAATGCTGCAGAAAATGTGTATATGAAAAATGAAAGACATGTGGTCCTTACCAAAATATATGTCTGATAAAAAGTGGAATCCAGTCAAATCTGATCCTTTGCAACCCCATGGACCACCCTATGCCAGGCTCCTCTGTCATCTGCCATCCTCCAAAGCCCACCCAGATCTATGTCCACTGCATCAACGATGCCATCTAGCCATCTCATCCTCTGCTGCCGCCTTCTCCTTTTGCCTTTGATCTTTCCCAGCATCAGGGCCTTCTCCAGTGAGTCCTCTCTTCTCATTTGGTGGCCAAAGTACTTAAGCTTCAGTTTCAGTATTTTTCCTTCCAAGGAGCAGTCAGGGTTGATTTCCTTCAGGATGGACTGATTTGATCTCCTTGCAGGCCAGAGGACTCTCAAGAGTAGCTTAAACATCAGCTTTTTTTAAAAAAATAAAGAAAACATTTTTGCATCATGCATTTGTACTTCCTATACAAGTTTTTAGCACTTTCTTTGAAATGCAACTTGTCATTTTATGCTACACCAGGGGTCCCTAGCCAATGGCCCGCAGGCCGTACCTAGACCACAACGTTATTCCATCCAGCCCATCACCATTGCCACTTCACCTGGAAGTGGAAGCGGGCACATTTACATCAGCCATAAAATGTGCCCGCACATGCACAAACGTGCCTGCATCAGTCATAAACGCAGAAGTGGGCACATTTATGACAGCCATAAATGAGGCACAGCTGAATGGTAAAACATACAGTAGTTATCTTTAGTTCTCAGTTTACACAGTATACATTATTAGATCTTTTTCTTCCTTAATTTATGTATACAATTTATACATTTAATACTGTTTCACACTTTGACTAGTAGCGTCTTGGGTGAGTTTGACAAAGGCCCCCCCCCCCCTAACCTGGCCTTCAGACTTCCTTTACACGTTCCCCTGACAAGTAGAATATTCGTATATTAATGCTAGCTTTAAAAATGGTTAAGTTAAAGCTGCTGTACCTAAGCTACTGTATTTTTTAAAAAAATACAACAACTTAAACACAGCAACTTTATTTGGAGATCAGCTACATTTGGAAGGCATTAATTTATAGGTTTATCATAAGTTGGATGCAATTTGATGGCACAAAACAACAGTTTTAAAAATATAACATATGCATAGCAAAGACCTTGCCGCTAACTCTGGCAGTGATCAAACAAGGGAAATAGACTGCAACTTGAATTGCTTGTGGAGTGAACCAGTATGAGCTGTTCCCAGTGATCACATATAATGTACGATGAAATGTACTCTAGCTCAATACCTATCTCTAAGGCTAATACTTTTTGAGACTGTTGTGGAGTGATTCCCCAGCAGATGGAAGGGTTGCTTTAAGAAAGCTCAATCCTTTGAAAGCAACCTTTTCTGGTGTAATCAGATACAATATGTGTCTTTATAGCTGTCTGATTGTACTCTCCACTATTTGCTAATTTTCAATACAGTAGGCCTGCTTATCCACAGACTTTGTGTCAACAGTTTCAATTATATATGGCCTAAAATATTAAATGAAAAATCCCAGAAATGTTTAATGCAGTAACAGAACTGGCCACTAGAGGAACCAGTGACTACAGTAGATAAAAGGTAAAGGCTGCCCTTGCTTGAATGGAGGCTTTGCTTTTAAAATTGGTTTCTGATGTTCTTTGCTCCCTGAGAATGGTGAAGAGAGGCTTGGCATTTTTGACCTTGGACCCAGGTGTAGATTTATTTCCTCTTGGAAGTCATAACAATCTTAAACTGTGAGAACAGAAGTAGGTATGATGAACATTGAAAGTGAAGTCTTATAGGTAACATACAGGAAGAGTTGGAATGAAAGATCAAAAATGGGTTTAGTTATATTGGAAGGTAGAAGAAGAAGAACCATTATTATCATACCTATCAAGTTTCAGGGAATTTCTGTCAAATAAGGGAAACTGGACATCTATGCTTATCCTGTGCTGGCCTACAGTCTAACTCCAGTCTAAATGCAGTCTAACTAATATAGGATGATGGCGGGAAAGAGAATAAAATACGGGGGGTTGACAGAAATTTCCCGAAACTTGACAGGTATGATTATTATTATGTATTGCATGTGCTTATCAGGAGGAGAAAGAAGTGTGCTTATGCTTCCTTGTGAATAAATGGTAGAAAGATGTAATCTAATGCAGTTAACTTTAGATCGAACTCTCACCTTCAAGAACCACTGCCTAGATACTAAACAGAAGGTTTTTGCCAGAAACAATCTTTTGATGAAAATAACAGGCACTAGTTGGGGGTGCCCAACCACACACATTAAGAACTTCTGTGCTAGCTTTATGTTACTCTACAGGAGAGTATGCTGGTCCATTGCGGTACAGATCAGTGCATGCAAAGCAGGTGGATGTGGTTCTAAATGAAACAGTGAGCTTAGTTACAAAATGCCTAAAACCAACCCCAATACAAAAAGTGCATTACTTAGTTGGCATCCCTCCATCAAAATTTCATCAAGAAAGTGCTGCTCAGAAAGAGTGGGTCAAAGAATGTTCCTTGTAAACACACCTGCTATTTGATCACCAACCACCAAAAAAACTCTGCCATTCCAAGCAACCAGCCCCCACAGACCGTCTTAGAAATATGGAAGTTGGGCAAGGAGCTACCAGATAACTGGGTAGACCCACATGACTCTCTACACAGGCCTGTGTGGCAAGCTCTAAACAGACTGTGTGCAGGGGTAAGAAGATGAAGGGCTAATCTGAGAAAGTGGGATTTCCCTGTAAACAACAGCCTGTGTGAATGCCGAGAAGAACAAACTATTGCCCATATGATACAATGCACACAATGTCCCTCAACATGCACTGAGGAGGACCTTTTTTTTTATTTGTCACTTCACTTTTATTTGTATACCGCTTTATACAGCCCGAAGGTGACTCAAAGCGGTTTACATCAACACATGCTGTTGAACAAGTGAACAAGAAACATACAATGTAAAAATATACAGAAAATATCAAGAACATATTTAAAAGTTACAATCAAGAGAAAAACAGTAAAAAATAGATACAAGATACAAACAATGAGGCCCAGACAGGGCACAAGCCAAAAAGGTCCTCAATTGCGACTGCAACAGCAGTCGCGAGTGGCTTTGATCCCTGGAGTGATGGTGAGGCTCCGGGGAGAGTGAGGTTCTCCTTATGGCAGCGGCTTTTCCACCCCTTCAGCTAGGCATGGCTCGGAGGAGGAGGCAGCATTGGCGGGCGCAGGTGGCTTCAATCCCCAGAGTGGTGTGGCTCTGGGGAGAGCGAGGGTCCTCCTTGCGGTGGTGGCAGCTTTTTCACCCCTCCAGCCAGGCGTGGTTCGGAGGGGTGGTGTATCTCCGGGGAGAGTGAGGGTCCTCCCTGCGGCAGCAGCTTTTTCACCCCTCCCGCCAGGTGTGGCTTGGGGGTGGGGGCGGGTGCAGGTGGCTTTGATCCCCAGAGCGATGATGAGGCACCATGGAGAGCGAGGGTCCTTATATTTCCCCTTATGTTGGCAAGAGGAAATGCTGTTGGTGTGGCCCGATATTGGGTGGATGTAATCTAATTCCTGTTTGTTTTAGATACTGTATATATGCTTGTGGTGCCTGTGATATGAATAAAATAAGATCTAATGCAGTGGTCCCCAACCTTTGGTTTTTGGTCTTCAATTCCCAGAAGTCTAAGTCAATATATATGCATGATCAGTGCTTTGGGGAATTGGCTTAGGCTTCTGGGAATTGAAGTCCAACAACCAAAGGCTGGGGACAACTTATGTTAGGTGGCTAGGCCAGGAAATATAGATAGGTGTGCCTTTCTTGTTTTATCCAGGGAAAGGGAATAAGTAAAAGTGTTCCTTTTAATTTTTGTATCTACTTTTTTGTAATTTTGAACTCTGAACTACTTTTCATTTAAATAAAAGATGTCTTCATGCCGAAGATGTCTTACTTTCTCCACAGAGCTTAGCTAAGTGGTAGTATTCCATTTCCTTTATTGGCAATGCTACATACTGCTAACTAAGATACAGATTGCATGTCCTACCTGATTTGGCTGGTTTGTAAGCATAAACCAGTGGTGGGATTCAGCAGGTTCACCCAGAATCAGTAGCAGAAATTCCAGCAGGCCCCACCCATCAAAGTTTTGAAATAAAGTAGTCCTAATTTGGTGCAACACAGGGCTTTCCTCCTGGTCACGCCCTTCATATAATGCCCACAATGTAGGTAGTAAAAAAATAATTAATCCCACCACTGGCATAAACAGTCAGTGATTGAAACCTATCGTAGATTTTTCTAGACTGGGACAGAACCACATGTACTCTAAAGCAGCAAAATGGTTTTGTGCTGGCTTCCTGGATGGGTGCAGGTTCTGTCAAGTGGAATGAGTACTATCCCTAGTGGGATAATGTGGGTTATCCTTACACAGTATATATAGGGTTCACAACTGTCTGAAGTTTCAGGAATTCAGGGTTAGTCTTGGAATCGATCCCCCATAGGTATAACAGACCAACTGTACTCAGCAGCATTTTTAGTTAAAACTAGCATTTATTTATTTTTGGTTAAGGGTGGTTTGGGTGGGGGTGTTTTGCATTTGTGGTTTGTGACTTTTTTTTGATCTATTTTATTAGATTTATTTGTGATTTTGATTTATTTCTTATTTTTCTGACTTGTTTTTACTCTTGTGGCCTCTAGGTGGGGCTGTTAGCAAGCCTACTTTGCATTTTTTGACTTGTTTTTAATCTTCCAGCCTGCAGGTGAGGCTGTTAGTAATAGTGTTGGGTAATTTTTTTGTTTGACTTGTTTTTTATCTCCTGGCCTCTAGGTGGGGCTTCTTCTGGTAAGTAGTCTTTGTTTCTTCATTTCTGTTCCGGAGTCGTGGAGGGAGGACGTGCTGTTGAGTTCTCTGGGTTTTTTTAATCTGGGTTTTGGTTGTGTGTGTGTTTTTTTTTTGGGGGGGGGGCTGGTAGGTGTTTCTGTTTCTTCTTTTGTGGTTTTTTTTTGGGGGGGGTTAGATGTGTTTAATTGTTTTGTTTATTTCTGGTTGTTTTTTATGTTTCTGATTTCTTTTGTGTTTGTTTAATTTGTGGTATTTTTCTTGTTTGAGTTAGGTATTTTTATGTTGTATTTAGGTGTTTTTTCTGTGCTTTCATGGTAATTTGGGTGTTTTTGTTTGTGGATTTTGTTGTTCATTGTTTTGTTGGTTAATGTGTTTATTTATTTATTTATTTATTTGTGGTTTATTAATTTTGGTGTTGGCATTTTAGGTAAATTTTTGGTTTTGTTGTTGTGTTTTTTTACTTGAAGAACGGCCTGTCTGTCGGTTCCTCTTCTCCCCATTGCTGCTTCGAAATTTGGTTTTGATGCAGCAATGGGGAAAAGGAGGAGCTGGCAGTCAGCTCGCTCTTCCCCTGGTAAGGTTTGTTAGGTAGGTTGGGGGAGAAGGATGCAGAGAAGAGCTATCTGCCTGACGATGGTTCTCTCCTGTCTCCTTTTTCTCCTGGCTTACCTAACTGGAGATTGACAGGCAGCGATCCGTAAGGGGTGGTGCTCTTCCTTGCAAATTGCTGTTCTCGAAACAATGGTGTCGGTAGTACAAACGCAGCAGCCAGTCATTTGCTAGGGAGTGTGCTTCCCCTGACGAACTGCTGCCTGCTGCTGTTTTCCCCCCACTCCGGCTCAACTTACCTTGAGGCCGGCAGTGGTCTCGCCGTGTCTTCAGTGGGGTAGAGGGGAGGAGAGGGAGTCCCTCTTCTCCCCATTGCTCCAGGAAAGAAGGTAGTCTCACCGTGGTTGTTTGTGTGTGTTTGTTTTGTTTGCATTCATGTGGCGGTTTTTTTTCTGCGGCTTGATTTCAGTTGGGTGTGCCACATTTCCCAATATTCTTTTTGATTGCACCTCTCAGCCTGATTATCTGAGGTGCAGTGCGGCACAGAGGATGTTGGGAATTGAAGTTGTTTCCCTTTGTTCCAGTTCGTGGGGCTGTTGCCCCACTGCCGGCTTCGGCAACCTTGTGGCACTCTGCGGTCCGGGTTCGGGGAAGTGCAGACGGTTCGGTATGGGATACAATAGTCGGGTGCGGGTGTGTATACCGGAGTCCAACAGTTAACACCCCTCTTTATAGGTAAAATTGGACTTTTTTTTACTTGTACTCTGTTGATAAAATCCATATGTAGGTAAACACATTCCACTGGCTAGAATAGTATTAACTTTTTGCTAGCAATTGTCCACCAGAGAGAGAGAGAGAGAGAGAGACTCAATTCAACAGGTAATTTGAGAAGTCTTTGTACTTAAGCTTTCCTTAAACATTATAGACCATTTTAAATGCCACCAGGCCAGTTCCACAGTGCAAAATAATTAGGTTAATTTTCATTAGACATTAAGGTACAACTGCTTTGATATGCCTAACGATCTGGTTTCAAAGAAACTGATTAGACAAAAAGTATAGCTTTCTTCTGGAAAAACAAAACAGAACTTTGTCTTTTATGCAAAGGGGGGAAAGTTGCATGGATCAAAACAGAGAAATAGGGATGGGTAGAAGACTTTGATGGTGTAACAGACAGAAAATAGAACTTTTTAATGTTTCTTAGTGAGACTAACTTTTTTTCCAACCACATACATTAAACTGATTTTCTTGGCAGAAGAATAGTTTTTGGATTATTTTTTCATTTAATAAATACATTTCTATTTTTATTATTATTTATTTTCTAACCCATAAACACAAAGCAATTGTCTCTGGCTACTGAATAATGACTACTTATGTATATTGTCCTGACAATCAATAAAAATAAAAATAGATAAATCTAAATTTGATCCACAACAATCTAATATACAGACATGACCAATGTTTCAGGTTCACTGAAATTGGCATATAATCCAAGAAAAGATTTGGCGAAAACATTTCTATAACAAGAACAATGTGCCTCTTTTAGAATACAGTAGTCACATTTGACAAACTCACACAATACAGTACTGTAGTTGTAAAATTCCCTAGGAGTAGAGAGAAAAATTGCTGCTTAGATTCATGCAAGCTGCAGAGTATTAAGGTCACAAACTATATCTATTATCTCCACAACTGCCTTGGCTCACCTTGGTAGCCAGACAACATTTGCTTTTGATGAGAGAAGGGACAAGGACTGCGGAAAGCACATTGAACTCAAGACTTAGGAGAATTGAAGGGGTGCAAACAGAGGGAAGGTAGCTCACACCTGTACTTGGCCTCTGGACCCTGGGTAGCAGTGAATACATATACAACACTCTAGGTTCTTCAGAGATTCACTGCTGCAGTAAATGGAGGAAGCATCATATTTTTCCTGTGCTTTTGGTCTTGTGAACCGTCTTTCAATTTCTCTAGGTACAGGAGAGCTGAGTCTCATTTTGATTTTATGCTGTCCCACACCTAATTGTCTATGGCTAGTAACAAATAAATGAGAGCATTTATGGCTGTGTGGTTATTGTGAAGCAGAGATCAAATTCCCTTATCAGATAACTTACTGTAAATCGAAGGTGTTCTTAGTAAAACAAAACCTTAAAGATAAGTTCTATCCATGTTGCATTTTGGTTCCTTTTTGGAAAGAAAGTATAAAGATAGTTTTGTATTTCACCCAAGTCATGTTATATATATTTTACTTTCCTTTTGTTATGTTAACAAGTTCATGCTGCTTCAATGTCTTAAGAGGATTCAGAACACATCACACCACTTAAAAGACAGGGATAAGGAGGACTGCTGTGGTTGGCCCTTGGACAACCAGATTCAAAGTTTGCTTCAACCTTGATGAACAGTTACATAAACAGTTGTGTAATTACATAACAGTTGTGTCTAGTTGCATCAGCTTTGTTGCAAATTAGCATGCAGCTAATAGTCCATCTATAAATGACTTGCTGCATAGACCCTCAGGATATAACCAGGTATGTAAGCAATTTAACAAAAAAATCTAAATATACTGAGTTACATCAACATCTTGCTGATTTCAATGAAGACATAAAAGAAACACTACTACAGCGTATTGTTGTTTCAAAGGCCACACCAACCATTTAATTCCTCAGCTTCTTAGTTGGTAGAAATGTTAGAAGTAGTAACCATATTAGTCTGTGCAAGCATATCAGAGAGTAAACAAAACAGCCAAAAAAGACAAGACAATTTGTGGCACCTTAAAGAAATAAAAGGCGACTGATTCTTGGGAGACAAGCTATGAGAAACCTGGGGAACATAGTTAAAAGTAGAGACAAAACAAAATTTCGCATTGTCAAAGCAATTGTATTCCTGGTAGTAATCAGTGGTGGGCATCAGCAGGTTCACACCAATTTGCCAGAACCGGTAGCAGAAATTCTGGCTGGCCCCGCCCATCCAAGTTTTGAAACAAAGTAGTCCTAATTCAGGTGCAAAGCAGGGTTTTCCCTCTGGCCACACCCACCATACTATGTCCACAGTGTGGTAGTAAAAATTTTTTGGATCCCACCCACTGGTACTAATGTATGGTTGTGAGAGCTGGACTATAAGGAAAGCTGAGCGCAGAAGAAGAGACGCCTTTGAAATGTGGTGTTGGAGGAGAGTTTTGAGAGTACCCTGGACAGCGAGGAGAACAAATAGGTCGATCCTAGAAGAAATCAACCCTGACTGCTCATTAGAAGGTCAAATAGTAAAGATGAAGCTAAAGTACTTTGGACATCAAATGAGAAGAGAGGAATCACTTGAGAAAGCCTTGATGCTGAGAAAGGTTGAGGGCAAAAGAAGGGAATGGCAGAGAATGAGATGGCTAGATGGTATTGTTGATGCAATGGGCACAGAGCTGAGTGGTTTGAGGAGAATGGTCGAAGATAGGAGTGCCTGGCATATGATGGTCCATGGGGTTGCAAAGGATTGGACTCGTCTATGCGACTGAACAACAGCAACAAAGACTAATTCCTCTCTGAATCTGCTTCATTTTTATTTATTTATTTATTCGATTTATACCCCGCCCTACTCAGCCCAGGCCGACTCAGGGCGGCTTACAACAGGTAAATCAAATACAGTATAACAATGAAATACAATACAACAATATGAACAACACACAAAATACAATCAACTATACAATTGGAAATTACAGGTTACACAATTACAAATCAGTACAAAATAAATATGCCATAGTACCACAAACATAATGGAGAAAAGCTCAACATACTTAGTATCAGCAACGTCCGGCAGCAGCAAAGTCCCTCCAGTCGCGGGGTGTGGGAATGTATCTGGATTCTGTCAGGCTGTCTCAGACACATTTTGTAACCAAAAGCCTCTTTGCTTGCATGCGTAGAATAGTGGAAAAATATTCTCCTTATTTGGGCTCTGACACTTCTGATTGGCTGTGGGCCTTAGGTTTTGTTTCTGTTAAGTTTCATTTCTGGTATACTCTGCTTGCTTAAGTTTTGTTTCTGATATACTCTGCCTGAATAAAGAGTAGTAGTAGTATCGTTTGTTCAGCCAAAGACTGGAGTCCTGTTTTCTGTCTCTCTCTGTTTTTTCCTTACTCTGAGCCTAATGAAGCTGGACTTCGTGGACTCTTAAGTTTCTATCTTAAAAGATCTGAGGATATAAATTGCTGCTTCATGAGACTGAATGAGAAGAGATCTTACATGAATCAGATTTCAACAAGTGGTGCTCCGTGGTGAGGCCAATTGAATGAAATTCAAAGGAATGCTTTGAAGAACTCTGCTTCAGCATTTAGCACCTAATTATCACCTCATCGACCGGGGACAAGGTCTTCATTCACCTCCGACCAGACAGGTCCGACCAGAGGAAAGGTCCAATCAAGCTCTTGAGAATTACAATAGGGTGAGTGAATCATGGGGTGTGTGCTTACTTCGGCAGGGACGGAACTTTGTAAAGATATCTCAGATCTTTTGAATAACAATGGGCGAAAGGCTGATGAGAAGGAGATACAAAAGCTAGTCAAAGCTATAGAAAAAATCAGTCCTTGGGTTAAATTTGATGAATGTCTGGACTTAAAACAGTGGAAACAGATTGGGAGAGAAATGCAGAAGCATAATGGAATTTCTGTATCAGTATTATTTACATGGGCGGAAGTTAGAGACTGCCTTCAGAGACTCACTCCAAAGAATATGTTATTCTCTCAGAGGCTTGATGGCCCCCTCCCACAGCTTTTGCCTCCAGCCAAGGGGGGGGGGGCTATGGCAACTGCCCCTCCATCATATGAGCAACAACAGCTTAAGCCCCCTGATGGGGGTGGAGGTGGAAATTGAGATGGGACATTATATCCTGCCTTGCAGCAATCAAGCACTTTTAGCCCTACCAAAACACAGTTCTCTGCTGCTTTAACTGCAGCTGTGCTAGATATGGAACCTGTTGATGTATATCCAGTGAACAGAGAGCCGCTTGCAAATGGGAATGCTGCAATACTGCCTGCCGAGTCTAAAAAACAACTAGTGCCAGCTGATGGGGAACAAATGGTGGGGACCTCATCATGGATTGAAGCTGTTAATGCATGCAGAGTGGCAGGAAGCAAGGAGTGTGTTTCAAAGAGCAGCATAGGAGATCTCAGCCCCCCCGTGAAGCAACCCTCATCACAAAAGCCGGAGAAGCTGAGTAGTAAACTTGATACCTCACGTTTGGGCAGGAAGATCCTACAGAAATGGAAGGATGGCCCAAAGGAGGAATGCACAAAACCCAAGACAAAAAAGGGGTGCAAGTACAAACTAACAGATGCAGTTTGTCATAAGGTTGAGAATCAGATGCTGGAAATGAAAGAAATACAGAGGAAGAGGGGGGTGAATCTTTCCTCGATGGACAGCAGGCTGTTGCAAAAATACAAGGAGTTTTTGGCTGATTTTGAACTGCCCAACCCTCAAACAAAGAGATCAGAGTGAGCTGTCTCAAGTTTCCAGCATCAGGATGGCAGGGAAAGCAACGGGAAATTCCCTGTACTATTCTTCTGTGTGAAAGCTGCTTGCAAATTCTGGAGAAGTTCTTTGTGCCTTCACACCTCATCGGCCTGCCTTAATACAGATGGGTGTGACTGGAGCAAGAAGGAATGTGTGTTTGCCTGAAAAGCTGAAAACTGGGGTCTGGGTGTCTTGTGAAGTCAGTGAGACTTAATTTATGGCTTAGTTTCAGCTTGCCATGCCAAGAACTGTGCTGGAGAGAAGATAGTGTTTGTTTAAGTGTTTAAGAAGAAAGCTTAATCAACATTTGGACTTTTAATTTGGACATTTTAATTGGACTAAAAAGTTTGTGTGGACTCTAAGCAAAGAATTGGCTTTGTTTGCATTTTAAAACCTGAAAACCTTTTTAAAGCAACCTGCTCATGCTATGAGTGTGAAATGCTCTAATGATATTTGTACTGTATTGATTTACCATGCTATGCTGGTTTTAAGTTATTGAATGCAATGGAGACCTACTTCATGTAAGGAAGAAGAGAAATGTTCATGTTTTGTTCATGCTTAAATGTTTTGCTTATTCTCTTGCAGGGACCTGTCTTTGCTTATGTTATATTTTGTCTTATGAAACTGCATTTCTCAAGGTACCTCCAGAAGCACATGGAAGAGTTTTCAGTACCCTGCACATGTAAATGGGTTTGTGACATTGCATTTGTGTTAAATGTCAGGCATGTTTCATGTTTAGTTATATGGTACTAGTAATAACAGGGCATGCTCCTGTTTCTTAGGGGAGTGTCTGCCTAAGCCATTGGTCGTTTATTGGCAACAAGGGGATCCTGAGTGGAAGGATTCCTGCTGGAGCGATCCGCCCATGGAGAGAGAAAAAGGTTACTCAGCTCCAGGATGGTGGTTCACCAGTAAACTAAATTTGCTGACATTTGTTCTTTTCTTTCTTACTGTGCTTCCAGCTGTAAGAACAATACCTCATGGAGGCAACCCCAACTTTTGGATTCGTCATGCTAACTATATGTTTGAGGTTCATGGTAAGAATGCAACGTTATACTATGAGCATCCACTGGCAGTGTCTCAAATGGCCTTTCTTCCGGCATTGTTCAACACGCCAGAGTTGGTTATTGGACATTTGCAACATCTTGATAGGTCTACACTCTTCTCCAATCCCCCAGAACAATTTAACAACACCCGCTGGCGAAGCATGACATTCAAGAAATACACTAAAGGACTTTGTTTCTGCTGTCATAGTTCTGGAGTCTGGAATAGTAAATGGAAGTACTGGACTCAAGCAAAAAGGGTTTTGCAGAATGTAGGCAATTATACGGGGTGTGATGATTATTTTTGGTTATGGGGTAGTTATAACAGTTCTTATAAGCTTAATTATACCTTGTTTAACACTACTATTGAAGATATATATGATGTATTTCCTATGTTTACTCCTGATTATTCTGCTATAGATAGTGGTTCAATTTGCAATGGATGGCAAATCAAGGATCCTAACATGTGGTTCTTTTTTAATGGAGTTGCCACGAATTTCCATCCAGGACAATATCAATGTGCAGCATTGGGTTATTTTACCTTACAGACTGGCCATAGATTACCTGTTAGCAAAATCCGGAGGATTTTGTAAACTGGTCGGTAACCAGGGATGTCGGGTAAAATTCCAGGATCTGAATAATACTATTGAGAAAGAACTTCAGAATTTACAGGAGAGCATTATTAACAATGTATGCATTGATGTTAATCTCTTTGATTGGGTGACTTCTTGGTTGCCTGATTTATCTGTCCTTAGACAAGTTTTCTTTTATGGGTTTATTATTATTATTATCTGCTTTATACCTTTGTGTTTTTGCATTTATTGTATTCCTAATCTTATTTCTATGTGTAACACATGTCCACTGCGTAGAAGGGAGACATGGGTTTTGCACGACGGCAATTGTACTCAATGAGGTATCATCCTCCGGAACAAAGTACCATGAGTCAGGAGGGGTACGATGTCCAGGAGGACAGTGATGACATGCAGGGGTATGATTAGCCGTCCCTCTCTCAAATTTAAATGAAAAAGGAGGACATGTGGGAATGTATCTGGATTCTGTCAGGCTGTCTCGGACACATTTTGTAACCAAAAGCCTCTTTGCTTGCATGCGTAGAATAGTGAAAAAGTATTCTCCTTATTTGGGCTCTGACACTTCTGATTGGCTGTGGGCCTTAGGTTTTGTTTCTGTTAAGTTTCGTTTCTGGTATACTCTGCTTGCTTAAGTTTTGTTTCTGATATACTCTGCCTGAATAAAGAGTAGTAGTAGTATCGTTTGTTCAGCCAAAGACTGGAGTCCTGTTTTCTGTCTCTCTCTGTTTTTTCCTTACTCTGAGCCTAATGAAGCTGGACTTCGTGGACTCTTAAGTTTCTATCTTAAAAGATCTGAGGATATAAATTGCTGCTTCATGAGACTGAATGAGAAGAGATCTTACATGAATCAGATTTCAACAGCGGGGTGCTAGCGCAGGTGCTACCACTCCACCCACCAAACCGGGGGAAGGAACTCTGTGCAGTCCCTCTGGCCATGAGAAACCAACACCAGAGCTTCTCAACATCAATGGTAGTGGCAGTTACAGCAGCAGGAGTCCGATTGGCCCTGAGAGTGACTGCAGCTATGAGGTGTGCGGCGGCGGTGAGGGGTTGGGCATTGGAGGTGCTGATGGCAGTGGTGGTGAGGAGAGTCCCTTTTAAACTGCCCGCCAGCCTCACCCCAGGTGTTCTCTCCCCTGGCCCGACTGACCAAGGGGCGGGCATTGAAGGCGCTGGCGGTGGTGGTGAGGAGAGTCCCTTTTAAACTGCCCGCCAGCCTCACCCCAGGTGTTATTTCCCCTGGCCCGACTGACCAGGTGGCAGGCGTTGAAGGCACTGATAGCGGCAGTGAGGAGAGTCCCTTTTTGAGCCGCACACCAGCCTCGCCCCAGGTGTTTTCTCCCCTGGCCCAACTGACCAGGGGGCGGGCATTGAAGGCGCTGGTGGCAGCAGTGAGGAGAGTCCCTTTTAAACTGCCTACCAGCCTCGCCCCAGGTGTTCTCTCCCCTGGCCCAACTGACCAGGGGGCGGGCGTTGAAGGCACTGGCAGCGGCGGTAAGGAGTCCCTTTTTGAGACTGGCCACCTGCCAGCCTCGCCCCAGGTGTTCTCTCCCCTAGCCCAACTGACCAGGGGGCGGGCATTGAAGCTGCTGGCGGCGGCGGGCAGGAGAGTCTCTTTTTGCCCACCAGCCTCGCCCCAGGTGTTCTCTCCCCTGGCCCGACTGACCAGGGGGCGGGCATTGAAGGCACTTCCTCTATTATTTTTGTATAATTTATCATAAAGAACAGCAAAAGTAGTGAGAAAAGAGGACCGATTTTGAAGGTTAACATTTTTAGAAAAATAAAAAGTCATTGTAAAAACCCTTGTATTTTCACTTTCCAATATCACCGTGCTCAAGATACAAACTCAAGATAAACAGCAAAGATAATACCATACAATAATTTGGTTTCCCAATGGAAATCAATTCTATTGTGCCTTACAGTTCAAAACAAAAAAGTATTAAGCAAATTAAATCCTTGGAGAATTATCCTTGCAAAGACCTGCAGGGGATTAGTACACAAAAGTACCTGTTTCCTACTCTTGGTATCACTACCAATCTTAAGAAATGTTCTGAAGGTGTAGGTCAGCGACCTTTTTAAGTCAGGGGCTAGGTCACGCTCCCTCAGACAGTTGAGGGGGCCAGATTGGTCCCCCCGGCCATAAATACTGCCGTAAATGCATCTACGGTTGTGGTAAACGTGTGTCCATGGCCATTTCCAGCAGCGGTGGCAGCAGTGGTTGAAGTAAGGGAGGGGGCTGGGTTATTTGGCACCACAGGCCGTAGGTTGCCGAGCCCTTGCATAGGATGACACCTTACTGAAGGAAACACCTATAAGTCTCCTTAATGCCTGGAAAGAAGAGAATCTGCACACCACACCCACTGTCTTGAGATCCTTGATAGAAAGAAAACAAAACATAAAGAGAAGAATTTCAGTACTCTGCTTACCAATACTGGATACTATTTTACATATACAGTGGTACCTCACTTAAAGAGCATAATGTGTTCCACGGGATTGCTCTTTAAGCGTGTTTGCTCTTTAAGCGAAACACCATTGTAAGTGACCAATTGTGACTTCTGGTGGGGGATTGCGAACCCTGATTTAGTTGTTAAGCGAGTTTTTTGTTGGTTTTAGTTGTGACCATTCAGAGAAAATTCTGCTCTTTAAGTGAGTTAGTCTCTAAGTGAGGTACTTTTTATGCGAGGTTTTGCTGTACAAGGCACATCAAATTCCTTTTCTTTTTTCTCTTTTTGTTCTACAAAATTTACTGCTGCTCTCCTTACTGTATTTCCCTGCCCTCCTTCGTTTTTGTTTTTAGGTCATAATCATCACAAGGTTTCTAGCTGTTAGAAGCTATGTGCTTAAAATAACCATGCTGAACGCCCAGAGGAACAGTTCTGAATAAAAACAAATGTATAGCTTCAGAGAGATTCTAACTCCTTTGGGGTTCCTCTAGGTGAAGTAAACAAATGGGATACACAGAAATTTACATCTTTGTTAAAATCAGGGGGAGGGGCACTTAGATGTTTAATTATGAGATATGTCCTGTTGTTTTTACATATTAATGTAAATGGTTCTTGCAGTCTTTCCTTTTACTTTATCTCTGATTAGCAGAATCGGTCATTTTGCTTTGGAAAAGTAGACTGCATAATTTTCTATGCAAGATATATATCTATATATATTATACATTCTAGGTAAAGGTAAAGGAGGATGGCAAGTGACAGAGGAGCCTGGTGTGCAGTAGTCCATTGGGTCGCAAAGGGTCAGACTTGACTGTGCAACTGAACAACAAAGGTAAAGGTCACCCTTATTCGAAAGCCAGTCATATCTGACTCTTGAGTTCAGTGCTCATCTCCGCTTACAGCCAAACATTTGCAGCACTGTCAGCATTTGCAGACGTTTTCATGGACATGTGGCAGACATGACTAGAAAGTGGAGTGCACGGAACACTCTTTACCTTCCCACCAAAGTGGTGCCTATTTATCTACTTGCGATTTCTTGCTTTCAAGCTGCTAGATTGGCAGAAGCTGGGACAGAGAGTGGAGCTCACTCTGTCATGCAGTACTCGGGTATCTAACTGCTGACCTGCTAACCTTCCAGTTCAGCATCTTATCCACTAAGCTGCCACATTCTATACATTCTACAACTATTTAAATTCTCAATTATTATTCACACTACTCTTGTCACTATCTTTACCATCAATATCATCATCCATCTTTATTTTTACACCCATAATTTCTTTTTACACAGTTTCTTGCAGCAAAATCAATAGAGTCTAGTGGTTGCATAAAGACTAGGTTGCTTTAATTGGTGTATCTGTAGATAGCAGCCCAATTCATTCACCTGAAGAAATAGGCTACAATCTATGTAGCTTTCCATGTCACTTTCCACAAAAATGTATTTCTCCAAATCTCATATCATTTTTAATTTTAATTTAATTTAATTATCACATTTATATACCGCTCACTCGGCCAAAGCCAACTCAGGGCGGTTCACAATAAAAATTAAAAACACAAGTTAAAAACAGTTAAAACTACCCACCCCCTAAAAACAAGGGCTGCAGGATCCAAAGGCACCATGGGGAAGAGTTCTTCTACACCAACCACCCAATGGAGGTTACCCTTCCACCTGCACCCCACACTTGACCCGCCAGCCAGGTTTTAAGATCTTTTCTGAAAGGCAGCAATTCCGTCCGAAGACGTAGCTCTGTTGGCAGGAGGTTCCAGAGGGCCGGTGCAGACACGGAGAAGGCTCTCCTCCTTGTGCCAGAGAGGCGAGCCCCTCTGGCTGATGGAACAATTAGAGAGCCCCTCCGGTCCGCTCTGGTTGGACGGACAGACGTCCTCAGGGCGATGTGGTCTCTTAGGTAACCCGGCCCACTACCATATAGGGCTTTAAAGGTCAAAACCAGCACCTTGAATTGCACCCGGAGACAAACTGGCAACCAGTGCAGCTCCCGGAGCAGTGGTAAAGCACGGGCATAACGCCCACACCCCATCACCACCCGGGCTGCCGCATTTTGGACCAGCTGTAGCCTCCGAATGGTCGTCAAGGGCAGCCCCATGTAGAGCGCATTGCAATAATCTAGTCTATATCATGTTTTGTGGCAGCATTATCCGGTTTCTCATACAAATCGTCTTGTGTTTTCTTCACTTACATGAAATATATTTGTCCTAATACTAGCACAAAGCTACTTCTATCTACCTATCTATGAAAATGTCATTTTACACAGAGTAGGACTGGTTTGGGAAAGCAAGGAAAACAATTGGATGGTAAATGGTTCTGAGCTGCGCCTTACTTAAGCAGTGACCACTACAGATTTGGTATGGTCTTCTCCTTAATGTAAAAAAATGAAGCTGCCAGGGAGGCTTCCTGGAATTGTGTTGTTTTGTTTTTGTGAGGCACCTTCTAGAAAGCCTAATTAGCAGCAAAACTACAAGTCCCAGGAAATACTGCAGCACATTCTCTCTTTTTAAAACAGCAATGCTGAAGTAGATCATGCAACCTCCAAGGCTTTTACAAGGTTATTGTCTAATGCACACTGGTTCCAATAGGCAAGGTTGGATTATTATTTTTAATGTCATTTTTGGGTTGGTTATTATTGTGCTCCTGTTATGTACATTATTTTTATAATATTGCTTCGTTGTTGTAATTTATTGTTTCTGTATTAGATGTTTTATTATTGTAAGCTGCCCTGTATGGTGCTTGCACCAAAAAGGTGGGGTATGTATAAATAAACAAGGTAGATACTTCTTCAGGTGAGCAAACTATAGAGGTTTGTGTGTATTTGTGAGCTGAAGTTGTGCTTGGGATTTCTTGGAGAATTCTGGGGGTCTGAGTCAAAATAAAAAGGTTTTAAAAACAACAACAACACCCTTATTTTCTAGCACCTGTATCTTTCCTAGAAGGTTGCTGCAACAATCTGTATTTTTTGCTTCTCTTTGGCTTAAATCCTGTTGATTAGCACAGTCATTTGCACTTAAGCATGCTCACTGAATCACTAAGCATGTGTTGAGTTATTTTCTCTGTAGGTTCAATTGGCTGAAATCCTGAATGGGTCCACCTTAGTTATGACTTATTATGCTAAAGCAGGGGTTCCCAACCTTTTCCTGCCAGGGGCCTGACCACTCCCCATCAGTCAGCTGAGGGGTCTAGTCACGTGGTTCTTCCTGGTGGCGGCAGCAGTGGCAGCGGCACACACATTTGTGCCACATTTCTGGGTGTTTTCCCCACCTCTGCCACTTTCCTTAAATGGAGCGAGGGAGGAAAATTTCTGAGTCATTTTTGAATTTTTTGCCACATTTTTGTGGTACTTCGGTGCAAAAACACGATGATTTCATCACTTCCAGTGATGTCAGGGCAATTCTGGCATCAGCAGCAATTTGGCCCGGGAGCCAGAATAAATTCGGCATGGGGGCCGGATCTGGCCCACAAGCCATAGGTTGGGAACCCCTGTGCTAAAGTATACATACAACTGCATAGTTTGCAATTCTAGTACCATATATTGGATAAATCCCACTGACATCAAAGTTGTCTACACAATATTTATTATGAAATATCAGCCTTTAAAATACTATGTATTCATTATTGGGTTGGTTGAATAGGCCAGTGGTTTAGAACTTTGGCTGTGGAGTCAGAGGTTTGGAATTGAATTCCCCATTGTGCTTTATGGCAGAAAAGTCAGCCTGTGTAGCCATGGAAAAGCTACGCAATCCCAGGGTGCCCATAGAAAAAAGGAATACAGTAATACCTCATACAAAGTCTGCTTCATACAACATCGGATTCATATAACATCGCCTAATTCCTTGAAAAAAGTTGCCTCATACAAAGTCGTGCGACTTTGTATGAGGCATTGGGTTTTTCCCAGGTTGCATTGTGCCTGGGTAGTATAAAAGGCAGGGCACATGCGTGCATTGCTCTTTTGGGTTTGAATGAGGCAAAGAGTGTTTAGGAGTGGTTTTGAGCGCAATTTTGGATTTTTTTGAATTTTTTCATCAGAATTTTTAGAAGCATTCCTGGGATTTTTGCAGCATTCTTCAGGTTCTTGGAAAATCAGGGTTGTTTGACATGTTTTTGTAATGCATTTAGGCTTTAGACAATGATTTCTTAAAGTTCTGTCACTTTCCTGTCTGTTTCCTTGGCTTTGCCCTGAAGTCTGTGCTGTTACAGTACAATGTATCTCTATGGAAACGACGTTGTACAAGGCATCGCGGCAAGGATTTGGATGTTGTATGAGGCATCGTGGCTAGGATTTTGCATGCCTCATACAACGTACAAATCCATATAAAGTCCAAACTTGTGGAACCAAGTTTGGACATTGTATGAGGCATCACTGTAATAATGTCTGAGTATTCCATACTTGAAAAAATCTGGAAAGGATCACCTTAAATCAGAATTATGGCTATGAAAAAAAAAAGACTTGTTCTAATAAAGTTAATGTTCTCACAGCAAAATAGATTCTAAGATGATTCTCTCAACACATACTGAGGCATAATTAGAGTAAGTCAGCAAAAAACAATGCAACACGCCATTGGTGCTTCTGATTTGAGCGAGTTTACTCTAAAGATCACTCTCTCCCAAAAGCCATTGATTTCACCTGTCATTAGCAATCTAAGTATTTAACCTCTGAAATACACAGATTCCAAAGCTACAATATTCTTCATCTTAATTGATAAGATATTGCCACTTAGATTGCAAATGTGCACTAGGACAGCCTACTAATGAAATTGGGAAATATAAACTTGGAAAAGCATAAGAAAGATCTTATTAATATAACAGCTGTGAGATTAATAGCTAGGAATTGGAAAATGTATAGATATTTTGAATTGGAGGAATGCTATAAATAATTGTAGAATATGGTTATAAATGATAAATTGGCATGCAAATTAAAAATGAAAAAAGTTATTACAAAGAAAAATGAATTTATGAAAATTGGGGGGGGGGGGTGTTACAAAGAAAAATGAATTCATGGAAACTTTGGAGACATTTACTGACTATGTGTTTCACAAATCCAAAGGTGTCACACTGGGTCAAAATTATATGAAATTTTGGTAATAGGGTGTGAGATATGTATAAATTAACAATTGGTTTAATTAAACAAATGCTGTATAGATAAAAGGATAGGACCACAAGGTGATGGGTATATACTAATAACAAAACATAAAAGAATATAGAAGGAAGAAAAGAACAAATTAAACTGAATGTAATAGGGGTAGAATTTAGGCAAAGGAGTATAATAAAGTGTGGGTTTAATTTTCTTACAAGAATGAGATTAAATTCTGATTAACAATTTCAGCATCCTTTAGTAATCGTCTTCTACCTTTCCCCTAAACTTGAAAGCACATGCATACATAGCAGCAAAAACACATTTGAAAAGTGATCTCATCTATTAGTATTTCTAATTCTACTGCATTCAGTAGACTGATTTCAACTAATGCAGTCCAAACAACTACTGGGAGCACACATATCATGGATCAGATAGTTCACTTGTGGCAAAAGGTAAAAGTGTGCTCTTCTGAATGAAAAGAGTTAAATGTATGGCCTTGTAAGCCATTAGTTAGAGATTTATTGGGGAAGTTAGAAAGTCTATAGTTCAATAAGTGGCGACTGAACAAGCACAGTAGGTGCATTGACAGAGAGGGGAAGAGAATTCAGTCAAATGATGCCTCTGGGACTTTGCAACATATGGCCCATCAGTCAAAGGTCAAGCCCTCTCACAAATTGTATGCACTTTACATATCCATCTGCATCAATAAATTACTACTTTTCTGTACAGCAGGCACTAATGCATGAGCAAGAGGAATCACTCCACTTACAAATGAACTATTCTATTTATTCATGTTCACTTTTTTCTTGCACAGTAAGATATCTTTTACATACATGGTTTTCTTCTTTAAAAAGAAATACAGTAACCTTGTGCAGAATCATACATTTGGAGTCCCCCCCCCCCTAAATAAACACTGGAATTGATAAAGCTTAGAGGTTCCCAACCTACAGCCTGTGGGCCAGACCTGACCCATAGCATTATTTCATGTGGCCCGCTGCTCCTGTCCCCGGAAGTGGAATCGGACATGTTTACATCAGCCATAAAACACACCTGCACATGTGTAAACGTGCCTGTGGCTATTGTAAACACAGAAGTGGGCACATTTACGACAGCCGTAAATGTGCCCACTTCCAGGGTGTGTGGTCAGGCCCACAGAGTAAAAAATTTGGGAACCCCTGACTTATACCAAGGAAGTGATAGTGAACCATGGTACTCTAGATGTTCTGGAACTTCAATTCCCAGAAGCCCTGATCAGCAGGAGTGCTGACTTAGGATTCTGCTAATTGAAGTCCAAAAACACCTGGAGTGCCAAGGTTTGCCATCACTGTACTAAGGCATCTTCGCCATCACTGTACTAATGCAAGCTTAGAATTATACAGGCTGTTGATTACAGATTGCTTTCTGGTCTGTTTTCAGTTCCTGGAGGCACAAATCTGACGAACCAAAAATGAAATGTATCTTTATTAGCGTCACATCCATACAGCACTATAACCACTGCAGACAGGATCTCCACTCACACAAGTATTCTCAATTCAAATTAGAGATTTTTCATTTCTATTAAATGGAAAATATAACTTCCTTATTATAACAGCTTCACTGCCCACCAGTCTGTTTCTACATCCATTTCAAAATTATTGTTATTTACATATAAAGCCCTGTATGACTTGGTTCCTGGATTTATGAAGGATCAATTCACCCCATGCATGCTTTCTCAGCTTCTAAGATCCTCTGTGGAGATCCTTCTCTTAGTTCCATCACCTTCCCAAACTCCTTTGATGAGGACCTTAGAAAGGCCCTTCTCAGTGCCTGTTCCAATGTCTGGGAATGCACTGCCTTAAGAAGCCAGGTTGACCACCCCTATCTGTTGTTCCATCGTAAAGCAAATACCTTCCCTTTCAGGCAGCCCTTTAAGCAATAAGTGGAGGTCTCAAGAACACTCTATTTATTGCATTTATAGATTCTAAAATGTTTTAAAAACTTTTTGCTCCTTGATTTTTATATTTTATTTATGTAATTTTTATTTATGTAATTTATATCCCGCCCTCCTGGTGGGAAACACCACTCAGGGCGGCTAAGAACAAAAGAGGGGAAAGGGAAAACAAAAATAAAAATAGAATACAATATAAAACAATTAAAAAACATTCACAGCTAAAAAACCCTGCTAAAATCCACATTAAAACACATAAAACTTATGTAAACATTCAAAAAAAGTCTTATGTTTTTAAACTTATTTTTAAATTATATTTTAAACTTTTCAGTACTGTATGGTTTTAATTGTTGTGAACTACCTTGGAAACATGAGGAGAAAGGTGGCAAATTAATAATATAAATAAAAAATAAAAATAGATTTCCAGGCCAGAATATGGGAAACTGTTTTTCGCTTTACAATTTCCCCCCAGAATAATTTTCAATGCATTCCTATGGGAAACCACATTTCACTTTATGATTTTTTCATAATATGAAATGTCCCGTGGAACATATTAAATTCATAAAGTGAGGTGCCACTGTACTTTAGATTCCTAATTTTTATTTCTTAGTAAAGGTTTCCCTTGCTAGAAAGCCGGTCATATCCTACTCTAGGGTTCAGTGCTCATCTCTGTTTCAAAGCCAAAGAGCCAGCGCTGTCTGCTTCCACAGACGTTTCCGTGGTCATGTGGCAGGCATGACTAGACACAGAATGCATGGAATGCTTTTTACCTTCCCACCAAAGGGGTCCCTATTTATCTGCTTGCAATTTCTTGCTTTTGAACTGCTAGGGTGGCAGGAGCTGAGACAAAGATGGGAGCTCATTCTGTCCTGAAGTATTTGGGCATCAAACTGCTGACCTCCCACCTTCCAGTCTGAGTTGTAGCCACTTGAGCCACTAAAGTCCCCTAATTTTTATTCTTAAAATGCTTCCCCCCCCTTTTTTTTAAAAGTCTGTGTGAGAATTATTCTAAATTACATTGTGCTACAAAGAGCTGCAGCACTGCGGTGACTCAAGTGGTTAAGACGCTGAACTTGCTGACTGGAAGATTGGAGTTTGATTACCGGGTACATGCTTGAATGCATGCAGGTGCACATACATGTACACATATGTACACACACACACACACACACACACACACACACACACACACACACACACACACACACCTCTTTCTCTGTATATATTTAGTCTTTCATTTGAGAGAGCATAACCCAGACATGATTTATCATACTGCAGGGAATTAACTCACCTAATAGTGAACCACAACAGCTCCTGCTAAGCTGCTGCATTGACTTTCTCAGAAAATTGTCATATTTTGGCTACTGCTATTCCCTTTTGGAATATTAAGTTATGTAGTTTCCATTCATTTTTGCTCTGCATATGACAAATTTGTCATAAAGTTTATGTTCTTTGATTGAGATGAAAGCCTTCATTGAACCATTTGCTTAGATAGCTTGTTGACCACTCATTTAAATGAAATATCAATAGACAATAGAGATTTTAAAAAAAAAGATCCAAGGCATATAATGGAACTTTAAAAATCATATGATTATGGGAGCTAGAATTTATGTTTAGAAATATTAAAGCTGTCTATATTTATTACTGTTATGCATTAATACTTAAAGACAACTGTTTCCTAAATAGATTGCTCACTTAGAAAAAATAATTAAGCATACATTAAGGTGTCTCATTTAAGGCCATAAAAAACAGGTGTACTGTCCTAACTTAACCTCATGTTTTGTTGAATGCATTCATTCATGTATTTATTTTCTGCACTGACAGACAACCTAGGTGCAGATATGAGTCAATACACTTATGTGATCTGAAAGATTTAATCATGCAGGACTGAGCATTTTCTGAAGTGTTGAATGCTAAGGCTAAAATAAAACAAAATTTTATTTATGGATGCATGTCTGCCTTCCAATCTTTTTCACAGGATTAAGACAATGTGGAGTGAAAACTTGAAATGAGGGAAATAGTGAGTTGATATAAGGGGAAACATATAATTATAAAGTCTGTTTTATATTCACACACAAAATAAAAGCCAAGGAGTAGAATAAAAGCACAGATGAAGGAAACAATAGAGGCACAGTTAATGGTGAAGGTAAAGGTCACCCTTGCTCGAAAACCAGTTGTATCTGACTCTAGAATTCAGTGCTCATCTCTGTTTATAGCCAAGACCCAGCGCTGTCTGTGTGTGCAGACATTTCTGTGGACATGTGGCAGGCATGACTAGACACCAGAGTGCATCGAAGCGGACTCTATTGATCTACTTGCAATTTCTTGCTTTCAAACTGCTAGGTTTGCAGGAGCTGGGGCAAAGACAAGAGCTCATTCTGTTGTGCAGTACTTGGGTATTGAACGGCTGACCTGCTGCCTTCCAGTCAACATCTTAAGCCACTGTAGTCCCCACAGTTAATGGAGGGAACACCAATGAGAGAGACAATGAAAGAGGCTACATCAGTGTTTCCCAACCTTTGGGTTTTTTTTACTTCAATTCCCAAAAGCCTAGGTCAATTCCCCAAAGTACTGATCAGCCAAAGTACTGACTTAGGCTTCTGGGAGTTGAAGTCCCCCTGTGGGGTGTGGCAACCACTGGGCTACATGAAATTTGCTTCGGAGCCTCTGCTGTAGCGCAGGCACCTTAACTTGCAGTCATGCTTACCCACCAAATGAACCTCTGTAGGAATTAATATACAGCATGGACCCCAAAACAGGCTAGGTGTGTAGGTAGTTTCATCTGGATGTCTGCCTGTCATTCTGGCAGAGGCTGTAGTTCAAAACGTCTAGAGGTCTCTTGGTTGAGGGCTTTAAAGGCTAAAGCCAGACCTGCGTGTTGGCTCTGAGAGCCAACTGGGAGCCAATGTGGTGAAAAGGGAATACCGAACACATTCCTGCCATGTGCCTAGCTTCTGTGTTCTGCTTCAGCTGGAGATTAGTGAAGTGACTACAAACATATGCAACTGTGGCACTATGAACCTTCAAAAGAAAGAAGGTTCAGCTGGCACACTTTCCAAAGCTGAGCTAAAGAGCTAAAAGCTGCCATCTGCTGTCTGTCTCAATTGCTTTTGGCTTACAGCTCTTTTGGCTTACAATGCTAGTCACATAGCCAATAGTATTGGAATTATGGGAGTTCTAGTCCAATAGTGCCTGGAAGGCCACAAGTAGTACACCAGTGACCTACAAGCAAGGATACAAATACAGTATTGCTAAACAGAACTGGTTCCTGATTGGAAACTATGTCTTCATCCAGAATCATCTGCATTTCTGTTTAATGACTTTAGACCAGTGGTTCCCAATGTGGGGCCCACACCCCACAGGGGGACTTCAATTCCCAGAAGCCTAAGTCAGTACATTGGTTGATCAGTGCTTCTGGGAATTGAAGTCCAAAAACCACAGGTTTGGAAACACTGCTTTAGAGACAAACAAGATTTCAAACATGTGTAGATTTAAGTTGGTAATCATTTTTTCTAATCTTTCCCTTCACTTTCATCTCAAATCTCACTGAAGCAATGATTTCCTTTTCCTGATAAAATCTCTTTGAGCTCCAGGTCTTTTCTTAAAGGAGAAAAAAAACTACATGTGTACCTTTTATTTTCCTAAGAAAGAAGCTGCAAAGGATTCCCAACTAAAGCTTCTGATTCTAATTTAAGTTTCTATTGCAAAACAACACCTAGAGTATCAAAAACTGACTATTTTATCAAGTGACACATTTGTATGCAGCTGCTATGGTTTGGTAAGAAATGTATTTTCTAGCTAGAGACTGACTGTACAGAAATTGAAGTATTGGAAATTACCATATGGGCAACCCCCCCAAGCTATTATTTTCAGAGAGGAAACTATGCCAATCAGCGTAAGGATGTTTTCAAGGAAACTACAAAGTATCTTCACATTCACAGCTTAGATGAGATCTGAAATGTGCTCTTTTGGCATCACAGGACCTGAAACTGCTCTAAGCTTATAAGCATTCTTCCTTCCTTATGAGGTAATATAAAATGTCTTTTAAAAACATTTTCTCTTATGCTTTTGCTGCCACAATGTAAAACAGTAATAACTTCATGATTCCTTGTTGAATGACTTTCCTGTATCAGCTTTGTCTAATATAAATAGAGGAACCAAAAATAAAAAGAAATGAAAGGGGGGTCTTAATTGTCTATGCTAGAAAATGGTTAGCATTGTGCTGTTGTATTCTTTTTTTAAAGGATGCATTTGGAGAAGAAACACCCTTTTTTATTTAAAAGCTCTTTGTTCAGCACCTTTTAAATACACATTTCACTTCAAAGATTCTGTCTTTTTTTTAAAAAAGAATTTGGGAAAGAATTATTTCCTTTCTTTCCTGCTCACATTTTCACAGAACATTTATCCTCAAAGATAAAAAGCTTCTTCCTTTCTCCCACCCACCTTTCTTCTCTAAGTAGTTCTTAACACGTCACCATAGCAGGTATATGTTCAGATGCACTGCATGCCCACTTCAAAATATACAGAGGTCTTTCCAATAGCATGAGGGTGGAGACACTCACAATACTAGCAGTGATTGTGGGTTAATCTTTAGTTCTTCAAAAAGAAAAGAAAATGGTTTGCAGGAGCAAAGGTCTCAGGGCAGCTAAGAATAAGATAAACATGGTTCCCTGGCTACAGCCCTTGATTAAAACTGAAATTCAAAGTCTGTATGTCTACCACCTTATTCTGTTCTGGTAGAAAGCATTGCCTTTCTGCAAAATGTGATATCTGGGAATGCTAAATAAGCACAGGATTGGAAAAGATTGGTATATGTCCCAATTCCAAAAAAGGGCAATGCCAAAGAATGTTTAAATTATCGAACAGTTGCGCTCATCCCACAAGCTAGCAAAGTGATGCTCAAGATAATACAGGATAGACTGCAGCAGCATGTAGAGAGAGAACTACCAGAGGTGCAGCCTGGTTTCAGAAGAGGTAGGGGGACCAGAGACCACATTGGCAACATACCTTGGATCATGGAGAAAACAAAGGAATATCAGAAACAAGTTTACTTCTGCTTCATTGACTACATCAAGGCCTTTGATTGTATGGATCACAACAAAATGTGGCAAGTAATTAAAGAGATGGGAATACCAGAACACCTTATATGCCTCATGAGAAATCTGTACATGAGTCAAGAAGCAACAGTTAGGACAGAGTATGGAACGATGGAGTGGTTTGGAATAGGAAAAGGAGTAAGACAAGGTTGCATTTTGTCACTGTGCTCATTCAACTTATACACAGAGCACATAATGCGCAAAGCAGGGGTGGAGGAATCACAATATGGAATCAAAATTGCTGGGAGAAACATCAACAATTTGAGATATGCAGATGATACCACCCTGATGACAGAAAGTGAGGAAGACCTAAAGAACCTCTTGATTGGATTGAAGGAGGAAAGTGCAAAAGCTGGCCTGAGACTCAATATCACAAAAACCAAGATAATGGCAACAGGCCATATCAGTCCCTGGAAAATAGGTGAGGAAGAAGTAGAAGCAGTGACAGATTTTACTTTCTTAGGATCAAAGATCACTGCAGATGGAGATTGCAGCCATGAAATAAAAAGGTGACTAATTCTTGGGAGACAGGCTATGAAAAACCTGGGGAATATAGTCAAAAGTAGACATCATCTTGCAAACAAAGGTCCGCATAGTCAAAGCAATGGTATTCCCAGTGGTAATGTATGGTTGTGAGAGATGGACCATTAGAAAGGCGGAGCGAAGAAAAATAGATGCCTTTGAGATGTGAGTGCTGGAGGAGAGTTTTGAGAATCCCCTGGACAGTGAGGAGAACAAATAGGTCAATATTAGAAGAGATTAGCCCTGACTGCTTATTAGAAGGACAAATAACAAAGATGAAGCTAAAGTATTTTGAACATCAAATGAGAAGAGAGGATTCACTTGAGAAGGCCTTGATGCTGGGGAAGGTAGAGGGCAAAAGAAGAAGGGGGCGGCCAAAGATGAGATGGCTGGATGGTATTGTAGACACAATGGGCATGGGGCTGTGTGGACTGAGGAGGATGGTGGAGGACAGGGGTGCCTGGAGAGCAATGGTCCATGGGGTCGCAAAGAGTCGGAGCTGACTGTGTGACTGAACAACAACAACAAATAAGCACAAATGCCATACTGACTATCAAGTCACCACCCTAATAGGTAAATCTGAACCAGTTCCTTAAATCTAGCTACTCCAACATCTTTGTACTGTACTGGCCACTGCTGAAAAAAGATTTATTAACACTAAGACTAGAGGTGTCCTCTTATAACTATTCTTCTGCTTAAATCCATTGTTTGCTACACTGCTGGTAGATCCATACTTTGTTACATTTTGCTTACATACATTTCAGTGGCATTTTTATTTGTTTTTTGTAACAATGAGTACTTGAAACTATCCCTCTTTCACGTGTATATAGCTCCATTAAGAGGACTCGCGACCATGATGGTGCATGGGGTAACAATGCCTTGAGGCTGGAATGACAAGAAAGTTAAGTTGCAAGAAGACACCCAATGTATCTTTTATGAATGAGCTGGGACATGAAATAATTTTCTCAAGATACTTTAAGGTATTGAGTAAACTATATTTGTACACACACATGGCTGGATTTGCTTCCTTTCCCCCAGCACCTTATTTCTCTCCAAGCTTTTCATTTTCCTCAGAATGATGAAGACCTGGTACTTTCCACTCCAAATTCAGAGCTCTAATCTTTACCTTTTTCTGTGGATTTGGGATGCCAAGTAAAACAGCTTCATCACCTGAGTGGTCTTCCCTTCATCAGAATTTTGCATATACAGGAATCAGATCATCTTGCATATCAGACTATACGTTAACAGTTGGTTGCACTTAACCCCCTTTGAATGAAAGCCAAAGGTCTTGTACATAAGCTGGTAAAAGTTAGAGTAACTTGTGTTCATGGTGGGTTTCCAAGCAATACATGATGAATCAGGAAGTTTATTATTTACTATAATTCCATCTTTTCCCCAGTGAGCTTGGTAAGGTTATTAGGAGATAATCCTTTGGAAGATTGTGTGTCTCTTCCCATTTTAGCCATCTAATAATATGTGGCATACATTATGTCAAGTGAAAGAAGAAAGCGAGTGGGCGAGCAAAGGTCAGCAGGTAGGTTTCATGGCTCAGTGAAAACTGGGACCTGGCTTTCTCAAGTCTCTCTCTGATACTATAACAATGTTCCACACTGCTCTGTTCTTGTGAAACAATGTAAGCCTACTTTGATTTTACTTCCTCTTTCTCCCACTATAGCATCTCATTTGATCCCTCATATGTATCATTTTTTGCCAACAAAACTCAAATACTGTACAGTAATCCCTTTTTGTTCCAGCATTTCCTTACACTTTCCCCCCATCCTAATTTGGCAAATAGTAGTCCCTAGACTCTAGCTATTTTAGCTTTACCCTATTAGTAGTAATTGTCTGTAGATTAGGCAGGAATGAGTAACAATCTATTATTTTACTTCTATGAATATTTGTAGCAATACAAAACCTGAACATTTGTCAGAGTTCAAGCTAATTTACACATTTTGTTGAGAAACAGTATAGAGTCTATCTACACTGGAAAGATCCCTTTAGAGATTAGAAGGTTTGAGATTAGAAGGTCTGACAGGTTAGACGCACAGTGAGTTCTAACCACTTCTTCCTGGAACATGTAGCGTTGAGATAGTAATTTCCCATCAGAGTCACAAGGAGCATGCAACAAAAGCCATATTATGGTGTTCAATAAAAAGGTTGTGAACTATGAGCAGAGAAAGACCTGCCTCTTCTTACCTAGTTCCCTGATATGGAGTAAATTTTGGAAGCAGTTTTAATGGTTTTTTTTATAAGTTTTAAAATGTGATATTGGTTTTATTTTCTGTGAGCCACCCATAGTCTTCAGAGTTGGGCAGCAATATAAATGAGAAAAATAAAACAAATAATAAATAAAATAAATATAGAAAACTTAAATCTGGAGAAAAGAACTATTTCTACTTGTGGAGAATCTTTAAATAATCAGAAAAATTAAGGGGAAAAACAGGTTATTAACATACTCCTCTCTTTGTATTTATCTCTCCACATGTGGAGGAGGCTGATATCCTTCTATTCATGCATTAAGATCAATCCTTTTATTGAATGACTGAAGAGGGGATATGACACTGAGAAGGCACTGTGTAGAAAGACATGCTTATGATAGCACTGGAAAGAGTCACACAAGTCGGAATAATCTCCCTTAAAGTGACCCTTCCATTTAATTGAGAATTCTTACAATCCAGAAACCCAAAGTAGAAGCCCTACATCTAGACCAAAATTAGCCAGTTTGGGCACAGAGTGGGGTTGAGCTGCAGCTCATTCCCGTGGGTTTGCTTGATCACCAGGAAATAGATCTATCTGGACTGCTCAACAAGCAATATATATTGCAATTTATGTCTCTGTTTGACAGCGGTGGTGAACCTATGGCATGTGTGACAGAGGTGGCACTCAGAACCATATCTGTGGGCACCCATGCATTCACCCCAGCATAGAGTTTTCCCTGCCCCTCTGCCCAGCAGCCCAATGTGAGTGTTTCCTTCCTCCCCTGTTGCTGTGTTGGCACTTTGTGATAAATAAGTGGGGTTTGGGGTGAAGTTTGGGCACTCAGCCTCTAAAAGGTTCGCTATCACTGCTGTATGACCAGAACCTGAACAGACTTAACAGAGGACATAGATGAACTCTGAGTATCTTATTGTTATAGCTCAGACACCCAGACCAGCTGGTCAGCGAGCAGTAGCTGCACCAGAGGTAAAATAGATCCTTGCTTTTCAGTCCAGAAGGTATAAGCAGAGTCATTGTTGTGGTAGCCAATGTCAGAAGCCATTCGGTAGCAAACTGTAGATACATGGATGATCAAGGGCCATCATCAGGGTCATAGGCAAAGGTTCAGGTTTTTCCAAGATCAGGGGTTTAGGTAACACAGTGCTGGGATCCAAGATGGATTACTCTGACAGCTTACCAACATGTCCCTTCTTTTAAAGAGACTCAGGGCTTGCAGCTGATGATCAGTTCTGAAGGTGTGCCCTAGTCCTCCTTCGCCTCAGCTGTAGATCATGTCTTAATAGGGCTCTGCACCTTTCTGACATGCTGGATTGCTCTTGGTCCTCCATAGTGCTGACACCTGGTCCTCCTGTCAAGCCCTGATCAGCCTGACTGGTTTGGTCATGAGGAGCCAGCTTCAAACTGGCAGCAGGCTGCAGAGCTGGTGCCATATCCATCTCCTCATGCTCAGAGTCCAGATCTGGGCTGGCAGCTGGCTGAGGGACCGGCAATAGGTCCTCTTAAGACTCTGACTCCAGATCGGAGCCAGCAGCAGGCTGAAGGGCCGGTCAAGTGTCCTCCTCCTCCTCGCACCTGAGATCCCAGGCCACAACACTTACAGACATTGTACAAACAGACACCAAACATAATTTTATCACTTCATTTTAAAAAATTCTTAGATATTTCATACTGGTTTCTAAATTAAGAATTATCTGCTTTGTTACCTTCAGATTTATGCTACCAATATAAAAAATGTGAAACCACCTTTGTTTGAGCACAATGAGGGGGAAAATGGAATCAAATATGACAAGAGACTCCCATAAATGATCTGACCCAGAAAATATCTCACATACAGTTCTATTGCCCAGCAAAGCCAGCCAAAGGCAGCCAAGAGATAATAAAAGGAACTAGCCAGAGACCCAGATGGCCCTGTGGTAAATATAAACTCTCAAGCTTGGCATCAAGTTTTTGCAGCTGCTGTGCCCATCCTATTTGTAGCCATAAATGCTGGTTCTGAAACTGGATTATCTAGATCAGGTCAAATGGAAGCACATTTTCCACCCAAGTAGCAAAACTGGAAGTCTCAAATTAAATTAAGATTAACAAAGGCATTGTGATTTCATTGCTGTCAGGACTGGTAACATCAGAGATCCTAGACCAGTCTTGTCTTGTTTGAGAATGGGCAGTTTAGTTTTAAGTCTTTTCTACTTACAAAAGGAAGGCTTGTAATAAAAAAAATGAAGGAAGAGAGCATATAGAAATGTTTGAAACATAAATTGAGTAAAGTGTCTTTATTACTGCCTATATTTCTCTGCTCGTTCCTCCCCTTTCCCGCCACCATCCCGTATTTGAATGGCAGAGAAAGAGGTTACTGTGCACGCGCACCCATTGCAAATAGGCTCTGCGTGTGCGCTGAGGTGTTCTGCACATGCACAGATGAGTTGTTGCGTGCGCAGAGGGGTTCTGTGCATGTGCAGATGAGTTGTTGAAGCACATGTGCACCCGTGCTGGAGCAGTTCCTGTTTTTCCAGGAGCCGGGCTTGACAGGTATGAACTAATTGCTGTACAGTATTTAGCTTTTGTGGACCAAATCCACTTCGTCTGACTGGTGGAGCAGTCTCTCTTAATCCCATCACCACCCCATTCAAAAACTGATTGGGTCCAAGCCAAGTATAAATTGTAATTCACAAAAAGCATGCTATCATCACTTCAAGTGGCAAATAGATATCTCTGTCACCACATTTAGTGTTGAGGTTTCATTTTTGGAAGCGGAACAAAACTCCACTAATGTAACTGTCTCTGCTGTACACTAGTGTGTGTGAGAAGAGAAATACTTTTCTGTGACCTCAAAATGTCCTGATATGCTGGAGACAGCTAACAATTACAAAAATATACAAACAAGTGAAGAGATAAGAAAACCTCATGATAGCTGTACATTTACCTAGGAAGACATATTCTTATATCAGAATCTCTCTCTCTCTCTCTCTCTCTCTCTCACACACACACACACCCTTCCTGCACAATAATTCTTATTACAAGAACAATAAAAATACTAGGGTAGGGAGATTTCTACCTATTATTTATTTTAATCAATGGTCATACATATAAGTCATATTGCATGTCATGGGTTGTCATTCATGATCAGCAGATGGTGGCTTTTAAAAACTGGTCAACTAATTTATGCAATCCAACTTATATAGTAAATGAGGTTCAAAGAATATGATTGGTTTGATCCCCCAAATCCAGACATGTAAATGCAGTAGCATTGAAGATAATGCATTGTACTCTGATAATGGGTTTTCTTTGTTTAAGCTTGCTTAGATTTACCATTATAGTTTACTGGAAAAGACTGTAACACATCCGTTTCTCCCCTTTTTGTTTGTGCTGCATCTTTTTTCTTCTTCCTAAAACCTCAGTAACTGCTACAAATATTTCCTCTGAGTGTGAAAAAAAACCCACCAAGTTTTCAGACAGGGGATGATTTGCCCTTAGGGGAGAAAAAGAAATAGACTCTTAAAGCAAAGCATAACCATCTGCTAGGGTCAGGAATGACTGCTAACAGAGCATGGCAACAAGCAGCCATATGGTTATTTAACTCTGCCTTGACCACCAGCAGGCGATGAAACATACTACAAAGATTCAAAGGTGATATTTGAATTGACTCCTGCACAAGTCAGAAGGCTGGAAATATTTCTACATGAAATAAGGGGAGGGGAATTTAAAAAGGATTTGGAAATTTCATGTTGCTCTCAGAAAGTATTCCTTTGAACAATCCTGTCTCTCCTAACAGTATAATGATGTTTCTTAGCTCTCCCACTATAACCAGAAAGGAAAAGTAGACAGGAGGATCAAGCACAAAGGCTTAGGGTGAACTGTTTGCTTTCTAAATTTAGGTTAAGGTGAGTGCTTCTCACAGATCATCTGATCACAGGTTTGCTTGAACATCTATGGTCTAGTTGACCTTTGTAGAAAAGGTGAACCTCCAGGTAAATATTCACAATGATAAATGAAAACATTTCAAACTGGATTTCTCATCTTCTACCTTTCTTTAAAAAACATATTAGCACTGATCCTGGATACATTACTAAATATATTTTAATATCTGCCTCTGAGAAACAGAAATTACACTCACATTGGAAGGATAAAAAAAATGAAATAACTAAAGCATATCATGGGGCGGGGGCAAAAGAAAAGAAAAGGCTTAACTAAAGGAATGGGTTTTTGGAATAAAAGACCAACAGGTTTGGTGGAAATTATAAAATGTATCTCTCCCTCTTTCTTTTTCTAAAAATGAAATTATATTTTGAACAAAGCAAGTATGTATTATACACTGATTTTTCCATTCCTTTTCTCTTCTCTTAAATTTTAGGGAAATCAATCACTCTGTCACTATGTCTATCATTCTATCTATCATTTTCACTCTATCTATCCATCTATATATCATTGCAGGCGCACCCCCCAAAAAAGGACTCAGACACTGGTGAAAGTGGATAACGGCATTGGGCCACATTTATTGATTCACGCCCTAGTCCGAATTATAAATTTCGATTGGTACTCAACCAATTATAATTCTTAAGGCAAGCAGGCCGCAGTAACACTGGTAAGGTACCTCCCAAAATTGCCAACGACAATTGGTTACAATGTATCCATTTGTATCAATTTGTTTGTTGGCAACAAACAAATTGTTGACCATAGTCAATAAACTAACTACTGACCCCACCCTCTGACGCGTATCCGTAAAATAACGGGGTGATGCATGCTGCCTAGCTCGTGCCATCACCCCATTGCCTGGTTCGTTGTTGACTGGACAACGTTAACCAACTTGTGCCTATCCAGTGTTGGCCAGTCAATTGCGAACCTGCCGGATACCTGTGGGTCATAAATATTTACCTTACCAGTGCTACCCGCCCATGTGACCAAAGTCAACAGCAATAAACCCCTGTATCAAACCATAGCAACATTGTGGGATGGGCAAAAAAGCCAGAACCCAAAAGCCAATTGTAGGTTCCAGCCAAAAATTCCCACCCGGCCCCGAAGCGACCAAAATATCACACTGTTAACTAGGGAGGGGGTGGAGGGAAAAACTTCTCCTCTCCGTCGCTTTCGCAAAATGGCAGCTCGGCTGCCTCGTGGCCACCCCTTTTAAAGGGTGCTGGCCACGCCCCCTAACTACCCGGATGTCCAAGTCCGGTGGCGGGGCCCGCAAAGAGCGTTGGCCATTTTGGCGCCACGCTTGCATTGCAGGCGCACCCCCCAAAAAAGGACTCAGACACTGGTGAAAGTGGATAACGGCATTGGGCCACATTTATTGATTCATGCCCTAGTCCGAATTATAAATTTCGATTGGTACTCAACCAATTATAATTCTTAAGGCAAGCAGGCCACAGTAACACTGGTAAGGTACCTCCCAAAATTGCCAACGGCAATTGGTTACAATGTATCCATTTGTATCAATTTGTTTGCTGGCAACAAACAAATTGTTGACCGTAGTCAATAAACTAACTACTGACTCCACCCTCTGACGCGTATCCGTAAAATAACGGGGTGATGCATGCTGCCTAGCTCGTGCCATCACCCCATTGCCTGGTTCGTCGTTGACCGGACAACGTTAACCAACTTGTGCCTATCTAGTGTTGGCCAGTCAATTGCGAACCTGCCGGATACCTGTGGGTCATAAATATTTACCTTACCAGTGCTACCCGCCACACAGGGAGGCTTCAATAAAGACTCACCGCCCCCCCCCCAGACCGTCAGCTCGGTCGCCAGGCCTGCTTGCATTGCACCCAGAACGAGGTACATACCTCTGACCAACAGGTGGACCCCTTCTCCTGCCTACCATCAAATTTTTTTGTAAGCCTATCATCCGGACTCCAATGGCCGTCTCACAGCCATGCTCAGAACGGGACGTAGCCACAGCCCCATCCAGTGACTGCCGGAACAGTCCGAACTAGTGAGATCCGCATCTCCCTAAATTGGTGTCTCAGCACGATGTCAGACCATAGCGACCGTATGTAAGCCATACGTGATACAAAATGCCAGGTCACAGCCCCTCGACAGTTTAATAACAGCAGTGATCTGTATAAGACCGCTGCCGCCGAGGCGCCTGTAAAACATTGGGTGGTCCAGCATCCCTGTCAGACAGCAGGAATGGCCACAGTTCCCGCCCCCATGTGCTGCGCATACCATACCATAGCATACGTTCGGATGCACACAGCCCAGCCGGGGTCCACTCTCTGTCGCTGCAGCATATACTGCTGCCCAGTGTACATAGCTGTGGCCCACCAGCCCCCTGCCACCGGTGTGCTGAGACCCCTAGGATCTGTAAAAGAGGAGAAAAAGGTGAAGGACATAACTAGGTACTCGTACAGTGAGGGGACATACCTGTCTGAAATTGCGTGTAGACGCATATCCACCTCCGAGTACCCCAAACGTAGCCGCGATCAACGCGACGCCTATCTTAAGGAAATGGTGCCAAAACGGGCACCAAACCGCGAAACGCGGCACCGGTCACCCTCAGGGACCGTACTAAGGTAAGGGTAGACCCATCCCGGTGGCAGAAAACAGGCTGGGGCGCGCAGCAGGCACTGTCGAAAATTCAGGTAGGGCACCAACCGGACAGATGTCTCAAAAACTTCGCAGCAGTATACACCACTGCCTGCACCGTGCTGAATAACCCGTGAGGACCGCATCCCCACTCGAGCCCACTCATGTGTGAAAGAGACATCTTCGAGTTCCAGTGCCCTACGAGACACATCCGCCTTACACCGGTGGCACCAACTCTGGCACCCACTCACTGATGCGGAGCGCTCCAATAAGGCTACTGTGGTAGCTGCGTGGCCACCTCACACCTATCTGAACATAAGCAATGCCAGCCTCGTGCAAGGTGGGTAGAAACTCTGGGAACAGGGGTGACGTGCGTAAGGGCGGCAGACATGTTCCCGTGTCCACCCCTCCCAAACACGACGCCTGAATGCAGAGTGATACGCCTTACGCGTGCGAAGTGCCAACGACATGTCCCCCCTCTCCTCGCCAAACGTCCAACCCTCAGCCAAAAGTGGCGAGTGGAATCCCTCTGCTTCCAGAGTACTGCACGGAACCAGGTGATCTGCGGTGGTGGAGAGGGCAGAATGTTATTATAAATACCCATAACATGTCTGGCCTAGAACAGCACATTTAGGCGTAGGCTTCTGAAAAGAATAGACGGACTAATGTCATGACCTTGGGGGATTTGCATGTCTGGGTGTTGACAATGTTCACCACTGCCGCATTGTCACACCGAAATTGGACCACTGAGTAGGCCCACCCCTTGCACCATACCATCAGTGCTCTCCAAATGGGAAAAAACGCAAGGAAGGTAAGATCGCGGGGCAATCCGTGGACCCACCCTCGGAGTAAACCCCATAAGTCCGGGCGCCGGAAGTATCTGACCGTACTAGATATCTAGGGCAGACCACTAGGTCTGATCTCCCATAAGAGACCCCTCTAAACCCAGGAGTAATTTGAGCCAGAGCAAACAAATTAAGGGGGGCAATGAATTAACTACAATTCCCAAGGGCACACTCGATGTTTGGCAATCAATGCCAAAATCGCCATGGACATCCAAGCCACCGTATCAATGGTTAACCTGGATGCCCGCGTGACAGCATCGAGGCAGAAATGTGATGTTAGAACATGGGACCTCGGTCTATTCAGGCGCCAAGGGGACACCCAGTTCCCACCTGAGTGTCTGAATCGTGATGAGGAGACGCGTACACATGTCCAAGCCCCGTTTAACCTCAGACCCAAAAGTTGTCGAGGTAATGGGCTGGAGACCGAGACCCCAACCCATGAGCAAATGCCCACTGAATGAAAGTCCCACCTCGGTCGGGTGCTGAACCTGAATTAATGCATTCAGAAAGGGATTGGCCTTATCTAATTAAAATTCTCCTCCAAACCTAAAAACCCGATAGGTCTAAAACCTTGGGGTGCACTGGCAAAAAACTGGAAGCCGAGTGCATATCACACTGTGCCAAAACAGCACCAGCATTGTGTGAGCCCGCCACCCATGGTAGCCGAGGCAACTACGAGTACCTGACCAAACAAGGTCATCAGGAAAGTCATCCCTGAACGGAGCACCCACAGGGCAAGCTGAATGGAGGATTATATTACATTCACCCTTTTCCTAGCTCAGTATGAGCTTCATGGGGGATACCTTCGACTAAGGAAAGGTGGTTCCCAGGAGGGCCCCTGCTACTCTCATAGCCCCCCAACTTCCATAACTGTGGACAGCGGAGCCCCCTCTCCGTGACCCAGGAAGGGAACCAGATAGTCGCATCCTGGGGCCCCCAACACCCCCGAATGGATACAAAAGCCCCATTGAAAACCCTCCAGCAGGTCTCCCGCCCCATCCCTTCTTGGATGAACTGAGTGACATCCCTCCAGGCTGACCATAATTGGGGCCGGGGGGCATGACAAAGTTAGTTGCTTCAGACGGAGCTCTGTTCGCCCCTGTGCACCCCCTTTTAAGTCGGTAACGACCGTGGTGCTTAGTACACACATCGTCAGCACATCGTCCTGTCCGTACCTCCTATCCTTATTTGGGTCTCGGTTCATAGGGAGAATATATCCACGCATTCCCCCCCCCACCAAATCTGTCCCTTCCTGATCTGGGCCAGATGATCACCAGGGGACAATGAATAACCAATCATCGGCAAGGCCTTTGGCGGTACATGATGTACACCGCGCATACGCAGCGGGACCTGGACAGCCCATGCGATGCCACGTACTGCCCCGGGGCAGAAACCCCCACCCCCAAGGTGTGCCATAATGCAACCAAGGGGCACTGGGATAGGATGGCAAGTGATGCCCCACTAGCCTCTAATTGGCAAGGAGAAGAGCACTGAACCACACCACTGCAAGTGGACTGTGATTTGGGTGTATTCAACTTGACCCAGTACTCACTAGTTGCACCCCCGTGAGCCGCCCCCACTGGGGGTTCCGGCACACAGTGGGCGTCGGAGCTCGCGACCGAAATCGAGCTCTAGGACGACCTCCAACGCACTCCAATTGCTGTTCCGGACAAACAGGGAGCTGCGAGACAGCGGCAGGCACAGGCTGGACTGTCTCAATAAGCTCAACCCGGCCGGCCGCCTGTTGCAGAGTGGCAGCGGTCGAAGTAGCCGGCGGACACAAAGGGGGCCCGGTAGATAGGAAAAGGACCCCCACCCACTGGATTGCTAAGGATGCCTCCAGTACAGCCAAACGTGCTAATCAGGCACCCCCTGCCACAGTAAACCCCCAGTAGGTGGGCCAGGTGGGCCGGATGGCCCGATAGGAATTGTGCCAGAGGCCCTGAATTGAGACCCTGTGCCAGAATAAGCCATGCCCCAAAATTCCAGCCCCTAATGGGAAAAACCATGCTGTAAGCCAGCTCCAGGCCCTCCCCCCAATTGTCCCGGCCATGGCCGGCAACTGTGGGCCGAGGGCCGCATCCTCCGAAGGGCCGGCCTGAGGATGAAAACAGAACGGCACGGGAGCTCATCCTGTCCTGCGTGCGCAGAAATTGAAACACTGACCTTAAACAACCCAGTCAACTTCTGAGGCACTGGAGACACTGCAGTCCTACTTAAAGTTTGGGCACCCCTGAGTTAGGAAAAGGAGTGAGCGACGGAGCAAACTTCTCCGCTCCGTCGCATTCTGAAGCCAATAGGCTAGAAAGCCAAAAGGAAGCCTCGAACAGAGGCTAGCAAACTTGCAAAGAGGCAGAAGGGAATAAAGCGACGGAGAAAACTTCTCCTCTCCGTCGCATTTTTACACTCGCCAGCTAACTCAAGGAGCATAGAACAGCACGATCCCTATCCAGGGATCAGCACCCGCTGACTGGAAAGCCGGAGACTGAGAGCCTTTTGCAATGCTCAGGAATCAAACTCCGACCCTCCAGGCAGCGAGTTCGGCATCTTAATCCCCTGAGCCACTGCGGTCCGACAGAGCGACGGAGAAAAACTTCTCCTCTCCGTCGCTTTCGCAAAATGGCAGCTCGGTTGCCTCGTGGCCACCCCTTTTAAAGGGTGCTGGCCACGCCCCCTTAACTACCCGGATGTCCAAGTCCGGTGGGGGGGGGCCCGCAAAGAGCGCGGTGGCCATTTTGGCGCCGCACTTGCAATCTATCTATATACCATCTGAATTTAGTGCTGAAGCATTCACTACTCATGGTGATGAACAAGATATACATATATTATAAATAACTACACAATAAAAACATTTCAATAAGTCCCTATATTAAGTAGTGATTAAACTATGCTTACTGAGAGCACCAGTATAACCCATTGGCAACAAAATCCTTTTCTTGATGAACATTTGTTGTACTGGTCAAATAGCAAATGACTGACAATTCTTCTGATCAACATTTGCTCATGAGAAAAATAATGTATCTGGAATACAAGCCTTTGCCAAATGTCAGCGAGGACTCATTTTTCTACATGTTGGTAGAAAACTTTGAGATACACAGCATTGCAGGAGGTGAGAAAAAATTGGCATATCTGTCTCTCTGCATCCAAAGTAAATTGCTTACTCATCAAAAGGCAGGGAAAATAGTACACCAGATCTATTCATAGAACCAAATATACAGTGCATTGATTGGTTTTGTATTTGGAACTGACAAAGCCTCGTCTAGCTCATAAAAACCATCCCATCTAGTATTTATCTACTGTAATCATGAATAGTAAAGTTGCATATTTCCAGCAATTGTAAGTGCCATTCAGAGCCCTTCTTATTAGTTTCAGACTGCAGAAATATACCATACTGTCTTCCACTGAATTAGTTTTTCCCCATTTAGCCTGGCATAGTCATCTTTGACTGGTAGTGCATTCTAAGTTTTAGACTGGATTTTGTTTCTTAGTTCTCTAACTGGATATGTCAGAGACATCTCTCAATTTCCTTTTTAATTGCAGGAGCACTGGTGGTGCAGTGATGAAACTGCTGTACTGCAGCCAAAACATTGTAAGTTTGATCCTAATGGGACTCTAGATTGACTCAGCCTTCCATCCTTCTGAGGTCAGTAAAATGAGTACCCAGCATGTTGGGGGCAAAATGCTAATTAACTTGTGAATTGTCCAGAGAGTGCACTAAGTTCCATGGGGCTGTGTATAGATATAATTGCTATTGCTATTACTAATTTTGCTAAGAGTAAATTAATAAAAGTTATATTCTGCATTATTCGTGTATGACAACATGGCTGAAAATTACAATAAGAAGCAACAGCAATACTCCCCAATTTTACATTTTCTATTGCTGAATCTAAAGTCTGAGAAGAATATGCTTGCCCTGAACTGTAGCACACTGCTGTTACCATGTCTGTTTTGAAGGCTGGGTCAGAGTAAATAGATCTAGTGTGCCACTTGTTGCTTTGATTTGCTACCTTTGTAGGTTTCTAGACCTCATGGTCAATCCCTGCCTCATATGTTTAACATGGCAGCCAACTTTAAAATATCTCATGTGATTTCTACAGACATCAGGCCAGTAGTGTTGATCACTGGTTATTTTAGAAACTTTTGTTTACAAAATATTTTATAGATGAGGATACTCAATATTCAATATTTTCACTACACTGACATTAGTCCCACAGTAATAGAGTTCAGGGATATGTGAGTATTAAATGTCAGGATCTAGCTTGTCAGGAAATTTTAACAATTCTGATACCAGAGTGAATCAAGTGGAACTATATTATTGTAAATATGTTTTAACTGAAAAATTGGACTTTTACAGAGAGAAAAGTCATCTTAACCTATAAAACCAAACGTTAACCATTGGAACTTGCTATAGGTTGCTATGCCTCGCCCTACTTCCTGCACTCACCCTTCGTGCACATGGCTGATCTGGGCACGGCGCAAGGAATGTTCGGAAACGTGCCGCAGCCAATCAAAAGAAAACCGTTTTAAAAAAATGCAGCACAAACACAAAGCACAAACCCATAACTACAAGCCCCAGCGTCCTGCATGCCATGAGCGCGCAGAACACTGAGGAAGCCGGTGCACAAAAATAAAAAGAAACAAAAACAAAAACACCGGGAGAGCAAGTCCGCCAAGCCGCGGGAACCAAAGCCCCCCTCCCCAACAGCGTCTGAAGCTCCTAATCGGAGTTTCCCCTTTAATATCACTGGGTGGGGGGTGTTGTGCTCTCTACTGGCTCCCCTGGTGTTGGAAGGGTTGGGGGGACCAAAGGAGTCTGTCTCCCCAACCCTCCTGACCCCAGGGGACCTGGCAGAGAGGGGATTCCCCTCCCCACACACAAACACACGCCCCATATTAAAGAGAAGAAACCAAGCGGTTACTTCTCTTTAAAAACGGAGTTTTGGGGGAAATCCCCCTCTCCGATGGCTCTCCTGGGTCTGGAAGGGTTGGGGAGACAGACCCCTTTGCCCACCCAACCCTCCCAAACCCAAGGAAGCCAGCGGAGAGGGGGATCACAACCCCCCCTGATATTAAAGGGGAAACCACAATTGAGATTTCCCTTTTAATATCAGAGGTGGCCTGGATTCAATCCCCTCTCCTGGGTCCCATGAGTCTGGAAGGTTTGGGGGGACAAAAGGGGTCTGTCTCCCCAACCCTCCTGACCCCAGAGGACCTGGCAGAGAGGGGATTCCCCTCCCCACACACACACACACACCATATTAAAGAGAAGAAACCAAGCGGTTACTTCTCTTTAAAAACGGAGTTGGGGGGAATCCCCCTCTCCGATGGCTCTCCTGGTTCCGGAAGGGTTGGGGAGACAGACCCCTTTTGTCCACCCAACCCTCCCAAACCCAAGGAAGCCAGCGGAGAGGGGGATCACAACCACCACCCCCACTGATATTAAAGGGGAAACCACAATTGAGATTTCCCTTTTAATATCAGAGGGTAGCCTGGATTCAATCCCCTCTCCTGGGTCCCATGAGTCTGGAAGGTTTGGGGGGGACAAAAGGGGTCTGTCCCCCCCCCAAGCCTTCTAGAGCCAGGGGAGACAGCAGAGAGGGGATCCCCCCATAGGACACCAAAAAACACAAAAACAAACAATCAAAAACATTCAAAAATACACAAAAACAAACAAAAATAACACCAAAAAACAATACAAAGTAAACAACAACAAACATTTCCAAACACACCCAGCACCCAGCCAAACACCACAAAATCCAACCACCACCACCAACACAAATAAAGAAAAACTGCCAACTCACCACCACACTACCTCACACCACAACGACTGGAAAAGAAATGAATAAAGAAAGAGACTACTTACTGGAAGAAGCTCCACCCAGAGGCCACGAGAGAAAAAACAGTCAAAATACAAGATAACCCCTACCAGCACCACTTGCTGCCCACAATAGTAAAAAAAATCAAAAAGACACAACAGCCCCACACAAAAGGCCCAAAGAGTAAAAACAAGTAAAAACAAATAACACAAAATCACAATTTTACATAAATCAAAAACAGATGTCAATAAAATAAAATAAAAACTATTCAAAAATCCTGTGCTGAATTTTTACTCAAATAAAAAACAAAAACATCAATACACAGTTTAAAAACATTTATTGTGAAAAACATGTACTTTCACATTTTTTAAATTATTACCTATGGTACAACAATTTTAAAAAATGCATACTAAAAATATTGGGTTAAATAATTTTTTGGGAAAAAGTATATCATCCTTTATTCTTTTTTTCATCCACAAAACCAAAACACCAAACAAAACTCATCACAGTTTATAACAGGCCACAAAATTTTTTTGTATAAATAAAAATTTAAAAAATTTCAATTATAGACTAACCTCTTCTTTACAAACATCAACAACAACAACAAAAACTTCCCAACACCATTTAAAACAGCCCGGCAACACCGGGCAACCTCTGCTAGTATAAAATAAATTATTAATGGTTTCCATAGCTGATTTAAAAGTAGTTTACTGTTTCTTTCAAACTTAGCAAAAATACCCTTTGCAAACCAAGAATTTACAATCTAAACAAATGTAGCAACAAACTATAGTTTAGAATGGAAACATATCTGTAAACTGATATTTCTTCATGTACAATGCTTAACAGGACAATCATGTTTTCTGTTGTTGTATCTGAG
The DNA here is from genome assembly GCA_035047345.1 of Bradypodion ventrale. Taxonomy (NCBI): domain Eukaryota; kingdom Metazoa; phylum Chordata; class Lepidosauria; order Squamata; family Chamaeleonidae; genus Bradypodion; species Bradypodion ventrale. The sequence continues at coordinate 303,550,836 of JAWDJE010000003.1, read as the reverse complement.
CTCTCTGTAACTACCTCTGACTTCTACACATTTTTATTTACCACAGTTCTCCAGCATGCTCCCCATTAAGGCCACTACATTCCATATTCCCATTCTTGCCAATCCCTATATCCAAAGTCTTAAAGACATCAGAGCTACCATTATTTATTAATAGACAATAGATTAAAAATGATTTACAAGCAATGCTTCTGGTAAAAATGTGCAACCAAAGCAAAAATGATTGCACCAACAAAGCTACACCAGAATAAAGAGCAATCTAACCACTCAATGTCACTAAGCTACATCATTACTGGCTCATCAATTCGGGGTATTTAAAGCAGATGGCACAGCAATGCATCTTTGCCACTAAGGCCTGCTAATTTCAGTCACCTCCCATAAAAAATTAAAATTGGCCCCATGTCATTCAAACATGACAGTACTTTGGATTTCACCCCCTTTATATTCTTTAGCCTTGAGGCAGATATGACAGGTGCCTTATTAAATTCCAAAAATAAACTGTAGCACAAAAAGACAGTGCATTCCAATGAGACAGCGGCCTTGTTAAAATGCAAAATGCATAAAAGTATTTCACTTTATTTTTAGCTATCAATTTCATCATTTTTAAACTGTCACTTTGGAACATATAGAAATTAATATAACGATTTATGATATATATGATTTTTGCACTTTACATAATCTGAAGTACCTCTGAATTACTCAAATAACTTCCATGTTATTCAAAACACAGTATTCAATTAATTTCCATTTCATTTGAGAAAAGGTTTATAATGGAAGGAATTTTTTATTACTTAAAGATGCACAGAAAAAACTAATTTATCATATCCAAACTTTGATCTGTGAATTAGATTGGCAGGCATCTACCTGTGTCCCTGTGTTTTTATTAGCAACTGATTATTTTATCTTGTAATTTCATGTATACTTTTAGAATAATTTTTGAGCTTAAGTTGAGATAGTTTCAAACAAACAAACAAACAAACACACACACACACATATACACAAAATAGTATGAATGTTGATTATATCAAGTATGTTTTTTGTAAAGATGTTAATGGGCTTCAAATTCCTTACCTTGGAATTGCCTTCTGAAAATATCTTCTTGTTCTCTCTAACCTACATGTAAGTAAAATATTATACTGTATAGGCTTTTGCTTTAATTTGTTTTGCTTTCTTTTCTTTTTGGCCATTAGAGCACAAAGCTTTCCTCTCTTCCCCCACATCCTTTCTTTAGGCATATGTATTTTCCTGTTTCAAAGTTTATGAATAAAACTATGTGGAGACTTACTCAACCTATATTCCTACTACACCTATCAGCCACAAGACACGTTTATAAATAAGTTATGCGATCCACAAATAAATGGTTCTGAATACAAACAAGGCAAAATGTTAACCCTCTCATCTCAATATCCTTTTCTTCTCTTTCCAAAACATAAATGTTCCCAAATCAATTAGGATTTCTCACTGGCAAAAGTACTTAGTTTTGAAACAAAGCCTGCAACTGCTGAATACATAGCTTTCACGTATTCATCAATATGTTTCACAGTTTAACTACAATATGGTCAAAGGCTAAGAACAAAATAAGAATAATTCAAGTATAATTCACACACTGCACTCATTACCTCAGTACTTGTGGCATATTGATAGGAAACATTGTGAAGCATATTAGAAGAAATCTAGCTTTAATTCTGAAATCTTGTGTCCTTGTGAAATTCACAAGATTATATTATGCATTTTTCTAAAGGTAAAGAAAGGTTTCCCTTGCTCAAAAGCCATCATATCCAACTCTAGGATTCAGTGCTCATGTCTGTTTCAAAGCTGAAGACCCAGTGCTGTCTGTTTCTGCAGACGTTTCTGTGGTCATGTAGCAAGACACGGAACATTGTTTACCTTCCCACCAAAGTGGTCCTTATTTATCTACTTGAATTTTTTTGCTTTCGAACTGCTTGGTCGGCAGGAGCTGGGAAAAGACGAGAGCTCATTCCGTCCTGCAGTACTCGGGAATCGAACTGCTGACCTCCCGCATTCCAGTCAGCATCTTAGCCACTTGAGCCACTGAATGTTGTCACAATTTAAGCCATACTTACAGTATATACAACAATTTAATTTACTAGTTATCTTCACTAAAATAGTTAACATGTATAAGAAAAAAAGTGAAACTAAGGGTATAAATTCTTTATTTTAATCTCATAGGAAAGGACAAATTGAGAAAAATATGCAAAATATTGCTCTAATGCAAGGATGACTAAATTTTTGGGGCCATGGGCTGGTCACATGGTTCAGCCCATGAAATAATGTCCATGTCTTCTTTACAGTCACATTTTTGCAAGTTTTGCACAACCATAGATAATCATTTATTAAAGTTACAAGCATCAAAAAGTTAAAATAAGGATGCATAGAATAAATTGTGAAAGATGCTGTTGTGCTTCTTGGGCCCTTACACCAACAAATAGTTTAAAAAAAACCTTATGTAGCATCATTTTTCTTAAAATAAATGGCTTTTTTCATTTGTTATAAAAACTGTACAGTACCTGGTTAGAAAGGTACTTTAAATTCTCCCATGTGATAAGCATTATAATATATTTATTGTAAGTAAACTGAATACATTAAACTCATGAAAAACCTCATCAAATTCAACTTGGTTTTGTTGTGTGTTAGACCTATTGTCTTTTTTAAAAAAAACTTCATGTTTTGTTGTCTTATGTCCTCCAAAATTCAGTTCTGTTGTTGTTCAGTCGCACAGTCGATTCCAACCCTTTGCAACCCTACGGACCATTGTCTGCCAGGCACCTCTGTCCTCCGCCATCCTCCTCAACCCGCCAGGCTTTGTGCCCATTGCATCTACAATACCATCTAGTCATCTCATTTTGGCCGCCCCCTTCTTCATTTGCCCTCCACCTTTCGCAGCATCAAGGTTGTCTCAAGTGAATCCTCTCTTCTCATTTGATGTCCAAAGTACTTTAGCTTCATCTTTACTATTTGACCTTCTAATGAGCAGTCAGGGTTGATTTCTTCTACGATTGACCTATTTGTTCTCCTCGCTGTCCAGGGGACTCTCAACACTCTCCCCCAATACCACATTTCAAAGGCCTCTATTCTTCTGCGCTCAGCTTTCCTAATGGTCCAGCTCCCACAACCATACATTACCACCAGGAATACCATTGCTTTGACTATGCGAATTTCTGTTTGTGAGGTGATGTCTCTACTTTTAATTATGTTCCCCAGGTGTCTCATAGCTTGTCTCCCAAGCATCAGTTGCCTTTTTATTTCATGGCAGCAATCACCATCTGCAGTGATCTTAGATCCTAAGAAAGTAAAATCTGTCACTGCTTCTACTTCTTCCCCATCTATTTTCCAGGGATTGATAGGGCCTGTTGCCATTACAGTAAAACCACTACTTATGAAAAAAGTCCATTCCGTAGGCTTTTGCTTAAATCGGTTTTTAATGTAACGCGAAGCAAACCCATAGGAAATTGAATTTTTACGTAACTCGAAGCAAACCCATAGAAAAAAGAATCTTTATATAACTTGAAGCAACCCCATAGGAAATTGTGTAAATTGGGACATGGTTTTAGCACAAAATCATTATATGTCGAATTTTATGTAACTCGAGGCATTTGTAAGTCGGGGTTTACTGTATCTTAGTTTTCTTGATGTTGAGTTCCAAGCCAGCTTTTGCACTCTCTTCTTTCAATCAAAGCAGTAGCGTCTTTTGATCTTCCTCACTTTCTGCCATTAGGGTAGTATCATCTGCACATCTCAAGTTGTTGATGCTTCTCCCAGCAATTTTGATCCCAACTAGTGATTCGTCCAACCCTGCATTGCACATTATGTGCTCTGTGTATAAGTTGATTAAGCAGGGTGACAAAATGCAGCCTTGTCTGGCCTAATTGTTTTTCCTATTTTCTTTAGTCTAAGTCTGAATTTTGCAATCAGTAGATTATGATCTGAGCCACAGTCTGCTCCAGGTCTCATTTTTGCTGATTGTATGAAGGTTCTCCATCTTTGGCTGCAGAGTATGTAATCAATCTGGTTTCGATGTTGGCCATCTGGTGATGTCCATGTGTAAAGTCTCCTCTTGTGTTGCTGGAAGAGGGTGTTTGCTATGACCAGTGCAATCTCTTGGCAGAACTCTTATTAGCCTTTGCCCTGCTTCATTCTGTGTTCCAAGACCAAACTTGCCTGTTATTCCATTTACTTTTTTATTTCCTACTTTGGCATTTCAATCTCCTATGATAATGTAGACATCATTTCTTGGTGTATGTTCAATGAGGTGTTGTAGGTCCTCCTACTGTGGCTTCATCTGCACCAGTGGTTGGTGCATATATTTGGATTACAGTGATATTGAAAGTTTTGCCTTGGATTCTGACTGAAATCATTCTGTCATTTTAAAGATTATATCCCATTACTGCTTTTCTCACTCTTTTATTGACAATTATGGCTACTCCATTTCTTCTGAGGTTTTCTTGTCCACAGTATTCGATATGATGGTTTTCAGAGCTGAATTCGCCCATCCCTGTCCATTTTATCTCACTGATTCCCAAGGTTTGATTTTCTCATGCTTCCTGATTAAGTCTGCTCTGTGTTTTATAAGGTTACATTAACACCTTTACATTGTTTTTCAATTTGTTGTATCTTTCCACAGCTTAATTATGTTAATTCTGACCATATCACTGAGAACAAGTCACTAGATAACATTTTTCCTTTATTCCAGATTTATTTTTAAGAGAGTAAAAATGTTTTGAAAAGGTCTGTACTGGCATTTGAATGGTCATAGCAAAATAGATGATCCAGAACATCATTCTGATTTGTACAGACCCATTCCCCATGTAAATGCAATGAACACACTGTTGCCAATAAAAGCAAGGAAAGCTGGCTTCATTTTTCTTTTGTAAATCATTACTTGAGCATTGAAGTTCTTTGTTATGTTCAGCTCCTTAGTGTACTGTCATCTAGGATTGTCCAAAATCTTAAGTAATGTATTGACAGTGACATTTTCCATTGCCAAAACTTTGGCATGAAAAATAAAACAAAGGTAAACAAGTTGTTCCACTGGGTATAGATGCTGTTATCTGGTATTTAGCAAACCAGCAAGAATTTGTTGATATTTGAATGCAATATCTAGCTGTTCTTACTGCTGTATAAAGAATGAACCATTTCCTATTTTAAATATGAGTGTATGTCACAGAGTTGCTTATAGACTTACATAAAGCCACAGATGTATTGCTTGGAGTCAAAAGAGGTTATTGACTTAATCTCAATAAAAATAAAAGGATAAGATTCAACCACGTCAGCTACATCTAAACCATCATTTCCATCTGGCAGTCAGCAGTAAAATATCATCACTGATTGATGATAAAAGACTGCTAATCAAGGCTTCACAGTTTTAAAGATAGATAACTAACAGCTAGTTACTTGAATGCAGGGAAATATCTGAAAGTCTGGATTATGCATGCTTTCCCACAATCACGACAACTTTAGATCATTTGCTGTGGTGGAACAGGTTCTGGCTGACTATAAATTCTGACACTAGTCCCTTCCAATTGTTCCCCTACTTGAATGGCTGGAAAGGGTACCCAGAGTAGTCAAATAGGTAGAGTAATGTACTAGGTGTCAAAAGACCTGAATTCAGTTCTCCTCTCCCTCTCCCTCCCTCCCTCTCTCTCTCTCTCTCTGGAAAAAAAAGGAGAGACTGCATTCTTCAAAGTGTTCTAAGTTATGTGGCTGATACATGATGAAGAATGTAAGGACTAACCTCCTAAATATTATTAATAATAGGCTAGCCCAGTGTTTCTCAACCTTTGGTTTTTGGACTTCAATTCCCAGAGGCCTAAGTTAGTCCATTGGCTGATCAGTGTTTTGGGGAATTGACTTAGGCTTCTGGGAATTGAATTCCAAAAACCAAAGGTTGAGAAACACTGGGCTAGACTTTTAGAACAGCTAGAACTGAACTATATAGAATTTGCTGCTCTCTTAGCAGTCAAACGAATTTAATTAGAACAAAAGTTTTGCAAGTACAAAAGTCTCTGCCAAGCTTCAAGGAAAAAGACTTTCTGTTAAAATATTTATAGAATACATCTCAACTACTTTAAAACATTGAAGTAAAATCTAAAAATATCACAGTTATTATCTAGATCTAAATCTTATTCAAGATATGTTATTTATGTGAATTAAATCCCATTTTTAAAAATATATGGTTCCAAATGTTTCAAGACAAACTCTTTGGGAACACTGAATTCTTTTGTAATGCCACTGCAACTGATAATAAAACCATGGAAAATGGTATTTACAAGAGAAAAGTAAAGTAAAATACAGTACTGTGAAAGGTAAATACAGGTTAATAATAGTTTCCCCCTGCACATTTCACCAATACATGTTTTTAAAATCTGCATTATTGTCCTACTGGAATTCCTCGTAGTCCTTCTGCACAAGTCACTCAAAAATAATGGTTCAGCTATGAAAAATCTCATTGGTGGCAAATTAATAAAACAGGGCTCTACTTGGATTAATCAGCACAATATGAAACCACAATTCTAACATAAGCAGTGTTAGGAGACTGCTGAAATGGTATGCCATAATAATCCCAAGGGTTAAAAGGAAGTGAGAGGTTTCATTTGACAAAGAACATTAACCATCTCTTTGCAATGAATTCTGACACACAACCTAAATGAATGATAAGCATAGTATATAGTAAGCACAAGCAATGCAATATTAAATATTTAATTTCCAAAGGTGGAGGGATGAAGTCCCAGAGCTTTAAGTAAGCTAAAGATCCTCATAGTAGTGAAGACAATTTGAGACCTTAATAAATCCTTTGACTTTATTAGAAAAGTGAATCAGTGAATATTTTTAATGATTTTTACAACCTATCTCTGGAATTATTTCCACAGATACAGTTCTCTAATTAACAATGCTCTATTGCTCCTTTTACTTAAGAAAGTATTAGGCATAATTAATACAACACATCAATTTACTACTTGCTCAAACACAAAAATGTACTGTATCAGAAATAATATCTTTAGAATAGCCTATAAACATGTAGGTTTATCCTAATAAAGAACGACACATTTCTCAGGATATAGTCATCCAATACAATCACAGTATCATGTAAACATCTGAACAAAGCAGAAAATTATCCAAGGCTAGAACCTCAAACACATTATGAAATTAACAGGATTTTTCAAAACCATCTATCACTGGAATAATGGTTTTACTTGCTTATTTAAAACATTTGCAGGCTGCATTTCAGTGCCAAATGTAATGTTTGAAGAGACTGTATTCACAATAAAATGATCAATAACTTTTAGACTATGAAACATCATAACCAAAACTACACCACACCAAAACATCAAATAATAGTTGGAATATCAATAGCAGAATTTGGTGCCAAAAACTGATACTCAAATTAGTGTAGCAGTATAAACAGAACTACAGTATCTCAAAATATATTGCTATGTGAGGCAAAGAAATAGGAAACAGCAATGTATTCTATCAAAAACATATATGCCAGCTGAATTGTCTTCATTACCGTCAAGAGGACAGTGTCTCCCACAGCAACTGATGCCAGCAGACTACTAAAGTACTACAGGTATATTGTACAGTGGAACCCCGGATAACGACAAAACTTGGTTCCCCAAGTCGCATCGTCAACTGAATTTTGTTGTTATCCAGGCAGCCCCCGGATAACGACAAAAAAAAAAATAGCTTCCTATGGAGATTAGCCGGATAACGACGTTTCCATTGAAATACTGTACAGGAATTTTTGTCACTCATTTTGGATTATCCGCTGCCTCTGTCCCCTCTGGGAGGCTCAAGGGACCCTATCCGTGCTATTTCCGACCCCCCGCGCACCCCCGGGCGGGGCTGCAGGGAAAAACCTCCGGTTGACAAAGGAGTTTCCCCCAGTATTTTGGTTTGCAGCACCACCCAGGGGGGTCATGGGGTGTTGGAAACAGCATAGGGTCCCTTGAGCCTCCCAGAGGGGGCATGGGTGGCACAGAAGCAGAAATGGGCAAAAACATTATGTCATGATGGAGTTTTGCACCCATTTTGGCTTCTCTGCTGCCTCTGCACCCTTCTGGGAGGCTCAAGGGACCCTACCCACACTGTTTCCGGCATCCCATGACCCCCCCCCCCCCGGGCAGTGCTGCAAGGAAAAAGCTCCATCTGATGGAGCTTTCCCTGGTGTTTTGGCTTGCAGCACCATCGGGGGGGTTGTGGGAGTTGGAAACAACGTGGATAAGGTCCCTTGAGCCTCCCAGAGGGGGCAAGGGTGGCAGAGAAGCAGAAATGGGTGGGAAAAAATTCCATCGTGAAATTCCACTGTTTTGTTTTCCAAATTTGCTGGCATATTGAATGCAGTAGTTTGATTCCATCATCTTTTAGGGCTTTGAAAAATTCAACTGGGATGCCATCATTTCCACTAGCTTTATTGTTTGCAGTGCTTTTAAGGGCCTTTCTGACTTCACTCTCCAGAATGTCTGGTTCAAGTTCAAATTTCTCATTATTGTTATTATCAGGAGTGTTGAGGTCCTTTTTGTAGAGTTCCTCTGTGTACTCTTGCCATCTTTTTTTTGATCTCTTCTGCTTCAGCTAACTCTTTTCCATCTTTGTCGCTTATCATGTTCATTTTTGCTTTAAATGTTCCCTTGATTTCCCCAATTTTTTTGAAAAGATCTCTAGTCCTGCCTCTTTTGTTGTTTTCCTCCATTTCTTTGCACTGTTCGTTCAGGTATTTTTTCTTATCTCTCCTTGCTTTTCTTTGAAATTCTGTATTCAGGTGGTTGTATTTTTCCTTTCTCCTTGGGCTTTTGCATTCCTTCTTTCCTCTGCTATTTTAAGAGCCCCATCAGACAACCACTTTGCTTTCTTATGCTTCTTTTCTTTTGGTATGGTATGGTTTTGGTATGGTTTCTCTTGCTGCCTCCTGCATGATGTCCCACGTCTCTGTCCATAATTCTTCTGGTACTCTGTCTATCAGGTACAGGACATTAAATCTGTTCATGACCTCCACCGTGTAGTCTAAGCCTGAATTTTGCAATCAGTAGGTTGTGATCTGAGCCACAGTCTGCTCCAGGTCTTGTTTTGGCTGACTGAATGGAGGTTCTCCATCTTTGACTGCAGAGTATGTAATCAATCTGATTTCGATGCTGGCCATCTGGTGATGTCCATGTGTAAAGTCGCCTCTTGTGTTGCTGGAAGAGGGTGTTTGCTATGACTAGTGCATTCTCTTGGCAGAACTCTATCAATCTTTGCCCTGCTGTATTCTGTGTTCCAAGACCGAACTTGCCTGTTATTCCATTTACTTTTTGATTTCCTATTTTGGCATTCCAATCTCCTAAAATAATGTGGACATCATTTCTTGGTTCTGTTCTATGAGGTGTTGTAGGTCCTCATGGAACTGGTCAACTGTGGCTTCATCAATGGTTTTTGTTTACTATCAATGTTTATGTTTGAATTTGATGTGAAGAGGAAAACCAGCAGAAAAGTTCTTTTTTCCCCTCATTATTAATGCCATTGGGATTTTAGTTTAGAGGCTATTCTAAAAAGTCAATCCATTAGATTACAAAAACAAGGCATTGTATCATTAGCCTTAGGCAAGAATACAGATCAATGTATGGATTTCTAGCATCTCACTTAGCCACTGTCAAGTTAAAAGAAAGTACACTTTATATATAGTAGTTCTTGTGATATTAACAGAAAGCTTTATAATTTCTCATTAAGTATTTTGATTTAAATTTAGTTTAGCTGATACCACTAACTACCTGCTTACTTCATGCATTTCCACACTAAGAATACAAATGATTATTTTCTCATATAAACTACAAAAACTGATTTGCTATCAGTATATACTATTAGTACTATTACTTTCAAAGTTTCTCTTTGTTTAATAAACATTTCACTTTCTTTTCAAACTGCAGACTAGAAAATTACTAATACTTAGATATATGTTCAAATCCATCATTTCTTTTCCCCCTTGTGAAAAATATGTGCCTAACCCAAGGTAGGCCACTAGGAACAGAGCCTTCTTGACAGCAGTAGCTGCAATATGAAATGCTCTTCTGGAATAGGTCCATCATGCTTCATTTCTTTTGGTGCTTCAGAAGTTAAGAAAGACAGAATGTTTCAAGAAAGCATTCATAAATGTGTTGCCCCAGAGTAGAGCTTGTTTTGTTTCTTTTTTTAACCTCTGATTAATCTATGCCTTCTAACTTTGGACCACTTTGTGCTATTTAATGAATATATTTTGATGATTATGTTCACTGCCCAGAGTGACATTAATTCAAATGGGCAGCATAAAAATTGAATGAATGAACGAACAAGCGAACAAACAAACAAACAAACAAACATGCTGCTTCTCTCACTGTTGCTTTCCGAATGCTACGAGTTATTTCTGGATCTCCAATAAATCCTTTACAACTTTGTTAGCAGTCACTAATACAAATGTAAACTAAAACTTCAATCTTAGAAGAAATCAACACTGACTGCTCATTGGAAGGGCTAATAGTAAAGACGAAGCTAAAGTATTTTGGACATCAAATGAGAAGGGAGGATTCACTTGAGAAGGCCCTGATGTTGGGAAAGGTGGAGGGCAAAAGAAGAAGGGGGAGGCCAAAGATGAGATGGCTAGATGGTATTGTAGACACAATGGGCACAGAACTGGGAGTGCTGAGGGGGATGGTGGAGGACAGAGGTGCCTGGAGAACAATGGTCCATAGGGTCGCAAAGGGTCGGAACCGACTGTGCGACTGAACAACAACAACAACAACAACAACAAAACTAAAACTAAATACGAAACCTTGCTACAAACTTAGTTACTACACATGCATTTAGCCCATTGTTTGAAGCAGTGCCGGAAAGGGCTAGTTCAATTCTAAAGAGGATGATCACCTAACATTTTTGCTCAGAGATTTCCTAAGGGCACTTTTTTGGCCCTTGTCAGAGGCTTCTACTTCATTAGTGTGTGTAAGATCGTTCTCTTTTGGTGCATTTCCAGCAAGTACGATCACTGCTAACTCATATACTGTTGTTAAAGGTAAAGGTAAAGGTTTCCCTTGCTCGAAAGCCAGTCGTATCCGACTCTAGGGTGCAGTGCTCATCTCTGTTTCAAAGCCGAAGAGCCAGCGCTGTCTGCTGCTGCAGATGTTTCCGTGGTCATGTGGCAGGCATGACTAGACACCGAAGCGCACGGAACGCTGTTACCTTCCCACCGAAGTGGTCCCTATTTATCTACTTGCAATTTCTTGCTTTCAAACTGCTAGGTTGGCAGGAATATACTGTTGTTACATGCTGTCATTTTACTTACAACTTTTGGTCATCCTGTGAATTAATGACCTTCAAAAAGTTCTATCTTTTACAGCCCTGCTCAGGTCTTGGAAACTGAGCTCCATGATTTCCTTTATTTAGTCATGATTTGGCCTGGTATCCATCAATTTGGCTTTCTGGAAATCCATGATATCTCTGTATAACACCACATTTCAAATGAATCAGCCACTGCTCCCTTAGATTAAGCTTTAGATTAAGCTTAGAATGACATCTATGAAGGGAATAGAAAATATTATCAAGACTAAGGATGTGTCATTGCAGAGCAAAACCAAGGTCATCTCTATTGTGGTATTCTTAATTACAATTTTGGGACTGCAGTGGCTCAAGTGGCTAAGATGCTGACTGGGAGGTCAGCAATTTAACTCCCGAGTACTGCAGGACAGAATGAGCTCCCGTCGTCTGTCCCAGCTCCTGCCAACCTAGCAGTTCGAAAGCAAGGAATTGCAAGTAGATAAATAGGGACTTCGGTGGGAAGGTAACAGTGTTCCGTGTGCTCCGGTGTCTAGTCATGCCTGCCACATGACCATGGAAACATCTGCAGAAGCAGACAGCACTGGATCTTCAGCTTTGAAACAGAGATGAGCACTGAACCCTAGAGTCAGCTATGATTGGCTTTGGAGCAAGGGAAACCTTTACCTTTATTAATTACAATTTACAGAAGTGAAAATGGGATGGTGTTAGTCCAAAATCTTGTCTGTACCAATCAGGTAACAACTATGCATGCATTTGTGAAAGAGGCATGAAGAATCAGTATGCCTTGTTCTCACAATAATTTGCTAACACTACTAAGCACTATTTTATATACAGAATCGAACTTTGCGATCAATTTTACTTTCATAGTCTGATGGTTCCACATTTTCCTGCATGTTGCACCCTTGTAAGAATGTGCAGCTCCTTGGAATCACTTTTAACATTTGTGTGCATCTTGCTATTAAAATAACATATGCAAAAATACTCTGTGTGTGTGAGAGAGAGAGAGAGGAAGAGAGAGAAATGGGGGATTAAATTTGAATGTTTTTCAAACTTATTATATACTTGCAAATATTAATTCACTTTCAGCGGAGTCAATTTTTTTACACTATAGAATGCATTTTAATACACTAGTATGTACAACAGGCTGACAGTCAATGAACTCCTAATTGATTTAATAGCACATTCTACTGTCCCCCCCCTCTCTCTCTCAATTTAGTAAATCATTTTTTAAATCAGAGTAGCCTAAGTCGACCCATACAAAGTTTTATTTAATTTATTATGGAATTTATACATAAGGTTGACTGGTAATGCATGGTTGAATCAGCATTAAACAACTGGGAACAGTAGATGGAGGGGTAAAGGAATAAAGAATAAGAATTTAAATTGCCTGGATGTACTTAGGTTAAGACAGATTCTAAATGAGCAGTGTTATTCAAATGGTTTGGAAAGGAAGGAGGAAAGGGCTTTGACACTATTACAGCTCTAGTAAAATTGCCTGAATAAGAATTAATTAATAATGGTAAAATAGAAGAGGGAAAATCTAAATGCATTGCTTGGATGTCTTTCATCACTAAAGAAATAAAGAAAACTATGTAAAATAGGGTCAACCAAAAGACTCTCAGGCTTCTTCGGCAAGAACCAGTGTAAACCATGCAGAAAAATCCAGCCTATATTCTCTCCCTTCATATTAAATGCCTACTTTACTAAAATTACATGCCTTATATTGTACATAATTATGACAACAAAAGAATCAATTTAACACCACATAAAGGGAGAAAGAGAAATATATAAAGCTTGTATGATTCATATTGCAACAAAATCCTTTCACTATTTGGATGCCGATTTGACTAAGGTTATCATCAGGTCATTACCATTCAAAGACAGTTTGACAGTAGATATGAAACAAGCAACGGTAGGTCCCCATAGTAAATTGGCAAAGTCAATCGGAGACCACAGCAAAGAGGTCAAGGATTGAATGGGCAGGAAGACTCATTTCACAAAGGTGATACATCTAAGTCAGAGTTCAGACACATACACTGGGGAAAGCATGTTCTGCAGCTGCCTGTACTGTGCCCTTTCCGCAGATAAGTACAGAGATCCATCTTTAAGGGCTGTCACAACACTGCACTTCTCACAAGGATTAAATGCCCATTTAAAATATGTTCATCTACAAGATGACAAGCCCCTGCTTTCTAAATCACACTGATCGCACAATGATATTTTGTATTATAAAGGGTGCTGACAATCATGATTTATATTTAAGGAGCAGGCTAACTGCAAATAATTCTAACTCCAACAATTGAATTGAACACAGCCTGCAATGACAAAAAAGCCTAGTATTTCTACTTTTAGCACAAAAACACATACATAGAGGAACAAATAGTTAAAAATGCAATCAAAGATGAATAAGTAATTCTCAAAAGCTTCATAGTTATGATCAAGTATTTTAAATGGGCTAAATTCAATTTTCAGTCCTAACCTCTGACTTTAGATGAGGGATGTCTACACAGTGACTGTGTGGATCCAAATCAGCCTCCCAGGTTTTTCATCCAGGAACGTTTCCCTCTTACATTTCTTCTTCCACATATTTACCTTGAAGGATCAGCTGCAACAATCTGTACTTTCTGTTCCTCCCTTCTTACATCCATATATTTTAGCCTTCAACGTTTTGTATTTTGCTTTCTTCATCTGCTTTTGTATTTCTTTATTGTTCATCCTCTCACTTTAAGAAAAAATTAGTGTCCTGTGAGAGACTCATATTTCAAATGCTTTTATTGTTACCACAGCAGCCTTTTTTTAAGAAGACAGAACTAGAAATACACAGCATTCTTTCCTCCACCTTCATTTTATTTTCAGTTGTTTCCTACTATTATTTTTCTAACATCTCCTCCAGTAGAAACCGGCAAACCACGCCACAAAGCTTGCCAAGAGAACCCTATGGACCAAAACAAAAGACAAAACAAAAGGGCAGGCTAGGTGATACAGGATGCTTAACACCTCAGAGGGGAGAAAGGGGAGGGACAGGAAAGGGGGAGGGGAAATGCAATGTTGTAAGGAGCAATACTGTATAGGGACATGGAATGTGAGATCAATGAACCAAGGCAAACTGGAAGTGGTAAAAATGAGATGGAAAGAATAAGCATTGACATCTTGGGCATCAGTGAGCTCAAATGGACAGGGATGGGTGAATTCAGCTCTGGAAACCATCACATCTACTACTGTGGACAAGAAAACCTTAGAAGACATGGAGTAGCCATAATTGTCAATAAAAGAGTGAGAAGAGCAGTAATGGGATACAACCTCAAAAATGACAGAATGATGTCAGTAAGAATTCAGGGCAAACCCTTCAATGTTACTGTGATCCAAATATACGCACCAACCACGGGTGCAGATGAAGCCACAGTGGACCAGTTCTATGAGGACTTACAACACCTCATAGAACAAACACCAAAAAATGATGTTCAAATTATTCTAGGAGACTGGAATGCCAAAGTAGGCAATCAAAAAGTGGAGGGAATAACAGGCAGGTTCGGTCTTGGAACACAGAATGAAGCAGGGCAAAGATTGATAGAGTTCTGCCAAGAGAACGCACTGGTCATAGCAAACACCCTCTTCCAGCAACACAAGAGGCGACTTTACACATGGACATCACCAGATGGCCAACACCGAAACCAGATTGACTACATACTCTGCAGCCAAAGATGGAGAACCTCCATACAGTCAGCAAAAACAAGACCTGGAGCAGATTGTGGCTCAGATCACAACCTACTGATTGCAAAATTCAGGCTTAGACTAAAGAAAATAGGGAAAACAAAAAGACCAGACAGATATCACCTAAACAGCATCCCTAAAGAATACACGGTGGAGGTGATGAACAGATTCAATGGCTTAGACTCAATAGATAGAGTGCCAGAAGAATTATGGACAGAGATGAGGGACATCATGCAGGAAGCAGCAAAGAAAACCATACCAAAAGAAAAGAAGAGTAAGAAAGCAAAGTGGTTGTCTGATGAGGCTCTTAAAATAGCAGAGGAAAGAAGGAACGCAAAAGTCAAAGGAGAAAGGAAAAAATACAATCATTTGAACACAGAATTTCAAAGAAAAGCAAGGAGAGATAAGGAAAACTATCTAAAAGAACAGTGCAAAGAAATGGAAGAAAACAACAAAAGAGGCAGAACCAGAGATCTTTTCAAAAAAATCCGGGAAATCAAGGGAACATTTAAAGCAAAAATGAACATGATAAGGGACAAAGACGGAAAGGAGCTAGCTGATGCAGAAGAGATTAAGAAAAGATGGAAAGAGTACACAGAGGAACTCTACAAAAAGGAACTCAACACTCCTGATAGTCACAATGATGAAGAAATTGAACCTGAGCCAGACATCCTGGAGAGTGAAGTCAGAAAGGCCCTAAAGAGCACTGCAAACAACAAAGCTAGTGGAGATGATGGTATCCCAGTTGAATTTTTCAAAGCTCTAAAAGATGATGGCATCAAATTACTGCATTCAATATGCCAGCAGATTTGGAAAACAAAACAGTGGCCACAGGACTGGAAAAGATCAGTATATGTTCCAATCCCAAAAAAGGGCAATGCCAAAGAATGTTCAAATTATCGAACAATTGCGCTCATCCCACACGCCAGCAAGGTGATGCTCAAGATAATACAGGATAGACTTCAGCAGCATGTGGAAAGAGAATTACCAGAGGTGCAGGCTGGTTTCAGAAGAGGCAGGGGGACTAGAGACCACATTGCCAACATACGTTGGATCATGGAGAAAACAAAGGAATACCAGAAAACAAGTTTATTTTTGCTTTATTGACTACACTAAGGCATTTGATTGTGTGGATCACAACAAGATGTGGCAAGTGATTAAAGAGATGGGAATACCAGAGCACCTCATATGCCTCCTGAGAAATCTGTACATGAACCAAGAAGCAACAGTTAGGACAGAACATGGAATAACAGAGTGGTTTGGAATAGGAAAAGGAGTAAGGCAAGGCTGCATTCTGTCACCCTGCTTATTCAACTTATACACAGAGCACATAATGCGCAATGCAGGGATGGAGGAATCACAATATGGGATCAAAATTGCTGGGAGAAACATCAACAATCTGAGATATGCAGACGACACCACCCTAATGGCAGAAAGTGAGGAAGACCTAAAGAATCTCCTGATCGGTTTGAAGGAAGTGAGTGCAAAAGCTGGCTTGAGACTCAATATCAAGAAAACCAAGATAATGGCAACAGGCCCGATCAGTTCCTGGAAAATAGACGGGGAAGAAGTAGAAGCAGTGACAGATTTTACGTTCTTAGGATCTAAGATCACTGCAGATGGAGATTGCAGCCATGAAATAAAGAGGCGGCTGATTCTAGGGAGACAAGCCATGAGAAACCTGGGGAACATAGTGAAAAGCAGAGACATCACCTTGAAAACAAAAATTAGAATAGTCGAAGCAATGGTATTCCCAGTGGTAATGTACGGATGTGAGAGCTGGACAATTAGGAAAGCTGAACGCAGAAGAATAGATGCCTTTGAAATGTGGTGTTGGAGGAGAGTTTTGAGGGTACCTTGGACAGCGAGGAGAACAAATAGGTCAATCTTAGAAGAAATCAACACTGACTGCTCATTGGAAGGTCAAATAGTAAAGATGAGGCTAAAGTACTTTGGGCATCAAATGAGAAGGGAGGATTCACTTGAGAAGGCCGTGATGTTGGGAAAGGTGGAGGGCAAAAGAAGAAGGGGGAGGCCAAGGATGAGATGGATAGATGGTATTGTAGACACAATGGGCACAGAGCTGGGAGGACTGAGGGGGATGGTGGAGGACAGAGGCGCCTGGAGAACGATGGTCCATAGGGTCGCAAAGGGTCGGAATCGACTGTGCGACTGAACAACAACAACTCCAGTGGCTGAGTGGTTAAAGCACTGAGCTGGAGACTGGAAGATCGGGTTTCAATACCAGAGAGCTGCACTTGAAGACAAGAAAGAAGCCTCATTTGGGCATCCCCTAAAAATCATTTCAACCCAGAGTAATCTCTGACACAAAATTATTATTGTTGTTGTTCTAAGGATATTGTCTGGATGGCACACCTTATTTAAAAATTTCATTTTCTCCATCAAAATATGTCACTTAGTTGTGCCTAGTATTTGTAAACAAACAAAAAACATTTAGTGGATGGAATTTACCACATTTGCAAACTTACTTTGTTGCATGTCAGCTTACACAATTAATAAAAATGTTGTATAATACTACTGTGTCTTGGATACAGATGGAAAATAAAAGGCTTTTACTTTTTCCTATCTACAGGTATGTTCTCCTAATCCCTGCCCTCTACTGAGACATCATGGATTCATTAAGAATTTCTTTACCTTCTTCTTCATTACTTCCTCTTTTACCCCTCCAGGTGTCCAGGGAAATTCTTTTACCAAAATACTCTCTATTGATTTGGTATAAATGGCTTGCAAATTGTTGATATCTGTTTTTCACTCACACCTTTATCTAGATTTTAAATTTGATGAAAAAGAGGCATTGTCTGCAATTTTGTCCAAGAAGGTTTGTTTTTGTTAAAACATTTCTATGAATGCAATGTTCCTCTCATTGATTCTCAATTAGCATAAAAATTATAAAATAAAATTGTTAAAAATCTGTCAGTTGATGCATTCTATTACATTTCTTTCTTTGTTTGTACAGTATCAGATTATTGCACAATTTAAAATTTTGCATGTATAAAATTATGCATGTATGTTTGTATTCAAAATAAATAAATGTCTCTCCAGGTGTTCTTGGACTTCAATTACCAGAAGGCCAAGTCAGTATACCTGCTGATCAGGGCTTATGGGAATTGAAGTCCAAGAACATCTGGAAAGCCAAGTTTGCTGACCTCTGGTCTATGATGTTGGTGTCTTGAAGACAAAGATAGCTTTCTCTTCAATATGCTGCTTCAATGCTGATCAGTTTGCTCAGCATCCACTGTCACTTCTAGCAGTGGTTGTGAACCTGCAACTACTAGCTTTGTCCTCTACCACATGGACACATATGAAGCTCCACCATATAGGCTAGCATGTGAACAATAGGGTCAGAATGGTCATGGGCTTTTTCTCTCCTTGAAACCCACAAACAGATGGTGCTAGCACTGAAACCAATGAGGTGCAAAGCAAGCAAGTGGACACCCACCCTTGGGCTGAATGGCAGTGGGTACTGAGATAGCAAACAATAAGTCAGCCTCTGTTAGCTTTGTTGGAACACATGAGATGCCACAAATGCTCCACTCTTTCTGGTGCTGACACCAGCCTGATGAAATCCCTGGTCATAATTGTGCCATTTTTAGTTTAAATATTGCTCTTCTATTTCACTCTCCCAATCAAGAAAATAAAGTAAACAGAGTGGAAAGAAAAAGAAGAAAAATCATTTTTAATTGTTAGCAAAAACTCGTATTTGGCCACCTGGGTTGGAACTGCAATTATGAACATTTACAGGAATGTTTACTATTCATTTGGTTGTGTATCTTAGATATGCACAGTAAAACGCTTCTGTTTAAACAATGTTCTTATTACACTTGTGATAAAGCTCTGGAGAGTTATTGACAATTATGTAACAATTTGTCTTTAAAGAAAATATGAATGGGTAGGTAAAGTAAAATAAACTGAAAGTTAATTAACGTCTTAATGCTAAAATTGTTATTAATCTTTCTTTATTAAGTGCTCCAAAATGAGTGAGCCTGCACTACAAAATGTATTGTGACATCTTTTATTTCAGAAAAGTTTTTCATAGATGAACAGTCTTTCTGGAGTTATTATAAATAGATAGGCAGAATATTATTTGAAAAATCACCTTGACATTGAACTTTAATTATATACCATGCTAAGATAAAGCTATTCAAACTCCCTTCTAGTCGGTAAATTAAAAATCACAGAGAATATGAAATAAGCTCAAATATATGAAGTATATCCTTATATGCATATTACTATCCTTATCAACTATCACAATTATATAGAATACTGAAAATATTCTAGTACAGGTACTGTGTGTAAAGGACTGGAGTGGCTCAAGTGACTATGATGCTGACTGGGAGGCGGAAGGTCGGCAGTTTGAAAGCAAGTTTGAAAGCAAGAAATTGCAAGTAGATAAATAGGGACCACTTTGGTGGGAAGGTAACAGCGTTCTGTGCGCTCTGGTGTCTACTCATGCCTGCCACATGACCACAGAAATGCCTGCAGAAGCAGACAAAGCTGGCTCTTCGGCTTTGAAACAGAGATGAGCACTGAACCCTAGAATCGGATATGACTGGCTTTCGAGCAAGGGAAACCTTTAGCTTTACCTTTACTGTATATAAAACAAAACATCATCAACAAAAACATACGATGTAATGTGCAATATATTTACACACACATACACACACCTGTATGAATAGATATCTGAAGGACAGGCAGTGCAAAACTGTGCTGGCAGTTTAACAGAAGTCCTGGGAATTGGTTAGATGTGTATGTGTTGAGATGTGGGGCACATGGAGAATAAATACAGAATTTACTGCACCCATGCTAATGTTAGCTGTAAATATTAATTACCCTATCTCAAGGTGATGTGTTTCTTTCCCTCAGACAGATGAATAGATGCACCTGACATACACTTCAAGGTTAGACAACCATTCTCATTATTCATTACTTGCAAAAAGATACAAAAAAGCTCTTCTGAACTCTTCATATGTTGAATAATACAGTACTTGTGTAGTTTTCCCAAACCATTTGGTGTGTGCTTTGTGTTGTCAAGTTGAAACTTACCTATAATGACCCTAGTAGGGCTTTCAAAGTAAAAGATGTATTTATAGAGGGGTTTCACCTATGCCTCTCCACCCACATGAGTTTCTATAGCTAAGCAGGGATTCAAACATGGATCTCTCCTGAATCATAGTCTATCCAGCACACTACACTGGAACACGCATATGAAGCAGTGGTATGGTTTTGTTGTTGATTTAAAAACCTATCATCTAAATCAAATAAGATGTTTCCTCAAGTATTTAGGATTCTCTAATACAGACATTGAATCAACACATGAGTGATTGACAGAAGTCATGAACTCAGAAGAGGGGCTAAATATATGGACTTGCATTACCTTTGTATGTTTGTTTGGACTTCTGTGTTAGCAATTGAAGGAGCCAGTACCTAGAACAGTGATGGCAAAACCTTTAGAGACTGAGTGCCCAAACAGAGGGGCGGGGTGAACTCTGTGCCAGGGAGAGGGAGGAAGTGCTCCCATTGGGCCGCTGGGCAGAGGGGTGGGGTGAAATTTGTGCTGAGGGAGGGAATTAGCATTCCCATTGGGCTGCTGGGCAGAGGGGTAGGGCGAACTCTGTGCTCGCGGAGGGAGGAAGCCCTCCCATTGGGTGGCTGGTCAGAAAGCAGTGTGCATGTCAACAGAAAGGCCTGGGAGTGCCACATCTGGTACATGTGCCATTGGTTTGCCACCACTGACCTAAAAGATGTTCTTGATCCCTCTTTTGAAAATGCTTTTTAAAAATATTGCCCATGGAATAAACAAAGAAACTGTTTATCAAAACTACTAGCTATGGCAACTAAATAAAACTTTTATTTCTAGGCAAGTGTCCCAAATGAATAGTTGATGGTTGGGAGGGGGCAGTCTCCTTCATGCTTTGCTCAGAAGTTCTTAACTGTTGGCAATTTGAGCTTGTAGTAACCTAGCATTTATAAGGCGAGAAGCATACAGGCAGTGGAAAATGGGGAAGGTTTAGTTCAAAATAATGGTATATAGAGTGGACGAAGATTAATCTTTAGATCTTTAAGAAATCCATAGCAGAAACTATGGTATAATCTAGAGTGTTGTGCTATGCTATCATTCTAATCCTCTTCCCTCTAGGCCATTATCAAGTAAGCATTCCAATTCAAAATAAAATTGATGTGTGTTTTTTCTTTAATGAATAATAAACCATTGAGTTGATTACAACCACTGACTTCCCTTGTCAGAGTCTGCTTATTGTAAAGTACTTGGAAGCATACCTGTCAAGTATCCCGGATTGGCCAGGATTTCCCGTATTTCGGCGCCAATTTTCATCCTTTCCTGCCCGGAGCTGCCGCTATCCCGGATCTTGGCAGCGGGGGGAAAGGAGTTACTGCACATCCCTTCTGCGCAGGTCTTTTCTACGCATGCGTAGAACCCTTCTACGCATGCGTAGAAGGGTTCTGTGCAGAAGGGAATGCATAGAACCCTTCTACGCATGCGTAGAACCGACCAGCGCAGAACGGTTTTGTGCAGGTCCGTTGTACGCATGCATAAAAGCCTTCTATGCATTCGTAGAAGCGACCTGCACAGAACGGTTCTGTGCAGGTCCATTGTACGCATGTGTAAAAGCCTTCTACGCATGCGTAGAATGGACCTGCGCAGAACTGTTCTGCGCATGTCTGTTCTACTCATGCATAAACGGCTTTTATACATGCGTACAATGGACCTGCGCAGAACCGTTCTGTGCAGGTCCCATATTGTCCGGAGTCGCGCTTGACAGGTATGCTTAGAAGTGATTTTCCATTTATTTATTTATTTATTTATTTATTTATTAAACTTATATACTGCCCTTCTAGGAAAAACTTTCCTACTCACGGCAGCTTACATCATACCATTCAAAAATACAAATTCACTCAAATATTAAAATTTACATATAAAACTCCTAAAAACCCTAACACCCTAATAAGAAAGTCTATGTTGGAAGCAGTGGAACAGAATAAAATGCCCAATCATCTGATGGCAAAATATTGCCAAAGGCCTCTTTAAAAAGGGAAGTTTCCAATTGTTTTGAATGGTCCTTTTCCTTTGGCACCATTATGCCAGCGGCATAATGAGAACATTTTATAAGAGTGTACAGTTGCACTACTATGTTTATATATGTGGATGCACTGTGTATGTATATGTACTGGATAGTATGTTGGTTTAGGTATCTGAAAGTAGATTCAGAGGTTGAGAGTTTGATTCCCCACACTATCTCCAGGGAGAATAGCCAGCCTGTTTAGTCATGGGCAAGCTGTGCATTTCTAGGATGGACCCAGAAGAAGAAAATGGTAAACTATTTCTGTGTATTCTCTAACTAGAAAACCATACAAAATGTTGCTATGTCAGAATTTACTTAATGGCACACAATTAGACTAGCTGGGCAGCTCAATGGTTTAGGATGGGTTTTGATACCCGAGAGCTGCACTTGGGGACATGAAAGGAGCCTCATTCGGACGTCCCCTAAAAATCCTTTCAACCCAGAGTAACCTCTGACACGAAACAACAACAACAGTGGTTTAAGAATCTGGCTGTGGAGCCAGATGCTTGGGAGTTCAATTCCTCACTGCACCTCCTGGAAGTACAGTCAGTCTGTGTGGCCTTCAAATAGTCTCACAATCCCAGAGCAATCTGAGAAGAAGGGAATAATAAACCATTTCTCTGTGTTCTCTAACTAGAGAATGCTGGAAAGGTTGTCATAAGTCAAAATTCACCTGACAGTATTAAATTATGTGTATATACACACACAAAAACCACATGTACATGCACATGTACATATGCACACACACATATGTATGTATGTTGCCTTGTTTGTATGCATATGCTTTTCTACATGTTTGATTTCTTCTTTCCCTGGAACCATTTATCTACATACACATCCTTTTTCTAGTTGTAACATATGGAACATGGATTATGCTGGCCTCTGATCATCTACTAAGGTGTAAAGTTGTATTACCAGATCACAGAACACCACATGAGGTAGGGCTACACTAGAGAATAATTGTTTTCATTTGTAAAATGTTGTAGAATTCAGTGCTGCTCATCTAATGCTTCTTAATCCCACAAAAATCATGCACGCCAATATAGATCCCATTGTCTCACATGTAATGATTCATAAAATCCTATCAGTGGAACAAAACTAGTCGTATGGAAAAATAATGACCTACTTCAACCCTAAGAGTGTATCTGTCCATATTCGTCATGTATTTGTTTCCTACAAACAGATATCCATGTTCATTTCTATAATGTTATATATTATTCTGGCTTTAGTGATCAAAATGCCCATCACATATTAGCTAAAAAGCATTTTCTTACTGTATTATCTTCCTTCACATTATGCTAGAAATTTACTATAAACCATCTAGCATGCTCAAAGAACTGCTCTAGTAAGATAGACATGTAATCAACTGCAGCAAATTGGTATAAAACATTGTGAAGTAGAAGTGCTGTAGACTGCAGAAAATGTGCCAATTCTAGTTCACTGTACATTGTTAAAAATGTGGGTTTTTTTTAGGGGGGAAGAAAGAATCCAGATGATCAGTAATCTCACAGTTGACTGATTCTGGTGCTCTTTGAGTTGCGTGGGTTTTTAGGTAAAGTGTTCTCCTGGTTACTAAATGTGTAATGAGAGTAATATTTAATTCATTTACCTTTATCTAGGATAAATTTAAATACTTAATTTATCAAAGGCTGGCAATAGACCAGAACTGCACAACACCCTCAAATTATGTATTTAACATTTTTACATAATTTCATAAGATTTTGCAGAAGAGAGCATAGTTCATTTTACTGAAGTTCTGTATTTCTAGATCATGCCCAGGAAAACAAGTCAAATCTTCTCTTTCCTTTTAAAATGCTATGCTCATTTTACTTAAACCTTATAGTCAACCAGCCCAGCTTCACCCAGGTGTGTGTGTGTGTGGGGGGGGGGGGTTTGGTGCAGGCCCCTGCGTATCCTACCTGGCCGGTGGTGTTTTATTGGTGGCGAGCCGGCTGTGGTCATGCGTTGTTTGTGGTGGTGTTGCCAATACGGTTGTCATCGTCGTGCAGGGTCCTTTCTCATCCATGACATGGGCATCAGCGTCAGGCTTCCCAAGGCAGTGCCCACACGCTGGCACGCATATGCGTGCCAGCTCCTGTGTGGGAGCTGGAGTGTGACGCATGTGCTCTGTTGTGTGCACACCAGTGCCACGGTGCCGGTCCTTCCCAGTGGTGCTGGCGCCCCACCACAACATCCAGACCCCCCTCTTCGGATTATGGGTCATGCAAGGTAGGGCCAGGTGCATTGTCAGGGGGGTGAGTCATGGGGGGAACGTAAACAGGATATACTAACGTAGTTCTCTGCTTTATATTTATAGATCATTTACTGACACTATTATGGATTTTGAAAATAATGAATACTACATTCGACGTAGATATATTCTGAAATTCTAGGTCAGAAAATTATGTAACTTTCTGCAAACTCAGCACTAAAAATATATTCACAAAACCTTTTCCTTTATATCATAATTATATTTTTATGCCACGTTTTTGCAGCTGTGTCTAATCATTACAAATCTCACACTTGGTCTGCACAATGTGGAGTCTTGTTTCTTCACACACACACACACACACACACACACACACACACACACACACACACACACACACACACTTACTTCAGCTCTTGTGTCACATCCAATTCTATGGCCTCATCTGGGCTATGAACAAATAATGAAGCATGATCCAGAACCATACAAAAGGTACCAAACAAGTAAAACTAAACTAAAAGCTAACAAAATGAAGAGCTAAGACATAAATCAGAACTGCATTTGTTTTCAAAATGAAACTCAAGCTTCTCAGTCAGGTAAACTGTAATATATATATATGATTCAATGTACTAGTTTATCAGAATACATTAGCATTTATGCCCATAACTTATGTACAAAATATCTTTATTTCTAATCCTGAACAGTAATAATATTGAGGAATAAAAGAACATGATGATGTTTGTTGCTGTATCAGCATCTAAAAGTTTTCTGTGAATATATTTTGATGCTGGTGTACAACAGTGTTGTAGAAGTTTATTTTAGCTATACTATGCTGTCAGGGGACTGCAGTGGCTCAAGCGGCTAAGACGCTGACTGGAAGGTGGAAGGTCAGCAGTTTGATTCCCGAATACTGCAGGACGGAATGAGCTCCCGTCTTTGTCCCAACTCCTGCCAACCTTGCAGCTTGAAAGCAAGAAATTGCAAGTAGATAAATAGGGACCACTTCGGGAGAAAGGTAACAGCGTTCCGTGTGCTCCGGTGTCTAGTCTTGCCTGCCACATGACCATGGAAATGCCTGCAGAAACAGACAGCACTGGTTCTTCGTCTTTGAAACAGAGATGAGCACTGAACCCTAGAGTCACGACTGGCTTTTGAGCAAAGGAAACCTTTACCTTTACCTTATGCTGTCAGGACAAATCTTAAAATGAGGCTGTTTGATACCAAGAAGTCATTATTAGATCTTATTTATGCATCCACCCAATATAAAATCCTAGTAAACTACTAGCTGCCACAGTTTGAAACTATTACCTTTAACAATGGTTGATGACTGCATATACTACCAATTAAAATAGTATCACTTCCTGAATGTGAACTTTGAGCAGAAAAGGCTTAGAGAGGAACCAATTATTCATAAGGAAGAAGCCCCTCCAGCAATATGAACAATTTCAAATCATGAAAACTTGCCCAGCCATACTAGAAACTCTCAACTATACTAGAGGAAACCTCCAGTAATGAGGAATGACTATGCTTAGTGATACATAAAAAAGTAACTAAATAACTATCTTGCCCATTCTTGCAGAAGAATAATATTCCAGATGACATGCATTCAGAAACAGTGCATCTATAGTTTTACATAGAGCTCATACTAAATAAGACCCCCACCTCACCTCTCTCTCTCTCTCACACACACACATACACGTGCGCGCGCGCGCACACACGCACACACACACACTGCAGTTATTAATAAAGAAGCCTTAAAAACTCAGTCAGTCACTTCTATTACTTACAGACAAGAGCAGTTAAACCCCTTAGTTAAACAAGAATCTGTACTGAATTCACGAAAAAGATAAATTAGTCTGCTTACAGTTTTCACAACAGTAATTCTTTTTGGGTGGATACATTACATTATGCTACATTACATTTCAGATTTCCATTCTTCTATTTTATATTTTTAATCCTGCAAAGGCATCCAAACGGGGATAAAAGACAAAGAATGCTTTCAAAACAGGCTGCTGCATTCCAGTACAAAGCTGAAGAGTGCCTGTCCAAGTGTCTATTGCTTTCATGTTCCTACCCTTCGGCTATCTAAGCAAGCTGCCAGCAAAGGTTCTAACTATACTTGATTAGTTTCAAGCCTTCATTTTTAGCGAGTCATCACCCTTTTAACAGCAGATGATGCCTCCTAGCTGGAATCAATGTGAATAGACCAGTTCACAATGGGCTGGATTAATGATGAAAAATGTGTCGTCAGCCTTGGGGCCTTAGGACATTTATCACCCAATGGGTCTGCCAATTGGTGGGCTGTCCCCTACTCATCAGGACAATACCTACTCTGCTTTTAAAAGATAGGGCACTCTTTAGAATTTTAGCTTAATGAGGCTTAGTGGGAGGAGATGTGTATATCTGCCACAGCATTGCTTTGAATCTCATCCCTACATGCACAGACACATGCACACACACACACACACACACACACACACACCCTCTCTCTCTCTCTCTGTGCATTTCCGGATACTTAACCTGAAATTGATATTTTTATGAATTCTATATAGCTATATCTGATGTATTTTAGGGAATATTTAAGTTGGAAATAGAAATAGGAACAGGGAAGGACAATAATTAGAGTGATCCACCCATTCTCCCTCCCCATTCCAGCAATCTCAAATTTTTCTGAGCTACACATTTCCCTTGATAGAAAAGCTGTTGAAACATGGCTGTTATTAGCACTTGTCTGAA
This sequence comes from Bradypodion ventrale, assembly GCA_035047345.1. Classification (NCBI taxonomy): domain Eukaryota; kingdom Metazoa; phylum Chordata; class Lepidosauria; order Squamata; family Chamaeleonidae; genus Bradypodion; species Bradypodion ventrale. Next base: position 303,523,788 of record JAWDJE010000003.1, on the reverse strand, counting down.
AAGGAACTTTTCTTAAACAATAAACATTAACCTTTTTTATGGAGGTTGTAGGTGCTTTTAGACAAAGCTTTTACTGTGCAATCACACTGCTTCGTTCATGACATTTATAGGGGTTCCAGATGACAATCTACAGTCCTCCTGTGTTTTTTGTTTGTCCCCCCTCCTTTTACCTGATAAAATCCATTAAGAGGAAAGAGAAGCACAAGAGTTTCTAATTATTTAATAGTAATAGCAGACCCTCTGGAAGCACATTTTTCCCCACTGTCCAGACACCTAATAGCAAAGATTATCATTCAAAATTATTTATTCACACATAAAGTGTATTCACATACAAATGTCAGGTGATCATACATAACAAAGCAGGTAGAGAAATAGATCACTATGCAGTTAACCTTTGCTAGCAGGCATCCAGTACCCATGTGCAGATAACTCAGAGATTTTTTCTCCACCACACGCAAAACTTTTTCCTCTCTATCATTATTTGTCAGAACAGTCTTTAGTTCTGTCTAGTGTCACCATAAAATCAGAATTTGGGGCATCTTAAATGTAATTAAGACAATACAGACATGTCAGGAATACTAGCCATTTACACTCCCCCTGAAACAGAGAAATATGGGGCTCGCCTCTCTGGCACAAGGAGGAGAGCCTTCTCCGTGTCTGCACCGGCCCTCTGGAACCTCCTGCCAACAGAGCTATGTCTCCGGACGGAATTGCTGCCTTTCAGAAAAGAACTTAAAACCTGGCTGGCGGGTCAAGTGTGGGGTGCAGGTGGAAGGGTAACCTCCATTGGGTGGTTGGTGTAGAAGAACTCTTCCCCATGGTGCCTTTGGATCCTGCAGCCCTTGTTTTTAGGGGGTGGGTAGTTTTAACTGTTTTTAACATGTGTTTTTTAATTTTTATTGTGAACCGCCCTGAGTTGGCTTTGGCCGAGTGAGCGGTATATAAATGTGACAATTAAATTAAAATTAAATTAAATATGGTAGTTGAGGTCTGTTTGTGGAATACTGAGTGTCACTAATGGCCACACTAAAATCCTATTTTTACCCTTTTGCCAAGTTGTTCCCCATAAATGCTGCACAATATTACCAAGCTGTCTTCCTCATGTTTTCTCATTTCTGAATGGGGAATCTTCTAATTCTGCTTTGACAGCATGTTGTTTTTGTTGTTGTTGTTGTTTTGGGGAATATCTTCAGGCATAGACATTTTGCTTTGTACTTTTAAGTTACATAAAGTCATTTTTGTTACCACTTCCTTCCTTAATTTTTCTGTAAAAATCTATCAAATATTTATGTATTCCACAACAGGTTTATTTCAGATTCAATTCTGAGCGCCTTGGGATTTATTTTCTTTTTAAAAGATGACTTATCAGAGAACCCTAGTAATAGCCGATACCTTTAACAGTCTTAATCAAGTCTGCATTTACATCAGGTTTCCGTCTTTTCACAAAAAATAGAATACTGTACAAAAACCAGTGGGAACCATTCTGTGTTAGTGTGTATGTAATTGCAACCTCACCATTTTTTGTGCTTCTGTTTGACACCATAGTGATAAGAATTTATAGACTTACAATAAAATGTTGAAAGAAATAAAGAGCTCCAAATAAATGAAGACATTTTTCTCCATCTGCAAAAGCATCAATAATTAAACCCAAGGGACTTGTTCACTCACTTACTTCTTTTAGAAGGCCAGGTACTAATCACCATCAGAATCATAAAATATGTCTCTGAAGTAAATTGGATAGCTGGAAATAGTCACTTTCCGAGCTTATTTTTCCCAAAAGATACTAGGCTTAGGCCTGTTACCTGTTTGTAATCTTTGAGCATGGACCCTAACTCAACTAACATAAATATAGGGCCTTCAGGGCTTTCACTTATTCCAAAGTACCAACTACAACCAAATGCATGTATGGAAACTTGATAAAACAAGAATTACATCAAAACACAGCAAAAAAAAATTTTCCCTGGTCCTGAAATGGAAACACAACTTCCAAAAAGAGAAAAGTTAGTTGAAGACAATGCAATGGGGTGGGGGTGGGGAGTTAATAATTCTCTCACCTACTTCTTTGGTCTAAATGTTTATATAGTCAAAGGAAATCTGTGCATGTGTAAAATTTATTACCTCCCTAATAAAATTTGACAATGAGTAGAAGATGAATGAAAACAAAAATAATGTTGGATTTGGTACCACCAGTGACCATGCAGCAAGAAAAGAAGGAAATTCCTAGAACATATATGTATTAATCGCTATTCCAATAATCCTGTGTGTAATCCAAATGCCTGCCAATCCCTTTGATAGCACTATTCTACAGAAGATTTAATATTTTTGCACAAAAGAAAATATATTATTATGCTAGCTGTTTATTTATCCTGCATGGAATGCTTAGTCTTCCACTACAGTGGACAATAGAAAAAAGCAAATATATTTTTTGGGGAAAAACATTTTCACTGAGTCTGAAACAGCAGACATTTACTCTCCTCCTTACTTAACAAAGCATGCATGCTACAGAAGCATTATGTCAATTAAATACCATTTAAGAGGAGAAGCCAAGGCACAAAACCCCAATGGAAACATTGAAGGCTTCATGTGGATTTCAGACCAAAAAAATCATTAATTATTTGAAATGTGTTACAACATGCATGGTTCCTTTGGCAGTCCCCTTTCAATGACGCTTCCAAGGAAGCCTGCAAACAAGAGCAAAATGGCTGACCACTGTGTGGAGAGAGAGGGAAATGGCCTTCCATTGCCAATATTACCAGAAAATGCTCTTTTGGCAATACATTGTCTCATCATATTATCTGCTTTGGTACACTGCATTGAGTTCTGAGAGAAGAATAGGAAAATAATATACTCCTAAACAGATTTTTAAAATATTAAAATGCCAATGTGAATATAAATAAAATATAAATACATAAATCAACATTTCCCTAGGTAAAGAAAGGTTGTTTGCAAACAGTAATCTGGAAGTGAAACATAAAGCTTCAGAATACATGCTTTCTTCCTTTTTGTTACTTCCCTCCTTGAAATGCTTTCACTTTCTTCTTCCTTGTCTTGTCAAATGTTAACATGCTTTGGGCAGCATATAATGTAAGTTAATTTCATCCATTGTTAATGGTAATGGTAATCGTAGTAGTAGTAGATTAAAATTTGCAATCCAGAGGCTAATTTTGAAACCAAGGTTAGTCCCAGGGCAATTACAACATATGTAATTATTCCACCATTTTATGTTCTCCTCAGTTTCTAAGTAACACGAGATTGGGGTTCGCACCATTTTACTCAGAGAAGTGCGATTGAGATCAGGTCCTCAATCACCCCACTCTCCTTCAACTAACCATGTTAAAGCCCACCAAAATGTATCTTTCCGCACCTGTATATAAGTTGCTGTGGTGTAGTTAACATTGTGTTCTTAACCCTGCAATTAAGTTATGTGTTTGGCCCGTATTGCTGGCTGCTGCTCATTATTTCTGGAACATTAAAGTAACCATGGTTAAAATGCTGGCAAAAGGAGAAAATGAAAGCGTGGCGCCAAATGGCCGCCGTGCTCTTTGCGGGCCCCCCCCCACCCGGACTCAGACATCTGGGTGAGTTAGGGGGCGTGGCCACCCCTCTATAAAAGGGGTGGCCACGAGGCAGACGAGCTGCCATTTTAGAAATAGCGATGGAGAGGAGAAGTTTTCTCCGTCGCTGTTTGTTTTCCAGTCGTCGGCTATTTAGCCCTTGAGCCTTTCCCGGCTGGGAAAGGAGGATTCGCGCACGCAGAGCCTTGGTTCGCTTGGCTACTGCGTGCTTTGGCGCTAGGTTTTTTGATCCCTCGAAAGGGATCCTACTTTTTCTAGACATGCCTCCCAAACGGAAGGCACTGGCGATGAAGCCGCGGACAAAGCTGGAGGACTTTTACTGGCCCTACGCAGGACAGGGGACAGCCATCGGGTCGGAGGACCAGGGCTGCGCTCCCGCCGCAGGGCACTATTCCAGCCTTGCCCACCGATACCGGTGGGGCAATTCAGGCTGGCACTTGGCAGCCGGGCTTGGCTGGCCAGCCAGAGGCCGGCCCCTCAGGGGCTTCGGCCCTCGGCCCGCCTTTACTGGCCATGGGTCAGGGCAGCGGGGGAGGGCCTGGTGCGGGCGCACAACCCGTTCCTCCTCCGGCCCCTCATGGGCCGGAGTTGTGGGCATGGCCCTATTCTGGCCTTGGCTCTCCTTTCGGTGTCCCGTTCCAACTGCCTAGTGGGTCTTCCAGCCAATCCGGCCCGCCTTATGATGGGGGCTCTGTGGCAGTGGATGCTTTGCTAGCACGTTTAGCAGTGCTGGAGGCATCCTTGGGTATTACACAGCCTCCTGTGGGAGGGGGTGCTTCTCTTTCGGCCGGGGCCCCTTCGTGTGCACCGGCTACTTCAATGGCCGCCACGCTGCACCAGGCGGCCAGCCGGGTTGAGCTGCTTGAGACTCTCCGGCCTGTGCCTGCCGGTGTCTCGCAGCTCCCTGTTCGTCCAGATCTGAGACGGGGAATAATCAGGTGTGGCCCCAGAGCTCGATTCCGGTCACGAGCTCCGACGCCCACCGTGGGACAGAACCCCCGGTGGGGGCGGCTCACGGGGGTGCACCTAGTGAGTATCAGGTTCAAATTAGTGCACCTACATCACAGCCCACTTCCAGTGGTGCGGTTCAGTGGCCCTGGCCTCGTCAAGTTGAGGCGAGTGGGCATCAGTTAACAGTCTATCCCAGTGCACCATGGTTTCAAAATGGCACCTCATTGAGGGCGGGGGTTTCCGCCCCCGGGGCAGTGCCGAGCATCGCAGGGGCTATCCAGGTCCCGCTGCATATGCCCTCTATACATAATGTGCCAGTGACGGCTTTGCCGACGGCTGGTTATTCCTTGCCCCTTAGTGATCATTTGTCCCAGGTAACGAGGGAGAAGATTTGGCGGGGGGAGCACGTGGATATATTCTCCCAATTGAACCGTGAGCCCACTAAGGAAGAGAGAGAGGGACAGGATGACAGAGACAAGGAACTGTCTCATCGTCGTAAGCCACCGCGCACCTGGGCCAACTGGTTGCCGGCATATCTTATTTATATGGTGGTGTACCTTAGGGCCCGGCCTGATCTGGCCATTCCTATGGTCCAATATTTGGACAATATTTACAGGGCGATGGTGGATTTCCCTGGCCCATCGTGGTTGGCTTACGATGAGGAATTTAGAATGAGGGTGCCCTTACACCCGGAGATAAGATGGGATGAGCCCTGTCAAAAATTGTGGCTCTTGTACATGACTCCCACGTGTCCGGTGCCTGGGGATAGGTACCATTGTGGCCATGCTGTGCAGCGAGCTGCTCCAACACAGGCTCCCCACCAACTGGCGGGGCAGGGGGTTCCAGCCTGCTTGCTGTGTTGGAGCTTCTCGGCTAATGGCGTATGCAATAAGCGACAGTGCCGATATAAACACGAGTGTCCCTCTTGCGCTGGCCCTCATGACGACGATGCATGCCCGCGGGCTGGTGGCTCACGGAGCAGAGGTAGAGGTGGACAGGGAGTGGGCAGAGCTTCTGCTGATGGAGCTAGCCAGTCAAAAGGCCCCCTCCCCAGTTAATGTGTATATGTTGGAGCGATGGCTCTCAACTTATCCAAGGAGGGAGGACGCGAGGTACCTCCTGGAGGGTTTCCAGTGGGGCTTTCGTATCCCATTCAAAGGGGTGCGGGGACCCCAAAATGCCCACAATTTACTTTCCCTGAAGGGTATGGAGGAGGTAGCTGCCCTGAGTATTGCCAAAGAAGTAGAGGCCAAGAGGGTGGCGGGCCTCTTTTCCGAACCACCCTTCCCTAACCTGAAGGTCTCCCCTCTGGGGCTAGTACCTAAAAAGACCCCGGGTGAATTCCGTTTAATCCACCATCTATTGTACCCGGTGGGTTACTCTGTCAATGATGCTATTCCTGATGACCTTTGTTCGGTCAGGTATACGTCGTTTGACCAAGCCCTACGGATGGTGCGCTCTTGTGGTCCTGGTGCCCTCCTGGCAAAATGTGACATTAAATCGGCATTCCGATTACTGCTAGTGCACCCGGGGGACTTTGAGCTATTGGGTTTTAGATTCCAAGGGAAGTTATATGTAGACAAGGCCATGCCTTTTGGCTGCTCTATTTCATGTTCAGCATTCGAACGTTTTAGCACTTTCCTCCAGTGGGCCTTTGTTCGCAGGTCCGGGTATTGGTCTGTAGCCCATTACCTCGATGACTTTTTGTTCAGGGGTGAACGGGGCTCGGACACGTGCATGCGTCTCCTCACTACATTTCAGACGCTAATGCGGGAACTGGGTGTCCCTTTAGCGCCCGAAAAGACCGAGGGCCCATCCACTACGCTCACATTTCTGGGTATTGAAATTGACACGGTCGCACAGGCATCCCGGTTACCCATGGACAAGGTCACCCGGATCTCCGCGATGATTTTGGCCTTGCTGGCCAAACGCAAGGTGTCACTTTGTGAGCTTCAGGTACTTCATGGCCATTTTAACTTCGCCTGCAGGGTGGTGACGCCCAGCAGAGCATTTGCGCGGCGCCTATGTGATGCCATGTCTGGCCTGTTTAAGCACCACCACAGGGTCCGACTGACCAAGGGCATGCAGGCTGACCTTTTGGTTTGGCTTAAATTCCTGCGGGAATTTAATGGGGTCTCTTTCTGGAGATCCGACCTTTTGGTTTTCCCTAGATTCCAAGTACAGTCGGATGCCTCCGGCTCCCTGGGATATGGGATTTACTTTGAGGGAAGGTGGGCTTATGGCCAATGGCCTCCAGCATGGCAGGGCACGGATCGCCTCCACGATCTTACATTCCTTGAGTTCATTCCAATCCTGGGAGCTTTGATGCTATGGGGTGAGGAGTGGGCCGACTCAGTGGTCCATTTTTGGTGTGACAATGCGGCGGTAGTGCACATTGTCAACGCTCAGATGTCTAAGTCACCCAGGGTGATGGCGTTGGTTCGTCAGTTTGTGTTACGTAGCCTACGCCTGAATGTGCTTTTTAAGGCCAGACATGTACCAGGCATTAATAATGATATTGCTGATGCTTTATCCCGCCTGCAGATCCCCCGGTTCCGTGCCTTGGCTCCGGAAGCAGAGGAATTCCCCTCGCCACTCCCGGCTGAGATTTGGACATTTGGCAAGGAGAGGTGAACCGGGCGATTGGCATGTCTTTGGCACCTCACACGTGTAAGGCGTATCACCATGCTTTCGTTCAATTTAGAACCTTTTGTGTGCAACTTCAGTTGCCCGAAGTGTGGCCCATTCCAGTCGAACAAGTCTTACAATGTATGGTTTATTTACACAGTCAGGGTTTGGCTCCTCACACTATAGCATCCAGGCTGTCGGCACTGGCATTTATGGCCAAAGTGAGGGGTTTTGCTGACTGCGTGAATGATTTCCGCATACGAGATGTTTTGGAGGGGTGGACACGGGAACGTGGCCGCCGCCCGGACACTCGCCACCCAATTTCTCCAGGGGTACTGACCCACCTTGCACGAGGCTGGCATAATCTGTGTTTTGATAAGTATGAGGCAGCTCTTTTTCATGCGGCTACCACGGTGGCCTTCTTTGGAGCGCTCCGCATCAGTGAGTTGGTAGTACTGTCTAAGGCGGATGCGACTCGTAGGGCACTGGAACTCGACGATGTCTATGTCACTAATGAGTGGGCTCAGTTGAGGATACGGTCCTCAAAGGTTGATCAGCACGGCGTAGGCAGTGGAGTTAGACTGCTACAATGTTCCATTGCAGACATCTGTCCGGTTGGTGCCCTACAGGAGTTCTTGGCAGTGCGTGGCGCGCACCCTGGCCCGTTTTTCTGCCTCAAGGATGGGTCTCCCCTTACTAAATTTCAATTTTGGAAGGTGACCGGTATGGCACTATCCAGTGTTGGCCTCCCCGGGGCTCGTTACGGCACCCATTCATTTAGGATAGGTGCTGCGTCCACTGCGGCTGCATTTGGGTACTCTGAGGCTGATATACGCCGTATGGGAAGATGGGGATCTATGCGTTTGCATTATATGTTCGCCCTCTTCAGGTATGAGTACCAGTTAAGTCATTGTTCTCTTTTCTTCTTTTACAGACCCTGTGTGTCCCCGCACACCGGTGGCAGTATGGCTGGTGGGCCACAGTTACGTGCACTGGGCAGCGCAGTATGCTGCGGCGACAGAGTGGGGACCCCAGCTTGGACTGCGTGCAACCGCACGCATACGTTGGTACGGTAAGCGCGGAATGAGATGGCGGGAGCTGTTGCCATTCCTGTTTTCCATCAGGGATGCTGAACCGCCTGATGTCCTTGTACTGCACCTCGGGGGCAATGACCTCGCCCAGGTCACTGGCCTTTCCTTAATATTCACGATTTGCAGTGACCTAGCTTATTTGCATTACGTGTGGCCTTCCACAAGGCTGCTATGGTCGGACATCGTACCGCGTCATTCATACAGGGGAGGTATTGACCTCTGTGCCCTTGACCGCGCTCGCCACTCGGTGAACAGGGCTGTTGCCTGGTTCTTGGCAGACAAGGGTTTGGGGATGGTCATCCGACACCCCATGATTCGTTTACAAAATTATGATCTTTATGTAGGGGATGGGGTCCACCTGTCGGCTAGAGGTATGAACCTCTTTTTGGAAGATTTGCAAGCAGGCCTGTTGACCGAGCAGACGGTCGGGGGGGGGGGGCGGTGAGTCTTCATTGAAGCCTCCCCATGTGGCGGGTAGCACTGGTAAGGTAAAGATTTATGACCCATAGGTATCCGGCAGGTTCGCAATTTGGGGGGTGTGCCTGCAATGAAAGCGCGGCGCCAAAATGGCCACCGCACACTTTGCGGTGGGTTCCCCACCCAGACTCAGACATCCGGGTGAGTTAGGGGGCGTGGCCACCCCTCTATAAAAGGGGTGGCCACTAGGCAGACGAGCTGCCATTTTAGAAATAGCGACGGAGAGGAGAAGTTTTTCCCTCCACCCCCTCCATAGTGAACAGTGTGATATTTTGGTTGCTTCGGGGCCGGGTGGGAATTTTTGGCCTGAACCACAATTGGCCCTTGGTTTCTGGCTTTTTTGCCCATCCCACACTGTTGCTAGTGTTTGAGCAAAGGGGTTTTTGTCCTTGACTTTGGTCACTTTAGGCGGGTAGCACTGGTAAGGTAAAGATTTATGACCCATAGGTATCCGGCAGGTTCACAATTGACTGGCCAACACTTAGACAGGTACAGGTGTAATAGCTTTGACCAGTCAACGACGAACCAGGCAAGGGGTGATGGCAGGGGCTTTTCAGCATGCATCACCCCGTGATTTGATGGATACACGTCGTAGGGTGGGGTCAGTAGATAGTTTATTGACTCCGGTCAACAATTTGTTTGTGTCAACAAACAAATTGATACAAATGGATACATTTTAGCCAATTGCCATTGGCAATTTTGGGAGGAACCTTACCAGTGTTACTGCGGCCTGCTTGCCTTAAGAATTACAATTGGATGAATACACCAATTGAAAGTTATAATTCGGACTAGGGCATTATTCAATAAAAGTGGCCCAATGCCTTTATCCATATACCGGTGTCTGAGTCTTTCTTTGGGGGGTGCGCCTGCAAAGAATGAAACATATGAAGTGTGTAAATAGCTGACATCAACATTAAATCATTTTTTCCTAGTGCCTCACAGATTCATGAAGACATATTTTTTAAGTGTGCTTTCTGACAAACACACATGAAACTTTACCTTGATAATAACTCTACATTTATTCCTGAACTTCCTTTTGGTGAGAACTACTTTTTCCTAGTAAATTGTGCAAAAACTATTGACAACTTCAATTTATCATATAAAAATATCACCCTACATACTAAACCACAATAATTATGGGCAAGTTTATCATCATCATCATCATCATCATCATCATCATCATCATCATAATCATCATCATCATCATCATCAACAACAACAACAACAACAACTTTTGCCAACAAATTTCATGAAGACAAAAATAAAGCACATATCCAACAATAGCAAATGCTGACTTTGTAATGAAATGGATGAAACAGTAGATCATCTGATCAGTGGACACAGCAAAATTTCACAGACTGATTATTTGGGCCATCATAACAGGGTTGCAAAAATTATCCATTGGAAACTTTGCCAGAAGTTTGGATTTGAATGCAGTAAAAATCATTGGGAACATCAAGAAGAGAAAGTTTTAGAGAATGAGAGAGTCAAGATCCTGTGGGACTTTAAAATTTAAACAAACAGACACCTGCCTCACAACACACAGGATATAACTGTTGTGGAAAAGAAGAAGGTCTGGTTTATAGGCATTGCTATAATAGGAGATTCACAAATTGAAGACAAACAACTGGAGAAAATCACAAAATATCATGATTTGCAAATTGAAGTCGAGCATATATGACAGAAGAAATCTGTTGTTGTTCCCATAGTGATCGGAGCCCTTGGAGCAGTACCTAAAAGACTCTCTATACATTTGGAAATTTTGGACTTATCTGATTGGAACATCCTAACTCTCAAAAAAAAAAAAACCTCTACTGGGGACTGCATATATACTCAGATGTTACCTTAACAGCTCTTAGGTCCTTGGATAGGGCTTGAACTGTTAATTTTATTCCAGTCCTCGACTGTGAACCAAATGGTTGATTTGTACAACAACAACAACAATTTTATGTCAGAAATTATTCTGGGTTGAAAGGATTTTTGCTGGAGAAACTCCACCCAGGGGACGCCTGGATGAGGCTCCTTTCACGTCCCCAAGAACTTTTTCCCACCAAAGTGATCCCTATTTATCTACTTATAATTTCTTGCTTTCAAACTGCTAGGTTGGCAGGAGCTGGGACAGAGATGGGCGCTCAGCCTGTAATGCAGTACCCAGGTCTCAAACTGCTGACTTGTCAACTTTCCAGCTAACAAGGTGAGTTTCTTAACCACTGAGCCACCACAGCCCCTAACACATCTAATACTGATGAGGCTATAAAAATGATGATATCATAATGCATTCCAATATTCCAACAAGGCATTCTGTCATGCGCTTTTTTATTATTTTGAGGTCAAAATATTCTCAAAAGTATAGTCACTGTTGCAACTCTCAAAAATCCTACCACTTTTTCCAAGTGTAAGGATGTGTGGCTAAGATGTGCTGAGAGCAAGACGTGTTTCGTCTCGGCTCGCGCAGAAATGGGGAGAGAAAGCGAATTTTAAAGCGAACCTATCCAACAGGCTGTCTTAAAAATATAAAATCCAGATTTCCAAGGTGCTTCGGACACCAAAGATGTGTGGTGCGGGCTCAAAGTCTGAAAATTAAGTGGTAAACGAGGCGGTAAGTGAGGTGCGGCGAAAGTTGGGCTGAACGAGCTGCTTTGGATTTGGACTCTGACGGGAGCTCAGCGCTTGGAAATAGCGGAGGATAAGCATAAGGAAATCAAGGATTCGATTTAAACTTCAGAGCAGTGGTGGTGGAGGTGATATCCCCCCGTAACAGCAGGTTGTAAAGTGTAAATGAGCATGGAGGGTCAGTTTTAAAATCGAAACTTAGGAGAACGGGGAGGAAAAGCGACTTGGGTGGTGAAGAAAATGGAGAAAAATGAGGACTGAGGCCATCGAGTGACCAGTAAACTACAAAAAAAAGGGAAAGTCAGAAAGGTTTTAAGAACTATTTGAACTCGGTTGGCATTGCATAAACACGGAAAGTGGTCACTTGGGGCGGTGTAGAAAGTGAAGGATTTCACTTGGATATCGCCATTGCTGGTTTGGAACTGTGGTTAGCGCAGCCAGTTTGGAAACTTTTCATGGGGCAAATTGGATTATAGTTTTGGGTTATTTTTTGGCAGCTTTGGGCTCGAAGAAACCTATTTCCTGGCCTACAATATTCTTGGTTTATTAATTGTGGATTTGTGGATTTTCCACCCTCATTCTTTTTTCTTCGGTACTCCTTCTTCACACCGGGATTTTGGATACATTGTAAACTGTTCCGTGTTTTTGTATATTTGTCTTGTAGTTTTGTAATCTTATATTTGTGTATATTTGCACTATAATTTTCACATGGGTTCTTGTATAGGCTTTTCTAATTATATGTTAATTAATTATAGATCCCTGAAGAAAGGGTTAACACCCAGAAAAGCTAAATTACTATCCAGAAAAGGCTTTGGATCTTGTTATCAGTACTTGTATATAAAGAAAATATTGCAACCAAATTAATCAAGCCTGGAACTCAGTATTTTATCTACCAAGCATGGACACTGTTTATTGCATAGTTGCACTCCTGCCTACGCAAGCGGATTCATTTTCTTCTCCTCATATTCTGAAATGGCAGCTGTTGTGTGTACCAGCATGGGGTGATTTCATATTTTACCTGTCGTATTAGTAGGGAGATGAGGTAGAAGTCACTCCACTCCACCAATCAGCTGTCCACCAAAAAGATAATTTAATATGAAATGGCTGAATTGGAACTAACAGTAAAGCTTGATTTTTCTTATCTTAGGGATCAATGTGAACAACAGATTCTAACCCACTTCAGAAGTAATTCACTTTGCAATGCTATAATGGTTGTATTTCCACCAATTACTGTTGTAAATAGCTAATCTGCTTACTTTCATCATATTTGTTTTAGTCTTCGCCATCTTCCCTTTTTTATTGCAAGGTCAGTTAATATCACTGCTCATTATTTATGTATTATTATTTTATATGTTACAAGATTACTTGTGGCTGCTGTTATTGTTGTTATTATAATCAACTTATATAACTATCCTGCCAACCTAGCAGTTTGAAAGCAAGAAATTGCAAGTAGACAAATAGGGACCACTTTGGTGGGGAAAAGATCTTGGGGACATGAAAGGAGCCTCATTTGGACATCCCCTGAGTGGAGTTCCTCCAGCAAAAATACATTCAACCCAGAATGTACCTTTGTTTGCTTCTGACATTATTTTTTTCAAGAAAATAACTATATTTTTAAAATTCACTCCAAAGAGATTTTAAAACCTTAAGAATATTCTTAAATTATAATGTCAAAGCCTCTGATATTGGGAGAATGGTTCAAATTCCTTCTAGATAGACACCAGCTACTCCCTAGATATGGATTCTGAGCAGCTGGGACAGAGCAGAAAGCCCCAGATAACATAAAAATGCTGTGGGAGATACTGTAAATGGAAAGATTCCTTTACTTCCCAGAAAAGCTGGTGGCTATAGGTAAACCCTTGCTGAAGGGGACAGTTTGAGACCTGGTAGGCTTTCTGAGGATATGTGCTTTGCATTGGTGCAATAACATGAGAGACAATTTCCAAAAATGTATCGCAGCCAATGGACAACATCTCATCCTTTTCCACATGAGAAAAAAATGCTGCTGCCAGAAACACCTTTCTATGTTTCATTCTTATTCTTTGACTACTGTGTCTATTCTGGATATTGGTTATCATCATGTGATAGTCTTCGTGTTATTAACTCAGGGATTATCAATGTTTTTGTGTTGTGGGCCAGACCACACCCCCTCAGACAGCTGAGTGGGCCAGACACATGGTTCTCCCTGCCATAAATGCTGCCATAAAACATGTCCACAGCCGTCATAAATTTGTTTGCGCCAGCCACTGGTGCATTTATAGTGCATTTTCAAATGTTTTTGCTACTGCTGTCGCTTTCCTAACAAAAATTTTACACCAAATGCACTGATTTTCCAACAAATGCTCTGATACATTAATAAGCAACATAATGGTACATAAATAGTAAACCACACAATTTTCTCACAACAAAATGAAGCTACACCTTTTATACAGCATTCTGAAAAATTGGGTCAATAACAGTTCCTTATCTTTTTATTGAAAACCAATGTGATAAGAACAGCACAAGAAAAGAGCTGAAGAACCCAATTTTCTATTGAAGTGCAAAATCTATGTTGTCACTTGGATCTATCAGAATGATCAATAACATGAAATACAGATACAGCAGCAAATATATTTATGCATTTGCATACAAGCACATTCATAAACTAAGCCCCATTATTTCTCTACATACAGTATAAGAATTTTGCAGGATTTTCTTTTGTTTTATTTTTGAAATTTGACAGACTTGAAAGTTTTCCAAGGAAAATAAATCTCATAATTACCAGTATGGCTTACTTTTGAAAAACATCTTTTTATGAGCAGAAACCCATTCTGTATTTATATCAATATAACTCATTTAGCATAAATTTGCCATCACTTAGGAACTCTGTGCAGGTATTTGCTGTTGTGTGCCAAATTATATGACAAGACACACATCAGCAAATGTTTAGGCTGACATAACTTGTGGCAATTCACCATTAAGATTTATATTGATCCACGTTGTTTAATGCTGATTTATGTGTTCCAGCAACTGAATCCATTTTGCTCCAAGTGCATCCAAATTCTGAGCATCAGCATAAGAATCTTCCCGTGATCCAGGATATATCTGATGAAAGTATGGAGGGGGGATATAAACCTTACCTTGTCTCATGCTTTTTTTGTTGGTGTTCAGTCACACAGTCGATTCGGATTCTTTGTGACCCCATGGATCTTACATGCTTACATGCAAGGAAAGTAACATCTAAATTCTTTCTTTGCTCTATAAAGAGAATACTCTTTGCAGGCGCACCCCCCAAAGAAAGACTCAGACACTGGTATATGGATAAAGGCATTGGGCCACTTTTATTGAATAATGCCCTAGTCCGAATTATAACTTTCAATTGGTACTCATCCAATTATAATTCTTTAAGGCAAGCAGGCCGCAGTAACACTGGTAAGGTTCCTCCCAAAATTACTAACGGCAATTGGCTACAATGTATCCATTTTATATCAATTTGTTTGTTGACACAAACGAATTGTTGACCGTAGTCAATAAACTATCTACTGACCCCACCCTCTGACGTGTATCCGTCAAATCACGGGGTGATGCATGCTGAAAAGCTCGTGCCATCACCCCTTGCCTGGTTCGTCGTTGACCGGTCAACGTTATCACACCTGTACCTGTCTAAGTGTTGGCCAGTCAATTGTGAACCTGCCGGATACCTATGGGTCATAAATCTTTACCTTACCAGTGCTACCCGCCTAAGTGACCAAAGTCAAGAATAGAAAAACCCCTATATCAAACCTCAGCAACAGTGTGGGATGGGCAAAAAAGCCAGAACCCAAGGGCCAATTGTGGGTCCCAACCAAAAATTCCCACCCGGCCCCGAAGCAACCAAAATATCACACTGTTCACTAGGGAGGGGGTGGAGGGAAAACTTCTCCTCTCCATCGCTCTTTTTAAAATGGCAGCTCGGCTGCCTCGTGGCCACCCCTTATATAGAGGGGTGGCCACGCCCCCTAACTCACCTGGATGTCTGAGTCCGGGTGGGGGGGCACAAAGAGCGCGGCGGCCATTTTGGCGCCGCGCTTTCATTCATGCTGCTCCCAAAAAGAGAAGAGCATAAATTTTCTGGTGAAATTTCGGAAAAAACATGCAAATAACACAAAATGTCTGATGAAGCGGACTTGATCCATGAAAGCTAACATTAAAATAATAAAGCAGTTAGTCTTTAAAGTGCCACAATGTTTTTGTTTTGTTTTGTCTACACAGACTAACACAGCTACTATTTTTTAAAAAATCAACAGAAAGTGTTCACAAAATGTGCACAAGAACAATGAAAGTATCTTTGTTGTATCATGAAAAAGTCCATTTCTGAGCTGCACTTTTCATGAGGTTTTGCCCACCAAATTTCCTTGTGCTTCAGCCCATCCAAGATGATTTCAATCAGGGGGAGATGTTTTAGGACACATACCAGAGACAGATTGGAATGTAAACTAATTTCAATTGGATGAGATTCCACACGTGGAGAGGTTGATATCTAAAGAACAAAACCAGAGTGTGAGGAATTTTACTTCCTCTTTTGCCATGGAAGTCCAGGGAGGGAGCCTCACAGAATGGACCTGTGAGGACAAACTGAGCCAGAAGAGCCAAGACAAGTTAAGTTTTCTTTTTTGTATGTATTCTTTAAATGACTGGATTGCAAGTCTGATTTCCTATGATATATTCATTTCTTTAATTCACTCAAATAAACTTCATAAAATATAGGTCCTTTGTGTCTATTGAATTGGGATAAGGAGCAGACTGGACCATGCTAAACTGGCCACTTTTGTTACCTAATCTGAATAATCTGAACCCTGCACACTCCCTAGCCTGAGGTCACGTGAAGTCATACGGTAGCACATAAGGGCTGAGTTACCCCACAAGGTGGTAACAGACATGGATGGTAAGGAGGTAGAGGGTGAAGTGTGGCAGGAAGGAATGAGGGAATCTTTAGTTAAAGAGACTTCTATCATTACATGTTGTATGGACATCTACAGATAAGAAGCACTGGATGGGTTATCTCCATGTTTTGGAATACGTAGCCAATCATTTTGTGCTTGCATTTTGTTTCTTAAAGAAAAAAGGGTACTAATTTCATACACTTTGGCCAAATCAGAAAGTTTTTAACAAGAAAAAAACAACAGCTCACTCGCTCTCTTCCTCCCTATGAGAAGAAAGGATCTTAAATTCTTTGCCAAGGTATCTCTTCAACATGAGCTAGCCTATATTGATGAGAATGAGAAATTCAGCAAATGTGTTTTACATCCCTAGTACAGAGTGATTAATAGAAATGCAACTGTCACCTCGAACTCTACCCATTTTTATAAATAATAATACAATACAATATTATATAATATTATACAGTGAAGAACGGAATGCATACTTGTCCATCTGTGAATTTGTATAATTTAACACACACAAGAACCATTTGACCATTTCATTGACTTCAGAGAACTGTACAGCATATGCAAAGGCTTGGAAGCTTGAAGTACACTGCACTAGAATATATGATCAAAAGCTTCTGGCTTCAGATGATTAGCATCTCAAATAAGTGAATGATATGTGATTGCATTTGTATTATACCCAGAATGAGAAAGGCACAACAACAAAAAGAATCGTCTATGGCAGGGGTTATCAACCTCTGTCCTGTGGGCCAGATGTGGCCCATGACACCATTTAATGTGACCTACCACCACCTCCACCACACCAGGAAGTGCCATGTGGTGGAGGAAGGGCAAAATGTCTATCCGGCCACCAAAGCTGTCTAAGGTACCGTGACCTGGGTATTTTCAAATACTTTTGCTAGAAACAATGAGAAGTTTTATGAAAAATGAAGATTTCCATAAACAATTAACTTCATGACTTGCTGTTGCTTCCCTTCTTTTATTTGTAGCAACAGCAAAATAATTGTGTAACCTTAACAATCTTGACTCTCTGCAAGTTTATCTATTCAATAGAGCTGAATTGCTCTCTCACATGCTGTATATTTCTTTCCTCATCAAACCAAGTAAGTGATGCAATACATGCATGTTGCATCATCTTTATTTGATGCCACAGCAAGGAGGCAGGTGTCAGATCTCTTATCACAATTCTGCCTACTCATTTTGCATATAGAAGGGAACTACATTCAAAAGTCCAGCCCTAGGGAAAGTCAGAAGTGTGTTTACAAATATCATTGCTTCACCTACAAGGTAGTAATCCTATCGTTAGGAAAACGATCAGGTTGTTTGTCTGAAGATTAGACCTCTTCAGCTGGCTTCTGAGATTTCACACCACAGTGCAAAAGGGCATAATAGAGATCCACATCTAATCCCTTTCCACAGTAGTCAGAGACAGCAAGAAATGAGATTCATGATGTTTGAGTATTTTATTGCTAGGTCTTTTCACATATAACGTATTAATAAAATGAAATAGCTTAAAAGGAGGAATCATTCTTTTAAAATCACTAAACAATTTAATTTAAAGAAATATGAAGCTTTTGGTTCATCAATGTTTCTCTAACACAAAGCTATATAATTTACAGTGTTATCTGTATATCCACCCATCCATATTATAAAAACAGAGGCAATTCATTTTTAGAGCTTTTCAGTTTCAATAGCAAAAAAAATCATGGGTACTTCTGAAAATTTTACCTTAACATAAAGTTGGAGATAGCCCTAAACATTTAGTGTTATCATAAAAACCCCACAATCTAACTTATATATGTTTTGTATTACCAATTAAAATAGTTAAGACTAGCTTCAAACTAAAAACAGAAGTAAAGTATAAAAGGAATCTGTTTCACTGCATATTGTGAATACTGTATTCTGCCAAAGAACTAGTGCAAATTACTAGTTATAACTATTTCAGGCAACAGGGAATGCTGTGATTAATCATTTTGTTTTAGATCAGTGGCCTATTGACAAGTAAAAGGTTGAACCCATCTATAGAGATGGTGTTCTCCAACCTGAAAGGAGAACTTGACATGTTTAAGGCCAAAAGTTATTTATACTACACATACCCAAAGTATAAATGTTATTGATACATCATTATTCTTGTGATTTTTACCTGAACACTATTATCCAGAATCCTAAACTGAATTTCCATGCAATCAAATAAGTTTTCCTGACAAATAAAGAATGGGCATGATTCATGTTCAATTCCTCTTTATGAACCTTACCCAGACAGCTGAAAGATGACCTACTTATCACTAAGGACAGAGGTCAAATCACTGTACTTACACCTTTTAGCATGTCTACATTTTCATGATATCCAACAACAGAGTAGTGCTGGTTTTACATTCATGTTCCAACTACAATTACATGTTGCAGCACATTTCAAAAATCTTCAAAAAGTGGAAATAACAGTCTTTACAAATATGTCAAAATCCTACCATTTTTAATGTGGCAGCACGTTAATATGCAACACGGTTAATCTTTACTTAGAGCCCTAGTCACCAGTACAATAATTATTCAGTTATATGCATATTTTTTCTAAAGCCTACATGAAAAATACTGAACAGTGATAATTTAAGCAATAGATGTTTTGGCTTAGAATAGCTAAGGAAAATCAAGTGTGACTGTCTGGATCTCCATTTATTCAAGGAAAACTGCCCCTGTAAGCATGCTTGACTTTTCCTAAACCTTTAATAATGCTACTTCTAATTTATTATTATTATTATTATTATTATTATTATTATTATTATTATTATTATTATTATTATTATTATTATTATTATTATTATTATTATTATTATTATTATTATTATTAAGTTTAATTTCTATCCCTCTTTTCTGGCACAAGTGCCACTCAAGGCGGCTTACAACATATATATATATAGATAGAGCAAAATCTATACCTATAAATCTGTGTGTTAACCATTGGAATGTGACAAAGGATGTTGCACCAGGCCCCACTAGCCCTGACCGAGCATCCCTGCACTCACCCGAACGGGGTTCACAGGTAACTGTCGGGTTGAGAAATGTGGTAGTGGGGCAGGAGCCTCTCTCTCTCTCTCTCTCTCTCTCTCTCTCTCTCTCTCTCTCTCTCACACACACACACACACACACACACACACACACACACACACACACACACACACACACACACACACACAACACTCCTGCCTTGCCAGGAATTTTTAATGTGTGTGTTGGTGGTTGGAGTGGTATTGTATGGGTAGTGGTGGTTGTGCACACCGAAAACCACCCCTAACCACCAACATACCTCTTTTTTACATAAATTACCAAAAAAAAATTATCCCTTACAACACAATTTAAAACAGCCCGGCTCTTTACCAACATTAAGAAAAAAAACCTTCCAAAACCATTTAAAACAGCCCAGCACCGCCGGGCAAAATCTGCTAGTATACAATAAATACAAAAAGCAATACACAATTAATACTATCAAAACATCAAAATATTCCAAAATACAATACAAAATATAAATAAAGAGTTAAACAATGTCACAACACACTCAACCACCCAGCAGCCACAAAGGCACCCCATGGTTCAACGTCCGTGAGGGCAGCTGCATTGGCGGCGGTAATTGCTCCCACCTGTCTCTCCCCAGCAGGGACGATGGCATGGGCTCCCAGGATGAGACAGGAGCTACTCAAGGTGGCAGGCGACAGCGTCCTTTTCTGCTCTCTGGGTGGGATTAATGTTGATTCATAAGGAAAGGGATTAAGACTTGCTCACTAACAAAGAGCAGAGGTTCTCAAATTACAGCCTGTGGGCCAGCCCTGGCCCACATGGCACCATTTCATGTGGCCCATGCCACCACCAGCATCGGAAGCGGACACATTTATGACAGCCATAAATGTGCCCGCAGCTGTCGTAAAAGTGTTTATGATAGCCATGGACACTTTTTACAGCACCGTCTGAGACTGCATGGTCTGGCTTGTGGCTTGAAAAGGTTGAGAACCCCTGACCTAGAGTCAGACATCATCTAAAATGTCATACCTGTCAATTATCCTAACAGCATAGTGTTATAGGATGGGAGCAGGTTTACCATACAGTGAAAACCTAGGCCAAATAAGTACTCTACGCTTGCTGCTCTCATGCTTTAACTGCAGAAGATGAAAACATGGGGGAATAAAAAAAAGAAAGAAAGAGAAGTTTGAAATAAGAAGCCTGTAGCTGCTCCCATAAAGTGGAGCCTTCTTCATTAGTGGGGTTGGCTGGCCACTTCTCCTCCTTACTTTCGTGAGCAACTGAACGGCAACAATCGTAGCAAAGTTTTTTGGAATCAACAAGAGGAGGTTTAGTGAGCTTTTAAAACTTTGCTTTATAGTTTTTAAACAGGTATTTTAAAATATTTGAATGTTACAGTTTTAAAATTTAGTTAACCTGATTTTAATTATTTAAATTTTAAAAATATTTTTGTAGCATACCTGCATGGGGTAAAATGAGATAGAAATCCAATATTATTTATCCATAACTTGACAATTGCCATGAAGGGACTTATGCTCTAATCAATTTCTCCATTAACCAGCTCAAAATAAATGTTCCTTCCTATTTATCTAACTGTGAGGATGAAAAGCTGAAGGGAAAAATAAGATTTTTTCAGACTACATACATGCTTTATGAACATATTGTTCCTCACTAGATATGTTCTATAATTACCACTGCAGCACGTAACAGCTTGGTTCTGTTTGCTTGCTTCAGGATATACTGCACTATGTGTTTCTCTCATCACAGGAAGTTTGCTGGTAAATGTAAGATTAAGCATAAGCAGCAGCTCTCATCAGCTCTAAGCACAGGGCAGAGACATTTGTGGCTCCTTTCCAAGAAGCAAATTAGACAGTAATCAGCAGGGTTATACCAAACAAGGCCTGATGTTTTTATTGACTGCATCATCATTTCATGCAGAACCTAGTGTTCAGTCAATAGTTGTCATTGGAGAGCAGCCACTTACTCACTGCTCCTGTCAGTATTCCTTATCTAATTACAAATGGGCTCCAGGTGAAGAAACTCTATCTCATTAGCAACGTCTATTTCAACTGTAACTTTCACACAGATAAACTGTCTATACAGTAATATGATTTTTGCAGCTGGCAAGTTTACAGTCTGAAAAAAATCTTATTTTTCCCTTCCGCTTTTCATCCTCACAACTTAAAAGATTTCTGATACTGTATAGTTTATATACCATTACAAAGCAGAACATAAATATGCCTACTGAGAAATCTGTACATGAACCAAGAAGCAACAGTTAGGACAGAACACGGAATGACAGAGTGGTTTGGAATAGGAAAAGGAGTAAGACAAGGCTGCATTTTGTCACCCTGCTTATTCAATTTATATACAGAGCACATAATGCGCAATGCAGGGATGGAGGAATCACAATACGGGATTAAAATTGCTGGGAGAAACATAAACAATCTGAGGTATGCAGACGATACCACCCTAATGGCAGAAAGTGAGGAAGACCTAAAGAACCTCTTGATTGGATTGAAGGAGGAGAGTGCAAAAGCTGGGTTGAGACTCAATATCAAGAAAACCAAGATAATGGCAACAGGTCCGATCAGTTCCTGGAAAATAGATGGGGAAGAAGTAGAAGCAGTGACAGATTTTACTTTCCTAGGATCAAAGATCACTGCAGATGGGGATTGCAGCCATGAAATAAAAAGGCGACTGATTCTTGGGAGACAAGCCATGAGAAACCTGGGGAACATAGTGAAAAGCAGAGACATCACATTGCAAACAAAAATTAGAATAGTCAAAGCAATGGTATTCCCAGTGGTAATGTACGGATGTGAGAGCTGGACAATAAGGAAAGCTGAACGCAGAAGAATAGACGCCTTTGAAATGTGGTGTTGGAGGAGAATTTTGAGAGTACCCTGGACAGCGAGGAGAACAAATAGGTCAATCTTAGAAGAAATCAACCCTGACTGCTCATTGGAAGGGCTAATAGTAAAGACGAAGCTAAAGTACTTTGGACACCAAATGAGAAGGGAGGATTCACTTGAGAAGGCCTTGATGTTGGGAAGGGTGGAGGGCAAAAGAAGAAGGGGGAGGCCAAGGATGAGATGGATAGATGGTATTATAGACACAATGGGCACAGAACTGGGAGTGCTGAGGGGGATGGTGGAGGACAGAGGCGCCTGGAGAACAATGATCCATAGGGTCGCAAAGGGTCGGAATCGACTGTGCGACTGAACAACAACAACAACAAGTATTCAGCAGTACTGTATTAGAAAAACTCAGAATGTGTCACAACATCATATGAGAAAATGCAAATATATAACACTGTTGTGGGAAAATCCAAGACAGGATGGGGAAAAGAAACATAATGCAGCTAATAATTTTCTTACATTCCTTCCATTGGATGTTTACCTTTTGTAGTGGCCATTCTGATTTTGAATGTGGCAACTATAAAATAATGATGATAAAATTCATCAGAACCATCATTCAGTTATTCACACAATGTTTTTTCCCATTCCCATTTTTCCTTCTTCTTCTGAAGAGTTCAGCTAGAAGGCATGGGAGTTTGAGCTTTTTTAAATGCAAATCTCATAATTCTCTATTCTGTGAGTTCAACCTGACAGACAGATGTGTATTATGCTGTCTGAACTAATTGAAAGAATCGTAGAGCACAGCTTCACTCCTGCTCAGCTAGGTCAGTTACTGTCTCGCTGATATTGTTGCACGCCTTCTGGCTCAAAGTTAGAACACTAGATTGGCTGCACTTTTGTGTAACTGGATTTTAGGCTATAGACACCACTGCAACTCCTCAGTCCCTGGGCTTCCAGTTCTCAGCTTGCAAATGTCACTGCTGCTGCAAAGTGGAAAAGGAAACACACCATAGGACGTATGGCCTGTGGTGTGGCTTTGCCCCCCTCCCCCGGGAGAGACAGGGGTGTGCCGGACCGGGGGAAGGGAGGAGCTACACCCTTATATAGGGCTTTGCCTCTCCGAATCAATCAGCAATTCAATAGGCGAGCGAAAGCCCTCCCGCCCACCTACCCTCATGAACAGCAGTGTGGGATTAGCTGATCGCTTCAGGGTCGAGTGGGAATTTTTGCGCACGTTCCAGATTGGCCATGGGACGGTGGTGTTTTTACCCACTTCACACTGTTGCGGATTGGGGTAATTGGCTTGGCGGTTCAATTTGGTCACTTGGAAGGTAGCACGTAGTTAAAATGGTAGATAATTTGGGGATGACATTGGGCATGTCAGATGGCCGGAAGACAGAAAACGGTTCACTTCCGCTTACGGGTGACAGGCATGCTCAGTAATTGTGGAACATGTTGTTTGCCTACAGCCTTGAGGCTTGAGAACAGCATTAGCCATTAGAACCGAATGGTGAGCCGGGATGGGGACTGTTGCAAACAGGATGATCCCGGTAAGCCGGTGTTCACCTGGTGGTGAGTGGAGAAGGTGAGATTGACCACCTTGGCTCCATCACGTAGAGCCGCGCTACTCAGCCCCTGCCACAGGCAAATAGTTCGTTATGAAGTTCTGGTTAATAAAGTGGCCCTAAGTTTAAATCCAATGCTGTCTCTTTATTCCAGGGGTTGGCGAGCAAAGCTTAACTTTCTGATACAAGTTTTTCCATTAGCAATCTTGTGGGGTGGGTGGGGGTAAAACGGTCTAGAAAGACTTAAAATATGTTCCTCTTGTCACATAGTTTCTAACAGTAAGATTTGTCTTGAAGACAAACCAAAGCATAAATTCCCCCCCAGTTACATGACAGCTTCCATTCTTCTGGATAGTACAGAGGACAGAAGTATAGAGAAGAAATGAAGAAAGTTTGATCACAACATTTTGTACTACCTACTTATTTCTTCCATGTCTGTTCAACCTTTTTTAAAAAATAAAAGAGCAAAACCTGTCAAGCATTACTAAACACCAACATACATGAAGCACTGAATCTAGCAGGTATTATACACATCCCTTTTTCTAAAGTCAACATAGAAACAGGAACCATTTCTCCAGGAAATCATCCATGAAATTAGAGTGCAAAGTAGTTGTAATTTACATAGATTTTTGTCCATTATAAGCAATGTCTATAATTTGTCAAACTGTTACTTAACAGAAGGCACTTCAATCAAGAAGCCGGATGAAATTCTCAATGAATGAGCTGGGAGCCCTTTTTAAAGATTAATGTTTGTCTCTTCATTTTGAAGAGAAAATCCAATTGCATTACTATAAATTCATAGGGAGAAAAAAAAAACAGAAGATAAAAGTTGTGAGATTACATATGAATGTAAAATATTCTCAGAACTTTATTATAGTACCTAAAACTTACACAGTAGCAAATGGCAAGAGAGGAAAACAACATTACTAAAATTATTGGCTGAAATCCTATTGCTTAGCATACTAAATAAGACTAGAGTAGTCTAACTGAAACAGTGGGGATTTGGTCCATCAACTCCCTAAATTGCACTAATTCTATGCTAAAGTAAGTCACAAATAGGACAGTAAAGGTAAAGGTCTCCCTTGCTTGAAAGCTAGCCAGTCGTAGCTGACTCTAGGGAGCAGTGCTCATCTATAGTCAAAGAGCCAGCACTGTCTGCATCTGCAGATGTTTCCATGGTCATGTGGTACGCATGCCTAGATGCCAAAGTACTTGGAATGCTGTTACCTTTACCACCAAAGTAGTACCTATTTATCTACTTGCAATTTCTTGTTTTAGAACTGCTAGATTGACAGAAGCTGAAACAGATAACAGGTGTTCACTCCGTCATGCATCACTTGGGTCTCAACCTGCTGACCTTCTAGTTTTCAAGCTCCGTGTTTTAACCACTAAGCCACCATGCCCCTTCACAACTAGAATAGGCCCATTTAAATCAAGGAAACTTATTGAGGAGCTAACTACCCAAATCTCCACTAATTTAATAGTCCTACACTAGTGTCACTTACTGTGCTAAGCAACAGGATTTCAGTTATTAGTAATTGCTGCCTTGTTTAGGATCTTCTGATAGAAATATGATTCAGAAACTCAAGCCAGGGAGTAACTAAAGCATTTTGTCTCTTCATTCATATTATCAGCTAAGAACTATAAAGATTCAAAAGGCCATTAAATCCAAACTCTCTTAGCCACATCAAACATCTGCATTTGTAGTAGTTTGTAGCATAGGGAATGTCATCATGTGAAGATTGGTAGCCACACCTGATGAAACTTCTGCCATACAATTATTTAAAGGCCCTATCCTCCATTTCATGTAAAGATCATAAAAATTTCTCTTCAGCCAAAGGAATCTAGAATTGTCATCTCTACACCACAGATCATTTCTAACCATAGCAATTACACTTATGCTAATCATCACAAAGAACCTCATGCAGACAGGAGAAAAACTATGGAACAGTGCTGACAAGGTAAATAAGATGTATATGGATTTTAAGGAAATTTCAATAATAATAATAATAATAATAATAATAATAATAATAATAATAATAATAATAATAATAATAATAATAATAATAATAATAATAATAAATTTTAATTTATATCCCGCACTTTCTCAGCCGAAGCCGACTCAAGGCGGCCATTACAACATGTAGATATCATACAATACAATAATAAAGAAGCATGAAAAGTAAATTCAATACAATAATCAATAGTCAATAATAAACATAAATTAATCAATACAATATAACACAGTACATTTCAAAAAGCAGTGCAGTACAATTTGAAAGGTCAAATTTGAAAACAAAATATCACATAAAAAAACCCATTAACAACAAAAAAACACAAGAAATATCAAATACTACCCACAAAATCCCCCCTTTAGTCTTTTTGAGTCTGAGCAGGGGGAGGGGGAGAGGAAGGGTGTGGCCCAAAAACGCTGTCCAGGTGGGGGTGGGCAGTGGAGTGGCTTTTTTGCCCCCACTGGGGCCAGGACGCTTGGCGGCAGTGATAGCTCGCCTTTTGAGTCCGAGGGTGAGAGGAAGGGCGGGGCCCAAAAATGCTGGCCAGGTGGGGTGGGCGGTGTAGTGGCCTCTTCACCCCCACCAGGGCCAGGACGCTCGGCAGCAGTGGTAGTATGCCCGATGCCCCCTCGCCTTTTGAGTCCGAGGGCAAGAGGGAGGGTGGGGCCCAAAAACGCCGGCCAGGTGGGGTGGGCGGTAGAGTGGCCTCTTCGCCCCCACCGGGGCCAGGACGCTCGGTGGCAGTGGTAGCTTGCCCGACGCCCCCTCACAGCAGTTCATTAACCAATTTTGCAATCTAGTCTCACTTGTTTATGTCTATAATCCATTGGCCAAAATCCTCTTGCCTATTACTGGCATAATACCTATGTCATAACTTTGGGGGGAAATTACCTCAGGTCTAGACATCTCGGACATGATTTGTTGCATACTGAGTTGCATGACTCAGTGTACAATAGACAAAATCTCTGAAGATTTCATACCTTGAAGCAATTCACCTCCAAAAGTTACAATTTTGACACTAGAGTATTTCAGGAACAGAATGAATCATTTCCTGCTTTTCGTGGGTTGATATGGCTACTAATACAAAGAAAATTGCATTTCCAGAAAGAAACACACACACAAATGTTTTAAAAGCTATGTGATTTATACTTAAGAAAGGTTTATGGAAGACTGTGTATGTTCAGTAGTTACAGGATGGTCATCACCTAGGGGGCAGGAAGGGATTTGAAAGCCAAATAAGATTAATATAGAATGGGGCAGGATTCCTCAAATTTTGCTTTCCAGATATTCTTTGAGTTCAATTACCAGAAGCCCAAGTCAGCATACCTGATGATCAGGGCTTCTGGGAATTGAAGTCCAAGAACATCTGGAGAGCCAAGTTTGAGGAACCCTGGAATGAAGAAATATTACCAACTGTGTGCTTAGTATATAACACAAGTATCTACACTGCAACATTTTGTTACATGCACCTCTAGTAAAATCTATGGCCAGTTATTTCCAGTTCTATTGCAATCTGAGGTGGTTCCATGCAGTCATCTCAAATCATAATCCAGTAATAGGATAGGAAAGTCATTGATAAGTACACTGTGACTCACTATTTCCTTTTATTCTATCTCTCAAATGATTGCCAATAATATATGCAAATATCTGGGTTGAAAGGATTTTTGCTGGAGAAACTCAGGGGACGCCTGAATGAGGCTCCTTTCATGTGACCAAGATTTGTCATGCACCACTTGGATATCAAAACCCAACCTTCTAGTCTCCAAACTCAGTCTTAACCACTAAGGGTGGAATAAAATTAGAGCTAGCTCAAAGTCCTAGTTAGAATGTTACAATGGTATTAAAAGTAGTTTAATAGGTTATCCCCGTGGTTCACTGAAGAACTGCGGGAGCTCCAACAGGCAAAGAGACGTCTTGAGCGCCGCTGGGTGAAGACCCAGAGCGATTCCGATTGGACACTAGCTAGAGCCGCTATTAGGGCCTACCTAGTGGCGATGGGGGTGGTGAGGCGGCAATACTTCACCACCCTTATTGCCTCCACTGATAATCACCCAGCCACCCTGTTTCAGGTGACCAGGTCCCTCCTGGGTAGGGCGGGTCCTGTGCCTGGTTGGCAGGGATCGGCTGAGGACTTTGCTGACCATCTGGTGGAGAAGATCGATCGGATTCGCTCGGGGTTCAAACTTGGCGTGGATGGGGAGGGTCCGGGTTGGCAGTGTACAGTCTTGTGGTGTTATCTGGGATCGGTTTGATCCAGTTGCCCCGGATGAAGTGGACAGGCTCCTTGCGGTGGTCCATGCCACTAATTGTCCATTGGATCCCTGTCCCGCCTGGCTGGTAAAAGTCTCTAAGACGGTGACAGGTGGCTGGGTCTGGTCTATAATTAACACGTCTTTTCAAGAGGGGATGTTTCCAGCATCGTTAAAACATGCTCTGGTGCGCCCCCTCCTGAAGAAGCCATCCCTTGATCCAGCAGTCCTAACCAACTACAGACATGTTTCCAACCTCCCCTTTTTGGGGAAGGTACTGGAGAAGGCAGTGGCGCGTCAGCTGCAGGGGGTACTGGATGAAGCGGAGTATCTGGACCCCTTCCTGTCAGGATTCAGACCTGGATATGGTACTGAGACTGCATTGGTCGCACTGGTGGATGATCTCTGGCGAGAACGGGATGGCGGTCATCTGTCTGTTCTTGCTCTTCTTGACCTCTCAGCGGCCTTCGATACCGTTGACCATGGTATCCTTCTGGAATGGTTCCGAGGATTGGGGATCCAGGGCACTGTGTGGTCCTGGTTTTCCTCATTCCTGAGGGGCCGGACCCAGTCGGTGTGGTTGGAGAGTGAGAGGTCCAGTCCTAGGCCCCTAAAATACGGGGTGCCTCAGGGCTCCGTACTCTCTCGTTTCTTATTTTACATCTACATGAAGCTGCTGGGTGAGATCATCCGTTCCCACGGGGTGCGGTACCATCAGTACGCAGATGACACTCAGCTCTACATCTCAGCCCGTGGGGACCCCAGTGATGCAGTCAAAGTCCTTTCCAGATGTCTGGAGGCTGTTGGGGTCTGGATGGGGGCTAACGGGCTACAACTGAATCCTAGCAAGACTGAGTGGCTATGGATAAGGGGTCCTGCATTATCCCGGGAGCTACCATCTTTGGTTTCTGATGGGACTATTCTGCCCCAGACTGACCCGGTGCGCAACTTGAGAGTCCTCTTGGATTCACGGCTGCTGCTAGAAGAACAGGTGGCGGCTGTAGCCAGGAGGGCTTTCACCCAACTTCGGGTGATTTGCCAGTTGCACCCGCTCCTGGACCAGGACTCTTTGCTCATGGTCACTCATGCTCTGGTGACCTCCAGACTAGACTACTGTAATGCGCTCTACATGGGGCTGCCCTTGATGACCATTCAGAGGCTACAGCTGGTCCAGAATGCTGCGGCCCGGGTGGTGATGGGGTGTGCACGCTATGCCCATGCCTCACCACTGCTTCGGGAGTTGCACTGGTTACCAGTCTCCCTCCGGGTGCAATCCAAGGTGCTTTAAAGCCCTATATGGTAGTGGGCCAGGTTACCTAAGAGACCGCATCGCCCTAAGGACGTCTGTCCGTCCAACCTGAGCGGACCGGAGGGGCTCCCTAATTGTGCCATCGGCCAGGGGGGCTCGCCTCTCTGGCACAAGGAGGAGGGCCTTTTCCGTGTCTGCACCAGCCCTTTGGAACCTCCTGCCAGTGGAATTGCGTCTCCAGATGGAGTTGCTGCCCTTTAGGAAAGAACTAAAAACCTGGCTGGCAGGCCCATTTTGGGGTGCAGGTGGAGGGGTGGTTTCCATTGGGTGGCTGGTTTAGAGGACCCCCTCGGTTCCTTCGGTACCTGCACCCCTTTTTAGGGGGTGGATTTTAATTCTGTTTTTATTGTTTTTTATCTGTTTTATGTTGTGATTGTGAACCACCCTGAGTCGGCCTTGGTCGAGTGGGCGGTATAGAAGTCCAACAATAAAATAAAGTAAAAGTTTTACAGATGAGATTCCTGTTGACTTTTAATTACGACCTTATGTGCTGCCTGTAGTGGGAGTGACTATCCAGCACTAACCAATTGTTCCTTCCAGCCTCTGAATTTAAAGGAAAGCTGTGCCTTTTTCTGCTCTTCTGTCTCCTTTCTTAGTTGGTGTCAGCCTCCTTTTTGCGGGGAGGGGATTTTTTGGAATAGTGGCCATCTTAATCCATGTTTCAGGCATATCAGAAAGCAAAAACAAAATATAGCAGTTAAAGAACGACAGCATTTTTTGTTTTTGTTTGTTTTTGCTTTCTGATATCCTTTGTTTTTTACTTTTGAGCTGTGTTTGGTTGGTTGCTAGCATGCATGCAGTAAGGAAGGCAGCACATACAACTCTGTAATGTCAAATGACTTTTAGTAAAGAAACATTTTATTCCTTCTCCTAGAATTGTCTCATAGTGAGTTATTGATATTGTGAAAGCCGATTAAATGAGAAAGGGGTGAACACTGGGAGACTTGTAAGTATTCTCCTCTATGAGTCTCTGCACTTCTACTTCACAGATAAAGGGAATTCTGGCAGAAAACAAAACCTCTGCAACAGTTACATTAAGTAGTTGTCAGTTTAGGGCAGGGGTTCTCAACCTATGGCCTGCGGCACTATTCGATCTGACCCATCACCGCTGCTGCCGCACCCGGAAGTGGAAGTGGGTGCTTTTACATCAGCCATAAAACATGTCCACTCATGCGTAAATACATCCATGGCTGTCATAAATGTGAAAGTGGGTGCATCTGTCATGGATATTAATGACTTCACATCAAATTACATGAGGGACTTTTATTAAAATTCTTATCTCTCAAGTAAGATTATACCAAATGTACTTTTAATACAGCTGCCTCGTTCCTGCTGTCAACAATGCCCCTTCTTGATGCTTTTCTTTTCACTCTCTCTTGCTGGTTGGAAAGGAATGCTTCCTTCCTGTGCTCTGGAGCTGTGCAGCTGAAAAACGATGTACATGATAGGAAAAAGGAGTATAGGTGCTGAAGCTTAAAAATGAAAGTGCTCTGATCCTGTTTTTAACTTGCACACAGACCCAAATGTGAAACATCAACTTTTATAGCACATAAACTGAGCTGTAAAAGCAGGGAGTCATTTCAATGTTACCATAGTCTGAAGAAATCCTGCTTGTCTGCTTGTATATTTTTCTTCTACTAAATGAAATAGGCCATTTTGATGTTGTGCCACAGGAAAAGTTATACTTATCTCCACTATTGTCACATCCCTACATTTTCCAGTTCTTTAATTTAAAAACAGCAACAAGTAGCCTCCCATGTTATGTCTAATTCAGCCTTACTTGTGCATTTTAACCATTATCTTCTCCCCCTCCCCCCTATAGCTGACTATCATCACAGGAAGGATCCATGAGAATACAATGAGCATTTCATGTCAAATCTAGCCTTACTTGTGCATTTTAACCATTATCTTCTCCCCCTCCCCCCTATAGCTGACTATCATCACAGGAAGGATCCATGAGAATACGATGAGCATTTCATGTCAAATCTAACAGACTTTTATCCCGTCTACAGTTGCTTATGACTACTCTGTGTAGCAAAATATTATGTGGAAATCAGCCACAGAAATACCAAGTACACCATCAAGGTTTATCACACCTATAAAGACATAAATCATTTCAGTTGTTTACATGTTAGAATGAATTTCAATATTTTTCTCCCTTCTGGGTTTGATTACAAAAGTTGTTGTTGTTTGTTTGTTCATTTAGAGATATTACACACTTGACTCAATGTATCGAGATATCCTTTCTTGTCAAAGAGGGGGGAAAATGTTCATTACATCCATAAAACATGGGCTTCATCCAGAATAAAAGACCTGACTTTCATTTTCGTACATAAGATTTAAAATCAATATGTGTATATGAGTGGGTCTATGCAATCTTTTCATTTACTTTTTGTTAACCATTCGGAACTCTGGAACAGGGTAGGCTAAAAAAACTAAACAAACATTATGAAATCTAATAAATGACAGACATGCTACAAGCTCTCCCCCAAATGCTTTGAACCAGTTCCAATTAGTTTGAAGAAACCTGTAGCAATTTGTTGAAGAATAATTTCAGATTCAGTTAGAGTTGTTATTCCACTTAATTGCCTCAAGGCTTCATGGAACATTTGGCAAATTCAGAACTAAAACAGGAAGAATGTTTGCTTTGATCAGTCTGAAACTTCAAATGCCAGTCTCCTCCCCAGGGGCAGTTATCTGTTGCTGAAGTCTTCTTCTAGGAAAACTGTTGAAAACAGATTAGAAAGAAGAGACTGGCTTGTTGCTTTTATAACAGATTAGTCAGTCCTCAAACAGAGACCCCACACAGAGAATATTTATGGACCCTGCTTGCTAGAATAGTTTCTTAAAAGGCGGCATCATCTAGTATTCCAGTCCTTGAATACTTTTGACTAAGAAGATACACACACACTAAAACCATGTTTTTGCTTGAGTTTGGTTTTATCACTGCATGTATTAATGCAGTTTTTCATGGTTTCATATTGTTTCATATAAGAGCTTGGACTTAGGCCAGAGCTACACAAAAAATACATCAACAATGTTAAAGAGTTGACAATGTGATTTTGAAAATAAAATCATAAGTTTTAGATGGTTTCAATTTTACCTCTAAAGATCATGACATAAAATTTTGTATCTCACACCTGCAAAAAGACATAAATTAAATTACAGCAAAACAACCAGCTCATACTGTGGCTTTTAAGTTGCATAGTAACCTTAGAAAGTGTGGTAACACATCACACTCCTCTTATTATGCCTTTTCATATCATAATCACAAAGAAAGAATGATGAGGTTTTGCTAGGTTTCTGTGCTTTCTTTCTATATTAGTGTAAGATGCACAACCAGCATCTAATAACATACAAAGCTAAGGGTAACACATCTAAAAACAAAATAAAATTTAAAAGGGCTAGATGACATCCACCCAATATCAGGCCACATCAGCAGCATTTCCTCTTGCCAAAATAAGGTCCTCCTCAGTGCATGCTGAGGAGCATTGTTTGCATTGTATCACATGTGAGATAGGAGATAATTTGTACTTCTCTGCATCCACACAGGCTGTCATCTACAGGGAAACCCCACTTTCTCAGATTACCCCTTGATCTTCCTACTCCTGCACACAGTCCGTTTAAAGCTTTCCACACAGGCCCTGGTTGTTCTTGGCCAGGCCAGGTGGTAGAGAATCGTGTGGTTCTGCCCAGTTATCTGATAGCTCCTTGCTTCCCTTCCATAGTTCTAAGGTGGTCTGTGGGGACTGGTTGTTTAGAGGGGCAGAGGTTTTGAGGAAACCTCAGTCTCTGCTTTGATGGTTGGTGATTAAATAACAGTTGTCTTTACGAGGAACTTGTTCTGATCCAGTCTTTCTGAGCAGCACTTTCTCGATGGAATTTTGATGGAGGGATGCCAGCTAAGTAATGCACTTTTTGTATTGGGGTTATTTTAGGCATCCTGTGACCAATATTGCTGTTTCATTTAGGGGAACATCCACCTGCCCTGCATACTTTGATCTATACCACACTGGACTAGCATACTCTCCTGCATATTATTTATTTATTTATTTATTTATTTATTCCATTTATACCTCACCCATCTAGGAGGTTTTCCTACTCTGGGCGGATGACAAGATGAAACTCACATTTTAAAAACATATTAAAACAAATTTTAAAAATACAAAAGCCCTATTGATGGCAGGGAGAGACCAAATAGAAAACCTAGCACTGAGCCATTGTTGAAACATTCTCAAAAGCCTCTTTCAAAATAAATGAATTAAGGTGCTTTTTAAATATAGACAGGGATGGAATCTGGCACAGTTCAACTGGGAGGGAGTTCCATAAAGTTGGTGCCACCACTGAGAAGGCTCTTCTCCGAGTCATGACCTTCCTTGCCAATCTTGGGATTGACATTTGGAGCTGCGCCATCTGGGAGGATCAAGTGATGCGGGCTGATGTTCTGAGGGGAAGACACTCCACCAGGTATGGCTTTAAAAGTTAGAACTAACTCCTTGAACCTGATACGGAAAGCGACGGGTAACCAATGCAGCCCTGCCAGTGGTGGTGAGATATAATCAAATCTAATTCTTCCCTTAATCAGCCTAGCTGCTGCATTTTGCACCCATTGAAGCTTCCATACCAGGAACAATGGAAGTTCCATGTAGAGAGCATTGCAGTAATCGATATGTGAGAGTTACTAGTGTTATGAAGAACTACCCGTCCAAGTAGGGATGCAACTGAGCTATTTGATAACATAACATAAAGCTAGTGCAGAAGTTTTTAATGTGTGTGGTTGGGCACCCCAACTTGTGCCTGTTATTTTCCTCAGAATATTGTTCCTGGCATACCCCCAAAAAATAAAAAAATAAAAACTCTGTTAAAAGAAAAATTGATTTTATTTATCTCTGAATGTTTGATATTTTTAAAAGAATATGGTAATGGAAACAGAAGAAAAATCATCATTGCACTCTAGACTTAGAAGCTGCTTTGTTATATGACCAACAAAAATTATAATTCCATTGTCAAGAGTGAGTGATGATGACAAGGTATCCTCTGTAGTACTAGCCTCATTAGGCAACAGATACACACAACACATGAATAATCTATACATTCTTCATTATTATTACAAACTTTGTACTGTAGTTAGTAAAAAAAAGCAAC
Source organism: Bradypodion ventrale (assembly GCA_035047345.1). Taxonomy (NCBI): domain Eukaryota; kingdom Metazoa; phylum Chordata; class Lepidosauria; order Squamata; family Chamaeleonidae; genus Bradypodion; species Bradypodion ventrale. Next base: position 303,489,396 of record JAWDJE010000003.1, on the reverse strand, counting down.
TAGCAGTATATTATATCTCACTTGTCACATAGATGAAAAACACGGCCATGACAATAAACAGTCAGGAAATCAACAACAGGGTGATATTACAGAAAGATTGCAATTTACTTTATAAAACAGGCACATGTTTAAGGTAGGCAAGCACATTTTTTGCAATTATTCTTATTTAGTGTGAAATGAAATAGTGGAGAGAATAGTCTAGGAGTGTGAAGAACACTGGCTAAATTGCTAGACACTTGACTTCAGAGTTCTTCATTTTCTACTGAGAAGTAGACAAAGAGCTCCATCAAGGCCTTTGAAGTAAGCACAGGAAATACAAAATGGTTGTTGGAGTATTCAGAAAGATATGAACAAATAAAAGATTTTAAATTGGCAAATGCCCATGAAGCAGAGCAGCAGTTATCCAAATAACTTTATTTTATTCCTTTGTTTATTATTTCACATACTATGGTGTTTTTTTTAAAAAAAAAATCCTTAACTTGTGAGGAATTATTTGAGAACACTATAAACATTCAAATATATTCATAAGAGAGGAGAATGGTGATTCCTTGCCTTTACATCGAAAGATGTGACTAGTAAAGATTAACAATCCATCTTCTTTCTTACATCCCATTCAGAATTATCATTTTTCTATTATTTTAGACAGATTCAAAAAGAAACAGAAAATTTATCCCACTCCTGGTTCTGACCACAGTGACGTCTAACAGTTGTAGACATCTCTTTGTAAAGAGGTTAAAGCTATCTTAGAAGATGGGATGTTTTTTACATCATCTTTAGAGATCTTCCTAGCATGGTAGTGGAAGGTTTAAGCCAGGCGTTCTCAACCTTTAGAGACGGGGGCCAGGTCACACTCCCTCAGAAAGCTTCAGGGGCTAGATGGCCATTTTGCCCTTCCTCCACCACATGGCACTTCCTGATGTGGTGGAGGTGGTGGTGGGCCACAGGAAATGGTGCCCCAGGCTGCATCAGGCCTCCAGGCCTCAGGTTGAGAATCCCTGGTTTAAGCCACTGTCCAAACTGCATTATCCCAAATGTGTGCATTAATTTAATTTAATTGTTCAATTTGCATGCCACCCCATTTGCAAAGCGACTCTGGGCGGCTAACAAAGAAACACAATATGTACACATTTCTAGTAATACTTTTCGACTGTTACTTGAGTTTTACTTTATTCGGCCTTCAACAATAACAGTCATTTTTCTGATTAATGGCTAATTTATTATTTGTCTTTCTCATATACACCTGCCAGGAAAAGGAATAAATCTACCATTTACCATATAGCTGACAAGTATAATAGCTACTCTACCACTTGTTAAAGGATGGTCAGTTGATGGTCAGCTCCCGCAGGAGCTCTATCCTGACTTTGGATTTATGACACAGCTCCTGAAAGGAAAAGCATCTATTTTTAATTAGTGTAGCATAAAATCAATTAGCTTGTAGTTTAAAAGAGGAAATTAATAATCACTTTTGTTTGGCATTTTCATGAGGCCATCAGAAATAACCTCCATCAATAATCACCTATTTTGGTGTAGGCTGAATTGCCTTGGGCACTAGGTTTTAAAATCTAATTAAATTACTAAATCAATTTGGTAAGATTTACCTAAATCACAGCATCTTTAACAGAAAAATATCCCAAAGAAAACAAATGAAATTTCCAAAAATAGAGAGGAAATTGGAAAGTGGTGGTGTTCTGGATTTTTGATAAGTTGCTATATAAGTAATTTCATTACATCACTACCACAAAAGGAAATTGTTTTAGATTAACTATGAAGCTATGGAAGTCCTCACCAAACAGACAATGAGAGCAAAGAGATCCAGAGCAACAGTCAGCCATCTAAAGGTAAGTTGATATCTACCACAAGTCACATGGAAGATCCAATAGTGCAGTACAAATAGTCCAGCAGTGAGACACATTTCAGGTATCCAATGTTGGTGGTCAAGGGCTTAGGTTCTATTTGGCAGATTTTAAAAAATAAAATAATCTAAAATTGATTTTTGATGTGGTTTTTTGTTGAGTTTTAAAAACTGTTTTGTTATTTAGCCTGAAATAATATGTGTAAGCAGTGGCTCAAGTGGCTAAGATGCTGACTGGGAGGCAGAATGTCAGCAGTTCGATTCCCGAGTAATGCAGGACGGAATGAGCTCCCGTCTTTGTCACAGCTCCTGCCAACCTAGCAGTTTGAAAGCAAGAAATTGCAAGTAGATAAATAGGGACCACGTCGGTGGGAAGGTAACAGCGTTCCGTGCACTCCGGTGTCTAGTCATGCCTGCCACATGACCACGGAAACATCAGCAGAAGCAGGCAATGCTGGCTCTTCGGCTTTGAAACAGAGATGAGCAGTGAACCCTAGAGTCGGATACGGCTGGCTTTCAAGCAAGGGAAACCTTTACCTTTACCTTAAGATCTAGTATTATGTCCAGAAATTTGCAATCCCCACTAAGGGCCTTTTATAGTTTGGTTTTGGAACCCCTTCCATCACTCAGCTGGAGTGACAGCGAAGCAAAGAGAAGAACTCAGCCACAGGATTTGGCTCTCAAGTCCCTGTGGGCAGGAAAAATACTCCTGAGGAATCTCCCTACTTCTGAGAAAGCTCTTTTTCTTGAGGAGTCCTTCACTGTATTTCAGTCCAGTCTCATGCCTTCAGCTTTCTCCACTCCCAAGGACTGGATGGAGTTCCAACTTCCCCAACTTAGCCCTTGCACACCTGGCATCCATTGGCTCAGGTTCTTGGATCCCTGGAAGTCCAGAGAGTTCTTATTCCCTGCTTGGTTCTGGAGTGTCAGGTTTGTCCTCACTGGAGGACTCCCCCTAGTGACTATTTCACTTCTTTCACAAAGGGATAGCAGAATTACATCTTACAAACCAGGGTCTGGTTTAACTCTTAAATATATTTCTTAAATCTGTAGATACAAGAATAACTGTGTGAAACATTCATCGAAATAATGTTTCAAGTTAGGCAATACTATTATTGGATCATTATAAGTTACATATAAGGCAAACTTTCAAGTCTTCCATCATTCAAAGATGATATGAAACTAGGGATTCATGCAGAAAGCTGGGCCAGATGTGCCCATGGTTCATGCACTCAGACTGCCGGGAGACAAAATGGAGTCATAGATTCTGCATGACACTGCTGCGATAAAGGCATCAATTTGCAGGCTCTTCAGCTCACTGAAGACAAAAGCCTGCCCTCCACACTCTTCTGCTTTGGCAGATCTGTGGCGGAGAGGTCATTGGGAGGAATTTGACATTTTCTCCAAATGGAGACTCACTGATGTCAACATATGTGTCTCTACTGATAATGTTTCATATCAGGGCTGTGAGTCTATTTAGCAAACATTTTTAAAAAGTAATCTGAGATGGATTTTTGATGGGGGGTTTGTTGAATTTTTAAAATTGTATTTTATATATCCTGAAATAATACATTTTGAATAAATTAGAGAAGCTTAAGAAGTATGCAGCATGGCCAAAATTATTGTACCCATACAGTCTTTACACTCTGAGATTTAAATTTATAACTTATAGCAATTTCATTGTAATCTAAATTGTCAACTAAGCTTTCATACTCTAATTTCTAAACAGGATGCAGCATACATTCTATCATGTTTGCACATCTCAGTAGCCATGGGAAGATACTCTGGACTTGTTATTCAGATATCATGTAACAAGTCTTGACAAGTGCTGATTATATCTTTTTTTTAAAGCACTACTGCCGTTTTTGTGTTTGCCAGTTATCCTCTGGTGTATATGCCAATGCAGACAATGTCCCATCACTGTAATTGTCACTCAGCTGTCTGTCAGTGAAGAGGAGAGAAGGGTGACAGTAGCCTTGACATTCCACCAATCATCCCTCTAGAAAATTGATATCATCCTCCCCAGTAAACAACAGCTAAAGAATCGACCAGCCTTTGAAGGCACATCCCTGAACAATCAGCTTCCATTGAGGGCAGAAGCCACACATTTATCCAACCATATTCTAATCAATGCTATGTGACATGCTGTGTGCACACATATACAATGGTTCAAGGTCTGCATATAATGCTGGTTAAATTTCAGGCAGATCCTTGGTCTCTTTGATGTTATCAGAAAATGAATTTCTATAGTTATAGGCATGCATGTGCATGCACATGTCTGCCTTTGTGTATATGTATGTATAAGCACACATGCACACACAGACTCGCGCACACACACGCACACTAATAATGCAGCAAGCAAAAAATTTACCCCATTTCCAGTCAGGATATTTACTTATTAACATTCAACCCATTGTTTAAAAAGTTTAACAAAAATATTCTGAAAATGAACTGAACATACACATAGCATATTACATTTACTCTCCATGATTGCAACCTTTGTTATCTAGTAAAGAATGCATCAATTTATAAATTGTCATTGCAGCTAGAAATATTTGGGCAAGCAGCCCAGGGGTTTAGTGATGCCATGACACATTTCAGGATGCTTCCAATCATGAAGCAAACATAGCATCATGCTATTCAGTGACAGTGAGTGAGTACTCTAGTGGAGGCATTCCATCTCTCAGGAGAAAGAGATTTTGCCTGATGCTCTCTCCTGCCAATTTGCAAAGTAGCACTAAGGTCAGTGTCACCAATGTTGTGTTTCCAGCCAGGAATAAAATGCTAAGTCAGCTGTTGCTGTTGACAGTCTGATATCTTTCTCTACTATTTTCTCCTAGACAGCTAGAGGTTATCTTTAGAAACTAAAAATAATAATAATAATACTCTTTGCGTTTGCAATACTATCCTGAGTTAACAGGTTCTAAAATTGCTTAAGATTTATTTTCTACAGCAAGGTATTACAACCCAAATACCTATTCAGTTAATGAATTGTGTATAATTAATCGTTGAGGGGGAAAATGATACTGTGGCAAAAGGATTTTTGTGGGTGAATAAAATTGGTAGAATTAGGCAAGCTGATATTGCTTGGAATCATTCAGTAATGAAACACCTTTGACTTTGATACCCAGTTGAACTCTGGGTATCAAACTCAGTTCCTATGATTGACAGAAGTTATCAGATTTCACTCTGGAATTAGCTCTTTATGGGATATATGTCAACTGTGACAGACCACCAGACTCAAAACATCAATGGGTGTTACAAAGTTATACATCGCTGAGGTTACTGTTCAAATGTCAAACTTTTAACCTTGACAAACAATTAATGTAAGACCATAAGCATTGATCCATAAATATATAAAGCTATTGTTTGATATCACTATATAAAGCGTGATTTCAGTTAATTATGGTATACACTAGGAACAACACAGAGGGTATCCATTACCAGATTTCCCCTTGTCAAATGGTTCAGCCTTTCTAGTTCAAGTAAGCTTAGCTTGGAAAGCTAACCTATTATTCAACTGTATATCTATTATGCTCACCTTGTTAAAGAAATAACAATAGCAGGACTAAGCATTAACTAAATTTCAGTTTTTCTGTGGTTATGAATAAAACTCTTTCTTTCATTTACTGCTGAAAACCTATTCTACTTAATACAAAATATTTGGTTTATTTCACCATACAATACCATATAATCTCTTTTAGTAAACTAATAGTAATATGGTTAAAATATAAAGCAGTTATATTTGTAAATGACCAAACTAATATAAGTACCCACATAATGTTCTATATTTAAAATGCCAAGAGTTGCAACATACATGATTATGGGTTTATTTTCCAGGGGGTGGTCTAGACACAAATGGTATAATGTGCAAACCATTAGGCAGGTTCATTGTCCTTTCACTTTACTAAATGGACAAAATCAATATCTTAATGGGAATGTTTGTAAGGCTCCTTACGAAACCCAAATTGGCACATTACAACACTTTTTTTCTGCCCATTCATTAAGTTCATTAACTTTTCTCATTTGAATTACAAATTTCATTTCTCTGATCAAGATGAAGACAATTCTCTCATTTAAAAGCTTAGATTTTTTGCTGTGTTAATGTTTTGCAGGGAACGATAAAGTTAATGCACTGGAGAGCCATCATGTCACCCCTATTGGTAGGCAATTATAGATAAGGTTCCAAACTCCAATAAACCTGATGGGAAGCTCACAGGAGATTTCATAAAAGCATGATACAGATATTAACTATAGACGTTAAAGGCTAATCAAACATATTAGACATATTTTCACACTTTTATAGAAAAGTAGCATACATTTCACTAGCACTAAAAACTAAGCTAAACTAATTCTTTGAACACCAGCAGGCATTAAATATGCCATTTTTGTAAATAAGTTAGAGAACAAATGAAGTTGGTGTCACTAGTAAAGGTAAAGGTCATCCTTGCTCGAAAGCCAGTCGAATCTGACTCTAGGGTTCAGTGCTCATCCCTGTTTACAGCCAAATAGCCAGTGCTGTTTGCATCTGCAGACATTACCATGGACACATGGCAGGCATGCCTCAATACAGAACACTGTTTACCTTCCCACCTAAGTGGTACCTATTTGTCTGCTTGCAATTTCTTGCTTTCGAACTGCTAGGTTGGCAGGGGTTGGGACAGAGATGGGAGCTCACTCCATTGTGCAGTTCTTGGGAAGTGAACTCTGACCTTCCAATTGTCGAGTTCAGTGTCTTAACCACTTGAGCCACTACAGTCCTACACCCCTTTAAAATAAAGATATTCTTAACTTCTATCCTATTCTACATGTTGAAAAAACCTCTACAATATGATTTATAAACTTAACACAACATAATTAAAACACATTTATAATTTATCATAATTGTGAACAAATGAGACCACCTGGTTCCTTGTGGCCATCAACCATTATTTACTAAACAATGGTACTGGCAGTCAAGGTGTGCTATGGTACATATGTGGATGTGAAAACCAGGAAACCTATACAGGATACAAGTCCTGACAACTTTGTATCACAGTTACAGGTACCTGAAAGATATACATTTCTTGAGCAATATGACTCCCTGATTTTCAATACCACATATACATCCTGCCATAAATGTCTCAAATCTAAAATGACTTTGAAATGAATGAAACTCTTGTGGCACTTCAAAGACTAAGCAGTTTAACTTGACACTAAGATTCATTTACATCTGAAGAAATCAACTGCAGCCCATGATTTTGTATGTCAAATAAAATGTCTGTTTTTAAGTGCCACAAAATTATGTTGGCTTTCCTGCAAAAGTCTAAGATGACTATCCCTCTATACATTTCTGAAACTTATAAATTTATCTCATCAAAAAGTCAGTCATCTAAAGAAGTTGGACTGGATGACCTTTAAGATCCATTTCTACATCTATAAATCTCTGAGTGTAGTAATTTGAAAATAGGGAGTCATGCCCGAGTGCCTAAAGTCCAGGATCCTAACCTTGGATTATAATTTCCACTAGAAAGAATTGTTCACTTCAATGTCAAATCAAGGAATACTTAAAAGAATAGCTTAGCATGAGTAATAAACCTTGGAACTTTAATACTGCTATTTCAAAGGATGTGACAGAGGAATGTAAATTAACACACAGAGGAAAGCATACAATTCAAAATAAGAATTTATCCAATGATACATGAACTTAATAGTTTTCATTTTGAATTATGGCATTATTTTATTTAGCAGGTTAGAGAAGTCTACCATAGCGTAAGTCACTGTTACAGGTTCTGCACCAATTATGCACTGAGATTTCAATAATATTGCTGGCAAGAGAAACAGAATCAATCTGATCTAACTTACAGGCTTTACAATTTATCACCAATCAACTCTCACCTGCATAATGTTCAGGAAACTTTCTAATAATAATAAATGACATTTACAGGATTTTGTGCATTCTGTTCATTTCCACAGAGTATACAAATAGCCTGGCTGTTACTTCCACAGTATATGTTAGATGACAAGAAGCAACTGGATATATTACTAACAATTTTGTATAGATGATAAATTAAGTGTCATTAAAAATATATTATGGAGGTATTTTGTTTGTGTTGCAGTATTTCTTGGGAAGCACAGAAAACCAAAGCCTATTCTACATTTCACACACACACACACACACACACACACACACACACACACACACACACACACACACTATATATATATATAAACTGACTGCTTTGCATAATGTATACATCTAAACTGACTGCTTTGCATATTTGCAGCCTAATCTAGAAACAAAAACAAGATATGGTTATAGAAAAGTTTAAGACATATTGGTGAAACCCAGTAGTAAGTCTTGACCAGAGTAGGCCCATTGAATCAGTGGAAGTCAGAGAATAGCTGACTCACCAAATCCCCACGGATTTAACAGCCTTACTCTATTTATAACTCACTAATGCACTGCAGTAGCTCAAGTGGCTAAGACACTGACTAGAAGGCAGTTCGATACCCAAACACTGCAGGATGGAATGAGCTCCTGTCTTTGCCCCAGATCCTGTCAAGCTAGCAGTTCTAAAGCAAGAAATCGCAAGTAGATAAAAAGGGACCACGGTGGGAAGCTAAGCTGTGTTCTGTGCTCTCCGGTGTCTAGTCATGCCTGCCACATGACCATGGAAATGTCTGCAAAAGCAGACAGTGCTGGCTCTTCAGCTATGAAACAGAGATGAGCACTGAAACCTAGAGTCGGATACTACTGGATTTCGAGCAAGGTTGTCCTTTACCTAATGGATATCAGCAGACGTCTTTCTGAATATGAACACAACTGAGATTTTTATGGCTATCACATTATGAGATGCTTCACTTTGCTGTTCTGATTCTAGAAGATACTATCTTGACTTGTGCCAGGAACCAGTCCTCCTGCACTTAGACAATCTATCCACCTAAACACACTTTAATTGTCTTCAAAAAGCCCTGATTAAGTAATTACTTCATTCAACTCATGGATTGGTAAAATCCTGATAAGAAATTAGCAATATATTCTTAATCCCTCTATTTCAAAAGAGCGGTACTTCTCCTTTTCAATAATCTTTCTCTTTGTTCTGAGTGACAAATTTTAATCATCAAATAGTAGCTAAAATAGCACTATATCATAAGGGGGGTGGGACAGAAACGTACATCCCAGACTCATTGGGTGGAATTGTTCCTTTCCCTTAACCTACCTTGACCCAGATGCTCAATTTTTTGCAGCTTTGTTGCAGAACGCAACAATATCAATTTGTTCTTTCCATTTCCTCCCCATTTCTCTTCGCTTCACAAACCTAGCAATAAACCTAGGAAGATCACTCCAATGTTTTAGCTGCTAGTACAATGTTTTCCAAATACCCCCACCCCCACCCCCGCCTCATGCAACCCAGAGAGAAAATGTCATCCCTTGTTTTAGTGACTGCTCTAAGTTCCATATGGAGACAAGATCAGCCAAACATTCAAGGAAGGATGTGAGCTGCTGTCCTCTTGCATCAGAGATGGTTTTAGCACCTTTGATAAAGAATAGAACCTTGTACCCAAAGTGGTAAAAGAGGAAGTAAAGGAGAAGAAGATAAAGAAGAGAACTATTAAGTAGTATGATATTAACTATTAAGAATCTTGGGAGTGTATTTTCTTTTCCTTTTTCTCTTAATCCTTATATACCTAGGGGTTTTGGTCTGATATAACATGTAAGAATTAATTTATTTTTTAAACTCTTTGTGTCTACTGTTTTTCATGTCTTTAAGAGACTTTTGGATATTTATACTTTTGAAAAAATATGAAACAAAAACAAACAGATAAAACCTGTAGGCTGCCTTGAGTTATTGTTACATTGAAAAAACTTTCACTTGATATCCAAATTAATTTTTTATGATCTGAAATAGTTGTCTAATTTCATTCTAGATTTGGGGTACACAGATAAACCCTCCTCGAAGAGTGTGGTATTTTTGCACCCCGGACAACATACACCTTTGTGCTGGCAAATCTTTCTCACACTAGGTCAGGTAAAAGGAACCACAGAATTAACTCACCAAAAGGAGGCTTCATTTTGACAGTTTCACGTCTGGTCCATACACGGAAGAAAAAGAATTCTGGATTTAACCTTTTATTGAGATGAATCCCAGCTGCAATGGACACAGGCTCCTGCTTTTCCCCATGGAGGTCTATACTTTCTCTGTGTCAGGATTTGCAGCTGCTACGTCCTGCAGCTGCTAAGCCCCACCTGAGAACTCTGGGGAAGGTTCCAGAACTTCATAAGTTCCAACTGGAGACTCTGGGTGGCTAGCAATATAAGAACTGGCCATTCTTCCAGAAGCTGCCTCGCCAATAAAGGTTAAAAGACTTGCAGTTGCTTTGTTTCTGAATCTTTTGCTTTGTTCCTGATTTCTGCTGTTGAAGATCTGTACCTTGTTTCTACTCCAGAAGATCTACTGCCTTGTTCCTGAAGACTCCCTGACCTGTTCCTGGTTTTTGTGGACTGTTCCTTTGCCTTGCCTGGAACATTGCTCATGGAATTTTATCCTTGCCTTGCTGTGGCCCTGGAGGGTGCCATGTCTGTTCTCCTGGTCACCTGACCACTGGCTCATTTGGATTATGCTTTTGTTATCTCAATTAATCCTGCATCTCTGGCTTCACTGGGACTTGGACTCTGGACTGTGATTTGGTCACTGTTTGGTCTGTTACCTGGTTTTCCTAGGTCCTGGTGTTTGTGCTACCTACCAGTTGCCCAAACCCTGGACTCTGACACTGTTGGACTTGTGGAGAGCTGATCCTGTGACCTGACAATTGGAAATGCAACAGTGCCAACAGATGCCTCAGTAATGCTATCAGTAAAGAGAAAATTACTGCCAATCCTTATTGTCCTGTTTCTTTCCTAGCAAGAATTTATAACCCTCTACAAAATTCTCAAGATTGACAGAAAACTAGGGGAAACCTGCTGAGAGTGAGGACAGAATAAATCTGAATCAAGTAACTATTTACAAATGGTTAACATGTATCTTTAGCTAGAATACATATAAATAGCATTATTCTGTCATTGTATACATCTTTAGAATTGGTGGCAGTTGCATAAAATAGTCTATTTTTCTATCCTGACTTATTATTTATTCCTTTTCTTACATTGTATGCTTGAAATACTACTGCTTGATGAACTACCAAATAGGATCTGACACACAGTTCTTCTCTCAGGAGCTTGCCACAGTGACAGCATCCATAGCAAAACACATCATTGATTCTAAAATGCCACATTTTCCCCATTTACACAGAATAAGACATGAAACTCCTTAAGGAAAGCAGCACTATGTTATCATTAAGGACTGTTGACACTGCAAAGGGGGTGCGTAGAGCTCAATTCTGTCATCACTCTTAATTTGCAACTAATAGCACTGCTCTTGAAAGAGGGAAGAGATGCTCAAGCGATGACAACAGAACAAGTGATAAAGCATTTCACCCTTTAAAAACTCATTTCCAGATTGGCTTCATTACCATCCACAACTGGCTTCCATCCATGAGAAAATATTCCCACTTTCATTAGTTATATGATTTCTCTGGTGAACACTATTTCCATGCACATAGAATGATGCAGAATAAGAATGGCCCAAATAATCTATTTTCTTGACTACATCCTCTTTTCTATGATTGGTATTTCTAGATTTCTTATTTAGACATAACATATCCATAGGTGGTTTTTTTTTTTCATTATTCCCAGGTTTAAATGTAACTTTTCCAAAATGGAAGGAGGGCACTGTGTCCATCTAGCACAGGGGCAGCCAACCTTTTTGTTTTTCAGGCCTGACCATGCCCCCTATAACAGCTGAGCAGCTGGACTGAGCTCCCAGAAGTTGAAGTAGGCATATTTACAGCTGACGTAAATGCACCTACTTCTATGTTTACATCAGCCACAGGCCGGGCACATTTTACGGCTGATGTAAATACACTCACTTCTACTTCTGGGTGTAGGGAAGATGGTGACGGGCCGGTTGGACTGGTATTGTGGGCCGGGGCTGGCTCGCGGGCTGTAGGTTGGGAACCCAAGCTACACCAATTTATCATGTAAAATGCTCTATTCATCACTGAAAGGCTGTTATGAATATAAATTACAGTATTTCACTATACACTATGAAATATCTTAATATAATTTAGCTCAGCGGATGTACATGCACCTCTACAGTGTAACTATTCCAGCAAGCTAGAAGTGAAAGCTTGAATAGTCAGTTTCAAGCCCCACACAAAACAAACTGCAAGAACTAGATTTACAGTAAAACCTCGGATAACGTGCAGCTTGGATAACATAAAAATCACATAGCGAAAGGAAATCCATAGAAAATAGTGCCCTCAGATAACGTATTAATTCCACATAGTGAAATAAAGTTCCCCTGGGTGCACTGCGTCTGGGAGGGTTTATAGCAGGGGTTCCCAACAGTGGAGGCATGGTTGCCACCAGTGCTTACCTTTTAAGCAGCTGTGGGGGTGGGATCACACACTTTTTTTTCTACTCCATTTTCAGTCCGCACCATTTGCCATGACAGTGGTGGGGTGCAGGGGACATATTTTTGTGTGATTCCACTGCATTTCATCAGCTAAAAGGTGACATTTTCCCCACTTCCAGGTGATGGTGGAGCTTTGGCATTGCACTGAACCCGGAAGTGAAAAAACCTGCTTTTTACTTGACAAAATGCAGTGGAATCACACCAAAAATGTCCCCCACAATCCACCAAAAACACCAAGAGCCATGACAGGAGTGCGGACAACATGGATTTTGCTGTTTTTGGTACTTTGGGGTGCAGCGGAGGTGGTGCCGGGATTGCAGGTAGCATAGTTTTTGCTGTTTTTGGCACTTTGGGGTGCAGCGGAGGTGGCACTGGGATTTTGGGTGGCATGGTATGGCTCTTGCTGTTTTTGGTGGTTCCCACCTCCCACCTGTTTCAGCACTCTGCATTTTGGAACCTCCATTTCTCAAGGTAGGTAGCTCATCTCCACCTTTTGCATGCCTTTTAATGTGGGTTCTAGCGGTTTTGGGATTTTTAAAAAAAGAAATGGATTATTTGTTTTTGAATGCATTCCTATGGAAAACTGCATTTCAGTTAAAGTTAATCTCGCTTTAAGCAATGTCCTGGGGAATGCATTAATTACATTATCCAAGGTACCACTGTATATTCCTACTCTTGAGGACAGTTCTACTCTTAGGTCTGAGCAGCCTAGTAATGAAGACTATAGAGCAGTTTTTCACCAATCTTTGGATTTTGGACTTCAATTCCCAGAAGCCTAAGTCAATTTTCGAAAGCACTAATCATCCAATGTATTGATTTAGGCTTCTGGGAATTGAAGTCCCCCTGTGGGGCATGAGCCCCACAATGGGAATCACTGTTATAAAGATTATACTTTAATCTTTAAAATGTAATCTTGAGATACTCAGTCTTGGGGTCTTCTTGGTACCAGCTGTCTTCATATAAGATCACCTAGCCGCCGCCCCCCAAAAAAAATCTATAAAGGGGATACATTCTGAGACCTACTGCAGATACTTGAATTGAATATAATAAGAGACTCTATATTTAACACATATAGCTGAGAACTGCAGTGGCTCAAGTCGCTAAGATGCTGACTGGGAAGCGGAAGGTCAGCAGTTCGATTCCCGAGTACTGCAGGACGGAAATGAGCTCCCGTCTTCATCCCAGCTCCTGCCAACCTAGCAGTTCGAAAGCAAGAAATTGCAAGTAGATAAATAGGGACCACTTCGGTGGGAAGGTAACAGCGTTCCGTGCGCTCCGGTGTCTAGTCATGCCTGCCACATGACCATGGAAACGTCTGCAGAAGCAGACAGCGCTGGCTCTTCGGCTTAGAAACAGAGATGAGCACTGCACCCTAGAGTCGGAGACGACTGGCTTTCGAGCAAGGGAAACCTTTACCTTTACTAGCTGAGTCACAAAAGTGAAGGAAAGAGTTGTTATTAAATACAGTATATTTATATCCATGAGTAACTGAAACCATAGTGAGCCTGCATATATGGGAGTGTGACCTGTACATTCTTATACGCACTGCCTACATATACATATACATGCACATACACATTCCAGAAAAACAAATACTTTAAGAGGAAGGCAGCGCACTGAACTCAAAAAAGAATGGAACATTTTTATACATATGAAATATGGCATCTGTTCCTTATAGGATTTTTTTAAATTCAGTAATCTATTTTAAAATCTTAGAATTATACAATTCATATATTTTATTAGCAAACAACTCTCCATACATAGTCTTCAAAACTAAATTATTATTAATATTTGTACAGTACTCATGTGTTCTTTTAAGAATACATAAAGATATGTGTATGAACATATATAAAATGGTAACACATGAAACCAGAAACTTTAATTAAACACATTGGAATGAAAGAGAAGCTGGAAGTCACCTCATTTTATTTTAGAAAGTAAAACTAGAATGTAGAAGCCAATGTGCAGATCAGTCAATTAAATCTGCATGGAGGCCACATTCTTTTCTCCCCCTGTTCACCATGCTATCACTTAAATATATACACATGAACTTTGTTCCTTTTACTGAAGAACAACAAAACTTGCCCAGAGATTCACCTCACCCCTTTCCCCCAAATTAGACTAAGGAGTTGGCAGGAAAAAAAATCTCTATCCAAATATTGTGAGGGGAGCAGGTTTTCATGTCGTCCAAACATTGAAAAAAGAAACAAACATAAGATTGGACTGGTGAAGTAGTTTATTATTTAAAACAAACCCCACAGCCTCAGAATTTGCAACGTATGACCAATATGGGTGGCTGGATAGCTCCCACCTTATCTTGTATAGAGTATATCTAAATAAAGCAGGTTCTGCTGATAAAGTATGCAGTTTCAGAGATCAGAATTATTACAAAATTCTATCAACACTCCAACTGAATTTAAACATATGTCACTTTTAGAATTACCCTTTCTAAACTGCATAATCTTCAAACATTTATGCATCTTGCACTTTTCAGCTGTGCAAGAAAACAGATGGATGCAAAAGATTTTTTCCTCTGGGAAAGAGAACAGCTATTTTGAGAGACAAATACATGCAGCAGACAAATTAATGTTGTCCTTCAGACCTCTAAACAAAGAGCAAAAGAATACTTTTGTATCCTTTGTTTGATGCCACATTTATTTTGCTGTCTTATTAAAATACCTAATTAGAAATCATATATGTTTTCTCAATGCAACAGTATTCTTAGCTTAAAACCTAAATTCTCGTTTAAGACATAAAAACAACAGGTTTATAATATTATATGTTTAAAAGAAACATTTTGATAACTACATAGATTAACATGTTGCATAATTGATTTGGATTCTGCTGCCCAGTAGGGTTAGGCAGAAAATTTAGAAAACAGAGTTAAAAGAGTCATTGTTTTGAACTAGTCCTTTGGCAAGGTCTAGCTGAATATGTCCATTTATGGCCAGGCCTTACCATATATACTCAAGTATAAGTCATCCTGAATATAAGTTGAGGTATCTAACTTGGACCTCTAAAACTAGGAAAACAGATTGACCCAAGTATAAGTCGGGGATAGAAAATGCAGCACTTGCTAGTGAGTTTCAATAATTAAAATACATGAAATACAGTAGAATTAATTAATTTAGAAATTTGTGTGGGTATGTTTTTGAGTGTTTACATTGACCCGAGTATAGGTCATGTCCCATTTTTGGACCTCACTTTGGGAGCTAAAAAAACTGACTTATACTCGAATATATACAGTACCTCCACATAGCTGGTTACTAGGTGTCTGCTTCAGCCTCTGAGAGCATAAAGTAGAGACTTCAACTCCTGCCCAGTTCCTGATGCTCATCAGTGTGATCCCCAGAGGCTAGGTAAAAATCAAGTTTATATGAAACTAGCATTTATTTATTTTTTGCTTGGCCCTGTCGGGCAGTTATTATGTGTGAGTGGGTGGTTGGGGTGGTTTTGGGGATGTGTGCACCCCCCAAAAAAACACACACACCTCAACCACCAAACACACAGGTAATATTTGTCCAGCAAGGCAAGAGTGTCGTGTGTGTGTGTGTGTGAGAGAGAGAGAGAGAGAGAAAGAGAGAGAGAGAGAGAGAGAGAAGCAGTTCAGCAGGGTGTGTGTGTGAGAGAGAGAGGGGGGGAACAGAGAAAGGGGGAGAGAGAGAGAAAGAAAGGGGGAAAGAGAGTGAGGGGAAAGAGAAAGAGAAGGGGAGAGAGAGTGAAAAAGAGGGAAGAGAAAGGGGGAGAAAGAGAGAGAGGTGGGGAGAGAGAAAGGGGGGAGAATGAGAGTGGTGGGAAGAGAGAGAGAGAGAGATTGGGGGGAAGGTGATTCCTTCACTCCAGGAGGTGAAGGCACAGCCTTGTCTCTTAGAGAAACAGGAATCGCTTCTCTCATGGTTGGCTGGGGATGAAAGTTTCTTCCCCAGCCAACCAAGAGAGAAGCTAAGTCCCTCCATGAAAGGGGTTTCCTTCTCTCTGGGAGGCAAAGATGTGGCCTTCGTCTCCTGGAGAGAGGGGATTCACTTCTCTTATGGTTGTCTGGGGATGAAACTTCATCCCCAGCCAATCAAGATAGAAGCTAAGCCCCTCCGTTGAAGGGGTTTCCTTCTCTCTGGGAGGCCTTTGTCTCCCGGAAAGAGCACGTCATTTCCCCGTGGCCCCGGAGGCCAGCACCAGTCTTGCCATAGCTTCAGGGGGAGGGGGAGAAGCCCCTTCTCTCCCTGCACGGCTTCAGTGAGGAAGTGGGGAAAGGCCATGTCGGCTGTTTTTTTAGCATGTGGCACTTTCCCGGCCTCTTCCGCGCTCACGCCCTTCAGCCTCATTGGCTGAG
Organism: Bradypodion ventrale; assembly: GCA_035047345.1. Taxonomy (NCBI): domain Eukaryota; kingdom Metazoa; phylum Chordata; class Lepidosauria; order Squamata; family Chamaeleonidae; genus Bradypodion; species Bradypodion ventrale. Next base: position 303,472,718 of record JAWDJE010000003.1, on the reverse strand, counting down.
GGGTGGCGCGGTGCGTTGGACGCTGGGCCTTGTAGTTTATTTCTTGCCACATTCATGGGGTGGTTGCCCCACTCATGGCTGGCGGAACCTTGCAGTGATGGTCCAAGGGTGGTAAGGTAAGTGTAGGTGGCTCGGCTTGGGATGGTTGGGCCGGGAGCGACCGTGCATGCCGGAACCCAACGGTTAAGGGGCCTCCTTATAGGTAAAGAAGCATAAATGTATAGTCTTTGTGTCTGAGTGAGAAATATCAGAAATCTTTTTCAGTGACTCTGTGTGTGTATGCATATATGTGTGTTCAGTCATAGAAAGAGAAACAGGCCCACAACTTATCATAGCACAAAAGTGAACTAGTGGTAAAGCATAGCAAGTTATTTTATATTTTTATTTTTATTTTTTTATAATTTTTATTAATTTTTTAATAGTAATACAACTTAAAAAGCAGTAGACATTACTAGTTATGGTGCAGTGATGTTGCTGTTATTTCATTTATTTATCTATAACCATTCCTGTTATGTATGTTAACTGTGTTTTCTGACAGGAGCGGAATGTATCTTTTCTCATGTATCTATTCTTATGCAAATAAGTGGATTGAAAACCTGCACACTCTGTTAGCCAATGGACTTGTTGTATTATTGATACTGTTACTGTTTATAGTGTATATAAGTCTGAGTTTTGCCCCATCCTAAGTGTGTTCAAACCCCACTATTAAAGAGCTGAATTTCACTACTTCACTCGTCTGCTTCTTCATTCCCTGAACACGAAAATTACTCAAGTCTTTCTGTTCGAAATAACCTCAAAGTGACAGTAGTATTTAGATACAATCTTCAAATAAATTAATAACATGAAGAAAAACAGAACATTGCCAAGATATAAAAAGTTGCACTTGTGCTTTTTTAAAAGGGAGACTTCCCGTCTAGAATCTACAGTACATAAAGGCTGTGTTTTACACTTTTTAACAAGAGCAGAAGCCCAGCTTCAACATACTGGAAATATTTTGAGGATTTATTCCTTAGACATGATTTGAATGGCTTTGGGACCATTAATTAATGGAAGCACATATTAGCTAAAGTTAAAAGAGGTCACTGATAAATCTATCATGTTGTATGTAAAACAAGACACATTTTTGTGTTTTGTCAATCCAACATCCTTTATCCAAACTTCTTCAGAATTTGCTGGCCTTTTGAGAGAAAATAATTTTAGCTTGAAAATTTTATAATCCTGTATTCTATGAATGTTAACTGAAATGGTTGCTTTAAAGTGGTTTTTTCAGGGTTTGCTGCCCTATGTTAATTACTGAAAATATTATGCAGGGATATGTTTTTAAAGCAGCTAACCCTAGAGTCAGATACGACTGGCTTTCGAGCAAGGGAAACCTTTACCTTTACCTTTAACAATATAAAAAAATAATTAAATCAAAAAATGTAACCCTGTTGGAAACACTTTTCATTACTATGCATGGGCTTTTCAGAGTGAAGAGCATAAAAGAGGCCTAAGAGTGTGCCTCATATGCTCAACCCACTATAACAAGGGATTAATGGATGGATGTGGCGAAGAATTCCAACATGTGTGCAAATCTTGACATTTCAGGAAAGCACTGCATTAGGTCATAGAAATCATATCCATGTCTTATCATTCTCTTCACTGTTGCAAATTTAATCAAGAAGAAGCAAGTCACATTCTTGAAAATGTTGGAATCTTCCAGAAATGCCACATATGATGCTTTGCTTCCCTTTTTAAAGGCTAAATTGGTTGATACTTTTTGTTTCTGTACTCATAAGCAATTTTCACAATTCTCCCTGTCTCCAGTCCTTTCCACACATCTTTCTCTGCCTTTCTACCCTTCTTACTTTTCCATCTAGCACAGCCCTCCCTCATGGTGCATTTACTTCCTCCCACCTCTATTTTCCTATGCACAGTTTTGTCACAGTGCAACTATAGCAAAAAGTTTCACATTGCAGCCATAAATTCAAGTAGGAAGTGTCACAATAATTAAGTCTCTTCTCCATTTCAAAGCAATTCTAAAAGTGCCCCTTCATCTCGGAAAGGGTAAGAAAATATGGAGGAAATGGCACAAAAGTGAAATAAGTGGAGAGTCATCTAAATGTCAGGGAAATCTCTGGTAATATCAATATGTGACATGGTCTCTAATGCAGAATGCTATATCTGGAAGATTGCAAGGAAAGCAGGTATTGGGAAAATATTTGTTAATATATTTAAGAGAGATTACCCCCCTTCATACTCTCGTTTTCATCATTACGTTTAAAAATGTATGCAACATATTTACACAGAGCTAATTATAACAGAATTTAACAACCCTCACTCTCAACAATACAAGTATCCAATTCCAACCTTATTGGTTATTGACTAAATCAGGGGTGGCCAAACTACGGCCCATAGACCGGATCCAGCCTATGGCGCCAAATCACAGACCTGTCAAGTATCCCTTATTGGCTGGGAAAACCCCGTACTTTTACCCCTCTTCCTGCCCCCCTCCCATTTTATTAATTTCCCCATAATATCACATTTGTTTTAAAAAAAAATCCCAAAGCTGCAGTTTTTTTCCTGCCACCAAAGGACACTATGGCTTTTCGCTTGTGGAAGGGGAGAGAGAAGGTGGTTTGGGGCGGGGCCTTCATCTCTCTGCTTCTGTTCCAACTTCCTTTGACTCCTCCGTGGGCCCGCCCCATGTGAGGGGAGGGGGGGAAGGAAGAAAAGAGCTGCCCGGTGTTCCCTTATTTTTAAATCCCAAACTTGACAGGTATGCCAAATCATCTGGCCCCTGCTGCCCTCACCGCTCCTGGAAGTGGAAGTAAAATGCACCCGTGCACGCATGTTTTACTTCTGCTTCCAGTGGGAGGAACCACATGGCCGGCCTGTGGCGCAGAAAGTTTGGGAACCTCTGGACCAAATACTGATACAGTAAAAGGATCTGTCCATGTTATTCTTTTTATTAACAGGTTTTTAAAATATTTGTTGGCTTATTTATTGTTAGCCAAACAAGTGAATTAAGGTCACAATTTAAGGAATGTTAACAGTCTGAATCAGAAGAGTGCTATTCAGTGGGAAATCTGTGAAACACTAGTATTATTAATGACATAAATTCTTTCAATCATTTTGGAATTCTGAATTTCCTTGCATCCTATCTTGAATCAGACCCAAATCTTAACGAATTTCAAGCTCTCTTCATAATGGCCCAAACAACACTAGATTTCTCCTTTGTAATGGGTGGATTTGTAGAACAATTCAACTGAAATAATGTTGTTTGCAGGCGCACCCCCCCAATAACGGACACAGACAACATTGAAAGTGGATAACAGCAAAGGGCCACATTTATTGATTCAATGCCCTAGTCCGAATTATAAATTTGTATTGGTAAAACGACCAATCATAATTCCTAAGGCAAGCAGGCCGAAGTAACACTGGTAAGGTACCACCCCAAAATTGCCAACGGCAATTGGTTACAATGTATCCATTTGTATCAATTTGTTTGTTAACAACAAACAAATTGTTGACCGTAGTCAATAACTAACTCATGACCCCACCCTCTGACGCGTATCCGTGAAATCACAGGGGTGATGCATGCTGGTTAGCAATCGTCATCACCCCATCGCCTGGTTCGTCGTTGACCGGACAACGTTTAACTAATTTATTCCTGTCTAGTGTTGTCCAGTCAATTGCGAACCTGCCGGATACTTGTGGGTCATACTGTTTACCTTACCAGTGCTACCCGCCCATGTGACCAGAGTCAACAGTAGGAACGCAGAAAGACCCCTATATCAAACCATAGCCACAGTGTGGGATGGGCAAAAAAGCCAGGACCCGGAGCCAATATGGGTCCCAACCAAAAATTCCCACCCGGCCCCGAAGCGACCACAATATCACACTGTTAACTAGGGAGGGGGTGGAGGGGAAAAAACTTCTCCGCTCCGTCGCTGAGGCAAAATGGCAGCTCGGCTGCCTCGTGGCCACCCCTTTTATAAGGGAGCTGGCCACGCCCCTAACTACCCGGATTCTCTGTCCTGTGGGGGGGGGGCCCGCAAAGGGCGCGGCGGCCATTTTGGCGCCGCGCTTGCATTGCAGGCGCACCCCCCCAATAACGGACACAGACAACATTGAAAGTGGATAACAGCAAAGGGCCACATTTATTGATTCAATGCCCTAGTCCGAATTATAAATTTGTATTGGTAAAACAACCAATCATAATTCCTAAGGCAAGCAGGCCGAAGTAACACTGGTAAGGTACCACCCCAAAATTGCCAACGGCAATTGGTTACAATGTATCCATTTGTATCAATTTGTTAACAACAAACAAATTGTTGACCGTAGTCAATAACTAACTCATGACCCCACCCTCTGACGCGTATCCGTGAAATCACAGGGGTGATGCATGCTGGTTAGCAATCGTCATCACCCCATCGCCTGGTTCGTCGTTGACCGGACAACGTTTAACTAATTTATTCCTGTCTAGTGTTGTCCAGTCAATTGCGAACCTGCCGGATACTTGTGGGTCATACTGTTTACCTTACCAGTGCTACCCGCCACACGGAGGGGCTTCACAGAAGACCTGACGCCCCCCCCAGACCGTCAGCTCGGTCAACAGGCCTGCTCGCCAGTCACCCAACAGGAGGTCCATACCTCCTCGCGACAGATGGACCCCATCCCCTGCATACAGGTCATAATTTTGTAGACTAATATCGGGGTGATGACTAACCCGTCCCCAAGCCCTGGTGGCAAGAAACCGCGCCACTGCCTTATTGACCGCGCGCCTAGCGCGGTCAAGAGCCAGGAGGTTAACGCCCCCTCTGTAAGAATGGCGCGGAACAATGTCCGACCAAACCAGGGTTGTGGCAGGCCAGACATAATGCAAGTAGGCGAGTTCCTCGCAAATCGCATGCTTGAGCGATAAGCCGGTGACCTGGCCCAAATCATTGCCCCCCAGGTGGATGATTAGAATGTCAGGCGGGTCAGCCCCCAGGCCAGAAAAAAGGAAAGGCCGCAGCTCCTGCCATAACATCCCAGGCTTACCATGCCATGCGAGACTGGCGTGGTCACCCAGTCCCAGTCGGGGTCCCCACTCTGTCGCCGCAGCGTAACGCGCTGCCCTGTGCACATAGCTGTGGCCCACCAGCCATACTGTCACCGGTGTAATACGACACCCAGGGTCTGTAAGAAAATTGAGAAAAAGGGAGGTAAGGTGACTGGATTGGTACTCATGGCGGGAGTGGGCGCACATAAAACTGAAAACATTGTGAGCCCCACCTCCCCATGCTGCGTATGTCAGCCCCAGAGTACCCAAAAGCAGCTGCTGTAGAGGCTGCACCAATACGGAACGAATGTGTGCCATAACGGGCACCTGGTAGGCCCACCCTGGTGAGGGCTCTGGCTGTCACCTTCCAAAACTGAAATTTAGTAAGGGGAGACCCATCTTGGTGACAGAAAAACGGGCCGTGGTGCATGCCACGCAGTGCCAGGTACTCCTGTAGGGCACCAACCGGACAGATGTCTGCCAAAGAACACCGTAGCAGTCTTACTCCACTGCCTACGCCATGCTGATCTGTTTTAGAGGAGCGGATCCTCAACTGGGCCCAGTCTTTGGCAACATAGACATCTTCGAGTTCCAGTGCCCTACCACTTGCATCCGCCTTAGACAGCATCACGAGTTCGCTGACGCGGAGCGCTCCAAAAAATGCCACCGTTGTGGCTGCATGAAAAAGGGCTGCCTCATAATGATCAAAACAGAGGCCTGGCCAGCCCCGGGCCAACTGGGTAAGAACCCCTGGGGAAATAGGGTGCCGGTCGTCCGGGCAACGCCCGCGCTCGCGCACCCACCCCTCCAAAACGTGTCTCACACGGAAGTCAGAGGTGGTATCCACATGACCCCCTACTTTGGCCATAAAAGCCAACGCCGAGAGCTTGGATGCTATGGTGCGAGGTGCGAGGCCCTGTGCATGCAGGTGAACCATGAACCGCAGAACATGGTCGACCGGGATAGGCCAGGTCTCTGGCAAGTGAAATTGAGTAGCAAAAACCCTGTACGAATTGAATGCTTGTTGATACGCCTTACGCGTGCGTGGCGCTAGTGACAGGCCAATCGCCCGGTTCACCTCTCCTTGCCAATAGTCCACATCTCGTCCGGGAGTGGCGAGGGAAATTCCTCCGCATCCGGGGCCAAGGCGCGGAACCGGGAGATCTGCAGGCGGGACAAAGCGTCAGCAATATCGTTATTAACCCCTGGGACATGCCTGGCCCTGAACAAGACGTTGAGGCGCAGGCAGCGCAGTACAAAATGGCGCACTAGATCCATAACCCTGGGCGATTTAGAAGTCTGTGCATTGACAATGTGTACAACGGCAGCATTGTCGCACCAGAAATGCACCACTGAATTAGCCCACTGTTCGCCCCATAGCATCAAAGCCCCCAGAATGGGAAAAAATTCCAGGTATGTGAGATCCCGCAGGCGACCTGTGCCTGCCCATGCCGGTGGCCACCCACCATAGGCCCACTTCCCATTGAAGTACATCCCATAACCCAGGGATCCTGAGGCATCAGACTGGATCTGGAAATTAGGGGATGCCAGGAGGTCAGACCTCCAAAATGAGACCCCGTTAAACTCCCTCAGGAATTGCAACCAGACGAACATGTCTGCCCTGATACCCCGGGTGAGCCTGACTCTGTGGTGGGGCCTGGATAACCCTGCCATGGCGTCGCATAAGCGCCGGGCAAAAGCCCTGCCCGGTGCGACCACCCTGCAAGCAAAATTAAGGTGCCCATGTAGCACCTGCAGTTCCCTCAGGGATGCCTTACGCTTGGCCAGCAATCCAGAGATAAGGGTCACTATCCTGGACACCTTATCACCCGGCAACCTAGAAGCCTGCACTACTGTGTCAATCTCAACCCCCAGGAATACTAACTTGGTCGATGGGCCCTCGGTCTTTTCGGGCGCTAAAGGGACACCAAGTTCCTGCATTAGCGTCTGAAATGTATTGAGGAGACGTGCGCACGTGTCCCAGCCCCGTTCACCCCCGAATAGAAAATCATCCAGGTAATGGGCTACAGACCGGGACCCTGACCTGCGAACGAAAGCCCACTCTAGGAAGGTACTAAAACGCTCGAAAGCCGAGCATGATATGGAGCAGCCAAAAGGCATGGCCTTATCAAAATAATATTCCCCTTTAAATTTAAAACCCAGCAATTCAAAGTCGCCCGGGTGTACCGGCAAGAGGCGAAAAGCTGACTTAATGTCGCACTTGGCCAGCAGGGCACCCGGGCCACACGAGCGTACCATGCGCAGCGCATGGTCAAACGATGTATACCTGACCGAACAAAGGTCATCAGGTATCGCATCGTTGACCGATCGGCCTGCTGGGTAGGACAAATGATGAATAAGGCGAAACTCCCCTAGGGACTTTTTGGGAACCAAACCCAATGGCGAGACTTTAAGATTGGGAAATGGGGGTGCGGGGAAAGGTCCAGCGACCCTGCCCGCGTCTAACTCCTTTCTAATGCTGGCCGCAGCCACCTCCTCCCTTCCTCTGAGGGATAAAAGGTTGGGGGCATCCTGAGGGGACCTATCACCCATAAAAGAGATACGAAATCCCTGCTTAAAACCTTGAAGGAGATACTCCCCGTCCTCCCCCTTCGGGTACGATGCGAGCCAGCGCTCCAGCATGTCCACCTTAATTGGGGAGGGGGCCTTTTGGAGAACTAGCTCCCTCCGTGGCAGCCTTGCCAGCCCACTGTCCGCCCCTCCCTCTGCCTCGCGCCCCCCCAGGCTTGGGACAAGCAGAGGCTGCGTGGGGACCAGAACATGTGGGACACTCATGCTTATACCTGCAGTTCTTTCGATTGCAGGAACCATTTGACGAGAAAGTCCAGCACAGCAGGCGGGCTGGAACCCCCTGCCCCGCCGGTTGGCGGGTAACCTGCGCTGGGGCCGCTCGCTGGACCGCATGTCCACAATGGTATCTATCCCCCGGGGCAGGGCGTGTTGGTGTCATATACAAGAGCCACAGTCTCTGGCACGGCTCGTCCCATCTCATCTCAGGGTGGAGGGGAATCCTCATACGGAATTCCTCATCATATGCTAGCCATGAGGGGCCCGGAAAATCGACCATCGCCCTATATATGTTGTCCAAATATTGGACCATGGGAATAGCTAAATCCGGCCGCGCCCTCAGATATACCGCCATATATATTAAATAAGCGGGGAGCCAGTTGGCCCAGGTACGCGGCGGCTTACGGCGGCGTGCCTGCTCCTTATCCTTCTCATCCTGACCCTCCCTTTCTTCCTTGGTGGGCTCTCTGTTCAGGAGTGAGAAGATATCTACGTACTCCCCTCGCCATATCTTTTCTCTGGTAGCCTGTGCCAAGTGATCACCCAATGGCAAGGAATACCCTGCCGTTGGTAAAGCCGAAAAGGGGACAGCCGGCCTATTAAAAGGGGCCTGAGCTAACCCTGCCACCCCCAGGACATTCCCAGCAGTGTAAGGACCGAGGCCCACCCCAGTGGGCATGGTGGCAGTCGTTGTCGCCGGGTGGGTCGCCAGCAGCGTGGCCCCCGCACCACCCGCGCGAGGCCAAGGCCACTGAAAGGCCCCCCCTATATTGGGAATGTGTGTAGATGTACTTGCTTGCACCGTATACTCACATGCTGCACCCCCGCGGGCCGCCCCCACCGGGGGTTCCGGCCCACTGGGGGCGTCGGAGCTCACGACCGATGTAGAGCTCATCACCGGGGCTTGACCCGCACCAGGTTGCTGGCTGGGGAGCTGCGAGGCAGTGGCCGGAGCCGTGCCACCCGCCTGCAGCAGCTCAACCCTCCCCGCCGGCTGTTGTCCTGCTGCCGACAGCGCCTCAAAAGGTACCCCGAAGGGGGCGCCTGCCTGACTGGCCCGGGCCAAAGACGCCTCGAGGGCCGCAATGCGGGCCAGTAAGGTGTCCACGTTGACCATGGGCAAAGGGCCGGCCGGCCCTCCTGATCCTGGCATGGGGACATGTCCCTGCGCCCCAGGGCCCATATATGGCCATTGGCCAGCGCCAAAGCCCGGTAGGGCTGGTGAAGAAACCTGCCAAGGCAGGGAGCCGGGCCACCCCCCAAGGCTAGAGGGCCCCGGGAGAGGCTGCGGCCCAAAAGAAATAGGCCCAACGGAGTGGGCAGGAGGAGGAGCGGTGTCCACCGCTCGCGGGCCGCGGGCCGGAGCGCCCTCCGCGGCCGACCAAGGGGCAATAGACCCCATTCCACCAGCCCCGGCCGGGGGTGGCAAAGGTGGCTGCTGAGGAGGCGGCACCACGGTCCTCCGACCTGGGTTGCGCCTCCTAACAGCCCGAGCTGAACTCGCAGCTGCCTTCTTCTTCGAAGGCATCTCTCCTGAAGCAAAAAAGGGAAGCCAGCCAGGCAGAATCGCCACCAAAAGGCTTCCCGGTAAGCTAGCGAGCGACGGAGACACAGGGGAAAAAACTTCTCCGCTCCGTCGCTGAGGCAAAATGGCAGCTCGGCTGCCTCGTGGCCACCCCTTTTATAAGGGAGCTGGCCACGCCCCTAACTACCCGGATTCTCTGTCCTGTGGGGGGGGGGCCGCAAAGGGCGCGGCGGCCATTTTGGCGCCGCGCTTGCATTTTGCTCACTGATATCAATAGTCCTTTTATATATACAAGAAATTGGTTGTTGTTTTCCTCAAAAGTGAAGTGTGTGTAAACATTTTGCAAAAGAACATACCTGCTGCCTTCGCCTTGCAATCCTCATTTCTTCCACTACCAAATTCTGAATTTTGAAACTTTCCAAATCAATCCCACAATAGGCTAAATCAAATCTTGCTGGGGAGAACTGGTAACTAGGGACAATATACATGTTTTGCTCACAGAGTCTTCTAACAGCCTGTTACCATCAGAAAATAAAGGGGCATGCAATTTAGTTATTAACACAATGGTAGTCAGTTAAAAATAAACCTGCTCTAGCTATGCTATTGTGACACTTGAACCTGAGAAGCTCTATAATCTATATTATATAAATAAACAGACAGACAGTAGACACCTAAATTCTAAAGAAATGCAACTCATGTTTTCTTAATAATCTATAGACTGAGTGGCAATGTTGAGATCTCTAGTGTTCAATAACAGGATGAAATCTAATGGTTGGTGACATTGTGCTTGTCAATAATCCACAGATTATAAACTCCCAAGTATGGATTTCATGGGCTCATTACCATCCTTTAGTCATTTCTTATAATGGAAGAATCTGTTTTAAGGAGGAATGGCAATATACCATTGGAAACTGGTTTTTTTTGTCAATAATCTATACAATTTGCTGCAGAAGGTGTCCCTGGGTACAAAAAGGCTTTAAAGAAAACCTCTGGTTCTGCAACCAGATACCTAAACCACTGGGTTATCTAGTCGGTTAAATGATATCATATAAAATTCCTGAATGGAGCCACAAGATAAGGCTGAGAAACTTATATTTCACTCAATATAACAGGGGAAATCCAGAAATTTCAGTCTATTCCTATACTTAGACCTGCCTGATTTATTTAATCCTTGCAAGACTTATTTTTGTTCTCTCCATGTTTCTTCTATGATGTTCTAGCTTTAAATTGGATATATTTTAATTAATTACAAGAGTTTTGAGAGTACCCTGGACAGTGAGGAGAACAAATAGTTCAATCTTAGAAGAAATCAACCCGGACTGTTCATTAGAAGGTCAAATAGTAAAGTTGAAGCTGAAGTACTTTGGACATCAAATGAGAAGAGAGGATTCACTTGAGAAAGCCTTGATGCTGGGGAAAAGGGGAGGAAATAGAAGAATGGGACGGCCCAAAATGAGATGGCTAGATGTTATTGTAGACACAATGGACACACAGCTGTGTGGGTTGAGGAGGATGGAGGAAGACAGAGGTGCCTGGTGGGCAATGGTCCATGGGGTCGCAAAGGGTCGGAATCAACTGTGCGACTGAACAACAACAACAACAAAAGTCAGTAGATTTCTGCACAACTGTGAGGCTAACAGAGAGTGACACTGATAAGGATGTCGGAAATCTTATTCTCAGCCTTGCCAGTTCTTGCTGGCCATGGCCAAAGAGGGGCAATTTCACCAGGCTATTCAGATCTACGAATCCATGAATGTGCAAGTCCCCGTTCCAAATACATTGGCAGCAACCCAAGAGAGAAGAAAACCTGCCTACACCAGCTTCAGAATTGATGCAACTGACAATTCCAGGTTGGGCAACTTCACAGAACACACATTAACGAAATACACTAGGAGGTCGACAATGATTTGGAGAATACGTGGAATTATTTATTTTGTCTGCATCTACCCATCACTTTGATCCATGCTGTTTTTTTATCTTTGTACTTCCTCATATTTCAGTGGAGCCTATCCAGTAATTCTCCAGTTTCCTCTGACTTCACTCCTGCCTGTGTACTGTGAACAGATTACACAGCTGCTGAACTCAATTTATCCATGGCCTTTTTTCTGCCTGTCACCTTTAGAAGGGACACTTTGACTGCTGACCCCCATTAGTTTAGATTGTGCCTATTCATATACCTATCTCAGCCCTGATCTTTCAACTGGTACCAGAAGGAAGCAGACAGAGGCCACCTGAGACGTGACGTGTGACACTCTATATCATTCCTTCTATAGAAATGTGGCAAATCATTTTCTCTTCTTTATCTGGATCCAATTTGTTATATGTTGCTTCTAGTTATGATCACGTTTTTATTCTGACTTACAGGATTGATGGGATTCTTCATTTAGCTATTCCAGTATGAGTTTCCAAAATAATCATAATTATGGGCTGTTAAATCAGTTCTGACTTCTGGCAAACTCTGTAAGATTTTTATAACAGAATAATGGCTCTGACACTGCCATTATCTTGGTTTTCTTGATGTTGAGTCTCAAGCCAGCTTGGAACTCTGTTCTTTCAAACTAAGCAAGAGCTTCTTTAGGTCTTCTTCGCTTTCTGCCATTAGGGTAGTATCATCTGCATACAGTATCTCAAATTGTTTGTTTCTTCAAGCAATTTTAATTCCAACTTGTGATTCATCCAGCCCTCCATTTCACATTATCTGCTCTGTGACAAAATGCAGACTTGCCTTACTCCTTTTCCTATTCCAAACCACTCCATCATTCCATATCCTGTCCTAACTGTTGCTTCTTGACTCACGTATGTTGGCAATGTGGTCTCTACTCCCCCCCTAAGAGGTGCAAATCAAAAGTACAACATTACAAAAGTTGGATTCTCATTTCTTTTCAATATCTAATTATTCTCAGTGCACTAATTGGATCACCAGTTATCTATTTTTGAGGGACACATTTGAAATTATCAAGACTTGATTTATTCTATAGTCAGAACTAGTTATACAGTATCATCAAAGGAAAGGATAGTTTTGCTTAACAACGTTATTACTTTGCTCTGACACTGATTTTTTAAATAGTTTTGTTTTGTGTTGGTTTTATATTTTTAAATATATATAAAAAGCAATGCTTAGCCTTAAAAAAACCCTTGCTGATCAATTTTGTCCTCTTTGTGAAAATAACAGATTGTCAGCACGGTATATTTACATAATACTTATTTGTAGACCTAGCCATTTTGAAAATTTGGGTATGCATAGCAAAAGGGAAAAAAGATTGAATTCTCCGTATCAGTCCTTAAGTGTGCATACAGAGAAAAAGAGAGTGAAACAACTCCAGATGTGGCCTTGAATGTTCTTGAAATACACAGTAAGTGGTGCATCCAAATAACGGTATTATGATAATACAATTTGATTATAATGGAGAAAATAAGCAGAATAATACTCAAAACTCAATTACTCTGACTAAATCTAACTGGGAGCAACTGTGACTTCTAGGCATCTGGTCCCTAAAACTAATCAAAAATGAATTTAACAGAATAAACCTGACTTACTAATGGTCTATAGTATGGTGTGTGTGTGTGTGTGTGTGTGTGTGTGTGTGTGTGTGTAAAAGCAGTAGAGGATGATGATTAAATATTTTGTTAGGCTGAGTAATATAGTATTTTATATTATTTTTCATAAATGAATGCATGCAATGCTCTCCATGTTACTCAGAAGTAAACCCCGCTATCTTCAGTTACAGCCAAGTAGCTGTCTTTCAAACTGCAGTTATAGTTTTCTGTTTAAGCATGGCATGTGCATTTTCCCTTTCCATTTCTTTCCATTGCAGTTATCAATAAGTCGGGGGAGGGGAGAGAAGACTAAAAGGTTCAGTCACTTACATTCCTTTAAGTGAGAGACAGTCAAAATTATATAGAATGATGTTATATTCTCCTCTGTTTTACCCTTAAGAATTTTCTTTTGTTCTCAATGCAAATGGTCACTGGTTCATCTTCTCTCACCCGGGACAGTTATGTCACATCACTTGACTAATATGCATGCATTTTCCACTAAAAGACATTTTAACTGAGAGCTGTCACATCCGTCATCTCCACTCGGGCTGGTTAAATTTTTTATCTGCCGTCTTGAATTAATTTCAACTCGCCTGAACGCAGCAGGGGACTTTAGAGTGGTTTAGTTAAATTCTTTATTCTTCATTTTAAAGCAGGATTATAGTAAGTCTTCTATTTGGTTTTTTCTTCTCTGCTGTCTCTAATTTTAGAACCACATTATTGAAACAATGGGATAATTATATATCCAATGAAGAAGAAGAAATGACGAGAAAAAGTGCCATAAATTTGCCATTTTAGTGAGGACATTCTGTCTTGTTTTCATGCACTTCTCACTTAATTTACAAATTAATTCTGTCCCTGGTTAAGTGTATCAGACTAAGAAAATATACAAAATGTAAGATGAGAATGAAAAAGGAAACTGACAATGAGAACAGGGACTCATTGAAGCAGTTGAAAAAAGCCAAGTGGAAATCCCGCCTCTCTGTAATTTTTGCTTTGGTTACATAGAGTGAATTCTTAACTATGTTTAGTGAAATTAAGTCAATATCTTTATACTAGTTATAGCAATTATGTATGTTTTTCCCCAGCAGAATGTGTGGATGCTAGTTGATGTAGTGTATATGTTCATCAGTTTTTTACAAATTGTGTTTAATTCATATATCATTTGGGAATCTAAGGAAGAGCATGTCATGCATAGAATAAGAAGGATGTTTGAAGCTGACTAATTATGGAAGACGGATTTAGATCTCCTGGAAAGATGGATAAACCAGTGCTAACCTGTGGGAATGTTCACACGCTATGACCAGCATTGAACTCCTGGTAAATTTGTTGCTTTATGGCTTGGAGATGGAGAAAACATCTCTGTGTATTCTGAACACATGGATATCCTCTGCAAGTAGAGAGAGGATAATCCCCCAAAGGCACTTTAGCTAATCTGTATTAAATGCTACTATCTACACAAAAACATTTGGAAGTGCTGCAACCTGCAGTTCTCTTCCTAACGTTTAACATCAACCAGTTTCCTGAAAATGCAAGTCAACAGTCAAAAGTTTTGTTACAGTGGAAACCATGGAAATATGTGATTCTGTCAATATGTAAATATGTATTGCACTATCATGGCCAGATAAAGTTAAGTGACATATATCTTTACTGACCTTGTTTTTATAGCACAATATAAGAACAGATTAAAGCAAATTCCAAAAGGAAGGCAATAGTGAACATACAAACTGCAAAACAGTAATGACTGGGAGAATCTTACCCAGTGTTTCCCAACTTTTGATTTTTGGACTTCAACTCCCAGAAGCCTAAATCAATTCCCCAAAGCACTGATCAACCAATGTACTGACTTAGGCTTCTTGGAATTGTAGTTCCCCTGTTGAGTGTAGGCCCCACATTGGGAAACACTATTTTAGGCACTGGCTTTTCTCCTGTTCCCTCACAGTCACAACTTCAAGCCAATTGCTGACATCAAGGAAGTCATGGTACCTGCTCTTTATATTCTTTCTTTTTTTGCATACCATTATGCAACTACCTGCCCATACTAGGCAACATACAGGATTTTCCTCTCAGGCCCTTGTATTTTCCTAGCATTTTCTCTACCTCTATGCTGCTGTTGCACTCAATACCAGATTGACTGGGGACTTAGTAGGCAGGGTTGATAGAGGTGAACTAATTTCACAATGAAACGAAAAGGATCAATTCACCATTAATGAATCCTCTGCAGGCCCTAAAATGGTCAGACCTCACAATATGTCCATTCTAATTGCTACTGTGCTTAAAGGTTTAAGCCCCCTTTATAGCTGCTAAAATGCTCCTATACATAGCAGAGGTTATACTTTGCCTGAAAACCAAGGTTCATTATCCAGATTTAGATGAAAGACATGTCCTCTTGTGATACTGGGACAGCACAGAAACAGGGTAAGGACATAATGTTAATTTTATTAACTGTCTTAATTGGTTTATCAGCTGCTGCTGCTGCTTCTGTGTCTAGGCCAGATATGAACCTGCCAAAATGAAGGCACCTTTTGGTCAGTTCATTCTGCAGTTCCTTTCACCTGACCTCATGTGAAAAAGATTATCTGGCAACACAAGGTTGCTATGACCGGAGTATACCTGACTGTGGTTCAAAAAAAAAAAAAAACCCCAATGGTTCTGCCATACCTGACTGTGGTTCAAAAAAAAAACCAACCCCAATGGTTCTGCCAGGCGTCTTCTTAGAAATGCATGTGGAAAAAACAGCAATGTATGGATCACACGGCTGTCTTTGTTGCCTATGGAACTAATGGATACCGTGAATAACTGCCTGACAACACCATCAAGAATGGCACGGGCTTTTTAATATCAGAACAGCATCACAGATTGAAGAAACTTCTAATCACTAGGTAATATTTTAATTGACTTTGATTTGGCTTCAATTGGTGTGCCTAGTGTGTAAACCAAATTGCACACCCAACTCCCTGATGGAAAGATCCTGGAGTTTTGCATTGCTTTTGTATGACCATTAAAGGAAGCTAGTGCTTCAAAGGCTGTGTGAGAGTAATAGCAGATACCTGGCTTCCTGTGGGGGAGGTGGGGTGGTACCATACAAGCCTGCTGCTGTTTTTTCCACATGCATTTCTAAGAAGAGCGCCTGGCAGAACCATCTTGCTATGAACTTTCATTGACAATTTTTCCTGATTCATGCCTGCCTGGTAAAGAGATCTTGAATCTCGAAATCTCGCATAATGATTTATTTTTTGGGATGATCCAATAAAACGATATCGTCTTCTTCCTGCATTTATGTTGTGAATGGATCACATGGCTGTCTTTGTTTGCCTTTCATAAAAGATATTATTTTGCTTAGAATTTCTAATTGAGGAATTTGGAGTGGTAGCCATGTTAGTCTGTGCAGACATATCAGATGGGTGGAAGGGGAGAGAGAAAGGAAAAACATTGTAACATTTTAAAGACTAAATAATTTAAAGACTGAAGAAGTAGACTTGATTCTTGTAAACTCACATTAAAATAAAGCAGTTAGTCTTTAAGGTGCCATAATCTTTTTTCTTCTTTCTTTGTCCCTTTGTTCTGTTTGCTTCTTCTCTTATTTGGGCTGATATCCTACACACACAATCCTGTGTTGGCATATATTGAATCCTATGTATAGAAAATGCAAGCGCGGCGCCAAAATGGCCGCCGCGCCCTTTGCGGGGCCCCCCCACAGGACAGAGAATCCGGGTAGTTAGGGGCGTGGCCAGCTCCCTTATAAAAGGGGTGGCCACGAGGCAGCCGAGCTGCCATTTTACCTCAGCGACGGAGCGGAGAAGTTTTTTCCCCTGTGTCTCCGTCGCTCGTTAGCTTACCGGGAAGCCTTTTGGTAGCGATTCTGCCTTGCCGGCTTCCCTTTTTGCTTCGGTGGAGATGCCTTCGAAGAAGAAGGCAGCTTCGAGTTCAGCTCGCGCTGTTAGGAGGCGCAACCCAGGTCGGAGGACCGCGGTGCCGCCTCCTCAGCAGCCACCTTTGCCAGCCCCGGCCGGGGCCGGCGGAATGGGGTCTATTGCCCCTTGGCCCGGAGTGGGCGATCAGAGTGCGGGCGCGGAAGGGGTTCCGGCCCGCGGCCCACGAGCGGTGGACACCGCTCCTGCTCCTGCCCACTCTGTCGGGCCTACTCCTCTTGGGCCGCAGCCTCTCCCTGGGCCCTCTAGCCTTGGGGGGTGGTGCGGCCCCCTGCCTTGGCAGGTTTCTCCACCAACCCTGCCGGGCTTCGGTGCTGGCCAATGGCCATATGTGGGTCCCGGGGTACAGGGACCTGTACCCTTGCCTGGACCAGGCGGGCCGGCCGGCCCTTTGCCCATGGTCAACGTGGACACCTTGCTGGCCCGCATTGCAGCCCTGGAGGCGTCGTTGGCTCGGGCCAGTCAGGCGGGCGCCCCCTTCGGGGTTCCTTTTGAGGCGCTGTCGGCAGGAGGACAACAGCCGGCGGGGAGGGTCGAGCTGCTGCAGGCACGTGGCGCGGTTTCGGCCACTGCCTCGCAGCTCCCCAGCCAGCAACCAGGTGCGGGTCAAGCCCCGGTGATGAGCTCTACGTCGGTCATGAGCTCCGACGCCCCCAGTGGGCCGGAACCCCCGGTGGGGGCGGCCCGCGGGGGTGCAGCATGTGAGTATACGGTGCAAGCGAGTACATCCACACACATTCCCAATCTAGGGGGGGCCTTTCAATGGCCTTGGCCTCGCGCGGGTGGTGCGGGGGCCACGCTGTCGGCGACCCACCCGGCGACGACGACTGCCACCTTGGGCACTGGGGTGGGCATTGGCCCTTACACTGCAGGGAATGTTCTGGGGGTGGCTGGGTTAGCTCAGGCCCCTTTTACCAGGCCGGCTGTCCCCTTTTCGGCTTTGCCGACGGCAGGGTATTCCTTGCCATTGGGTGATCACCTGGCACAGGCTACTAGGGAAAAGATATGGCGAGGGGAGTACGTAGATATCTTCTCACTCCTGAACAGAGAGCCCACCAAGGAGGAAAGGGAGGGTCAGGATGAGAAGGACAAGGAGCAGGCACGCCGCCGTAAGCCGCCGCGTACCTGGGCCAACTGGCTCCCCGCTTATTTAATATACATGGCGGTATATTTGAGGGCGCGGCCGGATTTAGCTATTCCCATGGTCCAATATTTGGACAACATATATAGGGCGATGGTCGATTTCCCGGGCCCCTCATGGCTAGCATATGATGAGGAATTCCGTATGAGGATTCCCCTCCACCCCGAGATGAGATGGGATGAGCCGTGCCAGAGGCTGTGGCTTTTGTATATGACACCCACACGCCCTGTCCCGGGGGATAGATACCATTGCGGACATGCGGTCCAGCGAGCGGCTCCAGCGCAGGTTACCCGCCAGGCGGCGGGGCAGGGGGTTCCAGCCCGCCTGCTGTGCTGGACTTTCTCGTCAAATGGTTCCTGCAATCGAAAGAACTGCAGGTATAAGCATGAGTGTCCCACATGTTCTGGCCCCCACGCAGCCTCTGCTTGTCCCAGGCCTGGGGGGGCGCGAGGCAGAGGGAGGGGTGGACAGTGGGCTGGCAAGGCTGCCACGGATGGAGCTAGTTCTCCAAAAGGCCCCCTCCCCAATTAAGGTGGACATGCTGGAGCGCTGGCTCGCATCGTACCCGAAGGGGGAGGACGGGGAGTATCTCCTTCAAGGTTTTAAGCAGGGATTTCGTATCCCTTTTATGGGTGATAGGTTCCCTCAGGATGCTCCCAACCTTTTATCCCTCAGAGGAAGGGAGGAGGTGGCTGCGGCCAGCATTAAAAAGGAGTTAGACGCGGGCAGGGTCGCTGGACCTTTCCCCGCACCCCCGTTTCCCAATCTTAAGGTCTCGCCACTGGGTTTGGTCCCCAAAAAGTCCCTAGGTGAGTTTCGCCTTATTCATCATTTGTCCTACCCAGCCGGACGATCGGTCAATGATGCTATCCCTGATGACCTTTGTTCAGTCAGGTATACATCGTTTGACCATGCGCTGCGCATGGTGCGCTCGTGTGGCCCGGGTGCCCTGCTGGCCAAGTGTGACATTAAGTCAGCTTTTCGCCTCTTGCCAGTGCACCCGGGCGACTTTGAGTTGCTGGGTTTTAAATTTAAGGGGGAATATTATTTTGATAAGGCCATGCCTTTTGGCTGCTCCATATCATGCTCGGCTTTCGAGCGTTTTAGTACCTTCCTAGAGTGGGCTTTCGTCCGCAGGTCAGGGTCCCGGTCTGTAGCCCATTACCTGGATGACTTTTTATTCGGGGGTGAACGGGGCTGGGACACGTGCGCACGTCTCCTCAACACATTTCAGACGCTAATGGAGGAACTTGGTGTCCCTTTAGCGCCCGAAAAGACCGAGGGCCCATCGACCAAGCTAGTATTCCTGGGGGTTGAGATTGACACAGTAATGCAGGCTTCTAGGTTGCCGGGTGATAAGGTGTCCAGGATAGTGGCCCTTATCTCGGAATTTCCTGGCCAAGCGTAAGGCATCCCTGAGGGAACTGCAGGTGCTACATGGGCACCTTAATTTTGCTTGCAGGGTGGTCGCACCGGGCAGGGCTTTTGCCCGGCGCTTATGCGACGCCATGGCAGGGTTATCCAGGCCCCACCACAGAGTCAGGCTCACCCGGGGTATCAGGGCAGACATGTTCGTCTGGTTGCAATTCCTGAGGGAGTTTAATGGGGTCTCATTTTGGAGGTCTGACCTCCTGGCATCCCCCAATTTCCAGATCCAGTCTGATGCCTCAGGATCCCTGGGTTATGGGATGTACTTCAATGGGAAGTGGGCCTATGGTGGGTGGCCACCGGCATGGGCAGGCACAGGTCGCCTGCGGGATCTCACATACCTGGAATTTTTTCCCATTCTGGGGGCTTTGATGCTATGGGGCGAACAGTGGGCTAATTCGGTGGTGCATTTCTGGTGTGACAATGCGGCTGTTGTACACATTGTCAATGCACAGACTTCCAAATCGCCCAGGGTCATGGATCTAGTGCGCCATTTTGTGCTGCGCTGCCTGCGCCTCAACGTCTTGTTCAGGGCCAGGCATGTCCCAGGGATTAATAATGATATTGCTGACGCTTTGTCCCGCCTGCAGATCTCCCGGTTCCGCGCCTTGGCCCCGGATGCGGAGGAATTTCCCTCGCCACTCCCGGACGAGATGTGGACTATTGGCAAGGAGAGGTGAACCGGGCGATTGGCCTGTCACTAGCGCCACGCACGCGTAAGGCGTATCAACAAGCATTCAATTCGTACAGGGCATTTGCTACTCAATTTCTCTTGCCAGAGACCTGGCCTATCCCGGTGGACCATGTTCTGCGGTTCATGGTTCACCTGCATGCACAGGGCCTCGCACCTCGCACCATAGCATCCAAGCTCTCGGCGTTGGCTTTTATGGCCAAAGTGGGGGGTCATGTGGATACCACCTCTGACTTCCGGGTGAGACATGTTTTGGAGGGGTGGGTGCGCGAGCGCGGGCGTTGCCCGGACGACCGGCACCCTATTTCCCCAGGGGTTCTTACCCAGTTGGCCCGGGGCTGGCCAGGCCTCTGTTTTGATCATTATGAGGCAGCCCTTTTTCATGCAGCCACAACGGTGGCATTTTTTGGAGCGCTCCGCGTCAGCGAACTCGTGATGCTGTCTAAGGCGGATGCAAGTGGTAGGGCACTGGAACTCGAGGATGTCTATGTTGCCAAAGACTGGGCCCAGTTGAGGATACGCTCCTCTAAAACAGATCAGCATGGCGTAGGCAGTGGTGTAAGACTGCTACGGTGTTCTTTGGCAGACATCTGTCCGGTTGGTGCCCTACATGAATTCCTGGCACTGCGTGGCATGCACCACGGCCCGTTTTTCTGTCACCAAGATGGGTCTCCCCTTACTAAATTTCAGTTTTGGAAGGTGACAGCCAGAGCCCTCACCAGGGTGGGCCTACCAGGTGCCCGTTATGGCACACATTCGTTCCGTATTGGTGCAGCCTCTACAGCAGCTGCTTTTGGGTACTCTGGGGCTGACATACGCAGCATGGGGAGGTGGGGCTCGCAATGTTTTCAGTTTTATGTGCGCCCACTCCCGCCATGAGTACCAATCCAGTCACCTTACCGCCTTTTTCCTCAATTTTTCTTACAGACCCTGGGTGTCGTATTACACCGGTGACAGTATGGCTGGTGGGCCACAGCTATGTGCACAGGGCAGCGCGTTACGCTGCGGCGACAGAGTGGGGACCCCGACTGGGACTGGGTGACCACGCCAGTCTCGCATGGCATGGTAAGCCTGGGATGTTATGGCGGGAGCTGCGGCCTTTCCTTTTTTCTGGCCTGGGTGCTGACCCGCCTGACATTCTAATCATCCACCTGGGGGGCAATGATTTGGGCCAGGTCACCGGCTTATCGCTCAAGCATGCGATTTGCGAGGAACTCGCCTACTTGCATTATGTCTGGCCTGCCACAACCCTGGTTTGGTCGGACATTGTTCCGCGCCATTCTTACAGAGGGGGCGCTAACCTCCTGGCCCTTGACCGCGCTAGGCGCGCGGTCAATAAGGCAGTGGCGCGGTTTCTTGCCACCAGGGCTTGGGGACGGGTTAGTCATCACCCCGATATTAGTCTACAAAATTATGACTTGTACGCAGGGGATGGGGTCCATCTGTCGCGAGGAGGTATGGACCTCCTGTTGGGTGATTGGCGAGCAGGCCTGTTGACCGAGCTGACGGTCTGGGGGGGGGGGGCGTCAGGTCTTCTTTGAAGCCCCTCCGTGTGGCGGGTAGCACTGGTAAGGTAAACAGTATGACCCACAAGTATCCGGCAGGTTCGCAATTGACTGGACAACACTAGACAGGAATAAATTAGTTAAACGTTGTCCGGTCAACGACGAACCAGGCGATGGGGTGATGACGAT
This sequence comes from Bradypodion ventrale, assembly GCA_035047345.1. Taxonomy (NCBI): domain Eukaryota; kingdom Metazoa; phylum Chordata; class Lepidosauria; order Squamata; family Chamaeleonidae; genus Bradypodion; species Bradypodion ventrale. The sequence goes on along the minus strand of JAWDJE010000003.1, from coordinate 303,450,936 downwards.
TGCTAACCAGCATGCATCACCCCTGTGATTTCACGGATACGCGTCAGAGGGTGGGGTCATAAGTTAGTTATTGACTACGGTCAACAATTTGTTTGTTGTCAACAAACAAATTGATACAAATTGATACATTGTAACCAATTGCCGTTGGCAATTTTGGGGTGGTACCTTACCAGTGTTACTTCGGCCTGCTTGCCTTAGGAATTATGATTGGTCATTTTACCAATACAAATTTATAATTCGGACTAGGGCATTGAATCAATAAATGTGGCCCTATGCTGTTATCCACTTTCAATGTTGTCTGTGTCCGTTATTGGGGGGGTGCGCCTGCAATGCAAGCGCGGTGCCAAAATGGCCGCCGCGCCCTTTGCGGCCCCCCCCACAGGACAGAGAATCCGGGTAGTTAGGGGCGTGGCCAGCTCCCTTATAAAAGGGGTGGCCACGAGGCAGCCGAGCTGCCATTTTACCTCAGCGACGGAGCGGAGAAGTTTTTTCCCCTCCACCCCCTCCCTAGTTAACAGTGTGATATTATGGTCGCTTCGGGGCCGGGTGGGAATTTTTGGTTGGGACCCATATTGGCTCCGGGTCCTGGCTTTTTTGCCCATCCCACACTGTTGCTATGGTTTGATATAGGGGTCTTTCTGTGTTCCTACTGTTGACTTTGGTCACATTGGCGGGTAGCACTGGTAAGGTAAACAGTATGACCCACAAGTATCCGGCAGGTTCGCAATTGACTGGACAACACTAGACAGGAATAAATTAGTTAAACGTTGTCCGGTCAACGACGAACCAGGCGATGGGGTGATGACGATTGCTAACCAGCATGCATCACCCCTGTGATTTCACGGATACGCGTCAGAGGGTGGGGTCATAAGTTAGTTATTGACTACGGTCAACAATTTGTTTGTTGTCAACAAACAAATTGATACAAATTGATACATTGTAACCAATTGCCGTTGGCAATTTTGGGGTGGTACCTTACCAGTGTTACTTCGGCCTGCTTGCCTTAGGAATTATGATTGGTCGTTTTACCAATACAAATTTATAATTCGGACTAGGGCATTGAATCAATAAATGTGGCCCTATGCTGTTATCCACTTTCAATGTTGTCTGTGTCCGTTATTGGGGGGGGGTGCGCCTGCAAAGCTGCTTAGGAAACAGTGTCCCAAAAACATATTATTAGAAATGAGCATTAACATAACTTCTTATTAAACTCCAACTTGGAGATTAACTGGTTTTAAGAGGTTGCTAGTATTTTAAAAAAGAATTAAAATATGGTGGTCAACTGGTACTAATACAGTAATCACCACTCATTCTAAAGCTAAGGATAAGATTATTCCTCATAATTGAGCTTGAACTGCTAATCTGTATGATGTGAGGAAAGCAAGAAGGCTAATTAGTGTTTATAAATATATAAATTTTAATATTCAACACTCCAAACATTTGGAGTGTTTACACTTATATTACATACTCTCATTTCAATTAAATCTACAAGTGACAGGAAATTAGTCTCACAATTGGATTCTGTTCATTTGTTCAACCTGCATGGGTAGGAATGGCCGCAGCTGTAGGACAAGGTTGTTCACATTATTTATAACATGTCAATTGCTACTTTTCAGAGCAGTGTACAGGGTACACAAAAAGAAGCTCCTTGAAGATTGTGGTATTTTTGAACCACAATCAGGCGTACCCTGATCACGGCAATCTTTCTCACACTGGGTCAGGAAGAAGGAGGAGGAGTGTACAAAAGAAGATCTAGCAAATGGCCAAGAAAATGCTTTTGACATAGCCCGTTTTTGGTTTAAAAATTAGTCTATTTCAACATTTTAATTTGTGTTGAATTTTACCTATATTTCATATATATACAAAATTCCTCAATGCTCTAGTATGGAGAATTAGTCCTGTTATGTATTTTAAAAGCCATTTAAAGAAAGTGTGTTCTTCTCTTCCTAGTACAGGAAAGATCTTTATTAGAGAAAATGAATAAACTTTTTCCTCCTTACAAGTATTCACATATTCCTTCATGCCATGGTTTACCAGTAGATGTGTGGCCATGTTGACATGTTAATGGATATCCACATATCCACATATGAAATGATGATATCTTTCTGAATGTATTTACAGACAACTTTAAGGTCATCTATGTGGAAACTTGTTCAAATATAAACACTCACATGGTCCAAAGAAACAACCATGTATATTTGTTATTACAGAAATGTGATGAATGAGATAAAAATAAATCTATAGATCTGTCTCATTAAATTTAGGCTGTAATTTCCATCCACACTGATTCATGCTTTATGCTGACATGCAATAAACTGTGACTCAGCATATTTCAAACATGTAAATTCAAGCTGAGGCTTCATGACCTTTTTCTGGTGTATGGAGTTCAAAAATAAATAAAGGAGATGTGTAGGCTTTAAAAAAACAATCACACATATACATACTTTATTTATTAATGTTGTAATGAGCTGTCCTATCAAACCCATTTTTAAACTACACCCAATGATTATGGTAAGGTTTTTTCCCTCTATAAGGGACTATAAGGGACTGCAGTGACTCAAATGGCTAAGACACTGACTGGGAGGTGAAAGGTCAGCAGTTCGATTCCCAAGTACTGAAGATTGGAATGAGCTCCCATCTTTGTCCTAGCTCCTGCCAACCTAGCAGTTCGAAAGCAAGAAATTGCAAGTAGATCAATAGGGACCACTTTGGCGGGAAGGTAAACCGTGTTCCATGCTCTCCAGTGTCTAGTTATGCCTGCCACATGACCACGGAAAGGTCTGCAGAAGCAGACAGCGCTGGCTCTTCAGCTTTGAAACAGAGATGAGCACTGAACCCTAGAGATGGATACGACTGGCTTTCGAGCAAGGGAAACCTTTACCTTTTACCTCCAATAAGCTTTCTTCCTGCATCTACTTCACAATGAAAGGTTGGCTACTATCAGTTATTTTTTCTCCTACTACCTCCTCCTCCTCCTCCTTCTCTCTACCAGCTGTTTGATCCAAACATGCACAGCTCATGCATAAGCAAACAGGTGCAAGGGACAGGGGTCTGCCAAAACCTGAGTAAGCATGAGGTACATATGTATCTTGCTGATTGTGGCATGCTACTGATAGAGGATGACAAGGCCAGACAATAGGTAAGGTCAATAGGTGGCTCTTTGATTTTCAAAGCTCCCAACACACAACAGCCACATGGGAGTTTGCAGATTGGGGAAGAACTGCTGTTCTTTCCACCACAGAACATCAAAGCACTGGGACAGACTGCAGTTTGGCATGCATCTGGGATGCAAATACTTCTTATTAATAATATACAACAAAACAGACATTAATTCCTTTGAAACCAAGATTAGTAGCCAGATGAAGTTCATAATAAAACACATGAGCATTTCATTTTTGTTTAAGTTTTGTTTTCTGTTTCATTTTGTACAGTTTGTTTTACAAACCTTTATTACTGATGAATGAGATCTTTTAATAAGGAAAATACATCCTTATATGACAAATAGATAGTACTTATCCAGCTATGAGTAAGAGAGGAGAAATTAATGTCTACCAAGTATACAGTAACATTTCCTCTGAGCCCTTCTCCTGCTCCCTGCTCATGAAATTTTAAAACTTTTAATTTAAACACATCCAATACAAAGGCAAGCTTACAGCAGATGGTTGAGGAAACACTGACAGAAGCCTAGTTGCATACATAAGCGACTGGTTAAGAGTTTGCCGGGCATTTACTTCCATATGCAATAGTCAACCAATACTGGTCCCTGAAATAAAGGGGAATATTAAGTATATTTCCCCCTAAAGAAGGAAGGAACATTCTTTTATTCCTATTGTTTTAAAAAAGATGCTGCCAATTCATTTTTTAAAATTATTTTTATGAGCAGAACTGACAAGCACCTACACAGGCCCATGAGTTGTCTTGTTCAACATATATTTGTTGAAAAAATTCAAACTTCACTTTATATAATATTTCGGTGGTCCACCAAAGTTTTTACCCAATTCTGCCCTTTGATTTTATGCATGAATGACATAGTTAGCTTTCATCACACTATATGTTATGATCAGAAGGGATGGCTGGAGAGAACTTATTTCACAAGCATGTAATAACTTTTCAATTAAATTTCACGTTAGCAGGTCACTCACTTCTCAGAGTGTCACAGTTACCTCCTTGCCTCCTTTTGCCAGCTTTAACCAAGTCACCAGTCCTTGATGACAAAAACCTCAACCAAGTAATTCTGGTGTTGTCCCATCTATTCTATCATAGCCAGAGTCTCCCTGACTCAAACTCATATCTTTTCATATTCAGATATTTAGTGAGAACATGTTTCTATTTTACTTAAACACTTTGCTCTTATAGGTAATAGATAGATTCACATGATATGGATGTATTGTTATCTAAAATAAATCACAAAGAGAGTTTGATTTAAACAAACAAAAAGATTTTATTGAAGGACCACAGCTATTTGAGATGAAGAGAAAGTTACAAATAATAAAAGTATGAATGATAAAGAGCAAAACAACAATAAAATGCAAAATATTATTACTGTAGTTCAAAATCAATAACTTTTGACAGACTCTCTAACTTTCTGACACACACTCTCTAGGGATGCTGGTCAGACTTTTTTAAATAAATAGCAGCATAGATTATGTCTCATGACTGATTCTAAATAGACTTCTTTCTCTCACAAACATTTAGCTCTAACTTCCCTTTCCCTCCAAACTGACTTTACTCAAAATATATTGTATCTTATTCCTACCAACTACATTGCAATCACACCAATCAATCAGTACTATGTCATTCAACAACCAATCACACTAGCACTCTGCCCCTAATTATGCACTATACAGGCATTCTAAACTGTTCACATGCAAGCCATACAAAGGTATAGTTAAATAAAGGCACATATATACCTGTACATGGAGGCTTAATAAAGGATGGGATCATCATAACGATCATTCAGTATTAGAAACTAATAGAATAACCCTACAGTGCTGGTGAAGAAGATGAGTGTCCATAGAGGAGGAACTGGCAGCTTTTCTTGTGCAAATATTATTTTAGTAAATGGCATTTAAAGAATGGCCATTTAAACATTTTGATAAGAAATACTGTACACTGATTCTGTTTAAGTCCTAAACTGCAGAACTAAGTTAAAATCTCCAGAAAACTAAAAATCTTAGTCTGCATGTTGCTTAATGGAAATAATAATAGAATCTTGAACTATACCTTAAAGATGAATGGTGTAAGGTTCAGAAGATCTGGGTACAACTGCTCCCAAAGTGCACAGACTATACTCCCACAAAGTGTATGAGTTACAATCATAGAAAGATTACTTAAACTATAGCTATGTTTTCCTTTTTCTTTGATATGTGTTGAGTTGCCACTTTAGGGTCAGTATTCTGAAGGAAAAAATAACTCCATTCATCATATAAGAAATAGCGTTGGCTAGGAACTGCAATTTTTAAATTGCAAATAAGTTTCCTTTTGCAAATGATGCTAAATTTCTGAGCACAACAAGAAAAGAAATTTGGGAGGAAATAAAATGTCAAATGAAAAAGGGAGGACAGCAATGAAGCGATAAGACAGCAGTGACTTCATGCTTTTTCTGACCTCAGCATTAATATAAATGCCATTAATACAAATCATTTTGAATTCTGAACAACATTTGTAGTTTTATATTTCTTCCAATTACTCCACTAGTTACCTAATGCAACTAGCCTTTCATGCAGGCATACTTCATTACACTTCCAGTTAATTAATCATGATAATTTTTTTGGGTGGGTGGGTGTGGAGTGAATTGAAATAGATGTTTAAAAACAAATCTTTCAGCTTAGTGACTCATTCAGACTGGCATGGGAGAAATCTGAAGGCTCGATTTTAGGCCAGGTACAAGACTGCAGTGGCTCATGTGGCTAAGACGCTGACTGGGAGGCGGAAGGTCAGCAGTTCAATTCCCGAGTACTGCAGGAAGGAATGAGCTCCTCTCCTTGTCCCAGCTCCTGCCAACCTAGCAGTTCGAAAGCAAGAAATTGCAAGTAGATAAATAGGGACCACTTCGGTGGGAAGGTAACAGCGTTCCGTGTGCTCCAGTGTCTAGTCATGCCTGCCACATGACCACAGAAACATCTGCAGAAACAGACAGCGCTGGCTCTTCAGTTTTGAAACAGAGATGAGCACTGAACTCTAGAGTCGGATACGACTGGCTTTTGAGCAAGGGAAGCCTTTACCTTTATCTTTACAAGACAGCTAGTAGTTTTCCCCTGTAATACCTGACATGACTATAATGGGCAAAGCAAACTCGTGGATATCCTGGAAATATCAAAAAGTCTCTCTCATTTGGTATGTTACCATCAGCACCATATGAGGAAACATCAATTGCTGAGTTTTCCAGTGTTTGAGTCAATAAGCAAATACCTCATATGGAGGGAAAATATGGCATAGTTGGCACCACTTCTGCAATAGATTTTACCCAAGGAGCAATAGAAATGAAGAGCCACTCAGCAAGCCTACATGGCCAGCCTCTAATTTATCATGGCTTACTTCTCTTGCCTGCCAGCAGAGCTGAAATCATATGTTATTGTCCCAAACCTGTCACTTCCTGGACTGCTTTTTAATCTTCCTCCCAGAATTACATTCAGAAAGGTCACCGCTATCCAATTAGAACCTTATCAAAGATGCACATGCAGCTTGGATTCATGCTTATCGAGAACAGGTCATAAATCCAGAAATTGCACATCACAAAGTACCATTACCATAATGAATACTTAAAGGAAGAGGATGGGAAATGTGACAAAAATAACTGTGTATTTGCTAAGCAAGCTAGCAATTCGCTCTTTTTCTGTATTCTTCATGGCAGGTGTATGATTGAAATGGTTTCTTAGGAGAAGTGGTTAAGACAATAATGGAATATAATCAACAAAACCTAAAGCAGACTAATGCATCTGATACTTAGATAAAATGGTACCAACAGTATTCTGGTACTACAAGATACAGTAAAACCCGACTTACAAATGCCCTGAGTTACATAAAATTTGACAAACAAAATGATTTTGTGCTAAAACCATGTCCGATTTACACAATTTCCTATGGGTTTGCTTCGAGTTACATAAAGATTATTTTCCCTATGGGTTTTCCTATGCTTCGATTTACATAAAAATTTCATTTTTCCTATGGTTTTGCTTCGAGTTACATAAAAATTCGACTTAAGAAAAAGCCTATGGAACAGATTTTTTTTCGTAAGTAGGGGTTTTACTGTACTCTGCTCCTTGAACTAAAAGTGGTGTTTCTTTTTTATGAATATTAATACAATCCATACTAATTAGTATAGCAGACACTTAAAAAAACCTATTGTCAACAATTAAAATACACATTTAGGACATTGGATATGTGTAATAGATATTTGCTAGGATATATGTAATAGATATTTGCATGACCAAACTCACTATATGTGTAGCAATCTTGTTGGAAGATACTGTCTCAAAGCTAAATATTTTATCTACATGGAAACAGGACGTGATAAATTGCAACAATGCCACACAAGTGGTTAATGTTAGTAGCCTGAAACTGATCAAAGTGTTCTAGTCCTTCACACCTCAAACTGCTAAAAATCTGTTAATTTTTAAGGGGCAATGTAACACTCTGTGTTTTTGTTTTGTCTTTCAACAAGATAAAGAGACCCTTTTCTGGAAACTGTCACTTTTGATTACATATTTAGAAGGCAGAACCCATTTTCTTTTCTTTCTTTCTTTTTTGGCAGATGATTGACACTATAAAAACTGGCAGCACTGACCTCTCGGTCTTCATTCAAGCCTTCACATTCATACATCTCTTCGTGAAGATATATGGACTCGGACTAGCTTTCACCTTTTGGTTTAATATATAAAACTATAATTATTTCTTCTTGTTTGATAATTGTGCTCAAGCAATCCACCATTTTCATTTTAGACTCTCCCTCCCACCCACATTCCAAAATGTTTTAGTGCATATTTGTTAATGATGTCTCACAAAACCAAAATGAACAATCATCCATTTGGAACATCACCACCATGGCCTGCATAGTGGGCCGTTTTTATTTCAGCAAATTCTTCATATTCCACATTATACAAGGAATATCTTCTCCTCTGATTTAAATGGTTATGGAAAAGTTAAGTAAGAATTTTTAAATGACAACGAGTAAATGTGCCTTACTTGCTATTACTCTGTCAAAAAAATTGTTTAGAGGCAAAAACTCCGAGATACTTTCACCATTCCCTGTGCTGGCCAAGACTTTGAGAACTGTTATACAAAACATTGGTGCCCCAAGGTTGAGAACCACTGCTCTAGTGCAAAGCACTCCTACTTATGCAAGTCAGAGGTAAGACACCCAGATTTCACAGATTTCCTTTACTAAATCCTTTTCAAGTAAAGGTAAAGGTTTCCCTTGCTCGAAAGCCAGTCGTATCCGACTCTAGGGTTCAGTGCTCATCTCTGTTTCAAAGCCAAAGAGGCAGCATTGTCTGCTTCCGCAGACATTTCCGTGGTCATGTGGCAAGCATCACTAGACACCGAAGCGCACTGAATGCTGTTACCTTCCCACCAAAGTAGTCCCTATTTATCTACTTGCAATTTCTTGCTTTCGAACTGCTAAGTTGGCAGGAGCCGGGACAAAGACAGGAGCTCATTCCATTCTGCAGTAGTCAGGAATCGAACTGCTGACCTTCCGCCTTCCAGTCAGCGTCTTAGCCACTTGAGCCACTGCAGTCCCTGTCTAATCTTTTACTAAGCACCCCAATTAACATAGAGTGCAAAATGTGCAATATAATTTGTATAATTTTGCAAATTTACATATTATGCAAATAAAAAATAAAATTTTGTATTATATAAAGTAATCACTTGAGTGTTCTTTTGTCACTGCATTTCAGTCTTAACAATTGTATCATAACTATTCAACAAAAAAATGTAATATTTAGATTGTTGGATTTGGAAAAGGGCGACTGAAGTTCAAATCATTGGTGTGATTAAACAGCTCACTTGGTATTCTTGGTTCCATCAATACTTCTCACTAAAAACCCTGCATGGCTGTTTCCCTGTTAAAGAGGGAAATGACATTTTGCAACATGTCTGGACTTCATGAGATAGTATTGGTTTTTAGCATGATTTTTCTAAAATGGTGATAAAAAAAATCCCCTACAGATCTATGAGAAACAAAACACCAGTCTCCAAAATTGATATATCTTATTTACAGGAAACACAGTGCAGGATTAACTATAAAAATCCAAGTTTTATTTCCTTCACATACAAACATACACACATATACCAATAACTAAAAATTACCCTTTTTTTCTCTTTCTCTCTCTCCCCTACACACAGAAATATGACCCAGTAAATGTAGCTGTCTGAGTAAAAAGTTTAAATACCTAGACAAAGAAGTTCTTCAAATCCATCTATCATCTTATGAAACCTCTTTTGAGAATTACAGTACTCACCCAATTATAAGCACAACAGCAACTGTAACAAGCAGAGGTTTTAATAATTTATATTCCTCAATTTTCTTCTTCCTCTGTTGTTTATGCTTCTTTATACTTGCCTCAAAGTAACACCTAGTTAAGCCTGCAGAAACGCATGGAATATAAAATGGAACTTGGTGACTCCGGAAATCCACTCTTAGTCTATGAATATAGATAGGTACATAGACTGATAAACTTACAGTAGGTCTAAAAATGACCTCAAATGTCATTGTTTTATCCCAATGCCAAAGCAATATACATACTATCAGAGCTTAGAAACCTTTGCCAGATTCAGCTGCTATGTCTTCACTGTCTTCTGTGCACTATTTGGAGATAACTCTTCAAAGGTATTTCAGTTGTTTGCAACCCAGCTAGTGTTCTCGTAATTGCAGCTTTTACTCAGTGTCTTTAGTTTATACAATCTCTGTGAAACCCTGTACATGGGCTAAAGAGTTGTTCTTTCTGGCTTTAAAATTGATAAAAGAGTGATTATATGTTGTGCCTTCGATCTCGGGCAGGCAGGAGTATTATACAAGCTGTAGTATAGAAAAGGAAGTTGTCTAGGCTTTGAAATTATCCTTCTTACATTTTATTCTTTAGCAAAAGGTGACTCAATCATGTTTCAGGTTTCTTCCAGACGTGCTATTGTCATCATCATTGTCGGCTGCATCTCATATCCGAGTATACATTCCTTTTTTAAATAAAAAAAATGCCACTGGCTTGAATTTGTTTAAGGTGGATCACAGCTTGTTATGCACACTGTGATCACAGAACCATCTCCTGTGGCATGTATGAAATGAGACATGCAGGATTTACGTAGCACTGTGATTGCAAGGGACTGCCATAGCATTGGGGATAATATGCCGTAGGGCCCAATATGATGGTTTCCAGTGGCATTTCCTCCACTGTGGGGACCATCACTCCACCTAAAGGGACTCATCTGCCTGTAGCCACTGGCCCCTTTAAGGAGTCAGGTTATTTACCGCCGTCCAACACTCGGCATTAAATCGCTGGCTGTATGGTCTACTCCATTACCATAGCGGGATGTCCGGCCAGACAAATAGACCTGCTATAAGACTATTTGTTAGAGATTTACTTTTTTTAAAAAAGTGAGAGCAGAGAGAGACTTAAGAATCCTGACCAGTTCATGGGCCAAAGCAGTGTTTACTAATATACAAGTAAAATCCAGCCAACTCAGCAAAAGAACAATCTATATATCTTTTGTGTGGAGACCTAGAGTTAACTGGAGAGCCAGTTCTGGCAAATACAGAGTAATTTGATTCACATGAGAAAAAGTTCTTTTCACTATGTCAAAGCTACAACAGGATAGAGCTCACAAATAATTTGCTCCAAGTCATGTCGCCTTTTCTTTTCCATTTAAAAAAGTAATAATCTATACTAGCAGCTTCTTTGTTTGTAAATATGGTACACATTTTATTTACAAACCAAAAATTATTGGTTTCTGCAAACTCAGTAAGCTGATCAAATATATGTACTTTGAACGTTTTAAGGATGAATAAATCTTTTCTGATCTCTGCTTCAGTTCTGTTCAAAACTGGTGTCATCAGAATTGGAAAACATGTTAATTGTTTCAAGAACATGATTAGAGATTTATTACAACTCAACGTAAAGAAGTACAAACTCCATAAAATTAGGTTTAACAAATGGAAGAAAAAATTATGTCTTCTTTTCTTTCTTTCTTGATAGTACTAATGATTCGTATTTCTTGTGCTTCTGTTCTGTGCAATAGAGATTAACTGCTAGAGAGAAACTCATTTTGTTAGAATGCTTCCTCACACACACCATGCTTTGGGATACACTAATACCTCTAACAATGTCTAAACTTGGTTCCACAAGTTAGGACGTTGTATGAATTCCGACTTTGTATGAAGCATGCAAAATCCTATCCGCAATGCCTCACACAATGTCCAAATTATTGCCACTGATGCTTTGTATAACGTCGTTCCCCTGGTGAGAGTGGGGAGGCGGGAGGCTAAAGGCTGGCCCCAGCTGTGAGGCAGCCAGAGAAGCGACCGTGGGGAATCCCCCAAAATATCCAAGCGGCCCCAAGCACCTTCGCCCGAGGACAGGAGGAATGGGGTAAGGAGGAGGAATGGCACTTCCGGGGCAGCGGCGGGAGACTCGATGAGTCTCCTGCTCTTCGGGCACTGGTTGCTTCTCTTGCTCCCGCTGGCGAGTCTCACTCCCACCTACCCGCTCTCAACCAAGGGTCGCTTCCCTGGCGAGAGCGGGGAAGGGAAGCAAGACTGGCTTCAGCTGTGAGGCAGGCAGCGTGGTGCACAAGGAGACCAGCCACGCCGGAGTCTCGCTTCCCTTCCCTGCTCACAACCAAGGGACACTTCCCTGGTGAGAGCGGGGAAGCGATCGAGACTCCAGCGTGCCTGGTCTTCTTATGTGCCACACTGCCCGCCTCAGCTGAAGCTAGTCTCACTTCCCTTCCCTGCTCTCGCCAGGGAAGCGTCCCTTGGAAACTGGCTTCAGCTGTAAGGCAGGCAGCATGGCGCATAAGACCAGGCACGCTGGAGTCTATCGCTTCCCCGCTCTCACCAGGGAAGTGTCCCTTGGTTGTGAGCGGGGAAGGTAAGCGAGACTCTGGCATGCCTGGTCTTCTTATGCGCCATGCTGCCCGCCTCACAGCTGAAGCCAGTCTCGCTTCCCTTCCCTGCTCTCACCAGGGAAGCGAGACTGGCTTCAGCTGTGAGGCGGGCAGCATGGCACATAAGAAGACCAGGCACGCCGGAGTCTCGATTGCTTCCCTTGGTTGTGAGCGGGGAAGGGAAGCGAGACTCCAGCGTGGCTGGTCTTCTTATGCACCACACCCGCTCTCGCCAGGGAAGCGACCCTTGGTTGAGAGCAGGTAGGTGGGAGCGAGACTCGCCGGTGGGAGCAAGAGAAGCGACTAGTGCCCGAAGAGGAGGAGACTCGTCGGGTCTCCCACCACTGCCATGGAAGCGCCATTCCTCCTCCTCGCCCCATTCCTCCTGTCCTCAGGCGAGGGTGCTCGGGGCCGCTTGGATATTTTGGGGGATTCCCCCACGGTCGCTTCTCTGCCTGCCTCACAGCTGGGGCCAGTTTCGCTCCCACCTGGCTCACAACCAAGGGAAGCGTCCGGTGGGTGTCGCGGCTTCTTTCTCATGTGAAAACCCTAATGGCTCATACAACATCCGGTGACGGTGTATGAGGCATCTTTTTTCAAAGAATTGGGCGACGTTGTATGGATCCGACGTTCTATGAAGCGGACATTGTATGAGGTATTACTGTATGTCTAAGCAAAGGCCTTGAGGTCATGTAATGTCATATCATGGATATTTACATGACACTTAGCTTCTGTTAAATTGCAGTAGAACCTCAAATTATTTACAAATATTTTCATGGTTTACTTCGCTGAACCTGAACCAGATAAATACAACAGTCTACTGCATGCAAGGGCTACTGTACCATAAAGGTATTTTAAGACAGTAATGTGTATCTGAAAAGGAATAAACAACAGGAAAGTGCTGAAAGTTTTTAAATTGATTTATCTCTATATATACCATGTTTTCTACATAGATGGGAATTTCACCACACTTCATATTTGCATACAATATCAGACACACGAAACACTCAAAATTATTGCAATTTCATAGCTAAGAGTTTGTTACATATTAATATTTTAATTAATAAAAATATGATCGAAATAAATCAATTAAACTACATATGTGCACACAAATATATAGTTTAAAATCTCTTGGGCATATTGACAAATATATTGACTTATGCAACCTACTGGCAAGAAATCAAGTTTAAATTTAAAAACAAAAGCCTAAGGAATGGAGTTCTATTGCTTCCAAGACAGTCTACTATAGGAATGTCTAATATATAAGAAGTTTATAGAATGTAGATGGTTCCCTTAACCACTTTTTAATGAAAGTCATTGTGGTGTGTAGGTTTTCAAGTAGAATCCAGCCAATAAGTAACTTACATTAATTTTATTATATCAGAAAATAAACAAAACAAAATGCTGTAGAAATTTGAAGCCTAACTCTTATATTTTAACATTAGCTTTCATGGATCAAGTTTCACCACTTGCAAACCTCAGTCTAGTGAGTTTCCATAGCCTAACAGGGATTCAAAACCAAGTCTCTTGACAACTTACAGTAGACTCCTGTCAAAGTAGAGTTAATTTTAAAAAATAGACAGCATTCTACAATGTGAAAAACAGTATTGAATTATAAAGGGAGGGAGGGAAGATAAAGTGATTACTGTAGCATTTATTTATTTATATATATTTATTCTTAGATTTTTATGCCACCCACACGGGGAGACCCAACTCAGGGCGGTGCACAATGGTAAAAACAGATAAAATACAGTAAAATATAACAAAACAGATTAAAACCCTCACTCGACCACCCACCAACCCACCCTCCCATTCCCACCCCACATAAAAGACTAAAAAGGGAATAGGGAATGGAGGAATACCACAGTACACAACACAAAAAGGAGGGACAGTTGAGCTCTAGTTGGAAATAAGCCAACAGGCTGGGGCCGTATTCCCATTAGGGCCCCACACCTGCCCTGCCAGCCAGGTTTTCACTCCTTTCCTGAAAGGCAGCAATACTGTCTGTAGCCTCAATTCTGTTGGAAGGAGGTTCCAAGGGTTGGTGCGGACACAGAGAAGGCCCTCCTCCGTGTGCCAGAGAGGCGAGCCTCTCTAGCTGAAGGTACAACTAAGGATCCCCAAGCATGCAATAACCAACCAGATAACAAAGCATGTTGGCTCTAAAGTGAAGTGTTCTTAATTCTATCCATTTTCAATCTTCACCCTGAGGATACCCAACATAATTGGCATGGAGTTCATTTCTCTGTTCCTCCATGCTGAGGCAGCCAATTCAGTTTTCATACTACTCAGGAAGAATGATCTGCATCTCCATCAACACCTTGCTTTGCTTTTGTAATGGGCAGGGATAAGACTCCTACCATATATCCAGTACAAAACCCAAGCTATGGCTTAACAGCTAGAGATAAAGCAACATCTCATCTCTGTTCCAAAATACTCGCTTGGGCTCCAGCAGAAATGGTACAGATGCAGGACTAATGGAGAAGGAAAGGCACTTTGGAATTTGTCATGATCTAATTTTCCCAGTCCAATGGCAATGCATTTCAGGAGTTAACAAGCTGTGCAGTGCTATCACCAATCAAACCAGGTGGTGATATTTGCATTGCAATGTGAATCCATCAGACCTTGAGGAGTGACTACTTTTTGGCCAATCGCTCCTAACATCCTATAGCCACTGCCAATATGGCTGAGAGTTCAGAGAACTAGTCTCAGAACATGATTTTTCTAAACTTTGGTTTGGAAACTCTGCTGTTTGGAAACTCTGCCATTGAAACAGTGACAGTATCCATCAACAAATATACTGAATTAAAAAGACCTGAGGAGGTTGGGACATGCACTTTACTAAAAACAAATGTTCTATCTACTGCCCACTTTATTTTCTCCTTGACCTTAGATCATTTTAAGGCACTGGGACCTTTGCTTTCCTCTTCACACTTTCTAAAACTGCAATCGGCTCATCATCAAACTTTGTCTGACTAACTGCAATTACAAATTACTACTCAATAGTTACCAGAATATAAGGCTGTCACTGTAGATGTCAAGTGTGTGTAATTGCTGTATAGGAACTTCACCACCAGCTTCTGCAATGATATATATGGCCTCTCAGTTCTGCAGCTGCTGAAAGGCTGACACCAACAGCAGTTAATGACATTGCATCATCTCCATAGCCCGTTTACCTGCAGGCCAGCAAACAAATGGATATGGGCAATGAAGAGAGAAGGTGGGCAGCAGATACAATATTTATCATAATCCATAATGGAGGAAAATCAATATCTCTTAATCAAGTGACTTATTAGGGGCGGTGAATCTTGGCTGAGTGGCTGTACTGATACATTGGAAGAATAATTAGCACTGAGAACTTTAGACCATCTTTCTCCCTTTCTCCATGTTTCTACTTTCTGCCTCCAGGTAGCTGTTATTACCTTGAGAACCTTCCTGCTTTTATCAGGAAAAATGCAGAGAAACTTGGTGCCAAAGGAGTTTCAGATGTGTTGACAGATAAAGATGTAAACCAGAAGTTCTCAACCTTTTAAAGCTAGGGGCCAGGTCACACTCCCTCAGACAGCTTCAGGGGCCAGATGGACATTTTGCCCTTCCTCCACCACATGGTGTCATGATAATCACAAGGGATGATTTCATATTTTAATTTGATACTTAATAAATGTAGTATTAAGGTTCAAATATTATATTTTTGTAAGCTTTGATAATAGTTAACTCATAAGGGAAGCACACTGAAGCAGTTGAATTTCAATCAACACATACTAGACATTCCATACATCAACACGTCATTAAGCATCTAGGTTGCTAAGTAGCAATGGCAGTCACTTAAGACTCCCGTGAGGGAAGTCACACTTGCATAACAAGGGCATTCCCAAGGGTAACAATAGGTCAATAACTCATCACCTGAGAAAGAGGAAAGGGTGACATTCACATGAGAAGTGGATCATTGGACATAACATCTGTGATAAGATAAACACCTGCACACCTGTACAGACCTTTAGGAATGTGGGTGATGTGAAATTCATGTCTGGGGAATTTTAGTTACATCAGAAACACCTGTTTAGTTACATCAGAAACACCTGTTTGGGTAAACAACATCTAGACAAAACAATTAGGTCATCTCACATGTTTAACATTCTGGAAAACCCAGAAAGAGTATTTAAAGAGCAGATTTTGGGTGCTCAGAAGCAACTTTTTGGAAGTAGGCAATAGCCTATGTTACTTCGAACCCAGAACATGGAACCTTAGGAAGAATCCTGATGGGAGCTTTCAAGCCCATACACTAAGAAATGCCTTCTTAGTGAATTTAGTTATTTTTTTATTTTATTTAGTTTGTTAAATTAGAGTAGAATAGATTATATCTTCTATATGTATCCTACATATTTTGGACTATTATTCATCTTCAATAACATCTTGGAAAAGACAACAACATCTAGTTTGTCATCTGGAAGAATAAGGGTAATTTTGCAGAGCGGAAAGGGTTAACCTTTCTCTTACTTGGGAGAGATAAGGTTGTCATGGTGAGAGAATGGAGGACTGCTTTCTTCAATCTTTGGCAGGGGAATCCCAGCTTGAGAAGGTAAAAGTCATCTTCAAGACATGCAGCTGCCCAGGGCCAGAAAGCCACTCTGTGTGGGAAGCCACTCTGTGAGTGTGAATGTGGGAATGTGGCAATAGAACAGGACTAAACCTTGCTACCACTTTCCTGCCTAAAGAGCAGAAGTGCCATCTTTCCCCATTTGAGCATCTGTGGACTGAGGTAGAGGGTTCTTGAGGTAGGCAGCCTGCTTGACCAAGACGGATCACCCCGCTTGTATATCTCAAGTCTGGATACCCCCGGTACCTCTTAAGGCTCCGTTCTTCCCCCCCCCCCCCGTTTCATGACACATGGCACTTCCTGGTATGGTGGAGGTGGTGGTGGGTCACATGAAATGGTGTCGTGGGCTGCATCCAGCCCCCAGGCCACAGGTTGAGAATCCCTGATGTAAACAGTTACAATTTGCCACTGCAATAATTTTTTATTTATAATTGAAAGACCAATGCCATGTTACATGGCTGTTGAGAATGAAATTCTTCCTATATAATTTTTGGAAGTGGATGATTCAAATGTTTCTTTCTTCTTCCCAGATTTGGTGGAAAAGTCTAACAAACCATTTACCACAGTCATTAAGGCCACCATACAATGTGGCCCTGTATAAAAGCAGCAAAGAATTTGGAAAAATTGTCTCTTTAATGAAACATTTCTCCATGTTGAAGGTTTAGATTTATGAGTAACATGGATTTTTTAAACTTTAATTTTAAGACATGAACTTTTAAAAGAAAAGAAGAAGGATATTATCATTTGCATGGAAGTAATAGTGACTAAAATCATTTTTAAAAATATTTTATTTCTTTTTCTGAAAGTGGAGAAGCTGCATCTTGGTAATTAAATTAAGACATATTCCATTAAGATTATAGATCTCATGTTGAGAGAGAGTTTGTCAACATTCCGTAGATGGATGATGTGATTTATGTATTTTTTATTTTATTTTTTCGCTTCTTACCACCCTGCCTACCATGGCAAAATGACTTCTTGACTGGCAAGGCAATTGCCAACCGGCAAGTTCCCCACCCCCTTCTTCTGTTTCTCTTGAGCTGTAGAGTTAAATAGATTTTTTTTAAAAAAATGATATCATTATTTCAGTTCTACAAATTATAAACAAAGCTTCACGTATTAATTTTTGCAGTTTAAATAATTTCGTGACACCTTCTTATGAGTGAGATATGACAATGCTCTTCTTTTGTGTCCTGATCAATCCCTGGACTGCCAAAATGAAGCTACTTTCTTTGCTTTTTTCATGGCCAAACACATTAGAGCTTGTTAGTCTTATATGACAATGTACAGACCTATAACTCTACCACAACTCTTATTAATTAATCTACAATGAAATTAATTTGCACAATGTGGCATTCTATCTTTGGAGTAAGCCTCATTGTGTTCAGCAACAATTGTCATCAATGGTTTGGCTAGTAAATTGATCAGAGATGTGTTTTTGTAAGGTTTTAGACTATACAGTACTTCCTAAAATTCTCCAATAACTTCAGCCCACAAATCCAAATCAGCAGAACTGTGAGTTTCACTTCTAAAGAACTGGACTTGTGGGTTGCACCGCTGGATCACATTAATTTTTGTTGTACATTTATTTATTTATTTATTTATTTAAGAAAGAAAGAAGGCACTGCCCTGGTTGTGGGAAGCTTTTTCTCATTCAATACTGGTGGCTTCCATTGAACTAAAGCTTTTAGAAAGCACCAGAGTAGTGTAGCTATACAGTATAGGATTCCCAAAGGAAAATTATTGTTTTCCCTAGTTAGCCTGCTAGCTTAGTGTTAGCTTTCATTTCTAAGGCACTGAACAGCTTTGAGCTAGGGTGGCTGTAATAGCATTTCTTCTCATAAATTATCACCATCTTCTAACTATATTGAAAAGGGGCACACGGACAGCCAGTTCAGATTCTTCGCTTTGGAGTCTGTTTCATCAAGAGGCATTGAAAAACTGGCGTATAACATGAAGTTGTGCAAATGCCCTCCTGGCCAAGATTGAGCAAGAGTCATGAGTCCAGGAGGACCCCCAGATTACACACTGGGTCTATTTGGGGTAAAATAGCCCCATCCAGAATCAAAGATGGTAGCTCCCAAGATAATGCAGGACCCCTAACCCACAGCCTTGCCAGGACTCAGTTGTAGCCCATTGTCTCCCATCCAGACTCTAACAGCCTCCAGACACCTGGATAGGACTTAAACTGCATCGCTTGGATCACCACGGGCCAAGATGTATAGCTGAGTATCATCTGCATATTGATGATACCCCACCCCGTGGGAATGGACGATCTCACCCAGAGGCTTCATGTAGCTATTAAATAGAAGAGGTGAGAGCACTGAACCCTGAGGCACCCCATAGGCCTAGGTCTGGACCTCTCACTCTTCAACCACACCGACTGGGTCCGTCCTTCAGAAATGAGGAAAACCAGGACCACACAGTGCCCTGGATCCCCAATCCTTGGAGCCGTTCCAGAAGGATACCATGGTCGACAGTATTGAAGGCCACTGAGAGGTCAAGAAGAGCAAGGACAGAGGGATGACCTCCATCTGGCTTTCACCAGAGATCATCCAACAGCATGACCAATGCAGTCTTGGTACCATATCTGGACCTGAATCCCATCCATGCAAAAAGTGGGATGAAAAATAGATAAAACGTAAACTATTAAATACTTTCCTCTTAATACTTCCCATAGGGAAAAAATGAAGACATAGTATATAACTATGACGGAAAGTGCTAGCAGAGAAAGGGAAAGCTTTGTGTTGTCACTTGAAATGGCAAACATTGTAATTTTTTTATCATCAAGTTCAAGCTTGAACATTCATTTTATTTTGGACAATATTTATCAGTCTGTCATGTCAAAAGTAATTCATTGCACTGTAGTTTGTTTTAACAACAACTCTGAATTGTGAAGGAAAAATTTAACTGACTTGGGGTACATTCTGCTGTTTTATCTGGTGTTTTAAATGTTAACTACCTCTAGCTAGGCAGCTGCAAACTTAAATTTAATGGCCACATGCCTGCCTTTAAATCATCTTCTGAATGCATTTTAGAGAATAGACCATAACAATGGCTTGAAGCTTTATTATCCTCTGCAGCTACAAGTCATCACAATGCCTCCTCTAATCAGGTTACTCTGCATCTGCCTGTCACAAATAACCTAGTAACAAGTAAATGGATTGTCATAAATCTTTCAATTAGAATGCATAACTTTATTAGCACAATATTTTTGAACTGACTGCATTATTTTAAATAAGAGCTTTCATTTACTCCATCAGTTGGGGGTCAAATGTACACTGTGGATAGAAACTATATAAACACAGCATTTGAATCTGGTGATCTCACCTATTTTTATTTAAATTTTATAGTGCAAGCAACTCATCTTTCTTCCAAAACATTTTGGGCAATAATGTAAAAACTGGAAATACATCAAAATAATGTATATAATTTCAGCTCTGTGATTGTTTGTGTCCTACTCTGATAAATATTGGCTTTGAGATATTATTATAATTGTGTTTCTTTTCAGAAGCTCAGCATAATTGTCAGACATCTCTGGTCATTTTTAATCCAACTTTTGAGGTCAAAATTATGTTATAAGCAAACTCATGTTACTATGAGGTAATGGCCCTTTCTGTTATTAAAAGGCTTCCTCTGAAAGGCATGGATTGTGCCAGGAAGAGGAGTATTCAACTTTTTCTTTCATCTTTCTTTTTGAACATATTTGTCCTTGCAAACAGGTATTTCAACCCATGGGAGAGTTAGTAATATGAAAGGAATGGCCTGCAATGGAAGATAGTGGACACGGAAAGAATTAAGTAGTATTCACCTAAAGGTCTTTTTAATTAACACAATGGTTTATTAACTTTAATTACAGTTGAACAGTTGATTCAAATTTTCAACAGTAAAAACACAACTGACTTCACAATTGAAACAGAAACATTTTATACCAATGGGTCAATGCTGACCTAGCTACCTGTCTTCCCATTCCTTTCCCACCATTTCACCCCTACTTCAATGGGATTATTAACCTTCAAAACTATATTTATAGGTGTATATCATACCTATACAAAAGAAGGTGATATCTTTTATCAGATCATTTTTTAAAAATCAAATGCTGCATGAGATTTTGTGATACAAAATCACTTCTTCCATCATGCTCCAATTTCTTGTGCACAGTACAAGAAAATTATAAATGAGTTCCAAAAATTCATGGCAGGTGTCTATGTCAGGCCCCATTTCTTAGAAGTGAGTTAGAAAAACTGCAAGCTACACTGGAATAGTGGCTTTCAAACAACACCTCAGATAGCTATTGCTTAAATATCATTCTATTTCTTAGTGCAGTGCTTTTTTTAAAAAGAAAAGCATACATTACTTTAATGCTTCTTTGTAATTTTTCTATGAAGGTTGGAACCAGTAACACAGTACACAACCAAACTGAACTTAAATCTTGCACAATAGGTTCGTTATATATTTTTTCATAAAAAAGCAAAACACTTTTTTTCCTTTTGTCTTTGTGAACTATCTGAGACAACATCCTGACTCTGTATTGGTGCTAACTCCTTTAAAATGTTTATTTACAACTATTAATAGCTCTTTAACAATACATTAAATAAAGTAACAGTGAATATTGTTGTAATATCCATAGGGTTTACTGATATTTTGCCCAAGGCCAGGAAGGGGCTGCTTTCTTTTCCATAGGTGGAGACACATATAATGCATGTATACAACTAAGCAATAATGAACCTAAGAAAAACTGCTATTTCTCAAACAGTATTTATCCTACAAGTTATTACAATTACCGTATATACTCAAGTATAAGCCAATCTGAATATAACCTGAGGTACATAATTTTGACCTGAAACCCCAGGAAAAGTGATTGTCCCTAGTATAAATCGAGGGTGGGAAATGCAGCAGCTGCTAGTGAGTTTCTATAATCAAAACACATGAAAATATGGTAAAATTAATTAAATTGTTGGCACATCTCAATCGGGCATGGATCTGGGCCCCTCATGATCACTGACCCAAGTATAAGCCGAGTCACCTTTTGGGGACTAAAAAATTCAGCTTATACTCGAGTATATACAGTATGGAAGGATGTGTTAGTAAAAGTACTAATCCTATTATGAACTCTATTTCATTTACTTTTTTAAAAAGTTGCATATTTTACTTAGCGTAAAAAGTCACACTAGAGTAGGCCCACTAAATCAGTAGGGATATGGTGGCAACCTCTACATAAATTCAATTGATTCAAATGGGTTACTTTAGTTGTGATTAACTGTTGTAATGCTGCAACTATAGTAGGTCCATTTGAATCAGTGGAACCTACAGGTATGTAGAGAAACAGACTCACTAAATCTCAATGAGTCAATGGGACCACTCTAGTGACAGATAATACACAACACAAACGGGATTTCAGCATACAAATATCTATAAACTTTACAAATATGTGAATATTCTGCATAATAAGTAAACATGTGTTTAGCAAATTGTAAAGATCTATCTCCCCCAACCTTCTGCCTATCAGATGTGCTGAACTGCAGCTCTGTTTTTATTTGGATTCTCCTCAACCACCAAGCCCAATATTTATTGATAAATTTTTTACTTCTCCCCAAACCCCATAATTCAATGAACTGTGCACTGTAGTTGTATGGCTCTTCGCAGATCTTCTCAAATTGGGTTAAAGGATATTCTAGTCTCAATGTTAACACGGGTCCAGAAATGTCTATCAAGGCATAGCTTTACACTGCTTTACTTCTTTCAGTCTCCCCCGCCCCCCACATGACTTTTACAGCAAAAACCTAAGAAATAGTCTTAAACAGACTGTATGGGCTAAAGCTAATCAACCATATTTGATTTCATAATAAAGCTATAAAGCAGAAAAGTAGTTATGGACGTTATACAAAATATCCCTCTTCCATATAATGGCCATCATTGTCAGAACTCTGTATCACATCTGAAATCAATATTCATACAGCATCTAAAATTTACCATTTCATCCTTCTTATAAGCAGCTCCACAGGGGCCATAAAATCAAGCTGTTATATTTCTTTAAAACTAGCCAGTTATAAATATAGGCCAATTTATTCATTAGCAAACTGCTGAAGAGTTTAGTTCCTTGATTCAGTGCTTAATCGTTTGCTACTGATTTCCACACTGGGTTTTACAACAAGCTGTAGCACAAGTCTGAGTAAGATACTTTTTTGCAGCCATTACAAAACTCTGAACAATGTCACTCCCAGACCTGTAGGACTCATATATCAAATGTTAAGTAGAAATGATAACAGTGTAGAAAAAAACTGAAACCATAAAGAGAAATGGTAGTTGGGGTCAAAGACAACTAACCTAACTATCAACAATGAATTTTCAATTTGTAATATTTACAGTCATTTAAATGAAAGAACTAGAGATCTAGAGATCCTGTTGAATCACTAAACATGATGTTGTGAACTACAAGATACATTTCCAATAGCAGCTGTAACTAGACTAAAAAAGTTGGGAGAAAGTTCAGATGCAATGCCTCTGGCCAACAGTTTACAGTAAGTATAGAAAGCAGCAAATAGAAAGGTACCGTATTTTTTGGACCATAAGACGCACTTTTTCTCCTCCAAAAGTGGGGAGAAAATGAGGGTGTGTCTTATAGTCCAAATGCTGGTCTTCAGCCAGCTGTGGCTGTTCGGGGCAGGGGGAAAACATATGAAAAACAAGTGACCACTAGAGGGCGAAAATCGCAATTTCCCATTTAAATGCATTGGAAATAAATTTCTTGTATTTAAAAGTTTTCTGTTTGTATGTTCCCAATGCATTTAAGTGGGAAACCAAACCTGTGCTTAAAAAGAAAGGGTTTCACTTACCTTGATGCCTTTGTCTCTACTCCACGTGGACAAAATGGAGGGAGAATACATGCTTCCTGGTTGAAAGGAGAGCAAGAGGCTAGGCTAGAGTATCACTTCCTTCCTCAGTGCAATGGCAGCACCACCACTGGTTGCTGGTGCAAAATACAGTATTAATTTTTGTTTTTGTTTTCCTGCTCTGAAAACTGGGTGTGTTTTATGGTCAGGTGCATCTTATGGTCCAAAAAATATGGTAAACTGCTATACTTCCCAAGCGTAACCTTAATCGAGCCACCAAAAAAAAAATCAAAAGAGGGCAACCTTCAAGACAAATGATAAAGATGTCAGCCACAATTCATCAAAAGAGTCACTGGATAAGACACAACCAGTCTGCAAAGAGAAAAGGATAACCATTACAAAATGTCTTCTATTTATATTACTATTCAACAGCCTTTTACACGAAGAATTAAGAGCACAAAGCTGAAGAACCAAAGAATACTTGGGAATACTTAAACACATTTTCAAATTGATCTGAATTATATTTACTCACTGAAATGGAAGACTGAGACTATTAATATGGCATATTTGACATGGTAACAATTGATGCAAATCCTGGTATCTAATGATAATTCTTCCACACTTATATCAGTGACAGAGCAGAACTGTTGTCACCTCTAAATGTATATACAGTTTTCCTCTCTTCATTTTCATAACAAGAACAAAAGAATCATAGGGCACTTTTAGGCTAATTTACATGCATGTCAACTTTAAGACCTTTTTAAAAAAATTCTGATGAAATAATTGAAATGATTATAGGTTAGAGATCAAAAGGACAATTTTCTATGTAGAGAAATTTAAATTAAGGTATTATAAACACTTCTATGTAGATTCTTCTGTTTGTCATTTTCTTCCACTACAATCAGTTTTGAACTGTTCTGCAAAATTAGCTCTATTCCCTGTCACTATGAACTTGTGTTACCTTTTCCAAAAGCTAGATACTATTATCCTTCTTTCTCTAACATATTTTAAAAATATAGCCTTCTATTTAAGGATTTACCATAATTCTGACCTTTTCCATTGCACCATTTCTTGTCCTCAGCTTGTCTGTTGCCTATCCTCATTGTTTCATCTCTTCAATTCTGCTTTCTGACACTGCACTCCCTTATGTCATGAGGCTCTAAAGATTTACTCCTAAGCTATGGTGACTTAAAGAAGAATTTAAAGATAAGTTGGAGTGTAACACTTGGTTAAAGACAGGACCTAAAGATATTCCTATTACCAATAGTCAAAGCATGACCAACTGTTTTCAGATCATACAACGGATGGAAATGATGCAATATGATGGGGTTAAGGAAATGATCTCCAAGGCCAGATTGGGATAATGAAAGAGAGCTTTTCCACTCCCTTTTGTAGAGCTCTGGACATCAAACCTGCAGTGACCAAGGTAACAAAAGTCCTCAGTATTGCTCTCAGCAAGAAAGTGAGGAATCTTGCCTAACTGGCAAATTCCTCTTGGAGTTCTGTTGAAACAAATCAATGAGGTCACAGAATTTTATAAGTATTCTTCATATGTGTCATAGAGTGACAACTCAGAATACCTCCTTATCTTTTAGATTTCCTATACTGATACATTTTTCAACAGAGGAATTAGTTGTTTAAGTAACAAACAAACAAACAAAATATTTATTGTGATCCAGATATTGTGCCACAGATGTCTGAAGAAGTTACTCACAATCCACAAAACCTCACAGTGAACTAAAATATGTCAGTTTTAAAGAAACCACAATTATTATTTTTTGCTTGTGTTTTGGCTGACACTGCTGCATAAAGCTCAGATAGACAAAAATGAAAGTGATGACTCTGATCTCACACCCAACATTATAAAAAACAAACAAACATTGAATTCTCAAGGTTAACTTAGTGTTCCATTCTTCTGAGGTCATTAAAATGAGTATCCAGCTTGCTGGGGGCAAATTGTAGTTTACGTGATTGCTTTGTAAATCATCCAAATAGTGCTTTAATACCATGGGGTGTTATATAAGCAGCTGCAATTGCATTATTACATTTTCTCCTGATTTCATAATTCATACCAAAAACTACATCTTCCTTTTCTGTCATATTCCCCCAATTTGTCAGCCAGGGGTAAAGGGCATGTTCCCACAAATCAGGAATGCATTTATTTTACTGTACCTAGGAATACATAACTACATAACCTGTCTCTTTACAAAGCCAACACTTACTATCAGTTCTAGTTTTTTCAATTTTTGTTTTACAATGGTACCTTGCTTAAAGAGCACAATGCATTCCATGGGATTGTTCTTTAAGCGAATTTGATCTTTAGTGAAACACCATTAAAAGTGACCAATTGTGAGTTCTGTTGGGGGGGATTGTTAAGCGAGTTTTTGGTTGGTTTTAGTTGTTAGGTGAGGTGACCATTCAGATAAAATTCTGCTCTTTAAGCAAGTTAGTCTCTAAGCGAGGTGCTCTTTATGTGAGGTTTTACTGTAACTATATTGGTTTATTTGTTTATTTATAATTTAAACTTGTATGCCACCTACTTGCCCAAGGGTGACTCCGGGCGGCTCACAGCAATCTTAAAACCATTTTTAAAAAAGCATTAAAAACATCCCTCCCAAAACCCTATCATCCACCCTTCAGTAATAGGGATGAAGTGTCTAAAGAAGCTAATGGGTGGGTGTTCGTACTGCTTGTTCTTGAATAGCAAATTTAAGTCCTTCTGTCTCTTTTTTTATAATGATCATGATGACAATGACAATAACGACAAGAATACAAATTTATAGCAATAACAATAGCAAGATATCTGCATCTCTGGGAGAAAACAGCAATGATGATACCGTTTCAAAAGATTGCATTCTGAGGGTGATTAGCATTGATAAGATCATGAGCAGTTGCAAAGAGTAGACCTACTGGGTACCAGCCACATTATCATCTGGTACCTCACTGACTCTTAAGTCCAGAGATAGGACCTGAGTAGTGCAGTGGAGTTCCATAACTCTGGTCCTAACATCTGGCTGACTGCGTAAAAATTGAATCTCCTCCTCCTGCTGCTGCTGCTACTGTATAACAATATCAAAGTGTCATTACAGGGATAAAGTAGGCAGGGTGGAATTCAAAAAGGTGGAATGATACATTCCAGAAGATACTAGTCTACTCTGATTAAATGTAAGAGTGCTCTTATGTTATCCAAGATAAAGAATGGCAGATGAAGAAGCAAAATATAAAGTCTAGGTCCCTAAAGAATTCCAATCATGATCTAGCACTGGCACTTTTCCATACTATGTAGCAAATACTATATGCAGATCTCACTGATATTCTCTACAGTGGCCCCACTAATATTTCCTAGTTGAAAGAAATCCATTATAGAATGTAGGAAAGCTTTTCTTGATTAATCTTGTTTAGAGATGTGAAGGCTCAGGAAAAAATGCAATTGTTTGCTACCATCTATACCCTTACTTTGCGGGCTTAACTTGCTTCCTTGTTCTATATGTGTCCCTCCCCCACCACAGGTATCAACCTGCAAGTACAATTTATGTGCATGTACCCTCCTCGGCCAGTGAACCTCAGCTCATTCTCAGCTTTTGCTACTAATTTTCTGCTACCAGGTTGAAGAAGAAATTAAAGGATTAGCTGTCCTTGACTCAGTTTCAGCCAAAAGGGATGATTTGGTCAATTAAGTGGAAGTAAGTGGAATTCAGGAGGAAAATGACTATTATAGTTGAGTTCCTGTTTTCAGAAGGAGGAGTGCAGTCACATATCACACTGGATTTAGGAAAACCATTTATGAGCAACACACTTTAACAATAATGCAGACAAACTTGAGCAAGTTTAAGAAGGGTCACAAGGATAATCAAGGGACTAGAAACCAAGCCCTATGAGGAAAGACTGAAAAGCTGGGTTTATTTAGCCTTAAGAAAAGGAGACAGGAGAGATACAATAGCAGTCTTCAAAAACTTGAAAGGTTGTCATATCAATTTCTTCAGGAAGTGGTGAATGCTCCAACACTGGAGACATTGAAGAGAAAATCAAACAGTCATCTGTCATATATACATACTTTGATTTTGGATTCCTGCATTGAGCAGGAGGTTGTACTCAATTGCTTTATATGCCTCTTTCAGCTGCATTATTCTATGATTTAATGCATGCATAGTTCAGAGTAGGTCCCCCAGATTTCAACTGGATACATCTCTTTGGTCATGCATTGCACTAAATGGATGGTCTACTGCTTTAAAATGCTAAAATTCTGAAAAGACTGATTTTAGATACACAGCTTTCTTATTCTAAGTTCTGATCAACACAGGAAACAATTTTTTCTAAATCTAATACTATCGTTTATACTCTCTAGTCACATGAAATTAAGCTTTAGTTGACTTAAACCTAAAGCTCTGTTTCAATCTCAATTCATTTTACTTGAGATTCCTAAATTTTAAAACTGCAAATGCTAACACACTTCTAATTTCAGTGATATCTGTCCTATTAATTCTGATCAAAATGTTTCCAATATCTAACTAAATGATCTTACAGGTAGCTGAGCATGTTATTGTTCAAAGGAAATGTGTTATGAATTTTTGGATGATGGACTATGCCAAGGCTAAATGTCATAGATACTGAAACTGATAATCAATCAGTAATTTTCTATCTGTCAGAATAGCTCTGACCCACTGAACTAAATAAATACATTTAATCACCAACTGGTCAACTTATCAAAAACGCCATGAGTAAATAGAAGATCTATGTCAGCAGAAGACAGACATTACTCTACCATAACTACACATAGAATACTCGTACTGCACCTCAACTCAATGTATTTACTTTCATAAACCAACACAAATTAAATCTATATTTGAAAATTATGTATTATGTACAAGGTACAGACCAAACAGCATAGATTTAAAAAGGCATTTGTCTACCATTCTAGAGCATAGTTTACTCCCAATCCAGTAGAACTATAATAGTCTTAAAGTGGATTGCCAAAGAATCCTCCTGGAAAATGTGTGACTTTTCTGCCCTGAAAGATGCACAGTCTTTTTAAAAAGCAGAATGAGAAACTGAACATGTGAATAAAAATTAATGGGAGGTCTAGCCCCACCGATTTTTCAATAATTCACTGTTTGTTACTGATTTTTAATGAAATTACTGAGAAAGTGTTTATTTTCAAAAGTATCAAACTAAGAATATTACCATTCTGAGATATTAATGTGTCACTTTTATTGCTGTCCTGTGTTGGCAGCCATGACAGAAAGCTCTTGAACTTGTTTATTCGCACTTGTTTAATCCTGTTTCCACACCGTGCTTCACAGCCTGTGGGGCTAAGATGGTTGAGGAGAGCTAAGGCCACAAAGGGTCGGGGTCACAATGTCACTGGATCTCATTAACTACATCACTCACCACTGCAGACACTTCAGAGGTCATCTCAGTGGAAGACTCTAGGAAAGGTGATGAAAGAATGGCTGACACATGTACTGATTCTTTTTTCTCCTGCTGTTGATACCACATATATTGAAATAAGGGCATCTCCTCAGCTTGCCCTTAAACTCTCCCAAGATGTTGGTTCATTTTGAGACAGACTGTCTTATATCAAAGATAGTTGACAGATGTCAAACTAGTATCTATTAACTGACAGAAAAGGGCACTCGAAAAGAAAATAAGCAAAATCAGGATATACAACTAATTTATAATACAGTACTGTACTGTACTTTGGATGAAATTAAATATCCTATTTTCTGCAGCAAACATTTTTCAAGCCAGGACACACACACACACACACACACACAGACACACACACACAGACACACACACACACAGACACACACACTAATTTAGTGTTGGCTAAATTAGACAAGTTCATGGAGGACAAGAGTATCAATGGCTATAATTATGGGTACCTAAGGACAACCTCCGGTTTGGAGAGATAGGCAGGATATCTCTCAATGCCATTTCCAGGGAATCCTAAGCAGGTGAAGGCATCTGCATGGGAATACTCTGAAGCAAATGGTGAGCCACTGTGTGAGATAGAATGCTGGACTGGATGGGCTCCGTGGCCTGTTCCAGCAAGGCTGTTCTTATGGCCATGAAAGTGGTCAAATCTGTGGCCAGCTGGGAGTGCTGAGAGCAGCTTTCCTTATCTCTTTTCCATCCCCAATAAAGCATTGGGGCTTTATTACAACTTAAGACTGATAGATGTAGAACATCTCTGCTAGGATGAGATAACTTTGGGGCAGGCTGTATCTGAGAAAAAGATTACCCCGTGACCCTTACATCTGAAATTCTGATTGGCTTGGGTAAGATCAGGAGCGGGTGAGGGGGATAACCATAGGCTGGGAACAGCATGGAGATTGATTAGGTTTTGACTTTCTTGCATGGATCACTGAGTGGTCAGGACAGCCATCTTACCCAAGCTGCAAAGAAGCTTCCCACAAGGGTTACCCTGTGGAGTGCAGGAGAGAGTAGGAGTAGTAGTTTAGGAGAAATACTGGCATGCTAACTCGGCTAATAAGCAGCATAAGATGATTAAGGTTCTACTCTTTTCCTCCCTTCAGAGTTGGGTACATTTTGCAAGTACTGAAAGGTTTGTTTCCAGCTTTCTTTTTGTTTTCAATTTGGCTATTTTACTTTCCACCCCGAGTCCTTTTCTTTTGGATGAGGGCGGAAGGTGTCCCATCCTGGTTTTGCCTTGCATTCATGTCCTGTTTTGTTTTGTAAAATATTTTTTCCCTTGTGATAAGCCAATTTTAGTGCTGAAACATTTACTGAGTATTTTGGGGTTCTAAGTCCAGTTCCTGGTTCACAGATGTTCAGCTGCAGACAGAAAGCAGCAACCACTCAGGTCAGCTACCAAAAAGAGGTGCAGGTGCATTAAGACATAGCCCACTAGTCCTTTCCTTTTTGGTGGGTGTGCTGCAGGCAAGGAGCAGAAAGAAGGGGGCAGTGGAGAGCTTTCCCTCTGGCCTGAGCACAAGGGAAGCCCAAAGCAAGCTCAGTATACTGTAAGGGTCTTCCCCTCAGCCAAATCTCTGGGGCACATTGTTGACAGACAACCTTACTTACTCACTCACTTGCTATTAGAAGATGCCACCAACCCCTCATTCTTCATCTTACTGAACAGGTAAGAGCACTCCTGTCCTAGGAAGAATATTTCACCCCCTGGAAGCAGGAGTTCTATCAAACATAGAAGCTGAGTTATAATCACATTAAAAAACATATGCAAAAGAATAAAATACTAAAATAACAGAATTAACATTAAGTCAACAAATATGTGCATCCACCACCAATTGGACATTATTTATCTTCCCCTTATAGTCTAAATCAGTGTTCCTCAACCTTTGGTTTTTGGACTTCAATTCCCAGGAGCCTAAATCAGTCCATTGGCTGATCATTGCTTTGGGAAATTGACTTAGGCTTCTGGGAATTGAAGTCCAAAAACCAAAGGTTGAGAAACACTGGTCTAAATAAAACCTTTTTCTTATTTTTATCCCCTATTTCCAAAAAGTTAAATATTCTTGTCTTGGTTTTATCCCTTTAGTTTTTACAAACAAATGGTTAACAAACTCTCTCCATATCTCCATGAAATCATTTTTCTTTATCAATCCTTTCTTTAACTTTAATTCATATATCAACTTATTATTTATGGCTATATTCCATAATTCTTTATACCAATCCTCTATTTCAAAATCAGTATAGATTTTCCCATTTCTAGCCACTAACAACTTCATTGCTGTTACCATTACAATAATCATCTCTTTCTTATTACTATCTATCTTTATATTTCCAAAATCCATTAACAATGCTGTTCTAGGACACATTTCTAGTTTTATTGTTTGATTAATTTCTTCAAACAATTTTCCCCAAGTCTTTTTTGCTACCTTACAGTCCCACCATAAATGAAGATGTGTCCCTGGGTCTTCCTTATACCTCCAACAGTCCTTTTTATAATAATAATAATAATAATTTCATGTCAGAAATTATTCTGGGTTGAAAGGATTTTTGTGGAAGAAACTGCTCAGGGAAGATGCAAATGAGGCTCCTTTCATGTCCCCAAGAGCCTGGACAAAGACAGGCATTCAATCCGTCATGCATTACCCTGGTCTCAAAGTGCTAAGTTGGCAGTCTTCCAACTAACAAGGCAAGCTTCTTAACCACTGAGCCACCATAACCCCTTTAGAATCATAATATTTAGAATCATAATAGTTTCACCAAACTGGAGTCATATACCATCTCCATATAGTTTTATAACAAGAAGCTCCGTATATAAGCTAGCTTCCTCTTTATAAACTAGGGAAGCCAATGGTACATTTGCAGAACAAATATAGCAACAGACATGCTGGATTTTATCTAAAAAGAAGTTAAGCTTCATCATACATTAAGGAAAAATATAATGTCTTATGGAAAACTAAACAAAGGAAGCCTTCTATGATTTATCTCTCCTTGCCACAACATAATTAAATAAAACACATGGGGCATCTTGTGTTTCCAAACAGCAGTTAAGAAACAAAAGACCTTAACACATCTATCTGGAATATAAAGCCACATGGCTGTGAGTACAGTAAGGCCTGTTCCAGACAAAACAGTGCACTACTGTTCTAGATCTCAGGCCCAGACTCTTGTAGTCTTACGGTCACATGAAAAAGAGGAAGAAGAATTTTCCAGCCATTTAAAGACCTCTCAGCAAGCCTAATGTGGTAATGTCAATGGGCTGCTATTGACAAGTTTTCACGTCTTTTTCTTCATATTAAAACATTTCCAACTCCTTCCTGACATGCTGCAAGCCTGTAACAGGATGGACAATATGTTTTGGTGTGGCACAGAAGAATCCATTGTCAATAGCAAAAGAATGATGGAGATCAGAAGGATATGACTAATAGTGTACAGTGATACAACGTCCAAACTTGGTTCCACAAGTTTGGACTTTATACAGATTTGGACTTTGTATGAGGCATGCAAAATCCTAGCAGCGATGCCTCATACAACCGTTTCCATAGAGATACATTGTACTATAACAGCACAGACTTCAGGGCAAAGTCAAGGAAACAGATAGGAAACTGACAGAACTTTAATAAATCATTGTCTAAAGGCTAAATACATTACAAAACATGTCAAACAACCCTGATTTTAGGGACAAACTGTACAACAAGTTTTTAACTTGTCCCATCATGCAGCACAGTGTTAATCTGCAGCCATGCGGCCGATCATCCTTTTTGTACAAGCTACTGTAAACAATTACTGGATGGAAGCAAGGACAAAATGGATGCCAACATGTCCCATCATGCAGCACAGTGATAATCATCCAAACAGCACCAAACAATTGCCCACCCCACCAAACAGTGCCCCCCCCCAAAGACCAACATAAGAAAAATTATGGAGCATGCAATCTGTTTTTAAAAACCACAGCAGCAAACACCAAACAATCCAAAATCACGTTCAAAACCACTCCTAAACACTTTTCTCCTTGTGCAAAACCCACAAGAGCAATGCATGCGTCCTGCCTTTTATACTGCCCAGGCACAATGCAACCTGGGAAAAACCACAATGCCTCATACAAAGTCGCAGTGACTTTGTATGAGGCAACTTTTTTCAAGGAATTAGGCAATGTTGAATTAATCTGATGTTGTACGAAGCGGACTTTGTATGAGGTATTACTGTACTACCATAGACAACCAGGGAATTCAAACTTGAGGACAGCACTGCACCCTATTCAAGTACTGGCCTAGCTGAAAAAAGGCTTATCTTTCAATGAGAAAAGAGAGGTTTTTTTTGTTTAAACAAAAAAGGCAGGAAACCTTTTTTTAAATTGTATACATTTCTGAAGAAAGGACTTAGATTCCAGAGATATCTCCTATTTTTCTGGGAGACTGTCTCCATTGTGACACTAACTTTATACTTATATTGTTTTAATATCTTTATGTAAACTTCTGAGGATAATCCAGGGGAGGGGAAGACATACACCTGCCTTAAATTTAACTTAACTTTGTGAAGCACTCAAAAGGATTTTCACAACTATCAATGATTCTCTGGCAATGGCAAATTTTTTAAAAAACTCAAGATCCAAGAGAAAAATTAAGGAAGATGAAAAGATGTGCAATCAGCTGCACAGCCCCAGCATTAGTAAATGTGCAATGTGCTAATAGAAGTGCTTTGGGGATCACACTTTTGGCACTGCAACCACTGCACATCTACCATGGGTGCAAGTCCAAACTGCACATATGTAGATGCCCAAAAGAATTTTGTCAAATGAATGAAGAGAACTAAATCAGTACGGATTTGGTGAGTCCTTTTAAAAGTTCCATTGATTCATATGGGCAACAGGATATCAACTGCAAAATCTCTATTCTAGTATCCTGGGAAGAAGCACATCTA
This sequence comes from Bradypodion ventrale, assembly GCA_035047345.1. Classification (NCBI taxonomy): domain Eukaryota; kingdom Metazoa; phylum Chordata; class Lepidosauria; order Squamata; family Chamaeleonidae; genus Bradypodion; species Bradypodion ventrale. The sequence continues at coordinate 303,417,057 of JAWDJE010000003.1, read as the reverse complement.
CTTTGCCAGCATCCCATATATTAGGTAAAGGTCACCCTTGCTTGAAAGCCAGTCGTATCTGATCTAGGGTTCAGTGCTCATCTCTGTTTATAGCCATTTCCATGGACATAAGGCAGGCATGACTAGACACCAGAGTGCATGCTGTTTAGCTTCTTACCAAAGAGGTACCTATTTATCTACTTGCAATTTCTTGCTGTCAAACTACTAGGTTGGCAGGAGCTGGGACAGAGACGGGAGCTCACTCCATCATGCAGTATTCAGGTCTCAAACTTCTGACCTGCTGACCTTTAAGTCATCAAGTTCAGCAACTTAACCACTAAGCAGCACAGTTCCTGTACCCCACACATTACTCTCTCTAAAACCACTTGATCTTAGATGTTAAAAAAATGTTTCTTACAAGAATTAGTGATAAATAAAATGAGAGATCAAAGGATTCCCCCACAGAGACCTTATACCAAATACTGCAATCTGGTGTCCTCCAAGCTTGTTGTAGACACTTAGTGAACATTGTGTCACCAAACTAACACTCTTGTCTGTGTTTTCCCAAAGGGCTTTTTTGTTTGGTTTGATTTAATTTTTAAAGGCAGTATAAATTCAGCTTTAGCTGTAGCAACGTCTAAACTCTCTTGCTCAGAAATAAGCTCCATTCACCATAATGAGACTGAAATGCTCTGTTTGTTTAGTAGCAAGAAATTTGGGCAACTTCTCTGGAATTATTCAATATGCGTGTGCACCTAGAGTTCACGATTGAAATCTGGTAAAAAGCAAATCATGAATCTTTGAAATGACATGGCAGATCAACGTGAAATACTGGAAAGCTTATAGCTGAAGGCATTTTCCTTTCAGGAAACAGTCGTGGGCATCTAAAATATTATGACAGAATTTGCTATGTGCCACAAAAAAACTGTGCCAAAAATGTTGATAGAAGGGTAAAGAACTTTTTTTTAGAACAATTACAGCTTTAAAAGTACTTGTCCATAATTATCCAATTTAGCACAAAGCAAGCCCAACCACTCTGTCACATATGGTTTTGATTCAAGAGCCATATAAAAAAATTGTAGTTTGAACTGTCCCCTCACATCGGTAATATACTGACTACTCACACAATTATCACACATAAATTTCTGTACACTTCTAATAGATCTTATTTCAATTAGATACATAAATGTGTTTACATCCACCCACTAGTATTCTCAATTCTTCAGAATAATTTGCACATGGAATTAGTTTCTCTCAGGAAAGCTGGAAAGATCCTGCCAGAGGAATTAACGCCATTTTTACAACACAAACCTTAAAAAATTACTGGACTTGATTTACCAGCATAAATGTGACTGGAGCTTTAAAAAACCTAACAGTATAATTAGATATACTTTTTATCAAGTTACATTTCAACAGTACTCTCAAAGGATTGTTAGTTGGTCTATAATGTAATACCTTTTACCATTACATTTTAATACACTAGAATACATTAAACAGGATTAGATGTATTGTGTGAAAAACAAGTAGTTTATTTTCTAAAGCGATGCTCTTGGTAAATTCAGTCAAGAGCTATAATCTCAATTTGATAGAGAAAACATCAACTTACTTTTTATTTTTAAAAGCAAATAGGACCATTATGTTTTGACAGTGGTCCATAGCTTGCTATTTCAGCAAACAGTGACCTATAAATAATGCAGGAGCATTTTCTTTTTTAAAACAAAGTCACTACACGTAGACACCCTGGAAAACTTGAACAAGATTTAGCCTACAATCTCTCTTTTGGGTCTCTAAACAAATTAAGAATTAGAACATGCTCATTTTTATTTATTTTTCTCATTTTGGAGGGTATCGATATCAATTCCCTTTTCTTGGAAAAGCAAATAACATTTAAGCAGTAGTCATTGGTGCTCTTTATTTCACTAAATACCTCCTCAAAAGTAAGGTCTAGCTAATATGATCTTGTGCTTTGTTTCAAAATGAATTGAGGGAAAATTATCAGTTTCTTCATGACTTTTGACCTCTGAACTGCAACCTACTTGCTACTAAGGCATTCAACACTTCATTTAATATCTCCTTACAATAATGGCACAACACTGAAAAAGTAAAAAGAAAAAATAATCTGGGGATTGCATCAATTTTTCATGAATTTTCATTTAGGCCAGAGCCTCTTTTACAGTGGTCGATAGATCAAACTGCTGTCTCATATTTAACACCTGGGGCTACAGCTGCTGTCTTTGATGTTGCAACCAACTCCACAAATCTTAGTCTTAAACCAACGTTATGGTCTGCATACTGTCTTTTCTCTCTGTCTGTAAAGATAGTGAAATTCTTGATGTGCCTTACGATAATTTCCGCTAACCAGCAGATCAGAAGTGTAGGTATAAATATCAATGTCTGTGTGATTTTAAAAAATCCTGTCTCTTTTAAGCATGACACATGTTGCTCTTAACCCACTCAGGTTATGAGCAACTTTCTGTTTGAAAGGACACTATTCACTCAATTTATCTAGCAATTTACTGCTCGCAACCAGCATTACTGAATTGCTACATGTTCCACTATTTAGTCACAAAACACAAAATTGAAAAAAGAAGCACATGATAAATCTACTTTGCTTTAGGGAGTTTAAAATTGGTTGCTCATGTTCTTTGTTCCAGGGAGGGGTGAAGAGAAGCTTGGGATTTGACCTTAAGCCCAGGTCTAGATTCCTTTCCTCTTGATAGTCAAACTATGCTGAAACTGTGAGAGCGGGATTAAGAATGATGGATATTTTATGTTGTGATTGTAAAGTATTGGTTAATATCCAGGAAGAGGATGCGTGATTCATCCGAGACCTTAGTCGCCATTTGGGAAAGGGAAGTGATGCGAGTCCTGGATACAATCGCGCCACTGTGGCCTCTTCCTCCCCGCAGGCCACGCAGGGCCCCTTGGTAAACAGATGAGCTGAGGGAGCTGAAGCGGGCTCGGAGACAGCTAGAGTGCCATTGGGTGAAGTCCAGGAGTGAGTGCAACCAAACACGAGTTAGAGCCGCTATTAGAGCCTACCTCATGGCAATGAGGGTGGTGAAGTGTCAATACTTCACCATTCTCATTGCCTCTGCAGACAATCGGCCAGCGACCCTGTTCTGGGTTACCAGGTCTCTCCTGGGTAGAGGGGGATCAGGGCCTGGTTGGCAGCTACCAATACCTAGGCAACCTCTGTTAGCATGTTCATTTGATATTGTGGATTGATAATTTAAATAGGAAAATCTGAATGCTGTTGAATACTGATGCCTTTGTCCAAAGGTATATACAGTACAGAGCACCTTATTGCTATGCAAGCATGCCTTGTTAACCTCAAGAATGTCTGTAAGGGTGAAACAATCAAACTTCAAAATTTCTTCCATGAGAGAACAGTTCCACTTTAACAGATGATAGCAGAAAATGATAACTAACTAACAGTATTACAACTTGCAAGTGAAAGCTATCTTAGGTTAATAATAATAATAATAATAATAATAATAATAATAATAATAATAATAATAATAATAATAATAATAATAATAATAATAATAATAATAATAATAATAATAAGAAGAAGAAGAAGAAGAAGAAGAAGAAGAAGAAGAAGAAGAAGAAGAATTTTGTGTCAGAAATTATTCTGGGTTGAAACTATTTTTGCTGGGGAAACTCTGCTTAGGGGATGCCCGAATGAGGCTCTTTTCATGTCTCCATGATCTTTTCCCACCAAAGTGGTCCCTATTTATCTACTTGCAAATTTTTTTTTGCTGTTGACCTGCTAGATTGGCAGGAGTTGGGACAGAGACAGGTGCTAATTCCATCATGCAGTACTCGGGGCTTGAACTGCTGATTTGTCAACCTTCCAACTAATAAGGCGAGCTTTTTAACCACTGAGCCACAACAGCCAAAGTCCCACAGTGCAGAGATGCATGGCTTGGGGGAGGGGGATTACACAGACAGCATTCTAGTTACCTCCTGGACGTAAGCAACAATTAAATCTGTAGTTTATATTAGGCCATCTTCAGGCTGAAATAGAAAAAATCATATGCACATTTCAAAAATAAGTTACTGTATCTGTATTATATACTACTAGCATATTTGTGCCCAGCCAGCCGGGCAGTTTTAATGTGTGTGTTGGTGGTTAGGGGTGGTTTTGGGTGTGCGCAACCACCACCCACATAAAATACCACTCCAACCACCAACACACACATTAAAAATTCCTGGCAAGGCAGGAGGTGTCATGTGTAGTGTGTGTGTGTGTAAGAGAGAGAGAGAGAGAGAAGCAGTATGTGTGTGAGAGAGACAGAGTGAGAGAGAGTGACAGATAATTAGATTAAACCACTAGAGGGGGTTTAGTGAGTTAGATTAGATAGAGCGAGGGAGGAGACAGGAGACATAGGAGACAGGAGAGGAGGGCGGAGGCTACCTGCTGAGCTGAGGCTGCGTGCAGGTAAATTGGGACTGGGAGGGAAGGTTTGTCTGCGAATGGTTGTTTGGGGTGGTTTTTGGGGGGGGTGAGAAACCCCCCCCCCAAAAAAAAACACCCCAACCACCAACACAGAGATAATAATTACCCAGCAAGGCATGGGTGGTGTGTGTGTGTGTGTGTGTGTGCATGTTCGTGTTTGTGTGTGTGTAAGAGAGAGAGAGAGAGAAAATGACACCTCTGCCTTGACGGGCAATAGTGAGGTGGGTTAGGGGGTGGGTGTAGGGCAAAGTGGTGTGGTGGGTGGGTGGGGTGGGTAGGTGCCTGGCCCTGCTTCCCTCCCCCACCCCCTAACCCCCACCTCACATACCCTTCTTTGTTGGTTGGGCCTTTTCCCCCCAGCATGGCCTTCTTCGTTGGAAGGCGCAGCGGTGTCTCCTTTGTCCCTGCGGGCATCAAGGCCACGTCTCCCACAGGGACAAAATACAGGCCACTGTGCCTCCCTCTGCAGAAGGCCGCACTGGGGGAAAAGACCCAGGCGGTAAAGAAGGGTACGTGAGGTGGGGTTAGGGGGTGGGGGCAAGGTGGTGGGCAACATGGGTACTGGGCTCGTGCCTCTCTCCCCCCTTCTTTCTCCCCCTACTTACCTTTTGCCGGTTGGGCTTTTTTTTTCCTGGTGTATTTTTTTTAAGTCGGTGTGCCGCGCTTTCCCGGCCTCCTCTGCGCTTGCGTCCCTCAGCCTGATTGGCTGAGGGGTTGCACAGCGCAGAAGACTCTGGGAGTCATAGTTTTGGGTTTTTTGGGTCATGTTCGTGGGGCGGTTGCCCCAATGGCAACTTTCGGAACCTTGCGACGATGGTCGGGCGGGGTTAAGGTAACTGCAGGGGGCTCAGTTTGGGATGGTTGGGCCGGGTGCGGGAGCCTTTGTTACATTCCAATGGTTAACGTCTCTCTTTTTGGTAAAGATCAGAAAGCAGCTATGAAGCAAGATTGAAGTGATATACAGAGGGCTTCTCACAAATCTAAATACAGTAATTAGTTCTTCATGTCATGTCCTAACTTAGCAGTTATCAGTTATATGTGCAGGCATAAGCAAGTTAAGGTAAAAGTAAAGGTTTCCCTTGCTTGAAAGCCAGTCGTATCCGACTCTAGGGTGCAGTGCTCATCTCTGTTTCTAAGCCGAAGAGCCAGCGCTGTCTGCTTCTGCAGACGTTTCCGTGGTCATGTGGCGGGCATCACTAGACACTGGAGCGCACGGAATGCTGTTACCTTCCCACCGAAGTGGTCCCTATTTATCTACTTGAAATTTCTTGCTTTCGAACTGCTAGGTTGGCAGGAGCTGGGACGAAGACGGGAGCTCATTTCCATCCTGCAGTAAGTTACAAGCAAGTTACAAAGATAGTTTTTCAGCAGTTGGCTAAATCTTATGGCTTATTTATTTATTTGAATTTATATCCCACCCTCTTGTCCTTTTTCATCTATATTATGCATTCCAGCCACATCTAGTTTTAGAAAATGAATTTGCAATATTATTATGGGACAAGCAATTTATCAATAAAACACGTGATCTTAATAAGCTGGACATTTGACTTCTGAAAAAGCAACAAAGAATAACACACCTTACAGAATGTGGCATTCCATCAAAAGTAATATCAAAAACACAGAAAGATTTTTTTAAAGCAAGTAAAATTACCAAACATGAATGCAATTATTTTATTCATGCTTTTATTGTTGGATGTTTTGTACTTATTGTGAACTACCTAGAGTAGTGTCAAACACTAATTATGGTGGGGTAATAAGCAAACAAACATGGAAGCAAGATGAGATCCTTCTCCTCCTCATATTGATTTCAGCAAGCGGAGTCATTCCAAAATCTTTGGTTATAATGAGTCAATTCCAACCAAAGATGACTCTTCCAAGGTTTTCTTGGGATAAAGGATTCAGAAGCAGTTTGCCATTCTCTTGGGAATGTGTCCCTCACCAGAGAAGGCTGGTTCTTCTCCTGGAAGGGACAAATGGGAATTAAACTTCCAACCTCCACCTCTGTAGCCAGGTAAGCAACTCACAGATATTGGTACCATAATCCAATATCACACTAGCATATTTTTGCTTGTGCAACCTGCCTCTTTCCTTTTGCAGATCTCAAAAACCATTATGAAGGAGATTTTGAGAGTAAACAGTGACTGGAAAAAGAGAGGAAACTGCCTTTCTCCTTTTTTTCTGTTGACAGAAGCAGTTGCGTCAGACCAAGTTGGGAATGCAAGTCCCCTCCCCAGAGTCAGGCCTCACATGACAGCTTTCCTCTTGTAAAAAAAATAAATAACTGCAGCTATGGGTATCATAATCTAGATCAGGATTACAGTGTGAGAGCAGAATTTGTTACTCCCACCAGAAACCATCTGCTGCTGAAAATCTGTCTCAAAGGTGCTGTTTACTCCCAAAGATTTATGCACCCTTATTATTGCTGCATTTAATAGTCTTGGCTCCTGAAATTAGAACCTGCTGACCACTCCTGACGATCTTCAGAATAAGACAGAAATGAATCCTTTGGCTGTACTTTGCAAGTACAGTAATGCTAAACATTCACTAGAGCCAGTTTCAAAATTAACTTTCCTTGAAGGGAGCAAAAGAAAAGAAGTGTTATCCAGCATGGTTCATTATATGAGCCAAACATTATTTTCTGTAAAAAGCAACACATACACCCCTTCAAACGAGTCATTCGATGTCTAGCTCATGTCTGTATTCCCTATTTCTCTCCCCACTATCCTCAATATGAAATTGATTTATTTTCCTTTTTATTGCTATAGTATGTGTTCCCACTTGGGCTTTTTTTTAAAGATTTTCTTAAATTACTAAGGTGTTTCACTTTTTATTGTTGTTGGCATTTAGGAAGGGCTGTCTAGAAGTTAGTTTCTGTTTCCTATAATCTCAAAATAACCAGTATTTTATTTCTTTTTCATTTACTTACTCTTTTATAGTTGGTTCAAAATGCTTAAAACCCACATGTCCATTTAATTTAAATTAAAATCAGGAATCCAGCAGATATTTCTTTCAGGCTCTTGGGCTATACTATTTTGCAACTATCAAAACCTCTGACAAACTCTTAGCAAAGCATGTGGGATGTTTTTTAAAGAAAGTTTGAGCATTCTGAGGCTGTTCCTTATGGTCCCACTCATTTCCCAAACACTAGAGGACAAGGGCAGGCTAAATTACACTTAACCCATTCTCTCCATCTGAACTCACTTAGTGATTTGATTGCCCTTATGGTGAAGTAGCTAATAAAGTAACTTTACCATGCAGACAAATGATATACCTCTCCTTCTTCTTTACAGAGATAGGGAAAGTGTAGGTTTCCCCCTTGCTGACCCATCATAGTGCTGGATCAGCAAGAAGGGAAAAGAGAAACAGATAGTTCCCCCTTTTTGCCAATTCAGCAGTACAACAGGTCAGCAAGGAGGAAAACAGTTTTGTATAAATTGAAAACATCTGGTATGCTGACAGGATTGTTAGCTTTGTCAACTAACCAGATGCTAACAGAGGAAGAAGACTGTGAAGCCTGCTGTCTCTGTTAAAATAGTGTCCCAAGGATCGGGAGACACTCGAATGCCAATACTAAAAAGTAGAAAAAGATCACTGAGAGGAAAATTGGTGTACTCCAGCATCAGTGAAATGTGGACAGAGCACACCCAGAACCACCCCCCAGGAGCATAAAAGAGCACTCTAAGCACTTGTTTAGACAAGCTCTCAGTCTCAAAGCCAGACATCATCATCTCTAGCTTGTAATGACCCATAATAGTTATTTTCTGTTACTCCCTTCATGGGGATATATACACATACACTCTCACAGTGGTTACAACAGCTATGTTTTGATAGTAGCTACCATAACAAACTGTTTATGCTCATTCCAGTAGATGCCAGACTAGTATTCTGAATTTGTTCAGTGTATTTAATGAGCAACAGTACCTCAAAATTCATCAATTTTCATGTACTGAATACTGTCGTTAACTTTGTAAATTTTCAGATCACATAATGGGATAGGCTCTTGTGCAACTGCTGTCAAGGAATTATATGAGCAAGTATTTGCCAAAATATATTTGCTAGTTTGTAGATGAGTCATATAAAATGGAATTAAGTTCAAATGCCTCACCTACAAACTTTCAAGCAGAATGATCTCATCAAAGGTGGCTTCATTTTGGCAGTTTCACCACTGGCCTAGACATGGGAGGAGGGCGGGGGGGGGGGGAGAGAAGAAGTGATTTGTAAGCAATATAAACTAATGACAATGTAGCCTCAGTAACAATGAATCCTTTGTGCTTCTTTTTGCACTGATAGAAGAATCCACTTTCAAGTAACTATTTTGAAGACACCTTCTCATTTAGTCTTTTTTTTAATGGAACAATGAAATTTGCACAATATGTTCTTTAGAAGAAAAACAGAAGCATCTAGCAGGGGCAAAAGAAAAATTTAGTGACAAAAGAAAGTTTTCGACATTAACTTATGGTGCATGTCTCAAAGCAGAGGTAGGCAACCTTTGGCCCGTGGGCTGGACCCAGCTGTGGTGCCAAATCATTCAGCCTGTGCCGCCGCCACCGCTGGAAGCAAATGCATTTACGACATCTGTAAATGCACCCGTGGCTGTCATAAAAGTGTTTACAACAGCCACAGATGCATTCATGGCAGCCTTAAACAGTGGGTGGGGGCACCAGTTTGGCCCGCTCAACTGTCTGAGGGAGCGTGACCTGACCACAAATTTAAATTTTTGGCAACCCCTGTCTTAAAGCCTTGAACCTTCTTGGAGATTGCGGTATTTTTTGAGCCACAATCAGGTGTACCCTGGGCAATGGCAATATTGTGTTGCCAGCTAATCTTTCTCAAATTAGGTCGTGAAAAGGAACTGCCGAGTGAACTCACTAAAAGGTGCCTACTTTTTGGCAGTTTCACATCTGGCTTAGACATGAAGAAGAATTAATGGTGATATAGTAGGTCAACCAATTTGAACTGCAATTTATGAAAATACACAAGAAAATCTTGGAAAGTTTTCTAGTATTACTTTGATGATGACAATCATTAAAGGAATTTTCCCCATCTTCTTCATAGTATTCATTGAGGTTATGGTGCTAACTGCTAGAATCCCACTGGTCTTTCATAGAGGATGCATTGATTTTGTGTGTCTTCAAACTTAATTCTGATTTATGGTGACCCTTCCCAGGATTTTCTAAATAAATAATATTTAAAAGTGGTTTACCATTCCTTCCTTCTAGGGTTGCCCTAAGACTGTGCAGCTTGTCCACTGCATCTAGGAATGGACTTTCACATGATGTTGTAACTACCCATAGCTCTATTTTGGTGCAAACAACCCATTCACACAGTAACAGAATGGGATAGTTAGAAGTGCTCTGAATACACACACAGAACCAAAACACAAAATTGTAGCCCTATCAGTATGCCAAAAAGTAACGGGGCAGCTTTAAAATGATGCAGATAGAAGCACTTTAAGTAAAAAACAAACCATAAATTTATTTCAATCAAATAGTGCCAAAAATGATCCAAATAGCAAGCTATATGCTCATCTGGACAGGCTCTCACTGAGCTTATACAATGTAACTGGTAAGGAATTTCAGCTCATAGACAAGCAGCTAGGTAGCATCTTGTTTGCACAGGCAGGCATCTCGTCAATTGATCAAAATTAGTTGAAGCAAGTTATGCAAACATTTAAAAATACAAACAGGATTCTGGCCTATATGGGCTTATTTAATAAGCTCCAAGAATTGTGCAGCAAACTATTTCACATTTGTGAAAGAAAAAACTCAGAGAAGAAAGTCTCCAACTCATAACAAAATGTAAGGTGAGAAGATCTAGAATCAGACTCAGTACAAGGAAACAATCATTAAGCACAACTGCCTTTGCTCTTTAAGCCAAAACTTATTAAATAAATAAAAAATTCTTACCAAATTGTGAGTACACATTTAAAGCAGAATCAATCTCAAGCTAAGTAACTCTCTTTCCAATAATGGCATTTAGTCCAATTCTTTTTAATAGCATATATAAATCTGTTTTCAGTTAAAGTGTGACCTGTGTCTCTGTGGTACCTAAGGTAACACAGAGGATCTATCAGGCACTTCTGAGTTCACGAACCTTTCCTTGAAGCCAACCTAAGCATCATGTGATACAAAAAAAAATACCAATTAAATTCACACATTGTGATAGGGTAGCTCATTCTGGGCACCCTTTCATGTTTATACAACACCAGATCAAAAATAGCAAGACATAAACTGGGAATGAGAGAGAGAGAAACCCGGTGTCTTTTATTGCCTAATTAAGAGAGAGAGAAGAGGGAGGGGGGAGAGCCAGGGATATGAATCAAAAGCTTATTTATAAGAAGAAATGTATTGTATCTCTATTTTGAAATAGGATTGGCATTTTTCCTCCAGTAACATACTCCCATTGCATATTTTGTATGAATTTTACAGTGGCCTGGATCCAAATGTACCTTATATAAATGGAAGGGATTTTGAGTCACAAGAGGTTCCCTAGTGTGGTATTCTTCAATATCTAGGAGTGGACTTACACATGATGTGAAAGGTGCTTACAGTAGAGAGGAGAGGGAGGCAAACTCCCATTGGCAATTCTGATGCCAAGCCAGTACTGTATTAGTAATACAAGTATTTTACTCTGCAATCCTTCATTCATGCTGGACAGTATTCTAACTCTATTCCATCATCTTAATAAAGCACCTAACACAAATTTACTTCTGTTTCTGCTTAAAATGAAAAACAAAGAGTTCCTTAATTTAAACAGCCTAGAAAACTTCCCTTTTACCTAAGGCATTTAACTGAAAGCTTCAGACTATGAAATTTCAAAGCAATAAAAACAGTAAAACAATCTAGTGCCAGGTATGTGATACTATTTTCAGAAACTCTGTAGAGATTTTTGTATTGGATTTCATGTTGTCTGATCTTTCTTTAGGGAGAGAAAAAGCCCCTCCCCCAGGACTGTTTTTTATCTGACTTCCAGTCCATGCATGACCTATCACCAGCTGCAGTGGTTAAAAACTTAACATGGGAGATTGCACATAGTGTAACTAAAGGCTCACAGGAGCTGCTGCAAAAGAAATCAATGATACTCAATATTTTAAAGTATTGTTTTAAAAACTACATGCTTTAGTATGATGACTCAATGTTTCAGTTTAGTATCCTATTTATAAACTTTTTTCATACAGAAGAACTAAGTAAAGACATACTAGATCAAAAAGCAAATAAATTTTAGACAATTGGCACATCTAAATTATTTCAAATCCTTAAGAACCATGTGATAAAATATTCAAAATAATCATGAAAATTTCCAGAGATTCCTTCTATTTAAAGACAGTTAAACAGTTATTAAAATGCTAATATAATACAGCAAAAGGACACAGGTATCATCATCAGTAACCAGAATAAGCTTCACATAAAGGTTATCTTAAATATTATGTTACGTTCTTTCAAGATGCACTGGACTTTTTGTGAGCCTATCTGGATCTTGACACTGTGCGAGATATATAAAGAGTGGTTTTAATGGCACCATTCTCAAGTCTGGTGACATCCATGGCTGAGCAAGAATTCAAATGTTCATCTACCAGCCTTTCAGTGTATTCATTACACCACACTGGCACACTTTAGCTCACTTTAGCTGAAGTGCCTGAACCCAAAAATGGCTTTTTAAATAACATTTCACATTACATAATTAATATGGTCATTTTTTTTTCAGAATATCCAAAATTCACTAAAAATCTACTCCGAACAGTACAGAAACACCACTGCGTTTCCTTCATTCTTTATCCATAACTGGTAACTTTATTTAACTTTGTGCACATTTCTCATATATCAGAATAAAGCTCAAAGATAGACTTGCTGAAATTTGATAAAAGTACACATATAGAATAATTTGTATTGTTCACAAATACAGTAACTCTATCTTGATTTCTCCTCTTGAAGAGGCTGTCCTTCAATGTATAATGGGGTTATCAAAGTCCCTGTGATCCTTCAACATCTGTTTCAAAAAGCTTTTCATGCCATTCTAAATTAATGCAATTTTTGGTATAAGCACTAATGCTTACTAACATTACAAACATCTTAGAAACTCTTTGTTAACATATGAGTAATAGTTGACTTAATAAAAATATGTCAAATGTTTCTTAATTTTTATCTTTTAGTCCATGTTAAATCAATTTTAACATAATCCAAGGTCATTGTACTGATTATCTATGACTATCACTGGGTGTGATAGCCACACTTCCATTTAAGCATTCCCATATATTTTAAACAATAAAAAAAACTTTCACTAAATGAAAAGTGTTTTTTATTCCTGTTAAGAGTCAAAATAACAGCAAGGTATTTCATTAAGTTTGGGCAGTGCAGCCATTACTTACATGCCACTTCCAGCGATGCATTGCGACTCACAGCTTCCCCCAGGTAGTTCCTTGCAACACACACATAACTCCCTTCATCTGGCTTACTCCTGCGTCCATGCACAATGCGTAGGAAAAATAAAGATCCGCTAGGGAGCAGCATGCGATGTGAACGGGGGTCATCTTTGTCCGTCTCCACACGCTCACCATCTTTATACCACTCAATTGTAGGAGTTGGCCTTCCTTCAGCCTTACAGTTCAAAGTTGTTGGCTCTCCTTTAGAAACAATTACATCTGATGGATGCTCCACAATACGAGGTGGAAAGTCTTCCTGGCGAAGACGAGATCCTAGTGAAAATGAGCAAGAAGAAAAAATAATCAGCAAGTTCTTTTAAAAACTCACTAGCAATTTTATCTAGCACAAACTATTAATGGGGGAGTCACACATGCTCTTCTAAGAATATTACTGGCTACAACTGTATTCACACTTCACTTAAAGTACCGGTAAGTACTGTTAACAGAATGGGGGATAGATTTGAGCAAGCTTACACAGGATTGTATATTACTTTCTAAAACACCACATTTAATAAATCATATTGAGATGCCTGTATATTAATCATTGAAGACCAGGGTAACACACATCAAAAGATGTATATTTCTTTCATGTCAGGTGCTTCCAGAGGGCAGGAATGCTGCTTTCATTTTCATATTTTTTATTTACTAGTCCCTTTGTTCTTAAAAAGTTAAAAAAATCTTTGTATTTTCTCATTTGTGTTTTCAAGATGGTAGCAGGAGACAGTCCATGCAGCAGCAAAAAATTATACAAGAAAATAAAGGATAAAAGCAAAGAAAAAAGAAAAAAAAGGGGGGGAAGCTACCAAGGGGGGGGGAGCGAAATCCCTAAAGAAAACAAAGTAATTTTAAAAATCCTGAAGAGGCATACTGATGCAGGCAAGCTGCAGTTTTACAAATAATTCAACCAAATGGCAGGAATACACACACACACACACACACACCCAAAAAAAAAACAGGAGAAGAAAAAGGAAAGAAACGATCCTAATGGAATATTACAGGAGCTCAGCACCCAATAATTTTACAAAGAATGAATGAAGCAAAGAGCAGCCCCAAATTTTACATATTCAAAATTTCCACTGAGTATCTATTGACAGCCCTTGAAACACAGTGTACGTTGATGACGAAAACTGCCTTCAGTTAAGCAACCATCATAGATATTATTTGTTGTACACTGAGATGTGCAACTCAATGCACAACTGATAATATCTATGGTGATTCTTACCTTGAAACAATTTGCTTGTAAAAATTATGAAATTTCGAGAAAATATATTCAGTTCATGGGAAAGAAGATGCAAATGTTCTGTTTGCTATTTCTCAAATGAAATATGTAAAGATTTAAACCAACTACAACAAAGCCATGCACCTCAGCCTAGAAGACCTGTTTAAAATTTATCTTGTTGTTTCTTAAATTTTCATGCTGACTTTAAAAAAAAGAAACGTGAGGCAACTACTACATACAAATACTGTAAAATGTAACAACACAAGAGAACAGCACTAATATAGACTTTTAAAAATGAAAACAAGGCAGATAAAACATAAGTGAAAAGAAACAGCCAAAACTGATCTTACGTTTATAAGAGTTTATGAGTCAAATTTCTATTTCAGTTAAAAGCATCTTTGCATGTCAGGAGAAGTTCCTTAGAGACAGGACTAACTGACATTTGTTTTGGCTGGAAATCCTGAGAGCAGTCATTAAAAAAAAATCTCAGGTTCTCATCAATGTCTGATGATTGGATAGGAAGTATCGAAGAATAGTACCTCCAAGTCTCGATAGGAAGGCCCATGATGATACTACAGTATATGGCTAAAAGAGTAGGACCTGATACTTCCAAAGGAGGGCCTATCCAATCACTGCTCCAAATTGGAGTAAGAAGGATCATGGGGTATGTTGTTGACAGTTTAGGATGAAGGCATGACTGACATTTAAATTTGTGACAAGATTTTGATTTGACTCTATCCCATTGCTCTATTTTCTACTATATGCAGTTTAGGGTTGGGGTGTTGTCAGTAGGCAACTGTGCGCCAGGCCACCAAAGTCTGGAGATATAATTATTGTTGTCCAGAAGGGGCCACCGATAATTGATTATTTATCTCAATGCTTTCCACTGGGAGCTGTGATTATTAATTATGTTATATTTATGTCAAGTATCCCAGATTTCCCGTATTTCTGCACCGCTTCCTCTACTTTCCTGCTGCCATTCCATAATTTGACTGGCAGGGAAAGTAGGTACTGCACATGCATGGATACACAGAATCCTTCTGCGCATGCGCAGAAGGGTTCTGCACAGAAGGGTTCTGCGCAGGTCCTGTATTTTCTGGAACCGCGCTTGACGGGTATGATATTAGCTTGTATACTGGATTTGTTTTTAATAAGCTCTTCTTGGGCACTGGTTTGGCTCTGCCAATTTGCTTTTTCACCATGCTGGATGGATACTGTTGTTTAAGAAATACCATTGAATTGTTGTTTAGCAAAAGCCCAATGTCTGTCCTCTGAGCAAAACTTATAGTTTTCTTAGGAAGTTGATTGTATCTGCAAAGTAACTGGTGGTGTTGGGGGCATATGGTTTGAGAACAATGTCAGCATATTTAGATACCCCATTGATGATGGTATTGTCAAGGTTATGTTTTGTTTATTCTGATATGCCCAAAACACAGACTAACATGGCTACTGTTCCAAAAAAATTCAAAGTTATTTTGTCTATTTTTTGTAGTGGGTACAAGTAGCTTGGTTGTAGATACTATGGTGTGTTTGTTAATTTGTTTTTTGTCATGGATGTCTCCAGTCAATTATTTCACTAGTTTGTTTTTCTTGTGCACAGCTTAACAGAGACTACCACACCCATAATACCTTTAGCCGAGACTTTGATTTCTTGATTTAAGCCACCAGAAGCCAGGCTGTGGTAATTCCTATGGGATTCTAGGGGCTATAGTTCATTAATTTAAAAAAATCCAAAGTCTAATTGACAGTTCTTTCTACTTCTAATGAAGCAGGCATTAATCCTTGAAAGTTCATATTGTTTACTTTTAAACTGTAATAATCTCTCTCTCTCTCTCTCTATCTCTCCTAACATGCTGAGACAAACTAACATATCTCATTATTTGCAATATCTGCATGACACTCAGCTCTTTCCCCTTTTCATCAACTTCCATTGAATCAATGCCTAGATGTAGTAAAAGACTAGATGAGAACCTTTGGAAGGTCAAATACATTTTTAAATTTTCCTAACTTTTTAGAATGTTATTCCTGCTTAGAATTTAATGCTTCTTTTCTGACTGTTGTTTTTTTATGCTCGCTGTTACATTTAACTTTCCATTGTTGTGGTATTCTAAGCATTGTTCTAGTCATATTCCAAAAACTTCTTTTGAAATGTAACTAAAAGGCTGTATAAAACATTGTGCACACTTGTTCAATTTCTCTTTGTCACACACTCAAATCCACACACATAGATATTTAGTTCAAACAAACCCAATAACTAAAAAATAAGTTATATATTAAAATCAACCCTCTTTCATACTGCCTTCCAACTCCAATAAAACATTGAAATTTACTAGAACCTACTATCTTGCCAGCTTTTTCCTCCCTGCTTAAAAAGAGAGAGAGAAACTTAAAGATAAGGCTCTTCTATGTGGTATACAACGCTAACAGATGGTTTGCCTTGGGAACAAAAATTCTATGTGTTTCCTTCCAATAACAGAACCACAGGCAAACAAACTAGAAAATTTTCAGTTGAAAATGAACACTAATGTACATCTCTCACAGTGCTGATGATATGTTGGATGAGAGAAAGGTTTTTGCAGGCGCACCCCCCAAAGAAAGACTCAGACACCGGTATATGGATAAAGGCATTGGGCCACATTTATTGAATAATGCCCTAGTCCGAATTATAAATTTCAATTGGTACTCAGCCAATTATAATTCTTAAGGCAAGCAGGCCGCAGTAACACTGGTAAGGTTCCTCCCAAAATTGCCAATGGCAATTGGCTACAATGTATCCATTTGTATCAATTTGTTTGTTGAGACAAACAAATTGTTGACCGGAGTCAATAAACTATCTACTGACCCCACCCTCTGACGTGTATCCGTCAAATCACGGGGTGATGCATGCTGAAGAGCTCCTGCCATCACCCCTTTGCCTGGTTCGTCGTTGACCAGTCAACGTTATTACACCTGTACCTGCCTAAGTGTTGGCCAGTCAATTGCGAACCTGCCGGATACCTGTGGGTCATAAATCTTTACCTTACCAGTGCTACCCGCCACACGGGGAGGCATCCATGATGACTCACCGCCCCCCCCCCCAAGACCGTCAGCTTGGTCGCCAGGCCTGCTTGCATCACACCCAGAACGAGGTACATACCTCTAGCCAACAGGTGGACCCCTTCTCCTGCCTACCAGCAAAATTTTTGTGTAAGCCTATCATCCGGTCTCCAATGGCCGTCTCACAGCCATGCTCAGAAAGGGACGGAGCCACAGCCCCGTCCACTGACTGCCGGAACAGTCCGAACTAGGGAGATCCGCATCTCCCCTAAATTGGTGTCTCGGCACGATGTTAGACCATAGCGACCGTATGTAAGCCATACGTGATACAAAATGCCAGGTCACAGCCCCTGCAGGCACAGGCCAGAGTGTCTCAAGCAGCTCGACCCGGCTGGCCGCCTGTTGCAGAGTGGCAGCAGTCGAAGTAGCCGGCAGATACGAAGGGCCCCGGTAGATAGGGAAGGGCCCCCTCCCACTGGATTGCCCAGGATGCCTCCAGCACAGCTAAACATGCTAACCAGGCATCCCCTGCCACAGAAACCCCTAGTATAAGGTGGGCCAGGTGGGCCGGACGGACGGACGGCTAGGGATTGGGCCAGAGGCCCCAATTTGAGATCCTGGGCCAGAATATGACCATGCCCAAAACTCCGGCCCCTGAGGGGGTAAAACGTGGTGTGTGCCAGCATCAGGCCCTCCCCCCAATCGTTCTGGCCCATGGCCGGCAACTGCGGGCCGAGGGCCGAATCCCCTGAAGGGCCGGCCTGAGGCTGAGAGCCGAGGGCCATATCTCAATCTGCCCCATCCCACCGGTAACGGTGGGCAAAGGTGTTGTCTTGCTCCATTGCAGGGGTGCAGCCATGGCAAGGTGGGCCACACGGCCCACTGGTTGATACACTGGGGACCCCATTTGGGAGCCAGGTCCTGAATAGGGCCATGCCCCAAACTCCGGCCCATGAGGGGCCGGAGGCAAGCCCTGCTGGGTGACCGCACCAGGCCCTCCCCCGTTGTCTGGACCCATGGCCGGCAATTGCGGGCCGGGGGCCGAAGCCCCTGCAGGGCCATCCTGAGGCTGGAGAGCCGGGGGCCATGCCCTAATCTGCCCCATCCCACCGGTAACGGTGGGTGCCATCGATGCGGGGCCCTGTTGCGGGGGCGCGGTTGCGGTCCTCCGACCCGATTGCTGCCCCCTAGCAAGTGCAGGGCCAGGCAAGTGCCTCCCTCTTGGTCGCGGCTTGGTCGCCGGGGCCTTCCTTTTGGGAGGCATAGCTGAAGAAGATGATCCCTTTCGGGGATCAGAAGCGCCGAAATGGCTCGACAGCCGAAGACTGGGCTGGAGAGCCGAGAAGAAAAAAGGAGCGACGGAGAAAAACTTCTCCTCTCCGTCTCTGTTTCTAAAATGGCAGCTCGGCTGCCTCATGGCCACCCCTTTTATAGAGGGGTGGCCACGCCCCCTAACTCACCCGGATGTCTGAGTCCGGGTGGGGGGTCCCGCAAAGATCGCGGCAGCCATTTTGGTGCCGCGCTTTCATTCTCTCTTTTATAACTAAAGCATCTCTAATTAAAATCCTTGGGTGACAAGAGTTGGACGAAATATGTTAACTGTTTTCCAATAACAAGTAGTACTTTGCCTTATCATCAATAAATTACTTGTTATAATATAGTATAAAATAAAAATCATAATTATCAATCACTGCTTTATTGAGTATTTGAAACATTTAGGTGTGTTTTAGTATAGTTAAGTTATTGGTTAAGAAAAACAGACAATTTAGTAAGATCTTATGACTTGACAGAGTTCACACATCTGTACAGCTGACACATCATAACAACCCAGAAATATCATCACATCTCACTACATTATTTGGAGATTGGCTTAGAATCAAAACCCAGTTGACACTTAGTTTTCTTCATTTTAGGATAAAAATATTTAACATAACCCTAAAACCTACACTGAGATTTACAGTCATCCTTTAAACAATCCACTTTTTGAAGGACAGTTGTGGAACTAAATGCATAATTTTCAACACGGCTCCACATTTTACTCTATTGTCTTCTTCTAAAGAGTCTAAAACAATTCTTTCAAGCAGAAACATTTTGGCCTGTAATTGATTTAAGTATGTATACATCACCATTCAGACTGCATGAAAGTAAACATAGGTGGCATAATTCATCTATTGTCACAATAGTAACATGTTGTCAAAATATTTTGGGACCGTCTAGGCAAAAAATAAAAAAGACAGATATATGTCCTATATCCTATCAAGGGAACATGACTATCTGATTGTACTTATATGAAATCATTCCAGCAATCTGTATTTTTTAAAAACTACTGCCACTCTCAAAAGGCTAGTTTCTGTACTCTTTCCTTTGCATATTGCTTTTCCTGAACTATGTCAGAAGCTATGCCTGTGATGGTGAACCTTGACACTCCAGGTGTTCTTCGACTTCAATTACCAGAAGCCCAAGTCAGCAATTCTGCTGATCTGGCTTCTGGGAATTGAAGTTCAAGAACAGTTGGAGTGTCAAGGTTCACCATCACTGTGCTATGTCATTGATCAGATTTGATATCAGATACAAACAAGTTCTGTGTCCTAGTCTCCAATCCAATCTATTCATCTAATTCTTTTTTTATTCTTGACAGAAGCATCACAATTAAAATAAACAATAAAACATAAGATTTAAATCTAAAATATAGCATTTCCATCATTTAAGAGTCCAAATTAGATAGTTATTTCCCCAAAGCAGGCAACAATAATTGCATTTTGACATAAGGTCCTCAAATGTATATTGAACAGGGCACAAGGGGCAGGAGTACATATGTGTAGCTTTCTGCATCTATCTGCAATCGCAGAAGGCTGACATCAGTGAGTATCTCCATTTATTCAGAGTTTCCCTAGATCTTGCTTTGTCTCTGAGCAGTCTATTTAGCAATTTCCAGACCTTCCAACTTTCACCAAAACCAGATATCAGCTCCTCTGATGGTTCCATCTAATGTTGATTTTTCATAGCATTTCATATGTCCATTCTACTTGTAGTTTTGTCCAAATCTTCCCTTGAATTAAGGAAGTTTGTCCTGGATTTTAATCTCTGAGAGGCTGAATGAAGGGTCATAGAAAAGATTTCATTCAGAAATTAAAGATTTAAGGCTCTCTATAGCATGCTGCCACTTTCTGCAGACAGCGTCGGGGTGGGGGCATGATATCAGCCAGATAAGGGGTCCCTAACCCCTGGGCCATTGAGCCATGGAGATGGGTCGTGCTGGGAGCCCCAATGGCAGCCTTCTGCCCTCAACGTGCTCCGCCGGGTCTGCCCAGCAAACGGAGCAAGAGCACAAGCTTCAGACACAGCAGATAGGAAGGGGCCAGGCCCCTCCTCCATGTTGCTTAAATACAGCGGGGCTCTGTTCCCCGCCTGTGTGATACCTCACTGCCCAATTCAAACGGTGTGGATGGCAGATGGCTGTGGCCCTCCTCCTTGTTTTTGAGCTGCAGTGGGGCTCCTCCCCCCACCTGTGCTCAATGAGGTTTCACACTGCTCATATTCAAGCTGTGGCTGGTGGACAGGAGAGATTAAAAATCCCACCACTCCCATTTACCTGTCTGTGGAAAAACTGCTTAGCATGAAACTAGTCCATGGTGCAAAAATGTTGGGGACCCTTGAGCTAGATGATAGACCTTATCCAATGGATTGGGTTTCAAACATCCCATAATTACTCTACTGGTTTAATTTAAAGAAATATCTACTTGCCCAGCATATGCTCATTTATCTCAAACTGGGGAGGCATATTTAACCAGCAGAGTAATAAAGGGCCAATGCTGTTGTTTTAAGGACCCTTAATTTAGCCTTCCAAGTAAAATTCATTAATTTCCAAAGAATATAACTGTAAAACCTCACATAAAGAGCGCCACACTTAGAGAGTAACTCGCTTAAAGAGCAGAATTTTCTCCAAATGGTTGCCTTATAGAACAACTAAAAACTCGCTTAACAGCTAAATCGGGGTTCACAATCCCCCTGCCAGAAGTCACGATCAGGCACTTACCATGGCCGCAGCGCTTTTTCTAAGTATTTCATTTAAAGAGCAACTTGCTTAAAGAGCAATCCTGTGGAACGCATTATGCTCTTTAAGCGAGGTACCACTGTATTTCTTCCACTAACCTTCAGTTTAGTATTAATACAATGCTTTTATATATTCAGACCCTGTCCAAAGTTACACCTTGGTATTTAGGATTGGTGCAATGCTTTCTACATGATTTTCAGCTTTCTTACTAGGAAGATGGCAGCTAAACACCTAGGGGTGTGTGTGTGTGTGTGTGTGTGTGTGTGTGTGTGTGTGTGTGTGTGTGTGTGTGTGTGTGTGTGTAGTAGTAGTAGTAGTAGTAGTAGTAGTTCCTACTAGGAGGGACCGGTTGTCAGCATTTTAAACATAGGAGCCGGCATACTACTCCTTTTTTTAATATTTATGTAATTGAACCACAAGATATAACTACTTATTCTATGATGGACCATTTTATTTAAAAATGACAGTCTCTTCTGATTAGCAAATGTTTTCATGGGAAGATGTTCATCATTTTGTGACTTAAGAATAGTTTTGCATATTTTTATAGCAAGAAGTTTCCAAAGAAATAAATTAAAAGGGTCAGAATT
This sequence comes from Bradypodion ventrale, assembly GCA_035047345.1. Classification (NCBI taxonomy): domain Eukaryota; kingdom Metazoa; phylum Chordata; class Lepidosauria; order Squamata; family Chamaeleonidae; genus Bradypodion; species Bradypodion ventrale. Next base: position 303,395,298 of record JAWDJE010000003.1, on the reverse strand, counting down.
AATTGTGCAGTGGAATTCTTTATGAAATCAATAACAGCTGCACCAGGAAACTACTGTACTGTGTTGAAATGTATTATTTTATTGCAATCTTTTTTAATAAAACATTTTTGAGGAAACTTTCTATACATTATCAACATACGTGGGTAGTAACAAATATGATTAAAAACAATCATACATTTTCTATTATATGTAGGTGAAATGCATATTATCTTCATCTATCTTAATGAGTAAAGGTAAACTATTGGAATTGTAAACATTGCCTTGAAGAGCAGCAGCAGCAGAAACAACAAGAACAACAACAACAGAACCTAGTATACTTTAGGTCCATGGTTTTGTAGCAGTCCAGCACACATGCTGATGCTATTATGGGACATGCTCAGGATTTCTGGTCATGACACAATCAGTGGGACATCTTGAGCCCAAACATGTGGTATACATTGGGACATACTCTGAATCTTGTCTTCATTGGGGGAAGACAGAAAATGGTATGAGTGCAGGCAAGGGTTTCTAACACAACTTTATCAATTTTCATCAGATTATGGTTTGCCTGTGGAACTTTTATGAACTGGAACCACTAGAATGAGCACCTGAGGCAACTGTGTCAACAACCCTTTACCTCTCATCATTCCTTCAACAGAGGATTCAACTGAATTAATGGCACAGTCTCATAAAGTTTTCAATAATTTCTGAGATTCCACAGATTCCAAGACGGGCCATTTAATCAATCTTCTATGCCTGTATATGTAGTGTTGAGGGAATATGGAAGCAGGAATGTTAAGTACTATATTGATATCTACTCAATCATCAGTACAGACTGCTGAACAAATAACATAGGAAGAGAACTTTGGAAGAAATTCCAAGTGGACAAGTATAAGAAGGCAGAGAAAATGCAGCATATGTAGCCATTTAGGAGATTCAAATACATTGAGAATGTTTAAACAGATGTTGTCCATAAAATTTTATTTTGTGATCCATGTTTTTGCAACATGTGCCTCTAATTAAATGGAAACTAGAATATCCAAGATTACTGTGCATAGCATCAGCCAAGCATGTGGTGATAACAGATTAGAAACATAACTTTGGCCAGAATGATATACAAGGAAACCAATGTGTGTTTCCTCACATAGCTCTTTTCTTAACATTGCTCATGCAAGTGAGAATCCAATAACCCTTTGTGTAAGTCCCAACCCTTTTGTCTGCAACAAGATGGTCTCCAATTTATATGATTGCAAGATAGAGATGGTTGGGGTAAAAACAAACTGTTGTAGAGCCCTTATGTTTCACTTTCATAAATAGAATTCTGTCATGGGAATTTTTTTCACACAAGCATTCCAGGTGCCAGTGAAAGAACTAAGCAGCTATTTGATTAGTACAAATATCAGTCTTGTGTACCCCATAACATGATAGGTGGAATAGCATAGGGAAATATGTACTTACTTTTCTGGATTCGTTAATAGTAATAGCAATTACACTTATATACTGCCACATAGCGTTTAAGGCACTCTCCGCATGCTTTACAGGTAATTAGCATTTTGCCTCCAACATGCTGGGTACTCATTTTGCCGACCTCAGAAAGATGGAAGGTTGAGTCAACCATAATCCTTGCCAGAATCAAACTCACAATGTTTTGGCAGCAGCACAACAGTTTAACCACTGCATCACAAGGGTTCTTAATACCCAACATCCAGTTCCTCACTATTCTAGAGTCACAGCAACATTCATGTATACTATTAAAATAATGTAAATCTTTAGATCAGTGGTTCCCAATGTAGGCCCCAGGCCCCACAGGGGGACATCAACTCCCAGAACCCTAAGTCAGTACATTGGTTGATCAGTGCTTAGGGAATTGACTTAGGCTTCTGGGAATTGAAGTCCAAAAACCAAAGGTTGGGAACATGGCTCTAGACCAGTAGTGGTAAACCTTGGGACTCCAGGTGTTCTTGGACTTCAATTCCCAGAAGCTCAAATCAATACACCTGCTGATCAGAGCTTATGGGAATTGAAATCCAAGAACACCTGGAGTGCCAAGGTTCACCACTGCGGCTCAAGACACAAGATATATTCAAAGTATAGATTTCTTTCTTTGTATCAGAATCTGGCATAATACAGTGCAACACGTCTGGATCAGAAGGATTAGCTGTTTCTATGCCAATGCCACAACTTGCATTGATTTGCACTGTTCAAGGAGGTTCCTTCTATGCCCCACTAAGTATAGACTAGAATGCAGCCACTCCTTTCATTCAATAGTTTTCCTGAACTTTGGGGTGCTATTTTCAGCCTACTTTACAGACTGGCATACATCTTTCTTAACTTTTCTACAAAAGCAGAAACATCAAAACAATAGTTTTTGCAAAATCTGTGCATTACAGTATAATATGCGTAAAACACATTTTACAAAAGGTGATTATATATGCATATGGATATGTAAGGCAGACAGATACACACAGAAAGAGAGGTGATTAATGCAGGAATGGGATTAGAGGGGCTTATGAACTGACACATGCAAACTGACACAGACCAACAATATCCTTGCCTCTCCCCCACCCCCTTTTGAACAATATCCATATTATCTGAGATTACAGTACTGTATATTTATTTGTTGTTGTTCAGTCGCACAGTCGGTTCCGACCCTTTGCGACCCTATGGACCATTGTTCTCCAGGCGCCTCTGTCCTCCACCATCCCCCCCAGCCCTCCCAGCTCTGTGCCCATTGTGTCTACAATGCCATCTAGCCATCTCATCCTTGGCCTCCCCCTTCTTCTTTTTGTCGGCAAAATATGCATGTGAATGCAAGAGTTAAGCATGAATTTATATGTTACAAATATTTTCAGATACATAGTTGGTGTAACACTCAAAAGTCTTAAAATACTATAAGAAAATGTTTAAAGACAGGAATTTGAGACTCTATCACTCATGTTTCCTAAATCTTGCTAACTATGTAAGGTCTATTCAGTACCCTCACAATCTGAGAAAGTGGACCTCTGATCACTATATTCTAGGAAGAAGGAGCAGAGAAGGGCTGTTAGATTCTTTCTTGGTGCCCACCCTGTTCCTTCACCCGTTCAATATAAATTCTGTTATTTCTCCTTATGAATCCTGTATTCTGCAATGCTCATTTCTGCAGTCATGATTAAGTGGAATGCCCTTAGGTCTGATGACAGAGCATACATACCAAGTCACTGTGCCAACTCTCGGCACTTGTTTAGACAGTATTTACTGATTTTTCCTCAATTCTCCTGCTTCATTGGGTTACAGTCAAGGTTGGCAGCCAGTAAGAATGTCACATGTAATAACTTCAATTTGAAAGCATAGTACAATGTCTCACTGTAACTTCTGATCAATGTTCCAAGTTACAGTTACAATTTCACCAAGCATATCTAAATACTATGATGGATAGGAGTTACCCCACTTCCAAAATATAGTAAGATTAGTATCTTGTTTGTGCTACTCAAAATAAAAGCAGATATGACATTTCTTCTAGGTCAATATTTTCCTAATTTTCTTTATTGGTTTAATACTGTTCCCTGCTTCCATTAATAAACAACATAACTATCATGAGCAGAACCATAAAATGACAAAGCATTTTTAAAAAAGCTTTCATCCAGAGTGTGATTTATTTAATACATTTTATTCTACAGTGAGCAACAATGCACAACAGCATAAGGATAAGGGGCAATAAAATAGTGAAGTAGCTTTGGTGTTGGTTACCATTTTGATAGTAAATCTACAACTGAATGTTGAAAGTACAGTACAGTACTAATATTAAAGTTAAAGGAATATCTTTAGGAAGCAGACAGGCCAATTGAAGGCATAAATACTATATTGCTACTTATTTTCTATACACAAAATGCTTGCTACTTGTCTCCACCTACACAAAAATTAATAAATAAATATTTAAAAATATTTAAACCTTTCACTACCCAGGGTGGGAGGTAGTTTTTCAGTGTTTTTGGGTATCTTAAGGGTCTACTGTATATAGTTTAAATGTTGGGGATTTTATGTACACAGTCGCACATCGATTGATGTGGCTATACAAATTGAATAAATAAATAAATAACTGAAAGGTGGAGTAGAAATAATGCTGATGACAACCATTTTCCTTTGTTTTATAGGAAATGAGTTTAAAATTATTGTTGCACTCACAAACTTTAGATATTTTAATGCTGTTACGAATTTTTATATATTCTGTGCAGTGATTTTATACTATGCACACACATGTACAAACACATAGACATATAAATTGTGCATACATACATACACAGAAAGAGAATATAGGATTATTTATTGGCTTGGAGAGTAAATGGTTGAAGTTATGTGGGGAAATGTGTCAGGAATTGAGACAGTTGAGAAGTGTAAAATAATATTTAACAAGTGTGATTTTGTTGCTACTTGTGCAAAAGCAAGTATGTATCTATCCCTCTTTCTATAAAGAACAGAAAGGGTTTATTTAAGAGTTTTAAAATATAAAGAAAAAAGTAAATGCTTATGATATTTTACTGAAGAAAATGACAGTTTAAACATATATTTTATATTTACCTGTTCATTTAAACTTTTTACTTAGTGTTCCTTTTAAAATAAACTCTCTTTGGTTTATTCTCACTGCTTATTTTTATAGACAGCAGTCCTGAGGTATTTTATCTACATAAATTTGAGGATATCACCAATTTGCTGGTCAAACTAGTGATATAAGGTTTAGGTAGTGTCATCAGCATAATCTAATTTTAGTTCTATTTTGCCAAAAAGGTCCTTACTTTTAAAAGGACAGTATGAAGTCTTCCCTTTAGTGAGACATCATTAAATCAGTAGTGTAAAATGAAACACTGGCTGTTTGTCTGAGTTGGTGATGAGACTAATCCCTTGTCTCAAGTCTAGATGGCAATTTTGGGAGATGGTTATTAGGAAAATCAATGAAATGCAATGGTACCTCAGTTTACAAATTTAATGTGTTCTCCAGGATGTTTAGTATTGCAAAAAAGTTTAAAACCAAAATGTAGTTTCCAATAGGAATGCATTGAAAACCTTTTTTTTTGTATGTCCAGAATGGATTAATTGGTTTTCAATGCATTCCTATGGGAAACTGTTTGGGTTTATGAATGTTTTGCAATTAAATTCTTAAACCAAGGCATTATTTTCAATGGATTTTCATTCATAAACCAGTAATAAAGTTAACTGAGGTGTTCATAAACTGCGGGACTACTGTAATAAAGTTAAATATAAAAATATGCCCTAAAATAGTGCATTTATCAATATGCAAGAATAAACTATGGGGGTGGACAGTGAAAGAATTAATTTCAAATTTATTAACAGCAGCAAGACTAATGATAGCAAAGAACTGAAAGTAAAATATTATTTTCAGTTGGTATAAAGAGGTTTGAAATATAGCAATTAATGATAAATTAACATGCAATGTTAACGCTGAAAAGGGATTGTTAATTAAGAATGTTTGTAATGATATTTGAGGAGTTTTTAGAGAATTTGTATTAATAAAAGGGAAGAATTATTCTTACAGGAAACAGTGCAGTTCTGGATGGAGAGTGGGGTTCAATGGACAGAGGAAGTTTTAATGGTATCTTGAATCATCCTCATATGGAGGGGTACTATCTGTATGAATATTTTTAAGTTGTATATGCACTTTGTATGAATTTTGTATAAATAAATAAATGGCAAACTCAAACTTAGTGCAGAGTGATTTTCATTTTGAGAAGTTGTATACAGAGATGGAGAAGTGTTCTGCTCCACATTTATAGGACAATAAGGACAAACCTTTTAGAGACAGAGTGTCCAGAGGGGTGGGGCAAACTCTGTTGGGGGAGGAAGTGTTCCCATTGGGCTGCTGGGCAGTGGGTGGAGCGAACACTGTACTGGGGGGAGGAGAAAGTGCTCCCATTGGGCTGCTGGGCAGAGGGGTGGGGCGAACTCTGTGCTGTGTAAGGGAAGAAGTGCACCCATTGGGCTGCTGGGCAGAGGGGTGGAGTGAATTCTGTGCTGGGGTGATGGCATGCATGCCCACAGAGAGGGCTGTGAGTGTCCCCACTGGCATGTGTGTCATAGGTTCCCCACAACTGCTATAGGATACTAGTATTTTTTGCCTGGCCTTGCCGGGAAGTTTTTTTGTGTGTGTTGGTGGTTGGGGTGGTTTTGGGGGGTACACACACACACAACACAGCCACACACACAACACAACACGGAATAAACGCACACACAAACGCAATACACACACAACACAACCACACACACAACACAACCACACACACAACACAACCACACACACACATGCCCGACCGGCAAAGGCCTCCACCATAACGGGCGGGTGGGCGGGAACTTCAGTTGCTGGCTGGCTGCCTGCTTTTGGTGCCCCCCACCCGACCGGCGAAGGCCTCAGCGCCAGCAGGGATGGAGGACAGGCCGCACCATGGAGGCATGGAACGTGAGTGGCCCAGCTCAGAAGGCCACGCTGTGCCGGGTAGGCGCAGAATGCGAACAGCCCAGCCGGCAACAGGTAAGTGGGGTGGGGGACAGGGACTGAGGGGGAAAATGGGCATGAGGATGGGTTCGTGTTCACCCTTTCTTCTTCTTTTTTTGAGATTTTATTGCATAACATATAACATGTAAAAACATAAACATTTATAACATTACATTACAATACAATAAAAAAGAACAAATGAACAGATATACATTGAATACATCACCCTTTCTTCTCCCAGACCAGGGCAGGTGGCATGGTCCTCGGGCCTATTTCCCCCCCCCCCCCACACACACACACAGTCCCTGTCCCCCACCCCACTTACCTGTTGCCGGCTGTGCTGTTCGCACTCTGCGCCTACCCGGCACAGCCTTCTGAGCTGGGCTGCTCACCTTCTGTGCCTCCGTGGCGTGGCCTGTCCTCCATCCCTGCTGGCGCTGAGGCTTTCACTGGTCGAGTGGGGGTCACCAGAAGCAGGTGGCCCAGCCGGCAACCAATGTGCCCACCTGCCCGCTGTGGTCGAGGCCTTCGGCAGTCAGGCAGGCATGTCAGTTGCCGGCTGGGCCACCTGCTTTTGGTGCCCCCCACCTGACCAGCAGAGGCCTCAGCGCCGGCAGAGACAGAGGACAGGACGCACCACGGAGGCACGGAAGCTGAGCGGCCTAGCCCACCGGCACATGGAGTGAGCTGGGGATGGCTTCCCTCCCGGAGATGAAGTGTTCCCAGAGGGAAGTGGTTTGCGCATTGGCCAGCTGTTTTTTTAATGTGTGTGCTGCTTGCTCCGCCTCCTCCGCGCTCAAGGAGGCATAGAGTTTTTTGTTCGTGCTCGTGGGGCAGTTGCCCCACTCTTGGCTGCCGGACCCTTGTGGTGATGCTCACAGGGTCTTAACATAAGTGTGGGCGGCTCGGTACAAGATGGTTGGGATGGGTGTGGCCGTGCATGCTGGACACGCACAGCCCATGCACCTTTTTATAGGTATAGATGAGGCCGGACGGATAGAGATGCTTCATGTTTTTACAAAAAGTAGCTTATAATTAATCACCAAAAGAATGTTGAAATAACAATACATTTCAAAAATATCAGGTTAGTTTTTATTGACCAAGTTCTCACACTGGTCAGCAGGTGTACTGACTTGGGCTTCTGGTAATTGAAGTCCAATAACGCTTGGAGAGTCATATTTGCTGACCCCTGCTTTAGATCATTGAGTGTATTTCTGTGTGAATCACAATGTGTAGGCACTAATATACAAGGTGTTTTCCTTACTGAAACAGGAACAGATTAGCATAGTCTACATATATTCCAATTACAGCTATTCTCAGTGGAAGGAAGGGAAAGAAATGTCCTAATAATTTAGCCTTTAAAGCTGGTGTCCCCAACCTGCACCCCATGGGCTGCATACAGCCTGTAAACTCTTTCTGTGTGCTCTTCCATATTGCTTGTTTCCTGATATCACCCTCAAGGCATTTCCTCTCAGATATTTACTGTTTTTCTACCTCATGTGTCTTTCCTGTCTTTTTTATACCAACCCTCCCCCAACAAAAAAACAATAGCAACATTGTTTCTTCTGGTCTCCATGATTCCTTCTGTCAGCCCTTTCTTGGTCTTATTCTCCATACAGTACTAGCATTTTGGCTATTCCAGGTGCTATGCTAGCCAACAGAGCTCAGGTACCTGTAACAGCTTTGAATGTTTACTTTTGATCTAAATCATTAGGGTAATAATATGGTGACATTTTTATTTAAGACTAGGCCCTTTTTAAGCATTGGGCACTCTAATGTGACCCCCATATCCCAGAAGGTTGGAGACTACCACTCTAAAGAATGTTTCTTTTCTGTTGCTTTTCTTAATCTGTAGTAAACATTAAATATAACCAAGACAAAGTTGTGCCTTATATTTTAGAGACTGCTTTTACACTGAAGTGTTCAGAATTGTCCATGTGAGTTGATATGACAATTGTCCAGAATAATTATTCATCCTGCAGTATACTGCTTAGATGACAGTGTACCTCAAAAAGTCATCAAAGTTGATGTAAATCCTAGTCTACAGAATTAGGGCATACCAGTGCAAACATCAGACATGATTTTCAGGTGCAGAAAATACTACTCGCTCAAGCAGTGTGTTCACGCAAATGCACAAATCTTTCTTGTTTTTCCCCTTAGGAAAGATCCTGCCTCTCATCATTAATATGATTGCTACATTGTGGCCATAAAACAATGTATTACTTGAATAGAGTGTATATAGTAACATTAAAATCTTTAAAGGGGGGGGGGCTATTACTAGTAGCTGGGGATTGATTTGCTTTCAGGATCAAGACAGGAATTCAAATAACTATGCAGCTGGATTTACAAGGAGAAATTTATTGCAAACAAAGCCTAGGAAATTTCATCTCTGCCATAAGTAGTTGCATACTTGAAGAAAACTACATGGGTCTAATGTAAGTCAACAGTAGCTAGCTGAGCTAGAGAGATATTCTTGCTTCTTGGCACAATAACAAATATTCAAGCAGAGAGGGTCTGGGGGTGAGATTTTTTTCCCTCTGTAAGTAACTTAATGAATGAAGTACTAATTAACATTATGGCATTGATAAATGTAGAGAGAGATTAGGGATGTACTTGATAGTCAGCCCTTCCCAGATGGACTGTCAAAGCCACATTAATTCCTATCTTATTGGAGCATCTGCTTCTCCCATAATCCTCTGCCCCTTGGTATGAAGAACACAAACTGTTGTGACTCAATTCGATTTATATCAATCTAATTTCTTTTAATCCAATTTGTATTCCAATCTACTACCTTCTAATCACTTAAATCTTCAGTCTCCATCTGGTAAATTTTCTCTCAAAATTAACTGAGCAGATGCCTCTACAATTGTCTTCCACAGTCAAGCTAATCATTGCCTAGCAGTGGCCTACAGAATGTTCTCAAATAGGTACGTGATTTCCACTATTGCCCTTCTTGTTACAGACATGGTGATGCATGAAGGCCATTTTGTCCATCATTAATAGGGTATCAGTCTAATATTTCTACAGAAAACTTAAGAAACCTTTAGCTGAGCTGAAATTTAAAGCTGCAAAAGCAATGGGAACAGAGGATAGACTATATCTTATTGGTTGGAGGACTCATTAGGGTTTCACTCTTGATGCGTTTCTTGGAAAGCAAAAAAAAAATGTGGCTATCTTGTGGCTTTCCAAAGATCAACACTTACAACTTAGATACTACAAAACAACAAACTCTGGATGTTTTACTATTACTAACCTGACAAAGAGATTTGTACGGATTTGCATTGCTCATATATATATATATAATCCAATTAGATCAGTTTCTGATTGCCTCTGACAACATTTACTGCTGCAAAAATATAGGGAACAAAACAACAACCCAATTTATAGCTGTGAGTGCTATCTGAATGAACTGTGCAGAAATAAATGCCAAAATTCATAACAAATGGGCAGTTTGAAGATTTTGAAGAACACTAGTATGTAAACATACGGTTACAAAACATGCTTCATTTAGATACCAAGGGGAATCAGGAATAAGCTGCCCATTGCTAATATACTTTTTAGAAATAAAGCTTTAACTGTGTATCCAATAAAGACAGTAAAGTTTACTGATACACAGCACTGCATGCACAATTTTGAAAAATCAACACTAAAGTAAAAATATTTTGACTGGGCATATGGAAAACAATACATTGATGACAAGTGATGACAGATGCTTTTAACATGCATCTTTGTGGGTCACATGAAACCAAAACCAAAACAAAACTCTGTGATGATATGCCAAAGGAGAGTATCATTTTATATCATCATGGATAGAATCTTCATCTTTTGCTTTTGTATTCTCCCTCTCCTTTCCCATCAAGTCTTGTCAAACCTTTCTTGTGTTTTTCCCAGTCACTACTTTCTCTGTGCTTCAATGACAGGTGGTCTAAATTTTCCACTTAGAAAATCTGGTCACCCTGTGTTTATAACACCTCTCCACTTAGTGTCATCTGTGAATTTAATTAGCATGCAGTTTGTCTTCTCATACAGATTATTAATGAAGATGTTAAATAAAACAGAGCCTACACAAAATCCCTGTTCAAAGCCAATTGACACCCTTTTCTAAATCTATGCATTGCCACCTATTATTACTCTCTGTTCATAGCTTCCAACCAATTGATAGACCTGGTGATAATGCACAGATCCAAGCAATTTTGCCATTAATTATTCAAGTATAGTTACATGGTGAACTGCATGAGGTTGTGTGGAAACAGCATGTAGTTCACACAGGCCTCTTTTAAAATCACAACTGAGACCAGCTGCTTGCATTGTGCCATTTAATTCTGATCTATTTCAGTAGATCACATCATCCTTGATGCTTTGGTTCCACCTATTATTTGCTTTAGGTAAATCCAATTTAATTAATCACTCTTGTGAAAAGCAGAAAAATTTCCACCTCACCAACACCAAATAGTAGCAATGAGATAGACGACAATGAGTCTACTAGAATCAGAGGGGAAGGGGGGTTCTTAGATAAAATGAAATGGCTATACATTGTTTTTATTTAACAGTTGTCTAACAGCCGCCATGGAGCATTAGGAATAGAGAGCAACACATAAGACAGAAGAAAAAAGTTATTATTATAATTCATAAAAAATAACAATCTAATATTGGCTTTGCTTCACATTTATCTTCTCTCTATAATATCTAGAATATCAGTTTTCAAGAGAGTAGAATAAATGCAATTTCAATTGCAATATTTCCAATAAGTCACAAGTTACATATATTTCCCAAAACAACCATTTCTGTCCCATTCTATTACATGTTTAATCTTCTCAGCACTTAATATTTACTTCCCTGTTTGTTTCCAAGCAATCATATTATTTAAAAGCAATCACAATTACAGAAATATTCCAGGCTGTGGAACACCCTTCAAAGGGAGTCTTGACTGTCTCTCCTTATTCTTACGCCCACAGGCAATGGGTATTTTATTCATATTTATTTTGGGCTTTGTGGAGAATGGGGCTCTTAGTGAATTAGTGCTTTTCTATTGGTGTGTGAAGCTATGTATTTGTACTATGTACAGTCTGAGTAAATGGTTTTGATCAAATCATTATTTTAGTATTTCAACCAAGGAATAATGCATTCATTCTCCCTAACACTTATATTTAATTGAGACATTCATTATTAAAATAATCATTTCTGACCATTATGGTGCTTTTTGAGGGAAAGACCTTTACCATAATATACTGGGGAAAGAATGTTTCAAGAGACAAACACTATTTTTCTTTTTGTTTACCTTAAGGGGTAACATGGAAGACACAGCAGAAATGCAAAAGACCATTGAGCATGTCCACAATGTCTCACAAATAATGTACACATGATTTACCATGAAAGAGAAATGATATACATTTCATAGTCAATATATAATCTCCAACATGACTAGGAAACAGGTATATCTCCACAGGGTTCTTTACATACTCCAGGATAATGTTTACAGTTCTGATCTCCAAAAATGCTGGGGATTTCACAGCAACACACCTTCTCTATTATTGATTTGGCTGACTATGACTCACCAGTGTGAATGGATATCAGGCATGTCTGTACGTATGTATGTAAGAAAGAAAGAAAAAAGGACAGATGCCATGTGAGGAATGTATATAACTTACCATACCACATTATATACTCTTACATATCCCTTAAAAGTACATAGCCTCATGCACCAACAGAACACTAAGAGCCCTGTTCTCCACAGCTGGTGAAATGCCCAAAGCAATTCCGACAAGGAAATTTTATATAAGAAAGGGCAGTCTGAACATAGATGATACCAATGTCAACATTCAAGAAGTTCTATCAGTGGTCAGCAAACTTGGCTGTCCAGATGTTCTTGGACTTCAGTTCCCACAAACGCTAATCAGCAGGTGTAGTGACTTGGGCTTCTGGTGATTGAAGTCCAAGAACACTTGGAGAGGCGAGTGTGCTGACCCCTAGTCTATGGGATAACCCAGTGTTTCCCAACCTTTGGTTTTTGGACTCCAATTCCCAGAAGCCTAAGTCAATTCCCCAAAGCACTGACCAACCAATGTACTTACTTAGGCTTCTGGGAATTGAAGTCCCCGATGTGAGGCATGTGCCCCATGTTGGGAACCACTGGGACAACCCTATGTGCTTACTATCATTCACAAAGAGACACCAAGATGGTTGAACCCAGAACCTGACTCCTTTTTTCATTAGTTATCCTCTTCTTACCTCCAAACAGAATAATGATCTGCCATGCCAAGATGTAGTAGTAGCAATAATAATTTTGTGTCAGAAATTACTTTGGGTCGAAAGGTTTTTTGCGGAAGAGACTACACTCAGGGAACACTCAAGTGAGGCTCCTTTCATGTCCCCAAGAGCTGGGTCAGAGACAGGGCTCAGTCTGTCATGCAGTACCTGGGTCTTCAAGTGCCCACTTGCCAGCCTTCCAGCTAACAAGGAGAGCTTCTTAACCACTGAGCCACCTCAGTGCCTTGTAATAGCAAAGGGAATCTTCAATTATTCTGATACCTCTGGGGAGGAGAATTCTGCCAAATATTGCCCTTCGAGAAATTCTTGACTTGTGTTCTTGATAATTTTCTCCTACAGAATACTGGAGGAAGAAACTAGAAGACAGTCTAGTAAAGGATACTTTACTCAATACTAAAGGATACTTTACTCAATTCTAACAAATAGAAATGACTTAGCAAAAGAAGTGGCAAGTAAGGGGAACTTTAGGTGAAAGTGACAATGTTATGCTTGAGTTCTGTAAGCAAAAGCTAAGTATAGCTACATGTACATGCTGTATTTTTTTAAAAACTCATAAAGAAATTGAACAGAAAAATAATAAATAAATAATATTAAAATAAAATTTAAAAATAAACTAGGTAAAGGTTCACCTTGCTCAAAAGCCACTCATAGCCAACTCTAGAGTTCAGGGCTCATCTCTATTTATAGCCAAAGAGCAAGTGCTGTCTGCATCTGCAGATGTTTCCATGGACATGTGGTAGGCATGTCTAAACATAGGAGTGCAAAGAATGCTGTTTACCTTCCAACCAAAGTGGTAGCTATTTATCTACTTGCTATTTTTTGCTTTTGAACTGCTAGGTTGGTAGGAGCTAGGACAGAGATGGGAGGTCACTCCATCATACAGCACTCGAGTCTCAAACTGCTGATCTGCCAACCTTCCAGTTGTCAAGTTCAGCATCTTAACCACTAAGCCACTGCAGTCCCTTGAAATAATAAATCACCTTTAAAGAAATAAGGTAGCAAAATAGAGCACTGAAGGAGATAGTATAAGATGAAAGCTACCTAAGTTTGGAATAATTCTCTAAGAATACTCTTTCTGATGCCACAGAGGCAGACAAAAAGGAATGGGAAAGTAACATGTGATGGTGCTCCTAAGGCATGCACAGAGTGGAGTGGGGACAAGGTTCTCACTGAAACCTACTCATGAAATTTCCTCACCAGGCTCTGCCATGGTGCATGGCCCATTTGGCTGATTCATAAAGACCACTAAAGAATAGTAAGCAATATAAATGAAGTCTTACACAGGTTATTAATAAAGAGATAGGGTTTATCAGATGCATCTGAACAAGCCTGAATTTAAAAACGTAGATTATTAAAATCTGTATTTAGGCACCATCTTTCGTTATTACCACCACACCACAACAGAACCATAATTTGCAGATTATAGATTGAACACTTTGAGTAATTTCTTAACTGATTATACTCCTAAATAACAGGAGATTAGATTGATATTACAGGTTGTACAACTAGAAGCACCTCCATATTGCTTTGTATTTATTTATTTATTTATTTACTATTTTCATTTATATTTATTTCTTCTTTCTGAAGACATATAGAATGCTGCACACCACAAACCATCACAAATACTGTACTATTAACCACATAACTGCCCTCACCTACATGTTGAAACAGGGTAGTTCATTCTTGCATTCTTTTCAGTGTGAAAGAGAATATTTTACAAATTTGCACATCATTTTGTAATTCTGTGAACTGCTGTTATTTGCAGAAAATTATATCTCACCGAGCAGAAATGTGTTTTTCCAAAGTGAAGCTGATAACTCTGATTTTCAAAAGCTTTTATTATAGCAAAAAGAGAGAAAAAGAGCAAGAAGCAAAATAGCCTTTTAGTACTGGATGTGGGATTTTCTCCATATCTAAAATGAAATGCAATTACTAGAGAACATAAAATGGATCTATGTTTTATGTTAGAGGTAGAGCCTCTTTGATATTTCATGTCACTTTCAAATCTCCATCTGGTAGCGTTTTCAGATTTAATGTTTCTTAGGTATTGTTTTAAATTATTTTTTCTGGATAAATATTTTAGTTTAAATCATATTTATTTTCACAGTTCAGAACTGTACACTGGCTATTCACTCAAAAATAAAGTTCATAGTTGATAGTGTACATATCTCCATATATTTGCAAAGAAAGTGAAATCATTCTTTTCCAGGGCAAACTATTGAATATATATAAATTCAATAAAATCTAAGAAATGCTGAAACCTGCTAGAGTGTGTGGCAGCAAATGTTTGTTTGTTTTAAATCTCAGCACTCATCACAATTCTTGAACTATGTTCTTGAGATAAATCCAATCATGTCCAGAATGCATATAATGGCCTGTTAAGATTGAGTCCTACAGTCTACTTTCTGCTTATGTTAATCAATAAAGCCTGATTCCACTATGAGCAGACCATCTCATTTACCAAGGGTAGAGTGGAATTGTCAATCCTCTGCCAGTTTTCTGTTTCTGTCTGTCCTACAAATGGAGAATAATGGGTCTGAAGAAGAGAAACTCTGCTATCTGTGGGACTCTCCATGTAAGTCAGGATGCTGATTTTCTAGGGTCATGACAGGGTCATTACTCAGACCCATCAATTATCCCTCTGTAGGAGAACAAAAAAACTGGGAACCTAAGAGGGTTAGCTAGAGACCTACCTCAACCCAGGTAAGTAAACACAGGTTATTAATAAAGAGATAGGGTTTATCAGATGCCCTAGTACAGGGCCTACTTTGATGCTTCAGATATTCTTGGACTTCAGTTACCAGAAACCCAAGTAAGCACACCTGCTGATCAGGGCTTCTGGGAATTGAAGTCAAAGAACACCTGAGGCACCAAGGTTGGCCACCCCTGCTCTAGTATATATACTGTACTGCATTAATTCAATCTACTGCATGAATTCTTCTGGGACCTAAACCCAGGTAAGAGTATGTAAAATTATATACTTTATTTTGTCCATTAATATATATAAAAAAATCACATCTATAAAAAATTAAACTATTATTTAGCATATTTTTGTATTTAAGTATAATATTTTTAAAAATAAATATATGTTGTCAGTCAGAATGGATTGGATCTATATTAAGGCATTTGCCCCACTCTTCCCCTAATGGATCGGATTGGTCCACTATTTTTTTCTTGCATCCACTCATAATGTATGGTGGAGTAGGATAATCACTCCTAATAACTTGTCTTCTGATGTTTTGTTACTGGAAATAGGGTCTCATGAGGTCAGTGTACCATCTGGACATGAAGATTGCAAGAAATGGCATTTCCTTCTTTCTTCCCAACCTCAAGAAACTCTATCCCAGACCACTCTAGACCAAAACAGCAAGTGTGGACAGGCCCCAAGTTAGTTTAATTCCATTCAATTGAAATCAACAGACTTAAGAATTATCTAACCTGCCCACTAATTTCAGTAGCACTTAAAATTAATGTTGGCTGCAATACTATACACACTTAACTGGCAATAACTTATATTAAATTCACATTATGAATTATGCAAGAGATATTGAAAACACTATTTCTCTAATTATCACTATAAAATCCATAATACAAAATAGCTCTCCAAATATAGTCAAAGTTGCAAGCTTTGCATTCTACAGTACCAATATATTTTTTAAAAAAAACTTCAAAGGGAAATGTTACTTCTTTCAAGTTGTCTGCAAAATGCTGACAAGGAATAAAGCATGATATGCAACTTGTTTGTGGATACCCATCTTCTCAGTACACATACAGAGGGACAGCATCTGACCAAACAGTTATTTTTCTCTTTCTCAACAAAAGCTCAGATATTACTTTTCAAGGCAAACAAACTTCATTTACCATACATGCTCAGATCTTCAAAAGCATGAAAATTTAAAGTAGGATCATAGTGCTAATACAGTTAAGATCCAAGACAATGATTCAAACTTAATTGTAGAGTTTATTCTTCACTTCTATTTTTCTATTTTGTTCCCAATAAGTATATCAGAACAATCTTGTGCATATCTATTCTGAAGTAAAATTCAACTGAAATTCACTTTACGGGGAGGCATGCATACATTAAAGATCACGTAATTTGAATTTAAGCAGCAAAAGATTCAAGCAGCACAGGTTTATGCTCCAAAGCTAGGATACGGCATCCTTTCTTGCCCATGTATTCTGGTTTCTCCTAGCACTTTACTGCCTACTAATCTCTGCCCATAGCATCTGCCAAAGGAGCTTCAATTGTGCATGTCACAGCCTCTGAATCTGTGATGGCACATAATAAGAGATATAGAATAATGTAGTATAATGAAACAAAAATATATAATCATACTTCGAAGGGGGTATACAAATTGGTACCTAGGTCCAGATTCATTTGCAGATCATATCTGTGAATTAGGTATGTCTGCCTCATGCATTGTATATTTTAGAACTGAAATTCTTGTGGATAGATGAGATAACGTGAGCATTTGCAGATCTCCTAAATGGGGTTAACTCAAAAAAGAAAGCCATGGCTTTTGGTTTACAATAGCTTAGCAGGGATGTTGACTATATGATTTTTTGAAGATCACTAAACCGAACTGAACACTAATTCACTTTGAAATGCTGACTAAAAGGTGTTGAAAATTGACACACTGATCCCTTAATCTCCAACACAGTATTTGCAAAGGCATATCCAGAATGCATATAGGAGAAGTAAAAGTACAAGTATATAATGATTTAAGTAATGAGACTATTCAATGAAGAAGAAAGATGAAGCCTATAAGGGAAATTTTGTTTAATTGCAATATCAATGGGGTTTCCCTATCTTCTTAAAGATATTTCATGATGGGAAGGTGGTTAGAGCAGAGGACCCAAAGGGGGCAATGAGACAACTTGAATTACTAAAAATTATAGAGATGGGATACCCGACCTGGGAAAAACTAGTAAAAAACTGTATGGGAAAGGTTCAGAAGGATCAAAGGGGAAAGAGGAGTATCAAGCAAGGGGGAGAGACCATTCAAGGGAGAAACCTTTACATTATGGAAGTGGTGGGGAAATAAGAAAAGAGAAGGATGCAGAAGTGTCTGGTGCAAAGAGAAAGCAAAAAGTAAAAAGAACATATAAATATAAGTAAGCACAGGTAATAAAGTGGTGACGGTTTAGGAATATGACTAGAAGAGGGACCAATAGAATTAAAACACAGGAAAAATTAATAGGAGGAAATGGAGAATAGCAAAAGACGGATATTAGAATAGAAGTGATAGGCCCTCCCTCCTCCCCCCATCCCTAAATGGGAGTGACCAGGCAGTATTTAACCTGGGGGGGGGGGGAGTTTAGAGTGTTGTGTGTTAGTGGGTGGAGGATTATTTTGGGTGTGTTTTACTTAATGTAGGTTTTTTTAATTTGTTGTTGATGTTTCTCTATGGTATTTTTGTATTATGTGTTTATCTTTGTTGTAATTTTATTTTTATTTATTTATTTATTAAAAAGCATAGCATGCGTGTCTATTATTCTTTAAGACTATTGCCATACTGTATCAAGCTTTCAGTGGAAGGAAAAATTTGATTAGTTTGTTGGTATTATGAGTAGTAGTTTACCAGTTTCCCACTTTATCAGATCATATCGGATGAAGTATTAACAAAATTATGCCACACATACTCAGTACTCATTCTAAAAATAGAATCTTGTCAGTACTCATAGTCTCATACTAACACAGCTAGAAATAAGGGCCTGTGGTAGCTCAGTTGTTAAGGAGCTCGCCTTGTTAGCTGGAAGTACGGCAAGCCGTCAGTTTGAGACCCAGGTACTGCATGATGGTTTGAGTGCCCATCTCTGTCCCAGCTCCAGCCAACCTAGCAGATTGAAAGCAAGAAATTGCAAGTAGATCAATAGGGACCACCTCGGTGGGAAAAGATCTTGGGGACATGAAAGGAGTCTCATTCAGGTGTCCCCTGAGTGAAATTTCTCCAGCAAAAATCCTTTCAACCCAGAATAATTTCTAACATGAAATTGCATATATCTAGAAATCAATAAATTAGTATAACTTTTTTAGACTTTGATGGGCCTTTTCAAGCTTAGCAGAATAATTTGTAAATTACAGATGTGAAAAGCTTTTCCTATGAAAATAAAAAATCCCTAGCACTTATGGAACTTCTTCTTCCAGTCTTCTTCTTTGGTTTCCAGGTCAGACTCTAAAACTGCCAAAATGAAACCTTCTTGGCTCTGTCATTAGCCAAACTTAAATCCTCATAGATACATGTTTCCTGTATTAACCTGCAGACCAGCAAATGAGCTGAATTCCGTATTATGTTGTTATCTGCCAACAGCCACCGCTTGAGCATATTGGTCTTGCATTCTCTTCCAGTATCTCTAACAAATAGCTTAGCTATTTAAAAAAAGCATTCAAGTAATCATCTCAGAAATCTGGAACAGGATTCCACCCAAGTGTGGATGAGTTAACATCTGTGATTTGGCATCTCTACAGAAATGATGTATGTGCAGTACTCTTCACATAAGAGGATGGAAAGAAGATACAACCATCTCCAGAAGATAATAGTGATTTAATATACATCATCCGCATTAATATTTCAAGTAACCTCTCTTTATGAACTTGGCATTGCTGAATACTTCCAAGATTATGGCATAAATTTGCCTCATGTATAACAACAAACAGTCATGTAGTAAGATCAAGATCAAGTTTTATTTAGCTATCTGAAAATGTATGAAACCTAAAATATCATTTATGCAAGTAAGTACAGTACGTACATACATAATCATACAATTAAAATCACTCTATTTGTATCTCCTGCCAATATATATACAATTCACTGTGAAAGTGCTTTGCAGGCGCACCCCCCAATAAAGGACTCAGACACTGATGAAAGTGGATAACGGCATTGGGCCACATTTATTGATTCATGCCCTAGTCCGAATTATAAATTTCTATTGGTAATTGACCAATTATAATTCTTAAGGCAAGCAGGCCGAAGTAACACTGGTAAGGTACCACGCAAAATTGACGACGGCAATTGTTACAATGTATCTATTTGTATCAATTTGTTTGTTGACAACAAACAAATTGTTCACCGTAGTCAATATCTAACTAATGACCCCACCCTCTGACGCG
The DNA here is from genome assembly GCA_035047345.1 of Bradypodion ventrale. Taxonomy (NCBI): domain Eukaryota; kingdom Metazoa; phylum Chordata; class Lepidosauria; order Squamata; family Chamaeleonidae; genus Bradypodion; species Bradypodion ventrale. The sequence continues at coordinate 303,375,457 of JAWDJE010000003.1, read as the reverse complement.
TATCCGTAAAATCACGGGGTGATGCATGCTGTCTAGCTGTAGCCATCACCCCGTCGCCTGGTTCGTCGTTGACCGGACAACGTTTAACCAACTTATGCCTGTCTAGTGTTGTCCAGTCAATTGCGAACCTGCCGGATACCTGTGGGTCATAAATGTTTACCTTACCAGTGCTACCCGCCCATGTGCCCAAAGTCAACAGCAGCAACATAAACCCCTATATCAAACCATAGCAACAGTGTGGGATGGGCGAAAAAACCAGGACCCGAGAGCCAATTGTGAGTCCCAGCCAAAAATTCCCACCCGGCCCCGAAGCGACCAAAATATCACACTGTTAACTAGGGAGGGGGTGGAGGGGAAAAACTTCTCCTCTCCGTCGCGTCGCAAAATGGCAGCTCGGCTGCCTCGTGGCCACCCCTTTTATAAGGGTGCTGGCCACGCCCCCTAACTACCCGGATGCCTTCGTCCGGTGGGGGGGGGCCCGCAAAGAGCGCAGTGGCCATTTTGGCGCCGCACTTGCATTGCAGGCGCACCCCCAATAAAGGACTCAGACACTGATGAAAGTGGATAACGGCATTGGGCCACATTTATTGATTCATGCCCTAGTCCGAATTATAAATTTCTATTGGTAATTGACCAATTATAATTCTTAAGGCAAGCAGGCCGAAGTAACACTGGTAAGGTACCACCCAAAATTGCAGACGGCAATTGTTACAATGTATCTATTTGTATCAATTTGTTTGTTGACAACAAACAAATTGTTGACCGTAGTCAATATCTAACTAATGACCCCACCCTCTGACGCGTATCCGTAAAATCACGGGGTGATGCATGCTGTCTAGCTGTAGCCATCACCCCGTCGCCTGGTTCGTCGTTGACCGGACAACGTTTAACCAACTTATGCCTGTCTAGTGTTGTCCAGTCAATTGCGAACCTGCCGAATACCTGTGGGTCATAAATGTTTACCTTACCAGTGCTACCCCACACGGGGAGGCTTCCCAAAAGGCTCACCGCCCCCCCCAAGACCGTCAGCTCGGTCAACAGGCCTGCTCGCCAGTCCACTAACAAGAGGTCCATACCTCCCTGCGACAGATGGGCCCCATCCCCTGAGTAAAGCTCATAATTTTGCAGACTGATGGTGGGGAGGCGAATGACGCGTCCCCCACCCTTGTCTAAAAGGAACCGGGCAATAGCCCTGTTCATGGAGCGTCGGCTCGGTCAAGAGCCTTGAGGCCGAACGCTCCCCTGTAAGCGTACCGCGGTATCGTGTCCGACCAATTGAGGGTTGTGGCAGGCCACACATAATGTGAGTAGGCCAGGTCACTGCAAATCGCAAGCTTCCGCGATAGGCCAGTGACCTGTCCCAAGCCATTGCCCCCAAGGTCCATAACCAGGACAGCAGGCGAGTCAGCATCCCTGATGTAGAAAAGGAATGGCAACAGTTCCCGCCATAACATGCCGCGCTTACCATACCACCTGAGACGTGCGGATGCACCCAGTCCCAGTTGGGGTCGCCGCAGCGTAACGCGCTGCCCTGTGCAGCGTAACGCGCTTCCCTGTGCACGTGGCTATGGCCCACCAGCCATACTGTCACCGGTGTAATATGACACCCAGGGTCTGTCAAGGAAAAAGGGGAGGGGAGAAACAGTGCCGTGACTAAACTGGTACACACGGTTGAAGGGGGCGAACACAAAACTGAAAACATTGTGATCCCCACCCTCCCATGCGGCGTATTTCAGCCCCGGAGTACCCAAAAACAGCTGCAGTAGAAGCCGCCCCTATCCTGAATGAACGGGTGCCGCAACGAGCCCCAGGGAGGCCAACACTGGCTAGTGCCTTCCCGGTCACCCTCCAAAATTGAAATGTAGTAAGGGGAAACCCACCTTGGTGACAGAAAAACGGGCCATGGTGCGTGCCACGCAGTAGGGCACCAACCGGACAGATGTCTGCCAAAGAACACCGTAGCAGTCTTATTCCACTGCCTACGCCGTGCTGATCCGTTTTAGAGGAGCGTATCCTCAACTGAGCCCAATCATTGCCAACATAGACATCTTCGAGTTCCAGTGCCCTACGACTTGCATCCGCCTTAGACAGCATCACAAGCTCGCTGATGCGGAGCGCTCCAAAAAAGGCCACCGTTGTAGCCGCATGAAACAGGGCTGCCTCATACCTATCAAAACATAGGTCATGCCAGCCCCGTGCCAGTTGGGTAAGAACCCCTGGGGAAATTGGGTGGCGGTCGTCCGGGCTACGCCCACGCTCCCGCACCCACCCCTCCAAAACGTGTCTCACACGGAAGTCAGCGGTGCAGTCCGCATGACTGCCTACTTTGGCCATAAAAGCCAGCGCTGACAGCCTGGATGCTATGGTGCGAGGTGCGAGGCCCTGGGAATGTAGGTGAACCATGAATCGAAGGATGTGGGCCACTGGGATCGGCCAGGTGTCAGGCAGCCGAAATTGGGCACAGAATACTCGGAAAGAAATGAATGCGTGGTGATACGCCTTACGCGTGCGTGGCGCTAGTGACATGCCAATCGCCCGGTTCACCTCTCCTTGCCAAGGGTCCATATCTCATCCGGGAGTGGCGAGGGAAATTCCTCCGCATCCGGGGCCAAGGCGCGGAACCGGGAGATCTGCAGGCGGGACAAAGCGTCAGCGATATCATTATTGACACCCGGGACATGCCTGGCCCTGAACAGCACATTGAGGCGCAGGCTGCGCAATACAAACTGGCGCACCAGGACCATGACCCTGGGTGATTTAGAAGTCTGTGAGTTGACAATGTGGACAACGGCCGCATTGTCACACCAGAAATGAACCACCGAGTTGGCCCACTCCTCACCCCAGAGCATCAAAGCCCCCAGGATGGGGAAAAATTCCAGATACGTAAGATCACGCAGGCGACCTGTGCCCGACCAGGCTGGCGGCCACCCACCATAGGCCCACTTCCCATTGAAGTACATCCCATAACCCAGGGATCCAGAGGCATCGGACTGTATCTGGAAACGAGGTGAAGCCAGAAGGTCAGACCTCCAAAATTACACCCCATTGAACTCCCTCAGGAACTAGAGCCAGATAAGCATATCTGCCCTGATACCCCGGGTCAGTCTCACCCTATGGTGGGGCCTGGATAAGCCTGTCATGGCGTCGCACAAGCGCCGAGCAAATGCCCTGCCCGGTGCGACCACCCTGCAAGCGAAATTGAGGTGACCATGTAGCACCTGCAGTTCCCGCAGTGATGCCTTGCGTTTAGCAAGCAAGTCCGAGATGAGGGCCACTATCCTTGACACCTCATCCCCCGGTAACCTAGAAGCCTGCGCTACCGTGTCAATCTCCACCCCCAGGAAGACTAGCTGAGTAGATGGGCCCTCGGTCTTTTCGGGCGTTAAAGGGACACCAAGTTCCTCCATTAGCGTCTGAAATGTGTTGAGGAGACGTGTGCACGTGTCCCAGCCCCGTTCACCCCCGAATAAAAAATCATCCAGGTAATGGGCTACAGACCGGGACCCTGACCTGCGGACAAAAGCCCACTGTAGAAAGGTGCTGAAATGCCCGAAGGCCGAGCATGATATGGAACAGCCAAAAGGCATGGCCTTATCGAAATAATATTCACCCCGGAACTTGAAACCCAGCAACTCAAAGTCACCCGGGTAGACTGGCAGGAGACGAAAGGCAGACTTAATGTCGCACTTAGCTAACAGCGCACCCGGGCCACATGAGCGCACCATGCGCAGCGCTTGGTCAAAGGATGTATACCTGACCGAGCAAAGGTCATCAGGGATAGCATCATTGACCGATCGGCCGGCTGGGTAGGACAAGTGATGAATCAGGCGGAACTCGCCCGGTGACTTCTTGGGCACTAAGCCCAAGGGGGACACTTTAAGGTTGGGAAACGGGGGTGCAGGGAAAGGGCCAGCGACCCTGCCCGCATCAACCTCCTTAGTAATGCTGGCAGCAGCCACCTCCTCCCTTCCCCTAAGGGACAAAAGGTTGGGGGCGTCTTGGGGGGACCTATCACCCGTGAAAGGAATACGAAACCCCAGTCGAAAACCCTGAAGCAGGTAAACCGCGTCTGCCTTCCTCGGGTACAATGCGAGCCAACGCTCCAACATGTCCACATTAATTGGGGAGGGGGCCTTTCGGTGGACCAGCTCCCTCTGCGGCAGTCTTGCCAGCCCCTTGTCCACCCCTACCTCTGCCCCGCATCCCTCCAGGCCTGGGGCAGGCGGAGGCAGCATGGGGGCCAGCACAAGAGGGACACTCATGCCTGTACCGGCAATTCTTCCTATTGCAGGAACCATTGGACGAGAAAGTCCAGCACAGCAGGCGGGCTGGAACCCCCTGCCCCGCCACCTGGCGGGGTGTCTGTGCTGGGGCCGCTCGCTGGACCGCGTGTCCACAATGGTATCTTTCCCCAGGCGCAGGGCGCGTGGGAGTCATGTACAGAAGCCACAGCTTCTGGCAGGGCTCGTCCCACCTCATCTCTGGGTGCAGGGGAATTCGCATACGGAATTCCTCGTCGTAAGCCAACCACGACAGGCCCGGGAAGTCAACCATCGCCCGGTAGATGTTGTCCAAATACTGGACCATCGGGATTGCCAGATCCGGCCTGGCCCTGAGGTAAACCGCCATGTATATGAGGTACGCTGGCAACCAGTTGGCCCACGTGCGTGGCGGCTTACGACGACGTGCCTGTTCCTTATCCTTCTCATCCTGCCCCTCCCTCTCCTCCTTGGTGGGCTCTCTGTGAAGAAGGGAGAAGATGTCCACATACTCCCCACACCAGATCTTCTCTTAGGTAGACTGGGCCAGGTGATCCCCAAGGGGCAAGGAATACCCCGCTGTCGGCAATGCCGACACCGGCACGGTGGGAACTGCGGGCATTGTAAAAGGAGCCTGGACCAACCCGGTCACCCCTAACACGTTCCCGACTGAGTAGGAGGCACCACCCCAAACAGGGCCCTGGGTGGGAGGTGAAGTCGCCGGGTGGGCCGTCGGCGACTAAACCGTCGCGCCACCCGTGCGAGGCCACGGCCACTGAAATGCTCCCCCCAATGTAGTTAGGTGTGTGGGTGCACTAGATTGAACCGCATACTCACATGCTGCACCCCCGTGGGCCGCCCCCACTGGGGGTTCCGGCCCACTGGGGGCGTCGGAGCTCACGATCGCGATTGAGCTCGTCGATGGGGCCTGATCAGCACCAGCCTGTTGATTGGGGAGCTGCGAGGCAGTGGCCGACGCCGGCCCACGCGCCTCGGGCAGCTCGACCCGTCCCGCCGCCTGCCGCTGCCCGGCAGACGAAGCATCAACCTGCGCCCCAAAAGTCACCCCTGGGTGGTTGACCCTCGCGAGGGATGCCTCGAGGGCCGCAACGCGGGCCAGAAGGGCCTCAACATTGACATAGCCCCCTAAGCCAAGGGGGGGGCAAAGGGCCGGCCGGCCCACAGGTTGCAGGCGCCAGGTCCAGGTCCCTGGACCCCGGGGCCCGAATACAGCCACGAGCCCAGGCCCGGCCCCTGTGGGGCCGGGGGCATGCCCTGCCAGGGGAGGGAACCCAACCACCCCCCATGGCTGAAACCCCCTGCAGGAAGCTGCGTACTAAGAGGAGAAGGCCCCGAAGAATGGACCATGCCAGGGGCAGTGGCCATTGCTTGCGGGCCGGGGGCCGTGGCCCCTGCCGGGCCGATATGCGGACGTCCCGCCTCAGGCCAAGGGGCTATCAACCCCATCCCACCGGTCCCGGTGGGCTCTGGCAAGGAGGCTGCTGGGGAGGCGCAGTCGCAGTCCTCCGACCCGGCTGGCGCCTCCACGCAGAGCGAACCGCGTTCGCAGTTGCCTTCTTCTTAGAGGGCATAGCTGCTATCTGCTGGGAAGCCGGATAAAGATGAAGAAAAACTGCGACCAAAGAGGCTTCCCGGCGAAAGGCAAGAGCAACGGAGGTAAGAGGGAAAAACTTCTCCTCTCCGTCGCTTCGCAAAATGGCAGCTCGGCTGCCTCGTGGCCACCCCTTTTATAAGGGTGCTGGCCACGCCCCCTAACTACCTGGATGCCTTCGTCCGGTGGGGGGGGCCCGCAAAGAGCGTGGCGGCCATTTTGGCACCGCGCTTGCATTGTTAATGCTCTTACAGCAATAACAAAAGCCATAGCTGTTTGACAACTATTTCTGTGAACAATTCCTAGCAGTATGCTCTGTTAATCAAACACAGAATATGCCTTTTTCTTATAACTTTTGGCTGGAGCTGCAGTTCTGTACATAAAATGAGACTTGGTTGTGTGCAGACATGTACAGGATTGTGTTATAATTGTGGCAGATTCCAGATATCACTATGTTAGTAATGCTATATTAGTTTTTTCCATCTACTCGATCCATGAGTATCTTGGACAACACCACAATGAGGGAGTAAATTCAAAAAAAAAAGTGCCAAAAGCAAAACAGAGAAACTGTTTAGAAAATTTATTCTAGAATACCCACCCATGTTTTTTATTCTTGGCTTTTTTTAATGTTTAGCCATGACATCTTCATTAATAATTCCTCTGTGTAATGTTAATCCCTTTTAGCTACTTAGGGCTTAGCACAGCTTCCATTCCCAGTGCTTGCCAATATGTTCTACACATGATACAGTAGCTGCCAATACTAAATGTTTTTATTAAATCTGTTCACCTATGAATAATTAGATTGGAAGAAAGTTTAACTGTAAAATGTAGGAATTTACAAGCTGGACTATATATGTAATGTGATTCATAAAAGAACCTAGTTGGTAATGTAAATATTAACAGAAATTGGTAGCTCTATAACTTTTTTCCTAGCTGAAAATTACTAGCATCAAACTGTGTTCCCAACACATTGCATTTCTTTATCCCAAGTATAGTATTTGTTGGTGTATTAATATGCTAAATATAGCTTGGAGTTATAGAATGGATTGTCTATTCTCCTGCAGGAGAACTGGCTGCAGCTATGTGAAGAAGCCATGTCAAACAGTAGACATTTTGTCCCCACACCACTCTTTGATCAATACATAGCAGAATAAACAATATTTTTCTTCTTACATTGGTTATAGGACAAGAATTTATGATGAGAAGATTTAGAAAAGAGTTCTTATTTAAAATATGGTGGTACATCATACAACGATTTTAATCCATTCCATGGGGCTCGTTGTTGTACGAACCAATTGCTATAAGATGCATGCATTGTATAGTGATTTTCCCTATGGGATGCATCATACAAAGATTTTTTTTGCTAAGTGGTTTTTTCCCATTGAATAATTGTTGTACGATTTTTTTCCATAGGGAAAATTGTTATGCGGGATGCCATTTCCCCCCAAAACCTAATTTTTATGCGATTTCGTTGCTATATGGAGTTGTTGTTGTATGAGGTTCCACTGTACTGATCCTCATACCCATACAAAATACTCTAGTGCAGGGGTTGACAACCTATAAATAATCCTGCCCCTTCCCCCACTGCTGGAATTGGCCATGGTCACATTTACATGTTTATGACAGCTGCGGTCATGTTTCAAATCAATGTTTATGGCGGGGGGAACCACCAATCCGACCCGTTCAGCTGTCTGAGGGGGTGTGGTCTGTCCCACTGCTGAAAAACATTGAAAGCCCCTGATCTAGTGTAACAGTACTTGTGGCTGCATTCCTAACGTAGTTTTTCAATATACTTAATTCCCTAAGACAACAATGATGATTTACAGAACACTGTACTTTTCAAAATGATCTTATTTTTAGAAGTGTGATACAATTTGATAACTGGGTTCAGCTCTTCTAAGAAAACATTACCAATCTCATGAAACTAATTTCTAGATATGCAACTAGCCAACTTTGATATTATATTCAGAGATAACTCATACACTCTATGGGAGCCACAGTACAGTATTTTGCATACACTTTGTGCAAAATCGACCTCCAAGAGCCTCACAAAATTAACAAAAGCACACCTTTTCAAAACAAATACTGTACTGTATTGTTAAGTGAAATAGTGCTTGTACTTCAACTACAATGTAGTTTATTTCCATATTACAAAATAAAAATGTACAACACTGCAGTGCATGGATATGTGGGTCTGAACCACAAGACTCCACAGGTACAAAGAAGAGCATGCAAAATAAAAATCTTATAAATTACAAGTTATAATTCACCATTGTTGGTTCCAGATACTTAAAGAGACACATGAACAAATCATAATCTTGGCTATACTGGCAAATGTGCACAAAATGCAATGTTTTATTTTTTAAAAAAAGTTTTTTTAAAAAAGTCATATTTTAACAAATGCACCTTGATGTATTTATTCTGCTTTCTACATCTTGAATTGCCCTATGTTTTTTTCAAAAAAGAACTAAAATACCAATATTACTGTCACTAAGAAATGATAAATGGCATAATTAATTTTAATACTGATGAACAACTGAAGATTTCATAATACAACATAAAAGTGTTATCTATAAACATCTGTGTATCACATCCACATACAAATATATTTTGCTAATAAAGCAAATTAAATTGAGAAGAAAAAAGTAGCTTCTTTTAAACCCTCTTTGGCACTACTGTATGTTTAATGTGGCCAGATTGGATCATTAATATAAACAAGACCAGATTGTTGTAATAGAGCTGCTAGTAACCTTAACCCTGAGTTGAAGAGAGAACCTTCCTCAGCAATAAGCAAGCCTCAGTGCCAATGCAATCCTAAGAGAATGCCAATTATGCCAAGTTTACAAAAACAGATATATGATTTTTGTGAAACAAGCTACTTTACACTAGGGATGAAGTGAAACCCATTCATCTCAATTTATTTGTGACCTGAGGTTTAATTTGAACTGTGGCCTTCAAGGTAGATGGTCTGTTCTTTAATACAAAGATCTTCCGATGTGCATTGTTTGTAATAAACACTAACCTCTCCTTCAGTATATAAAATCTCCATTGTCAAATAGAATGTAGATCCTTTTCACTAGGGTGCTAGATTTTATAGAAATATTTTATATTGTAAAATAAAGATTATAAATGTCATAAAAATAGGCTATCATTGCAATAGGAAATCCTGATCAATACTTTTCATTGAAAATCGATCAAACTATTTAAGGTAACATCATCTCCTTGCTTACAAATAGTTTAATAATAATTGATTTCATCAAATAAAAAAGAGTCACACAGAAGCTTATCAAAGTTCAGGAGTTCATTAGGAGAAATGCAATATAAAAGGCTCAAGGACAGTTGAACTGAAGAGTAAGATTAATGCAGGATTATACAATTGCAAAGATGCTTTGCTGCAGGCTTAAAAATAGTTACAAGAAATCTGAGCACTTAGAGCGGGAAAGGACAGAACTGATGCAAGCTTTCATGCAGTTTTCTTTGTCCTAAAAGGCATGGAAACCATAGCTTATTGCAATTTCTTCTCTATACAAATGTATTAACACAGAAGTTGAGCCAATCGCTTTCCAAGGCTCCCAAAGTGTATAGTCCTCTTCTTGAAGGTTCTTTCACTCACTCAGTATCTAAATTTGTGGTTGCAGAACATAAAAGAGTGTATGCAGAAAGTGTTTTAGTCCTTTCTGGCAAAAACTGCATGAAATGTGACACTTTCCAGACTAAACTGCTCTCATTCCAGCTTGGGAAGGCTGCCAGCATACATGTCATTGACCTAGCTGTACAAAAACCTAGCTGGACCTTTCACAAATTCAACCACCAGTGCCTGTACAGGGCAGTGTATAGGCTGTGATCTGATCGAGACTTACTCAGAACTCAACCATGAATTTAAGGAGTCTTATTTTAAGATGAACACGCAAAGAATAAAGCTGCAAAAGCTTCTTTACTTAAAACATTAATACTCTCCCAAGTCTTTCCAGGCATATATAAAACTCTGCATCCTTGTTTGTTTGCTTGCTATTTATACAGTCCATCTAGCAAAAACTGCTACTCTGGGTGGTTTACAGGAAAAAGACAAAATAAATCATATAAAAGCAACAAAGGGATAAAATTTCAAAATTAAACCCAAAATAAACAAGCAAACAGCAATAGACAATGGCAGTCCCAATATAAACAGCACACTTAGGATTTCCGTACATTCAACCAAGGAAGACCTCGTCAAATGCTTGACTGCAGTGGCTCAAGTGGTTAAGATGCTGACTGGGAGGCAGAAGGTTAGCAGATCAAAACCAGAGTACTGTCAGACGGAATTATCATCCGTCTCTGTCCCAGCTCCTGCCAACCAAGCAGTTTGAAAGCAAGAAATTGCAAGTAGATAAATAGGTACCACTTCAGTGGGAAGGTAAACAGTGTTCTGTGCTACCTCTTTGGCTATAAACAAAGATGAGCACTGAACCCTAGAGTCCAATACAACTGGCTTTCGAGCAAGGGTGACCCTTTACCCCTTTATCCCTAAAGGTTGAAGGGGAACGAGTTGAATGTATATTTTATAGCAGGGAATTCCATAAGGAAGGTGACACTGTGGAGAAGGCCCAGTTCCTAGTTGAAGATCATAGGGCCTCCCCATGAATGGATATACATGCAGCAGCATTTAGGAAGAGACAGTCAATTGATAGCAACATCCCAAACCATTTAGGGCTTTATAAGTTAATAACAAATCCTTGAACCAATAATAGATGCAGATGGATAGCTAGTAAAAGCAAGCCAGAATTGGGGAGATATGATCAAACCTACCAGCGCTGGTAGCTGCAACTCATATCCAAAAATGCATTTTCTCCTGAAGCAGGGAAAATGCCATTGACATAAATTTTGTTTAAGGAGGATCCCAGCTTGCTATGAAGTGACCCACACATTATGATCACAGAACCATATCCTATGGCACATATGAAATGAGACAAGCAGGATTTAACACTGGGACTGCAATGGACTGCCACAGCCTTGAGGATATGGACAAGGTGCATCTTCACAGCCAGCCCATCTGGCATGGCCTCTTCCACCTCCATGGCCATTGGGAATCAGAGTTACTCCTCCACTCATTTTGCCTTTGGGCCCAATATGATGGTTTTCAGTGGCATTTTCTCTGCTGAGGGGACCATCACCCCACCTAAAGGGGCTAATCCACCCATAGCCATTGGCCCCTTTAGGGAGTCAGATTATTTATCACTGTCCAACACTTGGCGTTGAGTCGCTGGCTGTACCGTCTAGTCCATTACCGTAGCAGGATATCTAGCCAGACAGAACCTACCAAATACAGCCAGATCAAACCTAACAGATATGTAATTAATCCAGCTGACACATTCTGAGGCTTCTGGAGCTTCCATACCAGCTTCAAAGGTAGCCCCACATAAAGAGCCTTAGACCTATTACATAGACCAGTATTGTTAGGGACCTGCTGACCAGTTAAAGGTGCAGCAGGGCAATTTGCTAATGATAGAAAAAGCTGGAATGGACCTGTTGCTCGACAGACACTACTGGGTCTAAAAATATGCCCAAGCTGCACACCTAATCATTAAACAGAAGTACAAAGCCATCAAATTTTAGAGTACTTCCAGATAAGCAGGTAGATGGACCACCTAATTAAAAGATTTCTGTCTTGTCTAGATTCAATTTCATTTTACCAATCCAACAACACAATCAGGCAATGTTCAAGATGCTGGACACCATCCATTGCAACTTTTTGCCAAACACAGTGCACACTGGTTTTCAACCACATTCAAAAGCAAACTGGGAACATTAAGCTCATCACTAATTCAATCATAAATCCTCCACTATAAAATCTATATGAACCTAGCAAATCTATAATATATGAATCTAGAACTTTGTTGTTTCTAGCAGTTGCAGGCCATCATCATTGTTGTTGTTGTTCCATGATATTACAAAAAATATGAAATTGTGTGAAATTAATTGAATCCTGTAACAGTGAAAATATTTTCCAATCAATACGAAGCAGTTGATCAGTATTCCATATGATAGAAAATAAAGATAAAGGTCACTCTTGTTCGAAGGCTAGTTGTATCTGACTCTAGGGTTCAGTGCTCATCTCTGTTTCATAGCTGAAGAGCCAGTGATGTCTGCATTTGCAGACATTTTCATGGTCATTTGACAGGCATGACTAGGCACATGAAACGCATGAAACATTGTTTACCATCCCACCGAAGATGTCCCTATTTATCTACTTGCAATTTTTTGCTTTAAAATTAGGGTTGGCAGGAGCTGGGACAGAGATGGGCACTCACTCTGTCCTGCAGTATTTGGGTATTAAACTGCTGACCTGACGCCTTCCAGTCAGCATCTTAGCCACTTGATACAGGATATAAAAAAGAAGACAACCTTTAGAGAATGAATGAGAGTGATTTTTCTTGGGCTTTGGGGGATCTTGTCTGAATGAGACCTATCAATGAAGCTCACTAGAGTCAAGACAGAGTTACTGAGAGTAAGCAGGCCAGATCTGCAAGCTGATGGCATGCCTGTTCTAGTTGGATATGACACCAAGTTTTGACTCTAGAAAATCTAGAGGAGGGGTGGCCAAAATATGACCCGTGGGTTGGACCAAGCCCACGGTGCCAAATCATCCAGCCTGCCCGCACCACTACCGTAAGTGACAATAAAACATGCCCATGCATGTGCAAACACTACCAGAAGTGGAAGTAAAATGCACCTGTGCATGTGCAAACACTGCTGTAAATGCACCCACAGCTGTCATAAATGTGTTTACGATAGCAATGGATGCGTTTTACAGCAAGAGGAACCACATGAGTAGCCCATTCAACCACGTGACTGGCCCCCAGTGCAAAAAGTATGGGAACTCCTGATCTAAAGTGTCAACTTCTATTTGTGACTAGAAGGAGTATACTAACTTGGACAGAAACACAGCCAGGCAGTGGAATTTATTGTTGATATTGCTGTCTTTTTTGTTGTTGTTCAGTCACACAGTCGATTCCGACCCTTTGCGACCCGATGGACCATTGTCCTCCAGGCGCCTCTGTCCTCCACCATCCCCCTCAGCCTTCCCAGTTCTGTGCCCATTGTGTCTACAATACCATCTAGCCATCTCATCTTTGGCCTCCCCCTTTTTCTTTTGCCCTCCACCTTTCCCAGCATCAAGGCCTTCTCAAGTGAGTCCTCCCTTCTCATTTGTATTTTATAACATTTTAATTGATTTTTTCGTGCAATTTTTATATTCATAGTAGGAAACTGTGACATCATAAATTGCTCTAGTCTAGAAAGTGACGGTTTCACTGGAAAAACAAGACACAAGTGTTATTTTTTAATGTCTAACGTCAATAGGTTCAGTGCAAGAAATTGGGCAGTGGTGGTAGATAATTAGCAAATCATGGGGGGGGGGCTGTTTTTGAGTCAAAAGGGAAAGGCTTTGACAGAAAGCAGTTGTGAGGGGAAAGGAAAATTGCTCAAAGAATACTAATGCCCTTTTCTCAATTTAATCCAACAATTGCAGTGTTACTATATGCAGCCAGAATTCAAGTGCAACTGGCAGAACCAGGTCTTTACAGTTACTCCTTCACCTTGGTACAAAGAGAAGGTATTAATTACTCTATTTTAAAGGCAGTTGACTAAAGCTATTCTTCCTGTCACACACACACTGTCACTAATGTGGCTAATGAATGAATCTCAACTTTTGTTTGTTTGTTGGTTTCTCTGAGTGCACTGTCAACAGTACCTTCCCCCTCTTTCTCTGAAAGGACTTACAGAAGATGAAGAAAAAGAGGCCTATCAGTAAAAAGAAAAGTTTTGAGAGGAAGAAATGTGGACAAAGTAGGCATACGGGTGACACCTTGTGATTCATAGCTCATACTGTGCTATTCCACTCTTCAGCTCAGTGTATTCTTTGGTTTTCCTGCTGGATAAGGGACCAGACCATTGCACCTCTCCTAGCAACAAGTATTACTTATAGGGAAAGGCATGTTGTCTTCTAAAAGGGAAACAGAATAATTTGGGAATTTAACAAAGCTAGCCACGTTCTTTTGGCATTCAGTCCTATAAACTGATTAATTTATCAGAAAACATTAAGTAAACAAAAACCAAAACTTAGTGAATGTCACCAATAACAATATTTTTAACCAAGTATCTGTGTTATAATTTTACATTTCTCATTCCAGTTAATATTGCTATAATCAAAGCTTTTCCCTTCAACATTTCTGGAGAGACAAGCAGCTACCAGAGATTTTCAAAGGCAGAGTTTTGCAGAGTGTACACAGAGTGTTTTGAAAGTGAAACACTTGAATTTTGCTTCTAAGGGATAAAGTTTTTTTTAAAAGCTCTCAGATCTTATTAGGTGCCTGTCACACTGTAGTGCTTAGGACGAGAAAATGATTTTCATTTCACATACAAAACAAAAGTAGAATAATTCTGCAGTTCAGAGATTCACATGACTAGACACACATTGATTGATTTTTATTTGGGAAGATTATTTCTTACAAGATAGTTGGGGGAAATTGCAAACAGAGTAATTATAAAAACACTGCAACTTTGGTCAACATTAGTTATTCGATATTCCAAGAGCAGTTTTTAATGGCTGATTCCTTCTGCAACCATCTTTATCAGATAGCTAACCTGTTTGTAATATACTAGCAACAGAAATAAATATGGAAACTTCTTGTCAACATAGGTATAAAATCTAATAACAATTGTTTGATACAATGTATATGGATGTGAAATCAAAAGCTTAAAATACCACAGATTTTTTAGACAGACAGACCATTAAATGGACCACCTAATTAAAAGATTTCTGTCTTGTCTAGATTCAATTTCATTTTACCAATCCAACACCACAATCAGGCAATGTTCAAGATGCTGGACACCATCCATTGCAACTTTTTGCCAAACACAGTGCACACTGGTTTTCAACCACATTCAAAAGCAAACTGGGAACATTAAGCTCATCACTAATTCAATCATAAATCCTCCACTATAAAATCTATATGAACCTAGCAAATCTATAATATATGAATCTAGAACTTTGTTGTTTCTAGCAGTTGCAGGCCATCATCATTGTTGTTGTTGTTCCATGATATTACATGGTGGTGTTAAACTAAATATGATCTGCAATGCTGCTGCATTTGCCAAGACCATCTGTATCAGGATCCAGTGATCAGGGTGGTCTGGTGGTGGTGGAGGCGGCATCAAACTGCCAACTAATAAAAACTGTACAAGGAATAAATACCAAGAACAGATATTATCTTGCTCTGCAAAAGCCTTTAAGGATTTTTTTGAAAACATTCTAAACCAGTTTCATTTAAATTATCTATACTGAGATATCATGAACCTCGATTTTAAAAAAACCACAAAAGCCACCAATCTAGTAAAAGCTAAAACCAGTTGATATGAAGCATTCTCCTTTTTCATTTACTTGCTTGGTGAAGACATCATACTGGTTCTTGAAGTATGACCTCACAGAAAACTGCAATGAATAATAGCTTGAAGACAGATGATTATAGGGGAGATATACCAGAAAAATACAGCTCATAACCAATTCTTGACTTTTGACATTTTCCCAGCAGTAAGAAAGTAAGTTTAGTACTTTCCATAAAAAACTTTCCTCTAGTCCTTTAGAACAAGACACAGCCAAGCATATGCATCAAGGCATTTTTCTCTGAAACATTAATTCTTTTCCCAAACCATTTCTTCCATAATCAATGGCAAATGATTAATAGTATTAAACTGTAAAATGTACTATACCCACAATTCTTTGCTGGCCATTTATTCTTTATCTTATTCCTCGGCTGCATGCTTGTGACAGGATTTTAGGGGAAGCGTACACAGTACATATGAGCACAGTTGCATACACAATTATTAAGAGGAGGGTTAACTTTTGTGCCTCCACTGAAACAGCAGGGTGATATAGCTGCTTCTTTCTCTACAGACATTCCTAGGCATTAAGCTCCTGTAAAACAAAACTTCCATTTTCCAGTCATGCAAAGGTAGGCTGGAGATATAAGCAACTTCAGGGAATTTGTGAATTTATGCCAATAACAAACTAAATTCTCCTTATGTTGCCAAAACAATTCCAACTCTATTGAATGAAGAATCGTCCTCAAGATTTATAAAACCATTTTTAAAAAACTTCAGTATAATAAATAACTTAAAAGGAAATGAAAAGTGCTGAAGCAGACCAATAATGACAATATATTCTATCAGAGAGTAAACAAAACAAAACAACAAAAAAGACAAAAACATTGTGGCACCTTAAAGACTAAACCACATATTTAAATGTGAGCTTTTTTAGATCAAGTCCACTTCATCAGAGATACTTATACTAGAGTATAATCTGAGTTTTTTAGCCCCAAAAATGAGCCCCCAAAAGTTGACTCAGCTTATACCCAGGTCAATGGCCACAAGGGTCCCAGAACCATGCTGGATTGAGATGTGCCAACAATTTAATTCATTTAACCATATTTTCAAGTAGTTTAATTATAGAAACTCACTAGCAGCTGCTGCATTTCCCACCCTCGGCTTATACTCAGGTCAATCTATTTTCCTGGGTTTTCAGGTCAAAATTAGGTACCTTGGCTTATATTCGGGTTGGCTTATACTCGAGTATATATGGTAAGAGTAAAACCTCATGGCATCCATTTATGCACAGGTACAGAGGCACACAATGGTTAGCCAGCCTAATAGAAAAGCAACATTGTAGCTCTTTACAACTGACAATAATGGAAATTCAAACTTGTTAGCAGGATGTGTGTAGCAAGAGAAAGAAGTGTCCTGAGTCCATTTTGAACAAGAACATACAGTTTTGCCATTACTCACGCCTGTGAGTCACACATGATTTTCTCCCACAAACAGCCTGACTAATCACTTGGTTACAACAAACATGGCCAGGACTCAGTTATCTATTCTATAGGATACCTTCCAGCTCAGCAGTTCTACAATTATTATTACATTTGTACTATAAGTGCTAAAAAGGCAATCTCTATTGTCCTTCCAGGCACTCTCACTGTCAGCCAGAAAATCTGAAGTTGGAAGATCTCCTCACAAACACACAGCATGCTCACATAACATTCTACTGAGCTACCAGATGTGGTAAAGCAATTGTTTTCAGAATGGAAAAATAAATATTTGAACTACACTGACAATCTAACATCTTCATTTAGGGTCCTTTTTAAATTGATATGAGTGAAATCACTGTTGACACAGGAACAAAAAACCCTCCTCAATAGACATGTAACACTCAGCTCTTATCCTTCTGTCCTTTCTATGTTACTCACAAAAAAATGAACTTCAGCCTACAGAGATCAAACAGAAAAACAGCCAAATTCTCTTTATTAGCAACATTTGAAAAAGAGAAATAATGAACCATAGTGTCTGAAGTTTCTTCAGTCAAGTGTTTTGTTTGTTCTGTTTTAAACACTGGATACAAAGGAAATTTACAAGTGATAGATAGCATGTATCCCACATCCTCAAAGACATAGCAACTAGTAAACTCTAATCTTAAAGAAGATTTAAAACTGGTTTCTTAAAAACCTTTTCAATTCTAGTGACTATCTCCTCTTCAAAACTGTAAGCAAACAAAAACACTTTTCTCTTTTTCATCATGGCTGAGTGGTAAAAATAGAACTTATATGGCTAGAGACTGCTTCATTCAAATCATATTTACACTGTCACTGTAGTACAGGACAAATATTTGTTTTACTGCTGGTACAAGACCTTGAAAAGCACTTCTTTGGCTTCCTAACTTATATTCTTGTACCAAAGCAAATAGAAGTTCCTTATTTCCCAATCAGCAATGTGATTTTCCTTACAAAGAAGCTGGATTGGCCTTGGAACAAGTTAGACAGGTCCTATCCTTAGCATAAACATATGGATCTTATTTTTCTTTTGATGTCCACTACAAATTCTGCTACTTTCCTCAGCAACAAATTGCCCCATTCACCCATATACCAGCTTTTTTTTCATAGAAGGAAAATGAAGAAGAATATGAGAAAATAATGATTTCTTATACGTCAACAGGAAAATCACCCTTTCAATCTCTTGGAAAACCCATTTAGCTTAGTGGGTTGTGTGCATTCATCAATACGAAGAGGGGAGAAAAAAGCAGGTTCAAGGGATTCCCTACAGATCATTGTTAAATTTACTGATAAACAGTGCAATGCACACTCAAGGATATATCAGTTGTAGTGAACACAACTCAATCTGTCAAAACAACTGTGCTGTATGAGATCACAATAGCCAATGAAAGAGATAAGAAAAGGGAAGAGAGGAGCAGAAGAATAAGCTATAACACTCATAGATGCTGTGCCCACACAATGCCAAGATCAGATTATTACTAAATAATTTACCATACACATTAACCAAAGTCCTGTGTTTATAACATTACTTAAGTGGGGGGTTTGGTAAGTCAACTTCTCCAGTAGTCCCACTGGTTGAAATGGGCTGATTGTGATTGCATCTTATTTTAACATAGCAAGTCACAGTTGGAGTAGGTCCATCTAGTTCAATTTACTATGCTAAACAACAGTATGTTGGCTATAGGCTGAAAAAAAATTAAATATGACACAGCATCAGCCAACTTATTGTCAGTTTAGCCAGCCCACAAGCATTTTGACTTTTTGAATTGCACCATAAGTGAGTTTATAAAGGAAAAATATATTACGGTGCAAGTTTTGTCCAAGCAAATTGTTTAAAAAATTATAAATTGATGGAGCAGGTTTTGTCCAAGCAAACTGCCATTGAGCCCAATATGATGGGTTCCTCCACTGAGGGAACCATCGCCCCACCTAAAGGGGCTCATCTGCCCATAGCCATTGGCCCCTTTACGGAGTCAGGTTATTTACCAACACCCAACACTCGGTGTACAGGGGGTACATTATACATGCAAAAAAAGGTGGGGTTTGTGCATAATTTTTGTGTTATCCGATGCATACATCGGCAGGGGAGCGGAGAGCATGTGGCATGAATGCAAGAATCCTTTTTAATGTTCAGAACTTGATTGTAGACTGACAACAAGAAGCAAAAGTGAGAGGTTGATGTTATAGTCACCCATATTTTGGCTGCAAAGAGCATGAACTAAATTGCCAGAAATCCATACATTCAATATGCAGATTGCAAACATTTGGTCACATTTTCTTTGAAACATCTAACTACTAGGACCACTAGAACTGATTAAAAACTTTACCTGAGTTATTGCTTGCAACTGTACCTCAGTTATAGTTTCATATAACACGAGCTCTGGAAACTCAACATAGCTCCCTAACAGCATAGACAGACTACTAGCATTACATCTGAAACACTCATAGAAGTTTCTCTATGGTTGAATCCATGCCAAGAAAATACAAAAACACAATTATGTTGAAGAAGAGCTACTGAAATGTGAAAAGCCCAAAGGTTTAGCTTGTGAGAGATGACCATTTTTATTTTGTTTGAAGGGAGAGAAACAGCTGGTTTTGGTTTCAACAGGGAAACTTTATTATTCAGTAATCCTTTTTTCATTGTTACTGTTATTTTATTTGGTGCATATAAGAAATAAGATGGACAAAATTATATTGTCAGTTTATACTGGTAGAAGGAAAATCACATTAATCTTGACAACAAATTGATGCTAGAAGCCTAGGAATATATCCAGCACCTCATTAATGAGAAGCAATTTGCCCTTGGAATTTTCACTTATGCAATCATAAATCCATAACAAAATTCTGGCCAATATATAGTTTGTTGAATGCAGCAAATTCAGTTCAATTCCCTAGTTACAATGATCTTTTTAGCTTTACAACTCTTTTTCTGCTGTTTCTACTGGGCGATTACTGCACATGCCTACTTCCATTCTGATTGGTGACAACAAGTCTCTGCATCAGTTTATTTATTTATTTATTATTTGGACAGGAAAGAAAAGAAACCCTACTACTTGTGTGACTGAATCTTTTTTTATTTAGGAGAAAAAATAACTCAAGCTGTTTCAACAATTATGTGATCCATTTTGGGGGGGAAATTGACCCCCTCCCAACTATGTAATCCGACCGTAATTTTAGCTTTGACCACCTCCCCCTTTAAAATTATGTAATCCAGAGCTTTTTTATCGAAACTCTAATTTTTAGAGCTTTTCACTATTGGTGCCTAATGCACAACAGCTCCAAATGGATTACATAATCTTTGACCTGACCCACCGCCCACTGCCCCATGTAATTTTTCCGTAATTCAGATGGCAGACCCCCTCCCCCCTTTAAGGATCACGTAATTGTTGAATACACATTTGAGAATTTTAGAAAATTATTGTCAAAAACAAACTGAAATATTTCATCCATCTCTATTTCCATCTCCTCTGTGGCCAATAACTCTCATTCCATTATGGCAGTCTCTGTGACAATATGCATCTATCTGTCATATTTATATGTTTGTGTGTGCGTGATCTAGGAGATAGGATTTTTTTAATTCATGTCAGAAGCACACAAAGGTGCTTTCTGGATTGAAAGGATTTTTGCTGGAGAATCTCCACTCAGGGAACACCCAAATGAGGCTCCTTTCATGTCCCCAATATCTTTCCCCACCAAATCTTTTCCCTATTTATCTACTTGCAATTTCTTGCTTTTGAACTGCTAGGTTGACAGGAGCTGGGACAGAGACAGGTGCTCATTCTGTCATGCAATACTTGGGGCTTGACCAGCCGATTTGTCAACCTTCCAGCTAACAAGGTGAGCTTCTTAACCACAGAGCCACCACAGCCCCTAGGGCTGTGATGGCAAACCTTGGCATTCCAGATGTTCCTGGACTTCAATTCCCAGAAGCCCCCATGAATCCACACGAAGGGGTTTATTGTGATTCATCTGGCCCACGCCACCCTCATCGCTCCCAGAAGCGGAAGTAAAATGCGCCTGTATGGGCGCATTTTACTTCCGCTTCCAGGAACGACAAGGGTGGCGTGGGCCAGATGAATCACAATAATCCCCTTCATGTGGATTCATGGGGGCTTGGGCTTCTGGGAATTGAAGTCCAGGAACATCTGGAGTGCCAAGGTTCACCATCCCGGCCCTAGGAGATAGTGAAAGAGTGTGAATAGAGGCAAAAAGTACACCTTCTGTGAAATAAATGTTCTGGAACAAAAAAGTGGCTTGAAGCTAGTGTATTTCAAGGTTCAGGAACTTGTAACCAGATTCTTAGGAATACTGTGTACTTGCATGGCGTGTTTCATCTATCCACTCTAATGCCCATCCAACAATTGAGTTACTTTAGGTAGTTATCGACAAATAAATCAAAACAGGTGCAAAACCCAGTTAAAAATATAGAATAAAATTAAACAAACAAATGCAGGTTGCCCTCCATATCCATGCATACCTGTCAACTTTTGGATTAGAACATAAGGGAAATTTTGGGCACACCCCTCTGTGGGCATGGCCAAATATAGCCATGTGACTTGCTGGGCTCTAGTGATGCCTGCCACATGGCCATGAAAATGTCTGCAAACACAGACAGTACTGGCTCTTTGGCTGTAAATGGAGATGAGCATTGCACCCTAGAGTTGGATATGACTGGCAGATTTTACTTTCTTAGGATCAAAGATCTGATGCTTGGGAAACAAGCTATGAGAAACCTGGGGGACATAGTGAAAAATAGAGGCATCGGTATTCACGGTGGTAATGTTTGGATATGAGAGCTGGACTATTAGGAAAGCTGAGCGCAGAAAAATAGATGCCTTTGAAATGTAGTGTTAGAAATAGGTCGATCCTAGAAGAAATCAACCCTGACTGCTCATTAAAGGTCAAATAGTAAAAATGATGCTAAAGTACTTTGGACATCAAATGAGAAGAGAGGATTCACTTGAGAAAGCCTTGATGCTGGGAAAGGTGGAGGACAGAAGAAGGGGGTGGCCAGAAATAAGATGGCTAGATGGTATTGTAGATGCAGTGGGCACAAAGTTGTGTGGGCCAAAGAACCCTTTTCCCATTTTCTTGGGGGGCTTTTGTTTTGTTTTCTTTCTTGTTTGCTCAGTGGCTTAAGTGACTAAGATGCTGACTGGGAGGCAGAAGGTCAGCAGTTCGATTCCCAAGTACTGCAGGACGGAATGAGCTCCCATCTTTGTCCCAGCTCCTGCCATCCTAGCAGTTCGAAAGCAAGAAATTGCAAGTAGATAAATAGGGACCACTTTGGTGAGAAGGTAACAGCGCTCCATGCGATCTGGTGTCTAGTCATGCCTGCCACATGACCACGGAAATGTCTGCAGATGCAGACAATGCTGGCTCTTCGGCTTTGAAACAGAGATGAGCACTGAACCCTAGAGTCAGATATGAATGGCTTTTGAGCAAGGGTGACCCTTTACCTTTACTCAGATCCCCTTACACAACCATGCAAGCACACACACACCACACCCCTCCCAAGTTAACTCTAGAACAGAAATGGAACACACACACCCTCTCTCTCATATAGTGTAGGAATCTCTGACTGTGATGGCGAACCTTAGCACTCTAGAAACAACTGTCTTTAAAGCAAGGGAAACCTTTACCTTTAGCATATAGTGATCAAGCACTTCCCACCACCACCACCACCCACCACCCACCCTCCCAAGTTAACTCTAGAACTCTAGAAACGGAATCTTCCAGCCAGGACAGAGGCAGGGGGCAGAAACAGCTCAATAAAGCATGAGAGTGAGAGATAAGTCTCTGCCCCCAGACCAAGAGCTGATTTGCCCCTGCATATATGAAATATTGCTCACTTCTAGAGTAGACTCCTGTCCCTAGTCCCAGCATGAAACGAAGCCGCCACCTTGACCATGTGACTGGCAGGAAAATGAAAGAGAAACTACAGAACTAAAAAAAACCCACACACACACCTTCTCTCTCTCCTTCCACATGCAAAAAGCCACACAGCGACCTCTGGTGGCCAGAAAAAATACTGCAGTTTCGCCTGTGTGGGTTCGGGTCAGGATATTTCTTTTTTAAAAATAAGGGAAAATACGGGGAAATCAATTAAATGGGAGGGGGTGGGAAGAGGGGTAAAATAAGGGGTTTTCCCGGGTAAAACAGGATGGTTGACAGGTATGTATCCATGAGAGATACATTCCTAGACATATCTGATATCTGAAAACACAGATAATAGTGAACCCTATATTTTAAATTGCAGACAGTGGCCTCTAGTGGTCAGCTCTAGTAATGAGGCATAGAAATACATATGTTTCAGGTTTTTTAATCAAATCTTTTTAGGCCTGCAGATAATTCAAACCATGGATACTGAACCTGTGGATATGGGGGGACTGTATAATCATATATATTTCACCAAAATCTTCTGATAAATTGGTGTTTTACAGTTGTCATACTTGATCTGCCATTTTGTGAATGGACACATTCTGAATTAATGGATGTGCCCCTACAAGTTAGTCATTTTCTGTTGACATCCACAATCTTCTTCTCAACATTCCAAAATGGCCTCAAAAAGTTGTGTTTCCCTATATGATGGATTGAGATTTGCTACTGACTGTTGTCTGGACAGCACTCCTTGAAGACTACATACTGTATGTTACTTAGGTTTGCTAACACATGACTGTCACATTTACATTCTGCATTTTTTGTTGTTGTTCAGTTGCACAGTCAAGTCTGACCCCATGGACCATTGTACGCCAGGTTCCTCTATCTTCCAAAATACTGAAATAAGTAAATTGTGAGCTTATCTTTAATAACACCAATGGTATACTCTCCATTTCTGTCTGGGAAGTACAAAGTTGTCAAGGTCAAAAATAGTAGGCAAGCTTTGTTAACTTCATCATTTGACCAGAAAAACAGATCTGTTTCTTCTCAAACATATGTCTTGGCCTATAAAGTACAACAACAGCAATGTACTAGGAGCAATCCTTCACATATATAGTCATGATTCAGAAAGCATTGACTGACATTATCATAACCCAAGTCCTCTCTCAAAGTGATCACATGTTTCTCTTTTGTAAAGCTTACATAGTTAGTTTAACTTAACCAAGGACATGTTCACAGCCTTGCCTTGTGGAAGACTGCTATTTTTTTAATGGGTTCAAGTTCTGTCCTCCATGGAAGAAAAACAGCATAACAAATATTGTGTTCTGTCCTTCCAGTAAGCTGGTCAATTGCATTTGTTTCCTCTATCTCTAAACAGTCTGGTACACTGATTACATTCTGAAACACCAGGTTCCTGTGATTCACGCTGTCACTTCCACTGAGCGCTTTAATTGTACTCCTTCTAGCTACCTACAGTTTTACATGCCTGCTAATAAGTACATTCCACATGATGCTTTCAGGTTTTATGAGCATTTCCAGTGTGTCTTCTCTAAACCACAATGCTTCATAATTTTTTTGAAACTTAGAAGTATGTTACATGACATATTCATTATACCACTGAGAACCAATGCTTACATATCATCCACTTCCAGCTTTTAGTAGGGCTCTCTTGTGCTTTTTCTGTTGCTAAGGGTGTGGTGAGAGGGAGGTATGGTTACTTATGCTGCCCATAAGTGCATGCAGTAATTGTAGGTAATACAATATCACTCTGTGTTTACAATAAAGGCCTCCCTTTGATATGGATATCTTAAATGGTTTAAGTATTCACTTTCTGCTGGAACTGAGTTTGCACTCACAGTCTGGCCATAATTATTAAACATCCCAGACCTGTGAATTAAACTACACTCTCCCTGTCCCCCACCCAATACTCTGTTTAAAGACAATGTGCCAAATATTCAGAAAAGGACAACAGCCAAATATTTTTATACATTCTATACATTTCCATCACCACTGCTCAGATGAATGGCTTAGCATCAGTGTCTATCATGTAATGCACAATATGTGCACAACAGTGTACATAAAACACCACCATGCTTGTGAATGCACATATGAATTTGCAACTATGTTTTCTTCCTAGGCTGGTTCTGGCTTAATCTCATGCTTCCTTTCAATGTCCTTTCATTTCAAACATGGCATCCAACAGCATGGGATGCATTTTAAATGCTCTTGTGAAATGCATTGCAGCATAAACTCCATTTAGTGAAGAACTTGGGTTTACTTCAGGGGACCTGAGCAAGCAGAACAAAAGATGAAACCCCAATGCACGGGGGTGGGTGCCTTTAGAGCAGTGGTTCCCAACCTTCTTTTGCCCATGCCCCACCCAAAGTATCTCTAAAATCCTGATTCCCACCAAATATAATTCTCGTTATTCAAAAAGTGATCTCTTATTCACCTGGAAGAAGCCTAAAAGGCCGTTAACTTAGTCTACACAAGCTTCCAAAGAATCCACTGTTAATAGCTCGAACTATCCTCCTTAAAAATAAAACTGCCCCCGTGGGGCATGCACCCCACGTTGGGAGCCAGAGCTTTAGAGCAAAGGAGACACCTACAGGCACCTGTTTGAAATCCCCCCCCCCCCCAATTGTCTTCCCAACAGTGGAAGCTGAGCTACTCCGAGTGACAGAGAAATTTGCCGTGTGAGATGACATCGGATTGGGAGGCTTCCAGAGCCACGACCCACTTTCACAGCTCTCCTGCGTGGTTAATACTTTCCGCTTGACACCCCCACACCGCAAGCGGCAAATCCAAGTCACGCCTTTGAAAGCGCATCTCACACTTGACGTCCGTGCCATGCCTTTCCCTGCGCGCACGGGTTGCCAATGGGGCACTTTAGCGAACTTCCTCGCGGCAAATTTCACACACACACACACACACACACACACACACACACACACACACACACACACACACACACACACACACACACACACACACACACACACAAGTTCAGCACCAGGCGAAACGCAGCCGCGATCGAGACCCGCAGGGGCCTCCTAGAGAAACGTCGGGGGTGGCCGATTTCCTTCGCCAGCCTTCGTACGCCTTCTATTCACAAATTTATCTATCTATCTATCTATCTATCTATCTATTTATTACATTTCTATAAACGCCCATCTGGGATGATCCCCCACTCTGGACAGTGTGCAACAGTGTCAGGACCAGAAATATACACACACTAACGACTGATAGTATCAAGGGTGGCTCAGTCCCAATATATAAACCGATTGCCCACCCTCCAGCGAGTCCCCCATTTAGGTGGCAGGGAGGAGATGTCCTGTTTTGAAAAAGAACTGCATCCACACCTGTCCCTTGACTCCAATCTCACCCACCGTCTTGCTTTGCATTACATTTAAAGCCGGGGTGGGGGGGTGGCTTGCCGAGCTAAAAAGGCAAGTCAGTCTCAGTCTCTCTCTCTCTCTCTCTCTCTCTCTCTCTCTCTCTCACTCACTCACACACACACACACACTCTCTCTCTCTCTCTCTCTCTTTCCCTTCTCGCCTCGGGTAGGTTTCAAGTTTGGAGGGAAAGACATCCCAAAGGCAACCACCACCACACCAAGGCAGCCACCCCCTGTTTGAACTTACCCTGGACTTGGAAAGAGACACATCCCAACAGCAGCAGCAGCAGCAGCAGCAGCGGCGGCGGCGGTGTCAGCAACCCCATCTTGTCATATTCAAAGGCAATCCAATTCCAGAGGGAGCGGTGGGGGGGAGGGGATATGTTTCTCCCCCACACCCCAAAAGTTGAGATTTTTTTCTCCCACTCCAAGGATGTGTGGCAAGAGGTGTCGATGCAGCGGATGGGAGGGGTGAGGGTTGAGAAGTGGTGGTGGTCGGGGGTGGTGGTGGTGTGTGCTTCCACCGCCCTGGCTCCACTTACACCCGAAATGCCCACCACCAAGCCAGCGTCGGCAGGGAAGGAAGGGTCCTTCCCGCGCGCCTCCTCGGCGCCTCCACCGCCATCCAAAGGCGAGGGGTGGGTCTTTATTTTTATTTTATTTTCCCCTTCGGCAGCCCACGAGCTTTGGGAAAGGCGGCTCGGTTTCCTCGAAAGTGTGTTGTTTCCCTTTCCCCCACCTCCGTCAAAGTTCTCGCGGGGGAGGAGGAGGCTCTGCCTCGGAGGAGGCGGGAGGAAATAAAAAAAGCACAACGACCAGCTTCAGGCTGTACTCGTACTCGTCTATCCTCAGTCGTCGTCGTCGTCGACGTCTTCTTCCCGCCCGCCCGCTCGCCACCAAATCACTTCAAGAGACGGCGGGCGGAGTGCCTTCTTCCCTCAACTTCCCTCACAGCTGCATCTTTGGCGCGCGCTTCCCTCCCCCCCCCCGCCCGCCTTCCTTGCCGCTCCCCCCACCCCCACCCCCACCCCAAAAAAATGCAAAGGAGGCTCCCACACTACCACCACCCTCCGCCAGGCTGGAGGGGAATCAAACCCGCCGCCTGCGCCGCCCCCGCTCCGCAAGTCCCGCTGTGTTGAGAAGAAGGAAAGAGGGACCCCCGCTATTTGGCAGCGGCGCGCAATTGCAAAAGCGGAGGACGACGCTTCTCCTGACTGCGGGGGGTGGGTGGGGGTGGGAGGAGACGCGAGGCGGGAAACGATGGGGGTGGGGGGGAGAAGAGCCTCCCACCACCACCTCCTGTCCTTCCAGGTCGCCCGGGCGGCTTCGCTTCGCTTCCACACACTCCCCGGGGCTCGCCTTCTCTCCCCCGGCTGCGGCTGCTGGAAAAGACGCGGCGCTGGTGGGGTGGGGTGGGGTGTGGAGTGGGGGATGAAACGCGGTTTCCTTGCCAGTCAGAAAAGGAAGCTAGCGCCGGGGTGTGCGTTAAGCGACTGTAACATATACCACACCCACCCCGCGCCTTTTCCCTCAGGGACGGCGGTGGGAGGGGAAGGCAGGCTACAGGAGGGAACCGGAGGGTGGGATGGGGTAATGGGGAGCGGAGTCTCTTCTGGGAAAAGGTGGTGGTGGTGGAATCCTCTAGACCAGGGGTGCTCAAACTATTGCCAGATCTGGCCCCCATGACAATTCATCTGGCCCACGCCACCCTCGTTCGCTCCCAGAAGCGGAAGTAAAACGCACCTGTATGGGTGTGTTTTACTTCTGCTTCAGACTGGGAGCGAGGAGGGAGGTGTGGGCCGGATGAATTGGCGTTGGGGGCCAGATCAGCCCCTGAGCCATAGTTTGGGTACCCATGAACTATGTGTCCGGCCCACGGTCCGAAAAGCTTGGGCACCCCTGCTCTAGACTACAACTAGAGCAGTGCTTCTCAACCTTTGGTTTTTGGACTCCAATTCCCAGAAGCCTAAGCCAGTACTTAGGCTGATCAGTGTTTCGGGGAATTGACTTAGGCTTCTGGGAATTGAAGTCCAAAAACCAAAGGTTGAGAAGCACTGAACTAGAGCATCTTCTTTCACTCAGCAAGCCACCTCCACCAATTCCCTCCTGGTCCCTTTTTCCATCTCCATTGTTGGTTCTAGGTAGCATTTAACATGACTCTTGCCCACTGCTTCTCATTGGAGTGGCAGGTGATTTTCTCCCAGGGGCCTAAGTGGCTTAGTGGTTATGATGCTGAGTTTGAATGTTGTCAGGTCAGCAGTTTGAGACCCGAGTGCTTTGTGACAGAGTGAGTGCCCACCGTCTGTTCCAGTTCTTGTCAACCTAGCAGTTTAAAAGCAAAAATTGCAAGTGGATTAATAGGGCAGGAAAGGTAACAGTGTTCCATGTGCTACTGAGCACGGAAACTTCTGTAGGTGCAGATAGCACTGGCTCTTTGGCTGTAAAAGGAGATGAGTGTCAGGCCCTAGTTTTGGATACGATTAGCTTTCAAACAAGAGAGATCTTTACTTTTAATTTCTTGCTGAGAGGCTTCCCTAATTATTTCAGTCTTAACTCTCATCTCTTTTCTTCTTACTAGGAAGCGGATGGTTGTTTTTTTTTTAAAAAAAGTAGGCTATTTATTTATTCTTTCCACACTCTTCCCATTCCACTTTCATGTGATCAAGGCATAATTTCCGGTCTGGGTAAAAATCAATCCATGAAGTTGTTTTTTTTTTTTTAAATATCAATCTCAGGACTTTGTGTGGATTTTTAAAATTATACCAAAATCCACCCAAGCCATGAATCCTCATCTCTCTGCAACAGATGACATCATAACAATGAGGGATCTGACTCTCTTTAGCACCGCACAGCAGAAAAGTGTGGATTCAATGAGGTGTCACGGTTAAAGCAATGGACTAGGATTCAGGAGATGTGGGGTAAAATTCCTGCTTGGCAGTGGAAACTAATGATGAAAGTGGTAAAACCACTAGCTAAATATCTCACATCCAAAGTCCTATCAGGGCTGCTATAAAGTGGGTCCCACTTAACATCTACACTCAAAGCACAAATCCCCACAGATCCCAGGGACTTTCTTGATCCCACACATACCAGTAATTTATAGACTCCAAACATGCCTACAGCTGTTGTTGTTCAGTCGCACAGTTGATTCTGACCCTTTGCAACCCTATGGACCATTGCCCTTCAGGCCCTCTGTCCTCCACCATCCTCCTCAGCCCGCCCAGATCTGTCCCATTGTGTCTACAATACCATCTAGCCATCTCATCTTTGGCCACCCCCTTCTTCTTTTGCCCTCCACCTTTCCCAGCATCAAGGCCTTCTCAAGTGAATCCTCCCTTTTCGTTTGATGTCCAAAGTACTTAAGCTTCATCTTTACTATTTGCCCTTCCAAAGATCCACACCACATTGGGCTGTCAATGGAAGAAAACATTCAGGGCACAGATCTTCTGATTTATTTGAGATAATCCAAAACAGTGCTCAAATAATAGTCCACAATCTCAACCATAAAAATCACAGCAAATTAACTTGCTTTGCCATCATGTCATAAGAACATACTGTAGATCCAAGATCCTCATGGTGTGATCTTGGATCCAAGTGATCTTGGATCCAAGTGATGTTGAGGTGTCACAAAAACCAGCAATGTGCCACAAAATGAGCCATAAAAATCATAGATCCCATACTTTATCATAACATCTCTGCACACCTATATTAATGCAAGGCACAGATCTTTGTTATTAGGTACCATCAAGTCATCTTCAACTTATGGTGACCATACGAATGAGAGATTTCCAAGATGTCCTGCCTTCAAGAGCACTTCTCAACCTTGTAAACTCCAGCCTGTGATCTTCCTTATAGAATCAATCCATCTCATATTTGGTCTTCCTCTTTTCCTGCTGCCTTATCTCTTTCCTAGGATTTCTTTTCTATTCCAAAGAATCTTGCTTTCTCGTGATATACCTGAAATATGACAGCTTCAGTTTCATCATTTTTGCCTCCAAAGATAGCTCCCTTGAATTTTTACAGGGGGTCATGTTAAAGTCAAGGTGAAATAACAATACACATTCAGGTTTTCAGACTTAGTCATAAAAATAGCATCCCTTACCACATAACTACAGTGTAAAAACATCTTCATGGATTATTATGCTTTTTACATAGGATTGACTAACACCAACCAAAACCAAATTCTAGGTCACATCCAGGTCCATCATAAATAACACATAGATCATAGATGGAACATTTCACTACACCATCATGAGGCTCAAATCCTCATGGATCTTATGGATATTACTTAGTCCCCTCCAATCCTAATCATATAATGGAGCAGACAGACTGATCAGACCCAGAGTTTTGTACCACAGTAGATTTGTGCAGCAAGGAATCTATGATTTTTATTGTTCATTTCAGCAATGCAAATGCTTTCCATTATGTGGCCAGGATATTAGAGGGATCCCCTGCATGAATCCAGGGGAGCCAGAAGAATCTGAGCCTTAAGATCCATGATATTTACTGTTTGGTCCATGGGCACAGATAGATACTATGTTGTGAAAGTAATGCTTCAGATTTGAATTTTTCCCATTGTATTATTGAGAAAAGATTTATTTTATTTTATTTTTCTACACATCCCATGAACACAGATGTGTTCTGTGGATTTATGTGATTTGGAAAGGTTGCATTTTAAATTCTAAAGGATCCATGTAGTTTTGTTCAGTGGTAGTAGAATGAAGCAATTCTTTTCTAGTTCAGTCCATAGTCTTGAATTACTGAAATTTATGAGCATTCTTGCTTTGTGCCACCCATGTTTGGCACTATGGCAGTATCAAATTACTGATTTTTAAGCTTGAATCTATGTTCATGAATGTTGAGCATGGTAATGGGGTAATCTATAAAAGTCCAAAGAATCAATGAAGATCCATGACTCATACATATGAGGAGCAAGGTAAACTACAGGATCCATTATTTCTATGCATATCAGACACATAAATTAGAAAACAAGGGATAAAAACATTGTGGTACCTTGAAGACTAAATGCTATAATTTAATGTGAGTTTTTCGGGATCAAGTAAACTTTAAATACTGGTCCATGAAAGCTCTCATTTAAATATAGCAGTTAATTTTTAAGGTGCCACAACTTTTTGCTTCCTTTCTTCCTTTCTTTTGGTTTTGTTTTCATGTGATAATGCTAGCACAGAATAACATGGTTATTTTTTGGAAATCTCTAACTATGATCACTATAGTTCAGTTTTGGGACAAAAAGTAATATATGATTTGATGGTGATTTGTGGTAGAACGTGACACACTTAGAATCCATGAGGATCCATGCTTTCAAATTCACATTTTGTCTCATGATGATGATAGGAAGTAAGATATCTATAATTTTTGTGGTTGTATCTGTGGGCACAGAAATAATTTATTCTCTCATTGTAATTTCGGTGATCCCATGTACACATCATATAGCTCTATGAAGATATTTTAGATCTATATTTTCCCTACTATGGCAGTATCCAAAAGCATCAAATCCCTGACAATAGCTGATGAAGCATTTGATAAAGTGGGCTGCAATACACATAGATTATTCATCACCAAACAAGCATTTTTTTACCACTTGTGGGAGTGTAGCTTCTAAAAACATGGTAACTATAGAGATAGTTTATGAGACATTTCAGGATCCAGTGACCATAGAGTGCCAACCACAGGGGTCCAGCTCGATTGCTGGTAAACACATCCGCCACACACACACACACACACACACACACACACACACACACACACACACACACAAAAGGGCCATCAGATAAAAACGTAACCACAACTCTCTTTTAGGCCTGGTGGGCTTTTGAAAAAAAGATCATAAAAGTGGGAACAAAGGGACAAATGCTCTGCCTACCCCAGTTTAGTTTTGCCTTCAATTAGGCATAGTAAACATGAATAGGATTAGCTTGCACAATTGTATTTACTTAGCCTTTTATTTGCATTGTGAAATTTTCAATGTTGCATTAATGTTAAAATAAGACCTGTCGACATATCCAGCTATGGTTTCTCCCCTTCCCTTCTATATTACTCCCTACCATCTCTTGAATAGTGCTAAAATTTCCCTTATTATGCCAGGATGCATTGTAGGATTTTATAAGATGCCAGTGTGGCAAACTCTGATACAGTAAGACCAAAGAGACAGAGTTTCTTGTAATGTTTATGATTCAAAACAGTTCTTCTATACCACAGTGCACATTAATGCTGTGTGAAGAATATGAAACAAAAGGAAAAAAATTAGAATGCAGAATTCAAATCAGAGCAGCCATCTGACAAACTCTGCATATTCTGAGCAGCTACTGTGTATAAAGATAGTTATGTATGGCAGCATTTGGGCAGCATGCCCAAATCTGAATCCTACAATCAATTGCCGCATGGATGGGTTAGTCATTTTCTGGCCCTTTAAAAAAAAAAAACAGTTACAGGGTTGCAATGCTATGCATATTTATCTAACAGAGTACATCTTTCTGCTGAGTAAACACATATAGCAGTGCACAGTGTGTGAATTAGTTTTAATAAATTTGACTCACAAATAAAGATTTTGTTTTACTTCTCTTCTTTTTCATTTTTTATTTTCAGTGTTTGGAAATATGTATTGAAATGATTAAATGTTAACTTTTTAAAAAGTCACTGGTTTGTGAACAATTTGATTTTTTAAAAATCTGCCCAGTTCTTTAAATTAAGCTGCCGTTGTCACCTGCATCACAACGACTTTGTAAACCATATGTACCAAGGATTGGGAAACAGGCTGGCTCTCATAGTGTAAAATTGTACTTACAGCAATGAAGAAATAAGATAATCTTTCTTTTTCAGTTAAACTGAGAGAAGTAAAATATTCTGAGTAGGAGATACTGGGGAATGGAATTATATAAGACAAAACATTATATCATGGAAAAGGAAATGAAGCTGTCACAGAATGAACAAGTGGAAAGAAATTTGCAAAATAAAAAATGTGTCTAGGTTGCTATATCTTCCTATTTCTGTGGTTTTAATTGTATAAATTGTGGGAGAGAGCACAGGCAGAGTTACTATTAGGTATTTGATGTTAGCTGTAATGATTAGAGAGAAGTTTGCAGGAAAATACATACAAGTCTGAGAGCCAAGCTAGTGTTAGATGGTGAATCTTTAGTTCCCCCTACTGGAATATAATAAGCAATGGTTATTCTTGGTTCCTCACATATTTCACCTTTTGCTTTGTTAAAACCTTTGTTCTAAAGCGGAGCTAAATATTATCTGATCTTTCTTGCTTGTTTGCTCTTATTAATTCATTCATTCTTTCTTTCTTTCACAGATGCACACAATCTTATATATTTCAAGAGAAATAAGGTAAATAAAAGGGTACTGAGTATGGAACATAATAGTAAAAACCAGGTTGAGCTTATTCTTGACCCATTTTGAAACATTACTACTTTACATACTTACTGTATTTTAAAATATTATTATTAAACCACACCTATTTTTTTTTAAAAAAACCATTACTATTGTGTGAAGTGGAAACATAACACATTTGCCCTCATAATTTAATAATACTAAAGATTAGTATGCTATCCATCCAATCTATAATATAATTATAATTAATTAATGTAAATAAATCTCTAGTAAATTACCTCTTAGTAAATCTAGATGTTTACAGTTATAGAATAATTAGTTTCAGGACTTTTTTATCCAAGGTGTTTTGTGTCTTGGCACATCAGTGCTTTTGAAAAATGTTGATTCTAACAAACAGTCTTTATGGCCAAAACAGCTAAAGCTGAGTATGGTTAACATCCATATCAGCGAGAGAGAAAAGGAGAGAGATAGGACAATCAAATAACCAAAATCCAAAAGTGTTCTTATTCCTTTAGGACCCTTACTGAGATTTTTAAAAAAAATCTTAATTATCTTCATATTCTATAGCAGTGATGGTGAAACTTGGCACTCCAGGTGTTCTTGAACTTCAATTCCCAGAAGCCCTGATCAGTAGGAGTGCTGACTTGGGCTTCTGGTAATTGAAGTCCAAGAACACCTGGAGTGCCAAGGTTCACCATCATGGTTCTATAGTCCTCATAGACTTGGCTTACAGTCTTTATACTGGTTTTCTAAAGAAACATAATTCCTGGAATAAATTGTTCAAATGAGTACACTAGGAGTTAAATAATGGCTCAGGCCTAGTATACACTAATTTAACAGGTCCTGAAGAATTATTTCCCTTGAAAACTACAAAATATCTATCAGAAGCATCATTGCAGGTGTGTTTGTATTATAATTTTTAGACAACTCTTGTTTTTGTTCTCTAAACAAACTAGTTTCTGCTTGCATAACTGTATCACAGCTCCAAGCTATTTTCATGTAAATCTGGAAATATGCTTCTGCATTCACAATATGCCCTTCAGATGGGGGAAAACATTTTCAATACGTCTAAAATACTATTTCATATAGGAGTCTATAATTAAAGATTCTTTGTTCTTGTTCTTCTAAACTAGCAATACTGGAAAGCCATAAATCACCCATATGACAGCAATTCAGGTAACAGGATGTGAAATGATATTATTTTTACATTATAGATACTCTATTTGAAGTACTCAGTACAGGTGAACATTACATCTTATACAGTAAAGTCATTAATGTGATGAAATGGCATGCATGAACAGTACTATTGTACTTTATTTTGAAGAGCACAAAGGATATGATCTGTACATGCCATTGCCGGGATTCTGCATCTCATCAAGTTCACAGACATTATTTTTAAAGATATTGCTAGAAGCTGAGCTTGGAATTTCTGATTGACAGACTAAGCACAGTGAGTGGGGTAGGGTTAGAAGTAACATTCCCCTGTCATCCCACTGGAGTCCAAATCATCCAGACCCCCTCACTCCTGCACTTTATAGAGCAAAAGACTGGTCCATTTCTTTGTACAGTGGTGAAAGTCACATAAGGTTTCTGTTTTCTTTAGAGTGAATGGCTGGAAAGCCCTTATAAGCATGTTATCTTTGAACACATTTCTCAGAGGCCAACGTGGAGGGAGTTGGTGAGAGAAAGATTGCAATTTCCTAGTCATTTATTTTCTAATTTTCCCCCCACTGTAATCTATACAGTCATTTCTGATTACATTCATCCTTATGTAAATCACATTGCTCCAAACTGTACTTACTTCATAGTATGAATAATTTAGATCAATGGGATCCCCTGGTAATAACCTCCTGGCTGAAATGCTCTCAGCTGCTAATGATTTGTGGGTGAAAGACATTTTGTATATGCTCAGAGACATCTCTTTAATTTCCCCTTTCTTAAGTGCCAAGAGCAAGTTATTTCATATTATACTGTATATTTGATTTAAGGAGCTCAAGGTAGG
The DNA here is from genome assembly GCA_035047345.1 of Bradypodion ventrale. Classification (NCBI taxonomy): domain Eukaryota; kingdom Metazoa; phylum Chordata; class Lepidosauria; order Squamata; family Chamaeleonidae; genus Bradypodion; species Bradypodion ventrale. Next base: position 303,340,094 of record JAWDJE010000003.1, on the reverse strand, counting down.
AGACACATTTTCTACACCTACTTTATCCTTACAGACACCTGAGAGATAAGTTAGGCTGAAAGACAGCGATTAGCCACAGGTCACCCTACTAAGCATTGGGGCAGCCAAGCCCTGAAGTAAATTATATTCAATAATACTGAGTCAACAAGTTCATGAGTATAAACAGAAATACTGGGTAACTGTATTGGGTGATATAACCCCTTCCTTTTTAAAGGTTCTCAAGTGACTGAGAATTAGATTAAATACTTGGAATTCACTAAGTATTTATAAAACATGAAAATTTAACTACCCAGTAGAAGAAACTAAATGGTTGAATATTAAGTTCTGTGGAGTCAGTGAAGTAAGTTGTGTAGGATCTAACCAAGTGCAAGAGACAGTGGGCATATTATGTTTTATGTATAGAGGAACAACACACAATGCTATTATGGAGCTAGAATCATAATAATGAAAGTATCCAGTGCAGATGTTGCAGAATTCATTGTGTATTTAAAGAATATAATAAAAATCTTACAAACATCAGTAGTAAACAAATATATGCTCAAATAGCTGATAAAGATGGTGCTAGTACTCTATAGAAAAAAATCTATGAACTCAAAGCTGCTATAGAAGAGGGGGAAAGTTATACTTAGAGTTCATAATTGGGAATTTCTGTGCCATGATAAAGACCTGTCAAGATTTTGATGGAGTTGGAAAGTATGGGCTGCAGAGACGAAATGAATCTAGATACAAAGATACAGCCACCAAAACCACATTCAAATTACAATGACCACAAAAATAACACTAATGCAATATTGTATGGAACCGAGTAGCTTGTATTATAGCTAATATGAGACCAAATTGATAAAAATTAATAATGTAAATAACAAATTTAATTTTTAAATTTTTAAATCAGGGTTTTTACTGTTAATATGCTTCTTCATTTACATCTTCCAACACCTACATTATGAGTTTTATACTTCAGGGATCTCATTATCAAATAGGAATTACAAAATCTATAGAGTCTAATTTTATTTTATGAGACCTTTAAAAATGTTTTGTAAATGGATTCCAATCATTCTTAGGGTTGAGGTTTCAGATTTATGCAGTTTTATAGGCTTCTGCACGAATCTGTTTTCCCAAGTATGCAGTCCAGTAGATAATGTCAAGAAAATATGTGGGTCCCAGACTGGGTTTGTATCTAAAGAGGTACATAACACAAGTTTATGGGCTCATTAATATTTTTTGCAAAAGTATTAAAAACTAAAAATTAATGAACAACTGCATAAATTAATTTAAGCTTTAAATTGTGGAGCTGTACAGGCTAGAGTTGTTGCTTTCTTGAAACCTGGCAAAGACCCAGATGACCCAAAAAGCTACCGACCAGTGTCACTCCTTTGCCACCTTCATAAGGCATTGTGGAATGGATGATTCACAATTATATTTCCGAATTTATTGATGGAAAGATCATTAAGGAGCAAGGGGGCCTCAGGTTAGGCAGGTCAATGAAGCTAATTACAGGAGTGGCTTTCATTGACCTAACTGCAGCATATGATACAGTTAATCAAAAGATTATTCTCCATAAAATAAACAATCTTACGAAAGATAACAAGCTTATTAGGGTCATTGACAACTTTCTCCAGAACCAGAGATTCTATGTGATGATGAATGGAAAGAACAGCAATTGGAGGTTACAGAAGAATGGGCTACCCCAACGAAGTGTATTATCTCCAACACTGTACAAATGATCAGCCAGTTTTTGACAATACAAAATTGTTCATTTATGTAGATGGCACAGCAATGCCTGTTCAAGGATCAAGCTTTGATGAGGTAGCTGGAAAACATACTGGAGCACTTTAAAAATTAGGACAGCATTACAACCTCAACCATTTTAAAGTTGGATGTTATGTGGCAAGGGAACCGATTACAGCATTGTTCAGCATCAAAATATCTGAATACCAAAGTTAGTACAAGGAACAGCATAATCAAGAAATGCACAAACTATAAATAGGGAACTCAACCATCCATGCTGTGTATTTCATCTTTGGCCCTGAGCGTATCTGCAGCAAAGTATGCTGCTCCATTATGAAGCGCATCCACACATAAATAACAAGTTGACATTGTCATGATTCCATGACTAGATGGTTTTTTAAAAATGTTATTAATCATACTGTTAGGTAGCTTATCATGTTAAGATGATATGTAGTTAATTTCGTTTAATTCTGAGCTAGTATGCTAAGCCTAAGTGATTCAGTTTTGTGAGCAACTCTCCATCATTTTCTAGAAGATGATGGAAAGCTGCCTTGTGGCCAGATCTCAAGGTCGTCCCAAGGGAAATAACCTTGAAGATGGTCTCTCTCATGGACTTAGATGGAATGTGCCATCTGGATCTTTGATCTACACACAGAAGTGTCAGTTTGACAAGTCAATTAGGGCTTGTTATCTACCTTTTTCTCATCAGAAAGTGTATAAAAACACAGCTTATTTCAATCTAAGGGAGATCTCTCTCTCTCTCTAGAAAGATAAGCACACTTCCATGCACAGATAGCCTTCCTAAACCATCGGTGAAGCTATTGAACCCATATCTGATGGTTTAGATTAGGTTAAGATACTACTATGCTATTTTCTTTGCTTTCTGCTTAATTGTATTATGTGCATTTATTGGAACTTTATTTTATTGTAATAAAACTCTTTAAATTGGCTTCCAAGTCAATCTTAGTTCTTCTTGCATCTTAAGCCAAATCAGAGCAAGATAGAGAGGGGAAGCTTTAGAATACAAAGGGCCTTCATTAAAGGGAAGATAGCAACTTTCTCTTGTTAAGCTTGTGGGGGGTTTTCCAGCTGTTCGGAGGAGTTCCAGCCTGGCTTGCCTCTTTCCAGCAAGAAGCAGTGAACGTTCTCTGAAGAAGAAGGTAACGGGTTCCCCTCACACACACATCTTTCCAAGGCCAGAAAGTTCTCCCCTGCATAGAGATAAGGGTGTCATTCTGTGGGAATTAGCATTTACAAAATCGCATAAGCATCCCATTTCATTTTGAGGACCATGTAGGGAGAAGTGAGGGCAAGTGGGTGGGATATAAATAAATTTACTGTCCCAGAGTTCTGTGCAGCTAAAATAAGACCTGCAACATTAATTTGTCTTATCACCATTTTCCCTGGAACCTATGAGCCAGATTAGCTGGACCAGTCTTTCTCTGCCGCACTAATTCAGGCCGGAGAGAGCACACCCTTAGGCTGTGCTGACAAGGGCCAGTTCATGCTCGCGCTGCAGCTGGCGATCTCACAAAGTCTGAGCATCCTGCGGTCTTCCAGCTGGTAGAGAGTCAGCTACAGACATCACTGTTAATGAAGCCATGCATATACTGACAAGATGCCTCAAACCTACACCAATTGAGTAAATATCCCCTCTTATTGGTATCATTCCACCTAAGATAAGGAGATAAGTAGCAGCTGATGCTGAGATAACTAAGAATGACCCTTGACATCCTCTGAATGGATATGAACATCAAGTTTGCTGGTTAAGATCCAAGAAGAGCTTTATGGCAAGAACAAAAAATTTTGAGGGTACACAAGAGTAAAATCAAATTAGAAGATGGAGGAAGGAACTCACTGGACAAGAAACAACATTAAGGAGGATATAGCTTAGGAACTCAACCTCCCTTACATCACTTGGAAGATGCTAAATAGGCTGAGAGTTGGAGTTCCTAAATGCAAGACCAACATATTCAAGTGGGGGGAGGGGCTGCTGGTGGACAACAACACACTGTGTGAATGTGGAGAGATGTAGACTCTGACTCACTTACAGGTCTGCCAATTATTGCCAGAAACATGCATCGATGAGGACTTATGTTTGACCAACAAGAAATCCAAGAAAGTGGCTTCATTTTGGCTGTCCATGGTTTGATCGGGTCACAAAAGAAGCATAATTATTTATTACAAGATACATTTTCATGAAGTTTTGATGATTTTGTTGTCACAAACATGGCATTGATTCAATAAATATTTGTGCAACTGTGTAATTGTCCACCTGAAAGAGAGGTGACAGACAACCACTGCTTTCAAATTTGTACTCCATAATCATCTTTAAAGAAGCACTTGTTGATTCCAATGGCACATAACAAAATTGTTTATTGCTGTCACATCCAAACGTACAATAGCCATGATAATCATGTCCTACCTCTGGCAAGAGAGGGATGGAGACATGGCAATAACATATTGACTAAGTGTTGTTCCATGAAAATGCTGATTTATGAAGCTATCAGCTCCTATGTATTTGTCCCATCAGCATGGTTGCAGTTCTAACAGTATTATAGATACATTTCTAGCTGTTGCAATAGATTGTAATACACTCATCATACCATAGTTCTTTTTCCCAATATGATGCTGTCAGAACTATTGTCATCAGTTATATGTATCAATGGATTATTAACAATATTATTTTAGGATTTCTGTATTATTATTTTCTGAGAATCACCTTGTCTCACTTTGACAACTGAATTACATTTTGCATTGTCTCTAGAAATGCTTTCAAATTAAAATCGATGTGTTGGTCATATAATTTTTCACTGCCAATCTAATTCAGTTTTCTGTCTAAATTTTTATGTGGTTTTATGATTCATCTTTTTTTAAAATAAAAAAAACCTTCTCAATACTAAACACAATTGAAGGAGAAAAATACCGTTCCATGGTTTGAACTAATCATTCATTTTTAATACAAGACCTACTAACTCTTTTGTATGGAGGAGATAACATCAGAAATAAACTTGTTACATGCATGTATGCTTGTCATATGTTTTAAGGTACAATGTATACATAGTCTCCTGAAGAGAGCAAAGGAATAAAATCATTATTTCTTCAGTGCATTGGGTTTAAATGCAAACTGTCGATAAAGTGTAAACAGACACTCTCCTGTCTTTTCACCCTCTTTCTCTCTCTGTGTGTGTTGGAATTGTGAAGATGTGTGTGTGTTGAAGCAGAGTGAATGAAAAATAAATAGCCCAGCATTATAGTAAGAGCTAAATGGATACATCCAGAGTGGATACTAGGCCAGATGGTGATGCAAGAAATTTACTACCATAGGAGGATATTGCTACTGGAATGTAAGCATGAAATGGTTTATAACCCTTATCTCATTCACCTTCATATGCAAAGTAGGAATGTGTTCAGAAGAGAATTTTCTGAAGGTTATCCAGTAAGTTTAAATTAGCATACAACTGAGCTCAACCAATGTTATGTTCACATCTAACAGTCTGTTTACTATTAACTCCTGCTATTTTTAGGTCTCACCCCCAGTTTAGATTTTTATATGCTTCTTTTCAGGTGTGAAAGTATACATGTATAAACCCCTTTTCAAGGACTGGAAATGGATTGGTCTTCCAAAAGAAGAACAAGGCCCAATCTTCAATAACACACAGTAAATTTAACATTTACACTTGAACTGAGACAGACGTGTTTACATAAAACCCAACTACAGAATATAAGTGGGAAAATACACTTCAGTTAATAACTAGTGCATAACTTCCATATATAGATATACACATGTAAAAAGGCAAACATATATGTAGGCAACATGTTGGTATTTTCTGTCAAGTTATTTCCAACTTACAATGACCCTAATCGGGATTTTAAGGTATATGAGATGTCCAAGGAGTGGTTTACCACTGACACCTCACACCTTTGAGTTTCTGAGGTGAAATAGAGATTGAACCAAGATTTCCTAAGTCTACATCACTTAGGCTCTCACAGCCAGCAAGAATGCAGCCTTGCTAATTATATTCCAGGACAACACAGACACACATATCTTGTGGATCAGCCTATAATGTCATGCAACCAGAACACCTGACTTAAGGAAAAGAAAAGGAAAAAAATATTTGTAATGAGCCAGGTGGAGCGGGAGCAATCCAGAAAATTAAATCAACATTAAGATGATCAAGAAAACTACCCAGAGTGCTGAAGGGAGATGTGACTTCCAGATATTTAAAAGTAAATGTATAAATTATGCTTGTTTAATTTCACAAATGAAAAAAATACCTCTTCGTTAATTGCTGTTAAAATAAAAAAAAACTAGAGGTAATCAAGATGTGTAGAACAATTTTGCTATAGAAAAGGAGACTCTTTATGCATTACAATCATGTAAATCATGTCATACTTCTTGATGAGAACACCAATAGTTTACAATGATGTAATCTATGTTATTACTCTTCTCGAACAGGAAAAGAGATGCAATAAAAACAGCAAAACACACTGAAATAATTTTATTGCAGGCGCACCCCCCCAATAACGGACACAGACAACATTGAAAGTGGATAACAGCAAAGGGCCACATTTATTGATTCAATGCCCTAGTCCGAATTATAAATTTGTATTGGTAAAACGACCAATCATAATTCCTAAGGCAAGCAGGCCGAAGTAACACTGGTAAGGTACCACCCCAAAATTGCCAACGGCAATTGGTTACAATGTATCAATTTGTATCAATTTGTTTGTCAACAACAAACAAATTGTTGACCGTAGTCAATAACTAACTCATGACCCCACCCTCTGACGCGTATCCGTGAAATCACAGGGGTGATGCATGCTGGTTAGCAATCACCATCACCCCATCGCCTGGTTCGTCGTTGACCGGACAACGTTTAACTAATTTATTCCTGTCTAGTGTTGTCCAGTCAATTGCGAACCTGCCGGATACTTGTGGGTCATACTGTTTACCTTACCAGTGCTACCCGCCCATGTGACCAAAGTCAACAGTAGTAATGGAGAAAGACCCCTATATCAAACCATAGCCACAGTGTGGGGTGGGCAAAAAAGCCAGGACCCGAAGCCAATATGGGTCCCAACCAAAAATTCCCACCCGGCCCCGAAGCGACCATAATCACACTGTTAACTAGGGAGGGGGTGGAGGGGAAAAACTTCTCCGCTCCGTCGCTGAGGCAAAATGGCAGCACGGCTGCCTCGTGGCCACCCCTTTTATCAAGGCGGTGGCCACGCCCCTAACTACCCGGATTCTCTGTCCTGTGGGGGGGGGCCCGCAAAGGGCGCGGCGGCCATTTTGGCGCCGCGCTTGCATTGCAGGCGCACCCCCCCAATAACGGACACAGACAACATTGAAAGTGGATAACAGCAAAGGGCCACATTTATTGATTCAATGCCCTAGTCCGAATTATAAATTTGTATTGGTAAAACGACCAATCATAATTCCTAAGGCAAGCAGGCCGAAGTAACACTGGTAAGGTACCACCCCAAAATTGCCAACGGCAATTGGTTACAATGTATCAATTTGTATCAATTTGTTTGTCAACAACAAACAAATTGTTGACCGTAGTCAATAACTAACTCATGACCCCACCCTCTGACGCGTATCCGTGAAATCACAGGGGTGATGCATGCTGGTTAGCAATCACCATCACCCCATCGCCTGGTTCGTCGTTGACCGGACAACGTTTAACTAATTTATTCCTGTCTAGTGTTGTCCAGTCAATTGCGAACCTGCCGGATACTTGTGGGTCATACTGTTTACCTTACCAGTGCTACCCGCCACACGGAGGGGCTTCACAGAAGACCTGACGCCCCCCCCCCAGACCGTCAGCTCGGTCAACAGGCCTGCTCGCCAGTCACCCAACAGGAGGTCCATACCTCCTCGCGACAGATGGACCCCATCCCCTGCATAGAGGTCATAATTTTGCAGACTAATATCGGGGTGATGACTAACCCGCCCCCAAGCCCTGGTGGTAAGAAACCGCGCCACCGCCTTGTTGACCGCGCGCCTCGCGCGGTCAAGCGCAAGGAGGTTAACGCCCCCTCTGTAAGAGTGGCGCGGAACAATGTCCGACCAAACCAGGGTTGTGGCAGGCCAGACATAGTGCAAGTAGGCGAGTTCCTCGCAAATCGCATGCTTGAGCGATAAGCCGGTGACCTGGCCCAAATCATTGCCCCCCAGGTGGATAATTAGAATGTCAGGCGGGTCAGCCCCCAGGCCAGAAAAAAGGAAAGGCCTCAGCTCCTGCCATAACATCCCAGGCTTACCATGCCATGCGAGACTGGCGTGGTCACCCAGTCCCAGTCGGGGTCCCCACTCTGTCGCCGCAGCGTAACGCGCTGCCCTGTGCACATAGCTGTGGCCCACCAGCCATACTGTCACCGGTGTAATACGACACCCAGGGTCTGCAATAAAATTGAGAAAAAAGGAAGGTAAGGTGACTGAATTGGTACTCATGGCGGGAGTGGGCGCACATAAAACTGAAAACACTGTGAGCCCCACCTCCCCATGCTGCGTATGTCAGCCCCCGAGTACCCAAAAGCAGCTGCTGTAGAGGCTGCACCAATACGGAACGAATGTGTGCCATAACGGGCACCTGAAAAACCCACCCTGGTGAGGGCTATGGCTGTCACCTTCCAAAACTGAAATTTAGTAAGGGGAGACCCATCTTGGTGACAGAAAAACGGGCCGTGGTGCCAGCCACGCAGTGCCAGGTACTCCTGTAGGGCACCAACCGGACAGATGTTTGCCAAAGAACACCGTAGCAGTCTTACTCCACTGCCTACGCCGTGCTGATCTGTTTTTGAGGAGCGAATCCTCAACTGGGCCCAGTCTTTGGCAACGTAGACATCTCCGAGTTCCAGTGCCCTACCACTTGCATCCGCCTTAGACAGCATCACGAGTTCGCTGACGCGGAGCGCTCCAAAAAATGCCACCGTTGTGGCTGCATGAAAAAGGGCTGCCTCATAATGATCAAAACAGAGGCCTGGCCAGCCCCGGGCCAACTGGGTAAGAACCCCTGGGGAAATAGGGTGCCGGTCGTCCGGGCAACGCCCGCGCTCGCGCACCCACCCCTCCAAAACGTGTCTCACGCGGAAGTCAGAGGTGGTATCCACATGACCCCCTACTTTGGCCATAAAAGCCAACGCCGAGAGCTTGGATGCTATGGTGCGAGGTGCAAGGCCCTGTGCATGGAGGTGGACCATGAACCGCAGTACATGGTCCACCGGAATAGGCCAGGTCTCTGGCAAGTGAAATTGAGTGGCAAAAACCCTATATGAACTGAGTGCTTGTTGATACGCCTTACGCGTGCGTGGCGCTAGTGAAAGGCCAATCGCCCGGTTCACCTCTCCTTGCCAATAGTCCACATCTCGTCCGGGAGTGGCGAGGGAAATTCCTCCGCATCCGGGGCCAAGGCGCGGAACCGGGAGATCTGCAGGCGGGACAAAGCATCAGCAATATCATTATTAACCCCTGGGACATGCCTGGCCCTGAACAAGACATTGAGGCGCAGGCAGCGCAGCACAAAATGGCGCACTAGATCCATAACCCTGGGCGATTTAGAAGTCTGTGCATTGACAATGTGTACCACAGCAGCATTGTCGCACCAAAAATGCACTACCGAATTAGCCCACTGTTCGCCCCATAGCATCAAAGCCCCCAGAATGGGAAAAAATTCCAGGTATGTGAGATCCCGCAGGCGACCTGTGCCTGCCCATGCCGGTGGCCACCCACCATAGGCCCACTTCCCATTGAAGTACATCCCATAACCCAGGGATCCTGAGGCATCAGACTGGATCTGGAAATTGGGGGAAGCCAGGAGGTCCGACCTCCAAAATGAGACCCCGTTAAACTCCCTCAGGAATTGCAACCAGACGAACATGTCTGCCCTGATACCCCGGGTGAGCCTAACTCTGTGGTGGGGCCTGGATAACCCTGCCATGGCGTCGCATAAGCGCCGGGCAAAAGCCCTGCCCGGTGCGACCACCCTGCAGGCAAAATTAAGGTGCCCATGTAGCACCTGGAGTTCCCTCAGGGATGCCTTACGCTTGGCCAGCAATTCCGAGATAAGGGTCACTATCCTGGACACCTTATCGCCCGGCAACCTAGAAGCCTGCTCTACTGTGTCAATCTCAACCCCCAGGAACACTAACTTGGTCGATGGGCCCTCGGTCTTTTCGGGCGCTAAAGGGACACCAAGTTCCTGCATTAGCGTCTGAAATGTATTGAGGAGACGTGCACACGTGTCCCAGCCCCGTTCACCCCCGAATAAAAAGTCATCCAGGTAATGGGCTACAGACCGGGACCCTGACCTGCGGACAAAAGCCCACTCTAGGAAAGTACTAAAACGCTCGAAGGCCGAGCATGATATGGAGCAGCCAAAAGGCATGGCCTTATCAAAATAATATTCCCCTTTAAATTTAAAACCCAGCAATTCAAAGTCACCCGGGTGCACTGGCAAGAGGCGAAAAGCTGACTTAATGTCGCACTTGGCCAGCAAGGCACCCGGGCCACACGAGCGCACCATGCGCAGCGCATGGTCGAACGATGTATACCTGACCGAACAAAGGTCATCAGGTATAGCATCGTTGACCGATCTGCCGGCTGGGTAGGACAAATGATGAATAAGGCGAAACTCACCTAGGGACTTTTTGGGAACCAAACCCAATGGTGAAACCTTAAGGTTGGGAAAAGGGGGTGCAGGAAAAGGTCCAGCGACCCTGCCCGCGTCTAATTCCTTTTTAATGCTGGCCGCAGCCACCTCCTCCCTTCCTCTGAGGGATAACAGGTTGGGAGCGTCCTGAGGTGATCTAACACCCATAAAAGGGATACGAAATCCCTGCTTAAAACCGTGAATGAGATACTCTCTGTCCTCCCCCTTTGGGTACGATGCGAGCCAGCGCTCCAGCATGTCCACCTTAATTGGAGAGGGTGCCTTTTGGAGAACTAGTTCCCTCCGTGGCAGCCTTGCCAGCCCACTGTCCACCCCTCCCTCTGCCTCGCGCCCCCCCAGGCTTGGGACAAGCCGAGGCTGCGTGGGGACCAGAACACGTGGGACACTCATGCTTATACCTGCAGTTCTTTCGATTGCAGGAACCATTTGACGAGAAAGTCCAGCACAGCAGGCGGGCTGGAACCCCCTGCCCCGCCGGTTGGCGGGTAACCTGCGCTGGAGCTGCTCGCTGGACCGCATGTCCACAATGGTATCTATCCCCCGGGGCAGGGCGTGTGGGTGTCATATACAAGAGCCACAGTCTCTGGCAGGGCTCATCCCATCTCATCTCGGGATGGAGGGGAATCCTCATACGGAATTCCTCATCATATGCTAGCCATGAGGGGCCCGGGAAATCTACCATCGCCCTATATATGTTGTCCAAATATTGGACCATGGGAATAGCTAGATCCGGCCGCGCCCTCAAATATACCGCCATATATATCAAATAAGCGGGGAGCCAGTTAGCCCAGGTACGCGGCGGCTTGCGGCGGCGTGCCTGCTCCTTGTCCTTCTCATCCTGACCCTCCCTTTCTTCCTTGGTGGGCTCTCTGTTCAGGAGTGAGAAGATATCTACATACTCCCCCCTCCAAATCTTTTCTCTGGTAGCCTGTGCCAAGTGATCGCCCAGTGGCAAGGAATACCCTGCCGTCGGCAAAGCCGAAAAGGGGACAACAGGCCTGGTAAAGGGAGCCGGAGCTAACCCTGCCACCCCCAAGACATTGCCAGCAGTGTAAGAGCCTAGGCCCACCCCCGTGGGCATGGTGGCAGTCGTTGTCGCCGGGTGGGGCACCAGAGGGGTAGTCCCCGCACCACCCGAGCGAGGCCAAGGCCACTGAAAGGCCCCCCCTATATTGGGAATATGTGTAGATGTACTCGTTTGCACCGTATACTCACATGCTGCACCCCCGTGGGCCGCCCCCACCGGGGGTTCTGGCCCACTGGGGGCGTCGGAGCTCACGACCGATGTAGAGCTCATCACCGGGGCTTGACCCGCACCAGGTTGCTGGCTGGGGAGCTGCGAGGCAGTGGCCGTAGCCGCGCCACCCGCCTGCAGCAGCTCAACCCTCCCCGCCGGCTGTTGTCCTGCTGCCGTTAGCGCCTCCAAAGGTACCCCAAAAGGGGCACCTGCCTGACTGGCCCGGGCCAAAGACGCCTCGAGGGCCGCAATACGTGCCAGTAAGGAGTCCACATTAACCATGGGTAAAGAGCCGGCCGGCCCACCTGATCCTTGCATGGGGACAGGTCCCTGCACCCCAGGGGCCGTATATTGCCATTGACTACCGCCGAAGCCCGGGAGGGCTGGTGGATTAACCTGCCAAGGCAGGGAGCCGGGCCACCCCCCAAGGCTAGAGGGCCCCGGGAGAGGCTGCGGCCCAACAGGAATAGGCCCAACCGATTGAGCAGGAGGATGAGCGGTGCCCACCGCTCGCGGGCCGCGGGCCGGAACTCCCTCCGCGCCCGCACTTTGATCGGGCCAAGGGGCGATAGCCCCCATGCCACCAGCCCCGGCCGGGGATGGCAAAGGTGGCTGCTGGGGAGGCGGCACCGCGGTCCTCCGACCCGGATTACGCCTCCGAACCACCCGAGCTGCATTCGCAGCAGCCTTCTTTTTGGAAGGCATCTCACCGCAGCAGAAAGGGAAGCTAGCTAGTAAACGGAACTAAAAGGCTTCCCGGTAGCACCAACGAGCGACGGAGACGCAGGGGAAAAACTTCTCCGCTCCGTCGCTGAGGCAAAATGGCAGCACGGCTGCCTCGTGGCCACCCCTTTTATCAAGGCGGTGGCCACGCCCCTAACTACCCGGATTCTCTGTCCTGTGGGGGGGGGGCCCGCAAAGGGCGCGGCGGCCATTTTGGCGCCGCGCTTGCAATGTCATTCTTGATCATAACAAATAAAAAAGGAAATCATCCCTTTACTATATTTTCACCTAAAAAGAGGCTTCATGACAATAATATACTTGATCAATCTGAGATCTCTCTATCATCATTCCTGTCTTCCATTCTACTTGAAAAGTTCTGCAACTGAAATATCTGCTATATTTTATTTAATTCCATACATAAAAGTTTTTACTTGGGTCTGTTACTAAGGCACCCTTCTGCACATTGATCACACCGGTATATAGATAACTGACATTCCCAGTTAAATTCCTGGAAATATTCTTCTGATTTTAAATTTAAAGGGGTGAAATAGCATTGATACTCTTCTATAATATATTTTGTAACAATAGTATTAATAATATTATAATACACTACACTACACTTGATCTTAGCCAGAAGGCTAAAAATGTTAAGAACAAGAATGAAATCTGTGCATTGTTGTAAAATTGGTCAAATATATCCTCATTGCTTTTCTTTCTATAAATCAGATATTTGGCTTTAAAAATTGCTGAATATAGTGAAACAGATTAATTTAGCACTTAGAATTTTTTTTATTGGAGGTTGAATGTAAGGGGAATGGCTCTCACAGGTCCCCTCAGAGTCAACTTAATTTCACAGTGGTTCACCAAGTACCCTTCATAACTGTATATTTTGGATCCCTGAGAACAAAAATCCACAATGCTGTAATTCTCAAAACTTTTTCATGAGGTTAAAGGGAGGAGGGAACCAGAGGGAACCCCAAACATCTAGCTGGATGTTGTAGCCCTGATTTCTACAGATTAACATAGTTCATACCTGTCAACCTGGCTGGGGTTTCACGGTTTTCGGTGCCAATTTGCGCCATTTCCTGCCCCGCGCTGCCGAAACCCCACAATTTGGCAGCGGGGGAAAGGAGGTACTGCGCAGCCCTTCTGCACAGGTCACCTTCTACGCATGCGTAGAAGGCTATGCTGCTTGTGTAGAAGGCTATGCCGCTTGCGTAGAAGGCTACGCATGCGTAGATGGGGGCTACACAAGCGTAAAACCCTTCTACGCATGCGTAGAAGGCGACCTGCACAGAACCGTTCTGTGCAGGTCCCGGATTGGCTGGAGCCACAGTTGACAGGTATGGCATAGTTCCAAAATTGAGATTTTAGACCAAAGTGGTCACTGGTAGGTATGCAAGTATCAGATTGCATAGTGGTATGTAGTGGTGTTTTGTTGCCACAATACAGGAGTGAGTCGGTTAACTAGTTACTTTACCATCCATATGGGGAAACTGAAGATGTTTTATAGGTAATTGAGTGAGTAGATGTTGAAGTGACAATATCTGAATCCATTTCATTTGTCAGCCAAATTTTAAAAAGCTGAGTTTATCAATCCTAGCAAAAACAGGACTAGTCAGTAGACTAAAATTAACATGTTAAAAATAAGCCCCTGTTTGAGTGAGATCAAAGTTTTTCCAGTAGTAATAGAATAACGTTCAAAGTGGCACATTAGATAAATAGGCATAGATAGTATATTATTATATAGATAAATAATTTTCTGACATAGATGACAGTTCTAAATATAGCACTAGTTGATAATTGTACTGTATCTTTCAGAGGGTACACGTTTAAGTTGAGAAACAGTGTGAGGAAGCAGAAATAATTTTCTGAAAACTCATAGAAGGGAAAATTAGCTTAGATCATGTGTTTCAGATGTGCTGTAAACTCATCTTGAGGCCGAAATCTCAGTGGCTGGAATGTTGGATGGTGACACTCCACCATGACAGGTTCTGTTGTGTGTTAGCATTGTTATCCTGCTCACTACTATCTCTTTCTTGCCCAACTGGAAAGCTAATGAAGTACCCTGTAGCCAGTGTCTGAAGATTGTAATGAGGAGATGGATGAGGTAGTGAACAAACTGAGCCAGCAGGAAAAGGAACCATTAAGGGCCTCAGCTACACCCATATATCAGTCCAGTTTTGAAGTCATGTTCAAGAATGCTGTGAATGTGTTCCAGCCCAAACAATTTCATGTGTTTTGCTTCCTGTACCTGAACTGTAATAATATGCAAGCATTTCAAAAAGAGGTATCAAATAAACTGACATAGGTGTAATGTTTCCTATAAAATAATGCATTGTATCACTTCTCTGACTTTATGTCATTTGGTATTCCAAGAAATATTTTATCTTGACCCATCTCCCAAGAAAAGTATAATAGTCAATAACTTTTTTTAAAAAATAGTAAAGGTAAAGGTTTCACTTGCTCGAAAGCCAGTCGTATCCAACTCTAGTGTGCAGTGCTCATCTCTGTTTCTAAGATGAAGAGCCAGCGCTGTCTGCTTCTGCAGACGTTTCCGTGGTCATGTGGCAGGCATGACTAGACACTGGAGCACATGGAACGCTGTTACCTTCCCACTGAAATGGTCCCTATTTATCTACTTGCAATGTCTTGCTTTCGAACTGCTAGGTTGGCAGGAGCTGGGACGAAGACGGGAGCTCATTTCTGTCCTGCAGTACTCAGGAATCGAACTGCTGACCTTCCGCTTCCCAGTCAGCGTCTTAGCCACTTGAGAATGATAGAATAGAATGATCTTTTTAAGAATGTTTTGTTATACAAAGCAGATGTCATGTAGTTGATTTATAACAAACAGTCACATGGAAAAATGTATCCAGTGTAATAACAAGCAGTTACAGTGAAAAGCCAAATGAGTATTGACAGTACTAGGGATGTTCCAAAGTTCAAAGTAAATGTTAATAACAATGAACTTAATATTTCATAATGATGTCATTAAAACTATTTCATAATGAAGTCATTAGGAGACTTTGCACATAATACCATTGGATTGACCTCTCCGTTTTCGACTTTGACATTATTTTCCTTGGCAATTACATTTGCTTTTTGCATTTCTTCTGATACACCATGCTGAAATGTAACTGAAACACCATTTGCAATTATGTCGCCTGATGGACATGGAAAACAAGTCTCAATATAATCTATTTCTAGGCAGCATATATCCAACTAGGCCCATGTGCATCTGCTCTACTTTAACTGTGTCAGTACATAAGGCTTTGAGCCAATCCACTTGGGAAATCATTTTTCAACCAACTACTTCACTAGATTGATTCTTTGTAGGGAACTGGGTTGTAGTAAAATGTAGATTAGCATCAAAGTATGCAAGCGTGGCGCCAAAACGGCCGCCGTGCTCTTTGCGGGGGCCCCCCACCCGGACGCAGACATCCGGACTAGTTAGAGGGCGTGGCTACCCCTCTATAAAAGGGGTGGCCACAAGGCAGCCGCGCTGCCATCTTGCGAGAAGCGGAGAAGTTCGCTCCGACGCTTCTTTCCCTCGGCTTCGCCTTTCTTCTTTTATCGGAGGCTATCCTTTAGAATTTGCGAGGATATCGCTCCGACGCTGCTTCTACGCTGCTTCTATTCCTCCTCCGATCAGCGCCTGCTTGGGTGGCTATAGCACTCAAGTGTAAGGCCCAAGCGGCCCCTAGGCCGCGACCTAGGGGGAGGGCTTGGCCCACCCACTCGACCTCCTTGGGGCAGCCACCGGGCCAGAGGGCTCGGGCGGCCACCTCACAGGGGGGTGGCAGGGTCATCATACCCACTGCCACCAATGAGGGTGACCAGGCCTCTGCCTACCCACCCACTGGGAGGACTCGGGCGGGGGTTGCACAGGCCTGCTCCCCTGGGGTTTCTACCCCTGTTCCACCTTTGCCCGTCTTGGGGCACAGTGGCCCACCCGAGCGCGGTGCGGGATTGCGCCCCACTGTACTACCGGCCCCTCATGGGCTGGATTATTGGGCATGGCCCTATTCTGGCCAGGGATTGCCACACACGTTGATCCCTCAACCTGCTCAGCAATTACCCGGTGGGCCATCCGGCCCACCTTATCCTGGTGGGTCAGACGCTGTGGATGCTCTCCTTGCCCGCATATTGGCACTTGAGGCATCAATGGGCATTGCTCCACCACCTTCGGATGGTGGGCTTGCCAGCTCTGCAGTTCCGGCCCACATGCCCGCCACGGCCATGCAGCGGGCCGTGCAGCGGGTTGAGCTGCTGGAGGCTATCAGGCCAGCGCAAGCCGGCGCCTCACAGCTCCCCATTAGGCCATTACAACAAGGCTTTCCACCGGGGACTGGTCCTGCTTGGCAGGGGCGCATTGGGACACAGAGCTCGATGGCCATTGCGAGCTCCGATGCCCACAGCGGGCCGGAACCCCAATTGGGGCCGGCCCATGGGGGTGCACCGAGTAAGTATCCTGGTCAAGTTAGTACACCGGTGACACTAGCTAATGCTGGGGGGGTACAGTGGCCATGGCCGCAGCAAGTTACTGCGGGAGGGCAGTTTAATCCACACTGTCCTGTTACTTCCTGGGTGCCCAATTATCCCCCGGTTATTGCAGGGGTGGCCGCCCCTACGAGTACACCTAACTTCTCGGGGGTCCTACAGGGCCCAGTACGGGTACCCCCAATTCAATCCGTGCCAACGGCGGCCCTGCCGACGGCCGGATATGCGCTACCCCTGGGTGACCATTTATCCCAGGCTACTAGGGAGAAGATATGGCGTGGCGAATAAGTTGACATTTTCACCCTCCTGAACCGTGAGCCCACTAAGAAGGAGAGAGAGGGGCAGGATGACAGGGACAAAGAGTTGTCCCGTCGTCGTAAGCCACCTCACACTTGGGCCAATTGGTTACTGGCCTATCTAATTTATATGGCAGTATACCTAAGGGCCCGTCCTGAGTTGGCCATCCCAATGGTCCAGTACCTGGACAATATTTACCGGGCCGTGGTTGATTTCCCTGACCCGTCATGGTTGGCCTATGATGAAGAATTTAGGATGAGGGCGGCCCTTCACCCTGAGATGAGGTGGGACGAGCCCTGCCAGCAGTTGTGGTTGCTGTATATGACCCCCACGCAGCTAGCGCCTGGTGACCAGTACCACTGTGGCCATGCCGTACAGCAGGCTGCTACTACACAGACTCCCCGCCAGCTGGCGGGGAAGGGGGTTCCAGCCTGCCTGCTGTGTTGGAGTTTCTCCGCCAACGGAGTGTGCAACAAGCGCCAGTGTAGATATAGGCACGAGTGCCCTTCCTGTTCCGGCCCCCATGCTGCCTCCGCGTGCCCGCGGGCCGGTGGGTCACGAGGCAGAGGAAGGGGTTTTCAGGGGGCGGCCAGAGCTCCCTCTGACGGTGCTACCCATTCAAAAGGCCCCCTCCCCAATTAATGTCCCGGTGCTCGAACGATGGCTGCGTGCTTATCCTAGACGGGATGATGCGATATACCTGCTTGAGGGCTTCCAGTTTGGCTTCCGCATACCCTTTAAAGGTGTTTGTGGGCCTCAGGACGCCCCGAACCTACTGTCTCTCAGGGGTAATGAGAACATTGCTGTGGAGCAGATAACCAAGGAGGTTAAGGCACAGAAGGTGGCGGGGCCATTTGATGACCCCCCATATTCTAACTTGAAGGTATCCCCTCTAGGTTTAGTCCCTAAGAAGTCCCCGGGTGAATTCTGTCTAATTCACCACCTTTCTTACCCTGCGGGTTCATCGGTTAACGACACTATACCCGACGACCTTTGCTCTGTCCTTTGACCAGGCCTTACAGATGGTACGCTCGTGTGGTCCCGGCACGCTATTGGCAAAGTGTGATATCAAATCGGCATTCCGATTGTTGCCAGTGCACCCGGATGACTTTGAGCTGTTAGGTTTTTGTTTTTGGGGCAAGTTTTATGTGGACAAGGCCATGCCTTTTGGCTGTTCAATTTCCTGTTCTGCCTTCAAACGATTTAGAACTTTCCTCCACTGGGCTTTTGTTTGTAGGTCGGGGTCCCGGTCTGTAGCTCACTACCTCAACGATTTTTTGTTTGGGGGTGGACATGACACCGGCGCGTGTGCACGCCTGCTTACCACGTTTCAGGTGCTTATGCGGGAACTGGGCATCCCCCTAGCACCTGAAACGACAGAGGGCCCAGCCACCACCCTTACCTTTTTAGGTATTTAAATCGACACTGTTGCTCAGACATCCAGGTTGCCTATGGAAAAGGTGACTCGGATCTCTGATGCGATTTTAGCAATGCTTGCCAAGCGTAAGGTGTCTCTCCAGGAGTTGCAGGTGCTCCACGGCCACCTCAACTTCGCCTGTAGGGTAGTGACACCAGGTAGAGCCTTTGCCAGGCGTCTGTGTCACGCTATGGTGGGCCTTTCTAAACGACACCACAGGGTACGGCTAACTAGGGGTTTACGAGCAGACCTTTTGGTTTGGCTCACATTCCTACAGGACTTTAATGGCGTCTCCTTTTGGAGATCTGAGCTTATGGTCAGCCCTCATTTCCAAGTACAGTCGGATGCCTCTGGCTCCCTGGGTTATGGGATTTATTTTGAAGGACAGTGGGCCTATCATCAATGGCCTCAGACATGGCAGGGCACGGATCGTTTACGCGATCTTACGTTCCTGTAGTTTTTTCCAATTTTGGGGGCCCTTATGCTCTGGGGAGACAGGTGGGCTAATTCGGTCGTTCACTTTTGGTGTGACAACGCTGCAGTGGTGCACATTGTCAATGCCCAAACGTCTAAATCCCCCAGAGTCATGGCCTTAGTTCGCCAATTTGTTCTTCAGTCCTTGTGCCTTAATGTGCTCTTCAGGGCCAGACATGTGTCAGGCATTAATAACGATATTGCTGATGCTTTATCCCGCCTGCAGATCTCCCGGTTCCGTGCCTTGGCTCCGGACGCAGAGGAACTTCCCTCTCCACTCCCGGCCGAGATTTGGACATTTGGCGAGGAGAGGTGAACCGGGCGATCGGCATGTCTTTGGCACCTCGCACGAGTAAGGCGTATATACATGCACTCCTCCAATTTAGGACCTTTTGTGGACAAAGGCAGTTGCCCGAAACGTGGCCGATACCGGTCGACCAGATTTTACAGAATATGGTGCACCTTCATGATCAGGGTTTGGCCCCACGCACTATCGCCACCAGGCTATCTGCCTTGGCATTTATGGCCAAGGCACGGGGCTTTACTGACTGCGTGAATGACTTCCGCATACGCCACATATTGGAAGGGTGGACACGTGAGTGTGGCCGCTGCCCGGACACACGTCAACCTGTTTCACCAGGTGTTCTGACCCACCTTGCACGAGGTTGGCATAGACTGTGTTACGATAGGTATGAGGAGGCTCTTTTTCATGCAGCTACCACCGTAGCTTTCTTTGGAGCTCTCCGAATCAGTGAGCTGGTCCCATTGTCAAAGGGGGACTTGTCTCGTAGGGCTTTGGAACTGGAAGATGTCTCTATCAACCAGGAGTGGGCTCAGTTGCAGATTCATTCCTCAAAGGCCGATCAGCATGGAGTAGGCAGTGGTGTTAGACTGCTATGATGTACATTTGCTGACATCTGTCCGGTTGGTGCCCTACATGCATTTTTGGCAGTGTGTGGCATACGCCCTGGCCCATTTTTCTGCCACCAGGATGGGTCTCCCCTTATCAAATTCTAGTTTTGGAGGGTGACCGGTATGGCACTTCACAGTGTCGGTCTCCCTGGGGCTCGTTATGGCACCCATTCATTCAGGATAGGCACTGCTTCAACTGCGGCTGCGTTCGGGTACTCTGAGGCTGATATATATCAGATGGGCAGGTGGGGGTCTGCACGTTTTTCCTTATATGTACGTCCCCTCACTCTATAAGTACCAGTTATGTCCTTAATTCCTTCTCCTTCTTTTACAGACCCTGTGTGTCTATGCACACCGGTGGCAGTGTGGCTGGTGGGCCACAGTTATGTGCACTGGGCAGTGCAGTATGCTGCAGCGATGGAGTGGGGACCCCATCTCGGGCTGCGTGCATCCGCACGCATGCAGTGGTATGGTATGTGCGGCATGAGATGGTGGGAAATGTTGCCATTCCTGATGTCCATCAGGGATGCTGGACAGCCTGATGTCCTGATTCTGCACCTCGGTGGCAATGATCTAGCACAGATCACTGACCTTTCTATAAAAATGTCGGTGTGCAGTGACCTGGCGTTTTTACATCATCTATGGCCATACACACGGTTGCTATGGTCTGACATCGTGCCAAGACAGTGTTATAGAGGAGGCATGGACCTCCGTGGTCTGGACCATGCCCGGCGGTCAGTGAACAGGGCTGTTGCCCAGTTTCTTGTTCAGAATGGCTTGGGGACAGCCATTCGACACCCGGGGATAGGCTTGCGGGATTTTGACCTGTATGCAGGAGATGGGGTCCACCTGTCTGCTAGAGGTATGAACCTCTTTCTGGAGGATGTGCAAGTAGGCCTGGCGACCGAGCTGACGGTCTGGGGGGGGGGGCGTGAGTCATCATGGACGCCTCCCCGTGTGGCGGGTAGCACTGGTAAAGTAAAGATTTATGACCCATAGGTATCCGGCAGGTTTGCAATTGACTGGCCAACACGTAGATAGGTACAGGGGAAACAGGATTGGCCGGTCAAGGGCGAACCATGAAAGAGGTGATGTCAGGAGCTTCACAGCCTGCATCACCTTGATATTTGAATGGATACACATCATAGGGTGGGGTCAGTAGATAGTATATTGACTCTGAGTCTTTATTGGGTGGGTGCGCCTGCAATGCAAGCGCAGCGCCAAAATGGCTGCCGCATTCTTTGCGCCCCCCCCGGACGCAGACATCTGGGCTAGTTAGGGGGCATGACCACCCCTCTATAAAAGGGGTGGCCACGAGGCAGCCGCGCTGCCATTTTGCGAGAAGCGACAGAGCGGAGAAGTTTTTGCCTCCACCCCCTCCCTAGTGGACAGTGTGATTTTCTGGTCGCTTCGGGGCCGGGTGGGAATTTTTGCTTGAACCTGCAATTGGCTCTTTGGTTCTTGGCTTTTTCACCCATCCCACACTGTCGCTAGTGTTTGAGATACGGGGTAAGTTGACTTTGGTCACTTTTGGCGGGTAGCACTGGTTAGGTAAAGATTTATGACCCATAGGTATCCGGCAGGTTCGCAATTGACTGGCCAACACGTAGATAGGTACAGGGGAAACAGGATTGGCCGGTCAAGGGCGAACCATGAAAGGGGTGATTTCAGGAGCTTCACAGCCTGCATCACCTTGATATTTGAACGGATACACGTCATAGGGTGGGGTCAGTAGATAGTATATTGACTCTGGTCAACAATTTGTTTGTGTCAACAAACAAATTGATACAAATTGATACATGTAGCCAATTTCCATTGGCATTTTGGGTGGAACCTTACCAGTGCTACTGCGGCCTGCTTGCCTTAAAGAATTACAATTGGATGATACACCAATTGAAAGTGATAATTCGGACTAGGGCATTATTCAATAAAAGTGGCCCAATGCCTTTAATCCAATACCGGTGTCTGAGTCTTTATTGGGTGGATACGCCTGCAAAGCTTACAAATCCTGCAAATAGCTAAAACAGGCATTTCAAAGAGAAAACAAATTTGGGGCAAAGTCTTGTCTTTATAACTTGCCAGGATTTCTCCCTCTTTTTGCTGTCCAAATCTTATAGTTATAAATGTTACAGCTTCTGGTTTGAAATTGGTCTCATATACTGACTGAAGGATAGCTTTGTAATAGCAGTGTAATGTCACTAGAATTTTTTTACACTAATTAAAATTTAAAGTTTCTATTCTTTACTTTATAAATACATTCCTGTCCTTTTAAATTCTCTAACTGCTGTTTAGTGTTAGTTTATTTTTTACTTAAATGCAACTGGCAAAGTCTTTTCATGTCTGTGTATTATCAACAAGACACATTCCTCTTCTTCTTTAGCAGAACATTGTTAGCAGTAGTGACATTTAAAAGAGGAAAATAAAGGCAATTAATAGCTTTAGTCACATTTCTAGAGGACATAGTTACCATGTGTTCTGACAAATATATCACAATGCTTGAAGAGTATTTTTCTATGTATTCTACAGGTAATATGTCTAGAATAATAGTGAGGTAATTGGCAAGATTGGCAAGATCTTTCTATTTAAAACAAGTTATGTGACACCTAAAAACTGAAAATCCATCAGTTTCATCAGATACAAACTGGATTTAATGTGACATCTAACAGGCCAAAAAAAGGTTTTTAATGTTCCACAAGGTTATTTGTTGATTTTGCTTCAGGAGACTATCATGGATACTTATTAGGAAACTCCTGGGCTTACATTTTTGAATTAGTATCCAAAGTGCTTCTTATTATTATAGGTTATCATTACAGTCATATGAAGAATATTAAGAAGGGAAAGAATGAGTATGGCAAACATAGAACCTTATTTTTCTATTCTAAGTATTTGGGTGAACAAGGAGTCTATGACAGACTGAACCCTGTAAGTTCAATGAACTGATTATTCCAGGAACAGTATCAGAAATTGTTCTGAAGAGATGCATAAAAATACATATTTGTGGTTCGAAGAAAATGTGATAAAAATATTCATGAATTGGGGGGGAGTAGGGTGTAATATATAATTGTAATATACAACTGTCTTCTCAATTGTATTTGTTTCACATCACAGACTTTGTGAATTTTTTTCTCATACGATGATAGTGATCTCTCCCTCATCATAAAATGTAGATGGATATTCTCATGATGCTTTCTCCACAATGCCAATATATGATGAAAATTTCAGAGTGGAGGCTGCAAAACCAGCTACTTGTTATATGTGTTTTTAAATGCTTTCTGCAAACATTGACTCACATCAACATATTTTACAACATCTACCATCTGTTTGTTCTAGATTAACTCTATAATGTGATTTGAAATGTCTCCATAATTTTATTTATATATAAATGTCTAGGCTACAATACATACATAAAAATTTTCAAAACAGTTTACACAAGGTTACTGAATTGACATTCAGTCTACATACATGATTGTCCAAAGGAGCAACCTTTAAGGAAACCTCTGTCCATGCATTGTATTCTCACTTCCATGTCAGAATCAAACATTTTCAGTAACAAAAGCCATGCATACTTGAATGGAGGAGAGTTTCATTAATGAAATATACAAAGTACATTTTCAAAGCAGGGGTCTTAACCTCTAGCTACCCTTGATTAAGGGAGAACTGCTGAGGTAAAGCACTATGGAATACTTTGAACATAACAGATAAATAGGGCTGTCCAGCTAAAGAAACAAAAATGATAGTGTGAGCTAAATCAGTTGGTTTCAGATGTCCTTCTCCACCACATACAGTCATAGACCAAAATAAATATATGCTACTAATAATTGTATTTGCATGACACATAATTTTATATGCATGTCTTATAAGTAAGCAAGGTTGTCAGGATATTTGATGGTAATCCATTAAGTAATTTGTCATTCAAAGAAATTTCTAGAATGAAATTTATATATAAATTTACACACACACACACACTGTATGGCAAAAACTTTAGCTTTTGTGAAACTCTTAGGCCAATATCCTGCTCAAAATGTATACATGTGAAATTCCAACTATGTAACTTGCTATGACAAATTAACAGGATATTAGTAATATGCCTAATTACATGCCTCTCATCAGATTCTTGACAGCATCAGCAACTGGAGGTCTGTGTGCATAGATATACTGATTGGATCGTGGAACAAACAAGAACTAATCTAAAAATAGGAGGAGGTTTTGAGTCAGTCTTGATCCAGCTCACGTAGGACTCTTCTACGCTAGGTAATAACTACCCTGCTGGAACAAAGAGGACCATGACTGGAAATATCCTATAAAGGACAGTGAATAATCTGTATATAGTTCAGAAAAAATGTTATCTGTACCAACTGCTCTTCTGTGTGGAGATGGCCAGTTCCATGGCCCTTTGTAATGTCCCCTTCCATGGGTCTTTGTAATGTTCCCTTGATCATGCAGGGCCTGTGCACCCACATAACTATTTAAGTGATCACTGTGCATAATCATAAAACTCTGTGAAACCAATGACATTGTGTAATTTGAATTCATCAAAATAATTTCTCTTTGGTGTCTTAACTTCTCGTAGCAAATGTGAATGTATATGTGTGTGTTGTTAAAAGTCACAAAACAGCAACTGTGCTGTGTATCACCGTTTGTATGTGTGTTGTACCATATGTGTTATACATAAAAATGCAAATATATACAATAAAAAGCAAGACTAACAGAATCTTCCTGACATAATACATTTATATAATCCCATAAGGCTTGCTTTTAACAGTGTTTTATAAATGTGCATGGACTCACTAGTGTGGAGAAAAGAAAAGAGGCGCAAATGGACTTAAGGAACTGAAAACTGCTATAAAGTACATCCAAATGGGGTTCCTGGACTAATTTTAGAAATTCTTCCAGTTAAATCAGAAATTCAGAAGGAGTGGAATACAAGATATAATAAACTTAAAGGACATTAAAGGAATACGAATGATCTTTCTACCTTGGTCTGCATGCAGCATTTTTAAAACCTTTACTTTCAAAGACCAGCTCTGACTTACTGTACATTGCTTTGAAGTTGGTTTGTAAAAAGTTGAAAAGATTCACATGTGGTACTAATGTTCAATTGGGGAGCTTCAAAATGGAAAGCACAAATCTCCTTGATTTTATGACAGATATTTCTAGGTTAAGCATCAGTATTCTTTTAAATGGCAGGCATCTGGACATCTCTTTCCACACACAATGGCTCTATGAATACAAAGCTGTTGGCTGTAAATTGATAAGATTCAGTATTTGATTTGAATAATAGACAACATCACATACAAAAGAGACATGACAGCAGGCTGATATCTTACCAATTTAAGAGAACTGTGATTCCCTTACTTTGTCTTTCTCCTGAACAATCACACACACTGATATTTGTAAACCTGCTATGGGTAATTATAAGTGCTCTTTAAGAAACAGCAAAAGGATCCACAATTGGATTGAGATTCCTGTCCACTGTACAAATTTATGTCTCCAAAAATTTATTTATTTATTTACAGTATTTTTATACCACTTTCTTCACCCAAGGGTGACCCAAAGCAGTTCACAAATCAGATAAAAACATCAATAAAACATCCGATAAAGCCCCTATCTAAACCAGATCAAAACCACATAAAACTATCTAATAAAACCACCCTTGCCCTCCCTCCGCCCACAATTAAATGGACTGTCAAACCAACTTAACCCCCACACAGACTAAACAAACCAGCGGATTATCTGGACCCTTTCCAGTCAGGCTTCAGGCCGGGTCATGGTACGGAGACTGCATTGGTTGCGCTGTTTGATGATCTCTGGCGAGAGCGAGATGGAGGGTATCCCTCCATTCTCGCTCTTCTTGACCTCTCAGCAGCTTTCGATACTGTCGACCACAGTATCCTTCTGGACTGGCTACAGGGGTTAGGGATCCAGGGCACTGTGTTGTCCTGGTTCTCCTCCTTCCTGAGTGGCCGGACCCAGTCGGTGTGTGTGTGGGGTATGGTGTCTAGTTGGAGGCAGCTCACATGTGGGGTGCCTCAGGGCTCAGTCATCTTGCCCCTACTCTTTAACATCTACATGAAACCGCTGGGTGAGATCATCCGATCCCACGGGGTGAGATATCATCAGTATGCTGATGATACTCAGTTGTATATCTCTGCCGGTGGTGATCCCAGTGATGCAGTCAAAGTCCTGACCAGTTGCCTAGAGGCGGTTAGGGTCTGGATGGGGTACAATGGACTACAGCTGAATCCCAGCAAGACTGAGTGGCTGTGGGTGAGGGGACCCAGTACTCATAAGGAGTTATCACTGCTGGTTTGGGACGGGGCACCGTTGCCCCAATCTGACCCAGTGCGCAACCTGGGCGTCCTCCTGGACTTGCAGCTTCTGCTCCAGGAGGAGGTTACGGCCGTGGCCAGGAGGGCCTTTCGGCATGTGTGTGTTATTAATCAATTGCGCCCACTCCTGGACTGGTAGGCCCTGCTCATGGTCACCCATGCCCTGGTCACCTTCCGTTTGGACTATTGTAATGCTCTCTAAATGGGGCTGCCCTTGATGACCATCCAGAGACTGCAGTTGGTCCAGAATGCAGCAGCCCACGCGGTGGTGGGGCGTAGTCATTTTGCCTGTGCCTCGCCACTGCTGCAGGAGCTGCACTGACTGCCTATATGTCTCTGGGTGCAATTCAAGGTGCTGGTTGTCACCTTTAAAGCCCTTCATGGTAACGGACCAGGATACCTCAGGGACCATATCATCCTTAGGACATCGGCCCATCCCACAAGAGCAGGTGCTTCAGGTGCCATCTGTTGGGAAGGCTCGCCTCTCCAGCTCAAGGAAAAGGGCCTTCTCGGTCATAGCCCCCACACTATGGAACCTCCTCCCAGTAGAACTACACCTCCAGACCCAGTTGTTACCATTTAGGAAAGAATTGAAGACGTGGTTGGCAAAATGTGTCTGGGGGCCGGGATTGTCAACAAGCTCCCCTTTTTTGGCTGATCTGAGGTTTTCCCCCTCCTGTAATTTTTTTTGTTTTTTAAAGATTTTTAAGATTTTATATTTGTTTTTAGATAATAGATGTCACAGCAGGGGTGGGTGGGTAATATTGTTATGTTTTTATGTTTTTTTAAAAAATTGTTTTACCTGTATATTGGTCTTAGTGTACGCCGCCCAGAGTCCTTTGGATAGGGCGGTATATAAATCTATCAAATTAAATTAAATTAAATTAAATTAAATTGGGAAGTGGAACCATTCGTGCCCCACACCCACTGGGATAACCATGTTTTTAATACTTTTCTGAATAGGAGCAGCTCTGTCTGGAGGCACAATTCAGGTGGCAGGAGGTTCTAAAGGGCCAGGGCAGACACCGAGAAGGCTCTCCTCCTGGTCCCAGTTAGAGGTACTTCCTTAGCAGATGGGACCTCCATGGAGCCTCTCTGATCTGCCCTCATAGGACAGGTTGAAAACCCTGGGGTGACACAGTTCCTTAAGTATTTATTTATTTATTATTCAAATTTGTATATTGCCGCCCAATTAGAATGAGCGACTCTGGGCAGCATTACAACAATAATATAAAAACATACAATCTTTAAAACAATTTAAAACCCTTAAAATCATCTTTAATCAACACTAAAATTACCTCCCCACCCCATCAATTGTTAAATGACCATCCCCAATTAAAAAATCCGCCCACCCCATCTGTAGAAGGAGGGAGCATCTTAAATTGCATCTTAACTATCCTGGACCACTGCCATGTAGGGCTTTAAAGGTCAAAACCAGCACCTTGAATTGCACCCGGAGGCATATTGGCCAGTGCAGCTCCTGGAGCAGCAGCGAGACATGGACATAATGCCTGCACCCCATCACCACCCGGGCAGCTGCATTCTGTACCCACTGCAGCCTCTGAATGGTCGTCAAGGGCAGCCCCATGAAGAGCATGTTGCAATAGTCCAATCTGGAGGTGACCAGAATGTGAGTGATCGTGAACAGGGAATCCCGATCCAGGAGCGGACGTAATTGGCGGAAAATGCAAAGTTGTGCAAAGGCCCTCCTGGCCACGACTGCCACCTGCTCTTCGAGCAGTAGTCGTGAGTCCAGGAGGACGCCCAAATTATGCACCAGATCTGTCTGAAGCAGTGATGTCCCATCCAGAACCAAAGATGGTAGCTCCCAGGATAATACGGGGCCCAAACCCACAGCCACTCAGTCTTGCCAGGGTTCAGGTGAAACCTGTTGTCCCCCATCCAGACCCTAACAGCCTCCAGGCACCTGATTAGGACTTTGACTGCATCACTCGGGTCCGCACGGGCCAAGATGTATAGTGGGGTATCATTGGTGTACTGATGATACCTCACCCCATGGGAATATATGATCTTACCCAGTGGTTTCATGTAGATGTTAAATAAAAGAGTTGAGAGTGCCAAGCCCTGTGGCACCCCATACTGGAGAAGCCTAGGGCTGGACAACTCATCCTCTAAAAATGCTGCTTTAGAGGGATTCTTTGAAATCTCTGCTTGAAATCCTCATTTCTGTTGTAGTTTGTTTTTGTGAGTTTTTTCTTTAGTTTAATGGTGTCCTAACTGAAATCAGGAGACTTTTTTGACATGACAACAAAGTTTGGAGAAAGGATATGAGCTCCATACTAATAAATTCCATCCACCCAGCAACAAACCTCAGGACAAAAAACACTCACACATTCCACAGATAGAAAAAAATTCAGAAGGGAAGGGTTCGTCAGTTTTGTTTCCAAGACAGCCATTATGTCATGTGTGTGGTAAGAAACATCCTGCAATCGTCAGTGGTAAACTGTGCTTTCCAATTGTAACTGCTTACGAGTATCACAAAAGCATGCAAATAGTGATGTGTTCTAAAAGGAGACTTTCTGAGCAGTCAGCCAAGCATTTATTACCAGTCGTGATAGTTACAAGCAAAAGGTAGCCAAGAAAAGCAAAACTCCAAGATCATTCACAAACAGATGAAATGATTCTAACAAGCAAGAAATAGGGCACAAGTGAAATAGTTGAAGTATATGGCATGGTACCGTCTAGCAAAAAATTTAATATAGCAAACTCCTATGCTACACCTTATTCATCTGTGTCCTTTCCCCCCATGCCAATGTATCTCCATGATAGAAAAAAGAAAGTTATACATGAAGTGTCCTTGAGAAGGTACATAATCATCATCATCAAGTCCTGTGTGAAACACATTGGGCAGCAAGTATTCTCCAGCAATTTTGGTCATTTACAACAGTTTTGGCATCATCTCAAGAGGCATTGATAGTTTTAAGATCTTTCTTAAGTATTTGGTGCCAAGTTTTGCAACAATGGCCTCAATTTCCTCTTTCCTCCAGGAGGTATCCATTATAATGCAGTTTTCTGAGATGGATCTTTGGGCATACATAGGATGTGATCAATAAATTGCATTTGATGTTCATCCACAGTTCTTGATAGGTGTTTTGAGTCTGATCTTTGTACTACCTCTTCATTATTGATATGATCGTGATATGAGATGCGGAGGATTTTTCTCAAGCAATGTTGTTGGAAAACATTTAACCATTTAATCATTTTGGTTGTATATTTCCATGGTTCATAGGCATATATGCAGTTGTTATGAACTATGCTATTGAAGAGTTTTATCTTTGTGGCAATACGTATGGCTGCTATAGACCAAATTGGGTGCATGCGTTGAAACACGGCCATTTAAATTTCAATTCAGCAATGGATCACTTTGCATGTGCCTCCATCAGCAGATATAATACTGCCAAGATAGGTAAATTGTTGGACTTGCTCTATAGCTTGGCCATGAACTGTTATAAACATACTGTCTTGGACACTTCTGTCCTGTATGAATTTGGTCAATATTTATATGTAAGCCAATGCTGCTGGCTTCATTATCTAAACTCAGGATCTATATTTGTTTTCTGCATATGGAAATTGCTGCTAAACCAATCAAGCTAAAGCATCACTTTGTAAATAAGTAGAATTAGTAAATAAATAATGTTTCGTATTGAAAGCACAAAAGACAAGATGACAACTAGCTCAAGTGTTTTGATCTGGTCGCTTTTCACTGCATAGCACATGGACTGCACAGAGAAAAGTAATAGAGATACTGCTATATTATACTTTAGATGTTTGTGTTTCATTAATCTTGACACCACTGTTGTCTGCCCCCTAATTATGCAGACAGCATGATGCACCAAACATCCTGTTTCCAAAACTTTTTGAGAGATGGAGACATTTCCCCTAAAAGAGTAAGATTAATATCTACTGATGTAAACACTGTGAGATCCTGCTGACCATTCTTCAAAGTTTCCACTTAAACATAATATTTCCCATTGACAACATAAGGCAATAATTTCAATGGTAAAATAAGATTTGCTGTGCATTTTCCTTTTCCAATAACCTGATACTCTATTGAATTTAAGCATACATTGCTGGAAGAGCAAAACTATTGCTTTTGTGACTTCTAGTGCTAGTAGCACACAGTTAGGAGCTTTCGGATTCCCTTCTATATGCATTGTCTGTCTGTCTCTCCTTACCATAAAAATGAAAAGATTATGTAAGAGTCTATGTTTAATTTTCACCAGTGTCTGTTAAACATTGCAGGAAAAGAAACCATTTCTTGAAACAAGGAGATAATTGACCTAGATCACATAAACCTCCCGTCTACAATGTCAACAAAAAAATCAGCGTGGAATGTTTGAAAGTAGTATTTGTCCATGCAAGGCATCCTCACTTTTATCTATATGTTTTCCATGCTCACTGCTAAATGGCCATCTCATTAGAAGCTTTTGAAAATAAACTGTCTGTGTAATTAGGGGGCAGACAACTCTGGTGCCAAGGTTAATGAAACCTAAACATGTAAAGTATAATCTAGTAAGGAATCTAATTTCTTTAATACTGTAATTCAGTTTCTCTGTTTCATTTGGTTTCATTCATCTCATTTAAACCATTCCTTATGCTTATGAACAATGATATTTCTACTGTTAAAATAACTTCTACAAAATCAGCATTGGCAGCTGTGCATGTTAATGAGAGAAAACAGCATATTAATCTGCTGCGGTACTTCCTTTTTTCTGCCTTTAACATAAATAGACACTGTTATCTGACTAAAGGAATTTAGGAGCACATTTTTGGTTTTTCCTTGACCACTTTTAGTGTTAAAGTCCTGTAAAACTAGACATCCCTTACATTTGATTTCTTTGCTGGGACACTGCATTTTTCAAACGTAGTTATCATGAAGAGTTAATCCACTGATTCACATTAATTGCCAATAGTAATGTTTTGACCATAACAGATGGTTACTATCAGAAATAAATTCAACAGATTTCCCCATTGCTCTTCTGTGGTGAAATTTCAGCTGAAACATAATAAAATAGCAAAGATTTGATATTTGGGAGGCATTGATATGCAGTTAGTAATATGAAAAGAAAATATAAGGTGAAATTTTGTTGTTATGTTTGAAATGAATATTGACATGATGTTGCTCTTTTGTAATTGAAAGATGTTATGGGTAAATATTATACACAGGAACTTCCTTTTTTAATATTGACTCTTGTAGAGATTTGAGAAACACTGTCATTTGCTCTTAAGACTTTACCTGCAGCATACTACAAGTGAACAAGTGGCCTGAATTGAAGGATGTTAGGTTCACATCTTTAACAACTACAGTGTGTGTGTGTGTGTGTGTGTGTGTGTGTGTATACATATATAGTTTTATCCCATGGATTTCAATGGGTTACAGATTCATTGAATTGTAGAACTGGGTCACTGAATCTGACCACCTGCCATGCAAAAAATACACAGCTAAAATATCACTGACACTTTGCCATCAAGCCTGTTTGAAAACTCCTATGAGGAAGAGGCAATTACACCTTGAGGCAATCCTTTCCACTATCTAACAGCTATTAGTGTGAAGTTCTTCCTAAAATGCATATGAAATCTTTCTCTCAATTTGACTTTGGGTCCTGCCCGCTAGAGCTACAGAAAACAAAGTTTCTTCACCTTCACATGACGGTTCTTCAAATATTTAAAGATGGCTCTGATATCATTTTCCAGTCTTCTCTTCTCTAGATTAAGTGTACCTGGTTTTGTTTTGTTTTTGTTGTTGTTCTGTCACACAGTCAATTCTGACCCTTTGCAACCCCATGGACCACCGCCCTCCAGGCACCTCTGTCCTCCACCATCCTCCTCAACCTGCCCACTGCGTCTACAATACCATCTAGCCATCTCATTTTTGGCCGCTCCCTCCTTCTTTTGCCCTCCACCTTTCCCAAAATCAAGGCTTTCTCAAGTGAATCCTCTCTTCTCATTTGGTGTCTAAAATACTTTAGCTTCATCTTTACTATTTGACCTTCCAATGAGCAGCCAGGGTTGATTTCTTCTAAGATTGACCTATTTGTTTTCCTCACTGTCCAGGGCACTCTCAAAACTCTTCCCCAATGCCACATTTTAAAGGCATCTATTCTTCTCCGCTCAGCTTTCCTAATAGTCCAGTTCTCACAACCATACATTACCACCAGGAATACCATTGCTTTGACTATGTGAATTTTGGTTTGCAAGGTGATGTCTCTACTTTTCACCTGGTTACTCAACCATTATTCATAGGACTTTGCTTCTAGAAACTTTGCCATCCTGGTTGCCTTCCTCTAGACATGCTCCAACTTCTTTATATTCTTCTGTCCTTCCCGAAACTGGACACAACATTTCAGGTGAGATCTGACCAAATCAGATTAGAGTGGTGCTATTACTTACCTTAATCTAGACCAAGGGGTCTCAACGTTTTCAGTTACAGGTCGGACCACATCCCTTGAATAGCTGATCGGGCTGGTCATGTGGTTCCTCGTACTGGAAGCAGAAATAAAACATACCTGGTACATGCGTATGCATGGGCACATTTTACTTCTGCTTCCAGGAGCTGCAAGGGTGGTGAGGGCTGGATGAAATGGCATTGGGGGTTTCATCCAGCCCAAGGCCATAGGTTGTGAATGCGTGATATAGACATTATACTTGCATTTGCTTTTTTGACACTACATCACAATGTTGATTCATATTTAGCTTGTGATCTACTAAAAGTCTAGATCTTTTTTACCTGAACTGCTGCTCAGCCAAATATTATCTCTCTTATTTCTGTGCATCTGGCTTTTACAGCCTCAATGTAGAACTTTTTTTTGGTGTGTGTGTGTGTGTGTGTGTCCCAATTTCCACACAGTGTAGATAATTTTGCATCCTGATTTTTATCTTCTGAATGATAAGCTGTCCATCTCAGTTTGGTGCCATCATCAAATTGATGAGCATCTTCTCCAAAATCATGTACAAAGATGAATACTGGATTCCCACTTGCCACTTCATTCCAGGATGGTAAGGAATCATTGGTGAGCAATATTTGTATCAGGGACATAGGGGGAAGAAAATGCCTCACAAAGGCTTCGTTGGGCACCCAGAACTTTTTTGGAACACCCGGCAGGGTGGACCAAAAGATCCAGCATCCTGCTGCCTCTATGATCATTCTTCCCCCTAGCCCGATCCGCTGGGGAACAGGGTAAGAGAAGCCTTCTGCATATGGCAGGTAATAATATTCCGTGGCTGAAGCTAAGCTTCTAGATACTGCTTACTCTTCCCTTCCTTTAGACAGAGCAATCCCCTCTCACCTCTTCCTTCTGGCTGGGCGATGAGGACTGTTGAAGTTTCTTTTTGTTGCTCTGCTTGGTTTCCAAGCTGCTTCCTCATATAAAAGACAGGCACACAAACTACTAGCTTTTGTAGTTTTATTGTTGGAAACACAAATACTGGATACAGATCTTATTTACATAAAACATAAAATAAAGAAATAAACAGAAATATATCTTGCTAGCTCCCTAGCAGGTTCCTTCTTAAAAGTTAGGGGCTATGGGGCCCCGCATGGTATAGCTTCTAGTCCCGAAGAGACATCTTGCCAATAAAGTGGCTGAGAGCCAAAAGCTTCGCGCTTGCTCCCTAGTGTGTGCTTTTGAGTACTAAAATGGAGCCTCTTTTATAAGAAAAGTGGCCATGGAATGTGATGACCTCATGCACCTGTTCCCATGAGAAATGAGACAAGTGTACGTGCTCATCTTGGTATCTGGCCCCCCACCCTTGCATTCCTGAAATGAGTCAATCTGCAGGTGTCCAGGGGTAATTAGTTTGATTGACAGGAGTGGAGACGTTTCTCCCTGGCGTCAATATGTCCCATCAAGGGATTGCAGGTGTTTGGAATAAGTCCAAGGCTGGACATTCATTTCTCCCTCCTCCCCTCAGGAGAAAGTTCTTATCTTATCTATCATTTGTCATGTCCGGCTGTCAGCCTGACATTCCAATGTGCAGCTGAAAGAAAGCTGGCATTTCTAAACCTAAGAAAATCACAAAATGTATCTTAACACTACATGGATCATATGTCCTTTTAAAATCAAGGCAAGGTCGCAAGTGGAAACCATGACAATTTGCATCTAAGTGAAAGGTCATGAAGAGGTAAAGGGTCTTCTCAGTTGCAGCACCAATGCTGTGGAACACCATTCCACCTGAGCTATGCCAGGCTCCATCCCTGCTTTCTTTTAAAAAAACAACTAAACACACTGTTCTTTGAGGAGGCCTTTGGGAATTTGCTGCCTATTTCTGCTCGTTAGATATGCTGCCTGGCTCCTTTTCGTCCTAAATAGGTTGTGTTTTAAGGGTCCTGGATTGCAGTTCTTTCTGGCTATAGTAATGTGTGGTGATGATTTTATTGGGAGTTTTATTGTATGTAATTTTTAACTTTTGATCATTATATGACTGGTTTTATGATAT
Source organism: Bradypodion ventrale (assembly GCA_035047345.1). Classification (NCBI taxonomy): domain Eukaryota; kingdom Metazoa; phylum Chordata; class Lepidosauria; order Squamata; family Chamaeleonidae; genus Bradypodion; species Bradypodion ventrale. The sequence goes on along the minus strand of JAWDJE010000003.1, from coordinate 303,305,342 downwards.
TAGCCGCCCTGAGCAGGGATGATTTTTCCCCCTAGAGGGGTAGGATATAAGTGTAAATAAATAAATAAAGAGCCCTGGATTTCCCATACAAATTTGCCTATTTGCTGAGGTGCTTATTTTCAGAAGATTTTCACTAAGTGCTCCTACCTTCTAAGGTTAAATTCTGAGGCAACAATTCTATTTTCCTTATGGCATAGTATTTGAAATAGTCTTCCTGGGACTGCTTATCTGGTGCTTAGTGAGATATCATTTCAGAGCCAGGAAATGAATGATTTTTTTTAAAAAAATACTTTATTGTACTGCTGATAATTTTCACTCTGTGTGCTGCATTAAATATGCTTATTTGTAAGTATTATCTTATTATTTATTATGAATTATAAGCTGCCTAAGAACAGAAAATACTGATATTTATATTTATTATGTACATGTATAAAGAGACCTTTCCTTGGTGGGGTGGGTGGAGAGGGAAAGAGGGAGAGATGAAAGAGCAATAGAAACAACACTCTAAACATATGTTCTGTCTAAGTGGTCAAGATCTCTGGAGGCCAGTGCATTCAATTGGAGATGTTATCTAACTAAAGCAAAAATCATAAAAGCATGAAATTTGTAATTGACTCAATTTATTTGGTTTATTAGAGGCATAGACCTCTGGTTGAATTAATATTGCCCAATGGAATTCCAAGTGGGGGTGACATGGTGTATCATGACACAAATTACTGCCTATTTCCATTACTGTACTTCAAGTCACCCATATCTCCCAATTAGATGGTCTCTAATCTAATATGCATGTTTTCAGTACTTTACCTTTATTGGCAATAAAATCCGACTACTTTCTTGCCTATTGCCATCCAATAATATCATGTTCATTTTAAATAGCACTTAATTGTCTCAGTGCTTTGGTGCATTTATGACTTGGCTTACTGGCTACTGGATTATAAACAAAATACTTCCCAAACTATGGTATGGTGTAGGTCATTTGAGCCAAGCCAAAATGAATATTTTTCTTATCCATAAATATATTTGAATATTTTTTGACATCTTAGCCACAACTGCAATACTGGAGTCTCATATACTGACACTGATATTTTGAAAGTATTCAGGCAACCTGCAGATGTGCAAGAAAATCTACTGGAATGGTTAAAGTACCAATACTTAAATTAACAATTTTGAAAAACATTTGAGACCTCATTTGAGACCTCATATCCTCTGATCCTCTCCATGAAGAAGTATAAGACATGGATATACATCAGAAAAAGATTTTTCATTAGAATTTTCCCAGGTATGACTTCCAAAAAAAACCTATTAAATAATTAATCTGAAATATATTTAGAGATAGTGGTGCAAAAAAAAAATACAAGTGTTCAAAAAAAAATGACTAGAAGTCTATGCCAGGCTTTTTTAAAAAGTGAGTTTCAAAATGCAAAGTCAAGCCACGAATGCTGGATTTAAATTGTATTTCTGTCAATGTTGACTGAATTGTTTCAAACTCACCAGACAGAAATCTGTCAGCCACTTGGCAACCCAGCATGGAAACATAACATTGGCTGAGCAATAGAATGCAACATCTCCCTCCAATTAATATTAGGTAATAGTATTAATGTTGCTGCAATTAGATTGCCTATTGGGTAGAGAAAACTTTATTCCAGCTCTATAACAAGAGGCTTGCCACATCTATGTGTCACCCCGATATCAAGACAAAAATGGATTCTGGTTTCAGTATAAGGCTGCATTTTGGCAGTCCAGGGTCTGATCAGGACATGAAAGAAGAAGTATAAGGCAATGAAGAAGAGATTGGGGGAATTCTACATGGCTGGTAGCCTACTGTCCTGCACATTCGAGGAACAGGATTTCAGGCATTATGTATAGATTAAGAGTTGGACAATGAAGTTGATGGAGGTACTAAATTTACATTCAGCACTGTACCTTTCAGAGTACTAGATTTGTCTTTCCAATGGGATGTTTATATGTATTCAGGTTTCTTATACGACATTCAATCAGTTGCTTAATTTACTGGAGTTTTGTATTGTTAAAATATTATAAGATTGCATAAGAAGATTTTACTGCACTATCATGTAAATTAGTATGGAACAAGTGCCATGTAATTTGGGTTCATTCCTATATAAATATCCATGAGATTTCAGTCTAACATTGAACATTTACAAACCATAATTATGGCACACAGTAGCACATCCTTTTTGAGCATGTTACTCTCTATCATGAAAAGAATCAAGAAGCTCAGATTATAGGTCAAAACGTTTCATGAGGCCTTTTTACTATATTCCCTTTATCTAGTAAATCAACCCACCCCCTCATGTTTATGAGTGTGGGAGATTATGTTACTGTATTCACATTGTACCCTAGCTATAAGAAAGATACTACCGGCTTCAGAGAGGCCCTTGTGAACCACTCAGCCACTACCCCTGTTTATCCTGATGTGGGTGAAGTTAGATGGCCCAAACGCTCTGTCCTTGAAACCTCAAAAACCCTTAGTCTGATCCATCTAAGCATTGCTTTCAGAGCGGAAAGGATCACAATGGAGAGGGGACAGAATGAAAGGCAACTGGACTGCCTGGAACAGCTTGGTAGTTAAGAAATAACCAGGCCTGCATTGGATACCTTTGGAGGGCATGGGGCAAAAGTGATGAGGGCACCTATTGGGGGGGACCTGGGGGGGGGATCTGGGCTCCCAGAGCCAACAGCCTCCTACTCCTCAGGCCAGAGGTGACTGGGCAGGGCCATTCAAGATCTCTCTCCACTCCACCCTCACACACACACACCCCAATTTCCCAGCCCGGAGCCTTCCTGGGAGTTCCCCACAGGCCTCGCTGAGGAAGACCAGCTCAGCTGGGCTGGAGAAGGGGAAATGAGATGCTCCGCAGGCATCCCCTCCTGCAACAGCCCCTGGTTTAGGGCGATTCCCATATGCTGACCTGCCCTAGCTGTTATGCTCCTGGTGGCTCTTGGTCATGATCACTCGGCCTGGGGCTGCAGAGAGGCCTGCCCCAGGGAAGTGGTGGGAGGCAAGGGCAGGTTGGGTGGCTGAGGGCAGTGCCTGGCTCAGCTCCACATCTCCAGCAAGGGAGGAGGCAGTGACGGAGCACCCAGGCAAGCAGGCCAGCCCTGGCGCAAAGGTAGATCCACTGAGCGCACTTGGCAGGAGCAGCTGGAGAAGTCACATCACTGTTGCCATGCAAGAAGAGGAGCAACAGGCTGTCTCCCCCTCTCCCCCCGCAAGAAAAACAAGGGGTGCCATGGTTTGAAACAAGAAACAGCCTGATGCTTCTCCTTTTGCAGCCAACAGCAACAGCAAGGTAGTTTCTTTGGCTGCTCCTGCTGGGTTGCATGCACACCCATGCCCATAGTCAATCAAAGGGTGCCAATCGTACTGGGAGCCTAGGGCGCACCAGGATGAGTTCTGCTATTCTGCTGGGCCAACACGGGCCTGCAAATAACTGTTCTGGAATGAGTTATTTGGGCAGAGCAACAAGGTTATAAGGGATTGTACATTTCAGGAGAACATTTAAAAAGTAGGAATAACAATGGATTATGTGGTTTTTCTATGAAACTGCTCACATTTCCAGGTGAAAATATTCTACATTGCATTTCAAGCATTTTTAGAGTCATTTTACTAAATTTTTCAAGTGTTGTGCCAACCTCATGAAACCTAAGCTCCTATCTCTCAAAATGCAGCAAAGATAACAAAAATAAATAATAATGAGTGATACAGTGAGTTAATATTGATAGCTGTTGATATTTTGAGACTGTATACAAGTAAATGAATTATTTTTAGAAAGTAATTCTCCAAAAAGTTAACTAAAAAAATCATAATGTGCAATTGCAAAAAAACAACATTGTTTTCATTATGAATGATTAAACAATTTACTATTAGAGTAGTTATTCATGTTCTAAGACCCCTCCAAAGAAAACCACTGCACACTCTAATATTATGTTGCAAGGTTCTGCTTTACTAATAACTACAGTTTCTTTTTATTACTTTTTTGTTAGTTTGTTAAAAGATTCAGTGAATTACATGCTTCCATGTGCCAGATATACAACAGTTATATAAGAGAGAAGCATTCTTTCTGGTTTATATTCCTACAAGCATTCCTGTCAATTAAGCTCATTTTCCTGAACTCAAGGTATGAAATCCTACAATGTAGGCCGGAAACCATGAATGTCAATTTAATGACTCTGGGACTGGTATCTGTAAAGTTGGCAAATGTGCAATAGGCTTTCCTTGCCACTTAACTTAAACTGTGTTGATGGAAAGCATAACCCCTGCAGCAGAATCAAAGTACTGTACTGTATGTCATTTCCTATGGTAATTTAGTTCTCTTCTTCTGAGGGAAAGCACTGCCTAATCCACCTACAAAGTCATACACAGAGCAACTGTTAACAACACTTCAAAACACTGACCTGCCATCCACAAACTTAAGCCACTTTGAGGGTTTGATAGCTGCCTTTTTCTTGTTATGACATTTAAATAAAATCTGAAACTGAAAAGCATCTGCAGCTTTAAGTAAAATATGGCTAACCACAAATATCAATTTGTCTAGGGTTTGAGAAAGTTATTTTTCTGAACCATAACGCTCAACATGACCATACTGGTAGGGAGACACAATTCTTCATTAACCATTTTATGTCAATTCACACTATTTGAAGAGTAAATAAAAATATAACTGTTGCTGGGATGCAGATCAGAATAAATACCATTTGGAGAGGCATGTCACTCATAGTAACATAGGCCATTTCCCCATAAAGTTTCCTTTAAAACAAGCAACTTTGATTCACTTTTTAATTGTTCAAATACATTTTTACCCTAATTAGTCAAAACAAAATTAGGTTTTGCATCTACTAAGTAAAATCTTATTCAATTAGACATTTTTACTACTTTGTACCACTTTTTTGGACTACAAATCCCAGAAGTTTCCATTCCAGGAGATTCACCTGACAGAGAGACACCTAAATATTGCTCACCTGGGAGAAAGGCCTAAGATAAAAGACCTGTGGCCTAGCTCCCCTTAGTTTTCTATTCAAAAAGGAAGTGCTTTTGTCCTTTTTAGTAACTTCCTTTTTGAACAGGAAGCTAGGTTGATCTTTTGTTGTTTTGTCACACAGTTGAGTCTGATGCTTTGTGACCCCCTGGACCACAGCACACCAGGCTCCTCTCTTACCTGCCATTTTCCAGAGTCTTCCCAGATCTATGCCTACTGCATCAACAATGCTGCCTAACTCTTTCATCCTCTGCCACCCCTTTCTTCTTTTGCCTTTGATTTTTCCTAGCATCAGGATCTTGTCCGGTGATCCCTCTCTTCTCATTTGGTGGCCAAAGTACTTGACCTTCAGCTTCAGTAATTGTCCTTCCAAGGAGCAGTTGGGGTTGATTTCCTTCAGGATTGACTGATTTGATATCTTTGAAGTCCAAAGGATTCTCATAGGTCTTCTCTGGCACCACAGTTTAAAGGTGTCTATCTTCTGTGCTCAGCCTTTCTTATGGTCCAGCTCTCACAGCCAAACTGTGGCAAGTCCTACAGCCATACGTTACTACTGGAAAGACTATCACTTTAACTATGTGGGTTTTTGTTGGCATGGTGAGGTCTCTTCTTTTTATTATGCTGCATAGGTTTGCCATAGCTTGCCTCCCAAAGAGCAAGTGTCTTTTTATTTTATGGCGGCAGTCACTATCTGCTGTGATCTTAGATCCCAAGAAGGTAAAGTCTGTCACTGCTTTCATTTTTTCCCCTTCTATTTGTCATGAGGTGATGGGGTCAGATTCCATGATCTTGGGTGTTTTTTTAATGTGGAGTTTCAAGTCAGCTCCTGTACTCCCCTCTTCCAGCCTCATCAAGAGGCTCTTTATTTATTTATTTATTTATTTATTTATTATTTAGATTTTTATACCGCTTTTCTCATCCCAATGGGAGACTCAAAGCGGTTTACAACAACAAAGCGACAATCTTCTTTAAATCTTCTTCACTTTCTGCCTTTAGGGTAGTGTCATCTACTTATCTCAAGTTGCTTTCTCCCAGCAATCTTACTGTAATTCCGGGTTGTGAGAGAACTTGCCACAGTTAATTGAGATTCACACAATCAGAGGCTTTGGTATAGTCAACAAAATAGAAGTAGACATTTTTCTGGTACTGTCCTGCTTTCTCCATCATCCAGCAAATGTTGGCAATTTGGTCTCTAGTTCTAGTGCCTCTTCAGAACCCAACTTGTGCTCCAAAGCCTTCCAAGCTTAGGCCTTTCTCCCTTGTGAGCCACATTTAGGTGTGTATTAGGTGAGACTCCCAGAATGGAGAATTCTGGGAATTGTAGTGAAAAACAATGACACAAACACATGGTACGTCCCTAGTAATCTGCCAAATTCTGGTTAAACTACATTCTATAGGGATGAACTGGAAGAACCAGAGAGAAAGCAGAACTAAAATCTGACCAATATTTATTATTGTCAAAAACAAAATTAATTTTTGCAATAATCTATTTAATGAAGGTTCTTGGATCAACAAATTTATAAAATGCAAGGGTGGCACTGAATAAGTTGTAAAACTGAGGCAGTATTATTGCCACCTAATGCACTAATTTATATGTGCATTGTGTGAACAGAAAAGGATATATTTTATGGAATACTGAAAATTTATAGTAATAATGATATCAATCAAATGGAAGCTTGGCTAATTCTAAAAAAGCTAGAGTGAGGCAGTGGTTAGGGTATATGGATGAAATTTGGGATTCAAGTGTTAATCCCCACTGAATCAGAATCAGACTAGCACATGGTTACTAGTGATCTTGAGCTAATCATATTGTGTAAGTCTGGCCTTTCCTCACTGGATTGTTGTGAAGATAGGGGAGTGGGAAAACAATACATACCACATTATACTTACTGGGAAAAAATAGGATTTAAATGTAACCAATGAATGAACTCTTCAGCCTCTATAAGCAAATCTGAGCAAAGAATACAATAGAAGAGCAAGAAAAGAAATTAAATCTTATTTGTCCTTTCAGATCTATTATATTATCTGTGTTGTGGCCCCCACTGCTGGAAACTCAGGACACTTTGTGATTTGCAGCTATTCTCTGAAACAAAACTGGTATCTGGAGGTCACACAGATGCCAGTTGTATTTCAAATCTGTGTCCTTTGCTGTGTTTTCCCCCAAGGATTGGCATCATTATCCTATTGATGGCACTCTTTCCTGTAATATGTTGACACAGAATTCCCATTCATTTGCCATCCATATAAAAATAAGCAACAAAGTATTTTTAGTCTTAGAATTTTGCTTTAAGTTACTGTTGTGTTCTAAGGGTTTTACCTTCCACATGGATTACAATGTATCTGAGCCAATGTAACCTTGCCGATAGCAACAATGTAACCTTCAGCTGTATCATATAAACCCTGTAAGAGGACGCGAGCTAATGACCACCAGCTGGCAGTGGCGAGCGTCCAAGCTCTCTTGGTCCGAACTCATCAAAGGCAACAGCGCGGGAAGCTTTCCCGCCACCACCTACACCTGGACAAGAAGGGCGTGACTCGCGATGACGTCACGCAGGCAGTAGCCAATGGGCTACCATGGCACCACGTTCAAATGTATTACTCCTGTATATAAAGAGCTATCGATCCGCCATTACCTCATGTTCCCTCTGTCCACGATGCAATAAACCTGAGTTAACCCAGCCCGAGGCTGTGTCCAGTGTCTTGGTTTTCATACACCAAATTGGCGACGAAGGTGGGATAATGGATCCCCAAGGAACAGCCAGGGCACAGAGCGGGTTCAACATCACCAAACCGCAAGACTGGGAGCTGTTTGAAATGGACTTCCATGCGGCGCTGGTGGAGCTCAAAGTCAAGGAAGACGATGAGGAGACGAAGAGGGCCATCCTCACCAGAATGCTCGGGATGGACACCAAGCGGACGCTGGTGGGCATCATCACCCCGAAGAAGGTGAGCGAATTTAAGGCGGACGACATCATGAAGCTGCTACGGGAGCGCTTCCGACCCGCGAGGGCGATGTTTCCCGCTCGGAGCGCGTTTTGGAGGCGAGTCCAAGCGCCGGACGAGTCGGTTGAGGCATTCGTGGCCGCCATGAGGGCAGCCGCCGTCCCCTGTAAATGGGGCAATATCCAAGAAATGGCCCTCAGGGACGGCGTGCTGTGCGGCCTGAAAGACAAGGAGGTGCAGCGCAGTTTGATGAACAAGGAGCCGCCACCCACGCTGGCAGAGGTCGTTGAGGCCGCAGAAGCCGCAGAGTCCACGAATGCCGGAGTGGACGAGATGCACCAGTGGCGTGAGTGGCGTCCCAGAGCCGGCAAAGCGGAAAAACCGGTGCACGCGACTCGACGGGCCTCAAAATCGTCCTCGGAAGGCAGCGACGGCGAAGAAGTCCAGAAGGTCCGAAAGGGGGGGCGCCGCTGCGATGGCTGCGGAGCGGCCCACGAGCGCGCGAGGTGCCCATTTAGAAAGGCCGAATGTTACACCTGCGGCCGGCGGGGGCACATCGCCAGGGCGTGCAGAAAACGGAAGGAGGGCCGGAGGCAGTCATCAGACCGTTCGACCAGGCCGGACCGTCCAGCGAGGCCCAAAGATGGCGTCCAGACCACGAAGAAGCAGGACGGCGTGGGCCGCGTCTCGGACGGCAGCGAGGACGACGCCCCAGTGTTCAGCGTGTCCGCGGGACAGTCCCATTACTTCGTTGAGGTACAAGTACAAGGGGCCCCTATCAGGATGGAAATTGACTCGGGGTCCTCCTATTCTATAATTCCCCAGAGGGAGTTTTTGAAAATCGACCCCCACGTGCGGCCCAAACTTAAAGCATTGAGGTCCACGCTACGTGATGTACAGGGAAACAGCATTCCGGTGTTGGGGGTCGGGAAATTTCAGGTTAAGTTTAGGAGACATTCTGCGGAACTGCCCCTAGTTGTCCTCAAGGGGGGAAGTTGTAGCCTCCTAGGGACACAGTGGTTTCAGCCCTTGGGCCTGTTCATAGGGGGAGTACATTCAGTGGGGGCGGACCCAATACAAGCGGTGTGCGATGCGCACCCCGCCGTCTTTAAAAAAGGACTTGGGAAATTCAACGGACCCCCTGTAGCCTTCGACCTAGACCCGGAGGTCCGCCCGATAAGACTCAAACCGCGCAGGGTGCCTTTCGCACTAAAGGACAAAATAGAGGCGGAACTGGACAAATTGGTGGGCCAGGGGATTCTTATTCCTGTTGATTCCGCGGAGTGGGAAACTCCAATTGTAACAGCTCTGAAGGCTAACGGGGAGGTGCGCATTTGCGCTGATTATAAGTGTACAATTAACAAGGCGATTCGCCCTAATGCATATCCGGTGCCAGTGGTCAGCCACCTTTTGGCCAGGCTAAATGGGGGAAAGTGTTTCGCTAAGCTCGACCTGGCACAAGCCTATCAGCAACTCCCCGTAACTCCCGCCACGGCCGCGGCACAAACGATAGTCACACATAAAGGAGCGTTCCAGGTGTCGCGTTTACAGTTCGGCGTGAACTCGGCACCCGGCCTTTTTCAGTCGCTTGTGGAACGCCTCCTGAAGGGGCTGGAGGGGGTGTTGCCTTATTTTGATGACGTATTGATAACAGGGGGGAGTGAGGCCGAACTAGCAAGGAGATTGGATAAAGTGCTAACTGTGTTCGAGAAAGCGGGGCTGAGACTGAGGAAGGACAAATGTGTTTTTTTCGAGACCGAGGTCGAGTTTTTAGGGTTTCGGATCACACCCGAGGGTATTAAGCCGTCCAAATCCAAAGTAGCAGCCATCAAGAAGGCCCCTCGCCCCACATCCAAAACCGAACTACAGTCATTCCTGGGGCTCCTCAATTTTTACCATACATTCCTCCCGCGGAAAGCCTCCGTGGCCGAACCGCTTCATCGGTTACTTAAAAAGGAGGAGGCATGGATGTGGGGTGACGAGCATGAGAGGGCGTTCAACGAACTCAAGCAACTTCTAACATCGGACGCAATCCTTACGCACTTCGACCCCAAACGGCCGGTGGTCTTAGTCTGTGATGCATCACCGGTGGGGGTGGGGGCGGTGCTTTGCCACGTGTTGGATGACGGTCGGGAGGCCCCAGTTGCGTTTTATTCAAGGTCCCTGTCCCAAGCAGAGCGAAATTACGCACAAACCGACAGGGAGGCATTAGCAATAGTAGCGGGGACCAAAAAGTTTCACGATTTTCTGTATGGCCGCCCGTTCAAAATCGTGACGGATCACAAGCCCCTGTTAGGGATTTTCACGGCAGGCAAGCCCACGCCACAGATACTATCCCCGAGAATGTTGCGATGGGCCATTTTTCTTAACGCATACCAACACGAGTTGGAGTACCGGCCCGGAAAGGAGATCAGCCATGCTGATGCACTTTCGAGATCCCCTTTGCCCTTGTCGGACGACCAAAAAGCCAGATTAGGGAGAGACCGCCAGGTGTTGCTAATCGAGGTCTTAGACGAACCCCCAATAGTACCAGCCGATATAGCTAGGGCGACAGGCAAGGACAGGACGCTGGAGAAAGTCAGCTCTTGGGTGCAGAAAGGGTGGCCAGCATCGTCCCCAAGCAAGGAATTCGACCCATTCTTTCGGAAGAAGCTAGAGTTGTCCCTAGAAAGGGGGTGCCTGTTGTGGGGCCAACGGGTGGTGGTCCCAACACCCATGCGGCCGAGGGTGCTCAAACTGCTGCACGTCAGCCACCCGGGCATCGTTCGCTCCAAAGCGCTGGCCCGCAGCTACTTTTGGTGGCCACAGCTGGACGAGGACATTGAGCACATGGTCGGCACTTGTGAGGCATGCCAGGGGTCCCGACCAGAGGCGGCCCGCCTTCCGCACAGGGAATGGGACACAGCAAGGGGGCCATGGTCCAGAGTGCACGTAGATTTCGCTGGCCCTTTCCGAGGAACCATGTTTCTCCTGGTGGTGGATGCATTCTCAAAGTGGCTGGAGGTCATTCCGGTAAAGAGCACGTCCTCCGCCACTACAATTAGCCAACTACGGAGAGTCTTTTCAACGTTCGGCTTACCCGACACTTTAGTCAGCGATAACGCGAGTTGTTTCACCTCCTCAGAGTTCGGGGCATTCATGGAGGCAAACGCCATTCGGCATGTCACATCCGCGCCGTTTCACCCGGCCACGAATGGCCAAGTGGAACGGTTGGTGCGTACAACAAAGGAGGCGCTCCGGCGCATGGGCCCCGGGGACCTAAATCACCAAGTATGTCAGTTCTTACTAGCGTATAGGGTGACCCCCTTAGCGTCGGGTTACTCGCCGGCAGAGCTATTGATGCGGCGAAAACTGACTACGCTCCTGTCCAGGCTAGACCCCACAAGAATTGAGGATAAAGGGAAGAACGTAGGGTTGGCAGTCTCGAAAGGTTTCGCCGCCGGCGACCCTGTTCATTGCAGGAACTATGCCAGCGCAGGGCCAGCCTGGGTGCCGGGGACAGTTGTAGAACAGACGGGGCCAGTCTCGTACCGGGTCGAAACCCACACCGGTCTCCTCTGGAGGAGGCACGCAGACCAGCTGAGGCACCGAGTAAGTGGGCCAGTCAGTGAGGATCAGCAACAAGATTCAGCGTTAGGGCTCTCCCCCAACCGCTTCACCCAAGGGGGAGACAGCAGTGGACAACAGTCCCAAGCAAGGGGGGAAGGAAGAAGCAGCGGCCCCGACTCATATCCTTTTGATAAACCAGTCCTATCGGAGGCCCGGGAAGGGGGAGAGGAGTTCGCGACCGCTGCCCCCGAATGGAATTTAGATTTTGATTTAGCGAGCCGGGGGGGTTTTCAGGAGTGTTCCCCCACCCATCCAAGCGAGAAGAGGGGTTTTTCGTTAGCCCCCAGTGCCCCCGGTTCCTCCCTAAGAAAGAGCACACCTCCCAACAACGCCGCGGAGCCGCGGCAAGTCACTAACGAGTCTCCCTCTCAAATTACAGGACAGGAAACCGGGGGACAAAGAGAAGGTAGCAAACCCGGGGAAAGGCAGCCCGCATCGAGACCCCAGCGTGTTCGAAACAAGCCATCTTGGCTGAGAGATTTTGTCTCCTAGGGGGGGGAGTGTTTAGAAGTATGGGCGCGAGACGTTGTCTCGTCCTAGGGGGGAGGGGTGTTGTGTTCTAAGGGTTTTACCTTCCACATGGATTACAATGTATCTGAGCCAATGTAACCTTGCCGATAGCAACAATGTAACCTTCAGCTGTATCATATAAACCCTGTAAGAGGACGCGAGCTAATGACCACCAGCTGGCAGTGGCGAGCGTCCAAGCTCTCTTGGTCCGAACTCATCAAAGGCAACAGCGCGGGAAGCTTTCCCGCCACCACCTACACCTGGACAAGAAGGGCGTGACTCGCGATGACGTCACGCAGGCAGTAGCCAATGGGCTACCATGGCACCACGTTCAAATGTATTACTCCTGTATATAAAGAGCTATCGATCCGCCATTACCTCATGTTCCCTCTGTCCACGATGCAATAAACCTGAGTTAACCCAGCCCGAGGCTGTGTCCAGTGTCTTGGTTTTCATACACCAAAGTTACAATTTACACTAAAAACATAATGCAGTATGATTAATCCGATAGTTTTCTAACTGAAATGCCAAGATATGATTCATTCCAGAATAAGCAAATCCTTTTTTTAAACAATTGCAGGGTGAGATGTATTAGGTCCAGAGAGTTATTGGTGGGGATTCTAGCAGCCAGCTCATATCTTAGAATCTGTGGGATGACAGGAGTAAGTTTATTCTGAAGCTACTTTCGGAAATCAGTGAAATGTGAAATAACAAATTACAACATTGCAATACTGCTCACATCCTCAAAGCATTCTGATATGTAGTTTAAATAACAATAGAGATGGTGTTTGTGTTAACTCTGTGTACCTGTACAAGTTGATAAGAGAAATTCTTCTCTGTTGTAACATGAGATGTATGTATGTATGTATGTATGTATGTATGTATGTATGTAAAACAATTTCAGTTTGAGTGAGCTTAATGTGGCTTGCAGTAAACCACTAGAGATAAGGTAAAGGTAAAGGTTTCCCTTGCTCGAAAGCCAGTCGTATCCGACTCTAGGGTGCAGTGCTCATCTCTGTTTCTAAGCCGAAGAGCCAGCGCTGTCTGCTTCTGCAGACGTTTCCGTGGTCATGTGGCAGGCATGACTAGACACCGGAGCGCACGGAACGCTGTTTCCTTCCCACCGAAGTGGTCCCTATTTATCTACTTGCAATTTCTTGCTTTCGAACTGCTAGGTTGGCAGGAGCTGGGATGAAGACGGGAGCTCATTTCCGTCCTGCAGTACTCGGGAATCGAACTGCTGACCTTCCGCTTCCCAGTCAGCGTCTTAGCGACTTGAGCCACTCATTAAAGACACTGCTACTGACAGCTACAGTTCTGCCATCATTCGCTGATGAAATACGTGGCCATAGCCTAACCAAAAAAGAGGTAGACCTTGGGGCCAATACAGACAAAGATAGTAAGCTACTTGTTGTGGCAGTTCACTGGGATTCCAGTGACTTCATATATCTGGTTTTCACAGAGTTATGACATGTATGGGTACAGCTTGTGACACTTGGCGTCCTTAGCTAAGGAGGTCTTGAAATCTTTGTGATTGCTTATGGAATAAATCTCAGAAACCATTATTTGAATTAATTCATTCCTTTAGCCAACTGTGAGAAGCATTCTTTTAAAAACTATGTTAGCCCAGGCTTGGGGAAAATATAATTTTAAACAATAGTTAAGAAGGTTCGTTTTTATTGAAAAGGTAAGCTCCTTATGGAAATGACATCAAAATCTTACTTCATTTTAAATGGTTAATATTTCATTCATAATTACATCACTATGGTTAGCCTTTTATAAGGAAAGATTTGCGATTTATATTCAAGAGACAATTTGCTTCAAAGGACTTGGGAAAAGACAGTGAATCCTTGGCAGACAGAAATGCCGGATGACCCATTATGCTAATATCACTTACAGTAAAATTAAGTGCTTTGTCTTTTGTAAAAGCCATAATTAGTGTCAGCATGGGGATTCAGAGAAGTCAGTGTAGTATATATCTGCCAAGTTTGCATATACATATATCAACAGGAATTTACTGAAATCTGAGTAGAGGAAGAGCATTCATGATCCATCTTCCTCTTCTTCCTTCACCTCGCAGTGCCTTTGCCGGAACTTTCCAGTCTAGCTTATTACATTGCAACAAAGCATAGGTATTACTAATTTGTTGAGCTGGCTACAGCTATGATCTTTAAAAGAAAAACTTTTTCTGAAATAACTTCTTCTCTGTAGTCCCTTTTTTATCACAATTTTTCCCTTACTGCATCATGTTTTTGCTATGAAGATGCAGAAGTTTCCATCATATTAATAGATCAATTGCACTTTGGTATACTCTCTTCAACGAACCTGACTAGATGGCCATGATCAGTTCCTGAGACTAGCACAGATGAGCCTTCCCATCGTGTTATATGATTTATTCTAGTTCTCTCCTTGAGGCACATCTGGGCAACATGGACCTGGCACTACCTATGTGAATCTTGCAGCCTCTAACTCTGGGAAAGAAAGTACCTGGGAAGGTTTTTCTTTTGATTGAGACAGATTTCTCTGCATGAGATGTCTCTACCTTCCCCCCAAAAATCAGTGGAATTTCTTGGAAAATATGTGATCAGGGTTGTTGTTGTTTTTTTAACCAAAAAGTTGTTGAATCACACAGGATTATTTCTATCCCTGCATATATTGGTACACTTGCTGTTTAGGAGTTGCCTGAAGAGTGCAAAGAAAATGCCAAGCTGTTAGGAAAATGTGAAAAAATCCTGCACAGAATGAAACCTTTTCTGTTCTGGATTCACTAGAAAGGGCATTAAGCAGTGCAGAACTTGACAAACATAGAGAGAAAGAAAGAAACTGCCCTGGTTGTGGGAGGTTTATTCTTATTCTATACAGGTGGCTTCCATTGAATTAAAGCTTTTAGAAAGCACCAGAGCTCTGTTGCTGTACAGTATAGGATTCCCAAAGGAAAATTATTGTTTTCCCTAGTTAGCCTGCTAGCTTAGTGTTGGCTTTCATCTCTAAGGCACTGAACAGCTTTGAGCTAGGTTGGCTGTAATAGCATTTCTTCTCATAATTTATCACCATCTTCTAAGGCAACTGATCCCTACTTACCCAAGAAAAATCAAAATCAAAATGCTGAACAGGACCTTCTCTATGGCAGCACCCTAGTGATGAAACTTCCTGCTGAAAAGAATAAGACTGGTGCCTTTCATGATGGGTTGCACCTGGTAGAAAAAGCATTTTCACTTCACCTGACTACCTTTAATTATAAGACTGCAAGTTCTATGCTCATCAATGTAAATTGCTGGATATGAGGTGTTTACCCTTTAAGCAGTATTACAGGGTTTACTGGTCTTCTAATATAATTTTTTAAGCCACGTGAAACAAATTCTTCTTTATAAATTGGCCAGACAATTGTTTTCACATTTCTTCCCTGCAGATAAGTATTTTCCACAATTTTAAATAATAAAGTAATCTGTGACCCATTTTTTTGAATCCCACCAGTGGGTAAAGGTAAAGGTCGCCCTTGCTCGAAAGCCAATCATATCTGACTCTAGGGTTAGGTGCTCATCTCTGTTTATAGCCAAAGAGCCAGCGCTGTCTGCATGTGCAGACATTTCTGTGGACACGTGGCAGGCATGACTAAATGCCAGAGTGCATGTATTGCTATTTACCTTCCCACCAAAGTGGTCCCTATTTCTCTACTTGTAATTTTTTGCTTTTGAATTGCTAGGTTGGCAGGAGCTGGGACAGAGATGGGAGCTCATTCCACTGTTCAGCACTCAGGTCTCGAACTGCTGACCTGCCAACCTTCCAGTTATCAAGTTCAGCATCTTAACCATTAAGCCATATGGTATCAGTTTATAATACACACACACACACACACACACACACACACACACACACACTGTCATTGTGTTACAAAAGTTCTTTGCCAGGCCAGCTGGCAGATGATCTGTTGTAGCAATATAACAGTAAAGGATCCAGAGGGGAAAACATTTTCAGGCTGGATTTTTTTATTTCTTGTCTTGATCAAACCATGGATTGCCAAAATGAAGTCATCTTCTTGGCTTTGTCGTTGGCCAAACTTAAGTCCTCATCAGTGAATGTTTCTGGTAGCAATTGGCAGACAAGCAAATGGGTCATATTCTGTAACTCTCCATATTCACAGCACATGTTGTTGTCTGCCAGCAGCCCACATTTGGACATGTTGGTCTTAAATTTAGGCACTCTTATCCTCAGCCCATTCAGGGATCTCCAAGAGATATAGGGGAGACTGAGTTCCTCAGCTATATCCACCTTTAATGTTATTCCTAATTCAATGATCTTCTTCCTCTATCTTCTGATTTGATTTTGCTCTTGTGTATCCTCAAGAATGTTTGTTCTTTTCATAAAGCTCTTCCTGGATATGAGCTGATGGACTTGAGGCTCATATCCATTCAGAGGATGTAGAGGGTCATTCTCTTGCTTGGTTTTCTCAGTGTCCACTGCTACTTGTCTCCTTATCTTAGGTGGAGTGATATCAACAAGAGGATATATTTTCTCAACTGGTGTAGGTTTGAGGCATCCTGTCACTATGCACATTGTTTCAGACTGGGGAGAATCCTGCAAACATTAGTGGGCAAGAGGCATAATATACTGTATTCACCAGCATACTCATGCACACAGACGAATACAGCAATTTAGGAACTGGTATGAAATAAATGACCCCACTAGGTGTTTAAATTAAACAGCATTTTGGTAAGATAATGTGTGCCTCAGCTGTGCATCATGTATTTCTCAAAATTTGAATTGATTTTGAACCAGGCAAAACTAACACAAATAAAAGACTTTTTGTTAACCAAGAGCCAACTTTGCAGTGGAAGATGAAACATGAAAGTTAGTCCTGAATTGATTACTTGATATGAGGGGAATGGGAAACCCTTATAAAGTTGATGTTTTAAAATCACTTACACACCAGTCACTTCCATGCATTTAGATGTCCCACTCTTTAGAAACCTGAAGACTGACATGATCTTTAGTCTCACAGAGCCTGCCTATGTTGATATCACAAATGTAGCTTATCTTACTCCATATGTGCCCATCACAGAAGAGCCTCCTCGAAGATTGTGAAATTTTTGAACCACAATCGGGCATACCCTGGTAACAGCACCCTTTTATTGCTGGCTAATCTTTCTCACACTGGGTCAGGTGGAGGGAACTGCAGAATGAACTCACCAAAAGGTGGCTTCATTTTTGTCAGTTTCATGTCTGGCCTAGACATGGAAGAAGACAACAAAACTACAAAACTAGACAAACTATATAAAATATCTTGCAGCACTTAGTATATCTTTTAAAATTACCTCACCCGAGAGCAAACAACACATAGAGTGTCACTGTTTATTCTCATGGCATATTAAAATTAGCCTCCTTGGAGCTGCTATTCCTCCCACGTGGGAGGCTACCATTGGTACTAGTGATGATTTTGTGAATTATTTCCCGGAAGAAATACAGTGTGTTTTCTTTGCTTAAATGTCTAAATGAAACTTTGAAAAATAAAGAATGAAATATATTGTTGTATTAAAATGTTAAGATAACCCTGATCTAATGTTAATAATGCACTGTAACATAGCAAAGAAGTAGTTTACATTTATTTTATGTTGGAATAAAATAGATGATACCTCTGCTTTCTAGTCCTAGTTCATCTCTTGATCTGGACGTGTCAAAATTCATTATTTATTTTCACTAATGTGCAGCTCTCACACAAAAACTATACCCCTTAGTGCTGGGTACTCAATGAAACACCCACTAAATTTCTCTTCCGTAATGGGAGTAAGATCAATAACTAATTTTGAAAACTGATTAGTGTGCAAAAGGGAAGTTGCCACAGTCTTGTATCTTGCCAGAGGATATAATAAGCCTGTAAACAGCCATATTAGTGCACTAGGTAGTAGGTTGATAATAAGAGACCAAAAGAATATGGCCAGGATCTTCTATAACATTCTTTTCCACACAGAGGAAATTGTATATATATTTTTAATAATCACCCAACTTGTAAATTGCAAATAACACTCAAATAAATTCTAGTTTCATCACATTCCATACTTACTGAATAAGGAATATTCCTAAATGCATTATGATAAAAAGCATGCAGACATTTTTACATATCTTTGCTGATTGTGAATTTCAGATGTTTCCAACATGAAAAATGTTATATTCTAATAGTTAATGTTGTATCACCAGCCATTCCAAAGATCTATTTTCCTATTAGAGCAAGAATGTTGCTATGGTGATAATTGTAAAACCGTGACCTAGTTTTGCGAGGAGCAAAGGTGAAGAACAAAATGTAGATGGTACAAAAAAAAAGATATGTCAATTAACTCAACAGAAATGATTAGAAAGCTATGTTGCTCTTTTCAATGCAATTAAACTTCATGTTTTGCAATTTACTTTGATGCCACATTCTAGTAAGGTTGATAAATAAGTGCACATCTGGAGATGTAAGACTTAGATAGAGATGTAACCTTACTTGGAGTGGACCTACTGAAGTCATTGGGACTTAATGTTAGGCATAACAATCTGATACTAATCAATTGAATGTAAAAGTATACATGAATCCCTTGGGTACAATGTGGGGTAATCACTGGCTATCAAGACTATTTTATTAATCTGTCTTTATAACAAGCAGCATATGCAACAACTGTAGTAATTCATGACTGGCTTGATCTATCCAGCCTTGTTGCCTGTTGCTTCTCTTTGCCCACTGTGTATAGGCAGCCATTCCAGAACTCACTTCCATAAAACAGTGAGAGGCTATTACACTCATTTAATAAAATTAGGTAAAAGTAAAGGTCACCCTTGCTTGAAAGCCAGTCATATCCGACTCTAGGGTTCAGTGCTCATCTCTGTTTATAGCTGAAGAGCCAGTGCTGTCTGCATTTGCAGACATTTCTGTGCACATATGGCAGGCATACCTAGATACCGAAGTGTAGGGAACACAGTTTACCTTCCCACCAAAGTACTACTCATTAAAAAAGGAGAATCTTTAGATGCAGTCTGTGTTTGAGTGTCATACTAGGAGCTTCTCTTATCTTATCGCTTATCTCCTGGGGTTATTAATCAAGTTGTTTTGTGACTGGTCTCCAAGACATAAGTTTGGGAATAAATCAGTATCAGCATGAGTATGATGGTTTACAGGAATACAAAATTATTTTGAAAACCAACCAACCCTGGAGAAACTAAACAAACCTTGAGATATAGACTGAGCATGCTCAGTAACAAGAGAATGCTGAATATCAGCTGACAAAATTAAACAGAGGAACTGAATGCCCTGTTCAGCTCTTCCCAGCTTATAGTATCATGGTGGACAGTACAATTGAGCAGGACTGCTGCTACCGAGATAAACTAATACTGCACTAGGGTTCCATCTGGTAATGAAATCTATGTGGATGCATAAACATTTCCA
Organism: Bradypodion ventrale; assembly: GCA_035047345.1. Lineage (NCBI taxonomy): Eukaryota > Metazoa > Chordata > Lepidosauria > Squamata > Chamaeleonidae > Bradypodion > Bradypodion ventrale. The sequence continues at coordinate 303,285,872 of JAWDJE010000003.1, read as the reverse complement.
TTTGCTTCTTAACATTTAGTTGAAGTCACCAATTTATTTGGCCTGAAGGAAGATTATTACAGGGTTAGTGGGTTAACTTCTACAAATTATATGTCTTACTGAATCTATATCTGCATGAGAGAAGAGTACAAAATGACCACATTAGTATTAAAAACACTCTAGAATATTGGTTTTGGTTTCATATGCCAATGCACCCAAACTGAATATGTCAATGCATCTAAATACATATATAACTAACAGTCAAAATTCTGAATTGTACCCTGTTTTTATGAAGCACAGCTAATAATCATTACTAAAAATTGTAATACTAAACAGTATAATAGTAATCAGAGGTGGCAAAATGTTTCAGCTGTATTCTACAAAGAGCAGATTGTTATAATGTTTATTTTTTCCTCATACTAAGAATTCTCAGTGTCAAATTAAATTATTCAATTAGTTTGTCATAAAAAGCAGGAATTCCTTAAGTATGAAAAAAGGATATGAGCTTTTCTCATTTTCCATATCTTTCATACCTTCAGTGGTGGGCATCAGCAGATTTGCACCAGTTCGCCAGAACCGGTAGCAGAAATTCTGGCTGGCCCCGCCCATCCAAGTTTTGAAATAAAGTAGTCCTAATCCTGGTGCAACGCAGGGCTTTCCCTCTGGCCACACCCACCATACCACACCCACAGAGTAGGTAGTAAAAGAAAAAATGAATCCCATGACTGAACAGGCATAACTAGATCACCCACCCAATCACATGGCCATAGAGTAGGCCACACCCACAAAGTAGGCCACACCCACAGTGTGGTAGAAATTTTTTTGGGAGCCCAACACTGCATATCTTGCAAAGCAAGATTCCGGTATGCCATTTAACAGGACTAATCTTATATTGAATGCAAGAACTAATCTATTATGCTGTCTATTATCCAATATATAGGTGATATTGGTCACTCTTATTTATGTTTATTAAATCTGTTATTCTTTCCCCATTTCAGTCAGATTGAAATTGTTAGGAGCTGCCGAATGAACTCAGAAAAAAGGTTCCTTCATTTTTGTCAGTTTCATGTCTGGCCTAGACACGGAAGAAGAAGAACAAGTGGAGAAACAACCTGCCTTCAACTTACAGTGACCCTATGAATGAGTGATCTCCAAAATGTTGTGTCCTCAACAGCGCTGTTTGGCTCTTATATACACAAAGCTTTGGTTTCCTTTAGAAACTCAATCCATTGTGTACTTGATCTCTTTTTCTGCTGCAAGTAAGTGGGAGATCCAGAACATTGAACAGCAGGCTTACATAGGAGGTAGGCTTTATGGACCAGTCATATTGCAGCCTGTATCTAAGTATTAGAAGCAGACAATGAAAGAATGAAGAAGACTTGCAATGCAGTAAAACACACATATATATTTCAGGTTGAGGAGACTCTTTAATCCTGTGGGTACTGCAATTAACAGTTTGCCTGGACTTCTTGCTTCCCTTTCTACCTGTAAAGTCTGACTATTATCCTCTTTGTTACCCTTAATGAATTCTCTGCAGTTTTTATTAATATGATATGCTACTGTATGTCTCAGGACCAAATTGTATAATCATAATACTGTACATAACTCCATATCTTGTTATTCCTTGAATAATCACAGAAATTGAGTACTGGGTTTTTTTACTGTGAAGAATGCCTAAAGAGAGAAAGACTGGACTGTGAATGGAATAGAAATTACCTAGAACTATTGCTAGGAATCTTGGGAAGTGTGTGTGTGGATCAATGGGAACTTTTCCCCATGAGCATTAATGGGAACTGATTTTTAAAACTCTTGGCTGTGAGGGGGAACAAATTTGTATTCCCATTGTCTTGGAGAAGGAGGAAACAAGCTTTTGTTCTCTGCATGCTGACTTATTAATGAGAGCTTTCTTCTACAGCCCAGTAATTAGGTAAGGCAAAACAATGCAATTAATAAAACACCTAGTTTGGCTGTCAGTTTCGCTGGCACTTTTCTGTCAGAAGTCTCCTGTTAACAGAATTTGGGAAACACCACACTATTGCAGTCCAATAGCCCTAGCTTTCTGAAGTATAAACAAACTCCCTACTCTTTCCCTCCTGGAACAAGATGCATTAAGCACATGAAATGAATTAACTAATGCCAACACTGGAGCCAGAATTGAAACTCTCGCTAAATGTGTGAAAACCTTGTGTTTCTGCCCCCAGCTTCCCTTGGTTTTCATTAATATCAATTAAATAAATTATCAGAAGGGTGTAAGATAGCAAATTCACACACATACTGTGTTTTGTATACTGCCAGTTTGCTGGTCTACAATATTTGAAAGGATGGCAGCCAATATTATCTGGCTAAGGTAAATTTTGCCAACTTTAGTCAGCTAATAGTGACCTGTAAAATTTGTAGCAAATGGTAAGAGGAAAACAGTCTGTCTCTGCATAGATTAAAACAGCAAGTGACAACCCAATGTTCTCATCTTCACATGTTCAGAAAGCTCTCAGAACTACATTTGTGTTTGTATACAAAGAAACCATGTATGATTATAATGTAAAGAAATAGGACCACATCAAATAGATGTAACAAATATAAGCACTGAAAGTGCCTTATATTCTCACACTTGGTAAATGTATGTTCTGTTCTGTAGTCATTAGTAGTAGTAGTAGTCAGGACACACATGTAAGGCTGCAGATCAGATTATTGAGAATGAGCTCCATGGAGAGCTCCCACAGAGCTAGATTCAGAATTGTGTGAGATGTCAAACTCACTGTGAACTGAGTTATTCATAACAGATGTGGCATAATCAGAAGATGGAATTCCTTAATGGTAGAATGTGTATGATAGTCACAGCAAGAGTGTTTCTCACTTCCCATGTATTGCAGATTAGCTTACTTTGTTTTGCAATTGATCTTCAAAAGCTATGCTTGCTCAGTTCGCAAGCCTAATCACAGAAAAGAAAACTGTTTAAATTACATTTCCAATATATTAGTGTGGTTTCAGTTGCAATGGCAATTATCTATAATGTATACTTTGGCAATGAGAAAGCAGGGATCTTGGAGAGTTGCTCCAGAATGGGCCTGGGGCTTAATGTTTAACATCCAGGTGAGGAAAGTGAGATTGGTTACATGCAACTCTCAAGGCTGTTTTTCTAGCCCCTAGCCAATCAAAATGTTATGCCCCTTCAAAAAAAAAAAGGCAAATTACTAATTCTCAACATAAACTCCAATATTTCAAAACTACAAATGGATATTATTATTATTATTATTATTATTATTATTATTATTATTATTATTATTATTATTATTATTATTATTATTATTATTAGCTTCATATGCCGCCCACTTGACAATGTGACTCAGGGCGGCTCACAACAATACCACATCTAATACACCATACATATATCACAATACAATGAAATAAGATACAAATAGCATAAATAATAGAAATACATCACGGTATAAAATAAATCATGACATCACATAAATCCACGGCACAAACAGCATGCAGTGCAAAGAACTCCTTCACCCCTGTGTGGCCGAGCCACCTGTCCCAAGCGGCCAAACCCTGCTCCATGGCCCACAGCTCACACCAACTGCCCACTCCACTATGGCCCAAACTGATGCCGGGCCCGCCACACCCAACGCTGACCCAGCCACAGCTAGAGTGGAGATGGAAGAGCCACTGCTTCTGCTGCTGCCGCTGCCATTGCAGTATTGCCGGCTTTAGTTTGCTTCTGATCACTAGAGTTTGGTTTCCCTAAGAGTTTCAGGGAGGGGCTGCATGTTGTACAAAAGAGGAGGCATCCAAGTCCAAGGAAAGGGGCAGAAATGTATCTTCTAAAACTAAGAATTGTCTTTTCATCTTCTTCCTCCATGGAAGGCTTGACTGAAAAATATAATTTTGGAAACCATTTCTTGAAGAGCATTTCATATGTAGATATTTCTCTCATTGGACTCTTTAAGCTGATTAAGGAAGAATATGGAATAACCCAATTACTTTCTTTTCTTTATTTGTGACAGATGCACCACCAGCATATAATAACATAAATTAACTAAAATTAACACATCTAAAACAAAATCAAATTAAAAGGACGAAATAACATCTGCCCAATATTGGGCCACATCAACAGCATTTCCTCTTGCCAACATAAGGTCTTCCTCAGTGCATGTTGAGGGACATTGTGTGCATTGTATCATGTGAGGGATAGTTTGTATTTCTCCACATTCACAGAGGCTGTCATCTAAAGGGAAACACCAGTTTCTCAGATTAGCCCTTGATCTTTGTACCCCTACACACAGTCTATTTACAGCTTTCCATACAGGCCAATGATTGAGATGTCAAAGGTGAAGTTTGGCTGAATGACTGCCCTTTTAACTCTGAGATGAAATGGAGAACTTGTAGCTTTTTCAATTGATATTTCTGAGATGTGAGCTGAGGAAAGGATTGATGAGAAGCAGCTAAAGACTTTCTGGCCACTCCTCCACGCCACCCATTCCACCGGCACAGGGAAGGGAAGCGGCTGCAGCTGAGATGCCTCGCCCCTCTCTTGCCACACCTTGGCCAGTCGAGGGATAAAAGGACATTCACCACCTGGAGGACCTGAAGGATTCTGGCCGCTCCTCCCTGCTGCCCATTCCACTGGTGCGGGGAAGGGAAGTGGGTGCAGCTGAGATGCCTCACCCCCTCCTGGCCCACCTTGGCTGGTCGAGGGATAAAAGGACACTGGGGCTTTCTTTATGCTTTGCATTTAGGGGTTGTTACATTGTATTGCATTGTATTGTTACTGTTAGGTAACTTTGTAATGTATGCTAGTGGTTTGTACTGTATTTCTGTTGTATATTTCCCTTTTTGTAAGCCGCCCTGAGTCACCTTTGGGTTGAATAGGGTGGGATATAAATTTAATAAATAAATAATAAACTAAAACCATGGGTAAGAAAAGGACTCTGTTGGCTAATATACATTTTCGGTGCCATGATTCCGTGCTTTCATCAGTCTGTCATCTGACAAGTTCTTCCCCATCAAATAGGTGTCATTTAGTGTGTGAGTTGATATCATCAAAGATTCCTGTTCTATGAAGCCAAGCATGTCTGGACAACACAATATCACCAGAAATCCTGTACTAGGTTGAGTGTGAAGGCCGTACACTGTACTTCTTTGAGCTTCCCAGCCTCTAGGGCTGCCATCATGTTTGATTCATTGTCTGTGACAAACGGATCTTGTCTTTCTGTAGTTAGATTCTACTGCTGAAATAGAGCCTCTTGAATATTGTGAGCTTCTATCCATCACAAGCAAATTCAACAGGGCCCATGTGTCTCCTACTCTTGTGTGTTGTCCTTTGCCTGATGCCTCCACCTTCCACAAGTGTCCTTTCAAGGAAAGATAGGCATGTTTTGCACCCTGGCTATTCCAGATGTGACTTGTAAAATGTACCACCTGTGCACTGGCCAGCTGCTGTGCACTAGCCAATTGCCTGAGACACAATATAAATCTGTCTACATTGTTGCCAAGAGTAGTTCTGGATGGCAATTGGTAATGGGGTGCCAGTTCTGCCGCAAACCTACCAACCCCACTGTTCTTTGCCAGAGAGAATAGCTGGCCATCAAGGGCTTTCATCTCCCTTAGGTAAGGTATTGTGGCATTTTTACATTTTCAGAAGCTCTTTTCCTTCATCCCTCCAAGCTCCTCTAGTATAATGTGGATTGTGGAATATATTCTTGAGGTGTGTCTGGCATTTGCAGCCTCCCATTTCTTGCCATTTTCCCATTTATCTTCTTGCTTGCCTTGGCTAGTCCTCTGATTTCCCTTACTCTTCACAAAAAGAAAACCTCTTTCCCCTTAGTAACCACTTCATTTGTCAGCAATGCCCTCTGTGAAGATACAGCTGAAACCTGCTACTATTGAAGAGGTGGTCTAAGTCTTGCCCATGCTTGAGTACCTTCTTGCAGTCCATGTACTCAACCACGTGAACATCTATTGCTTGCTGGTGAAAATGTGTCCATATTATTCAATACTTGGGAACTCCAGTTTTTGGTTGCAATTACTAACTTATCACGCTAGTGCTAGAACAAGGGCAGCTAAATGAGCAGGGGTGATTTCAGTGTCACATGCTCCTAAAATAGTTTCCCCCTGAGTCCTCTCAGCATCTTTCTCTCCTACTTTAGATATGTAAACATATAAAGGTGAATTTCCACCAACTCCTATGTTGTTTATCATAGGACAGATTTGCTGGGAACAGGGGCTGGGGACAAACCCTTCCTTGAATACAATGAAACATTACAGAAATCATCAGCTCTCCTGTGGCTACTCTCCCGGTTTTGCTATTAGGCAGGATGGCAAAAGACTCCTTGAATATAATGTAGCTGCATGTTATGGCTATGAAAAGCAATGTCTGGAACTTTTCACACATCTCTTTTTCAACCACAAAAGCAGCAGCACTGCTGCTGCCCAAGCTGACATTGTCAGTCTGAGTACTGATGCCATCTTTGTCTTTCTCTGACAGATTGGCTCTTTGGGGAGAAAAGTGCCTTTTTCATCATGTTTTTTGAACTCTTGCCCTGAATGCACTGGCTTGATTGCACAAAGACATCCTTGGAACGTGTCTGAAGTTGATTCACAGATCCGTCCCCCCCATGAAACAAAGTCTTCTTTGCACCTCTTTGGCAGAGAACAATACACACAGTCTCTATACTTCTGCCTGCTGGTTTTTCATAGTGACAATGCTAAATAGGGCAGCTGGGTTACAGTTATAGGCAGTCTTTTTTCCAACCCTTTCTCCACTCCACTCAATAGAAGCTGCTGCAGTGGATGTGGACAGCATTCTTCCACACTTTCTCTACCACACCTGTTACATATTTTCTGCAGACTCTACACAAAGAAGAGCAGGATCTGATTCTGCACATACATACAGATACAAAAATCTATTATCTTAATATCTCTCTCTCTCTCTCTATCTATCTATGTCTGCAGATATTTCTGTGGTTATGTGGTAGGCATGACTAGACACCGGAGCACATGGAATTCTGTTACCTTTCCTGATCAAATGCTATCTATTTATCTACTTGCAATTTCTTGCTTTCGAAAGGCTAGGTCTACAGGAGCTGGGACAGAAGTGGGAGCTCATTCCGTCATGCAGCACTTGGGCTGACCTTCCTGTTATCAAGCTCAACATCTTAACCACTAAGAACTATCAAAATATACATTATTTAATAAATTCTGAATATTTCCAAATATGAATGCACACCTCTTGTAGACAGCTAAAATGATACTTTTGGAACAGGATAAGCCTGAAAGATAGAAAAGAGCCTGGGTCATACCTGTCAACCATCCTGATTTGGCCGGGAAATCCTCGTAATTTGACGTCCATTGATGTCATAACCCACCCCGCACTGCCAAAACCCCGTAATTTGGCAGTGGGGAAAAATGCTTTCCACGCATGCGCGGAAGCGCTACGCCGCTTGCGCAGCCCCTACACAAGCGGTGTAGCGCTTCCGCGCATGTGTGGAAGGGTTTTACCCCTTCCACACATGTGCGAAAGTGCTACACCACTTGCATAGGGGCTGCGCAAGCGGCGTAGCGCTTCCGCGCATGCGTGGAAGGGGTAAAACCCTTCCATGCATGCATGGAAAGCGACCTGCGCACAAGCGATGTGCGCAGGTCCCGTTTTTCCGGAGCCGCGGGTTGACAGGTACGGCCTAGGTAGGTATCCTGCAGACTTTATCAGTATTATATGCAAAAATTGATTTACAGCAACCTGGTGATTTTCCCCACACAAATAATCTAAAAATACTTTCAAAAATAATGTAAACATAATTTTATAACTGTTTTTTTCCTTTGGATCTTAGTTCAATTGTATTTCCAGATACAGCTAGGAAGGCTGGTCCCATTTAGACAAGTCAGTAACACTGAGAATATAGAAAAGAAAGATTGATGGTAAACACAGGTCTTCTTCATCCATAAAAAGCAGTTACTGCTTCTGTTCCTGGTAGCAGTGCTGATAAAGTTCTGGCACAGATAGTGATGAGCAGCCTGTAATGTTAGCTCAAGATAAGGAGGTTTGCAACACGGCAGTAAGGAATTCTTCAAATGTGAATCCTGTGGGAACAGAGCAGTGCTTAATAGTGCTGTCTATCTCAGTGTCCTCAAAGGCAAATGAGTAACAGGCCAAAAATGACATCAATAAATTACACCAAGAATTATGGGAAAGTTTCAAAGGCTTGAGAATTTGTGAACACATGTGTGCTTTTGTTTCTTTTATTGCCTGATGAAACTGCAAAGTAAATGTCATTTCTGGAAAGCTGAAGTCAGCCAGAGAAATCATCTTTCCCTTCTTTTCTGTAGCACCTTATAAACTTATTCACTAGTCTATGAGCCAACCATGGCCTGCATGCCAGGTTGCTTGCATAGTCTGATAAGAATCAGCCAATGCCTCTGCACATTTGAAGCCTCTCTTCTTACAAAGACAAGGGAGAAGAAGCCTGCTGCCTTGGAAGCTATAGCCTCAAGGATAGATCATGTCATTTTTTTGCTGTGTGAACACCATCTCCAAAAACAATGTAGAAATTAACTCGTGTGCCCATGGATGGCACATGGATTGGAGATTGCTTTCATCCTCCACTGCATACAGTGGTAGGCTGACCCATCCCAGTGCACCCTTGCCTCTTGCATCTTGGGATGCAAATAATATTTTTTATTATTATTATTTTATTTTTCCCCATTTCCCCCATTTTCTTTAACCAAGGGGTGGGCTCACATGGTTTGAATCATGATTCTGACCAAAGGTAGCTCCTTGGTTTAAAAAAATTCAGCACTGTTTGATGACGAAAGTGCAGTCATTTAAGAGGAGGCCAGCGTATGTGCCACATGGTTCCACTTCCTCTTGTGAACTAGCAGCAGCAGCAGCAGGGCCCACTACCGCAGCCCAGGGCAGTTGCCTCGGGAGGCTCCAGGGTGGTGGTGGCAGGCAGCCGAAGGAATAGGCCTCTTTGAAACAGGGCTCTGGAGCCCAGGGTAGTAAAGGCAGTGGCAGGGTGGAGGTGGAGATTGGCCCCACCCAGGCCATGTGAAGGAATGGTCCCAGCAGCAGAGGAATATGGGGAAGGAAGGACAGGGGTTTGTTGTTTTTAACTCCATTTTATGAAGAGACAACCTCAGCACGCCTACGCTACCTGTCGGGCAGCCTCTCTGTAGCGCAGGTGTGCTGAGGTGGCCTCTTTGTAAAATGGAGTTTAAAACAACAAACCCCACCCTTTCTTCCCCATCTTCCTCCACTGCTGGGACTATTCCTTCACCTGGCCTGGGTGGGGCCAATCTCCTCCTCCAACCCTGGCTCTGGAGCCCTGTTTCAAAGAGGCCTCCTCCTTCGGCCGGAGCCCAGGTGGCAGAGTGGAGGGGGAGGTTTGCCCCAGGCCAGGTGAAGGGGTGGTCCCAGTGGCAGCGGTGGTAGGGGAAGAAGGGGAAGGGGGGCAGAGAGGCCGCCCCATTCCCCCTCCAGTAGGCACCCTTATCACCCCTGTCGAGTGCCCTTTCAAACTGGCCAGCACACCCCTAGCTGCATATATGTATTTGAGAAAATTAGTTTGATCTCTCCCTCTCCCTCTCCCTCTCCGTATGTGTTGGTATGTATAGTATTGTAAGGTTGGTTTTTTTTTTTTTTACAGATTGGCAGGTCAGAACAACCCCAGTGTGCCTCCAATCACTGTCCCTCAAAGCATTGTGGCTCTTAGGGGATAAAGAGTTCCCCAAACACTCAAAGGCCACTCTTGGATTAAGCAGGGAGTTCTGGGAGGTACTCCCTTCTCTGGTTACACACTAAACAATATATGAAATGCATCACTACAATATATGAAATGCATCACTACTTTCCATGTATCTATTTTCAAAAATGAATATAGCAACCCGACTAGGATAGGTGAGAATCAGGGACCATGATGTATTTGTCCCAAGAGACAGGATCAGTAAAATCAAGGAAGTAATAGATATACAAACATAGCCTACAAAGTAGGATTTAGTGAGTTAACTCTATGTTCCATTAATTCAAATGAGTTTACTCATAGCTTTTTGGTCAAAATGTGCAAAACAATTATTTTGACATCTTTTTTTTTATTTCGTATGTTGCAGTGGCTCAAGTGGCTAAGATGCTGACTGGGAAGTGGAAGGTCAGCAGTTCGATTCCCGAGTACTGCAGGACGGAAATGAGCTCCTGTCTTCGTCCCAGCTCCTGCCAATCTAGCAGTTCGAAAGCAAGAAATTGCAAGTAGACAAATAGGGACCACTTCAGTGGGAAGGTAACAGCATTCTGTGTGCTCCGGTGTCTAGTCATGCCTGCCACATGACCACAGAAACGTCTGCAGAAGCAGACAGCCCTGGCTCTTTGGCTTAGAAACAGAGATGAGCACTGCACCCTAGAGTCGGATACGACTGGCTTTCGAGCAAGGGAAACCTTTACCTTATGTTTTATGTTTCATTATTTTAAAGTATGTTTTCATATAAAAATTCAAAAGAATTATTACTCATAACTCTGGGCAGAATATTGCAGGGCCAGCACAAGTATTTTCATAACAGCAATAATAATTTCTGGTGTTTCTGTATTAGAGTGTGGCAATAATGCACACTATAATTGCAGAAATTCATGCTAGCAGCCAGACTGTTCATCTATTCTTTATTTGTCCTTAAACTAATTTTGTCCTATATATGAATATCTCATATTCATCATATGAAAGTGTTATCTCCTGGCTGTGCATGCTGCTAAAGAGTTCCCATTATGTAGGAGTTAAACAGAAACTTAAATTCTTTTGCCTGCATCACAGAACAGGTTCTTTCCCGGCTGATTCTCATTGAATTCCAAGTCACACAGCCAATTGATAAGCAACCCATTCTCCCGTATGTTGTATGTTCTTGAATTACAGTTATACTTGAGCTCAACTGAATTCTGACCATATTGTCAGGTTTTTTTAAGGAATAGAAAGTGTTGACATTTCTGGGCCCTTCTCACACTTTAAAGTTTCCTGAAGTAGCTTAACACATTTATTCCTTAATATATTTTTGAAATATTGTTTCATAGTAGAGTAGCTAGTGCTCAGGATTCTAGCAAGAATTTGTTGCTTCTATTATATTAATGGCACCCTTAAAATTGAATTCCATTACTGAGAAAATAAGAACTTAAGATTTTAAGAAGAAGTTAGGGTTGCCATAAGTCCCGGAAAACCATGATTGTCCCAGATTCAAGGTTGGTAAAATTGTCCCGGCCAGTTCAATAAAAATCATGTTAAAGTCCCGGATTTTTAAAACTTACTGATTGTGTATTATAATACACCATTAATATAAATTCGAACTCGTGCCATCAAACGAGTGATTTCCTGCCACATTGGAGTTGGAGTATACCTGGAGACAAATCTTAATAATAATAATAATAATAATAATAACAATAATAATAATAATAATAATAATAATAATAATAATAATAATAATAATAATAATAATAATAATAATAATAATTATTATTATTATTATTATTATTATTATTATTATTATTATTATTATTATTATTATTATTATTATTATTATTATTATTATTATTACAACTCTAGAAAAGGTTACCTGATGAGAAGAAAGATTTACCTAATTTCACCTTTCTTACAGAAGGCAATCAAATTGCAGAAAATAGCACCTTCCAGCTTGTATTCCAGAAATACCAGTATTCAGAAACATAATTAATGTACTGGACAGGCTTACTGGTGGCCTTCACCAATAATTTGTCCAAAAACTACATTATATTACAATTATAACCTAAAAAAGAATTACTTCACCACTTTTATGGTACACCTGTAACTTTCCAGTTACTTTTACAGTTATGGCATATTTATTCCTTTGCAAGTCATGAGGTAACAAAGTGGATGAGAGCAAAGTATGATAATTTTGTTAAAAAGTAAATGACAATAATTAATTTAATTAGTTCTGAGGGGAAGACAAAGAGGTATTGGACCTTCCACAGTACCTAACTCCTTTTTTGGGCTTTGGAGCTATACCTGTGGCTAGCGGCCAACCCACGTATCACTGATCCCTTATTTGTGCATCTGATTTTTTCTTCCCAAATGCAGAACTTTATGTTTTTCCTTGTTGGAACTCATTTTGTTTGTTCTGGCCCAGTTCTGCAATCTGTTTAACTCACTGTCTATCCTGATTGAATTCAGAAGCATTAGCACACACATGCACACATACCCCGGTTTGGTGACATCTGCAAGTTCTAATGACCATTCTCTCCCACAACTAAGTCATTTATGAAGCCTTTGAACAACACTTGCCTAGGATGGAACTCTGCAAAATTCTGATTATCAATTCTTTTTAGGATGGTGGGCCACTTCTCTTCAGGACCCACTAGTGAGTCTTTGGGTACAACAGATCAATTAGCTTCAAATCTATCTAACTAGCATATCTAGCCCACACATTTCTTATTTTGCTATTATAATATCATGAGAGACCTTATAAAAAGGCAGGCTGAGTGGCCTCCAAGGGTATACTGTAATTGTTTAATATCTTGTTTTCATATCTTTTTACAAGACCCCTCAAGATATTCAAGAGGCCAACCTGGTACAAGGTGGGCTGGAGGTTGGTATCATTAAATAGATTTGTGGTTGGTTGACTGGCCATTTTCAAAGGGCACTTAATAGTTTTTCATTGTCCTGGACAGAAATGAATTGTACGGATCCTGCTTGTGCTTCTGTCCTAGGCCTGTTCAACATTTCCCGGAATTACTTGAATGAGTAAGAGATGTTCATTACATTTTCAGATGGTACTAAACTTGAAGGAGTGGCTAATAGTTCAGAAGGTAGACTCAGGATTCAAGAAGTCCTATACAGATTGGGAAAAAATGGTCCAAAACAAATAAAATATTTCAACAAAGAAAAATGTAAAGTTCTACATATGGCAGGAAAAATCAGATAAAATGGGTGAGATGTCTGAAAAATTGAGGTGAGCACATGTCATATCTATTTCAAAAAAGTAAACTACTAATGAGTTAGCTGATATAAATACCAGGCAAGCTTCTCAAGGAGACCATCAAATAGCTGGTCTGTGAGCAATTTGATTGTTAGATGCTATGGTTTTCTAAGCAGTAACACAAATTCATTGAAAATAAGTCATACCAATCTAATTTTACTGGGTTTTTTTTTTAAAAAAAAGGGGGCCCAAGTTTGGTATATGAGGAGAATACCGTGGATATAGTGCTTTTCTGATTTTTGCAGTGCTTTTGAGAAGATTCCTCATGATACAGTATTCTTGTGGCCAAGCTAGTAAAATGTGAGGTAGACAAGGCTATTGTTAGGTGAATTTCTACCTGGCTAACAGGTTATGCTTGGAGACATTTCTCTTCATCCTGGAGAGAAGTAATAGATATGAACCACATGGAGTTGACACATAATTACTCTAATCTCAATCTCATGCTTCCACAGAACCCCAATTTAATCACCACATCTTTTAAAAAAATTATTTGCAGTGTAATGGGATAATCCACTAAAAGTATTATGAAACTATTATACTTAAATGCTTACAAAGAGCAAAAGTTTTATAACTCTTACTAGCATAGTTTGCCCGGTGATGCCAGGCTGTTTTAAATTGTGTTTTGCTTTTTTTGGTTTTTTTTTGTTTTTTTGAGTTAAAAATCAACAGAGGATGCTACAATTTTTAAAAAATTTTTTATGTAACATATGTTTGTTATTTGTGTAAACTTTTGATGTATTGTTATTTGTTTGACTTGTTTTTACTCTTGTGGCCTTTAGGTGGGGCTTTATTGTTTTTTAGTTGTTTGTACTATTCCACCCTGCAAGTGGGGCTGTTAGTGGTTTTGGTTTTGTTTCACATGTTTTTTCTCTCCTGGCTCTAGGTGGGGCTTCTTCCAGTAAGTAGTCTTTGTTTCTTCATTTCTGTTCGGATCTCGTGGAGGGAGGACATGCTGGTGAGTTCTCTGGTTTTCTTTCTTCTGGGGTTTTTCTTTGTTTTGTTTTTGCGGTGGTGGGCTGGGAGGTGTTTCTGTTTGTTCTTTTTTGTTTTGGTTGGGCTTTTGATTTATGTAATTGGTTTGTTTATTTCTGGTGTTGTTTATTTTTGTTATTTCATTGTTGTTTTGTGTTATTTGTGGTTGTTGTGTTGTTACAGTTAGGTATTTTCATGTTGTAGTTAGGTGTTTTGTCTGTGCTTTTGTGGTATTTTGGATGTTTTTGTTTGTGTATTTTGGGGTTTACTTTTTTGTTTATTAATGGTATTTTAATTTGTATTTATTTTTGTTTTATTAATTTTTATTTATTTTGGTGTTTGTTGTTGGTGTGTAGGTTTGCATGAAGAACTGCCTGCCTGTCGGTTCCTCCTTTCCCCATTGCTTCTTTGAATTTTGGTTTCGATGCAGCAATGGGGGAAAGGAGGAGCCAGCAGTCAGCCCATTCTTCCACTGGCTGGTAAGGTTCGTTAGGTAGTGTGGGGTAGAAGGAGGCAGAGAAGAGCTATCTCTCCCTGATGATGGTTCTCTCCTCTCTGTCTCCTTTCTCTCCTGGCTTACCTAACCGGAGATCGGCAGGCAGCAATCCGTAAGGGGTGGTGCTCTTCCTTGTGGATTGCTGGATGCTGCTTTTGTATTACCTCTGTCAGAAGTACAAAGGCAGCAGCCAGTCATCCGCCAGGGAGGGTGCTTCCCCTGATGAACTGCTGCCTGTTTTTGGGGTTTTTTCCACCCCGGCTCAACTTTCCTTGAGGCCGGCGGTGGTCTCGCCATGTCTTCAGCAGGGTAGCGTGGAGGAGAGGGAGTTCCTCTTCTCCCCGTTGGTCTGGGAAAGAAGGCTGGCGCGTGTCTCATGGTGGATTTTTGTGTTTTTTTGTTTTGCGAGGCTGTGAGGTGCTGCATTTGCCTGTGGCGGACTTGTGCTCCCATTGCGTTTTGTAATTTTATTTTTCATGCGCTGGCTTTCTCAGCATTCTGCATGCTCACAGCGCGCAGGATGCTGGGACTTGTAGTTTTGCATTTGTGGTTTGCGTTCGTGCAGCGTTTTTTTTCTGTGGCTCAATTTTAATTGGCCATGCATGTTCACCAACGTTCTTTTTTCTCGTGCCTCTCAGCCTGATTGGCTGTGGCACGGTGTGGCGCAGAGAACATTGGGAATTGAAGTTGCTTCCCTATGTTCGCGTTTGTGGGTGTCTTGCCCCACTGGTGCGTTTCTCAACCCTGCAGTAACCTCCGGACCGGGTTCAGGCGAGTGCAGGAGGCTTGGTACGGGATAGGATGGACGGGTGCAGAAATGTATAGCAAGTTCCAACGGTTAACCCTTGGATTTATAGGAATAGATATGGCTGTTTTGTAACTCTTTGCACTAGCAAGAATCAGAAATAGAATTGCAGAAAATTCTAATATTTCTAGAAGGTGGCTTATACTTTACAAATTATATACTCCTATTAGAACAGCAACCCCATATTAAGTTTCATCTGTGTAACATGTACTTTGGAAGTCCCATCTCAAGATACCACCATTTCCATAAACAAGTGGTGGGCTCCAAAAAGAATTACTGCGACACTGTGGGCATGGTATGGTGAGTGTGGCCAGGGGGAAAGCCCTGTGTTGCACCTGAATTAGGACTACTTTATTTCAAAACTTGGATGGGTGGGGCCAACAAGAATTTCTGCTACAGGTTTGGGCGAAATGGTGCGAACCTGCTGATGCCCACCACCGAATTTATGCTTCTATGTTTCTGCTGCACATTATATCACTTCCTTACCATTATGTTGGGTATAGAAATGTGTATTGTAACTGTGTGAAAACATAACTTGGAATAAACTGATTGACATAATGAAAGAGTTTGAAGTCTTCATGAAATTATAATTTTCATCGGAATTCTTATGTTTTTTCAATATATGGTTTTGCTTTCACAGTGTGAAGAAAAGTAACCACTTTTTATTATATTCCTAGCAGCTACACAGTATATGTATGGTTGTTATAGCACATTATCACCAGCATTATCAACCTGGTCTGTGTGGATTTGAATGCAGGGAACTTTGATGAATAAGTTGTCCAAATTTATCAGCTGACAGTGTAATGTTCAAGCAGTAGTTTAATTACTGTGATTATGCTAGACAAACATGTTGAAGAAATTATTAATAATTTTCTATTCACATTGCTAAAAATCAAACCCCTTTATTGAATATTATTACTAAACTCTATGTGTCATGAATTCAAATTTCCAAGTTATTTAACATTTCCCGCTTTGTGAAAAAATGAACAATTGGCAGTAACTGCTGGGAAGGGATTTCAGCTTAATGCTTCTAGATTCAATTATACAAATATTGATTCATTTCCATTTATAATGTGGAAATTGTCATTTTCATTGTACAGCTGCAAATATTTTTTATTATTAATTGCTAATAATTTGGAATCAGATTATTCTGATGGAGCTGCATAGAGGATTGCACAAAAAGTATATTCTCAGATTGACTGGAATGAACAATGCATATATCTCTATAAGTTGCTAATATCTTTTTTTTATAGAGTCTCTTTTGTCATCTGGATCACATTGGATCTTTTAGCCTCCTGGAACACAGTGGAACTTTTCAGCGGAATTCCGTATGGCTGAGCTTCCTTATAAATCCATTATGAAAGACTAACTTTATTCATTTATTTATTCATCTCACCATCACAAAAAAGTAAAGTCATGCCCCCCAAATCCCAATCAGAGCAATATATATATAAAAAGAAAGAAATATATTTTAAGTGCT